>CP136065.1:82145988-86945988 GCA_032622095.1 Siphonodentalium dalli
ATATTGTTGGTGTTAAAGGGACACAACAATCTTCCCCGGTATACCCCGATTGACTGAAGCAATAACATATATATATACGGCGGAATCCCGCAGATAACTATTTTTAGCCACAATTCCAATCCGCGCGATCCGATAGGTCGGCGATCTTTCGTCACCAATTTGATACGATTGTTTTGAGAATAATAACTCTCATTCTCAAGACCAAATAAATTAATTAAAACTTAATTAGTTAGAACGCATATTTGAGTTAGATTATCGGAGTTTTATCTCCGTGTATGTTGTGTTGAATGGGAATGTTGCGTCCTCACGTATGAAATCAACGATTATTGCCTGGAAAACTTGTCAAAAACTCGGTTCGAATTGAAGTTCGTGTGATCAGATCAGGCTATGTTGTTGACATTCTAATTGAATATTGTCAACAGCGGGAATTCTCATCCTGATGACCCAGGAGAGTGACTCAGGTCACAATTAATGGGAACTTTTGGAGAACCTATCGTTCAAACACGCAGATTTTTTAAAAACAGTGTGGGTAGATAGCGTCAGAAAAATGTACATGTAGCAAGTGCAATTTTACACTAAAATGTACATGTATGGCTTTCACTAGTACAGACCTTGCAGATTCAAATTGAACTAAAGTCTGCAACAGTGACCTGTAGTATTAAAATAACTAATTTCAAAATGTGTGGCCCAGTATTGTGGGATGCCAAATTGACATTTAATAAATAATTGAGCTTAAGCGCAATAAGGAATCCCTTATTAGCGCAATAAGGAAAAATCTAATTGCCCTTAAGCACAATAAGATATTCCTTATTGCGTTTAAGCGCAATAAGGAATTTCCTTATTGGGCTTAAGTGCAATAAGAATATTCCTTATTGCGCTTAAGCGCAAATAAGGAATATTACATAAACTCCCTATAATTCCAATAGTGTAGTCCATGGTGCAATGGGTGGAGTTTATTGGTCACATGGTGACTGTCCACGTGTAGGCCTATTCAGATGCCATCAGATTCTATCCCTGTTAACAGGCAAATATAGGATAATTCTACTATTTTCTCATGAGGGAGATATTAATTGCACTTAAGCGCAATAAGGATGTATTGCGGTTAAGCGTATAATAAGGAATGTTCTTAATAAGATTCCTTATTGCGCTTAAGCTCAATTATTTATTAAATGTCAATTTGGCATCCCATACAGTATTAGATATATTGGGAGGAGGGTAGATCATGCCATGAACAAATTGGGATGCCAAATTGACATTTGATAAATAATTGAGCTTAAGCGCAATAAGGAATCTCTTATTGCGCTTAACGCTTAAGGAATATTCTTATTGCGCTTAAGTGCAATTAGATCTTCCTTATGCGCTTAAGCGCAATAAGAACATCCCTTATTGCGCTTAAGCGCAATTACATCCTTATTGCGCTTAAGCGCAATTATTATCTCCCTCATGAGATCACCCCTCTGCAAATAGTAGAATTATCATATATTGCCTGTTAACAGGGATAGATATTGATTGCACCATGGACTAAACCATTCCTTATTGCGCTTAAGCGCAATAAGAATCTCTTATTGCGCTTAAGCGCAATAAGGAATCTCTTATTGCTCTTAAACGCAATAAGGAATTTTCTTATTGCGCTTAAGCGCAATAAGGGATTCCTTATTGCGCTTAAGCTCAATTATTTATTAAATGTCAATTTGGCATCCCATATACTTTGGGGCATAGATTTGGGCCATAGCTATGGTCATATAGCAATAATGTGGTGTCACTGTATACACTGTATGCTTACCTCATATGGTGTACTTATTGACTTAAATCGGGTGAAAAACCCTATTGTCATATTATCAGCATCCCTGTCCCAAAAATTGGTGTTTCATTCCGGGAGCTTTGATGTCTCACTCCTCGAGCTCTGGTAGTTTTATTAAATCAGCGGCTCTTGCACAGATCTATAGTATTTCCAGGTCATATACTGTAGCGCGAATATGGTGTCACTGAGGACCTGCTTCCCTAATATGGTGTACCTGTATATGTACTCGAAAATCAAAGTTGCCCCAACTAATACAGAAGTTAATACTACCACGAGTTGCCACAACTAAAACAGAAGGTAATGCTATTGCGAGTCTACCATTTCGATAAAGAACTTAGGCTTGCTCCCATGCAAACCAATGAAAACAAGAGGTGATATGTCAATAAGAGCTAAGGTTGAGTTATGGATAAACCTATTTATTCACCAGGGGTGTTTAGTTACATACATGTATAACCATGAAATGCGCTTAAGATTAGGCAATTGATTGTGCGTAAGCAAAATTGATTGCGCTTAAGCACAAATAATTATGTTTTCAAGAACATATCACTATGCTTAATCACAATCGATTGCACTTAAGAGCAATGATTGCTCTTAAGCACAATGATAAGTTCAACTAATTGTGCTTAAGTGTAATTATTTGTGCTTAAGTGCAATTAATTGCACTTAAGCGCACTTCATTATTAAATGAAAATTTGGCCTCCCAGAGGCGAATGCCCGTATAAATCATATTCTACCAGTACAAAACCTCGGGAACTTTTTTAAGTATTGATAGAGAACCTTATAAAGCTGAAAAAATAACAAGGGGAATATATTTCTTTATTAATACCTGTCGCTTAATACTTTATTCATAAGTAGGTGAAAGTGCCAACTCGAGATGACATTATTTAACAGACTTGATGGGTGAGTTTGCTATGCGCACTTACAATCATGGAATTTCTGCAGGGTAATTAATTCAGTGTTTTTGTGATATCAGCTCACTAAAGCCACAAAAGCATGCATTTTCGAGCTGGGACCACCCCATACTTTGAAGTTGATTATCGAGGAACAAATATAAACAAAGAAATATGTTCCCTGCCTTGTTTGTTCAATGTTATAAAGTTCATTATCAAAACATAACAAAATTCCCAAGTTTTGTTCTGATGGAATAAGATCTCTACAGGCGCTAAGCAGAGTAAAGATTCATGACATGATCTAGGGGAGGGGGTTTCTTCATTTTCAACAAGATAGCTCCAGGCTGTTGACCCAAATTCAACAATAATTTGAACAAGGACTAAATCATGCCAGAAGCTCCCACAAAAATATTCATGATTGTCAATTACTCAGTTAATAAATTCAATTGCAAGTCTATCACAGCTAGTGACAGTCAGTTGTGGTATTCAGTTATTAACAGACTTGTAATTATATTAAATTTAATTCATTAGTGAAAATTCATACATGTGTTAAGTACCTTATTAATAAATCATTTAATATAAGTCTTCTTAAATATATCTCTTCATGATATTGATGATGTCCATCCCTCTCATGGCAGACCCCAGACTCCTATACTGAATACTAATAACAAATAGGTGGTTTTTCTGTTTACCAGCAGGTACCAGATAAGAAAATATGTATAGTGACAATGGAGTGAAATCTCCTGGAACTGTAAGATTTATCTCACAGTTTGTCATTGAGCATCAAATTGATTATTTTTTTGTCAAAATGACATATTTAGATATAATTCAGTCTCATACTTCTTGGTGAGCTGGGGTTGTGGACAATATTTCAGCAGCAAAAATGTAATTATTTTCATATTTATAATATTGTGAAATAACCATGGCTTCTATCCTATATTTTTTATCTTGTACCCATGATTCACCTATGTTATTCAGGATTTATGGAAGGTGCTAGTATACCATCAGTAGGAAGAGTAATCAAAACTATGTGGTTCATTTATGAGACAAAATACCGAACCTGGAGGGTCGGAACTAAAACTAATTACAACAAAAATTGTCTATTTAGGAATAAAATCAATTAACCCTTTCATTATGGGAGCAGCATTCACCCTTCCATGATTGGATCATTGGAAATATTGCAAAAAAAACCTGTGCTAATGCATTCTCTTATATATGGTAGTTTCCAGTAGGGATCCTAGAATATATAAGAGAATATATTACATTGGCCTAACAATATTTACCTTGACCTTGTAAGCCAGTGCATTCTCTTATATATGTGAGGCTACCTATGGTACCTGCAGATATAAGGGAATGCACTGGCACATGATTCAATGCTCCACTAGCGCAGCTCCCATCAAGAAATGGTTATATTATATATTTGAGCCTCCCAAGTTCTTCCAACTGCATATTTTGTAGATTTTATTTTCCTGCTTTACAGAAGAAATTTAATCATTTATAAATTTCCAAATTCACTAAAGATGGATTATCTCTTCCTCTAACATGTGTTGTATAGTTTACTGGTTATAAAATAATAAAAAATAAGCCGGAGATACCTGTCTGGAAATGTTACTATCAATTAATATTGATTTTAAATCAATATGTATTTTTTAATGCGAGAATTAAGTGGGATATATATTTGTTCCTTTTTTTTTTAGAAAAAGTTCCAATAAACACGAGCCCTAAAATACTGGACATTGATTGTATGCTTATTATAATACTAATTAATAGAAGTGTTTCCAGACAGGGGTCTTCGATTCATATTTATTATGTTATACTCAGGAAACTATAAAATACTTGTTATAGAAAGAGATAATGATTAATCCATCTGTAAGAGTAAGGGTTTTTCAAGTTGTGTGTCTTCAAGAATTGGAGTGTATAACACTGAGCCAAATTCAATATATGATGGTCAGGTATTTCAAAAACAAGAAACAAAATTAACAGCTTTTCTGACTAGATTGTGTACAAAACATGATTTCTTATTAGTCTATGGTGAAGACAAAACTATTTTTGAACAAATTATGTGTTAGACTTACAAACTGTGAAGGGATTTCCAAACACATTGTGATGCTATCGTTTTACAATTGAAAGTGTTCTAAATAATTTTGCACATTTCATGACTGGAGCTTCCTGAAATTTAGCGAAAACACTGTACCAATGCATTCTCTTATATATGACAGTCTCCCATAGGCAGACTCACATATTTAAGAGAATTCATTGGCCTAACAACATTTATCTTGACCATGCAAGCCAGTGGATTCTTTTATATTTACAACCTGCCATATTGGAGACCATTATTTATGATTAATCCTTCCATAATTGGAGCTTCATGAATTTTTTTTTAAACTTGTGCCAATGCATTCTCTTATATATGCGAGTCTCCAATAGGATGCCTTGCATATAAAAGAGAATGCATTAAGCTAACAATACTTATATTGAACTTCTAAGCCAGTGCAGTCTCTTATATTTAAGATTGTATATATGCGAGATTCATATATATAAAAGAATGCATAAGCATGACTGGTTGTTTTTTCTATTTATGCCCCAACATTTGTTAAACAGACAAAAATGCCAAAAAATGGCATTTTTGGAGTAGTATCAAGACTGAAGGAGTAATCTCAGTCATAAGTTAATTTTATTCAACAAAACACCAAAAAAAAAAAATGCCATGAGAAAAACAGGGTATATGGATTTAAATTCATTTAAATTTGCTCTGGAGGTGGGGGGTTAATATATATTCAGACACATATGATACTTTTTTACATTTTACCATTTCTGCGATTCACCCACCCCCGCAACCAATTTCTTTCCCTCTTTACAATTGTTTTCCCAAAGCATTTTTCAACACCCCTCCCCATCTGTCTGTCTGAATATATATGTGGAGATTCTATGAGGAAACAACTATTTTTTACCATCTTACCATCCGCCCAGAACATTAAACCTTTCTAAGGCTGAAGGGGTCACTCTCACCAAAAAAAGTGCTGAAGGGTACACATGGTTTGAAAATGTGCTGAAGGTTTGTGATCGCCACTAACACCGTTACTTAAAGGTACTCAACCCGATAAAACTCCTCTCAATTACTATTTCAATGGCTTCGGGGGTCAAAAATATTTGATTCGAGTCGAGGAAGTCACCCATCAAAGCTCAGATTTGTTAGATATCGATTTTAGAAATCTATTATTTTTCATTATCGGGAATTGTTTCTGGCCCAGAAGACAGTAAAAAATTCGTTATTATTACCAACTTGATCATAGAGTTATCCATCCTTGTCTGTTTGAATATAATTTTGGCGTAAAATCTCGAGCATGTTACCAAATTGACGGCAGTTATTGGTACTCATCTCGAGAACATAAGAATTTTAAAAAAATCAATATCTAATAACTCTGAGCTTTGTTTGATGGGTTCCTCGACTCGAATCAAATATTTTTTACCCCCAAAGCCAAAGAAATAGTAATATAGGACCCTCTGATCGGATTGTTGTTGTTGGAATCTGTTGAGATGGGGACCCTCTTTACGGGTTGAGTACCTTTAAACTGTGTTTCTGAAAGTCTGACGCCCATGAGCAGTTTGTTTTCAGTTCATTTTCTGTTCATTGGAACGTAATCAATTATTTTCTTACAGAAATCATGGCAGATACGAAATCTAAACGTCATTTAGAACGACATTTCAAACCCTGTATACCATTCAGCACATTTTCAAATCCTGTGTACCCTTCAGCACTTTTTTTGGTGAGAGTGACCCCTTCAGCCTTACTAAGTTAGATACATGTAGGTCTACCATTACATATAACGCTGTAAGGCAATAAAAACCAATTATGCATTTAAAGCGTAATGGAGTTACGCTTAAGCATAATCAGCCATTACATGTTAGATTGATATCCCATATAGTACTTAATATATGCAATGACAATGTTGTTGTTTGAGCCATCCAAATGATTTTGGAGTATAAATATAAGCAGCAAGCGAAATAATTGAAAAATAATTTATTATATATGATAAACAAGCATAAATTATAAATAGTTAAGCAATAGTTCCTTGTTAGCATTGTTGAAAACACCCCATACTGTTGTTCCCCTCGCAGAGCAGATAGAAAACCGTCAATGTCACTGATATCAACAACCGACTATTCCAGGTGGTTCCATTCCACAGTTGTTTTAACAAAGAAGGAGTTTTCGTATTGTGAGCTGCTAGTACGCAGAAGTTGGAACGATTCTGTGTTGTTACACACCTCCTTCTCCACCGGATTTTGACTGACACGTACAGTCCTCAAATTTTGTTGGCTGTAGCCTGTATTTGCCTTGTGTTTTAGATAATCAGGCTTAGGAAGTGCTGGGAGCAACCCCTGGCATGACTATTTTCAAGTATTTTGTGGTATTTAACCAGTCGCCGTTCTTTCCTTCTGGGAGCTTTACCTCAGTGAGCATGTCTGTGACTGATCCATCATCTCGTCTGTATATGTTCTTTTCTGTATCTGTTCTTTGAGTTTAAAGGTACTCAACCCGATAAAACTCCTCTCAATTACTATTTCAATGGCTTCGGGGGTCAAAAATATTTGATTCGAGTCGAGGAAGTCACCCATCAAAGCTCAGATTTGTTAGATATCGATTTTAGAAATCTATTATTTTTCATTATCGGGAATACTATCTGGCCCAGAACTCAGTCAAAATTGCGTTAAAATTACCACTTGATTTTAGAGTTATTCATCCTTGTCTGTTTGAATAGATTTGGAGTACACATCCAGAGCAGATTACGGCAGTTATTAGTACTCATCTCGAGAACATAACAAATTTGAAAAATCAATATCTAATAACTCTGAGCTTTGTTTGGTGGGTTCCTCGACTCGAATCAAATATTTTTTACCCCCAAAGCCAAAGAAATAGTAATATAGGACCCTCTGATCGGATTGTTGTTGTTGGAATCTGTTGAGATGGGGACCCTCTTTACGGGTTGAGTACCTTTAAGAGAGATCTCGAGGTCAAGTGACCAATTTTGAATGTGGATTTCCATGCAAATCTGCAGAGCAAAATTTAGAGTTGCACATACTTCTGAGTGTGACTTGATGTAGTATTGAAAACAACAGGTATTTACAGGGACGCCAGAAGCATCAAAGGGCAAGGGGGCAAACCAACCAGGAGGGCACTTTTCGGATACCCACTGGCCTCACCCGAGTCAGGCCAGCAAGGGGGGCAAGTGTATGTCCCCCTTCTCTGGCGTCCCTGGGTATTTATCTGGCGACTGGCGGGTCCAATTGGAACTTGTTCCATTATAAATTATAATGTTGGTGTATTTATTTTTGAATTTTATATTGATATTTCGAATCTGACAAATATAAGTTATGTAGGTCAAGTGATATGTAATTCCAGAAAAAAATTCTCAAAAATATATTTATAGCAAAATTTTATAATTTACGAAGCGGACCCACCAGATAAATACCTGTTGTCTAGTACCACATCAAGTCACACTCAGAAACGACAGAAGTATAATTATGCAACTCTTTAACTTTTGCTCCGCAGATTTGCATGGAAATCCCCATTCAAAATCCACCACGGCGGAAGACACACAACATTCGTTGCTCTTTCCAATTTTTCGGCATCTTCCCGCTTACGAAAACTTCTTATTTGATCGCATTTTGCCAATTTAAGCTCAATATATCTCAGTCTTTTTCTAACGATATCCTGACAGTGAAACCATTCTTGACAGAACACAGAGCTATCCCCAATCTATTTATAGCATATCAGGCTGTATCAGGGGAGATAAACCATGCATGCAGTTTATAGAAGCGTTAGGAACAGGCTGTAAACAGCTGATTTCAACAACAACATGGTGGCGATTATTTTTGAGTCACTTTAAATTTCAAACCAATCTATTGTAAGATAAGAAATTTGTAACTGTTGAACATTTTGACCAAAGTTGGGGATAGACACAAATTAAGCACCCCCCCCCCCCCAAGTCCCCCACCACCACAATCACGTCATAACCTATCAATGATTCAGTTGAACGTGATTTCATAAGTTATATTCATGTCTGGGCGACAAACATGTGTAAATGTCCCTCAGGCGGACTTCAGAGGAGGAAACATGATGGCGCTGGCATTGAAATATTGTCACACCTGGATCTTTCAATAATGCCCAGATTAAGTAAATGAATATAACATCTCATATTCTCCTGAGAGTAGATTTATATTACCTTTGGTCATTTATATAGGCGGGAATTATTATGATACTATACTCATCGGGACTTTCAATATTTTATTTCTGCCTATTAATGTCACTTAATCTCCCGTATTAGGTAGTTATCGTGTTATTTCATAATATACCTGTTCTATTATGCAAATTACATAAGCTACAGTCATTATCTGGTTTAAAATGTCAGATACACAAGACGATTTTCGGACCAAAGTGCAGAAATCGTTCGAATAAATCTCATGTACAGAACCGTCACAGCGCGTGATTGGTTTGAAGTAGAACCGTAACACGCACCCGTGTTGATTACGAGGTCACAGCTCCCAATTATCAACCCCTATCGGGATACTTTCTCAGCTATTTTACAGAAGAATAACACGGGTATACTTTGAAGTCAGTGTTTGTCTTCAGAATGCGTTTCATATTTTATACGCCACGAAAAACAAAGAAATTGCGTCCACGTGGCTTGATTTTCAGTGATAACATGTTGATATTTACGCGTTAACTCGCTAATACCGAGTTAATTGTGGTCTAGAGTTCAGGTTTCGATAACACGGCACTTCTGCAGCCTCTGTGTCATTCAGGAAAGTATAATATATTCAAGATATCTATAATTATGCGTGATTTTGTCACAAAAATGATTATTTTCAATCATCAGGAACCGTAACAAATCAGGCAAGAACCACCACACTACCGGCGATAGAACGACTTCCGATGTAACAGTTCCTACACAGTTACATTTCATTCGATTGTACTCAAAATACGTGTTTTGTGTGACTTGACGTTTTGCTATGACAATTAAGGACATAAAAGACATTTTAAAATGTGCAATCACTGTGACATTTCTAGATTATCAATGTTTATAACTATGCAAGTCATGGACCATTCGGAAATGAAAGGTGGGGCTTTATCGAAGTATCGAACAAGTTGATAAAAATGAAACATAAAAAAAATAAAAATAAAAAATAAAAATATGCATTTAAAGGTACTCAACCCGATAAAACTCCTCTCAATTACTATTTCAATGGCTTCGGGGGTCAAAAATATTTGATTCGAGTCGAGGAAGTCACCCATCAAAGCTCATATTTGTTAGATATCGATTTTATAAATCTATTATTTTTCATTATCGGGAATATTATCTGGCCCAGAACTCAGTCAAAATTGTGTTAAAATTACCACTTGATTTTAGAGTTATTCATCCTTGTCTGTTTGAATAGATTTGAGGTACACATCCAGAGCAGATTACGGCAGTTATTGGTACTCATCTCGAGAACATAACAAATTTGAAAAATCAATATCTAATAACTCTGAGCTTTGTTTGATGTGTTCCTCGACTCGAATCAAATATTTTTTACCCCCAAAGCCAAAGAAATAGTAATATAGGACCCTCTGATCGGATTGTTGTTGTTGGAATCTGTTGAGATGGGGACCCTCTTTACGGGTTGAGTACCTTTAAAAAATACAAAAAAACCCGACTTCGTTGAGCGTGTCTCCAACTTTGTAACACAGCGACGTACATTATCAATAACGAAAACATATGTGATACATTGAAGGATTATGTTGAGTAGATATGTCACAATTCTTCGAAAAAGGGGGTGGGTTTCGGAAAACAATTTAGAAAAAAAAATGAGGGTGGTGAATGCCATGCAAGATAGGTCAAAATGGAGAAAAAACGCCTTGGTGTCTGGAACCTTTTTTCACCATGCACCACATACCTTAAAGGTAGTCAATCCGATCAGATGCTCCTAAATTACTATTTCTTTGGCTTCGGGGGTAAAAGATATTTGATTCGCGTCGAAGAACCCACCCATCAAAGCTCAGAGTGATCAGATATCGATTTTTGAAGTTTGTTATTTCTATTGTTGTGGCACAGAAACACGACGTCAAAAGGATGGTCTCGGTCAAAATTGCGGACGAAGATGGATAACTCTGAAATCAAGTGGTTATTATTACGATTTGATTTTAGAGTTATCCATCTTCATCCGCAATTTGTCCGTTTGACCACGTGTTTCTGGACCAATTATTAGTACACATCTCGAGAAATAACAAACTTCAATAACCAATATCTGATCACTCTGAGCTTTGATGGGTAGGTTCCCCAACTCGAATCAAATATTATTTACCCCCGAAGCCAAAGAAATAGTAATTTAGGAGCGTCTGATCGGATTGAGTAGGCAACCTTTAACCGTCAAATTACATTTCGATGACCCACTAATCAGTCTATTTTGATAAAACTGGACAATCTAAATCACATTTTATTATATAATATAGGATACTGCTTCAATGTCTAGAACTGGTCATGACCATTTATGTTAGGAAGAATAAAATATAAAAAATAAAATTCGCCCTCCCGCCCCATTTTGTCTGAAAAAAGTTGGATGTAAATCTAGCAATTTATTTATATTGGCCTTAAAATAAATAAAGAGTTGTCTATGCAACGATCGAGGTCATGTGGAGTGCATGCATGGCATTCATTGCTCTCAGTCAGGCCTGATAATATGGTGCCGGACATTTGCAGAATGAGGTCCCCATAGGGTGAATTTAGGGATGCTACCACACACAGTGGGCTAGCGTCACCAAATTCACCCTCTGGGGATCTCACTCTGCATGACCTCATCAGCTATGGGAGACATAGACTCAGATTGCACGAAGTTCGCAGATGGTGAATATTGTGACATGCAACCATTTGGAACCCCGATTATGCAATGTGTCGTCTGCCAATTTGGGGATATAGAGAAACTGAACTCTATAGAAACTAAACCACTTGTTAATTACAGAATGAGGTCCCCAGGGGGGTGAATTTAGTGATGCTAGTCTGCTATGCGGTGTAGCATCACCAAATTCACCCTCTGCATGGGGACCTTTCTGCAAATGTCAGGCACCTTATTCTCATTTGCAACAAGGAAGTCATGTGCATGACACCCCCGTCTCGAAACGCTCTTGAACTGTTCCAATACTGCGAATAAATTCCATATCGTTATTATAGAGTAAAATAAAGGGTCTTAATTTTGATAACATTCTGTATCAGAGATCCGGTCAAAACTCGCCACGTTTATTTTACCACGCGATTTTTAGGTAGGCCTACTGACGCAATATAGTGTTTTCGACATTGAAAAATACATTTTGAAATAAAAAGTGTTTTATTCTACAGTATGCACAGATATTGTGAGGTAATATTTATAGTGCAAAATAAGCCAACATTGTGTTTAATTTTTACATAAATAGTCCAGTTACTAATTAATGACTTCTTCACTGTTGTTCCCAAAAAAGGTGCCACCAACCATCATATCAGAACACCTTATAGCCAAACCTGCAATGACAGTTATATAGTATATAAGTCACTCTTTGGAGCCAAATAAACAGGCTGGCATGTTAATTTTTTAATTTGAGGTATTTTGTTAGCCAGCACTCTGCAGCACTAGTATTATTTGGTCATTAGACATGCCAGAGTGAAAATGCCAGCACTATCAGGCACTATTCAATATTAATTTGAGGTGAAATGCAAACCAGCACTCCTATTCGGTCATCACTTTTATTTGGCACCAGAGAGTGCTTTATCTTATACCTACATATGTTCTTAAGTGTTGGTTAAGGTCATAATCTATGTTAGAACACATTTATTAGTGAAAACAACTTAAAACAATGTCCACAATGTGGGTTGAATAAAATTTGCGCAAACAATTTTTTTCAGGCCTCTGAGATGCACCCACCCCGCCCGGTATAGGTATGTTTTTGGAAGATCTCCCCTGTATTACTTATATCTTATACCTACCCTGTTCCTAAGTTTCTGTAAAGGCCATAACCTGCCCTAGAACACAATTATTAATGAATATATTTGAAAACAACTTAAAACAAGGGCAAAAATGTGAATAGAAATTTGTTTGCACAAACTCATTTTTTCGGCCCTCTTCGGACCCACCCACCCCGGCCCTGTATGATAAAACTTTTGTGTGCCCCCCCCCCCTGAGTACAGTGCAAAATACCACCCATAGAATCATGTCCGACCTAAAATATGTGTCAAATATACGATATAAAATCAATAATTTCCAATTGTCTGAATGTTAAGAGTATGACATTTATCGTTTGAGAGAACAGTTTAGGAATCTCCAACTGGACAATATGATGAGATTATTCTATTATTTAATCTGTTTCATTCTTGTTTGTATTTTGACCCCGGTCAAATAGATGTACGATGTCCAATATGATAGTACAGGAGATATTGGTCTACCCTCGCATGCACCACATGCAGGACTAACTTCACCCCACTAATGTTCTTCCTTATACGGTTGCCTCTGTTTTCACTTGTTAACAAGAACAATAAAGTGGCCGCAGACTCAAGACAAATGACGCCCATCATGGCGGCCATTTTGCTTGATGTGCCGCATGTATCTTTGGTCGCCATTATACTAGTAGTAAATATAACAGCACATGCGCTTTTATTTTCCACGCGATTCTTTACGCTAATATATATACAACGCTTTCCATTGTAACAAACGTCGCACTACCGACGACTCGAATTGAATTTGAATTAGACTGGAGTTTAATTCTATAAACTCGTCTGTTGAAACAAGTCGCATTTAATTCAAGACGAATCTGGTTGATCCGTTTTTTATATCGGAGTTATGGCCCTTTTTCAACTAAGAATTATCCAGATTATAACCCATGTAACTTACAATTAATTAATACCTGCTTCTCTGTGAGAGAGACAAGAGCCAATATTGTTTAATATTTACACACTAAGTGTTGTCATCACTAAATCCAGCATTCTGATTGGTCGGCGCCCACGTGGCTAGTTGCAGTTATTTCTCGGTGAATGTGCAACGCCTTATAACACCAAGCTAATTACACCATCGATACGTCATTAGGTTTGGAAAGACGAACGCGTAATGTTTTGGGCGCATTTTGACTCGCGCAGGATTGACTTAATACATCATCGGGTTTTAACATGAAGAGAAATTGTTCCTATTAACTATTGCCAAGGGTGCTATTGGGTATTTTGGGCTGATCTTGTCACGATACACTTTTCGATTTAAATATATTTACAAAAGTGGCTTTTTCGCTAAATGTATATAAATATAAGGATTAACTGTCATGTGGACTATTTTTATGGAGATGTAACGGTGAGGTAAGTGGACATAACTTGTATGAAAAACCCTTCGGGTTTTACACAAGTTATGTCCACTTACCTCACCGTTACATCTCCATAAAAACAGTCCACATGACAGTTAATCCTTATTTGAATTGAGAGTTATTCATAGCCCCCATATGTTAGCTCTATATACGATTAGCGAATTATTGGATAAATTGATTTAGCTATCTTTTCAACCACAACTTTACCCACTTAGCCATATGAATTTATTTAACTACACCAATGGAGCTCTGGGTCCTTGTATGCAGAGGTAGGTGATTTAACCCCTTTTACCCATTCCATGTCTTTTAACCTTTTCCATCAATTAAATAACTATATTATTTTGATATCTCACATGGCAATTTGCAACAACATGAATATAGAACTGCTTACACTAGGATAGTTTTGATGTTATATTAACCCTTCTATTTTGACCAATACATTCCAATAATTTGTGTTATTTCTGGCTATTATGTACATTTGCCTATACTACTTTAATCGGAAGATTATGATTCCGATCATAACAATTTACTATCGCCAAGAAATGGGTTGAACATCTGCCGACCGCGATCGACCTCTCGTTTATATCAGCCAGCGTCTGGTGAAAGTTGTAGATAATAGTCGGAAAATATTTATAGAGAAAGTGAGACAACTCTATTGTTTTATTTGTTATAGCTGATATTAGAACCACATAAATGTTACATGCATATTGATTTCCGTTCAGTTCAAACCACGCCATGCGAGTACAAGAAGCCACAATTGTCTCCAGCTAAATTAAAATCATTCCGCGCCGGAAATCTCTGATTGCACAGCGCTGATCGGTCATTCGATAAGCAAAAGATTGGGTTATTCCTCTTCGCATTTTGTAGAGATAGACGATGACACAGAACTTCTGAACGGATTAACCGCGTACGTGTAAGCGTCATGATCACGCGAGTCAGGTGACTTTCGTTGGCAATGACAACACTTTACACACGTTACAAGTTACACGTACGTGTGTCTAAACCTGGCTATTAACCCCTACCCTACGCCCGTTTTAGACATGCAGGTGCACAAATACAACAAAACAAAAAACAACAAAACGCACCGACCCAACCATCAGGGCGGGCGTGAATCGCCGTGTGATTTACACTATCATACAGGTATTACAGGGTATATATCCCAAGTTCCAGTCCATATGTCGATAACTTGAGCGAAACCCCGGCATTATTGACCCCTAACATATACGGCAGGATTCTCCAGGAACGCAAAAAAAAAAAACCCCACCTACTGCACCACCCTGAATCATACATGCAGGGGGGTGGTTATTTGTGTACTATATCTTAAAAGGGTATCCCAATTTATCAGTCTAACGTACACTGCCATATAATTGCCTCAGATCTGAGGAGAAACACAGTGCAAGGCCATTAAAATTATTCCTTCCACAACACAGTTCCTGGGCATATACGCTATACTGTTATGTCAAAGTTCCATTTCACAAGTCCATAGCTCGAGAGAAACCGGAATTATTAACCCTATATAGACTAAAACACGGCCGCAGATCGCCAGGTATATACGCAAATACAAAAATAACGCACCGATCGCACCGCCCCCTATATATGGAATCCTATTAGGGCCACTTGCTAATGGCGCTTTCGGCGCACGCCGAAAGCGACAAAATGTGCTATATTAGCGCATGTTTCGGCGCGCCGAAAGCGACAAAGTGTGCTATAGTATAGCGCATGTTTCGGCGCGCCGAAACATGCGCTAATATAGCACATTTTGTCGCTTTCGGCGCGTGCGCCAAAAGCGCCAAAAATGTGCGATATTAGCGCATGTTTCGGCGCCGGATGATTCGTCGTATACTATATATCGTGCAGGGTATCCACATCTGTGCCCAAGTTCCATTCCTGAGTTTTTTTCACTTATTTTCCATAACTTTTTAGCATTATACTATATAATTTGCGAGTCTTGTGTTCTAAATATAGAGCTTTTACCATTGCATGCAAACTATATATAGGCCTACTTTTTTACATTTCGGAATACAATGTTGGCGACTGAAAATACATTTTTTTTTCACAATTAGAAATACTAAAAGTTGTGACTGTTCTAGAATGGGAAATAGTTTTTCACATTCTGCGATATTAAAGTTGGCAACTAAAAACACCTTTTAATATTCTATAATTTGAATTTTAAACATTGTCCGATAAATTCTTAGTTTTTCAATTGAAAACAAGTTTTTACATTCTACAGTATATACATTAGCGCTTGGAATTATATATATATGACGCCGATGACCCTTCATTTGATCTGGCCAGTTTTCAAATGAACTTGGACTGTTCGGTTTCTCAGAATAATGCAGAATGAATTGTAACCGACAAATGTCTTATACATGTATACAAAAATGAGTGATTTCCTCACATTCGGAGTACGTGATGGCAGCGATCAGGAGAGCGTAGCAGGGGACTGAACTCTGCGTCGTAGTTTAATTTATGCCGCTGCCCATTCTCCACGCTGGATTCGCGTCTGCTGCATATACAAGGGCGATAATCACATTCGCAGTTTGCCCATCTTTTTCATCCACTTCCGGTACTTCCGGTATCCTGCTTGCAACTCCCTACAAAAATACACAGAAGCATTAGAGCTGTAGAATGACCGTGGCACACATGCACTGGGTTAACACATATTATAGCTTTCGACGCTTAAAGATGCATAATCCGGTTCAACGCCCCAAAACAAATATTAAATTTGAGTCGAAAGCCCAGAGTTATCAGATTTGGAGTTTTGAAATCTGTTATTTTTCACCACCTCGAATATTTGGCGGCCTGGCAAATATTCGTCGAATGCCGACCGACATACTCTCGATACCAAATTGCATTGAACAAAATGTTGATAAATAACGTTTTGGGCGATTTTATACTATACTGACAGTTGTTAGCATTATTTGTTTTTGCAATTACATGTAATCGATTCTGTTAACTGAATCGGCATTTCAAGAAATCTTGTTGTTGTTGTTGGAATCCGATGATATGGGACCGTCGGATTGTGTACCTTTAAATGTAGATAGCCACGTGCTTAAATATTTGGCTACTCGAATAATGCGTTCTTGGTTGAATCAGCTTGGAATGTGAGTCGATCGTATGCGCGGCCATTTGGATTACAAAAATGTCAATAAAATTCAATAGATGTTAAATATCAATCAATAAGTACATCCAAATTAATGTAATATATGGTATGGCATTAATCTAATTATGCATTAATTTCCATATATATACATTACCGCGTCTCCATTTCCCCCAATGAATATGGGTCCGCCCGTAAGGCGATGGGGCGGAGTGAGGTAATCTTTTATTAATATGTTTATGTAACCTTATGTATAATTATTTAACGGACATTTCTTAATTTATTTATCAGTATTGGTATACCTAAATGACTCATTGTAGCGTTTCAATCAGCACTCAAAGCAAGTACGCAATGATGACTCACATGTATTGTCCACAAACATGAAGGACAGTGAAAGAAAGAAGTTATTTATACTATACTGAACCCGCGCCTCGTAGATAACTTTAAACATATATTATAAACAATAAAATAAACACACACAATTGTACAGGTGTCACACAATTTTAAATAAATTCAACTAAAGGGCGCATTTAATGTAGTATAGTGTGAAAGAAGACAAAGAACTCAATCATATATATTGTAACAAACGGCGAACACGTGGAAATGGTGAAAACATAATTTAATTGACGTCATGCATTAATAAATGGCTATATATAGTTTCTGTTCAATCAATATGTCAAGTCCAAATTAAACCTTCTATGACTGGAGCTTCCTAAAAGTTTGCGAAAAACATGTGCCAATGTATTCTCTTATGTATGCGAGTCTCCCATATAGAGACCTCTTTGTCATCGCTATGTATTCAATTTGTGCTGGGCCTACAGTAAATACTTGTTTTGAGAAAAAAAAACTCTTACTAAATAAAAGTTTTCTTAAATGAGAAAATGGTTTTCTTATTGTTTTATTAACTAAGATAACCTTTTTTTCTCTACTAAGCAATTGTATTTCTAACAATTGTAAAAACTAACAAAACCACCAACGAATATTTTCTTGTGTCACTCTCCAGAAAATAATTCTTATTTATTTTTTTCTCAAAATAAGAAAATCCTTTTTGGCAGTTAGCTGCCTTGCAGTGGACCTCTGTTTGTTAATAATTCCGGCAGGGACCTTTATAAACAATAACGCCTTGTGCGAAATGTGGACTGATGTCGCATGTTTTGTCGCACCCGGTGCGCGCCAAAACATGCGAGATTTCACATGCATGATTTGGCGCGCGCCGAATTAACGTCAAAATGTGCGACATTATGGTGCATTATGGCGCGCGCCGAAAGCGACACACGCTCACATTGTGTCGCTTTCTGTTAAAAGTTTGATTTTAAAGAACGCGAAATTACACAAAATATCGCCTCTGAGATTCTAATCGCACATATACTGGATTATGTAAAAATGGGGGAAACAAATTACATATATCATTACCAATGAATATTACATTAAAAACACACCAGAAATTGTCACCTTGCGTGGCCCAACATGCCTACCAAAATAAAGACAATTAATGGAATAGAATATTAAACAACCAGAATATTCTGTCTAAATTTCCAATTTACATTATTATACCTCATATTAAAAGCCTATGTTAATTTCCCATATAGGGTGTGATTTTACAATTTGCAATGTTTCCCGCCCATGAAACATTGCCGGTCACCATTTTTTGCAATGTTTACCGCTCCGACCGAAAGAGCCCGAACATGTTCACGGAAGCACCCGAATGAAATTTAATGACGGAACATTCAAACCGGAAACCCCAAATCGTCACGATTCAGACGACTTCCGCATTCTTCAAAGTAAACATCATGGATGCCGGTGTCAAATCGAAGCGATTCGCGGATGTTTCACCCGATGATATTTCGAAACTTATAGACGAAAAAGACAGTAAAATGCCAGAACAGTGAAAAAACAATTGTTCCAGTGAACATTATTTGTTGAAAAGTATTATTTCATGAAGTTTCAAATCAAAAGAATTTAAATAATTTTATAGAATTTCCTCTTTATTTTTAATTTTTCAGAACTGCTGACATGGTTATTCGGTATAATAAAAACAATGGTGACCTGGCTCGAGGGCAACATTGCGGATAGTCTCCCCTTGGAACCAATGTCTCCCTCGGCTCCGAGTACGTATGGCTGAACCTGGCTATTATTATAATAATTGAGTAATCCTGAAACCTAGACAATTCCTGTTTCTTCTTACCTGATAGCAGTTGTTGCAGTTTCCTGGTTGCATTAATATAACAATACAATTTGGTTATAGTTAACAGTTTTATACATGTATGATTCAGTAAACACAGCGAACACATATAATATGGCCGAAACAAGTATACGTGGTCACGTGGATACATGTAATTTGTTGGAAGGAAGAACCATACTGTTTAAAGATGCGGCGTTGGATGTATAGGTATGCTGTTAAAATATTCACCTCCGTCAAAAACCGCCATAAACAGAAAGAATAGTAAAATATAGACATACCTTGTTCTTATACCAATGAGAAATATGGCATAAACAGTATATTATTGTCAAATGTTTTTCCTTTGTTATGTAAACAAAAGCAAAACACGTTACAGAACTTGGCTTTTGTTTAGATCCGGATATAGTAAACATAAAGAGCGTTTTTTGTTACTGTTTTCCTGATATGGAAATACTAAAGAGCGTTTATATCATTTGTGTACAATTAACCAATAGATTTGTGCTGTGTTATGTAAACAGAACCAATTATAAACAGAAGCAAAACTTCTGTAACACGACCAGGCTCTTGTTTACGTAAAACATCGTACGTCTTGACGACAATATACTATTTACGCGCTGATTATGTTTGGCATAAGAACAAAACTATATATATTTTAATATTCCTTCTGTTGATGGCGATTTGAACAGATATGAATATTTCTGCAACGAACCCCGACCGTGCCTCTAAAATGAGGAGCTGTTTGAATGCGTTAAAATGAAATAAAAGTCAGAATTATCGACAGATTTCGCCTCTATAAAAAATATTACTGACGATGTCTTGATTTGTATGAGTAAATAAATTATTAGCCGGCAAGAAATCACTGAGCGCTAGATGTTTAGTTGATCGTTTGACCGATTTTTAATTATAATAAGCTGTATGGGGTGAATTTAGTGGAACATATCGGCCATTGCTACCTGAGTAGGATCAACCTGGGAATTTACGCTCTCCGGAGTCAATATTCGGTGGTAAAAATATTATCAAATGCTATGGATTTAAATAGTAACGATGGGAGTTTGTGGTACTGATTGAAAGAGGAATCCTTCGCCGACACACCCGTGGCTATATCGATACCATTTCTCGGATAAATGGGCAAAATTTGTCCGATTCCCGAGCGACCGTAAAACGGGAAATATCTACAGTTTCCCTTGTCCTTATTATACTATACCATTAACGTGAAGCAGGCGCGTATATATAGGGGCGGAGTATACGGGCAGCGCAAAAGGGGGCGGGTAGCGGAGCGCGTTACAGGCCCCTGTGCCTTTAAGCGTAATTATATTACACTTAAAGGTACTCAATCCGATCAGACGCTCATAAATTACTATTTCTTTGGCTTCGGGGAAAACAGAGTGATCAGATATCGATTTTTGAAGTTTTTTTATTTCTCGAGATGTGTAATATGTGGCAATAAATCGATTCTGATAACTAAAGCGCATTTTGAAGAAATGGTGTTGTTGTTGTATCTTGATGGTATGGGGACCGTCTGATCGGATTGAGTACCTTTAAGAGAAAATCAGAAATTGAATTACTCAGAAGCGTAATTCATTCATACCTTTTCTCAAAACTCCTCTCATGTCGAAATGGGTGAAACATTTGACATGTCTCAGTCATTGAGTCTTCAGGGGAATATATAGGTCAGTCACTGCCCACAATGATACAATTTTAGATCATAACTATCTGAACATTTCTCACCAAAGAATAAGATGCCTTCTGAATTTTCTATAATGTTGTCTGCCGTCTGCTCATATTTTCCGAACATCCCCCAGATGCATAATATACCATTCCAATGTATACGTTTATGACTGATTTGAATAATACATTTAGTATAATAGAGAGGGTTAATTTGAATGATAAAATACCTGATATCAACTTCTCCATCACCGTCCGCGTCTAGCTTCGACACGAGAACTTCAAGCTGGTGTACCGTCAGTGGGAATTCCGCCTCCTGTGAGTTGAAACCGGAGCTCGCGTAAGTGACGTGTTTGTTACCACAGGTCCCCAGCACAAAAATTGACCCCACCCCCAATAATACTTAATCATATAGGATTAAGTATTATTGGGGGTGGGGTCAATTTTTGTTCTGGAGACCCGTGTTTGTTACAAGCGAAATCCGTCACTTGGTGGCGACTACACAAAATGGACGATTCCTAAGAATCTCAGTCCTATCGGGTCCCATTCCCAAATTATACCAACTCATCGGCAAATGTCAAAGTTTTGGAGTAGCATCCGGTTGTAATTAGTCGACAGTGCGAGCATATCTTGGTCAAAATTTTAACAGTGTTTTAGTTATTTTGAGTCAGTGCAATAACGCTGTTTAGAATGCAAAAGAATTATAAATGATAGAAACAATCCATAATTATACTTCGCTAAACATACTTATCGTATGTATTCAGGTTGACTTTTAAATTAGTTTTGTAAAGTTGTCGCACCTGCGATTCGGCACCGCATTGTTGTTATTTAAATTTTTAGCAATTTCGCGACTGGAGCCATATACTAAAAATAGATGCTATTTCTCAACTTTGACCTCCGGGTGACCACTGGATGATTCACAGCGATCAAGTGATTAGAATGAACTACGTATTGACCACGCCCAGGCTCAATTAGCGAGGTCCGATGTGCAGGATGCATAAGGTCGTGAAGACCGACACTTCCGACATCTTTTTGCCAGCCACATCTTTTTCAACTTTTCAACATACGTTTTCCACACTACCCCACTTTTTTGCACACAAAATGAAAGGCTTACGAAATCAAATACCATGCACAATTTCCGCCATTGTTTGGACACAAGCGCATTTCAGAGTAGGGAAAATCCACATTTTAGATGTCATGTGTATTATATTTCTTGAATTTGTAAATTTAATTGAAATATTATATGCCAATCGCCAGAATTGTTTTTAACTCCTATTACTCAAGATACCCTGTAAAACAGAAGGGACGTAATTCTACATATTTAGTAATACTAAGGTGCCGTTTACACATAGCCGGTTATCGATCTATGCGGCGAACGAGTTAGTCGGCGAAATTTACTGAAGACTGTTTACACATCGCCGGCGAAGATACGCATTTATTCAGTTGTCTCCGTTGCTTGTTAACAGTTTCCCATTTAGTTCTCACTAAACTGCACTATGATATTTTTGTACGCCTGTAAACATCTAGCCGCTTCCTTTTAGAAGGATGGTTGGGAAGTATAGTGAAGTGCAAGATTTTAGAAATGGAAATACCGAAATTATTAATATCCAACTCGAACTTTCAGGTATTGATATTGGTGATTTTATAGATATTTAAACAACATTGTTTGAGATCATAGACAATCTGTGAAGTGAGTGTCGCGTCAAAAGCATGGCCATTGTCAGTTTTGATATCATTTCGTCGCATGCATCGACAAATTGGTGTCTAATCATTCGGATTGGATTATATATTATATATTTAAATTTTAACATCGCGACGCAGATGTGACACATTTTCCATTTCCACATTATACAATAAAATATATTTTTCATTTATTTCGGTGTTCACCATGTCCATGTACACAGGGCTGTGGCGACGGGGGAGGGTGTCTCACCCGAACTGTGGTCAAAATATTCAATAGCTGGAAATTTCATACCTGACAGACATTAGTTAGGGAATTTGACATCAAAAATATGTTGAAATTGTTCTCGTAATTTGCTTTTCCAACAATGTATTAGTGTGGATTTTTTTTACCAACATTTGCTTATTTTTTTTTGCCAAATTGTTGGACTGAAATGGCTATCAGTTGGAAATGACCCTACCTCAGAGTGGTTTCGAGTTTGGAAAATGTCCAACAATTGGAAAGCTTAAGGCAAGTCTAGATGCTAGGATTTTGCAATTTCCATGGTTCAGATTTCAAAATTTTCTCACACCGGTCCATAACCATGGTCGGCCCGGTAATATTATGTCTTGGTCCCTCCCCAATGGACGTCAAAACAGCTATCTAATTTAAAAGAAACAAATCGGGGTTGAAGTTGTTTGACGTCAGACCAATATACATGTTAGGATTGGGCAATATCCTGGAGTATACATGTATAAGGCTACCAACCAGGTATCTAAGTGGACAGTTATTTAAGCCCAAGGGTGTGTAAATGGAATTACGCGAACTTGTAAGTTTGGTTAGACTCAATATGGGTTGCCCTTGGAAATTCCAACGATGGACAGTCACACCCCCTCCAAAGCAGGCCATCTAGACCCGTCCCTGTTTTTATATGTCCACGACGCACTCAGCTTGGACCATAATGGTTCAAAATTATATTATTGAACTAATTGTCATTTACGTTTGAATCCATTGAAATTTGCCATCCCATTTCTTCCATATAAATGTATATGAACATACATGAACACGTATATTGAATTCCCTTGAATGTGCATCAAATGTACCATGCACGTGCAGAGTATGTGTGGCTGCATGACACCTGCTAACAACCCTCCTTTGGTTGCGTTGCACACCATCATCAGTCAGTATTTACAATAATAGCTTATAATCAAGGTGCGTGACCACCCATGGACAGCTACTTAGAGCCAATCAAACTGACACACTGACCCATATACACAGGCGAAAAGCAGCACTGGTCTATCAGTGCTTACCGAATAATATTGCTCGAGTTATTTGTTGAAAGGCAATCATCCATGACGACATGACACCAGATAAAGATTTCACTTAAATGCAGAGCGAATTAGAATCTATACGACAAGTAGCTTGTATTGAATAATTTAATCCAGAAGATGAAACCCGGATAGCTGCTTCATCGGATATCTGTAATTCTTATCCGGCGAAGTATAAACACTCTATTGTTATCGCTAACCGATTATATCGGATAGGATCTTAGCCGGCTAATGTATAAACGCCCCCTAAGTGATTTCAAATATTGGTGTTGATTTGCAGAGTTATCTTTTTCGGAACAATAACCGTCTGCTCCTTTTCTCGTGCATTTGTATCGTAAATAAGTATATCGTCAATGTATATGTATTGTTTAAATGCGAAAAAGTAGAGGAATGACCAATGAAAGTAGTGGTTTATATCAAGCGTCCGGCTTAATGAAAATATTTTTTTGCCAAATTCTTTTAGAAATTGACGATAGCTATCACTGATAAATAGTATCAGTTTCTGAAAAATTTGAGTTTTATATTTCGACATTTGAACGACTTTTGTTTTGGTATCGATAGGAAAGCAGTTATTTGTTAATCTCGCCTGTCTATATTGTGGTTTATCATGCAACAATTAAAGGTACTCAATCCGATCAGACGCTCCTAAATTACTATTTCTTTGGCTTCGGGGGTAAACAATATTTGATTCGAGTCGAGGAACCCACCCATCAAAGCTCAGAGTGATTAGATATCGATGTTTGAAATGGGCTGTTTCTATTGTAAGTGGCCCAATCTTTTGCGAGGACCACGTGCTAAGAACGGACAAATTGCGGTTGTAAGATGGATAACTCTAAAATCAAGTGATTACTATTAACAATAATAACCACTTGATTTTAGAGTTATCCATCTTACAACCGCAATTTGTCCGTTTTTAGCACGTGGTCCTCCAAAAGATTGGGCCATAAACAATAGAAACAGCACATTTCAAACATCGATATCTAATCACTCTGAGCTTTGATGGGTGGGTTCCTCGACTCGAATCAAATATTTTTTACCCTCGAAGCCAAAAAAATAGTAATTTAGGAGCGTCTGATCGGATTGAGTACCTTTAACCAATAACTAAACGTAAGGGCTCATCAAAAGAGGATCAGCTATGTAAACACCACCGCAAATAAATACTTTGGCTGACATTGACTTAATGCTTCTTGGAAGTTATGTGACGCGTAGCTTGTTCCAGAGTCTAATTCTAGAACTGGGGGCCTACTTGTATAATATAACACCTACGATCATGCCGATGGTGAATTCGCCCTCATCTACGTAAAATATCCCATCCTTGTCGACGGAAAGACTCCCATTCTTATTGACGGAAAGGCTTTTTTTTTTTACCAGGAAATGTTATTTAGCACTCATTACAGGTACACAATCCGATTCGATGGCCCCTGTATAATCAGATTCCAACACCAACAACACCAATAACAACAACAACAACAAAAACAACATTTATTCAAAAGACGCTTTAGTTATCAGAATCAATTAATTACCAAAAATCGACTCGAATCAAATATTTTTTACCACCGAAGCCAAAGAAATAGTAATTTAGGAGCGTTAATTTGACTTATGTATCATTAAGATAATACAAGTAATTCATTGCTTCAAAGTATGTAAACACAGTTAATTTCTTATCGAAAGCTATACATACATGTAGTTCTATTACTATTTTGCCAGGGGCAGACCAATCTCTACCAGAGTTGTAGCTCTTACCAATATCGGTAAGATAGACCACGTTGGCAGCGGTGTGGGCCCACATGTAATCTAACACTTACTATCATGCCGATGATGAATTCATCCTTATCGACGGAAAGACTTCCATCCTTATCCAGACGATTGAATAGGTCGACCACACGATAGTTGTTTTTGTCCATGAAGGCGTACAGTAAATGTGTGGGGTCCTCCGATCCGTCGATGGCACTCGATTGGTATTTCCGAGGCACGACAGGACACACCACCCCGTGCGTTACCAACAAGTACCGCCTCTTTGTGACATCATCCAATGCCTTTATGAACTCCGGTTTCACAACGGTGTCCTTACAGGTAAAAAAGACAATTTGTTTAAACCTATTTATCCGCCTCGACATTTTACAAATACCTGGCAATGGGATTGGGGGACAGGCGTAGAAGTCACTTACTGGTAACCCCTCTCCCATTACCCAATACACATCACACAAACGAAAGCTGCCCAGTCCGATATGACACAACAAGAAAACCAATGTCAGAAATGGTAACGCGCTCAAGATCATATATATTATATACCCATGTTTGTAATTATAGAATATAAAATATATTGGTTTCGCGAATGCACGGGGGGGGAGAACTGCGACGAGAGGATCGGTGGCATTCCGATAAAGAGACGGTGGAAATCCGATAAACGAGACGGTTCGCTTTCGGCGACAAACGAGATTTTCTTCGTGTTTGGGCATTCAATCACGTTTCATATCATCATATAGTTATTTTAGTTACTAATATCCATCAAAATCTAGACGCTACAGTGAGTAAAACCAATAGAATCGCCATTTAAAAGTCACGCGACGGTTCGTTTTCCGATAAAAACGAACCGTCGCGTGTCTTTTATCGGAAAACGAACCGTCGCGTGACTTTTAAATGGCTATTCTCTTGGTTTTAGTCACTGTAGCGTCTAGATTTTGATGGATATTAGTAACTTAAATAACGATATGATGATATGAAACCTGATTTGTCACGGCAATTCCGTTTGAATGCCCAAACACGAAGAAAATCTCGTTTGTCGCCGAAAGCGAACCGTCTCGTTTATCGGATTTCCACCGTCTCTTTATCGGAATTCCACCGTCTCTTTACCGGAATGCCACCGATCCTCACGTCGCAGTTCTCCCCCCGTGGAATGACAAACTCAGAATTCCGTTAAAATAACAATAACAACCAGCGCCTAATTAACGAACCGGCGGCCGACTCGGCCGTCTCCGACCACAACCCTCAGTGGGCTGCAGAACGAAAAATGTCTATAAAAGTTGAAATATAAGACTTACAAATTATCTTTTTCATTTCTTTTATTTGTAATTGACATAGCTTGTCACAAACCAAAAATCAACATTATTGACATAATAATGTAAAGGACAATAAACGAAATTGATATTCCCAACTACACCTTTTACCTGACTCGGCCTCCTGGTCGCGCAGTTCGACTTTTAAATCCGTCCCAAAAATTCCATTTTTCTATATATAAAAACCCCAGCGTAAACTCCAGCGCCCAGGCGAAACAAGAATTTGTACATTATTATACACGCGGAGCTCGTAATAAAACCACCACATGTACGTTTTAGATACCAGAATATAATAAGATATAACACACACGCCCATTAATAGGAGATGTTTATGGCAAGAGAGTAATTTGAGAGTAAGCGAGTAAGTTTCAAAACGGCGTATAGGAAATATTAAATATTAAACAATCGTATCATCACTTTACCTTTTTCTATCACGGTAAATGATATAACATTTTGAAGACAGATTAATCGCGAACATGTCAGCTGATTAATCCACTGGGGGGGAACTGTTTCACCAGAATCGATTCTATCGCCCTTCCGGTTCCGTCTCTATCGAATTAAGTTCCGACTCTTTCGCGATTTATAAAACATATTTTCAAAGTTTTGACCGTTGTTTATAGACTGAATGTCAAAACAGAATGTATTCTCCAATAACAATCGACAGATTATGTCTTTATACGTGTTTATTGGTGACAGTAATGCAAAATCGGCTGCATGTTGTGCGCAGTTAGAGACTTAGTGCATTCGGGTGCATTTCCCATGCAAATTAAGCAGCACTTTGATGCTCAGATTATCGGCCTTGTCAACTTTAAATTGGACTGAAACTTGTCAAATTTTATGGTTGAACATTAGATAATTATAACACACTACCTCCCGACGGTTCCTCGCCGTACAAGTCCTTCAAATTAGTGCCTCAAAAAGCAACAAAAGGTTCCGATTCTATTGTGATGTTTATGTTCACGATCGGTTCTTTCGTTCCTGTTTACAGTACATTCATATTCGATCAGATTATTTGATTGTACATCTATAGTTGCCCAATGACAATACATGGTCATATATGGTTTAAAATGTAGCCATAGTAAATCAATAGATGAGTTTTAGTGGTCCCAAACGATCATAGGTCAGATATTAAAGATGATCAACCGATAATCTTTAATATCCAACCTATGATGCTTTGGGACTACTGAAAACCTCATATTGGTGTTGCTGTGACTATAGTTTGAACCATATATGGTAATATGGCAACTAGAAACACAAATGAACTATCTGGTCGAATATAATATTGCATTAAATAAGGGGGCGAAAGAACCGATCGTGAACATAAAAATCACATTAGAATCGGAACATTGCGTTGCTTCTTTTGATGGATTAATTTGAGGGTCTTTTACTGTGAGGAGCAATCGAGAGCTATGCTGTAATCGTGTCCTGATGTTCGATCATACAAGAAGACATATTTCAGTCTAATTAAAAGGTAAAAAGGCCGATAAAAGGAGCATCAAAATGCTGCTTAATTTACAAAGGAAATGCACACAAACACATTACGCTTCTAAGTGTGCAAAAAAATAGCCGACTTCGCATTATTATCACCAATAATTACGCACAAAGACACAATCTAGCGATAGTTTTTGTAAAATACGTTCTGTTTTAACATTTAGTGTATAAATGGAGGTCAACACTTTGAAAACATTTGTTTCAAGTCGCGAAAGAGACGGGACTTAATTCGATAGAGACGGAACCCGATAGCCGATAGAATCGATTCTTGTGAAACAGTTTCCCCCCAGTGTAATCACATTCAGGGGTTCACGTGAATGCCCGGGCTCCATGTGTAAATATAGTACGTCTTTTCAATGAAAGCCTGTTATAGAAGACTGACGACACGGGACTCGGTCCAAACCAGCATCAACCCAACCGATATACCAAGCTGCTTGTTGTGGACTGCGAAGACTTGCTCTACTAGGAACGTATCTCATACAGCTAACACGTCAAAGATTATATATAAAACAATATCTAATCGGGTTTCACGATTCGATAGCGATTGGTATTCAATTTGAGTAACAGGTGCCACGCTATGTTAGGATTGTATTCAAAATAAGTACCCTGATTTAATCGAAGGGGATGATTATATTGACAAAATATTGGAGATATTCAGAAATATTCAGTCATTTTCTGGTCAATTAAAAAAATAATCTTGGCACATATATCAACCAGCATGGGAACCTGCGCACCTGCGATTTTGAGTTCGGTCCTACTCATTTTGGCGGAGTTATTGCCCCTTTTCGACATATGATCGTACATACTGGGACGCATCTTTTGTCCGAGCCTCTATTCCATCATTTTCCAGTCAATTTGTTTTAAAACTTGACACAGATGTCAACCGGCATGGGAATGTGCGCACCTACGATTTTGAGTTAAGTTGGAGTCATTTTGACGGAGTTAATGCTTTTTTTTCGACATAGACATGTTTTATGTTTTTTATTTGAGAGTTATTGACCCTTTCTCGGCACATTGAAGATGCGCAACATATTTAGTGAATATGCACTTTGTATCATATTGTTGTAATCCTACAGTTTGTAGTGTTGGGATCTGACCCACAAATCCTTGAAACCTGCCACCTTCATCGGGGGACATTTTGGTCAGCGACCTTTTATTTATTCTACCTAAACTATTTTTTCGAATAGAGAACAAAGAACATAATTCACGTTTGTCGTATATTTTAAAGTGATGTGAAACACTCCGGTTGGGTGATCAAATAGAAATGGAGAATAATCTTGCTCAAAGTAGTTATTTTTATGAATATTAATCAAAATTTACAACTCACACCGTCAGTCTTATATATTTATTAAATGCAATGAGTATCGATGGCGAAATCATTTGCAGTAGTTTATCGCCGATTGTTGCGTCCCGAATCGAGATGTGAATATTTACAATTGAGCGTAGTTCAGACGGTATTTTCTATGGAGTTGTTTGGTCGTATTCTTTGTGATTTTGCGCGATGTTAGTAGAATGCTACATTCCCCAGTTGGCGTAGCGCCTGAGTTCTAATTTATCAGTTTCACGCACCCGAACAAGTCTATAATATATGTCTTTAAAACTCACCCCTAAATCGAGTTCTTGAATCGCAGAATCCTGACATTTATCGATGGCCGTGAGCATAGCCAGGGCCGTATCCGGATTTATCTGATTGTGTGCAAGCTGGAAGCATAACTTGTTTGATAAAATATTAAAGGTACTCAATCCGATTAAGCACCCCTAAATTACTATTTCTTTCGCTTCGGGTGTAAACAATATTTGATTCGAGTCGAGGAACCCATCCTTCAAAGCTCAGAGTGATCAGATATCGATTTTTGAAGTTTGATAAATTTTGGAGATGTGGTCCACTTGCTCGAGCTCAAACAGACAAATTGCGGGTGTAAGATTGATAACTCTAAAACCAAGTGGTTATTATTGTTAATAGTAACCACTTGATTTTAGCGAGCAAGTGGACCACATCTCCAAAATTTAACAAACTTCAAAAATAGATATCTGATCACTCTGAGCTTTGAAGGGTGGGTTCCTCGACTCGAATCAAATATTTGTTACCCCCGAAGCCAAAGAAATCGTAATTTGGGGGTGCTTAATCGGATTGAGTACCTTTAAACATATATAAATTTGGATGGGGCATAATAATATTTCCGATATATATTATGTATGAAAATATGTCTCCGATTACACTGTAATTTCTAGATGTGTTCTTATCTGGGGATGAACACTGAACAGGTTTTAGATAGTAAAACGAAAAACAAAGACACAAAACAAAGCAAAAACAAGAAATAAAAACCAGTTGAAAAAAATACAAAACATAACAAATATAAACAAGTAAAGCCAAACAATAAATTAAAACAGGCAGATATAAACAACAAAAACATATAAATAAAACAAAACAAAAACACAATTAAAACAAAAACTCAACAAAATTAAAAGCCACCAGAACATATACATCTACATCTATATGTAAACTTGTAGAGCACATGATTGTGTGAATACCATATGTCTGTTTGGGACCTTAAAGGGGTACTGTACACAAAGATAGGCGATGTTTTTATTTACTCCCATTGAAATAACTTTCAAGTTAGATTGTGTTCGTGTTATATGAGTTTCGTATAAACCTAATTTAGCGAAAAAAATATTGATCTTGGAAACAAAAATATTACGATTTCAAACTACGCGCCATGTTTTTGACCTTCACCGGAGAAGACGCGGTCGCAGGAAGAACCGGAAGTTCATTGCTCACAGCTTCGATTGATGCATTCAATCTCTTCCATCGAACAATCTCACTCCCTATAAAATACTTGACGCTTTATGACTCTTTGTTTCTTTCTCCTTTTTTTCCGAATCGGTTATAACGGGCCTTCTTTTGCAGGTAACATGTTTTGTTTGCAACTCAATAATGTTTGCGAACGGCCGTCGATAAAAGACACGCAACATATGCGATTTCAAGAACGGTAACTCGTAATGGCATAATTCTCCATTTTATGACTCCAGCCATAAATGAATTTATATTAAATAATTCAATTTAACTTTTACGATAGCCTGTTAACCGGAACGTTTTCAGTAGACATCGTCGACTCAAATTAGTTATTTTATAATATAATATTCATATTAGATCGCTATTGTCACCGGGAATTTATTGAAATTGGGGTACAGTACCCCTTTAATGTATCTATTATATTTATCGGAACGTTATATCATTTAATCAGGTTATTATTGGATGCATGCACTATGTTATACTGTTTAGCCGTTTGTATTTAATTATATATTTGTTTAAGATATGCTGTGACTGCAATTGTAACTTAAAGGCCCACTTAATGTTCGAATGCCCAGATCACATTATATACAACATATAATGTACTAGAATCCGATGCATTTACCTAACCATATGCCCCTACATTACAAAGGACACGTATATACCAAAACGGATTGTCCGCAAGAACCCGATAAGAAATGTTTTGTCACATAATTAGTCCCAAAACCCGGCCTCATATTTTAGTAAGACACACGCGTATTATCGGCACGCGCAGTGACACAATAGCTTACCGAAATGATGTCGATGTCAATGCCTGAACTTTCTTATTATGTCAGTTAGAATATAATTATGGTATTCCCGTATTCGATTCGATTTGTGTTGGGTTATTTATTGTTGACTGTGAGATAAGCATCGGTGATAAGGGTGGTTGAACAGTTTTGTCAACATGAATAGACACATTTAAAATGGAACTATATTCATTATTGAAGGTGTCTTTACTTCCTCTGTGGTTGTGATATAGAAATCAATAATAATTTTGTTTAACCCCAGCCGTTTCGAGATCGTTTTTCCTTACTAAAATATGAGTATGTGATACAATGGATCTCAAATTCGTCACAATTCTATAAAAAAATTATTAACCTCGTCCACTAAATTCGATTCAAGCTTCGCTAAAGCTCGGCTCGAATCGAATTTAGTGCACTCGATTAATAAATTTCGTATAGAATTGCGACTCATTAGATATCCTCTATAGATACATTATGTATATTAAATTATGATAATCAAAACACTCACCACCGTGAGAACGCTATTATAATTAAGCCCAATACGGGTCACCATGATTCACAGTGATCATTATTATAATTAAGCCCAGTACGGGTCACCATGATTCACAGTGATATTTATTATAATTAACCCTTTGAACCCTGGCGCCCCACAGTGATCGACACCCTGACCCGGGGCACCCAGTGGTATGTCCGCTTAAATTAGATAGTTTCTAGTAGCATGGTGTTGATTATGTTCAAATTGCGACACCGGTCTGAAACTTTACAGATTTGTCCCCCATGGATCAGCGATCATTATAAGATCGCGAGACTTTGCCTCGCGGCAACTCCTTGGTAACGGTTGCTAGGCAACTACCCGGAATTGACTGGAAAATGTAAATATAGCTTATAGCGTCGTAATTCAACCTCAGTGATTGCGTTTTTTGATGCAGGTACTACCCTAACGTGAAATTTGAGATATACCCGACCAGAATAGTGAACCAAATATCCCATTTAAGGGTAGCAACGGTTGCTAAGCAAATACCACAACTGATCGAATGACATAATTGCACTAACCATTCAGTGGTATGTTTTGCCTTAATTTAGACAGTGTCTAGTCGCATGGTGTTGGTTATGTTGAAAGGGGACACCTACCTGAAACTGTGCAGGCATGATATATGAATGCACGGACCACTGATCATTGTAAGATCGGGAGACTTTGCCACCCGATCTCGCCTTAGAAACGGTTACTAGGCAACTACCCGAAATTTGCAGGATAAACGAATTCTAGCTTATAACGTTGTAATTATACATCAGCGAATTGCGTTTCGATGCAACCAATATCCTAATGTGAAATTAAGATATACCTGACCATGCGCGAGTAAGTCAACTTGATATGCGATAGACTTTTAGCTGCATGTGGCACAACAGAGACTGATATTACAGAGACCAGAAACAACGTAATTTCCCGTAACATATCGTGGCCCCATTGTTCAAGTAAGCTGTCTAGATTGTGTCTACTATACTAACATGTGAAACATGCAACAAAATGTCATATATAGCGCCACATTTAACTTAAACGCATTTTTAAAAATGAATTATAGTCTGCGCCCATGCGCATATTTTCCTAGCCAATCCATATAGACACCTTTGCCAGCGCTGACTTCAATAGGCCAATTTAAATATATATATTAGTGGGTATGTCGTGTATAAGTACGTTATAAACCATTTATTTGTCATTGCGCTAGTCTGCGCATGCGCGAATAAATCAACTTCATATGCGATAGACCCTTCCACATATGTAGCAGAACACTGGTTAATATACACGAGGGTAATTTAAACTGAAATTGTGTGTCTAAATTACGTCTGTTCTGTACACACACGGGGAACACGAAATTATATGCTGTAAATATAGCGGCATAGTTCGCTTAAAATATCGTATGTTTTTGTAGATTATATGCTATGCGCATGCGCATATATTTCTACCCGATACTAGCGGTCAACCATTCCATACGCACCATGGGCGCCGCTGACATATGTGGGGGCAATTTAAATATAAATCAGTGGGTCAGATGCTCGTTATACTATATATAAATTTGCTACCGAATCATGTCGTCGCTGCACCGAAATATCGGTGTTACGGGATATAGTCACGGTTCGTTTGCACCTAAATATCGGTGTTACGGGTTCAAAGGGTTAAGCCCAATACGAGTCACCATGATTCACAGTGATATTTATTATAATTAAGCCCAATACGGGTCACAATGATTCACAGTGATATTTATTATTATTATTATTTTATTTTTTTTAAATTTTTTATTTAGCAGAAAGAATGACAAAGGAAGAAAGACACAAATTCACAGACATTCATTCTCTCAATCCAAGGCTTGGAAGAGTGAGACTCTACCATGCCCTGGCCTACTTTCTTACATATAATTCTAAAATATTTAAACGCACACAGTGTGTTTGGATAATTTTAACAAAGAGTGTTCAGGTTAAAAGTGAATTTTAGGCTACGCTGGTATAATTTATTTTTTCTCCAGAAAATTGGCTACAACCATGCTGATAACATAATGTTTTTTTTTTTCTTTTTTTTTTTTCTTCAAAATATTAGGTTACATGTAGTATTTAAAGTTTGTATAATCAAAGTTCCAAACACTATGTGCAGTTTTAAATATTTTTACATTCTGAATTTACCAAAAAAAAACAATATAAATAGACAATCTAACATATTGCAACTGTATTGCAAATATTGTAGTTGTTGTAATTATTGGTTCGACAGCACTCGGGGAAAATACACAACGCTCTCTTGATGTTTCGGACTGTAGCTGAACAAAAATTGTGGTATTGTTAAGCAAACCGGCATATCTATTGACGTTCTCGGGGGAATATGATTGGAAAGTAAAAATGATCGGTGTACTGAAATTGTACAGATATTGTATAAGTGTCTTCCGCTCGGGTACCAGGTAATTGATTTCTTTTGTGTGTTGTCCAGTCATTGTTAAGCTCGGGGTGTACTTTGTGCCTGAAAAATCTTGTTTTCAATTACACTATTATTTAATTTTTATGGCATTTCGAAGTGTCAGCCATTGGTTATCGAATTCATAATTCATGTTACATTTTGCGTTGTATCTCTCGCATTCATACCTAAATTGAAGATCACAAAGGAACGGTCGAAGTGATAGTTGTGAGGGCGTGAATTTTGTTCTATATATATATTGTTTCAGCACTAGTAGGAACAGATTACTTTTTGAATTTTTGTATTCATGATCTATGCCAATAATTATATTCTGTTTTTGTTAGATCAATGGGAAATTGGTTGTTTCTTGCCCATGTTTCAATTTCTATCATAAAGGTTTTGACGTGGGGACAGTCCCAGAAAATGTGAGAAATGGTTTCCTGTACGCTATGACAACGATTGCAAAAATCGTCGACTCGAAGGTTAGCCACCTTCAGAAATTTATTGGTACTAATAATTCGTGTGTTTATTCTGAATTGGAGCCACTGTAATTTTGTATCCGTTGTCGTTTTAAAGGGCATGCTCAAATATTCTTCCCAATTTTCTATTTTCTCGCCAAATTTGGATTCCCATTTTTGACATGCATTCGGCATGGTTTTCTCATTTGATAGAATTTTATAAAATAATTTTACAGCCTTTTACACAACGGAGTATCGGAATGAGATTGTTTGGTATACATGGGTAGGGTATACGGATTAAGGGTTGGTTAAGAGAACTTGCCAATGACATAATCTGACGCTTCATGCTGTTGATTGTTATGAAATCAACGCGGATGTTGAAAGTTGCATAAAGTGTGCGTGGGGTATGTAATGTATTATCTGATTGGAATAGATCATTTATAAAATATATTCCGGCATCTCTCCACGATTTAAAGTTGATCGACGAACCTCCGATTTTTATTTTCGGATTATTCCATACAGTTGAGGCCATAATACTATTATTTGAATTATTTAATCGCATAAATTTACACCATGCTGAGAAAACATCTCTCCAGAATGGATTTGCGAACTTGTCTGTTTGCTTTACAATATAATTTGGGTGATAAGTGAGAAATAGTGGGTCTTTTAAAAAAGAATTGCCATTGCATAGTGAGGCCCATTTCGATTGTTTGCAAACCAAGCGTCTAATCCAGCTAATTTTCATGGCGCTATCAAAGTTTTCAACATTAATCATCTTCAAACCTCCGTACATATATTCGGTACATAATTGTTTTCTTTTTATTCTATCGCGTTTGGAATTCCAGATGAAATTATATAGAATGGTATTTATGGTCTTCAAAAATGCTTTATCTGGACTTGGGAGGGTTATAAATAGGTGTGTCAATTTTGGTAAGATAAGGGATTTGACAACTGTTATTCTACCTAACGGGGTCAGGAGTCTGTGTTTCCAAATTTTTGTGATCTTTTCTATATCTTCGAGTTTATAATTGTAGTTTATATTCATGTTTGTTAAATTAGTGTCGAAATGTATCCCTAGAAAATTAAAAGTGTTTACAGTAGACAGGTTTAATTCCTTAAGAACTTGTCTTATTTTGGTATGTGACCCTATCCCTATCCATGATGCTTGACACTTTTCAGGATTTATGCGCAGACCCGATACCCGAGCAAATTCGTCCAGTGTTAAGTACGATTCGCGTAGACTATTTTCAGAACCATCAAGAATGAGCGTCGTGTCGTCCGCATATTGTGTTATTTTGTACTCTGAACCACCGAGTAATATCCCTTTAATTATATTGTTTTGGCGTATCATCAGCGCCAAAACTTCAGCACAGAGGAGAAAGATATACGGTGATATTGGGTCACCCTGGCGGCAGCCTCTACCTAGCATGAAGCTCTGAGAAATATGACCATTAATCAGAATAGATGAGCTGGCATTCTCATACAAAATTGATAGCCATTTCTTTACAGAATCTCCGAAATTAAAAAGGTCAAGACATTTTCTTATAAATGACCATGAAACAGTGTCAAATGCTTTTTCAAAATCGATAAGAAGTAGTAGGCCAGATTTATTTTCTTGTTTTGTCCTGTGAATTATGTCGTATATTAGTCGGGTGTTGTCACCTATATATCTACCAGATAAAAACCCGGTTTGATCAGGGTTGATTATCGATGGGAGTACACGTTTTAGTCTGTCCGCTATACATGACGAGGCTAGTTTGTAAGATGTATTCAAAAGGGTAATCGGCCGCCAGTTTTTTAACATCTGCCTATTTCTGTCCTTTTTAGGGATCATTATTATAATTCCTTGCTTTTGTGTGATTGACAGTTCCCCCGTTGAAAATGATTCATTTAGCGACTGTGTTAAAAGGGGGCCAAAGTCAGACCAAAAGAATTTATAAAATTCACATGTGTATCCTGAAGGCCCTGGGCTTTAATTATTTTTGGTTTTCCTCAGCGCGTCTGTTAATTCTTGTAGGGTTAATGGCCCTTCAATACTTGTTGCTTGCATAGTGCTTAGTTTGGGAAATGACCCATCGTTAAGGACAGAATGTATGTCACGATCATCCATAGACCTACTAGAGTATAAATTCAGGTAAAAGTTTCTTGCTTCTTTCATGATATCGGCTTGTTTTGTGATAGCACTACCATTTGCGGTGGTCAAACAAGTAAGAGTTTTTGAAATATAGTTACGTTTTTCCAGATTAAGAAAGTATTTTGTTGGTTTTTCACCATCCTCTATCCATTTTGCGCGAGAACTAACCATGGATCCGCGGATTGTTTCTTTTCGCATTTTTTCGATTTCAACTTCTACTTTTTCTAAGTCATTCATTTTTTGTTGTTTTTCTTCGGATGTATGCGATGGTTTCTCTAGGTCTGAAATAATGTTCGCTTTTTTGGATGTTAGATTTTTCTCAATTTTCGTTCGTTCTCGTTTGCGGTTTGCTGAAAAGCGTATAGTGGCGCCTCTTATATCAAGCAGCACTGCGTCGAGGAATAGTCGTTTGCTAATGGAGCATTTTGTTTTACTTTCATTTACAGTCTCATAAGAGGAGTGTGAGTATCTCATTTTATTTTCATTTATAATTCCTTTTACTAAATCAACATATTCTCTACAGTACAGAAGAGAATTATTAAATTTCCAGAAACCCGGACCAGACTTGATATTACTGAGTTTTAATTGGAGTGAAATAATAGAATGGTCTGATTTGTACCCAGGTAAAATTGCCATTCCTTCTTCCATTAGGTTAAGGAGGTCCTCAGAAATTAAAAAGTAATCTAGCCTCGCCATTTTAATAGGGGATTTCCTTCTCCATGTGTAACGTCTTTCCTGTTTGTTAAATAGTCTCCATGCGTCAACTAGCTCAAGGCTGCCTGCAAGGTCACCAACTGCATTTTTGGCATTGGGATTATTTGTATGCTTGTAGTTATAAGTATCTAGGTCTTGATTCTGAACAAGGTTCCAGTCTCCGCACATGATTATTTGCGTGTTCCCAATCTGGGTAATTAATTTTTTCAAGTTTGCGTAAAAGGCTGGATTATCTTCATTTGGTCCATACAAGTTCACCAAACTTAAACGAATATTTTCTATAGTTATGTCTAGTATATAAAAATTCCCATTAGTATCTCTATGTGTTTCGTGAATAATATATTCGAAGTTGTTTCTAAATAAAATAGCTACACCCCTAGCCTGGGAAGTGTATGATGCCATTATCGCTTTAAATCCCCATTCTGCTTCAATGCATCTTTCCATGTGTTTTGTGAAGTGTGTGTCTTGCAAACAATATATCGATCCACCAAGGTTACGAATGTGATTAAATACGTCGCGGCGTTTCTCGGTTTGGTTAAGTCCACGGCAGTTCAGAGACAACACTTTAATATTACTCATCGATAAGATATGCGGACGCCCTAGCTGCCGAACAAGAAGAATATACTGATACAATACTCATTATATGATGAAGAAATATAGGAAATTTGGTTTCAAAGCAAGTGGTATACATATTGCATTCGTCAACATTCACACCAGAGAAGACAGGAACAGAAAATACAGTGAAAGAAAAGATGAACAAAAAGTACAACAAAGATACATGCATTCCGGCTGACGGTTGCCTCGCAGGGCAGCACCAACCACCCAACAGCGGCTGGCATTGTAAACATATGTCACATTGCAATGTCCATATATATTTATGTGTCGGTTATCATTGCTTATCAGTGAGTGTGACATACTTTGAATGCAGGAAGTAAATGAAAAAAAGCTAATCATATTATAGTCAGGTTCTAATATCTCACACGCTTAAAATAATAATTCTGAGTCAAGGTATCGTTGCGAGATTAATCTACTTGTCGGCAGGTATTTGTGAAATTACATTTTACAAACAATTTGGAAAATTTTAGCAAAATGGAATAAGCGAATATCTAAGTAATTGTAAAATATAATATAAAGTACAATGTATTGGTGAGATGTTCATGAGCTTATATATATAAATGTTATACAATTATATATTATATATATTGCGCATATGGGTGTAACGACAAAATAAATCATAACACAAATTATTGATAATTTGAATATTTTAGACAATTTGAAAGCAATATCATTCTATGGTATATTGTCTGTATGTAAATGGCTAACGAATATTGAAGTTAATTTTAAAAAGGGGGTGCAGTGTCACAGTCACCCCTGCTAAAATATAAAATATATAATCTATTTTGGGACTGTGTAAATCGATCGATATTCCGCGCATTCCGATGTAGATTGGCAGGTGTAAAGCATGCTATTAGTTGTCAGTTGATTGGCCTATCTAGGTCGGAGCTGATTGAAGAGCCGACGGTCGACAAAGACTTGACCTATATTTATACACGCGAGTGTTTTCCAGTTTGCTTCTAACTTCGTGTATTTGTGGTAACAATTTCTCTATCTCAATGTTTAAATTTATTTACTATTCGGTCGAATGTAGTGTGCTTGCAGTTCTTTGGATATGTCGGATTAATATTCATTTTGAAAGATGATAAAGGATTAACAAATACGTGTAAATAAATTTCTAAGATATCAAATTGGGACACAGGATTACCTTCGTATGTGCTTCCATCTGTTCAACGTGATTTCATATGTGGGAGGTAAGCTGAATAAAATGTAACAGTATTTTAAGTCACCATCTCCTGAGCGTGCCGACATCAGGTGTTTTAGGGTATCAACGATCAACGTGTGACAGTGAAAAGCGAGCATTATAACCAAACAAATAGTTTATGGACATATTTATCTGTTTGAGACTTTCTATATTCACTGAGAAGAGGACATAATTTCGTTGAGGCGAAAGTTAGTATTTGAGTTTCTAGCAAATTGTTGACCTTTTACCTGCTATCAGCACACCAAGCAGACCATGACTATGAACGTAGTATGCCACTGCTGGGTTTGGTGGGGGGGGGGGGGGGGGGTGTAATGGAGATTATGTGGTTTTATGCATAATTGGATAGTCGGTTATCAGAAGTGATATAACAGTAATACAATTCAAAAAGTAAGAACAAAAACAAAAAAACAAGCACACATAAATTACATGTTAGGGACTTATCGTGTCCTCAGTCACAGGCTTTGGTAGTTTTATATACCTTTTTCATGAAAATTTTATCCTATTTCACTCATAAAGTAAAATAGGACAAAATTTTCATGAAAACTACCGAAGCCTGTGCCTCAGTCAATTGCAAACTTTCATTTGGATTAAACACCAATTAGGGTGTTGAGTTCTTCTTCCGTTCGGAATTTCTCAATGTTTCCATTTGTGAGTTTAGCATACAGTTTGCCATATTTATTATAATTAAGCCCAATACGAGTCACCATGATTCACAGTGATATTTTCGCGGTGATCCACTGTGAACTTGGGTGGAGCGTATTTAGATGAATCGACAGAAATCCAAGAGACTGACCATGGATATCCAAGATTCACTGCGAACCACATAAAGACAAAAACACCAGTCACCTTTCTACTTACAATATTTTACACCATACAGTTTATTTTTCGAAACATTGTGCTGTATATTCAAGAATTGTACCAAATTGCTAACATAATTTAAAAAGAATTATTTTGCATATATAGGAGGTTCCCGGTGAACATATGCTATCCAATGTGTGTCACGTTGATTTACAATGGTTAGGGTGGTATATAACGAGTTTTGGAGAAAACTGCCTCCATCATATATTGACTACACCACAAATACTCGAAATAATGTTCACCACTCAAGCTTTCGGTGTTGAGTGGGTCTCACAAAAAAAGCCCCACGGTGTTGAGCGGTATGCTTATCGCACACTATTTACAAACTGTATACACGGTGTTGGGCGTTATGCCAATCACACACTCTTTACATACTGTATACGTGGTGTTGAGCGTTATGCGTATCGCACATTATTTACATACTGTATACGCGGTGTTAATCGTTATGCCAATCACACACTATTTACATACTGTATATGCGGTGTTGAGCGTTATGCTTATCGCACACTCTTTAAATACTGTATATGCGGTGTTAATCGTTATGCCAATCACACATATTTACATACTGTATATGCGGTGTTGAGCGTTATGCTTATCGCACACTCTATAAATACTGTATACGCAGTGTTGAGCGTGATGCTTATCGCACACTCTTTACATACTGTATACGCGGTGTTGAGCGTTATGCTTATCGCACACTCTTTAAATACTGTATACGCGGTGTTAATCGTTATGCCAATCACACATATTTACATACTGTATATGCGGTGTTGAGCGTGATGCTTATCGCACATTATTTACATACTGTATACGCGGTGTTGAGCGTTATGCTTATCGCACACTCTTTAAATACTGTATACGCGGTGTTAATCGTTATGCCAATCACACACTATTTACATACTGTATATGCGGTGTTAATCGTTATGCCAATCACACATTATTTACATACTGTATATGCGGTGTTGAGCGTTATGCTTATCGCACATTCTTTACATACTGTATACGTGGTGTTGAGCGTTATGCTTATCTCACACTCTTTAAATACTGTATACGTGGTGTTGAGCGTTATGCTTATCGCACATTATTTACATACTGTATATGCGGTGTTGAGCGTTATGCTTATTTCACACTCTTTAAATACTGTATACACGGTGTTGAGTGTTATACCAATCACACATTATTTACATACTGTATATGCGGTGTTGAGCGTTATGCTTATCGCACACTCTTTACATACTGTATATACGTGGTGTTGAGCGTTATGCTTATCGCGCACTCTTGAAATACTGTATACGCGGTGTTGAGCGTTATGCTTATCGCACATTATTTAAATACTGTATACGCGGTGTTGAGCGTTATGCTTATCACACATTATTTACATACTGTATATGCAGTGTTAAGCGTTATGCATATATCACACTCTTTACGAACTGTATACGCGGTGTTGAGCGTTATGCGTATCGCACACTCTTTACATACTGTATACACAGTGTTGAGCGTTATGCGTATCGCACACTCTTTGCATACTGTATACGCGGTGTTGAGCGTTATGCGTATCGCACACTCTTTACATACTGTATACACGGTGTTGAGCGTTATGATTATCGCACACTATTTACATACTGTATACGCGGTGTTGAGCGTCATGCTTATCGCACACTCTTTACACACTGTATACGCGGTGTTGAGCGTCATGCGTATCGCACACTCTTTACATACTGTATATGCGGTGTTGAGTGTTATGCGTATCGCACACTCTTTACAAACTGTATACACGGTGTTGAGCGTTATGATTATCGCACACTCTTTACATACTGTATACGCGGTGTTGAGCGTCATGCGTATCGCACACTCTTTACATACTGTATATGCGGTGTTGAGCGTCTTGCTTATCGCACACTCTTTACATACTGTATATACGCGGTGTTGAGCGTTATGCGTATCGCACACTCTTTACATACTGTATACGCGGTGTTGATCGTTATGCGTATCGCACACTCTTTATATACTGTATACGCGGTGTTGAGCGTTATGATTATCGCACACTCTTTACATACTGTAAAAATCTGTTTTCTCGTGGACAATGTGATCGCGGGGTTATGGTCTTCTGTGGGTTTCTCGTGATCACGATCCCGTGTATCAGAGCTTTTTGGATTGCCGTTAATTCGCCTATAGTGTGATGACTCGGACTGGGCTTGTGGTGTTCGTTCATATTGTAATTTGCATGTGAACATGTTATTTCCCTTGAACTGATCTTGCTGTCCTCAGCTAATGTGTGATTCGCGTCTAATTTTGCCTCAAAATGACCTCGAAGTGTTTGAATGTGTCATTCGCTTGTATACATCTAACATTGGGACCGACTTTTATGTTGTTTCAGTGTGCCATTTACAGGCACGGATATTTAGAAATAAATGTTACCATATTATGAAAAATTCCCCATGAATATACTAAAGTTTAGTTTTATGATAGTATATCCACAATACACATTTTGTATGAGCCGATCGTTTGTTCATATACAGCACGTATAAAGTGTGCAATAAGCAAAACACTTAACACCGTGGCGATATTATTGACACATTGGTTCACGTTGCATGACCCATTCTACACCCAAATATTGAGTGGCGTAGATTAGCGAGGGACATGCCGGTATGTTGTAAACAACATGGTGGCAGTTTTAACAACATTTCACATTAGTGGAGTCTCCCCGGTGTTAAGTGGTTGATTTATCGCTGCATGTTTACATTACACAACGCACGAACTACAATAATATGCTATTTAAACGATATTTATGATTGGTATAAGAACATGATCTGTCTATATTTTAATATTTCTGAATATGGCGGTTTTTAACAACAATACCCACCGCCAACGCTTATCGCGTCTTGAAATTTGCTTGTGCATGTATATGTCATCCTTATTTCAACTGACCTTAATGTGTTTGAGCGTGTCATTCGACTGTAAACCTTTGACGATGTGACCGACTGCGTCGGTGTTGATTCGGTTACTGGACATATCTAGCTCTCGCAGAGTTCTATTGACCTGCAAAGCCGCGCCCATCGCCTTCCCGCCACCCGTGGCGAAGCCATTCCATGATATATCCAGCTCCTTTATTGCCACATTGTCCTGTTATGAAAACATCACATGGAATATATACAAACACACACACGTAAATACATATACACACAACCATATATATCATGACAGTACATGTATATGTATATACCCGCAACTTCTGTCATAACCGGAGTTATACATATAGATGGGGTGGACGAGAAGACAGCACAATTTGTAGCTCGAGTCCACTCAAGGCAAAGTGCAGCAGTTCGGGGTTATAGCCATACATACACATCACACTATCCCTGATCTGGACACATAAACAAAATACCTATTGTGTAACTGTAATTTTTGATATCTTTATTTCACACTTAACTGTACTGCAATACTATATTGTATGCACTTTGTCAAATAACCATATATCTATCTATAGTATATATCTACACAGGGCTCATATTCACCAGCGGAGCTTGCACAGTTGCAGTCCAGGTGATTTATACCGGTCGATGCTGACCATCCAGGGCATGTATGGTCGCTGGTTATGTTAATAGAAACGATAAACTTATTACGTTCAAGACGATTGTACAAATAGCGACAACCATGCATGCGTGTCGCTACCACAACCAGCGAACGACCACAGATAAACCGCCGTTATAGCACTGATATGTCCATAATTAACGACCGGAGGTAAATATCGGCATATTGATATCAATTGTTAGAAAAATCAGTTGATAAATGGATATAACCAATCAACGACCACAGCTAAGCCACATATTTATATATTAAAGTTGTCAGTTTTTGTTTTGAAATTCTTATAAAAATTAGTTCATATATACAGACATACATCACATCCATCTGAATTAAAATATGAGAAAGTTCCGTATGTATAACAAACTGAAAGTATCAATGACACCGTAGCTCAATTCGAGAGGGGGGTAATTTTATGCTGAGCAGTCAATGAAATTTCGGAAGAATCATATGAAGTTTGGTGACGATCGATGTGTGGGATGTTGCATCTATAGGGTGTGCCGAAGGATTTAGTTACGAAAAGAGTAAAATCCATGGCGGCCATATTTTTCAACGAAATTCGGAAAATTTTGATTGCTCCCATATACTATAGTGGTCACCCGGAAGATACTTATGCAGTTTTTAGTGACGATCGTATGAAGGGTGTGGTCTGCAAGGTGTGCCAAATCATTTAGACATGCAAGTAAAGTATACGGCTCCCATCTGGAGGTGACCCTGCTGATCCATATACAGTTTGGCGATAAACGGACGAGGGATGTGGTTTGTTGGGTGTGCCATAGGATTTAGTCATACACATAGTAAAATTCAAGATGCTGCTGGCAGCCATGTTTTTTTTATATCGAAAACCGTTCAAATTCGAGTCGAAAAACCAAGTCTTTCAAATCACTTATAGTGACAGAACTTACAAAAGGCACCAGCAGTTTTTAATTGTGAAAAAAAAAAATGTAAGTTTATAAAAACATCACCACTAAGAAGAAAACGGAGACATAGGTATAAACGTTGTTCATATACATTTTCGTTATTGATGGTTCTCCAATAACACGAGCATACTAAAGATAATTCAAACATGACCTATGATGACTGCAATACAGAAATTGTAAGTTGGCATTGATGAATTTTCACAGAAAAAAACCATAACTCTACAAAAGATGAAGGGGCGAAATACGTTTATGTAAATATCCGTTCCTCTATATGGTGGTTTATAAGTATACCAACGATCAGTCAAATCCGACCACGATGACTGAGCTATAGAGCTCAAAATTCGGACGGACGGAGTGACGGACGGACCACAATTCTATACCCCCCGCCAGTATTCGTTTCGAAATTGTATTGGTGGCAATACATGAAATGTTTTTAACCTGGGTAACCTTATCACAATTTAGGGAATCTGGGTAAAAATAAAAGTCAATGAGAGTGACCAATTCAGCATAACTGAGTCGCTGAAGACGACGCCGCGCTCGCAAGGAAGTTACCTTAACTCCAAGGGCGACAGCTATTGCGGATTTTTCTCGTAGATGATTCCAGCTGAGATCCAGATTCGTCAGAGTATCATTGTTCGCTGAAGAAAAGAAATAATCTATAGTTATTTACAATCCTATTCCTAGAATACAGTGTTTTTGCTGTTCCATATTTACAAATCCACATGGAACACGCGTCCCATATATACGCATACATCCCGTTGATGTCACATGACGTAACTATGACGTTCCCCTCAACCGTGAAACAAGAATTATTAAATAAAAGCATCACCACACACGACAATATTAGCGGATCTAGGATGGGTGGCGTGTAATACACACAGAACGACACGTGTGTTAACGGGTTTGTCCATATGGTATCGCGGAAGGATAGAACTCGAGGCTGCGCCATTAGCACACTCGTGTGGTTATGTGTATTCACGGTGAATATTTGGAGAGAAGCAACACTTATTTTCAAAAAACGAGGGTACATTATAAATAATAATTGTTGCTATGGCGACAACGTGTGGGGCCCCCAACTTGATGCCAAAAGTTTCAACATTTGCAATTCGATTCCTTAAACATGGGTGGGAAATTTCAGACCAGAAATAGATTGTTCTGATAATTTTATTTTCCAACCAGTGTTTGGTATGAATTTGTTATCTTTAGACCAAAATTCGACTATTTTCAAATTTTCAGTCAAAAGTTTGGACTGAAATAGCCATCAGTTTGGACTTTTCCAATCATAGCGGTTATTTTTAAAATGTCCAATAGTTGGAGCTGTCTGAAATTTTGCGAAAACCTTGTGACAATGCATTCTATAATACATGCGAGTATCCTGTATAGGCAGCCTCGGATATACAGGAAAACTAGCAGGGATAACCGGCGTTGCCCAGGTTAAAGTGACGTGAAACCCTGTGTGGATATTCGGTGGGAATAGAGCATACTCTTGCTCTCAAAGTGTTACACGTATTCTCATAAATTGTATATCCAAATGGCATCACAAAACATGATTCTTACACATGGATAATAAGTAATGGCTCACCTTGTCAGTTCGGAGCGATTATCATTTTGTTTATCGCGTTTAATATCCGTCCCACCAATAAAGAAGTATTTATTTAGTTACAACTGCGTATAATTCAGACGTTAAAGCATGAAACATGAACATCATAAACACATTAGTTCGAAAAAATAAAAGACGACAATTGTGTTTTACATAGAGATGTATCAATCAATTAATCAATCAATCAATCAATCAATCAATCTAGTTTATCATATCTTCATGAAGATACAGATGTTTTAAAGATATGTCCAGGTGCTCCTCTGTTCTGGTGCTATATGCTGGCTAATCATTTTCAGTTTAAAAGAAATGATGTTATGCACGTATAGCAGCTACAGCGAGATTTTGAGTTGTTTATGTTAGGCGATGAGTCTGTTCTAAAAAAATGAAAGAAATCCTCTGTATCGGACAGTTATACCCTTGTCAGATGTCACGATTGGAGGATCCTGAAAAGTCATGTGCCACGGACTGCGTTTTCCTTTATCTCAGAAGTAACCATATTTGTGACCACTATTTTTGAACAGGCCTGCTCTACATTTTCATATCTCTTGGCAATTGTAACTTTTTTTGTGGAAACTATATTGAAAGGGACAGAATCAATCGTGTTATAATATATACATGAGCCATTCTAATATGCAATCTTCTGACGATTCAAGGTCCCTCAGTTTGAATGAATATATGTATCTCTTAAATAGATTGATATAAATATACTTTTAATGTTTTCTTCTATGTATCTATGTTGCTAGATCATTATAGGAATGCCCTGATTTCCATCCCCATATAAATATTACAGTTGAGAAGATATAATTGTTCAAGTGACTTAATTCGGTCACCATTTGTCGAGATTGTGAAATTGGAATGCCAAAAACTCCTTAGAACGACATGGAAATGGCCTGGGAGATGACTATATAACTTTGTTGGATATCGGCGATTTGAACAATCTTATAACTGCTAGTGAATCTCCTCTCGCCATCAATGACCCAAACGACCCCAAATGTGATTTAATTCATCATATCATTAGAGAAGAACGCGCATAAATTTGGTGGAATCAGTGCTAAATATAATTGTATCAACTTTGGTGCAACTCCCCTCATGCAGCCGCGCCACTTTTGTCATATTTAAACCACGTATATTAGACTCATGCATGCATTATATAATGGAGATGATTATATATAAGTTTGGTGGTAATCGGCAACTAAACAAATTCTTATCATAGTTATTACCCCCCCCCATCACTCACTCAAACGGCACCAATTTCGCGTCTTTAAATCACACGTTTATATTCCTCGTATCACGGAATAATATATCAATTTGGTAGAACTCTGCGCTAAAACTAGCCCCTCCCCTGACACCAACAACGTCACTTTAGAAAATTTTAACCCGCACCATTATCTTACTCGTAAAAAGTTACCCCTGTTAGACCGCCTTGGTGCCATCTCGATTGAACCCTTAAAGTTATATATAGAACACAGACAGATATTCGCAAATATTTGATTCATTGATTCATATTTTTATAAGTTTTTGGTGACCCACCCGTCCCTATTTCGGACTCAAGCGGCGCCACTTTTGACATCATTAAACCGCACACTTAGACTCATTATAGAGATGAGTATATATAAAATTTATGAAAATTGGCAAGTATACAAATTCGTATCAAATTTAGGGCCACCATTGCATATCTCTCACCCAAAAAGGCACCAATTTGGCGCATTTAACCACACGATTAGATTATTCGTATCACGGAGAAGAATATGTATCAATCAGGTGGAAATCGGCGCTAAACATATTGTTTATCAATGTTTGTGTCCCTCTCACCCTCTAGGCACCCCTGACTCGAATGGCCCCACTTTTGACATCTTTAAACCACACAATTAGACTCCTGATATCATGGAGATTATTATTTGTAAGTTTTGTGCTAATCCGCGACTAAACAAATTTTTATCAAATTTACTGCCCACCCCACCCCCATCTCTCACCAAAGCAGCACCAACATGACGTCTTTAAAATCACACGATTAGATTCCTCATACCATGGATAAGAATGTGTATCAATTTGGTGGAAATTGGCGCTAAAAATATTGTGTATCAATTTTGTGCTCCTCTCCCTTTCAGTGCACCCCTGATTCGAATGACGCCACTTTTGACAGCTTTTAGCCACGCCATTAGACACCTCATACAATGGGGATGAATTTGTATAAGTTTCGTGGCAATCGGCGACTATACCAATTATTATCAGATATATTACCCACCCACCCACCGCCCCCCAAATATCTCATCCCAACGACACCAATTTGGCGTCTTTAAATCACACAATAAGATTCATTGTATCATGGAGAAGATCTCAGAAGAATGTGCATCAATTTGGTGGAATTCGGCGCTAAACTTATTTTGATCAATTTTGGTGCCCCTCTCCCCTTCCGGGCATCCCTGACGCGAACGGCGCGACTTTTGACATATTTAAACCACCATTAGATTCCTCATATTATGGGGATGATTATATATAAGTTTGGTGGCAATCGGCGACAAATGTTTTTTCTGCCCCTCCCCTTTTCTGCCCCTGACAACAACGGCGTCACTTTAGAAAATTCTAACCCTCGCCATTATCTTTCTCGTAAAAAGTTACCCCTATTAGACCCCTTTGTGCCATCTAAGTTGGCCCCTGTGAATTTCTATATAACACAGACAAACAGACAGACAGACAGACATATATATATAGATACATTGGCCTAAAAATATTTACATTGACCGTGTAAGCCAATGCATTCTCTTATGGGAGACTCGCATATATAAGATAATGCACTGGCAAATGATCTTTATTGCTGCACTAGCGCAGCTCCCGTCATGGACCACAATGAAAGGGTTAAAATGTCCAATAGTTGCTTGATGTATACCGGTCAGTCGGACAATTCCTACCCAAAAAAGGAGGGGATACAGAGATCATGTAACAACGCCCATGTGAACAGAATTATCGTACATACCGATCGCAACACCAATTTTGCAGCCACCACTTTCTCCAAATTTGTTGTGACCTACTTTGAGTGAACGTAGAGTTGTGTTGCCCTGGAAACAAGAAATTCGATGCGCGTGAATATATTGGATGAAATCGACATGCAGGATCGCCGATGAATCTCTATACCAGAATCTTTTCTCGGCTCACGGGTATACTGACTCTGTGACAGAACAACTGATCCCTCATGTACAAACGCTGAGGAAGCTCAACCACGAGAAATTTCAGGAGCTTTGCTGGAATTACAGGATCTAAAATTCGGTCGTCGCGAGTTTTCCAAGAACTGACAACACCATTTTACACGAAATCTAAATCCACCTTCACTCACGACTCCACACTTCTGAATTTTACAATAAAAGAACTGTGTTCATTCTAGATGCGGATATATAGAGGATATCCACACTTTTTCAGTGGATATGGGTTATATCTCATGAGTGATGACAAAACATTGAATTTCCACGAGTGGCTTTAGCCACGAGTGGAAATTCAAATGTTTTGTCATCACGAATGAGATTTAACCCATATCCACTGAATAATTGTGGATATTCTGTTTATTATATACTTTAGTTACTTGCATATGGCCCCCAATGAATGTCAATACATCAGAAAATTCAAGCTGACACATTACGCCCAAAAAAATTGTCCCATATTTAAAACACTCAAAAAGTATAGATTTTGTATTTATTATATACTTTCGTTACTTGCCGATGGCCCCCAATGAATGTCAGTACATCATAAAGTTCATGTTGACACATTACGCCCAAAAACAAAACACATAATAATGAAACAAAGTAGATATAAAAAGAGAATCAGAAAAAAGACATCAATCATAATGGAGCTGGTAATAATACCAGTGAGATATCGATATCTCACTAGTGGGATATCACTTATATCTCACTGCTAAAACCTTATAATTCATGGGCAAGTATATAATAAAAGTGTATATCTATTTTCAGCATTTTGTTATGGCACCTGGTTTTAATTATTATAAGGAATAATTTCTTGTTTTAAAATAATGTTCTGACCTGAAAATCATCTGTCGTTCGTTGTCGGAGACTGTACCTAAATCCAGCAATTTATGGGGCCATCTCCTTCTATATACTCAATATAGCATATATGCAATAAAAGAATTAATGTGAGTCAAGAATGAGAGGCCATTTACTCATTTTCATTACAATTACCATGTTGTTTTACGTCGTTTATATTATAGATCAGCTAAAAGCTCGGCTCGAATCGAATTTAGTGATGTCTGCCCTTTACCCAACAAAACGGCCAAAACCGGCCAAATAAAGCTTCAACAGCCTAAAATATCTTCGGTCTGTCTCAATAGAACCATACAAATATGGATATCATTGGAACCGGCTCCTTGACCACATTGTGATAGTTACAGTTATGCCCTGTGCCAATGCATTCTCTTATATATGCGAGTCGACCATAGGTCGCCTCGCATATATAAGAGAATGCATTGGCCTAAAAAAATCTTTTTTTAACACTTTTTACCATTTTTTCTTACATTCTTTAACAGTTTTATAATTTTTAATGTGTTAAGCCAATGCATTCTCTTATATATGCGAGGCGACCTATGGTCGACTCGCATATATAAGAGAATGCATTGGCACAGGGCCCTTCTGTTGGGTAAAGGGTTAATAAATTTCGTATAGAATTGCGACTCATTATAGATCCTCAATGTACTGTACCTCCATAATATCCACAAGATATTTTGCATCGTTATTCTGTAAATTATTGCCTGAAATAAATACGAGTTAGAAATTAGTTTGAAAATTAATACAATTAACAAAACAAATAAACAAATGAATATCTATAAAAGTAAAAGTATAGAATATTTAATAAAGTGTTGTCCCCGAATCTAGTCATGTATACAACTCATTGATGAGTATATAGATAACGCATATAGACAGTTATTGACCTTACTAAGGGCTTACTTGATCATTACAAATTAATATAATCCTTTTGCACGAGTATTATCTCATATATTATCTGTTCATATGTATATCGTTTGCCAACGTGTATTGAATATCACTCAAGATCAGTAATGGTCAATAATCATGCCTTATCATACACACTCATAACTGTATACAGATGCATTCATTAAGTAAAAGAAGGCTAATAAATTACAAGTATTTGTTACATGTACACTCTTAATATTATTGATTCCTAATTGACCAATACCAATTGGTTTTGAGCGAATCATTCTGATTCATCTTGGTGTTGAATTGGCGTTATTTGCGTTTGAACATACCATTCTTGTTTTGAAGAATTCATTTGGGACTTCAACAGATGTTTCTGATATATCCGTATCTGTTATCCAATTAATTTTATAGAGCCAGATCATAGCAATTCGCGGGATATCTGTTCCATTGTGTAACAACCTGGCCACACTGGTCATTTCTTTCTCTTATATTCATAGTCTACCATCAGATTTAAAGCACCATATAATTTGCTATCTTCAATTTGTTTTGTTAATTCCACCTTTATTACACGCCATGGGCATTTCTGTTTTGCACTGGATGAGAACACAACAATGTACGTAAACATACGCGCATTTTACACGAATAACTTGAACACTCACATCCCGATTAGTTTACATGTATGTGCAATTAAGGACATATATACAGAAATGCTTTTATCAGAAATTTTCTTTGAAATGAAGCCAAAAACAACAAGGCATGTTAAAACAATTACTTCTAAAATGCATAATATAATTGCACGTATTGCGAACCTTATGTATTATATAGAGGATCTACAACGAGTCCCCAGTTTATAGCGGAATTTACAAAACGAGTCCAGTAAATTAGGTCTGGACCGAGCCTTTGGCGAGGTACAGACCTAATTTACTGGACGAGTTTTGTAAATTCCGCTATAAACTTGGGACGAGTTGTAGATTCTATTTATTACATGATCCAAAACCTCGACAAAACATACTTAAATCAACAAATGGGACGCGAAACTAACATCAACTTCTATAAGGCATGCGATGACGTTTCTCACAACTCTACGTTGTTTGCCCGCGCAAAGAAATAGTCCCAGATAAATAAAGACTGTTTGGCGTATTTAATGGCGTATATTTAATGACATAACTTTTCAAAATCTTCATTCATTATAGTTTGTTGAAATTATATTGGAAGCCATAGTATTTTGAGACGTAGCGTACGGAATGTAAAGAAACCACAAACCGGAAGTCAAAGGTCACCTGGCACTATTTCCTGTTATTAAACGAACGTTTAATATCACAATTTATAGAATGGGTTTATTGAATGGAATAAAGGTAGGATCATGTAATAAATTCCTTTTATCTATATTCAATTTTATCAGAACTTATATTATCATCCTTTTCAGATGCGTGCAAGCCTTGAAATAGGGTGTCTGTCATTTGCAGAATGAGGTCCCCAGAGGGTGAATTTAGTGATGCTAGCATCACCAAATTCACCCTCTGGGGACCTCATTCCGCTTACACCTCAGCAGAATGAGGTTCCCAGAGGGTGAATTTGGTGATGCTAGCCCGCTATGCGGGGTAGCATAACTAAATTCACCCTCTGGGGACCTCATTCTGCAAATAACAGACACCCTATTTCAAGGCTTGGATGCGTGCATGGTTCAGAGATGCCATCAACTATATCTACAAGTTTGACAACCCAGCGGATGCGCGGATATTTCTTCGTGCATGTATAACATAATCCGTCAGATACACCGAGCCGTTCATCTGGAAATAGCAACTTTAAAGGTACTCAATCCGATCAGACGCTCCTAAATTACTATTTCTTTGGCTTCGGGGGTAAAAATATTTGATTTGAGTCGAGGAACCCACCCATCAAAGCTCAAAGTGATTAGATATCGATGTTTGAAATGTGCTGTTTCTATTGTATGTGGCCCAATCTTTTCGAAAACCACGTGCTAAAAACGGACAAATTGCGGTTGTAAGATGGATAACTCTAAAATCAAGTGGTTATTATTGATAATAGTAATCACTTGATTTTAGAGTTATCCATCTTACAACCGCAATTTGTCCGTTTTTAGCACGTGGTCTTCGAAAAGATTGGGCCACAACAATAGAAACAGCACATTTCAAACATCGATATCTATTCACTCTGAGCTTTGATGGGTGGGTTCCTCGACTCGAATCAAATATTTTTTACCCCCGAAGCCAAAGAAATAGTAATTTATGAGCGTCTGATCGGATTGAGTACATTTAACCGAAGAAACAAAGCGACGCCCAGTTAATGTTGTCCACACGTGTATAAACACTTATTATACATGTATGTTAAAAGCTACAGAAGACGAACGAATGTGCCAAAATGCAAGGATGACGCTGAGACCACACTGGAGATGTTATAAGAAGCAAATAGACCAGGCTATTTAGCAATGTATAACTAGTATGTTCGATGTTAATTTGGAACACGACAATTGTTCCGGGTTGGATAATTCTACATACATACAGGAGTAAATAGCACGAAATTCACCAGGGATGACGACACTTCTTGTTACGGTTCTACACAGCTAGATGCATGTCGACTATCACAGGAAATTGAAATGGACATCTATATATAAGCACTCGAAGTTCATGTATTGAGAATTATACTGTTAGCACACGTCTATTTTTTCCTTTCCTCTTTGGCATCTTTGTTACAAATGCAATTTAAATATATACGTGCTATATTCACTTAGTATTGTTCATTTTGATAGCAGTAACCTTGATACGAATATACTGGACTGAACAATATACACAGGAAATAGCGCTAAAGAATGCACTTGTATAAGTAATCATTTTGGTTTTCAGCATTATGACACAGATATGGAACCAATTTGGTTTTGATGAATACCAAATCATCAAATCAAGTTTGATTTTGAGCATATTGTCACAGTTATGGAACACATTTGGTTTTGATTAAAACCAAAATCACCATTGGTTTTACTAAAAAACAGATCTGGTTTTGGTCAAAACCAATCTATCAAAACCAAAGCCAGGCAAATTCACACCCCGATTTGTTTTTCTTAAATTAAATAGCAGGTTTTGACTGGCCACTGGGGGACCTGGACACACCGGGCCGACAAATATTGGAATCTGAACATTAAAATTGCAAAATCCTAGCATCTAGACTGCATGGCCTTAAGGTCGCCTTCTGTTGGAAATTTCCGATCTGACACCCATAGGAATTCAGAAGGACCACTTGACCTGTGACTGCGTTTGGTGTGGTTATTACTTACCGGATATATCCAGCGACCGAAGTGTCGTGAAGTCTGTGAGTGCGTTTGGCGTGGGCATTGCTTACCGGAAATATCCAGCGACTGTAGTGTCGTGTTGTAGTCTGTGAGTGCGTTCGTTATTGCACGTACCCCCTCCGTTCCTATTTTATTGTCTGATATGTTCTAAAATACAAGTAAAGCTTAACGTGATTTTACTCTGTATGGACCGGGGTTGTGAAAAATACAGGAAGGTTTGCAGTTTGTGTTGCTTCTGACAATTTTGGGGATCTACAACCCCGAAACTGCAACAGCAAAATCATTTATACACCAGATTTTTAGACACCGACCCCGAAGATTCACTTTAACGTCCGCGTTAAATCAGTATACATGCACCCCTAATAATGTAGACGACAACCTTTGCCAATTCCACAGTCTACATCGAATTATCAGCGCAAAAAATGGACATTTAATCAACAACTTTAAATCTATCTTTGTTTCCCCTGACCCCACCCAAAGTTTCAAGAATGAATAGTTAGATAGGTAATTAAAGGTACTCAATCCGATCAGAGGGTCCTATATTACTATTTCTTTGGCTTTGGGGGTAAAAAATAATTGATTCGAGTCGAGGAACCTACCAATCAACGCTCAGGGTGATCAGATATCGATATTTGAAGTTTCGTTATTTCTATTCTTTCTGTCCCAGAACACAGTCAAAATTGCGTTATTATTACCACTTGATTTTATAGTTTATAGTTATCCACCCTTGTCTGTTTGAATAGTGTTTTGGTGTACACATCTCGAGCAGATTACGAAGTTAAGGGCAATTATTAGTACTCATCTCGAGAAAATAACAAATTTCAAAAATCAATATCTACTAACTATGAGCTTTGTTTGATGGGTTCCTCGACTCGAATCAAATATTTTTTAACCCCAAAGCCAAAGAAATAGTAATATAGGACCCTCTGATCGGATTGTTGTTGTTGGAATCTGTTGAGATGGGGACCCTCTGATCGGATTGAGTACCTTTAATTGTTGTTTTTCGAATTACAAGGAAACACTGTATGTATGATTGCCCTTTCTTTACTAACTAAACATTGACGAGTAGTTCCCTCAGGAAATGCGCAGATAATAATTAAAAAAATGTTTGTTGAATTTATTATTTAAACATTTCCCTCCAATAAATAGGACACCATCTGTATTATCCTTGTATTATCATGCAGTCGCTTATTTGTGGCCAATAAGTGGGGGGGGGGGGGGTTCTATATAGGACGGGAAGGGTGGGAAATAATGGTTTTAGGAGAAATGGAGATATATAACTGAATTTGAGTTAGGGATGGACAAAAGGGAGAAGATAGTGTTAGGGATAGCAGGAGGCAGAGATAGAGAGAGAGAGAGAGAGAGAGAGAGAGAGAGAGAGAGAGAGAGAGAGAGAGAGAGAGAGAGAGAGAGAGAGAGAGAGAGAGAGAGAGTTTGAGAGAGAGAGAGAGAGAGAGAGAGAGAGAGAGATGGGGGGAATGAGAAACTAGAAGACATGAGTGGGCCAGATGAAGTCGTGAAATATATCAAGCGGTGGGGAGTTTTCAATAATTGGGTTGTTGCGTGATAAAAATGATGCTCGTCTATAGTAATCTTCATGCGTCAGGCGCCATGGGATGGGGTCAATCACAATGGCCATTAACTGGTTACATCCGTCAAAAAGTAATTAAACAAACACACAGCTACGAGTGGAATATGTCGTGGACTATACATCTTCCGTGAGATTACGGTGAGAACAAGAACATATTCAGCAGCACTAACCCGAAACAGGACAATTCCTATTGCAAGGTGTTCACTGTGAATATCGTAGCATATGGATGCTTATTAGGGTATATATATAACTGGATAACACAATTTGTGATTTAATGCCACCTTTTTGGGGCAAACTTTGAACTCTTTGCCCAAAATGACCGTCAAATTGGTCATAGGAAGTAGAAACATGGACTATTGTCACTAATATCATATTGACAAGTTTTTGCTGTATGGAACTGGTGAAAGTTGGAAAACTGTGGCTTTAAATTCATTTTTCATGTTAAAGACCAACTTAATTTTCGAACTCCCATGCATATACCATTTTATCACATAATTTGCCCATAAAAGCAGTTTCATAATTATCGATAAGAGACACGTTTAATATCAGCGCGTGCGATGACGTCACATCGTTCTTCAAATGACTTGCGATCGCTGCGGTTTTTATCGTTGTTTTCGATGGATATTTCGCATTGCTTCGCGTTTATTTGATCATGTGATAAAAAGTATCTCACACTCGTCCTATTTTATACGTAATTTATCAACCTCGTCCACTAAATTCTATTTGAGCCTCGGTAAACCTCGGCTCAAATCGAATTTAGTGAACTCGGTTGATAAATTCCGTATAAAATAGAAACTCATGTGAGATCCTCTATATATTAAACATATATAATCCATATTACATAACATTTGAAAGAGGAGGCTCTAAAAATTGTATTATGAACTTATCCGGTACAATAAACTGTGAACATGTTGTTTTTGTTGCGGTACCGACGTGTGTTCTGTGCTTAATTTTAATCCGGATCCGGTTAATAACGGGGGAAGTCTTGGGTGAATATAAGAATCTCTATATATCACTTGGTGAACCTCCTATGTACCCTTGTGGAATATTATATTTTTGGTTTTATTTCATGCCGACAATAATCAATAGCAACGACTCTGTATAGAAATAATTGGGGACACCAAAAAGTGGGCTTTAACTGATCATTGGAATACGTCATTCTTTGGGCCCCATGCACTTTCTTTCAATTATGTTACAGAACCCTTAAAATTTCTTACTTTTGGCGAAAGTTGGGGAGGGATGAAATAACACCACAAACCCCTGTCACTGCGTCACTGTGTCTAATAATGTTATAATATGACTTTGATAGACACATACCAACTCAGTGATGTACGTGTTATCTCGTAGGACGTCCGCTACATGCCGAGCTCCAGGTGCACCCAAGCAGTTACCACTGAAATCCACAGATGTGACGATATTGTTCTCCTGAAAGTGGTTCATATACTCATATACATGTACTCAATATAGCCGTACAGACCAGAGGGCCTGGGAGCGCTGCAGCTCCCCAAACGTTTTGAAAGGTTCAAAATTCTGGAAATGTTCGGGCAAATTGGAGATATTTTCAGTCAAATTCCAGCAATTTTCAGGCAAACTGAATGGTATTTCATTATTTTTTCACATTTCTGCCCGAATTATACATACTAAAGGTTAATTTGATCTATTTTGTTATATTTATGTGTATATACAAGGTATATTCTACAAAATATGTGTTACAAGAATGAGTGTGTGATGTAAATAAAATTCGGGCAAAAAGTCTCAGCCCCCCTTCAATAAAAATTTGGCCGCCCGTACGGCTATGCATAACAACAATTCATCTATCATTTCAAATTAAACTTATATTAGTCAGAATTTTATAAAATATATAGTACTATATAGTTATATAAGAAATGAATGTAGGTTGAGTGTGGTTTATTGAAGGGTGTAGAGCTGTGGGGGTTGGGGCACATTGTGTTATAACACTCTCATGTTTCCTTTTAATGAGTCGGAATTCTGAGACATGATGATATTTATTCAATATGACAAACACACATACACACAGTAGACATAAAGGGTACAGCACACAGTCACGGATGACACAGGGTTCAGAGATGTTACTCCGTCTCCAGTCTAAAAGCAAGTCCCAAATTTTAAAGGTACTCAATCCAATCAGACGCTCCTAAATTACTGTTTATTTGGCATCGAGGGTAAAAAATATTTGATTCGAGTCGAGGAACCCACCCATCAAAGCTCAGAGTGGTCAGATGTCGATGTTTGAAATGTGCTGTTTCTATTGTTTTTGGCCCAATGTTTGCGAGGACCACGTGCTAAAACGGACAAATTGCGGTTGTAAGATGGATAACTCTAAAATCATGTCATTACTATTAACAATAATAACCACTTGATTTTAGAGTTGTCCATCTTACAACCGCAATTTGTCCGTTTTTAGCACATGGTCCTCGCAAAGATTGGGCCACAAACAATAGAAACAGCACATTTCAAACATCGATATCTAATCACTCTGAGCTTTGATGGGTGGGTTCCTCGACTCGAATCAAATATTTTTTACCCCCGAAGCCAAAGAAATAGTAATTTAGGAGCGTCTGATCGGATTGAGTACCTTTAATAACCAGAAACAGTTCTTTGTCTCCACTATCTTTTACTTTGATTGCATGGTCAACATGAAATATGATAATGAATGGTGTGAGTTGATAGAGGGAAATGAATGATGCCTCATCAAATGTGATTAAGGTGGTATGTGTGGAACAATGACTCATATATAAATTCATTAGTCATTAACTTGAAATAGATTTCCAACAAAGACAATTAATATTTCCTCAAATTACAAACAATGGGATGGTCCGGGTGTCAATAACATTGATACCGACAATTTCATTTGCTACTGGATACTGCATGTCCGTTTTAGTTGATGGGCGTATCCTTGACAACCAGCCCAATCTCAATAAAGTGAATTCGTGTTCAGAGTCGTCTTTTTAAAAGTCGTTTTCTGTTTGAAGCACCGACACCTGCATTTATCGCCTCCCAACTCATAACTAGAACAATGAGTGTTCAAAGTTCACCGTTTCACCGCAAGTCATATATAGAGGATCTACAACGATTCCCCAGTTTATAGCGGAATTTACAAAACGAGTCCAGTAAATTAGGTCTAGACCGAGCCTTTGGCGAGGTCCAAACCTAATTTACTGGACGATTTTGTAAATTCCGCTATAAATTGAGGACGAGATGTAGATTCTATTTATTACATTATCCAAAACCTCGACAAAACATGCTGAAATCAACAAGTGGGACGCGAAACTAACATCGGCTTCTATAAGGCACGCGATGACGTTTCACGTAACTTTGTGTTGTTTGCCCACGTAAAGAAATAGTCCCAGATAAATAAAGACTCTTTGGCGTATTTAATGGCATATATTCGATGACACAACTGTTCAAACTCTACATTCATTATTGTTTGTTGGAATATATTGGAAGCCAGAGTATTTTGAGACGCAGCGTATGGGATGTAAACAGACGACAAACCGGAAGTCAAAGGTCAACTGGCACGAACGTTTGATATCACAATTTAAAGAATGGGGTTATTGAATGGAACAAGGGTATGTTCATGTAATAAATATAGGTACGCTATAAATACAACTCTTGCCTATGAAATTCAAGGGTTGCTTGAAGCGATAAATTGGTGTTGCATCGGAATGACAGAGAGAACTATTGTTTTTCACTATATTATTTCTATTTTATTGTTCCTCTCGGTGGTAACTTTTAACGTCCCTCCCCCATTCGAAGAGAAAATTTAATGTCGAAATTTTTGTTTCGAGAGGTTAGTGACAAAATGTGCAAAACTACAAAACTACAAAACCCACTGCACTTGTGAGATTAATTAATTTTTTAGAACTAAATGTTCATTGACTTTATGAAACTCTATCTCCAAAACATGTATAATTCTTTATAATTTGTTTTCAATTTCAAAAATCGATATCTAACAACTCTGAGCTTTGCTAGGTGCGTTCCTCGACTCGAATCAAATATTTTGTTTATCCCCGAAACTAAATAAATAGTACTTGAGGGGCGCTTAATCGGATTATGCATCTTTAACAACGAGGTTATTATACTTGGTTAGTTGGATTATCAGCCGTCTGTAACTTCATATCAGCCTTTGACCTTCGGCTATTTGATATTAGGAATATGACACATTGTCCGACTGATAGTCTTTGGTCGTGCAGACTCTGGGAAAATAATATGGTTGCACTACAAAAATAAAAAAAGGGTTAAAATTGTTAGGTTATCCAAAGTTGGGTTAATGTTGTGTCAAATTCAAGAAGTTGGGTTTAATTGTTGGGTTAGATTGTTGGGTTAGATTAGTTTATTTAATAAACACTGGGTTTCACTTGAGCTCCTTGATAAAGATTTGCTGGATGTGAGCTCTCTTTGTCATATTTTCTCTTTTTATTGGTATCAAACTCAAATAGATACATGGTGAAGGCATCATTCGGTTATGTCGTAATTATATATTTGTGGTATCGCTTGTGTCTTTAGTACAAGTATTCTTTTCTAGGTTGTTAATTTATTCCCGAAAAGGAAGGCATTACATGTTACTCCTCGTTTCGGACTTTCTGGTTTATATATATAGGTATGTTCTCAAAGATGTGTGTGATTTCAAGATTTAATCGGGAGTGTTTCTTTACCACCCAGACGCTGGTGCAGTTATTCCAAGAGTTGGGGTATCACGTGGCAAAATAAGGTATATGTGACCCGCCATATCAAATCCAGTCGGAAGTCGGGATTTTTTTTACCCTGTGCCAATGCATTCTCTTATATATGCGAGTCGACCATAGGTCGCCTCGCATATATAAGAGAATGCATTGGCCTAACAATTTTTTACAATTTTAATAATTTGTTCTTGTATTCAATTTTATAATTTCACCCATACAGAGCCCCAGACAAACATGAGCAGACGACACTCTTCTATATGCTTCTATATGTGTGTGGGGCTCCCTGCAGGGTAATGGATGTTTTTTATTTTATGTCCTAAAAATTGTCAGAAACATTTATTTAAAAAAAATGATTAAAAATTGTTAGGCCAATGCATTCTCTTATATATGCGAGGCGACCTATGGTCGACTCGCATATATAAGAGAATGCATTGGCACAGGGTAAAAAAATCCCGACTTCCGACTGGATTTGATATCGCGGGTCACATATAGCAAGATACCCGCGTTCATCTTCTATTATATATTTTGAAACGCGTGAGGGTGTGTTCGTGTGTGTGTGTGTTCGTGTGAGGGTGAGGGTGAGGGTGCGTGCGTGCGTGTGTTTGTGGACCATTTTCGAGAACGGTAAGGATTTCGGCCGATTTGACGGCATGGGTGAGTGGCCCGCCCAGGTAGCTCTCCCCAAATACCCCTACCCCCACATATGCCGTCAAATCGGCCAAAATCCTTACCTTTTTCGAAAATGGTCCATAACCCATTTTCACACCCTCGGTGGGTTAGGGTTGTTTCTAATAGGAATTTGGGGCGGGCCACCCGCCCATACCGTCAAACGGCCAAAATCCTTACTGTTCTCGAAAATGGTCCATACCCCCGGGGGTGATGGGCGGGGTAGGGGTGTTTCTAGGGGATATTTGGGGCGGGCCACACACCCATGTGACAAATCGGCCGAAAAATACATTTGTGAGAATAAGGAATAGGGAATAAGTTCCAAAAGTCATATTCTGTATTATTTATACCTTGCACGTATCGTGCTTACGACTATACATTAAATCCTATGATTGCAATCACTGGGGAATGGAACTTATCCTATAGATCAATGAACACAGTAAGTTCTAAGGGGCATTGGAAGTGAGGGGAACAGTACCATTACTAATATGTTTTACTCAGATTTATATCAAACCGGACATGCGACACCCTTGGACGCTACAATACAGAATAATACCTACCACTAATGCCACTGATATTGCACGAATAGCCATTGGTCCCACGTGGTTGTTTCTCAAGTTCATGTCCGGGATGGTTAACATCCGGGACACCTTCGTAACTGGGTCTACTTTACACAGACGACAAGCCTGCATGTATCGCTCCACGAGCTGCTTCTTCTCTTGTTCTTCTCTTGTTAAAGTTAGCACTTTATTTTCTTCGCCTTGAAAGACATAAACTATGAGTCATACATGTATAACTGCTTTCAACCTGTACGTTCATCCAGTTTTTACACCAACTAAACCACAAGTTAACACCAGCAGCAGCTGCAACAATAACAACAACAGCAGCAACAGCAGCAACAACAACAACAGGAACAACAACAACAACAACAACAACAGCAGCAGCTGTAACAGCAACAACAACAACAGCAGGTGCAACAACAACAACAGCAACAACAACAACACCAGCTGCAACAACAACAGCAACAGCAGCAGCAACAACAACAGCAGCTGCAACAGCAACAACAACAGCAGCAGCTGCAACAACAACAGCAACAGCAACAACAACAGCAACAACATCGACACGACGATGTAGTACATTGATTCAGAATCAACCCAGAATTATAGTCGTTGTTCCGAGAATATTTTCTACACAATTTCTATAACTCTATATAGGTGATTAATTCGAGCAAATATTTAGTAAGGGGTAAAATCAATGCATACATGTATCAACTTTATAACTAGTCCTTATAATATAAATTTGCACTCATTTACTTTATGAGCGATGTTAACAACATGGTAATTATAATGAAAATTTATTTATGACTGGAGTTGTTTGAATTGTTCGTAGAGCACAAAAGTGTATTTTGCACTAATGCATGGCTCAAATTCATTCATTTGTTGCATATATTCTGTTGAGTATAAAAGGAGATGGTCCCATAAATGGCCAGATTTAGCGTACAGTACCCCTTGAACCACAAATAGGTGTGTTTTAATAAAACATATGACATGCATGCCAAATAAGTATGTCTCTCATACGTTTTTAATTACACATGTTTATGTCCAATTATTTTTTAGAGGGTACAGGTCAAAGTTCTGGATTAGCATTCCATACATGGAGCTTTTGAATATTTATGAATTGCATCAGGGGTCGGGTCTTTCTTCGCCATTTGAGCCCTCGTCATGATACCCTCTCCCCACTGCGTTGCCAGATCTATAGATCCATGTTGATTTGTAAATCCTTCAGGCGGCACACAAATATACAAAGAGGGGGTGTGCTTCTCTGTGTGACATGCGTGCTCCAGGTATATCCGACTCATGAACTATCGGGCTATCGAACCACAGGACTGTCGATCCATCGGATCAATGAACCCTCGGACTAGTTAACCATCGGAATATCGAAACTTCAGATTATAGAACCCTCGGACAATCGAACCACCGGGCTAACGTACTGTTCCCGTATTACTGCCTTATTTCGCTTTTAGGAGAGCCGATGGGATCTGGATCATTTGCCGTCCCCGAAAGACCTCACGTCGAAGCGATACGAGTCTTCATTGTTTTTTCACATACGAAATAACTCAACAAAAACAACAATGGAGAATGAGCTATAGCAATTGTTGCCCGCTGCTCACTATGAACAACGTTGCCATTTAATTACAAGAAAACCATAATCAAAATTGAAACGCCCTCAAGATCATATTATTAGCCATAAATATAAATTATAATATAAAATATATTGGTTACATGAATGCACCGCCTCAAAATTCCGTTAAAACAACTAATCCTTCAAATTATTACAAAAAACTACGGCTTATTACTGCAGGTTTCTCATTCACCACACCAGAAAGTTTCTAAATGCGGATAAAAAATCGGAGGCATTGTGTTCCCGCCATAAAATCTTCAAGAGTGCATGGCCCAGCCATTGTTCATACCTAAGCATCGAAAGCAATTAATGCGGTCATATTAGGTACATACTGCAACTATAAGACATCCAGCGAATACACACCCCACGAAAACCCGAAATGTGTTGTCCTGCGAGATATCCCACCGCTATAGCTCAATTTGACACAGCCAGATTAGCCTGCCTACAATATCCTAAAACAATAAAGCTTCTCAAATCATCGGCATAGTCAACACAACTTTCACGAACTTGGACATCGACACTTTATAATCGCGCTACATAAGCATGGTCAGACCTATCATCGAATACTGTAACTATGCATGGAGCCCACATCACAAACATCAAAGCATTGTGTTAGAGAAATACAAAGAAAAGTAACGAAACTAGTTCGTTAAATAAAAACTCTATGCTACCGAGACCGAATGATAAGACTCAATCTGATGTCTTTAAAATATCGAAGATTTAGAGGAGATCTAATCGAGGTATATAAACTGTTGAATGGTCATTACAATATCAATGCACGTGACATATTAGAAAGACATTCATCGGGAAGAACAAGAGGACATAATAAAAAGCTACAGATACCTATTGTTAACAAGGCCACAGGAAAATATTTCTTCACGCAGAGGGTGGTAAATAGCTGGAACTCTGCCAGACTTCGCTGTTGAGGCTCCAACACTCGATCAATTCAAAATATACATAGACTCATTCTTCTATTATATAAAATACGAGTTCGACGACAAGTTATATGTTCAAGTGACTCAAAAGTAAATATCGAATGACGATCTACATATATTTGTAAACAAACATTGCACATAATGTTATTGGGGCGAAAAGTCGCAAGACTTGTTCCGTATATATTATAATGATGAGGATGATATGATTGATAGAACAAACCAATATTATGATGATCGTATCATAATTATATTTTCTATTTCTTCTATTTGTAATTGGCATAGCGTATCACACACCAAAATCAACGACAATAAACGAAATTGAAATTCCAGCTACACCTTTAACCGGACTCGGGGTCACACTACAAATTTTAATGAGTCCCAAAACAACCTGAAAAACCCATTATCTATAAATAAAACGCCCAGCGAACAATAGTTATCTAGAATCTCTAGGACAGTATACACATGAGGGCGTAAATGACTGTTGAGAAGTATTCAAGTGATGGTGACTATTTTTCGAGATTGCGATATTTGACAGCCAAAATATCCTTAAAACAAATACGTTCGTCCGTTTTGCAGCATCTGAGATAATTTGTTTGAATAGCTCAATATAAGTGAGATCACAAACTCGCGGTGAAACCGCTATTTGGTCTCCGGAGGTCAAAGTTAAGAAGTAGGATATATGTTTAGCATATGGCTCCAGTCTGGGAATTCCCAAAATAAAATGGCAACAGTTCGTTACCGAATCGCAGGTGTGACAACTTCATAAAACTCATTAAACAATCACCCTGGATACATACAATACGTAGGTTTCACGCAGTAGATGGATTGAGTGTATCACGTATATGATTTTGCGTTGTTATTTTTTTTTATCACAAATACTCGCTATTTATCAGTAAATTATGGGAAGTTCGTTGACAAAAGAGGGCGTCCATCGCTCAAACGTCTGAATGTCCGCATCGTCACCAGATCCTAACTCTGTAGATGACATGGCCACAAAACAATTCTTAAACCCGTAGTTGCACTCAGAATAACTGAAATTAAGCCATAAAATGCTGATAAAAAATGCTCGCACTCAGCTGTCGAATGTTTACAAATGGATGCTACTTCTTCACTTTTACCTTTTGCCGATGGGTTGGGAAAAATGCTAGGAATCGGACCATATGGAACCATCGGCTATCTTAAAAATCACGAACCAGTGACAAGGCTTATTCTAATAGCTTGCTGATAACTTTGGAAAATATTGAAAAAACGGATGTTGAAATTGCCAGGGGTGACTTGTTTTAAATATCTTTGAAAAAGTATAAAATTGTGAAATTGCCAGACGTGATTTGTTTATAAATATGACGGGTTACCGTTCCGACGCTGGTTCCTGGCCATGTTAGGGAAAAGCAACTAATGTACTCACCAACATCGGCCATGATATCATATCCGGTGAATGTAAATTCCCGACCAGTCGGTTTCTTCGTTTTCCGTTTGGCTTTCTTCATTTCCTCTGCTCTGATATGTCGCTCGCGCTTTAGATATCCATCCATACTATGCGCACCCACGTTAGTGTCCATCCTATTGGAGCCCCTTATTGGTGTAGCTGATATTCTGAATACCTCACCCTTCCCGGTCAATGTCCGTTGGCATGACACCAAGTTTAGTAAAATTCTGATTATTTCCCTATACCTTTATCCAATCTCGATTTTCTCAGCTTCAGACGTCAACACCTGCCGCCATAACGCCCCACAGCACGCCTTCGCAAGTGACACATCGCACGTGACCCTGTGGAGAGATGTGGACAACCTATATTATTACCACTTTATAGGGCGTTCCCTAGGCCATTGATAATGTTTTTCGGGGCGTTCCAAATAGCGTATTGTTACCAAAACAGCGGGCCGCGGGCCGATAACGAGAAGCCTAGTTCATTATCGGCCCGCCGCCTGGAAACTATAGATCTCGTTTATTATCGCGAGAGTTACGTCACTTCAACTTCCGATCTGGCGTGTTTATTTCAAGAAAATAATGGGAAGATGTATCCGATTTTCTCGACACTATAGTGGTTTTATGTTTGGAATTCACGCTATATGATTGAATTATTGTATCAAGCGTAAGTATGCATTGATAACTTTAGCTGTCAACCTCTCATTGGTTGTTACTCGTCTCCAATGCTGGTTTTTCCCCTGTCCTATTTTCGAGACTCAGTCAGTCCGTGTCAGCTGACAAGTAAAATGATATCAAATTTCATCGGGCATTGTTGTTTATTAACGGCCCTCTGGAATGATTAACAGCCCTCGGGCATATTAGCGTCCCTCGACTTCGTCTCGGGCCTCTAATAGGCCCTTGGGCTGTTAATCATTCCAGCCGGGCCGTTAATAAACCATAACGCCCTCAAAAATCATGTTATTGTTATATTAATCAGACGTGTGTTTTGTACGCCACCATGTGATACATGACTGGACAATGCGATCGACGGACATGTGTACGCTGGTGTACTTGAACAAGAGACTGCTCGTGTTACAGATGTTGTGCTTCTGTTTACATAACGCATCGCAATTCTATTGGTTAATCACACAAAAATGATATAAACGCTCTTTATTATTTCCATAACAGGAAAACAGTAACAAATAACGCTCTTTATGTTTACCATATCCGGATCTAAACAAAAGCCAGGAAAAGTAACTTTTTTTGCTTTTGTTTAGATAACAAAGGGGAAAAGTTGACAATAACATACTGTTTATGCCATATTTCTGATTGACATAAGAACAAAGTATGTCTATATCTTACTATTCCTTCTGTTTATGGCGGTTTTTGACGGAGATGAATATTTTAACAGCATACCCACCTCCTATCTTTAAGTGTGGTGGGTTTGCTATAGGCTCTGAATAGTTTGCGGATTTGTCGAATGAGTTTATGACACGTGTCGAGCTTGGATTGGATATTGCGTACAGAACAGTGACATTGTCCTGTACGCAATATCCAATCCAATCCACGGGGAGTCTCGCATATTAAAGAGAATGCACTGGCTCAATATCTCCAATGCTGCACCAGCGCAGCTCACATGGTCATGAAAGGGTTAACGAACCGCGGTCCGATTTGGCGCCATGTAACTAGCAACAGTATGGTTTATGTGTGCTGGCAAAATAATTAGGTCAAGATTCTGATGGTCAAATAGCGACTTTCAAAATGATCGAAGTTTTATAAGTTTTGAATTGTTGTAAGACTAACATAATTTGTTTTATGAAGAGCGTCAAAGCTTCCGTCGTCCAAAAAAAAACAAAAGTATGTAGATAATAAAGAGCGTTCTCAATTGTATTCGTTTTGGACGCATGACTTATGGATGCATTTTGTCTCTGAAAAATATAGAAGTCACCGGTGTCTATGCGTGCATGCGTCCATCCGTCCCGGATATATGTTTCCGGTTGATATATCTTCAGTAATAGTTAATAAAGTAAACAATGTGTGGAGCGTCCACGATTCGGTCGTCCAAAATGAGGTGGACTATAAAGAGCGTTCTATTTGCGTTCACCATGACGCGATGCCTGATACGGATTATACATGGTGATTATACAGATGGTGGTGACTTTACGGATGGTGGTGATTTTAAGGATGATTTTAGGTATTTTTCATTTTCTTTTGCCTGGTAATCCATCTGATTCGATTATCCCCATGTTACCAGATTCCAAACAACAACAACATTTTTTGAAATGCCGATTCAGTTATCAGAATCGATTAATTGCCCAAGAATAATGCTAAGGTCAAATATAGAAAACAAATTTACAAAACGTTTTATTTATAAACTTTTTTGTTCAACGAAATTGGCCGGATTGTAAAATATCTAACACACAAATCCACTTGATTTTAGAGTTATCCATCTTCATCCGCAATTTTGTCCGAGACCGTCGGCTTGACGAATATTTGCACATATCTTGGGAAATAATTTTTTTTCGATATCTGATCATTCTGAGCTTTGGTGGGAGGGTTCCTCGACTCGAATCAAATATTTCTTACACCCGGAGCCAAAGAAATAGTAATTTGGGAGCGTTATTCGGATCATGCATCTTTTAAGCTCATGCAATTCTGAAATATTTGCATTCGACACGAACTTGGGATCTTTAAAATGAATCGTGCACTTACCAAATTGTAGATATGTCCGTGAAACTGCGAACGATTTCACACACACCTGTTTGGTGGAACCGAACTCTGAAAGCTTTATATATATTGGGAGACCAGTGTGTGTTATTAAGGCTATTGAATACAAACATATAAAATGACATAAAACAGGCGCGACCACACTACAACCTTTACCACCATTGTCAGAAGTTGATTACTGATAATAGAGCTACAGGGTACACACAATGGGATCGATTAAATGTGAGGTTCTTATCAGCGTTTTCTTGCTCCCAACCCATTCATTTGGAAACTTCGAAATGAATGTTTCATTTGATATTGTCGATAGAGAGACCCATTTCAATGATTTCACATTGTGATTGTATCGGCGTTGTTGAATACAGCACGGTGTAATAATATATGAGCAATTCCAATGTATATATTGATTCATGGAACAAATTAACCCTTTCTTTGCTAAATGGATTCTTCCAGTGAGTTAACAAGTGTACACCGGAATGGTCTATTATTGATTTGCAGGTAATATGAGCAGACGACAGGTCAATACAAGTACAGAATGAGTCCTATTTATTGAGGGAAATGTTTAGATAATAAGTTCAACATATTATTATCTGCATATTTCCTATGGGATAACTATACACTCATCAGTGATGATTTAGTCCAGACAGGGTTAACCGTCATTATCCCAGGGATTGGTACGCGCGATCGACAGAAAATTCCGAGGACCATTGAGTGAATTAGTTTAAAAAAAATGATTGACAATTACATCTAAACATGTATAAGATATATATAGCCCCTAAATGATTGTAATCGACAGGGGCTGATTAAATACAAGAGTGTGGATGTGTGAGAGGGTGTGTTGGCGCGTTTACAAATAGCCGTTACGGCGCACATTGTGTCGCTTTCGGCGCGCCGAAACATGCGCTAATATCGCACAATTTTTTGTCGCTTTCGGCGCGCGGACCGAAAGCGCCGAATAGTGCGCCGTAACGGCGCACATTTTGTCGCTTTCGGCGCATTACTGATGGCGCACTTTTTGTGCCCCTAATTGTATTCTATGCGATATTAGCGCATGTTATACGGCGCGCCGAAAGCGCCGAAAGCGACAAAATGTGCGCCGTAACGGCGCACTTTTTTTCGCTTTCGAAGCGCGCCGAAACATACGCTAATGGCGCACTTTTTGTCGCATCGGCGCGCACCGAAAGCGACACAAGCGACAAAAAGTGCGCCATTAGCGTATGTTTCGGCGCGCGCCGAAAGCGACAAAAAGTGCGCCGTAACGGCGCACATTTTGTCGCTTTTTTTCGGCGCTTTCGGCGCGTTACTAATGGCGCACTTTTTGCTATTAGGAAGTGGCCCTAATAGTATTCCATAAAACTGAATAACATACAGTGTTAAGAAATACAATAACGTAACGTTGGGCCGGTCTTCCCCCAACACAATATACAATATACATATTGTATATTGTGTTGGGAGAAGACCGGCTATGTTAGTAGTATATTCTTGAGGAAATTATCACAATTTGATAAATGTTATTTCTAAATTATAACCTTCAACGAAGGCCGCCCGTCCACTTAAAGATGTCAAAAGTGGCGCCGTTCGAGTCAGGGGTGTCCGGTAGGGGAGAGGGGCACACAAATTTATAAAATTCATCTTAGAGCCGATTTCCACCAAATTTATATACATTCTTCTCGATGATAAAGGAATGAGGTGGGGAGGGGCACTACATTTGATAAGAAGTTCTTTATATTAGCCGGTTACCACCAAACTTATACATAATCATCTCCATGATATCAGGAATAAAGATGTCACGGAAGAGAAGGTGGGCACCTAAATTGATAAAAAACATATTTAGCGCCGATTTCCACCACATTGATAAACATTCTTCTCCACGATACGAAGAATATAATCGTGTTATTTAAAGACGCCAATTTCGGTGCCGTTTGGGTGAGATGAGTGGGGGCTAACTTTTATAAGAATATGTTTAGTCGTCAATTACCACCGAAATTTTACATAATCGTCTCAATGATATCAGGAATATAATCATGTGGTTTAAATGCATCAAAAGTTCGTTCCCGGTAGCACTTAAAATAACTTCAGTTATCACAACACTTAACCATACCCCGTGTCAACAAATCACTTGACCCTCCATATCAAGAGGCACTTCAACTACAAGCAGTTATGTTGACACTTTTAGATTGAGTAATATTGTTTCATATAATACATCCTCGTTTCAAAGTTAAGAGTAACTGGGAACAATGGGCTTACCAGACCGAGGCTCCTCCGTGATATAGAACACCTCTGAGGGTGGGGTGGGTGTAATGTCCGAAAAGAGGCGACCACGTGCAGAGATGTGGCGACAGGGTCAAAATTTTCAACAGTTGGAAATTTCATACCTGCCAAATCATTAGTTTGAAATTTCACAGCAACAATAGGTTGAAAATGTTCTTGTAGTCTGATTTTCAAACAATTTATAATTGTTTTTGGACCAATATTTGCATATTTTCCTATTTTGTTGTCAAAAGTTTGGACTGAAATGGTCATCAGTTGGAAATGTTCCAACCTTAGGGCGGGTGACACTTTCCAACACTTGGAAAGCTAGTGTCCTGATCCCTCCCCCGTGGCCAGACAAAACTGCTAGATAATTCAAGAAAACAATAGTGTCATACATTTGGTCAACATTGTCATTGGAATTGTCATCAGTTGGAAAATTTCCAACCTAAGTGGGGGTGTCAGGTTTGAAATTTCCAACTCTAGGAAGGCTTGAGGCTAGTCTAGATGCTAGGATTTTGCGATTTTCTTGTTAAGATTTCAAAATTTTCGCACACCGGGCCCAACCATGGTCGGCCCGGTGTGTCATTGTCCCTTCCCCCGTGGCCAATACAAAACGGATATTTAGTTTAACAAAACAACATTTTACTACATTTGGTCAAACTTGCGGACTGAAATGGTCATCAGTTGGAGAATTTCCCAACCTGAGGGGGAGTATGAAGTTTGAAATTTCCAACACTAGGAAAGCTTTAGTTGAGGCCAGTCAGGATCTAGGATTTGCGATTTTCTTGTATAGTTTTCAAAATTTTCTCACACCGGGACGAACAACCATGGTCAGCCCGGTGTGTCCTGGTCTCTTGCCCGTAACCATGTACATTTGTTGGGAGTTAGACCACTAGATTTTAGCATTTATGCAATTTTGAGGTTAAAATATCTGAATGTTCTCATACCGGGAATATAGAATCATGGTTTATGAATCTATAGGATATTAGGCCTGTGCAATGAGGTGCAAGGGGTGATGCAAATGAAATAATGCAAAACTTGTGTTTGTTCTGATTCTAATACAAGGGGGGGGGGGTGTAGTTGGAATTTCCCAAAGTGGACACCCCCCGCCAACGGAGACCATCTAGCCACGTCCCTGACCACGTAATACAGAAAATGTTTCAGTTGATTCGTGTAAATATCGTTGGCTTCAATGGAGAGAGTTCCACATTGCATAGCTGTCGACTAATCATACCACAGACATCAGGTTTGGCGCTGGACCAAAATCTTCTCTTGGCAACATTTTTGCCAAAATAATTTATTTGTTTGCCAAATTTCAAAGTAATGTGGCAAATTTAATTCAGGGTATAATTGGGGAAATTGAAGTAAATTTTTTTTTTCTTCTATATCTTTGTTAAATAATGTAAAATCAACAATGTCTGTGAGAAACAATATAACTATGCGAATATTATTACCCTTTCCATGGTTTCCATGGTTTATTATTGATTAGCAGGGATGTACATGTAATATAAACAGACGGCAGATAAATAAATATACAGAAGGAGTCCTAGTAGTACTTATTGAGGACTGTTTAGATAATAAGTTCAACAAACTACTTGTTGAACTTATTTTATGAACATTTCCTTTGGGATAACTACTCATACATGATGGTTTAGTATAGAAAAGGTTAAACTTATTATCTGAACATTTCCTTTGGTATAACTACTCATACATGATGGTTTAGTATAGAAAGGGTTAAACTTATTTTCTGAACATTTCCTTTGGGATAACTACTCATACATGATGATTTAGTATATAAAGGGTTAAGCTACCAATACAAAGAAAAACAGTCACATATTCTGCGTTTTTGTAACTACTAATATTTCCCAATCATAAAACTAATTCGAGTACTAAGAAAGTGTATTGACTGTTCATGTAAGTCAAGTCAACGCAACTCAACAAATGTATGCATTTGGTGGGACGTATCAGACCCAAGAAGACTAGATCACAGATTCAAGAAAAAATGTCCTTAAGTGAAGCACGAGTTCGGTCGGTTCTACTTCCATGGTTGGTAATAGTTACTTATGATGGTATGATAATGTTTGGTGCTATATCAATGTTCAACTTAGCATAAACAAGAATGTAACCAGAAAAAGTTAATTGGATTGTTGATTATTTGTTTGGTTGTTTCAGTCTATAGGCCATATCACGACTCATACTACACAATTCCCGTAGCCAGATTATGTTGAACTTTGACCATAATTGTTTTTTATTTCCGCAATACTTGAGATATTGATGATGATTAAATTTCTGAGCAGAGGCGCGAACTGCATTGCTTCTGCGAAGAAGTGTCAACACTTGCCTCACTGCTTACAAACATAAAAGATGTCTCAGTCTTATAAGGCTAAATACTGATTTTGACAGCCATTTTTAACGGTACTTTTGCTATTACAAAATTTTTTCAAGTCTGCTTCACCAATCTAACACTTTTGATTCATTTGCCGCCATTTTGATTGTCATCTCAGATTTTAAATATTTTCAAGCACCAATGAGATTGAATTGTATAGGTAATAATAGCATGCCTTAACTCCCCCAGTTCGGGTTCGTTTCACATTACAATATGGCTAGAAACACGAAATTATACCACGATCAATTTGTTTATGGAACGAAAAGGACAGAGACTAAATACATAACATGTGTAATTCTCCAATGCAGATTTGTCAACTTCACGTATCAACCACAAACGACGAGACATAGAATTTTCTATAAATTTGCCGCCATTTTGACAGCCATCATAAACCATAGTAGTCATTTCAGGCCCTAATGTAATTGCATTTATATTGTCGGTACTACTTCACTGGCTCAACTCATTCAGATCTGTTCATTGCATATTAAAATGTGACTAGAAACCGACAGTGAGTTTTCGATGAAATATCATAATATACATATTAAAATATGGTCTAGAAACCGAAATTGAGTTTTAATGAAATATCATACTACGTTCTTTAAAAAAAAATATTTAGGGATTGGAAGTAGCTGAAAACAAATGTACAACATATTTCATTGCCCCAAATAATCGTAGGACATGAATAATAGGAACACAAACAACAACGTATCGTGAGTTCCAAACAGTAGAAACAGATCTAGAAGATATCAGTTAAAATTTGCCTATTTTCCCATTCAGGTCACCAGTTTGCGTAGAAATGACACATGGCATGACAGTGTCGGTGGAATTTTCTCAACAGTGAACATGAGTGAATATGCGAGTTTATTATATACTTGCCCATGAATTATAAGGTTTTATCAGTGAGATATAAGTGATATCCCACTAGTGAGATATAAGTGATATCCCACTGGTGAAATTTCTGATGTATTGACATTCATTGGGGGCCATAGGCAAGTAACTAAAGTATATAATAAACAGAATATCCACACTTTTTCAGTGCATATGGGTTAAATCTCATTCGTGATGACAACAAATTTGAATTTCCACTCGTGGCTAAAGCCACTTGTGGAAATTCAATGTTTTGTCATCACTCATGAGATATAACCCATATCCACTGAAAAAGTGTGGATATCCTCTATATATTATAGTTAGTAGATGAGATTTGTTCTATTTAAGACACAACGGCTATAATATTAACAATTTGGCAGCAGCTTTAAAACGTTGTGCGACATATGTGCTGTTTAGTTTTGACACAAACGCTGTCATTACAAATGTTCAAGCTGTTTTGTTCTGTAGTATAGCCTTTACGAGTTCTGTGTCTACAATAGAACATATCTCATCTAATAATTAAGATACACTCACATATTCACTCGTATTCAACGTTGAGGAATTTCCACCGACACGTATATACATGTATGCCATGTGTGATTTCTGTTTGAGATAACATCTAACACATATTAGATGTGAAGTAGGCCTGTAACATTTGAGTACATGTATGTTGTTTTACTTGTTTATGGGATAAACGCGCTGTGTGGTGTGATTTTGGGGCGTTTATCAGTGAGTTTTACGACGCAAATGCAGTTTTACCGGCGACGCGAGGAGCCGGTAAAACGGATATTTTCCATCGGAAAACCCAGCAATAATAGTCCAAAAATCCAGCCATTACGAACACGATTGGATAGCTAAAGATACTTAATGGGGGTTCACGATTAACCCTTTACCCAACAAAACGGCCAAAAACGGCCAAAATAAAGCTTCAATAGCCTAACATATCTTCAGTCTGTCTCAATAACACCATACAAATATGGATATCATTGGAACCGGTTCACTGACCACATTGTGATGGTTACAGTTATGCCCTGTGCCAATGCATTCTCTTATATATGCGAGTCGACCATAGGTCGCTTCGCATATATAAGAGAATGCATTGGCCTAAAAAATCTTTTTTTAACACTTTTTACCATTTTTTCTTACATTCTTTAACAATTTTATAATTTTATAATGTATTAAGCCAATGCATTCTCTTATATATGCGAGGCGACCTATGGTCGACTCGCATATATAAGAGAATGCATTGGCACAGGGTCGTTCTGTTGGGTAAAGGGTTAATGGGGGTTCACGATTAACACGTGGCTAGGCTTGAGGCTAGGATTATTGACGAAAAAACGGAGATGTTTGAAGTGGTTCTAACCTCCCCAAGCCCACCCACCCAATAGGAGGATTTGACTTATATTTCACCAACATTTCACACAAATCTCCATTAGTGCGTCATTATTTCACCCTTCCGATTAACTCAAGATACTTATATCGAAATGTAATCCTAACATAGCGTGTTATCTGCTATAAGTCGTTTGGTTATCAATAGATATATTTCGCTATTAAATCTGGTCAACACCGGTGCGTATTATGTGAAAAATTACGCCAGAAAGCATGTTTATTATCCCCATTCTAATTCACCCCGAAATATCTTGTTATAGACACGATAATCTGCCAACGAGTTGCTGATCTGAAAATGGTTTACAGTAACTGTTTACAAACAATCCATATCACTTCCTCCTATAAATTGTGCTCCGCTCCATACATTTTAGTTCCATATTTCGAATAGAACTAAACCGAGCAATCCAAAGAAATCCGCGAATTCTATCGACTCAAATTCCATATCACGCCAATTTGACATCGGATACGTATATATTATATTAATAAATATAGTTTCTTGACCATTCGCATTGCAATAGCGGCAATACATCAGTCACGGTGGTCAAGGCTTCGAACGTCATAGTAAGTACAGCGGTGCGCTCTTTGCAACGTCATGTTCGCTACGAATAATAGTCTGGTCGATAAACTAAAATTTTAGGGTCAACCTAGAATAAATTCGGACTAAATTGGTTTATATATCATTTTGAAGAGGAAGATCTCCTCTATAACATATCCAAAATCCGCTAAAATCCGCTTTGAGCATTTTTTGTAATTCAAGATGGCGTCCAATATGGCTGCCATTTTCCGTTAAGTCAGTTTGTTGCAATTTGATGCAATTATAGTGATAATATCGTGTCATATGTATACATAAGTATACATTTTTGTGAAGCTAAGACATAACGCCACCTTTTTATGCCAAATTAAACTCACCGCCCAAGATGGCAGCCCAAGATGGCAGCCAAAATGGCGACCGGAAGTGGAAAATGTTACGTTTTTTACTGATATCTTTAAGATATTTTTTTGCAGTTTTGAACTGGTTGAGAATTGTGACTTTATTTTAGATTTTTCATGTTAACAGACCATTGTGGAAATAAATAGGCCATTAGTGGGGTCCCCACCCCTTCCGATCATTCAAAAAATCGAGTTTACAGAACGCGGTATAATATTGCACAAAACAATCACAATTTGGGATTCTAGTCATATTTCATCAAATATGAACAGGACTGTGTAATTGTAAGTGATGCATTCTATTTCTTATGAATATTCCGACTCAATGGTATCAAAATTGTCACTTTCGCTCACAATGGCTGCCAAAATGGGGGCCACAATATGAAAAATGGTAAAATATTGCACCAGCGTGCCGTGCAACCGCTTATAAGTTGTGGTTGATGAATAAAATTGACTATTCTGTCTTATATATATTGAATACTAACATTTATGATGCACCTTTATTAATTTTTACTATTTTAACCACTGAAATTACCAGAATTATGGGATTTTTTGTTATCACAAACTTGGCATCAAAATCGGGAAAATAATAACTGTTCAGGTTTGCACCATTTTTTTCAAGTAAAATTAAACTATCTTTGGTATCAAATGTGATTTTTATTTTTGATCTGTCTTAAATGTGTGACACTGAGGTGTTTTAGACAAAATTACTCAAGATGGCTTGCAAAATGGCAACCAAATATGGTAAAAAGTTGATTTGTCATATTTATTCCGAACATTATAACAAGCTGTTCCGAAAAGGTTGCAAATTGTGACTCACTTGGTTATTAAACATGCTACTTAATCAACTGATAACTAAATGTCATATTCTGGTTGTCCCAGTACATTATGAGGCATGACAAATCAGTTTAAGGGATGCAGTATGAATGTTTGCCGAAAACTGCTTTCGGGATTTTGTCTGTCTTTGAACGGAAATGGACAGAACGTTGAAACGGAACTGAGAGGGATCATATTATGTGGCTATTCTGGCCCATTAGTATCAAAATTTATTAACTTATATACTATTGTCATGAAAACAGTTTCATTCGTATTGCATACCAAACGCCACTAAGAGACACTCTGATATGATCTCTCTCTATCGGTTAACATATCCTTGAGTAATAGCGATAGGAAATCGATAGTCACCCAAAAGGTACACCAGTGCAACTTACACATGACCATGCAGTCACTCCATATATACATGAACACCACATAAATGAACATATGTCACTCGCTGTATACACATACACCTCACCTACCACTACACCGCCACACGTGGATATGCCCATACACCCAACACATGGTCATATAGCCATGAGTAAACATGCAGGCACACCAGGTATACCCATAAACCTCACCCATAACCATATATTCACGACATGTATACCTATTCACTACATTCACGAACATACAGTACATCCTGTGTACCTATTCGCCTCACCAATGGTAATACAGTCACTCTGTGTACATGTATATATTTGCCACATGCATGGTCATATAGGCACTCAAGATATACATCCAAACGATGACAATATAGTCTCTCTCGATATATATTATCGCCACATTCATGAGCATACATTTTGTACATTACTTCTTGTATACATATTTGCCTCACCAAGGGTCATGATAAAGTCACTCCCTGCATATTTGCGACACCCATGGTCATATATCCACTCAAAATATACATATACACCCAACCCAAAACCATTGAGTCATTACATGTATATATAGTATACATATAAACCTCACCAATGGCGTTACAGTCCTTCTAGATATACAAATGTCCCGCACCACACACACGGCCATTCATACACCCCAAACGTGCATATAGACCTCACCATGACAATTCAGCCTCTCACTATATACTCATAAACCACACTCGAGTCGAAACGTAATGTGACATTTGCTTAGTATGGCACATTGTCAGCGATCTGCAACTGATGTTGATCTTATCCAAACATTTTGGCATCTTTTAAACTCATTAGGAGTAATTTCCAAAAATGTCTAAACTCTACGTTTGGCATAAAATAAAATCTTGTTTTTGTGGGGTACATTCAAAAACTATTTTCAAAATTCCATTAAACTGCTCCAGGACCCAGCTTCCATCTCAACGTTCGTGCCATTAGAACCGGGATCAATTTGTCTGCGAGAAATTGGGACCTTGGTAATCATATAGGTAGCCTCGAATGTTCTGTAGTATGCCTAACAGACATCCTCCCCTTTCTTTTGACATCCATACATTTATGTACCACTATCATTGTGTGGGGAATAGGATAGGATGTAAGCCATTATTTATTTCACTATACTTACACTGACAAACGGAAAGACATTATGGTCCGCCATCCAGTGCTCCATTCTGACTTGTTATTGTCCTTCCGGAGGGCTAGGTGTGATTTTCGTTGACGCGGACAAATGTGTCACCTTGTCAGATACCCAATTACATATATTTGTTAGCCTATATTTACCTGTATTGGTTGGTTGTCTGTATTGGTTAACCTATGACACTCCAGGTGTATATATACCTTGTCAATTACCATACAGTCCTTCTAGATATGCCTATACCCGCACACACACGGCCATTCGTACACTTCAGACTTGCAAAACTATAGCTCAACCATGACAATTCAGCCACTCGCTGTATTCTTACACACCACATCCATGAGTATTCAGCTATTCACTGTATACCGCTACACAGCAGTGACAATACAGCCACAACATATAAACATGTACATCCCATCATGACCATGATGTCACTATCTATATACACAAGCCCGCCAATGACAACCAAACTGTACTCCTGGTATGCATAGACACTTCAACAACATTGACCTTGCAGTCATTCCATGTACACATATACACATTGCCCCTAACCATACAACCACTCCATATTTATCCATACACCCATACATTATCATACAGCAAACGCGTGTATACATATACACCCACCATGACAATACAGCCACCCAATGTACACCTGTACATCCCACCCATGACCACACAGTCACTCCATATATACACACACAACAGAAAGATAGACAATGTAGCTGATCTCGCTATACACATACACCACTTCAATGGCCAGACAACAACTCCCTGCATACATTTTCATCTCACACATGACGGTGATGACCATAAGGTACTCATTGTATACCTATACAACTCAACGTGGCACCCCATACATGACCATATAGTCATATATTGTACAACTATTCATATCAGTCATGAATACAATAACTCCCCGTATACATACTCACCTCACCTATAGCCATGCATTCAACAGACATACACAATCTATTAAGTTGATCAATGTTGATTACAATGGGCCAGAGTAGCCACATACTATGATCCCTCTCAGTTCCGTTTCAACTTTCTGCCCATTCCAGTTAAAACAAACATGGACAGAATCCCCAATTTTTTTTCGGCAAAATCCACACTGCACCCCTTAAATGAACTTCCATGCATATTAAGGTTCTGGGACAACCAGAATATCACATCTAGTTGACTAAGTAGCATATTATTAACCAAGTGAGTCACAATCTGCTACCTTTTCTGAACAGCAGTGAATACTGTTCGGAATATATGTGACAAATGAACATTTTACCAAATTTGGTTGCCATTTTGCAAGCCATCTTGAGCAATAGTGTCTAAAACACATCAGTGTGACACAGTTAGCAGATATCAAAATAATAAACATCGCTGATACCAAAGAAATTTCCATTTTACTTTAAAAAATGTTTCAAACCTGAACAGTGATTTTTTGCCGATTTTGATGCAAAGTTTGTGACAGAAAAAAATGAATAATTCTGGTGATTTTAGTGGTTTCAATGGTAACAATTAACCAAAGTGCATCAGAAATGTTGGTGTTCAATGTATATAGACAGAATAGTCAACTGTGTGCATCAACAACAACTTATAAGCAGTTGCATGGCACACTGGGAAAATAATCAGAATTTTCCATATTTTCCGCCATTTTGGAAGCCATTTTGATCCAAAGTGACGATTTTTGTAACAATGAGTTGGAATATCCATAAAAAGTAGAAAGCATTACTTACATTGCACAGTTCTTCCAATTTCTTGATGACATATGACTAGAATCTCAATGGTGATATTTTGTGCTATGTTATACCGCGTTCTGTAAAATCGAATTGTTTAGCGATCGGAAGGGGTTGGGAGCCCATGAATAACATATTTCTTTGCTCCAATGGTACGTTAAGATGTTATATACAAAATAAATTCAAAATTCTCAACCAGTTCGAAACGTAAAAAAGTCCACTTCTGGCCGCCATTTTGGCGGCCATTTATGACGGGGAGTTCCAATTTTGGAATACAACGGTGGGATTATGTCTTAGCTTCACAGAAATGTATACCAGTGTATACATATGACAAGATTTTCTCACTATAATTGCGTAGAACTGATTTAGCGGAAATGGCAGCCACCTTGGACGCCATCTTGAATTACAAACATTGCTCAAAGCGGGTTTTAGCGGATTTTGGATATGTTATAGAGGGTATAGTTCTCTTCAAAATGGTATACTAACCAATTTATTCCAAATTTATTCTAGGTCAAACCTTTATTCGACCAGACTATAACGTTGAAGGGATCTCTCTCACCAAAGAAAGTGCTGAAGCTTAGGTACACAGGTTTTGAAAATGTACTGAAGGGTACACAGGGTTTGTGGCCGGAACTATTGCAGTTACTTTACTGTGTTCCTGAAAGTCTGACGCCCATCAGAAGTTCGTTTCTGTTCATTTAAATTTTCCTTGGATCATATACAATTATTCTCTTACAGAAATAATGACAGACATGAAATCTAAACGGCATTTAAAACGAGATTTCAAACCCTGTGTAACCTTCCGCACTTTTTTTTGGTGAGAGTGACCCATTCAGCGTCAATAACGCCATAATTCCGACCTCCTTCGAAAGACTTATTTCAAAATATGTTTTGTCTGAATAACTTTAATTTTCCCGACATTAATTGAATCAAAACAGGTGTTGGCTATCAAGGAGCATAAACATTTGAACAGGTCATCGGCAATTTTTTTCGGGAAAACAGTTAACAAATCTTTATTGCCAGCATGTCATGTATTGTACATTGAACGGCTTAATAAAAAAAATTCAATTAAAAAAGATTGCAACATAATCTGAGGAGGATATATTACTTTATTGAAGTTGGGGCATATCTGGGTATTGGCACAGTGGTTCACGCGTGATAAGTGTTGATTGATATTGAATAGATTCAGCACAGCTTTGTCGATTGTTCTCAAGTGTGTTTGAACGCAAACGAACATTTTTGTGCTCATTCTGCGTTCAGTTTCTAAGGTGCACGGTTGGGCCCACCCTCCCATCCAAATTTAGTAAAGTAGATAATTATTCGATTATATTGGCTTTTGGAAAGGGTTGATCATCAATATGTGACATGTCGAATTGATTGTCGAGGACCAACTATTTACTTAGCATCTATATATGATAGATAATTTTTTTCGGGAAAACAGTTAACAAATCTTTTTTGCCAGCATGTCATGTATTGTACATTGAACGGCTTAATAAAAAAAATTCAATTAAAAAAGATTGCAACATAATCTGAGGAGGATATATTACTTTATTGAAGTTGGGGCATATCTGGGTATTGGCACAGTGGTTCACGCGTGATAAGTGTTGATTGATATTGAATAGATTCAGCACAGCTTTGTCGATTGTTCTCAAGTGTGTTTGAACGCAAACGAACATTTTTGTGCTCATTCTGCGTTCAGTTTCTAAGGTGCACGGTTGGGCCCACCCTCCCATCCAAATTTAGTAAAGTAGATAATTATTCGATTATATTGGCTTTTGGAAAGGGTTGATCATCAATATGTGACATGTCGAATTGATTGTCGAGGACCAACTATTTACTTAGCATCTATATATGATAGATACTTCTCAGCTTTACATCTTTGAATCTTGAATTCATATAGTTCCAACATGGGACATGAACGATCCATTGCAGCATGTTGGTCATTGCTCAACATTCGTACAATCCTTATGATCATGACTAGAAGTAGAATATCGTGCACATATGGTTTCTTTACTTTTAATATGAATCGTACGTGACACGCAATGGAGCAACCACACAGGCTGTGCCTCGAATTTGATTTTTATATGCGACATAACGCTAAGAATAATTATGTAACAGCATGCACAATGGCCCCGCGGTTGAGACGACATTTTCATGGATTGTGCAATCCTGTCTCGATTCTGGCCCGCAAAACCAACATGACGTAAATGACGTCATGAACCGTACCAAGGCGTCTTCTCTGGTTTTCATTGAGCTAACTAACGAAATTGGTCTGAATGAAACTAATATGCCTAAATGGCACTGTGAATTCTTCGGAAATTGTAAAGTTGACAATTTTATTTTCGTCTCGTTGGTCCTCTGCCGATTCCACAATTTTAACAATCTCCAGACAGCTACCAACCGGAAGTCACGTGTCAATTTCACAAAAAAACGTTCACGCCACCAGAAATTGACTCATCACTTTTGAAACTAGAATGCACTCAGAGAGATGCCAACGTGCGCAAAAATGTAATAAACAATAATTAAAACAATAATTTCACTGTATTTTACTTAATTTATTTAATTTAATTTAATGTTAGCAAAAAAAGACAATTACCATTTCTCATTTCATCACAGATAAAAGGCAAATTACTATATTAATCATTTAAGTAATTAAAACCAATTCCATGTTGCCGAAAGGATGAGACTTTAATATCGATTACATTTTTTTCAGCGGCATATTTTGATTTTCATTTTCCGATAGTCAAAGTTGACCAAAGGAGCAATTATAAGAAATAATTAATACCATTTGTGTAAATATTGATAGCAGCCAATATGCAACAATAAATATCAATAATTAATCAATAATTAATCAATAACGATCATTTTATGTAATAATAAACTCTTCAAACGGTGTTTGTGTCAACAAATGCGTTTTGTTTTGTGTTACGTCATTCGTCGTATTTGACCCGGAACTCGGCTGAAGGTTAGGCTATTCAGCCTATTGCGTCGAATTACGAAATCGCGTTTTGAATGTCTCTCTTTTCCCGCACGATAAAAAGAGGTCTTCGCACGAACCAAAAATGATAAAACTTCCCAATTATAAGTAAAATTACCCAAACTAAGGAGTCTATGTAGGTCCCGAAGGAGTCTATAGACTCTTTGATGTAGAGTTCTGATGGAGAAAATGTAGGTCGATCTATTTTTGTCATAACTCTGACGTATTTTGACTTGGGATAAAAAATCGAAATCGAGGCTCACTACGAGCATGCCAGTTTTATATATAGAAACAGGGAATCCCGACAAATGGCGATATCGGCGACAAACAATAATCGAAAACAACACATAAAATAAACATAGCAAAAACGCGGCACAGTAAAAATGTCAGAACGCCACGAGGTTTTACGTCGTTTTTGGTGACGTGATGGAGTGAACGGAGTACACACTAAATAAAAAGTTGCTAAATTAACCCCAAAAGTAGTTAATTTTTACTACTTTTGGTAGTTCGTATTCATCCCGCTACCTTGGGAGGTTAATTTTACTACCTGGCGGGTAGCTAAAAAATTAAATACCTTTGGTAGTTAAAATAACTACCTTCAGTGGTTGAAATAACTACCTCTTGGGGCTATTTTAACTACCCAAAGGTAGGCTAAATGTTAACTACTTTAGGTAGTGGGATGAATATGAACTACCCAGTATTTAAATTTACTACCTGCGAGATTTTGGAATTTGTGTTACCTGCGGGTAGTTAATCTGATAACTACTATTGGTGGGAAATTATTCTACCTCGAGTGGTTGTTCTAACTATTTTAATAGGTATTCAAAGGGGTCCAATCTAATCACTCAAAGTAGCTATTTAATCAACTTTTAGTGGATAATATTGCCTCTAAAGATATTAATGACATGTGGACCCCAAAATATGACAATGGAGAAAATAATTTCAATATTTATTCAAAATAAACAAATATATATAGTTCAGAGCATTTGTGCTTTTAGCTTAAACTAAATTGCAACACAAGGCCTCTTGCCAGGAATAAGTACATTAGCCTACACACAAAAAAAACAATGTAAATTTATGAAAATTTGACCAAGGGAATCTTATCAGACATCAGACACTGAAACTTATTTTATCTAAATAATTGATAATGTACCCAAAAGGGTTGCAATCTGGGTCGTCAAATTTTAAAAACAGCAATAAACTGAAATGGAGTGTCATTTCGTAGATTCTGTTGAAATCACTCTTAAAGAAGCAAAATGAGCAATAAAGAGCGTTCCTTATCACATTAGAAAATTGCGGGTAACAATGCCTTTGACCCCCAGATGACTAAGGGGTGGGGGATTTCCAAAAATTATATAACCAATAAAGAGCGCTTCTTATCAGTTCAAAAGATATGTGTGGAAAATTGCACAAATGTAAAATAATGCATGGTTAATGTCATGGGATAGGTGATGTGGGCATCAAATTATTGACAACTATATCACCTGGCAGTGTCATTTCATCGATGCTGTTGACGTCTTAAGGACGCAATAAAGAGCGTTCCTTATCACATTAGAAAATATGTAGGAAAATTGCTGGTATAAGCGCCTTTGCCCCTCAAATGAAGTTGGGGGGGGGGGCAAAAAATAAATAATGTGACAAATAAAGAGCGTTTTTTATCAGTTCAGAAGAAGTGGGGAAAATTGCACAAAAGTAAAATAATGCATGGTTAATATCATGTGATTGATGCCGTGGGCATCAAATATTTAAAGATGCACTACTAATCAGCAATAAAGAGCATTTATTATCCACTTAATAGATGTAACTTTATCCGGAGTTATATTGCAGCTGCTGTTTATCCCAGATACTGGGTCTTTATTCTATTCCAAAAAATGTCGTATTGGGACATTTTGATCTATTTTAGAGATATTTATTTGTTCAAAGATATTTATATATAAACAGAAAAGTTCACTCTGTTGGCTTTGCAATACTAATGGGAGTGCATGAACTAATGGTTGCGTCGTTTATATTGGGTTGTGGACTACACAAGACTCTATAAACAATTCCAAAGAACATACATGTACATGTTCAAAATATTGTTTTATAACTTTAACCGACAATAAAAAAGACGTAAGCACCATTCGGACATGATATCAGTCTTCAACCCAGAGAACATTGCGGGCATGGATTAGTATCCCTTGTCACCACTGGGCGGAGCCACTCTTTTCGTATCATTCATTAAGAGCATCGAAACACCAGGTGCGTGGCATCCGAAATACATGTAGTATTATAGTCTATTTCATACAATTTCAGTTGAGTAGAGTCACAACAGCCCTCGCACCTCGCATAGCCATTAGCCAAAAGATAATTTTATAATTTTGTGTAGTCCACTTGAGGTAAAACACACCACTCTAGTTGTTATATGCAGTGAAAAAAATATTATTTACCAAATTGCCTTAATGTTTACAAGGAAAACATACTTTTTTGCCAACAATTGCACAGAGGCTGACATAATTTCATTATGATATTTAAAATTTGGCAATGGATAAAAATAATACCCATATAGTTTAACGAGATACAAGGCTTATTTTCACTCGTATATATAATTCACCAAATGGGGACCTTGCTAAAGCTTGGTTCCCCATTTGGCATTTGCTGAATCATACTCGCGAAAACAAACCTTGTATCTCATAAAAATGTATGGATATTCTATATTTAACCATTCAACCAACTCACCGATGCGCTGCCCGGGAGTGACAACAGTCGTACCTCTCTCCCATTGTGTCGCTATTCTCTGGGGATGAATTACGCAGGGTACAGATTCGCCAACAAGTAAATGTATAAGGGCAATTGCACATCATCACCAATCACCATTATCAAAAGAAAACTGTTTCCACATAAATGGGGCCGACCTAACCAGCAAGTGACTCAATTGTTGTCAGTGATCTGACATCTGATAGTAGAGCGAGATCTCTTGGAGATCCCAGAATTGTGGACAACAGCTGCAAACGAGGTAATTGGTCCAGGTAGAGGACATGGTACCACACGTCATTCTGAAAATTTAACAATGTGTTTTAATTCATGCTAGGAACAATGATGACATAGCCATGTCGTTTTCACTAGCCATGTATATTTCACTCAAACCAATTAACCAAGCTTGTGTGGGTATCGTGCTTTGCTTTTCCAGTATATACCAAAATCATCAAATAAAATCATAAATGTGACATCAGATTTCTCCCCTGATGTACCGTTATGAAACTACTGAAATGTGCCAAAATTGGGTATAAGACAAAACATTGAGTATGTGGCTCTTGGGTTTGGGAGAAAAATAATCCATGACCTGGGATGTGGGCATAGAAAAATCTCATCTTCGGGACCAGCTATTGGGTCCAGACAATCGGCCGAAATATCTTGCCTCTCGGGGTGAGATCTTTCCATCCCCACACCTCAGGTCAGGATGAATAATATTATTTTTATCTCAATCTAACTTCAGCTGAACATGCACTGCGCCCATAATGTTTTGCATTCAGAATTTTTTATTTCTGGTATAGTTACAAAGAGCTTATAAAGTCAATGAAAATGTCCCTGATTCTAATCAGATGTTCATGACATGCATGTGCTATCAACTGATACAGATGATAATCAGCCATGACATGAGGATACACCTGTTGCGTCTTGTCAATACAAAAGAACGATCAAGCTTTACATGTGTATATCACCTGGATACACATGTGTATAATCAGTTCTCATTAAAATTAGGCTCTCAGGCTGGAATAAGCTACACATAACAGTCCTAATGAATATACACATGTAACTATAAGTCACATAACCGCCACTATAAATAGTTTATGCATGGAATTCTTGTTGTATAACATCAAAGCGCAGTTTTACGATTGACAGAATGTTATCTCCTGTTACTTGAATTTTGGCGAATAAGAAAAACGGGTGCTAACTGTGGAAATTCTTGGAAATACTTAATTATATTCTCCTTGATGGCTATTATTGATAATTTCTGGACTCTTCAAATGGACACACATTAGTGTTAAATTAGTTGTAATCACAAATTTGTGAACACTGAAATAAGCATTGTGACCAGATATGACAGGAAACTTATTATGCTATTTTAGCTATGTGTCGAGAAACTCTGGAGCCGATGAAAATCGTCAATATACTGATTGGCTTCATCACTTTACTGTTAAATGTTGTGATTGACTGACATTGATGTAAATATTCTTGGGGATAATGGAAATACCAGATATTTTCTTCATGAATCTTTAATGCATATATAGCTTGTTCAAGAGTGTAATTTAGTTAGAACTGTTGTATTTATGTAATACACACGCTTCACACATCTCGATGATACTGAAACTCTTCAAGGTGACATGCAACAGTTTTAGAGTGATCTGGGCCCCCACATCTGATCCCAAAAAGTGGAAAAGTGTAGGTTGTGTTTGTGTAACTACCACACTTTTCAGTTAGATGAGAATCCAACCCATATTTTATGAGTTCAAGGAATACTATTTCACATGCGGAATATCCGTGTCGCACAATAGGCCCATAGCCCCATAGGGGATAGCCCCAAAATTGTCTATTTGATCATATCAGATTTTGAAAACAATTTTGAGACAGTCCGTAAACTCTTCCTTTTCTGGTCAAATCGTATCATTGGCTCTGTATTCAATTATAATTATAAGATATACTTTGTAAAAGAATGAATACATGTATCACTTGACTTTTCATTTTGCAGAAATATGCTATGTGTTGGTAGAAATCAACAGCGAAGGCTTTATCCTCAATCGGTGATGTGACAAAATATGGGGAGATAGCTAGGTCATGAAGTTTTCGCTCAAAATGCAAAACATATCTCAAAACATTGAAATGTTACGCCAAACATCACTAGATAGGAGCGTTTCTAAAATATCGCATCTGACCGAAGTGGCAACTAATTAAATTCATTATTTAGCCAAACCGGTTGCATATGTCACCTTTAACTGAAGATTAAAGATCCAAACATTTTCAACGTATTGTTCAGGTTTCTAAATCTGAGATAAATTGAACACATTGTATGCATTCAATATGTGATTACATGTTATTTTTAAAACTTTCCTGTATTAATATAAGTTTAGTTGTGGTGTATTGATGGTAACATGGCGTGACATTGACAACTTCAGGTTTATGTTCAACCGATTCACAAAGCGACAAGGTTGAACACAGGCTAAAAGTGGTAAATGTCATGACATGTTACCATCAATATCCACCACAATGGCGTACATGTATTTGTTCTGCCAACAGTCCTGGTCATTCATATTAATTTGGCACTTATTCCGCATAATGATCAGCAGAAAATGTCAAAATCTCATAAACCTCTCTCCAACATATGACATGAAACGGCCATCGAGAGACGATGAAGCGGGCTTGGTTTCCGTTATGCTAATGGCTCCAGACGTAAACATGGGATATGTTGCACGACTGTCTGACCAATCAAAGATGCGGTTTCTTACTGGAAGCAGAAAATTGTATGATTTTCATCCTGGTCAGCACATTAGAAAATTTCCTTCAGTATATACACATGTACATACTAGTAGATGCAACCTGTGGGTACGATGCTGAACATTTTATTCTTAGTACGAACATCAAACTCAAGCTCAGGATCATATTAGGCGTTTGCGCTGAATTTCTTCTCTGTAGTTCCAAACATGTTTCCGTTATTTTGATGGCTCCAGGCGTAAACATGGGATATGCTGCGCGACTCTCCGATCAATAAAAGATGCGGTTTCTTACTGGAAGCGGAACATTGTATGAATTTCATCCTGGTCACCACGTTAGAGAATTTCCTGCTGTACATACACAGGTACATGTACATAGATGCAACCTGTGGGTATGATGCTGAACTTTTAATTCTTAGTACGAACCTCGAACTACACTACCTGAAGCTCAGATCGGGATCATATTATGAATTATTCTCTGTAGTTCCAATGTAGTTCCAAACATGTTCCTGCACTGTACCTGCAAATAACGGGCCAAAAGAGATGATATAGATTAATAAAAGTGTTAAGGCCAGCGAACAAATTAGGGTAGGTAGGTAGGTAAGGAATTTTTATTTTTATTTTATTTCGATATTGTTTATCCAACTGCAGAAATACCTCGACTGATGTTGCCCAGTTGAGGGTCAGCAAGATATGGATATATGACGATCCACATCATGCTGACTCCCAAATGGGGTGCACTCAGCCTGGTGTAGGCATAACCTCGTACGTGGCTGTCTTCCTGCTGACCCATCATAATATGTATTTTGTCAACTCCGGTTACATAAAATGCTAACCCATGCTGTGGGGAAAGTATTACTTGATTAACAGTGGAAATATACAATAAGATTAAACTTACTTCATGCTTAAGTAAGTTTTTTATTATTCACATACCACATTTTTAAAAATAAATTTTGCTATAAACTTGGTACAAAATTCATGTCACTAACTTTTTATAAGAATTTTACCAATAATACCGCCATTATACCGTACTTGTATTGTGACAACTACATCCCTTTTTCTGGGGGTAGCCAGTACGCCCACCGAGCATGCCTGGTTTGTTAAAACAGTAGCTATACCCCTAACATATGTGGTGATAACCTATATGTATATATACAGATACACACCCACCATGTCTGTTGATAGTGTTCCAGAAGTCCCAAAACAAGACATAAAGCAGGCAGGAGATCAACTCTCAGGAAATTAAAATTGCAAAATGTATGCCCATTAATCCACAACCCAACAAACACCTGGGGCTTTTCAGACAGCTGTCACTTCGTAGTCACTTTTCACAGGGATATGTTAGAAAACATGTGTTTTGCACACTAAAGATCATCAATATTTATGAGCATTAAATTTTGACTTTTTCTCAAAATATCAATAAAAAGTTTAGGGTCGGCAGGTTATTTTTAGGTTTGGTCGATGTACGGAAACATAGTATCTCTTTTTTGGCCTAATGTAGCTCAGCTTGGACATGAGATATAATTCTCACAGAAGTTCGTGGAATGATGGAGGAAAGATGGAAATTTCCAGTGATGGATTGAAGAGTATACCTTCTGTTAAGCGGATTCATGATATATCACACACGGTTCTAGGCCTTATGCCGACCCGTTATAATAAGTTTGGGTGCCCGGAGCCTGGGTTCCCAAACTTAAGTATAACCGAACCGTAATATTCAGAATTTGTCATGCTTTTGTACATTAATTTTATTTGGGAAAACGCTGAAAGATCTAATTAAATGCGAAAAAAGCATTGGATGTAACAATAAACAGTGCCATTGTAGCTATATATAACACTAGCAGGTTTCCGAGATCTCGTCTGCGCATGCGCGAAGCGGGTGCCGCACGGGCTCGCCAATACGACAACGACGACCGCCTGGTCAAAATACACACACGTACCAAGTTTCGTCCCGATCGGTCGAGAATCGTAGATTTGTATAAATGACATACATACAGACAGACAGAGGTCTTCAAAATACAAGAATACAGGATATAGAAAAATAATCATAAATAGGATTGAATCATCAAGTGCATAAGATCAGTTACTTGCCCAGTTGAGGGTCAGCAAGATATGGATACCGGTATATGACGATCCACATCATGCTGACTCCCAAATGGGGTGTACTCAGTCTGGTGTTGGCATAACCTCGTCCGTGGCCGTCTTCCTGCTGACCCCATCATAATATGTATTGTGTCAACTCCGGTTATGTCAACGATTAAATGTGATACTTATTATATAGCAGACATACGGTATGTGTATGTTCTTCTTAATTTGACGGACCCGAGGGAGTGTGGCATGTGGTCCCGCGGGTTTCTTAAATAGAGATTTATGTAGACCAAGGTTACCCTCATTTTTGAAGAAACCCGTCAGGCCAGTTAGATGAGATCCAAATAGAACGCTAAAACAGTATATTGTTGAATGTGATGGAAGGGGGTGGAGTCACTGCACGGTGCATACGGATTTGAAGTGTCACGCATATACTAAGTAGCAAATCGGGATCAACAAATCTAAAACAAACTGTGCTTGCATTCAGAATTTAAGAGTTATAGTGCCATCGTTAACATGTGCAATCTGGGCAGTATGGGTTATTACAAGTCACTGACGTGGGATATGAATCGATGAATTTACTGATCATTTTTTTTTAAATTGCATCTCGTCGTGTCTTAATCACGAGGAGATATCTCTTAGCCACGAGAAGATATTTGCAAATAGTGGATAAATATGCCCAAAGTCGAGGTAGAACAAAGGAGCTAGATTTTAACAATTGAATAATTATTAATCAATAATTATATTGATATCTGTTTGGTTTTAAAGCATAATTGTTTGAGCATTCACATACTAATATAATAGAAGTAATGTGCCACACACATATGTGAAATGATCAAGAACTTTTGACATAAAACATAGTAAATAACTCATTAAACATTGCCATTATCAATTATTTTATGTTCTGCCCTGCCAGTGTGAACCAATTTACATCAGCGTGAATTAAATTAAATAAATTAATCAAATAAAAATGAAATTTAGAGATATTATTTATCGGAAATTTGAGTCTATATATATACTCCTTAATATTACCAACTTAACTGTGAAGTTATTTTTTTTAATTTTTGTAAGTATCATTGTTAATTAATATATTGAAAGCCATTGATAATAAATCAAATTTTGGGAAAATGAACAATTTGATGATACAACTTGAGTATAATATTATGACATACTGAAAAGAATAATAATATATACTTTAGTAAATATGTGACAGAATTGTTTGGGTCTTGTTAATTGAGAGTACCACTTATCATAATTATGCAATGACTTACAATGCGCATCAATGACATTGCAAATCAAATGGTGTTATTTCTTTGTGTGTCAAAAATGACGCTGCAAGAAATTATGGCTAAATGTTGGCTGGAGGGAATAACTTTGTTCATATGTGCATTGGGTTTTGGGTTAAGAATTTGCTATCTGTAACTTATAATATGGGTAGAATAATACATCAATAATTATGTTTTGTAGTTACTAATTATATTGTTGAACATCATTATTCGGACAAAGTGATAGCTACACAGATATCTGTTGTCGACATAAATTCAATAGCTATTCTGACAGTACAATGTGACCACACACACTCTGAATATAAGGGAATTTAACCCTTTCATGACGGGAGCTGCGGTGGTACAGTAATGCTCTAATTAATCGACTCCTTAAACACAGCAGAATTATGGGTAACGTTTCAGGATTTAGTCGGAAATATGGCTTGTTGCCATTCATCGGAAAGCTCTCAGGCATATATTTGCTCCATTGCTAGTAGACCAAGAATTTGTTGATGATTTTGGGATTTGACATGAAAGTCAGTTGTTAGTTGTTACTCAGTATTATTTGCAGAGCATTAACCCTTTCTATACTAATGTCTTTTCCCTAATCAGTTATGAAAGTATACATTGGAATTCCTTGTTATTAATCTGGAGGGGTGTTCATGAATAATCATCACATAATAACAGATAATATCAGTGCCAAAATAGTTATTTAATAGAAGGAAATGTTCAGATATAAATAAGTTCCAACAAACCAGATGTTGTTTATTGACCTTATTATCTGTATATTTTCTAAGGGAACTATTCATAAATGAGTATTTAGTATAAAAAGAGGTAAAGCTACCGGTGGTGTGCCTGTCCAAATGGTAAAGTATAAATGTATACTTACTGTATGAAAACTCAAAAACAAGTCTACAATCCTTTGATCACATTCTTTAAAATGCATGCAGCTTCAATTTTGGAACAACTAGGGATATAGCACATGTGTCCTTTCTCCTGGAAATAACAAAGGTCAAACATTCAAACATATCGCACTCTTCAAATTCCCCCTACAATTCAACACCATAGAAACTACTCTATTTTTTCATTTTCACTTCCTACTATTTCTCACTATAAATTGAAAATACTCAAACCTGATTGAATGAGGGTATGTGTTTGCCATCTTGACACAAATTCATGCCATATAATTTGATTATTGACTGGGGAGGTAAGCATGTACCATTTGGCACCCAACTCATCTACTTCTTTGTAATTTTAAAAACTCCAAATTGTTGAAATTTTGTTGAAACATAATATGAGGAAACTACTACTAGTAGCTAGTGAATATTTGGTATAGAAAGGGCTGAATTAAAATGGTTTCAAGTATGACTATGAGGAGAATAATTATGTGTGTTGTAGTTAATGAGTGATGAGGGATGTGGCTTGTTGGGTGTGCCAATGAATTTAGTCATGAAAAGAGTAAAATCCAAGATGGCCACTGGCGACCATATCAAATTTCGGAAGCTATCATTCGCTCCCAACTAGAGATAATGCCCAGGAGATCCTTATGATGTTGGTGCAAAATATCTCAGATCGAAGTACTTAATACATGTGCCGATCAGTCATCATCTATATTATTTACTCTGACAGTCAGTGTTTTAATTACAGTGGTGCCATACTGATAGGCCTGGTTCAATCTGAGGTTGATGTCGCAATCATTTTTGATTAAAAATAATAGGTTTAATTTATTCCTCCCAATACATGTGCGATATGCCCATTCAGCCCAATTGTGTCCCGTTATATACTTTGTGCTGCCATGGGCATATTTTTCAGAATGAATATATTCCACAATCCACATATGATCTTATTGTGGTCGTTTCCAAAAAACAATGAAACAATTGAATTCCACCTGCCCTACTTTTCTAGGCCTATGTAGCTATGCTTACACTTTGGCAACTTTTCGCAATTTGGGCTATGATTGTCATTTTCTTGTTATATTTTATGCTCTCAAGTCAATATTCCACCTTCTCTCTTAGAATCTTACTCGGCCCCAAAACTTCAACTTAATCCTTTGAAGATACTTGTTCCTTGATGGAATGAAAAAATGAAAGAATTATATAATTTGTTTATGCAAATGACCTGTGGTCAGATGCCCGTAGCCTGTTTATATATAACTATGGGTATATGCCAGATTTTACCGTTAAAAAAAAATGCTGTGCTTTTGACAGTGTATTTATCCATGGTGTATGTTGCTGTGGTTGGCCGTGTTATCTTATATTTTGAAGGGTTATCTTGTTTGACTGGTAATTAGTTTAGCGGTTTCTATGTTTTGTCTGGTCAGATGTTACCGGTATGTTTGAGCTTTGTCTGAAATAGAAAACACTTTTTATATTAGAATTTGCGCAACAGGAGCGCAAGGACATCGCATGTCCAGTGTGTTTAAAGACATATTATGTACTTGTTCGGGTGCGTGAAACTGATAAGTTAGTATGCAGGTGCTACACCAACTGGAGGAATGTAACATTCTACTAACATCGAAAATCTCAAGCAAATCTACCGTACCACTCCATTGAAAACATCGTCTGAACTGGGCTAAATTGTAAATATTTACTACTAGAATCGGGACGCATGTATCGGCGGTAAACTAACGAAAATGATTTCGCCATCGGCAGTCACTGCATTGAATTGGTATATAAGAATGACAGTGTTTGTTGTCAATTTAGATATAAGATTTGTAAAAATAACTACTTTGAACAAGATTATTCTCCACTTCTATTTGACCACCCTACCGGAGTGTTTCACATCACTTTAAGGGCTTTTAGAGACCGAATATATATTATATAGAGATAATGAAATTATATATGTACCGGTATATAGTATTTGAGTTGATTGTGATGACTTTCGTGTAGTTTTGTGGTTATGAGAGCACATTCTTATTGTCCCCTTGATTTCTGTATGTTTTCTACTTTAAAAATATATCTTTTCCAATATGGGTGGCACCAGGATATCTCCCAATTATATCTACCGGGCAGACTACTGCAGATCTCCCCGATGGGGATGGGGCCAACCCTCATGGACAAGCTAGGGGTTGAGGTCCCATCCTGTTTTCCAACAAAATCTAATATTGATGATTTCTCATCATCAGTGAATGCAAGACCACACCTTTGTCATGGGGTGCCAGACAGGGGCGTGATGACATGGTTATGCAGGGGTCTTACCCCCCCCTATAGCCAAACCTCACACAACATTTAGTTGGAAATTATACCAAAATTAGGTTTGATTTTCCAATGTTCAATTTATTAGTGACATATTTGTTTATTTTAGAACATTTGCATATATTCCTTTCATTTGCAAAACTTTGGACTCAAATGGCCATTAGTTGGCAATTTTCCAACATTTGGATGGGTATCAGGTTGGAAATTTCCCCCAATTTGAACATCTTGAGGCCAGTCTAGATGCTAAGAATGAACAATTTTCATATTCAGAACCACCGGGCCGTCCGACCTATTTGTCTTGTGATGTTCTCAGTGGCCAGTTAAAGCTGTTAATTAATTTTTTAAAACACAATAAATTGGGGTGCGAATTTTCCTGGCATTCATCAATATCACAGACAATTAGGTGTTGTAATTTTCAGGTTCAGATCTAAATAAATTCGCATGCTGGGCCGAACCATCCTTTTCATCCCCTGCATGGATAGTGGCCACAAGACTACTGATCCATTTAGAATATGCTACCATTTACAGTAATGCCCTAATTAATCGACTCCGTAACCACAGCAGAATTATTGGTAACTTTCAGGAATTAGTCGGAAATGTGGCTTGTTGCCATTCGCCAGAAAGCTCTCCGAGAGCTTTCCAATGAATGACAACAAGCCATATTTCCGACTAAATCCTGCTGTGGTTATGGAGTCCATTAATTAGGGCATTACTGTAGTAGTCTGTGATGGAAAAGTTCAGAAAAATAAAGCCCCATGGGGTTTTGCAAATTGAATTACGCAAACTTAGTTTGTGTCGTTCAAGGGGTTGGGGGGGGGGGGGGGGCTTCAGTTGGAAGTACCAAGATGTCGACCCTCCCCACCAAACCATCTAGCCACGTTCTAAGTGCCAAATATCCCAGACTCAACCATTAGGTGCCCCTCGCTTAGTTTTTGCTTTGGGTATATTTATTCTATCCGAGAATACTCTACACCCACAGCAAAATATGGACATATATGTACTCTTTAAAAAAAAATTCTGTGGCGATCACACATTAAAATTGTGTAGCCAAGTAAATATAAGGTGATAATTGTGTTGTAGAAATGATACGGACAACCGATCATCAAAAAACGAAATTGTCTTATTGACTTTACTGTACAACCCTTCCATGAATGGAGCTTCTTGAAATTTTACAAAAAACCCTGTGCCAATGCATTATCTTATATATGCGAGTCTCCCATAGGGAGCAATGACAAACATTTTCCAGACTTGTTTTTGATAATGGCAAAAATTCAAATGAAGCGACATTTAGAAGAAAGTTAGAAAATCAAATTGGATAATTTACTCACTCCATGTACTGGATTTACCACATACATGTATGTTCAAAATGTTAACCCAATCGGGCACATATCGTAGGAGATACAGGGTATTATTACTTTTATATGAGATGTACTAATGGTTATATGGACTTTTATATTATTGGCAAATTTATTCATCATTTGTTTCTCGAGCCCCTTTGAGCATTGACTGAAATCTAGAAGGGGCTAATTAGTAATATGTGCCATGTGGATACATTTTGAATGGCTGACCACATAAACTCACTGTGCAATGTTATGTGATAGTTGAACATTTTTTCAAAAGTGTTGCTCAAGTTATCTCAGGCGATTTAGACTTGGTCGTGGCAATTCCAACAAATGGCATATCCCTGGTGAAAATTGGTGGTCAAAACCCAAATATTTAAACTTGACTTGTATTTTTGGGCTAGAGAGATGAAAATTTATTGCGAATTTGAACAAAAAGGGACTTACCTGCGTTAAAATTTGTGGACACAACCCACATACCAAATGTCATTCCCTTCAGTTGAGACTATCTAATGTTATCAACCAAAAGCGAACATATGGACGGATGAACCAACATTTGGTATTTATGGGTTAATTTAACTGAGCTAATTCCACATGGTAGTACCACACCTACCATTCGATGTGCTGCCTCTCTGGCTGACAAGACCAGTCTCTGGCATACAAGGCCACCTCTATGGCCAGAACTTTTTGTTTCATAAGGCTGCGGGCATTTAAATCAATAAAAACAGAATGGACAGGTACTGGTACTAGTATGTGTCAAATTTAACACAATCACCCCAGGGCATATATTTCATCTGATTTTGTGAGAATCTATACATACTTTTTCATGAGAATCCAGGGTAATTTGCGAGAATATTTACGAGAATCTAGAATTGGATTCTCGCCGAAATATAAGACCTGCACCCTTTATACTGTGATTATAGCCTGGCCACACATGGTGGTATGCTCCTAACAACAGATAGCAATACAACTCAGAAAAATAGGCTTCAAAAAGCGAGTGGGTATGACTTTTCTACACCTGCCAAATTGAATGTCAGATGTCTTTCAAGCCACTGACATATTCAAAGACACGGACAATCGTAGCTGCACTGTTGATGCAATTGCAATGTTGCAGTGACCAACCTCATACATATACATTTATGCTGAATAAACAATGTACATGTATTAACTGAATTACTAGGTGTTTAGTTAACATGAAAATAAAGATACCCTGATATGGTATTTGTGAACTAAATACTTTGCGATTGCACATGGCATACTAGTAGGTCAAATGTGGATGAGTTAAAAAATTTCTAGATTGAATTTACCGTTATTGCAGTCACAAAAAATGTATTTGGCATTTATTTACTGGGTTATCGCAGTTAAAAATCATTACCGTGGTAAGACTACCGATGAACACCACATGTCAGTCGCTATTATTCGACGTAATACCACTTGATTGTGGTTTACTGGTGGTACGAACGGTAATTACCGGCCTACATCCACGTTAAAGAGGTCAATTATTTTGCGCATACATGTAGCTGTATATATTCGAACTGAGATTTGATTCGCGAACCTCATCCCCAATTGAATTCAAAATTTGATTTGACTGTAAACTCAGATTCGCAGGGCCCTAGTAGAGCTAAGTTTAAAAATAAAAAAACCATGACAGGCTGGACAAAATACCATAATTACCCCATAGTTGCCAAATGTTAGCATGGATGAACAAATGGACTGACAGACAAATAAAATAATACAACTGCAGCCTTCATAATTGGCTACGGCCATCAGCATTGCCGAAGCATTTTGCTGAAGCAAACTGGGCCACGGCATACTGTTGCTGTAGCAGATTGCCGAAGCCAAACAATGTGAATTAAGAGGGCTGCAACTGGCATATAAAAAATTTGGTTAACAATTTTATCCGGTGTGAACAAGCAATGGGTTAACCAAAAACACACCATGTGACCCAATTATGGGTCAGGCGCATGTTTTGCCAAAATTATATTTCAAAATGGAATTTCTCAAAATCTATCTGGAAGTTATTTTTTTTAATTTGGTACAAGCGACTATTGTCACACAATATATGTACGAACTTCCAACTAGTTTGAAATTATAATCAAATTTACTATACTTTTATGGCATGAAATACATGTACATGTAAAAAATTCTAAGTCGAAAAATTGACATAACTCTGTCAAATATCATTGGACCCTGACCAAATTCGACTTGGCCTGAAACACAGCTCTATTCATCGGTTTGCGTATCCTTCCCCCACATAGAATGTAAGTTAAAGGTACTCCATACAATCAAATACCATTTCTTGGCTTCGGGGGTAAAAATACTTTAATCCAGTCTTGGAACACACCCATCAAAGCTCCGATTGAACAGATATCAATTTTTGAAGTTTGTTATTTCTCGAGAGGTGTAATAATGTGTCCCAGACACACGTCATCAAACGGAGGGTCTTGGACAAAATTGTGGATGTAGATGGATAACTCTAAATCAAGTGGTAATGCGGTTAAATGTCATGATACTTTAGTGATACATGTAGGCCATATTGGGGACATTCTTTATTCCAAGGTTTGCTATTCTGAAAGTTCACTATTTCAAAGATTCTCTAGCTATTATGAATGTTCGCTATTCCAAAGGTTCACTATTCTGAAGGTTCACTGTTCCGAAGATTCGCTATTCCGAAGGTTTTTGTTATTTTAAAAGTTAATTCTATATTCTAAACTAGTATTGAGAGGATTCTTTATCACAAAGTTCTTTTAAGAAGGAAATAACTTAATACATTAAAACAAAAATTTGATTTTTATTGGTTTTCGCAATTACATTATGATGTTATTTCTCAATAGATATTCACGTCACGCATCCCATAAATTACTGTTTCCATGCAATTTAATGTCATTATGGGTTATAACAGTTGTGATATATAATGAATACTGGAGTGCCATAACATCCTGATTAGCAGAATATACCGGTGGCTGGATAGACCGGTATGAGATGAACAGCAATTGTGACATTGTGACTTTAAAGGCCCATCTAATTTTGGAGCCACTAATTATTATTTTTTTTTATAGAGCCTTCATATACGGTTAATAACAATCTATGCCATAACATATGATTGAAACACTATAATATCACCATTTGAAAAAATCTATGTCTCAGAAGATGCCAACAGAGAAATAAAAAACAACTGAAATCATAGATAGGTGGTATTTTACCTCAAAAATATTTATAGTGATGGTGCCTTATAATAGTGAAGGCATGGGGTGATAGTCTGAGGGTACAATTTAGATAATCTCATGCAACAGAATGTTCGTATTCTTAGTACCATAAAATAGAACCAGATATAAGTATACAGTGTGTTAAATGCACCACAACCCTGAATATTATATACATACTACTATCATTAATATATGGAATGGTAGTGATGAATCGATTCGAGGTAGGCCCATTACCAGTTATGACTACTAAGTAATATGTGACAACACAATATTCGAAGACATGAATGTAATTATAAGTTATGTCGCAACAAGTGAAAAGAAAAAGATGTATTTGTAGGGCTGAAATGATTAGGGCCTACAGTACTTAATGCCCTAATTAATCGACTCCATAACCACAGCAGAATTATGGGTAACTTTTCAGGATTTAGTCGGAAATATGGCTTGCGGCCATTCATCGGAAAGCTCTCGGCGAAAGCTTTCCGATGAATGGCAGCAAGCCATATTTCCGACTAAATCCTGAAAAGTTACCCATAATTCTGCTGTGATTATGGAGTCGATTAATTAGGGCATTACTTTACGGTACGTACGGGATATTCATGACCGGTTATATGGGAGGCCAAATTCACATTTATTATTAATTGCGCTGAAGCGCAATTCAATTGCGCTAAGTTTAGTCGGTGCGACTCTCGATAGCATTACTGGTACCTTATGTTTTAGTTTGGCCGATTGCTGAAGCGCAATTCAATTACGCTGTCAAAGTGCAATCCAATTGCACTGAAGCACAATCCAATTGCGCTGAAGTGCAATTCAATTGCGCTTCAGCGCAATCCAGCTTGATTCATGTCAATTGCGCTTCAGCGCAATTCTTTTACAAGCTTACACCCCTGAATAGATAGGTTATTCCATTATCAATTCATATGGGATAACCACCAATTGCGCTTTAGCGCAATTATTATTATTATTATTAAAGTTAGGTTGAATAGGTGCATGGAGAAAATTAACTGGTATCGAAATACCAGCATCTCCATCCCAATATCTTAGCTGGTTTTAGTACGAGAAGACTTGGACAAGGCTCTTCCATACATATTTTAAGAATTAATATGTTGTGAAATAGTTATGTCTCTGGCAATGCCCTTATTCGACTTTGTAATACCATTTTCACAAATCTGTCACCCAAGGTAATAGATTGATGTTGTAATTGGGAATTAATGACCTCTAGCAGATCTCCACGAAATGTTTATAAAATGTCAGACTTCACTTGCAATGTTCAATATTTTTTGGAGTTATGTCCCTGCCCACATTTGACCCAGTGACCTCATTTGAACAAATCTGAATGTGAGTCACCAAGGCAATATCCACACCAAATATGAACCCATACGGTCTTATGGTTCCAGAGGAGAAGTTTAAAGAATTGTTGACGGACGGACGAGTAGTGATGACTATAGCTCCTCTGGAGACTTCGTCTCAGGTGAGCCAAAAACTACTGAAATTATAGAATGACCCCCCCCCCCTTTGGATCCAAGAATGCAACAGAATTCAAACTTTTCAATGGAAGGGGAAGAACACCATCTTTAATATATAGAGTTATTCCCCCCGCATTGAAAATAATTTAGCTTTTTACTGCAATCTAGATGACAAAACTCTTTGGCAACTCAATAAAAACAACATGTCCACAGTTTATTATACTGGAAAAGTTGATAATACAATGTTTTGGAGCTTCCTCTTTCAAATGGTATATAATATGGCATATATTTTATATAATGTAATCTGGGGGGGGGGGGGGGGTTAAAAAATTAAGTAGTTTACTATTTTATATTCATTTTAGTCTAAATAATTAATTTTGAGAAAACAAATTACATCTCATTTAACAAATCTGCTAATTCCACCCCTCGACCCATGGGGACATCCCTGCAAGAATAGGACATCTGTGATTTATTTGGATGCTTGTCTACATTTGCCTAACAATATTTCCTTAACCTTGAGAGCCAGTGCATTCTCTTAGGTGAGGCTACCTATGGGACACTCACATATATATAAGACAATGCACTGGCATGATACTAGTACCTTGTTATAAAATAATAAATATTGGACAAATATTAAAACTAGGAGCTCATTTCTCTTGATCAATGGTCTATTATTTTATATTCATTTTATTTCAGTATACGTAATTGGTTTTGGAAAAAAAATTACTTCTCAATGAACAAATCTGAGAAATATGCCCCCTCCCCAAACATATGTGGGGACGTCCCTGCGAGAATAGGACATGTCTGATTTATTTGGATGTCTGACAAAATTGGCCTAACAATATTTCCTTGATCCCCAGTGTATTCTCTTATATATAGGAGAATACACTGGTGCAGGGTCTTTTTGCTGTACCAGCATAGCTCTGGTAATGAAATGGTTAATACTAATACTATTATAAAATGTGTAAACTGTCAAGCAGTTTAGAGTTGTATTTGAGATTGCTGTAAACACATAGGATTAAATTTCATTCACACACCTCATTCTCTCCCAGGCTGATAAATGTGGATATTGAGATAAAATTTAATTACTTTATAATGACTGGACACACAGCTGTGAGCATTGTGAGAATTAAGGCTGGTCAGCTCCTGGCATGTCATATAACTAAAGTGTAAGGCTTTTAATGATGTGAACCTTGCAAGGATCTGGTGTGGGGTGGCAGGGACATTCAGTGGTGGGGGTGGGGATGTGGGGGGGGGGGGGGGTTGAGGGGACAAGGATTTAAAACATGGATTTAAATATTTTTTTTTTAAAGAGTTATGTCCCTGGGCCCTGGCTCTGCCCCTATTTGACCCAGTGACCCCATTTGAACAAATCTGAACCCCAGTCACACAAGGACTCTCCATACCAAATGTAAGCTAAATCGGTCAAATGGTTCAAAAGAAGAAGTCATTCTAAGAATTACTATGGAGGAATAGAGTTATGGCCCTGGTTTCTCAACTAATCAACCTGGTGACCTCATTTTAACAAATCTGAATTTGAGTCAACTAGGGAACATCCACACCAAATATGAATCCATACAGCCTTATAGTTCAGTAAAAGAAGTCGTTCTAAGAATTACTATGGAGGAATAGAGTTATGGCCCTGGCTTCGCAACTATTTGACCCAGTGACCTCATTTGAACAAACCTGAATGAGAGTCACATAGGGAACATCCACACCAAATATGAACCAATTCGGTATGATGGTTTCAGAGGAGAAAATGTTTTTTAAAAAGTTGACGGACGGACGGACGGACGGACAGACGGACGGGCGGACCGACGTGAGTATACTTGTGAGGTGCGATCTTTTGTTTGATTGACTTGTGGGTTGCAACCCACAAGTGACTTACGGAAAATCCAATTTTAAAGAGCGACTGTCTGAGAAAAACTCCGGACAATTATGTCCACACACGAACGATGGACGAGCTGATTTCACTATACCACCCCAACATTGTTGCAGGGGGTATAATGAGCACAATGTATTGAATACCATTAGCATCACAGTTCTCAGCAATGTTATGGTTATAATATTTGTGAGTTCATTAGAATGAACATAGCGATTAATTTCAGTGTTATGAATAGCCAAATATATACAAACAATATAAAAGTAGGAATGTATGATGGACCGCCGGTGGTTCCTAAATAAAGGAATCGAATCGGAAATTAAAAGTTTCATCAAACTACCAGATAGTGGTTTATAACAATTACAATGGACTATAGTTTTGTGTATAATGCAAAGTAAATCGTGCATATACAAAAATTGCATGCAACGTCTCGGTCAGGGCATGATAATTGATATTTCAACTTAGATTCAACGTACAGCATGTATCAACATTCAGTGTTAGGTTTCCCGCATTAAAGGTACTCAATCCGAATTAACGCTCACGAATTACAATATCATTGGCTTCGGGGATACAAAATATTTAACTTGAGTCGAGGAACCCACCCATCAAGGTACAGTAGGAGTAATCAGATATCGATATTTTAAATCTAGTATTTTAATTATAAGTGGCCCAGTAAACTGTCGGCGAGAAGAACTTATCTGACAAGATAGCGGATGAAGATCGATAACTCTCAAATCGAGTGGCTTTTTGTGTCAGATATTTGACAACCAATAAAATTTTGTTGAAAAAAACTTTGATAAATAACAGGTTTTGGGCAATTTTATAGTTGACTGTGGTTCTAAAGCATTGTTTTGGGCAATTAATCTTTTCTGATAACTGAAATGGCATTTAAAAAAATGGTGTTGTTGTTGGAATCTGATGATATGGGGACCGTCGAATCGGATTGAGTACCTTTAATTCAACATTAGATAACATCTCGATATTCAACATTAGGTTTCCAACTTTATTTCAACATTGATTCATTGTTGAACGATTGTCCAAATTTAAACTGTTAGATTTCTAACATTATTTCAATGTTGATCGAACATCACAAAACTTGACAAAAGTGAACATTAGCTTTCAAACGTAATCCCAATGTCGATTCAACGCTAAATTAATGTCCAGAAATTAAACATTAGGCTTCCAGCGTTATTTCAACGCTGAGTGAACATAAAACAAAATCAACATTAGGATTCCAATGCTATTTCAAAATCGAGTGATCGTCCCAATATTCAACATTAGTTTTCCAAAATTATCCCATTTTCAATTCAATGTTGTTGATCATATCGAGCGAACATAACAAAAAAAATACTTTTATTTATTCCAATATTATTTTAACGTTGAGCGAATGTCAAAAAATTCAACGTTAGCTTCCCAATATTATTCCAATGTTCAAAGTTAGTTTTTCAATGTTGTCTCAAATGTATATTCTAATATTTCTATGTTCACTTCAACGAGCAAACTGGACCAATCGCCAACGTTATTTCAAATTCAACGTTGAAACAAAATTTGAGACAACCGTTTACTTTAGTCTTTACATTGGATCAACATAGGGATGCTATCTGGCCTGGTGAGGCCATTTGGCATGATTTTGGGAAACATTGGGACATAAATATTATACAGACTGGAATCAGTAGGCACTATAGCTGATTTCACCTATTGTCGCGGATTTTTTATACAACTAATTGAACAGGTCTGGCAAATGTGAGAATACAGCTACAATAGCTGTATTCAGCTAACCTAGCTGTATTCAGCTATATATTATACTCTCAAACCGGCTGTTTTTCGATAATAAACTAGAAGCGCTAATTTGCGCATCAAAATTAGGCTACCATATTCTCCGGTCACCCTCAACCAAATCAAAATCGTCGCTTATGTTCTGACAAAGTGTTGCCTTTTGTCGACACGGCAATTCTGATTTTGTGTGAAAACTTACTACGGTTGTCGATGCCAGTAAATATTCTGGGGACTATTTTCTGCAAATGCATTCATTAACTAACTTATAAAATAAAGATCAAATTCATCCCAAACACTCGTTTACTTCTTCGCGATGCTAAACCGGTAGGGGGCGTTAGAATGGTGTACCTATATCAAGCATTTAGAATGACATACCACTAGTGGTTTGTGAGCGATACTGGTAACTATTCATAACTGTATATACAGATATTGTGCAGCATATTGCAAATGTATGGCACAACATAGGGACAACTGAAATGAAAATGCGACTTATATCATTTCTGAAGTATTTCAAACATGAAGTCCTGGTCGTTAGCGAGTCAGAACTATTCAATCTGTTTTGGCGGGAAAATATATAATGTGTGAAAACTTACTAAACATAACATTGGTATTTGTATTTTCGCGATTCGACATACAAGTATGCGTTTCCGTATTTTTGGAGAGAATCAGCTCAAGCAGTGAGTGGAACTCGCTCGGTTAAACTCTGGCTAGAGATGTTCCCCTTTTTACCTGTTTTAACGCACCAACCAAACTGCGTTTTAGCAGCATCATATTGATACTTCCGGGAATGATTAAGATGTTCCATCTTCGGTGATAAATATTGTATTTAATGTATTTTTCAAGGTATTCCGCATTGCATAAGAGAGTTATTAACCGTTATGACCGACATCGACCGCCGTAGTAAGTTTTCACACATAATCACCATGCCGACAAAAGGCAACACTTTGTCAGAACACAAGCGACGATTTTGATTTGGTTGAGGGTGGCCGGAGAATAGGGTAGCCTAATTTTGATGCGCAAATTAGCGCTTCTAGTTTATTATCGAAAAACAGCCGGTTTGAGAGTATAATATATAGCTGAATACAGCTAGGTTAGCTGAATTAGTGAATACAGCTATTGTAGCTGTATTCTCACATTTGCCAGACCTGTTGAACTAGTGGAATTATGTTTATATGATTACAGTTACCAGTAGGCTACAATGTGAACACAGAACATATAGATATACGTCAATATAGAAACAAAAGCGACATGAGCGCAAATATTACCTCTCCTTGTCACAGATTCAAATTTCAAAAATAAATTGCGAATGAATGAATTGGGAATTTGGTGACGTCTAAATGTCGTATCAATAATTGGTAAATTCGTTACCGGATGTCCTGCATGTACCTAAGATTATAAATAACCATGACTTGTCACACAGAATTTATACATTTTACGCCTTTCAAATTTTAGTCTAGCTGGATTGACAGAAACAGTACTAGCGCCTTTTCTCGACTCGACTGGGAAGCCGCCATTTGAATAGGTTGTCACGTGCAGTTATAGAACCAATCACGAATAGACATCGCTTAACTATCCCCGATCCATCTTGTAACTACTTGTCAAGTAGCAAAACTAGCATATTTAAGTAGCTTATAATGCTAGAAAAGTCGTTGGAATATTCTAACCACCAAAATTTAGCTACTCGAGATTTAGTGTGTATATAAACGCGCCTCATATACACACGCTCATTAATGATCAAGTTTCATTAATTATTGCAGTGAAATAATCAGAATCGCTTCAGTGACACTTTCTTCCGGGTCCGATGTTCAATCGACCAGACTACTATCCGCCGATCAAAATACACAGCGTAAGCATGCAGTTGAATCGGGATGTAAAACTTCCTGCTTTCTGAATCAATCGTATCCTCAGAATGGGACAGCCGTACTTTGTGTTTCTTTTGTGCTGTTCCTTGCTAAATCGCGGATTATCAATTCCGCCAAATACGTGTGAGTAAGAATGTTGAAAGAGCGGAATAGCCGGATATTTTTATCGCCATTCGAACCTTATCTCGAAAATTACTTGAAATTACTGGAAATGACTTTATTTCAGCATTATTGCATGACGCCAAATTAATTTATTCCACAATAGAATGTACACTAACCTAATATTTACCGTATGTCTTCTACTATATGTTTACACTAAACCACAATTCGAAACCAGAAGCCGACATTATGCAATTTGCATCTTTTCTGTTTCGTCTATGTCCAGTCATATGTTCACCGACCAGTCAGTTACATATCAACGAAATGCGGAAAGTAACTTATTTTTGGCACATTATTAGATAATTTACACTAAATCCTGCTCGTTTATTGATCAACTGCCAATTACATGGACCATGACCCATGTGTTATAACCAAATAAACACACCATATCACGAGCGGACGTCTCATTTTGTTGATCTAAATCACAAAAACCTGTTAGTGCATTATTTTGCTGTGTTTTTCAACTTTGATATAAAAATCATTTAGAAAGTGTAAAAATACTGACAATGACATTTGCATACTGCTCTATCAAAACACAAAACTTACATCGTGTAAACTTATATATTTCCAATAATATGTAACAAGGTACATAATTATTACATAGAGTTCGACTAAAACAATATAATAATATTCATAAATAGAAACGTTGTGTTATTCTGGAATATTTTTCGTATGTCTTGATCCATTATAGGTGTGTATTCATTAGCAGTATTCGCAGTGATAAACACAGAAACTGCAACATTTATTTTGCAGACCTAAGCATACCTATCTGAGAAAGTGTCTTCATTGTGTTTTTATAGTTTTCTGGTTGCGTTCATGGAATACACTGTTATACATCACTGTAGTTGCATGGAATGACACACAGCCATGGTTTAGGAAACAAATTGAAATTGCTAGCACATTGCATCCAACATACACATTAAACTGACCTTTACACATTAAACTGACCTTTATACTAAATATCGACCTTTATACTAAATATCGACCTTTATACTAAATATCGAGCAAAAACTATAAGACTTGGTTCGCTCTGTCCCAAAAGTTTCTACTAGACCGCAGATAATAAATTAAAATAACTTCTTAAAGGCTCGTTTACATGGAGAAAAAATATACCAGTTATAAATTTGTTCGGGGTATATATTTTTGAGCCAGGTACAAATCTTGGAAATGATGTTATTTCACATTTATTTTAGAAATTGGTGTTATTTTCTATATCGCATAGTCCTTTTCTCATAAAAGATGGACAGATATAGCATATTTCGGAAGCGACCATTGTCCTGTGTTTTAGACCGTACAAGTAATAATTGTAAAATCACTGAACCACGTTATCAGGGAAACTGGTATCAAATTAGATATTCATCACATTGGTCATAATTAGATCATAGTGTTTGACTGAGAGATAGCATTTTATCTGAATACAGTCTAAATACATTTCGGAAACGTTTTTCTATTTGAATTGTACAACCCAGCTGCCACTACCTATATTATTACTATTATGTCTCTAGTTCGACTATAGTATCATTTGAGCGACGAACATTTTCAGAACAGACCTCAAGTAACGACGTTTATAAAATACAATGTCTAACTGATTGTAACTCGGGTGTTATTTTCGTGCGTTTTTTAACATTTTATCCACGTCAGATTTATCCCAAATATAGATCACGTACGTCCTGTGATGTATCTAGATGCACCAAAGAGAGGAACACATCCGGAATTTGTCTTTTATCTTAAATTTAATTTTTAATTGCAACAAGCCGCAATCCGTTCAACGTATTTAATGAAATCACAACTATAAATGCACGTTTTGCCAAAATGTCCTGGTATTTCAAAAAGGATTTCCTCAAACTCTGTCAGGATTTTCTTTCTGAAATTTGATAGAATCATTTATTGTTACACACTATTTAAGTATCATCAACTCATTGGAAATTATAAACTCATTTACTTTACTTTTATGGCATGCTAAATATTTAAAGGTACTCAATCCGATCAGACGCTCCTAAATGACTATTTCTTTGGCTTCGGGGGTAAAAAATATTTGATTCGAGTCGAGGAACCCACCCATCAAAGCTCAGAGTGATTATATATCGATGTTTGAAATGTGCTGTTTCTATTGTTTGTGGCCCAATCTTTGCGAGGACCACGAGCTAAAACGGACAAATTGCGGTTGTAAGATGGATAACACTAAAATCAAGTGATTATTATTAACAACCAACAATGACCACTTGATTTTTCTACACATACACAGATAATGCAGCTCTTGGAAAACAAACAAGCATGTCGTCGATTTATAGCAATACCACGTTAGCAGACAACGGCGCCGATGGACGCAAGGAACAATGGGACCATAATGATGGATCGAGCGTTGTCTCTGGTTACTACACTCGACCCTGGTGGTACGTCGATCTCGGTGCTGCCCTCGACATACGTCAGGTTGTTCTCTATAACAGAAATGATGCAGATGCAGATCAATGTGAGTCAATTATTGTATATCTTCGGTGAATACTATATAGAGTCGCTCATTCCGAAAACAAGGTGGACGTTAGGGACCGGGGTTAAAGTCCAGTAGTTATATATGATACCACTAGCAGGGTTGCACGGTGTATCACGGGTTAATAAGTAACCAATAATATTTTAGATATGTTTCTATCGATTAAAAAATATACACAAGAATGTAGGCTAAAAAGTCGCAAATTCTTTATAAATTACAAAGATTAGCCCTTACTCGGACGTAGGGATATTTAAGAGATAGAAATTTTGCGACACTTTTAGCAATGTACAAATTGGGGCATCTTATCCGACAAACATTCATTTTGGAAAATTTAAACCACAACGTTTGATTCATCGCATCGTGGAGACTCTTATATAACATAACAGTTTGTAGGTCAATCGGCGAACTAATGTTTTGTGAATATTGTGCCCCCCCTCTGCTGATCGCGACGCGAATGATGGCACTTAGGAATAATCAAACTTGACCATTGTGTTTATTGTATTAGGGTTTAGTAAACAATATTTTATTTGAACAAGAGAAAACTATAAAATTACACGAGGCTTCACCCGTGAAGGTGAAGTTTGATTGTGATTATATGAGGTATAGAATCGCGGAGGGATCAACTGAGATAGCGCTACTTCGCATGCGGACGGTGAAAACTCAGGAACAACTGTGACTCAGTATACCTCAAGGGAGCAGAGCGCTGAATATATTCATCAAGCGTTGAATAAACACGCAACTAACGAGTCGTCCGTAAAACAAGGGATTTGTCAACCTGCATATGGACGACTTGTCTTTAACGGAATATCAAATGAGAAACTGAATTTCGTTGTCAGAAAAAAAAGTCCTTTCGCAAAATGACTACGGATAAGAGTTTTGCCGAAGACGCACCATCGTTATTTTGCACCACTTTTACAACTTAAAGAGCGTGTTTGGTATATACAGTCCCTTAAAACTTAAAAAAAGACTTTGCTTTAAAATGTACTTTGTTTAAACACATGTATGTGTGAGCAAATAAATATGTTTAAAACCAAAATAGTTCTGTGTTTTCGCATATATGTTGGGAAGATCGTTGTGCGAGTGCATGGATGAGAAAGAGGGGGGGGGGGGGGGGTGAGCAGCTCGATCTGCCGATGGCTGTGGCTTCCAGGGGTATTTGCACGAGGTGTCAACAATCCCTTAGTTCTATCGTTTGCCGCTTATAATCTGTTCCTCTATTCTTTTTGGATTTTAATTATTTGTCAGATTTGGGAACTTGGGTTTTGAAACCTTTTTCGCTGGGTTAGTGTTGATGTTAGGAATGAGTCGGTGTGAATAACTAATAATAAAATGTATGGAAAGAGACAAACAACATAAAAATTGATTCAACAAATAATTGACAATAGTCATAAACGGACATGGCTAATTCAAGCTTCCAAAATATTTGTTTGCTTAATTTGGAAGGATGGATAAGATATCATCATATGCTCTGGCCACAGCCATTTGCCAGCTGTTTTCAATTTTTCGCACAGAAGTGAAACAAACGCTCATTATTATTATTTTTTTTAATATTTGTTTTTTGTTCCGTGCCGTGCAAATGTTTTTTTGTTTGTTTGGGACTCAAACACCGTGTCCAATGGTGTATCTTGTGCATCTTTCTCTGACATTTAATGCTCGCAGAAAGGTAGTTAAAGTCGACCTATTTGTCGACCTATTTCAGGCGCGAAAAAATTCAAAAGCACCGCCATAACTGTCGCTTTAAACTGGACGTTGACGTCGCTGGCCTTTTTGTTTTTGGGTAGGTCTGCTGTTATAATTGTCCCATATTCCATGGCCGTATAAATCTTAATTAGGGTTTCGGAGTTAAGTCTCTATGATCTAGAGTTATGCCCAAGAGTGTTGCTTCTTGAGTTTGTTTAAACTTGTCCCCAAAATATGGGGTTTTTATTGGGGATTTGGGGGTGGACCCGGGGCATTTGGAAGGGCAGTATGCTCTCCCCTTCAACCCACTTTGGATATTTTGGAAGGGTGGTGAAATGGTGAAATGATGAAAATGTTCTAGACATAATGATGTTTTTTTCTTTATGTCTTCTATGTCTTTTCTTGTTTTTTCCTGTTGAAGTTGTTGTTGTTTATTTCTGGGACAAAGCCGCGATCTGCTCTGATTGTTGTTCTAGGGAGGTGAGTTATAATGGAGAAGTTAATGAAGTAGGTAGAAAAGATGTGTGATATGTGGTGGATTACAATCATGCCTCGGTCAGACTCGAGATTTATGATCATGTTGTAGTATCCAATAAAGAAACAACAAAATTGGAGGCCAAATACATCTCGCGTAACTATGTACAAAGATTATTGTTCTCTATTATTAGTGATTATTAATACAATGAATACAATCAGAATTAAGTCCACCAAAAATAATAAGGTCAACACGGTCACTCAATGGACAGACAGTAAGGGTATACATGCCCGAACACAAGATGCAGAAACGCGACTTACATATTTATACAAACAAGCGCTACACCCGTATTCACAAACACGACCACCAACAAAAGAAGACCAGACTTTGGATAGCTTCAAAGTTTTTAGAATTCGTTTCATCGGACATCTCACTACATGTATACCCATACAATAGGACATTACCATTTTACTCGTGAAAATGTTAGAGAGGCTAGCATATCAGTTCTAATTTTACTATTATATTGGGGAAAATGAAAACGATGGTACGCGGATTCAACTACAGATTCTCCTCTTGTGATATAATAATGGAGCTTATATAGCGACTATCCCCGTGAGGGCAAGGGTCACAACCTGGCGCGATATTTGAAACAGCCTATGTCTATATATAGCACACACACCGCTTATTTTGGCCAAGCCACTATTGCGGAGACGATAGTACACCGGCCGGGCGCGAACTCACACCGGTGCATTAACATAATACAAGAAAACCACAGTCAGAAATGGTAAGATCATATTATTAGCCATGAATATAAATTATAATATAAAATATATTGGTTACATGAATGCACCGCCTCAAAATTCCGTTAAAACAACTAATCCTTCAAATTATTACAAAAAAACTACGGCTTATTACTGCAGGTTTCTCATTCACCACACCAGAAAGCTTCTAAATGCGGATAACAAATCGGAGGTCTTGTGTTTCCGCCAAGAGTGCATAAACAAGATCATATATTATATACCCACGATTTTAATTATAGAATATAAAATATATTGGTTTCGCGAATGACCAACTCAGAATTCCGTTAAAATAACAATAACAACCAGCACCTAATTAACGAACCGGCGGCCGACTCGGTCGTCTCGAACAACAACTATCAGTGGGCTGCAGAACGAAAAATATCTATAAAAGTTGAAATATAAGACTTACAAATTATCTTTTTAATTTTTTTTTATTGGTAATTGACATAGCTTGTCACAAACCAAAAATCATCATTATTGACATAATAATGTAAAAGACAATAAACGAAATTGAAATTCCTTTTACCGGACTCGTCCTCCTGGTTGCGTAGTTCGACTTTTAAATAATCCGGAATTTCCCATTCTATAAATAAAACACCCACTGTTAATGTCAGCGCCCACAACTTTCTAGAATCTCAAGGACAGCATACACCGGTGGTGTTAATAACACCGTTGGAAATCCGACACTCTAAATCACTGGGCTACCACTTCCACTGGCCTCTATACGTGGCCTCTACGAGAGTGACTATGTTAATAAATCTTAACTAGTTTAGTATGACCAACATTTAGTCTCTTGAATTCTACAACGGTTGAAGATGCTGTTATTGAGTCCCGTAGAACGTATCCATGTATTTATTTCTGATACTATTGGAGGGTGAATACTTATTTATCCAGAAGATGTCGAATCTTGTGGGAAAATGTTAGAAAGATAAAGTGGGGGCTGGTTTCTTTGCATGATGTAAAATAATACCATTTGCTGAGTACGCCTCCTGGAGGAAAGTGTTTCCCAACCGGTTTCGAGTAATAGGTTTCAGTAACAGAAACTGGTAGCCCCGGTAACAATCATCGCCGTATCATATTGAATTCTTCAATTTTGTCGCTCCCATATATTGGTATATTATTCCAAACAGATGACGCATATTTAAGTGTGGGCCTTAAATATGACAGATATGATTTTTCATGTATTATCCTCAGTCGGTACTTATGTCTCCCAATGTGATTTACTATTTTCTAGGCCTTTTGATACTGTGAGTTTCACAAGATACGTTGTCATCGAAAGAGACACCTAAATGTTTATGAGAACTTACCGCTGTAATTTGCGATGCTGCCATCGTCAATGGTGGGTGGATAGTACAATTAGTACAATAGTACAATTCATCCTGGATACTGCTAAGTCTTCCTTTTTTAAAGGATTAAATATTTTTACCATTCCACAATAGTTTGAATGTCATTGTTCATGATTTCTGCAGCTAATATTGGATTTTCAAGACATAAATATATTGAAATGTCGTCCGCAAAAAGTCGGATATTGCATATAATATTTTCAGTTATATCATTATTATACACAAAGGATGGGAGCGTACTTAAAATACTATCCATGTGGTAACCATGCTGATACAGGCCATTCGCAGCTAGCATGATCAATTATAACTCTCTGTTGCCTGGATTCCTATGATTTTATCAAGTTATAAGCCTTACCATTGAAACACATTTTCGAGAGTTTATGCAGAAGCCTCTTATGCCACACATCATGAAAAGACTGACTGATGTCATAAAAAATACACCGCACTTATATACACCAACAAGTTGGTATACGACATAATCACATTTAGTGATCCCAGATTGTTAGACAGAAAGCAAATGGTGTTTGTTGAGTTACGACGAAAGGTATTTGTAGATGGACTGTTCGTATGTTTTTGATACACAGCTCAATAATGAGATTGGGCGATAATCTGATATGACACTAGGATCACCATTCTTGGAAACAGGGGTTACATTGGATCGCTTCCACTCCACTGGATGATAACCGTTATCGGTAATTTTGTTGACGAAATATGCAAGAGGTTCACATAGGGAGGATGCACACACTTTTAATACGCAGGGCTAATATTATCGGGCACATTCGTTTTGGACACTTGTAGTGCCTTCAGTGTGTTATAGACGTCAACTGACGCGATACTAATTTCTTTTAATTATGGATCAACATTTTATCTTCTTTCAGGATTATACTGCGGTATGGTATGTGATGTATCGTCTATGTTTGATATTTCACAAACGTAGTTGTTTAAAGCATTCGCCTTTTCATCTGGCGAGACAATATGATTTTGCCCGCACGCAAGATGGGTACAGTTCTGTTATTATTTGGGGAAATTTTTGGTAACATTTACTGTTTATTACGTTTGGGGGAAATACATGAAAAATGTCTTATCAATTTTGGTGCTCAACACTCAACCCAACCCTGATTCCGCACATGCAGATGTACATTTCGTTGGAATACAGCAAAAGTCTGGTCAATTGAACCCGATTTGGTAGCAGTGTGAACATTAGTCTTACATAAACTGTAAGATGTACCGTTTCTTTCATCTGGTGAGACATGAGGCTAATTTATTAAGAAGATGAATACATCAGTATAATAAGCTTTGGGATATATGTCTATGGTTTTTTATCAGGAGTGCAGAACATTCCGGAAATGAAAATAGTCTTTATACCACAAGCGTATACACTTCAGTTTCTGTGTTACATTCAATAGTTAATCATCATTCTGAGTAAAACTACCATGTACTGTGTGGCGAAACATTACTTTTTGCTGCATGCCCAAAATGATTATATGTTGGCTCGATGTTGGATAAGCAGAAAACTCGAAGTTAACAGACGTAAATCATTAGGTTGCGTTGCAGTGACCGATAAATCCTGCAGATGATTCTGTTTTAATTAACCTTGTGTCTTTAAAGATACTTAAGAACAGAATTTTATATTACCAATGCGTATTTTCACTCTTATGGGTTATTCAATATGTTGCTTTCATAGTGGTATGTCTTGGAGTTGTGGCCATTTTGACAGCCATTTCATGGCCGCGAGTGTGTTATTTTCTTATAAAAATGCATTTATTTTCAGTCCGGATAGACAGAATCATCGGATTTCAAATATTCGTATCAAATAGCAGCCACCAAGATACCTGGACAGATAACGCGCTGTGTTACAAAGACAACACCAACACTTCACAAGAAGTCTACACCATTACATGCACTGGACATCATAGTGGAAGATATGTCGTTCTCAAACTTCCAACTAACACTTATCTCACCTTTAATGAATTGGAGGTCTATGGTGAGTTTCAATGTGCATGCTTGATGTGAGATTAGCAAATCGAAGGACAAATCGTCCTTACAGTTCGCTCACAGTGCAAACGTAAATAGTACTTTTTTTCCATCTAACATGATTATATGGCTGATGGCATTTATATTGTCAAAGCTGATACATTAATTGCGACATAATTGACCTCACAGCGAGGCTTTCGTCAATATTAATCTATTCAGCAGTAAACGACCTATCATGATTTGTCCTGGCTGACTCGTAAGATATTCATGTTTCTCAAAGCTTTGATCGGTCGAATGTATCAGCTCCGACAAATGATCTGGATTTCATCGTTCCAAATATGATCTTATGAAACTTAATCTGAAACATCCATATTCTCATTGTGAACTTTTATCATTAAGAAAATTCAACTACCTTATGACATGATTGGGACATCGGCTAAATTGAGCTAACTTCTGACTAAAATGCTAACTGATCACATATTGCATGTATGTATTATATTCTTAACAAAAACATCTTGTACCCACAGTGTGCAAACCGAATTGGTATGGGGACCAATCCAGTGGATGTAGTCAAAACTGCATTGATCGCCATTGTACTGGACGTAATAATTGCAGTACGTGGACTGGTCAGTGTACACAGGGGTGTCAACCAGGCTATTCCGGGAGAGACTGCAGACAACGGTGCCAGGTGAATTGTGCCGTATGCACTCAATATTCAACCGACTGTTTATCTTGTGACAATAGGTGGTTTCTCACTGATTGTCAGAGTAGATGCCATGGTAGCGGTAATGAGTGTGCGCGACACACCATAAGCTGTCAGTCGTGTCCAGATGGAACCTACGACATTATCTCCAACTGCGGTCGGTCCTGTGACCAGTTGCATTGTGTAAGGGATGCTTGTGATGACAAGGGACTATGCACATGTGGCTGCGTAGACGGCTGGTATGGACAACACTGTCTTAAGCCATGTCCGGATCACTGCGAAAGATGCAACCATACTGGTGTCTGTGAAGTTTGTCAGCGGGGATACTATACAGAACAGTCACGTTGCCATCGGTGTCCGGTAGGATGTGAGACGTGCGATTCTCGAAGCAATTGTTCGAGCTGTTTCTCTGGAAAATATGATTCAACGTGCTCATCCACATGTAATGATAACTGCTCTCCCGGAGGATGCGACCAAGGAACAGGAGCCTGTTTAAATGGATGTCTGGGTGGGTGGGATGGCGAAACTTGCTCTGTCTCAAAACGTGAGTTGTCATAATATACTTATAAGAATGTGTATGGTTGTTTTTGAGAAATGAGACCGTATGGCTTAAGTTGTCAACGGCATGAATGTTAAGATACAAAGCACATCGATCACAACATATTATGTTTAGAAAGGCTGATATGTTTGTCTGTTTCCGCAAATTGTCTTCGACGGTGCACGTGAGCTCCCATATTCTGACCCTTTAGACTAGACTTTTCATGCAGTTTTGTGTAAACAATATTTATTTAAAAAAATATCAAACATATAACACAAACACAATACACATATACATACAGAGAGATTGAAAAGAGAATTAGACAACAAGCACAATGCTTTTTTAAAAGTTCTCTCCTCGTGGAATACATGTTACCTCGTGAGAAGGAAATATCAATTGAGGTAAAGCAGACGGGAAATATAGTTTATGTTTGACACAACATACATTGGATACAAAACAACATCATGGAGCCTATAGATGGGCTTAGCGTCTAGACAGATTGTTGATGGATTAATCAATGTCGCATGGATATGTCCAATTTTCTCAGAAAATAGTATGTTATCGAGGATCTCCATAAAGGAGTAAATGACACACATGATGTCAAAATCCCATGCACTCATCCTTGAACAAATTGTTACAAATCAGACGACACATGTGTAATCCCATTGCCGGTTATCATTTTTGGTTTCCTGGGTAACATGATGATTATTTCGGAAGGCGGAAAATACTGGGTAATCTTATATTCTTCGTGGGCGATGAGGAGCTGCAAACTACATTTAGGTATACATCATTTGTCTTATTTAATATACCAGGTCGACAGTATGGCTACATTTAACTCACTGATTTATGATAATTTTCGTTTCTGGGATGACTACATTGAAACGTTTATGTTATGATATGTTGTATCTTTTTCACCGTCAGCAGGAAATAGAGGATACCCACTAGTGGCGGTGCTTGTTCCGACCATCATCCTAGTCTCTGTTGTCGTCCTCGGGCTGGGGTATATAGCATTTCGCTGCCGAAGGTTAGTATTGCATACAGTTCCTATTTCGTCTTTTGGTTATACATATGCGTTTATTATCGCATAAGATACACCGATAAGAACAATAGAAGATTTGATATTTAATTTAATAATTAATTTTTTAAATCGTGAAATCTACAAAACGTTTGAGTGAATATATACCGTGTATACATACATGTATATATTGGAATAGAGTGATAACACCAGTGGTTAAATGAGCTTAAAGATGCATAACTGAAAAAAAACACAAATTAAAATAAGATCACTATGGGCCTATTTCCGAATCAAATAAATATTAAGGTTCAACATGAACCTATTTGGAGACCAGATGTACGTTATTTATGTATGTGTTTTCACTGTGGCCCGCGCCATCCAACATAATAACGGATAAAAGTCCACTATTTCAGAGTCAAATAAGTCGATTATGAACATAGGTGAATATTTAGGTCCGCAGGCTCCGACGCTGAATAAAGGCACCCGAAGGGAGCCTGTTTCAGCTAGTAAACAATAGAAACAAAACATCCATTAAAGCCACATTACGGTTTGTGCTGTCAAAATATACCTGATAATATTCGCTTTTGAATTTGTCCCGGTATCGAAATAGGGCGATACATATTTGAACTACCTTTCTACGGGCGCTATATGTCACAAAAAGACACATTGAAGTAATCAAAAATACAACAATGAACACGGCGTTGGGGTCCCAAAACAAACAATAGCCATATGTACCGCATGGAACACAAAAGAGAAATCCGTATTAGTCTGTTCCTGATATGGTATAAATAAAGAGCGTTTGTTTCACTTAAGTGCGAAAAATTTAAAACAGCTGGAAAATGACTGTTACTATGGCAAGCATTTTTTTTCAGAGCATATGAAGCCGGTATATCAATTGTTCGCGTATTTGTCAACCCATCTTATACCTACTTCCAAATTACGTAGACACAATTTGGAAGTTCGAATGAAACATGTCCGTTTAACTGAGCACATGGGTAACCTAGTTTAAATTTGGACCATTCACGTGTGTTAGACTCCCACTTCGGATACGTGATGTTTAATGTTATTGATTCTACTATTTTCAGATATTCAAGCGGAAGGAGACAACATTACACAGGGACGAATATCGGAGGTATGTATGCCAACTGACATTATCATGGGGCTAAACAACCCACGTACATTCATCCCATTGGGGAAGGATTATTTTCTTTGTAAATGTGACATCTGTAACCTCTTAATGCGAATGTCCATATTCATCGGATCATATCGCTTTAAACGGCTGCTCGACTTACCATAATGACCCTTCTCCGATAATACCGGATGTAATAGTCAAAGTTATGACATGAAAACTAACATTACACTTTAAATTTCCATAAAACGTGAAGTTAAGAGTAGATAATTTTGGCAAACAACATCCATGCGCATACACGTATATATAATCATATATAATATATAAACAGAAAACAGTGCATAAAAATACAGTGCAAATACAATACATTTATTATGTTATTATTTGACTATTATATATTATTATACGGTATATATCATTATCGAAGTTGTTTCCATTACCTGTTTACCTTCGTTCCTTTTTTTTTAATTGTCGTATTATTTGGCTTATGTGGATAAAAATGATTGTTGTATATTTACCGAAATTAAATTACATCTTCTGCAAATGATATCCGAAATGTATTGTTCTACGAGATATCACCATAGCTCCATTGTCACGGTCAGATCACCCTGGCAGTATACACCCATAGGGCGTAATATAATAATATATTATTGTTGTCCCATAATGAACTACTATTGATTAGGAATTACGAATATGTTATAGTAGTCGTATTTTTTTCGTACGGTCTAAAACCTAGTTGACGACTACGATTGAGAAAATAGCCCGTTAAAACTTCTTGCTCTTCACATTAAGGTGATTTAGTTTTGTTTGCCGTGATTTTTTTTATACTTTTTACATGGGTGGAGCTGTACATACTATCGATTGACGGCGTGCCTATAATGTGAGAGTGGCCTTTTTGTATTATCATGTCACAATTGATTCATTCTCACTTGAGCGTGCATGCGCTTGTTCGCGTTAATTGTGGGCGTGACAATAATTTGTGGTCATGGAAACTGGAGAGTTAGATCCGGTCTGGCTGAACGGTGAATGTAGGTTTAGATCAGGGATTAACTCGAAGATGAACGACAGACGAATTATACTATTATTTATAGAAACAAACGTTTATATACCAATGTTTATAATTAGCAAGACAAAACACGAACGATTGGTGACACGGACGGAACCAATTTATATATTCGCTAGCGGTGTGCAAAAGAGATCTGTATACCATGGAATTCACCTGTCTACTGCTTTTTTGTAGTTGATGACCCAACAGACGATCGCGTTTACTCTGAGCCGATGAGTTACACACCAGAAAACACACTTCAGAGTTCGACCGATGCCAGTACTTGCGTGGATGAGATGGGAATTTACGAGAACGTCATACCAAAGACAACATGTCACAATTGAACCCGAATCCACGAGAAATATGCGCGTTGCTTGTTGAACATCCCGTACTCGATTGTCTGACTATTTAAAGCACTGTTGCTCATCTGTTCTACAAGATCATTACTGTCCTGTTTTATGTTCCACTTCGAAGATGATTTTTGTTTACATTCTTAGTGATATTTGGAAAAGATGGATGCACCCGCACAAAAAAAATGTGAGCTGGACGATAATTTATCTAAGTGAGATTTGTTGTCGTTCGCATTGATGCTCCGTATACAATTATTATCGACAATGTATGGAAACTATTTGGTTGCATGTTCTTAGTCATACAGAAAATTACACTAATCACTAACAAATCTCATAGTTTTCTTCAGTGACCGACACAATAGTGGAAAGGGCTCTTGCATAAAATAGTCCTATAAACCTACGATTGTGAAATAACTATAAAATACACATTTAAAAACAAGTCACGACCTGTGTTGTTTCAAGAGTTATATGTATGGCCAATACACATGGGTTCCACTTCTTAGTTAACGGATGGTCCCCTTCTTAGCTCCATAAATCCAGCTCGTTCCGCTTCTTATCGGTTATAACTGTTCCACTTCCAAGACAGAAATTCATTAAGTTTTCACATGGAATACTTTCGAAATGATGGTTTTAGTGATTTATATGCTAATAAACATTGGGCAAATGGCTAATATATCACTAAACTTTCTCCATAATATTCCCACTCATATAGACACTCAATATCATTTGTATCTTGTAAATATTCATACATTGTAATTTAGTATGTATAATCTCCACAAATTAATATCGGTAATATTAATTGATAATTCAGAATGACCGATATTATTACATGAACTGCCCGGTGAAGCACGACAGCACATCTCCATGCTATCGAAGTGCATCTTACAGATGAAATAATCTTGCTGATCAGTGAAGATGGTGTAATGCCTACCAATGGCAGGGCGCTCTACCGAACCGTGAGATTCGGCGTGAAGGCATCGGAGTTCGCCCACAACCCATGTGCACAATTTTGGATATATTGTTGTCGAAACATTCCCGGTCAAAATGACACATGCATTTGAAACGATCGAAGCTATCATATCTGCCACATGTACTAAATCTGGACTCCGAATGAACGTCATCGAAAACTCTCTAATCCAAAACGTTTACATGATATATTTTGCTTTTATTAATAAACTATCGCTGTGAGACAGGAATAAACTAATCGATGAGCTGTGGTCTTCCATAATCTACGAACATTTCTCTCAGAAGACACAATCATCCCGATTCCGGAATTCCTTCAAAATTATCGTTAAAAGTAATGTCTTACAATTGTCCATAACTCGAAAAATATGAGTCGTATATTAGTCACCCTCTGTCGAAACTCGAAAAATATGGAGACATCCCAGTCATAATATATTTATCTTTATTAAGTAATATAAATCATGAAGCCAACATTATGTAAATGCACTGTGGATATCCGAATAATGCACAATTATAAATGTTAAGAATGATTGCAATTGACAATATTTTGATGACGTACATTCGGGAGCATGTAAATTGTTTTTGTAAATTATTAGAGGTTTTGAAATCTACAACAGCACATCATGTCATTTGGTTCATTTGAAATATATATAATAGTTAAAGTTGCTTTATTGCAACTCTTTCCCTCCATAGTAATTCTTAAAACGATTTCTTCTCAAACACCATCGCGCCGAATGGGTTCCTCACCCAACAAAGCTCAGATTGATTAGATATCGATGTTTGAAGTTTGCTGTTTCTATTGTTTGTGGGCCAGATCTTGTCCGGGACCACGTGCTCAAACGGACAAATTGCGATTATAAGATGGATAACTCTAAAATCAAGTGGTTATTATTGTTAATATTAACCACTTTTTTTCTAAATTCCTGACCGGGAGACCTATACGATTGGAGGCCTCTTTTGTGGTGAATTCACACGCAGCCAATTTAGGGGCGAATCACTATCGGCTACCCGGGTAGCCCATTTTACCAGTCCACAAATAGGGCGTAAGTAGAGTCTGGAATCCAAACGACTCTAAAATGTTGCTGAATTCCCGATTGTGAGAGATATATATATGCTATTGTGGCCCCCTTTTGGGGTGAATTCGACCATAACCACCATAGGGCCAAATCACTGTCAAAAACGTATACGGCTAGTAGAGTCTTTATGCAAACATGTCCTAAAATATTGCATAACTCCCAATTGCAATATACCAATATATGCTATTTGTGGCCCATGTTGGTGTGAATTCGTCCATAGCAACCTTGGGGTGAATTATTGTCAAAAAGATGAGGAGAGTGGTTGGACTCGAATCGCCGGGGTGGGTGGCCATTTATGACCCCGCACTTGTTTCGGACTATTTCCGTTTATTTTCGGACTTTGCCTATTTTCGAGGCATTTTTGAACTTTTTTGCCGGATTTGTTTTTACATGAAATTTCGTCTCACCTTACTTAAGACGTTGCCATGGTAATTTGCCACATTTTCCCAAATTTTCCTGACCGAGCAGAGCGGGAATTTCTATTTGACCCACTTTTTCGGACTCGACCAAAAAAATTAACGAATATGTCTTTGAAAAAAATTATCCTGATAATTTCCCGTTCAAATTCCCCTCAATTGGGTCGTAGCGTGATCAAACTTTTGAATTTAGATTTTCTTTGGCTTGTGACGAAAATGATGAGAAATTTAACATGGTATATACAGTCCTCTCTAATTTCTCTGTGACATATTGCATTTTAACCTGCTGCCCTATGGTAAGTTTAGTTGCCCCATGCCAATTACTGCCTGCACACCCTTTCTCTTTCCTTTCCCTTCATCTGAACTTTATTATTTGGACCATATATAGAACCAAACCCGTCAGCTATTCCCCGATGGTAGCTATTCCAAGATACCTGGGTAACATTTTGTTTCCTGATAATATATATGACGTAACAAAAGCCTCAAAGCTTGTTGCCCGATCATATTTTGAATATTTATATTATATGTCACGAGCTATATATTGTTTGTGCTTTTGATCTGTTTAGTTCAAATAAAATATTGTTTAAACCAAAACTGTACTGTTTTAAACCAAATAACCCATACAGCTGCATGAAATAGTCCAACTGATGATGGCTATTTCAGTCCAAACACAAAGTCCAAAAGTGGGGAATATCAGACTATTGGTCTAAAAACCATTGGTTGTTCGATGAATTTATCATTTGAATATGATTATGATTCCTTCTGCAGTCATCTGCTCATATTTCCAGAACATCGCTTCAGATGAATAATAGATCCTTCCAATGTATATATACTTTTATGACAGCGATAAAATCCATTTAGCATTGAAAAGGTTAAAACATGCGTGTCGTTCTTTGTCCTGGGCGACATGGCTGACCACGTGACTACGTATCCCTTGTGAATAATGGAGTTGAACAGAAAATGTTTTGTTTACCAAAAAGAGAATATTTGAAAGGAACTAGTAAAAAAAACTCATTAACTATACATCCTTGGTTGACTGAAAACATTGCTACACATTTACATATAGCCCATTCGTGTTACAGTAAATCATGTTCGGTGATTGGTCAACTGCCAATTCGGTCACCCGTTTCATAGCCCAATAATACAGACCGTCATACGAACATGACGTCACAATTTTTTGACTTAATCGCAAGCGGTCAGCGGAATAATTGGCATGCTTGTAAAATTTCAGCCCAATTGCATCTGAAACCAGTGATTTGTATCGATGACATGATCGTTGCTAAGTGCTTGGACATCTTATATTGGGCTGACTTAATGTGCTGCGTGGGCTGGTCTCAAATTCTCGGCAGAATCTGTGACAATAAATAAGTAAATATTCAGTTCTTTATGGGAATAAATAAAAAGCTATATAATTAGAAGAAATTAATGCAGTGGGTGTGTGTTATTGGGGATACGGCGATTTCGTCGTTTGTGGCACATAGAGTGAGAACCGATAATTGGTTCACACATTGTGACCCAACAACCACATCGCCCTATCCCTCAATAACGCACACGCACACCCAATCCATTCATGTCTTAACATGACTGTAATAACGCATAGAATGCCTTTCAAGGAACAAATGATAAACATGTATCAAAGCATAACTTCAAAAAAGAAGGAAGAAGTTCAAATGTCTGGTCATAAAATGCCGTGGATAACTACAATTTTATACTGAAATTTATTTGCTAAGCAGCATTATCATCACAATAAGTTCCAACATTATGAAGGTGACATTAATGATACATGGGATCGTAAAATTGGTTGTGAAATATTATTTTGACGGTGTAATTTATCACCATACAGCTTGTGTAAACAAATAACAGCTATAAATCGTAGGAATTTAAAGAGGGTCTCGAGTCATAAACTCATTTTTATCACAATTACCATGTTGTTTACATCGTCCCTAGATCACACCATATGTGCATTTTCAGAGGTTTGAATGTCACATGGCTGCCCGACAAACGCGTGCAATAACGTTAACATGTTCACAGAACGGTGTTGTTCTCTGTTTATTGAATACTCTGAAGATTGTAGCTTGTAATATAATTGTATTTAGGTCGATACTGTAACATACTGTACATAATTTAGGGTTTGTTTACATAACACAGTGTACGAACTGAACAATAACATACTATTTACGCGATAAATATGATATATTGTGGTATATAAGAAAGAAAGTCTGAGAATCTTTTAATGTTTTTGTCGTTTTTAACGGATGTGACTATTTAAACAGTAATACCCACCGCGAAGGCCATCCACACCTTTAACATTTCCGGAACATCATAACTTAATAGACTAGTATATGTAATCACTCTCACAGCGTGGGCTAATTCACAGGGCCGGAAACGACCCCACAAGTGTATGCGTGATGTCGCATCCCTGCATAAATAACTATTATTTACTCATCTATCATATATATGTAAATTATATTGTAAAGTTGAAAAATTATATGGAATAACTACTGTTTACGTCACGCGAGATGCAGACAGGAAGGCACACTTGTGGATGTCAGTCTTGAAGTGATTTTCTGTAAATGCGCACTTGAAAGTATTTGATTGAATACCGCGAACCTCTATCTCTAACTGCTGTCTATTCGTAGTAACTTTTAAAACTACAGCCAACTGGAGTTTCTTGTCACTCATGGATTCACATATGTGCAGGAAATAGAACCTCCGTGTGTCTGTCTGTCTGTATGCATGTCTATTGTGACACAACCGTCTACCGCAATATGCGTATACAACAAGTACTTGATCGCAGATTGTGTGTCTTCTGTAAACTTTTACTGATATTCAAATTCAAATCTTGTATTGGATATGACCACCATATAGCGTAATCCAAGGACATATGAAGTAAATTACATCGTACACCAACTAGTAAATAAATGAATACATTAAAGGTACTCAATCCGATTCGATGGTCCCCATATCATCAGATTCCAACAACATTTTTAGAAATGCTTCTTCAGTTATCAGAATGGATTAATTGCCCAAAAATAATGCTAACAACTGCCAACTATAGTATACAATTTGACGAAACGTGTTATTTAACAACATGTTGTTCGACGAAAGTTGCCCTTATTATTAACGCAAAGCCTCTTGAATTTTACAGCGAAACCACATCTACCCCTTGTTATAGTTTCGTTTCAGAAACGAAACCTAAAGAAATAATGCCACAACAATTACTATATTTTCAAATTTTATATTTTGAGGCATCCCGATGTGATCGTGTCCCTAAAGGGGGGGGGGGGGGTCGAGCGACTGATTCTGGTGGGGAGTCTTCGTGCGAATATCCTGAATACAGTTGTGTAACTAGTTTCACATGTATAACTACATCATGATAAACGAGCTGGTCATCATCAGTTTCATCATTATCGTCGACCATCATCGTCATTATCTTCACAATCATCATCATCATCACCACCATCTTCATCATCAGTATGATGATGATGATCATCATCATAACCACCATCATCATCATCATCATCATCATCATCATCGTCATCATCAAAAGCGAAGCAACTGTGTATAGACGTAACTGTGAATTTGACTAAAATGAAACTAAATATATACAAATAAAAACACCCAAATCAGAGAAAGAGTGCTCGATTTGGGTCAGAAACATTAAGAAACTGACCATTTTGCAAACACATATAACACATAATATAAAAAACAGAAATACTGCTATGAGAACAGCCAAGCTATAACACCTGCAGAAAATTAATCAGCAAGAATAAAAAAAATTAATTAGCAAGGCTCCGGAATATCATTATATTTGAAGTAGCTGTCAACCACTTGTCCTGAATGATTGGTAAGATATTTATAATATCTGTTAAATATGGCGTGAATCGTTATCAAGTCATCAATTTGACAATCGAGTGGTTGACTCTCTAGGTGATTCTTCGCCCAAAGGCCAGCCTCTAACGCACACCATATGTGGAGTCCCCTGATATCAAAGTTGACAATTTCTCATTAAATATCGCAGTGAACACTCAATACTCAAAGTTCAACCTGTTTTCCTAAGAGTCGAAACTTTTGACAAATTTTGGAGATTTCTGTTTTGGAACAATGGAATCAACTTCCTTGGTTGGTTTCAGACTAAATGTAAATACTGCAGTAGCTCTATCCATTGCCCGTGAGACAGGTTCTGGAACAGGAGTAATATCATTCTCTTGAACTTGTGTTATTAGTGACATACTAACAAGTTTTGTTTGACTCGCTGTCTGAGTGCCCACATCAACATACTTTTGGAATAAGTATTTATATCTACCTTCATATACCCAACCTTCAATGTCGGTGGATGTTCGCACCGATTGAAGATAACTATTCAGAGGAACTCGTATACCATTAACAGTTTTTCGTAAATCGACGGACTTCTGTAACTCCCTGTGGTGCCAACTCCGCCAATATTTCTGATTCCGATGAATCAGCTATATCACGGGTTCGCTACACAGCTCTGCTACTATTTAATGTCTTGTGGGCAACCAATACTGGCGTTTGTGCAATAGTTGAAAACTGTAGCAGAGCATCAGATTAAGCTTTCTTCGAGCATTCATTCAAGAGAGAGAGCCACTTATTGGCCCAGTCCTGATTGGTTTAACAGAATTCAATTGTCCAGCAATGCTTTGTAGCGTTTTATCAATGACAAAGATAGAAGTTCGTTTCACATTTGGGTCAAAACCAAGAACCAAGTACTGAGGGAATACCACAGCATCATTGCGACTTGGTGAGTCATCATTCTTTCGAGCAATACGTTGTTTTTTGTTTTGAGTTGCCATATGAAAAAATCGACAACTAGCCCAGTAGCCGCCGTGTAGCACCCTTGGAATTCTGGTCGGGCCAAAGACTGGTACATAGCTGAAGCGGTGACCCATGTAGTAACTGCATATTTCAGCCTCCAGGTACCTCTCCACAGTGAGAAAGGTGTGAACAATACAGGATCAACACTCAACAATCACCAGGACGAACACAAAAGAGACAAGAGAGAAGAGAAACACCATACGCAAAAAAACAACACTTCAAACATCTGACGAGCAATAAAACATATAACACAAATTGAATCTGAAACACTGGGGAGAGGCGTGACTAGCCGATTGATTGAGCTGGGTCAACTCAACCACCTGTCTTGAAGAGATGTAGGACCAAAGAGGACCATGAGTTAAGGCGGATCCACATGTCGATGCCTCACGTGATACGACCGTCATAGTATCCCAGGACTCCTAAACCACACCCCACGGGAAGCAACAAACAGGGTGCCACATTATGGGATTGTAACCCCTCGCAGTGGGGCGGTAGGCATATTCTACCTCGGGTACACACGGGGTCATCGTCATCATCGTCGACTATCATCGTCATCATCATCGCTGTCAACATCACCATCACCTTCATCATCATCAGCATAATCACCACCACCACCACCACCATCATCAATAATCATCGACATCATCATCATCATCGTCTTCATATCAGTATCACCCTCACCAACTTCATCATCATTAATCATCACATGATCATGAACGTCATTAACGACACCGCCCCCATAGAAGTTTGTATGTCCTGAGAAATGTCAAGAGAAACCTCTAGCGAAGATGGATTCGTTCGATCCTGATTTGCTGCCACATTACCGTTTATTGAACATATTATTTGCACTGGGGGTAACATGTCCCTGACCAAATTGTGTCGCTCTATTTCCCGCTTGATATCTCCCACTTGCAACTTGTATGGCTGAACAAAATATACATCTATTATGTTGATTTCATTGCTCAAATTTTTATCAAACTAGTTAACCTTACGAATGCAACTACCAAATAAATTGACGTGATCACTGGATGCACCTATTGTTGTATGTCTATACGTGTTTATGTATGTATGTGTTGTGTATATGTGCATAAGTATGTGCATGTGCGTATGTATGTGTATATATGTGTGTAAATGTATTTATATATATATATATATATATATATATATATATATATATTATATATGTGTGTGTATATATGTATACATATGTGTGTATATATGTGTATATATGTATGTATATGTGGGTGTATATGGGGTGTGTGTGCATTTCTTTGTAACTGGATTATTACATGTAACAAGATGGACTTTCAATTTTTAGCCATATTTAATTATCCATAGTGTAGAATTCTTAAATTAAACATGGATGGATGCCCACCACTTTTTCGTAATATGTTTGGTCTCTACAAAATCAATACCCCCCAATACAAATTTACTAAACCGTTTAATGGTATGGAATCCAAAAGCGTTAACAATTCCATATTATCTGAAATTTGTAGTATTTGCGGATGGTCTCTATAAATTCGACCCCGACGCTTCGAGTCAAGTTGCTCTACACCATGCACATATATATAAACTCGCATGGTATGAACTGCATTCAAAGCATTTCCAATTTATAAACAGTCTCCTCTCATTGACAAGTAGTTTTTTCTTTTTTAAGTTACAAGATATGGACTTCCTCTTGTATATGTATATATGTTTTCTAACTATTTTCTATATTCAGTACATTGTATTAAATTATCCATATACCCCTTTCAATTCCACATCACTGCCCGAGTGTACGAAACGCAATAACCAAACGAACCAAAATTTTGACACATTTCCACTAAACTTGATCTTCCGATTCATAATAATGAATTATTATACTTTAAGGAAATTGCTGAATCAAACAAGTCAAATCAACTTGCTCTCTTTGGATTTCTTATTACCTCTGACCTTGTATTGCAATGATTGATATTACTCAGTATAGAGCAAGAAATAGCTCGTTTTACAGCTATGCTACTGGACTCCACAAATCAATATGTCTCGATTATAACTCTTTCCATCACGTCCTACTATATCTTATATTGAGACTTAGGGACTGAGCTGCAATATATGTACACACATCACTTATGTTGCATTTCTTATCAGATATATTTCCCGACGAATGTATATTAAAAGTTCTAAAATTATATATTACCAAACTATCAATCTCAAGAAATGCGCATTCTACAGCATCGGGTTACGAATCATTTAATTGTTGTAAGTATATTAGATGTAGTTGTAGTGTGCTATGTGTATCAACTATGTCATTGGCCACAAGTCTTATTCTGCTTTTCATTGGATGTGTCGAATGTATCCACAGACCGCGCGATGATGGCTTGTCGTTCTTACTTCTTAATACACAAAGCATACGTAACAAGACTGAAACAATCGCTGTTGAAATGACGTGAGTATAATGTGTGCATGCTTACTGAAATATGGCTAAAATCTTCAGTTGATAATATAGACTTGTCGATACCTGGTTTTAATGAAGTGGTCAGAAACGACAGGATCGGTAAAACCCGATGTGGTGTAGCTGTATTTATGCGCGACTCAGTGAGTTTCAAACATCGTGATGATTTAATGAATCGCAACATAGAATTTGTATGTGTAAAGATAATTCATCCTAAACAACTTCTTGTGGGCTGTTTTTATCGCCCACCTAACTCTCCAGCAGCCCTTTGGGACAACTTCGAATACTCTATTAGTGGTGCACGCGACAGCGGATGTGAATTGATAGTCGCCGGTGACTTTAATGAAGATCAGACCCATACCACTCGAGGGCACATTCATAACGTAAGTAACGCATGCGGTCTCAAACAAATAATAAAATCTTCAACACAATTTGCCGAAAATTCAATTATTGTTTTTGGATCTATTTCTCGTGCCAAACACAGATTCAGTCAAAGATTACACCATTCTTGATCCGTTTCATGTAGACATGAAGCGATATCACTGCCCAGTTAATCTCCTTTTTAAATACAGAAATAACAGGTCAAAAATACTTTAAAACGCACTGTTTGGAATTATAAGCTCGCTGATTACGTTAGAATGAATCAAGCTTTTGATGAATGGAATACCTCAGATGATCTTAATACTACAATATTAACACATTGACATGTACTGTAACCACAAAAATAATGAACGTAGCGAAATAATTTATACCAAACAAGGTAGTACTATTGCGCAGGGATAATCCACCGTGGTTTACTTGCAACATCCGTAGACTAACGAGAGAGCGGAGAAAAATTATGCATCCGACTGGTCAAATTACCGAAAGAAAAGAAATTAAGTAATATCAGAAGTCAGAAAAGCAAAATGACAATAGTAGTGAAACGTCCACCTGGTGGAAGACCCTTCAGCAGCTAATATTCTCCCCTTAATAGCCGAACAATCCACATATCGCGGATGGTATTGACATACTGGTATCACCTATGGAAAAAGGCTGAATGCTTTAATACACACTTCTGCAATATATCATCACTAAATGAAAATGGAGCAACCGTGCCCTGCAGTTTAGGAAATCATTGGCATTCTTTCTTGTCAGATATTAAGTTGACCACCGATGATGCAAGGGAGGCACTTTGTTCTGTAAATCCCTCAAAGGCGTCTGGCCCAGATTAAATTAGTCCCAAAACATTGAAATACTGTTCGGAAACCCTTTGCTACCCCTTAGCCAAAACTTTCAATAAATATTTATAGAAGAATCCTTCCCCCAATAATGGAAACGTTCAAATGTTGTCCCTATAAAAAAGGCGATAAATCTTTCTTGTCTAATTATAGACCAATATCATTGTTAAGTTGTATGTTTAAAGCTTTTGAGCAGTGCATTTATAAAAAATATGTGATTTTTTGACTACTAACGGACGTATCAATATTTCAGTCTGGTTTTGTTAGAGGTGACTCTACCGTATACCAATTAACAGATATTTACGATTACATAACTGATTCATTGGATCAAGGTCAAGAAATCAGATGTGTGTTTTGTGTTCAGTAAAGCGTTTGATAAGGTCTGATATAAGGGCATCCTTTACAAATTGGAACGCACATGTATAACTGGTAATATTCTAAAACTCATTGAGTCTTATTTAACATATCGTCAGCAACGAGTAGTCGTAGACAGAGCTAATTCAGAATGGAACCACGTGAGAGCTAGTGGCCCCCAGGGATAATTACTCGGACCCCTTCTCTATTTAATTCACATCAACGATATAGCTGAACATGTTACTCATCTCATTCGGCTTTTTGCACATGCCACGTCAATGTTTTTAATCATAGAAGATCCCAATCGAGCAGCAGATATAATTAACAGTGATATTGCAAAGTTGGTAGAATGGTTCAATCGTTGGCTTGTTACCTTTAATGAAATAAAAACCGAAACTTTTTGTTAATCGGAAACAACCTCCCCCTGATTAACCACCTCTTATAATGGCAAATTGTACTATTGAGGAAGTTAAGTCTCATAGACATCTTGGTCTCACATTTAATAATACGGGTACATGGGCAGCAAACATAGAGATATTACAGATAAAGCATGGAATAGAGTTAACCTAATGAGGAATTACAAATACATGTTATCTAGAAACACCATTCAGAACATTTATTTTGCGCTTATTCGTCCAGAATTGGAATATGCTGCACCGGTGTGGAACAACTGTGGTATAGCATTGAGCGATCGTATTGAAAAGATACAACTTGCAGCGGCTAGAATAGTATCAGAAGCGACACGAAGTATTAGTATCAGAAGCGACACGAAGTATTAACCTGTAGCAATATAATCTCTGATCTTGGCTGGGAGACTTTGGCGGATAGAAGGAAAAAATTCAAGTTACATCAATTTTACAAAATGTTTCATCGATCATCACCCCAGTATCTCCATACCTTGGTGAACCACGCGAACCCCGGTGCAGAAAGATACTCCTTCATATCTTTCCTTATACATGGATACTTTTCTGCCATTAGCGACCAGATTATGGAATGACTTGACCCCTGAGGTGAAACAAGCAGAATCCCTCGATGTGTTTAAGTCGCGACTTGGTGCAGGCAATCGTCTCAACAGGAGAAAAACCTCCACGAGAATCACATAAAAGTAAGCAGCAGGTGCTCATGTAAATCGAATTATCTAAGTATTGCAGTTAGAGTTCGCAATTTTCCGACTCGGAATTTGTGCGGGTTGTTTATTTTCCGACTCGGAATTCCAATTCTAAATACTCGTCACAAATTTTCCAATTCCGGAATTGTACAAATTGTTTTTTTCAGACTCCGAACCAGGATTCTATGTTTTACATTTGAGCTTTGTTAAACATGTTTATTATTATTATTTTAAGTTCAAGGGGATATTGCACGTATACATTAAGTTCCTCTCATGGAAGTATATTTACATACTAAGTGTTGTCATCACTAAATCCAGCATTCTGATTGGTCGGCGCCCACGTGGCTAGTTGCAGTTATTTATCGGTGAATACGCAACGCCTCATAACACCAAGCTCATAACACCATCGATACGTCATTGGGTTTGGAAAGACGAACGCGTAATGTTTTGGGCGCATTTGGACTCGCGCATGATTGACTTAATACATCATCGGGTTTCAATATGAAGAGAAATTGTTCCTATTAACTTTTGACAAGGGTGCTATTGGGTATTTTGGGCTGTTTTTGTCACGATACACTTTTCGATTTAAATACATTTACAAAAGTGGCTTTTTCGCTAAATGTATATAAATATAAGGATTAACTGTCATATGGACTATTTTTATGGAGATGTAACCGTGAGGTAAGTGGTCATAACTTGTATGTTCGGGTTTTACATAAGTTATGTCCACTTACCTCACGGTTACATCTCCATAAAAACAGTCCACATGACAGTTAATCCTTATATATAAATCAGTTTATTTATAGTTATCATGCAAGGTACGTAGCAATGTAATGTCAATGTTACAATTCAATACACAGTTATTCGAGTAGACACATTACAGTAATGCTCATTACCTGAACACATATATGAAATTGAAGGCAAAGTATTTCCTTCAATTTCAGACTGCTATATTTTACCAACCATAGCTTCATGGTCACTAGTCTATTAGTAATGTCCAACTCCATAGGAACGTACCTGCATGCGGGACTGACTTGTAGAGAGCAACTTAGGGCTAAACCTAAAGAAAATGGAATAAATGGGAACATAAAGAGATTAAGAAGACATGCGCACTGTAAAATAAACTTTTGTGTGAAAAATTGTGGGACTTAGACAGTTTTGTTATTCAGTTCAGTTCAAATAATCATGGCGACATCTACCCACCGCGATCCTATTTTCTTTGTATATCAGTGGCCTTTATAAATTAAAGGCCTACTTAATTTTCGAGTCGCCGATTCTTTTTTTTATATAGTGCCTTGATAGACGATTTTATCAGCACATGATATATAAAAATAATACTATAATTCATCACCATTTGTAACGTCTGTGTCTTAGAAGGTGCCCATAGAGTAATAGAACATAGCTGAAATCATAAAAACATTTCCCCTGTTTTGCCCCCAGATTACAACATAATTCACACTAAGATATAGAGTTATTCCCCTTCAATTGAACACTGGAATGCACTCATTGGAGCTGCCTATACTTTCGCCCACCACACAGTTGGCATGTGTTGTGGTGTCTTGCCAACAACAGTTTGAACTACGGGTGCTGGGCCCTCTTTTGAGAGATCGATAGCAAATCTAGATATTAAGTTTCATTTCATCCATCGCTGAAATATTTGTGAGTACGGACATAATATCTTTGTTATTTTCAGTTGATCTAGTACACTAACGGTGGTCTTAGTTACACTGTACGAGCAGTTTGACATATTTATAGAACATTAGAGACATCGCTCATATGATGGGTGTGTAAAGGATTGGTGGCCGATGATGCTATATATTATATACTAATTGGGTTAAATTTCTAGTTTGACTAGAATGATTTGTGTATGCCATTGTACTTCAGCGGCAAAAACCATCAAATTCCGTACAATTAAATAAAAGACATGCGATCATTGGCTAGTCTTTGATTAACATTGTGTCAATGTGAATATGGCCTTATCGACTGATCTACAGTCTTTGGGAACATATCGTCAAAATGTCTATTGTGTCGAGAATGAGAAAGCTTGTTTTTCCAGTTAATTAATAAGGCATTGTAATAATCCATGTTTTCCATACACATTTTTGAGTACAATTGTGTCTCAATAGAACCATGCAGACGATAATATGCACCAAAATTTTTAGTTAATTAATAATTCTGTAAAAAGTGGCGTAAACTCAAACCACAGGCGATTCGCGACATAATTCCGTAAAACGTTAACTTTGTTGACTTGGGCGTCGAGTTCTTTTAGAACGGTAATTATATTAATATTAATATAAGCGGCAATTCTATAAGAAAAACTATTAATTTGGCTAGGAGTGCATTTATAGTCTGTTTAATAGAGCATGACTTTTAAACTTACCATCGGACCTGATATAATCAAACCGATAATGTTATATGGTTATTGTTTCCTATCACCTTGGCTGGCCAAATTGACAATGCACCACCATGCTATCGAACACTATTGCTTGAATGTTTTAACATGAAAGAACGAATTTTCAAGCGTGTGAAAATGCATCAAATACAATAAAAGACCTAAAATTAATGAAACATGAACACATGTATGACACACGAATAAGACAACATGGAGGTGATATAGTGAAACAATGAGTGACAATAAATGGACTTAAAACCAAATGTGGGGGAAATGCCTGGGATATATAGCACACGAATGACTAAAAATTTTTTAGCATGACATAAATGTAAAAAATGATGATGAGATTAATTAAAAGAAGGGATAAAAGATCCCGCAGATATAGATGAATATATAAGAAGAGGGGTGACACTGAAAATGAAATAAATTAATGAATGAAATGGTGATGACATGAGAAGATCCAAACTAAATTAAATGAAACGATAACTAATTCAAACAAACTAGAAAATAAAAGGACTATAAAACGAGAGTGCACATACACATTGGCGGGTATATAGTAGACAACGGTTGTTAAATTAAGAGCGAAGTGACGATAATTGTTCATGACAGAAATGATCCTGGTGTTTTTAATTCAATAAAATTAGAGACGTTAAATCAGATTTCGTTCAGCAGTAACATATCAACGACGTTGAAAGCGAAAATTTTAAAGGTACTCAATCCGATCAGACGCTCCTAAATTACTATTTCATTGGCTTAGGGGTAAACAATATTTGATTCGAGTCGAGGAACCCACCCATCAAAGCTCAGAGTGATCAGATATTGATCCAAGTCTCTCAGATGGTATCGCCGCAATCTTGACCACCATAGTGCAGTTTATATGGTTCTCCCTGGATCTGAAATAAATCTGCATGATTATGTCCGACAGATCAAATCTCTTTCCTCATAGATTTCTGATGATACTGTTGTGGGACATATTCATGAAATGAGAATTGTACGGCCAACTTGGCCTCTGAATTATAGGGCATGTTGATTTTTGGACGAAGTTCGAATTCCTAGATGAGTGTTCGACTATTATCATCACTTTGTCTTCGGATGTGGTGGGTTTCATGTATAATTACTAATGATTTAGGGATAATATGACGAAAACCCGTATTCTGGCAATCATCTTGGAAGCCATCTTGATTCCCGAATTGTACCGAAAGTAATTGTTGGATTTTGGATACATCATTCTGCAGTCATTACAACGAGTGACACCAGAATCGCTTCAGTAACACTTTCTTCCGGGTTCGATGGTCAATCAACCAGACTACTGTCCGCCGAACAAAATACACAGCGTGTAATCATGCAGTTGAATCGGGATGAGACACTTCCTCCTGTTTTAAGAAGAGAACAATACACATCAATCGCATTCTCAGACGGGATGGGTCAGACGTACTTTGTATTTCTTTTGTGCTTTTCTTTGCTAAATCCCGGATTATCAAATCCACCAAATACTTGTGAGTAGGAATGTTGAAAGTGCGCAATAGCCGAATATTTTTAACGCCATTCGAACCCAGTTTCGAAAAAAAAAAAAAAAGGTTTCAACTGCGGTTCTCGTATTTGTGTTCTATATGTGGCCAATAGGCTCAATCATATAAATCACCCACTGTCCCCAGAACTGAACAGCACAAAGATAGAACATAAATACACATACAAGAGCACAATTTCGGTGGTCATATTTACATATCATGTATACATATTGGTACCAGGCAGTGCTGGCTGGAACAAATCCTAAACCAAAAATAAACATACATCTAAAATGATGTTTCAACATATTTATGCGCGTTCCGAATTAATTTACATACACATGTATCCTAATATAACTGCGCCAAATTGTCTACCCCTTGAACTAACATCTTTACTGGATATGACTTTAATTTATTATATATTTTTGTGCCAGGTACACTTCTTGGAAATGACATTCGTGCACATGTTATTTTGTATATGGCATAGTCATTTTCTCATTAAAGATCGACCGAGATCATGGCGAGATGGCATATATTGGCAGCGACCACTGTCCTGTGTTTCAGGCGGTACAAGTAATAAAATGTAAAATCACTGAACCAGGTTCCAAACATGTTGCGGTGACCGTTATCTGGGCATTGGTATCAAATTGAATAGTCATCAAATTGGTCATAATCAGATAAGAAAGTTTGACTGAGAGATAGCATTTTATGTGAATAAAAACAGTCTATTATATATTTCAGAAACGTTTTTCTATTTGAATTGTTCAACTTAGCTGCCACTTTCTATATTATTCTAGTATGTCTCTAGCTCGACAATAGTATCTTTTGAACGACGAACATTCAGAACAGACCTTAGAGGCACGGGCGGCGTTCGTTGCAGAAATATTCATATTTGTTCGAATCGCCATCAACAGAAGGAATATTAAAATATATATAGTTTTGTTCATATGCCAAACATAATCAGCGCGTAAATAGTATATTGTCGTCAAGACGTACGATGGTGTACACAAACAAGAGACTGCTCGTGTTACAAAAGTGTTGTTTCTGTTTACATAACACGGCGCAATTCTATTGGTTAATCACACAATAATGATATAAACGCTCTTTATTATTTCCATATCAGGAAAACAATAACGAATAACGCTCTTTATGTTTACCATATCAGGATCTAATCAAAAGCCAGGTTCTGTAACTTTTTTTGCTTTGGTTCACATGTACATAACAAAGGAAAAACATTTGACAATAACACTGTTTACGCCATATTTTGATTGGTATACGAACAAGGTATGTCTATATTTTACTATTATGGCGGTTTTTGACGTAGGTGAATATTTTAACAGCATACCCACCGCCAACACCGCCCGTATCTTTAAGTAACGACGTATATAAAATACAATGTTTGCCTGTTTGCGACTCGGGTGGGTGTGATGTTCGTGCGTTTTTAACATTTCACCCACATGCCAAATTTATCCCAAATATGGACCACGTACGTCCTGTGATGTATCTAGATGCACCAAATGAGAGGAACACATCCGGAATTTGTCTGTTATTTTAATTCGTTGTTAATTGCAACAAACCGCCAACCTGTCAACGTATTTTATGAAATAACAACTATAAATGCACATTCTGCCAAATGTCTTGGTATTTCAAAATGGATTTCCTCAAACTCTGTTAGGATTTTCCATCTGAAATTTATTACAATCGATTTCTGTGACACAATATTTAATTACCATCAACCCGTTGAAATTATAATTTAAGATTTTACTGTTTTCAGGTACCAAGAAATTCTAATTTAACATCGTTTTCCGTTTCGTTCTTTTGAAGACCCAATGTTGAAAATAAGATATGATATAAACTAGTATAGGTTGCATTTAAATATAGAGGAAATTATTTTTACTGAATATCCACATCTTTCTGTACCGATATCTGCTGTATGGCTTAAGCATATAACTGCTTGCAAATTACTGCAGTCACACTCCAGTTTAAACTCCAGGATGTTCAATATTCGTGTATCGTAAACACAGTATGCTAGTGGTTTTAATAGCTTGGTTATCTATCAATGATTTGAACATCACGAGTGGACGATTCCTTATTTTCCTTTCAAGTTATTCCAATCCAGGACGCATGTGGGCAGCTGAATCCCATTTAACTATTTAAATAAAATTCGCTTCTACCAAGCACCATAAACAACGTACGCCAAGTGTTGTCCTTTACATACACACAGATAATGCAGCTCTTGGAAAACAAACAAGCATGTCGTCGTTTTATAAAAACGACACGTTAGCAGACAACGGCGTCAATGGACGCACGGAACAATGGGACCTTACTGATGGATCGAGCGTTGCCTCTGGTGACTACAATCAACCGTGGTGGTACGTCGATCTCGGTGCTGCCCTCGACATACGTCAGGTTGTTCTCTATAACAGAAATGATGCAGATCAATGTGAGTTAATTATTGCATATCTTCGGTGAATACAAAAGAATGGCTCATTCCGAAAACAAGGTGGAAATTACGGACTGGGGTTAAAGTCCAGTAATTTATATATGATACCACTAGCAGGGTTGTACGGTGTATCACGGGTTAATAAGTAACCAATATTTTACATATGTTTCTATCGAGTAACAAATATACACAAGAATGTAGACTAAACAGTCGCAAATTCCTTATAAATTACAAAGATTAGCCCTTTTAGTGACCTGACTCGGACGTAGGGATATTCAAGAGATAGAAATTGTGCGAAACTTTTAGCAATGTACAAAGTGGGGCATCTTATCCGACAAACATTCATTTTGGAAAATTAAAACCACAACGATTGATTCATTGCATCATAGAGACTCTGAAATAACATAACAGTTTGTAGGTCAATCGGCGAACTAATGTTCTGTGAATATTGTGCCCCCCCCCCCCATCCGCTGATCGCGGTGCGGATGATGGCACTTCGGAATAATCAAACTTCACCATTGTGTTTATTGTATTAGGGTTTAGTGTAAACAATATTTTACTGAGATAGCACTACTTCGCATGCGGACGGTTAAAAACTCAGGAACAACTGTGACTCAGTATACCTCAAGAGAGCAGAACGCTGATTATATTCACCAAGCGTTGAATAAACACGATATAACTAACGAGTCGTCCGTAAAACAAAGGATTTAGGCAACCTGCATGGACCACACGCCCCTGGGAAATATTACTAAAATACCAATATAGACTATACCAGTGTAAAGGTTCCAACCATCGATGTTGGCTAAAACCACACCAACTATCAAAACCCTACAAATTCTAGAAATCGATAATTGCAACCAAAACATCCCCCCGGTGTGTCTTATTGGCAATAAAATTCCCTTTCATTTGACATATAACTCGGCGAAATCGAACGAAGCGAAGTCGAGATATGATATCGGAAATTACCGAATTCTACCGAACAAATCTCAGACGTTTCTAGTTTCCGGAATTCGTTTGATGAATAAAGTTGAATATATCGAGCACAAACACCCCGGGTGAAAAAAAGAGGTATTGATGTCTTCGGAATGACTTGTAGAATATATATGAGCATTTATAGGTTATGACATCGCCTTTAAGTACACGCTCGCGACAATTTAATGCTAGAAAATATTGATTTTATAACGGGGTCAAAGGGCGTTCGGCGGACAAGAGGAATGACGAGCCGATTTGTTCAGTAGAATTTCTTTGAATTATGGATCAACATTTGACATTCTTTCAGGATTATACTGTGGTATGGTATGTTATATGTTGGCTCGACAGTTCGATGTTGGATAAGCAAAAACTCGAAGTTAAGAGACGTACATCATTAGGTTGCGTTGCAGTGACCGATAAATCCTGCAGATGATTCTGTTTTAATTAACCTTGCACCTTTAAAGATACTGAAGAACATACTATTAAATGCGTATTTTCACTCGTATGTGGTTATCCAATATGTTGCTTTCATAGTGGTATGTCTTGGAGTTGCGGCCATTTTGACAGCCATTTCATGGCTGCGAGTGTGTTATTTTCTGTCCGTGTTCTGTATTCGCTCCCATAATCTAATTTCACATAAACTGGTATAACGTCGTAATTCTCATGCCACAACATATCGTGCAAACCCTGTTGGACGCAATCTTGGACAACAAAGTTTCATCAAGGCGGATTTTGGAAATTTGCGCACGTTTTGACACATCGCCTTACTTCCAATTTGTTTTAGCTTGACCCTGCATTTTAACTTCAACAACCAGACTCTAACATCAAGTTTAAAGGTACTCAATCCGATAAAACTCCTCCCAATTACTATTTCAATGGCTTCGGGGGTCAAACATATTTGATTCGAGTCGAGGAAGACACCCATCAAACCTCAGATTTGTTAGATATCGATTTTAGAAATCTATTATTTTTCATTGTCGGGAATACTTTCTGGCCCAGAACTCAGTCAAAATTGCGTTATTATTACCACTTGATTTTAGAGTTATCCATCCTTGTCTGTTTGAATAGAGTTTTGGTGTACACATCTCGAGCAGGACACAAAATTGACGGCAATTATTAGTACTCATCTCGAGAATATAACAAATTTCAAAAATCAATATCTAATAACTCTGAGCTTTGTTTGATGGGTTAATCGACTCGAATCAAATATGTTTTACCCCCAAAGCCAAGGAAATAGTAATATAGGACCCTCTGATCGGATTGTTGTTGTTGGAATCTATTGAGATGGGGACCCTCTGTTCGGATTGAGTACCTTTAACAACAACGCTATTAACGTCCGCCACACACGCGCTATAACTCGTTGAATTTACTACAGAACGTGAGCTACCACAAAACTCGTCAGTTACTTCAATACGAGCAAAAGAGTTTTGTAAATACCTTGATTCGCCAAATGTTAGAGTATGTTGTACGTACGTCCACAATTGAATATGCCTTCTAAATGCAATAACTTGACATCGATTACCTATCGAAATGCATTTATTTTCAGTCCGGAAAGACAGAATCATCGGATTTCAAATATTTGTATCAAATAACCGTGAGGTAAGTGGTCATAACTTGTATGTTCGGGTTTTACACAAGTTATGTCCACTTACCTCACGGTTACATCTCCATAAAAACAGTCCGCATGACAGTTAATCCTTATATATAAATCAGTTTATTTATAGTTATCATGCAAGGTACGTAGCAATGTAATGTCAATGTTACAATTCAATACACAGTTATTCGAGTAAACACATTACAGTAATGCTCGAGTCATTACCTGAACACATATATGAAATTGAAGGCAAAGTATTTCCTTCAATTTCAGACTGCTATATTTTACCAACCATAGCTCCATGGTCACTAGTCTATTAGTAATGTCCAACTCCATAGGAACGTACCTGCATGCGGGACTGACTTGTAGAGAGCAACTTAGGGCTAAACCTAAAGAAAATGGAATAAATGGGAACATAAAGAGATTAAGAAGACATGCGCACTGTAAAATAAACTTTTGTGTGAAAAATTGTGGGACTTAGACAGTTTTGTTATTCAGTTCAGTTCAAATAATCATGGCGACATCTACCCACCGCGATCCTATTTTCTTTGTATATCAGTGGCCTTTATAAATTAAAGGCCTACTTAATTTTCGAGTCGCCGATTCTTTTTTTTATATAGTGCCTTGATAGACGATTTTATCAACACATGATATATAAAAATAATACTATAATTCATCACCATTTGTAACGTCTGTGTCTTAGAAGGTGCCCATAGAGTAATAGAACATAGCTGAAATCATAGAAACATTTCCCCTGTTTTGCCCCCAGATTACAACATAATTCACACTAAGATATAGAGTTATTCCCCTTCAATTGAACACTGGAATGCACTCATTGGAGCTGCCTATACTTTCGCCCACCACACAGTTGGCATGTGTTGTGGTGTCTTGCCAACAACAGTTTGAACTACGGGTGCTGGGCCCTCTTTTGAGAGATCGATAGCAAATCTAGATATTAAGTTTCATTTCATCCATCGCTGAAATATTTGTGAGTACGGACATAATATCTTTGTTATTTTCAGTTGATCTAGTACACTAACGGTGGTCTTAGTTACACTGTACGAGCAGTTTGACATATTTATAGAACATTAGATACATCGCTCATATGATGGGTGTGTAAAGGATTGGTGGCCGATGATGCTATATATTATATACTAATTGGGTTAAATTTCTAGTTTGACTAGAATGATTTGTGTATGCCATTGTACTTCAGCGGCAAAAACCATCAAATTCCGTACAATTAAATAAAAGACATGCGATCATTGGCTAGTCTTTGATTAACATTGTGTCAATGTGAATATGGCCTTATCGACTGATCTACAGTCTTTGGGAACATATCGTCAAAATGTCTATTGTGTTGAGAATGAGAAAGCTTGTTTTTCCAGTTAATTAATAAGGCATTGTAATAATCCATGTTTTCCATACACATTTTTGAGTACAATTGTGTCTCAATAGAACCATGCAGACGATAATATGCACCAAAATTTTTAGTTAATTAATAATTCTGTAAAAAGTGGCGTAAACTCAAACCACAGGCGATTCGCGACATAATTCCGTAAAACGTTAACTTTGTTGACTTGGGCGTCGAGTTCTTTTAGAACGGTAATTATATTAATATTAATATAAGCGGCAATTCTATAAGAAAAACTATTAATTTGGCTAGGAGTGCATTTATAGTCTGTTTAATAGAGCATGACTTTTAAACTTACCATCGGACCTGATATAATCAAACCGATAATGTTATATGGTTATTGTTTCCTATCACCTTGGCTGGCCAAATTGACAATGCACCACCATGCTATCGAACACTATTGCTTGAATGTTTTAACATGAAAGAACGAATTTTCAAGCGTGTGAAAATGCATCAAATACAATAAAAGACCTAAAATTAATGAAACATGAACACATGTATGACACACGAATAAGACAACATGGAGGTGATATAGTGAAACAATGAGTGACAATAAATGGACTTAAAACCAAATGTGGGGGAAATGCCTGGGATATATAGCACACGAATGACTAAGAAAAATTTAGCATGACATAAATGTAAAAAATGATGATGAGATTAATTAAAAGAAGGGATAAAAGATCCCGCAGATATAGATGAATATATAAGAAGAGGGGTGACACTGAAAATGAAATAAATTAATGAATGAAATGGTGATGACATGAGAAGATCCAAACTAAATTAAATGAAACGACAACTAATTCAAACAAACTAGAAAATAAAAGGACTATAAAACGAGAGTGCACATACACATTGGCGGGTATATAGTAGACAACGGTTGTTAAATTAAGAGCGAAGTGACGATAATTGTTCATGACAGAAATGACCCGGGTGTTTTTAATTCAATAACATTAGAGACGTTAAATCAGATTTCGTTCAGCAGTAACATATCAACGACGTTGAAAGCGAAAATTTTAAAGGTACTCAATCCGATCAGACGCTCCTAAATTACTATTTCATTGGCTTAGGGGTAAACAATATTTGATTCGAGTCGAGGAACCCACCCATCAAAGCTCAGAGTGATCAGATATTGATTTTTGAAGTTTGTTATTTCTCGAAATGTGTACTAATAATTGCCACATAAACACTTATTCAAACGGACGAATATTGATAACTCTAAAATCAAGTGGTAATAATAACCATTAGATTTTAGAGTTATCCATCTTCGTCCGCAATTTTGACCGAGACCACCCTTTTGACGGCGTGCAATTGGATAATAAACTTCAAAAATCGATATCTGATCACTCGGAGCGTTGATGGGTAGGTTCCTCGACTCGAATCAAATATTTGTTTTACCCCCGAAGCCAATGAAATAGTAATTTAGGAGCGTATGATCGGATTGAGTACCTTTAATATCAGTTTTATCGCCACCCGATACAGTTATGACGTTAGGGATATATCGAGTCAGCTAAGTTTAGGTTGTGATCACTGAATGATTTCTCGCCTTTTGACAGGAATCCAAGTCTCTCAGATGGTATCGCCGCAATCTTGACCACCATAGTGCAGTTTATATGGTTCTCCCTGGATCTGAAATAAATCTGCATGATTATGTCCGACAGATAAAATCTCTTTCCTCATAGATTTCTGATGATACTGTTGTGGGACATATTCATGAAATGAGAATTGTACGGCCACCTTGGCCTCTGAATTATAGGGTATGTTGATTTTTGGACGAAGTTCAAATTCCTAGATGAGTGTTCGACTATTATCATCACTTTGTCTTCGGATTTGGTGGGTTTCATGTATAATTACTAATGATTTAGGGATACTATGACGAAAACCCGTATTCTGGCAATCATCTTGGAAGCCATCTTGATTCCCGAATTGTACCGAAAGTAATTGTTGGATTTTGGATACATCATTCTGCAGTCATTACAACGAGTGACACCAGAATCGCTTCAGTAACACTTTCTTCCGGGTTCGATGGTCAATCGACCAGACTACTGTCCGCCGAACAAAATACACAGCGTATAAGCATGCAGTTGAATCGGGATGAGACACTTCCTCCTGGTTTCAGAAGAGAACAATACACATCAATCGCATTCTCAGACGGGATGGGTCAGACGTACTTTGTATTTCTTTTGTGCTTTTCTTTGCTAAATCCCGGTTTATCAAATCCACCAAATACGTGTGAGTAGGAATGTTGAAAGTGCGCAATAGCCGAATATTTTTATCGCCATTCGAACCCATTTTCTAAAAAAAAAACCGGTTTCAACTGCGGTTCTCGTATTTGTGTTCTATCTGTGGCCGATAGGCTCAATCATATAAATCACCCACTGTCCCCAGAACTGAACAGCACAAAGATAGAACATAAATACACACACAAGAGCACAATTTCTTTGGTCATATTTACATATCATGTATACATATTGGTACCAGGCAGTGCTGGCTGGAACAAATCCTAAACCAAAGATAAACATACATCTAAAATGATGTTTCAACATATTTATGCGCGTTCCGAATTAATTTACATACACATGTATCCTAATATAACTGCGCCAAATTGTCTACCCCTTGAACTAACATCTTTATGAATGTGTTCATTTGAAATTACTGGATATGACTTTAATTCATTATATATTTTTGTGCCAGGTACACTTCTTGGAAATGACATTAGTGCACATGTTATTTTGTATATGGCATAGTCATTTTCTCATTAAAGATCGACCGAGATCATGGCGAGATGGCATATATTGGCAGCGACCACTGTCCTGTGTTTCAGGTGGTACAAGTAATAACATGTAAAATCACTGAACCAGGTTCCAAACATGTTGCGGTGACCGTTATCTGGGCATTGGTATCAAATTGAATAGTCATCAAATTGGTCATAATCAGATAAGAAAGTTTGACTGAGAGATAGCATTTTATGTGAATAAAAACAGTCTATTATATATTTCAGAAACGTTTTTCTATTTGAATTGTTCAACTTAGCTGCCACTTTCTATATTATTCTAGTATGTCTCTAGCTCGACAATAGTATCTTTTGAACGACGAACATTCAGAACAGACCTTAGAGGCACGGGCGGCGTTCGTTGCAGAAATATTCACATTTGTTCGAATCGCCATCAACAGAAGGAATATTAAAATATATATAGTTTTGTTCATATGCCAAACATAATCAGCGCGTAAATAGTATATTGTCGTCAAGACGTACGATGGTGTACACAAACAAGAGACTGCTCGTGTTACAAAAGTGTTGCTTCTGTTTACATAACACGGCGCAATTCTATTGGTTAATCACACAATAATGATATAAACGCTCTTTATTATTTCCATATCAGGAAAACAATAACAAATAACGCTCTTTATGTTTACCATATCAGGATCTAATCAAAATCCAGGTTCTGTTACGTTTTTTGCTTTGGTTTACATGTACATAACAAAGGAAAAACATTTGATAATAACACTGTTTACGCCATATTTTGATTGGTATACGAACAAGGTATGTCTATATTTTACTATTATGGCGGTTTTTGACGTAGGTGAATATTTTAACAGCATACCCACCGCCAACGCCGCCCGTATCTTTAAGTAACGACGTATATAAAATACAATGTTTGCCTGTTTGCGACTCGGGTGGGTGTGATGTTCGTGCGTTTTTAACATTTCACCCACATGCCAGATTTATCCCAAATATGGACCACGTACGTCCTGTGATGTATCTAGATGCACCAAATGAGAGGAACACATCCGGAATTTGTCTGTTATTTTAATTCATTTTTAATTGCAACAAACCGCCAACCTGTCAACGTATTTTATGAAATAACAACTATAAATGCACATTCTGCCAAATGTCTTGGTATTTCAAAATGGATTTCCTCAAACTCTATTAGGATTTTCCATCTGAAATTTATTACAATCGATTTCTGTGACACAATATTTAATTACCATCAACCCGTTGAAATTATAATTTACGATTTTACTGTTTTCAGGTACCAAGAAATTCTAATTTAACATCGTTTTCCGTTTCGTTCTTTTGAAGACCCAACGTTGAAAATAAGATATGATATAAACTAGTATAGGTTGCATTTAAATATAGAGGAAATTATTTTTACTGAATATCCACATCTTTCTGTACCGATATCTGCTGTATGGCTTAAGCATATAACTGCTTGCAAATTACTGCAGTCACACTCCAGTTTAAACTCCAGGATGTTCAATATTCGTGTATCGTAAACACAGTATGCTAGTGGTTTTAATAGCTTGGTTATCTATCAATGTTTTGAACATCACGAGTGGACGATTCCTTATTTTCCTTTCAAGTTATTCCAATCCAGGACGCATGTGGGCAGCTGAATCCCATTTAACTATTTAAATAAAATTCGCTTCTACCAAGCACCATAAACAACGTACGCCAAGTGTTGTCCTTTACATACACACAGATAATGCAGCTCTTGGAAAACAAACAAGCATGTCGTCGTTTTATAAAAACGACACGTTAGCAGACAACGGCGTCAATGGACGCAAGGAACAATGGGACCTTACTGATGGATCGAGCGTTGCCTCTGGTGACTACAATCAACCGTGGTGGTACGTCGATCTCGGTGCTGCCCTCGACATACGTCAGGTTGTTCTCTATAACAGAAATGATGCAGATCAATGTGAGTTAATTATTGCATATCTTCGATGAATACAAAAGAATGGCTCATTTCGAAAACAAGGTGGAAATTACGGACTGGGGTTAAAGTCCAGTAATTTATATATGATACCACTAGCAGGGTTGTACGGTGTATCACGGGTTAATAAGTAACCAATATTTTACATATGTTTCTATCGAGTAACAAATATACACAAGAATGTAGACTAAACAGTCGCAAATTCCTTATAAATTACAAAGATTAGCCCTTTTAGTGACCTGACTCTGACTCGGACGTAGGGATATTCAAGAGATAGAAATTGTGCGAAACTTTTAGCAATGTACAAAGTGGGGCATCTTATCCGACAAACATTCATTTTGGAAAATTAAAACCACAACGATTGATTCATTGCATCATAGAGACTCTGAAATAACATAACAGTTTGTAGGTCAATCGGGGAACTAATGTTCTGTGAATATTGTGCCCCCCCCCCCCATCCGCTGATCGCGGTGCGGATGATGGCACTTCGGAATAATCAAACTTCACCATTGTGTTTATTGTATTAGGGTTTAGTGTAAACAATATTTTATTTGAACAAGAGAAAATTATAAAATTACACGAGGCTTCATCCATGAAGGTGAAGTTTGATTGTGATTCTATGAGGTACAGAATCATGGAGGGATCAACTGAGATAGCACTACTTCGCATGCGGACGGTTAAAAACTCAGGAACAACTGTGACTCAGTATACCCCAAGAGAGCAGAACGCTGATTATATTCACCAAGCGTTGAATAAACACGATATAACTAACGAGTCGTCCGTAAAACAAAGGATTTAGGCAACCTGCATGGACCACACGCCCCTGGGAAATATTACTAAAATACCAATATAGACTATACCAGTGTAAAGGTTCCAACCATCGATGTTGGCTAAAACCACACCAACTATCAAAACCCTACAAATTCTAGAAATCGATAATTGCAACCAAAACATCCCCCCGGTGTGTCTTATTGGCAATAAAATTCCCTTTCATTTGACATATAACTCGGCGAAATCGAACGAAGCGAAGTCGAGATATGATATCGGAAATTACCGAATTCTACCGAACAAATCTCAGACGTTTCTAGTTTCCGGAATTCGTTTGATGAATAAAGTTGAATATATCGAGCACAAACACCCCGGGTGAAAAAAAAGAGGTATTGATGTCTTCGGAATGACTTGTAGAATATATATGAGCATTTACAGGTTATGACATCGCCTTTAAGTACACGCTCGCGACAATTTAATGCTCGAAAATATTGATTTTATAACGGGGTCAAAGGGCGTTCGGCGGACAAGGAGAATGACGAGCCGATTTGTTCAGTAGAATTTCTTTGAATTATGGATCAACATTTGACATTCTTTCAGGATTATACTGTGGTATGGTATGTTATATGTTGGCTCGACAGTTCGATGTTGGATAAGCAAAAACTCGAAGTTAAGAGACATACATCATTAGGTTGCGTTGCAGTGACCGATAAATCCTGCAGATGATTCTGTTTTAATTAACCTTGCACCTTTAAAGATACTGAAGAACATACTTTTAAATTACCAATGCGTATTTTCACTCGTATGTGGTTATCCAATATGTTGCTTTCATAGTGGTATGACTTGGAGTTGCGGCCATTTTGACAGCCATTTCATGGCCGCGAGTGTGTTATTTTCTGTCCGTGTTCTCTATTCGCTCCCATACTCTAATTTCACATAAACTGGTATAACTTCGTAATTCTCATGCCACAACATATCGTGCAAACCCTGTTGGACGCAATCTTGGACAACAAAGTTTCATCAAGGCGGATTTTGGAAATTTGCGCACGTTTTGACACATCGCCTTACTTACAATTTGTTTTAGCTTGACCCTGCATTTTAACTTCAACAACCAGACTCTAACATTAAGTTTAAAGGTACTCAATCCGATAATACTCCTCCCAATTACTATTTCAATGGCTTCGGGGGTCAAAAATATTTGATTCGAGTCGAGGAAGTCACCCATCAAACCTCAGATTTGTTAGATATCGATTTTAGAAATCTATTATTTTTCATTATCGGGAATACTTTCTGGCCCAGAACTCAGTCAAAATTGCGTTATTATTACCACTTGATTTTAGAGTTATCCATCCTTGTCTGTTTGAATAGAGTTTTGGTGTACACATCTCGAGCAGGACACAAAATTGACGGCAATTATTAGTACTCATCTCGAGAATATAACAAATTTCAAAAATCAATATCTAATAACTCTGAGCTTTGTTTGATGGGTTCATCGACTCGAATCAACTATGTTTTACCCCCAAAGCCAAAGAAATAGTAATATAGGACCCTCTGATCGGATTGTTGTTGTTGGAATCTGTTGAGATGGGGACCATCTGTTCGGATTGAGTACCTTTAACAACAACGTTATTAACGTCCGCCACACACGCGCTATAACTCGTTGAATTTACTACAGAACGTGAGCTACCACAAAACTCGTCAGTTACTTCAATACGAGCAAAAGAGTTTTGTAAATACCTTGATTCGCCAAATGTTAGAGTATGTTGTACGTCCGTCCACAATTGAATATGCCTTCTAAATGCAATAACTTGACATCGATTACCTATCGAAATGCATTTATTTTCAGTCCGGAAAGACAGAATCATCGGATTTCAAATATTTGTATCAAATAGCAGCCACCAAGCTACCTGGACTGATAGCGCGCTGTGTTACAATGACGACACCGACACTTTACAAGCAGTCTACACCATTACATGCACTGGACATCATAGTGGAAGATATGTCGTTCTCAAACTTCCAACTATCACTTATCTCAACTTCAATGAATTGGAGGTCTATGGTGAGTTTCGATGTGCATGCCTAATGTGAGATTAGCAAATCGAAGGACCAATCGTCCTTACAGTTTGCTCACAGTGCAAACGTAAATGGTACTTTTTTCCCAACTAACATGATTATATGGCTGATGGCATTTATATTGTCAAAGCTGATGCATTAATTCCGATATAATTGACCTCACGACGAGGCTTTCGTCAATATTAATCCATTCACCAGTAAACGACCTATCATGATTTGTCCTGGCTGACTCGAAAGATATTCATATTTCTCAAGCTTTGATCGGTCGAATGTATCAGCTCCGACAAATGATCTGGATTTCATCGTGCCAAATATGATCTTATGAAACTTAATCTGAAACATCCATATTCTCATTGTGAACTTTTATCATTCAGAAAATTCAACTACCATATGACGTGACTGGGACATCGGCTAAGTTGGGCTAACTTCTGATTAAAATGATAACTGATCACATATTGCCTGTATGTGTTATATCATTAACAAAAACATCTTGTATCCACAGTGTGCAAATCGAATTGGTATGGGGACCAGTCCAGTGGATGTAGTCAACAGTGCACTGATCGCCATTGTACTGGACGTAATAACTACAGTACGTGGACTGGACAGTGTACACAAGGGTGTCAACCAGGCTATTCTGGGAGAGACTGCAGACAGCAGTGCCAGGCGAATTGTGGCGAATGCACTCAATATACAGACGACTGTCTATCTTGTGACAATAGCTGGTTTCTCACTGAATGTCAGAGTAGATGCCATGATGGCGGTAATGAGTGTGAGCGACACACCATAAGCTGCCGGTCATGTTCAGATGGAACCTACGACATTATCTCCAACTGCAGTTGGTCTTGTGACCAGTTGCATTGTGCAAGGGATGCTTGTGATGACAAGGGACTATGCAGATGTGGCTGCGTAAACGGCTGGTATGGACAACACTGTATTAAGACATGCCCGGATCACTGCGAAAGATGCAATCATATTGTTTATGTGAAGTTTGTCAGCGGGGATACTATACAGAGCAGACACGTTGCCATCAGTGTCCGGTAGGATGTGAGACGTGCGATTCTCGAAGCAATTGTTCGAGCTGTTTCTCTGGAAAGTATGGCTCGACGTGTTCATCCACATGTAATGATAAATGTGCTCCCGGAGGATGCGACCAAGGAACAGCAGCCTGTTTAAAAGGGTGTCTGGGTGGGTGGGATGGTGAAACCTGCTCTGTCTCAAAACGTGAGTTGTCATAGTATACTTATAAGAATGTGTATGGTTGTTTTTGAGAAATGAGACCGCATCGCCCAAGATGTCAACGGCATTAATATGAAGATCCAATGCACATCTGTCACAACATATTACGTTTATAAGGGCGTATATATGTGTCTGTATCCACAAATTGTCGTCGACGGTGCATGTGAGCTCCCATATTCGTACGTTTTAGACTAGACTTTTCATGGAGTTTGGTGTAAACAATATTTATTTTTAAAAGATCAAACATTTAACACAAGCATAATACATATATAGATGCAGATAGATTGAGAAAGAGGATAGGACAACAAGCACCACGACATTTTAAAAGTCTGGAATTGAGATATGGGTACAATATTGTAATGAGGGAGTTAAGGGAGAGAGACAGGGGCTAAGGGTGTGTGCGTGTGTGAGAGAGGGAGAGAGGGAGAGAGAGAGAGAGAGAGTGAGAGAGAGAGAGCGACAGAGAGCGAGAGAGAGAAAGAGAGAGAGGGAGAGCGACAGAGAGAGAGAGAGAAAGGGCGAGAGAGATGTTTGACACAACATACATTGGATACAAAACAACACAATGGAGCTTACAGATGGGATTAGCATCTAGACAGATTGTTGATGGATTAATCAATGTCGCATGGCTACGACCAATATTCTCCGAAAATAGTATGTTATCGAGGATCTCCATAAAGGAGCAAAGGACACACATGATGTCAAAATCCCATGCACTCATCTTTGAACAATTTGTTACAAATAAGACGACACGTGTGTAATCCAATTTCCAGTTATCATTTTTGGTTTTCTGGGTAACATGATGATTATGTCGGAAGGCGGAAAATACTGGATAATCTTATATTCTCCGTGGGCGATGAGGAGCTGCAAACTAAATTTAGGAATACATAATTATTCCTATTTAATATATACCCGGTCCACAGTATGGCTACATTTAATTTACCGTGAGTTATTATAATTTTCTATTTGAACAAATTGGTGCGCTTTGCATCCATCGTTTCTGGGATGACTACATTGAAACGTTTATGTTACGTTATGTTATACTTTTTTATCTTTCGCCTTCAGCAGGAAATAGTGGCTACCCACTTGTGGCGGTGCTTGTTCCAACCATCCTCCTAGTCTCTCTTGTCGTCCTCGGGCTGGGGTACATAGCATTTCGCTACCGAAGGTTAGTATAGCATACAGTTCCTAATTTGTCATATTTGCTATACATATGTTTTTATTATCGCATTAGATAAACCGATAAGAACAATATAATATTTGATATTTAATTTAATAATTTATTTTTTAAATCGTGAAATCTACAAAACGTTTTGAGTGGAAATATACCGTGTTTACATAGTGTTTGAACAGAGTGATAACACAAGGGGTGAAATGAGCATACATATGCGATCCGAATTAACGCTCCCAAATTACTATTTCCCCTTGGCTGCGGGGGTAAATTATATTTGATTCGAATCGCGGAACCTACCCATCAAATCTCAGAGTGATCAGATATCGATTTTTGAAGTTTGTTATTTCCAGAGATATGTCAGTTTTGGGGTCCTGGCAAATATTCGTCAAGCCGACGGCCTCGGACCAAATTGCGGATGAAGATGTATAATCCAAAAATCAAGTGGTATTTGACAACCCGGCCAAATTTCGTTGAACAAAATGTTGATAAATAACACGTCTTGGGTAATTTTATTCTACAGCTAAGTGTGGATAGCATTATCTTTGGGCAATTAATCGGTTATGATACCTGAAGCGGCATTTAAAAAAATGTTGTTGTAATTAATCTGATGATATGGGGACAATCGAATCGGTTGATTTCAACACATTTAATTAAATACATATATATATATTTTAAATAAGCTTACCATTGACCTATTTCAGAATCAAATAATTTCTAACATAAACCTATATGTGAATATTTAGGTCCAATATGAACCTATTTGCACGAGAATATGTCGCAGCACCAAATGTAATCTTTTTATATTTGTGTTTTCATTGTGGCCCGCGCTATCCAACGGAAAACCGGCATAAGTCCACTATGAGCTTATTTCAGAATCAAATAAGTCCAATATGAACCAATGTCAATATTTAGGTCCAATATGAACCTATCTGCACGAGGATATATTGAAGTAGCATAATAAATATTATCTATATACATAAAATAGTATATGTATGTCTACCATGTGCGCTTCCCACACACAAGGGCCGTAGGGCCCTCCGACTCTGAATAAAAGCCTATTTCAGCTAGTAAACAATAAAAACAAAATATCCATTATTAAGGATATCCTAAATGTGACAAAGATGGCCGAATGAGTTTTTATACCCCTCACTCCGATGAATGCATGCCATTGCAAGACTATGACTCCAATTCACATAAAATTTCTCAAGGACATAGGACTATGATTGAACATTTGTTTGGCATCACATGCATATTTTAAAAAGATATATTTGATTGAGAAAATTAACTAGAAAGTGAGTGAATTTACCCCAATCGCCAGAAGTCAAAACTAATAACGCAAAAAAATAAAATAAAAAAATGTTGGGGCATATTATATATATATAGATTAGGATGCCAGGATGAGAAGAGGGACCACCATTTATAAAAAAAAAACCTCAGTTTTAGCTACAACTCCATTGAGTTCAAGACACCCTCCATCAGTTGAACACAAATATGTGGCCATTTGTTTGTTGGGACTATTTTTGGTATGTGAAGCCAGTTGGCAATGAAGTGAGCTGGATCATAAGGATGTAAGTAGCTGTCTATTTTGCCCATATTTTACCAATACCTCATTAAAACTGATACTTTATACATATTTAAGCAACAAATTGCATTGTAATATATATTTCCAAAATTCCCTAAGATATATGCATAATATATTGTGATACTGGTACATTTTGATACAAATGGCCTGGCATACATTCTTACTTCATAAATTTTCTAACTGAAATTACCCTAGACAGTTGAAAAACAAGACTAAGAAGCTAGCATATATTATAATTTGAAATAATTATAGTATAGTTGCCCCTAATATCTTCAACAAAATATTTTGAACTCATTTAGTCATCCATTAAACCGAAATCAAATAGAGATTTCAACATGTTTTTGTATTTCAGAGATAAATGATCAAATTAACAATACAACAGCCCTAAAAAATAATTTAGATGACCGATTGCGCAGTTATCTACACCTGCACGAATTACAGATGTTGTCGAGTATTTCCGTATATTGTATGTAACCTTGTTTTGATTGCTTTTCATAAGAATATTTCGTATCAGCAAAGCTCTGCAAAGAGGAAAACGCATGCGACACTAAAAATATATTTGGGAAAGACCGGGAATCCATGAGTACAGTGCATTATTCTGAAGTTCCGCTATTCCGAAGGTCCGTTATTCCGAAGCTCCGCTATTCCGAAGGTCAGCTATTCCGAAGATCCCCCATTCTCTTATATATGCGAGTCTCTCATGGAGCCTCGCATATATAAGAGAATACATTTGCCTCATTATACTTACATTGACCTTGTAAGCCAGTGCATGCTCTTATAAGTACGGGGCTCTCGGTGTGAGACCTACACATATAAGAGAATGCACTGGGACAGGATACTTAATGCTGCACCAGCGCGTCTCCCGTCACGAAAGTGGTAATTGACGTTCTGTCGGAGTTACTTCGGCTCCGGCGACTGGAAGCGACCCAAGCTGCAAGACAGAGCTCAGTCCCCTCGCAGTCACAACGCAAGCTCTGTCAGCGAACCAATGACTGCTATACGTCCCTCTGTCAGCGAGTTAGTCACTGCTATGCGTTCCGAAGCGCGGAGTGTGGCAAATTAAGGGACGTAAGGGGAGTAATCACAAAGACTAAATGGTTCCAAGCAACTAATTATATATATAGAGTTACGATTCTTGAATTCCTTGTACGCAACAAACGTTATGTACAAGGAAGTTTAATTGAAATCGTCGTAAAATTGCTTAATTGGGTGACCATTGATTGCTCTTACTTTATACTATAGATTGTATCATTGCCAAAAATTACCAATATGCAATTACCATATGCATTGACTTGACTTGAAACATATTTTATTTGCAAAATATACAAAAGGGATTGGGGCACAAGTTTTTGCAACTTATGAAGCCCCTCTCCTAATACAATATTGTAACATACATGTGATCAAGATGACGGTACAAACTTATTTACATGGTGAGAAGTTATGGGAGATATAGTGTGTAGCGCCTTCCAGAGATGATCCAACATGAGATTGCTTCTTATCTGTGAGAAAATTTGTATTTGAAGAATGTCACTACTTTATTATGTTGGAATGATTGACAAGTGCCAATATATTATCTATTCTAAGTACTTTTATGTTGGTTGTAAAATATAATGGTACACTTGATTCGTTCTCTATTTTGTTATTGTTGTCAACCCATCTTATACCTCCTTCCAAATTATGCAGACACAATTTTGGAAACTCGTTTAAAGATACGGGCGGCGTTGGGGTACCACTTTTGTAATTTGCACAGAAATTATATGCACTGTATTCCACCGAGCTCTATTGTGTCATATTTGAGTGAATAAATAATTGAATTGAATTGAATTGCAACACGGACAGTCTCTTGTTTACTTACACCATCGTACGTCTTGACGACAATATACTATTTACGCGCTGATTATGTTTGGCATATGAGCGGAATTGTATATATTTTGGTGTACCTTCTGTTGATGGCGATTTGAACAAATATAAATATTTCTGCAACGAACGCCGCCCGTGTCTTTAACTGAATATATGGATAATGTAATTTAAATTTGGACCATTTGCGTTCGTTCAGCTTTAAATTATTTGACTCCCACTCCGAATACGAGGTGTGTAATGTTATTGATTGTACTATTTTCAGATATTCAAGTGGAAGGAGCCAATATTACTCAGGGACGAATACTGGAGGTATGCTCAAGCACGCTAACTAACATTATCGTGGGGCTAAACTCATTCATCCCATTGTTGAAAGAGTAGTTTCGTTAACTGTAACCTCTTAATGCGAATACCCATCTGCGTCGTATCACATCGCATTACATTGCTGCTCGACTGCTAATAATAACCCTTCGTTAGTAATACCGGATGTAATAGCCAAACTGATGCCATAACACTAACATTACACTTCAATTTTCCACGAATCGTGAAGTTAAGTGTAGACAATTTTGGCTAACAACATACAAGTATATCTTACATTACGACTGGGTAGGACTTGTGACCTTCCACTGTGCCAATAATATGCAGTTTTATTATCCATCCCGTAACCAACGCTCTTTCTGATTGGGCAAAAACCGCCACTTGATAATCCGGTAAAAGTCATATTGGGCTCCTGAATGTCATATTGGGCTCCGATGTGTGCAATATGACTTTTTTTTTTATCAGGACTCTGTGACGTCACGAATTAACTATTGCGAAATAAATCGGTGAAATTGTGATGCGCGCGTAACACTGGTGGATTTAGCAGACGTTTCACTTCCGCATTGAGTTTTTTTCATTTTCATGTTTACTGTTCCAAATCATGCTTTCTGATGATCAAATACAGGCTTTTCTTGAGAATTAAGTGCCGATAAATACCAAAAGTAACCACTGTACACAACATTGTATAATAACTTTATAATATTTGTCAGCGATTTGAATATCTTGATAACTGAAGATTAATTTATAACGTCATGGCTAACGAGCGCTAAACTGCAGCTGAAAATCAGTAACGTATATGTTCCGCTGAAAGTCCTGATAATTTGACATATATTCAGGACGAATAAGCAACAAAACATATATATAACGTTGTTTTATGTAAACATGGTATATAATAAGCGACTTTCTGATGAATCAAAACGCTGTTTCTTATTGGTAGCGAAACACACCCATTTGTGTTAACAGAGCGGCAGCAATTGCGATAAATAAGTCATCGCATTATAGTCCCTTAAATGATATCACCGGTGTAGCTTTTCTCAATCGTTATCGATGCCCTCTAATCCATTGAGCACGCGTTGCCGAAAAGATTTTTGTGGCCGCCCGTAACTGAAGTTGTGCCGATTCATGCGATCGAATATTCCATTATTGGTCTATATGCGGTCTGAATCGTTAATCTTCCTTCGTGTGATGTCATATGAGTGACTACTAGCGACACGCAGTTCTCTAAACTACATGTATGGGTATGACACATCTCCAACTGATAGAAAGAACACAAATTATAGTAACGTAGTACCCTGTTCGTAATTATGATCAGTAGCAGTTCATTATACGAAAGGTGTCAATTATTGTTAGTGCATTACATCTACAATTCTACATATACCCTCTAATTAAGGTAATATCGGCAAACCTCTCCAAACCGGACCCTCTATAAACCGAATCACTCTCCATACCGAATAAGTTGTCCGGTCCTGAATTCAACCAAGTGCATTCCAAAATTACCTCTGTAAACAGGAAACTCTATATTCCGGACATCGGACGGCTTTCATAGTAAAAAGTGAATGAATACATTAATGTTTACCTCATCGCGGTATTAGCTGTGAAGTCACCATTGTTCACTCAAAGTGTTAAATAAACACACAGTTATCTAATAAGACAGCTACCGTTATAATCCGGTTCGTTAAAAGCATTCGCCGAACAAAACACCGGTAACTAAATTGGTATGGATATTCAATAGTAGAAATTACTATACTAACGATGTGACATTTTTAGCGACATTTTAAATAAAAATCACCGTAAAATTTATCTTTTTCCATGTTTCCTGTCTTATCTATACATGTAATATATCTTAACAGACCATGTATTTAATTTTTATTATAACATGTTTTATCTATTGTTATTTATATTTTAGTAGGTACCTTATTGAATACAGTTTAATTAATCAATAATGAGCTGGTGTGTGTCTTGACAACTCTCCGTCTTAGTAATGACCTCAATACATTCCGATCGTAGTGCGATTTTCTATAAACCGAACACCTCTCTAAACCGAACAGAAGGGCTGGTTCGAAGGTTGTTCGGTTTGGAGAGGTTTAACTTTGTAACTTATTTGCCGGATTCGTCATCTCCGGTATAAACTGTCTATACAAGCATCTAGGTTTAAACACCGTCTGATAGCTAAATCCGTGGATCAAACCAGAGACCACAGGTCTAAGTGACGCCTTCGTCCTCTCTGGTTTAAACAGGGTCCAGCTACACCCATTGTCTGTATAGTTGATATAATTAATCGTACTTGCCTAATTCCGACGCTGCGTTCTATCGACAGCTAAAATCTAGTTACATGTACGACAAAGAGCAAATTTTGATTGGAAGCATAATTGTGGGGATAATTGTTTTGTCAATTACGATATTTTATTTGCGTTTTATATAACATTAAACTTTAAACCGGCAACTAAACCATATAATTCAACGGTCAAGATAAACTCGGTCTAGGGAGGCTATAATTCATATGCCGATTCCGTCTTTTCTGGACCGCGGTTTAGGGTGCATTTACACTGAAAAAGAACTGTATACAGAACTGTATGAAGTCACGTGTCGCGCATTACTGTGATCACAATATGATTACTAATAGTGAACGCGCGCTGATCAGTACTCTGGTAATTGACAATTCACTACGAATCGTTTCAGTTTAGGCCAGACATAAAAATGGATCAGCAGACAACAGCGATATGGTATGTGCCGCATGTATTTAAAGTGTATCCTTATACCACTTGATAGTGGTTCAATCAGGACACAATCTTTCCAAGTGTCTGAAATTTCCAACTTGACACCCGCCCCCATGATAAGGTTGGAAAATTTCCAGCTGATGGCCATTCCAGCCCAAATGTTTTATAAAAAGTAGGAGATTATGCAAATATTGGTCCGAAAACAATAACTCCCCCCCCCCCCCCAATAAAATGTTTGAAAATCAAACTACAAGATCATTTTCAACCTATTGTTGGTTTGGAAATTACAGCTAATGTCGTGTCAGGTATGAAATTTCCAACTGTTGAAAATTGTGACCAAAGTTGCCACGTCCCTGTCCGTGTTCAATATTCGAAATACACGGGTTGAAATGACAACGAAAACTAAAACACATTCGCCAAGCCCGAGTAACAATTAATCAAAACTGATTTGCCTGTCCCAGTGCTTCGACGTTGACCGTGACGTATAGCGGACACGATTTTTGCTCACACGAACTAATACCGTTTTCTTTCTGTGTGCATTTCTATATCAACCCGTTTACACTAGTCTGCGTGTAGATCTATGTGCAGTTATATAGCAATGTAAATGCACCCTTACATAGGTGGAGCTGTACATACTATCGATTGATGGCGTGTCTATAAGGTGTGAGTGGCGGCTTGGTATTGTCATACCACTATTGATTCATTCTCAAATGAGTGTTCATGCGCTTGTTCGCGTTGATTGTGGGCGTGGCAATAATCCGGCCTGCCTGTTGTCCCGGTAACTGGATAGTTTGCTTGCATGCACATCTCACCGAATCAGTTAGCGACTAAACTACCACAAACGCCCCTTTAGACCCGGTCTGGCTGAACGGTGAATGTAGATTTAAATCAGGGTTAAACTCGAAGATGAGTGACAAACGAATTATACTATTATTTATAGAGTTTAGAGTTTAGAGTTTAGAGTTATCAAGAAAAAACCTAGATAAATTCAAATTATTATTACATGTATATTTATATTACTGGTCAACGGGGACGGCAGGTAGACAACCCACTTGGTTACGCTGTCCCCGATTGCTCATTACATGTTAATATGATCGTACGTGACACGTAATGGAGCAACCACCAAGTTGATCATTATATTCAATATTACAATAATTATAGGATGTTCCGTACAGGGTACTACATGTGCTACACCACTCGGAGAAATGTCTGTGTCGTCACACAAATACCATGTTAGAACTTGGATTGATATATTCGTTATCGTATATAGTCACCAATAGCCGGGTTACTACGGTAGTAGCAGACATTGTCCATCCGGTGAACTATTCAAACCCAGCATTAAAATCATGGTTATGATCAGTCCAAACATATAAGTAAAGTTCGAACATAAGATCATAATAGCTGAGAACCTGGTGTAAATTGAACTGTGGTGGGGCCTCAAGCATATCTACCCCTGCACGTCAGAACAAAATTATGCCATAGCTTGAGGATGGAAGTGAACCATCATCCCACAGCGAAATCAACCAGGCCTGTTGTGTTTGAATAGTTCACTAGATGGGCAATGTCAGGTACTACGGTAGTAATCTTGGCTATTGGTGACTATATACGATTACGAATATATCAATTCAAGTTCTAACATGGTATTTTAGTGTGATGACAGACATTTCTCCGAGTGGTGTAGCACATGTAGTACCCTGTATGTATATATACATATATATATCACAGCAGAATTTTCCTTAGAATTAAAATAATATTAATGGATGGAAATGGAATGCCTTTAATATTTGTATTATTTGAGTCGGTCATAGATTACCTTAGCTGCAGGCAATCAATGCAATACATGTAAACTACAAGTACATGTATGTAGAAAAAGAAATTATGGAATGAAGTGTTGTGAATATGATGCGTCACTTTAATATTTTGAGTCGGACATAGATTACCTTACCTGAAGGCAATCAATGCAATAAGCGATGTACATGTAGAAACAGAAATTATTGAATGAAGTGTAATGAATATGAAGCGTCATTTTAATGCAATATCGATTGGGTGGAAGAGAAATTTCACTTTAATAGTTAACGATGATATACATATAGAATTATATATTATCCCCATTGAAGACGATCAATGCAATGACCAGTGTAGAAATGGAAAAAATGTTGCCTGAATGAATCGATGTGTGAACATAAAGTCTCACTTTAATGAAATGTTGAGATGATGATCAACGATGAATTTGCAATTTCTTTAATGATGAAATTGGTTTACATATACCGGTATGCAGCTGAAAATGTGAATTGACTGAAATGTAATTATGAAAGTGTCAATGACACTGTAGCTCAATGTGGAAAGGAAATAATTTCATGTGTTACAGTTAATGGAGCAATTAGGAATGTGGAAAGTTGAAAGGCCTAGTTATGCACAGATTAAAATCCAATATGGCCGCGACAGCCATGTTTTTTTTGCCAAATGACCCAAAAAAGACTCCTTCCTATTTACATGTCATTGTTAACATCCTTCACAAATTTCATGATGATCCTACAAAATATAAGACCTGTAGCCCATGTCAAAGGATTTAGTCGTGCAAAGAGTAAAATACAAGATGGCTGCTGGCGACCGGGTTTCTTGATTGAATTCAAAATGAATCTTTTCCCATCTACATGTAAATGATTTGACCAAAGATAAGACTTGTAGCCCTTGACAAAGAATTTAGTCATGCAACGAGTATAATCCAAGATGGCTGCTGGTGGCCATGTTTTTGGCTGAACAACCCCAAAATTACTCGTTTCCCATCTATGTTAATTTTAACATCCATGACAAATTTAATGAAAGTGTCAATGACACTGTAGCTCAACTTGGAAAGGGAATAATTTCATGTGTTACAGTCAATGGAGTGATTAGGAATGTGGAAAGGCCTAGTTATGCAAATAGTAAAATCCAAGATGGCCACTGACAGTCATGTTTTTTTGCCGAATGATCCCAAAAAGACTTGTTTGCATTTACAAGTAATTGTTAACATTCATCACAAATTTCATTATGATCCGACCTGTCAACATCCATGATAATTTTTATGAAGATCAGACAAACAGTACAGCAGTATGGCCTGTAGCCCGCGTCAACGGATTCAATTTTGAAATCCAAGATTGCTGAATGACCCCCAAAATTACTCGTTCCCATCTACATATCAATATTAACATTCATGACAAGTTTCATAATGATCGGATGTGGTCTGTAGGGTGTACCAAAGGATTTAGTGATGCAAAGAGTAAATTCTAAAATGGCCACCGGCGGCCATGTTTTTTTGCCGAATGACCCCAAAATGACTCGTTTCCCATCTACATGTCAATGTCAACATCCATGACAAATTTCATGAAGATAAAAAAAAAACAGATAGGTCTATAGCCCATGCTAATGGATTTTGTAGAAATATTTAGTCATACAAAGAGTAAAATCCAAAATGGCCATTGGTGGCCATATTTTTTTGCCGAATGACCCCAAAATGACTCATACCCATCAAGAGGTCACCCTGATGATCCATATGAAGTTTGGTGATGATCAGATCAGGGATGTGGTATGTAGGGTGTGTCAAAGTATTTAGTGATGCAAAGAGTAAAATCCAATATGGCTGCCGGCGGCCATGTTTTTTGGCCGAATGACCCCAAAATGACTCATACCCAACAAGAGGTCACCCCGATGATCCATATGAAGTTTGGTGATGATCGGATCAGGGATGTGGTCTGCAGGATGTGTCAAAGGATTTAGTGATGCAAAGAGTAAAATCCAATATGGCCACCAGCGGCCATGTTTTTTGGCTGATTCATCCTAAAATTACTCGTTCCCATCTACATGTAAATGTCAACATTCATGACAAATTTTATGATGATCAAACAAACAGTACGGCCTGTAGCCCGCGCCAATGGATTCAAATTTGAAATCCAACATGGCCACCAGCGGCCATGTTTTTTGGCCAAATGACCCCAAAATGGCTCGTTCCCATCTACATGTCAATTTCAACATTCACAAGAAATTTCATAAAGATCCGACCAAAGATACGACCTGTAGACAGCGCGAAATTATTTAGTGATGCAAAGAGTAAAATTCAAGATGGCTGACGGTGGCCATGATTTTTGGCCAAATGACCACAAAATGAATCGTTCCCATCTAGAGGTCACCCCGATGATCCATATGAAGTTTGGTGATGATGGGATCAGAGATGTGGTCTGTAGGATGTGTCAAAGGATTTAGTGATGCAAAGAGTAAAATCCAAGATGGCCACCAGCAGCCATGTTTTTTTGCCAAATGACCCCAAAATGACTCATTCCCATCTACATGTCAATGTCAACATTCATGACAAATTTCATAATGATCTGACCAAAGTAAGGACTTGAAGCTGTGCCAAAGGATTTAGTCATGCAAAGAGTAAAATCCAAGATGGCTGCTGGTGGCCTTGTTTTTTCGGCCGAACGACCCCAAAATGACTCATTCCCATCTACATGTCATTATTAACATCCATGAAAAATTTCATGATGATTAGACAAACAGTACGACCTGTAGACCGCGCCAATTGATTTAATTTTGAAATCAAAGATGGCCGTCAGCGGCCATGTTTTTTGGCCAATGACCCCAAAATGACTCATTCCCATCTACATGTCAATGTCAACATTCTTGACAAATTTCCTAAAGATCAGACCAAATGTACGACCTGTAGCCCGCGCCAAAGGAAATTGTTGACGGACATACATGTACATGTACACACGCACGACAGATGCCAACCCATGGCAATAGCTCAAACTTACAAAGTAAGATGAGCTAATAATGAATATGTGATGTGTCACATTTAATGAATTGGCAATGACATGATGACAGTGGTATGTAAACGGTCACTGCCGTTCGGTTTAATATGATAACACGGTCTACAGGTATTAGCGGGTTGTCACACCAGACGTTGAAGAAAATTATGATATATGTCCATGAGGATCTTTCTAAAGGTCGGGTAAGTGTTGGCGCTGGGTATTGTGTTAAAATAGTCACATCCATGATCCATTAAAACCGCCATATTTAATACAGAATTAATATTATAATAATCAAACCTTGTTCTTATACAAATCATAAATACATGTACCACATTAATTTCAGCATGTTGTTATCATAATGTTATGTTAGTACTTTGTGTTACATTGTTTGTAAGCAAAAGTCATCTTACGTAAACAAACATTACATGTACATGTACATGTATGTAAAGAGTATGCGATAAGCAAAACACTCAACACCGAGTAGACCCCCACTGCATGTACTAGTACCAGTATATGAACTTTTGTTGTTTGTTTACAACATACTGCATTACCGGTATAGCCAATAAGCTAAATCTCATATTTTGGTGTTGAATGGGTTACCATCAATCACTCTCGACCTAATCAATCGCCACGTTGTCTGAAAGTGATTTGCTTATCGCTCACTATTTACATGCTGTATATATACAAACGCTCAATGGAAAATAACGCATTCATAATAGCAGAGGCGGACTGGGCCAAGAAACCGGCCCGGGAAATTAATATAATACCGGCCCATCTGTTTTGGGGGGGGGGGGGGGGGGGTCCACAGTCCACCTTGGAAAATTCCAACTCCCCCCCCCCTTGAATCAGAATCAGACCAAATACATTTTTTTGCATAATTCCATTTGCACCTCTGGTCTAATATCATATATATTCATAAACCATGGTTCTATATATTCCCGGTATGAGACCATTCAGATATTTTTACCTGAAAAATTGCATAAAATCTAACATCTAGCGGTCTAACTCCAGACAAATGCACACGGCTACGGACAAGAGACCAGGACACACCGGGCTGTTCGGCCCGGGGTGAGAACATTTTGAAAAATATACAAGAAAATCTCGAATCCGATAAACTATACTGGCATCAACTGAAGCGTTCCTATTTTCTTGTAAATTTCAATTGGGGGAGGGGTGCGTAAGAATTTTTTTGGGATTTACAGCTGGGAGTTACCGTTAAAATCTCGAGATTAATGGGGTCTTTATGTGGTGTTATATGATGCCGACAAGTTCATTTAATGTCAAAATTACGATTAGCCAATTCGGCTGGTTAAACAACACATGTGGCGGCCCACGTCCGGAATTTTCCCGGTCTCCCGATCGGCCATGCAGTCCGCCTCTGCCCTCATGAATTTATGTGAAAAGAGTACCATCTTATTGGATACACGGCTGGTTAAACAACACATGTGGCGGCCCACGTAGGTTTCATTTGCGGCCCAAGTTGTGGTTGGGCGGCCCAAACACATATACCCCCCACCCAAACCGTAAAAAAAAACCTCGGATTCTCGCTTGATAGAAAATCACGTGGAATCAGAATTTTTCCGGCCTCCGGCCCATCGGGAAATTTCCCGGTCTCCCGATCGGCCAGTCCGCCTCTGCATAATAGGATCAATATTCACACTATTAGTATATTCTTGAGGAAATTTTCATAATTTGGTAACTGTTATTTCTAAATTATTATTTATTACATGTATATATGTACATATACAGTAGCTGATGTGCCTGGCTTCATCCAGGCTATTTAGGGAACAACGTTGCCTACCGGTATCAATGTATGAGTATATATCGAGGTCGCAGTCACGGACACAGTCGCACATGAAATTATACCTACCCATATACCGGTAGTTCCCGGGATCAAAGTACATGTACAGTAGACCTTTGGTACATTACCAAATTTTAGCCAGATCAGTTGTGCAGTTTTCGAGTCTATAACACACAGACAGCAATTCCAAAATATAATATAATATAATAGACCAAGTGATGTGATTGACTTCTTCCGCTCTATTTTGGGATTTCTCTATGATCGTCTCTGTTTGGACAAAATATACAGCATCTGGACAAACGATCAGTCGAGGTCCAGAAACATATGAGCGTATGTGTGCTACCAGTACCGTAGGTCAATGTCAAGGACAGTCGCATCATGTGAAATTAGACAGATCTGCCCATATTGTTTCCAGGATGAAAGAAGCCTACATACACAGCTTTCATGATTAGCTACTGGTACGGCAATCAGCATTGCCGAAGCAATTTGCTGCAGAAAACTGGACCATAGTGTTGCCGTAGCGGATTGCCGAAGCCAAACAATCTGAATTAAAAGGGCTGCATAAATGTACCAATCAATTGGTTGAGGTCCAGACACATGCCAATAGTATACCGGTATGAGCATATACCCCGCTGGACAAATGAAGTGTCCATTGGCACCGCAGTGTATTTGCCATTCGGCCGCGGTGTCAGAGTTTGTAACTGCAGTTGAGCACCGCGGCTGAACGACAAGTACACCGTGGCCGAATATCAAGTACACTGCGCCGTGACTGCGGCTGAAAGTGGTTAGATTTCTGATTTGTATCATCTTTTTTCAGTTTAATGACGTACACTGTGGCAACTACACCATGGCCGAACGGCAAGTACCGTACACCGCGGCCGAACTGTAGTTAGCCGGTGGAGCCGCGGTGTAGTTGCATTTCAGCTGTGGTGGCAACGCTGACCGCACTGCGGTTAAGTGGACACTTGCTTTGTCCAGCAGGGTACCTACCGCTATTCTCAAAGTAATTGACCAGAAAAACAGGGTGATACCCCGGTCATGAGGCCAAATAAAAAAGATAATATGTTTCCGTACATCGACCGACCCTAAAAATAACCCGCCGACCCTAATCTTTTTATTGATATTTTGAGAAAAAGTCAAAATTTTCTAACAAAAAAAAAAAAAATGCTCATAAATATTGATAATCATTAGGTGCAAAACACATGGTTTCTAACATAAGCCTGTGATAAGTGACATGACGTGTGACAGTTGTCTCAAAAGCCACAGGTGTGTGATGGGTTGTGGATTGATAGGCATGAATCTTGCAATTTTAATTTCAAGAGAGTGGATCTCATGCCTGCTGTACCATTATGCCTTGTTTGGGACTTATGGAACATATTCATGAGTTCCAAATAAACATGCATGCCCATTTATTATTTTCTTGACAGCATGAGAAATGTACATTTCCATTTCGTTTGACACTTAATATTCAAACAACATTTTACTGGTACACTTCATTGCTTCACCCACCATGTTTCTTTTGCACACATTTAAAAATGCTGGGTGCTATCTAAAGGGGTACTGAATCTGCCAATTATGGGACCATCTCCTTTTATACTCAAGAGAATATATGCAGCAAATTAATGCATTTGAGCCATGGATTAGTGCCAAATACACTGATGTGTTCTATGAGAACGATGCAAACAACATGGTAATTTATATGACTGGAGTCATAAATTCATTTTCAACATACTTACCATGTTGTTTGCACCATTCATAGAACACATAAGTGTATTTGGCATTAATACATGCCTCAAATTCATTCATTTGTTGCATATATTCTGTTGAGTATACAAGGAGATAGTCCTACAAATAACCAGATTCAGGGTACAGTACCCCTTTAATATATTATTTTGTTCAAAATAAATGTTTTGTTTTGATAAACTTACTTTTATAATTGACACCAACTAATGCTACACAGGTTTTGAAAATGTGCTGAACAGTATATTCGTGTCTTGTCATGATTTCTGTTAGAGGATCTTTGTATAGGTTGCAAGGAAATTTAAAATTAACTGAAGACGAACTGCTGGTGGCTGCCAGACTTTCGGGAACACACTTAAAGTAACTGCATTAGTGCTGATCACAAACCCTGTGTACCCTTCAGCAGATTTTCAAAACCTGTGTACCGTAAAATACCCTTCAGCACTTTTATTTGGTGAGTGACCCCCTTCAGCCCAACTGACATCTTCAACAATCAGTTGAACTTTATAGGATTTATTTTTATTTTATATTTGAAACATCGTGCATGTATACATGTTGACCCATCGACGTATGCATGCATATAGACATAGGTCGATGATAAACCTACATGAGAATGCATATCAGTTTTAGTTGCGATGCAGGGTACAGGTAGGTAAGAATTATCTGAGTGACCCAAATAATTTTCCAATATCATCATATTTCTCTTGCTATTCCACATAGTTCAAATCTTTTTGGATTTATTCCGTATCCCCTGCTCTGATTTTCATAAATAAACCGCGAATAAAGCATGTGATTGACTATCCTACGACATTTCCAGCTACGATTTTTACGTACACACGACTGCGATTACGTCGCAAGTGGAGGTTATCAAGGATACACCACGATTTCGCATCTAAAATCAAACGGTGACATTGTAGTCAGCATGCGCAATCCAACTATCGGTTACTTCCGGCCTCGACGGAAATCTTTCCACTTATAATTGAATCGTTGTCTGAACATTCACTAAATGCATCCCTTCAAAGAGTTCCATGAAAATCACAGCGGTATTCAAAACATTTAACACGATGCCCACTATCAGACCGCGGTATCCTTACCGCTCGATACCGTAACTCCACCGCCGTGACCGTCTCGATACCACTACCGTTTATTACCGGTATCACCGCGGTCATGACTGGGGTATCACCCCGTTTTTCTGGTCAATTACTTTGAGAATAGCGGTACCGTAGCTTGCCTGTTCTGGGTTTCACAGGAAAATGGCTAATTTGATTCTGTGTGTTGTTATATATATCACCTCGTTTATTATTCTTTTAAGTTTTTCATAAACATAAAATAAAACAAGCCGAAGATGATTTGTTTAAAACTTCTGAACCATGAAACTGGCGATGTTATCAGAGTACGTTATACTTGTGATAGTTACGTTACGCACAATGTGTTCCCCTATCGTATTGCGATAATCGCCAACCGACTAATTACCATGATCAGATTCACCGGGATTGTTGATGTTATCATCATGTGGACTAAATGTACAATATAAACAAATGTTTTTATTTCTGTTTCTGTTGCCACACTTGGAATTAAACGTGTGCATACCAATATACCATTATACTTGTGTTTGTCTTTATTCAGTAATAATTTCATCGATGTTAATTTGAATTGTGCTCCCTCAAAAAAGGCGCGCGCAAATCCCAAAAGCTCCGAGCGATATATCGGGCACCTACGTTTTCCAAATTCGAAGGACTGCAGAAGTTCCGAAAAACAACCAACGTCAAATGAACAACGATAAAAAACAACTAACAAAAAAACACACTGGCTGACGAATGGTGGCAAATGCCCGATAAATGACAATGACAAATGACAAAAAACAACAAAGAAAAATACTGACCGACAACGAAAAATGACTGATGACGAAAAACAAACGGCCAATGACTACCGCTATTCTCAAAGTAATTGACCAGTCGTGTTTTTCGTTGCAAGTACACTGCGACCCAACTGTAGTTATCCAGTGGAGCCGCGGCGTACAATGTACCGCTATTCTCAAAGTAATTGACCAGAAAAACAGGGTTATACCCCGGTCATGACCGCGGTGATACCGGTAATAAACGGTAGCGGTATCGAGATGGTCATGGTGGTGGAGTTACGGTATTGGGCGATAATGATACCGCAGTCTTTTAGCGGGCACCGCATTAATTTTGTTGAATACCGCAGTGATTTTCATGGAACTCTTGTTCGCGTTAACAAGCGGTATCAGTACCGCGGTATTGGAGGATACCGCGGTATAGTACCGCCATATTAACGGGGTGACACCACGTTATTGGTGGTCAATTACTTTAAGTATAGCGGTAACACGATATCGATGACCAAAAATTACTGATGACGAAAAAACAAACGGCCAACGATAAACACAATGTCGAATGATCGACGACGAAAAATGTCTGGACGACAAACACATCGACCCAGGCCTGCAGGTTTCAAAATTATGTGTAACCTACTAGTATGGTACATGTATTTTTCGTTCGCCTGGTTTGTGCTTTAATAGGCAATCCTAGTCGAAAATCTACGGGATATAATGTACCCTGCTGGACAAAACTAGTTTCCACTTAACCACAGTGCAGTTAGTAATACTCTCGTGTCTGGAATAAAAGTGCAGTCTGGAATATAAGTGCAGGGTGGAAAAACCGACCAGAATTAATATAAGTGCAGACTTGAATATAAGTGCAGGGTGGAAAGTTTTATGGAAATACAGGATATCAAAATTGTGTTTCTAAATTGTGTTAATATAATTTAATTAGCAAATTGGCCGGTTTCACATCGCAATATGTGATACAAAATCCCGGTACTGCGAACAACAATCATATGTTCATTAGTAATACACCGATAGCCGGTCGGTATTAGCAGATTTAATAGCACAATTTGGATTACCCCCCTGGATTGCATTGCTAAGGTCGTATCTACATAATGACGTAGTGTCACGTGGCTCACGGGATTCCGGCACGTGGTTATCGATTTTTCTGTATGACGTATGTGCGCGCGGTACAAATGCATACCGCTATTCTCAAAGTAATTGACCAAAAAAACAGGGTGATACCCTGGTCATGACCGCGGTGATACCGGTAATAAACGGTAGCGTATCGAGATGGTCATGGCGGTGGAGTTACGGTATTGGGCGATAATGATACCGCGGTCTTTTAGCGGGCACCGCATTAATTTTGTTGAATACCGCGGTGATTTTCATGGAACTCTTTGAGGGGAGGTATTTACTCACACATACTTGTTCGCGTTAACAAGCGGTATCAGTACCGCGGTATTGGAGGATACCGCGGTATAGTACCGCCATATTAACGGGGTGACACCACGTTATTGGTGGTCAATTACTTTAAGTATAGCGGTACTTCCATTGGTTAATTTATAGCGGAATCCCGGTTCCTGCATATTGATTTGTTTTGGCCCTTCACACGGCACATGGGCATGGCTGCAGATTAAATATACCGATTAGAATCGGAATTTAATCCCCGTGGTAATTCATAGCAAGCTCTGAATTGCTGCGTGATTTTTCTTCAAATATACTGCAAATGTATTTGTAATTGAGAGCATTGCGCTCTGCATGTTTTAAATCCATGTTCCCACCTGCACCAATCTTTCTGGAGTCCCGCAGAACTTCGACTCATTCAATCGGCTCCCTGTCAACAATATTACTATTCTGTTGACACTTACTAGTACCGTGCAGAGATTTTATAAACAACACTCGATCAAGATTTGTTGTGGGGGGAAAACAAAATCGCCTGTCAAGACCTGTCTTCCAAAATCACAATAGACACAATACACAAAATTAAATAAACGTGCAGACTGGAATAAGCTTCGTGCAGGGTGGAAAATCTTCCGAAATTTAATAAACGTGCATGCACGTTTATTCCAGACACGAGAGTAGTATTGCCACCGTGGCCAAAATGCAACTACCGCTATACTTAAAGTAATTGACCACCAATAACGTGGTGTCACCCCGTTAATATGGCGGTACTATACCGCAGTATCCTCCAATACCACGGTACTGATACCGCTTGTTAACGCGAACAAGTATGTGTGAGTAAATACCTCCCCTCAAAGAGTTCCATGAAAATCACTGCGGTATTCAACAAAATTAATGCGGTGCCCGCTAAAAGACTGCGGTATCATTATCGCCCAATACCGTAACTCCACCACCATGACCATCTCGATACCGCTACCGTTTATTACCGGTATCACTGCGGTCATGACCGGGGTATCACCCTGTTTTTCTGGTCAATTACTTTGAGAATAGCGGTACATTGTACGCCGCGGCTCCACTGGATAACTACAGTTGGGTCGCAGTGTACTTGCAACGAAAAACACGACTGATGACAAATAAACAAAGAATGAAAACGAATGACCAACAATAAACACGACGACAAACTACCAAGGACGAAAAACGATAGTCGATAGACGACAACCAAACAGGAATGACGACAAACGTACACACTGACGACAGTAACGAATGACGACAAATTGTCAAATGATGAAAAACGATTAAATGAATAACATTAAATTAAAATTTAATTTATTAAGCAAACAGACCTACCTTTAAAAAACTTGGATTTGAATAAAATTGCCTCGATCCAGGACCATGTATCATTGTATGTGTTCACAACAGCACTGCCAAAATCTTCCGAAGATTTGATCAGATATCACTTCCTTGAATTGTAATCAGTTATGGACTGATTGAATCACACATGATAAGACGGTAACTATGAATTAGGAAACATACTACATTGCACGCCGCAACACAGAATTCTTTCTTTGAAATTGAATCGTTTGATTTTTTAAAATTTCCATGATCTGATGATGATGAACTTGATTCTTGAACTGTTGAAAGTTGAACGTTTTGGTTCACTGGTTGATTAAATGATTCTTGAATCTTTATCAGTGTTGTCTCTAACAGTTCACAACAGCATAACTCAGTAATTGTCGACAGTGTTGAAGTGGAGAAAACGTAATTCACGAAATCAAGCGAGCAATACTGTCGATTGTCAAAAACTGTTTGCTATGGCGGCGAAGTTCAAGGTGAAGGCTATGGGATATATGGTAGTAATTTCTGGACCACTTAAATTGCCGTAAGCCGGATTGCAGGGCGGTCGCTAGACGGGGAATAATTAGTTATTTACTTATTATGCTTGTAATATCACAATGAATTTTATCAGATGAAAAAACTGTATTTAATTCTCGGTAAGAACTGAGTACTGTGACCTAGAAGAACCTGGGAATTAATTTGATCAGTTGTTGTCTGAGTATTCCACCGCTATATCTGAGCACCCTGTAGTTTCTGCTGGATTCTGCGCAGTGACGAGCGGAAGTCACGTGTTAATTCCGAAAAAATGCATACACTCTTTCCTGAAAATCGTTCCATCGTATAGAAATATATATAGAAAAATTATATGACGTCATCATTCACACACGCCTTAGGTATAAACACCCACCGGGGTGGTTGCTATAATACTACAGTGTATATAAATTGTACTATATGAATGAGTTATGAATAACTGATCATAGTGATAGTCATAGTCAAGTTTTAAACTGGATACGACGATTCTAGCCATAATTTGCGTCAGATAAATACAGTCGCATACCATCTAGTACTATCCACACGAACATATCAGTTATCATAAATTCAGAAGAAATGAATGGACAATGCATATTACATTTTAACACGTTTCCTTCGTGTTGGCTGGTGAGAGAGAAGAGAACGATTGGTGACACGGACGAAACCCATTTCTATATTCGCTAGCGGTGTGCAAAAAAGATCTGTATACCATGGAATTCACCTGTCCTAATGCTTTTTTGCAGTTGATGACACAACAGACGATCGCGTTTACTCTGAGCCGATGGGTTACACACCAGAAAACACACTTCAGAGTTCGACCGATGCCAGTATTTGCGTGGATGAGATGGGAATTTACGAGAACGTCATACCAAAGACAACATGTCACAGTTGAACCCGAATCCACGAGAAATCTGCGCGTTGCTTGCTGAACATCCCGTACTCGATTGTCTGACTATTTAAAGCACTGTTGCTCATCTGTTCCCCAAGATCATTCCTGTCTCGTTTTATGTTCCACTTCGAAGATGAATTTTGTTTACCTTATTTTTTGGATAAGATGGATGCACCCGCGCAAAAAATTGGACAATAATTTATCGAAGTGAGATTTGTCGTCGTTCGCATTGATGCTCCGTATATAATTCTCAAGGATTATGCATGGATAGTATTTGGTTGCATGTGATTAGTCATACCGAAAATTACACTGATCACTAACAAATCTCACATTTTTTTCAGTGACCGACAAAATAGTGAAAAGAGTCTTGCATAAAATAGTTCTACAAACCTACGATTGTGAAATAACGATACAATACACATTTACACACAGTTCACGACCTGTGTCGTTTCAAGAGTTATATGTATGGCCAATACACATGGGTTCCACTTCTTAGTTAACGGATGATCCCCTTCTTAGCTCCACAAATCCAGCTCGTTCCGCTTCTTATCGGTTATAACTGTTCCACTTCCAAGACAGAAATTCATTAAGTTTTCACGTGGAATCCTTTCGAAATGATGGTTTAAGTGATTGTGAGTAATTTATATATTTAACAGTGACAAAATGCTAACAAATATTGGGCAAATGGCCCATATATCACTCAACTTTCTCATTAATATTCCCACTCATATAGCCACTCAACATCATTTGTATCTTGTAAATATTCATACATTGTAATTTAGTATTTATAATCTCCACAAATTAATATCGGTGATATTAATTCAGAATTCAGAATTACCGATATTATTACATTTACTGCCCGGTGAAGCACGACAGCATATCTCCATGCTATCGAAGTGTATCTTACAGAGGAAATAATCTTGCTGATCAGAGAAGATGGTGTAATGTCTAACAATGGCAGGGCGCTCTATCGAACCGTGATATTCGGCGTGAAGGCATCGGAGTTCGCCCACAACCCATGTGCATGATTTTGGATATATTGTTGTCGAAACATTCCCGCTCAAAATGAGACATACATTTGAAACGATCGTAGCTATTTTATCTGCCACATGAACGTAATCGAAAACTCTCTAATCCAAAGCATTTACATTATATATTTTGCTTTTATTAATAAACTATCACTGTGAGACAGGAATAAACTAATCGATGAGCTGTGGTCTTCCATAAACTACGAACATTTCTCTCAGGAGACACAATCATCCCGATTCCGGAATTCCTGATAATTTCAGAATTATCGTAAAAAGTAGTGTTTGACAATTGTCGGTAACTCGAAAAATATGGAGACATCCCCCTGTCGAAACTCGAAAAATATGGAGACACCCCCAGTTATTAATATGTTTATCCTTATAATTAAATAATGTAAATCATGAAGCCAACATCATGTAAATGCACTGTGGATATCCGAATAATGCACAATTATAAATGTTAAGGTGATTGCAATTGACACTATTTTGTTGACGTACATTCGGGACCATGTAAATTGTTTTTGTAAATTGTTAGAAGTTTTGAAATCTACAACAGCACATCATGTCATTTGGTTCATTTGAAATATATATAATAGCTAAAGTTGCTTTATTGTTTAATTCATCCAAAGGGGGGAACCCAGTTAGAAAGTTTGAGATGAGTGTAATGAGACAAAACTACCTCACTGGAAATGTAATTGCAAGGTATACTGGTAAATGACATTGGAACTGAAAATGATTTTAGTGCCTACATCATGTACCGGTATAAATTGCAACTACATGTAACTTGCCTAAGATACCATAAATGAAGAGGGAATTTGCAATTGTTTCTTTCACAGTATGTTTTGACCAGTGCAGTTTTTATATTTATGTATTACATGTGTTTCCATATTTTATCTTTAGTTAGTTTGTTTGTCTTGAATAAACTTAAAGGGCTCCACAATCAGTTTCCTTAATGTATTGTTATACTAAAACACGGGATGATGTTCAGTTGCTTATGGTAGTACAGATGGAAGTTTGTGATAATTAGTTGTTTCGAGTGAATATGTCACATGCTGTATACCGCCATTGATAACAATAACCTTACACCCCCACCCAAATATACTGCATTGCCATCATCACCTTTGTTTGTTTACACATATCCTCCCCATCATTGCACTCTGGTATCCTCAACCAGGTGTACTTCCATGTGATTCATGCAGGTGTACTCTGGTGTTTCATACCTGGGTGTTGCCCACCCAGGTGGCCTTGTTGTGATTCACACATGTGTACCTTAGTGTTTCCTACCCAGGTGTTCCCTACCCAGGTGTATCTTGGTATTTTACACCCAGGTGTACCTTGGTGTATTCCTATCTGGGTGTACCGTGGTGTTTCCTTACCTGTGTGCACCTTGAACTTGTCTTACCCAGGTGAATATTAGTATTTCCACCCAGGTGTACCTTGGTGTTTCGACCCAAGTGTTCCAGGGTGTTTCTAACAGAGTATTCCACGGGCGTTCTTAACGCTCAACTCGATGATTTACCCTGGTGTACCCCAGTATTTTTACCCAGGCGTAACCCCAGTGCAACCACCCCGATAAACTCTGGTGTTCCAACGCCTGGGTACATCAGTGTGGTGCACCGGGATACATCTGGATAAGAATACTGGGGTACACCAGGGTAAAATAATCGAGTGGTACCTGCTTAAAACACCCGGGTGATAGAAACACCCGGGAAAACCCCGTCGAAAACACCATGGAATACCTGGGTGGACACACTGGGAGATACACTTGGGTAGGAAACACCAAGGTACATTCAGGTGAGGAAACACACAGGTACACATGGGTAAGAAAACACAAAGGTACACCTGAGTGGTGAACACCCAGGTAGGAAACGTCAGGGTACACATGGGTTGGAAACATCAAGATACACATGGTTAGAGAACACCTGGGTAGGATACACCAAGGTACCTTGGTGTATCCTACCCAGGTGTTCTCTAACCATGTGTATCTTGATGTTTCCATCTTGATGTACCCTGATGTTTACGGGAGAATCACTCCAAGGTACACCTGGATGGGAAAAACACAGGTAGGAAACACCAGGGTACACCTGGATGGACATATGGGTAATTACACCCAGGTTTATCCACACCAGGGTTTTTGTCTTGTTTCACCCGGTTTAGTCCTGGTAAAACCGGGGTTTCATGGAGTTTTGACGGTTGTTGGATGTCTTGGTAGATAGTTGGACACCCGGGTTTTGGCCCAAAAAATATGGGTGGATTTTTATATGGGAAATGTCAGTATTTAGGTCCAATATGAACCCATTTGTCAGATGATATATTAAAGTAGCATAAAATATTATCAATATATATAAAATAGTAGGATCTGTCATGTGCGCGAAGCGCACATAGTGGTCACATGCCTCTAACGCACAAAGGGGCCACAGGCCCCTAGCACAGACACTGAATAAAGGCTCCCTTCCTGTTTCAGCTAGTAATTTATATTTGAAAGTGGTCTAGTTCGATACGGAACATATGACGAGATAAAATATCTTGTCGACTTGTCGTTCTGTCAGTCATTTTGACATTCGCAGGTCCATGGCAGTTCAAATCGAGAGATTGGTGTTCAATAATGTGAACAAAAATAGTTTCGATATGGGGCAGAGTTAAGACCTGTCAACATTCGCGTGCTGTCACCGGGGGTGTGGTGCATTCTTATAAACACCCGGATATGATGATGTTTGCATGTTTCAACATATTGAGACTTGATTGCAAGGGTGCAAATAATTTAGAACTCATGCACACTGACAAGAATGAAAATCACTTAGTTATCTTTTAGAAATATTTCCGTAACTGTCCACACGTGTTATCTGGAATATTTGCATTTAGCCCGAACAAACAGCGCGGGTCGTCTGGAAGATTAAACATGCATGCTTCTTTCCGGATGTGAAACTTCCTGATTCTGATCAATTCCCAGACTGCGTATATCATTCGCGTTTTTTGATGAGTAAGTCAGCTTTTTCAGTTCTTTTGTGGATAAGCTGTTCCTTGTTCGATCTGGGATCAGCATCACCGCCAAATATATGTGAGTACAAATGTTGTATATTTTCATATTCCTTCCAAAAATGCAATCGTGTCACAAGAAGAGTTAAAGATACGGGCGGCGTTGGCGGTGGGTGTGCTGTTAAAATGTTCACCTCCGTCAAAAACCGCCATAAACAGAAATAATAGTAAAATATAGACAGACTTTGATCTCATACCAATCAGAAATATGGCATAAACAGTATGTTATTGTCAAATGTTTTCCTTTGTTATGTAAACAAGCAAAACACGTTACAGAACCTGGCTTTTGTTTCGATCCGGATATGGTAAACAGAAAGAGCGTTCTTTGTTACTGTTTTCCTGATATGGAAATAATAAAGAGCGTTTATATCATTTTATGTGTGATTAACCAATATAATTGCGCTGTGTTATGTAAACAGAAGCAAAACTTCTATAACACGAGCAGGCTCTTGTTTACGTACACCGTCGTACGTCTTGACGACAATATACTATTTACGCGCTGATTATGTTTGGCATATGAACAAAACTATATATAATTTAATATTCCTTCTGTTGATGGCGATTTGAACAAACATGAATATTTCTGCAACGAACGCCGCCCGTGCCTTTAAACTATTGTTGCAATTACTCCTGAAAAAATGTACAGTATGGATTATCCTTTTCAGTAATACAAGTATGCATTGGAATGCTATAGTATATGAATGGTTGTTTAGGATATATAAGCGGATATTTCATTGATATCTTTTGAAACGTGGCTCAAATACGCATGCGGAAGGACATCACAAGATATTATTTCCAAATAAATAAAGAATGATAATTCAATCATGTATATAGCCATGGGTTCTCACATGGACATATACCTAGCATGAAAGGTCAAGGTCATTGTAAGAAATGCTGTTTTTTATCACTTTACGTCATAATATTATTTGGCTTTATGAATAAAGATACGGGCGGCGTTGGCGGTGGGTATGCTGTTAAAATATTCACCTCCGTCAAAAACCACCATAAACAGAAGGAATAGTAAGATATAGACAGACTTTGTTCTTATGCCAATCAGAAATATGGCATAAACAGTATGTTATTGTCAATTTTGTCCCATTTGTTAATTAAACAAAAGCAAAAAACGTTACGTTTCCTGGCTTTTGTTTAGATCCGGATATGGTAAACATAAAGAGCGTTATTTGTTACTGTTTTCCTGATATGGAAATAATAAAAAGCGTTTATATAATTTTTGTGTGATTAACCAATAGAATTTCGCTGTGTTATGTAAACAGAAGCACAACTTCTGTAACACGAGCAGTCTCTTGTTTACGTACACCATCGTACGTCTTGGCGACAATATACTATTTACGCGCTGATTATGTTTGGCATATGTGCGGAACTGTATATATTTTGGTATTCCTTCTGTTGATGGCGATTTGAACAAATGTAAATATTTCTGCAACGAACGCCGCCCGTGCCTTTAACCTACCTCAATTTGTAAGTCAAGGCTGGTGGACCGACGGACGAAGTCAACCTAGAAAAAAACCCACATTTTTATTCGAAAAGTGTTGTGTATATATTCAACCACGTGTTCTTCTGGGAAAAAATGTCAACACATGTTCAGAGGTGGTGTCAAGATAGCTGGATATTTAAAGGGAGGTTTATGAGATATACATGGAAAGCGGACATTTAATTGATATCCTTTGAAACGTGACTTCAATACGCACGCGGAAAGACATAAGAAGACATTATTTCCAAATAAACAAAGAATGACAATTCAAGCTTTGATGACTTGAGCTTCCTGAATTTTTGCGAAAACCCTGTGCCAATGCATTCTTTTATGCCAATGCATTCTGTTATATATGCTAATCCCACACAGAGCGCCTCGCATATTTAAGAGAATGCATTGGCCTAACCTTATTTACCTTGATCTTGTAAGCCACCAGTGTATTCTCTTATATATGCGAGGCTCCATATAAGTGACTCGCACATATAAGAGTCCCAGATGCCAAAATAACATCATCATAATTTCATGACGGGAGCTGCACTGGTGCAGTATATTAAATATCATGTTTCAGTGCATTATCTTATATATGCGAGTCCCCCAATGGGGGCCTCGCACATATAATAAAATAAACTGGCTTACAGGTCAAGGTAAATATTGCTAGGCCAATGTATTCTCTCATATATGCGAGGCTCCCTATGGGAGACTCGATATAAAGGAGAATGAATTCAGGGTTTTCGCAAAATTTCAGGGAGCTCCAGTCATGGATGGGTTAATGACCAGGGAACCACAATTATTTCCCAGTAAATTTAAACCTATTCTGACAATATAAATTGAAATGTGTTCCCACAATTTTGTGATAATTTCGTGTTGCAGACGATATATTGTGGTCAATATCTCCATTCTGGACTCAATAGATGCTAACTATGATACGTTTTGAATGAGGAAACTCCAAGCGAAAATTGGGGTCCCGTGATCGTTATAAGAAGTGTTCAAACTGTGTTATATGCGATACGTTTTGTATTTTACATTCACACAGATAATGTAGCTTATGAAAAACAAACAAATATGTCGTCGGTATATAATAGCGACACAATGACCTCTGATAACGGCGTGGATGGATTCAAGGACATCTGGAACGCAATTGACCGACCAAGCGTTCACTCGGGCGACACCAATCAACCGTGGTGGTACGTTGATCTCGGCGCTGCCCTCGGTATACGCCAGGTGGTTCTCTACAACAGAAATGACGGAAGCAATCATCGTAAGTTGACAAATATACATGTATATCGTTGGTGAATTCGAGGCATTCTATATGCCGGCTTTTCGGACTAAAATGTGGAATATAACACAACGGGACTGTGATTTAAACTCAAGAGATTATAACCTATACCACAATTAACGAGGAATTCGCATCCAGACAACGTGACAAAGATCACCGTATATAAGTTACAATGACTGGGATCGAGTTAATGTGTAAACATATCTTCTATATCTATATTTGCGAATGTCTGTCTGTCTGTCTGTCTGTCTGTGTTCTATAGAAATTCACAGGGGACCATCTAGATGATGCCAAAGGGGTCTACTAGGAGTAGCTTTTTACGAGAAAGATAATGGTCGGGGTTAGAATTTTCTAAAGTGACGCGGTTGTTGTCAGGGGCAGAAAAGGGGGAGGGGCAGAATATTTTTTTTGCCGATTGCCACCAAACTTATATATAATCATCCCCATAATATGAGGAATCTAATGGCGTGGTTTAAATATGGCAAAAGTCGCGCCGTTCGCGTCAGGGGTGCCCGGAAGGGGGGGGGGGAGATTTAGTTTTCTGTCGCCGATTGCCACGAAACTTACATATAATCATCCCCATGCTATGAAGAATCCAACGGTTTAAATATGTCAAAAGTGGCGTCGTTTGAGTCAGGGATGAACGGAAGGGGAGAGGGGCACCAAAATTGATAAAACTTATTTTAGCGCCGATTTCCACCAAATTGATATATATTCTTCTTCATGATACAACGCCAAATTGTTGTTTTTGGATGAGAGATTGGGAGGGGGTGGGATCTAAATTTGATAATAAGTCGCCGATTGCCACCACATTTATACAAAATCATCCCCATGGTATGAGGAGTCTAATGGTGTGGCTTTTATCTGTCAAATGTGGCCTCATTCGAGTCAGGGTTGCATTGAAAGGGACAGGGGCACCAACATTGATGCACAATTTTTTAGCGCCAATTTCCACCAAATTGATACACGTTCTTATCCATGATACGAGGATTCTAATCGTGATTTAAAGACGCCATAGTGGTGATGTTTGGGTGAGAGATGGAGAGGAGAGGGATTGGCACCAAATTTGATAAAAAAAAGTTGTTTAGTCGCCGATTATCACCAAACTTATAAACAATCATATCTCCATTATATCAGGAGTGTAATCGTGTTGTTTAAGGATGTCACAAGTGGGGCCAGTCGAGTCAGTGGTGTATAGAGATGAGAGGGACACAAACAATTATATCTATATATGTTTAGTGCCTATTTCCACCAGATTGATACATATTCTTCTCCGTGATACGAGGAATCTTATCGTGTGGTTTAGATACACCAAATTGGTGCCCTATGGATGAGAGATATGGGGACCTTAAATTTGTATACTCGCCAATTTTCACCAATTTCATATATATGCATCTCTAATCTATAATGAGTCTTAGTGTGTGCAGCTTGAGTCCGAAATAGGGACGCGAGGGTCACAAAAAGTGATACAAAATATTTTTAGTACCAATTACCATCAAATTCAGACACGTTCTTCTCAAATGATACAAGAAATAAAATCGTGCTGTCTGTCTGTATTTTGTCTGTCTGTGTGCGTTCTATATATAACTTCACGCGGTACAATCGAGATGGCACCAATGCGTTCTAAGAGGGGTAACTTTTTACACGGAAGAAAATGGTGCGGGTTAAAATTTTCTAAAATGACGCTGTTGGTGGGAGGGGAAATAAAAAAAATATGGTGAAATAGTTTTGTCGCTAATAAACCAAATTCCACCACATTCATACACGTTTTTCTCTAATGATATACCATGAATTAAATCACATTTGGTGTCGTTTGCGTCACGGATGGCGAGCGGATATGCACTGTCATTGATAAGATTGCTATTCGCCGATATCCACATATAAGTTATATACAGTCACCAGGCCATCTCCATATCATTTTAAGTAGTTGGGCGTTCACATTTAACAATCCCGACATATGGTGACCCACATAAGTCACTTGAACAATTATATCTTCTTAACAGTCATATTTATATGGGAATGGCAATCAAGGCATTCACACAATGAGCTAGCAAAAAGAGATAACTAGAAGAAGCATTAAACGTATATTTATCATTCTATTGAAGAGATACATATATTCGTGCAAACTGAGAGACCTCGAACCGTCAGAGGATTGCATATATAATAACAAAATTTAGTTTGTTCCATTCAATACAGTTTCCACAAAAACTTACAATTTGTCAAGAGATATGGAAGGCCTGTTAAAAAATAGTGGTCACAGTGTGCAGTCAAATATAGTTTCTTCTGATATACAAGAAAATGCAGTTAGTAACACAAGACTTTCAGAATCCTACCAATACTTACATATGACAAGGGTTTTAGAACAGACTCATCGACTGACATTAAACAACTCAAAATCTCGCTCTGTGCCTGGCACGTGTAGCTGATATATATGCGCAGCAACATTTCGTTTAAACTAAGAATATTTAGCCAATATATAGCACCATGAACAGAGGAGCACCTGGAAATTTCTTTGAAACATCTGTATCTTCATGGAGATATGATAGCCAGGTGTCCTCGAGATATTAGCCCAACCCACTAGATTGATTGATACATCTCAATATGTAAAACCCAATTATCATCTTGTATCGAACTAATGTGTTTATGATGTTCATGTATCATATTATAACGTCTAATATATACGCAGTTGTAAATAAATAAATACTTCATTATTGGTGGAACGGATTAATCGCGATAAACAGAATGACAATTGACAAGGTGAGCCACTACTTATATTCCATGACTGTAATAATCATGTTTTGTGATGCTATTCGAATATACAATTTATGAGAAAACGTATAACACTTTAAGCAAGAGCATGCTCTATTCCCAACAAATATCCACAGCATACATTAACGCAGATAATAATGTTCGGGATATATGTAACAAGAAATTCAATTAATTGAGGAAAAACACCCACTGTCCTGAGTGGTATTGATAAGCTATTGGGGGGGGGGGGGGGGGGTCTACCACTTCGCATGCAAAATAACACGAATGACACCAACAGCTTGGATGTGAGAATAATCCACCATATATGGTAGATATTCAACCAGACTGTGCTTAAGTTTCTCAATTGGTGACTGATGTACATATACAGTACACACAAATAGTAATAACAATTAACGTTGTGATTTTGAAATTAACCATGCTAGAATATTGACGGTAAGGTGGTATTAACTACTACGAGCATAATAATAGTACTATTCTTTTATAATATATGTGGGCATGATGTATGGAAATATTAAAGGTACTCAATCCGATAAAACTCATCTCAATTACTATTTCAATGGCTTCGGGGGTCAAAAATATTTGATTCGAGTCGAGGAAGTCACCCATCAAAGCTCAGATTTGTTAGATATCGATTTTAGAAATCTATTATTTTTCATTATTGGGAATTCTTTCTGGCCCAGAAGACATTCAAAATTGCGTACCCTGATTATAGAGTTATCCATCCTTGTCTGTTTGAATAGAGTTTTGGCGTAAAATCTCGAGCAGGTTACCAAATTGACGGCAGTTATTAGTACTCATCTCGAGCAATTAACACATTTCAAAAATCAATATCTAATAACTCTGAGCTTTGTTTGATGGTTTCCTCGACTCGAATCAAATATTTTTTACCCCCAAAGCCAAAGAAATAGTAATATAGGACCCTCTGATCGGATTGTTGTTGTTGGAATCTGTTGAGATGGGGACCCTCTTTTCGGATTGAGTACCTTTAAAGGACAAACCAATAGTTACAATACAATTATAACTGGTATTTTTTTAATTAAGAGCAAGAAGAGCTAATTGTGCTCAAGCACAATAAGGGATATTCCTTATTGCGCTTATAAGCTCAATAAGGGAATCTCTATTGTGCTTAAGCGTAATAAGGGAATATTTAATTGCGCTTAAGCGCAATGAAGAATATTCAAATTTCGCTGATAAAGCCTAATAATGAATCTCTTATTAAAGAATAATATATTATATATAGTACATAAACTCCTTATAATACAGATGGTGTAGTCCATCTCCATTCTCCATGGCACAATGGGTGGAACAAATATAGGATTATTCTACTATTTGCAGAAGGGTGATCTAATGAGAGATATATTAATTGTGTTTAAGTGGAATGGGAAGTAATTGCGGTTAAGCATAATAAGGAATGTCTTATTGCATTCTCATTGGGCTTAAGCGCAATTAGAGATTCCTTAAGTTATTGCGGTTAATCAAAATTGTCTATTAAATGTCAATTTTGATTCCCATAGAGATCATCAATGATGTCTATGCGCAAGGGCGACGTGCCAATCTTCTCTATTGGGATTCCAATTGTTGGCTCATTAAATATGCACATATGCTTAAGATACAGTCGCGCATGAAGCGCGCTCCCGTAAGTCGGGTTTTGGATCCCAGTTAATGAAAATATTATTGAAATAAATGGTTTTCCCCAATAAACAACCATATATTCAATATACATGTTTTGGAGCAGAATTAGGCAGTCCATATTGGACGCCATCATGGAATTTATTTTTTTTGGTTTAATTTTCACACATATTTATTAGTTATGTGGATGGAGTTCTAATTAAACCTCACATCCTTATATTGGTTACAGTAATGCCCAAAGTAATTGACCACTTAACCACATCAGAATTATTGGTAATTTTTCAGGATTTAAAATCCTGAAAAATTACCAATAATTATGCTGTGGTTAAGTGGTCAATTACTTTGGACATTACTGTACGAGGATTGAGTTATCATTACACCTCAAATCCTTATATTGGTTACAGTAATGCCCAAAGTAATTGACCACTTAACCACAGCAGAATTATGGGTATTTTTTCAGCATTTAAAATCCTGACAAATTACCCATTATTATGCTGTGGTTAAGTGGTCAATTACTTTGTACATTACTGTATGAGGATTGAGTTATCATTACACCTCAAATCCTTATATTGGTTACAGTAATGCCCAAAGTAATTGACCACAGCAGAATTATGGGTATTTTTTCAGCATTTAAAATCCTGACAAATTACCAATAATTATGCTGTGGTTAAGTGGTCAATTACTTTGGACATTACTGTATGAGGATGGAGTTAAACCTCACATGAGTGTGTTGGGGATTTGGACCTTGACTTGGGACCTTTTGTTTTTAACGCGACAAATGCGCATACACCTTATACACAAATTTCTTATGTAACCAGAGTTTTTCTTGGATAAGATGAGTTTGAAGCCTGCTTACATTTCAAAATGTCAGTTTTATATTGTCTGCAGCGGAACTCAACGCGTTGAAGCAAAAGTTACAAAAGATAAAATGTGTATGTAACGAGACTATAATACAACTGAAAAAATAAATTGAGGGAGGGGTGGGCGATACAGGGAACTAAGGGTTGAACCGATATAAATTTGTAGAGCAATAACGACCAATGTTGACACATTGTGCATCTGAACTCAGAGATCAACTCTACTGTTGCAACAAGACTTTAAAATAGGGGGGTGTCAGAATCTTAGTCATCTCTATATAGTGCCAGAATAGTCATTTATGGACTTCTATAAGATGTTGGGTTGGTTATATGGACTCGGAGAAAAAGTGGTTTGTACCGATGGACTGACATAAATTAGTGGAGCGATGTTGCATCGCGACTGTACTAAAGCAGCAATGATATCAAATTGGGGGGGGGGGGGTCTGTCTGAAATTATCTATCTCTATAGATAGCACCAGGATTATATAGAAAGGAATAGCAATTGATATACGTATACGGTATACTATAGTAATACCATAGACAAATAAGTACAAGTATCACATGATAAAATATTACGTAACGTGACTATACCGATGAAAGAATTAAATAAATTGGACCGGGATTAGAGGTTGGGTTGGTTATATGTTGATAATTGGATATGGAATTCATACCGATGAAACGATACAAATTAGTGGAGCGATAAAGACCAATGTTGACATTTAGTCAGGCTACGCGGGAGAAAATAGGGGTTGATACGATAGACCGAAATAAATTTGTCGGGTGATAATGACCAATGTTGACCTATAAAGTAACGCGACTGTACTGTCGGATAATTATCAGGTGTAACCGTCAAATATGGACTCTAGTGACCAATTTAGAACAGCTCAGAAAACATTCGCAGGGCCCTAAAATTTATTTAACACCGCATTTGCGATTAAAATCGATTTATATTGATAAAACTGTCATTTTTCAAAATTTTAAGCTGAGACTTGGAGTGTGTGGGTGGGATACCTACATATTCCTAAAATGACAGAGTACAGCACGTAATTATGTTTTAGATGGAAGAAATGAATTTTTTTCAATGATAAAATTTAACATGGAATTTACCATTAACATCGATTTATGTCGATAAAACTGTCTTTTTTCAAACCTTTAGGTTGAGACTTGGTGCATGTGCGTGGGATACATATATGTCCCTAAAATGACAGAGTCCATCGCGTAATTATGTTTTAGATGGAAGACATTGAATTTTTTTCGATGATAAATTTTAACATGGAATTGTCCCATTCAAATCTATTTATGTCGATAAAACTGTTATTTTTCAAAAATGTAAGCTGAGACTAGGTGTTTCTGCGTGGAATACCTATATATTCCGAAAACGGCAGGGTTAAGCACGTAATTATCTTTTAGGTGGAAGAAATTGATTTGTTTCGATGATAAAAATCCAGCGTAAAATAATCGCCAATGGAGGCTTCGCTTCGCATGGTTGGCAATTATCACGATACACAGGGAACACTTTGACGTTCGTACTCATATTTCACCAATTTTTGTACCTGGCTTTCCAATCCTAAGTTTCAAGGGGAAATGTCTAATTTTACTCTATTTGTCGTTATATACATATTATACATATTTATCACACCATTTATTATTCATTTTCATAAAAATTAAAAAAAAAGCCGAAGATGACATGTTTAAACTGTTTGAAGCACGAATTTGGCGATAACTTATCAGAGTACGTTATACTTGTGATAGTTACGTTACGCACACGTGTTCCAATATCCTATTGCGATAATCGCTTAACCCTTCAGTTTCCAACGGCATTTCAATTGGTTGAAATTAAAATTTCTCAAGTTCCAGCTCAACACGAATCTAGTGACCTAATTGGTAGAAATACTTTAGCAGTAATTCTTAGTTTTATAAGTCATAACTCTAATTTTATTGACGATACGAGCTCAACATCATAATATGTCACTGTTTATGGCGGTGTTATCCAAACGTGTGCTTTGATAATGGTTATAATTTTATTTTGCGATCAAACGTCAGTGCAGCCCAGCAGAAACGCATAGGCACTAGTTCAATTCAGCAGAAACGCATAAGTCCTACGATTATAGTACACCAACTGAACGCGCTTCGTGCGTTGGTCAGTGGGTGAAAAAATTAACTTTTTACTAATTTGGTTGCCATTTTGGAAGCCATCTTGAGCAATTTGGTCTATAAACACAGTAGTGTGACACATTTAGGATAGACCAAAACAATAAATACCTTTGATACCAATGATAGTTGCATTTTACTTTAAAAAATTGTCCAACCCTGAAAAGTGAATTTTTGCCGATATTTATGTGAAGTTTGTGAGAGAAAAATCCAATATTTCTGGTGATGTCAGTGGTGATAATAGTAACAATGATTCATGGTGCATCAGACTTGTTAGTATTCAATGTATATAATACAGATTAGCCAATTTTATATATCAACCACAACTTGTAAGCCATTGCAGGACACCCTGGGGCAATATTTACCATTTTTCATATTTTCGGCGGCCATTTTGGAAATTTTCTACACCAATTTCATTCCCATTGAAGTAAAACATCCGTCCAATAAAATAAAGCACATAGTTGTTGACATTCTATTAACAGCCTGTGTGATTTGTCGATAAAATGACTATCAAAATCGTCTTGCAAAAAAAATCGAAAATTTCACCCCTCTTTTTCAAATCCTGTTTCTGTATCTATTACGAAACCCTCGTCAATGGCAAATGTCTTAAAATGACGCTATAATATCACGCTTGATGACTGTCTCAAAAACATTGCCATTTACTAATGATTAATGTGAAGAAAAATGGAAGATATGGTGAAATATTAATTAAATTTCCTATTTTCGTGCATATGACGTCATTTATCGGCGGCCATTTTTAATTTTTTTCGAAATTATTTGCCGTCATTTTGAAGAAGGACATACCAACAAAATGGCATACATTTTGTCTGTGTCTTTTGCTAACAACCAATCTATTACAACGATTAAATACAGCTGGTCGGAATTAGAGGAAATGGCGGTCATCTTGGATTCAAATGGCTCTAGCACCTAGTAGGGCCACCTTTATTTTTCGGTGAAATCCGGATTCTTTATCTGGATACCATAGGGAACAATAAAAATAAGGTTATTTGTAATCATCGGGGGGTGCAGGTGGACCTTATTGGCTCCCCGACTATATCTTAAGAGATTGTTCTTTTGTGAATAGTAGAGAAGTGCGAAGGTAAATTACCTAACCCTTCAAGGAGTGATAATCTCAATACCTTCATTATGGAACAAATTAATAAAACATTGAAGGGTTATGTAATTGACTAAATGATATTAAAAACAGTAAACATTTACAAGACATTCGACAAGTAGAAAAACTGAACAGATATCTATACTGAAATTATATTAATAGCATTGTAGGCCTAACAACCAAGCCATGTGGGCAATTTGGATGGAACAGCAAGTTAAATCTAGACCAGATTGACTGGGGTGAGATATACCAAGGGCCATTTAAAATTATAAAAAAATACGAAATTACAAGCCTTCCAATTCCAAATTAATCACAATATAATAGTTAGAAATATTTTTCTTTAAAAATGTAATATTACGACATCTAACTTGTGTTCATTTTGTGATAAAGAAACATATAGCACAGAACATCTACTAGCTAACTGTCCCAAAGTAAAACCACAATGGGAATTTTTTTCTTCAAATTAACTAAATATGTACTGTGATCTGGAGTAGCCACTAAAACAGAAGATATATTTGGAATTTAAACAAGGACAAACCCTTTGCCAATAAACAATATCGTATTATTGATAAAGCGTTACATATATATTACCAGATGTATGAAACAAGTCTTACGCATTAAATCTGCATATCAATTCTTAAAACAAGATTACCAAAACAGAAACACTAGCAACCAAATGGAATTTGTCATTGAATAAAACCCTTGGGGATACATTAATGTCCTTACAGTAAATTTTTAATTAAATTTCTAATTGAATAAACATCCAACAAAAGAGAATGAGAAAAAGGATGGCTAAAAAGATGTTTAGCCATATATCAATCATGTGACTGAGGTTCTCATTTTACTATCCTCGAGACGTAACAATGTCTTCCAACTGAACAAATAATATCAAGTAAAACAAAACAAAATATATACCACAGACGCGAAGCGGAGGATGGTATTAGTCCCACGAGCGTCCGAGCCTGGTACGACGCTACACCAGACTGGAGACACTGTACCGTATTTACCATGTCGATAATATTTTCGGACATTAGAATCATTGAGCCGCACACGAGTTTCAATGAAGACTGTAAAACAGAAAAAAAAGAACACACAGAACACTTTGTTCGACGTGAAAGCTGATAACATATTCGAGTTAACTGATGGAATGTGAGGTTTATACCAAAGTTATAACTAGAAAATTAACTATCACCACTAAAACGTACCAAAAAATTCTGAAAGTGGAACGCAAAATAAAGATTGCGAATAGCTTTCGACCAATGGTTCGAATAAACTTGCTGATTTCCCCAATTACCACATGCAAGTTACAAACTATTAGTTGTCATTTTCAGTTCAGAGAATATATTGTTTTAATTTCCAGATATGCATTTGTTTTTATCTGTTGTAAACATCTAGATATGTAAACCTGTAGTTGTGACTCAGGCTTCTTACTTTTTAAGATAGTAGCAGCAAGAGGAACTGGTTCCGATCCGTTAATAATGTTCGTTCTTGTGTCACGATCACGATACACAAATGTGAAGCAAAAGCAGAAATTCCAGTATCAATTCTCATGTTGACGTTTACTTTATGATACTCTCGACTATGTGTACGCGAAACATGCAAGTGTTCGCTTGTACAGGGATTTACTTGTTTACACTCATCAAATATCATGTAATTGACGTGTTCTCCATAACATATTTTAATACTGCATGTTCCCGACGGAATTTGAGACACTGCACAATACTAAAACAATTATGACATGTCATCTAATTGAAAAAAGAGTTGGCGTCAATCTATCTAATTGGTCTAAATATATCCTTTTTCAGAAGACAGAATCATCGGCTTTCAGATATTTGTATCAAATGGCAGCCAACCAAATACATTGTCAAACAGCTCACTCTGTTACCACGACCTCAGTAGTACTTCACAAGCAGTTTACAACATCACATGCACGGAGTCTGTGACCGGAATATATGTCGTCCTCAAGCTACCGACTACCAATTTCCTCAACTTCAATGAACTAGAGGTATATGGTGAGTTTCATAATACATGTACGAGATATTTGTTCAATGGGCTGCGGCGATATTATTTTATTCTATCTAAACATGATTAACTAGCAGCAACACCCTCACTTCTGGAGCCTTTATTCAGTGTCGGATGGGCTTGCGGCCCCTGCACAAAGGTGTGTGCAGACACTTTGTGAGCTAGGTAACGGTGGCCCCTTTATGCACTTTCCGCATATTTACATATTAGACAATGGTGGCCCCTTTGTGAGCTTCGGCCAATTTTTGATTGTCTAAACATTTTGAATAAAAAAAAATATTTAATTTACTGTGTCATTGCAAATTTAAGTTTTGAATTTTGTTTTTGATGAACTTGCTCAATTGAACACAATTTTTAGAAATTTTGTTTATATCATATTTATGAAATACTAACGCCGTTATAACATCCGCCGGGGTAATCCGAGATACCACACCGAGTTTGGTTGAAATTAGTCCGGGCGATTGGAATTAAAAATCACAAATAGACAGAGAGATAGACAGTTCCTACTCTTTTATAGATATAGATATTGTATGGTTGATGATATTTACATTGTCAAATCTGATACCTTGATAGCGAACGAGCGAATTCGAAATTGCTCTACATTAAATGTCTAGAATTCTGTCAAAGGACGAATTAAAAAAATTATTTGAAAACATCCATATTCTGAAAGTTACCATTCAGAAATTTCCTATGAAACTCCTTTGATGTATTTGATTCACAACTCGTCTACGACTCCAAATTGATCAAACTCTTTTCATAAAATCTTATATCCCAACATAAATCGTTGAAGATCCTCTATATATGTAATTTTAACTAGTTTATATCGTTCACCCACAGTGTGCAATTCGAGTTGGTATGGAGACCAATCCAATGGGTGTAGCCAACAATGCTCCGACCGCCATTGCACTGGAAATACCGACTGTCCCACGTGGACGGGTCAGTGTACACAGGGATGTTCGTTGGGCTATGCTGGGAGAGATTGCACAGATCAGTGTCGGATTCATTGTACAGAATGTATTCAATATACTGACGAATGTATATTCTGCGCACAAGGATGGTATGGCACAAATTGTACTTTGCAATGTAATGGCAATTGCGTTACGTGTAGCAAGGACGATGGAGTGTGTCAAATTTGCAATACCGGGTCATATAATTTGAACACAAATTGTCAGGAAATGTGCGCTGAAAGACATTGCATAAATAACACTATATGTCCATCGTCAGGAGAATGCAGCTCAGGTTGTCAGTCCCAATGGGCAGGGGCGGCATGCCGCATCACTTGCCCGACTAACTGTAATACGTGTGATCGCTATACCAATGGCTGTCTGACATGTCGGCGTGGATACTACAACGAACAGAGTCGGTGTTCTCCATGCCCGGAAGGTTGTGAAACGTGCTATTCTCGAAACAATTGCTCTAAGTGTTTTTTTGGAAAATATGATTCAACCTGCTCGTCCACATGTAATGATAAATGTGCCCCCGGAGGATGCGACCAATGGACATCAGCCTGTTTAAAAGGATGTCTGAATGGATGGGATGGTGAAACCTGCTCTGTCTCGAAATGTGAGTTGTCCCAGTATACTTACATAACTGCGATGGTTGTTGTTGAGAACTGAGAACGTTTTCAGCAATTAAACTAGAACCAACTGATTTAATATTCTAAACACATCGACCCCAACATATCATGTCCATGTCATCGGTAATGAAATTTCAGATAGATGTTTTAAGAGACATTCACTGCTGGTAAAGGCTTTATATACATTTATGAATATGTGTGTAACCGCAATTGGTCTTCCGTGGTGTGAGTGTCAATATTCAGAGCCTTATTTTACCAAAAACGTTCTCGAATTCACGGGAGTTTATAGATGTGCCTTCGTGTACGGACACAACTTCTCGTGCAGATTGTTATCGAATTGTACATTGTCACATATCTACGACCAATAGGTTGTCAAAAATCAGTATCAGAAGGGCATATGATCACAGACTACAAATCACATATATCGTGAAAAATTGTCGCAAACATATTTCATCCCATTTCCATTGATTTTTCGTTTCCTGTGTTACCTGTTGTTTATTTCGGAAAACAGAGTGTGATCGGACCACCTTGTGCAGCCTGTTCGTTCGAAAACCAGCCCATTATCTGTTTATAATACAACTTGTTTAGGTAGATAATCTGCTTAGAATGGCCTAATTTTGGGTCGATAATGTGGTGAAAATGAGAATATTTTAGTCACAATATCGACTCATAAGGCGGTTCTAAGCAGATTATATGCGGATAATGAGACAATTAAGCCAACTCACGCCGTTTTAGGTGTACACTCTTTAACAGGTGTTTTTTTCACATTGGTTCTCCACGTTAAACGGAATAACAGGTAAGAGTCCATTATCTGCTTATTTCATATTCAAATAATCAAGCAATGTACCTATTTGACATTATAGGTCGATTATGTGCGTATTTGTGCCAGAATATGTTGTCTTGTGAGATCGTGACGAATGACCTGGATATGAAATTATATTTTGGAATACCCCATTCACGGTTTGGTTAATTATGTTGTCACAATGTACTATATGAACAAATTGACATATCTTGCAACAATCGTTTCTGGAATTATTATGTTGAAAAGTTCACAATAAATGTAGACATGTTTAGATCCAAAACCTCTTGCTTCACTGTTACATGTAGCTACATACATGTACGGTTGCCTGATTGTCCCCAATCGACAGCATTGTCTATTTATAAATATGACCTCTATCTATCGATAAGCGGGAACTTATGGAGATGACAGCATCACCCGACATTTGTGAAATGGCAGCGCACGGAGTTTGAAATTGTCGATTGTACCTATTTATTGTACACATTCAGCGGGAAACAGTGGATACCCACTAGTGGCGGTGCTTGCTCCGACTATCCTCCTGATCTTTCTTGTCGGCCTCGGGCTTGGGTACATACTGTTCCGCTATCACAGGTTTGTAGTTAATCCAGTCGTATTATATTTTAGTCATACATGAATACATAATTATGCATGTGTTCTCACAGAAAACATATTCGTGCTTTGAGACGATAAATACAACCGATTGAGAATGTGACAGTATATACGTACACTATACAGGGGATCTCTAATGAGACGCAATTATATACGAAATGTATTAACCGAGCGCACTACATTCGATTCGGTTCGAGCTTTAGCAACGTAAACGATCTCGAAACGAAGCATAATTAAAATTTATTTCCTTATCACAACCAAAGAGGAAGTAAAGACACCTTCAAGAAAAAATATGGTTCCATTTTAAATGTGTCTGTTCATGTAGACAAAATTGTTCATCCCATGTTTATCTCACATTCAATAATAAATAACCCCACACAAATCGAATATCATATTATATTCTAATTAACATAATAATAAAGTTCCAGCATTGACATAATTGCGATAAGCTCCGTCACTGTGCGTGCTGATAACACAGGTGTGTCCTATAGTAAACCTATGAGTCCTGGTTAAGGTGGTAATTCTGTGATAAACTGACATATTATATAATTTCCACCTTCCAGATGCTATGTACTGACTCCATACTGATTCATAATCAATGTTAACTCAGCATGTCAACAGGATATGATCTTATTCTAAACAACAACATATTTAAAACTATAATGTTGTGTGATCCTAACATGGAGGGGTGCACACCACATTTTGGTCAAAATATGTATCTATGATTTAAACTCTGAATTTATTCCAGACTATGTCTTAGAATAATCACACTACGTTTGAATGATATGTTCATTGATGAACTGCAATCCATCGAAAAGTAACGATCATATGGATAAACAAGTTTAAAACATATATATGCAAATTTGGAATATATACATTCCTACAGTTTTACGACTCCAGCTGCCGGTACAAAATTATTGTGTTCTTGTTTCAACCTTTTTCAGTGATTCTAGTGACAGTAATCGGCATTACGCAGGAACGAATCATGGAGGTAGGTTCTAAACTGGTATGTGACTGAATTTATCTGAAACGCAAAGTTGCATTCGAGGGTCAATGTAGTGCACTGTGAATAATTTAACGCATGAGTAATTCTACGGCGGTTGTTAAGCTCCACGATCAGATATTTATAGGAAAGGCTGTCGCTCTTTAACTCAAATAGATATATTCCTTTCTAGTTTTGCATGATCAGAAAGTCGCGTAATAATTCAAATATGTACGCTGAACAACTTTAATGAGTGACCATAAGCGATGTGGATATGTGGCCTAGGTGGGGGTTTAGGCTGACCAGATTTTTCAGCAGTTGGTAATTTCGTTGAATTTGTTCGGAAAGCTTGCTCTTCACTAAATATTTAGAGTGGATTTTTGTTAGGTCAAACAGATCTATTCCTACTTTCGATTGATTTCCTGGACTGCAATGGAAATCAGCTGACATTTCCAACCATATGATGTGATGCTAGGTTGGAGATTTACAACGTCTGGAAAGTTTGACCTACATGCCAGATGGAAATGTCTAACCCAACGATGCATGTAGATTTTCGCGGACTTTCTATCTGCTTCGGGGGGGGGGGGTGCAGATAGACATTCCAATTTGGACACCTCCCCAATATAAACTCTCTAGTCGCGTGCCTGATGAGAAAATAGACTGTAGACCGTGTAATTCAACTGTCTTTTTGTCTCTGTACAGTTGATGCAACAACACCGGACGATCGCGAGGTGATTTATGACACACCATACAACACATCTCAGAGTTCAACATATGCCAATACCCCTGCCGATGATACAGTGGATCACATAGCAATATACCAGAATGTCCAACCAGAAGGAACAAGCCAGATCTGATTCCAAACGGCGGAACATAAGAATTATGTGTTTTGTCTGATGTACACTCCGTTCTTGATTGCCGAGTATACAATACATACACGTGCTATAAATTTGGTACATAATACCCAACATACTAGTATAATAACCCTGACGGAACAAACAAGCAATGAAATGAACGGATTTTCTCAGCTAGACGTCCGTATACTTTTAACCTTAGATATTTGTGACCCGCCATATCAAATCCAGTCGTAAGTCGGGATATTTTTTACCCTGTGCCAATGCATTCTCTTATATATGCGAGTCGACCATAGGTCACCTCGCATATATAAGAGAATGCACTGGCCTAACAATTTTTTATCATATTATTTTTAAATAAATGTTTCTTACAATTTTTAGGACATAAAATAAAAAACATCCATTACCCTGCAGGGAGCCCCAGACATACATAGAAGCATATAGAAGAGTGTCGTCTGCTCATGTTTGTCTGGGGTTCTGTATGGGTGAAATTATAAAATTGTTAAAGAATACAAGAAAAATTTATTAAAATTGTAAAAAAATTCTAGGCCAATGCATTCTCTTATATATGCGAGGCGAAATATCGTCGACTCGCATATATAAGAAAATGCATTGTCACAGGGTAAAAAAATCCCGACTTACGACTGAATTTGATATGGCGGGTCACATTTGGTCAATTGGATTGTCTTACATGTATTACATAACATTAATTAGCCTTCCTCTGCACGTCAAGTCCGGTTGCAACATTCCAATACAAATATCTATCGCAGTCTGGTACGTTTATGAGTTTCACATACTATTCCAATGATGATACAAAAACCGTCGTGACTGGTAACTCGAGGTGAGACCTGAGATTGGAGAATAGCTCATTATGACGTATGTATGGTCACCGTCGCTATTCATCACAGAGTGAGTCTTGTTGGTCTCCATTGTTATGTTGCTGTATATTTTACATGTATGTGTACAATACAGACGCTCCTAAATTACTATTTCTTTGGCTTCGGGGGTAAAAAATATATATCGATTCGAGTCGAGGAACCTACCCATCAAAGCTCAGAGTGATCAGATATCGATTTTTTAAGTTTATTATTTCTATTAATTTTGGGCCACAAGCACGAGGAAGATTGAGATCAAAAGGACGGTCTTGCAGATAAAGATGGATAACTCTAAAATCATGTGGTAATAATAACCACTTGATATTAGAGTTATCCATCTAATGAGACTAGTTAGGCTAATCCCATTTTTGAGTTGATGAATGAAAAATCACTTAATTTTATCTAATAACCTATAAGGTTTTCTATCAATGTGTAAAATTCTCGAGTTCTATTCCAATATAACGAACTCAGGTTTGGAGCATGACATTGTCATTTTAGTCACCAACGCGATGACGTCATACTTCGCGCCATAAAACGATGGAATATAGAAAAGCTAGCTACTAGTACGAATGTGATCGCCGGTGAAAGCTGGCTACATTTGTGTTCGATTTAAAGAGCTGGCTATAAATGTGATCAGTGCCTTGTGACAATGACCCCATCGGCTGTACTATGCTTTATGGACTGAGTACGTCATTAAAATTCCACTCCCATGTTCACTATACCGATGGCTGCCAGAAACAGAAAAGTCCTCCAAAACTAAACTTTTTGCAGTGTATCTTAATTGTTATGTTGTCTAAAGACAAGAACTATATTGTTAGTTATATCACACCTCTATTCATATTCACTCATTTCATTGTAATGGATCGTAGAGATGTGCTCGTGTATTGGTGCCCTGATTGAGAACTTATACATGACCGGCCAGGGTGTCACCCCCTCCCCCGGAATCCTGAATATCAGTTAATTTAGGGGGTGTGGGTGTGTGTGAATACTAAATGCCAGTTAACATTGGGCCATGTGGGTCAATACCGAATACCAGTAGTTAAGAAAATAGGTGATGAATGACACATATATCACACCTCATATAATCTATTTTCATCACTTTTCTCATTAGTAATCTGCCAACCTTAGTTATAGCATATAAAGGTTTATTCCAAGCAGAATGGTGAAGGATTTCCTCTGAATAGTCCGGGGGGGATCTATTTCCGGGCACGTATGCCGCGGTGGGTGGGTGCTCGATGGGACCAACAAACCATTTTTTGCGCAACTCAAAAATATATTTTTCTTGCAAGTCTTTTTGACTATTTTTACAATGAGTTTGGCTTAAAACACATCTATATGTCAATATTAACATAAATGACAAACAGTATAGCCTGCAGCCCATGCTAATGGATTGAATTTTGATATCCAAGATGGCCGCTGGCAGCCATGTTTTTTTTGGGCCAAATTAGCCCAAAAATGTCAATGTTAACATCCATGACAAATAGTATGCACATAAATTAATATACAGCTGTTTACAGTGAATTTCCCCCGCAAATCTCTGTTTTTTAGTGTTAAAAGGGGGGGGGGGGGGGTGGGTGTCCAAAGATGGTCGGAAAAACTGCCGAAAACGGAAAAAAAAATTGGACGCGGTGGTGGGTTGGTCCCAACAAGGGTCGTAAGTAAAAAATCAGCATGCGTGCCTGAATTTTTTTCCCGACCCCTACCCCTGAATAGTGTACCAAAAAAGTTTGTTAAAACAATGATGGTTGTCATAATGGCCGAAATTACTGTCACACGGAAAGGGTATCAGGCCCGTAAAATTGGGAAAAATACAATATTACCACAAATGGTATGTCTGTTGGATTAAACTATGTGTATCGTTGAGCTCAATGTTCGATAGTGGTTTCAAAGATGCCCATCAAGATGGCGACCTAATCTCGAAAATAGTAATTCGTAATTTTCACTAAATTTCCATAAATGACCCTCAGTATATCGGATATGACGCCATTTTGAATTTTGTGACAATAATACACGTACCAAATTAATTCATCATTGCGACACAAATATATAAAGTCACCAAATCGTAGAATATACATATACGGTTAATTTCGGTTAATTGCATAGCGCTTGTGTGCCGAACACATACGTTATCATGCGCGCTGCAGATCAACACAGCCGAGAGAGAACATTCATGCTATAAAATTGGCGAAAGAAATAAATCATTGGAGAATTGGCTGATCTATACCGCAAAAGAGTTTATCTGTCAAACTTGGAGTCGCAAGTGTTTATATACATTATTTATTTGAATAGACCAAACAGCTTTGCAAATTCTTTCCTTCATTGTTTTATGACTGATATACATGAGTATATATAGAGGTCCATTCACAGAACAAATCTGTTTTGCGTCAAATAATATTAGTATATTATCTGTCTTATCCAAAAATATAACTCTCTTTATTGTATACTAGCATGGTTACCCGGCGTTGCCCAGGTTAATGTGATGTGAAACCTTCTGCTGTAGATATTTGGTAGGGATAGAGGATACTCTTGCTCAAAGTGTTACACGTATATGTAATTTTTCAAAGAATACTAGGAATACGAATGGTAATATCAAGTGACTGGTGGCTTAGAAACAGGATGACGTAAAAAAAATGCATCACTTCGCGTGACGCACATTCCTTATATCATCGTGTTTGTGTCTCTCGTTGATGATACATTTTAAAAATAAACGGCACAGTCAGCTGGCAGAGTAGTTGAATTCGCGGAACAAATCAAAACTAATAATTATGCCATAAATACTGACAATACACAGCCGAGGATACCACATATTTACCAGTCAAACCACAATTACACTCGTGGTGAAAATTTGATACTCTCGGCTACTACGGGTGTATTCTAAATTTTCCGAATGCACAGTGATTGTCACATTAATGATTGGTTATTGTCCTTAGTTTTTGATCCGCTCTGGACAGGGGGGGGGGGGGGTGAAACAATTTTCCCGGCACGTATGCCGGGGTGGGTGGGTGGTCAAAGCCACCAACAAGCAATTTTTTCCGCAACTAAAAAAAAAATAATTCCTGCCTGTTTTTTAGTGTTTTGGCAATGAGTTGGGCTTCAAAACCACTTTGAATGAGAGAAATAATGTAATTCTAACTGTAAACTGACTGCAGGCAGTTATCGTGTTGTATTTTGTTTCAAATTTTGAAATCCAAGATGGCCGCTGGCAACCATGTTTTTTTTTGGCCGAATGACCTCAAAATGACTCATTCCTATTTACATGTCCATGTTAACATCCATAATAAATAGTATGCACAGAAATTCATATACAGCTGTTTACAGTGACCCCCCCCCGCAAATCTCTGTTTTAGTGTTAAAAGGGGGGTGGGTGTCAAAAAATGGTCGGAAAAAATTGCCGAAAACGGAAAAAAAATTGGCGGTGGGGGTGGGTGGGTACCAAAAATGATCGAAAGGGAAAAAATGCCATACGTGCCTGAAATTTTTTTCCGACCCCCCCCCCTGCTCTGGACAATTATTTTTATTGTCGATTATTAAAAAAAATAAACGAGGCGTCACGTGAGTGATTTTATTTGATGATAAAAGTATATATATATATATATATATATATATATATATATATATATTATAATATGATAATGGGGCTCTGTATGAATAGCTCTGTCAGGATCACGTGTCGGTGGTTGTCGTCCTCGCGCCATGCATGGATATACATGTCATGATCACCACTCTGGTCATCCTATAATCCCCACTGCGGCCAAATATTGAGTACACCACGTTGCGGACACGAGCGAAGAATAGAATTGTTTTGAGGAAAATTTTATTATTGTTTTCTTCGGACACAACTCTGGATCAACGAGGTGCTTGATGAACACAGCTTCAACCAAATGTTAACAGTTCGATGAGAAAGCTCCATAAAGACAGTGACGAAATGCTCGATCCATTGCGAGAATATATAAGCTTTCATGTTTCAATTGCACATGTATGTGTTTTTTGCTCCAAGTTGAGTGTCAACATTTACATTGATATAGATAGTTCAGGAAACTAAATCTACGTTCACATTGGAATTTGCTGCATTTTAGTAGGAAAATATTTACAATTGCATGTGACACTCCACGGTGTCGGAGTAAACCGCAACGCGGGCACGATATTTACCCGCGCCGCGGTTTACGCCTGTCCGCATTCAGTATTACTTTATCGATGTACGATATGTTTAGAAGAAAGATGTCTTTATTCGAGTTACTGAAGAGGGATTTGGGGTTTTTATTATCAAAACACGTCAACGGGTGAATGTCCCATATAGATAGCTCCATATTTTTAGAAACATTCTCGAGAAGTGTCTGTAGTAAAAGTTTTGCTGAACGAAACTTAAATTTACACTGAAATTCAAAATGCGCTCGACTAAGATTGTGTTTTGCTCAAGAACTGATATATGTATTTCTCTGAACTACTGTCACGGCATAAATATGCATTGCATATCATTAGACGTCTTACATTAGTTGGTATAACTTCTAAATGGGCTATTTAAAAAAAACAAATTACATGTAGACCAGCCCTGCATAGAATGGAACGATCTAACTGTTGTTGCCCGATATGCGGTTTACTGACGCCCGCACGCCGGTTTACTGCCCGGAGATTGTATGATGACCAGTGTGATCACGTGTTGGGGTTGTCATGTACATGTATGTATAGACCTGTCAGGATCACGTGAAATTGCCGTAAGTGTTGAATGCATCCAGATACTTCTCTGCAACTTCGTGACAGAACATGTACTGCTCCTGAAACATTAGATGAAGAACCACAACTGGTTAACCCTTTCGTGACGGGAGCTGCGCTGGTGCAACGTTAAATATCACGTACCAGTGCATTTTCTTATACATGCGATTCTCACATTCTCATATAGAGGGCCTCGCATATATAAGAGAATGCACTGGCTTACAGGGTCAATAAACAGTAATGCGCGAAATAATCGACAAGCCATATTTCCGACTAAATCCTGAAAAGTTACTCATAATTCTGCTGTGGTTAAGGAGTCGATTATTTAGAGCATTACTGTAACTCGTGTTAGACCAACGCATTCTCTTATATGTGCGAGGCTCCCTATGGGAGACTAGTACATATAAGATAATGCACTGGCACAGGGTTTTCGCAAAAAATGAGGAAGCTCCAGTCATGCAAGGATTAAGATTAAGGACACACCAGCATCATGGCAAACCAACAGTACCTGTGTCCTTAATCTTAATTTCAATGATACAGGTGTACCAAAGCGATGCTGTTACGAGACAGTTCCGTTATTTGTCCTAATAATGTTGTAATTTGTGCGCGTACGATGAAAATCGCGAATATCTACTTTAGTCATCACAAATAGAAATGGAAAACTTATAACTATGTTATTGTAGGTTAATTTATGCTGTACATGCGATTTCGAGTAAATTATACCAACTGTCCAATCACAACTTAAGTTCGCATCATGCGGATTGCAATGAAACAATTTTCAGAATATTGCTCATTTTGGAAGCTAAATGTAAACGTAACAAAAACCAAAATGATGATATTTGGATGTGACAAGTCACCAAGACCACGAATACTACTCAACAACGAACCTTTACAAGTAGTATCACAGTTTAAATATCTAGGTATAGAATTTACAAGAAATGGTTCTTACAGCAAAGCGATAAGTGGTTTGATATCGAAAGCTAATCGATCAATGTTTGGTCTCTTACACAAAGCAAGAAAATTTGACATATCAGTCGATATACAGATTGTATTATTTTCTAGAACTGTGAAGCCCATTTTACTATATGGTTGCGAAGTTTGGGGATATCAAACACAATATATTAAAAGAATAGAAAAAGTACAATTGAAATTCCTCAAGTATGTCCTTGGACTAAAGCCGAGTACTCCAACTGTCATGGTGTATGGAGAAACAGGCGTATATCCACTGAGTGTCGACATTAAAAGCAGAATGCTAAATTACTGGACCAACCTAATTACATCGGATACGCACAAAATAAATACAATTTTATATGAGCATATGTTATTGGAGTTCACACACGGATTAGATAGCCATCATTGGATTAAATACATCAGGGACTTGTGTCGCGAAGCCGATGTATCATATATATGGCATAACCAGCTGATAGATGCAGCTAGTATGCAGTGTGCTAAGTCACTATTCGAAATAATCTTGAGAGAAAATTTGTAAGCGAATGGCGAAATGAAATATCAACTATGGAAAAGTGTAGAACATATCGAATCATTAAGCACGATTTTGGAATTGAAAAATATCTTTCAGTGCTAAACTATAGAAACCTTAGATTACTGTCAAAATTTAGGTGCACTAATACTTATCTTCCTATATAAACTGGGTCTTGGTCTAAGTCTAATAAACCTATTGAAGAGCGAGTCTGCACATACTGCACTCGCTGTTCAATAGGGGACGAATACCATTTGATCATGGAATGCACCAGTGTTAGCTCTTTAAGAAATAGATTTCTACCCCGCCACCTTACTGAGCAAATAAACGTTTATAACTTCTGCTCAATTCTAAACACAACCGATATTGTGCACATGAACAAGTTGTGTGGGTTTTTAAGATACGCCCAACATGTTGCATAGTTCACTCCTTGTCGAGAGTATACCCCACAGGAATGTACTTTGCAACCATTGGTATACTATATATTATTCGGATCACCGCACCACCACCCTACCTTACCATCTCTAGACATATACATGCGACGACGGCAAATGTTTACGATGACATTATTAAATTCCAATTGTTATACTTACTATATTATTTGTTTACACCACAGTGCTATTTATTATATTTGATTTGTTCTTGTATTACACATGTAATTAGAACAATAAAGAATCTTGAATCAAAAAGTGACATCACAATGGTTAGTAATGGCACTAGAGTGTTAAGTTGATCTAATCAAAACGAGAACATTCCTTGGCTAGTTTAATAACGGCCGAGGTATTTGTGTATCAGCCCTCGGTAACTTCATATCAGCCTTCCGGCTGGGTTCTCAGGATGATATGAAGGTACATCGGGCTGATATCTCGCCGATATCGACGTATGAATAATTACTATTCCTCTTGAGACAAATGTTCAATTCATTATATTTAATGTATACTTTATTTTTTCGAACTTGGGTGAATATTTATTTTGTCATATACTATGGGACGGCATGAATACTTCTTGGTTATGCTGTTCCCGATAACTCATTATTGTCAAATTATGTTTTCATTGTTGCGTACATGTATCGAGTTATAAATAAATAAATATTCAAATATTCATATTCGAACTCTTATCGTCTATGATCCAAAATTATACGCTCTTTTACGGACATATGCGGTCATACCTAATGGCTGTGTACACGCGTACCACAGTAGATATGGCATAGTAGATGTAACAATTTTTTGGTGGAGTTTGGTGACAATTGGTCGTCATAATTAATATGCCATAGCTAGCCATGTCGCCCGCTGCATATTCGCACAATGATTCTTCCAAAGTTGGTTATAATCAACCTTCTTGTTTTGGGCCTTGTATATATAGTTCGCTGTGTTTATACCAGATACTTTCTCTCAGCTGCATTTCCTCCAACAGTTTCGACACAGCTCCATCGACTCACATGATAATATAAGTGGAATTATGCATAGAACGAAATGTCGCAAAATAAAAACACTGGGGAACTGTCTTAATACGCATGAAATTAATATAAGTAGATAACATGCATTGAGATAATATCAATAAAACGTACTACGTGCATGCATGCTATGTGAGTGAATGAGGGATTGCCACGGTCAAACACAATTATGGACGATTGATTGTGCAATTATATATATCGTAGAGAATACACTGTAGCAAAACTTAATAGTGAAACGCAATGGTTTAATTGGTCCACCAATTGTCACCAAACTCCACCATAAGACATTGTCACACATACTATGGCATTGGTACTGTGGCACTTGTGTCCGCAGCCAATCTGTTTACGTACATATATTCAGCAGCATAACTTTGTTTACTCTATACGTGTACATTATCACATCCCAGACATTCGTGGAAATGCTACTAATACTACGGTATATATTATATCTATTTATATTATGGTTTCCGTACTTTGATCACCATGGAGGTACCAAGTACGTTGGGATCGGACGGAACTTACCAATGACGTCACGATCTGTTTTCGTCTTACTCTACATGAGGCCACCTCTGACGCAACAACAACTTCTTGGTCGCTCTGCATTCTTTCAATCATGTTGTATATAACAGCGAACAGCCCTGATCGTTCGGCGCCGTCCCTGCGTATATGTATCATATGTAGTCATATAGGCAACGTGTAGATTTCAGTAATTGGCAAGCACTTTTAGCTATTGACAGGTGACCATTTGTTTTATTCAAATTTTTAAAAAGATCATAGAGTACAGACATGATGAATTTTGTTGCGACCAACCAATTGCTCGCAGTCGATATTAACACATTCATAGATTCTCACCATTGAGGCAGAAGTTGGCAACCAGTTGCAAATCCTCATTGAAATGTCATAGATACCAAGATGCCAATAAACAGGAAGCGCACATAAAGGATAAAGCGAGTGCGAAAGAAAGAATTTTGGCATTAATATATGTAATATTAATCCTTTGTCGTTAAACTGGTGTAACCATATTACGTAATATTGTAGCGAAACATATCACATGTTTATTCGCCATGATGTTTGGTATCCGTTGTGCTAGATTTGTAATATACAGCGGTATTTTTGGCAATGGCATAGTGGCATTATTGTGGCACTACCGGGACGCTGAGAACACCTTCTGTGATACATTTTCACAGTTAAGAAAGACATTTTGTTAAAATTGAAATGTCTGGCTTCCGTAGAGAGCGGAAATGGGTGGAGTTATTTCTTGCAACAACCGTAACACTACAATCGATCCACTTGTAAACAAAACGAACATAAATTTGTGAGACGACAGAAAAGTTTATTTACTCAAATCACCACAATGAGTGGCATATACTCCACTTAGAGTTACATTACTCCAGTCAGTTAGATAATATAGATAACAACTTGACCAACCAGCCACCTCAGCCACGAACACATGCAGCCAGCCCGGGCAACGGTGGACAACTTATGCCGATCTGTGACCATCAGAGCAACAAAGTCATCGCGTGTATTTATATCTTGCGAACCCCTCCCCACATTGATATCATATACACGTATGTGACAAATCAAAGACAAAATGATAATAGACAGATACGTGCACTCGAAACTTATTTCGCGATCCGCGTGTATACTAATGTAGAGATTCTTGTTTCGCCTGGGCGCTGGGGGTTTTATTTATAGAAATGGGATTTTTTGGCACGGATTTAAAAGCCGAACTGCGACCCGGAGGCCGAGTCCGGTAAAAGGTGTAGTTGGGAATTTCAATTTCGTTTATTGTCCTTTACATTATTATGTCAATAATGAAAGATTTTTGGTTTGTGACAAGCTATGTCAATTACAAATAAAAGAAAGAAAAAGATAATTTGTAAGTCTTATATTTCAACTTTTATAGACAATTTTCGTTCGGCAGCACACTGGGTGTTGTGGTCGGATACGGCCGAGTCGGCCGCCGGTTCGTTAATTAGGTGCTGGTTGTTATTGTTATGTTAACGGAATTCTGAGTTGGTCATTCGCGAAACCAATATATTTTATATTCTATAATTACAATCATGGCTATATAATATATGATCTTGAGCGCGTTACCATTTCTGGCATTGCTTTTCTTGTTACACATGTATCTCGGCCAGAACAGATACTCGACTGTCATGATATACATGTGTTAGAATGGGTGAATGTACTGGCTAGGTATGATGTGTTTATTGCTTCATGTGTGTCAAAATATGATAATTTATTATCGAAATGGCCATGATACAATCGCAATGGCACAATGAAATGGCCCTCAACGGACCACAATTCAAGCCCCGTTGCATGGGGTTTGAACCCGCACCACTGGTGTATATAAATACATACAGACAATGCACAACGATTGGTTGTTTCTTGGTCCCGCGTTGAAGCTCATGAATATACTGGACTAACTCTAGCATAGCATCACTGTCAGGCAATGTATCCGAATTTTCCCAAGCATGGAAGATAACTTGGGTTGCACTGTGAGATCCACCGTTGTCCTTAAAAATATAGATATTCATTAACCGCATGGATGGCCAGATTCCTGTGGGATGATGTTTATGAACATTGATGAAAATACAATTTCTTACTCGATATATTCATTGCAGGGACGTGGCTAGAGGGCACCAGTCGGAGTGTCCATCTTGAGAGGGTGTCACTCCCTACCCCCATGAATGCTGAATACCAGTTAACATAGAGGGGTGAATTCTGCGTAACGGTTAGGAAAATATGGAATATAAGCAAGCATGGTTATTTCTCATTTATATGATAATTATCACACATTTGCTGAAGTAATTTCCATAACTTCCATACACCAAAATATATAATTTTGGCTTACAATTCATGAAGATGTGGCGCGATAAAGGGCGCCAGTGCCATTTAACAGAGGGATATGGCTACCACTTCACCCTTCCTTTTCCAACCGCACCCATGCACCCCATGAACGAGATATACATCCAAAGTTTCTAAGGTAGGAAACTTTCCAACTGATAGAAATATCAGAAACAAAATTGGACTAATTATAAAATTATGTTACTCTTGGTGTAAACAACAATAAATTCCACACATTATGGTTGAAATATCAAAGCATGACAAAAATTGCAACCGATATGTGGTGTAAATTTTCCATCAAATGTTGACCATTTGCAGCCCTTGGGTTTGAATTTTCTAATTGATATTCACATCTTCTCAAATGTTGGAAATGTTCAACAATAAATGTTTGGAATACACCCTGGCACTAACTCGTGGCCATATCGGATCCACCAGGCCCGGTTTCGTGGTATTATTGCTACAGGTCTAAGTTCTGAAGCAGCATTTCCATATATGGAAGTCATGAATATTCAAAAGCTGCATATATGGAAATTCTACTCCAGAACTTAGACCTGTAGCAATAGAACCACGGAACCGGGGCTGGATGCACCACTCAAACCACGAAACGGGGTTGTGTGAACCCAGTACGGCCGCGACACAGTGGTCTCGCTTATTGTTCAAACCGATGGTCGTTTTAGTCCAAAGTTTTGATTGAAAATACTAGGAACTTATTTGATTTTTGGTCAAAAACAACATATTTCACACTAAATACGGGACAATTCAACTATCAGTTGAAATTTAACCTACCGTTGGTCTGAAACTATATGTGTCAGACATTTTCAACTATTAAAATTTGTTATATGTATCAAAGTTGGGGATAATCCCCAGTTAAATTTTCAATCTGCTCGGTCAGTTACCCTCCCTCGGTCGAATCTGGCATGTAATAATCGCTTACAATCAACACAGTTACCATGACAAAAACTCTTTGCGTGCTTACTCGCAGCGTGTTGGGTCGATTGAAAACAAGATATATAAGATTAAAGAGTATGTCTTTGACTTTCTTCTGACATTATTTACTCTTTATAAACAGCAGTCAAATTATAATAAATAACTTTTGTCTCTCCTGAAAAATAACGAAAATCGATCTACAATGTACGTCGTTTTGACAGTAAAGCTGCTTTCACAGATCTGCGACTGACGCATGCGGTCAACGCATCCGGCTATCAGGTTAGACGCAATGTTTCAAACCATACATATATCAATGTGAATGCGGCTGATGCAGCTAGCTAAGCGCATCCGATGCTATATTCATGGCTTGAAACTTTGCCCTATAACCCGATAGCCGCATGTGTTGGCCACATGCGTTAGCCGAGCCGCAGTTATGTACGCATGCGGCTATCGGGTTATAGGCGCAATGTTTGAAAACATACACATATCACTGGGGTTGCGATTGACGCAGTTAAACGCAACGGATTTCAAAAAGTTATTTATGTATGCAAGGTTTCAAATGTTGCGCCTCTCCCGATAGCCGCATGCATGCATTGGCCGCATGCGTTGGCGACATGCGCCAGCCGCGGATCCGTGAAAGCAGCTTAAGGCGACAATATACATTGACATGCACTTGTACCTGGTCGGTTGTTGTGAATTCGAGTTTATTTGTTGTGAAAAACTCGAAAGATTCTGTGTCTTTCATGGATGCTTTGAATTTCCCAGAATGCACCACGCCAACTTTTCCTGGCCGGTATCTGCCAACATTCTGGGGAGACACATGCAAAACAAACTGTTATATAATAACTGTCATACAAGTTAGTATCAGAATACGATTAGTCTGGTCGATAAAAGGTTTGACCTAGAAAAAATTTGGACTAAGTTGGTTTGTATATCATTTTGAAGAGGAATATATCCTCCATAACATATCCAAAATCCGCTAAAATCCGATTTGAGCATTTTTTGTAATTCAAGATGGCGTCCAAGATGGCTGCCATTTTCATATAAGTCAGCTTGATGCAATTATAGTGAGAACATCTTGTCATATATATACACATGTATACATTTTTGTGAAGCTAAGACATAACGCCACCTTTATGTGCCAAAATTGGAACTCCCCGTCCAAGATGGCCGCTAAAATGGCGACCGGAAGTGGATTTTTTACGTTTTTTAAATAATATCTTTAAGATAAATGCCCGTGGTTTGGAACTGGCTGAGAATTTTGGCTTTATTTTGTATATAGCATGTTAAATGACAATTGGAGCAATGAAATATGCTGTTCGTGAGGTCCACACCCCTTCTGATCACTCAAAAAATCGATTTTACAAAACGCGGTATAACATTTCACAAAAGATCCCCAAGATTCTAATCATATTTCATCAAGAAGTGGGAAGAACTGTGCAATGTAACTGATCCATTCTATAGCTTATTGATATTCGGATTCAAAGGTACCAAAATTGTCACTTTGGCTCAAAATGGCTGCCAATATGGCCAGCAAAATATGGAAAATGGTAATTATTATCCCAGCGTGCCACGCAACCGCTTACAAGTTAGGGTGATGCACACATTTGACTAGCATGTCTTATATAGCTTGAGTACTAACATTTCTGATGCACCTTTGGTATTTTGTTACTATTTTAACCACTGAAATTACCAGAATTATTCGAAATTTTCTGTCACAATCCTGATATCAAAATCGGCAAAAAATCGCTGTTCAGGTTTGAGCCATATTTTGAAAGTAAAATGGAACTATGTTTGGTATCAAAGATGTTTATTGTTTTGATATGTGTTACATGTGTCACACTAAGTTGTTTTAGACAAAATTACTCAAGATGGCTTCCAAAATGGCAACCAAGTTTGGTAAACATTATTATATACATAAACATATGTGTATATACGTGGTGTATATGTATACATAATCAATTGTGACTCACGTGCTACTTAATCAACTAAATGTTCTATTCTGATTGTCCCGGTACCCTACGAGTCATGACAAATTCATTTTGATGAATGCAACATGGATTTTGCCTAAAGCTTCCTTGTTTTTGAACGGAAATGGGCAGAACGTTGAAACCGAACTGAGATGGATCATATTAAGTGGCTATTCTGGTCCATTAGCATCAACATTGATCAACTTAATACAGTGTGTATGTCTGTTGATTGTCTGGTCATAGGCGATGTGAGTAGGTATACATGGAACTATTGTATTCATGAATGGTGTGAATAGTTATACAATGTGTGACTATATGGTCATGGATGGATGTCCATAGTGAGATGTATATGTATATAAGGAGTAGCTGTATGCTGATGTGTGAGGTGAACATTTTTACAGTGAGTGGCTGTCTGGTCATTGAAGTGGTGTATGGTCACAACGAGAGCAGCTACACTGTCCTGTATGTATACATGGAGTGATTGTGTGGTCAGTGGTGGGCTGTACATATGTACATTGGGTGGATGTATTGTCATGGGCGGGTGTATATGTATACACATGTTGGATGTATGGTAATGGATGGGTGTATGTATAAATAGGGTGTGGTTGTGTGGTTATGGGCAATGTGTATATGTATACATGGAATGACTGCACGGTCATTGTTGAATTGTATATGCATACCTGGAGTACACTTTGATGGCCATTGGCGGCTAGTGTATATAGAGAGCAACCTCATGGTGATGGATGGGATGTATATGTTAATATGTACTATTGTATTGTCTTTGGTGGTGTGTACAATCATACAGTAACTAGCTGAATGCTCGTGGAGATGGTGTATATGTATACAGCGAGTGGCTGAATTTTCACGATTGAGCTGTATATGCAAGTCTGAAGTGTACGAATGACCGTATGTGCGGGGTATTGGTATATCTAGAAGGGTTGTATGGCCATTGGTGAGGTATATATACACACCTGGAGTGATGCTGTGTCATGGGTGAGGTGTATATGTATATCATGAGTGACTACATGGCCATGGCACGGCCAATATGTACATATGTATATGGGGATTGACATTATGACAAAATTAATGGTGGGGTGAATTGATATACAAGGAGTGACTATGATCACGAATGTGGTTTATGCGTATACAGCGAGAAGCTGAAATGTCATGGGTCAGGTGTATATGCAAGTCCGGAGTGTATGAATGGCCGTATGCGCGGTACGAGACATTGATATATCTAGAAGGGCTGTAAGGCCACTTTTGTGAGGTTATATGTATATACCTAGAGTGACTCTATGGTTTTGGGTTGGGTGTATATGTATATCTTGAGTGGCTATATGGCCATGGGTGTCGCAAATATGTATATATACAGGGAGTGAGACTGTATGACCACTGGTGAGGCAAATAGATATACAAGACGTAATATATAACAATGGATGTAGCGAACCTCGGTGAGGTGTATATGTATATATTTAGTGGCTGTATAGCTATGCATGTGGCAAATACATATACATGGAGTGACTGCATGGCCTACGGTTAGGTGAATAGGTATACAAGAGGTTACTTTGTGTTCATGTATGTAGTGAATATGTATACAGGTCATGTGATGTGTGGGAGTATACCTGGTATGTCTGCAATGTTATTCACGGCTATATGACCATGCGTTGGTGTATGGGTAAACCCAATTGTGGCTGTATGGTAATGGGTGAGGTGTATGTCTATACAGCGAGTGGCACATGGCCATTTACGTGGTATTCATGTATGTATATATGGAGTGACTGCATGCTCATGTGTGATTTGTACTGGTGCACATTTGTGTGACTATCACTTTCCAGAATAACTCAAGGATATGTTAATCGATAGAGGTAACATCAGAGTGTTCTCCACATTAATTGCGTTTTATATGCAATGTGAAGAAAACGGGTTTCTTGACAATAGTTTATAAGTTAATCAATTTAGATGCTAATGGGCCAGAGTAGCCACATAATATGATACCTGTCAGTTCAGGTTCAACGTTCCGTCCGTTTCCGTAAAAAACATGGACATAATCCCAAAAAGAGGTGTTCGGCAAAATTCATACTGCATCCCTTAAAATTAATTTGTCGTGCCCCATAAGGTTTTGGGACAACCATAATATAAGATTAAGTTGTCCATTGATTAAGTAGCATGTTTAATAACCAAGTGAGTCACAATTTGCTACCATTTCGGAACAGCCGAGAATAATGTTCGGAATATAAACTTTTTACATTTTGCATGTAATCTTGAGTAATATTGTCTAAAACACCACACTATGTCATATTTAAGGCATATCAAAATAAAAAGAACCTTTGATAATAAAGATAGTTATTTTTTGCCGAGTTTGATGCTGTTTGTGATAGAAAAATCCCATAATTCTGGTGATTTCAGAATCGTAAATAGTAAACATTAATCAAGGTGCATAAGAAATGTTGGTATTCAATGTATATAATACGGAATAGTCATTTGTGTACATCACAATAACTTGTAAGCGGTTGCATGGCACGTTGGGATAATAATTAACATTTTTCCATATTTTGGCGGCCATTTTGACAGCCATTTTGAGCCAAAGTGACAATTTTGGTACCATTGAGTTCGAATATCAATAAGATATAGAATGGATCACTTACATTGCACAGTTCTTCCCACTTCTTGGTGAAATGTGACCAGAATCACAAAGGGGATCTTTTGTAAAATGTTATACCGCGTTTTGTAAAATCGAATTTTTGAGTGATCGGAAGGGTGTGGACCGCCACGAACAGCCTATTTCATTGCTCCAATTGTCAGTTAACATGCTATATACAAAATAAAGTCACAATTCTCAACCAGTTCAAGACCTCAGAAACTTATCTTAAAAGTAATAGTAAAAACGTATGAATTCCACTTCCGGTCGCCATTTTGGCGGCCATCTTAGACGGGAAGTTTAAATTTTGGCACATAAAGATGGCGTTATGTCATAGCTTCACAAAAATGTATACAAGTGTATACATATGACAAGATGTTCTCACTATAATTGCATCGAGCTGACTTATAGGAAAATGGCAGCCATCTTGGACGCCATCTTGAATTACAAAAATTGCTCAAAGCGGATTTTAGCGGATTTTGGATATGTTATAGAGGAGAGCTTCCTCTTCAAAATGATATAAAAACCAACTTAGTCCAAATTTTTTCTAGGTTGACCCTAAAATTTGAGTTTATCGACCAGACTAGATGGTGGGAATGTACCTGTATTTCCTATTGTAAATATTATATTTATACGGTATATTTAATCGTAGTTTCGCTTTGAACAATCTGTTCAATTGAGATGTAGACCGAAGTCGTTGTTGCCATCCGCATCAAAACAATTATGTATTTGTATTTTGTGTGATTGTATTATTACACAGCTTTGCGTTGGTGTTGATCTGAATACAACGACCATTGTTCGTGTACATCGCTCAGTAATAACAGTTGCAGAATTGTTTTTTTTTCTCGATATAGGGTTATTCTCATAAGAAGTTTCAATAACGACCAAATACATGATATATATATAGAATAATCACTTGATTGACCTGTGACGTGAAATAATTCATGAGAGGCTGGGACGTTGTTCAACACGAGAGCTCATTGTGCTCGAGTGTTTTACACAATAGTCCCTTCCTCAATTGAATGATTTCAAGTCACCAGTTCAATCAAGTGATGTAGTGTGTGTATTACATTTCACTTTAAACATATCATTTACCAGAAATTCGAATAATATCGCCATTATTCCCATAAACTTCGATAGCGTGTATGAATACCTAACGTGCTAGTTATGATACGGGCGGCGTTGGCGGTAGGTATGCTGATAAAATATTCACCTCCGTCAAAAACAGCCACAAACAGAAATAATAGTAAAATATAGACAGACTTTGTTCTTATACCAATCAGAAATATGGCATAAACATTATGTTATTGTTAAATGTTTTTCCTTTGTTATGTAAATAAAAGGAAAAACGTTACAGAACCTGGCTTTTGTTTAGATCCGGATATGGTAAACATAAAGATCGTTATTTGTTACTGTTTTCCTGATATGGAAATAATAAAGAGCCTTTATATCATTTGTGTGTGATTAAACAATAGAATTGCGCTGTGTTATGTAAACAGAAGCAAAACATATGTAACACGAGCAGGCTCTTGTTTACGTACACCATCGTACGTCTTGACGACAATATACCATTTACGCGCTGATTATGTTTGGCATATGAACAAAACTATATATTTTTTAATATTCCTTTTGTTGATGGCGATTTGAACAAATATGAATATTTCTGCAACGAACGCCGCCCGTGCCTTTAAAGTAGTATAATTCACTAGGGAAATTATCATTTATAATCATCCACTACAGAAAGCAAGGGAAATTGCACACACATGTAGAAATGCAGAAATTACAAAATGAGTCTAGTAAATTAGGTCTGGCTATAACCCGCGGGGACGAGTTTATATTTATATTTATTTTACGCTCAACAGCGAATTATAGGAAAAAACTCGTTTAGATAAACATCGATATCGCTCAGAAGGGGATATAGAATAATATACGTTCACACTAGCTCGCGCGTGCGACCGATTCACTTGCGTGTACCAATACTGGTTCCGGTTTGTACCGTTGAAGAAGGACAAAGTGAAAGAACCCATTGTTATATTCTAATGTACATGCATATTATATTCACTGATATAGCAGTTATAATTAAAATCTATTTTATGTTGAAATTCGACATATTTATGCGGGGAAATAAAGGGAAGAATACGGGAACTATATCTTTATATTCTGCGGATGGTGAAGTAGCATTGCGTGAACAAGCAGCGATCAGCTGATGGCTTCAAAAATGATGCATCGATTGAAGACGATTGTGAGATCATTTAGCGTCGTAAATGGTGAATTCCTTTGGAAATGCGTATAATAAAAAGATTATTTAATGTTTTTTGAGTGGATACCGAAAAATATGTCATTCGTGACCGAGAAAAATGTTTATTTTCGCTCGCGGCAAGCCGCTCGCGAAAATAAACATTTGCTCGCTCGCTCATGACATATTTTTCTGTGTCCACTCAAAAACACTAGATATCCTCTATTTATTGCATGATCCAAAACGTTGATAAAACATACTTAAATCTACAAATGGGACGTGAAACTTACATCGGCTTCTATAAGGCCTGAGATGACGCTTCTCGTAACTGTGATTTGTTTGTCCGCGTAAAGAAATAGTTCCAGATAAATAGACTCTGATGTATTTAATGGCGTATATTTAATGAAATAACTTTTCCAAACCTTCATTCCTTAGAGTTTGTTGTAGAAATATTGGAAGCCATAGTATTTTGAGTGTACGGAATGTAAACAGACGACAGATCGGAAGCCAATGTTCACCTGGCACTATTTCTTGTTATGCAACGAACGTTTAATATCACAATTTATAGAATGGGTTTATTGAATGGAATAAGTGTAGGATCGTGTAATAAAACAAAGTATTACAATCCTATTCCTTGAATCACATCGTTCATGTCGTGTCATAATATTGCGGAATCGAACAACGTCGACGTCACACGACGTACATGCCGTTCGCACACAATACAAGCCATATCTGTTTCTGAATACATTATGAAAGTCTTTTTTTTTTAATTTATTGATTCTAGGTCGGCATGCATGTGTTTGGATGTGTTCGTCGATACGACCCTTGTGTCATCGCGGAAGGATAGAACTCGACGCATTCAATTATATCCTTCCACGCTGGCACTCATGCCGTATTGACAACCACATTCACACTCTCGTGTCGGGCTGTATATGTTCAATCCTACAGCCAAATATTATAATGTCTAATGACAAACCATGTCTTAGCTTAATCGTGCATTTATTCAACGCGAAACTAGCAACTCTGTGATCATTACGCACGAAAATGTACCTGATCAGCTGACTCTTCTCCGTGCATCATGACCACCAGATGGCAGTCTGTGTCTCTCAGCAGACGGCAGAAATCTTCGGTCGTGTTCGGTAATGGCGTCTGTGTTACGATCATTCCACCTCGTTGTCTGAGTGTCTGTCAAAAATATTAAAACTGGTCTGACCAATTCGAGAATCGAGATACGGGCTCATGCATATTCACTAGTTGGGTTTATTTTCTAAAGCGGGTGGTTTATTTGGTGGCGGCTCAACCTACAATGTATACCTTACAACACAGACCTCGTGAGGGAGAAATATAGACTATACCAGTGACAAGGTTAACAAGTCAGACTTTGTAGTCCAGGAGATATTGGTAGACCTCTGCATCCCCCCAGGACTCAACTTCACCCCACTAATTTTCTTTCTTAATGGCTCCTCTAATTTGTTTCGGTTGTTAACAAGGAAAACAAGTGACCGCAGAGACTCCAGACAAGATGGCGTCCATCATGGCCGCCATTTGTTTTATATGCACTAGGTCTCTTTGATCGCAGTTATAGTAAAGATGATGTCACATACGGTCTTGTTTTCCGTTCGATTCGTTATGGTAATATACAACCCTTACAAATTAGCCAAAAATCCGACACAAAAATCCAATATGGCGCCAAGATGGCCGCCGAAATGTGAAAATTTTATATTTTTCGGACATTTCACCACGTTTCGTTTGTCTCTGTGGGAAAATATTGGCACCTTGACGCGATTTTATACATCTATCGTCTAGAAGAGTCATTGGCGAATACACGGGGACCATAATATACATTCCTTGCTGGATATTTTTGTCCGATATCACGTTTCCCCAAATGCCGGTATAATCCAGTCAAAGCCAAATCGACGCTAATAACGCAATGTCTGTTTCGTATCAATGAATGTTATTGCTATCATAACAAACCCCATGCGCATATATGTGCAGGAGATACCCGAGCTAGGATTCCTCTTATACCTGAGTTGATGAATATTCACCCAAATCCAAAATGGCGGCCAAAATGGCTACCAGAAATAAAAAAATCGCCGAAAATCGCTTATTTTAACATCAGTGAGAGTCATTGTCACGACAACTCCACACCTGCTTACTATTGTGAGCTTTGAACACTGAGGTGACGAACTGTCCTTATATTACATCCAAATAAAAGTCCCCCAAATCCAAAATGGCTACCACAATGGCGGACAAATTTTGAAAAATTACCGAAATTCCTTCATTTTCACATCATTTGGCATTATTGTCGAGAAAACTCCACACATGCTGACAGTTGAGTTGGGAATACTGAGGTGAAGTAATTACCTTGCATCTGATGAAGGAAATTGTTTTCCAAATCGAAGATGGCAGCCAAAATGGCGTCCGAAATTTGAAAACATGCTTACATTCCTTTACTTTCTTACTATGGGCGTTATTGTTACGCGAATTCTACACACAATTACATGTTCATATGGAACATTGATATGAAGTATTCATTTGAGTTTGGCCAACTCTCACAGTCATGATGGCTGCCATAAATTGAAAAGAAGTCGAAATTGTCACATACTAATTTCATCTTTTTGTCATAATATCAATATGTATGGATTGGACGAAACGGTACATAAGCCATGTATTAGTTCCAAGATAGGTCGTCGCCTGCTGGAAGGATGAAAACCCACAATAATCGCGATGTGGCATTTCGAAATCCATTCTCCACTAAGCGCCCATAATGGCCGTAACCGTATATGCTGGGTGCGCCGAATAGTCATATTATGACTTCCAAGAATCAAAACAACAGTACCTGAGCTTATTCTGATTTGCCACATTCAACATTATCTGGACCAGCATCCGTCTCTTCGTCACATTAATCTATCTCGCCCACACAAACACAGTTTTCTACACTTCTTGGTAAAAGGGTCCCACTAATCGGAATGTTTCAAACAACACATATGCCGGTGTCAAGCTCAAGTGTTTGTTTCGAAAGTTGGAAATTCTTATCCTCATTCTTGGCGAGCTTCATTCGTGGTAGCTTATGGTATAATTCAGAGGCTACATATGGGATCTGAGCATCATCTTGCGTGAGAAACTAGATGCGTATACTAGCTTTCAGAAGGACCCCTCTATCTGCGTATTTTTCAAATTTGGTTACCTAATGTGGGTAACAAATTGTACAGCTGGTGATCTTCCCATCCAGCCACTTCTCAATATATGGTTCATCAATTCACATATTCACGTACTGACGTAGCCGGACAACGTCTGTATATGGCTTCGAATATTGAAAGCCTAACATTTGACGGATGCCTTTCTGCTAAGGCGTAGAAGACCATAATGCATAATATACCCACACTTCTTGGCCATGACCACAAGAACAGTCCTGGTGGCGTCCAGCAATCGTCTCACCATACAGATCCAAGCAGGTAATAACAATACACGCGGTGCTAGTTTGTGGGCATGTGTCATGAAATTGGTCCATGACTGCAACGCCCCTTCTTTGGTTATGTTTTAGATTCAGACATGATCTCATGTGGCTTTGCTTTCATTGTATGCTAAGAATGTATCTTCCAATCCGTTTGGAAGCCGTTCTTAATCAACTGGACCAGGCGTGTACCATTGCCTATATATACTACAATATAATCCCCATCCAGACTGGGATGTAATCTTAAGGACAATGCATTTGATAGTTGATATGTCATACTCACGCTGGGTGGTGGTCGGTATGGTTCAAGAAAGTACAATGCCATCAACACAAGGGTGAAATGTTCAACGCGAAGAACATCCAGCGGAATGTTACGTTGATGAGATCTTGCATTCAGTTTACCCTACGTTGGGTACACCAAGTGATTTCTCGGTAACATCACTATTCAAAACCATTGTTCTGCGTGAGACATATTAACTACTATATTCTAAAGTTATATAATATAAAGCTATATGATCATAAAGGTCACGTTCACCAACGTCCACATCCATTGCCGTCGAAACTATAAATTGTTCACACACAGTGAAATAAATGCACCACAGTTCCTGACATTTTCTTGAATAATACCGCCCACATACTGACACTAACCATGAGAGAGGATAACACAAACGCATACCTTCATTCCATAAAGACATTATCCTTTAGCCCATCGGACTGTTCTGGGGAGGCTAGGATAGTATTATCCAGAAAAAATTATACGTCTGGTCAAGTTGACACAGAACGGCCTTGAAACGGATGTGGAAATACAATCTTATCACACTAAAACGCGCATGACATTCTATATCTGAAACATTCACCTGGTGTAGGGGTGTATAGCGTGGCCCATTTCATTCCCACTGTCATGGCGCATGTCCACAAACTAGCACCGCGAGTATTGTTCTTCTCTGCTGGGAGATATTCGACGAGACTACTGTGGGGAGTCACATAGTTTGCTTAGGATCATGTTCAAGAAATGTGGGTAGTCGGTACATTATTACGCCACATGTGGTGTAAGTTGTTTCTGAGATTTTGATATTCTGTGGTCGACTGGGCGAATGCATTGTGGGAGATTTTTTTTGTACCTTACTCAATCGTACCGATAGAATCACGTAGATGCTGAAATTGTAAAGTTAACGCCACCGGTGTATAATATGTTTTTGAAAATATAGCTCAATCGTATCGATAGAGTGAGGACAGGCTGAAATTTTAAACTTAAAGTCACCGGTGTAATAATATGTTGTTGAAAATATAAATAATCTGATAGCCTGAAAATAATGTATAACCCATTGGGAGCCCCTGGTGTAGTGAAGTGAATTATGGGTAATTTTAATTTTGAGTGCGCATGCCTGTTCTGTTGGAGTAACTGCTATCTTTTATTTTCTGGTCATCAAGTCAAAATTGTATCGTATACACAATGTGTTTGCACCGATGGATGTATCGTGACTCGACTCGTTTTCGTGGTCATATAGGCCCTATATATAACCTATGATCACGAAAACGAGCAGAGTCGCGATATCTGATAGAATTCCAGGAATCGTACATTCACTTTCATTAGTATAGATTCTCTGAATCTGCCGCGGAATTCCCAAAATTGTAGGCTACTTTCATTTTCAATAGGATTTTCCGAATTTCCACTTTTACCACGCAAAGCGACCTTAGTTGACACAGATATATGGCACACTGGCTGAGTCCATGACAAATAGTTTATGTAGCATTGCTTCTTTCATTTAATTAAAGCTCACCTCGTTAAAACGCATGTCAATCGTATTTGTTTACAAATTGCATTGGGTGCGACGATTTGCAGGCAGTAGGGCCCTATTTGCGGAGGTCACTTTGCGGAAGTCCCCGAATTCGCGGAGGTCCCCTAAAATGGGCGATATATGTAGATTTTAATGAGGGAACGGGTGCGTATATGTCAATTGATACGTATTTTAAACAAATAACGACACGATCATCATAATAGAGGTCTGTTCTATCAATGATATATGCGTCGAGTTCACTTGGTGCAAATCAAACGGCGATAAATATTCTCATGTGCCAGAAGGACTCCTTAAAGTTGTAAATAAGATGAATATTTATTAGATGTTATTTAACAAGTCAATCAAAAAATATTATTCATTAGTTAGCGCCTATATTACCGCTAACTAATGAATAATATTTTATATTATAATTATATTATAATTTATATTTATGGCTAATAATATGATCTTGGTGGCGTTACCATTTCTGACTATGGTTTTCTTGTGGTCTTCTCCTTAGCAGATAGGCATCTGTCCAAGGGAATGAGACAGCTATCTACCTTCGAAACACTGCCGAAGTTGTCCACATATGACAATACGTTCGCTAAGCTTGTGAGTTGAACCATCTATTGAGAAGTGACTAGTTAACTGGGAAGTTCGCCTGGTGTACATGTCGTTATTCCCATGGGGTATGGGAAAGACACACATAGAGATGGCCTTCTGTAAGCTTGTATACTTATCGACCATATGCCTTTCTAGTTCAAGATGACGAACACATCCCATATTAAGCAAGGATTTAAAATCTTAAGCTAGACACCGGAAAATTAATTGTTTGAAACATTATGATTAGAGGGACCCTTCTCCCAGGAAGTGTTGAATACTCTGTCGGTGTGAGCGACCTAGATTTATCAGGCAAAGAAATGGAAACTGGTCAAGATCACTAAGGACGTGGCAAGTCAGAATCTGTTATCAGGTAATTGTTCTAATATGGCTATTCGGTGCACCTACGGTTACGCGAAGTGTCGAATGGATTTCGAAATGCCGTTTTTAGTACGTGGTCCTCACAGATTGTGCCACAAACAATAGAAACAGCACATTTCAAACATCGATATCTAATCACTCTGAGCTTTGATGGGTGGGTTCCTCGACTAGAATCAAATATTGTTTACCCCCGAAGCCAAAGAAATAGTAATTTAAGAGCGTCTGATCGGATTGAGTACCTTTAATCTGAAAATGATATTCAAACTAAAATATTTTAACTTACTACACGATTAACGATGATTGTTAACAAATCATTGTAACAATTTTGTTGACATAACAATGGTTTCTGTACGTGAAATTTCATTATTGGGAAACTATCAATAATGAGTATAAGAACACAATTTATCAATGTCTACATGTTCTTCTTATTGGTGATGTTTTCACAGATGTTTATACTGTTTGCAAATTTATCTAATACGAGTGCCTTGGGTCCTGTAATATTTTAATTGATATTACAAGTCGCATTAAAGGTATATTTGCCACACAAATGTTCACTTACGTGAATGTAGACCCCATTAATGTAGTCACTGTTATAGCCTATCATCGAGAGAAAAGGGCGACAACCTTCAGCTGCAATATAATTGTTCACATGTTATTCTTGTAAAACTATTTGAGTAGAAGTATGTAGATGCACTCACCATAATTATTATGGTCTGTACTCAAGTGCAATAAAATATGAGTCGACCGGTGCCTGTACATGTATATGTGCATGTAGCTTATCCGTATGGTTTATGTTCACAAAAATTCTTCTATAGATATAAATATATAATTGTACTTTTATATACATGTACACTGTTATAAAATACCATCGGTTTGACGCCATCGAACCGTAGTAATCCGACGGTCCCAAACCGTTTTATCAGTTCTACGATGAATCACCGTTGATTTATGCGCCATGAAAATGTGTAAATTAAAATTTTGCGTGATTCCAAGTTCATGCCGTCAAAATTCAACAGTATTATCGGTGACCAAATTATATACGACAGTGTCTCCATTCAGTACGACTATAAATCTGACTCTGTTAAGTGTTTGTATTCAGTGCAATGCATTCCTGCAGAGTTATCCCGCATTTTAATTCAGTGCAATACATTACGCCGACTTGCGTCCAGTAATAAATTACGTTCTCAAACACAGTTACAACAGTTATACAATGAATTAAACTCACGGGCCAACATAGCGCGGTCCCTCGATCGAGCCAAGTTCTCTTTCTTGGACGCGATCTCGAAGTCGTCTTCGACGTGGCGTCGTGAAAGGTGTCCAATGAGCTGTGAATAATACAATTCATTTCAAATGAAAATAACCACCGTAAATTAAAAACTGTGGCCTATTTAGCCCTAAACTAAAATAAGGTTTGCCGACAGGTTCAAATCTGGTGTTTGGTGTGATATAATAGTTAGTACTATTAATTAGTACACCAAAGAAAACAAATCCTATACCAAGCTCGTTTTGAAAACAAGTTGTATTTACTTCCGACTATCGTCGTATATGAGTTGTCGGACCAACAATAATGCGCTACTATATCGATACTTTCCGACGAATATGATACGGCCAATTTCCAATTGTACATGGACAGCTGAGTTTCTCACATTGTGCACGTGATGGCAGCGGTCAGACCAGCGTGATCCAAGTGGTGAACTTTCAATGTTCATCAGTCAATCCATGCACATCGCTGTTATTGTGACTTGTACCTGTCATGCACAATACCGAGTGTGGCTCATAATGTCATAATTAACTTACATTCAGTTGTTCCATCAGCTGGGGCACGCCGGTATCTGGATTCTTTTGTTTCAGCTCTGCACATTTGTTATTGAAGGAGTTGACTTCATAGCGCATAGCAGCGATTGTGATGCCCTCCAACACGCCATCATACACGAGCTTGTACTGGTTCTGGAAGGTCGAGAGAAAGTCTAAGAACATGGCAATTCAGACGTGGAACTTACAAAACTTACAACAAGTCAGAATAAGAAGATTCGCGCCCATTCTGCATGCCGTATAATATACACTATGGATATCAATCGAGGTGTCCATACATATTAACTAGTGGGAGGAGCTTATATGGTTGCTAGGAGATACGGCGTCTCTGCAGAAATCGTTTAATTAGTTTTACAGTGCCTGTATATATGCCATAACACATTCTTGTAGCTTGTAGTCTTTAATTGTGAAAAAATATTATATGACTTGTGTCGCACTCAGTGGAAAATAATGTTATAATCATGGATGAATTTTCTACAACATTCAGCAATTAAAAAAAGCAGTACATGATGGGTTGACAACAAAAAGTTGTTCGAAAATATGTTGTAGGCAATTTAAGACTGAACGTATGCGCGTATATCAACGTTCTGGTGAAGAAGAATTATTATTGCAGCATGCGGCCAGCTCAATCGATGATTGGTGGAATATTTCTTTTAATAATTAGTTGACTGACAGATGTGGACATATCCATTTGGTATTTTAGGGTCATTCGGCTTGATGAGGGTAAGCCAATTGCAGTTGCAATTCGAACAGCTGGGCGAGTACAGAGTCTGGCGATAATAGTTACAATTAACTTCTACATGCTATCCATGTATTATGACGACACATGTAATGGTGCACACCGCCGGAAACTGGGGTTAACTGTTGATATTCTTGGAAATACGTACTTCTACATGTATTCTCATTGCTATGTATTATTGGTAAATTATGGACTCTTCACATACGCTTTTAGTGTTTGATTAGTTGTCGTAATTTCTAATTTTGTGAACACTGCTTGAAATTATCAATGTGACAGACGATTAATTGCGCTATTTTAGCTATGTGGAGAATATACAAGCACCGCTGCACATTTAGGAATTCCGACAATCGCATTAATGGCTGCAATCCGCTGCACCTCTTTACCAATACAGTAGGTGTGATTGCCACTGATACGGGCGTAATACTTTCTGGTGGTAATGGATCCACCACCCATATTTTCATCAGAGTCTGCACTCGCGCAGCTGTTCGATTCTGGTTTCAGTCAGAACTGAGCGATTGCTGAGCATTTCGAACTTCCATGATACTCGATAAATTATTTGAATGTGCATATCCTTACAGACATGAAGGGGCCGAGACATCCCTAGGTTAAAATAGTAGATTTAACATGCTATTGTCATCGCCCTCTACGGCATACATTTGATCATAAACTGAGCAACGTTTGAAATTCAGCTGACTGACCGGCATTTGGATCATGTTAACTCTTTGTTTCCTTAGTTTTTCAGCACAATCCTTGATGTTGACACACCCGCGCGCCTTTCCTTGGTTAATCAGGTAGTCGATTGCCATAAAAGTACCGGTCCTCCCGACTCCAGCACTGTGGAAACAAAAAGCATAGCACATAGTATAGCGCAAACGATGTAAAACATACAAAACGATTTGACACAATACTATTTGTGATTGTTTTTATATCAGAATATATATAATTAGCCGATGAGCCCGACGTTGTCCGGGCTATTCAAAAACCAAATTTCCAAGTCGATAGCTCCACCCGTTTCCGATGTCTGGTCTGCGCATGCGCGAAGCTGGCGTCGCACGGGCTCGGCGACCCGATAAAATTCGTATCCGGGGCAAGATACATTCACATAGCAAATTTCAAGTCGATAGCTCCACCCGTTTGCGAGATCTCGTCTGCGCATGCGCGAAGCTGGCGTCGCACGGGCTCGGCGACCCGATAAAATTCGTATCCGGGGCAAGGTACATTCACATAGCAAATTTCAAGTCGATAGCTCCACCCGTTTCCTAGATCTCGTCTGCGCATGCGCGAAGCTGGCGTCACACGGGCTCGGCGACCCGATAAAATTCGTACTCGGGGCAAGATACATTCACATAACAAAAATCGATAGCTCCACCCGTTTCCGAGATGTCGTCTGCGCATGCGCTGCACGGGCGTCGCACAGGCTCGCCAATACGACAACGACCACCGCCTGGTCAGACTACACACACGTACCAAGTTTCGTCCCGATCGGTCGAGAATCGTAGATTTGTATTAAGGACAGACAGACAAACAGACAGAGATGAAAACCAAGAAGCCATTGGTCAAATATCAACTTTCGAATATTTATCCAACTTTCAAATATTTATCCAAATTTCGAATATTTATCCAAGCCCAATGTGGTTTTCAATATATTCACTTAGTTAGTCCAATTTCCTTCAACGTGAACCACCTAGTGGAATCGTATAGGGATACTACTGGTAAACGGTCGCCTTATTCTTTTCTATAGCTGACTTTACGCTCAGATCAAGTGGCGGGATTTGTCATCAAAATTAATTGACTTTATCATACCAATCACTACAAAATACTTTATTTATCGGAACTAGTGATATCTGTCGATCACAATTCTGAATTATTTTCTAATATTTATGTTAAATTATGCACATATATATATTGCCGTGTAACTACGAATAACTCACATTTAATCTGTGTTTGTCCACGATCGTAGAAGATCCGATATGTTACGAAGTCGCGATGTCAAATGGGTTCGTATTCTTGTGAAATTATGTAAACATTGTGACAAAACATATTTTTTCATATTTAGTTACTTCTTTAAGTTGACAACTATTGCATGTGGTATAACAGGTATAATGTTTTCTATGGTGTAAAGCGGGTTACAATCACAATTGATGCATTCTATTACCGACATGTTATTGTGGTGATTTTAAATGAGTGGTACTTTACGCTTAAAGAGCACTGTAGAAGAGTAAGGCAACTGTACTTCGGCGTAAACCAGTATTATCCCTACCAATTTAACTAGCAAGTTTAAAGGCACTCAATCCGAATTAACGGTCGCAAATTACTATTTCCTTGGCTTCGGGGGTAAAAAATATATGATTCGAGTCGAGGAACCAACCCATCAAAGCTAGGAGTGATCAGATATGGATGTTTGAAATCTAATACTACCTGCAGTGTACGACAAGTGTGGATTATTAATATTACCTGCAGTGTACGACAAGTGTGGATTATTAATATTACATGTAGTGTACGACAAGTGTGGATTATTAATATTACCTACAGTGTACAAGTGTGGATTATTAATATTACCTGTAGTGTACGACAAGTGTGGATTATTAATATTACATGCAGTGTACGGCAGTGTGGATCATTAATATTACCTGCAGTGTACGACAAGTGTGGATTATTAATAGTACCTGCAGTGTACGACAAGTGTGGATTATTAATATTACCTGCAGTGTACGTACGACAAGTGTGGATTATTAATATTACCTGCAGTTTACGACAAGTGTGGATTATTAATATTACCTGCAGTGTACAACAAGCGGTCCATTTCCTTGTGTCATCTGTCGTACTTTATACCGAAAGTCAACGAGAGGTCCGACCTCATTTGGAACACCTTTATCAGGCCATGATGTGAAGTGGAACTGGGTGATTCTCTTCAGGCGCCCAACTCCGTCCTGCAATAAAACATATCGTTTATAGCGCCAAATTAAAATTATCACTTCCATGACTGAAGTTTTCCTGAAATTTTGCGGACAAAATATAAGAGCATGCATTGGCCTAACAACATTTACCTTGACCTTGTGAGCCAGCGCATTCTCTTATATCAGATAATGCACTGACACATGTAGGATCTTTAAAGGCACAGATGACCTTGGTTGAAAATTAGAATTTAGAAATAACAGTTATATACTAATAGTATAGTATATTGATAGTATAGTTACTATAGTATACTATAGTATGAATACGATATTAGCCACAAAACACACTCACCCCCAAATTGCTTGCCTGACATAATGTTTACACCACGACATTGTTCTAATTGTCAGCCAATAATTAGTTAGTAGGGAATATGTTGTGTTTAAGACCAGCAACAACAGATCTGTCTACTTTCGATCATTTTTTTGTCTGAAATGGCAATCAGTTGGAAAGATTCCAACCTTAGGTGGTGTCAGTTTGGAAAGTTCCAATTACCTAATTGCATGCAATTGGAAATATAAATGTGGACACCCACGATCCCAACGGAGACCCTCACGGTGGCACATGAATCTGGTTCTGGGCAGCGATCCACATGATTTTCGTTGGATGATCTTATTCGAAGTCTTAATCACGTGATTAATCCGGGACCCACCTTAGTTACTTCGAACACCCTGATGCAGTAATCGGAGAATTCTTGTTCGTCCTTTAGTGTCACTGTGATTCCGTCGTATTCTGTTGATTCCGACACATTACCCGGCCAATATGGTATACACTTCGTCGTCTGAAATGAAACTTTAATTTATGTTATGATCGTAGAGTATAAATCACGTGATCGAACACGTGACCTACCTTAGTGACTTCCAATACCCGGATTCAATAATCGGATAATTCTTGCTGGTCCTTTGAGCAATGTCACGGTGATTCCATCCTACGTATACATATTTGATTCCGGCACACTTCCAACATTGTATATATATACACTTCATTTACAAAGAAACTAATCCTTTATAAAATCATCAGCTACGTACATATATTAAAGATACGGGCGGAGTTGGGGGTGGGTATGCTGTTAAAATATTCACCTCCATCAAAAACCGCCATAAACAGAAGGAATAGTAAGATATAGACATACTTTGTTCTTATGCTAATCAGAAATATAAAACAGTATGTTATTGTCAACTTCCCCCCTTTGTTATGTAAACAAAAGCAAAAAAACGTTACGTTACCTGGCTTTTGTTTAGATCCGGATATGGTAAACATAAAGAGCGTTATTTGTTACTGTTTTCCTGATATGGAAATAATAAAGAGAGTTTATATCATTTGTGTGTGATTAACCAATATATTTTCGCTGTGTTATGTAAACAGAAGCACAACTTCTGTAACACGACTGTTACAGAAGGTGTGCTTCTGTTTACATAACGTCGAGCACGCTCTTGTTTACGTACACCATCGTACGTCTTGACGACAATATGCTGTTTACGCGCTGATTATGTTTGGCATATGAGCGGAACTGTACATATTTTGGTGTTCCTTCTGTTGATGGCGATTTGAACAAATATAAATATTTCTGCAACGAACGCCGTCCGTGCCTTTAAGGTGGACCAGAATCGTGGCTAAGTTTAACGTTGTCATCACAATTTGTCAACAATTTAAATTTAAGGTGAACCCATATAGATTATAAAAAATGAATTTCGACGAGTGGAGATCATTGTTTTTGTCAGCACGAATGAGATAATTGCTATATCCAACCAGAAAGTGCATGTAGATGTTCCGTTTATTATATGCTCCGCTCAGTTGGCCCATGGCTCAACCCGAAAGAAGAGTAAAACATACAAATGTGTATACCCAAGCACAGCCTTGGTATTGAGCTTGTGCGTATAAAATAGTTCCTTTTCAGAAAGATTGGTTGATGGATAAAGGGCCCTACATCATTGTATGTTTAACAACAACATTGAATAACGTAAAAAAAACAAACGAGTAGTGAGCGGGAAGTAACTCTACTAGTTCAATGTGGCGAATCGATGGGACAAAGATAATATTACAATACATGTAAATACAGTTTGGACACTTCTAGACATTTCATTAATATAATTGACCGAGTATATCGACGATTATACCAGATTACAATCTTAGTTTCATATGTTTATAAGATGACATTAATTTAATGATAACACTCTTATAGATTCATTAGTGTATAATACACAGAAGCTGTCGGCGTTCCGTAAAGCCTTTATTAAGTAAAATGACAAAAGATGAAACACTTAGAAGTTCGACGTTAAAGTCTATCACATTTTGACATCAGTCTTAGAAACCAGTCACGGAGGCCGGATAGTGGGCTAAAAAGCCCCGATCTCTGTTAATCTTCATGTTATCTACTTGTCATGAGGATTCAACACAGCTTAATTTAATTTAGATTTAAGAAATATTTTTTCTGTCCAAACATGTCCCCTAATATAGTTATGGGGTATGACTTATTTCCCTTTGCATGATTTCGACATTAGTTACTGTTAAAAACAAGATGTCCAGTTTAATATACATGCAAATCAAAGCGCGAATGTCTCACAGTAGATCGGTGGGCTTAAAGCATTAATGTCGTAATCGACTGCCAAGAGGCCAACCCAAATCAGTCGACGTGCAACATTCTCCTATTTATATTAAAGGTACTCAATCCGAACAGAGGGTCCCCATCTCAACATATTCCAACAACAACAATCCGATCAGAGGGTCCTATATTACTATTTTTTGGCTTTGGGGTAAACAATATTTGATTCGAGTCGAGGAACCCATCAAACAAAGCTCAGAGTTATTAGATATTGATTTTTGAAATTTGTTATTTACTCGAGATGAGTACTAATAATTGCGTTCAACTGCCGTAATCTGCTCGGGATGTGTACACCAAAATCTATTCAAACAGACAAGGATGGATAACTCTAAAATCAAGTGGTAATAATAACGCAATTTTGACTGAGTTCTGGGCCAGAAAGTATTCACGATAATGAAAAATAATAGATTTCTAAAATCGATATCTAACAAATCTGAGCTTTGATGGGTGACTTCATCGACTCGAATAAATTTTTTTGACCCCCGAAGCCATTGAAATAGTAATTGAGAGGAGTTTTATCGGATTGAGTACCTTTAACGTCATAAAATCATTTATTTGTTTTTATTTATAAGGGAAAGTATGTCTATACTGAATTTCTAACGGGTCTACTCCGGCACTCTACTGGGTCAAATCATCGGACCCTAGGAAGTTTTAATATTTTTTTAAATAAACTAAAATCACCACAACTCAACACGATCTGCGTGTATCTCAAAGCTTTATTTTCCAACTGAATCATAGCAGTTGATCAATACTGCATGCTTGAATAGAATGAAAACACTTACTTATGAACAAAGCAGAAGATACATTCAGTTCACATAATGGCGTTGTTTGTCGACTATCGTTGAAATCGACATGATGACATGTTATGAGTGAAATGAACACCCTGAGTATCTGAAGCGGAGAGCTCCCCCAGTACGCCAAGTAATATAATGGTTAGTTTCAGTTCCATGTACTCCCGACAAAATATATAACTATTTATAATTACCCCGCCTTATGCATGTGGAATCTTATTTGATGGGAATCTATAAAGCGATTTTGACAATAATTATTTTAAACGATACATGCAGAAACCTCTATGTGATTGTTTTAGCTTTGGTTCGTTTATTACGCTTGCGTATGATCATATTATCTCTGTGGAGATGGAATAACATAGCGCATCTTAAAATCGAAAAAATTGGTGAGTATTTTTCGAGGCGAGCATCCAATTGTTGCCAAACATGGAGTGATTTTATACATTTATACCATGATTACGTTCTCATGCAACTATATAGTATTAACTGGCATTGTGAACAAAAGTTGTTATGATCGCCAATGTAGGTATAAAGGCACGTTGCAGGCATAAACGTTTCCCATAGGTTTTGAACGGCAAAGTGATGTACCTATATATATATGCCGATTTCGATGAAACTTGGTATGTGGGGGTATTTTCGGCCGGGGGGTGGCATGGGCCTATTAATTTTCAGATCCGAGGTCAACCTTTCACGTGCCGAGGTCAAATATGATTTTACGCTGTGTTACGGGACTTTCATTTGAGTTCGAAACAGCGCGAATAATAAAATGCCAGTTATAATAATGACACTGTGAGAATCTTTCGTGTTTCCTCTTTCCAACGATATATAATGCGTATGTATCCGTTTTAGTTATCTGCCTCAATTATCAAGAAGAAGTGGTACTATCTTCCATCAGGATAAAAACAATGCGTAACTTCCATGACGTCGTTAGAGGTCATAACGTTAGATCACGTTAACGTTTAACCGACCGATGCATTTGACTGTTTCAGACGTCTTGGCGATATCTCGGGCACCGATGGTAATTTATCTTTACGTTGAAACTTGATAATTAATGAGCGTGTGTATATGAGGCGCGTTTATATACTTGAGTGGAAATCAAATCGGGTTAAACTGGCGGATTTTTACGGACGAAATTTGATGCATAGGGTATCTCGGTATCCGCTGGGCCGATTTCCCGGTATCCGCTGGGCCGATTTCCACCATTTTTGGGGTGTTGGTGTTTGACCCCACCTGACCTTGACCTTCAAAATGGTCAATTCAAGGTCAAAGCCCGGACGAAGTCGGGTCACCTTCTAGTATATATATATATATATCTATTATATATTTTGGAAGATCTGTTTGTGTGTGTGTGTGTCTGTGTGATCGCGATGAACTCGAAAACGGCCGACCCGATTTCGATGAAACTTGGTATGTGGGGGTATTTTCGGCCGGGGGGTGGCATGGGCCTATTAATTTCAGATCCGAGGTCAACTTTTCACGTGCCGAGGTCAAATCTGTTTTTTACGCTGTGCTACGGGACTTTCATTTGAGTTCGGTGCTTACAAATCGATTCGAAACAGCGCGAATAATAAAATGCCAGTCATAATAATGACACTGTGAGAATCTTTCGTGTTTCCTCTTTCCAACGATATATAATGCGTATGTATCCGTTTTAGTTATCTGCCTCAATTATCAAGAATAAGTGGTACTATCTTCCATCAGGATAAAACAATGCGTAACTTCTATGACGGCGTTAGAGGTCATAACGTTAGATCACGTTAACGCTTAACCGGCCGATGCATTTGACTGTTTCAGACGTCTTGGCGATATCTCGGGCACCGATGGTAATTTATCTTTACGTTGAAACTTGATAATTAATGAGCGTGTGTATATGAGGCGCGTTTATATACTTGAGTGGAAATCAATTCGGGTTAAACTGGCGGATTTTTACGGACTGGTATCCGCTGGGCCGATTTCCCGGTATCCGCTGGGCCGATTTCCACCATTTTTGGGGTGTTGGTGTTTGACCCCACCTGACCTTGACCTTCAAAATGGTCAATTCAAGGTCAAAGCCCGGACGAAGTCGGGTCACCTTCTAGTATATATATATATACAGTATAGTGACTACAATGACGTGTTACACCGGTATTAATAATTTCGACACGTTAAATGTACTCAATCCGATCAAACGCTCCTAAATTACTATTTCTTTGGCTCCGGGGGTAAAAAATATTTGATTCTAGTCTAGGAACCTACCTATCAAAGCTCAGAGTGATCAGATATCGATTTTTGAAGTTTATTATTTCTATTCTTTTTGGGCCACAAGCACGAGGAAGATTGAGGTCAAACGGACGCTCTTGCAGATAAAGATGGATAACTCTAAAATCAAGTGGTAATAATAACCACTTGATATTAGAGTTATCCATCTAATGAGACTAGTTAGGCTAATCCGATTTTTGAGTTGATGAATGAAAAATCACTTAAGTTTATCTAATAACCTAAGGGTTTCTATCAATGTGTAAAATTCTCGAGTTCTATTCCAATATAATTACACCCACTTCATTTTCTATAGTAAATTGCCGTTGAGTTTATCACAGCTAATGTAATTATATCGGATAATTACATTAGGTCGAGATTTTATCAGTGCAACAAAAACGACCCAAAAGTACTTGCGCGCAATGATATTTGTAGTCCGTTGCATAGTAACGAAGGACGCTATTTTATTCGCACTCGCTTCGCAGTACACATTTTTTTTCACGAACGCTATGAAAGCCAATAAAAGAATAATAAATAACTATCCAAATAAAGACAATGCCCCAATATAATAAACATTCCCAAGCTGTTTACAGAGTGTAAATTTGGTCGTATTTGCGACGTTTCGTTACGAAATGCATGACTAAACATACACAACTTTTTAGTTTTCGTTTCATTTATAATTTTATTTACATTTTCCCAGCAGGCACCACTTATCATTTTGTAAGACCACAGGAGTGTGGAACTTGATTAATAATTGCATTAATTAGCCTAATTACCATTTTTTTGGCCATAATGCTGGGCCAAAAAAAATGCTAATTAGCATAATTAAGGCAGTCATTGATCAAGTTCCAAGCTCCTGTGGTAAGACTATTAAATTTAGTGGCTATATATTCTGGGCACTACAATTTGAATTTATATTATAGGATGAAATTTTTAATTACTGTTTACAGATGTCCCCAAACATTGTACCAGTCCCGTGAGAAAACTGCAACATATTTTTTCCCTTCGTCTCAGTGTAACGATATATGTTACAAAGCGTTTCATGATTTCTGAGATTCCACAGAGACTGGCCCTACGTACAAACTGAAACTTACAAAGTCCCCGTAAAAAAAAATGCAGCATTCAATGTTTCTTCACCTCCTTTTATTGTAGCGATATGTTGCAAAGTGTTATGAGGCGTTACCGGTACATGTTACAAATTATATTAAGTCTCCCCCCCCAAAAAACCGCAGCATATTATTAAAACTCATCTCAATGCAGCGATATGTTACAAAGTGTTACGAATCGTTATATGATTTCAGAGATCCACAGTGACCGCTCGTAGACAGGACTGTGTTACAAATGATATAAAGTCCCTGTGAGAAAACTGCAGTATATTTTTTCAACTCGTCTCAGTGTAGCGATAAATTGTTACGAAGCATTACGTTACATGTGTAACAGAACGAGAGAGAGAGAGAGAGTGAGAGAGAAGTGTGGGAGTCGCACCGAAAGTTGGCAGCACCCGGAATCCCAAGCCGGTCACACATCCATGGAATAACCGCGCCCGACGTTGCTTAAACCCCTGTCACACTCAGGCCGGCGCTCTCACTGCGCTGCAAAAGTACCAACATATGAGTAATTAACACGCAGGAGGAGCGCCAAAAACTGTCGAAAATTGTCAAACTTTTAAAACAAAGTATGCTCCTATTGCGTTCCTACTTTGTCAAGTCTCACGCTCTTAGTGCGTTAAAGTCGCTGTCATTGTGATGCTAGTACGTTCACAATGAGTTCGCAAAACGTTCTCTGCGCTGGCGCGGAGAGTATAGATAGCGCCTCCTGCGTTCTCCAGTCATAGTCAGTTTTTATGTTGTGGGGAAAATACCCAACACTCCGCAATAGATTAGCTGTCCGATTAAACTACTGTCACACTCCGCTGCGATCAGGCCGGCGCTTGCATTGCGCTGAAAAATAATCAAAGCGGCAAGCAAAGCGCAGTAAGGTATCCAAGAACGTATTGGTGACGCAGTGGACACTGGCTAGGACGAAGAGGGTCTCCGTGATCGCCCCAGAGCGCCAGAGCGCCGCGTTTGTTTTGTGCATGCACAAAACAAGCGCAGAGGTTCTGCGTTCTGACCAGGCGTAGTACCGTCGCCATGACAACGCAAAGCGTACTAACAACGCAACGACAACGACTTGAACGCATTAAGAGCGTTTACGGCGTGGAGGAAACGCAACGAGAGCGCGTGAGAGCGTGAGAATTGACGTGACAAAGCAGGAACGCAATGGGTCGTACAAAGAGCGCGACGAAAACGTGATAAGCGGGATAGGATCATAGCTTGACACGCGCGCCGCATGTATAACTGGTGGGTGAGTTTCTTGTTTCGCGTGCGGGCTGACATTATCAATGGGTATTTTATTAGTTTTATTTATAGAATGGGAATTTTTGGGATGATTAAAAGTCAAACTGCAAGCTGGAGGCCGAGTCCCGTAAAAGGTGCATGTAGTTGGGGAAATTCACTTTCGTTTATTGTGTTAATCAACGTTGATTAATGTTGATTTTTGGTTTGTGATAAACTATATGTCAATTACAAATAAAATAAATTTCTGCAGCCCACTGGGGGTTGTGGTCGGAATCGGTCGAGTCGGCCACCGGTTCGTTAATTAGGTGCTGGTTGTTATTGTTATTTAACGGAATTCTGAGTTGGTCATTCGCAAAACCAATATATTTATATTCTACAATTACATTCTTGGGTTTATAATATATGATCTTGAGCGCGTTACCATTTCTGACATTGGTTCCCTTGTTTTAACAGATTGAAAATTTCTGACAATTTTCCGCGCTTCCACTGTGCGTTACTCGTATTTTGATACTTTTTCAACTCAAATCAAACGCCAGCCTGATCGTAAAGACACACGCAATACAACTATATAATTCAGACATAACATATATCTACCAAAGACACACGCAATACAACTATATAATTCAGACATAACAGATACCTACCAAAGACACACACAATACAAATATATAATTCAGACATAACAGATACCTACCAAAGACACACGCAATACAACTATATAATTCAGACATAACAGATACCTACCAAAGACACACGCAATACAACAGTTGGTGTGAGCAGACCGCATTTCAAAGTGGGATCGTACTGTAAACCTGCTGTAAACGCCGGAAGAATGCCATGTATAACGCTTGGGCGTAGAGCGAGCACCAGAATCGCAGTGGCGGCACAATGTGGACGTTCTATGAGCGGGAACCAGTCCATAACACCCCATGACAGCGCAGAAAGAGCGCAATAAGTTTTGGACAGAGCCTCATTGAGCGTATTAAGGGCGGGAAAGGCACGTAGTGAGAATTTGATTAAGCTTACTGTAGTCGCAAAAGACAAGATTAATTCCTTGCTGCGACCACGAGAAGCTAATATGCGCTTTTACTACGTCCACATAACGCTCACGTCGCTCGCTTGGCGCTTTGCTTTGCGCTGCACGGCGACAGTACTACGTCCTGGTCAGAACGCCGAGCCTCTGCGCTTGTTTTATGCATGCATAAACAAGCGCGGCGCTCTGGCACCTATGGGCGACCATGGAGATCCTCGCCCGTTGTAGCCAGTGTCCACTGCGTCGCCAATCGGTTCTTGGAGACCTTAGTGCGTTTAGGTGGGCGCTTTGATACTTTTGCAGCGCAATAAGAGCGCCGGCCTGAGTGTGACAGGGGCTTTACTTCGGTTATCACACAAAGCTAGCGTGTAACGACCGTGACCTCTCGATCAGAGAAGTCATCGGCCTTCTATATTTACAACGCGACCGCTATACACATGATTTCTGAGATCCACAGAGACCAGTTGTTGATTGGTGTTACAAATAATGTAACGTCCCTGTGGGAAAACCGCAGGATATTTCTTCTATTCGTCTCAGTGTACCGATATGTTAAAAAGTGTTACAAAGCCGATACTGCGATAGCGTAGATCAAAATTCAATGGTTTACGTGTCTGCATTATCTGGACACAAGCAATTTAATAATCACTTTAAATTTTACCAAATATATTAGTTTTTGACAAATAAATCATCTTAAAATTCCTTAAATGCCATGATGATTTAATTCTTCTGAAAACTTGTTTCTCGGTAAAATCACAATGACACAAAATGACAAAATGACTGCGGAAAATCGAAAATTGAAAAGTATTTGGCTCACTGCCGATAGATAGGAGGATTCCTGTAAGAAAATGCTCACTAAACTTTTTGATTATCGCATGTTCATGATTCCCAGTTGACATGGAGACTAACTGTATATTCTGCTAATAATGTTTAATTTTGATCAAAAGTTTATTAATGTTTTGTTTCGTCCTTGACATACGTTCGGGAAAAACCCACTCGATCTGCAGATCTGCAGATCGATCGATATTATTCGGACGGGGATGCAGCGAGTTGTTTTCGGCTCAAGTCTTGTCTGTTATTCGAGAACATATAGTTCCTTGTTTCAATCGTATTTTAAGGGCGAATATGTCTTTAAAATCAATATTTAACAATCGATGGCATAATTATAAGGAATAATCTCGGTTTCCTAATGTAAATACACAGTCTAAAGGCATATGCCGAATCACAAACTAACGAACTCAGGTTTGGAGCATGACATTGCCATTTTAGTCACCAACGCGATGACGTCATAATTCGCGCCATAAAACGATGGAATTAGAAAAGCTAGCTACTAGTACGAATGTGGTCGCCGGTGAAAACTGGCTACATTTGTGTTCGATTTAAAGAGCTGGCTATAAATGTGATCAGTGCCTTGTGACAATGACCCCATCGGCTGTCCTATGCTTTATGAACTGAATACGTCATTCAAATTCCACTCCCATTGATTAGATATCGATGTTTGAAATGTGTTGTTTCTATTGTTTGTGGCCCAATCTTTTCGAGGGCCACGTGCTAAAAACGGACAAATTGGTTACTATTAATAATAATAACTACTTGATTTTAGAGTTATCCATCTTACAACCGCAATTTGTCGGTTTTTAGCACGTGGTACTGGAAAAGATTGGGCCACATACAATAGAAACAGCACATTTCAAACATTGATATCTAATAAATCTGAGCTTTGATGGGTGGGTTCCTCGACTAGAATCAAATATGTTTTACACCCGAAGCCAAAGAAATAGTAATTTAGGAGCGTCTGATCGGATTGAGTACCTTTAACGTGTCGAAATTATTAATACCGGTGTAACGCGTCATTGTAGTCACTATACTGTATATATATATATATATATATATAGCTATATATATATATATATATATATAATATATAAACAAGTTTTATCATAAATTTCAATAACTTTTTTATACACTTTTACGATTCCCTCAGGTTTCATATCCATTCGCCAGGTAAGAGTACTAATGTACTGAGTGGCATGCCGCGGGGTCAACGGAAGGTTGAAGAATGACAAATTTATTCGATGTTTTAAGTTCTAACTTTGTAATATTATTTTTATCGGTAGGATCATGGTATAAACAAAATACACACGTAGTGTTTCTGAATACCAAAGTTACATCACTCTTGTGATTGATAATTTACCACACTTGCTAAAGCTCGTGCGTTAGATCACCAATTCCACTCGTGGTGTAAATATGGTGTTCAAAAATGCTACATGTGTATTCTATATGTATACACATCTAACTTGTTTGAGGTTTGCGTTCTTCCCCTGGTTTATCAATACGGATTCGTGCACACACACATGCAAATTTGCCTGGAATTTGCTTGGAGGCATTTCGATACAGAAAGCTATAATGTGGCAGAAAACGAAAGCGAAAAATCCTTCTATATATAACATGCGTCTGTTTGTAGTTCCGCGTGCCGCGTTGCTGCCGATATTTGTCCGTAAATATAATCTAATTAATTCACAAGAATCTACCATAATGTATTTGTAGGAAAATGTTAGTAGCACCGCTAAATGTGGAACTAAGCAATTTTACATTTCATGCCGTTCGCTTTGGTAAAGATGCATGCACATGTATCTATAAAATCTTTAAAAATGTAGCATTATTTTCATTGCAATAGCAAAACCAACAGCTTTGTTCTATATTTCTCTCATAAATGAAAAACGAATTGCACTTCTGGTTAATAATTATTGCATGATAATTGAGATGACTCTATCAGCTGCAGTTCATGCATTATCCACGAATTGGTAGCTATTGTTATGGACTCTATTATATATTATCAAATCTCGGTTAACTGAATGTACGCACCGCATCTTCGATAAGTCTTGTAAGCATGACTATGGCTCTCGGATTCACCTGCCAAAACATACGCCACAATTCGTTGATATTCGTGAGCGTAGCTCCTGTAAAAACAACACAATACAGTCAGCTGAATTAATTCGGAATATGAGCTACATATAAATAATTGCAAGCATGAGGAATCTTCAAGACTCGCGTTGACCCGTTCTATACTAAAGCATCATTGATGAGTAGTTATCCCATAGGAAATGTTCAGATAATAAGTTTAACCCTTTCTATACTATAGCACAATTGATGAGTAGTTATCCCATTGGAAATGTTCATATAATAAGTTCAACAAACCACCAAGTTTGTTGAACTTATTATCTAAACATTTCCCTCAATAAATAGGGCCCCTTCTGCATTGTTATGTATATGTCGTCTGCTTTTATCACCTTAACATCCCTCCAAATGAATAATAATATGTTCCAATGTGTACCTTTATAACTGAGTGGGAGAATCCATTTAGTTTAGAATGGGCTAAACATAGTAATTATATATACTAACGGTAGTCATACACAGCGTCTTTAATATGTCGATGAATACATACATGTATATAATACTTAAATGCGGGACTTATACAGCGCCTGGAACCTACGCCATAGTTTGATCGAAAATGGCGGCAATGTGTCAACCCAGGCAATTGCAAAATTTATTATTTCTATTTTCCAAAGATATCAGCAAGTTATTAGCCCAATGGGCTATCACAACAACCCAACTCGTATAATGTACAAACGGATATCGAACATATTTGTTTTTGATGATATTTAGGGGTTCACATTTCGCAACCTCGAAAGTCGAAGTCGAAGTCGAAGTCACATGAACTTCTCAACAGTCGCATTACTGGGGGCGGGTGGGATACATAATGAGCTGTCAAAAATGATGTATTGCTCATATGCTATCATTTTGGTTGAGTTATTTATATAGGTGAAGAAAACGATGAGATAAAGAGTGACTTCGAGATCGGCTGCAGTTAGATGCAGCCGGAGATGGGACCTCGACGGAAGTTACTTATCGCCAGGATTTGTGACGTCACGTTTCCACCAAATCCTGGTTGCGAGTTCCCGATCAAATCCAAAATGGCGGATAATATTTAAATGCAAAAGCCGTAGAATGATTGAATAAATACAAAAAGTGAATGTGTGGTTGATCCATGTAGATATTTATCTTTGGGTTAGATGGTTGTTTTACGAAAAATAAAATCTAATTTTATTAAACTATTTTGGAAAGGTGGAGTTTATAGTTTTTCTAGGCCTATATAAAATGTTTATTGCTGCTCTTAAAGTTAAATATACAACATTCGGTCTGATCAACAGGTAACCCTATATAATTTGTGAGACCAGACCCTCAAATTCGATGATTGAATTACAGTGGATTAATGTTGTTTGTATTGGATATATACTGAAAGCCGCTGTAGCCGCGCTCTCGTCACCGATCGAAGTTCCTCGCATATGGACATGTGCAGACTTATTTCCGATATCGGCTATGGCCGAAGTTGCAGCCGATCTCGAAGTCCCTCACTCAATTCGAAGACAACTGGCCGCAATAATCTGGAACACTATCAGGTAGGTTCCGTGTCCTGTTCTATATATTGGTGACTTGCAAAGCAGACTAATCTTCCTATCTGATCAGTATTGATAGAACTTGGATGTAAAGCCCGAGCAACGAAAATACACCCGCGAATGGTGTTCTTGTTCGTCATTTCTTGCCAACTTAAAATGCCGGAGTCCCCATTGGTTCAACGGATCAGAAGCACAGAGCTGACTGGGCATACTAGCATGTATTGTGACTCATGGTATATATATACAAGTGATGTACACTCGACATGAAACACACAACGTTGTGGATGCGCCATGTTTGACACTTGTAGTGTGGATGCTTCGTCGTACCTAGACGAGAAATAAGGACATGGTTGTTGGGTAAGTGTAAATCGCTCTCGTGAAGCGCCTGTCAAATGGCAGTAGGCACAAAACTCGGCATTACTCATCAGCTTTGGTAATAATGTGAAGCGCTTTGGGCCCATCTGGCATTGGAGATACGCGCTATATATTATTTCATTATTATAATGAAATATGGACTCACCCTGTGATGCGATATACTCTCTCTGTCGTTCATATCCCTGTCGAAAATAGAAGAGAAAGTATAGGGAATACTGGTAATGATCATTGCTGCGTATGTCGATATGTTTTTGACACAAATTATTTAGCCACGTATAATGACTTTGTATTTGGCAACATTATAAGCTGTGATGGTACCATATAACTGCATGTTTGTGTTTTAATGCATGTGTCTATTAAAGACATGTTATGTACTTGTTCGCGTACGTGAAACTGATGTACGAAACCAGGCGCTATCACAACTGGCGGAATGTAACATTCTACTAACATCGCCGAAAAATTGAAGCAAATCGATCGTACCACTCCATAGAACACTTCGTCTGAACTACGCTCAATTGTAAATATTTACTACTCGATTCGGGACGCATCTATCGGCGATAAACTAACTAAAACGATTTCGCCATCGAGAGTCACTACAAGAGTGTTCTCCATTTCTATTTGATCACCATACCGGAGTGTTTCACATCACGTTAAACGTAACGTGTCAGCTGATTTCTTTGGTAGAAGAAATACCTCATACTATACTAAATGGATTCTCCCACCATGTAATAAAAGGATATCTGAGAACGGTATATTATTCACTTTGAGAGATGTTCGTGATACATAAGCATACGTCCGACAGACAACAAGATAATACAAGAGTATAATTATTCATATTTATAGATGGGAAATGTTCAGATAATAAGATCAATAAACGGCCATATCGTTTATTCAACTTACTCTCTGAACATTCCTCAAGGGAACTACTCATTCATGAATGAGTGATTAGTATAGAAAGGGTTAAATATACATAATCACGCGCCATCTACTATACGTTCACACAATGAGCGTCCATAAGAATCAGTAGAAATCATGATACTGTTTACTGGAATGTTTCCAATGTTAAATAATAAGATTAAAGTCAATCACGCGCTGTTGTATTGTGCGCACTTTCAACTCTTGTTGTCTGGTTTTCCAATCAGCTATTTCAGGGACGTGGCTAGAGGGTATCCGTTCGGGTGTGTCCACCTTGGCAAATTCCAACTGCAACCCCCCCCCCCCCCTGAATCAGAATCAGACCAAACACAAGTTTTGCATAATTCCAATTCCATTTGCACCCCCCTTGCACATCAGTGTTCAGGCCTAATATCCTATATATTCATAAACCATCGTTCTATATTCCCGGTATGAGAACATTCAGATATTTTAACCTAAAAAATTGCATTAATCCTAACATCTAGTGGTCTGACTCCAGACAAATGCACACGGCTACAGGCAAGAGACCAGGACACACCGGCTGACCGTGGTTGTTGGGCTCTGTGTGAGAAAATTTTGAAAACTATATACAAGAAAATCGCAAATCCTAGCATCTAGACTTGCCTCAACTGAAGCTTTCCTAGTGTTGAAAATTTCAAACCTCATGCTCCCCCTCAGGTTGGAAAATTCTCCAACTGATGACCATTTCAGTCCACAAGTTTGACCAAATGTAGTAAAATTGTTGATTATATTCTTTAACTAATTAGCAGTTTTGTATTGGTTGGCCACGGGGGAGGGACAATGGCACACCGGGCCGACCATGGTTCGGCCCTGTGTGGGAAAATTTTGAAATCTGAACAAGAAAATCGCAAAATCCTAGCATCTAGACTATAGCCTCAAGCCTTCCTAGAGTTGGAAATTTCAAACCTGACACACCCACTTAGGTTGGAAAATTTCCAACTGATGACAATTCCAATGACAATGTTAACCAAATGTATGACAATATTGTTTTCTTAAATTAAAACTAGCAGTATTTGACTGACCACGGGGGGGGGGGGGGGGGATCAGGACACAAAAATTGGAAAATATGCAAATATTTGTCCAAAACAATTAATTCCCCCCAATAAATTGTTTGGTAATCAAACTACAAGAACATTTTCAACCTATTGTTGGTGTAAAATTTCCAACTAATGTTCTGGCAGGTATGAAATTTCCAACTGTTGAAAATTTTGACCAAAGTTGGGGGGGGGGGGGTGAGACACCCCCCAAACCCCCCTGTCGCCACGTCTCTGGCTATTTAGACGCCGATTTGTTTATATTCATAGAGATATTTCAGTTTGATTTACAGTAAATCTACTGGTATATGATTATGACGAATGACTGGGATATCGATAGGGGTCATTGGGTTTTGACCGGCAGTGTAATTAAACAAAGTTCGTTTTTATGAAGGGAATAATACACTTTGTTTAATTACTCTGTCGGCCAAACTCAGTGACCCCTATCTGTCTTCCATGCATATCTTATATAAATATATAACAAGGAAAATTCATCGCTTTCTTCACTTGCACAAACAATGTTCTGAAACTAAATTACCTCTCACGATGTCCCCATGTGTATCAATGTGTGTTCTAAACAGAGAGACTTACTTCAATATAGTTAGCATTCACATAGTCACCATGTGCCTCCTTGTTTGGGTCGACTTTCAGAATAACACGAGAATGGTCATCTGTAATGTAGAATGATGAAGGGACTACACACATCCGAAAAGACAAAAACAAAATCTCTATTATAAAGCTTTAAGGGTCAAGGACCTCACTTGCCGTGACCAGAACCACATGTTTACCAGGAGAATAGGCAACCTGAAATTATTTGCTGCAAAATATGAATTTTTTTTAGAGGCATTAATTTGTTTTCGGATTCGGATTATCATTACTTTTATTTGGTGAATGGGTAAAAATGTTAGTGGAATAATAGTAAATTTTATAATAATTTGAAAATTTAGTCCAAGCACATGTAAACATTGAATCAGGAAACAAGAAATTTTCCGGTCAAATTTTCTAGGTCAATTTCTTGTTTTGGTTATGCAACTGCCACCTACGCTGTTTTTTCTGCATCTTTAATAAATGGATCAACTTGTGTGTAATTAATTGTAAATTTTAGATTGTCACAAAATGTTTTCCAGTTTGATATCAGTTGAGGTCCCCTTACCCTTAATATTCAACATATTCCCGGTATAGTTATGCGATACACTCCGCTAAGTTCATCGGGTGAGAATGGAGAATAAACTAGTTACATGTAGATGTATTTTCACAAATTGGTTGTCCAAATTGGCAACAGAAAATGTCATTCTTATCTCAACATATCCTCGAGCAAATAGGTTCATACGGGACCTAAATATTAGCATAGGTTCATACAGGACCTAAATATTCGCATACGTTCATATGGAACTTATTTGACTTTCAAATAAGCTCATATAAGACTTATACCCGTTATTTCGTTGCATGGCGCGGGCCGCAGTGAAAACACACGAAATTGTTCAACTATTACGTCGTGTCGATAAAAAAAGTAGATTAAATAGTGCCTATATAAGCTTATTTCGAATTGAAATAAGCTCATATACGATTGTTTTGATCGTGTCCCATTTATGTTCATATAGATCTTAATTCAGATTCAAATAATCCCTATATGGACCTATTTCGTGTGTTTGAAATAAGTTCTATATGAGCGTACTTACGGGATAACAGACTGTCTTATCTCAACATATCCTAATGTAAATAGGTTCATATAGGACCTAAATATTCAAATAGGTTCATATGAAACTTATTTGATTCTTAAATGAGCTTATATAGGACTTATACCCGTTATTTCATTGTCAATAAGCCGCAGTGAAAACACATTAAAAAGAGCGTTCATCTGGTTCGTCGTGTCGATGACAACAGTAGATTAAATAGTGTCCATATAAGCTTATTCGAATTGAAATAAACTCATATACGACTGTTTTGTTCCCATTTAGGTTCGTATAGAGCTTAATTCAGATTCAAGTAATCCCAATTTAAATAAGTTCTATATTACCTTATTCACGGGAGAGAACAGGCTGCTTGTCTATATTTTATAGATTCTGAAACATATCCTCGTTCAAATAGGTTCGCAATGGACCTAAATATCACATAAGTTCATTGGACTGTCTTATTTGATTATGAAATAAACCCACAGTGGACTTTTACCCGCCGTTATTCCGTGTTATGGGTGGACCACAGTTTAAAGGCACGGGAGGCCTTAGTTGTCGAAAATATTCATATTTGTTCCAAACACCGTAAACAGAAAAATATTAAAACGCATACAGTTTCGTTCATATATACCATGACCATCGCGTAAACAGGATGCTATCATAAAGACCTACTATATTTTACCTAAGCAAGAGCCTGATTGTGTTACAGAAGACAGCACAATACTACTCGCTAATCACACACAAATGATATAAACGCTCTTTATTAGTTCCATATCAGGAATTCACCAACAAAGAACGCTCTTTATATTTACCATCATAATATAAACAAAAACCAGAAAAGTTACTTTTTATGCTTTTGTTTACATAACAATGGTCGAACATATGACAGTAACATACTGTGTATGCGATATTTCTTATTTGTATACGAACAAAGTATGTCTACATTTTAATGTTATTTCTGTTTGTGGCAGTTTTTGAAGGGTGGAAATATTTTCACAGGATACCCACCGCCAAGGCCTCCCGTACCTTTAAACACAAAGAACGTACATCTGATACATGTAAGTCGATTTAGGTTCATATAGAGCGTAATTCAGATTCAAATAATTCCGATACGGACTTCTTTGTGTTTTTAAAAATAAATATGAGTTTCTTTTCAGGAGAATAGTCTGATATATGAATTATAAGCGACAACTCTTGTGGGGCAGAATTATTGCTGTTCGTTTAACGATGATAAATTCGTTTCGAAATAAGTGGTAAATATTTGCATATGTGCTCAGAACACAGACCAGGTTTCATATAATTTTGTTATTCGACTATGCGCCCACACAGGAAGGTTGTGCACGTATTGTGTTAGAAGCATTATTATCTATCACATTGCAATATATATCCCATTAAACTAATGTTTTGTATTATATTGCGACTTTCTTGTGGTATTTAAGCTTACATGCATATATTCCTTTGTATCTGTTCTTCATGATATTTTCTTTGCTTGTTGCAACCGTGGCTGGGTAAGCCAGGTCTGGAACGAGGTCCTGTAAAAGAGAGCAGGGTTCGTCGATGTATGGTTAACCCAATGTTTGGGGACATGTCTCTATTCCGAAGGTTCGCTACTCCGAAGGTTCTCTATTACGAAGATTCGCTATTCCGAAGGTTCACTATTGCGAATGTTCGCTATTCCGAAGGTTCGCTATTCCGATATCAAGAACTTATGTTGAATATTGCTCACGACATCCCCGAAAACAACGATTTCAAAGTAAAAAAAAGCTTCACAAATCATTCAAAAATCATTGGAGCGTGACAAGATTGTAGCGTAACCTGCGCTATCAACTGTAAATGCCATTCTGATTACTAACATTGAAGTTAGGATCGGAAATCCGGACGGACATACGGACGATATGCTAATTATAATAGTCTTGCGATTTTTTTTCCAGGGGCACTTACTACTTTGAACAAGAATGCTCTACATTTCCCAAAACTAAGTGTTCCACATCACTTTAACTTGTGCATCGCCGGGCAACCCTGCTAGTTTATAATATAATTTCTATTTTACACGTATGTGTTGATGGTAGCCGTTTACGCATTTAAAAAAACATCTCGTTTCGCATAAACCCATTTTGATTTCCTTCAGTACCTTCAATGCGTCTTGTATTTGTGTTGGGTAAGCAAAACACTTAAAGTGATATGAAACACTCTGCTAGGGTGTGTAAAATAAAAATGGAGAACAATCTTGCTCAGAGTAGTTATCTTTACAAATATTATATCCAAATTGACAACACACACCGACATTCTTGTATACTAATTAAACGCAGTGTCTCTCGATGGTGAAATTGTTTTCGTTAGTTTATCGTCAATAGTTGCGTCCAGAATCGAGACGTAAATATTTACAATTAAGCGTAGTTCAGACGAAGTTTTTTGTGGAGTGATTTGCTTGAAATTATCGGCGATTTTACTAGAATGCTACATTCGTCCAGTTGACGTATAGCGCCAGAATACTAACTTAACAATTTATCGCATCCGAACAAGTCCATAATATGTCTTTAATATCGGTATTACAATGTCCTTGATATTTGCACTCGCATGGTTTATAGTATGGTCGTGATACGCGAAATGATGGATTAACCCGGAATAAATTGGTAAAGAGGCGATTTTGGTGTCAATAGACGCAGGAGAGTCCCCAGTATAACATATCTAAAATCCGCTAAAATCCGCTTTGGGGAAACTTTGTTATCCAAGATGGCTTCCAACATGGTTGTCTATATAATATCAGTTATCGAAATAAGTCATTATACGATATATTGTGGCATTGGAGTTACACAGATATGCTAGAGTGTGTAATTAGAGCACGAAAGGGAACAGAATAACACGGACGGAAAATAATACAATCGCGAACATGAAATGGCTGTCAAAATGGCCGTAACCCTCAGCCATGCCAGACCAAAGCAACACATAGTATAACCACATATGCGTGAAAATACGTATTGGTAATATACAAGTCTGGTGTTAAATATCGTTAAAGGTACACAGATCATTAAAGCAGATCCATCTGATGGATTTATCGGTGACTACAACGCCAGTAAATCCCAGTGATATAAGTCTTGAAAGTTCGGGTTTTCTCCTTAGAATACACCCAACAGTCGGACCAATCATGATAATATCGGGCATGCAGCACACAAAGTAATGTTTGGCCACACTGTGTGTGGTAGTTTCATTCGGCATGATGATTTATTATGGAATATAACTCAAAAACTGAAACGCATAACCTTGTGGTATACCTACTAGTTAAATTCCGAATGTTTCAACACTCTCCGTGATAATAAACCATACACGTATGTCGCAATGCTTATTATACTGTAAAAACACTCATCTCTTCACTAGATTAGCACCACATCTCACCATGTCAAAGAGACGGTACATCGTACATTTTGGTTAAAACTAATGTTCATGCTTCTACCAACCCGGTTTCTTAGCAGACAATTCAGTCGGTACTTTACAACTGTAATATGCTACCACGCAATGCACAATATTAGTTTTTAGTATGTTGTTGTTTGAAAATAACTTGCCAATACCACCAACAAATGTGTGTTAAATATCATGTTAATAGCGTTTAAAGCGGGGGGGGGGGGGTGGGGGGGGGGGGGGGGGGGGTCGAAAACAATTTCCAGACACGTATGCTACTTTTTTGCCGATGACCACTTTTTGGACCCACCAACCCCCGACCCCAATTTTTTTCTCCATTTCATAGAGTTTTTTCCAGCCATGTTTTGACACCAACCCCCTTGTGGCGCAAAACACAAACATACAGAGAAAACCAGGACCAAACCTCCTACATTGAGATTCAGTGAATCTAGTAATGAACAACAGGACTGGTCTCTAGCAGTATATTCTTGACTGCAGTGGATTTTTAATCGTTTTTGTTAATTATCATATTTCCACAGCTCTGCAGTCAATTTATTTTAAAGCTTAGTATATGAATAGAGCATGGCTTGGAGTTGACTACGCGAATGTGGTGGCCAGTGGGAAGGGTATAGTTCATGAGCCGAAGGCGAGTGAAATACACCATTCCCACTGGCCACTACATTCGTGTAGTATTTGACAAGATATGCTCTAATCATTATATTATATCGAACATTTATAGACAAATTGACGTTCTAATATTTATATACCATCGAACATTTTATTGCTAAACTGAAGTCATTGTATTGTGTCCAGGTTGCATTCAATTTCCATCTCGTCACAAAACCTATTAAGCAGCTTTATTGCTATTGTGAATAGCAGCTATGCCTGAGTGGGTAATCGGTCACTGACACAGCGCGCACGGTTAATCATAATTAATAGTCACTGTTTTAGTGCCAAAATGTGTGTTGTAGTCCTTTTTAGAGACCTTTTTAATTTTTGTGGTTTGTTACTTTGTTATGGAAATTTATAAAAATATTATGTCTATACACCAGGTAGGTGATATTGCTCTACACCAGATAGGTGATTTTGTTTTACACCAGATAGGTGATATTGTTTTACACCATATAGGTGACAGTATTATATCAGATAGGTTAAATTATTATATGCTACTTGCAACCCAGACTCACTAGACATTACTAAAACATGTTTATCGCACATATAGCAATACACTAGAGCACACAGGAGCACCAATGGGAAATCAAAGAAAGTTAATGTTACGATTGAATCCAATTGATTCAGATTGAATCCAATTGATTCAGATTGGTCAGGATTGGTTAGGAATGTTATAACGTTCACAGTTTATCTTGTATGAATTCAGGAATCTTGTATGAGTTCAGTAAAGGCATTATTTATATTGGACTGCTCAAGTGTAGCATGTGAGAGTAAAGCATATAATAAAAAACAAACCTACACTTTTAGTAGAAACCTGTATTAACTCATTCATGACTACATGAGATTGTGAATTATTACCATTTTCTATCTCTTTTTTCACATATGAGATAATTGTGTTATCCACTCACAAGTCTAGGTATGTTACATGTTTTTTTCTTTATACATCAGTGTATATATCAGTGTTTAATGTTCATGTTTGACCAGATTTGGCATTAAATTTATTTCTTTAAAGTTATCCTTATTTGATGTTAAGTACATAGAATACTGCATGGGCGATTCAGCTGCATTAAGAATACTTTTCCTTGTCCTAAAGATGCACAAACCAACATCCAATGGCCCTAGCGTGTTTAGTGTTGCTGCAGTTCCTTATTATTTATTTCTTAGTGTTACAAACCAGTACAAACTAGTAAAAATCCAATAAAAGGTGTGAAGGAAAAAAAATAATTTTGTCACGGAAAAATTGCTTTGGGCATATTTTGACACCCACCACCCACAGCATATGTATCGGAAATATTCCACCCCATGTTTAAAGGTGATATTTCAACGTTGAACTCCCACCAAATGTTGCTATTTGTGGTTTTGTGTGCAGCAGATATGTGTAACATTAATGCGAAGGGGTAAACGCGGTTGTATGGTTGCAGAAAACGTAAAGAGTTTACCGTATATGTGGCCTTGGTGAATATAGGTAAATATAATTTCCACGTATAAACCCAGTCTCTGCCACAGAGTATGCAGGCAATTTTGGTCAAGTTTATAATGTATTGAATATACTATATCGTACTCCTTTGTGTTTTGATAAATTACGTTCATAATATACCGCCATGCATTTTTGTGATACAAGCGAGATATTCGTGTTTCATCGCTTGCTCGGAGGCAACTATGACCACTATTTTCAGACACGGACAATAGGATCTACATATTTTACCCAGTACTCTATGAATATCTCTCAAACTGTACTATAGCAGTGAATTTTACAAGGCTTGGTGTTGTAGATATCCAAATAAATTATAATCTGTCACACTCGTGAGACTGGTCTGAGTATATATATCTCTGCTTCTAGAAAAGGTCACAAATCAATACATCCATACTAAATCCAATTTTACACATATATCACACGATTCAAGACAAACAGTACAGATAAAACTGCGTTGTTGTTCCGTTTCTAGGCGCCCAAAAGTCCAGATTTAACCGTTGTATGAGACCCTGCTTTCGCATGCTCTCTCGTGAGATAAATTAGAGATAATAGGACCATCTCTAATAACAAGTTTCTCTTATACTATGCAACCATTCTTCCTCTCATAATACGAGTGTTTGTTCACTCTTATAGGACTAGCTAATAAATTTTGCACAAAATGTAAATTTCATTCGATTTTGTCCAGTTTGGTGGCCATTTTTGGACAGACATTCTACATATATGGTTTACGACTAAGTACCGCTAGTGTATATTTCAACTTATTATAAATTTGGCATTAATTGGTGCACCTACCATATAAATTCAGCGTTTCCCGATACCAGCTGCCATTTTGGACGCCATGTTGAATTGAGAATTTTCCCAAAGCGGATTTTAGCGGATTTTGTATATGTTGTCCAGCAAACCAGTCCGCGCATTTTGAGACCAAAACGGCTTCTTTGCCAATTTATTCTGGGTCTAACCGCCTAATTAGTTCATTTCATACAGAACAGCTTAGTACACAGAGCACGAGATATCGCATAATCATTACAGGAAGTTTGTGTTGATATTATTCAGATCCACTTATAGATAAGAATATTAGGCTTCATCATATAGATGCGTACATATTTCCTGTTACAAGAACTCGTGTATAACATCGATAGCGTTGTGGCCTAAACTGTTGGAGCAAATATTTGTTTAATGGTAATGTGTGTGTGTACATTCGCAAAGTTCATACGTCCAATGCATCAACGTGGGCTGTATTATGATAAGATTGTACCGCAAATAGCACCATTCTGGGAAATTACATTTGACGACATAGCACGAAGGGTGCGAATCACAACATACCAATAAATTATCGTAACAGAAGAGCGCGAATTCAGCTCAAGTGCGCCGAGGCGTTGCAATGGTAGGGGAATGTCTGCTTTGAATGACACATTGTTCATTTTTGTATATACAATTTGAAATACACGTATGGCAATCCGATGTGACCAGGAACTGTCTCGAGCGGAGATACAGGCGACTTGAGGTAAAATACACATGTAAATGGACATATTGGCAAAGTTAATTCGTTACTAATTACCCATTTTGAGTAGCCGCAAGGCGCGCTCGCCGTCACGGACCGGGGTTCGATTCCCGCCCAATCCAAAAAATGTGCGTTGTCTCATAAACACATGCAGCTTCTAAAAATCGTCGCCTCGTGTGTAATGTATATAGTCCCTTGCATGTACACATGGCGACGCTCGGCATGTCTCGGAGACAAGTACATATATAACATGCAGCCGTGCAAAATATATACCATATACTTTACACAGATAAACCTTAAAATGTGCATACAATGTCCTAAGTGATTACGTTTTGGGGTAGATTCCATGGCCGTGTGGCATTGACGTCGGAATTTGAGTATCAAGGCGTGCTAGGCGTCATGGGCCGGGGTTCTAATCACACCCAAAATGATTTATTTTCTCATAAATACATGCAGCTTCTAAAGATAATAAGGATATATGAAGATGGTGAGGCTCGGCCAGGTTTTGTCATTTCACGAGCAATCCCATATCATGCACGAATGTTATTTGTTAGTTTTTACATTAGACATTCCTTGCAAAAATTACATTATGTGAACTATAACAGAGATACAATAATTACGTTGTCATGGATAATGGTTTCGACACAAATCAGTGTGCTTATATTAGTAGTGTGTGCAAACAATATGTAACATCCAATCCCACGAGAATGTACATGTATAACACGTGAAATGCGACATTTCAACTAGTATTGCAATCCTCTCCACCGTGAAGCGCTCAATGCCGAAATGCGACGTATCATGTAGGCTTGCAAAAACTCCATATAGTTTTGTATATATGTCATAACAATGGTGGGATAGGTAGTCTGTCTCTGTTAATCGTCGATTTTTTATGAAAAAGGTGATCAGTACATTCGACATGAAGGAATGGCTAATGCTACTATCGGGCGGGTTAATTTAACATATGAGCGGGGGAGTGTTATTGTTATCGGTGTAGGAAATACCACACCGAAGGTTGGTTTACATTTGAGTAATCATCCCATGCAATGATGCAATGCACGAATAAACATTCGAACCCGACAGGCTACTATTGTAATGGTGGTTTTTCTAGTACTATCTACCGGGGTAGTTGTTAGTACGTTACTGTATAGTGAGGAAGTCTTGGTTCCAATATGTACACTTAATTTAATTGATATCGTTGCACTTAATTATCTATTCAATGTGCATTTCGGTTAAACTAAGATAAGATACGTTTTAAAGGTCTTTTGAAACATAATTAATGTAGGACAACATACATGCGAGGATACAATAGAAATAGACAAAAGGAATACATTGGTCGACCTCTGCACCACCAGGACTCAACTTCACCCCAATAATTTTCTTTCTTATTGTGTCATTTTTCGGTTGTTAAATACGATAAATGTATAACATCACGCCAAGATGACAATATTTTCCCACAGAGACAAACGAAATGTTTTTCACATATTTTCACATTTTGGCGACCATATTGGATTTTGGTGTCGGAGTTTTGGCGAATTGTTAATGGTTGCATATTAGCACAACGAATCGAGCGGAAAACAATACCTCATGTATAACGGCGATCAAAGAGACCTGGTGCATATAAAAAATGGCCGCCATTATGGACGCCATCTTGTCCGGAGTCTCTGCGGCCACTTTGTTTTCTTGTTAACAACCAAAACAAAAATTAGAGGAGTCATTAAGATAGAAAATTAGTGGGGTGAAATTGAGTCCTGGGGTGCAGAGGTCAACCAATATCCCCTGGACTAATGGTATATAAGTGACATAACACGTACCAGATTGACAGAATTAGTAAGATGTAGAACATAAATTTATGGACATCTTACTAATTCTGTCAATCTGGTAGGTACTACGTGTTATCTATTCGAAAATAGTATTAATCTTATCTTATCGGTGTGCTTTTCAATAAGAGTAATACCATTTTCTAATTCATTCTCTAAACACACTAATCGAGCCTCTCTTTTAAAGATATGGGCAGCGTTGGCGGTGGATATGCTGTTAAAATATCCACCTCCGCCAAAAACCGCCATAAACAGAAAGAATAGTAAAATATAGACCTACCTTGTTATTATACCAATAAGAAATATGGCATAAACAGTATGTTATTGTCAAATGTTTTTCCTTTGTTATATATGTAAACAAAAGCAAAAAAACGTTACAGAACTGGCTTTTGTTTAGATCCGGATATGGTAAACATAAAGAGCATTATTTGTTACTGTTTTCCTGATATGGAAATAATAAAGAGCGTTTATATCATTTGTGTGTGATTAACCAATATAATTGAGCTGTGTTATGTAAACAGAAGCAACACTTCTGTAACACGAGCAGGCTCTTGTTTACGTACACCATCATACGTCTTGACGACAATATACTATCTACGCGCTAATTACGTTTGGCATATGAACAAAACTATATATATTTTAATATTCCTTTTGTTGATGGCGATTTGAACAAATATGAATATTTATGCAACGAACGCCGCCCGTGCCTTTAAGACATACAGGAATAAAGGCCTTCGATATCACATTTACAACTCAAATTGATGTTAAGGTAAGACATATGAATTGGCACACTTGTTGTAATTTCACTTTGTAGTCCTTTAAGTATCCAACCCCAGTGAATACATGTTTATACTCCTTTGTGAGGGAACAGATGTTATTGTCTGTATCAGTTGATATATAAATCACATGTTGAGCAAACGTTAACTATCAGTCCGAGCTTGATTTCTGATCACATCATATATAGGAGTGAATCACACTTCCGGGAGACAGCGTGCGCGAAATATCTGAGAGTTCTATGTCACCACGCTTCAGTTCAAGCGTACTCAATAGTTGTGTTGATCCATTGGGGAATATCTTAGCGTTTGATTTCTTAATAGTTGGTTGTGGAGGCAGGTTCTTAAAGTCACGTTAATTGAAAACATTTATACCAGCACCTGAGTCAGTTATCAGTCCGGTCACGGGTCACAGTTTTATGTGGTGTTCACATCGAGCACGTATTCTGCATCACTTTCCTCGGATTGTTGATCATCTATATTAACATTTCCCATTTTTGCTGTCAGCGTCCTAACTGTCTGTTTGTGATTACCATTGTAATCATAGTATCGGTTATGTCCCAATGACATAGGTCATGTGGTCGTTCCTTTGATATGCAATTGATGGAAACCCGAACACGCCGTATACTGTGTATCATATGCAGGACAATCTGATCTACCACCTGTGTGTGAATGATTATCACCGCATAAACCAGTTGATGTTGTTGATACTTCGACAGAGGTTAGAGTTTATTTTATGGGATTTGGTTTGATTTTGTCTGATTTTGTAATACATTGTTGACATCTGGTGAACACTCAATGTGCTTGGTATGTTTGATAGCAACTAGTTAGTAATGTTCACACATTAGTCACCTCGATTATATAATGTTACTACTGCACATATATAGAAACTGAACAGAAGGGAACAAGTAATTGAAAATAATGTTAATTTGAGAACACTTCCCAGAAGAAAATGCCGAAACAGAATGAAGTCAACAGAGGGTGAATTTAGTGATGCTAGACGTGCGGGTTTGCGTCACCAAATTCTACCTCTGGGGACCTCATTCTGCAAATGACAGCCAAACTAATTCAAGGCTTGCATAGCAATTTAAAGATACGGGCGGCGTTGGCGGTGATTATGCTGTTAAAATATTCACCTCCGTCAAAAACCGCCATAAATAGAAAGAATAGTAAAATATAGACAGACCTTGTTCTTATACCAATCATAAATATGGCATAAACAGTATGGTATTGTCAAATGTTTGAAAACGTTACAGAACCTGGCTTTTGTTTAGATCCGGATATGGTAAAAATAAAGAGCGTTATTTGTTACTGTTTCTGATATGGAAATAATAAAGAGCGTTTATATCATTTGTGAATGATTAGCCAATAGAATTGAGCTGTGTTATGTAAGCAGTAGCAAAACTTCTGTAACACGATCAGGTTCTTGTTTACGTACACGATCCTACGCCTTGACGACAATATACTATTTACGCGCTGATTATGTTTGGCATATGAACAAAACTATATATATTTTAATATTCCTTTTGTTGATGATATTTCTGCAACGAACGCCGCCCGTGTCTTTAATGTGTTATGTATTTTACGGTTTGAGACACAGTGCAGAACAAAGCTCTTAGATGTGTGTCATTGTGCTGAGTTACTTGTACTACTTGCTTGAAATTCTTTTTCGAGTATCGCCTTCTCTTGGGTGCGCTCCCACAACTCATTAGTTGGGATCCAGTCACCCGTAACATTCTCGTATACACCATTGGCGCCTTGGGTATCCATGTCCAGTGATGGACCGTTGGCGACCGCCTTATTGCCTTTGGCTAATGTTGGTGCTTTATCGCCTTGGCTGTCGTCAGTTTCCATGGCAGAAATCTCACCCTGAGTGACATAGGATGATCCTAAAACGAAGCGTTTCCTTGATTTAAACCTTTCATTATTAAATGGATTCACCAACCCAGTTATAAAACTATTCATTGGAATGGTCTATTATTCACCCGGGGCTGTTCCGGATATATGAGCAGACCAAATTTAGACATGCAAACTATTAACAAAATACAGACGGACTCCTACTACTTGATGGGTTATGTTCAGATAATATGTTCAACAAACACCCATGTTGTTGCACATACTACGCATGATCATTTCCCAAGGAAATTTCTCGTCAATGAGACGCGTTAAAGGTACTCAATCCGATCAGACGCTCCTAAATTACTATTTCTTTGCCTTCGGGGGTAAAAAATATTTGATTCGAGTCGAGGACCCTACCACCAAAGCTCAGAGCGAATAGATGTTGATGTTTGAAGTTTGGAGATCTGGGCCAAAACTTATTCAGATCCACGTGCTCAAACGGACAAATTGCGGTTGTAACTTAATGTACTACTTGCTTGAAATTCTTTTTCGAGTATCGCCTTCTCGTGGGTTCGCTCCCACAACTCGAGGAGATAGCTCAACAAAAGCACATATCTGCTTGCTGCTAAATCCTCTTCCCTTTTCTATTCTACTCATGTTTCCATCATCTAAATGTTGTTCATCATAGATGTAATATTGGGGCAAATAAATATTGTTTAAATCAAGATGGATAACTCTAAAACAAAGTGGTAACTCTTAACAATAATAACCACTTTATTTTAGTTATAAAATGCTTGGATACCCCGTTTCTTTTTAGAATGTGTTTTATATTCGCTTTTGAATTTTGAAATAGGTAGATAAATACTTGAACCAGCATTATATGTCACAGAAAGACGCATTGAAGTCATAAAAATACAACTATAAACACGACTCTTGGGTCCCAAATAAAAACAGTCATTTGCACGGGTTGTATATATATATTTATCATGCTGACCTGTTAGATTGACCAATGAGAATGTAGATCTACTGACAAAATATGAGGGTATATTAGGTATATTTGAAAGCGACCCCATATTGATAACACCAGGGGTATATGGATTCATATGGGGTCGATATACGCCATCTTGTTTTTCTTGGAATTCTGCCGCCTCGGGGATATTTTCGGTGTATTTTGGCGCCAAGAAAAGGGAAATCTGTCGGAAATCATGTTTTGCCAATTTAAAGACTTAGTTCCATGTACCAAAACCTGTATGTGATATATTTGAGGAATTCTAAAGACTCATGCATTAATTATCAAACTCAAGTTGTTGTCCTACTTCTGGTGATTAGCTATTGACTCAATGCATTGACGTTCAATTCCCATGGTGCGTCACTGTGACGTTACATAAGTTAATGGCCATATGCGAGATATTTAACTTACTAAATTACTGAATTTCGTACAAGTAATTAATATTCTCACATGGAAAGAATGATAAAATCGTTACATGACTCTTTGTTGTCGGCTACGGTGATATGAGGCTCAGCGAGATACATATCTTACTTCGCCTCATATGCAGGGATGTGGCTAGAGGGTCTCCGTTGGGGGGTGTCCACATTGGGAAATTCCAATTGCACCCCCTTGAATCAGAATCAGACACCAAACACAAGTTTTGCATAATTCCATTTGCACCCCCCCCCCTTGAATCAGAATCACAGACCAAACACAGGTTTTGCATAATTCCAATTGCACCCCCTTGCACATCAGTCCTCAGGCCTAATATCCTATGTATTCATAAACTATGTTGTTCTATATGCCCGGTATAAGAAAATTCAGATACTTTAACCTGAGAATTGCATAAATCCTAACATCTAGTAGCCTACTCCAGACAAATGCAAGAGACCAGGGTAAGAGACCAGGACACTGTGTCCGTCCATGTTTGTTCAGCCCGGTGTGAGAAAATTTGGAAAACTATACAAGAAAATCGCAAATCCTAGCATCTAGACTGGCCTCAACTGAAGCTTTCCTAGTGTTGGAAATTTCAAACCTCATACTCCCTCTTAGGTTGGAAAATTCTCCAACTGATGACCAAATGGTCAGTCCACAAGTTTGACCGAATGTACTAAACTATTGTTTTGTTAAACTAATTAGCAGTTTTGTATTGGTCACGGGGGAGGGACAGTGACACACCGGGCCGACCATGGTTCGGCCCGGTGTTGGAAAATTTTGAAATCTGAACAAGAAAATCGCAAAATCCTAGCATCTAGACTAGCCTCAAGTCTTCTTAGAGTTGGAAATTTCAAACCTGACACCCCCCACTTAGGTTGGAAAATTTCCAAATGATGACAATTCCAATGACAATGTTGACCAAATGTATGACAATATTGTTTTCTTATATTTAGTAGCAGTTTTGACTAGCCACGGGGGAGGACCAGGACACAAGCTTTCCAAGTGTTGGAAATTTCCAACCTGTTACCCCCTAAGGTTGGAAAATTTCCAACTGATGACCATTCCAACTAATGTTTTGGCAGGTATGAAATTTCCAACTGCTGAAAATTTTGACCAAAGTTGGGGGGGGGTGAGATACCCACACACCCCCTCTAGCCACACCGCTGCTCATATGACACAGTATCCGGCAACAACTCGACCTGTAACTTATAACGTAACATTATTAATCTAAAAATAGTCTGTATTATACTTGTTAATGTTGGGGAAAACCCCACCTATCAATAACTAATCATAGTATAGTAATAGTATCATTTTGAATTCATAATTGTAAGGGAGACATCAGTACATCCAACAGACACCCAAGTCAGCATGGTATGTTAATGTAATTGAAATCCAATGCGAATGTAATTGAAATCCGTGCTTTGTGTATGAAGTAGTGCATTATTTTGCATTACATCCAATGCAAACAAAGGCTGCACTACACATTGCGTTGCATTACTTAAGAAAAGTCATCAATTGCAATGCATTGCCATTACCCCATCATCCATGTTATCACATGGGGACATAACCACATATTAGAGGTGGTGTGATGTTGAAATTAGGGATATTGTTTGGTTAGAAAGACTAATATATATGGACATCATCAATCAATTGGGTCAAACAATATAGCAAGATCGGTATTTCTTTAAAAATAAATCACTCTATTTCAAAGTCAGAAACACGACAACATGTCCAAGTTATAGACAGGAGTTAGGGATAATTTAATATATCACGTGGATATATTTGCTGAGGGTTATCAAAAAATCACAATCACGGGGCGTCAACGAATGATCAAACTTTGTCCAAGAAGTTTCCTTATTAAGAACTAATGAGAGTGGAGATCTCCGGACCCGAACAACAGGTTTGTCACGTGCCACTTCAAAATACCCACGGTTAACGCTAATCAGTGCGAACTGGTTGACAAAGTATATTTTGTGTCTGATATGTTAAATGGGGCATATATCATACACGCTTGGGCTTCGGAAATTGTCTGATGACTTCGGTTATAACCGATTCAGACTTCGAAACGTACGACAGTGATACGTACTGTTATTAAATGCCGCCAATGGTTCATCTGTGTTCTTGCGACTGGATCTAACAACAGATAAATCAGACAAAGATGAGGATGTTTGATTTTGATTTAAGCATACATTTTTGAGACACATATACTGCATGGGAGATTGGAAGACAAGTTATTAAAACGTAAACGGACATCCGCTCCCACACAAGTATACGAGAGTAACAATAGAATACAATCAATTTGGCATGACGGATGGATGCATATCAGGAATGATATATTATGAGTTGTAAATGTAGTAGCTGGTGTGACGAGTGTGTTGGTTTTAGTAGGTAACACAGGTTGCGATGTTTATATACCACATATGTTGCTTGTTAACTGAATGGGTGAACGTGCTGAAATAGGGTATTTTGTATGTTCAGGTTGGCCTACATTGGAAATTGGGAGGGGTTTAAATCGTTGTGTATTTATTCCTGGTTATGAGCTATTTTACCGAACGATGGACACATGTAGTATATATATATATGTATAATGAATATATCATAATAAATATATGTAATAAATATCGGGTTGCCAATGAAGTGCAAAATAAGAACATAGTTAATTTATTGACAGCATTACGAGAATCTTCCTATATAATAATAAATGAGAAATTATCATTTGGCGCGTGCTGCCAAAGTTGAGTTGAGTACATGGAAGTGTTATATGAGGATGTGCGCCTGCATGCAGCTGCATGGCTTGAAAGCCTGGACTGACAATGTGGAAAGCAACTTCTAACCCGATAAAGTTTAAGTTCCTTAATGTACGATAGCTTTTTTAAGCAAACTCTACGATCACGATGGTGACGTATATACGTGTAAAAGCACGTGTCAATATAAACTATATATAAAAGGTATAGAAAACATCAAAAGGGGAATTCATACCCGCGTGTACATTCATCTATCTATCTTCCAGTCACATAAGTTGAGATATAATGATAGCGACCACACAGGGACGTTGCGATATGGAGTTTGTGGTGTATCACCCCATATGCGGTCCAAATGTTCAAAAATTTAACGCCCCATGCCTTGACAATTTCAGACCGAAACTAGGTTGATTATATTCCGTGAAAGTATTTACTGTTAAATGTGTTATGTTTAGACCAACAATCGAATATGTTCTGTCAATATTTTTGACTGAAATGGCCAGCAGGTTAGAACCGTTCAGCAGTTTGAAAATTCCAACGAAAGGGATGGAAAGTACATTTCCCGGACTTGAGGTTTTAGCTCTCAATGAAGGTGAGGAGTGCAATTGGACATTTTATTTGTGTATGGCAATTTTAATCTCCTACGACGGAGAATCTCTAGACACGACCATGACAGCGGCTAATGCGAAGTGTTATAGCCAACGCCCATATATTGCATGCGACACTCTGTGAATATGATATCAGTTCAATGTTCTATTGAAATAATGTTGAAAACTAAATATGACATATATCTACACTTGACCTACAAATGCGAAATATCATTTTAGTATAGAAAAATTAATATAAGTTTACAGATACGGGTGACATTGTTATGCGGGATATTGGTATCAAACAGAGCAACCTGGAACAAATGAACCCATTTTCTTCAGCCTACGACATACCAGTGGATATACCGATGGCGAATGCAATGCATTCTCTTACATATGCGAGTCACCCATATGGACCCTGGTATATATAAGATACTATATTGGCCTACCAATAATTACATTGACATTGTAAGCTAGTGTATTCTCGCATACATGTATATAAGGGATTGCACTGACACGGTATCTGTAATGTTGCACCGGCGCGGCTCCCGTCATGCAAGGGTTAAGGTGGAACATAATTAAGCTACTGCAAGACGCCAACATGTCCGATATGTACTTCAAGGTCGACAGGTTAATGCATATTATTGTGAGTATTGGTTCACACAGATACAAACCTACGACGGCGGATGAAGATAAATCCAGCGACGGCAATCGCAACAACAAGCACGAGAATAACAGGAACGACAACCGCTGCCACAGGGAACGCATCAACGGCTGCAACAAAACAATACTGATGCAAAGATATTTATATATGCATGGACCGTGTTAACCGCGCAGAAATATTTATTGAATGGATTGGGTTCCTAATCAGGTCGATTGAGACACTCATTTGGTGGTTTGGGACACTCATTTAGGTTGGTTGGAATACCAAATGCATAGTTTGGGGGACGATATGTGTGCGTTATGACACCATATGAGTATCGTTTTGGGCACTACCTACCTTAGTCTATATATCAGTCTGGGTGGTTTGTGAAACTCGTTTGGTGGATTGGGACACCCCTTCGATGGTTTGAGACAATATTTGGACTTGGGGCGCCCGTCGTATGGATTGGGATACTCACATGTTGGTTTTTTTAATACTAGATGTGTTTTGAAACTCTATATATGGTTTGGCGCACACGTTAGGTGGTTTGGGACACTCATCTGATGTATTATGATGTATTATAAAACTAGTTGGTGGCTTTGGAATTTTCACCATTTTCTTACATATTTTCTTCATTTTTATCCAATTCTAACGACTTTCCCTTCATGAACCGCATGGAAATTTTGCATGTGTTATTCTTTGGTCACATATTGGCAGTCAGGGAACTCGACTGAACGTTTACGGTTGGCAGATTTGTTTATTAACAAAATTCCAATTTTCACTATTTTGTTTTACATATTCCAGTCTTTTAACCCAAAAATGACGACTTTCTGGAATGCATGGGGATTTTGGATATGTTATTATATGAGTATAGTCACACTCAAAAACACCGAAAGTCATTGGATAACAAATGGGTTCATGGTTGGGCGTTAATTTGGCCAGACTAATAAGAAACTGCAAAATTGACACTAAAAAAAATATATAAAAATATGACCTTATTTCAAAGATATGTAGAAAATTTTCCCCAGAGCGAATTTTGGATATATTGTTCCCCAGATTCTGCCCGACAAAATAACACAAAAAGCAGCTTGTTGCCAATTTAATATAGGTTCACCTTAAAATCCGAGTTTCAACCATAAAAATGGTTTACATATTCCTGACTTTTGACCCAAAAATGACGACTTTCCCACCCTGTGATTCATGGGGATTTTGGTTATGTTATTATATAGGTATAGTCGCATTGAAACACACCAAAAGTCATTGCATAGCAATTTGTTCACGGTGGGATGTTTCTTTCCATCAGATTGACTGCACTAATAAGGAACAGCAAAATTGACACACAAAAAAAAAACATAAATACGACCGGATTTTGGGTATATTGTTCCCCAGATTCTGTCCGACAAAATGACACCAAAAACAGCTTTGTTCTAGGTTCACGCCAAAATCGAGTCTCGACGACCAGACTACCCTCACACTGTGCCAAAGCATGGTTGAAATTTATTATGCTACATTAATTCTCGATTCTCGGTGACAGTCTTATATGTTTGTGGATTATAAAAATGGATACTCACGTTTAACGACGGAGCAGGTATCACCATCCCAACCATCCAGGCATCCTGTCAAGCAAGCTGCTGTTCCTTGGTCGCATCCTCCGGGAGCACATTTATCATTGCATGTGGATGAGCAAACTACATCGTGTGTTCCAATGACACAACTCGAACACTTACTCGAGGAATCGCATGTCTCACAACCGTCAGGGCACTTGAGGCAACGCGTTTGCTCGTTGTAAAATCCACGCTGACAGAGTTCACAATCACCAGCCATGTTGCAACTTCTGCAGTTATCCGAACAAGGATTAAGACAGCGTTGTCCATACCATCCATCTATACATCCACCCTGGCATAACCCGTTATCATCGCATGCATCACTTACGCAGTGACGTTCTTCGCATGATTTGCTGCAATTTGAACTCGTGTCGTAGGCTCGATCTGTACAAGACATGCATATTCCAGTTAGACGCTCACAAGTCTGACAACTGCCAAAACATTTGCCACGACATTCCGCGAGGAACCATCCATCCAAACAATCTCCGCTACACTCTCCTGATTCAGGGCATGTCTGGTCGCCATCACAATTCCTCTGGTCACAATCGTCCACACAATCGGTCATGCTATTATAAAACCCATCTACGCAGCTGATGCAGTCAGTGTTGTAACGATCGCATGTTTTACAGTTACCCGGGCATGGATCGCGGCAGTCTGCCCCAGCCCATTGCGGCTGACAACCTGTGCTACATTCACCTGACGATGGACATGTACTATTACCCGATAAGCAATTCCTGTCGTCACAGACTTCCTGGCAGTTTGTGCTCAAATTGTAGCGCCCGGCACTGCAACTTGCACACACGCCGCCTTCTTTGATGCACGTCGCGCAATTGCCATGACATCGCAACGTACAACTTGCACCATACCACCCGGGTGCACACGTCGTACACACGCCCGCATCTTGATTGCATTCGGTGCAATGAAGCTGACATTGCTCTTTGCAATCTGTCCCATAATAGCCCGATGAACACCCCTGTGTACACTCCCCAGTCCATGTAGGGCAGTCGTTACTGCCATCACAATGGCGGTCAGTGCATTGTTCACTACATCCACTGCCGCCATACCAATTCTGTCTACACACTGGATACAAGATAGTTTTAGTTAGCTGCATATTTTGGACTTACTTTAGTGAATAACAAGGATAAGTTAGTATTCAAATACTATATCAGTTGAAAGATTGTAGTAACCAGCTAAGATTATAGAAAGCTCCAACCCGGCACATCGACTATACCATATAAAAATTTATATGAGAAAACAGTGTTTGAATTACGTACATATATTAATATTTACTATTTATTCGGGACGAATGATTGGGCTTAACCATTACGCCAATAGTATATCACCTATTTTGATATCAAATTTATATGAACATTAGTTATGTGTGAGCAGCTTATCGGAGTGTTTCACATCACGTTAAGAATGCATATATTTACATACATTCAAGCACACTCATGTACAACTTTAGATGAGCCAACCGCGACCGGTTATTATTTGGCTCAATTTAACAGCGTGCGTTATGAAGCAATACCGCTAGGGATATACTAGTCAAAAACACAAAACAATCCAAACAATTAGGACAATGTTCAAGTGATATTATTACACGCACGTTGCTGTCTCAATCAGTGTCTATGGCAGCGGAATTTTGTTAATGGAAATTATCCGAATATGGCGCAATAGCGATCAGTGTATAGTTTACTACCCACAATGGAGTTGTCACCATGTCATTTCAAACTCATCACAGAGAGTACAATAATTATATGTTTGGTTAATATCCCATATATTGACACGCACATATATATTTAGGTGCAATCAGGCAATGTGATCAGTTATTGTTTTGAATGAGCAATTGACTACATGTGCTTTCCCGAACTAATATGTCACGAAGAGATCACAGTGAATGCCTTGTTTGACATATAGAAATAATCGTCAATTATCGGATAAAAGTCGACAACTAAAGGTGTTCTGAATTGCTAAGTTTCTTTTCCGACAACATGCTACAACACATCATGTCCTCTTCCGATAAATTGGCTACGTTTCTGAACCGTTAATTTTATTCTTTTTTGTCTTTATGGACTGTTTCTTGGTGTTTTAAAACTATAATTTGTTCAGCGATGGAATCAGTTTTATTTGCATATCTTTGATTGATGTTTTACTCTTTCAACATTCAGTAAATGATACAAAGAAAGCAAATTTCGATTTGGCCACATGTATGCACTGGTCGGCCCTTTATTAAAGCGGTACTGCTTTTATTTTGAGATAATAACATAGGCGTATCATGTCATACATGTAGCTAAGAGCTTTCTGTTTCGCAAGTTTCTCGTGTTTCACGACGACCAATGATTTGATTGCCACAAATAAATTCAAATTAAGGCCACGTGACGATCGCAATTCAAGAACATAACTCAGGGTCATATCCCACATTCAGGAACGAGAAACGATCGCGAACTTATTATTATATGTGAGTTTTGTTGAAAACCCAAAACCGTAATCCTATATAACATCATATAGGGACCAACGACAACGAATAGAAAGAACACAAATTCTAGTGACGTTGTACCATATTCGTAATAATTATCTGTTGTCGTTCATTGTGCGAAATGTGTCTATTAAATTGTCTTAGAATATAATTATATGGGTTTGAACCATCAAAGGACCACTCTATATCACGTGACAACGTGATATTATGCAGAATATGAATAGAGGTTCAGTATGGGGACCACATCAGCTATATTGTGGAAACTACAAACACGGTGTACCCGTCTATAGTAACCACTAGAGTACCCATAACCACTCGAAAATAAGCCCATTCGCAATATAGAGTGTAATCATGTAATTCCGCCATCCATAAAGTAATATTTAACATTTTTTAAACAGTAGGAATTTTATAAAACACAATCGTCAGCTTGTGTATTATTTTCCACAAAAAAATAACAGGACACATTCTGTCGTATTCTGGAACATAACATCGTATGCAAAAAGTATGTATTTATGTAAACAGCTAGCAGTTTATTCCGAGTGAATTGCAATGGCGGAGATTATTTCTAGTGCCAGTCACATATCAATATGCACATGATACTCACCATATACTTCTAGTTCACGGAAATGGAGGTAATTTTGGTTTGGCTGTTTGACGAAGACATATCTGCCAGTCATAGACCGAGTGCATGTGATGGTGTAAACCGCTTCTCCATTTCCAACGTTCTGATAACACAGCTCGTTGTCTTCCCAGGCATTTGGTTGGTCGCTGTTTGATACAAATATCTTAAAGCCGATGATTCTGATTAAATTCGCTGAAAATTAAATTATTTAGAGCAACTATAAATGGAAGGGTGCCTACACCGTTTCGAATACATGTCATATGTTATTACATGTATATATCGTATAATGTCTTCAAAGTATAACCTACTTATATCCCATAATATGACAATGACAATTTACCCAATTTAATCATAACTGTTAAAGGTTCGCCGTTATTACAGTGCACACACAAATGATATTTAATGGACACTGACTGGACATAGAAATTAATGTTATCGTCTGTCACTTCGCTACACAGAAGGCCATTGTCAATTTTGAAGGTAATTCTTGAACTTTTTCTAATATTCTACTGTGAGGTAAATGTTATATCGGAAGTCGTTCTATCGCCGGTTTGTTATGGATCTTGAGCCATCTAGGTGATAATTCGATTGAATGTTCCATTCCCCTCACAATATATGGTCTTTGCACACTCATCCGATCCAAAATGGTCACCGCTAAGAGCAGCTCAAATAGCGGACCCATGCCATTTTCGGCCACTTGACTGATTAGGACCCCTCTGAACGGCGGCCAATTTGGATAGTGGGGTGGATATGTTTATAATATATACAACACCTGTATAGTAATATCAGAGTCCGATTCAATTTGCCAGTTCGTGTACGGGTATGATATATTATGTAATTAAATTCTTCTAACTCTTTTTTGGTCTTACTTGTCCAATTGAGTTATTTATGAATTATATAAATAGACAGCTAAGCATATCCGAGCGCATTAACATTTCACTTGATGTTGTTTCGGATGGCGCTGGCATCGAACAAATATCCTACCTGTAAATTTAAACCAGACATGCATGTACCAATTATTGTCACTTGGCGATTTGCGCTCCAGAACACACTTACTAATATTCGCTGTTTAAGTTTTCCCGATATTTACATAGGTCGATATACACTTGGACTAGCTTATGTCGCAGAAAGACGCATTGTTGTCATGCAAAATACAACATTTAACCCGATGTTTGGTTCCAAACAAGAACAGCAATTTTCACTGGATGGAACAGAAAAGAGCGTTCCGTGTTAGTCTATTATTGATATGGTAAAAATAAAGAGCACTGTGTCACTTATGTGCGAACAATTGCAAACAGCTGGAAAATGACTGAGTATGCTAATGTAAGTATTTCTCAGAGCATATGAGACCGGTACATATATAACTATTTCGTGTATATTGCAATCAATTTTATACTTAGACACAATTTGGAAGCTCGAATGAGCCATGTCCGTTTAAAATTAACTAGGCCAGTACGAGATTCTCAGAAAGCCTCTAGTTTTTGAGATACCCCGCACTTCCGAGCCCTCGAGAAAATCATGTCCCAGGCTGTTAAACTACCTTTGGTACATATGCCATGGGTGTGCGATTTTTTATTCTGGATTGGCTGCTATGAAAAATATTGACTTTTGTGAGTTTCTGACCCCGAAAATACGCAAAAATGAATATATCCTTAGGAGAACACAAGTTTTCACTAATCGCCGACGAATGTGACATTTTTCGAACAGTATTATCAACATATTCAGATGTATGGCAAAACAGTTATGAAATATATAACATAGTGTCAACTTTTCGGGTATTTTGAGAAAAAATCTTGAAAAATCACTCAATTTTCGTTTTGTGTCTTGCAAACTAATGACAATTTATCGGACGCATGATACGCTATTGAGATAATACAAAAACCAAAAACTTTCTGAAATATCTCGCTTTCAGAAAATATATGACATAACCGTAATTATCCTGAAGGTACCCACTCAGTATCCAAAAACTTAACCCTCCCCCATAAACGCTCTCAGATAACTGAAATTGACCAATTAAGATATTGTTTTGTGAAAGGGTTACATTAATTGTCGGGTGCTGTATGATAAGTTGCAGAATAATATTCTGAATATCTATGCTAGATATATTCCCACCGGACCTGACCAATTTACAACTTTCCACTATAAATACCACCAAAAAAGCGAATGGGACATCCAATTTTCAAAGTTTTTTGTCGATTGAATTGAATTTTCTTGGGCACAATATTGATTTATGATGATAATTCACAACATAATAACTTCCCTGGATATATTATTCCAAACTATGTATATGCGCTTCGTGTGGTTGTTCTTATAATCATAATTAAGGCTCCAAAGTTGACCCCCCACCCCCCCATTTCGTAATATGCGCTAATATACGGACCAGAATACAGAAACACAATTGGCATATTTGTGATTAGTTGGAAGTGTCATTTCGGTTAGTATGTTCTTCTTTTTCGTTAGACAAGACATTATTCAACCCAGAAAAAGAGTTTCTTGAATAATAAGTGGTGTGTATACAATGTATATCATGAAACATAGGATTGTCAATCATTTGGCTGCGTAATATTTTACCACCATCTAGTATTCCTCATCTGCACTCTCATCATCCGAAACACTATTCCCGTTATCTCGGTTTTCGCAAGTGTCGTCGTCGCATCCGCACATACTGGTACGTGTGAGATTGTGTTTTTGGCAGTCACATCTTTTAGTGGAATAATTACTTTTGCATGTGCATCGAATAAATTCAACCAAATCTTTTGGAACCGGGTCCACGAGCGACACCACGGGGTCTGGTTGCTGTTCTCCCACCCTCCATCCACAGCCACCAGGAGACGGAAGACTCAAGACAAAACTCGTTGCATGCCTCCGTATATAGGTTTGATAATTGGTGGCAATCGGTCGCTCGATGACTGCTTCTTGTGAAAAGCTTGAATCTTGCCTCGTCGACTGATTTGATATTGTCAGAACCCGTATACATGGCACATACACACGATTCGCATGATTCTTTTTCTAAGTCAGATAGGTGCGCAGGATCTTCACCAACGTGAACTGATATGATCTTCGTTATCTCGTCGTGATTTTCCGCAGTTGACATGGCGCATTTCTTTCCGTGCTGTACGCAGTAACTGGTGGTATCGCAGCCAGTCAACGCATGTAAAGCTGGAAGCGCTTTACACAATCATGCCTGATCCGATTTCTCTCGCGATGTCATGCAGAGCTACAAATCGTTCCGTCTGTTTTACACCAGTGTGGAAGACTAGCTCATTGAGACGTAAGAATTGGAAGTGGTGCAAACCTAGCACAGCAACATCCTTATCAGGGCTCCAAACAGAATAGAATAGGCAACATGGGACAAACATTCGAGAGTCAACCTCTTCGTGTTCAGAATTCAAATCTGGGCAGCTGTTTGGTCCGACGAAATCTACCATCACACATCTTCCTTCTGTGAAGCCACCCGCCAAATAAACTTTTAGCCTATTAAGTAATCTAGCAGCCCGGTGTGATTCGAGTTGAACGTAGATGTACTCCACTAAATTTCTCTTCGTCTTCGAGTTGGCAAGCATTTTTGTCAACTTCGATGGCAGACGAGTGTCACCTGTCTTGAACACTCGCTCAGAAAGGCTGCCTTGTGTTGACCTATTTGATCGTTCAGAAGAGTTAATGGAATCAGCATTGTCATAACGGTCTGCGACTACGGCAACAACATCAAAGTTAGTTTTGAGAGTACTAAACGTTCAACAGTGTTAAATATATCTCCAACAGCGTCAGGTTTCGAACTTGCACTGTCACATATCATCTGGACAATTGCCATAAAATCAAACACCCACATGTCGATGCTCTTCGGTTCCAGATGCGAACTGTTACTGATCTTGTCTTGTAGAAGATGGAGAAGATCACTTTTGTTCCAGAACGCATAGTTCCATCGACGTTGAATAGCGAGAGTGGGACAAGGGATAGTTCATAACAGAAACATTTGTCCAGTTGAATCTGCCTGTCGTTTGCAAGGACCAGGATTATCGCCAGTGACGGATCGGGTCCATAATGTCCACTGTATCACTGTCTAGTCTATCTTGAACGAATGTTTTCATTCTTTCCTTCCCAGTTTCAAAGGACGACAAGAGTTCTATGGAGTGAGGAGTGATGCTCGTTGGGAAGTACCACGCCTGTGGCAACATTGACGAGTGGCATGGGCGAATCCTCGCTTGCGTCGTTATCAACCTTATTGATTAGTCAAACCTGAGTCAACTTTTTCCATGATGGCCCGAACTTTCCGTTCATCCGCAATGGTTTTAGATTGGGTATCTTCCCTGTGGAGTGAAGCTGACCCATAATTCAGATCACACATTGTAAGTAGGTTCGACATTACTTCCGCTCTTAGATGTGCTGTAAGGACATGACGCTCGGTGGCCTTGTCACTTCGAAATGTGCCTTTCAAGAAAGCACAATCCATATTGAGAGTTTGCTCAATTCCCTGGTGGGACCATACGCCATTGAATATTGCCGAAACGGCGGACTGTATGAAGTCCCTGACCCATAGCAGTGTACACATCTGGATGCAAGTCTTCCAGTGTGCTCATATCTGCAAGCATAGACATCCCAACGCGAGTAGGTCAAGTGGTCATATGCGAAGTCAACTGAATCATTTTCGAAAACATATACAAGTGGTTTGCGAAATCAGAGTTTCTCTCGGCTGCAACATAGTTCAACAGGCACTGAACCATACTTAGATATTCGTTCCAAAATGCAAACGTGGCTGAAAGTTCGCAGCAGATTCCATGGCCATCTCCTTAATTCCAGAATCATGCAATCGTTTACCTATTATCCTTTGAGCGCACGATGAAAACCACAAAGTCTCAACACTAATCGAGGGAAGAGCTCGCGATTCCTACACTTGATCAGCTGTGCTTTTGAGTATAATGCCTCGTCAAATGTAATCACACAATAGTCAAGAACCATCCTCCTGAATACTTCGGAGAGCCGTATGAGCACAGTGAAGACAGTGTCAAAGTAATTTTGAGGAGCAGACACATTTCTACAGTATCCAACGTTTGTTGTGGGTCCTTGGATCTTCGATGCTAGCTTCATATGCATAACAGTCCACCCTGTATGGTATAATATGTTCGCCGACACTCAAATCGAAAAGTCTGTTGCTGATAGCTCTCGCGGTGACCCACGCAATATCACTGGATTTAAATCAAGTTTATCGGGTGTCATAATAGGCAAAGAAGTCAACCCCTTCAAAAAAAACTGGAGATGCACGTTTAACATTAATGTTAGGACATTCAAGAATAGTGTTCATGTTTATCGAAGTTACTTCCTGTTCAGATACATGTTTCTGCTTCTGGCTAAGAACTCTGCTTTGAAAGATGACCATGTTCATAACATCCGACAAAGTGGATCTATAGTCTCTCAGCTTTTTGTTCGAAATTATCGGTTGCGGCCTGGGTGAAAAATCCCATATCAATGTTAGTTGGCACAACACAACTTTCACCAGCAGTTTGTATATCTGTCTACACTGATATAATTGTGTGTATGTCGTTGTAACTGATACACACCCCATGTCGATTTAGAACATTTATTAGCATTCCCATTCGAGTACATTCGGGTATACTGACAGACCCAAACCGACGTGCTTCGGAGTTTTCACTCTGCACGAAGTTCCAATAAAGATGAGGTCCTGCGCTACAGAAAGGACGTTTCTGTTAACACTCTTGTTCTGTTCAACATCACGTCTGGTCAGAGAGAGAGAGAGAGAGAGAGAGAGAGAGTGAGAGAGAGAGCAACTTGTCATGGGTCATTGAAGCGGGTGATAATATGCGTTGCATGGAACATAAGACGATCACGACCAATGTCATCGACATCGCTACAATGAGCAGCATTTATAATTAAATTTTAATTTTCATGCTCTCTTTTGCTCAGTATTGGTTCCTGGAGAGCATTTTGGTATTAATATGAGGAAACTAGCATATGTGCTAGCGAAAACGAGACGTCGTTAGCACTCCGACTTTTAGGGGGGAGGGTTGAGTTTTACGCTCCTGTTACCTATTCACATGGATCGCATGCAAAATTTCTATATTTATTTATGGACAAATGTCCACAGAAGTTTTTGATTGCATTTGCGACGATGTTCTCCCGACGGATATGCAGTTATCGACCTATTCCGTCGTCATATTTCTGAAAAACGCCTGAAATTTCGACGAAAAAATCAATAAATTCAATAATAGGACCACCGTTATGATAATATGGCACAAAAATTGGCTTATTTCATTCTAACAATTTATTTCGGTTACCAAAATAATCTCATGATCTCCAGGGAAAGTTCTGGATCGAATCTATTGTCGATTTATCGAATTATGTTAAAAATAGCTTTAAAAACCATTAAAACCTATTTTAAAGGACCGTGCCAATCCTGAATAAAAAATCGCACACCCGTGCAATGTGTCCCAGGGGTCACTGCAAACGAAACTAGCAAGAAATCTCGGGGGCTCAGAAGTGCGGGGTCGATTGGATTTTTCGAAAACTCGTACTGGCCTAAACTGAATTATCATGACAGTAGATGTTGGGTCAATCTCATACATGTATATATTTTGAAGACCTCTGTCTGTCTGTTTGTCTGTTTGTCTGTCATTTATACAAATCTACGATTCTCGACCGATCGGGACGAAACTTGGTACGTGTGCGTAGTTTGACCAGGCGGTCGTCGTATTGGCGAGCCCGTGCGACGCCCGCTTCGCGCATGCTCAGACGAGATATCGGAAACGGGTGGAGCTATCGACTCGAAACTTGGTACGTGTGTGTAGCTTGACCAGGCGGTCGTCGTTGCCGTATTGGCGAGCCCGTGCGACGCCCGTGCAGCGCATGCGCAGACGAGATCTCGGAAACGGGTGGAGCTATCGACTTGAAATTTGGTATGTGAATGTATCTTGCCCCGTATACAAATTTTATCGGGTCGCCGAGCCCGTGCGACGCCAGCTTCGCGCATGCGCAGACGAGATTTCAGAAACGGGTGGAGCTATCGACTTGAAATTTGGTATGTGAATGTATCTTGCCCCTGATTCGAATTTTATCGGGTCGCCGAGCCCGTGCGACGCCAGCTTCGCGCATGCGCAGATCAGATCTCGGAAACGGGTAGAGCTATCGACTTGAAATTTGGTTTTTGAATAGCCCGGACAACGTCGGGCTGGGTAGAGCTATCGACTTGAAATTTGGTTTTTGAATAGCCCGGACAACGTCGGGCTCATCGGCTAGTCTATCTCATATATATTTTGAAGACCTCTGTCTGTATGTTTGTTTGTTTGTCTGTCTGTCTGTCTGTCTGTCTGTCTGTCATTAATACAAATCTACGATTCTCGACCGATCGGGACGAAACTTGGTTTGTGTGTGTAGTTTGACCAGGCGGTGAACGTTGTCGTATTGGCGAGCCCGTGCGGCGCCCGCTTCGCGCATGCGCAGACGAGATCTCGGAAACGGGTGGAGCTATCGACTTGAAATTTGCTATGTGAATGTATCTTGCCCCGGATACGAATTTTATCGGGTCGCCGAGCCCGTGCGACACCAGCTTCGCGCATGCGCAGACGAGATCTCGGAAACGGGTGGAGCTATCGACTTGAAATTTGCTATGTGAATGTATCTTGCCCCGGATACGAATTTTATCGGGTCGCCGAGTCCGTTCGACGCCAGCTTCGCGCATGCGCAGACCAGATCTCGGAAACGGGTAGAGCTATCGACTTGAAATTTGGTTTTTGAATAGCCCGGACAACGTCGGGCTGGGTAGAGCTATCGACTTGAAATTTGGTTTTTGAATAGCCCGGACAACGTCGGGCTCATCGGCTAGTCTATCTCATATATATTTTGAAGACCTCTGTCTGTATGTTTGTTTGTTTGTCTGTCTGTCTGTCTGTCTGTCTGTCTGTCATTAATACAAATCTACGATTCTCGACCGATCGGGACGAAACTTGGTTTGTGTGTGTAGTTTGACCAGGCGGTGAACGTTGTCGTATTGGCGAGCCCGTGCGGCGCCCGCTTCGCGCATTCGCAGACGAGATCTCGGAAACGGGTGGAGCTATCGACTTGAAATTTGCTATGTGAATGTATCTTGCCCCGGATACGAATTTTATCGGGTCGCCGAGCCCGTGCGACACCAGCTTCGCGCATGCGCAGACGAGATCTCGGAAACGGGTGGAGCTATCGACTTGAAATTTGCTATGTGAATGTATCTTGCCCCGGATACGAATTTTATCGGGTCGCCGAGTCCGTGCGACGCCAGCTTCGCGCATGCGCAGACCAGATCTCGGAAACGGGTAGAGCTATCGACTTGAAATTTTGTTTTTGAATAGCCCGGACAACGTCGGGCTCATCGGCTAGTCTATACTATATATTTTGAGACTTCGTATATATGTGTGTATGTGTGTACTTCATAGAATCCAAAACGCGTGTACAGATTGAGCTCAAACTTCCTATGTAAGTGTCAAATCACGCCGACACGACCGTGGTCGCAGTTTAGAAAAGCTCAGAGCACCCGTTCTCCAATCTCAAATCACCGCAAAGGCACGGCGTGGGTTAATCAAGTGATTATTTAATGAGCGTTTGTTTTTGACGCATCTCTATAAAGAGCGTCTGTTTGCCATTCAACGCTATTTGCATCTGCAGAGAGATATACGGAACATACATTAAATTTAAAAAACATTTGTTTCTGACCAACCATGCGAGCACGGATGGCGCGCTTTGTTTTTACAGTATATAGTTATATACCGAAATCATCCCAGATAATCACGAATATAGCATCAGATTTCTCCCCAGATATACCGTTATAAAAGGCTACTGGAATCTGCCAATCTACGGGAAATTCCAGGGAATGCCGATTGAGCTCAAACTTGCTACCCACGGGAAGTGTCATATATATGAGGGTGTCCTTTATAGACTCGAACCGATTGAGCTCAAACTTGCTAAATAAGAAAATAGCACCCCAAGCCGTAAATATCAACAACAACGATATTGCTACCTACGGGGAGCAACGTTATTAGCATCTGCAGAATTATGCAGAGAGAAAATGCTTTCCTATTTTTAGAACGCAACACATGTTTACGTCGCGTTGGTGATTGAGGTTCACAACGGGGTTAATTGACTGTCCGCTCTTTGCGACGATGAGGTTCACGGCGGGGACTATTGACCAACACTCACAATTTCGTCTTTTGCATCAGATACCAACACCTCGACCGATCGGGACGAAACTTGGTACGTGGGTGTAGTTTGACCAGGTGGTCGTCGCTGTCGTATTGGCGAGCCCGTGCGACGCCCGTGCAGCGCATGCGCAGACGAGATATCGGAAACGGGTGGAGCTATCGACTTGAAATTTGGTATGTGAATGTATCTTGCGCCGGGTACAAATTTTATCGGGTCGCCGAGCCCGTGCGACGCCCACGCAGCGCATGCGCAGACGAGATCTCGGAAACGGGTGGAGCTATCGACTTGAAATTTGCTATGTGAATGTATCTTGCGCCGGGTACAAATTTTATCGGGTCGCCGAGTCCGTGCGACGCCAGCTTCGCGCATGCGCAGACCAGATCTCGGAAACGGGTGGAGCTACCGGGTACAAATTTTTCTTATTGAAACGCGTGGAGCTAAAAATTAAAAAAAAATATTTAAAAAATGTCATGTTTCGGACAAGCCGCCGGTGGCGGGCTAACCTGCTAGTCTTCTTTTCTATATATTTTGAGAACTCCTTGTATTCGAGAGATAGCCCACACCCTCCGGACCTCAATGATATGATCGTGAATGAGTATTGATATACCCCACTAAACTTTGACAAACACCAGTAATGGTGTGTAGATCATTTACATATCTCTCCCTTATATTTTGATACAATCTATCTAATTTACATATCTCTCTTATATATTTATGTTTGTGTGTGTGTTGTACTTCATACAAATCTACGATTCTTGACCGATCGGGACGAAACTTGGTACGTGTGTGTAGTTTGACCAGGCGGTGGTCGTTGTCGTATTGGCGAGCCCGTGCGACGCCCGTGCAGCGCATGCGCAGACGAGATCTCGGAAACGGGTGGAGCTATCGACTTGAAATTTGCTATGTGAATGTATCTTGCGCCGGGTACAAATTTTATCGGATCGCCGAGCCCGTGTGACGCCCGTGCAGCGCATGCGCAGACGAGATCTCGGAAACGGGTGGAGCTATCGACTTGAAATTTGGCATGTGAATGTATCTTGCGCCGGGTACAAATTTTCATGCGCAGACCAGATCTCGGAAACTGGTGGAGCTACCGGGTACAAATTTTTCTTATTGAAACGCGTGGAGCTAAAAATTAAAAAAATGTCATGTTTCGGACAAGCCGCCGGTGGCGGGCTAACCTGCTAGTACTATATATTTTGAGACTTCGTATATATGTGTGTATGTGTGTACTTCATAGAATCCAAAACGCGTGTACAGATTGAGCTCAAACTTCCTATGTAAGTGTCAAATCACGCCGACACGACCGTGGTCGCAGTTTAGAAAAGCTCAGAGCACCCGTTCTCCAATCTCAAATCACCGCAAAGGCACGGCGTGGGTTAATCAAGTGATTATTTAATGAGCGTTTGTTTTTGACGCATCTCTATAAAGAGCGTCTGTTTGCCATTCAACGCTATTTGCATCTGCAGAGAGATATACGGAACATACATTAAATTTAAAAAACATTTGTTTCTGACCAACCCTGCGAGCACGGATGGCGCGCTTTGTTTTTACAGTATATACTTATATACCGAAATCATCCCAGATAATCACGAATATAGCATCAGATTTCTCCCCAGATATACCGTTATAAAAAGCTACTGGAATCTGCCAATCTACGGGAAATTCCAGGGAATGCCGATTGAGCTCAAACTTGCTACCCACGGGAAGTGTCATATATATGAGTGTGTCCTTTATAGACTCGAACCGATTGAGCTCAAACTTGCTAAATAAGAAAATAGCCCCCAAGCCGTAAATATCAACAACAACGATATTGCTACCTACGGGGAGCAACGTTATTAGCATCTGCAGAATTATGCAGAGAGAAAATGCTTTCCTATTTTTAGAACGCAACACATGTTTACGTCGCGTTGGTGATTGAGGTTCACAACGGGGTTAATTGACTGTCCGCTCTTTGCGACGATGAGGTTCACGGCGGGGACTATTGACCAACACTCACAATTTCGTCTTTTGCATCAGATACCAACACCACGACCGATCGGGACGAAACTTGGTACGTGAGTGTAGTTTGACCAGGTGGTCGTCGCTGTCGTATTGGCGAGCCCGTGCGACGCCCGTGCAGCGCATGCGCAGACGAGATATCGGAAACGGGTGGAGCTATCGACTTGAAATTTGCTATGTGAATGTATCTTGCGCCGGGTACAAATTTTATCGGGTCGCCGAGTCCGTGCGACGCCAGCTTCGCGCATGCGCAGACCAGATCTCGGAAACGGGTGGAGCTACCGGGTACAAATTTTACTTATTGAAACGCGTGGAGCTAAAAATTAAAAAAATATATTGAAAAAATGTCATGTTTCGGACAAGCCGCCGGTGGCGGGCTAACCTGCTAGTCTCATATATATATTTTGAAGACCTCTGTATGTTTTTCTGTATGTCTGTCATTTATACAAATCTACGATTCTCGACCGATCGGGACGAAACTTGGTACGTGTGTGTAGTTTGACCAGGCGGTGGACGTTGTCGTATTGACGAGCCCGTGTGGCGCCCGCTTCGCGCATGCGCAGACGAGATCTCGGAAACGGGTGGAGCTATCGACTTCAAATTTGGTATGTGAATGTATCTTGCCCCGGATACGAATTTTATCGGGTCGCCGAGCCCGTGCGACGCCAGCTTCGCGCATGCGCAGACCAGATCTCGGAAACGGGTGGAGCTATCGACTTGAAATTTGATTTTTGAATAGCCGGACAACGTCGGGCTCATCGGCTAGTTATATATATTTACATACTAAGTGTGATTATCACTAAATCCAGCATTTCGATTGGTCGGCGCCCACGTGACTAGTTGCAGTTATTTCTTGGTGAACGCGCAACAGCTCATAACTGCAACCCCATAATTACATCGATACGTCATCGATACCGGAAAGAAAAACGCGTTATGTTTTGGGCGCATTTGGACTCGCGCAGGATTGACTTAAATTAAATCACCAGGTTTCAATATAAAGAAATTGTTCCTGTTAACTTTTGCCAAGGGTGCTATGGGATATTTTGGGCTGGTTTTGTCACGATACACTTTTCGATTTAAATACATTTACAAAAGTGGCCTTTTCGCTAAATGTATACAAATATAAGGATTAACTGTAATGTGTACTGTTTTTATGGAGATGTAACCGTGAGGTAAGTGGTCATAATTTGGGCGAGCATGTTTATATTGATCCTATGTTCCACATGACTTTCAATATGTTGTCTCTGTCGATCTAAGTAAATGTAATGTTACTTAATTTTCTGTTATACTAGATAGCTATATATACTCTTATTTCCTATATAATATACATGTTGGATTATGTAGATAACATACGCTACAGTCATTGTCGGATTTAAATCGTTTGATACACATAACTGTATTCGGACCAAAGTGCAGAAATAGTTAGACTAAATATCATGTAACGTAAGTATATAACAGCCGTGGTTGCCTTGAAATAGAACCGTAACACTCGTACGTTGTGATTATGGGGTTTTTGCTCCAAATTATCAACTAACATCGGGCTATTTCCTCAGCTATTTTGCAGAAGCGTTTGTTGGGGAAGATGTGGAAGGGGCGGCACACCTTCCCTTCATCCCAGAATATTTTGGAGGTGTTTTGGGCATGGTATAATATCACACATGACAGGAGAAGGCTGAACTTGGAAATAAAAATGATCTAGACATCGTTGTTTGTTCATTTATTCTTATTTTTGGCAGTGTTCTTGTGTCGTCCGTTGTTGCTGTTGAATGGGATGACCGCTCGGAACTGGCGGCGTGGAAGGCTGTGATTTATGCGGCTATTAAAAATTGTTCTTCGATGGTAGCCTACAGGAATATTTGCTCCATCTCGAAGCGTGCAGCGGCCGACCTGATAGAATCAGTTGATTTGCTGACGGTGTTGTTTTTTTTTTTTGCCGCTGTGGTGGAGGTTGAGGACACCGGGCTGTGATGGTACCCTGGTGATCTTGGAGGAAATGTGTCCATCTCCATCACGAAGTCGGCGGAAGCTGTCTGTGTGACATCAGTCAGCATTCCAGCTGGGGATGGTGGTCTGGTCGACTCTCAGGCCTATCCCAGGCTGTAATGCCGGCGGTTTCGGTGGACGAGGGCTGGTGTACTTCAGTCATCGCAGCCGAGTGGGAAGGAACAGCCGGTCGACCAACAGCTGCCCTCTTTGTTCTCCACTCGGCCTTTCAAACTGCATCCCTGCGTCTTCGGGGAGGGATCTTTGTCTCCTTCGTCCATTTCCCTGCTACGGTGGTGGCATCCATGAGTAGAACCGTGGACCCATGGTGGTCTCCAGTTGCTACGGTCCTGAGCTCCACACGCAGATGCACGAAGCCCCCATTAACCTGGTGTAGAGTCCAACTGATGGTATACACAACGTGCAATCTGTCAAAGGCTGCTAACAAAGCAGATGGGATTAACTCCATAATCCTCTTTGAGGTCCAAAACACTCACGCCGAGTCACTCGGGCGGATAAGTCCCGAGGAGACCGCACAATTCACATGCAACTCGGGTCCAGTCAGTGGGAACAGCAATAAGAGAACATGCAAACACCAAACAGCTGGCGAATGATGATGATTAGTTTACAGAAGAATAACACTTTATACTCAAGTGTTCGTCTGTGGAATGCGCTTCACAATCGATAATTCGCCGAAAACAAAGGAATTACGTTTACATGGCTTGATCATTTGATAACCCGAAACTGAAATTCAGTATAATTATAATTACCATGTTATTTACATCGTCCAAAAAGCACACGAGCGTGTGCTATGTGTTGCATATTATTTGTTGGGTATAATATGGAGATGGTCCCACAACTGGCCGGATTTAGTGTAAGTCCCCCTTTAATATTTAAAACTTTCTTTTATTGTTGCAAATACATGCTTATTTCAATATTTCAACCGTTTATAGTATGTTCAAGGTCGATATGTCCAATATATTCCCGGTTCAAGCTCTCTACAGTTTACTTGTGAATCATTTTGCGTTAACTGATCTATTTTCCACTTCCACATCTTTCTTTGGGGCGTAGAGATCTGATTAATTGAGCAGATATCATTGTCTAGCCAATCGTTGGATATGTGTGACACGACCGCCAAGCATTGGTTGACCAACCAATTAAAAGTTGTCAATCAGATCACAAATATTCAGCCCATATCTTCGCCCAAAAGCAATGTGTGAATGTGGAAAATATGTTCACTGTTTAGCAATAGAGGTATGCTATAAATGTATATATATATATGTCCACATTGAAAGTAGCTAGATGCACTTTGATAAAATATATCCACGCCACAATATGTTTGAAATTCAAATTGATTTCAAAACTATTGGACACCAGGAAATATTATACATGTACGATGTCAACTCACTTGGATTATCGTTTCTGTTGTAGAGAATAATCTGCCTTATACCGAGCGCAGCACCGAGATCGACGTACCACCAGGGATAGTCGTTACCACCGACGTGTACACTCGATCCATCAGTCTCACTCCACACCACGGGAATCCATCCATTTACGCCGTTACCTGCGACCGTAGTGCCTTTATAATACTCCGACATGTCCGCTGATTTTCCAGATGCTGCATTATCTGTGTGGCGATAGACAGGAGACGATAGCGTGAACACTATTGTTCAAAATTGGTTTTATATCCCAAATTAGCATAAAATAGTTTGAACTTGCCTGCGAAAGTCATCATGGCATCGCTGACTGCGTCGGAAAAAAGTCATTAACCACGAATAAGTATAGGTGATAAACGGCTTGGTAACTGTACAAGAAATGCGTGTAGCGCCGCCGTCTGTATTTCTTGTACTTATACCCAAGCCGGTTATAATAAATTAATAAACCGATTAATACCCCGATGAACGGAATTGAACCACTTTAATACGACGATTACCTATATGTGGTGTTATATATTCCTGATGCACGAATGAATTACCCACTAACCGTCGGGTCACTTGCATTAGTATTATTTATCAGCGTTGATAAACCATTTTGTCTCCGAATTTCAAATAGTGTTTGCGCTAACGACGTTTATTCCTTGTGATAAAAACAATTTCTGATATTAAGATTCTTCTTGATTACAATAACGATATTATATTCCAGAAGGCAATGCCCCGGTAGTGTTACAACATTCATACCCTGCGGAGTTAAAATATCCCACATTTATTACATGAAGTGTGTGTCTTAAAATATTATCAGCATGCATGTTTGTGAACAGATTGTGAAATATTCTAAATATTATTTCGAAATTATTGAGTGATTATTGTGGATCTTATATTTCAAACAAATTTGGATTTCGTTCAGTTAACTTCCAATCACCCCTTCCCGACAAACCAACAATTATAGTCGAAATTTGTGTTCCCCCATGACCCTGACGCTACTAATGGTATGATCTGTGTTTTAACTTTCCGAGTGACTGACTGAATATAGTGATCCATGTTGAGATACAGATAACCTGCCACTGGTGTGCATATCCATTGCCATGCAGTAATTGCAGTAATTAGACATTTTATGCGGCCCCTTGATACATAAATATACACTGGCCATCCCTGATGACCAACTCGCCCACTGTTGACCAAATCGTATACGTATACACCAGATAGCTATCCTTGACATTCCACAATAACGACTTGCTTTGGGATTCAGTGTCATATCATTATGACGCTCTATACAAGCAATCATTTATTGTCTGAGAAAAGATATTATTATAGCCGTGTTTGCACATTTCTTTAAACACTTTAAAACCAATTCATTTTACCAAAATGGTCTACCCGAGAAGCCAGTGAATCAAATGGTATGCTAGAACACGATGCTAGCCACTAGTTTTGGCGAACATAGTGATGGCCAGTGGATTGTATACAACAAAGCAACCACAAGTTTCTGACGCCACTGCTATAATTTATATGGCACGGTCCACATATATGTCTGCTCATGTCCAACATGGGATGATTTTAACACAATAACTGTCACGACCTTTCAAAGGACCACTATCTTTAGTCAAAATTCATCGGGACAAACATAGTTTTTATCAATGCACTCATTCCCATATGATGGCCGAGTAAGCACAGTAGCACAAAACGTACAGGTATTCGGTATATATTATGGTATCATGTTTTCAGTAATTTCTATTTCTATAGATGACCAACGCTCCTGTGTCCACACTCTAGTTCCGTCTTTAGCGTGACTTCAAGAATCTGAAGCTTCCCTATCAATTCATTCAACAGCTAAATTATGTTCCACCAGGTTGACGCCAATAACACGGTGGCGATATTATATTCTGGACAATATATCTCATTCCTTGGGTGTGCATGTACTGTTTTCAATTTTATTCTCATAATTAGTACCAAATTGAATAGGTTCAACATAATCAACACATGATCTTTCTAAACACTGCACACATGTGATATTCCATGTCCTGCATACTGGTAAGATAATTAATCAGCATGTCAGTTCATCGGTTTTTGCCACCGATTGCAGTTCCAAAAGTTATGTCAAAATATATGTCAACATTTGGGTAAAACACGTATTCTGCATCCCGGTGGGTGACTAAAATGAGCACAACGTTATTTAATAAAGTAACATATTTTTTTTGCAGAACACTTGTTACATATATATTATATTTTCAACACATAATGAATGTGTGCATAAAAAGTATAATATGATGGCATTATTTTTGTGATCATACATGTACATGTATACTGCATTTTTCAATTTGTTGCAACTCTTTGGAAGAGTTTTTGATCTTTTAACCAAAATTTACTGAACTATATGTTCAGAAATGGATAAAATTCCTGAGAGTTCGTTATTAAAATCTATTTGCAGACATATTTATGTAATTTATGAAAAAAATACAGTTAATCAAGCTCAGCTCACACCATTTACAAAAAGTAGCTTTGACCACTGCCCTTGACCTGAAGGGCATATGGGTAATTTTGTCTGTTGGGGTCTTACCTGATATTTGCAATTAAAATTATGTGGAATGTGGTGGCATTTTGTAACCATGTTAAATGGGTGAGACTTTATTTTCAATTTATTTTAATGGACATTGTGCGCTGTTCGGATGAAAAACTGACATTTTGAGCTTCTATATGAACAGTTCTCAATGTGTTTGTAGATTCTATGTTATACAAGTGATATATGCTGGGTATCTGAAGTGATATTTGTTTGTAAATTTGGACATGTATAAGTATAATGCTTTGTTTTAAAAAGATATAACTCATACCGGCTGTGAAAAATTTAATCTTGGACACTTGACGTCAATGTCATCAAGGTCACTTTCACGCTTAGTTCTAGCTCTTATATTCACTTCCATGTCATGAAGTTTATATATACCAAGTTTCATGCGTTTATCCAATTTTGCACACTTTGGCCATTTCTGGAACCCAATAGACCTTGTACAATATACCATGGACAGCGGTGATCCACTACCGTATATAAGTTGCCCTAACTTGGCACGCCACGGGGTAATATCACCACCCAACTTGGGCAGAGAGCAGCTAGGCACATATGATGTGGGTACAGATGAGTGGTGAGTAGAGAAATAAGTGGACAGAGAGGGTGTGAGTAAAGAAAGTGTAATACAGAGAGTTGGCAGAGAGGGGTGGGTCCATTGGGCGTTTCTTAGTTCTGTCATTCTGACCACTGCGTCCAACGAAATATAAATATATCTGCGTGCTGAAGGTGTTATCTACTACGCCAAGCTGCGATGCCAATGCAGGAATGGAGCAGGGACTGCTGCTTTTTGTATCATGTGTCTGCTTAGATTTATTCGAATACAATTCTTCTTTTGTGTCATGGAAATATGTACATGTAACTGACATTAACATGGACCAGTCGATCATATGGGCTGGTACAGACCCCGACTCGTCACTCAACATGTCGATGCGTAAATTGAAGCACAAGGTCGCCAACGTAGGTAATGTTAAATGCATGCCGTTCAGAATAGACGTGCATTATACAAAATAAGTGCTTCGGTCGCAACCAGTGACGGTGGTCAATCGCCGAATACATTTTTATCTGTATCGACACTATATAAATTTTCTACACGGCGCGTGATCCCCGCCGTTATGTGCGACAAAACATAGATTGGAATGAACAGAAACATTAGAACAATCGGTTGATTACGTTCTTAAACACTATGGGTAGAATTCCTTGAAATTTCCTACAATTCAGTTTCTGTTTCCTGGGAAATCGAGCGGATGCATCAAGTTTCGATCCATTGAATCATGTTGATAAATTTGAACAATTGTAATTTATATCTGTTTTCTGGGAACCCAACCGCGAAGACAACTACTGTGAATATTTCATGCATGTGTTTGATCTATCGTGGGGTGAAAAGTTTAAGAGATAACTACCACTGGTATGGACTACAACTACAACAATTATATATAGATGACCGATCTACCCATGTCCAAGTTTATCAAATCTAGATTATCTTTAATAAATAATGTAGAACAGTGACTTCCGAGCCATGGGGTTTGTGATACGTTCAATGGACTGGCTTTAAGTGTCTTACGGTCACCTATTGTGACATGTTCGCCATTACACGGTTAGATATAAATTATATGAAACGTATCACAAACCCTCCGTAAGACTGAGAGTGACTTACCTATGTCATGATTTTCCTTTAAAAAACCACACAAATTCCAGCGGATTTTTAAGGAGATTAAAGTTGTTGATATAGTATCTGGTGCATTTTGCAGTTTGTTTTTGTCACGAGACACCGAAATAAAAACTGGTAAACAATGACAATCACTAACTCATTCGATTCGAGATTCGATTCGATGTCGATATCAGGAAGGAGATTCGATAACGAGATTCGATTCGATGCAAAATTCGCAGATCCCTATACATGATGTAGGTTATGACAATAGCTACAATAACCGAAACCGAAAGAAATGAAATATCGTTTGCAACGTCAAGCGCGTTCTTTTCAAATGTTCCTACATATAAGTATGCAACTGAATAATCTGACAAGATAGCATGAAAAGGGGATAGGGTTTTCTTAGTTGGCACCCGCTAATACCAGTTAAGGGGGGGGGGGAATCGCGCCAATACTAAGGATAAAATGTACTCGTTTTTGAAATACATAGTGGCGACGCGATTTTTACTGCAAAATTACAAGAACTGGTGTCAATCAGGACAACACGCAATATATAGTCACAGCACCATATCAGAGTAATCAGTTCATATTGACGTGACAGAAACTGGTAAAGACATCATACCGTTAGAGATACTGATTAGAGGCCTGGTTCGTCATATCTACTAACCTGATCTACGTAAACCTCTAGTTGTAAACCGCCTTTAGTTAAATCCGCTTGTCTCAGTGACGCATTCGTTATCTCTGATGTAGTTGAAACCTTGTCTAATGACACCCATCGTTTAGAAGTGTATCTGTATCGTCGAGATAATTAATCGTACTTGCCTAATGCGAACCGCCACTTTATATTGGCAGATAAAATCGACAATTACGACAACGAGCATATTGTGATTGAAAATGTATAACCGATAAGCACTCATACCTGTAAAATCCAATTCAATTAATTATTCACCCAAATCGAAGCATGACACAATAGAGCGTGGTGGATTACAATTGAACACTGAAAAATACAAAGTGGTGCGCGGTGAAAATTACACATATTTTAATAAAACAATTGATTGAGAACAGATTGTGCAAATGTCGGGAGTTTCTTTGAATATTATCAGGACCCGTCTAACGAATAAAGAAAGGTTTTTCAAGGTTTTACGTCGTTTACAGTTAAAAAGTTCGCTTAATTTGATGGTATTCGGTCTACAATAATAGTATATTTGTTTATGTACAACTGTATTTTACTCGCAGGTCTTTTAAACACGGGCATTGCAATATTACGTGGAATTTGTCCACTATATTTGTACCACATAGAGTACACAGTCTATTGGAATAATCTGATTTAATCCATGCACCAGATTCGACTGGTAAGTGGTGATTACGGGTACGAAATTTCAGAAGTATTTGGACCGTGTCATTTTTCACGAAAGAGAGGAATTTTTCTTTGGTGTTTTATAATTCTGTAAAAGACATACTTATTTGAATACATTGTGTTGGAATAAGTGTTTTTGTCAATTGCGATAATGTTTGCGTTGTATAACAATAAACTGGAAACCAAACCATATAATTCGATTGCAAGCTCAACTAATACAAGCTGCTAGTCACTGAACAAACACAAATACCCGCTTAGACCCGGTTTGGGTGGACCGTCAATGCAGGTTTAAAGCAGGTTTAAACTCGGAAGTTTAAACTGGAGTTGACGAATCCGGCCAGTAAGTCTACACCCACAAACCTCATTGTTTAGTACTTGTGTTCGTGGGGATCTGCATTATAATGATTGGCCTTGTTCTTGTGATGAGACATTATTTCTAAATTCACGCTATGTCATCTAACTAGCTCGTCGGCGTTCGTTCTCCCATAAAGTGTGACAGTTTCAAGTTCGTATAGTAATTAAATGTATTTTCGAAGAAAGTGCACAATATATTATAACGTCACCGATTAGTGGATGATGGTATGTCTGGTTTCTGTTAATATGTTTGAATGGGTGTTCGAAAGAGGGAGGGAGAGAGAGAGAGAGAGAGAGAGAGAGAGAGAGAGAGAGAGAGGAGAGAGTGCAATATTACTAATGTTTATAATAATTTCTATGTAATTGTGATCAATACAAACATATACAAAATAGTTACAATGTTTTGTTCTGTTAATTTACGAATTCAATTTAACCGCTCTGAAAAATTAATATTGACAAGGCTTAGTTTCTCACTATATATGCTAAGTTTCGAGACTCCACGGCAATTATATAGAGAGATAGATTAATTTATGCAACTAATCTATCTCTCTATATAGCAAAAGTTGTAAGGCGTTTGGAAATATCTTACAGCGCTTTGATTTGTTACTTCGATTATGTCATATCAAATTTAAAATGTCATATGCCAAACAGCTCAATACAAATAAATTCCGAATTGTCACACTGATGGTTTCGGCTGATTCCGCTTCAATAGGTCGCCAACTATTATTTCAGTTATTGCCTTAATTAGTTTCGGCAGGTCTGTGTCCTTTTGTAGTTTTGTTACCTCTTCGAACTACACCGACGTCGTGCCAACCACTATATCCTAGTATAAGAAAATCCCATCTGTTCCCCATTCAATATCAATTACATTCAAGTTAACAAGCCGTCACCAATGCACTAATGCACAATGAATGATTGACGAGTTAACTCACTTATGCCAATAACTATACTATATACTACATATATAGTACCTGCATCATACAATCAGTTTGTCCCATTCAAAACAGACACTGATGCGCTTTGATATTTCTTGACACATACACACATATATACTCACAAGTATTTGGCGGAAATGCTGATCCGATGTGGAATAAGGAACAGATTGTACACAAGAGAACTGAAAAACCTGACCTCCCCATCCTGGACACAATACGAGAACTGACCACATTATTTGACAACCAGGAAGTTTCATACCCAGCTCCAACATGCAATTGTATTCGATACGGCGATTTGTTTGTTCAGACGAAATGCAAATACTCTGTATCAGACATCCACGAAAGACATTATTGCGAATATAAATAGGTAGTCGTAACTCTTTCATGTGGGTGTACGCCAGCTAGAAATTTCTTCGAGGCCTTAACAAAGGTTTTATATAGTGAACATGCCAACACCATGGTCAGTATATACATGTACAGGAATGCCCTTGGTATTCGTTGTTCACATGTACATACACACGGTACGTTTTAAGTCACGTTTAACACAATCACAGGGTGTGACTAATTACCGCCCGGGAACCGCCCGGGTGGCCTCACGTGCCCGTGGACACAATATATCGACGTTATAACGTAGCGACATGCCACCTGAGGGCAACATAGAAATATTTACTCGCTCGCTAGTCTCCGGCCGGTCATATTAACCCCACAAATGCCGATATTGGCTAAAAGAGCATGTGTGATTACTGGTGTTTTCGTGTGTTTTCAGACAGATTATTTTGTTGATTCTCGGTAGTGCAATAAACCTGAGTGTTAATTCCATATATTGACTCGTTGAGGCGTCCACGGCCGATGTTATTAACCCCTCAAATTCCGGTAATATAGTGTATAAACAAAAAGAACATTGGGACCGCCCGGGACCACCCGGGCGGCCCCATGGGCGCGTGGACACTATATCTCGAAGTTATAGCGACACACCCCACGAGGTCAACCTAGAACATGTTACTCGCTCGCTCGACTCCGGCCGGTGTTATTAACCCCTCAAAATCAGATAAAATGGTATATAAACAAAAATAACACTGAGACCACCGGGACCGCCCGGGAGGCCCCATGGGCCCGTGGACACAATATCTCGACGTTATAACGTAGCGACATACCCCGCGAGGTCAACATATACAATGGTACTCGCTCGCTCGACTCCGGCCGGTGTTATTAACCCCTCAAAATGCGATAAAATGGTATATAATCAAAAAGAACATTGGGACCGCCCGGGCGGCCCCCTCGGCCCGTGGACACTATATATCGACGTTATAACGTAGCGACATACCCCACGATATCAACCTATACAATGATACTCGCTCGCTCGACTCTGGCCGGTGTTATTAACCCCTCAAAATGCGATAAAATGGTATATAATCAAAAAGAACATTGGGACCGCCCGGGCGCCCCCCCCCCCTGGGCCCGTGGACACTATATCTCGACGTTATAACGTAGCGACATACCACACGAGGTCAACCTAGAAAATGTTACTCGCTCGCTCGACTCCGGTCGGTGTTATTAACCCCTCAAAATCCGATAAAATGGTATATAATCAAAAAGAACACTGGGACCGCCCGGGGGGGGGGGGGCATGGTCACGTGGACACTATATATCGACGGTATAACGTAGCGACATACCCCACGAGGTCAACCTAGAAAATCTTACTCGCTCACTCGACTCCGGTCGGTATTATTAACCCCATAAAAATCCGATATTGGCTAAGAGGGCACGGACAGCTCGGTGTCTTCTTTTGATTTCGGACAGCATATTTTGATGATGCATGGTAGTGCAATACCACCTGATAGTGACTTCCAGATATTGACTCGCTGACGCGTCAACACAAAATCCCGCAAAATACCGTATCACCATAAATATCCGGCCCTACATGATCGTAAATATCGCAATTTTCTTGAATGTTTTCAATATAAATTAATAACTTTACACCTATTATTTTTATATTTTGACACGAGCGGGTGTAATTGTGTTGATTTCGACAGCAACTGCTTGTCCGAAGAGAGTCGCGGCAGATGTTTGAATGTGTTGATATCAATTAGCAGTAAAACGGTATCGCAATTGTTATATTGTATACATTAACCCGTTCACAATAATCAGAAGACATATTGGCGGATTTAAACCGATACTGTGTTTTCATAACACTTGGGGAAGACGAACAGGTAATCTCGTGACAACAGTGGAGATTTGCGATGAGGTTTCCGTGTTTTTATTGCAATCGAAAATGGTCGTAATCCCAAAATCTTCTTGGTGCTAGACAATAACGATCAATATGACGAAGAAAGTATTTGTGATACTGGAAACCCGTGTACTTAATTTGCTTACCGACCAATCACACGATATTTCGTTATGGGGTAGATTATATATAATCGTGTGTGAATTAAAAATAAAATTTAATTCTAAATAACTTAAAATCATGCGACCACGTATTCGATTCACGCTTCCATCCATGGTGCTGTATCCGTATTCCGTCTGCTCTACTGAAGCTGAAGATGAGTCAATATATTTTATATGGGGTGATGACCATATTACATATTATATATTTTCTTTATTAGCTCCACATATGGAGAGTATGATGACCTCCATCACCGGGAATAATGTTTTTAGTCCTTGCCCAAAAGGTCGTGGGTTGGGTTGCAATATGGGGAGGTACTTTGACCAGGAAAATCCTATTATACATGTCCAGTTGACATCAGAGGTCTTAAAAGGGCACTAATTATTAATAAAATAAAATCATTAATTATATAACCAAAATTGTTGAAATCTGATCGGTGCAAATTGAAACATGTGGGTGAAATTGGCCCATGGCGTGTCAAGAGAAAAGGGCACTAAGTATTGGTAAAATTAAATAATTAATTTTATAACCAAAATTGTTGCAATCGGATCGGTGAGAATTGAAACATGTGGGTAAAATTAGCCCACAGCGTGTCAAGAGTTATAGATGCTGTTGACTTCAGACGACTTAAAGGGGCAAATACTAGCAATTGTTGGCTGATTTTACAATAAACGCTCTTTATTTGTCATAATATGATAATATTCCAGGGATGTATAAATTGGTGCGTTAGATTAGACTAGTCGATCCTTAAATAGTGACTTTTCAATTTCTATAAGTGGAGATAGAGCTGCGAACAAATATATGTGATCTGATTTGGTTGGGGGGGGGGAAACGTTTCTAGGTTGACCTCGTGGGGTATGGCGCTACGTTATAACGTCGAGATATAGTGTCCACGGGCCCCGGTCCCGGGCGGTCCCAGTGTTCTTTTTGTTTATATACCATTTTATCGGATTTTGAGGGGTTAATAACACCGGCCGGAGTCGAGAGAGCGACTACCAATTTATATGTTGACCTCGTGGGGTATGTCGCTACGTTATACCGTCGATATATAGTGTCCACGGGCCCATGGGGGCCGCCCGGGCGGTCCCGGGCGGTCCCAATGTTCTTTTTGTTTATACACTATTTTATCGGAGTTTGAGGGGTTAATAACACCGTGGACGCGTCAACGAGTCAATATATGGAATTAACACTCAGGTGTATTGCACTACTGAGAATCACCAAAATAATCTGTCTGAAAACACACGAAGACACCGGTAATCACACAGGCTCTTTTAGCCAATATCGGCATTTGTGGGGTTAATATTACCGGCCGGAGACGAGCGAGAGAGTAAATGTTTCTATGTTGCTCTCAGATGGCATGTCGTTACGTAACTATGCGTTATTTGACCACATGAATAGTCCCAGATAAATAAAGCATCATTGACGTATTTAGTCTTCGTTGAGATTTTCTCAAATATGATCTTCAAATTAGTAATTAATTCAGTTCTGCATTCACTGAATGCATAACTGAACGAATTACTAATTTGAATGTCATTTAGCTAAATCTCATATGTGTGACTTAAGGGTCATACGCATGTTTTGCCAGATGTTTTGGTATTTAAAAATGGAACAACATCTGTCTGCAATATCATTTTAAAATTGGTACAAATGATTGTTGTGACACAATATTTAACATCAACCCGTTGGAAATTATAACCTCATTTACTTTACTTTGATGGCATGACAACTATTTCAAATTCCACTGATTTCCGGTGCCAGAAATGTCTGTGAAGTACATCTAGCCGTAGCTATAACATCTCGTTCCGGTCAGATAACCATGATACCTGTGGTGGTTTGTCTGCGGAAATTCTGAACGATTTGGAGACATATCGGACTGGGCAAAGTTAATATAGAACGAAATTATGTATATCTAATTTGACAACAGGAACAATACAGCCCGTTCTCCAAAAAATCAGCACATTTTCCGCTTATACCAGAACTTATTTTAGGTAGATAATCTACTTAGAATAGCCAAATTTTGAGTCTATATGTGCTGAAAATGAGAACATTTCAGGCACATTATCAATTCATACCGAGGCGACATTATCGACTCATAATTAGGCGATTTTAAGCAGAGTATGTGCACACAATGACACGAGTTAACAAACTTACGACTTTTCAGCTGTACGCTCTGTAACATGTGTTTTCACTATGGCATGCGCTATAAAACGTAATAACGGGTAAGAGTCCATTATCTACTTATGTCAGAATCACATAATCACAGTATGTATCTATTTCACATTATAGATAGATTATGTGCGTATTTCAGCAAGGATATGTTGCACAATATGTCTGTCGATAAATATACCGAATACCGATATACAAACTTGTTATTGCACACCATTGCTTTATTTGGGCGAAATACATCAAACTACAGATGGTTTCAAAACTTTCAATAACAAAATCAGCCTTTTCCTTGGACATAACAAATTATCCCGAAAATCGGCTCATTATCTGCTTATAATAGAACCTGGTTTTAGATAGTTAATCTGCTGCGAATCCCCCATTTTGAGTCGATAATGTCCTGAACATGAGAGCAATTTAGTCACATTATCAACTCATGATGATGCGATTCTAAGATTCTAAGTGCGGACAATGACACCATCCAATCCAATTGAAGACTTTTCGAGTGTATGCTCTTTAACATGTGTTTTGACTGTGGCCCGCGCCATGAAACGAAATAACGGACATGACTCCATTATCTGTTTATTTCAGAATCAAATAATCACATTATGTAAATAACTCACTTTATAGGTCGATTATATGGGTATTTCAGCGAGGATATGTTGGGCCTACGACGTCAGCTGTGACATAAATGTCTTCCTACATGTGGCATACGCTATCCAAAACACTAACTAATAAAGGTGATACCAAAATCAGTTTTAGTATTCTGCATCTACAGTCCCCGGGCAGTGCAATAAACATACGACGACAATGTGGCGTGAACATGTTAACTAGTTATTGCACTCGTTTGTCACACCGCGAGGATCTTCTTGTACCATCGTGTCACAATAATCACGTACAAGAACGTTTACCAGCTCAAACAATTGAGTCCATTGTGTCCTTCTATCTATATATTCTCTGAGGAAATTACTGAAGTCACAGCAATATTCAAGTCGCTTTCAATATTTCGCACATAATTAAGTGAAACGCGCTGTATGCATACCATATTAGGCATAGACTGTCAACGAATGCACAATATTATGTCGGGATAAATTGTCAATTACGAATATATCTCCGATGCGTATGACCTTAAGTTATTAACGTCAATAATCGATATAGTTTGACACCCACATGAAGTGAAACATTACTACATGTGAGTAATTGGAGATTTCAAGTCGCCAATTGTCTTAAATTAATTTGAATATTACTTGAAGTATATACATTGACAGTATTCACAGTTACGTGACGATGTTAAGTTCAGCTCAAAACAATTTCTAAATTGATAACTACATTGATATGACAGCAGCCAAAACATAATATCCATGGAAGGCACAAGTTGTGGCTAAATTTATAATTGTGCCCACTCCATATACAGATAACACAGGTCAGCACAATCATGTTGACATGGACTCAATATCCATCAATACATTACTATGTATATCAGTATGTCAATAACAAACGCATCTATCAATAACTATAAGCTCTAATACCCGAATATATAGCTCAACAGAGTACGCTCGTCTTATAAACGTTAGTATTTGTTTGGAATGCAATAATGCAACAATCGGTTCGCGGCAGTAACATCCGACGGGAAACAACTCTATTGATTCGAAATATGTGAACTAGCCATAAATGTCAAAGGCATGCGTATGTCGCTTCCGGGTTTAAGATATCGGCTCATTGGCTATAATTGAAATTGGGGCGGTACCTACGGATAGGTCCATTGTGACGAAGATAGCATCTCAACTCTCTCATGCATCACTATTGAAATGGACTATAGGGATTCGGGACAGCGTCTCATGTCCCTTATGTATTTGTGGATTGAAAATGTTTTAATTTTTTTTTAAATTTTTATTTATAGAAGTTATTTACACTATATACAATGATGTCATACAAATATTTATGCAATCAAACACATATTTTAATAATTATAGTGACACCACAGGTGGGGCGGGTGGGGGTTCTTGTACACCCACAATTCACTCTCCTTACACACCATACAGTATATCTATCAGTATGTTTAAATAACATAATATACAAAAAGAAAAACAAACATATTCGATTGTCAAGAACATATATAGTAACATTTCGGTCTTTGTACACATATATAATTAAAACAAAAAACATGTGTTGGATTTGTAGCTGGTTCCAGTTTCTTGTATTGAGGGTATCTGGGTTTTGTATCATAATTGTTTTGATTGCCTTATTTAGTATGGGTTTAACCCTTTTGTCAAAGTTCCCCATTCCTCTTGAAATTTCAACAGCCTATCGCCTCTCAAAGCATTGATCTTTTCTATATGATATCGGCTTGCTAATTCGTCCAAGAACGCTTTCAAAGATAATTCAATGGGGTCGAATTTTTTTATATAAATATAGTACTTTAATATAATTAAAATGATGTTTTTTATATTGGCGTTCTTTTCCGACGAAACGCCGAATAATATGTTACATTTTGTAAGTTGAATATCTGGTATGTTGGTGTTCATCCAGTGTTGGACTGTTTTTAAGAAGCGTGATACTATAGGACAGTCAAAGAAGATATGGGATATTGATTCTATCATTCAACATATATTACAGTCACTATCGTTAGTAATTTTCATCTTCTGGAGTAATTGTTTTGTCGCTAAAATTCTGGTATTTATGCGGAACTGGAACCATCGCAACCTGGTGTCAGAAAGTGATTTAAACGGAACAGTGAATATATGTGTCCATGGTACTTGAATATTGGTATATCCAAGTTCTAATCACCATTTCTGTATTGAGGAAGGTTTTGTCGTTTTATCAGATATGAGAATGTCATAAAAATCTTGCAACCCCGAATACTTTTAGGAAGCAATGACAACTGCCCGGGAATCAGGGGGCTTGGTTGTTTTGATAGCGTTTGGTCGAGCATTTGTGACAGCTTGATCAGCTGTTTGTTGATACTATGGATTGTAATGAAATTTGTCGATATATCATAATTTGTTTTCATCATAGCTACAGTTGGGAGTTCGTTGTTGTCTGAAATAAGATCATTCACAAATATCACCCCTTTTTGCTTCCATTCCTGTATATCAATTGAATGCTGGTTTACTTTAATATTGTCGTTATTCCATATAGTATTTGAGTTTAGGTATGAGTATTTACTGGGTAGCTTTTTGAGTAAATTTGTCCAAGCCGTTATGACGTCACGCCAAAGTGGGTTTATGACTGTACCCTTGATCGATTCGATGTATTTTGTACCGTATGTGAGGAATAGTGGATCAGGTAATATTTCGGGTGCAATACTTATCCACTTGGCGCGTTTTGTGGTTAATCTCCTGAGCCAGGTTATTTTTTGGGCTTCGATAAATTCTTTAATTTTTGTTATCTTTAGGCCGCCTTGTTGGTAATCTTTACACATTTGTGAACGTTTAATTCGGTCTCGTTTGCTGTTCCAGATGGACCTGAATAACATGGTAGTTAGTTCGTCAATAACATTTTGGGCGGGGTTTGGCAGAGATTGAAATAGATGGACTAATTTTGGAATTATGACAGATTTGATGATTACAATGCGACCTAGTGGAGTCAAGGACCTGTGTTCCCATTTTTCAATTCCGGTTTTCAGTTCGATAAGTTTGTTTTCAAAATTGAGGTTATTCAGTTGCGACAAATCTTTGCTATATGTTATAACCAGCAATTTGAATTGTTTTGTTACACGAATATCCCAATTTACAATGGGTGCACCGTGATTAGCTTTGCTTGCGCCTAACCAAACAATCTGACATTTTTCCAGGTTGGCTTTCAATCCTGACATATTTGCGAATGTGTCGAGAACATTCAAGCTTTCTTTAAGAGATTATTCGTTGCCGTCCAAGATGAGTGTAGTGTCGTCAGCGTACTGATTAATTTTATGTTCTGTACTGCCGAGGGTGATTTCTTTTATCTTTTTATTTTCCCTCACCATAATTGCAAGTATTTCTTCACAGAGGAGAAAAATATATGGGGATACCGGGTCTCCTTGTCTACAGCCTCTCGATGGCTGGAAAAAAGGAGAAATTGTACCGTTAACGAGTACCGCCGATTCTATGTCTGTATAAACAGTTTTTAGCCACCTTCTAATGGATTCTCCGAAGTTAAATTTCAATAAGCAATCGTCAATAAATGACCACGAAACAGTGTCGAATGCCTTCTCAAAGTCTATCAATAGCAACATGCCGGGTATATTTTGTACGTCAATCTCGAGTAAGATGTCATATATTAAACGTGTGTTCTCTCCGATGAATCTCCCTGATAGAAAACCGATTTAATCTTCGTTAATTATGGTAGGTAGAACTGATTTTATCCGGTTAGCGATACACGAAAATGCCAATTTATACGATATATTTAGCAGAGATATTGGACGCCAGTTTTTAAGGTACATCCTTGGTTTGTCCCCTTTGGGTATTAAAGTGATAATGCCCTGTTTTTGTGTGGTAGAAAGTTCCCCCTTTATGAGTGCATGATTAAGTGCAGTAAGGACAAATATACTTAGATCGTTCCAGAAGATTTTGTAGAACTCCACTGTGTACCCATCAAGACCGGGTGGCTTTCCGTTCTTCATTTTTTTTCAGTGATTCAGTCAATTCGGGTAAAGTAATTTCGCCTTCAATTGAGCGGGATTGGGTTGGAGTAAGGGCAGGCACTCTAATATCAGATAATTGCGAAGTTGGGTTAATGTTCGTGTTTTGTGTGTAAAGTCTTTCATAGAATGTTTTTGAAAAAAAATTCTGATATAGGATATAATTTTATTTAAAATATACACATATGGTAAAACATTCAAATGTTATATTTAGCTTTAGGTTTTAAATTGATATAATGACGCAGGCTCATTTACAACATACGACAATTAAAAGCTTAACATGCCCTTGTTTAAAAATATAGAGGCAGTTTGATATACCACGGAAGTTCATCTTCCGGATATAAACTCACAAACTCGAAATTTAATTGACGTCATACATGTACCTCGCCCACGTGGTAATCACTAACATAAATATATGTTGCACTGTAATAATACTTGAACGATATCTAACACGATCGTGTTTAATGTGCACATATGTATGCAACGAGAGCTAGAGTACAATTGTAAAACAAAAACTCTGGCAATATTTGGAAAAATGTTGGCCTGTCATAAAAGAATCGGGTGTAGATAATACAGGAATTCACCCCAAGTTGGAACACAATTCTGAGTTAACATGTGATAAGATGACAGTGGCTAAACACTTCAAGACATGTTACTCTACAATAGCTTGGTATATAGTGCAGTAGTTGCCGAAAATGCAACTAAATATAGTGAACGTTCTTTAGATGTTTTTGTCTATTTCATTTGAAATCACATGGTATAATTCACTAAAGAGATGTTCTATGTGCTGCTAACGAGGGAATTGTCAAGGAAACGTCTTGTTTAAACACTATTTCTGTACTTTCTCTCAAAGAAGGCATTTTATATTATGAACACCATTACGAATATTTTGAACTTGGCCACCACTCTTGAGAATATCCCTTTTACCTTAAATCAGTTATTTGGATGTACTTATATTTAATATGATAATGCCTCAGTGACACCGATTGCCGCTTTTGGATGTGCGTGGTTTCTAAAAATTATTCAGGTGTTCAGGTGGACATATTTCTGAATTGCTTTAGGAATATCAATAAGGTTTTGGTACGGTGTATTTGTACAGAATCATATGCTAAACTTCATTGACTTCGTGAAGAAAGAAAAGAATCTTATAAATAACACAATAATCATTTGGTGACAACAACCTATGACTTTGATAATGTGAAAAAAACTGGACGAACCCATTCCTCATTTTCGAGTTTAACTCGGGGTTTATTCAGATTAACCGCCGTGTTAAACCGAGTATAACGGACGTCTGTTGTCGTTAGGTGATTATTTGGTCGTGCAGGAGAGCATGCACGCGAACTGCAGTGACTTACATGACAAATTACAAGCGAACAGAACGGTTCTGGACACACCTTAAACTAACATGAACTGCGCTGCTCGTGCAACCATGTCAACAGCTGAGCTAAAACTAAATTATGACAAGATAAACTCCAAGCAGATACTCGCATGACAGACACCTCATCAATTGATATTATTTACAGCTCCGCATATTGAGCTCTTTGTAACACAATTTAAATCAATGGACAACAAAGTGCAGAGTTACAGTGCCAGTCAAAAGAAGTGGTATATTATGCGCGCTATTTCGCGCCCAATATCGCAATAATATTGCAAGTGGAAACGCTTATAACCGCGCCGCTTGCGATAGTATTGCAATAGTTTACGCTTAATATTGCGACATCTTGCGCTCAAAATTGTGACATTTAAATCAAATTATTGCTTCTTCTATATTGTTTATTGCATAAATAGAGACAATGTATTAGATTTGGTTATAATTATAGTTGTAAATGATGCTATATGTACACCATATGTACATTATATGCACAGTAGTTATCTAATATAAATATAACACTATCGGGTCTGTATGAAATTTAACGCGCTTAGTATCGCAATATTTTGCGTTCAATATCGCAATATTAAGCGCGACAGGTTTTTGGTATTGCGCTATAATCGCGCCTTTTCAAAATTAAGCGCGCTCAATATCGCAATAAAGGCGCGCCTCAATATAACACTTCTTCTGACAGGTACTGTAGTATGCCGTTTTATGTTGACAAAGGCCAACATAACCCAAATTAACAGACCAATTATCATTGATAGAAGGACGACGACTCTTGTCTTGATTATCAAAGTTTCACTATCTATAAAACGAACGTTTACAAGTATGTAAACCTCCTTGCGTTACTTAGACATTAGGATTGGCTGGGCCAAGGCGAAACTGTACATGTAGATGACGACTCTGTCCCTTAGAGGTTCGAGTTTAGAATATGGTGTTAACTGTCAAATGACGATTTGAACCGATGATCACTTTGATCGCAATTGACACCACACATGTGTTTTCTTAAAGGCACGTGGGCCTTAGTTGTCGAAAATATTCATATTTGTATTTGTTCCAATCACCGTAAACAGAAAAAACATTAAAACGCACACAGTTCCATACCATGACCATCGCGTAAACAGCATGTTGTCATAAAGACCTGCTATATTTTACCTAAGCAAGAGCCTGATTGTGTCACAGAAGACAGGCACAATGCTACTGGCTAATCACACACAAATGGCATAAACGCTCTTTATTAGTTCCATATCAGGAATTCACCCACAAAGAACGCTTTTTTTTTACCATCATAATATAAACAAACACCAGAAATATAACTTTTTATGCTTTTGTTTACATAACAATGGTCAAACATATGACAATAACATACTGTTTATGCGATATTTCTTATTTGTATACGGAAAAGTCTGTCTACATTTTGATGTTCTTTCTGTTTGTGGCGGTTTTTGACCGGTGGAAATATTTTCACAGGACACCCACCGCCAAGGCCAACCGTACCTTTAAACTGAGTTATTTCTTGAGATGACGATATTTTATACATGAATATAACTCGGATTGAAGATATAAATGATTGACACTGAGGGCAGATTGGTAGTACTGTAATTTCGCTGTTTCCCATTTAAGAGTCAACACTGTTAATGTTATCCTTTGCACGATTATTGTCACAGTGCTGTATACAGCGCACTGGCAAACATGCTGATCAAACATGATGATCAAACTTGATGATCCACGACAGTAATAAGATGTCCGAAAGTACATTAACACTCAGATAACTCGACCAAAATGGAATAATTTAATCATTATCTGTCAATCCACGGAATACTATACCATTGGTTGTCACACATTTAAGCATTAAAGTTATTTCTCGATAAACTATTTTGTTTACATTCTGCTGTAGGAATGACAGCTGCAGCATCGTATGATATGACCACGTCTACACCGCGTGCCTAAATGTGCATGACATATTTTCTGAATACTTCATGGAATATAATAGGGAATTCCTATGTTGCATCAAAATTCCTCATTTTACTTCTACCTTCTACCTTCTACTTATGATGGTTCTCAAATGAAATAACGGATTCAATTGTATTAAATAACTATTGTGTCGATAAAGGTTATGAGTTATAACCGAACAGTTTGAAGTCAATTGTCTATAATGCGTGTTGTACCTGTATAACCTTAATAAAAACAAAAGTTATTTCTTAAATATAGATTGCCAAATGAGAGAGGTAGCGCTGTATAAGTTGGCCAATTTAAGGAATTGGACTTCAATACCATTGATATTAAGAAACAAACATACTTCCATAAACATTTTACCCAGATAGCACACCTATGTTGGGCCAACGTTGGGCCAACGTCATTTCTATCGTTGGGCCAACGTTGGAATCCAACGTTGGGCCAACTATGGCTGTTGTCGCTGGCTCGGCGTTGACTCGACGTCAGATCCCGTCGTCGACTCGACGTCGAGCCGACGTTGGTGCGCCGTCGGGCACCCGACGTTGAAACGACGTCGAACCAACGGTGAATTCCACTAATAATACGACGTTGGGCCAACGTCATTTCTATCAACGTTGGAATCCAACTTTGGGCCAACTATGGCTGTTGCCGCTGGCTCGGCGTCGGCTTGACGTCGGATCCCGTCGTCGACTCGACGGTGGTTCGACGTCGAGCCGACGTTGGTGCGCCGTCGGGCACCCGACGTTGAAACGACGTAGAATCAACGGTGAATTCCACTAATGATACGACGTTGGGGCAACGTTGGGCCAACGTTGTGTTTGGGCTCCATTCGTAGGGACGATTCCCCTCACATTAGGGCGTCCTTATAAAGTTAACATCCGACGAGATACAACATACCAATAAATTTAAAGTCCCACATAGTGTTTGCAACTTCAAAGTATTATAATTGCAAATATCATTCAAACTCCCAAATATAAAACCAGAAGAAAATGAAACATATATAGAAAAAAAGTGTATGCCGATTTAAATAAAGACAAAATGACATGTCATTAGTTCTTGATTTTAAGAATCTTGACACTCTATTCACTTTAAAGAAAAATATTTTTTATTGGTCTCCAGAATAAAGTTGTCGAAAATGCTACATATTTTTGTTAGCTTATATAACCCTTTACCATACAAAAGAAATGTGTTTATTTCAGCTTAATTTGCGATTTTGTGCTCTCGATAATGTTGGGAACAAAATATTCAAACATTATGTGGCTTTAAATTTTGGTCAGGTTACATCTTCTTCGAACATCATTATTCTGGAGGGTGATCTGATGTAGATGTGCAAAATTTGAAACGGCTCAAAGTACATATGATTAAATTAAACCTAGTAATTGCTCAATTACGTACCAGTGCTATTATATAGAGGGAACTCTGTGCATGGTGATATAAAATGTCACATAAGATAGAATATCGCGTTTTTTGCAATCCGTTTTCTAATTAGTTCATGATACTGTATATTCTGAGTATATAAATTGAATACAATGCATATACAGCAATTAATTTTATCTGTTGACATATTATGAAATGAGCAATTACTAAGCTTATTTATCTATGCACATATGTATGCCGCTTATTGCATATGTTGGAATGATTTATCTGGGAGAAATTAAACCCATGGATCTATAAAGATTAATTTATGTATACAAAACCCAACATATTATATGAAATATAATATTTCCATCATTCCATGATCTGTCATGAACTAGATTCAGTGTATTCATGGCTCATGCAGCTGGCTCATGCATATATGTATGCAGGAACTTGGCTTGTTTGAAGCAACTGTTTTGTAGGACATTGATTGACAATTCTTCTGAAGAAATCATATCGCGAGAGAAACCATTTTATATTCACCTCCTTGAATATCTGGAATTTACCATTTTCATAGGTTATCATTACGTTATTAATAACTGATGTATAAGATGTATAAGTGCCACAACAAGATGAACACACACCATCCTTTCAGTGCCGATTATCGATACACCGATGAACGCCGAGTTTTTGTTTTGCATCTGATTGAATGCACAACACAGGACAAGTAAGAATTTCCAATCCAAGTGAATAACCATAAACTGACGAATTCATGTCGTACATGGTGTTATGTCGCTCGCGCTGGTGTCAGTCGTGCAATAATATTCACAATATAACGATGTGCAACACGATATAGACCATGCTGGAATACTGGTACAGGTAAGTTCATATCCCCAAGCCGTTGATGGTTTCGACAGACGAGTAAACTTTGATCGAATCCGCTTGTATAGTACAGTAGCTTATACACAAAATATCCAGATCCAGAAACAGGATAACAGGTGAATAAGTCCTGAAAGAAACAGAGCATAACGTTAGCCCAGTGCATTTTCTGTGTGCAGCTTGACATTGTCACATACTGTACACATAGTCTTTGTAGATAATAATATAATGTACTCTAAATATTACATATCTGTTGGGAACCGAAACTATCCAGACGATCTCAGAAAGATTTTGCCTGAAATTCAACTTATGTTATTGAAAATTCCAAATCTTGAAATTAGCTCACCGCATAATAATGACCAAAACGTTAGGCATTCCATGGCTGCCACGATATTCATTAGAAATTTGGAAATGTAAACTGTCAAAATTATCTCAAACAGATTTTGCCTAAGATGTTCAACTTATAAAGTTATTGGAAATTTAAAATGTTTTAATTATTTGGGGACGGGGGGGGGGGGGGGGGGGTGTAATACCTCGACCTCTATCGCCACATCCATGTTGCGATCACCCTAATTATTTGTTCTAACCCACAACCTCCTACAGTGGGAAATCTTACTGTCAGGTCAGGGACATACGGGTATAACGTTTGATGATAAGGCCCCCGTTTGGGGCCATTTCAGGAACGATAACTCTATTCTCTGCAGTACTCCAGTCTAGACAGTTTGACCTACATTCTCTGCAGTACTACCGTTGGTGTTTGACCTATATTCTCCGCCCACGCATTGCATCATGGTCTATTTGTATGCCGGTTGTGCATGTCCGGACATGACCCGTTGGTTATATCCAATGGGATAATGTTAAAGTGACACTCGCATTGAAAACTTCAAAAAATTCAAAACTTCAAAAATTTCAAAAACTTCAAAAACTTCAAAAATTTCAAAAATTTCAAAAACTTCAAAAATTTCAAAAACTTCAAAAATTTCTAAAATTTCAAAAACTTCAAAAATCTCAAAAAATTTCAAAAAAGTTTAAAAACTTCAAAATACTCAAAAATTTCAAAAAACTTAAAAAACTTTTCAAAAAGAAACAAAAATGAAAAACAGAAAAAAATTCATAAATTAAAAAAATATGAAAAACTTAAAAAACTTCAACTTTTTCTAAAATTCAAAAATAATTTAAAATTAAATTAAAATTAACTGTCTTTTAATATATCTAACCCACTGCCACTTCTAAGGGTTCCACACTACACCTGAGGGGATATTGAGTGGTCTACACACGTCTCCTAAACCCTAGAATAAGATCCAGCCCATAAGAAACACTGCCTCCTGCAATGCCTGTCATTCGAATCTGACGCAATCACTACTTCTGGCGCAATGCCTGAGTCATTCGAATCTGGCGCAATCCCTACTTCCGGCGCAACGCCTGAGTCATTGGAATCTGACGCAATCCCTCGTGAAACCTACCGGCTGACTCCACACCCATCGGCTAAACGTTGTATCACATGCTTATTATTTGATCATATCGTGGAAATTCAATGTTTTGTCATCACTCATGAGATATAACCCATATCCACTGAAAAAGGGTGGATATCCTCTATTTATTTATAATTTTTTCTTTGTTATCTTTTTTTTATCCCTCTTTTTTATCTACCACTTCCTGTTTTTATTCGCTCTTCTTTTTCTTACAACTTCTAATCCCTCATAATCTTCGAATATCCACTTTCATCTCCAAGTTTTTGAAAAAATTCCTTGTTTAGTAGCACCTCCAGATGGGCTCTATAGAATTTGAACGAGGCATCCATCTTGGATATTACTCTTTATATGACTAAATCCGTTAGCACGCTCTACAGATGGCATATAGGTAGCACGCTCTACAGATGTCATATAGGCCTCTTCACATCTTGTTTTCCATAATTTATTCATTCCTAATCGCTCCATTGACTGTAACAAATTAAATTACCCCCTCCCCCTGTATTTAGAATACATCCTTGATTATTAATATTTCCTCCTTTCATGGTGTGCATGTTCCTTGGGACATCTTTGCTAATGTGAAGCCACACCTATTATATATATATATATATATATATATATATATATATATATACAACTTTAAAAGCCCGCGAAAATATTACTCATATTATAGACTTCCCTTTGAAGACCTTTGTATGTGACAATGATCCGTAATATTGTTTCTAAGTGACACTGGCCAGTGAAACTGATACTACGGGTATGAACTAGCCAACTTCACATCGTAACAATAATAAAAGGGACACGTCATCTATATCAGTCTCAAAACGTGTTGGTACACATCTGTGTGGAAACTAAAACCAATCACTCTTCGTCCGTCATCCGTACATAATTGTAATATAATTTTCTCAGAAACCACGGGATCCCTTTGGCTGAAATTTGGTCTCAACATGGGATAAGAAATTATCCATGGAAGACAACAGTGTCCGTGTGGGGAGAAGCTTCGTAGTGTTTCGCTGTCGCCATGGTGTTTGTTTGGGTATAGGCATGGGTGGTGAGTGTGGTTCTCATATGGTCTGAACTAGCCTTTACTGACTGAGGTCATTTAGTGCACATGTCATCACTTCACTGATAACCATTATATGGTCAAATCCCTACAATATCAAACGCAATGTTTCAATAATGGGTTTTCTTAAAATTTTGACTAAATATTGGTTATATTATACGCATCAGCGATCCTTCTTAATAACGCTCTGTATATTTTCAAACGCATTGCACTAAATGGGTTTGGAATAGCCATACAGGAAAGGAGAAACTGAGGTCCTGGGTAGGTCGACTGCATATAGCAGTATATATGGGATACAGACATGGACAGCAATGGGTTCCTCGTGGCTTCTGGCCTACACATGACATATTAAAGTTAACCACACCCATCGGCGCGCCTTTAATGGGCTATGAAGCGCCATACAGGCTCGAATCATGGCCTTCGCCATGTGTTTCTATTTGAACCCACATTAGTAACTAAATCAAATCTTTCTCTCCAGGTTGTTTCACGCCATAACCTTGATTTGGAAAGCTTGAAGGGCTAATTAAGCTTCACTTTAAATCCCAACATTTTCTTATTTGAAGAACGTATCTGGTTAACCATGTCCACCATAGTAAGCTCATTTAATTCAAAGAGCTTCACAGATAGTCCCACTAGTAATGATGTGTCGTTATTTACTGCAGAAATGGTCATATAGAATACAATACAACACATTTTGGTCACATACCTTAAAGGTGCACGTCACTTTCGCAAGATATCGAACTGACCATGTATAGAGTGGAATGACATGTCGGGTATCAAATGTATAATCAGTTCCAGTATTTCGTCCATAAGGCAGTTTTGGTTGTAACATCATTGTGTATGACGGTTCATTCATATGATACCTTAGCGGTTGCACACGATAATGTCTGTTGTATTTTATGTCTTATATCATGTATATTAATTGCTCCATGGATGGTAGGAGTATGGCATTGGTGTCTGGTTCTTCGATGTATTCTAGTCATAGTTCATTCATATTATTACTCTAAAATCTCCATTAAATGGAGAAACTAAAGAGCCCATATTATGTAGACTAGTGTATAAATACTTACTTCATGCATTATTTTCATCAATTATATGTATTATAACTCCCATCAAGATAGGCTGTTATACAGAGGAAACAAAGCATGTACCAAGTGACAGTCTGTACCAAGTGACAGTCTCATGTCACGAAAGGCCTACTATGTGGACACATTTTCTTATCAAAACGCTCTATTATGTAGGGGGTTATCAACCATTGGTCTGGAAAAGGCATACGAGCGGAACGCGTGTATACACATTTATTCGATGTACTCTTTAATCGTCGATTTCTCTTTATTGTCGTTAATTTATAGCATTATTAGTAGGAATCTAAACTCGCCGTTATATTGAGAAAATAATGCGTCAATACCAGTCAATACTGCTTTATTGGCGGTAAATGAAATTATTGAATCATGTATCGCAGCTAAACAAGCGAGACAACTGATTAACACAAAAATTAGTAATATTTCTGAAGCCTTGAGTGGGTTGTAATACACAGTGTGAATTTTCATTATTGCTACCATTTAAGGAAACATGCCCCCGATAGGGCTACTATGCGAACACATGTCTATATTAATTTCACATATTCCTTACCGTTCATTCATATATACTCCAAGCTCTCTGTTAATACAGAGGCATCAAAACATTGGTCTGGAAAAGACCTACTATGTGGATGCGTTTATACATATTTACTTGATGTATTCTTTAATTGTTCATTTCTCTTTATCATCGTTCATTTATAGTATTATTAGAAGAAATTTAGTCTAAAATCTCCATTACATGGAGACAATAAAGAGCCCATATGGTGTAGACTAATGCATAAATACTTCATGTATTCTTTTCACCAATTATATGTATTGTACATCCTATACATTTAGTCTGTTATACAGAGGAAACAAAGCATGTACTACGTGGCAGTTTCATATGACGATAAGACCTACTATGTGAACACATGTGCATATTAATTTCACATATTCTTCTCAAAACGCTCTATTTTATACGGGGGGTATCAAACATTGGTCTGGAAAAGGCCTGCTATGTGGACGCGTGTATACATATTGACTTCATATATGTATTCATAGTTCATTTCTCTTAATTGTCGTTCATTTAATAGCATTATTAGTAGAAATATAGTCTAAAACCGTCGGTATATGGAGAATATATAGCGTCAATACTGTTTTATTGTTGGTAACTCAAATTATTGCATCATGTATCGCAACTAAACAAGCGAGATAACTAATAAATTCTTAATAGTTCTGATGTCTATGGCAGTTCACACAGTGTATATTTTCATTGTTGTTACCATTTTAGTGCATACATTACTGATTTCTGTGTAAGAACGCCGGTCTCCATTGTTGTTATGATTGTGCCTATAACTGTCCATATTCTTAAAGCAAGTACGGTACCTCTATGTGATATGATCTATAAAAATTTCCATTTTCACAGGTAAATCACGTATAAACGCTCTTTAATGTATAGTTAAACTGAGTTTCACATGCAGGGCTATGTCTTTGTGGGCTATATCCGTGGTATACTTCAGTATATACACGAAGTGAATGTGTTCTAAGTATGCGTATCTGATTTATGTATACGTCCGTGTTTCTTAAAGCAAAACCAATACATATTAGTGCGTTATATTATGATGTACATTAAGTGCCCTTTTCACTGTTAAATCAAGTAAAAAAGCCCTCTACTATAGTTAACTATTCAGTTCCACATACGCTATAAGCTCTATGGTGGTCCGGTGTGTCTTATCAATATGCCATTATATGCACGAATGTAATGTGTTCAAATATGTGGGTTATGATGTATACTTTAATGTTAAAGTATATAAGCACTCTTTAAGATATGCATATGCAGAATGTTGCCTCTTTACACTGACAGAAAAAAAAGAATATATAATTTTGAGTACTACTCTTCATAAAACGTTAGAAAACCATAATCTAACAACGAATATCGAAGAACAATGTAATTACTTGATAAGCATTGTAAATATTTCGTCTGTTTTAAATAAAATGGAAATATTTCGTCTATTTGAAATACAGTTGGAAGCAACAATCAAGTATTTAAATGAAATTTGGACCAAAATCTTATAATTTGAGAAAACGTATATAATTTCTATCGAAGTCTTATAATAAAGGAAGGCTTTGTGCGAATCCATTCGGTCTAATGTGTGAATGTGTTCATCATCGCAAATATAATGATGCAGAAATGAATATTTCCTAGAAAAATGTTAACATAGCTTGTATTTAACCGAAATAATATAGCATTTGAGTTAAAATGTCTCATATTAGGACCATAACGAACCAATGCATAAAAATACAATATTTTGTTTTTCATTCTCGATCAAAATAATGCAGAGTTGTCAATTATCAACAAAAAACAAATACTTTGAAACAAAAACGATGACATAAGAACGAATATCCAAGAGCTAGTGTGAAAATAACCCTCACATTTATAAAAAAAAACAATAAAAATTCAGTTTTCGAGTAAGTCCTTCAAAATTATTGAATGTTTTCGTCTATGTTGGATCAAATTTGACACAAAAATCAATTAGCTCACTAACAGTTCGCGCAATATCTCATATTTTGAGAAAACGTTTGAAATTTTAGACAACAATATTGCTAGTGAAGGTGAATATTTCATCCTGGAACTCATGAAATATGATAAAAATAGATGTAAAGACACTTCACGAGCCCTCATATCTTTGAGTTATGAACATAAAGTCATCTCATAGTGCCATTGTACCCCATAATTTGGGCAGGAGAAATATGTATTTCATATTTGACCCTTCATCTATGGTAAAAAATGAATTAAGGGACATGGGAGTGGTGTCCTAGACATTAACCTAGAGCATAACTTGACTCAATTTTGCAATTTTAGGCAACATTCTTGCCAGGGAAAGTGTATATTTCATGTTGGAACTCATCAAATGTGATAAACATGCATCAAAAGACACATACTGAGCTCTGATGACTTTGAGTTATGACAACAACGGCATCTCATACTAGATTGTTAGCCATAATTTGGTCAGGAAAAGTGTAAATTTCATATTTTATCCTACATGTGTTTTAACAATCAATGTAATTACACCCCATCGGTCGCCTAGACACAGCGTAAATGTTCTCAAGTTTTCAACTGTAGGCCACAATGTCGGCAGTGAAGGTAAACATTTCATGTTGGAACCCATGAAATGTGATAAAATGGATAAAATGACACTTCATGAGTACTTATGACTGAGTTATGAACATAAAGGGACCTCATAGTGTATTGTAGGTCATAATTTGGTCAGGAAAATTGTAAATTTCATGTCTTAAGCTCCATGTGTTTTAAAAATATATTTAATTACAGCCATGGGGTCCCTAGAGATCAATCCACAGTCCATATGTAGTCCATATGCAATTTTAGGGAACAGTATTGCTAGTGAAGGTGAACATTCCATGCTGGAACTCATGAAATATGATAAAAATAGATGAAAAGACACTTTCTGAGGCCTTGGTCAGGAGAAATGTGTATTGTATTTTGACCCTTGATGCGTGGTAGCAATCAATGAAATTACACCCCATGGTATCCTCAGATATGAAGCAACATCATAAATGCACTCAGTTTTGGCAATTTAGAAAACATTGTTGATAGGGAAGTTGTACATGTCATGTTGGAACTGGTGAAATGTGATAATAATTGATCAAAAGACACTCGATGAGCCCTGATGGGTTTCAATTATGGTCATAAAGGCATCTGATAGTGTCATTATACAACGGGGAAATTTGTGAAGCGCTAACAAAGCGTATCTGAACGGTGTTATACGATCCAAAATGATCCTGATATAAGAAATGCAATCTAGATCATACTCAGTATCTTCGTATCGACTGAATATATCGTTATTCGATGGTGTTCCCGACATACCTCCGTCTTTACTTTTCTTATGCCTTTGTAGTTCGTCGATAATATATTTCTGCACCAATGGCACCCGTGTATTGTCTCGAATCATGGGAAGAACTATCGTCCTTATACCAGCGAAAAGATGAGCGAATATGGTGTGGTATTATAAACTCGCCGCGCTCGTACCTCTATTTATCGTTTAGAGTTATTGTTCTTAGATAAAAAAAATAGGCGCGGCGGCAGTGGGGATGAGGGGGCCGCCGCGCGCCAATTTTTTTATCTAAGAACAATAACTCTAAACGATAAATAGAGGTACGAGCGCGGCGAGTTTATAATACCACACCATATTCGCTCATCTTTTCGCTGGTATAAGGACGATAGTTCTTCCCATGATTCGAGACAATACACGGGTGCCATTGGTGCAGAAATATATTATCGACGAACTACAAAGGCATAAGAAAAGTAAAGACGGAGGTATGTCGGGAACACCATCGAATAACGATATATTCAGTCGATACGAAGATACTGAGTATGATCTAGATTGCATTTCTTATATCAGGATCATTTTGGATCGTATAACACCGTTCAGATACGCTTTGTTAGCGCTTCACAAATTTCCCCGTTGTATAATGACACTATCAGATGCCTTTATGACCATAATTGAAACCCATCAGGGCTCATCGAGTGTCTTTTGATCAATTATTATCACATTTCACCAGTTCCAACATGACATGTACAACTTCCCTATCAACAATGTTTTCTAAATTGCCAAAACTGAGTGCATTTATGATGTTGCTTCATATCTGAGGATACCATGGGGTGTAATTTCATTGATTGCTACCACGCATCAAGGGTCAAAATAAAATACACATTTCTCCTGACCAAGGCCTCAGAAAGTGTCTTTTCATCTATTTTTATCATATTTCATGAGTTCCAGCATGGAATGTTCACCTTCACTAGCAATACTGTTCCCTAAAATTGCATATGGACTACATATGGACTGTGGATTGATCTCTAGGGACCCCATGGCTGTAATTAAATATATTTTTAAAACACATGGAGCTTAAGACATGAAATTTACAATTTTCCTGACCAAATTATGACCTACAATACACTATGAGGTCCCTTTATGTTCATAACTCAGTCATAAGTACTCATGAAGTGTCTTTTTATCCATTTTATCACATTTCATGGGTTCCAACATGAAATGTTTACCTTCACTGCCGACATTGTGGCCTACAGTTGAAAACTTGAGAACATTTACGCTGTGTCTAGGCGACCGATGGGGTGTAATTACATTGATTGTTAAAACACATGTAGGATAAAATATGAAATTTACACTTTTCCTGACCAAATTATGGCTAACAATCTAGTATGAGATGCCGTTGTTGTCATAACTCAAAGTCATCAGAGCTCAGTAAGTGTCTTTTGATGCATGTTTATCACATTTGATGAGTTCCAACATGAAATATACACTTTCCCTGGCAAGAATGTTGCCTAAAATTGCAAAATTGAGTCAAGTTATGCTCTAGGTTAATGTCTAGGACACCACTCCCATGTCCCTTAATTCATTTTTTACCATAGATGAAGGGTCAAATATGAAATACATATTTCTCCTGCCCAAATTATGGGGTACAATGGCACTATGAGATGACTTTATGTTCATAACTCAAAGATATGAGGGCTCGTGAAGTGTCTTTACATCTATTTTTATCATATTTCATGAGTTCCAGGATGAAATATTCACCTTCACTAGCAATATTGTTGTCTAAAATTTCAAACGTTTTCTCAAAATATGAGATATTGCGCGAACTGTTAGTGAGCTAATTGATTTTTGTGTCAAATTTGATCCAACATAGACGAAAACATTCAATAATTTTGAAGGACTTACTCGAAAACTGAATTTTTATTGTTTTTTTTTTATAAATGTGAGGGTTATTTTCACACTAGCTCTTGGATATTCGTTCTTATGTCATCGTTTTTGTTTCAAAGTATTTGTTTTTTGTTGATAATTGACAACTCTGCATTATTTTGATCGAGAATGAAAAACAAAATATTGTATTTTTATGCATTGGTTCGTTATGGTCCTAATATGAAACATTTTAACTCAAATGCTATATTATTTCGGTTAAATACAAGCTATGTTAACATTTTTCTAGGAAATATTCATTTCTGCATCATTATATTTGCGATGATGAACACATTCACACATTAGACCGAATGGATTCGCACAAAGCCTTCCTTTATTATAAGACTTCGATAGAAATTATATACGTTTTCTCAAATTATAAGATTTTGGTCCAAATTTCATTTAAATACTTGATTGTTGCTTCCAACTGTATTTCAAATAGACGAAATATTTCCATTTTATTTAAAACAGACGAAATATTTACAATGCTTATCAAGTAATTACATTGTTCTTCGATATTCGTTGTTAGATTATGGTTTTCTAACGTTTTATGAAGAGTAGTACTCAAAATTATATATTCCTTTTTTTTTCTGTCAGTGTAAAGAGGCAACATTCTGCATATGCATATCTTAAAGAGTGCTTATATACTTTAACATTAAAGTATACATCATAACCCACATATTTGAACACATTACATTCGTGCATATAATGGCATATTGATAAGACACACCGGACCACCATAGAGCTTATAGCGTATGTGGAACTGAATAGTTAACTATAGTAGAGGGCTTTTTTACTTGATTTAACAGTGAAAAGGGCACTTAATGTACATCATAATATAACGCACTAATATGTATTGGTTTTGCTTTAAGAAACACGGACGTATACATAAATCAGATACGCATACTTAGAACACATTCACTTCGTGTATATACTGAAGTATACCACGGATATAGCCCACAAAGACATAGCCCTGCATGTGAAACTCAGTTTAACTATACATTAAAGAGCGTTTATACGTGATTTACCTGTGAAAATGGAAATTTTTATAGATCATATCACATAGAGGTACCGTACTTGCTTTAAGAATATGGACAGTTATAGGCACAATCATAACAACAATGGAGACCGGCGTTCTTACACAGAAATCAGTAATGTATGCACTAAAATGGTAACAACAATGAAAATATACACTGTGTGAACTGCCATAGACATCAGAACTATTAAGAATTTATTAGTTATCTCGCTTGTTTAGTTGCGATACATGATGCAATAATTTGAGTTACCAACAATAAAACAGTATTGACGCTATATATTCTCCATATACCGACGGTTTTAGACTATATTTCTACTAATAATGCTATTAAATGAACGACAATTAAGAGAAATGAACTATGAATACATATATGAAGTCAATATGTATACACGCGTCCACATAGCAGGCCTTTTCCAGACCAATGTTTGATACCCCCCGTATAAAATAGAGCGTTTTGAGAAGAATATGTGAAATTAATATGCACATGTGTTCACATAGTAGGTCTTATCGTCATATGAAACTGCCACGTAGTACATGCTTTGTTTCCTCTGTATAACAGACTAAATGTATAGGATGTACAATACATATAATTGGTGAAAAGAATACATGAAGTATTTATGCATTAGTCTACACCATATGGGCTCTTTATTGTCTCCATGTAATGGAGATTTTAAACTAAATTTCTTCTAATAATACTATAAATGAACGATGATAAAGAGAAATGAACAATTAAAGAATACATCAAGTAAATATGTATAAACGCATCCACATAGTAGGTCTTTTCCAGACCAATGTTTTGATGCCTCTGTATTAACAGAGAGCTTGGAGTATATATGAATGAACGGTAAGGAATATGTGAAATTAATATAGACATGTGTTCGCATAGTAGCCCTATCGGGGGCATGTTTCCTTAAATGGTAGCAATAATGAAAATTCACACTGTGTATTACAACCCACTCAAGGCTTCAGAAATATTACTAATTTTTGTGTTAATCAGTTGTCTCGCTTGTTTAGCTGCGATACATGATTCAATAATTTCATTTACCGCCAATAAAGCAGTATTGACTGGTATTGACGCATTATTTTCTCAATATAACGGCGAGTTTAGATTCCTACTAATAATGCTATAAATTAACGACAATAAAGAGAAATCGACGATTAAAGAGTACATCGAATAAATGTGTATACACGCGTTCCGCTCGTATGCCTTTTCCAGACCAATGGTTGATAACCCCATACATAATAGAGCGTTTTGATAAGAAAATGTGTCCACATAGTAGGCCTTTCGTGACATGAGACTGTCACTTGGTACAGACTGTCACTTGGTACATGCTTTGTTTCCTCTGTATAACAGCCTATCTTGATGGGAGTTATAATACATATAATTGATGAAAATAATGCATGAAGTAAGTATTTATACACTAGTCTACATAATATGGGCTCTTTAGTTTCTCCATTTAATGGAGATTTTAGAGTAATAATATGAATGAACTATGACTAGAATACATCGAAGAACCAGACACCAATGCCATACTCCTACCATCCATGGAGCAATTAATATACATGATATAAGACATAAAATACAACAGACATTATCGTGTGCAACCGCTAAGGTATCATATGAATGAACCGTCATACACAATGATGTTACAACCAAAACTGCCTTATGGACGAAATACTGGAACTGATTATACATTTGATACCCGACATGTCATTCCACTCTATACATGGTCAGTTCGATATCTTGCGAAAGTGACGTGCACCTTTAAGGTATGTGACCAAAATGTGTTGTATTGTATTCTATATGACCATTTCTGCAGTAAATAACGACACATCATTACTAGTGGGACTATCTGTGAAGCTCTTTGAATTAAATGAGCTTACTATGGTGGACATGGTTAACCAGATACGTTCTTCAAATAAGAAAATGTTGGGATTTAAAGTGAAGCTTAATTAGCCCTTCAAGCTTTCCAAATCAAGGTTATGGCGTGAAACAACCTGGAGAGAAAGATTTGATTTAGTTACTAATGTGGGTTCAAATAGAAACACATGGCGAAGGCCATGATTCGAGCCTGTATGGCGCTTCATAGCCCATTAAAGGCGCGCCGATGGGTGTGGTTAACTTTAATATGTCATGTGTAGGCCAGAAGCCACGAGGAACCCATTGCTGTCCATGTCTGTATCCCATATATACTGCTATATGCAGTCGACCTACCCAGGACCTCAGTTTCTCCTTTCCTGTATGGCTATTCCAAACCCATTTAGTGCAATGCGTTTGAAAATATACAGAGCGTTATTAAGAAGGATCGCTGATGCGTATAATATAACCAATATTTAGTCAAAATTTTAAGAAAACCCATTATTGAAACATTGCGTTTGATATTGTAGGGATTTGACCATATAATGGTTATCAGTGAAGTGATGACATGTGCACTAAATGACCTCAGTCAGTAAAGGCTAGTTCAGACCATATGAGAACCACACTCACCACCCATGCCTATACCCAAACAAACACCATGGCGACAGCGAAACACTACGAAGCTTCTCCCCACACGGACACTGTTGTCTTCCATGGATAATTTCTTATCCCATGTTGAGACCAAATTTCAGCCAAAGGGATCCCGTGGTTTCTGAGAAAATTATATTACAATTATGTACGGATGACGGACGAAGAGTGATTGGTTTTAGTTTCCACACAGATGTGTACCAACACGTTTTGAGACTGATATAGATGAAGTGTCCCTTTTATTATTGTTACGATGTGAAGTTGGCTAGTTCATACCCGTAGTATCAGTTTCACTGGCCAGTGTCACTTAGAAACAATATTACGGATCATTGTCACATACAAAGGTCTTCAAAGGGAAGTCTATAATATGAGTAATATTTTCGCGGGCTTTTAAAGTTGTATATATATATATATATATATATATATATATATATATAATAGGTGTGGCTTCACATTAGCAAAGATGTCCCAAGGAACATGCACACCATGAAAGGAGGAAATATTAATAATCAAGGATGTATTCTAAATACAGGGGGAGGGGGTAATTTAATTTGTTACAGTCAATGGAGCGATTAGGAATGAATAAATTATGGAAAACAAGATGTGAAGAGGCCTATATGACATCTGTAGAGCGTGCTACCTATATGCCATCTGTAGAGCGTGCTAACGGATTTAGTCATATAAAGAGTAATATCCAAGATGGATGCCTCGTTCAAATTCTATAGAGCCCATCTGGAGGTGCTACTAAACAAGGAATTTTTTCAAAAACTTGGAGATGAAAGTGGATATTCGAAGATTATGAGGGATTAGAAGTTGTAAGAAAAAGAAGAGCGAATAAAAACAGGAAGTGGTAGATAAAAAAGAGGGATAAAAAAAAGATAACAAAGAAAAAATTATAAATAAATAGAGGATATCCACCCTTTTTCAGTGGATATGGGTTATATCTCATGAGTGATGACAAAACATTGAATTTCCACGATATGATCAAATAATAAGCATGTGATACAACGTTTAGCCGATGGGTGTGGAGTCAGCCGGTAGGTTTCACGAGGGATTGCGTCAGATTCCAATGACTCAGGCGTTGCGCCGGAAGTAGGGATTGCGCCAGATTCGAATGACTCAGGCATTGCGCCAGAAGTAGTGATTGCGTCAGATTCGAATGACAGGCATTGCAGGAGGCAGTGTTTCTTATGGGCTGGATCTTATTCTAGGGTTTAGGAGACGTGTGTAGACCACTCAATATCCCCTCAGGTGTAGTGTGGAACCCTTAGAAGTGGCAGTGGGTTAGATATATTAAAAGACAGTTAATTTTAATTTAATTTTAAATTATTTTTGAATTTTAGAAAAAGTTGAAGTTTTTTAAGTTTTTCATATTTTTTTAATTTATGAATTTTTTTCTGTTTTTCATTTTTGTTTCTTTTTGAAAAGTTTTTTAAGTTTTTTGAAATTTTTGAGTATTTTGAAGTTTTTAAACTTTTTTGAAATTTTTTGAGATTTTTGAAGTTTTTGAAATTTTAGAAATTTTTGAAGTTTTTGAAATTTTTGAAGTTTTTGAAATTTTTGAAATTTTTGAAGTTTTTGAAGTTTTTGAAATTTTTGAAGTTTTGAATTTTTTGAAGTTTTCAATGCGAGTGTCACTTTAACATTATCCCATTGGATATAACCAACGGGTCATGTCCGGACATGCACAACCGGCATACAAATAGACCATGATGCAATGCGTGGGCGGAGAATATAGGTCAAACACCAACGGTAGTACTGCAGAGAATGTAGGTCAAACTGTCTAGACTGGAGTACTGCAGAGAATAGAGTTATCGTTCCTGAAATGGCCCCAAACGGGGGCCTTATCATCAAACGTTGTCCCGCCCCATTAACTTTGACCAAAATGTTCAACAATGACACGACATTAATATAAGTTATTGAAAATTCCAAAATGTTGAAAAGTTTGACAAAAATTGGGGAGGGGTGGTAACACCTCAATGTTCAAACCCCCGTCGCCACATCCATTTTTGCACACATTACCATATTTATTCCAACCCACATTGTCACAGATATTAAATCCTTACTGTCAGGGGCGTGCGGACAACGGGGTGGGCGCTTGCCAACAGCATGTTGATAGCAGACCGCCTTTCTGCCAAACTGCTCTAAATGTAGGCCTGCTGGTTAGAACAACAAACTATTTCAGTTGGTAGCTTGGTGAGCCCCAAGCCAAGTAATTAATTGATATGAATACCTCAGACAAAATATGGGATGGGTAATATTTGTTTATTGGTTAAAAATGCCCCATATGTATCGCCAAAATTATTAAAAATTTCCAAAAGTTGTGCATGTCTCCACCCCCTGCCACCACGTCCCACACATCCCCAAAAAGTTAAATCACCCGCCCAATAATAACTAATCATGTCTATTATTGGGGGGGGGGGGTGTTCAAATTTATGTTTTAGGGACACGAGGCATTTTATACAGTGACAACGTCCATTATGTAGTCATTTGTCGTTTGTGGGGGATGCATCAATACACAAATTGACCCCAACCAAATACATAAATCCTAATATTACTCAACGTTACGACTATAGGCCTACACTACAGCTGAAATAATTATTATGACAACGTAATAACTTCTTCCAACAGCTCCAGTCATGTGAACATTGACACAACGTGTCAATATGACGTGCTTCTTTGACGTAAACAATGTAAAATGATACGCACGTAATGTAAAGTTTGTAAAATGAAATTATTTTTTTGCAACTATGGGTGTATGCCCATTGCTGGGCAGCGGAGCGTGTTTCAAACCCATGTGACGTGAGTCATTGTAGAAAAGAGTTGAAAATGTCATGTCTGACACATCATTACTTGGTAACTTTAAGTACGTGTTTTCATCGTCTGATTTTCCAACAATTTTTGTTTACACATCCGGTATCATATTTTTTCAACTTTTAGACTTTAGTAAAAATTGTTGTCTGAAATGAACACCATTTTGGAAATGTTTCACTCTTATTCAATTTGGAAATTGCCAACAGTTGAAAAGCCTGGGTGCTGGTTGGAAAGTTTCAATGCAAAGCGGGGGGGGGGGGGGGGTGCAAATGGAAACTCGCGAAGGAGTTTGGTGTCTGGTTCAAGAGGAAATTCAAAAAGAGCAGATAGCCCTTTCACACCTCAATATAAGCCCCCCTCCGATTAAGTATGTACTGCATGGTAATCACACAAGAATGGCCTGGTTGACAAAATATTGATACATTGGCGTCATTGCTCTGGTAAGTAGTTTCCATTGTCATTTTCCAGCTGTTTAAATTTTTTCGCACAGAAGTGAAACGAACGCTCTTTATTTATAACATATCAGGAATATATAGACTAACACGGAACGTGTAAATAGCTGATTTTTGTTTGGGACCCAAACATCGTGTTCAAACTTGTATTTGTTATGACTTCAATGCATCTTTCTGTAACATTTATTTATCGACCTATTTCGATACGGGGAAAAATCCACAAGTGAATATTATTACTAGTGGGTGTATTTTGGAGCGCAAACCGACAAGTGGATTTAGGTACCGGTTGGAAAATACCGAATTAAGGGGAGGTTGTTCGAACTCCATGCATAAATCAATCTCCTACATAACAGGGCGTCAGACACCGTAGCGAGGGGACTGAACTCTGGTTAGCAGCTTGAGCATTGTATTCAACGAAAGGGGGTGGTGCAATCGTAAATTCCTATTCTGGTAGTACACGTACACCACACCCACAACAGCTATAAGCATAATAGCCTATTGGGGTATACAACTGAAAGTGGAACGGTGTCCACTGTCGTAGGCTGAACTTAATTATCCATGGAAATCCACGACAGGGACGTGGCTAGATGGGTTTCAGCGTTGGGGAGGGGTGCACCCACCTTGGAATTTTCAACTACACCCCCCCCATTTGGGGTTTGATTTCCCCAAAATTTACTGGCCCCTCACAGCCTGGATGTTAGCATTATTCTAAATGGATCAGTATTATTGTTGCCACAACAGAAGAGGAACGGAATACACTGAGAACATTTTGAGATCCGAACCTGAAAATAGCAAACTCCTAACATCTAGACTGGCCTCAAGAATTCCAATTGTTGGAAATTTCCAACCTGAGACCCCCCCCCCACCATAAGGTCGTAAAATTTCCAACTGATGCCATTTCAGTCAATTTTTTTTACCAAAAAAACAATTAATAATTGTTGGAAAATCAAACTACGAGAAAAGTCTCAACCTATAATATTGTTGGTGTGACCGTGCGAAAATTTCAATTAATGTTGTGTCATGTATGAAATATCCAACTGTTGACAATTTTGACCAAAGTTGGGGTGGGGTGGGGGATGTGAGACACCCGTGCAACACCCCTGCCGCCATGTCCCTAAATCCATGCATTATCACACAATGGATAGATAGTAATTAGAATGACATTTTCTTCCTCATACATGCAGTCGGATGCCATCACACGGAACTGACATAAATTTATTTGTTTTCGTTTCTGAGAATTGAAGGGTTAAACTTCAAATTAAAACTTTAAGTTGGTTGTGGATGAAATGAATCCGACGACGCACGCTTATCGTTGAAATTCCAAGTTATTCGGCATGATATTCTCAACTAAAGTACTTACCGGTACTTCTGCGGGTCCCTTTTGCTGGAGATGGTGTTCCGTGGTGAATTATCCAAATAATAATCCATTAAGCCGAGAAGCTCACTCAGAACACAAATGCAAGTTCAGTCAATAAACCAAAGCGTTATTTGAAAAAGAAGCACGCGACCAGTTAAGAATGACGTTAAAATGACGCTACGACGTAATCGACCGATTTGTCCACACTATGACCAACGTTGGGCCATCATTGGTCCAACGTCGACATCTAACGCACATACTAACCTCACATATCGCCTAGTGCGTTACGTTTTCAATGTCGGGCCAACGTTAAACCAGCGGTAAAACCAACGTTGCCCCAACGTTGGTTGTCCAACGTCGGGCCAACGTAGCCATGTATGTAACGCGCAAAATATGACGCATGTCGACGTTGCGCCAGCGTTGTAGCAACCACAAAAGCCGACGTTGCGCCAACGTAATTATTCCAACGCAAGTCGACATTGGGCCATCGTCGTACCAACCACAAAAGCCGACGTTGGGCCAACGTAATTATTCCAACGCAAGTCGACGTCTGGCCATCGTCGTACCAACCACAAAAGCTGACGTTGGGCCAACGTAATTATTCCAACGCAAGTCGAGGTCGGGCCATCGTCGTACCAACCACAAAAGCCGACGTTGGGCCAACGTAATTATTCCAACGTTGGCCCAACGTACGTGTGCTATCTGGGTAGTTGTATAACGTGTAAGCACCGGTACTAAGAATCGATCAGACTCGTTCCATGAAATATTTGATTTGGTATATAATACGATAACTGGATATTATGGTTCTCCGCGGATTTCTTGCATAATTTGGTAATTTCCAGAGGAACTCCATAACCCACTTTTGCTATGGGGATAGCACAATTTTTATGCAAATGATTCAAACTTGTTATTTTTAACAATAAATAGGACTTTCGCGAAGTACTGCCACGAGTAATTCCAGGCAATTCGCATCATAAATCCATTATCTTGAATTTATCTCCTACACTAAATAACAATTTTATGATGACAATTTATAACATCTAGCTTGTTTGTAAGTCGCAATAAGCGTTATATACATACTACCATATATCATATATTTTGTACTGACATGTATGTCAAACTTACGCGAAAAGTTGTATTAGACTACTATGTTCATTGCTAATCAAACTAAATATAATACACATAACATAATTATAGTGTTGTTTCACTTACACAATTTGAGAGTGAGTTACATGTTTGTAGATATATTCACTTTCGAGCGGCGGTTCAATAGTGGTGATACGTCGTTACCGAGTAACTAAATAATTTGAGATCGCAATTGAGGTGTGTGTATATATTTAAGTATGAACGACGGATTCAATATTGGTATCGTTTTCTAGGAAAATACTCAGATAAATTTTCTATTTTCAAAATGATGAATAAGACGTCCATTCTTAAGGCACATATGCACACCTTGCATAAATAATGGTGAGGGATGCAACGAAAGTTGGTGTAACAATATCTAATACTGACTGAATAACAGGAATGACAGTGGTTTGTTTGATCTAGAGGAGGAAGCTTCTTGTATGAATATATAGTTGTGTTAATTAAAAGAAAGCAATTGCTTGATCCAGAATAAAATAAACAATATATTCTTTTTTTCAAATCTTCGGATATGATATGATGTATGTGTGAACCATACCATGCACGAGAAATTATATTTCGATGGACGTATAAGGCATGGAAATTTAAGTATTCTAACTTTCATGAAACGATAGGATGATTGCTTGTTAATTTTAATTGATTTATGATGAATAAAGCACGTGCCTAACAAACAGAAACAGATGCTGATAAAATTATTTTTGGGATATCAGATACGAAATTCAAAAAGTGAATCTGAGCCTTGATATTCTGGCACTATAACATGCACTTATTGTAAACACGATACGCGAGACGAAGTATAGAACAGACTATGACTATGATTATTTATTCATAACTCATTCATATAATAAATATATACAATTATCTACACATTGTAATATTACAACATGCAATGAGCTATCGGGACAGCATAACCAAGAGGGTTGTCTACCCGCCGTCCCCGTTCAAAAGTAATATAACTATACATGTAATAATAATTTGATTTTATCTAGGTTTTGTCTTGTTTACTCTAAACATTGGTATATAAACGTCTGTTTCTATAAATAATAGTATAATTCGTTGGTCGTTCATCGCTCAGTTTATGAGGTGATATGTAAAGTACAAACATGTGGAATATGAACATGTGGATGAGGCCAACGATAATGTTTATCCAATGGGTCGAATAAGGCAGCGAATAAGGCATTCAAATAAGGCAATCGAATAAGGTATTCGAATAATACATTCCTGGGTTTCCTGCGATGGGAAGATGATAAGTGTGTATTATTTATCCTCCTCTCTTATTATATAATGTCAGTTATCGATATACGAATAATGTACTACTTACTACACATCGTTGCAATCAGGACAATTAGTGTATGTACATTTGGGATTCAGTTGATATCAATATAGAATGTTCAAACATGGCACGACGCGTTCACCCGATAAACTGAATGTCAGTTATGGTAACCATTTATAAAATCTAGATAGTTTGTAACTACTAACAATAATGAGTAATACCACACAACAGATAAAGTGTATTTAGATCCTACTGATGCGAAGACTTTACTATACTACTATGTTCATTTGTCAATCACAATAAAATAAAATTCTATTCAAATTAAACATAACACTCATGTGATAATTATATTGTTGTGACACTAAAACAATTTCAGATCACAGTGAGATACATGTATGTAGACATACTAACTTACGGACGGTGGATTAAATAGTGGTGGTACGTCTTACCAATTATAACAATCATAGAAGTGCTCTAATTTCAAAGTAATGTGGTTCATTTCTTAAGATCACAGTATATATATATATATATATAAATATATCAATAAATATATATATATGCATATCCTCGCTGGAACTGATATCATTTTTTTCAGTCTGATTGAAAATGGTATCGATTCCAGATAGGAGTCAGCCTTATAGGATATAGGATATTTCGGTCCCCTTCATAATTTGAGAGTACGTTCTGACGCAAACGAATATATTTTGACTGGCGAATATAATTATGGTACCGAAAAAATACTTAAAAAAAATATCACCCTACATATGAAATCTTCATGCCAACTGCTCCAAATGAACCAAATAAGAACATAAGAAATCTATATCTATATTTGCGAATGTCTGTCTGTCTGTCTGTGTTCTATAGAAATTCACAGGGGACCATCTAGATGGTGCCAAAGGGGTCTACTAGGAGTAGCTTTTTACGAGAAAGATAATGGTCGGGGTTAGAAATTTCTAAAGTGACGCCGTTGTTGTCAGGGGCAGAAAAGGGGGAGGGGCAGAACAAAAATTTGTCGCCGATTGCCACCAAACTTATATATAATCATCCCCATAATATGAGGAATCTAATGGCGTGGTTTAAATATGGCAAAAGTCGCGCCGTTCGTGTCAGGGGTGCCCGGCCCGGAAGGGGGGGGGGGGCAGATATTTTTTCTGTCGCCGATTGCCACGAAACTTACATATAGTAATCCCCATGATATGAAGAATCCAACGGTGTGGTTTAAATATGTCAAAAGTGGCGTCGTTTGAGTCAGGGATGAACGGAAGGGGAGAGGGGCACCAAAATTGATAAAACTAATTTTAGCGCCGATTTCCACCAAATTGATATATATTCTTCTTCATGATACACGGAATCTAATTGTGCGATTTAACAAAGCCAAATTGTTATTTTTGGATGAGAGATTGAGAGGGGGTGGGCACTAAATTTGATAATAAGTCGCCGATGGTATGATGAGTCTAATTGTGTGGCTTTTAGCTATCAAATGTGGCCTCATTCGAGTCAGGGTTGTATTGAAAGGGACAGGGGCACCAAAATTGATGCACAATTTCCACCAAATTGATACACGTTCTTATCCATGATACGAGGAATCTAATCGTGATTTAAAGACGCCATAGTGGTGCTGTTTGGGTGAGAGATGGAGAGGGGAGGGATTGGCACCAAATTTGATAAAAACAATTGTTTAGTCGCCGATTATCACCAAACTTATAAACAATCATCTCCATGATATCAGGAGTGTAATCGTGTGGATGTCACAAGTGGGGCCATTCGAGTCAGTGGTGTATAGAGATGAGAGGGACACAAACAATTATATCTATATGTTTAGTGCCGATTTCCACCAGATTGATACATATTCTTCTCCGTGATACGAGGAATCTTATCGTGTGGTTTAGATACACCAAATTGGTGCCCTATGGGTGAGAGATATGGGGAGCTTAAATTTGATACGAATTTGTAATGTATACTCGCCAATTTTCACTAATTTCATATATATGCATCTCTAATCTCTAACGAGTCTTAGTGTGTGCAGCTTGAGTCCGAAATAGGGACGGGAGGGTCACCAAAATTGATACAAAATATTTTTAGTACCAATTACCATCAAATTCAGAGAAGTTGATTGATTGATTTTGTATTTGTACAATAACAAATTATATAACAACAAAATTATGAACAAGTATATGATAAGTATTGTACAGGAGCAGCATGACCATAGTTGGTCGTCTTCCTGCTGCCCCGGAATGATATATATACATAAGGATGGCGGATGAATTTAAAGATGTATTCAGGGTTTGATACCTTTAGATACGGCACCAATATATTTTATAAAAATCTATTTCTGGGAAAGCCACTAGCTTTGTGGCGCTGAACAGTTTTACTATACGCAGAGTCGACACAATTTCATAGGTTATAAAATTATCAACAAAAAAGCAAACAAAATCTGATCTGTCAATTTAATTGTCACTCAAGTATTCCACTGAACTTCTAGACTTGACTGATTATTTTCCCCAACGCAAACGTGTGTTATACATTATGGTGCTTATCATGCAAGAGTGTTTACACGATATCAATATCCCTGAATACATCGTTAAGTATATGTGCTATATACATGCTGTTCCAGACTTGAACGCGAAGCTGAAATTAAAGAAACACAAACTTTATTTAGGGCATACTAGACTAAGTGTATACGTAATGTGGTTGCCTTGTTCCAATTCAAAGGATTAAAACAAGGTAACCGAGAAGGGCGGTGGATTCAGGGAGGATATCTATACGGTCAACCGAAGTTGGCTTTATATAATGCTAAGACGTGAAGCTAATACTTTTGTTTGTTTGTTTTTTGTTTGTTTTTTTTTAATGTTGACATATGTAACACGCTCTACCGGTGAATTTATTTGTAAAGGAGTACGTTGATAATATGTGATTCGTTAGACTCTTTTTAAAGTTATGTCTATATTTACAATCTTTCATTTTTTTATCTAAGGGGTTCCAAATGTCCGGACAATAGTGTTTTGAGACGTTCTTCTCAAATGATACAAGAAATAATCGTGCTGTCTGTCTGTCTTTTTGTCTGTCTGTGTGCGTTCTATATATAATTTCACGCGGTACAATCGAGATGGCACCAAGGCGTTCTAAGAGTGGTAACGTTTTACAATGAAGATAATGGTGCGGGTTAAAATTTTCTAAAATGACGCTGTTGGTGGGAGGGGAAATAAAAAAAATATGGTGAAATAGTTTTGTCGCTGATTTCCACCAAACGAATACATAATCACCTTCGCAATATGGCGTTGTTCGAGTCAGCGTTGCATCAACAATTGATTTAATAAACTAAATTCCACCAAATTCATACACGTTTTTCTCTAATGATATACCATGAATTAAGTCACATTTGGTGTCGTTTGCTTCACGGATGGTGAGCGGATATGCACTATCATTGATAAGATTGCTATTCGCCGATATCCACATATAAGTTATATACAGTCACCAGGCCATCTCCATATCATTTTAAGTAGTTGGGCGTTCACATTTCACAATCCCGACATATGGTGACCCACATAAGTCACTTGAACAATTATATCTTCTTAACAGTCATATGTATATGGGAATGGCAATCAAAGCATTCACACAATGAGCTAGCAAAAAGAGATAACTAGAAGAAACATTAAACGTATATTTATCATTCTATTGAAGAGATACATATATTCGTGCAAACTGAGAGACCTCGAACCGTCAGATGATTGCATATATATAATGACAAAATTTAGTCTGTTCCATTCAATACAGTTTCCACAAAAACTTACAATTTGTCAAGAGATATGGAAGGCCTGTTCAAACATGGTGGCCACAGTGCGCAGTCAAATATAGTTTCTTCCGATAAACAAGAAAATGCAGTTAGTAGCACAGACTTCTCAGGATCCTACCAATACTGACATCTGACAAGAGTTTGAGACCAGACTCATCGACTGACATAAATAACTCAAAATCTCGCTCTGTGCCTGGCACATGTAGCTGATATATGTGCGCAGAAACATTTCGTTCAAACTAAGATTATTTAGCCAACATATAGCACCATGAACAGAGGAGCACCTGGAAATTTCTTTGAAACATCTGTATCTTCATTTAGATATGATAGCCAGGTGTCATCGAGATCTTAGTCCAACCCACTAGATTGAATGATACATCTCAATATGTAAAACCCAATTATCATCTTTTATCGAACTAATGTGTTTATGATGTTCATTTATCATATTATAACGTCTAATGTATACGCAGTTGTAAATAAATAAATACTTCATTATTGGTGTAACGGATTAATCGCGATAAACAGAATGACAATTGACAAGGTGAGCCACTACTTATATTCCATGACTGTAATAATCATGTTTTGTGATGCTATTTGAATATACAATTTATGAGAAAACGTATAACACTTTAAGCAAGAGCATTCTCTATTCCAAACAAATATCCACAGCATACATTAACCTGGGCAACGCCGGGTAACCCTGCTAGTCTCACATATATACCAAAACATAAATAAGCATGGTTTTATGTGGTTCCCTTAATGAAGATTTTAAATCTTTTTGAAATATATACTGGCACTTTTTTAACATATTTTCAAGAAACACAACAGTCATTTTAGATATATATATATACCTAATTGGTCTCCATAAAGATGGTATCAAGATTATACAATAAAATGAACTTATTTTAAACACAAGATGGAGTATTGAACAGACACGTCATGGTCATTCTGGTTCAAACGTGAGATCTTGCGTACATCGTGGTCTGACCATCATGAGGACTGACATCTGTTGAACTATCTGGTTTTGTATCTGGTCGGGTGTATGTCAGCTCTGAGTAATTGTCAACTGGGGTAGAATCTTAAAATAATTTGAAATGAGAACGAGATAACGTAATGGTAAGTAGTACACAACAAGTAAACTGTACTGACAGTGTATGCTACCGATATGACGTGGCCTTATTAGCTTCAATTTAAGTACATGTAGCATAACTACACTGCCTTCTGTGATCGAATCAGGACGTCTGTTCAACGTGTTGTTCATCCAGTCGTGTTTTCATTACAGAGCATGTCAAATTATAAGAAATTACGCCCAATGCGCTTACTGGTGGACACACCAATCAACAGGCAAACCACGAATACCAACGTTCTCAGTGTGTCAGTAGAACAGACATATTTAGGCTAAAACAAAATCTTTATTATATTAGCCCTCAATAGTGTTATCCAATCAACAGAGTACAATATAGCGACACACCACGAACATCAATGTCGGGTGTGACTAATTAGTGCCCGGGCACGCCCGGGCAAGCCCGGGCACGCCCGGGCAGGTCCGGGTGTTCTCATGGGCCCGCAGACAGTCTAATATGATGCCACATGGTAGTAGGATACAGAATAAGCATATATTGTGAAAATTGACTTGCTGTGTTGTCCACCGGTGGGTTTATTAACCATTTAAATGCCGATATTGACTAAAAGAACCCGGGAGAGCCCAGACGGACGCATAGACCCGACCATACTATATATTGATGACTACTGGTAGCGAGGCACTTACTAAAGGTATATATTGCAAATATTGACTCGCTATCTCGCTCGCGGCCGGCTTCATTAACCCCTTAAATGACGATATGCGCCAGAAGAACATGGCGCAAGCCCGGGCACGCCCGGGCACGCCCTGGTGATCTCATGGACCCGCAGACAGTCTAATATGATGTCATATGGTAGTAGGATACAGAATAAGCATATATATTATAAAAATTGACTTGCTGTGTCGTCCACCGGCGGGTTTATTAACCATTTAAATGCCGATATTGACTAAAAGAACCCGGGAGAGCCCAGACGGACGCATAGACCCGACCATATTATATATTGATGACTAATGGTTGCGAGGCACTTACTAAAGGTATATTGCAAATATTGACTCGCTATCTCGTTCGCGGCCGGCTTCATTAACCCCTTAAATGACGATATGTGCCACAAGAACATGGCGCAAGCTCGGGCACGCCCGGGCAGGCCCTGGTGGTCTCATGGGCCCGCAGACAGTCTAATATGATGTCATATGGTAGTAGGATACAGAATAAGCATATATATTATAAAAATTGACTTGCTGTGTCGTCCACCGGCGGGTTTATTAACCATTTAAATGCCGATATTGACTAAAAGAACCCGGGAGAGACCGGACGGACACAGAAACCTGATAATATTATATATTGATGACTAATGGTAGCGAGGCACTTACTAAAGGTATATTGCAAATATTGACTCGCTATCTCGTTCGCCGCCGGCTTCATTAACCCCTTAAATAACGATATGCGCCAGAAGAACGCGGCAAGCCCGGGCAAGCCCGGACAGGCCCTGGCTGCCTCCTGAACCCGCGGACAGTCTAATATGATTCCGTACGGTAGTAGGATTCTGAATAAGCATGCAAATTTACTTGCTGTGTCATCAACCGGTGGGTTTATTAACACTTTAAATGCCGATATTAACTTAAAGAACCCGGGAGAGCCTCGACTGACACAGCGACCGGATCATATTATATATTGATGAATAATGGGATCGAGGCACTTATTAAAGGTATATTGCAAATATTGACTCGCTATTTCGTTCGCGGCCGGCTTTATTAATCCCTTAAATGACGATCTGCACCAAGAGAGCACGGGAAAGCCCGGTCAAGTCCGGGCAGGCCCTGATGGCCTCATGGGCCCGCGGACAGTCTAATATGATGTCGTATGGTAGTAGGATATATACAGAATAAGCATAGATTATGAAAATTGACTTGCTGTGTCGTCCACCGGCGGGTTAATTAACCATTTAAATGCCGATATTAACTAGAAGAACCCAGGAGACTTCTCGGGTTCGGTGATACCTTCGGGTTTGGCGATATACCACGTACACGGGGTGAACTACGGGAATAAATAATAAGGTTTTAGAGAACTTATAAACTTTATTTCATCTAAACGGCACTATCAGTAAATAAAAAAAATAATAATATATATATATCACATCACCTTGAAACATTTTATACATAAATATATTTGCAAGTAAAAATCATACTGTGCACAACATTTCCCGGAAATAGAATCGCTTGAATGATATTACTATAATGGAGACAGAAGTACGATAACAAAACTCCATCCAAATAATTGTCATTTCAATTTCAGAAATGAAACTATGCGTCATGCATAATTTATATTCCATTAATCTCTATATTTTCCCTTTTGGTAAGTTATAGAACTTAAAATTGCAGGACATTTTGTCCGAGAAAAACAGAATAGCTATCTTCAAATAAGTTGTTCTGTGTATAGATCAGTTAAAATTTCTAAATTCTCAAATAAACAGAATATTTGTGTATACGCGTATAATTTCCAGGAATGTTCGGGAAACAATATGTACATGATAGTTTAAAAGCATTTATGGGGAAAACTCACAACAGCTGAAACGAAAAATGTCCACCAACGGTACTATATAAGACACACATATATACACGTGTTTGCAATATAGGGCAAATGAATATAATTTTGTCAAATTGTTTAGAACATTTCCCGGAAATCTAATCACTCGAACTTCGATATATATGTGTATTTTCGAAAGATTTATCGGACATTTTCAAATGTTTACAGTTAACAAAGGATGCTAAAACTAGTTAGTAACAATTGGGTGATTGGCGGAATGTTCATATGTTAAACTTCAAGAGTGATTGATTTCTAACTAATTTGTTTCTCACAGTTCGTGCATATATGATATCCAGGAATGTTCATGAAACAATTTATGAATAATAATAACAAGCAAAACAAATATGAGAACCACAAGATATATAACAATCATACCTACTATTATTACCACTTTATAGGGCGTTCTCTAGGCCATTGATAATGTTCCAATGTTCCAAATAGCGTATTGTCACCAAAACAGCGGGCCGCGGGCCGATATTGAGAAGCCTAGTTCATTATCGGCCCGCCACCCGGAAACTATAGATCTCGTTTATTATCGCGAGAGGTACGTCACTTCAACTTCCGATCTGGCGTGTTTATTTCAAGAAAATAATGGGAAGATGCATCCGATTTTCTCGACACTATAGTGGTTTTATGATTGGAATTCACGCTATATGATTGAATTATTGTATCAAGCGTATGTATGCATTGATAATTTTAACTGTCAACCTCTCATTGGTTATTACTCGTCTCCAATGCTGGTTTTTCCCCTGTCCTATTTTCGAGACTCCGTCAGTCCGTGTCAGCTGACAAGTCAAATAATATCAAATTTAAATGTTCTTGAAAATATTTCTCTCTTAATCTACTTCATTATTCCACTAAATCCTCAAATGGGTCAAATGTCCAAAACTGTGGTAATAATAGTAACACGATTTCATCGGGCATTATGGTTTATTAACGGCCCTCTGGAATGATTAATAGCCCTCGGGCATATTAGCGGCCCTCGACTTCGTTTCGGGCCGCTAATAGGCCCTTGGGCTGTTAATCATTCCAGCCGGGCCGTTAATAAACCATAACGCCCTCAAAAATCATGTTATTGTTATAATAGCACAATTGAAAGTATAATATATACATACACGTGAATAGATATATAATTCAAAACTTTTTCAAACTGTTTGCATAGTTCTACCCAATAACATAGCTTTCTGCACAAGGTCTTCGTCAGTGATGATATATCATCACTGATGAAGGCCTGGTGCCGAAAGCTATGTTATTGAACAGATCTAACTAGATGTGCATCTACTACACGGCCCCTGTCTTAGTGGGTGACCCATGATGTGCTAGATGTTTGCAATATTGTATAAGAATGGTATCGCTTATTTGAAGTTGATACCATATTGACGTATTTTCAAAATACACTGAGGTTGATCGAATGTTTAAAACTTTAACAGAATACTAGCTACTGGCTGTACATATCAAACATGTAAAACCTGGTGTTGTAGCATAACAATTTGCGTAAATGGGTGAATTCCAGGACATTGTAGTATTCAAATAAAATTTCAGAAAAGTAAGCTACTCTAAAGAAAATCGGAATATAACTATGTATATATATGTGATTTAATACATGACCTTTTTTTCGCTAAGGATAGTAACGATGCTCTCTCTTCAAAACTGACCTAACTATGTTATTGTCAATGCTTATTACATTATTTGTATGTATCACACGCTCGATCAGACTGTTTAAAATTCAGAACCACTAGAATTGCAACATTGGACTTGGAAACAAACATTGAAACATCGATTGAACTATCAAATTAAAATCACATAGACACTATATAGTCACTATCAAATAAGAAGTATTGTCAGTTTTTTTGTCTTTTCGGTGCGCTGGATGTCTTTGCCGATTTTGTACGTTTTTTCTGCGATGGTTTTCGTGCCGTTGGTGTTGTTCGTGGAACGGTTAGTGTACCATCTGTTGATGTTACTGTGCTTGATTTCCAGCAAATTTTTCGACTGCATTGGGGGTTAAATTAAGTTTTTCACAAAAAAATATGCGGTTGTATATAGGAACGTATAAAGGATGGCCAATAATGCCGCCAATTCCTGATCGAGTGGGCACCAATATTATAAATGAACCCGCCGTGAACGATATATAACGGCAGTAAATGTTCATACCAGCCACCCTACCGCCATAAGGCATCACACTATACCGATCACTGGTCCATGGTGCCACCCGGACTTCCCCGAGCTCTCTCGTGATCGGGCTTTTTGCGCGTGTTCTTCTGGCGCATATCGTCATTTAAGGGGTTAATGAAGCCGGCCGCGAACGAGATAGCGAGTCAATATTTGCAATATATACCTTTAGTAAGTGCCTCGCTACCATTAGTCATCAATATATAATATGGTCGGGTCTATGCGTCCGTCTGGGCTCTCCCGGGTTCTTTTAGTCAATATCGGCATTTAAATGGTTAATAAACCCGCCGGTGGACGACACAGCAAGTCAATTTTCCTAATATATGCTTATTCTGTATCCTACTACCATATGGCATCATATTAGACTGTCTGCGGGCCCATGAGACAACCAAGACCTGCCCGGGCGTGCCCGGACTTGCGCCATGTTCTTCTGGCGCATATCGTCATTTAAGGGGTTAATGAAGCCGGCCGCGAACGAGATAGCAAGTCAATATTTGCAATATATACCTTTAGTAAGTGCCTCGCTACCATTAGTCATCAATATATAATATGGTCGGGTCTATGCGTCCGTCTGGGCTCTCCCGGGTTCTTTTAGTCAATATCGGCATTTAAATGGTTAATAAACCCGCCGGTGGACGACACAGCAAGTCAATTTTCCTAATATATGCTTATTCTGTATCCTACTACCATATGGCATCATATTAGACTGTCTGCGGGCCCATGAGACCACCAAGACCTGCCCGGGCGTGCCCGGGCTTGCCCGGGCGTGCCCGGACTTGCGCCATGTTCTTCTGGCGCATATCGTCATTTAAGGGGTTAATGAAGCCGGCCGCGAACGAGATAGCAAGTCAATATTTGCAATATATACCTTTAGTAAGTGCCTCGCTACCATTAGTCATCAATATATAATATGGTCGGGTCTATGCGTCCGTCTGGGCTCTCCCGGGTTCTTTTAGTCAATATCGGCATTTAAATGGTTAATAAACCCGCCGGTGGACGACACAGCATGTCAATTTTCCTAATATATGCTTATTCTGTATCCTACTACCATATGGCATCATATTAGACTGTCTGCGGGCCCATGAGACCACCAAGACCTGCCCGGGCGTGCCCGGGCTTGCCCGGGCACTAATTAGTCACACCGTCAATGTCATCCAAATATAAAGAGTGAGGTTGTAAAAATCAAATCAAAACAAGTTATATCAGCAAACACAATATGCCCGTGTAAATGATATACATCAGTCATATCTTCATTGCATTAACTCTGCTTGTATCATCGATAATAATACATGTATTTGCATGTACAGTGTATAACAGAACAATCCAGTACACCAAGCATTTATAAAACCTACCTGCACCACTAATGTGCGTTCCTGTGTAATGTTGATTGTTATCACTGGAACATCTGTAAAGAAGCAATCAATTTTAACTGATATAAACACCATTGAGATAAAGCGAATAATACCCACAACGAAGTTGGTGACATAACAACGCAAATACTAACATGCGTTTTTTTAATCCAACTAGCTTAGGACTCAAGTCACAACGAACATGCGAAAACGATGCCGAGGACACTCGAATCTTACGACATACCCGACCGAATTTACAATCGCTATGCTTGTAGTAATATAAATTGATATTGCTCAATGATACATTACACGAGTATATTGAATTACCACATGGAGATGTGCGCTCACGATCACAATGTTCATATCTCCGACTAACTTTGTTTATAATATACTTGTCTTGGATTGACTGCATAACTGACATGTCACCTAAAATGCAACAGACGAAGTCTAGTTTGGAGATATATCAACAAATTGTTCATAGCAAAAGGAAAGAGTGAGGACAATGACATTGCTATATGATTGCTGCATCACTGATCACATTAGGTATTATATCGGGATCAATCCATGCCGAACACAAGGACCCGAATCCAGAGTTTCTGTTTAAACTCATGGTTTAAAAGGCGAAACTGAATGATCGCTTCACTAATTTATTTTCTCAATATAAACAACCCTTGAGGTATGGTAGTCGTAGTTTCACGTTGCTGATCTTCTGTAGACGTTTGCAGCTTGAGATTTTTCTGCTGAAATTCCGTCCGAATACAATAGCTGTTTGGCTGTTAATATGATTGCATCTTCCCCATATAGACGGAAAGTGCAAATCATCATTTTGATTTTTCACATTTTCATAATATTGAACTGCAAAACCGAGGTTCAACCCGTAGTTCAAACTATATATAGATGACAATTCTGATCAACGTTTTCTTTATTCTTTAACCATGTACGAATGATACACTACTGATAATATTTGTTCATCTCTACTGGCCACATTTTGTCACCTCAGTGCAAACTGTTTTGCTATTATTCTACTTCAACCCAATTAGTTTAACTTTCGACATTAACTCATAAAACGACACAGTAGCCCCAAATCACGGTTAGGGTACGTACACACACTGGCAAGTTTACACGGTATCTTTTACAGGCATGTTTTCATAGAAAACCATACGTTGCCTGCGTATCAATGGCAACATGCCATATAAATACACCATTACCACAGTTAACGACATAACACATAAGAATTACATTTTCTGTAGCCATACATGTAACGGTGCTACTGAAATTTGCCGTTAAGTGCCTGTATTAATTACTGTGGGATTGTATCATAGTATGTACACGGAAAATTCGGTAGCATCGCTGCAGTTGCAATGTCAAGGCTATTACTCCTCAAATAATTCACTGTGGTACAGGCCACAGGGGCATTTTATAAACATGTTTGCGTTGTAGCGATGTACGACTTAAACCCGTGCCATAGGTATACAAGTACACACGATTAACAACAAACACGTGTACACATGTGAAAACATGCTTCAGAATCTCACCCAGCTCTGATAAAACCGTTTTTTCACAATTTCATGAAAGTCTAATGACTTCCAATAAAAATAGTGTTTTATGTGTCATATATTGCCTTTTCTTCATAGCAACTAATGGGACGCATGCATGGTATTTAATAAAATGACGAATTAGGTAAATTAGTTATTATCGCAACATATTTCGGCATATTATCTACGATTTAAACGTTTTACTGTCGTTGATCTGAACACAGTATATCATTACCCCGTATTTCGAAGTATGTGTGGGTGCATATTATTTTCCTCATTTTGTAGTAATCGTGCAATATAGTTGTTATTCCAGTCACGGGTTTAATACGTAGTGGTATGTGCAATGGATAATCTGAACTTGCTTGGACACAAGTCAATGCTTTACGAACTCGTGACACGCGGCATCGTAATAGGTTGGGAAGTTCATGTGTTTGTAACGTAACTATGCTTGCCAACTTTCTAAAACATGTTTTTATTCAAACAGATTTATTGATAGGCTGGCATAGTTGAAGAAATTAGTATGGAAGTATCATATACATACATGTAATTATAGAACGGAAATCTTGTATGTCTTTCAAAGTTTGAATGTAGATTAAAATTCGTTTTTTCCCAGCATGAATTTAAGCCAACAACGTTATTTTTAGATTTGTCCAGTTAGGGACATTCGTTATGTATATTAATGTCTGCTTGAATCAACTATGTGCATATGTCCAAATAGCATATAAATTTTAATCATCTGGTGGCTTTGTAAAGAGGTAAATGTATTCAACGAATGTTTGGTTTAAGAATGTAAAACATATATTCAAACTACAATGCACTCACTGGAGCTGCCTATACTTGCGCCCATCACACATTTGGCATGTTATGTGGTGTCTTGCCAACAACAGATTGAACCACGGGTGCTGGCCCCTCGTTTGAGAGATGATAACAAAAATCTAGATATCAAATATCTGTTCATCCATCGCTGAAATAGTTGTGTGTACGGGCATAATATCTCTGTTATCTCAATTTGATCTACACTTGTTACACTAATGATAGTCTTAGTAATACGTACGAGTTGTTTGACATATTAATATAACAATATAGACATCGTTCATATGAAGGGTGTGAAGACGATTGGTTGCCGACGATGCAATATTATATGCCAATTGGGTTAACTTACTAGTTTGACTAAATTTAGAATGATATCAAGTGTGTATGCCAGTGGCAAAAACCATCAAAATAAATTACAAAATACCGACACAATTAAATAAAGGAAACGGGATCATTGGTTAGTCTTTGATTAACAATGTGTCAATGTGACTGATCTACAGACTTCGGGAACATATCAAAATGTCTATTGCGTTTGAGAATGAGAAAGCTTGTTTTCCCAGTTAATTAATAAGGCATTTTAATAATCCATGTTTCCACATTCACATTTTCAGTGCAATTGTTTTTCAATTGAACCACGCGCCCGACTGTTTGACCGGACATGATTTATATGCACCAGGATCATTCGAAAATGTTTTGAACTTTCCAGAAATATGTTCGCACCTCACAAGTCACTGCGAAAAAAAAAAACGATTCCGCACGCATCTTTTAGACTGATCTCAACTCATTTCCTCGAGTTTCAAGATATATAAAATAGGCTTCTAATGGGCATATACTGTTGCCGACGTTTGTTTTACATGTAGTATATATATTTATAATAATCAAACACGAAGTTGTTGGCAGGTGGAATGGTTTAGCCTGTCCGTGTAATACGAGTCTCAGCTGTCTGGACATCGACGCAATCATGTCTGGTGTTTTGCGCGCCCATGTAGCTTGTGACGTCCTGATGTGCGTCGTGACGTCATGGCGTCTTGATCGGTTTCCAGAAAGAAATAATTCAATATTGTTCATTTATGAACGATTTATTACCAAAATAAAACCAGATAACAATGCAAATTAAGTATATATGTGGATTTAAATTACAATTGATGCAACCATTTCATATTAGCGCGTGTTCATTTTTTACAATATGTACTTCCGGTATGACGTAACATATTCACGGAAGGACAGACATCCGAGCCGAAAACATTACTTGCGTCCAGCATGGACGGGCGCAAGTAATGAAGTATTAAAGAATAATTCGGCATAGTCACTTTAATTGTGTATGTATGTTTGCTCTTATCAGAATTCCGAGAATAATCATAAGCGAGTCATGACGGGGTTACGTCACAATTTTAAATATTATATTCGTTTTCAAAAATAATTTGTGACCAGCATGTCATCCATAGATGAAGTTCGCACATGCTCTGGCCACATAATTTTGTCACGAATTAAACAAAACAAGATATATCCAATTGCAGTTTCTTCTCATCAGCGGATATGACCTCGATACCGCGGAGGCAATTTAATGTGGTCAGGTCAAATCAAGTACATCAATCAGCATCAATAATTGAGACAGAGTTGCTCGCGGTTGGTTTTCATAAGTAGTTTTGATGTTTGTTATTATTGGGTGTGGAGTGAGACACTACATGTGCCACTTCTTGTTGATTAAACCAGAACGTGCATACGCAGAACTCTAGTGCTACGAAATTCATTACGGTAGTGTGATATATTCCATTAGTGAACGTCAAATAAATTAACGTATTTACCATGCACCATATTTCCAATAGAAACTTCATACGTATTTTGAAAAGAAACTTTTGAAATTTTTATGTTAAGCAAACATGTATCTGTGCCTTAATCAGTTAATAGTGCCTCCTGACGTTCATATTGGAAATAAGAGTATAATACAAACTGGATGCATTACTAACCTGCGGTAGCGGTTTAACCCTATGTATCCCAGCCCGAGACCGACAATACAGACCAGGAGGATAGTCGGAACAAGCACCGCCACTAGTGGGTATCCACAGTCTGTTGCTGAGAATGAAACATACACAGTTAACATTTGGTCACAATCCATCAATTCACAGACTATTGTAAAAACAATTATTATGACCATGCGCTAGCGTAATTAACTAACCCCAGCTAAACCACAGGCCTAAGCTAGGATATATATGTGCCTTTTTGAATCTTATAAAAATAACTTCATAGATGCATATTCTATTCGAATAAGATCACTTAGGCCTTATATCGTGGTGTGATTATGATTAATTTCACTCCAGACATGCACAAGGGTTCAATGAAAGAGTGGGTCCTAGCTAGCAATTTCGTGTATAAATTAGGTCAATCATACATCAAGAGAAATCAGAGATTCTACTACGAGCTCACCACATCATACTTAAAACCTAAAAAAACACACTTTTAAAAGCCGTTCCTTTTGTACAGATAATTCAGAATATAACCTCACATCAAATTGAAAGTATTCAAAAGTCAAGACTGTTGGTTGTATTTTACTGAAATTAACCATTATACCATTGACGCTGTGCGCGCAATCCGATTAAGATGTGCACGATACGAGAAAGCTTGTCGATTTCACCATATTCATAAAATGTCATCATGTCGATTTCAACGAAACTCGAATAACAACGTCATCATGTAGCATTTACCATCGACCGAATTCGCGATAACATGAATATATCTTCTGCTTTGTTAATAAGTAGGCCTATGTTGTCGATTCCTAAAAAACAGAAGATATCTAAGGATGATCAGATTCACGTATTTACTATGTAATACATGTATTAGGATAATTTAAACGCGATACAATAACGTTTGCATGCATCACGAATTTCGATTTCGAATACAGTATTGTCTCCCGCCCTGCCAGAGTGATTGAGATTTTCCCACCGCACACGCGATTTATATTTTAGGCCACTCCAATGCAAATATTTGAGTCATTAATATGTCATAATTATGTTCTCAATAAAATGTAAACCGCCGCCACGAGTGCATAATTCCGATATTAACTCACCGAATTTTGGAACGCCGGCCATTGAAAGACATACACGTTTATTTCCGATTACGACATTAATGCTTTAAGCCCACCGATATACTGTGCGACAAAAGTGGTCGCTAAAATTCATAACAACAGTGTCGTATTAGATAATAATTGGTGACGCCATAAAATCAGATATAGTCCACATACGAGCCAAAGTGTCCGGCTTTGGTTTGTTATTACATGTAATTGGTTGTCGCTTAATCAGCCTTTAAGGTTTTAAATTGATATTCCTACTCAGTGTCAGTTACTCATGCAGTAAGAACATGTGCGCGAACCAGTATTAGAACCGCAGCCCCATACGCCTCTGGAAAGATGCCAATATTGTTAATGTCAATCCCAAGGCATAGGCTGGTGTCATGGACCATAGTCACGATGACATAGTTTGTAAGATGGGTTACTATTGTGCAGTTGGTCGTCATAATTACTCCCGTCATATTATATAACAATGTCGGCGCCGCTTTTCTCGGCAAAATTTCTTTATCTGAACAGAGTAGCCCGTATAGGTCTCGCGATGGTTGATCTTTGCTCAACGCGCAGTGTTTTGTTTTTCATTTTCATAACCATAAGAAAGTTCGTTTGAGGAGTTATAGAATAGTCCTTTTTGTTCCAAAATAATGATTGTTCTTACTACTGTCCGGTAATACATAAGATAGTATAGTTATAGTTTGATGTGTTCCCGGATCTAGGATAAACTTCCTTTCCCATATGATTGTAACTGCTGGGGATAATTGTATATGTAAGCACAATATGTGGCAGATATAAATAATATAGTAACATTCAAGCATAACTAACAAGATCTTATTCTTAATTGGTTATGACTGGTAGTAGCGACTGCATAATCGAGGGATGGCCAAATCCTTATCAGCCTACGGTAAATAATAGTGTGATACACGTCATAGACAAAGATAGCATGATATCTCAGACCTTATTTGGCCACATGATACCCCTAGTCTTGGAATAACTACTCGTGTCTACCACATGGATCTACGGGTACGGCTTTGCTCATTGTTAACTTGGGACCTACATCTGTTCAAGGCGGGTTGGCTTGTTGAGTTGATCCGGCTCAATCAATCGGCTAGGCATGCCTCTCCACAGTGTTTAAGATTCAATTATGTATCATCTGTTGTGTGGTTTGTCTGATGTTTGAACTATTTTTTGTTTGTTTTTGCATGGCACTGTAAATGGTTTTTACGGACATTCCGTATTTTTATAGCAAATGTGATGAAAATAAGGAATGTCCGTAAAAGAAGTTTTACGGACATTCCCTATTGTTATAGCAAATGTGATTGCAGCAAAAATTGCCAGCACATTGCCTTAAAGTTACGGATATGTTTTAACAGAGTAGACTGTATAGCGGTCTGGTGGATTAAATTGATTCTTCTCAAAAGGTTGCCGTCTGTAGTTTGAAGACATTATAATGAAATTACTTCGCTGACTTTTTGTTTCTATTTCAGATATTTTTCAGTTCTATCATAGTCCTATCAGACTATAGCTAAAATACGATTATTTACGCTCGCTATGTCGTTGTCCGCTTCGTGTTGAACATTAGAATCGGGTGCAAACCGGGGGAATACCTCAGTGATAAAATGTACGAACAAAATTAAGTACGACATTCTGTCAAAATTAAATAATCATTCATGGGGCATATGCCAAAATAAAATGACTCAGCATATATATTTAGCACAATACCCCTCACAATATGACGTTGGTTGAAATTGTTTACTGCTACAGTAACCCTAGGTTCTCGGTGACAGTCATACATGTTTGTGGATTATATAAAAAGGATACTCACGTTTAACGACGGAGCAGGTATCACCATCCCAACCATCTAGGCATCCTGTTAAGCAAGCCGCTGTTCCCTGGTCGCATCCTCCGGGTGCACATTTATCGTTGCATGTGGATGAGCAAATTACATCGTGTGTTCCAATGACACAACTCGAACACTTACACGAGGAATCGCACGTCTCACGACCGTCAGGGCACTTGATGCAACGCGTTTGCTCGTTGTAATACCCACGATGACAGAGTTCACAATCACCGGCCATGTTGCATCTTCTGCAGTTATCCGAACAAGGATTAAGGCAGCGTTGCCCATACCATCCATCTATACATCCACCCTTGCATAACCCGTTATCACCGCATGTATCACTCACGCAGTGGCGTTCTTCGCATGATTGGCTGCAGTCTGAACTCGTGTCGTATGTTCGATCTGTACAAGACAGGCATATTCCAGTTTGGCGCTCACATGTCTGACAACTGCCAGGACATTTGCCACGGCATTGTGCGAGGAACCATCCATCCATACAATCTCCGCTACACTCCCCTGATTCAGGGCATGTCTGGTTGACATCACAGTTCCTCTGGTCACAGTAGTTCGCACAATTTGTCATGCTATTATAAAACCCATCTACGCAGCTGATGCAGTCAGTGTTGTAACGATCGCATGTTTTACAGTTACCCGGGCATGGATCGCGGCAGTCCGCCCCAGCCCATTGCGGCTGACAACCCGTGCTACACTTACCTGACGATGGACATGGACTATTACTTAATATGCAATTCCTGTCGGCACATACTTCCTGGCAGTTTGTGCTCAAATTGTAGCGTCCGTCACTGCAACTTGCACACATTCCGTCTTCCTTGATGCACGTAGCGCAATGGTCATGACATGGCAACGTACAATTTGTACCATACCACCCGGATTCACACGTCGTACACACGCCGGTATATTGATTACACAAGGGACAATGAAGGTGACATTGCTCTTTGCAATCTATCCCATAATAGCCTAGTGAACATCCACGTGTACACTCACCAGTCCATGTAGAACAGTCGTCACTGCCATCACAATGGCGGTCAGTGCATTGTTCACTACATCCACTGCCGCCGTACCAATTGTGACTACACACTGTGGAAACAAGATAGTTTTAGTTAGTTGCATATTTTGGACTTACTTCAGTGAATAACAAGGATAAGTTAGTATTCAAATACTATTTCAGTTGAAAGAACGTAGTAACCTAAGCTTATCGAAAATTCAAACCACATCGACTATACCATATATATGAGAAAACAATGTTTGAACTACGTACATATATTAATATTTACTATTTATTCGGGACGAATGATTGGGCGTAACCATTACGCCAATAGTCTATCCCCTATTTTGATATCAAATTTATATGAAACTTAGTTATTATTTAGCAGCTTATCGGAGTGTTTCACATCACGTAATAAGAATACATATATTCACATACATGCAAGCGCACTCATGTTCAACTTTAGTTGAGCCAAACGCGACCGGTTATTATTTGGCTAAATTTAACAGCGTGCGTTATGAAGCAATACAGCTAGGGATATACTAGTCAAAAACACAAAACAATCCAAACAATTAGGACAATGTTCAAGTGATATTATGACACACATTGCTGTCTCAATCAGTGTCTATGGTAGTGGAATTTATTAATGGAAATTATCAGAATATGGCGCGATGGCGATCAGTGCGTAGTTGATAAACACAATGGAGTTGTCACCATGCCATTTAAGATTCCTCACTGAGGGTAAAATAATTATATGTTTGGTTAAAGGATTTCACCGGTGTAATACTTCTCAGTCAGTGTCGATGCCCGCTAATCCACTGAGCACGTTGCCGAAAAGAGTTTTGTCACAGGCCGCCCCTAACTGAAATTATGGCGATTCGTGCGACTGAATATGACACTATGCATTATGCAGTCTGAATCGTTAATCTTCCTTCATGTGACGTCACATCAGAGACTACTAGCGACACACAGTGTCAATCCTGAAAGGCTGTCTCAATTGGTTTGTATCTATCGATTGTTTATACATAAGCGGCTGAACCATCGCAGAAGAAAATTAGCACGGAAGTCAAAGGTAAGTAAATAGTGCTTTATTCTCAGCCAATATACGCCTATCCCATGACATTCACCTGGTCAGGTGATCCATCTGTACTAAATTTTCTACATAAGGAACGCTCTTTATTGTTCATATTTGCCCCTTTAAGTCGTCATAGGTCAACGGAATATATCAAATTATACTCTACGTGTCAATTTATCCACGTGGTTCAATTTTCACCGACCAGATTGCAACAATGTTGTGTATATGATTAATTATTTAAGTTAATTAATTATTAGTGCCCTTTTAAGACATCTGATGTCAACGGGGCCTATCTAATAAGATTCCTCTGGTCAAATTACTCATATTGTGCAAATTTTCAGCTCCGATGGTCCAGCTTTTTCTGTAGAAATCATCAGTAGATAAAAGCCACTTGCGACAGCCTATCGGGTTTTACTAGTCGCTAGTAGTCCCTCATGTGACGTCACACGGAGAAAGGTTAACGATTCAGACTGCATAATCCACAATGTAATTATCAATCGCATGAATCGCCATAACTTCAGCCTATCACAAAACTCTTTTCGGCAATGTGCTCACTGGATTAGCAGGCACCGATATTGACTGAGAAAAATTACACTGGTGTAATCCTTTCATAATACATACATTAACGCACGCAAGTATATTTAGGTGCATGCGGGTATTTTTTATCAAGCAAACGGTCATTGTTTTGAATGAGCAGTTGGCTACATGCGTTTTCAATGAAAGTATGCAGGAAAGTACATGTAAATATAAACATAAAAGATAATACATTAAATTTTTATATTGTGGTGATATCGAGAACGACCAACAGTGTCGTTTACCAGGTTAGGTAATTTGATATAGGATTTACGTGTACTGCTGTTTTATACTCTCAAAATGCGACACTTTTTGAACGATCAAAGCTGTCCCGTAGGACATAAACCGTGCTAGAACATCAGCATTCAATACATAATAGTAATAACTATATTCACTAATCAAAGCCTTCTGACACGGGCCTTCCTCAGTGATGATATAAAGTACATATTCGGTTACATGTTACTTAACTAGCTGAGTCATTAGCACGCCCGCGTGTATACTGTTGGCCAAATATTAGAATGATGTGGTCCGATGGCGGTTCTATAAATAGAAAAGTGGTTTTTCCGGTTTATTTAAAAGTCGAACTGCGGGACCAGGAGGCCGAGTCCGGTAAAAGGTGTAGTGGGAATTTCAATTTCGTTTATTGTCCTTTACATTATTATGTCAATAATGTTGGTTTTTGGTTTGTGACAAGCTATGTCAATTACCAATAAAAGAAATTTAAAAGATAATTTGTAAGTCTTATATTTCAACTTTTATAGATATTTTTCGTTCTGCAGCTTACTGATGGTTGTGGTCGGAGACGGCCGAGTTGGCCACCGGTTCGTTAATTAGGTGCTGGTTGTTATTGTTATTTTAACGGAATTCTGAGTTGGTCATTCGCGAAACCAATATATTTTATATTCTATAATTAAAATCATGGTATATAATATATGATCTTGTTTATGGATATTGTAGGAAGGCTAATCTGGCCGTGTCAAATTGAGCTATAGCGATGGGATTTCTCGCAGGACAACACATTTCTGGTTTTCGTGGGGTGTGTATCCGCTGGATGTCTTAGAGTTGCATTATGTAACGATTATGGCCGCGTTAATTGCTTTCGATGTTTATGTATGAACAATGGCTGGGCCATGAACTCTTGGCGGGAACACCATACCTCCGAATTTAGAAGCTTTCTGGTGTGGTGAACGAGAAACCTGCAGTAAGAAGCCGTAGTTTTTTTTTTATAATTTGAGGATTAGTTGTTTTAACGGAATTCTGAGACGGTGCATTCATGTAACCAATATATTTTATATTATAAATTATATTTATGCCTAATAATATGATTTTGAGGGCGTTACCATTTCTGATTATGGTTTTCTTGTATAGTAATGCTGATTTAACTACACGCCCACTCTCACTAGTGGGCCACCCACAGCATTCCAATTTCCGACAGAACATTTGCCTTTAAATTGCTTTACCATGGCGACAAATTGAGAATCAGCCGAATTGCATCTCTATTAATGGGAATAATTCCACATTTCGTGAGTTTTCATATTGAATACAATGTGGTTCAACTATTTTAACAGAGGAAATTTCAAGTCGGGGGGGGGGTGCAAATGGTTTTGCACAAACTGGGGAGTTTAGCCTGGTCCAAGGGTGGGGGTGCAGCAGGAAATTCCAAGGTGGACACCCCAACGAAGAATCTCTAGCCACATCCTGTCGGCATACACATTGATGGTATGATATATGTTTGATTAATATCACATGCTTTAACAGAAAAAAGATATATTTAGGTGCATGTATGTGGATATTTCGACCAGGCAATGTGATCGGTTTTTGTTTTGAGTGAGCAATTGGCAGCACGCGTATTGAAGGAATGTATGCAGGGACATACATGTAAATATAAACATAAAAATACAAAACATGCTTCGGTGATATCACGATACGCAAATCACGTAATATTGCAGTAAAATATTGTGGATGGGAAATTCAGACTATAGTTTGTTGTTTTCAAATGAAATTTCGTACGATCTTATTTGATATGTTATCTGGAAGATCAACTATGCTGTTTATCAGAGTTATGTAATTATATCATTTATACGTGTAGAGCTGTTCGTACTCGCCAAATGGGGAACCTTGTAACCAAAAACTGTCCCCAAAGCAGCCCGTTATCGTGGATATAAGCACATAACGGTCGTATTTTAATTAGAGAAATGAGCTCATATTGGCATTATTTAGTATCAATATGCGGTTTATATGGACATTAAACGCGGTTTGTAAAAACAAAATCATCATCATAATCAAAACCAATATCATCGTCGTCGTTATTGTTATCACCGTCCGTTGTCGCGGTCATCTCAATGATATTATCGTTCGTCGTCCTTGTTGTCATCAGAATCAAAATCCTCATCATCGTTATAATCCTCGTCATCGTCGGCATATTTTTTAATATTTGATTGTTAGCATATGTTTATAAATAGTGTATAGATAAACAGTTAATCAATCATCGCCATCATAATTGTCATCATCATCGTTATCAATCCGTTAATCTCAATGCCAATCATCCGATGTCAGCAAATGAAAGATCCTTTCAAAGAATCATGCCGCAGTGGTTAATGGCCGACTTTTAACTTTAAACATATTTTCATGTATCTAGAACTATAATATACATAGGGATCCGGGCACAAGTTAGAAAACTTACAACTTGTCTCTATCCAGATACAATCACGAAACGTACATATTTACACTCAAACATGCATTCGCGTTGTGGAACATGAATGCAGGACGTTGGTTGGTCGAAATTACGTCACATGACGTCGCGCGTTGACCCCAACTTGCATCCATTTTTGTGTAGACGCAACTTGCTCCGAGCCACGATAATAACGTTGGAAATAGACGCTTAAAAATCTGCCAGTTGACTCGATTAAGTGTAAATATAAGTAATGAATGTTGATTTTGTTGCGTTCCATAGAGTATGGATGCAAGTTGGTCTGACATTTTCATGTGTGGAACGCTTTCGCGTCCCACACAAAATGTCAGACCAACTTGCATCCATACTCTATGGAACGCAACAAAATCAACATCCATTTCTTAAATAAATACATAGCAGATACATGTATAGCACAGTGTGTTTATACAGAGTGCAGAGAGTGTGTGCTGCAGATGTTGGGGTTTCATCTGTATTCCTCTCTCGGTTATGAAGAAAAGCCCAGAATTCAGTGAGTTTGAAAGATGAATGGCGAGATTTACCATGATATCAAGCATGGGTTTGTTCAAAACGCTTTGTTTTAGCTATGAAAGATTGAGTAATGCGAAAAAGAGTCGTGTTCTTGTGGTTTGATATACCTTTAAGTGAACTTGAAGTTTAACCCCATATAGGAAATTATTCGCATCTAATGATTGAAAGCCATTAATACTTTGATTTCGATAAAAGTCAATTCTTAAATAAAGGATATACATGAAAATAGTGATTGGCGTCTTCAATGTCTAAGTTACAGGGGCATATAGACGAATCGGATATGTGATTATAAAACATATCCGAACGGAGATCACTACAATGAATCCACATTTTACAATGTATTGTATTAATGTTCCTTTTTCCTGTATAAACATATATAAGAGTGGGGTTTGTTATTGGATCTATAATCCCTAAATTGGCTTTGAAATCTAAAATGGAGGTTGCATTAATTATATACACAGGTAATTTATTCCATTCAAGAACAACGGGTGGGAGAAATGATTTAAAAAAATGTTCAGTATTAGCGAAATAGGAATTCAATTTATTTGGAAATCTAAAGTTATATTCCCAAAGGGGCATATGCATTGATAATTCTGTAAATTGCTTGCATATGACGGTGTTGCCTACGCCTGTGTAGTGTGCGCCAGCCTACTTCGAGCCATAGCTTTTAAAGTGATACTGTGACGATTTAGGCCGGTTATGATTCTAGCGGCGTCTTTATGTATGCGGTCGAGTTTTTCCAATAAAGAATCAGGTGCGGAATCCCATACGACGTCAGCATAATCCAAAATGAGAAGGATATACGCGTTGTAAAAAATTTCGAATGTCTTTATATCGAGATCGTTTTTAAATTTCCTCAATTGTGATAGTCTAGAAGCAGCTTTGTTTGCTGTGTATTCTATTTGTTTGTTCCATTTTAAATTTGATTGGAATTCAAGACCAAGGTGCTTATACGATTCTTCAAAGTAAATAGTTTCGTCCTGAAATATTGAATTTGGGGAGTTATCTCGAGGCATGAATGAAAATAATGCTGCCTTGGTTTTCTTGGGATTGAATGAAACTAAACAGTTGTCGGCCCATATACTGACCCTTTTGATGTCCTCGTTAAATTCTTATTGTAGGTGTTAAGATTGAACTGAAAAGCTGTGAGACATGTGTCATCAGCATACATTCGGACCGTTGATGTGAGTGAGGTTTTCAGGTAAGTCAATAATATATTTTAAAAATATGAAAGGCCCAAAGGACTGGTCTTTGGGGAACACCCGATGTGGTGGTTATAAAATCATAATAAGTGTTATCTATTCGGACCCTTTGTTTCCTGTTATGGAGATAGTCCGCCAGCCATTTAGAAAGCGACCCTGTTATCCCATATGCGGTAGTTTTGGCAATCAACCCTCTATGCCGGACTCTCCCGAAGGCTTTAGAGATCACAAAATACTCAACAAGTGTATACGCCTTTGTCGACGGTCTGACACAGCTGGTGATAAAGATCAATCAATTGAAATGTAGTGCTGTGTTTCGGAACGAATTTGGCTTTCGCATACTTTTTCATGTGGTTGACTTTGTTCCTCGATTTTTTTGTATTTTGTCCAATTATTTTCAGTGCTAGATTTGATGGCGACCGATCGCAATCTATCACGACATCGAATTTCACGTCAGATATCGTTATTGAACCACATGTTGTCTTTCGATCGTATCGTTACTGTAGTTTATGGTATAGTGATTTGCATTATTTCAAAGAATTTGTCATAACAAATTTGCATTACCCTATCAATGTCGTTCTCAGGCTGGAGGAGATCGTCCCAATTTACATCATTAATTAAAATTGCCGCCATTTGGAAGTCGCCGCGATTATAGTTCCATATGTTCCTTTGGAAAGAAGGGGGTGATAATTGATCAAATGAGATGGTCGCATAAACACCTAAGTGGTCCGAAATTTCAAAGTCAAGGATGTCGGCATCCCTCACTTGGATGTCAGGGCTTATAATGATGAGGCCCAAAAGCGTGGCGGATGTAGCAGTGATTCTGGTCGGAGATGTAATCACATTTCTGAATGAAAAACAATCCGTGGTATTTTTAAGTTTCGACGAGGGATCAAGATAATTTGAATTAAAATCACCTAGTAATATTACGTTATGGGAGATATATAACGCTTCATAATTGGATTCCTCGAGGAGGGTCCAATAATTTGGGGTACTGAAGTCTTCTGATGGTATGATAGACAGAGATAGGAGAATTATTTAAAGTTTACTGCGTATTTCTAACCACATTACAGAGGAGGCAAATTCGAGGCTTTCTCTGCGCTTGTGTAATCAGTTATCGTCGAAGTATACACAAATACCACCCACGACAATCCCGATCGGCTCGGATAGGAGGGGTGAATCCTTCAATAAGAATATTTTCAGATGGGTATGAAGGGTCCAAATGAGATTCTGTAAAGCAAAATATATCATGATAAGATATTATGTGATGGATTTTATTGCGGATGCGTCTTATATTTTGTCGGAAAATGGCCAAAGTGTCGGGATGGTTTTCAGTTACTAAATAATGTCTGGTCTAGTACAGGGCCATGATTGACATGGACTGAACCAGATATTATATGAAGAGCTGTAATTAAAACCAGGATCAACGGTGGTCTAATACGTGATCCACGAAATTATTTAAATATAAGAAAGCTGCATGTAACATGTTTTATTTTCTGCGACGGGGCTTTCTTCTTTGTATCAAAAAGTCCCGTCCCTACACGATGCTGCTCGACAGAAACCCAATACCAGATCGTGGTCAAGGCACAGTACATATGCATTACGGGTGTGTGTTGCTTGATTATATGCCGTTGATACACGCGTGCGCATAATACAAACACGTCGTACATCTCGTCATAAGATACGCTGCTAGTAGACTAAATGTGACGCAAACACATTGAATACAAGTGCACATTGTCATTCTTCGGAATCAGAGATAGATACAATTGTGTGAACATGTGCTAATGTTAGTAACACAAATGCATGCCCGCATCGACGGGAGAAGACATCCAAATAAACCAGGACTCTCTTTAAAAGTTACTACAATCAGAATTCTTGTCGATAATGTGTCCAGAATTCTTCTGTTCGCCCGTGTTTCTTGTAGACATGGCCTGGTTACATTTACACCTAGTTGGATGAATTCGGTTCTTGTGAATATTTCAATACATACACGCTTATCGTATAAGAATTGTCCAGTGGCCATTTGTCCATTCAATAGATAGGCACAAATATTTATGTAAACAACTATAGCAGTGTACTCCGAGTGAATTGCAATTGATAATTTCTGGTCGCCAGTCACATATCAATATGCACATGATACTCACCATATACCTCTAATTCACGGAAATGGAGGAGATTTCGGGTTGGCTGTTTGACGACGACATATTGTCCAGTCATAGACCGCGTGCATGTGATGTTGTAAACTTCTTTCGCATCACCACCGTCATTGACGTCCTGGTAACACTTCTCGCTAGTTGTCCAGGTATTTGGTTGCGTGCTGTTTGATACAAATATCTGAAAGCCGATGATTCTGTTTAGATTATCTGAAAATTAATGTATTTAGATCAACTAGATGGAAGGGCGCCCACAAATTTTCGAATACATGCATGTCAGATTTTGTCGTATAATGCCTTCAAAGTTAATATGGTACACTGTTATAACACCATGAGCGGTATGCACACCACGGCGAACGACGTTTCGTCACTTCGGACTAATATCGGTCACAAGCGCTATCGTTATATTCACTAGCATCTGTTTTCCATGGGAAATTGTCTCCCATAAGTTCCATAACGTGTGCCCCGATGTTACTGTGCACCAGATGTACATGTGTAACTATCGTGTAAAAACCCCTATTATATCATTTAAAAAACCATTACATATTTCCTATTCCTCACTAGTTACATATCACTTGGCATCCCGCCAACAAAATGACCGCGCGTTTTTACATTGATTCGGATGGATTAATAGCATTTCGAAAAGCCGCACATGACACCAACACCAGACAATGCAAAATTGCGTTGATCATTAAAGTTCAATTCTTGACCAACTTCGTTGCACAAACCAAAATTGACACAAAAACAAAGAGGCAAATTGGGAGACTATTATATATTCCGTCGCCAGCCCCAGAGCGCGCCATACTCACTGTCGTACACGTATACGATTGTAAAGCGTCTCAGCCAACGCTGTAAATGTATGCATTTGCAGTTTCTTTTAAGGATTTTGATTTGTTAAAAAGGCATAAAGCTCTATATTTCCATGTGATATACCAGGTCCTCAACTCATTGTGTTGCGATATAAGATTTCATGCAACTCGTCAACGACTCGTCAACTTTATCATATTCGTTTCATATCATCTTACAGTCCAACATAATTCGTATATATATTATACACTGCACACTTACACACAGGATACGTTTGTTACTTGATTTCTTGATCAGGGGTAGGGTTTTCTATTCCAAAGGTTCGCTATTCCGAAGGTTCGCTATTCAGAAGGTTCATTATTCCGAAGTTTCGCTATTCAGAAGGTACATTGTTACGAAGGTTCTCTATTCCGAAGGTTCGATATTCGGTAGGTTCATTGTTCCGAAGGTTCGCTATTCAGAAGGTTCGCTATTCAGAAGGTTCGCTATTCAGAAGGTTTTCTATTCTGGGCGTATTTAACCAGAAATGAATCAAAATTTGCACCCCCGACAAAAACCACACGAGGAATGAATGAAACTGTCAATGACACTGTAGCTCAACTTGGAAAGGGAATAATTTAATGTATTACAGTCAATGGAGCAATTAGGAATGTGGAAAGTTGAATGTCTAATACTAGTTTATAGACATGAAGAGAAAAGTAAAATCCAAGATGGCTGCTGACGGCCATATCTTCGGACGAATGACACCAAAATGATTGTATCCCATCTACATGTCATCGTTAACATCCATAACAAATTTGATGACGATCAGACTAAAGGTACGACCTGTAGCCCATGCTAAATAATTTAGTCATACAAAGAGTAAAATCATAGATGGCCGCTGGCGGCCATCTTTTTTGGACGAATGACCCCCAATATGACTTGTTCCCATCTACATTCCAATTTTAACAGCCATGAAAAATTTCATGATGATCAGACTCGAGGTACGATCTGTAGTCCGTGCTAAAGGATTTAGTCATACAAAGAGTAAAATCCAAGATGGCTTCTGGTGGCCATGTTTTTTGGCCGAATGACCCCAAAATTAATCGTTCCCATCTACATCTCAATATTAACATCCATGACTAATTTCATGATGATCAGACCAACAGTACGACATGTAACCCGTGCTAATGGATTGAATTTTGAAATCAAAGATGGCCACTGGCGGCCATGTTTTTCATCCGAATGACCCCAAAATGACTCGTTCCCATCTACATTACAATTTCAACAGCCATACAAAATTTCATGATGATCAGACTCAAGATACGACCTGTAGTCCGTGCTAAAGGAGTTAGTCATACAAAGAGTAAAATCCAAGATGGCTGCTGGCGGCCATGTTTTTTGCCCGAATGACCCCAAAATTAATCGTTCCCATCTACATCTCAATATTAACATCCATGACAAATTTCATGATGATCAGACGAACAGTACGACCTGTAACCCGTGCTAATGGATTTAATTTTGAAATCAAAGATGGCCACTGGCGGCCATGTTTTTCATCCGAATGACCCCAAAATGACTCGTTCCCATCTACATTTCAATTTCAACAGCCATAAATTTTTTTATGATGATCAGACTAAAGGTACGACCTGTATCCCGTGCTAAATGATTTAGTCATACAAAGAGTAAAATCCAAGATGGCTTCTGGTGGCCATGTTTTTTGGCCGAATCACCCCAAAATGACTCGTTCCCATCTACATGTCATTATTAACATTCGTCACAAATTATATGATGATCAGACTAAAAGTACGACCTGTAGCCCGTGCTAAATGATTTAGTCATACAAAGAGTAAAATCCAAGATGGCTGCTGGCGGCCATGTTTTTCGGCCGAATGACCCCAAAATGACTCGTTCCCATCTACATGTCATTATTAATATTCATTACAAATTATATGATGATCAGACTAAAAGTACGACCTGTAGCCCGTGCTAAATGATTTAGTCATACAAAGAGTAAAATCCAAGATGGCTGCTGGCGGCCATGTTTTTCGGCCGAATGACCCCAAAATGACTCGTTCCCATCTACATGTCATTGTTAACATCCATGACAAATTTTATGATGATCAGACTAAAGGTACGACATGTAGCCTGTGCTAACGAATTTAGTCATACAAAGAGTAAAATCCAAGATGGCTGCTGGCGGCCAAAACAACTCGTTCCCATCTACATGTCAATATTAACATCCATGACAAATTTAATGATGATCAGACGAAAAGTACGACCTGTGGCCTGTGCTAATGGATTACATTTTGAAATCAAATATGGCTGCTGGTGGCCATGTTTTTTGTCCGAATGACCCCAAAATGACTCGTTCCCATCTACATTCTAATTTCAACAGCCATTACAAATTTCATGATGATCAGACTAAAGGTACGACCTGTAGCCCGTGCTAAAGGATTTAGTCATACAAAGAGTAAAATCCAAGATGGCTGCTGGCGGCCATGGTTTTTGCCCGAATGACCCAAAAAAGACTCGTCCCCATCTACATGTCATTGTTAACATCCATGACAAATTTTATGATGATCTGACCAAAGGTACAACCTGTAGTCCGTGTCAAAGGATTTAGTCATGCAAAGAGTAAAATCTAAGATGGCTGTCGGCGGCCATGTTTTTTGGCCAAATGACCCCAAAATTACTCGTTCCCATCTGCATGTCAATATTAACATCCATTACAAATTTCATGACAATAAGACGAACAGTACGGCCTGTAACCCGTGCTAATGGATTGAATTTTGAAATCCAAGATGGCCACTGGCGGCCATGTTTTTTTTCCGAATGACCCCAAAATGACTCGTTCCCATCTACATGCCAATGTCAACAGCCATGACAAATTTCATAATAATCGGACCAAAGGTACGAACTGTAGCCCGTGCTAAAGGAAATTGTTGACGCATCACGCACACACGCACACACGCACACACACGCACACATGGACGATGGATACCAAGCCATGGCAATAGCTCAAACTTTACAAAGTAAAGTTGAGCTAAAAATACTATTACGCTAGTAGTCACATATAGTACATTTATACACCCCACTATAATTCCCAAATTGTCCCAGATGTCGGTTATTAATAGCAAGAAGACAGTATCATTTTATCGTTCATTGTGAAAAGTTGAAAACACGATGACTGCATGACTGAAATAAACTACATGTAAGAGATACAGTCTGTCCGAACTGGCAATCTGTATTTGAAAGAAGCATCAGAATTAAAAACCCACTTAATTTTCAAACCCCCAGATCACATATATAAAATATATGCCAAATCATATACCATTTGAAATAGGAAGCTCTCTAACATTGTATTATCAGCTTATCCGGTGTAATAAACTGTGAATATGTTGTTTTTGGTGAGTTACCGACGTGTTTTTTGTGCTTAATTTCAATCTGGTTTTGTTGCGCAAAGTGTATTATTTTCAATGGAGGGGAAATAACTCTATATTTTAAAGAAAGAGATTCCCCTTCCATTGAAAATACATTTTGGGTTTGAATTCTGTTGCATTCTGGAAGCCATAACGGGAGGGGGATCTTTTTATGATTTCAGCTGCTTTATATTTCTCTATGGGCATCTTCTAAGACACAGACATTTCAGATGGTGATGAATTATAGTATTTTAATCATATTTTATGGCATAGATTGTTATTAAAACCGTGCATCAAGGCACTATAAAAAATAATCGGTGACTCGAAAATTAAATGGGCCTTTAATTTAAAGTCATGCGATACAATGTCACAATTGAGATAGGCTCATCTCATACCCGTCTATTCAGCGATATTGTGCTACGCATTATGTTATGGCGCTCCAGTATTCATTATATTGCCCCACTGTTATAACCCGCCTTTAGCTGGCCTCTAAGATTATTGAGATATAATGTCATACGTAATGACATTATATCGTATGGAAACATAGAAATTGTATGGGCTGCGTGACGTGAATATGTATTGAAAAATAACGTCAATCGTAATGACATTAAATCTCAAGGAAACCCGCGAAAACAAAACAAAATCACATCTATTGTTTTTAAGTTATTTCCTTCATAAAAAGAGTCTTCGTGATGAAGAACCGTCCCAATACTTTTATAATATAGAATTAACCTTTAAAATAACAAAATCCTTCGGAATAGCGAACCTTTGGAATAGCGAACCTTCGGAATAGAGAACGTTTGGAATAGCGAACCTTCGGAATAATGAACGTTTGGAATATCGAACCTTCAGAATAGAGAACCTTCGGATTAGCGAACCTTCGGATTAGCGAACATTCGGAATAGAGACATGTCCTCGTTGATAAGGCACGAGTGCTAGCGCGGAAGACTCGAGTTCAAGACACATGCGCCGTATAAACAATCTATGGAATGACACTCGGGTCATTCTGTGTTTTGCACTCCACCCGTCATCGAATCCGTGAATTAAAAGGAACCGAATTACACGGTTTATTCAGAGACATACGTAGTTTGTGTTGTCATGTTTCATGATGCTTTTATTTTATATAGTTCCGGTTTTATTGTTGAAGCGAACGTCATTTACGTCGTGTGTCGTCAATGGTATGTCTATGGAACGCACGTTCTTGTCGGTTGTGTAAATATAGAACATCAGGAACATTGTAATTCTATGGAAAAAATCACCGAAATCACCCGGGTGGGGGGGGGGGGGGGGGGGGGGGGGGGGGTATGGAGATTTTTTTCCAGAAACAAGGCGGGTTGGGTGGGTATGTCGGGGTGGAAAAAATTAGTAATTCAGAGTAATGCAAATTTTTTCCTGCACTGAAATGAACTCGTGTTTGTCCACTATTAACCTTATATAGACTCTTATCTACATACATATATAATTTAAAACACATTTAGATCACTGTTGGGGGTCTATATATGGTTTTAGGGTCCAATACCGGTTCAAAATGCAAGCTTTATGTCAGGCATAACTCGAAGTAGCCAATATTGTGTTTGCTAAATCACCTGATAAAGTATGTTTGCCTATAAAACTGAATACAAATCCCCCGAAACAAAAACGATGATATTTTTGCATTTTTTGTTTGTTAGTGTACTACAACTGTTAAAGTCCAGCTGAACTGTAACCTAATTTGAGTATTGATATATCATCCCGTGTGTATCTAAGTCCCCTTAACACAAATCCGCAAAAAATCCCGTCAAAATATCCTGCAATTATTTTTTATATCTTGGGAACGAAACAGTCGCCGAAGATTTGTTTTCATTTTGCACTGCGCGCACATGGCTACTGGAGGAGCACGTGACATGACGTCACGGAGGGAACACAAATGCACAGTTCTGCTTTGCGTCATTGGCAACGTGCGGCTATAATGGCGATGGCAGGTCAGCGCTAACGTTGTAAAGATGATTTTGATCTTGCTGCATTCGAGCCTGATGACAATGATCCTCCACATATCGGCGAGAGACCGGTGACCGACGATCCGACAATAAATCATCGCATGCATTTGCACCGGTTCCCCCTCTTTCGGACCAAAAGTAGAAAGATAGGCTGCTGTATGTTGGTCTAAACGTCAACACATTTCCCAATCCTCAACAATAACTGAATTGAAATTCAAACAGTTAGACAGTTCAGCCTGTATCATGGCTGTATGTGGTGTATAATTTTCAACTTATGTTGTGTACGTCAAGCAGTTAACTGCGGGTGGGGGGGGGGGGGGCACATCCTTTCACCATTTATGCAGAAACTGCATATCACAAGTAGATCGCTCCATGATTAAATAAACAATTATGTTTTAACTTGATATTCACGATACTGGGTATTAGATTTGTTGGTATGTAATTATTTCATCTAGTCAGTCATGAACATAGTGAGCAGAAATCCGCAAAAGCTTGACCTATATATTCCATTACTAGTAGACCCTATAATCCTCCAATTAAATGCTCTTTATGTTTAAATTTTTCAACTGGCTTTATATAGACACCCAAGTTCTCATTGAGAATGTCTTGTCACTAATGGTATAGGTATAAGTGTGAAACATCAAACATTTTATACTATCAAGAATTTCCAAACTGCTGTCTACGTACCGATACTGACCTGAAGTCTAAATGCAGTATCATGCATGGCCTTTAGATTATCATATAAAACACATTTTTTGACAATCTGTCAACAAAACAAAAACCGCAAAAGGCGTACGTATTTATATTATTTTCAGTATGTATTATGTTTATTCAATTTATTGTTTCAAATGAATCAAGACCAGTAACGCACAATCTCCACACGGACCAACTATCTAGGGCCTATATATCTACCACACTCGGTGGAAATGTGGGCGTTCCTGTGCATATGACGAACGTAGTACTTACGAGGCCTACGGTACTGCGCTTTGATCACAAATCGAACGATATTTTACGCAAGCTACGTTCGCAAAAACAAAATAGTCCCTCGCGATTGCTGTTCTTATTTTAAAAATAATACCCATACATGCAGTGGACTGAAGGCATGTTAAAAGGTAACATAATTCCATAATTGATCTATCTTCTACGATAGTAGGTGTTTCATAGTCAACTTTAGACAAATTATTGTCGAGTATGGATATGCACACGCACGTGTATGACGTCGAGGTAAGGTCAGATGTATAGGTCACATCACCTGCATAATATTTGTTTGTGTTTATAGTTCAAATACCAGTTTGTTAATGCTCGGTTACTGCTTAATGACTGATGTAGTCATATAAATTCGTAGCCATGTATATAATTCGAAGTACCGTCAAGAATTTCTCTGAACAATTCGATTGGAATACAAGGAATTTATGTTTTGTTGGTGGAAATATTGGCGAAAATTCGTGACAAACTGACATGATCGACACAGCTCGTAACACGTGGAATCACGGTGGATGCAGTGCGGTACCTTTTCGTCTGATTTCATTTATATGCTTTCACAAATGGATTAATACATTGGTGATTCGTATTGGATTTTAATTATTCGAAACATTCAATCTGGTGAGTAGACTTACTAATGATTTTCATTGAATCATTACATTTCAAGTTCAGGTTCTAATCGATGTTTACGTCATGTTAGACTAGAATTAACGTAGAACAGTCACTTATATTACACTGATTGTTGATTGGTAGCCTTGTAAATCATGCTTAATTTTGCATAGTCATGCATAGCTGACATTTTGTATTGTCAAGGTGCCGATTTATGTATTCACGCTTGAGTAGAACAAGTCACGATTTACACATCGCCGAAAGTAAATCCTCATGTATGAACTATGATCCATGTACTACGACGTAGCCGTAGGTCTACTAGACTATACTGATACCCCCCCCCCCCCACCCCCACCACAAGGACCGTGAGTGCATGGGTGTTTATTGGTACCGGTATTCACGTAGATAACATTTTGTTTGACAATGTGAATCACACTTTTGTATGTCCCAGCTTGCATTTCACAATATTTGTGAAAGATCCTTCTTCAAAGTGCTTGGAACACAAGCAGCTGTATTGTGACAGTCCATTCCAAACTCTGGTTGTGGACAAACGCCGTCCACTGTTGTTGAATGGCTGCATTAATTATTGTGCCACTTGAACATTTATGGCTACAGTTTGCAGCCATGCAGCGACGAATACGTTTTATTCTTCAAAAAAATAAAAAACAATAAAAAAAAGACGATTTTAAAATACGTGATTTTAAAAACGGCGCATAAAATTTCTCCCGTCTGTGTACCCTCGGTGACGTCATTTCCGAGTCGCGACGGAAACACCCGATTCAAAAATGACTATTGTAAACAAAGAAGCCGTTTTATTCAAATGTCTGGAAATAGTACTTTTTTGTAAAAATGTGAACAAAATGGAAAGGATACATGTTATAAACGTTATTTAGCATGAGTTAAGACATATTTAGATATGTTTGGAGCTAAATTAATTGTATTATTCAGCTGGTCTTTAAGAACACGGGCTAATTGTTACATGGGACTAAAGGATTATTATGTCGACATGATGTTACCAGTCGTTGGACTCAATGATTACAAAAAAAATTATATTATATTTTTATTCCCAAATTATAATAAGATTATAGCCCCGTAGAACGATTCGCCCTGTGTCACACAAACAGTAACCATTGTAGTGCTATCTCATCATTCCAGACGTCAAACTATAGTTTCTAGCATATTGACTGGCCCTGCGTGGACCACCGGTCAGCCATCACATTGCTGTACAATGCACATGTACCTGGAAGTCGCCTAGTTTTGACACTGGATTTTACAACAATATAATGCTCAAAATTATGTTGCATATATGTTAGATTTGGTGTTTAGGCAGGGTTATGCATAGTTTGTTTCAGAGAATAAAGTACCTTAATACGGAAGCTTAGTACCGCCACATCTAAAAAAAATATATATAGATTGGCGTTTAAACGTAACAAAATTGGCGTTATAGTAACTCGAAATAAAATATTGATTGGCGTCTCTTTAGTTCCCACACTAGCTGTATAAACCACCCCGCCATCTCCCTGCAGCTATAACATGATACCGACGGCGTGTTCCCGGGTATATATCAAGTACCAGACGCTATTTCCCCATAAGTATTTGGCTTGTCGGAAAGTATCCCGTTGCTCAATAAATGGTGGTAAACCTGTTACTGTGTTGACGCAGTGAGGGTAATCTATTGGAGTGACAGCTCCAACTGGGGATAATGAGCGTAAGCCGGGACGTGTGTCGTAATATGAGAAAAGTCGACACCTGAGTATAAGAGCCCTGGGCAAGCTAGTATCTTTGACTTTTTCATTGGGATTAGTTCAATAATAGTATATTAAAGTATATGTATTGCGCGTTTCGTCAGCTCTGAAATGTATGCACACGAATGTCACATTGTGACAATAAAATATGTCTTATACAAATGATCCTTGCTCCGGATTTAGACCAGTCTTATTTGGAAAAAGTCACCAACTCCCAAAAGTATTTTGTAAACAATTCAAAGCAAATGTGTTCTGTTTTCTTCTTATCTAGAAGACAATTAAAGAGAGGATATCTATGATATTTTAAGTGGATACCAGAAATATCTCATGATATGGCCCAAGGACTAAATTTCCTGACCAACTTATCGTGACCGAAAGTACATTGTTTCTGGAGATAATGAGTTTCTGTTGCTACTTCCAGAAATAATGTATTTCCGCTGGCGAAAAGTGCAGCTAGTCGCTCGCGAAAATAAATAAATATATTTGTCCGGTATCAATACAGAACGCTATATATCCTCTATTTCGTTCAGCCAAAATAACGCGATGTCACGCTACGAAATTCAAGTAAGGTTTTAAATATATATTTTCAGAACGGTGATGTTTGCGATTGTTTATTACTATAAACTAACATGCAAATGTAACATTTATCAACATTTTCGACTTCAAAAACACCTATTATATAACACGTCGTGCTAAGTGTGGAAGTTCATCTTCGTGCAAACACTGTATGGCATCACCATTTAAAATTTAGCATTATAGAATATAAGAGAAATTTGAAACAATCCATATACCGGTATATATGTGTGCGAATACACACTATTTTATCGCATACGTCAGAAACACCAGAAACATATACCAACATTATCAGAAAAAGGACCGCACAATGTACAAATTGTGTTGATATAGATCTTTCCTTGTACTCAAGAAACCAAACATGTTTGAGAAAATAGTTTGTGAAATCTTCGATCAAGCAATTTGTAACATAAGTACGTCCGACTGAAACATGCATGTAACACCAGCCATTTGATGTTCAGCGGTTTGAAACAATAATACATCATTGTAGCTGAGCTGTCGTGTGTCCACCACTGGTCAAGTGGTCATGCTAATATGCTATGATGCCGGTGGTCATGTTGAATTGCTATGATGCGGGTAGGGCAAACTGATTCCGTTACCAAAAGTACCGTTATTTTTCTAAAGTTGTAATTTTCACGGTGATTGTATAACTAGAGCGATTTGATAAAAAAAACATTCAAGAACATATATATTTTTGAAAAATATAATAATAATTGCGCTGGTGTTTCTAAAACGACGCAAATAGCCATCTTGATTATAGTCGATTTTCAACTAATGCAACCATTATTAAAGTCACGGGCGGCATTTGTTGCAGAAATATTTATATTTGTTCAAATCGCCATCAACAGAATGAACGCCAACATATATACAGTTCCACACATATGCCAAACATAATCAGCGCATAAATAGTATATTGTCGTCAAGACGTACAAATGTGTACGTAAACAAGAGACTGCTCGTGTTACATAAGTTGTGATTCTGTTTACATAACAGGCCGAAATTATATTGGATAATCATACAAAAATGATATAAACGCTCTCTATTATTTCCATATTAGGAAAACAGTAACAAATAACGCTCTTTATGTTTACCATACCCGGATCTAAACAAAAGCCAGAAAACGTAACGTTTTTTGCTTTTGTTTACATAACAAAGGGGAACAAATTGACTATAACACTGTTTATGCCATATTTATGATTGGCATACGAACAAGGTCTGTCTTTTTCTTACTATTCCTTCTGTTTATGGTGGTTTTTGACATAGATGAATATTTGAACACCATACCCACCGCGAACGCCGGCCGTATCTTTAAAAATATTTCGCAATAAATTTGTTTTTGAATGTTATAATTTGATACACATAATGGATTTTCATATTATCGGAACACCGCGATTGAGACAAATTAAAAATAAAATAACGGTAATTTTTGTTAACAGCAACAGTTTGCCCTAACAGCATCATATCAATTCAGCAGGGCCCAACCGTATTAGCATGACCATTTGATCAGGTGTTGTCGACAATTCTTTGGTTTGAAATTATAAATGAGTCAAGTCGTGCAATTCACCAAATTTTAAATTATATCATGAAATGTGTTGCGTGAACAATTAATATAGTTGGATAGTTTGAATGTTAACTGAGTATATCAATATACAGTCGATATACATTGGGTTCTCTATGATTTCCATGCACTATATATATTCTTCCATTTTCCACTTGGCATAGTTGTTAGTATGCCTGGCTATTTCGGCATACTTCGATGGCGAGAACATCAAATTGAAATAGTCCAAAGCTGTTGCTGTATCAGTGTCGAATTCATCTGGTATAACTGGCCCTGTCATTTGGGTAAATGGCGGAAGTGATACCTTTCGAAGTTTATATGACCAGCCAATCGGGTTAGTATTCAAGCTACTATCGGCGATGGAGGTCAGATTGTCGCTGGTAGCGGGTGGAGAGTAATCGTCATCTGAATCCTCTGATGACGAGAAACTGCAATCTCCGCTAAAATTGCTATCATCTCCCATTAACATGTCGATCACTTGCTGTTTCGAAAATTTTGCAGCCATATTGTTCGTAAATACTTAGAATGGTACCACTGATGTCTGTCCCCAATATAAACCCCAAGTAACACAGCATCTGTCGCGCGCGATGCCCACGGTGCCACGTTTATTGTTATTAGATAGGCAAATAACGAGTTGACAAAACCGGGCGGTCTCTATTAGAAACTAGCGGGGAGCATAGGGGCGACCCCATTAGTACAGTCTGGGCCTAGTGTGGCGCTCTAAAGCGCTTGTGGGGAAGTCTGGTAACGCGCTCTTATGCGCTTCTAGGGATATGCTGCGAGGCGTCCACAGGCGCTTATGGGGAAAATAGTGCAAAGCGTCCAGGGACGCTTATGGGAAGTAAAGAGTTAAACGCCTAAATTCGGCGTTATTACTCGAAAATAAATATTTATCGGCGTTTAATCGCCAACATTCGGCGTCATAATGAGATTAAAATCTATATCTATCGGCGTTTAAACGTAAAAATTCGGCGTTATACTGATAGAAAAATATATCTTTCGGCGTTATAATTAGGAACAAAATATGTATATCGGAGTTTAAGCGCCAAACGTCGGCGTTTCGATGAGAAAATAAATATATATATCGGCGTTCAAACGCACTACTTTGGCATTATATAGGGACTGGTGAGGCTTGCATATGGAAACAGAGCAGCATAGCAACTGATGGTGTGGGTCTTCACGCGTTTTGGACTATATTTCACCACATGTAGTCTACAGCATGGAATATACATGTAATGCATAATTTTAAAATGATACATTAAGATGTCCTGCACTACGGAAGCCGGTTACGGTAATCCGATTGATATACAATGTACACATAAATGCGTTTATTGGCTATACGTTTGCGTGTAATTGCAATACGTTTGGAATATTCGCAATAGCAGACATTTTATACAGTTTCTTCGCAAAATTTTCGCGATTATTTGAATTACTTTTGCGAATATGAGCAATATCATACATAACAAGCACCATGGCAGTATCATGGTAACACACCACATTGTATAACCGCCGTATATAAAGTACAATGGAATCACGGTAGTATTGACCAATATACCATGTGGTACTTCACCATGGTAGTACCAGAGTACTTTACCACATGGTAGAATGGACGAAAAAATATCGTGGTCATTTACCATGGTAGTATCAGTGTATTTTATCATGGTATAGTACCAGGATAATTTGCCATAGGAGAAAAATGGTACTGTACCATGTTATTACATTGGCACTTAACCATGGTAGTACCAGCGTATGCTTTTAAATTAGAAGCCTTAACATTTGATACAACATATTGGAAGTCACTTCTGAGAAGTTTTATTACCTTAGGTGTTAAACTGTTCTTGACCTAGCCCACATAGTTATAATATATGTTTTGGACGTTTCGTAGAATAGTAACAAAACTGTTGTCTAAAGCGGTATACGCTGATTACAACTCAACGGGCGTTAGCACGCTGTTGTATTATAAGCTAGAATAATTCAATTAAAGGGTGTCACAATGACAGCCTATTGTGACGTAGTAGAGTGAGTGAGTTAATGAGATCAGTAAACTGAGTCACTTTAGCAGCGTCTTCCAGACTGAACAGGTGTATTTCGCCAAATTTCCAGCACAGTTTTTGTGAAAACTGGGCATAACAATTAATATAAGATTGAATGTATTTAAGATGACATGTCAAAACGTCATATAACATTTTAGAAAATTAAGATGGGAATAGCACTTGACATACAATGCTTCCAGAGCGTTTTGCCCAAAGGGTTTTATCTCTGGTTTAACGCAGGTTGTTAAGTGTAGAATTTTGTTAGCCGGGAGCCGCTGGGTTATTTTTGTGTATGTTATATGTAACACTGTATCAGAGTTTAGATTGTTTATAACATAATGTGTATGCCACATGGAAGCATGTCTTTTTGCTTAATTTATTAATTTGGTTTAGTCGATAAACTCTGAATCGTTCCACGGCTTCCGGTTTGTGTATGACTGTACATATCTAAATACCAATAAAGACGCACGCTATCTGCTATATATGTTTTAGTTGTATCTAGTCTAGCGTAGACCAATACTATACCAGTACCATGGTAAAGTACCCTGGTATTACCATATAAAGTACCACAGTATTATCATGCATGCTGCATTTTAATATAGGTTTGTTTCAGTCAGAGATGGATTCTGAGAATAACTGAGTGCTAAGTTCCCTAGTATTAATGTGATTTTGAATGAGGTGAGGTAATACCATGCTGTACCATATGATGTAATATGGTGCTATTTTTTATAAGGGATGTGTTCAAGTTTTCCTCGAACAAGTGATCTAATTATATTAACATGTTGTAACATAATTACAGCTATGGTAAATTCGATAAGATAACACGATTTCAACATAGCAGTATCACATGTTATTTGATAACGGTAGCATGGTATAATACCATAGTACAGTACACAGAGAAACCATGGCGGTATTACGACACAAGACATCACACAATCGGTATTACGACGGTAGCATCAACTGGAACATATATATTAGAAAAAAGTCTTCTCGGCCAACAACAATTGAGTTGATTCTGTTTTCGACCGAGTCCCGTCTCGTGTCTCTTTTATAACAGATTTTACACGCCCATAATCTTGAGCGGCAGTTATCTTGCTTGCCTGTCTTCGGATTAGGTCAAATTGCCTTTTTCCACATATGAACTTAGAGGGCAACCTTTCTAAAACATGATGAGATACCAAACATTCGTATTGACACATGTATATGCGTAAATGCCCAGACTGCACGTGTAGATGTAGTACGTCTTGTTAATGAAAGTCTGTTATAGAAGAGTGACGGGACGACACTCGGTCCAAAAGCAGCATAAACCCAACCGATATTCCAAGATGTTATGGACCGAGAAGACTAGGTCTACATATATAGTAGAATAATGTAATCTAATATGACAAAAGACACTTTACAACGGCATAAACTTTAGCAAGGTACAGTACATATACATTTAACTTTACCATGGTAGTATCATACTACCATGTAGTGCCATGGTAGTACCAACTGTATCGTAGAGTTACTTAGAACAGTGCCATGGTATAGTACCCATTTAACGTGGTGGTACCGTTATAGTACCATGGTATTACAATTTTAGTTCCATGCTACCATGGTAGAGTTAAATGTACCATGGTGCATATCGCGTTACAATGGTAGTACCTTAATACAACCACAGTAGTATCATTGTAGTAACATGGTGCTTTGTATATGGAACTTTTGCGTTTATTCTCAATGCTTTTGCGTTTATTCCCAATACTTTTGCATTATTTATTAAATGCAAAAATATTGCGAATAAACGCAGAAATATTGCGAAATCATTAAGAATATGAAATAACGAGCATGAGTGAAACACAAACGGAGCCATGGCGGAAACAGTACAGTGACCACATTGAGGTTAGTTGCAAGCATTTTGGGGTCGCTTTGACTAACCCACACCTTTCAATGAGTCACTACAACTAACTCTGGTGTTAGTCATAGTGACAAAGTTACACCAGAATTAACTCCAATTACAACGCCTTAAATTATGCTTATTATTCATTACTAAATATTAAATGTCAGTTGCATCGAAGTTCTATTGGATCTATAATTGAACGAATGTGATGGGAGGATATAATGGCATTTATATAAGAAATTCACTCCCACATCAAAGGCTATACCATATTTGGATAAAATGTTCTTATTCCATGACAACACAGGCATCTCGAAAAAAAATAACTAGTTAAAGAGACATATACCACACTATTGTTACCGATATACGTCTCAACAAACCAGTATTGACATATGTGTTGGAGAATAGATTGAAAGTTTTCTCTCTACTTTAAATTGGGTCTCTGATTCTGAATAATATATCATCTGGTTGAGCATTGAAATTATTTGCACACAATTGCCACCAAACATATTCCAAGTTACTCAGAAAAGTTAGTGATTATGACTCAATCCTGGTCACTTTGACTAACACGATTGTAGTCTAATGACCTAGGTAGTCGCTTTGACTAACCAGTTATTAGTCGATACGACTAACATCACCCTAGTCATTGTGGCTAATTGTCTGCCTCAGTCATTATAACTAAGCTCAGTTAGTGATCATGTTGACAAACAGTTATTGACTAACAATTTTCTTCAATGTATGCAGCATCTAGTCAACACAATATGTCCGCAGTGAATAATTCAATACATACTTCATATATAGCCAGTCTTATGCAAGGTCACCACCAACCAGGTCAAATTGCTATGTATGGGTCAAACTCCTATGTATGGCGTAACCCCACGTAAAAGCTATGGCTACCCACATAACCCATGCCAATCACCATGCTGGTGAAGTCGATGTCAATCTCAAGCCTCAGGCTATCGGCCACCGAGTATGTCATATCCCAGCATCCATGGCAGTCCCAATTATTCTGCTAGGTACTATCAGCAGTCCGTGGACAATGATGTCACAAACCAACTCCACTTGGAATTCCATACACATCCTGGTGCATATCTTGGGTACGAATATGAACCGCCACACCCACATACCAAACAGTGAATGTATCACTAACAAGCGACCAACAAGCGACCCTTATAAGACTGAGCTAATCCAATGAGTAGTTAACAATTAATCTGGAAAAAGGAAATTGAGCTAAAACATCAAGTAATACACACCATCCAATCTTTGATGGAAGATGTACACGAGTCGGTCGATGTTGTAACTGAAGTACTGGACTTGATAAACAACAAATCATTGCGTAAATACGCACATAATCGACCTATTAGTATTCATATAGTTTAATATTTGATTAATTTATTATGAAATAAGCAGATAATGGACTCATATCAGTTAATCTGTTTTATGGCGCCGGTCACAATAAAAACACATTTTAAAGAGCATACACCTAATACGTCGTGAGTAGATATATTTGTGTCATTGTTCGCACATAGTGCACCTACCACGAAGTCATTATGAGTCGATAATGTTACTAAAACTCTCTCATCTTCAGATCTTTATCGACTAAAATGAGGAGATTCTAAGCAGGGTAACGACCTAAAACACCATTATATTATAAGTAGACAATGTGCGGGTTTTCCGGAGAACAGGCTGTGATAGAAGACTATGCTGATATGCGCTGTCTTTGAAATACAAGCACACGTAACATTTTATCCACCATAAGACAACTATATCATGATAAGCACAAATATCTAATGGACTGCACAGTACACAGATGACGGGGAACTCTCTGGCCTGTGGGACACAATCGGGGGCAAAAAGCCGATGCATTGACTTGCGATGTTGGTTCTTCTTACAATAATGGTCCTATGGTTGAATCAGCTACACAAATACCCACTCGCCACGAACCCCCGGTTTAATATATGTCCACAGTCACTCTAACCCCTTGGTGAAGAAGGCCGTTGTATCGAGTTACGGCATTGGTCCTACTTAATTACCAACTGGTTTGTATAACTAGTGGTCGCAGTGAACTTTTGGTTGGAGATGTGACTGCATTGTTAAATGACAATCCTGGTTTCTCTAATCAAATGGATTTGGCGTACGAGTGTGGCAATGATTCCGCATTACTATTATAGAACCACCGGTCCACATTATTTGTCCATCCCAACAATCCAGCCACGTGATCAATCAATCGTCAGCAGAACTTGATTTACCAGTAAAGTGTGCAAAAATACCAGAAGATTGAGATATATTCTCTGGTGAAGAAGCTGATATCGTTATACCTGCTAATGTACTGCACTGTTAATGCCAAATAAGCCAATTCCAAAAGGACATCCAAAATGGCCGCCCATGACCAACTATCATCTATAATCTATTGGATCCAAAGATGTATAGTCCAAGAGGACAAAGTGGTCGCTGATGACTAAACATAATTGTATAGTACGGGGGCACATACTAATATTGTTCCAGTGAAGATGACATCCAACATTGCATTGCAGACCAACCCGGTGAGGTTCGTAAACATTTTCCTGTACATCAACTGACAAGACAGTTATCTTTACGCCGTCAAATGATGACACTCTAGACAATATGGCATCTAGACGGGTCATCAATGACCATCCATCGGAAGACAATATGGTGAACAAAATATCATCAACAATGGCAAAATAGGATGTTCCTTCACATAAGAGGGTCAATGCTAAGGGTTAAAATCTTTTGTTCGTCCAAACAGTCTAACTTTATGGCCAAACAGTTGGCTTCTGTAATGCTGATTCGGCAGACCTGGAATCATCCAACGTTCCAACATTTCAGGAGTCAATGCCTACGACACTCTGTCGACATTTCTGAGTCTGGTTCATTTGACTCTTCAGATGTTCTCGTGGGTTTGTGTTCATTTACCGATGTGTTGATACAAAGAAAGAAGCTAAGACGAACCGAACCACCAATTGCATCATGGACTCATGACAACTAGTGTCAGTCAAGAATATAGTCGCTGTGTCGTGCTATAACCCCACGGTCAACACGATGAGCTGGACAATCATAATCAACACTATGCGTATGAAGACAGATGGAGCCAAATATTGTACGATATCTGGTGGCAAGTCAAATACAGCAACAATACTCTCGACGATAGATTGTGCATTAGCCGAGATATTGCAATATTATACATATTCCATGGCAAGTGACTCCAATGAGAAATACATAGCTTCAAAATAAATCATGTTCTCTTTATCAGTGTCCTTGGGATCGCGTTGGCAAATTAATACAGAAAACCAGGTGTGGATCATAATTACAAATTAAAATGAGCAGATCCACGGCCAGTGTACATGATAGACAAATACAATATTTCTTGTCGCCGGGTGTCGGTTCAAGCATGTACAGGCACATTCATTGAACATAAGAATTGTGCTTGTTTGCAACGTTCATGGAAGCCATCACATATAAATAGAAATAAACATACATGCCTAATGCGGATATGCGTTTCAGGTCGTGTAAGTTATTCGTATGGTTCCGAGCAAATCAATGTGAGTCCATGCGAGACACTCCACGTTCCATGATAAAGTCTTACAATTATGATGTGAAACGAGCCTTCTCTCGTCTACAAAGGTCTGTCAGATTATGAGTCACGGAGAACAATAGAAGTGATGACGAAATGAAGCCTGGGACTATCGAAATGATGACCAAACTAGCAATAACTTCCAGTAAGGGGTTGTGTAAGTAGTACGATAAAGAGACATAAACTCATTTAATGACTATACTATGGATGAGTAAATTCAACACATAGGGTTGCAATGTTGCTAACGGGTACCAGGTTAACTGATGTACTACCAACATTTATTCTGCGTTTATGTGTTGTCATGGATAATGCCGGTTGCCGGTATCTCTTTATCTCACTATTGATGTCTTCCCTGAAACATAACACCAGGTATCAAGTTCACGGTTACCGATCGAGTGAACCGATAAGCGATCGCCATCAGATAATCATCATGGTCAGATTAAACATACGTACACGAGGATGTACGTTCGACGTACACGAGGATGTAAGTTCGACAGAAAGAACTTACAGTGCCTACGACATGTGTTCATGATCCAGAAGTCAACTGATCATCCCATGAAACAACAGTGGGCAAAGGAATCAACTGGTATGTGATTAGTCAGAAAATCATGATATCGATACACTAGCGAAAAAAATCACAGAAGAATGAAGAATGCATGGTAGTTGGATGATATGAAGAACTTAACTTCCACTTCATAAGCCAGCAATATGCCGGTGCCTTCTTCAACCGACTCCAGTCCCGTTGCACGTCAGATACAAGTGTTCGTCAGTAATACGATGACCAGGATCCAATGTGCCACCAAGACCTGGCAACTGGGCCCATGACGTAATACCAGTCTTGACGGTATGTGGACACGCTAATGGCGATGCATGGCGAAGTGACGTCATTCACAGCTAGACACACACACACACACACATATATATATATATATATATATATATATATATATATATATATATACACTAGCAGGTGGACCCGACTTCGTCCGGGCTGTTTCCCCTCTGCTTTTCGGCGAATTGCGCGGTTTTACCCGATTTGACCTTGAATTGGTCCGGGTTGTTTCCCCTCTGCTTTTCGGCGAATTGCGCGATTTGACTTTGAATTGTCCATTTTGAAGGTCAAGGTCAGGTGGGGTAACGATTTGACCCGTCCAAAACACTGCCAGGATAAAAGTACCCGACAAAAGTACCCGTCGAAATCCATCCGGTTTTACCCGATATGACCTCGAATTGATCATTTTGAAGGTCAAGGTAAGGTCGGGGTCACGACTCGACACGTCCAAAACACTCAGTGGAGAAAAGTAACCCCACGTATAAAATTTCGTCGAAATCCCATCAAAATTCGCGATTTGACCTTGAATCGACCCGATTTCAAGGGCAATGTCACGTCGCACGGGCAAACGAATAGGCTTACGACACTCCCCATACGAAAGTATCCCCAGACACTAATTTTCATCGAAATCCCGTGATAATCGGGCGTTCGACCTTGAAATGACCAGATTTCAAGGTCAAGGTCACGTCGCACGGGCAAATTAATAGGCCCATGCCACTCCTCGGCCGAAAGTACCCCCACATACCAAGTTTAATCGAAATCGGCTCGGCCGTTTTCGAGTCCATCGCGAACAGACACACACACACACACAGAGACAGACAGATCAAAATATATAATAGACTAGCCGTGAGCCCGACGTTGTCCGGGCTATCCAAAACCCAAATTTCAAGTCGATAGCTCCACCCGTTTCCGAGATCTGGTCTGCGCATGCGCGAAGCTTGCGTCGCACGGGCTCGGCGACCCGATAAAAATCGTATCCGGGGCAAGATACATTCACATAGCAAATTTCAAGTCGATAGCTCCACCCGTTTCAGAGATCTCGTCTGCGCATGCGCTGCACGGGCGTCGCACGAGCTCGCCAATACGACAAGGATGACCGCCTGGTCAATCTACACACACGTACAAGTTTCGTCCCGATCGGTCGAGAATCGTAGATTTGTATAAATGACATACAAACAGAGGTCTTCAAAATATATATGAGACTAGCCGATGAGCCCGACGTTGTCCGGGCTATTCAAAAACCAAATTTCAAGTCGATAGCTCCACCCGTTTCCAAGATCTGGTCTGCGCATGCGCGAAGCGGGCGTCGCACGGGCTCGGCGACCCGATAAAATTCGTATCCGGGGCAAGATACATTCACATACCAAATTTAAAATCGATAGCTCCACCCGTTTCCGAGATCTGGTCTGTGCATGCGCGAAGCTGGCGTCGCACGGGCTCGGCGACCCGATAAAATTCGTACTCGGGGCAAGATACATTCACATACCAAATTTCAAGTCGATAGCTCCACCCGTTTCCGAGATCTCGTCTGCGCATGCGCTGCACGGGCGTCGCACGGGATCGCCAATACGACAACGACCACCGCCTGGTCAAACTACACACACGTACCAAGTTTCGCCCCGATCGGTCGAGAATCGTAGATTTGTATTAATGACAAACAGACAGACAGACAGAGGTCTTCAAAATATATATGAGACTAGCCGATGAGCCTGACGTTGTCCGGGCTATTCAAAAACCAAATTTCAAGTAGATAGCTCCACCCGTTTCCCAGATCTGGTCTGCGCATGCGCGAAGCTTGCGTCGCACGGGCTCGGCGACCCGATAAAATTCGTATCCGGGGCAAGATACATTCACACACCAAATTTCAAGTCGATAGCTCCACCCGTTTCCGAGATCTGGTCTGCGCATGTACGAAGCTTGCGCCGTACGGGCTCGGCGACCCGATCAAATTCGTATCAGGGGAAAGATACATTCACATAGCAAATTTCAAGTCGATAGCTCCACCCATTTCCGAGATCTCGTCTGCGTATGCGCTGCACGGGCGTCGCACGGGCTCGCCAATACGACAACGACGACCGCCTGGCAAAAACTACACACACGTACCAAATTTCAAGTCGATAGCTCTACCCGTTTCCGAGATCTCGTCTACGCATGCGCGAAGCGGGCGCCGCACGGGCTCGCCAACTCGACAACGTCGACCGCCTGGTCAAACTACACACACGTACCAAGTTTCGTCCCGATCGGTCGAGAATCGTAGATTTGTATAAATGACAGACATACAAACAGACAGACAGACAGAGGTCTTCAAAAATATATATAAGACTAGCCGATGAGCCCGTCGTTGTCCGGGCTATTCAAAAACCAAATTTCAAGTCGATAGCTCCACCCGTTTCCGAGATCTGGTCTGCGCATGCGCGAAACTTGCGTCGCACGGGCTCGGCGACCCGATAAAAATCGTATCCGGGGCAAGATACATTCACATAGCAAATTTAAAGTCGATAGCTCCACCAGTTTCCAAGATCTCGTCTGCGCATGCGCTGCACGGGCGTCGCACGGGCTCGCCAATACGACAAGGACGACCGCCTGGTCAAACTACACACACGTACCAAGTTTCGTCCCGATCGGTCGAGAATCGTAGATTTGTATAAATGACATACAAACAGAGGTCTTCAAAATATATATGAGACTAGCCGATGAGCCCGACGTTGTCCGGGGTATTCAAAAACCAAATTTCAAGTCGATAGCTCTACATAGCCCGACGTTGTCCGGGCTATTCAAAAACCAAATTTCAAGTCGATAGCTCTACCCGTTTCCGAGATCTCGTCTGCGCATGCGCGAAGCTGGCGTCGCACGGGCTCGGCGACCCGATAAAATTCGTATCCGGGGCAAGATACATTCACATACCAAATTTCAAGTCGATAGCTCCACCCGTTTCCGAGATCTCGTCTGCGCATGCGCGAAGCTGGCGTCGCACGGGCTCGGCGACCCGATAAAATTCGTATCCGGGGCAAGATACATTCACATACCAAATTTCAAGTCGATAGCTCCACCCGTTTCCGAGATCTCGTCTGCGCATGCGCGAAGCGGGCGCCGCACGGGCTCGCCAATACGACAACGTCCACCGCCTGGTCAAACTACACACACGCACCAAGTTTCGTCCCGATCGGTCGAGAATCGTAGATTTGTATTAATGACAAACATACAGACAAACATACAGACAGACAGACAGACAGACAGAGGTCTTCAAAATATATATGAGACTAGCAGGTGATCCGACTTCGTCCGGGCTTTGACCTTGAATTGACCATTTTGAAGATCAAGGTCAGGTCGGGGTCACGATTTGACCCATCGAAAACTCTCCCCCGATAAAAATATCCCTAGGTATAAAATTTCGTTGAAATCCGTTAATTTTTTAATTTAATTTGAGTTAATTCTGCCTTTTTAATTCTGCCTTTAAATGATGGTACCCGTCCCGTGATCGTACCCGTCCCTAAAAGAGGTACCTTTGTGGGTACCCGTTGTACGTGACACAACACGCTCATGTCTGGATACAGTCTTACACGCACACGCCCAGACCCAGACGTAAGAATCACATTACACACATACGCTCTTTATCGACGACACTGCGGATACGAACGCTCTTTAACTATCAACGCGATTAAACCCACCGTGCCAATGGCGGTAATGTTTGTGACTGGGCGTGGAGAATGGGTGCTCTGACGTTCTCAGAAGCGGTGCGATGACACTTCATCTGGGATTTTACCCTTAGATAGGAAGGTTGGGCTCAATCCGTCGGGCAGTTTTCGAGTCCATCGCGAACACACACACACACACACACAGACAGATCTTCCAAAATATATAATAGATACCAGAACAGACATGGCCACCGAAAGGGGAACACCTATATCAAATTAGCTGACAGTCAGGCTGAATACCTGCCTTTACCTGAGTTGTGAATATACAATAATTTTCAACAAAATAGAGGTGTGTTTGTATTAATACCGATACAACCCATCTATTCCGATAGTATACATGTATATAGTTATGTGTCCATCATGAAAGTAGCTTGATTTACGCACATAAAAATGTCCAAGTTACAAAATTATGTTCGAAATTCAAAGTTATTGCAAACCTATTGAACACCACCAAAGATATACGAAAGTCAACTCACCTATCCATCCACCATTTCTGTTGTAGAGAAGAATCTGTCGCACACCGAGAGCAGCACCGAGATCGACGTACCACCAAGGATAGTCTATACCGCCGACGTGAACACTCGATCGATCATACTCATTCCACGTGGTCTTCCGTCCATTTACGCCGTTAACTGCGAGTGTCGTGTCTTTATAAGACGCCGACATGAACGCTGATTTTCCGAAAGCTGCATTATCTGTGTGACAGTAGACAAGAAAATAGCGAAGACAACATTGAGTCTCATAAGCCAAATTAACATACCCTGGTTCATTTACTCATAATTTGAACTTTCTGGAGCATGTCACCCCGCCATCCCTGACTGCGACGGATAAGTATTTAACCACGGATACAAGAACAAGTCGACTACCACGAAAGCGCCCAAACCTGGATTGAGTCACGAGTAATTTAAAATGACGGATCCAATACATAGCTAATTCAAAATTAAACCTATGTGGTGCGACCAAACCAATACTAATAAAACTCAATTTTGTTTGGTTGTATGTTTGTGTATCCGCGTATAGGCGACCGAGCGGCTGGGCCATCGGGGCTGAACATTTACACATATATATATTTATTTGATTTGGCTGGAGGCGACCAAACGATTGGATCATCGCAGCTGAACATGTGTACATATGGGTAGTTTGACCTTCTGCATATTATTATACAGGTAACGTTGACCACATATGTCTTAAAATGGCACTACTAATAAATTTAACTAAATAATTAATAATATATCCAAAATGGTTGCAATCTGATCGGTGAAAATTGAAACAAGATGATAAATTGACCCACAGGGTGTCATGAGATAGATTAAGTTGACATCGGACGACGTATAGGGGCAAATATGATAAATAAAGAAAATTTCTGTACGAAAGATGTACGAAAATTGGCACAGATGGGTCGCCAGGCTAGGGGAGTGTCATCAATAATGAGTGTTTATTATCAGTCCAAAAGATATATGGAAACATGGGAATATTGGTGCACAAAAGTAAAATGGCGCGGAAAATGTCTCGGGATAGGTGCTGTTGACCTCAAATGATCTAAAGAGGCACTAATAATTGGCAACAGAGAGCGTTTATTATCAACTTAAATTATAGATGCAACTTTATCTGGAGAGTCATGCAACAGTTGCTGTTTACCCCGTATGACCAATGCATGTTTAAAATGGAGGGCCACTAATAGTTCGTAAATATTTGTCACCCCACAACATGGAATGTCATGGGATAGCCGTCTTTGACCTAATGTGACCTAATTACCAGTTCAGTTGATATGTGGGAATTGTGCGGGGAATTTCACAGGATAGGTGCTGTTGACCTCACAATGATTTGAAGAGGCACTAGTAATTATCATCAAAGAGCGTTTATCATCAACATACAATATAGATGTAACTTCATTCGGAGAGTCATGCACCGGGTGGTGTTTACTCCAGATAACTAACTATTGATTTAACTGACTTGTAGGTCACTAATATATTACGCGATCTTCATCCGAGAAACACCGAGTACCACAGCTAGTAGAACATATAATTATCGGATGTTGTCCGATCGACAGATCAACACATATGTTAACACTGGAGAGGTGTAGTAAGCACATTGCATGAACGAATGCCGTATTTTGCATTTGGCAATTTCGGGGATAACCGACCCAAAACCTAACAACTATTGTTTTATAAATGCATTTAGGAACCCACTCAAGGTTTGTATATGCATGAGTTAATCAGTATTCACCCCTTTAATTATGGAGTTCTTACACGTTTATCCTCAGTATACATTTATGTGGCCATCTTTATCTCCAATACTTGGATATATATCGGATAATCAACTATGTCAACACTCATACCAGTAAGCTCAGATAATTGATTTGAATAAAGCTCATGGCCACGACGGAATCAGTGTCAGAATGCTCCACGAAACTTCAAGTTCAATATCAAAGCCGTTAGTCCTCCTATTTAAGAAATCGATCAATAGTGCGAAATTCCCAGAAATATGGAAACTAGCTAATGTTATCCCAATTTTCAAAAAAGAAGACCCCGCTGACCCCAAAAATTACCGCCCGATCTCATTGCTACCATGCCTAGCCAAAGTCTTTGAGAAGGTTGTCTTGAAACAGATAAGTGCCTTCTTCTTAGAAAATAAACTCTTGTACTTTCACCAATCCGGATTTCTCTCTGGTCACAATACCACATACCAATTAATAGACCTATACAACAATATCTGTCAATCTATCGATAAAGGCCTCTTCACATGCGGCATATTTTGTGACATATCCAAAGCATTCGAAAGAGTATGGCACAAGGGGCTGATTTACAAACTTCAACGCTACGGTGTGAAGGGTCAGACATTACAATGGATCGAAGACTATCTATTAAACAGAAAACAAAGAGTCCTGATAAATAATACCTTTTCCAGCTACGAGGTTATCTCCGCAGGAGTCCCCCAGGGATAAATTCTGGGCCCTTTTTTATTCCTCGTCTATATAAACGATTTAGCAGATAATATTGACTCCATCACGAGAATGTACGCAGATGATACTTGTATTATGAGCAGCCACTGGGATCTGGATGAACTTTCTAAAATTATGAATAACGATTTGACGAAAATAACGACCTGGTCAAAAAACTGGCTCGTGAGCTTTAACCCAACCAAAACCGTAGGTATGTCTTTCTCGTTGACCCCACCCTCTCCAGAAATACCAAACCTTAAATTTATAAACGACCCTATCAGCTTTGTGGAATCTCATAAACACCTTGGTCTTGAACTACAACAAAATCTAAACTGGAACATTCATATAGAAAGTACAGTGAAGAGGATCGCCTCTCGTCTGGCCCAGTTGAGGCGATTTAAATATCAACTCGATAGAAAAACGCTCGAAAAGATATACAAAACTTATATATTAACACTATTCGATTATTCTGATGTTGTATGGGACTGCGCACCGCGTTACCTATTAGACAAGCTCGACCGCCTCCATGCAGATGCTGGCCGTATAGTCTCTGGACTGACACGATCGGTTTCTAATTTTGTTGTCCTGCAGGAGGTTGGTTGGCTTTCTTTGGAAACGCGGCGCCAATACCACAAGCTTGAAGTGATTTACAAAATAGTGAAAAATGAATCGCCAAATTACCTATCTACCATCCTCCCACCCAGAGCTAGCCAGGTCTCAAGTTATAATTTCAGACGCCCGGGAAAATTCTATTCTTACCGATGCCACACTGAGCACTACAAAAAGTCCTTTTTGCCCTCGGCGATAGCTGATTGGAACAAAATCCCAACTGAAATGAGCGACGTTGTCCCTTTCTCTGACTTCAAATTCAATTTACGACTCGTATACCAACCCCCAAACCCCGTGAGCCCTCATTTCTATTCAGGTCTCAGACGATATAATATGATACATTCCCGAATTCGAAACGGGTGCAGTGATCTTCGTGCTGATATGTATCAAAACTACATAGCCGAAAGTCCTGTTTGCAGTTGTGGGAACCCTTTGGAAGATGCATACCATTTCTTTTTTATGTGCCCTTTGTATCAAAATGAACGGTTGGAACTTGACGATAAGTTAAACCGCGAACGCTTCATTATAACCGACATCGATCAGTTTCTTTTCGGGATATCGTACATCTCAATTCCGGAAAATATAAGGTTTTTCCAAATAGTGCAACAGTATATTGCTGCGACAAAACGCTTCGATTCATGAACGTCTGGCTGCGTTGACATATAGCCACAATCCAATGTCAACCACAAATCGCTCAATATACACCAATTACAAACATTGCTAGACACCCCTCCCTCATTCGGATTGCCACATCCATGTACCATTTGTATTCACATCGATAATTTCTTCCAGCGTAACTGTCAAGGGCGTCATCTGGCGAATCGCCAAATTCACTACTATACACATTTAGCTTAACATTACAGTCAAATGTTTGATACATACATAGCCTTGCAATCTATATTTACATCTTCCTTAAATATCACAATAGATATAGATATGCACATATTTATGCTCGTTCTAATTGGTAATCCATAAACATACGCTGAAAGATGTTATTCGACATAATGCAAATTCAAATTGTTTTCTCACCATGTACAAACGTTTCTGTTATCGCCTTTTGTCATCTTATAACAATGTATTGTAAATTTTGTACGGGAGAGGGACTACCTAAGTTGAAATAACTTGTGCCCCGATCCCTTTTGTATATTTATATACGAATAAAATATGTTTAAAGTAAAAAAGTATTGATTTGTATTCAAATAGACTAGTGTCAAAAATTCCTACACAATATCTGATTAGTTTGTCAACCAGTTCATCACCAGCATAAACTCATACACATTTTGATCTTCCATTCAATATCCATCAATACCAGGTTAGCAAGTGGTCATCAATGCACTGCGATATATATATATATACATATATTTTTAAAGAAAATCGAGGATTGTTGAATTAACTCTGCTTAGCTGCCCAGTTATCGTCAGTGCAGTTAAACAAGGTCGTATCTCAATTTGGCGCGAAGTGATTATATTTGCAGATTTCGGATCTCGTTTTCGAATTTCTTTTGATGCATATATTTTTTTAACGGAAATTAATATGAAACTAAGTGAGATATTATTATTTCGAAATAAACCGAAATTATGCCCGCCATCAGCTTATACCATGGGCAGCGGTGATACATTACGGTAAGTGGTCACTTCGCCCCCACATGAACAGAGAGCTATGCGGGTATAATGCATATAATGCGTGAATAAAGAGAGTGTGACAGAGAGGGTTTGTAGAAAGAGGGTATGGGTAGATAGATCGTTCAGTTATTGTGACGAACTATTTCCAACGAAATCTAAATTGGGACGTGGTAAAGGTGTCACCAATAGTCTACTACTCGAAGCTGCATGCGACGTAACATTTCTTTGCTTTTATTTATTAACGCCCATCGGGTGTTAACTGGTGGGCAAATTTTAGATCGCTGTGTGTCTGTGGGCGTTTTATAAATAGATAATTGTTTTTTCAGGTTTTGACAATTAGCAGTAGGTCCCTAATTGCGGAGCTCCCCGAATTCGTGGAGTTCCCCTAAAATTGTCGAAATATGTTGATTTTAATGAGGGAACGGGTGCGTATATGTCAATTGATACGTATTTTAAACAAATAACGACACGATCGTCATAATAGTGGTTTGTTCTATCAATCATATCATCATCATCATCATCATCATAATACGGAACAAGTCTTGCGACTTTTCGTCCCAATAATATTATTTGCAATACTTGTTTACAAATATATGTATCGTCATTCGATATTTACTTGTTTACTTGAGTAAAAAGGGAAATAGTATTCAACCAACTGATAGCCTGAAAATAATTTATAACCCATTGGGAGCCCGTTGTGACAATTCGCAGTAGGTCCCTATTTGCGGAGTTCCCTGAATTCGCGGAGTTCCCCTAAAATGGTCGAAATATGTTGATTTTAATGAGGGAACGGGTGCGTATATGTCAATTGATACGTATTTTAAACAAATAACGACACGATTTATAGCAGGAACACAATGACTCCGATTTTTGATCCGCTTTTAGAGACTTCTGGTGTGGTGAATTGGAAACCTGCAGTAATAAGGCATAGTTTTTTTGTAATAATTTTGAAGGATTAGTTGTTTAAACGGAAACACCAGGTGCCCCATGTGTGAACGATGTGCATACACTGCATAGTCTAAAATGCTCACCGGGTGGAACAATTGATCACAATGATGAATTTAATGATACTTCGCGGACAAGTACACGAGAAGCAGCTGCTATATTGTCGACGTCCCATCAAAGAAAGCAAACATCGCGATTTACTCGACCTAAAACATGCAATACGATCATTCATTTTATGACAGTTTTCCCTGTACGTCTGAACACCCGCAATATGTGAACATAGCCTTATCCGCGTCTTTGAATTCACTGCTGTATCCGGAAGTTTGGACGTTTATTCGACAACAATTGGTAACAATAAGTTACAGTATGTATCTGCGCTTACGATACGTTTGTTATTTGTCTTGTAATGAGACTTCATTTCTAAATTCTTGTATACAATCTAACGTTTTCCACCTTTATGGAGACACTGCTGTATTCGGACATGACAAAATGTAGTACATGTACTTACTTACCTGTGCTCGCGATCGGGAGAGATGCCTCTTGACGTTTGGTATTGTCAAGCGCGTTCTTCTCAAAATAAGATTTGTTTCTATACATATATATAATTTATATGTATTATAAATAATCTGATAAGGTTTCTCGAAAATCGGTTATGGTTCTGGTTGATACCCGCCGGTACAGGCCTACAGTTCTAAGCATATGCTATCGGGTACTATATATTATAAGTTATATCTTGTACACGTGGGCCACGTGCCTGAGATTTTATGAAACAATATAACTTTTTCTCCCACAAGAATAAAAGTTAAAATAGGGCCTTTTCTCTGTTCAAAGTACAATGTCATATGAAGAATGGTTCGTGAAATTAATTATCATTTTATAAAGAACACAACCTGTTTGTTTTTTGTTTTGACACAAAATAACATGTTTTGCATGGTGAATGAGGGTGGCGGAATTAAAAGTTAGGAGCGAACATAGTTGGAATAAAAAAATGAGTCCCCTAATGGTAGAATAATATTTGACAGTATATATAGCCTATTGACACGTGACTTAAAAGTCTCAAATCGATACCGATAGATGATCAGCTATGTGTGGTCAGTGGTACCAGGCAATTTTATAAGTACTGCATGGGGAATGCTATGTGCACATAATTAGCTTTGAAGTTGGTCAATTCATACCGGATGCAAGTGCGCACAATACAGGAAACAAATACTGCGTATGTGTGGCAATAAACTTTTCAGAGTCTGTGAGTTGAATTCAGCTGTTAATTCACCGATTTAGCTTTGAATAGATCTCGAGTTGAGATTAATAAAACATTAATTAATTCATTATAAGTTAATCGCAATATTCTATGTTGACAGATTATTCTACTTTTTAAATCTTATTTTGAGTTGATGTGAACTTTGAATATAAAGTAGGAATATAATTTAATTTCATTTATCGCCTCAATAGTTGCGGCAGGTCCATATCCATTTTTGTTGCGATTTGATACAAAATATGGCAAATGATCAGTTGTATCAGAAAATCCCATCTGTTCCCCACTCAATATCAATCACATGCAGTTAACAAGTAGTCACTAATGCACGTTGATATGTTTTACGCAATGAATGGTTAATGAATTAACTCACTTATGACAATAACGATATACTATACTACATAGTATACCTGCATCATACAATCAGTTTTGTCCATTCAATTTCCATCCATCACATGTTAACAAACAGACACTGATGCACTTGGATATTTCTTCACACATAGATACATATATACTCACAAGTATTTGGCGGAAATGCTGATCCGATGTGAAATAAGGAACAGATTGTCCACAAAATAACTGAAAAACCTAACCTCCCCATCCTAGACAGAATACGGGAACTGGCCACATTATTTGACAACCAGGAAGTTTCATACCCAGCTCCAACATGCATTTGTATTCGATTCGGCGATTTGTTTGTTCAGACGAAATGCAAATACTCTGTATTACACATCCACGAAAGACATTATTGCGAATATAAACAGGTAGTCGTAACTCATTCATGTTGGCATACACCAGTTCGAAATTTCTTCGCGACTTTCACAAAGGTTTTATATACATGTAGTGAGCATCCCAACATCATAGGCAGTATATACACGGACATCCTTGGTATTTGATGTTCACATGTATATATACACACAGTACGTTTTAAGTCGCGATTAACAACAATCATGTAATATCCTCGGAAATATGTTAGACAATGTTACCTGTGTGTATGCTGAATACCGCAATTGCAGATTCGCTGCTACATTATGAACTGTGCATGACTACATACAGCACCGTTATATGTTTTGTCCTTAGTGATAAGGATATACAATGTTCCCGGAAAATATGTGGACCAACCCGGGAGGATGGACTGTTTCATGCATATGCTGAGTGTATAGTGCATAATAGAGCCGATATTGAAGTTTCATGCATGCGCTGTGTGTAGTGCATAATTTAGCCGATATGAATATTGTTTGTTAAGTAAACAGACACCGGACCGGTGCATTCCGGAGTATATATTACATATTGTCAACATAAGTGTCTTTGTTTCGTGACACGCATGCGAAACTGTCATATAAATCACATGAAACAATAATTTTTGAGTCAATATCAGAACATTTACCCGAGGAAACAATCTCTGATCTTAGGTCCACATTTTGTGGTAGACATGTTTTGGTGGAATGTGATAGATTTGTCTCAATGTCTTTATTTGGTAATTCATAAAACATTGCCGTTTAAATTAACTGACACCACAACTCCTCATTCATTCTCAAATGAATTAAAATCCACCGTGTTTGTCGTCTCGTACTAATAGCTCCGATTCTCTATACAATGAATATGATATGCGAAATTCAAGATTGTTCGATATATATATATATATATATATATATATATATATATATATATATATATATAATACTAGCCGATGAGCCCGACGTTGTCCGGGCTATTCAAAAACCAAATTTCAAGTCAATAGCTCCATCCGTTTCCGAGATCTGGTCTGCGCATGCGCGAAGGTGGCGTCGCACGGGCTCGGCGACCCGATAAAAGTAGATAGCTCCACCCGTTTCCGAGATCTGGTCTGCGCATGCGCGAAGCTTGCGTCGCACGGGCTCGGCGACCCGATAAAATTCGTATTCGGGGCAAGATACATTCACATAGCAAATTTCAAGTCGATAGCTCCACCCGTTTCCGATATATCGTCTGCGCATGCGCGAAGCGGGCGCCGCACGGGCCCGCCAATACGACAACGACGACCGCCTGGTCAAACTACACACACTTACCAAGTTTCGTCCCAATCGGTCGAGAATCGTATATTTGTATAAATGACACACATACACACAGACAGACAGAGGTCTTCAAAATATATAGGAGACTAGCAGGTTAGCCCGCCACTGGCGGCATTCGTCCCATGGCTTTGTCAGAAACATGACTTTTTGTTTTTCAATGAGTTAATTCTGCCCTTTTAATCAAGAGAAATAATGGTCTCACCATGGACCAATAACAATTCAAGTACAACATTTGGGAATTTTCCCCCACACCATTTCAATTTCCTAATTTAATGTTTTTTAAATTTAATATATTTTGTTTCTGAATTGTTTTTTTATTGTTAATTTTTTTTAATTTTAAATTGTTTTAATTAAATCGTAAATTGTTTTAATTAATATTTTTTGTTTCTGGCGGAAAAATTTACCCGTAGAAATCCCCCCTTCCTAGGAACGACAGACAACGCATTCTTTGTTTCGTGAAATCTCTCTACGATAACATTGCATTGAATTTAAAACAAACGCTTCCCGTCGGGAAATCTGTCTTCGGGTCGTTGTTGTTGGCATCACGGCTCCCCGAAAACTCTCACATTGCCGAAAACGTGTATTTAGTAATATCGTTGTTGTTGATATTTACGGCTTGGTGGCTATTTTCTTATTTAGCAAGTTTGAGCTCAATCGGTTAGAGTCTATAAAGGACACACTCATATATATGACACTTCCCGTAGGTAGCAAGTTTGAGCTCAATCGGCATTCCCTGGAATTTCCCATAGATTGGCAGATTCCAGTAGCTTTATAACGGTATATCTGGGGAGAAATCTGATGCTATATTCGTGATTATCTGGGATGATTTCGGTATATCGAATACTGTAAAAACAAAGCGCGCCATCCGTGCTCGCAGGGAATAAATTTCGAGCGATAACGTTTGCGTTCCCGAATAACTCTGCAGATGCGAATAACGTTGAATGGGAAACAGACGATCTTTATAGAGATGCGTCAAAAATAAACGCTCATTAAATAATCACTTGATTAACCCCCGCCGTGCCTTTGCGGTGATTTGAGATTGGAGAACGGGTGCTCTGAGCTTCTCTAAACCGCGACCACGGTCGTGTCGGTGGGATTTGACACTTACATAGGAAGTTTGAGCTCAATCTTTACACGCGTTTTGGATTCTATGAAGTACACACATACGGAAGTCTCAAAATATATAGTATAGACTAGCCGATGAGCCCAACGTTGTCCGGGCTATTCAAAAACCAAATTTCAAGTCGATAGCTCCACCCGTTTCCGAGATCTGGTCTGCGCATGCGATAGCTCTACCCGTTTGCGAGATCTGGTCTGCGCATGCGCGAAACTGGCGTCGCACAGGCTCGGCGACCCGATAAAATTCGTATCCGGACCAAGATACATTCACATACCAAATTTCAAGTCGATAGCTCCACCCGTTTCCGAGATCTCGTCTGCGCATGCGCGAAGCTGGCGTCGCACGGGCTCGGCGACCCGATAAAATTCGTATTCGGGGCAAGATACATTCACATACCAAATTTCAAGTCGATAGCTCCACCCGTTTCCGAAATCTCGTCTGCGCATGCGTTGCACGGGCGTCGCACGGGCTCGCCAATACGACAACGACCACCGCCTGGTCAAACTACACACACGTACCAAGTTTCGTCCCGATCAGTAGAGAATCGTAGATTTGTATTAATGACAAACAGACAGACAAACAGACAGACAGAGGTCTTCAAAATATATATGAGATATCTATTATATATCTACTAGCAGGTGACCCGACTTCGTCCGGGCTTTGACCTTGAATTGTCCATTTTAAAGGTCAAGGTCATATGGGGTCACGATTTGATCAGTCAAAAATACTGCACGGACAAAAGTACCGGACAAAATTGCCCGTCGAAATCCATCCGGTTTTACCCGATTTGACCTTGAATTGATCATTTAGAAGGTCAATGTGAGGTCGGGGTCACGATTTGACCGTCCAAAACACTCAGTGGACAAAAGTAACCCCATGTATCAAATTTCGTCGAAATCCAATCAAAATTGGTGATTTGACCTTGAATTGACCCGATTTCAAGGTCAAGGTCACGTCACACGGGCAAATTAATGAGCCTATGCCACCCCCGGCCGAAAATACCCCCACATACCAAGTTTCATCGAAATCCCGTGATATTCGGGCGTTTGACCTTGAAATGACCCTATTTCAAGGTCAAGGTCACATCGCACAGGAAAATTAATAGGCTCATGTCACCCCTGGGCCGAAAGTACCCTCACATACCAAGTTTCATCTAAATCCCGAGATATTCGGGCGTTTGACCTTGAAATTACCCGATTTCAAGGTCAAGGTCACGTCGCACGGACAAATTAATAGGCCTATGCCAGTTCTCGGCCGAATATACACCCACATACCAAGTTTCATCGAAATCGGTTAGGCCGTTTTCGAGTCCATTGCGAACATACAGATAGACAGACACACAGACAGATTTCGACGGGCACGTTTGTCCGGTACTTTTGTCCGTGCAGTATTTTGGACTGATCAAATCGTGACCCCATTTGATCTTGACCTTTAAAATGGACAATTCAAGGTCAAAGCCCGGACGAAGTCGGGTCACCTTCTAGTATATATATATAGCTGTATAGAGATCTTATTTGGTGATAGGTAGCCGCGACCCGCGACCACCGCGACCCGTTACCTACGTTACTGATATACGTTACTGGCCGATTTGAACGGTAATGCGCTTGAAATGGATCCAAATTTCAAATATTCATTCTCCAGACAATATACTGATGCTCTTCGTTCAAAAATATTAACAACATGTTCACAAGGTTAACCCCTTTTGTGCCGCTTCCATCGTAATAGGTAACCACATTCATCGCTACATGTGGGCGTAGGGTACCCGAGTCTTACACAGAGATGCGCACAATCGGAAGAAATCAGGTCACCCCTCACGTTCTATATTGAAACAACATAGACTATGTTATCGCAATCTAACTGCAATAAGACTCAATTTTTGCCTATAGGACTATCTAAATTTAACCACTTGCCTGCTAAAGTCGCTATATGCGACCAAATGGTACACAGAAATGAGCACAAACTAAAAGACAAGGGCATCTACCATCGCCTGGTATGATACACAATATTCTACTCTAGTCTGATCTAACTGCAAATAGGCTGCCCTTTACAGTATAAGGCGCTTAACAAGTATTCGTTAACAAGCTAAGTAACCGCATTTATCGCTGATTGCGCGAAAAGGGCACCCGATTGCCACACATAAATGCGCACATAGTAAAGAAACAGGGCCACTTATCATGACCTATTCTGATACATAATACATTATGCTATCATGATCTAACTGCAAATATGCTACCCTTTTCCGTATAAGGCCATACAAACTTAACAATTGTTAGTTAATAAGTAAACGCATTTATCGCTATATGAGGGAAAGGGTGCCCGATTTTCACAAATAAACGCGCACAATGTTAAGCACCCTGGGTACCAATCACGACCTATTCCAATACATAATGCACTACACTATCATCATATAACTGCAAATAGGCTGTCTTTTACCGTACAAGGCCATAACAACTTAATAATTGTTTGTTAATAAGTACCCGCATTTATAGCAATACGCGGGAAAAGGGCACCCGATCGCCACACATAAATGCGCACATACTAAAGCAAAGGGCCACTGTTCGTGACCTATTCTGATACATAATTATTTACGCTATCGCGGTCTAACCGCAAATAGGCTGTTTTTTTCGTATAAGGCCATACAAACTTAACAAAGTAACCGCACTTATCGCTAACTGCGGGAAAAGGGCACCCGATTGACACACATACATGCGCACATACTAAAGCAACAGGGCCACTGGTCATGACCTATTCTGATACATAATACTGTACGCTATCACGATCTAACTGCAATTAGACTGCCATTTGCCGTATAAGGCCATACAAACTTAACAAAGTAACCACATTTATAGCTGTATGCGGAAAAAGGGCAACCGATTCCCACACAAAAATGCGCACATGCTAAACAAACAGGGCCACTTATCATGACCTATTCTGATACATAATACATTATGCTATCATGATCTAACTGCAATTAGGCTGCCCTTTGCCATATAAGGCCATACAAACTTAACAATTGTTAGTTAATAAGTAACCGCATTTATCGCTATATGAGGGAAAGGGTGCCCGATTTTCACAAATAAATGCGCACAAAGCAAAGCACCCTGCGTACCAATCACGACCTATTCCAATACATAATGCACTACACTATCATCATCTAACTGCAAATAGGCTCTCCTGTACCGTACAAGGCCATAACAACTTAACAATTGTTCGTTAATAAGTATCCGCATTTATAGCTATATTAGTGAAAAGGGCACCCGATTTCCTCACAAAAATGCGCACATACTAAAGCAACAGGGCCACTGTTCATGACCCATTCTGATACATAAAACCATACGCTATCACGAGCTGACTGCAAATAGGCTGTTTTTTCCGTATAAGTCCATACAAACTTAACAAAGTAACCGCATTTATCGCTAATTGAAGTAAAAAAGGGCATCCGATTGCCACACACAAATGCGCACATACTAATGCAACAGGATCACTTATCATGACCTATTCTGATACATAATACATTATGCTATCATGAACTAACTGCATATAGGCTGCCATTTTCTGTATAAGGCCATACAAACTTAACAATTGTTTGTTAATAAGTACCCGCTTTTATAGCTATATGCGAGAAAATGGCACCCGATTGCTACACAAAATTGCGCACACACTAAAGCAACAGGGTCACTTATCGTGACCTCTTCTGATACATAATACATTATGCTATCATGATCAAACTGCAATTAGGCTGCCCTTAGCCGTATAAGGCCATACAAACTTAACAATTGTTAGTTAATAAGTAACCGCATTTGTCGCTATATGAGGGAAAGGTCACCCGATTACCACACACAAATGCGCTCATACTAAAGCAACAGGGTCACTTACCATGACCTGCTCTGATACATAATACATTATGCTATCATGATTTAACTGCAAATAGGATGCCCTTTTCCGTATAAGACCATACAACCTTAACAATTGTTTGTTAATAAGTAACCGCATTTATCGCTATATTAGGGAAAGGGGGCCCGATTTTCACAAATAAATGCGCACAAAGTAAAGCACCCTGGGTACCAATCACGCATATTCCAATACATAATGTACTACACTATCATCCTCTAACTGCAAATAGGCTGTCGTTTACAGTACAAGGCCATAACAACTCAACAATTGTTTGTTAATAAGTACCCCCATTTATAGCTATATGCGTGAAAAGGGCACCCGATTGCCACACAAAAATGCGCACATACTAAAACAACTGGGCCACTGTTCATGACCCATTCTGATACATAAAACCATACGCTATCACGAGCTAACTGCAAATAGGCTGTTGTTTCCGTATAAGTCCATACAAACTTAACAAAGTAACCGCATTTATCGCTAATTGAAGTAAAAAAGGGCATCCGATTGCCACACAAAAATGCGCACATGCTAAACAAACAGGGCCACTTATCATGACCTATTCTGATACATAATACATTATGCTATCATGATCTAACTGCAATTAGGCTGCCCTTTGCCATATAAGGCCATACAAACTTAACAATTGTTAGTTAATAAGTAACCGCATTTATCGCTATATGAGGGAAAGGGTGCCCGATTTTCACAAATAAATGCGCACAAAGCAAAGCACCCTGCGTACCAATCACGACCTATTCCAATACATAATGCACTACACTATCATCATCTAACTGCAAATAGGCTCTCCTGTACCGTACAAGGCCATAACAACTTAACAATTGTTCGTTAATAAGTATCCGCATTTATAGCTATATTAGTGAAAAGGGCACCCGATTTCCTCACAAAAATGCGCACATACTAAAGCAACAGGGCCACTGTTCATGACCCATTCTGATACATAAAACCATACGCTATCACGAGCTGACTGCAAATAGGCTGTTTTTTCCGTATAAGTCCATACAAACTTAACAAAGTAACCGCATTTATCGCTAATTGAAGTAAAAAAGGGCATCCGATTGCCACACACAAATGCGCACATACTAATGCAACAGGATCACTTATCATGACCTATTCTGATACATAATACATTATGCTATCATGAACTAACTGCATATAGGCTGCCATTTTCTGTATAAGGCCATACAAACTTAACAATTGTTTGTTAATAAGTACCCGCTTTTATAGCTATATGCGAGAAAATGGCACCCGATTGCTACACAAAATTGCGCACACACTAAAGCAACAGGGTCACTTATCGTGACCTCTTCTGATACATAATACATTATGCTATCATGATCAAACTGCAATTAGGCTGCCCTTAGCCGTATAAGGCCATACAAACTTAACAATTGTTAGTTAATAAGTAACCGCATTTGTCGCTATATGAGGGAAAGGTCACCCGATTACCACACACAAATGCGCTCATACTAAAGCAACAGGGTCACTTACCATGACCTGCTCTGATACATAATACATTATGCTATCATGATTTAACTGCAAATAGGATGCCCTTTTCCGTATAAGACCATACAAACTTAACAATTGTTTGTTAATAAGTAACCGCATTTATCGCTATATTAGGGAAAGGGGGCCCGATTTTCACAAATAAATGCGCACAAAGTAAAGCACCCTGGGTACCAATCACGCATATTCCAATACATAATGTACTACACTATCATCCTCTAACTGCAAATAGGCTGTCGTTTACAGTACAAGGCCATAACAACTCAACAATTGTTTGTTAATAAGTACCCCCATTTATAGCTATATGCGTGAAAAGGGCACCCGATTGCCACACAAAAATGCGCACATACTAAAACAACTGGGCCACTGTTCATGACCCATTCTGATACATAAAACCATACGCTATCACGAGCTAACTGCAAATAGGCTGTTGTTTCCGTATAAGTCCATACAAACTTAACAAAGTAACCGCATTTATCGCTAATTGAAGTAAAAAAGGGCATCCGATTGCCACACACAAATGCGCACATACTAAAGCAACAGGATCACTTATCATGACCTATTATGATACATAATACATTATGCTATCATGATCTAACTGCAAATAGGCTGCCCTTTTCCGTATAAGGCCATACAAACTTAACAATTGTTTGTTAATAAGTACCGGCATTTATAGTTCTTTGTAGGAAAAGGGCACCCGATTGCCACACATAAATGCGCACATACTAAAGCAACAGGGCCACTGGTCATGACCTATTCTGATACATAATACTCTACGCTATCACGATATAACTGCAAATAGGCTGCCATTTTCCGTATAAGGCCACAAAAACTTAACAAAGTAACCACATTTATAGCTGTATGCGGGAAAAGTTCAACCGACTCCCACACAAAAATGCGCACATACTATATAAACGGGGACACTTATCATGACCTATTCTGATGCATAATACATTATGCTATCAAGATAGAACTGAAAATAGGCTGCCCTTTGCCGTATAAGGCCATAGAAACTTAACAATTGTTAGTTAATAAGTAACCTCATTTATCGCTATATGAGGGAAAGGGTGCCCGATTTTCACAAATAAATGCGCACAAAGTAAAGCACCCACCGTACCAATCACGACCTATTCCAATACCTAATGCATTACACTATCATCATCTAACTGCAAATATGCTGTCTTTTATCTTACAAGGCCATAACAACTTAACAATTGTTTGTTAATAAGTATCCGCATTTATAGCTATATGCGGGAACAGGGCACCTGATTGCCACACAAAATGAGCACATACTAAAGCAACTGGGCCACTGGTCATGACCTATTCTGATACATAATACTTTACGCTTATCACGATCTAACTGCAAATAGGCTGTTTTTTTTCCGTATAAGGCCATACAAACTTAACAAAGTAACCGCATTTATCGCTAATTGCGGTAAAAAGGGCACCCGATTGCCGCACACAAATGCGCACATACTAAAGCAACAGGATCACTTATCATGACCTTTTCTGATACATAATACATTATGCTATCATGATCTAACTGCAAATAGGCTGCCCTTTTTCCGTATAAGGCCATACAAACTTAACAATTGTTTGTTAATAAGTACCCGAATTTATAGCTATATGTAGGAAAAGGGCACCCGATTGCCACACAAAAATGCGCACATACTAAAGCAACAGGGCCACTGGTCGTGACCTATTCTGATACATAATACGCTACGCTATCACGCACAAACTACAATTAGGCTGCCCTTGGTCGTATAAGGCCATACAAACTTAACAAAGTAACCGCATTTATCGCCAATTGCGGGAAAGGGCACCCGATTGCCACACAAAAATGCTCACATACTAAAGCAACAGGGTCACTTATCATGACCTATTCTAATACCTAATACATTATGCTATCATGATCTGACTGCAATTAAGCTGCCCTTTGTCGTATAAGGCCGTACAAACTTAACAATTGTTAGTTAATAAGTAACCGCATTTATCGCTATATGAGGGAAAGGGCACCCGATTGTCACACACAAATGCGCACATACTTAAGCAACAGGGTCACTTATCATGACCTGTTCTGATACATAATACATTATGCTATCATGATTTAACTGCAAATAGGATGCCCTTTTCCGTATAAGGCCATACAAACTTAACAATTGTTTGTTAATAAGTACCCGCTTTTATAGCTATATGCGAGAAAATGGCACCCGATTGCTACACAAAAAATGCGCACACACTAAAGCAACAGGGTCACTTATCGTGACCTCTTCTGATACATAATGCATTATGCTATCATAATTTAACTGCAAATAGGATGCCATTTTCCGTATAAGGCCATACAAACTTAACAATTGTTTGTTAATAAGTACCCGCATTTATAGCTATATGCGAGACAATGGCACCCGATTGCCACACATAAATGCGCACATACTAAAGCAAACAGGGCCACTGGTCATGACCTATTCTGATACATAATACTTTACGCTATCACGATCTAACTGCAATTAGACTGCCCTTTGCCGTATAAGGCCATACAAACTTAACAAAGTAACCATATTTATAGCTGCATGCGGGAAAAGGTCAACCTATTTCCACACAAAAATGCGCACATGCTAAACAAACAGGGCCACTTATCATGACCTATTCTGAAACATAATACATTATGCTAGCATGATCTAACTGCAAATAGGCTGCCTATTTCCGTATAAGGCCATACAAACTTAACAATTGTTTGTTAATAAGTAACCGCATTTATCGCTATATTAGGGAAAGGGGGCCCGATTTTGTTAAGTTTGTATGGCCTTATACGGCAAAGGGCAGCCCAACTGCAGTTAGATCGTGATAGCGTAAAGTATTATGTATCAGAATAGGTCATGACCAGTGGCCCTGTTGCTTTAGTAAGTTTAGTATGTGCGCATTTTTGTGTGGCAATTGGGTGCCCTTTTCACGCATATATATATAAATGAGGTTACGTATTAACAAACAATTGCTAAGTCGTTATGGCCTGATACGGTATAGGCAGCCTATTTGCAGTTAAATCACGATAGAGTAGTGCAATATGTATTAGAATAGGTCGTGATTGGTACCCAGGGTGCTTTACTTTGTGCGCATTTATTTGTGAAAACGGGCACCCTTTCCCTCATATAGCGATAAATGCGGTAACTTATTAACTAACAATTGTAAAATTTGTATGGCCTTATACGGAAAAGGGCAGCCCACTTGCAGTTAGATCATGATAGCATAATGTACTATGTATCAGAATAGGACATGATAAGTGACCTTGTTGCTTTACTATGTGCGCATTTTTGTGTGGCAATCGGGTGCCCTTTTCCCGCAATTAGCGATAAATCAGGTTACATTGTTAAGTTCGTATGGCCTCATACGGAAAAAAGCAGCCTATTTGCAGTTAGATCGTGATTGCGTGAAGTATTATGTATTAGAATATGACATGATCAGTGGCCCTGTTACTTTAGTATGTGCGCATTTTTGTTAGATCATGATAGAGCAGTGCATTTTGTATCAGAATAGGTCATGATAAGTGACCCTGTTGCTTTAGTATGTGCTTATTTGTGTGTGACAATCGGGTGCCCTTTCACTCATGTAGCGATAAATGCGGTTACTTATTAACTAACAATTGTTAAGTTTGTATGGCCTTATACGGCAAAGGGTTTCCTACTTGCAGTTAAATTATGATAGCATAATGTACTATGTATCAGAATAGGTCATGATAAGTGACCCTGTTGCTTTAGTATGTGCGCATGTTTGTGTGGCAATCGGGTGCCCTTTTCCCGCAATTAGCGATAAATGGGGTTACTTTGTTAAGTTTGTATGACATCATACGAAAAAAAAACAGCCTATTTGCAGTTGCATTGTGATAGCTTGAAGTATTATGTATCAGAATAGGACATGACCAGTGGCCCTGTTACTTTAGTATGTGCGCATTTTTGTGTGGCAATCGGGTGCCCTTTTCCCGAATATAGCTATAAACACGGGTACTTATTAACAAACAACTGTTAAGTTGTTATGGCCTTGTACGGTAAAAGACAGCCTATTTGCAGTTCGATCATGATAGAGCAGTGCATTATATATTAGAATAGGTCGTGATTGGTACCCATGGCTCTTTACTTTGTGCTCATTAATGTGTGAAAATCGGGCACCCTTTCCCTCATATAGCGATAAATGCGGTTACTTATTAACTAACAATTGTTAAGTTTGTATGGCCTTATACGGCAAAGGGCAGCCTAATTGCAGTTAGATCATGCTAGCATAATGTATTATGTATCAGAATAGGTCATGATAAGTGGCCCTGTTTCGTTAGCATGTGCGCATTTTTGTGTGGGAATCGATTGCCCTTTTTCCGCATACAGCTATAAATGTGGTTACTTTGTTAAGTTTGTATGGCCTTATACGGCAAATGGCAGTCTAATTGCAGTTAGATCGTGATAGCGTAAAGAATTATGTATCAGAATAGGTCATGAACAGTGGCCCTTTGCTTTAGTATGTGCGCATTGTTTTGTGGCAATCGTGTGCCCTTTTCCCGCATATAGCTATAAATGCGGGTACTTATTAACAAACAATTGTTAAGTTGTTATGGCCTTGTACGGTAAACGACAGCCTATTTGCAGTTAGAGGATGATAGTGTAGTACATTATATATTGGAATATGCTTGATTGGTACCCAGGGTGCTTTACTTTGTGCGCATTTATTGGTGAAAATCGGGCCCCCTTTCCCTAATATAGCGATAAATGCGGTTACTTATTAACAAACAATTGTTAAGTTTGTATGGACTTATACGGAAATAGGCAGCCTATTTGCAGTTAGATGATGCTAGCATAATGTATTATGTTTCAGAATAGGTCATGATAAGTGGCCCTGTTTGTTTAGCATGTGCGCATTTTTGTGTGGAAATCGGTTGACCTTTTCCCGCATGCAGCTATAAATATGGTTACTTTGTTAAGTTTGTATGGCCTTATACGGCAAAGGGCAGTCTAATTGCAGTTAGATCGTGATAGCGTAAAGTATCAGAATAGGTCATGACCAGTGACCCTGTTGATTTAGTATGTGCGCATTTATGTGTGGCAATCGGGTGCCATTGTCTCGCATATAGCTATAAATGCGGGTACTTATTAACAAACAATTGTTAAGTTTGTATGGCCTTATACGGAAAATGGCATCCTATTTGCAGTTAAATCATGATAGCATAAAGCATTATGTATCAGAAGAGGTCACGATAAGTGACCCTGTTGCTTTAGTGTGTGCGCACTTTTGTGTAGCAATCGGGTGCCATTTTCTCGCATATTGCTATAAAAGCGGGTACTTATTAACAAACAATTGTTAAGTTTGTATGGCCTTATACTGAAATAGGCAGCCTATTTGCAGTTAGATCATGCTAGCATAGTGTATTATGTATCAGAATAGGTCATGATAAGTGGCCCTGTTTGTTTAGCATGTGCGCATTTTTGTGTGGAAATCGGTTGACCTTTTCTCGCATGCATCTATAAATATGGTTACTTTGTTAAGTTTGTATGGCCTTGTACGGCAAAGGGCAGTCTAATTGCAGTTAGATCGTGATAGCGTAAAGTATTATGTATCAGAATAGGTCATGACCAGTGGCCCTGTTGCTTTAGTATGTGCGCATTTATGTGTGGCAATCGGGTGCCATTTTCTCGCATATAGCTATAAATGCGGGTACTTATTAACAAACAATTGTTAAGTTTGTATGGCCTTATACGGAAAAGGGCATCCTATTTGCAGTTAAATCATGATAGCATAATGTATTATGTATCAGAGCAGGTCATGGTAAGTGACCCTGTTGCTTTAATATGAGCGCATTTGTGTGTGGTAATCGGGTGACCTTTCCCTCATATAGCGACAAATGCGGTTACTTATTAACTAACAATTGTTAAGTTTGTATGGCCTTATACGACAAAGAGCAGCCTAATTGCAGTTAGATCATGATAGCATAATGTATTATGTATCAGAATAGGTCACGATAAGTGACCCTGTTGCTTTAGTGTGTGCGCATTTTTGTGTAGAAAAACTGGAAATCGGGTGCCCTTTTCCCACAATTAGCGATAAATGCGGTTAATTTGTTAAGTTGGTATGGCCTTATACGACAAAGGGCAGCCTAATTGCAGTTAGATCGTGATAGCGTAAAGTATTATGTATGAGAATATGTCATGATAAGTGGCCCTGTTTCTTTAGTATGTGCGCATTTTTGTGTGGCAATCAAATGCCCTTTTCCCGCATATACATGTAGCTATAAATGCGGTTACGTATTAACAAACAATTGTAAAGTTATTATCGCCTCATACGGTAAAAGACAGCCTATTTGCTGTTAAATCACGATATAGTAGTGCATTAGGTATTAGAAGAGGTCTTAATAGGTACCCAGGGGGCCTTACGTTGTGCACATTTTTGTGTGGGAAACGGTTGCTCTTTTCCCGCATACAGCTATAAATGTGTTTACTTTGTTAAGTTTGTATGGCCTTATACGGCAAAGGGCAGCCTAATTGCAGTTAGATCGTGATAGCGTAAAGTATTATGTATTGGAATAGGCCATGACCAGTGGCCCTGTTGCTTTAGTATATGCGCATTTTTGTGTGGCAATCGGGTACCCTTGTACAGTAAAAGACTGCCTATTTGCAGTTAGATGATGATAGCGTAGTGCATTATGTATTGGAATAGGTCGTGATTGGTACCCAGGGTGCTTAACATTGTGCGCGTTTATTTGTGAAAATCGGGCACCCTTTCCCTCATGTAGCGATAAATGCGGTTACTTATTAACTAACAATTGTTAAGTTTGTAAACTTTGTATGGCCTTATACGGAAAAGGGTAGCCTATTTGCAGTTAGATCATGATAGCATAATGTATTATGTATCAGAATAGGTCATGATAAGTGGCCCTGTTTCTTTAGTATGTGCGCATTTATGTGTGGCAATCGGGTGCCCTTTTCCCGCGTATTGCTATAAATGCGGGTACTTATTAACAAACAATTATTAAGTTGTTATGGCCTTGTATGGTAAAAGACAGCCTATTTGCAGTTATATGATGATAGTGTAGTGCATTATGTATTGGAATAGGTCGTGATTGGTACCCAGGGTGCTTAACATTGTGCGCGTTTATTTGTGAAAATCCGGCACCCTTTCCCTCATATAGCGATAAATGCGGTTACTTATTAACTAACAATTGTTAAGTTTGTATGGCCTTATACGGAAAAGGGTAGCCTATTTGCAGTTAGATCATGATAGCATAATGTATTATGTATCAGAATAGGTCATGATAAGTGGCCCTGTTTCTTTACTATGTGCGCATTTATGTGTGGCAATCGGGTGCCCTTTTCGCGCAATCAGCGATAAATGCGGTTACTTAGCTTGTTAACGAATACTTGTTAAGCGCCTTATACTGTAAAGGGCAGCCTATTTGCAGTTAGATCAGACTAGAGTAGAATATTGTGTATCATACCAGGCGATGGTAGATGCCCTTGTCTTTTAGTTTGTGCTCATTTCTGTGTACCATTTGGTCGCATATAGCGACTTTAGCAGGCAAGTGGTTAAATTTAGATAGTAATATATGCAAAAATTGAGTCTTATTGCAGTTAGATTGCGATAACATAGTCTATGTTGTTTCAATATAGAACGTGAGGGGTGACCTGATTTCTTCCGATTGTGCGCATCTCTGTGTAAGACTCGGGTACCCTACGCCCACATGTAGCGATGAATGTGGTTACCTATTACGATGGAAGCGGCACAAAAGGGGTTAACCTTGTGAACATGTTGTTAATATTTTTGGACGAAGAGCATCAGTATATTGTCTGGAGAATGAATATTTGAAATTTGGATCCATTTCAAGCGCATTACCGTTCAAATCGGCCAGTAACGTATATCAGTAACGTAGGTAACGGGTCGCGGTGGTCGCGGGTCGCGGCTACCTATCACCACATAAGATCTCGCTGTATATATATATATATATATATATATATATACTAGCCGATGAGCCCGACGTTGTCCGGGCTATTCAGAAACCAAATTTCAAGTCGATATCTCCACCGGTTTCCGAGATCTGGTCTGCGCGTGCGCGAAGCTGGCGTCGCACGGGCTCGGCGACCCGATAAAATTCGTATCCGGGGCAAGATACATTCACATAGCAAATTTCAAGTCGATAGCTCCACCCGTTTCCGAGATCTCGTCTGCGCATGCGCGAAGCGGGCGCCGCACGGACTCGCCAATACGACAACGTCCACCGCCTGGTCAAACTACACACACGTACCAAGTTTCGTCCCGATCGGTCGAGATTCTTAGATTTGTATTAATGACAAGCATACAAACAGACAAACAGACAGACAGACAGAGGTCTTCAAAATATATGAGACTTGCCGATGAGCCCGACGTTGTCCGGGCTATTCAAAAACCAAATTTCAAGTCGATAGCTCTACCCAGCCCGACGTTGTCCGGGCTATTCAAAAACCAAATTTCAAGTCGATAGCTCTACCCGTTTCCGAGATCTGGTCTGCGCATGCGCGAAGCTGGCGTCGCACGGGCTCGGCGACCCGACAAAAATTCGTATCCGGGGCAAGATACATTCACATACCAAATTTCAAGTCGATAGCTCCACCCGTTTCCGAGATCTCGTCTGCGCATGCGCGAAGCTGGCGTCGCACGGGCTCGGCAACCCGATAAAATTTGTATCCGGGGCAAGATACATTCACATAGCACATTTCAAGTCGATAGCTCCACCCGTTTCCGAGATCTCGTCTGCGCATGCGCGAAGCGGGCGCCGCACGGGCTCGCCAATACGACAACGTCCACCGCCTGGTCAAACTACACACATGTACCAAGTTTCGTCCCGATCGGTCGAGAATCGTAGACAGAGGTCTTCAAAATATATGTGATATATATATATATATATAGATATATATATATATATATATAAATATATATATATACACATGTGGTATATAATCGTGACATGAGACAATGTAGCTAATACATATAACGCAGCATGTCCATATAAGCAGTACATTACATGCATTATGTAATGGTGTATGTTAAAACTAGCGACGCAATACTAATAGGCGGTTGGTGCTGTTTAGTTAACAGTAGCCCAGATACAGTGATAACCTTGAATAAAGAGTATAAGACTTGGGGTGGGGGTGTACACAAAATCTGGCCATTTATTGGACCATCAGTTTTTATACTCAACAGCCACATGCAACAAATGATTGAATTTGAGCCATGGATTACTGCAAACTACACTAATGTGCTCTGACAACGATGCAAACACCATAGTAATAACATGTGTAATGAAAACGAGTTATAGACTCGTGTGATACACCGATTGTCATTATAGTGATCATGTTGTTTGTATCATTCATAGAAACACACGAGTATATTTTGCCATGCCCAAATTAATTTATTTCTAGCATATAGTTTTGTCAAGTATAAAAGGAGATGGTCCCAGAAATGGACGAATTTAGGGGACAATACCCTTTAAGTGACACCATAACACCTCATTCGTTGACGGATGAATTAACAAATAACGTAGTAGGCGGTGTGTGCTGTTTTGTAAAGAGTAGCCCCCAAATACAGTGATAACCTTGAATAAGAGTATAACACTTACGGTGAATCAATATTATGGAGCATCGATCACAAAAGCTATCCCGCCAGTATAGCGATGGTTTAGGGTATATTTAGCAAATAACTCTTGTTCCGATTAAGGTAATACAGTTATAACCTAAAAGTTTGAGAATAAATTTTATAACGCGCTTAGAACAGTTATAAAAAAGTCATCTTCAAACTTTTCGGATATAACTCATAATAGTAATCGAAACAAGATTTATTTCTTATAATGTAATCTGTCATTTCACAAGAGAACCGTCAAAAGTAAAAGTTGGAAGTATAACGAGCGTACAACATTGAGACTATCTCCGACGAAAAAGAGAAGTGTAGTTGAAAGGAACACGTGTCACTCAAAACTTCGTCGCGTCGGAAATTCAGCGTTTTTTATTGGCTTGTCGCAACTAATCACGCATCTCGTTGGACTGGACAGCTGGAGTTGCACATGGGATTGATATTCGGTCGCGATGGCACAAACCCTCGTTAGTTTTAATTGTCCGTGTTTCATTTCTTTGCAAATGTTCCATCGTGTTGAATTGTCTGGTTACCTGTGCACTGAGTATTAACGTATTATACGTTTATGGCCAATAGTCATACCCGAAGGAATTATAAAGCCGAAATGTCATGTTAAATGGTAGGAAGTATCTAACAGTTCCTATGTACATTAAGCACGCGTTATAGGCGTGGTCACTTAGCGGTGCTGTCTTATTTGTAGCGGGAAAGTAATCATGACATTTTGTTTATCGGAAATAACCTAAATGGCAACTTGTGTTTCAGCCAATTGTTTTACAGTATTCCGTGAATTGATACCGTATGATTAAATTATAACTTGTTACATCGGACCACGTCACTCTGATGTCGTCCCTTTATTCCGAAGGTTCGATAATCAGAAGGTCCAATGCTCCGAAGGTCCTATATATCGAAGACCCAATACGAATGCCCGATACTCAAAATGTCCAGCATATAAGATTTCGAGACCCCGAAGGCAGAATACTCAGAATGCCTGAAACTAAGAAATTTTGAAAATTTGCATTGCAGCGACAATAGTGAAAAGTGTTTTTTCTCAAATACATGTATGTGCGGCAAATTTGATAGTGCTGACATAATTATGTGACTTGCTTTGGAACTTCATTTCCTATAGTTTATATTTATCACTTGATCAAAAACCTCGATAAAACATTCTTAAATCAACAAATGGGAAGTGAAACTAACATCGTCTTATATAAGGCCTACGCTGATGTTTCACGTAACTATGCGTTATTTGCCCACATGAATAGTCCCAGATAAATAAAGCCTCATTGACGTATTTAGTCTTCGTTGAGATTTTCTCAAATATGGTCTTCAAATTAGTAATTAATTCAGTTCTGCATTCACTGAATGCATAACTGAAGGAATCACTAATTTGAATGTCATTTAGCTAAATCTCATATGTGTAACTTAATGGTCATACGCACGTTTGCCAGATGTTTTGGTATTTAAAAATGGAACAACATCTGTCTGCAATATCATTTTAAAATTGGTACAATTGATTGTTGTCACACAATATTTAACATCAACCCTTTGGAAATTATAACCTCATTTACTTTACTTTGATGGCATGACAACTATTTAAAATTCCACTGATTTCCGGTGCCAAAAATGTCTGTGAAGTACATCTAGCCGTAGCTATAACATCTCGTTCCGGTCAGATGACCATGATACCTGTGGTGGTTTGGCTGTAGAAATTCTGAATGATTTGGAGACATATCGGACTGGGCATGGCCAAGTTAATATAGAACGAAATCATGTATATCTAATTTGACAATAGGCACAATACAGCCTGTTCTCCAAACAATCAGCACATTATCTGCTTATACCAGAACTTGTTTTAGGTAGAAAATCTACTTAGAATAGCAAATTTTGAGTCGATATGTGCTGCAAATGAGAACATTTAAGGCACATTATCGACTCATACCGAGGCGACATTATCGACTCATAATTAGGCGATTTTAAGCAGAGTATGTGCACACAATGACACGAATAAACAAACTTACGACTTTTCAGCTGTACGCTCTGTAACATGTGTTTTCACTATGGCCTGCGATATAAAACGTAATAACGGGTAAGAGTCCATTATCTACTTATGTCAGAATCACATAATCACAGTATGTATCTATTTCACATTGTAGATACAAATGTAGATTATGTGCGTATTTCGGCAAGGATATGTTGCACAATATGTCTGTCGATAAATACACCGAATACCGATATACAAACTTGTTATTGCACACCATTCCTTTATTTGTGCGAAATACAGCAAACTACAGATGGCTTCAAAACTTCCAATAACAAAATCAGCCTTTTCCTTGGACACAGCAAATTATCCCAAAAATCCTCTCATTATCTGCTTATAATAGAACCTGGCTTTAGATAGTTAATCTGCTGCGAATCCCCATTTTTGAGTCAATAATGTCCTGAACATGAGAGCAATTTAGTCACATTATCAACTTAGGATGATGCGATTCTAAGTGCGGACAATGACACCATCCAATCCAACTGAAGACTTGTCGAGTGTATGCTCTTTAACATGTGTTTTCATTGTGGCCCGCGCCATAAAACGAAATAACGGACATGACTCCAATATCTGCTTATTTCAGAATCAAATAATCACATTATGTAAATAGTTCACTTTATAGGTCGATTATATGCGTATTTCCGCGAGAATATGTTGGGCCTACGACGTCAGCTGTGACATACATGTCTTCCTATATGTGGCATTCGCTATCCAAAAAAAATAACTAATAACGGTGATACCAAATCAGTTTTAGTATTCTGCATCTACAGTCTCCATGCAGTGCAATAAACATACGACGACAACGTGGCGTGAACATGTTAACTAGTTATTGTACTCGTTTGTCACACCGCGAGGTTCTCCTTTTAACATCGTGTCACAATAATCACGTACAATAATGTTAACCAGCTCACACAATTGAGTCCATTGTGTCGTTCTATCTATATATTCTCTGAGAAAATTACTGAAGTCACAGCAATATTCAAGTCGCTCTCAATATTTCGCACATAATTAAGTGAAACGCGCTGTATGTATACCATACTAGGCATAGACTGTCAACGAATGCACAATATTATGTCGGGATAAATAGTCAATTACGGATACATCTCCGATCGATGCGTATGACCTTAAGTTTTTAACGTCAATAATCGATATAGTTTTACACCCAAACGAAGTGAAACATTAATACATGTGAGTAATTGGAGATTTCAAGTCGCCTATTGTCTTCAATTAATTTTAATATTACTTGAAGTATATACATTGACAGTATTCACAGTTACATGACGATGTTAAGTTCAGCTCAAAACAATTTCTAAATTGATAACTACATTGATATGACAGCAGCCAAAACATAATATCCGTGGAAGGCACAAGTTGTGGCTAAATGTATAATTGTTCCCACTCCAGGTACAGAAAACACAGGTCAGCACAATCATGTTGACATGAACTCAATATCCATCAATACATTACTATGCATATCAGTATGTCAATAACAAACGCATATATCAATAACTATAAGCTCTAATACCCGAATATATAGCTCAACAGAGTACGTTCGTCTTATAAACGTTAGTATTTGTTTGGAATGCAATAATGCAACAATCGGTTCGCGGCAGTAACATCCGACGGGAAACAACTCTATTGATTCGAAATATGTGAACAAGCCAGAAATGTCAAAGACCGTTTGGCTGCTTATAAAGGTCTGGTTAAATCGGTGATAATTGTGACGAAGATAGCATCTCAAATATCTCATGCATCACTGTTGATATCATGCATATGACATGTTGAAATGGACTATAGCGATTCGGGACAGCGTCTCATGTCCCTTATGCATTTGTGGATTGAAAATGTTTTAATTGTTTTTTTAATTTTTATTTATAGAAGTTATTTACACTATATACAATGATGTCATACAAATATTTATGCAATCAAACACATAATATTAATAATTATAGTGACACCACAGGTGGGGCGGTGGGGGTTCTTGTACACCCACCATTCACTCTCCTTGCACACCATACAGTATATCGATCAGTATTTTTAAATAACATAATATACAAAAAGAAAAACAAATATATTCGATTGTCAAAAACATAATATAGTAACATTTCGGTCTTTGTATACATATATAATTAAAACAAAAACATGTGTTGGATTGGTAGCTGGTTCCAGTTTCTTGTATTGAGGGTATCTGGGTTTTGTATCATAATTGTTTTGATTGCTTTATTTAGTATGGGGTTAACCCTTTTGTCAAAGTTCCGCATTCCTCTTGAAATTTCAACAGCCTATCGCCTCTCAAAGCATTGATCTTTTCTATATGAGATCGGCTTACTAATTCGTTCAAGAACGCGTTCAAAGATAATTCAATGGGGTCGAATTTTTGTATAAATATAGTACTTTAATATAATTAAAATCATGTTTTTTATATTGGCGTTCTTTCCCGACGAAACGCCGAATAATATGTTACATTTTGTAAGTTGAATATCTGGTATGTTTGTGTTCATCCAGTGTTGGGCTGTTTTAAGAAGCGTGATACTATAGGACAGTCAAAGAAGATATGGGATATTGATTCTATCACTCAACATCTATTACAGTCACTATCGTTAGTAATTTTCATCTTCTGGAGTAATTGTTTTGTCGCTAAAATTCTGGTATTTATGCGGAACTGGAACCATCGCAACCTGGTGTCAGAAAGTGATTTAAGCGGAACAGTGAATATATGTGTCCATGGTACTTGAATATTGGTATATCCAAGTTCTAATCCCCATTTCTGTATTGAGGAAGGTTTTGTCGTTTTATCAGATATGAGAATGTCATAAAAATCTTGCAACCCGAATACTTTTTAGAAGCAATGACAACTGCCCGGGAATCAGGGGGCTTGGTTTTTTTGATAGCGTTTGGTCGAGCATTTGTGACAGCTTGATCAACCGTTTGTTGATACTATGGATTGTAATGAAATTTGTCGATATATCATAATTTGTTTTCATCATAGCTACAGTTGGGAGTTCGTTGTTGTCTGAACTAAGATCATTCACAAATATCACCCCCTTTTGCTTCCATTCCTGTATATCAATTGAATGTTGGTTTACTTTAATATTATCGTTATTCCATATAGTATTTGAGTTTAGGTATGAGTATTTACTGGGTAGCTTTTTGAGTAAATTTGTCCAAGCCGTTATGACGTCACGCCAAAATTGGTTTATGACTGTACCCTTGATCGATTCGATGTATTTTGTACCGTATGTGAGGAATAGTGGATCAGATAATATTTCGGGTGCAATACTTATCCACTTGGCGCGTTTTGTGGTTAATTTCCTGAGCCAGGTTATTTTTTGGGCTTCGATGAATTCTTTAATTTGTGTCATCTTTAGGCCGCCTTGTTGGTAATCTTTACACATTTAATTTGTGAACGTTTAATTCGGTCTCGTTTGCCATTCCAGATGAACCTGAATAACATGGTAGTTAGTTCGTCAATAACATTTTGGGCGGGGTTTGGCAGAGATTGAAATAGATGGACTAATTTTTGAATTATGACAGATTTGATGATTACAATGCGACCTAGTGGAGTCAAGGACCTGTGTTCCCATTTTTCAATTCCGGTTTTCAGTTCGATAAGTTTGTTTTCAAAATTGACGCTATTCAGTTGCGACAAATCTTTGCTAAATGTTATTCCCAACAATTTGAATTGTTTTGTTACACGAATATCGCAATTTACAATGGGTGCACCGTGGTTAGCTTTGCTTGCGCCTAACCAAACAATCTGACATTTTTCCAGGTTGGCTTTCAATCCTGACATATTTGCCAATGTGTCGAGAACATTCAAGCTTTCTTTAAGAGATTCTTCGTTTGTAGTGTAGTCAGTGTACTGAATAATGTTATGTTCTGTACTGCCGAGGGTGATGCCTTTTATCTTTTTATTTCCCCTCACCATAATTGCAAGTATTTCTGCACAGAGGAGAAAAATATATGGGGATACCGGGTCTCCGTGTCTACAGCCTCTCGATGGCTGGAAAAAAGGAGAAATTGTACCGTTAACGAGTACCGCCGATTGAATGTCTGTATAAAAAGTTTTAGCCACCTTCTAATGGATTCTCCGAAGTTAAATTTCAATAAGCAATCGTCAATAAATGACCACGAAACAGTGTCGAATGCCTTCTCAAAGTCTATCAATAGCAACATGCCGGGTATATTTTGTACGTCAATCTCGAGTAAGATGTCATATATTAAACGTGTGTTCTCTCCGATGAATCTCCCTGATAGAAAACCGGTTTAATCTTCGTTAATTATGGTAGGTAGAACTGATTTTATCCGGTTAGCGATACACGAAGATGCCAATTTATACGATATATTTAGCAGAGATATTGGACGCCAGTTTTTAAGGTACATCCTTGGTTTGTCCCCTTTGGGTATTATAGTGATAATGCCCTGTTTTTGTGTGGTAGAAAGTTCCCCCTTTATGAGTGCATGATTAGGTGCATTAAGGACAAATATACTTAGATCGTTCCAGAAGATTTTGTAGAACTCCACTGTGTACCCATCAAGACCGGGTGACTTTCCGTTCTTCATTTTTTTCAATGATTCAGTCACTTCGGGTAAAGTAATTTCGCCTTCAATTGAGCGGGATTGGATTGGAGTAAGGGCAGGAATTATAATATCAGATAATAGCGAAGTTGGGTTAATGTTCGTGTTTTGTGTGTAAAGTCTTTCATAGAATGCTTTTGAAACAAATTTCTGATATAGGATATAATTTTATATAAAATATACACATATGGTAAAACATTCAAATGTTATATTTAGCTTTAGGTTTTAAATTGATATAATGACGCAGGCTCATTTATAACATACGACAATTAAAAGCTTAACATGCCCATGTTTAAAAATATAGAGGCAGTTTGATATACCACGGAAGTTCATCTTCCGGATATAAACTCACAAACTCGAAATTTAATTGACGTCATACATGTACCTCGCCCACGTGGTAATCACTAAAATAAATATATGTTGCACTGTAATAATACTGGAACGATATCTAACACGATCGTGTTTAATGTGCACATATGTATGCAACGAGAGCTAGAGTACAATTGTAAAACAAAAACTCTGGCAATATTTGGAAAAACGTTGGCCTGTCATAAAAGAATCGGGTGTAGATAATACAGGAATTCACCCCAAGTTGGAACACAATTCTGAGTTAACATGTGATAAGGTGACAGTGGCTAAACACTTCAAGACATGTTACTCTACAATAGCTTGGTATATAGTGCAGTAGTTGCCGAAAATGCAACTAAATATAGTGAACGTTCTTTAGATGTTTTTGTCTATTTCATTTGAAATCACATGGTATAATTCACTAAAGAGATGTTCTATGTGCTGCTAACGAGGGAATTGTCAAGGAAACGTCTTGTTTAAACACTATTTCTGTACTTTCTCTCAAAGAAGGCATTTTATATTATGAACACCATTACGAATATTTTGAACTTGGCCACCACTCTTGAGAATATCCCTTTGACCTTAAATCAGTTATTTGGATGTACTTATATTTAATATGATAATGCCTCAGTGACACCGATTGCCGCTTTTGGTTGTGCGTGGTTTCTAAAAATTATTCAGGTGTTCAGGTGGACAGATTTCTGAATTGCTTTAGGAATATCAATAAGGTTTTGGTGCGGTGTATTTGTACAGAACCATATGCTAGACTTCATTGACTTTGTGAATGCTTTATTCTCTGATCAAAATATGACAATGATATCGAGAAATGGAAAGTATATACACAGAAAGAAAGAAAAGAATCTTATAAATAACACAATAATCATTTGGTGACAACAACCTATGATATTTGATAATGTGAAAAAAACTGGACGAACCCATTCCTCATTTTCGAGTTTAACCAGGGGTTTATTCAGATTAACCGCCGTGTTAAACCGAGTATAACGGACGTCTGTTGTCGTTAGGTGATTATTTGGTTGTGCAGGAGAGCATGCACGCGAACTGCAGTGACTTACATGACAAATTACAAGCGAACAGAACGGTTCTGGACACACCTTAAACTAACATGAACTGCGCTGCTCGTGCAACCATGTCAACAGCTGAGCTTAACTAAATTATGACAAGATAAACTCCAAGCAGATACTCGCATGACAGACACCTCATCAATTGATATTATTTACAGCTCCGCATATTGAGCTCTTCGTAACACAATTTAAATCAACGGACAACAAAGTGCAGAGTTACAGTACCAGTCAAAAGAAGTGGTATATTAAGCGCGCTATTTCGCGCCCAATATCGCAATAATATTGCAAGTGGAAACGCTTATAATCGCGCCGCTTGCGATATTATTGCAATATTTTGCGCTTAATATTGCGACATATTGCGCTCAAAATTGTGACATTTAAATCAAATTATTGCTTCTTCTATATTGTTTATTGCATAAATAGAGACAATGTATTAGATTTGGTTATAATTATAGTTGTAAATGATGCTATATGTACACTATATGTACATTATATGCACAGTAGTTATCTAATATAAATATAACACTATCGACTCTGTATGAAATTTAACGCGCTTAGTCTCGCAATATTTTGCGTTCAATATCGCAATATTAAGCGCGACAGATTTTTGGTATTGCGCTATAATCGCGCCTTTTCAAAATTAAGCGCGCTCAATATCGCAATAAATGCGCGCCTCAATATACCACTTCTTCTGACAGGTACTGTAGTATGCCGTTTAATGTTGACAAAGGCCAACATAACCCAAATTAACAGACCAATTATCATTTATAGAAGGACGATGACTCTTGTCTTGATTATCAAAGTTTCACTATCTATAAAACGAACGTTTACAAGTATGTAAACCTCATTAGACATTAGGATTGGCTGGGCCAAGACGAAACTGTACATGTTGATGACGACTCTGTCCCTTAGAGGTCGCGAGTTTAGAATATGGTGTTAACTGTCAAATGACGATTTAAACCGATGATCACTTTGATCGCAATTTCTTAAAGGCACGTGGGGCCTTAGTTGTCGAAAATATTCATATTTGTATTTGTTCCAATCACCGTAAACAGACAAAACATTAAAACGCATACAGTTCCATACCATGACCATCGCGTAAACAGCATGTTGTCATAAAACCTACTATATTTTACCTAAGCAAGAGCCTAATTGTGTCACAGAAGACAGGCACAATGCTACTGGCTAATCACACACAAATGGCATAAATGCTCTTTATTAGTTCCATATCAGGAATTCACCCACAAAGAACGCTCTTTGTATTTACCATCATAATATAAACAAACACCAGAAATGTAACTTTTTATGCGTTTGTTTACATAACAATGGTCAAACATATGACAATAACATACTGTTTATGCGATATTTCTTATTTGTATACGGACAAAGTCTGTCTACATTTTGATGTTCTTTCTGTTTGTGGCGGTTTGTACCCGGTGGAAATATTTTCACAGGACACCCACCGCCAAGGCCAACCGTACCTTTAAACTGAGTTATTTCTTGAGATGACGATATTTTATACATGAATATAACTCGGATTGAAGATATAAATGATTGACACTGAGGGCAGATTGATAGTACTGTAATTTCGCTGTTTCCCAATTAAGAGTCAACACTGTTAATGTTATCCTTTGCACGATTATTGTCACAGTGCTGTATACAGCGCACTGGCAAACATGCTGATCAAACATGCTGATCAAACATGATGATCAAACTTGATGATCCACGACAGTAATAAGATGTCCGAAAGTACATTAACACTCAGATAATTCGACCAAAATGGAATAATTTAATCATAATCTGTCAATCCACGGAATACTAACAACCATTAGTTGTCACACATTTAACAATTACAGTTGTTTACTCTCTACTATTGGAATGACAACTGCAGCATCGTGTGGTATGACCACGCATATGCCGCGTGCCTAAAATGTACATGATAATTATTCTGAATACTTCATGCAATATACTAGGGAATTCCTGTGTTGCATCAAAATTGCTCATTTTACTTCTACCTTCCACTTATGATGGTTCTCATGTGAAATAACGGATTCAATTGTAGGAAATAACTATTGTGTCGATTAAGGTTATCTATTATATATTTTGAAAGATCTGTGTGTGAGGGTGTGTGTGTGTGTGTGTGTGTGTATCTGTCTATGTGTGTGTAATCGATGGACTCGAAAATGGCCCAGCCGATTTCGATGAAACTTGGTATGTGGGGGTATTTTCGGGCCAGGAGTAACATAGGCCTATTGATTTTCAGATCCGAGGTCAACTTTTCACGTGCCGAGGTCAAATCTGTTTTTACGCCGTTTTGCGCTAATATATTTCAGTTCGGTGCTCACAAATCGATTCGATATAGCGCGAATAATAAATTGCCAGTCATATAATTTGCACGGTTAGAATCTGTGTGGCTTCATCTTTCCAATGATGCATCATACGCCTGTGTACGTTTAAAGTTTCTACCTTAATTATCGGGAAGAACGCAGGACCATGCTTCGCTCATCGAAAATCATTGCGTAAAAAAATATATATCAACATATCGTGACGTGATCGCGTTAACTCTTAACCAGCCGATGTCGCGTTAACTCATCACCGGCCGAGGTATCCGCAAATGACATTGGGCTATATATCTCGGAACGGGTGGAGCTATCGACTTGAAATTTGGTATGTGAATGTATCTTGCCCCGGATACGAATTTTATCGGGTCGCCGAGCCCGTGCGACGCCAGCTTCGCGCATGCGCAGACCAGATCTCGGAAACGGGTGGAGCAATCGACTTGAAATTTGTTTTTTTAATAGCCCGGACGAAGTCGGGTCACCTTCTAGTAAGTTATAACCGAACAGTTTGAAGTAAATTGTCTATAACGCGTGTTATATAAATGTCTTCAAACGTTTTGGCTATACGCGTACAGCGTTAATAAAAAAGTTATTTCGTAAATATAGACTGAGAGAGGTGGTGCTGTATATGTTGCCCAATTTAAGGAATTGGACTTCGATATCATTGATATTAAGAAACAAACATACTTCAATAAACATTTGACTTGTATAACGTGTAAGCACCGAACTAAGAATCGGTCTGACTCGTCATATGAACTATATATATATGATTTGGTATATAATACGATAACTGGGGCAACATTCTTGACATTTTCCAGAGGAACTCCACTGATACTCCCATTTTTGCGGCGAACATGGGAATAGCAACCTTATAATGCAAGTGACTCAAACTTGTTACTTTGGACAATATATAGGACTATCGCGAAGTTACTACCACGAGTGATTCCAGGCAATAACGCATCATACATTCCTTATCTTGAATTTATCTCATTCACTGAATTACAATTTTATGGTGACAACTTATAACATCTAGCTTGTTTGTAAGTACAAACAAGCATTATATACATACTACCAAATATCATATATTTTGTATTGACATGTATATACAAATTGTAATAGACTACTATGTCCATTGATAATCAAACCAAACATAACACACATAACATAACTATATTGTTGTTTCACTATCACAATTTGAGATCACAGTCAGATACATGTATATATATATACTAACTTACAAACGGGGGTTCAATAGAGGTGATACGTCGTTACCGAGTAACTAAAACAATTTTAGATCACAATTGAGATGTGTATATATATTTAAGTATGAACGACGGATTCAATATTGGTATCGTTTTCAGATAAATGCTCTAATTTCAAATTGATGATTCAGCCGTTCATTCTTAAAGATACGGGCGGCGTTGGCGGTGGGTATGCTGTTAAAATATTCACCTCCGTCAAAAACCGCCATCAACAGAAGGAATAGTAAGATATAGACAGACTTTGTTCTTATGCCAATCAGAACTATGGCATAAACAGTATGTTATTGTAAATTTTTCCCCCTTTGTTATGTAATCAAAAGAAAAAAACGTTACGTTTCCTGGCTTTTGTTTAGATCCGGATATGGCAACATAAAGAGCACAACTTCTATAACACGGGCAGGCTCTTGTTTACGTACACAATCGTACGCCTTGACGACAATATGCTATTTACGCGCTGATTATGTTTGGCATATGAGCGGAACTGTATATATTTTGGTGTTCCTTCTGTTGATGGCGATTTGAACAAATATAAACATTTCTGCAACGAACGCCGCCCGTGCCTTTAAGGCATAGCAGCACAACTTGTATAAATAATGGTGAGGAATGCAACGAAAGTTGGTATAACAATATCTAATACTGACTGAACAACATGTCCAGGTACTCTGGAGTACCAAATGTCAAGACAGGTACACCGGAGTATCAAATATCTAGGTCCTAAGCATAACACCTAGATATTTGATACCACAGAGTACCAGACATATAAGGTACTATGTGTAGAACGTGCCCAGGTACCAAGGTCCTCGAAATTACGAAAATTGTCCGGCGGCAAATTTAGCAATGTGGCACGTTAGATTCCAAATGATGTCACGGCGTTTAAACATCGAATTAAGTACAACAATCCGATAGAGGTTGTTCCAGATCATGTTATCAGTTACATAGACTCCCTTGCATAGTGCAAAATAAAATAATCCGAATTATATTACTTTAATTAGTATAGAATCTTGATCGTGTTTGTGTACTTAATTCAAGGTTTAATACCTCGATTTCAAGATTTCCCTGACTGTGCACGTGGAGTAAAAATTTTCTGAATGTCAAAAATTATCGGCCAAATGTCTTAATTTGTGTGTAATAATTTTAAAGTAAGCATTATAAATCAAACATCTTAAACAGGTCGGGGTGACCCACCAATCAATCTATAATAGCCCGATAAATCAAAAACTACTTTGCGATAAATCACAAACCTTTGCGAATGGCAATCTACGTTGCGATAAATATATGTGATTTAGTGCAAAGGTTTGCGATTAATCGTAATTGTTTGTGATTTATCGCAGATATATTGTTTTGCATTGTGACTAATAGGCTTGAACCGTTTAAACATAAATTAGACATCTTCGACAGGTCTGGGTGAACAACCAATCGATCTATAATAGCATGGTCGGGCTAAAATAGACCGATCTGTCTTTCACACCCAGCATAGGATAAGGGGGAGCAAACATTGCCCCAACTCACAAAACAACTTTGCGAAAAATCACAAACACATTTGCGATAACTCGCAAACCTTTGCGATAAATCTCAAACATCTTTACGATGACTCTCAAACTGCTACATGTTGATTATACTTTTCGATTTATCGCAAAGATGTTTGAGACTTATCGCAAATGTTTGTGATTTATTGCAGATCTATTTTTATCCATTGGCACTAATGGGCTTGAACCGTATACACATTATAAATCAAACATCTTAAACAGGCCTGGGTGAACCACCAATCGATCTATAATAGCACGTGGGCTAAAATAGACCGATCGGTCTTTCACAGCCAGCATGTGAGATAAGGGGAGCAACTCTTTGCGATAAATCTCAAATATCTTTACGATAACTCTCAACTACTTGGTGATTATACTTTGCCATTTATCTCAAAAACGTTTGAGATTTGTGATTTATCACAGAAATATTTGTATGCGATACAAATGGGCTTCTGTGTAACCATTATAAATCAGACATCTTACACAGGCCTGGGTCAGGATTTCCTTGACCTGTTGCCTGCACGTGGAGTAAAATATGTCTGATTGTCTGAAATAATCGGCCACATTTCTTCATTTGTGTGTAATTATAAGTAAACATTATAAATCACAGACATCTTAAACAAGTCTGGGTGAACAACCTATCGATCTACAATAGACCGGTCGGGCTAAAATACCGATCGGTCTTTCACAGCCAGCATGCATATGTGATAAGGGGAGCAAACTTTTGCGATAAATCCAAAAATAACTTTGCAATAAACTCGCAAACCTTTCCAGTAAATCTCAAACATCTTTACGATTAATTGCAAACTGAGAATATTCAAAATAAATATTCAAAATAAACATATACAAACATTCAAACAAACAGTATTTAAATTTAGAGTTCCCTCTTTTACTACAGTGAGCACTTTTCCAGGAAGACTGATCGGTCTATTTTAGGCTGTTAGCCCAAAATCAGGCTATTTAGTTCAATTTGTGGTTCACTCAGACCTTTCTTTATACCCATCATAAATAGCGCGTAAATAGTATGAAATTGTCAAGTTTGTACGCTGTGTTATGTAAACAAAGCCAAATTATGTTACAGAACCTGTAGTACAGTACGTAAATAGTGTGCTGTAAACAAAATACTCAACAATGGGATAGGATAGGATATTTTATTTTTAATACACATATATATATATTACCTACATGTAATAATGATAATTCTGTCGTATATTGTGGGGGTTGGCATGATCTGGCAATACTGTCTTCCTGCCACCCCCGCCATTATCATTATATAATTGATAATGCGATCGCGAATGTCGGTCAGTGAACAACTTGTTGTATAAATAGTAAACAATTTATTAATTGAAATACCGGTATTGTTTTGTGTCTAGTAAACTCAGCCCTCGAAATAAGCTACGGCAAATATTTAAAGGCGATGCCATAGCAAAAGCCATAGAAGCCAATATAGAATGTACTGTCAGTGGAATACCATTCGGGTCACTTCCTAATGGCGCTTCTGGTGCGTACCGAAAGTGAAAAAAAATGCGACATAAGTTATGCACCAAAAGCGACATAATATCGCGTGTTTTGTCTCTTTTGGAGAGCACCTTAACGTGATATTTTGATGTTAAATTTTGGCGTGGAACTAATGTCGCCCATTTTGTCGCTTCCGGCGAGCATCCGAAGTGCCATCAGGATGAGACATAAGAATGTCATGCATTTATAAAGCAATTCCGTATAAGAAAAATGTCAATCGTGGTGTCACCACTCGACCGTGGTTGAATGGCGGTAAAACCCGCGGGCATTAGAGGCTTACAACCAGTCCATGCATACATGTACATCACAACACTATAAACCAGTAGGCCTATCAGTTCGTCGCAGACTCCGTAGAAACATACCAAAACAATGTTCAGCAGACTCCGTAACTGGACGATGATTTTGTGACATGGTTCTCGACTCGTAGACATGGCCCACATATGTTTCGATGAAAATAGATGAATATGATGTATCACGAGTGACTGATCTGTGTCCACACGTGAGTTCGCGATAATTGATTCCGAAGAAGAGAATTTCGACACACCAATTCCGACTAAACGTTTCTCAGTTTCTACGTTGTTGTTGATATTGTCCTGTACTAATCACTAGTGGTTGACATTAAAGCTTTGGGGAATTATTCTCGTGTCAGTAAAAAGTCAACAAATGTAACAGCATTGACTTGGAATGTTGTGAACAGTTACAGTCGAATTAACAACTCGAACATATCAACATCGACCGATTTGTGTAGTTTAACAGCTTCTCCTGTTCACATCCAGACCCAAATATAACAATTTTGACATTATTCCAGAACATCTACGGTACACGAAGTAGCTATTTGATCCAATTTATTTATCATTTAAATTTTCACGGCTTCGGTTTTCACGGCTTTGCAACCAAATTGTATCATTTTAGCCCACAATAAAATTTCAAAAGTGTACCGAATTCGGCTTCAAATAAAAGATTCAAGCGGGTGTTATATCGTGTTTTTCCGTTGTTATAAGGCACTGTAAACGATATATGGCGGCGAGTTGAGGCGCGGCCATTTTGTTCACTTCAATTTGACCATTTGCACCCGATACACGAGATCGCCACACCGTATCGATATAGTAACAAAAGCTTTAGTACTATATAAGACTGTGTAATACCATTGTATGACTTCAATATCAAAAGCTTTGTAACCGATGCGAATTTTGGTACTCTACAGAACATAAACGGATCGTTATATTTAACAGTGTATATGTTATATGTATGTTACTCAGTTGTTGAGTCTTAAATCAACCGATCTACCAATATTGGTGATGTTGGTCTGATCGTATATGCTACCAGCTAGGCATATCGATCATCTTGATGTTTGTCTTGACCATAGAGACACATCCATAGTGTTGTTATAAATTGTTGTTTGTGTCGTATATAGGATATGAGTCATGCTCAACAAAGCAGCCAACAGATTAAAGATGCATTCTTGATTCCAGGATATTTTTTGCGAAACCTACCGTTTATTTAGATGGTGGTGTATGACATAACAAGTGTTACATACCGTATGCTAGTTTTTTATTGATATTTTTTTATGCATTTATTGTACACCGCCTTGATGTTTTAGAGGGACACTAATAATATTTCATGCATTCTCAGCTAACACAATTATATTCGTTGGTATGTGTACTTCTAGTTTGCATGTTATTGTATATAACTCTATTAGATTGCCACGTAATCTCCTGGGCCCTGTTTCATGAAAGCAACTTATGACATAGTTGGGACTTAAGATGGTCATAAGTTCAAACTTCAGTCATAAGTGCGTTTCACGAACAAGGTCTTAACTTAAGATGGTCTTAACTTTGGTCTTAACTTTAAGACTGCTGTGAGGTGTCATAAGATAATCTTAAAGTTAAGACCCACATGATAAGTGGCATATCGATCACAAGTATGGCGGCCTATGTTATTTTGCAATGACGGAGATATCTGTACATTGTCTGGGTGGGCAATTCGTCGTCTGGTATACAGGGTCGTGGCTACAGAGTGAGAGGGGGTCGAAATGTCCATCTACACCCCCTTAAACAACACCAAATTATCTTTGGGTTTAAACATTCCAACTGGTACCTCAAACTTTCCAAAACCAAAGTTTGGAGAGGGCAACCCCCCCCCCGTATAACCATAGGGTTAGTTTGGTAAAAACAATTCAGAGCACAGACTTATCATCAGGGACATGGCGAATGGGGTTTGTGTGTTGTCTACCCCCCCCCCACACACACACTTTGGTCAAAATGTTTAGCAATTGGAAATTTCATGCCTGACAACAACATTAATCGTACACTATATATAGGTTTCAATTGTTTAAATTTCTAACTGGTAAAGGAATGTGTTGTTTTAGACAAACAGCAGCAACCGAAAATCACCAACTTTAGGGGCATCAGGTTAGAAATTTCGAACTGTTGGAATATTTGAGATACCATTTGGAAAGTTTAAATCCAACGGGTGGGGTGGACATGGCATTTCGCGAACATGGAAGTTTGGCCCGGTTCAATTAAGGGGTGGGTGCAATTGGAAATTGCACGATGTCCCCCCCCCCACAGAGACCATCTAGCCACCCCGAGCATTGTCGACTGTAGGATATAGTCAATTATCAGCTGTGTATGTGACCTATAGATAATATATATTATAAAATTGTATTACCCACGAATTAAACTTTTGATAACAATCATGGCCTAGCTCAAAGCTCACAATCTCCTCTATGTTATTCCATATGTGTGTGGGGAGATGGGGTAAAATGAGATCAATAAATGTATTGATTCTTTCCTCTTTCCAAATTTCCGTCGGCTGTTTACAAAGCAGATATGTCACATAGGAAAGGTAACACAAACGCTCTTTATCAAAATATGTTTTAGAAATAGTGACAATTTTCTATAGAGAATATTATTTTTATTGAGTTTATGCCCACGCCATATGTCGTGATTTTCAAGGCTGTCCAAATTTTGTCATGTTTTTGTTTTTGCAGGGGTGGGATGACCGTTGTACAGCATACTGTATATATATGATATACACACCCGTAACGATGACACCCCTTAATACGAGTGTGCTAATGAAAACGTAGTTATATATATATATATCCATGGTATGACAACCGCATAAATCATCTGCATAAAAAATAATAAAAAAGTTACTCTAACAAATATTTTTCATTTCCCTTTGAATCGAAAAATGACCTATGTGTGTCCTGATGACATCGCCGATTTATTTTGATTATTGCTACACGTAGAGAGCGGTGGTCGATAATATACGAGTTATGTCGGGTCACATAAAAAAAAAAATCGCCGCCTGATCATTGCTCTCAGTGGATTAACTCGGCGTGAATGCATGGTCGCAGTCATGCATCGATCCATATAATTATATTGTCTTATTTCTGACACCGCCACTCGTCAGTAAACGCAAAGCTCGTCATTTTAAGAGCCTGCGATGTACTCATGTTCGAATTCACATCGTGGAACTCATACAAGTCTAAGATCCATATGCGAATATAAGGCCACTGACTATAGACACTAAGATACATGCGCTGATTCGCCCACCCCACCCCAACCGCTATCCAGCATCCCTGTCACACAATAATGTCAACTCGGACTCGGCTCTTTCTCGATAACCTCTCAATGCCGTACATAAAGATTGCACAAGCCCACAATTTTTTGTTCCGGACTGTAGAAAATTGTCGATAACCAGTCTAAATGAGCGGGAACTTAACTTACTACTTAAGTAGGACTTAATCTTGTATTGTGAAACGCGTTCTTGAAACGGAAAAGTTACATCATAAGATCCACCTTAGATCTTAGATTAAGTCCATCTTAAGATAATCTTATGACCTTGCTTCATGAAACGGGCCCCTGTACATTAGGGACTTTAGTACACGGATATAGACTCTTTCTTCATTACAATATTTCCGCAGCCACGGAAACAAGCTTGCCGATCGTCTCTGTATACTTTCGCACGATTGAGTAAAGTCTCGATAATGTTTCTGAGTTTAGTTCCGTGAAAGTCCTGCAGTTGATTCCAGGAATTTGATTGGCTTTGCTAGTGGTGATGCTGACATGTTGTTTTCCAAGTTTCGTCTGGTCATTGCTGTGAATTCCCAGATCTTTTCCACAATGGGAAACTGTTATTTCTGGAATGGCTTGTGTGTTTTTCGTCACAATCTGCTTTTATTATTGGAGCCATAATGCATTTTATTGAATTTTGATAAAATTTAAAACTGAAGCGCAAGTATTTTTCCTCTACACACCCCTCGGCCTACCCTGCTGGATGAATGCAGTTAGCTATGTGGATAAATGGCGCTGAGGCATTGCTTTCATTGTGCTGAAGTGAAATTATTAATAAATGTGAATTTGGTCTCCATTAAGAAGCACACAAAACGCATCAAATTCAATTTAATTTTCAACATTTTCCCGGGGAGCATACATCAACCTCCATACATAGCAGGCAGTGGTTTCGATGAAACGACAATATACTCAATAATAAACTCAATATTCCTAAATAATACATTTATCATAACTCTAAATCGCGTTGGGTAAAATTTCCCCCTACAACATGATGCATATAGCACCACGCGAACGTTCGGTCAATTTTACCCAATGTTGTGTAAAGAAAGCCGGCAAACGGAACGCGGACTTTGGCTTTGGTGTTTTTCGAATGATTGACGAATGTATATAAGTTGGAGATATTATAGACGAACCAAAAGCATAACAAAGTTACTGAAGACACACAGACAAACACTTTGTTTTATTTTTAGAGGATATAAACGAGTCCCCAGTTTATAGCGGAATTTACAAATGAGTCCAGTAAATTAGGTCTGGACCGAGCCTTTGGCGAGGTCCAGACCTAATTTACTGGACGAGTTTTGTAAATTCCGCTATAAACTGGGGACGAGTTGTAGATTCTATTTATCACATGATTCAAAACATCGACAAAACATACTTAGATCAACAAATGGGACGCAAAACTAACATTGGCTTCTATAAGGCATGCGATGACGTTTCGCTTAACTATGCGTTGTTTTCCCGCGTAAAGAAATAGTCCCAGATAAATAATGACTCTTTGGCGTACTTAAAGGTACTCAATCCGATCAGAAGCTCCTAAATTACTATTTCTTTGCCTTCGGGGGTAAAAAATATTTGATTCGAGTCGAGGACCCCACCCATCAAAGCTAAGAGTGATTAGATATCGATGTTTGAAGTTTGGAGATCTGGGCCAAAACTTATTCAGATCCACGTGCTCAAACGGACAAATTGCGGTTGTAACTTAATGTAAGATGGATAACTATAAAATAAAGTGGTTATTATTGTTAAGAGTTACCACGTTATTTTAGAGTTATCCATCTTATAATAAGTTACAACCGCAATTTGTACGTTTGAGCACGTGGATCTGAATAAGTTTTGGCCCAGATCTCCAAACTTAAAACATCGATATCTAATCAATATAAGATTTGATGGGTGGGTTCCTCGACTCGAATCAAACATTTTTTACCCCCGAAGCCAAAGAAATAGTAATTTAGGAGCGTCTGATCGGATTTAGTACCTTTAATGGCGTATAGTTAATGACATAACTTTTCAAACTCTTCATTCACTATAGTTTGTTGCAAAAATGTTGAAAGCCATAGTATTTTGAGACGTAGCGTACGGAATGTAAACAGACGACAACCTGGAAGTCAAAGGTCACCTGGAACTATTTCCTGTCATTAAACGAACTTTTAATATCACAATTTATAGAATGGGTGTATTGAATGGAATAAGGGTAGGATCATGTAATAAATAGTATTATGTCCATGTCAGAGGTGGAACCTGAGGGGATGGTTAACCCTATCGTCGGGAAAATTTGCAATGGTCAGCTCGATATAGCTTCCTGGATCCTCTCCCCCACGCCCGGAATCGTGGCCCCCTGCATCGGGGGAAATACTTTTGCCATCCCTGGCCACTGCGTGGTTAAACATGTATTTTACAGGTATGCTCATATATTACTTCGAATTCCATAGAATTTGGCATATAGTCCATAATAGAACAATGCATATCAAGTTCACATCCGATGGCAACATAGCGGCCCTAAGTGTTTAATTTACTCGTCCATAGTATGGGCATTAAATGTGGGTTTTTGTATACATTATTGGTTAATAACTTTTTAATTAGGGAAACACATTGGCCGCAACATACTAAAAGTCCAAGGTAGAACCACATATTGACTGGACTAAATAAAGACCCAACGTCCATCGGAGTAAAATAACGGGAAGCCCAACAGGACGAAAACAAAACAACATGTAAACAATAGCAGTACAAAATACGTTATATTTATTTTACGAATATGAAGTTCATTATATACATGAGCATTGACATAGTTCACTATTTGTATTTCCCGTCATTATCGTGTCATCGTATAGTATATTACCTACATGTTAGCAATTTAACTGATGGTCGTCGATTGCCTTCTATAATTTATACTTTTCCAACTGCATCTTGCCATTTTACCAAAATCCACAAATTCAGGACATTCCATATGCACCCCATTGAGTTGGAATTTTCCAATTGGTACCTCAAAATTCCCCACTTTTGAAAATTTCCAACCGGACAACCCTATAATTGTTGAAATGTTCTATGTGATAACAATTTCATTCAATTCTGAACTCTGGTAACTATTGAACGTTTGGTCTCATAACAAAACATAGTTCACACTTAATAATAAACTACATTTATACACCACCCTTCTTTAGGAAATTATTCACATTTTCGGAAATAATGTAGGTTTTTTTTACGTCATTGAGCACATATGGTCTCTAAATATAGTATCATGTTTTTCTCGTGAAATATTCATCTAAGTATGCACAGTGTACCTCCGTGTGTAGGTGTCCACCAATCCACAGATAATGTCCTATTATGATACGCTGAGATAGGGGAACATGTTCATGTAATGTTCCATATAAGACAATCTGTTTAGCACTTCTGAACAGTCTATTTCAAAATTAAACCATTTGTGACTTCGATTGTTCTATCCCTTATTATTATAAGAATGATGATTATACGATTGATTAGTTCCATATATTCGAAGACTAATTTCAGCAAATGTGAGTTGCATAAAAACTTGAGGAATCACACAGACCTCGTTGTGCATGCACTTGCAGTAAACTATTGGGTATGTACATTTCATAATCTGTTTGTTGTTCATGTCATAGCACACAACTGGCTCCCTCGATAAATGTTCTGCAAAATGGTGAAAGTGCACTTAATCTCGATAAACACAAACATTATTTTGTCTGCGATATATGTCGGTCACAAATGAACGTTTTAATTACGTGAAATTCCCATAAGTGTTGAACGTCTGCAGATATGTTTCTGCAATATCGTGACAGAATTTGTACTGCTCCTGAAATAAGAAAGAGAAACAGAGGCTAATTAAGAAATTAATATAGCGGGTGGTTGTGTTATTGTGGCATACAGTGCTGTGGTTGTTGGGGCACATTATCGAGCAGTTCTCACTAAATGTGACCCAAACGACCACAGCGCCGTGTCACCCAACAATACGCCCACCAACTACACTCATATATATATATAGATAAGAGTATGATATGTCCGTCTGTCTGTTCGGATTTTTCTCCCATACCCCTAAAACGATTTCAACCAAATTTGGTGTGGTAACTCGGGTACCCTGGCGGTGGTTATAAAGGCGATAGTTGTTTTGATCTAAATTAAAAATAATTAAATAAATAAAAAAGGACACACAAATTAAAATAAGCTCACTATGGGCCTATTTCAGAATCAAATAAATGTGAATATTTAGGTTCAATATGAACCTATTTGCAGACCAGTTGTACGATCTTTATATGAATGTTCACGGTGGCCCGCGCCATCCAACTGAATAAAAGGTATAAGTTCACTATATGTGATTGGATTATTTCTGAATCAAATAAGTCGAATATGAACCTATATGAATATTTCGGTCGAAATGTGCGTGAAGCGTACACAGGGGTCGCAGACCCCTAACAGAGAAAGGGACCCACGTGCAAGGGCCGCAGGCCCCAGCGACGCTGAATAAAGGCTTCCGAAGCGAGATAGTTTCTTATATTTATATCATAAATCGGCTGGACATTTAAAAGCACACCCAATTATACTGCTGACCGATTTTAGTGATTAGGTCAATAATTTTTGACGTCGTGTTCGTGTCACGGTCTATGTTATTGTGGTCTGGAACGGGTGACCCAATTTGTAGTTGACCAATCACCGAACAGGATTTAGTGTAAATGTAAATGGGCTATGTAAATGTAAATGGGCTATGTAAATATTATGAAATGCAATTAATATATATTGTGGCCTTCATCATATTTAACATTTAAGGAGGACATATTGTAAACACATACACTCAATTTCAGCAATTTGTTGATAATGGAAGTTATGTTTGTCATTCCACTGTTGTGTACCATACTTGTGTACTGATGGTGTTAACAGTTATATATCTAGCTGAGGTGTTTGAGTCGTGGACGAGATCATCGCAATCTGAGCTAGTCGAGGTTGGTGCGGGTTCGAACCCAGAAAAGGGCGAACATTTATCTGAATTGAGGGACATCTCAATGTGCCATTCCGATCGATACATGGCCATTTCGATAAATATTATAATTTGTTCACGTCCATCGAATCAAGCACATTGAGACCACGAACACTCACACTGGGTTAAAATCACTAGTGGTGAAACATTGTTACTCATCGCTACTATTGGTATATTTGGTTATGTCATAATTATTAGTGTTGATTTGATCCGCGAACTCAACTACTCAGTTGTTTAATCTTAGTGTGTATTTTCACCGAAAGACCCAAACATGGTGCTATAAATAAAAGAAATGTGCGTCAAGCGTTGGACAATTTAAATGTATACTCACAGTAGGGTGTAAAGATGAAATTTCCAAATGCTATGTGTTATATACATTTTTTTCAGGCCCAACATATAATTCCCTATGCTATTGTGTTATATACACAATAGCATAGCAATTATGGTAGGAAAGTAAAACAAAATCAAAAGTTAATGATTGAGAACGTTATCAAACGGTTCAAAAGCATGGACGCTCTTTACAATAGGCGACAATCTCAAGTGTTGCTTGGCTGAAACGTTTCCACATTTCCTCTTTTGAACGTATATATCTGACCATCAACACCTCATATACCCCTTATACCTGTATACTAAACAATCATTAATGAGAAGTTAGGAAATGTTCATATAACAAGATCAGAATAGGTGGTATATATATGTTGAACATTTCCCCATTCTGCACATTTATTACCTGTCGTCTCCTTATATTACATGGATATCCCTCCAAATCAATAAGATTCATTTCCAATGTGCACATTTATAATTAACGTTTATTTGTGACAAAATTGCACAATAAAATGTCTGGTCTCTGGTAACAGTAACCAATATTGTTTGTTAGCTAAACAACCACACCTTTTTAGACCAGAAAATATTCGAAATAAAATTAATATTAATCGATAGAAGCATTTCCGGACAAGAGTCTTCGATTCAGATCTAATATTTTATACCCCGGTAACTATATAATACATGTTTACAAAGAGATAACCCACCTTTAAGAGTTTTGGTGGTTACAATGCATTTTGATTCTATATATCTAGCCAATTTCCGTACTTGTCTCGGAATAATTCAGAACCGAGGACATTTTAAAAATAAAACAATGAGTTAGTTCCTCACAGTATGTGTACGTGGTGGCAGTGAACAGGCCAGCATAGCAAGGGACTTAACCATGCATTGCACTTTGACATGAAAACACGCTGCGCATCGGATGGAACTTACCAATGAAGTCACGATCTGTTTTCGTCTTACTCGACAGGAGGCCACCTCTGACGCAACAACAACCTCTTGGTCGCTCTGCATTCTCTCAATCATGTTGTATATAACAGCGAACAGTCCTGATCGCTCAGCGCCGTCCCTGTGTTGGAAAGTCAGATTGTCAGCAATTGAACACACGCGCATGCCGCATGTCGATTTGCAGTTAGTCGAATGCATTGGAAAATCATATAGGACAGCGGAAAATCGGCAACAACGGGGTCCAATTGGTTTAACAATTTAATCTTAAGCTGCCAATCCACGGAAAACTGTAAAACAATTGGCTGCCACATACTTTGCCATTTAGGTTATTTCTCGATAACCTAAATTTCTTGATTACTTTCCCGCTACATAAATGACAGAAGCGCCGAGTGACCTAAAATTGTATATGCAAACTGAAATTTCAGTGTTGCATCATAATTCCTTCGTGTATGACTGTATGGACAATAACGGTACTTATCTTAATATCCAGAGCACACATCAACACGATGGAACATTAGCAAAGAAATGAAACACGGAAATTAAAATGACAAGGGTTTGTGCCACCGTGGTCGAATATCAATCCCAATTGCAATACAGCTGCCCGGTGCCACGCGATGCGTGATCAGTTGCGACACGCTAATCAAAAACGCTGAAATTCCGACGCGATGTGATCAATCGAGAAACACAATTTTGAGTGACAGTGTCTCTTTCAACTTCACGTCTCTTTTTCGTCCAAAATAGTCTCAATTGTGTACTCGTTATACTTCCAACTTCTACTTTTGGTGGTTCTCTTTTGTGAAATGACGGATTAAATTAGCCGAAAAGATTGAAAATATATTTTGTAGAACTGCGCTACGCGCGTAATATAATTTATCTTCAAACTTTTCAGTTATAACTGCATAATCTTAATCGAAACAAGAGCTATTTCTTAAATAAATGTCAAATCAAGATGTAAGCTATTTATTAACGTCCAGAAACATGGACATGGCTAGATAGTCGACGTTGAGGGTAGCCCACCTTGACATTTTCGATGTGCATAATGTATTGTGAATACATCGCCTGCATTCTGTATCACACAATTTGTTGTGTTTCGCTATGCGTGAGAACATTGTCCACATGACATTAACCTTCGATATCGCAATTAAATAAAACCAATCATTAAGATGTGTCTGTAATTGTTATCGGCGATTAAAGAGACTGAATTTCGCCATGCGGTGATCTGTTGCGTGCACAACCAATGCATTATCACACAGTCTGAGACATGATCAATGGAATGACCGGTATCCCATCTACAACGACATCAAATCTGATTCTCTGTTACAGAGACGTAAATATAATAGCATTACCGTCGGTGTTTAAAGAGATATGGTGTTTGCATATATATTTATACATACAGACAATGCACAACGACCGGCTGTGTCTTGGTCCCGCGTTGAAGCTCGTGAATATACTGAACTAAGGCTAGCATAGCATCACTGCCAGGCAATGTATCCGAATTTTCCCAAGCATGGAAGATAACTTGTGTAGCACTATGAGATCCATCGTCACCGGTGTCCTAAAATATTAATTCATAGTCGAATAGCCATGCATATACCAAGAAGATAATATTTCATTAACTGCTAAATGACGTGATTACGTCGTGTGCTGTGCCGTGGACGTTATAGCCATTTTCAGTGTAAAAATAGAGCGGGAACATCACGAACATATAACATACAACTGAACCCACTGAAAGGCTATCATCATTCAAAAGCATGGGTTATCACCTCGAGAGATATATATTGCTTTCGATGTACCATGCGAATGGGTGCATTGTCTTGGTGAAATAAGTTATATGGTCTGCAAATATAGTATCAGTCTACTATAATCTATCATTATCCATCCCTTAACTAACACTATTTCTGACACGAAAGTCCAATTGCGCGCGCATCACAATTTCACCGATTCATTTGGCAATAAAGTTACTTCGTGACGTCAAGGAGTCCCGATAACAAAAAGTCATATTGGACTCGATTGAGTCCAATATGATTTTTTTTATCTGGACTCCTTGACATCACGAAGTAACTATTGCCAAACGAATCTGTGAAATTGTGATGCGCGCCATACTCTGGTGGATTTAGCAGACGTTTCACTTCCGCATTGAGATTGTTATGTTCTCTTCTGTGTTTGCTGTTCCAAATCATGCTTTCTGATGATCAAATACGGGATTTTATAGAGAATCAAGTGCCGACATATACCAAAAATAACCACATAAGTTTCATTCTTAAAAAATTAGATAAACATAGAGATGGATAATAAAATGAAATTTTAAAATGTTGTGTACAGTACATATATGTGTTTTTCTTGTACTCGTCCAGGTTGTGGTGAAAAGTCATACTGTATTCGACACTGCGACGCTCGTTCCTTCTGCACTTGTGTTATAATTTCCCATGTCGTCGTCTGCTTACATGTATATTACCTGAACATCCCTTCAAAAACATCATATGCCATTCCAATGTAGATTTATATAAATGGATGGTAGAATCCATTTACTATACCCAGGGCCTGGAACCTACGTCACCGGAAGGGTAACCCTACATCAAAATAACTGTAAATAAAGTTCGACTCGCTACTTCGACATCGTTTTTTAAATAAATACAATCGACTTCGATGTAGTATTATAAGCAAAGGAGCTATGCCACCTGCAAATATCGACAAATACAGAAACCTAAAATCGGAAAGAATTGCTTATAATGAGAATTTCGCGTTCGCAATTCAAAATCGCGTCCGATTTCCTATTTTCGTGCAGGTGTTAACGCCAACATTTCATGTTCTCCGCGCCCTAAACTCATTTTAAAACCGTATACATTGAGTTTCGGGAGATTATAAATGCTAAAATTTGAATCATTAACAAAAAAATAACTTTCCCGTGGTTTGTTTGTAAATTTCTTAAGACACAAAGAATTTTTATGAATTTGTCTATTAATGGTAACGCCCACATCGCGTTAACGCTCACATAATATTGGCCTGTTTGCACTCACAATTGAGTCACCATTCGTATAATCCGGTAGATGAACTATTAACGATCGTGTTCACATATACACACTCAGTTAAATGAGTTACTATATACACAAATGGCTGTTATAGAGATGCCAATATACTATTTGATAATACTATATATAAAAACGAGCATAAATTCATGGCATAATCATTGTTTTTACGTTCTCGTTGTATATTCGTTAGTTTAATTAAGTGTAAGTCCTGTCATTCGTTCTCTTATTCCATATTCATTGTAGTATTACTTTGTTATTCCATTCTATTTCCGTTGGTTGAATCCATGTTAATTTGTTCATATTTCCAATTTCGTCTGATAGTTGTCGTTAAAAAATTATCATGCAATAAATATTTCTTTAATTATATTCTATTACTAACATTCATTGTTTACCCATGTTTATTGATACCCATTTAATCATAATTGGTTTTCATAGCTTTACTACCTTATATATAATGGTATTGTCTAAGGTAAATATATCGCGACCTGATTTCCAGGTTCTCCTAAGTCCATTTTTTATATTTTAAGTTTGAATATCCGATGCGGGTCAACTATTAAGACTATGTATATACTTCTAACAATATCCGATTGGAAAATCATTCCTTTAATAGAATAAATCGGCATCACAAATCGTAAATTTAATGTAATCATGTTTTTGTGAAGAATACTGCAGGTTGGGTGCATATTTTGGTACTTTGGTACATAGGACACTATTGAACTGAAATTTATTAGAATGGCCACCTTGTTCTATGTGGCGGAAATATTAGGATAATTATTACTTACAACAAACAAAGTAATCTCACAGGTCTGAATCTTAACAGGACATCTTGGAATTCAGAGAGAATATGACATATAACTGTTCTATGTAGGCTAACCCAAATGATATTTTATGATGCAATTTTTCATTTCAAATAATGTATTGTCTAACTTTGGTATGTGTGTCGGAATTTGGTCAACTAGAGCATTGACATGACACCACGTCACCCCCTCGCATATAAACCTGAAACCGACTAACTTGACACTAGCTATGAAATGGAGACCACTATAATAGTCTAGTCATTTAGACTTGATTTTGAAGCGAACCTAGAACAGATAGGTAATAAGCTGTTTTTGAAAGCACTTTGGGGAAATTTTTCTACAGCTCTTTGAACTAGGGGCATCATATTTGTGGCTTTAAATAAAATTGGAATCTTGTTAGTAAACAAATCTGCCGACTACAAAAGCTGCTTCGAGTTCCCTGATTGCTAAATATGATCACACAATAATATATCCTAAATTTTGATGCGTTTCATGTAGGGAAAGTCGTTATATTTAGGTAAACAAATGCAAAAAAAAACATGCGAGAAAATTATGAAAATTGGAATTTTAGTCCGGGAACAAGGTCGGTCAACGTGCATCCCCCAGGATTACATTTGATCCATATTTGTTTTGTTCGTTAGGATGTTTGCTCAAACTATTTCAAATTTAAAAGGTTTCCGTATGTAACAGGTAATATGGTGGCAAAGCTAGAGAGCAGTGTTTGCACTCTCGGTGGCCAAATTGGCCAATGGCCAATCTTTTTTCAAAATTGGCTAATAAAAATTTCATTTGGTCAAACTTGTTTTCACCCCAAATGGAGACGGAAAGCATGGAGGCGGAAAGCTAATTCAAATGATCTGAATAGATTGACAGTCCCAACGATGTTAGGTGACGAAAGGATTTCTTACTAGGAAATATCGTACCATGAAACATAATTTATTTTGTGACGGGAGCGTTGATTGAATGGTGACGATGAACAGACCAGTCATTTCAAACAATATTTGGTTTAAAACACTAATCATCAAAACGCTTAAAGGGGTACTGTACGCCATTTTCAATAAATTTCCGGTGATAACAACGATCTATTATCGATAATATATAGAAACATAAGTAATTTGAGTCGAAGATGTATTCTGTAAACGCTCAGGTTAATAGGCTATCTTAAAATTTAATAATTTAAAAGTTAATAATTTAATATAAATTGAATTTATGGCTGGAGCCATAAAATGGCGTAAATTAAAATACGAATTTCCTTGTACAAGACGTAATCAAATTATAATTGAGGGATATTGGATTAGTAAATCCATTGCACACACGATCGTTTGAAACATTATGCTGATACGGGGAGAAAACTCAAGCCACTCACTGACTAGTGGCGATACAATAACATAAATGAGTACATGGGACTAGTATGCATATATAATATAACTTTTATTTGATATATTTGGTTGAAAACTGTACAAAAATTACTCGACAACAACAATTTGTATTTTTGCATTCCGGTAAATTTGCCATCCGTAACACTACTTCGTACTCAACAGACTTTCATATAATGGAACAATTGTTACCTTATTCTCCGACTCAGAGACTATAGAAACCAACAACAACATTTGGGTACAGCATCCCTTTAATCGGTACACTGGTAATGTAATATTTTGTTGATCAGGCAGGCTGTAAGATAACATTCCTAAATGCATTGTCCGATAATTGTTTGTACAGACTAGCAGTACTTAACTCAATGGTTACGTAATGTGTCACAAATTGCCTCTCGTCTAACAACAACCTGGCTTCACATCAAAAAGGTGTGAATACAATAGATATTCAACTACTGTACATGAGAGTGCGACTTTGCGAGCTTGTGATTTTAATTAATTTCTTTTAATTAAAAGTTTTTTCTTTTATTAATTTCAGAAACATTTGAATTTGAAAAAAAAAATTAATAATACAACTTAAAGCTCCTTCCTGGTTCAACTCAAGCAGTGGCGATATTGCGATTTATTCATTTATCAAATGTTGGTTTATTTTAGCCTATAATTATATATGATGCATCAACCAGAATGACATTTTTTCTTATTCCCTATCATAATATTGATATATAAAGGTCATATAATTACTTATTATTTTATTCATTTATGTCTTGTGATAGTAATTCCGTGAAAAACGTATTAATTAGCCTGCCACAAGTGAAGCAGTCTACTTTTGAGCCGATGTATACCGATTCGCATACACTACCCACTAGTCTTAAAACTAATTGTGATATTCGGCAAGTGAAAGAAAGAATTCAGCCAAATTGCCGATTTTGGAATCAAATGTTGATTATATGTAGGCGTTACCATTTATGTCACAATTCCAGTTTTAAAAGCCAATGTAGGCGTTACCATTTCAAAACTCGGAAACATGCCTCGAAAATTGGCGACGGAAACCACCTGAACGCGATAATCTTTACAACCGTTACATATATATCTCGGTATAGATGACTGTGAGCTAGCAAACAATGTTTTACAGCTCATAAGCAATGATTTTTTTAGTGGTTTATGTACATAGTTTGCAAAAACGATAAATACTCACTTCGAGTCGCACCGAGCAGCCGCCATTTTTCGGTGAAAAACTTTGTTTTATGACGTAGGTTCCAGACCCTGATACCGATAGGGTTAATAGCGTACCTGGTCTGGCGTTTTGAACTCCAGTTTATTTGTTGTGAAAAACTCGGAAAATTCTGTGTGTTTCATGGATACCTTGAACTTCCCACAATGCACCACGCCAACTCTACCTGGCCAGTATATGCCAACATTCTAGGGAGACACAAAAATAAAATGTCTCATACATAATATTGTGTCGGATTGTTAACGCAAGCCCCGAGTATGATGACGATATTAAATACATATTTTGCACCTATTTTAGTGGATACAACCGATAAGAGAGTACACATGCTATATTCCTTTTGAAAGAATTAACATCTATCAAGACGCCCACTGGGTCCTGTATTATTATTGTAATCCCAGGCTTATTTGAGGTACCCATAAGTTGTCGAGTATTATATACCAATATACTGTGTATATTAATCCCGAGTGCTCATGGGCTGATTACCGATGGGTGAATGGGTTTGAGCAGAATGGTATTCGTACCGTGGCATCCAAGTGGTTTTCTCGGGGAAAACAACGTAAAGTCTGTATTTGAGTATTGACCCGATTATTAAGTGTGTGCATGTGTCTACAGTGTGGGGGATGGGTGCAGATGTAAGTTCCAAGGTGGGCAATCCCCGTCAACGGAAAACCTCTAGCCAGGTCCATGTACATATTATCCGTACAATACTTAAGCGATTCTGACAACCCAACTAGGTTATAATACACAAAATTTGACATTAGTAGAGTGATTTCCCCTGGCACCCCAAGCTAGGATCAACATAAAAATAACCCTGGCAGCTGAATGGTCAATGATACATTGATGAAAAGTGCACACAAAATTGCTTCAAAGTGTTTCCCGACGAGAAACATCAAATATAACCACATGGTGACGAATAACTTATAGGAGTGTTGGTGTATTTTTTCCCGATGTCATTTGTTTCTCCATTTTAAGGGTAGTGTGACGTTTGTCAAAACTGCAGTGTGACGCAATACGTTGACAAGTACTTTTGGTCACATTTTCGTGTGTCTAAAAGGACGTTCTTAAAGTTTTGATACTCGTGCAGGTTCACTGAGGCATATGCAAATTATTTGGTGCATTGTAACTACTAGAACTGAAATTAAGAATATAATTGCACGTTGGAACAGACGATACCATTGATGATAGATCATTATCCGAGCGCATGGACGGTTACATACGTTGGTATATATTCCCTGAGCGATTATTAAACGGATACCGATGGTCACAAATCAACGTGAACACCGATTAATGTCGATTTTGGGCGAGATTCTAAAGCACGTTGTTTGGAACATATATGGTATCAGAAAAGTATAGAGTTATTCTTCCTGCCACACAGGAGAGCGGGACTGGCAATTATAAAATGTGTATTACAGTGAGTGAACAAGAATACCATAGTCAGAAACGGTAGCGCCCTCAAGATCATATCATAAGGCATATATATAATACAAGAAAACCATAGTCAGAAATGGTAACGCCACCAAGATCATATTATTAGCCATAAATAGAAATTATAATAATATGATATAAACTAGCTTTCAAATTCCATGTGGGAAATTTGGATACTTCCATATATCAAGTTTTCCAGTTTCTCGTGTTATACATTACATTCTTCAAGGCGCGATTTGACCTTGAATTGACTATTTTGAAAGTCAAGGTCAGGTCGGGGTAATGATTTGACCCGTCCAAAACATTCCCCGGAGAAAAGTATCCCTAGGTACCAAATTTCGTCGAAATCCGTCCGTTTTACCCGATTTGACCTTGAATGGACCATTTCGAAGGTCGGGTCGGGGTCGCGATTTGACCCGTCCAAAACACCCCCCTGACAAAAGCACCCCTAGGTATCAAATTTCGTCGAAATCAATCCGTTTTATTAATTTCGTCTGCTTTTCAAAGACAAAGGCGAAGCAGTTAACCAAACTCCAGACAGAGGTATCTCATCGTTCTGGAGCGATAGCGTAGAGGGCGCTGAATGGAGTTTGGCAGTTAACGCGTTCTGTGATAAACACAATCGATTAATTATCTTCATCCCGGCACTCTGAACCAAAGCAGAATATCGGTACGATTGAGCCAGGGTACAAAACATGATTTTCCCACAATTCAATATCCCAGTGATACAGGCGAAATGAAAATCTCGAAAACAAATTACACCTGTGGCGTAAATAAAATATATTGGCTTCATGAATGCACCACCTCCGAATTCCGTTAAACAACTAATCCTTCAACTTATTACCACAACTACGGCTTATCACTGAAGGTTTCTCACTCATCACACCAGAAAGCCTCTCAATACGGACTAAACATATACTAATCGGATTAAATACACCCCCGACACTTCGCAATACGACCTTTAGTCTACATTAAAACTGAGATATACTTAGCAATACAGTAATGTTAACTGTTATATTATGCATTGTGTTCGCGCAAACAAATCTTCAAGAGTGGCGCAGCCATTGACCACACCTAAATATCGAAAGCAATTAACGCGGTTATAAGAGTTACATACTGCAACAATGAGACATCCGCGAAGATACATTCGCGAATACATACATCCTGCAAAAGTCTAACCGGTACATGTACATAATATAGCGAGTACATTTTTAATCATATATGCCCCATCACCTCCATGGATACGGCCAGGTCACCATAGAGGGTGTAATAACAAACATTGGATGGTGACGGGTTCGATGGCTGTTATATTATGAATTGTGTTCCCGCAAAAAAATCTTCAAGAATGCCGCAGCCAATGTTCGCGAAGCTAAATACGCCAATACATACATCCTGAAAAAGTCTAACCGGTACGTAATATAGCAAGTAATATTTTAGTCATATGTGCTCCATGGATACGGCCAGATCATCCTCGTAGAATACACCATAGAACCCTTAATAACATACATTGTATGACATGGCATATTTAAAGGATTTGTTATTTGTCATATATTTATATTAACGGTCATAACAATACAAGATTTGTGCCTTAGATTTGGACCACTTATCCTTTTTCAATGTTTAAAGGTTTATTGAGTTACCTTTCTGTTCAACATCAGATATCCTCGTGAAAATAGGTTCACATTGGACCAAAATTTTCACATTGGTTCATCTTGGACCTATTTGATTCTGAAATAAGCCCATTGTGGACTTACACGGTATTCCGTTTTATGGCGAGGGCCACAGTTAAAATACATTATAAAAAGGTTTGCAGTATACATCTGGTTTGTCGATTATGGTTCATAGAGAGCGTAATTCAGATTCAAATAATCCCGATAGGGGCATATTTGTGTTTTTGAAATAAGTTAAATTTAAACTTATTTTCAGGAGAACTTTTTTGTCTTTGGTTTTGTCTTTTCTGAGTTCAAATATTTATATCCATTTTATTATCGTCAATTCATCTTTTGAAGGTACTCCGATGCCTCCTGTTGTACCGGTCTATATGCATGACCGCCTCATGAAGATAGTTCTATGTCTCAACATAATGACAAACGTACCATATTGCAACATAATACCTATAACTCTATTTGAATTCTATGATACGAAAATGTACCTGATCAGCTGACTCCTCTCCGTGCATCATGACCACCAGGTGGCAGTCTGTGTCTCTCAGCAGGCGACAGAAATCTTCGGCGGTGTTCGGTAAAGGCGTCTGTGTAACAATCATTCCAGATCGGCTTCGGCGTGTCTATCAAACAAAGGCGGTGAGTTGATTTACAAGAGAAAGATATATATTGAGACGGGAGAGAGGGAAAGAGGAGTGGCAGAGATATTTAGGATGGGTGGGGTGGGGTGTGGGTACAACATGGCCATCTGATAATGTATCAGTGATGAGTTTGATTATTAAAATATGCCAATGTCAGATATTAGTTCACGAACTGACTTTCCCAAGAATTTGACAATATTGTTAACTTACTACAGTGGTCTTTTTTTGGAGAGGGCGTGGAACAAAGGGGTTCATGTCTGTGTTACGAAGTTTCGCTAATCCGAATGTTCTCTATACCGAATGTTTTCTATTCCGATGGTTCGCTATTCCGAAGGTTCGCTATAATGAGGGTTCGCTATTCCGAAGGTTTTTTTTATTCTGTTATAGGGATAATGTATATGTTGCGAAGGTTCGCTATTCCGAAGGTTCGCTATGCGGAAGGTTTGCTATTCCGTGTGTTCTAAAACACTTCCGATTTAAACTGTTTATTAACACTGCCGTTCACTAAATATTAATAGTTCATACATGTATATCCACATTGGGTAGTTTATACAACAGTGATTTCTTAAAGATATATTTGTGACAAAATATTCACTTACATGCATACATACTCCGTTGATATAGTCGCTGCTATAACCTATCATGGAGAGAAATGGACGGCCGCCCTCAGCTGCAATATATTGGTCAAATTGTATGGTTCTCAAACCAATTTCAATAAAAGGTGACGCACTATCAATATTTACTCGTCTATTGACTTTGGTTCCGGCAATGTTTACATGTCACGTAACTAACTGTTCTTATCGCAAATGTTTGTCAACTTTCAACTGAATGAATCATATTCATAGTTGAGGGGGTAGAAGAATGCGTCAATCATTGTTTTAAGAAAACTGTTGTTTCAGGGATTCAGATCCAACAATGAATTAAGACAAATGGAAGTTTCCAGACATATCCATTAGTGGGAGGAGCTGATGACAGTCAGGCGACAAGGGGTCTGCAAAAATAGTTTAATTATTTGTGGATCCGGTAATATGCTATAATAAACAAGAGAACATACATACATTTTGTCTTTAATTATGCAAAATATGACAAGTGTCACGCAAAATGAAAAATAGTGTTTTAATCAGGGATGAATTTCAAGCATCAATGCTCACAAATACTATACATTATGAGTTGAGAACAAAACAGCTTCTGCATACTGAATGTATGCGCGGATACCAACATTATATTGGAGGGGGGGGGGGTGAACAATGACATTTCAATGCAGCAAACGACCGGCTCAGTTGCGGATTGGTTAATAATATATGCTAATAACTATTTGATTGTAGAAAGATCCATTCTGCCCATGTTGTATCACACGTTGTGTGAAGTAGTACTAAATGTTATGATCGCAAATGGTTGTCAACTTTCAACTGAATGAATCATATTCATAGTTGAGTTGGTAGACTAGTGGATCAATGATTGTTTTAAATTGTTTCAGCGATTCAGATCCAAAAATGAATTCAGCCAAAAAGGAGATTTCTATCTTCTCTTCTGATCGTGACATCTTAAGTTTTGTGGACGGCCTCTAGTTCTGCCATAACGTGTCTTCTGTGATTGTTGGCATAACAGTTTGAATTGATCTTCGCAAAGAATGAGCCATTACGAAAACGACAGCTTATATGTTTGAGTTCAGACAATAAACTTATTAAAATATCCATTCTATACCACAAGCCGACTACATGTACCAAAGGGCTCAACATAAAGTATATGTATGGCATAAGCAAACCAACCCGAGTCAATATGTGCCGATGCATTATCGACGCTAGATATATTCTTCATGATGTCAGATATAATTTCTTTAACATGCTTCCATGTCTAATCTATATTATGTATTGGCATGTCTATCTATAGCGTGATTCATCAGTGTTATTTATAGTTTGTAGTTTAGTTTATTCAGTTTATTCAATAAAGACACGTTAATAAATAATGCAGTTTGTGTGTGCTTTGGTCACTCTTAGTAGCGACATCAATATCTTTTTCGATAAACACAATCTGAAGGGCCTTCCGAATAGTGTTCAGTTTAGAGATATCTTACTGTAATAGTTGTTTACGGATTTAAAAACAAATAGATCAGATCACATGTAAATCGTCTGTATTTTCCGGACAACAAGTTTACAACTTAATCATACTTTCTCGCTAAGTCAATGAAATCAATGTGCTGTAATTGTTTGCCAGTTTCACGTTGTATTACATATGGTTTAAACTGTTCGTACATGTTTGTATGCAAATGCAAGTCCAATAGTTTGTTGACTTCGATCACATATTCGTCTGTGACTTAGCTTTATGCCAAATGGGATGCGAAACCACTCACAATCTGGTACATGAGCACGAATTGGAATTTCGTCAGCATAAGTAACCAGAAAAAAGAGCGAAGAATGCGAAGAGGCGAACAAAACCTCATATATACCTATATAGTAGGTTAGTTGTCACCAAAATAACATTGTAAAGTTTCGCGATAATTATGTGTGAATACAGGTAGAGTACATGCATGTACACGCAGTTACATATCACTAAACATGACAATCAGTGTGGATACCCCTGTGGGGGGGGGGGTGTCTACCCCATCCCAACTTTGGCATACATTTTCAACAGGAAATGTCATGACTAACATAAAATTATAGTTGGAAATGTTACACTGCATATAGCTCTCACTATTTGATTTCCAACCAATAACAAGTGGGACTGTTTTTTATTTATACCAACAGTAGCACATTTTTCAACTTTTGGTCCAAGTTTTGGTCTGAAATGGCCACAGTTGGAAATTGCCAACAGTCGGAGAGCTTGAGATACCATTTGGGGAACATGGGGGTGACAAGACACATATTCCACTTTACCAAATATTTGGTGACCACCACATTAATATCGGTTACACACATTTTCTCTTGACTCTTATATAAATGATGTATTGAAGTATATTGATAGCCAATCTAGATCACGGCTACGGTTGCATACAGTAATACGAAATACACTCACGTGCCAATATAGTGCGGTCCCTCGATCGGGCCAGGTTCTCTTTCTTGGACGAGATCACGAAGTCGTCTTTGACATGGCGCCGTGCAAGGTGTCCAATAAGCTGTGGATACAAATATAATTTAGTTGACAATAATCAGTGATCACCAAAAAGCAAAAAGTAAAATATAAAAAAGACGCAATTTCAAGATAAACTATCACCTTTCCAAATTTAAATCGATGTTTATCTGAAAGTTTAAACATGATTTTGGACCTTTGGGGTAATATAATTATCGTGAAAACGTCGTACTAATGATGTTGGTACCATAAATTCACTTTCAGTACTGTATATGATATATTGATGCGTTGGAAAATGATTGGAGCGTTTGACTCATTGGACCATATCACGCAATTCCTCAGTGATAGAACAGAATGTGTCTACATATGGTGTACATCTATGGCTAGTTTAACTTAGTTATATCGCCGTATCGTATTCAGGTAATACATATATGTAATCATTCAGTGCCTATTCCTCTGTATGTTGGTCTGTAATTGTGTTACAAATCGAGACAAAAGTAGCGAGATCTAAAATATGTTGTTTTCCTTTATACATGTATACTAGAATAATGTACACTATACTATTAACTGTATTGCAAGCTATGATATATGCACACGGAAACTGAGGGGCTATCTGCATACAATTGAATGGTCATGGTGGAATTTGAGTTAGCGTAAACATATTTTATTAGAAATTATATCTCATTAGATTGGGTACAAGTTATTGCTAACTTATTGACGACCCTTTGCAACTAACAATTGACAATTAACAAAAAGAGTTAGGCTTCCTGCAATACATATTGCATAATGGTATACAAAGAACACTTGTATGATTTGTAGATGAATATACGGTGGGGATACACGTTAATATGTCTAATGAAAAGTGTATTGATGGCGTCAGAATGAACGGGGAGGGTGTGGGATTGTGAATAGTCGATCGAAGAAGTGATATTTGTTTTCTCAATGTATGTATTTTAAATTTATGAAATTTACTTCAATCTTGCCGTAATTGCCAGCCCAGTTATGTAAATAATGTAGGTATGTGACACGATCGAGTTAAGCCTGATACAATTCGAGCCGCATCTATGTGCAATTTGTCTAGAGTATTTAGAAGGGAATCGGGAGCACAGTCCCAGATAATATCTCCATATCCCATAAGAGGAAGAATGTAAGATGTGTACATTAGATTTAGTGATTTGGGACTAAGTGTATATTTCATTTTTCTGGATTATCGATCAGAAACAGGTTTTAATATGTCATTTATTTGTATATCCCACCCTAAATTGGATTGGAAGTTTAAAAAGAGGTGTTGGGTGTCACCAAAACCTTGAAATAGTATGAGAGTAGTTTTGGTGGGTTTGAAATTGACAAGTCATATTTTGGACCAATCTATGAGTTTTTCCAAGTAATTGTTGTAACAGGACGGGTCAGGTCAGTTCCATGTAGTGATGATGGTATCATCAGCATAGCATATGGTCGGGAATTCTAAATTTAGATGAATATCGTTAACTTTTATGATGAATAAACAAGTGTCGATTACTGACCTCTGGGGGACACCAGATGAAAGTGGTCAGGAATGCGATGCAGTATTATTAAAAATTGCCCTCTGTCCATTAGATGGCTCAGGAGCCAATTTAAGAGATTGCAGGTAACCCCATACCTCCTAAGTTTGAGAAGAAGACCTCTGTGCCAAAGTATCTCGAATGCTTTAGAAACGTCACGAAATAAAGTACATGCAAATGTCCTTCGAGAGATCGGCATATGTCACGGTGTAACTCTAATAAAGAGAATGTAGTGTTGTGTCCAGGAAGGAAGCCAAATTGGTGCTTATGTATCAGGTGATTCGATTCAAAATGTTGAGTTAAAGTTTCCAAGACTAATTTTTCAGTTGTGGTCTCTTGCACATCCTTCAAATTGTGGTAACATCGCCCTATTGCTTTCAACCAAATACTCGATTCATAGAAGGAACACACAAACCACATATAGTACGGTAACTACTCGACCACGCATTTATTCTGGCGTTCTGTAAATGTTATGCAGGCAGGGTAGACAGAGGTGTGGGGTTGTTGCACCCCAACATTTTCAAAACTGTTCAACAGTTGCAAATGTCAGCTAGCACAGCATTTGTTGGAAATTTTAGTTTAACTTATTTTCCTCTCCATACCTATACAATGTATGTATGTATTATAGACGATGGGAATAAAGAGAATTGTGTTGCTCTAGATCAAATGGTAAAATAGTTTCCAACTTTCGGTCACATTTTCGGACTGAAATGCAAACAATAGTATTATAAATTGTCAACCACGGTGTGGATGTTAGGGGCAAATTTCCTACTGGTTGAGGAAAGGCAAAGGGGTGCAAAATGAAATGGGCGTGCAGTTGGACACCCCAAGGTAGAAACTCCACCGGATACCGTCTGGCCAAGTCCACGATGGATGATGTCCACATCCAGCGATGCATTGGTATATATGCATATGTCCCATGGCCCCGTAGTTAGCTTACATTGAGTTGTTCCACAAGCTGGGACACGCCCGTGTCAGGATTCTTTTGTTTCAGCTCCAGATATTTATCATGGAAGGCACTGACTTCATAGCGCATGGCAGCGATTGTGAGACCCTCCAGCACGCCATCGTACACGAGCTTATATTGGTTCTGGAACGTCAGAGACAGGTCAACATAATAATGTCAGATGATAGGCGGTGGAACTTAAGACTTAAATTAACAGTTCACATACTTCTATTGTTCCACACATATCAATGTCGCGTCAACAAAGACACATCCGGAACAGCATTAATAACAACACAGTCATTCGATAGTGTGGTGAGGTCCAGATATGAAAACACTCCCACTACAGTAACATAAATGCAACCATAACTAATGAACTAAATATAAAGAACCTTTTAATTTAACTCACATGGAAACCAGCAATCGTTACACGCTTCATATATTTCATGCATAAGTATATCGCCTGGACTGACATGCAACTCATTTATCTGTTATGATTTGTGCAACACCCAATACTATTGGTAACAATGATACAGCACATTACCAATGTGACCCCCCTTCTTGCAATACTGCAATACATGACAAAGCGTGAGACTTTCTTGCTCATGTTATTTCGATGTTCTGACTTGTTCTTGTAACTGGGTAGGGTGCGTCATTAGCTTATGGCAGTTCCCGGCGGGAGAGACATGTCATGCTATCATTTGGCATTCTCTTTACCCACAAGTGTTGGTCATACAAAAAAAAGCGCATGTCTTCGACCGTGGGCCCAAAAACACAAGCCATTATACACGAAAATGTGCTGGTTCTGCAACGTTAATACTCCTGTTCACTAGATATTGATAGTTCTATATATCAACTTTGTTTAATTTGTATAATAGATATTCAATACAAATAAGTTGAAGAAATCTGTCTAAATCCATGACCTGTAATTTGTACATCATACGTAGCCCAACAATAAGCTTAATAGACGAAATATTCGCCGAATGCCAAGCCAATTTGGTGATGTTTGTTTCCCGTTCTAGCAGAACGAACGAATGACATTTCACCGAATATATTTGATAATGATTGTTTGTTTTATCTAAATCACATTGTTTTTATTGGCTAATATTTGCCATACATATAGAGTGCAAAGTATTCAGTTATGTGCTCTGTTAAAAGAGTATACCATTTTATGAGGGTCAATAACACATTGACACATTGCATATTTAATATGTATTGTCTATCGATGCACTTTTTAAAGTGGTACGCTCGTTTTAAACTGATATATTTTTTAATTTATATTTTACTCGTTTTAACGACACGACCTTGTGGTCAATAACTATATAATAGAACTGTAAACTCTCAATAAGATATGAGTTTCAACATGTTTACCAACACACGTTACATGGCACAATCAAAACGCCAACGCTTACGTCGCACTGAATGTATAATTAGTAATTGAAAATTGTATTGCATAATAACGCACGGAACACGTGTAACGGCCCCAATATACATGTCAATGATAGTCGGCATATGAAAGAAAATTGTTGATGTGTATTTCTTCATCGTCGTTAAGTGATTAGACAGAACGTTTGATTTTTTCAACAGGGAGAAAAGAGTGAACATAGTTGACTGACCGGCATTTGGATCATGTTAACTCTTTGTTTCCGTAGTTTTTCAGCACAATCCTTGATGTTGACACACCCGCGTGCCTTCCCCTGGTTGATCAGGTAGTCAATTGCTATAAAAGTACCGGTCCTCCCTACTCCAGCACTGTGAAAAGGAAACAGGGGACAAATATACTGAACAGACTACATATACACCTCCTAGCGTTTCATATGGTTGACAAGCGAGATCACTGAGTCGCGGCCATATTTTTCTCATCAAACCCCAGTCTGCGGTTTAAGTGCTCCATGTCAAAGTTGTGGAAGTGCATTCCATATATGGAACTTTTGAATATTCATGATTCCATATATGGAATTCATGAATATTCAAAATACCCATAGGTGGAATAATAAATATTCAAAAGTTCCATATATGGAATGCGAATCCAGAACTTTGAACTGTAAACCGAGGAACGGATGCTGGATTAACCCAATATGGCCGCGACTCACTGACGGGCTCGTGATTTCGCGACGAGTGGTATTCTTAGCAGCATCACCAATCAACCGCGTTTAATTGTTAGTATACATTTGATATGGCTAAATGAGTAGTTTTTCAGTACTTCGTAAATTGACAGCTTATGCTTAAATTCGTATATATATGTAAAATACAAGTGGTAAATATATCACCTACTCAGTAGGTCCTACTGTGCAAATGTAATACGGTAAGATTTTGCGGTTGGTTGAGAGTATTATTGTGTGGCATTGTCAGCTTGGAATGTATGTTCAATCGAGTCGCGGAGCTATTACTTATTCGGGAAGAATGGTCAGCACAAAGCTACAAAATCTTCTATCGGTCTATATGCATACGTACATGTAAATGACATCATGTGAATCGTGTGGTTATGTTTATTGTGTTACATGTAACTTATGTTGGGGGTACCAGGCATAAACATAGGATTTATATTGCTGATTTCTGACCAATCATTCATGTTTCTCACTGGGGGAGGAGCATATAGTCATGAACACACTGTTCCCATACACGTACATGTGTATACTCAGTTTGCACCCCAAGTGCATATATGTGCCACACTACCATCTTATTTTGTATTGACTACTGATTTTATTATTTTAAGGACTAATGATATTACCTGCAGTGTACGACAAGTGGTCCCTTTCCTCGTGTCATTTGACGCACTTTATACCTAAAGTCAACCAGAGGTCCGACCTCAGTCGGCACACCCTTATCCGGCCATGATGTGAAGTGGAACTGGGTTATCCTCTTCAAGCGCCCAACTCCGACCTAACAGAACAGAATAAATGTATGGCATTATGAATGTGTGGTACTGTGAATACATGTCGGTTCGAATGGCACCCTAAATAGCACGATGGATTAAACGATACACAACATAATTGCATTGTTATTGTTGAGTATTACACAAAACCATGCTATACAGTTCGCTTCTAAATCTAAGTAAATAATCATCGTCGCCGTCGTCGTCATCATCGTCAATAAAAAATCATCATCAGCGTGACAATCATCAGCAGCGTCAGCAGCATCATCAACATCATGATCGCCTTCTTCGTCGTCAACATCATCATCATCACCATCACCATCGATACAGTCATCGTCACCACCATCACCATCATCACCTATCGCCATTGTGATTGTCGTCATCATCGTAATCATCATCGCATCGTCATTGATGTCGTCGTCAATATAATCACTGACATTGCCTTCGTCGTCTGATCTTTTTCATGACCACCATGATCTTCGTTCACGCTTAATGGATTTGCTTGGTTTCTCAGTTAATCTTGGAAGCCCTCCCATTCCCAGCAATGATCCCTGAGAAACAAGCATACCTACACATTTTGGACATGTGTCTCCCTTTCAATATAACCATTACCGTGTGCCTCGACACTGTCCCGATAAGGCAATATTCAACGTAATTATTATGGCAATGGTGTCATTGATCATGTGTGGTATTTGCTTAGCAACCATTGCTACCCTTCTATAAGGTGATGGGTTGACGATTCTGGTCAAGTATATCTTAAATTTCACATTAGGACATTGGTTGCATCGAAACGCAATTCGCTGATGTATAATTACAACGTTATAAGCTAGAATTCGTTTATCCTGCACATTTCGGGTTGTAACTTAGTAATCGTTTCTAAGGAGAGATCGTGTGGCAAGTTGCCAGATCTTACAACGATCAGTGGTCCAAGCATAGCATGCCTATACAGTTTCAGGTAGGTGTCCCCTACTGTCTAAATTAAGGCAAAACATACCACTGAATGGTCAGTGCAATGATGTCATTCGATCATTTGTGGTATTTTCTTAGTTGCTACTCTTAAATGGGATTTGGTTCACTATTCTGGTCGGGTATATCTCAAATTTCACGTTAGGGTATTACCTGCATAAAAAACGCAATCACTGGGGTTGAATTACGACGCTATACGCTATATTTACATTTTCCAGTCAATTCTGGGTAGTTGCCTAGCTACCGTTATCAAGGAGTTGCCGCGAAATCTTATAATGATCGTTGATTCATGGGGGACAAACCTGTAAAGTTTTAGACCTGTTTCACAATTTAAACATAATCAACACCATGCGTCTAGACACTGTCTATTATAAGCAGAAATACTACTGTTGTTGGTGGTTACTTTGCTGACCAATTTCCCCCAGATCTGGTGGAGTCAAAATGAAGGATTCTGTTCACATCAATTAGTAATCACAGCAACCAAACCCATTGATGAAACATTATAAGAGTATAAATCATGGTGGATTATTTTAGTAAATACAGAAATGTTAACTTTATAAAGGTTTTTAAAATAATTGTTTTCGAACCCAAATCCAACAAACACAAAGTCCATATCTAAGGCCAAATATGGCAATGTTTACTGAAAACTGCAGTACGATCAACAATAAAACAATATTCATAGTTACCAAGCGTTCTTTGATAACATTACTGAGAACCAATTGTTTACATAGTCATGGCAGATTTTCCTGCCCAACATTGCTGGCTGGGAGTTGACAGTTTAGTGTTAACATATGTGGATAGTGGTGTGTTGTGAATCTCTTGACAACAATTGTGTAGTCGTCAATCTGGCATTCCATATAGCCCAGAAAGTGGATCACCACTCACTGACCCAGGATATAATAGTCTCATAGCCACTACAACAGTCCATCTGCTGAGCATAATCTCAGCTTGAGTGAACATTAACTTGACCCATCGAATATAAACACTATTACCGAACAATGAAATATACCAATTGTAAACAACTGCTTCCAAGCAAAAATTCGAAAGAAGACTCAAGAAATGTGAGTATTTTTTGTATTGATTAACATTCTCCAGTGTTCAATGTTCCATATGTTTTCTCAGATATGGACTTTTTGTTTGTTGGATTTGGTTGTTGGATTTGGATTCGAAAAAATAGATTTTAAAAATCTCCAAAATTTCACATTTGTATTTTCTAACATATTCCATTTTGAATTATACTCTTAAAATGTTGTACTTAAAATGTTGTATCAATGGGTTTGTTTGCTGTGATTAAATTGTGATAATACTAATAAAATTGAACAGAAGCCTGTATTATGAAATTTGGTTAGCAAACACATTAATTGCTCCATTCTGACCAACGAGTTCGCCAATCGTTGGTCGGGTGTGCTCCTCCTTCGATGTTCAACAAACTTTGCAGTCTCTGCTTTGTGGGAAACCCGCTATGATTTCGAGACCCACTAAAACATATATGTTGTCCTGAAAATCGTTTGAACGTTGACCTGAAAAAAATAATTATGCACAACAGGACGCGATTGAACGAGTTGATGTATATGTAAGTAGACTAATGTTTACTTCAACTATACTATAGTTCAATTGTGAAAATGAATATTCATGTATATATTGCTGATTCGTTACTGGGATTTATGATATTGTTTCGTTGTATTTATGTTGCCTAGGGAGAACGACAGCAGACACATGACTGTTCGGGTGAATTCCCTTTGACTGGTTGCAAACATATTCTAAATCGCGTGATCAAATACATGACGCACCTTGGAGACTTCAAATACCCGGATGCAGTAATCGGAGAAATCTTGTTGGTCCTTAAGTGTCACTGTGATTCCATCGTATTCATTTGATTCTGACACACTATCCGGCCAATACTGTATACACTTCGTCGTCTGCAAAGATAAGCTTGTGTGTGTTAAACCACAGTCAGTATATTGCATTGCCTCCGTCTATACCGGAGATATTGAATATAATACATTTCTATATATATTAACATAGAGCATATATATGCCCTTTAAAACAACGCGAAGAACCAGATATTAAAGGCACTGGTGCTCAGGATAGCTTCCGTGACGTGCAGATATTATGTATGTATGCATGCATGTGAATTTTATTATATCTTATATGTGCACACTTCAAGACAGAAACATTCGAAATGAGGGATACTAAATTATCTTGAAAAACAAACTACCCATACACATATTGCCATGTACTCATTTGCCTAAATGCACAATATTTCTCCTTAAATTGTGTTACACGATGTCATTAGTTTGTATCAGGAGTTGCAGGTTACTGAGTTGTTAGAACTCGCACAACAATCATTTTGTATACCACTTATCGCCATACTATTGATATACACAATGCACAGGCAGTGAATATTAATGTTGGCGGAGTCATCGCCTCATATTTATCACACAATATATCGTCCCGAATAAAGAGGTAACTATTGACAGATGTACGTAGTTCTCTGAATGCCACATTCGATGTTATTGGAATGTCCGACAATCTTTGTTGATTGCTAAATTCTTCCAGCGGAAAGAATATGTCGGTACTAAATTATCTATTAGTTTTATTCAATGAATAAGTCCACACCGTGTCTTTAAATTTAAGACCTATTTGAAATTTTAGTTTAACGCACGTGCTGTTGTGGTTGCCTCGCATATCTAAGGCTTACACGATCAAGGTAACTATTGTTAGGCCAATGCATTCTATTATATATAAAAGGCGACCTGTGGTCGACTCTCATATATAAGAGAATGCATTTGCACAAGGTTTTCATAAAAATTCAGGACGCTCCAGTCAACAAAGGGTTAAGCGACTTTAACTGAAATTACTAACCCCACCTTCCGAAAGTCGTGTAAGCATGACGATGGCCCTCGGGTTCACCTGCCAGTACATACGCCATAACTCCTTGACATTCTCAAGCGTAGCTCCTGCGAAAATATGTAACACAGATTGGATATATAAAGAAGATCCCAATATGCAATATACAGCCACCGTATTATAGTCTACAACAGTATAAACATATTATTGCCAGATTCATCTACACGCTAGTATAACCAGCAACGTGTGTTTTCATTGCCAATGACAGTTTTCTTATTCAAGTTACCATTCCGCTATCAAGGACAATGTAAACCATTCAGACGTTTTGTATCAAACGTGTAGCGTTACGAAACGTATAGCAAAGTGGAATAAGGCAATCGCACAATTACCGAATAATATATCAAGGCTATGCAGGCAATGTCTTGGTCGACCGATATTTATAAGTCTAGTAGAGGCACCGTTTATCGAATGTACACACACAATTTCCAGTTTGAAGACCATCTAGACTGTACGAATGAAAATGACAGAAAAACATTATGCAAATTTCGAACATGCAACCATAAACTCCCAGTCGAAATTGGTAGATGGCATGACATTGAAATTGAAGAACGAAGTTGCACGTTATATACTTCTGAAGACGTTGGCGATGAATTCCATTATGTGTACAAATGCGATACATTTAAAGAATCAAGAACCCGTCTACTGCCAATAGAATTCACAGACAAACCAAATGTAATAGTTATGAGCGAACTACTCAACACTAAAGACGAACAGCTATTTCGACATCTATGTATTCTGACAAGACAAATAGTCAAATAATATTCTTAGATTTATATATCATATAACGTACATGAAAGTCCATGCATTAGAATATATCATATTATAAAACCGTGTTTAAATCTACTGAAGTATGTATACACATGTGTGGTAGCCAAATTATGTGATATGCATGACATTATTTATTAAATTGGTAGTATGTTGGCTAGATACATACATATGTTTGTTCGCCATACTGACCACATGCAAATATGTACACATCTATATATACATAAAATATTTACCTCAATGCATTTGTAAAGGAGATGAGAAATACATGAATTGAATTGGAAGAATCCTGTTTTGATTGAATCCAATTAATCAGGTCGCAATGTGGATTATTGTTTACACCTTCTGCTAGTTAGGCCGATATCTCAAAACGTGTAGCTTCGGCGCCCTAAAATCATAAGATGCTCCCACCTAGGGTATATCCATAGCAAAACCACATTAACACACGTTACAAGTTACATGTATGTATGGCTGAACCTAGCTAATCACTCGGATTTGTAACGTCAAGCGAACAACATTGTTCCATAAAGACACGAAACACGAACATATGAACTTACTGCTATCCACGATTCTTGACGCGCCACCATTGATATAGTGAGAATTTGGTTCCTCGGCGCCTCAGTCGGCGAGGTGAACCGACATCAAGCAATAGCATCTCAACGGTTCGGCAATTTCCGCTTTCACATGGAAATAACCTCTCCCATAAATATACATCATCTGCCTGACCATTTCAATCACTTGATTGTTCATGTGCATAATTATACATGTATAACCGATAAATTCGTCTGTTGACCGGGGAACTTGTTTGTTGATATTTAAGTGATTTTTACTATTAATTACTATTTATCATTATTTATTGAACTATTTTTCTATTAGGATAGGATAGGATAATTTATTTACAATACACACATGACTTATACAATGGCAGTAACACATAATAAGGTAATGATGTATATTGTTGGGGTAACCTAGCCCTATCGGGCTGTCTTCCTGCTAGCCCCATAAAACAAGTATCACAAAAATAACTGATTAGATGGCTTGTATTGAGTTTCCACGCACATGTACAGACTATAATCAGAAGATAATAGCAAAAATGCCATTGGCATATGTTGTTTATAAAAAGCCAAGCCAGTCCGATTTGACACAATAAAACCACCATCTGTACGTTTCTATAATACGGAACATAATAATGTCGGACATACGATACCATTAAAGGTACTCAATCTGATCAGACGCTCCTAGATTACTATTTATTTGGCTTCGAGGGTAAAAATATTTGATTCGAGTCGAGGAACCCACCCATCAAAGCTCAGAGTGATCTGATATTGATTTTTGAAGTTTGTTATTTCTCGAGATGTGTAATAATATGTGGCCCAGAAACACGTGGTCAATCGGACAAAATTCCGGATGAAAATGGATATATCTAACATCAAGTGGTGATATGGCCAAATTTCGTGATACTTTAGTGATAATACGGCCATATTCTGTTCAACAAAATGTTGACAAATAACAAGTTTTGGGAAAGTTGATATCATAGTTGACAGTGGTTAGCATTATTTGGTTGCAATAAATAGATTCTGATAACTAAAGCGTATTTTGAAGAAATGTTGTTGTTGTATCTTGGTGATATGGGGACCGTCTGATCGGATTGAGTATCTTTAATAACTATGAGGTTTTGGATGCCAGGCAGCGATTTTCGAATAAGGAAGCTTTTGAAATTTTGTCAGGATATCAACATTTCCAAATTCCAAATCCAATCGTCTCATATATAAAGAGTGTCCATGTTTCTGTCAGCCAAACATATATATATAATAAAGCACTTTCTCAATTATGAGCTTTTACAAGTAATCGTTTCCGAAGTATTTCTTATGGATAATTTTCGCGAAGCCTCTGTAAGCGGAAAATGGCTTTTTGGTAATTTTGGAACACATGTTGTCAGATCTGACCCTGGATCTTGTTCTGCTTCTTTGTGATAAGGCTATTAACAATGATGATGATGTGAATCAACATAAATTATCCCTGGTTAAGTGGTCCTGCTAATTTGCTATGATGCTAGTGGGTCCTGCTTATTTCACATGCTGCTATTAGAGCAAATTGATGCTGCAAGTTAAGAAACTGTGCAGTTATTTTTTTAAGTTGTAATTGTGCGGCGTTTGGTCAATACGAGCGCTCGAAAGGCCCTGAATTTGAGAACTTTAGACAAAATAACGATAACATCAGTGTGTCCTATTAGCATTATAACAATTCAGATGGACCCACCAGCATCATAGATAATTAACCAGGGGTCTAAACTCACCCTGTGATGCTATGTATTCTTTGGATTTGTCATATCCCTGTTGAAAACAGACGAGGAAAAAGTTAGGTATTCATATAGTCGGTGGTAGCCATGATGCTATTGTTATCAGTATTTGGCTACATGCATGTAATGTAATGTAATTGTGAAATATTTGCGTAGGAGAAGTAAACAACATTGTAACACGGTGATGACTAAACTGTCTGAAATACTCACTGACAGGCCAGTAGAGTTATAGACCAGTCCTTGTTAGTTCGTTATCTACAGTAATGCCCTAAATAATCGACTCTTAACAAGCAGAATTATGGGTAACTTTTCAGGATTTAATCGGAAATATGGCTTGTTGCCATTCATCGAAAGCTCTCTCGTGTTACGATAAAACGACGGCTCTGTGAGAGCTTTCCGACGAATGGCAACAAGCCATATTTCCGACTAATCCTACACAGTTACCCGTAAGTCTGCTGTGGTTAAGTAGTCAATTATTTAGGGCATTACTGTATTCCATAATATCATAATATACCGTCTAACTTACGAGGCACATAATTCATTGCACCCAGCATTATAACCCAAACTAACACAAATTGAATGACTATACTTGGTCATACTGCTATCCATATTATAGTTCACCTCACCCATAAATGGCGCCTTCTGAGTAGTCTGATGCGCGACATTCGGAAACAACTCGCTTACGTTTCTACTCCACGTGTCTGTTATTTACGTTTCTATTATAGACTGGTGCCTGATCGAGAAACTGAGAATCCGAATAGGTATAGTAAATTGACATCGACAACGGCTGCGGCCTATGTTCCCATGGACATGTCGACGTCGTTTTATCATAGCATATTCTAGAACGTTCCACAAAATAATCCGTGGGAAAAACATTGCAATGTTGGAACCATGTTGCACAACTCTCACAATGCAAACTACACGCAAATGGTTGACATCATGCTATACTAACATGATATGAATATCTACTATATATACTGGTTGTCGTTCGAGAACTGAAATAATCCACATAAAGCTGACCATTCGGCAAGTTGTTACTTAAAGTAGCTCGAATGTAGCTATGCATATGTATGCACATATGGCAAATATATATGTTAAAACTAAAGCTGACAATCTGGCAGCAGAGACGCAGAAACGTAATCTACGTCTAATATACAGACCTGATGTTTGACGTCACTGTTCACAAGCGAGATTTTTGTTTGTTTAGTAATTTTGGTTGCGACTATGACCATATAAATTGTTTGACTCTGTAAGTCCGCCTACAGTCGGTCCCTTTATGGTCAAATTATACTATGTTATGTACTTCTTATATAAGACTGTAAAGGTATTATGAATCCATAATCAGGGATGGCGGTGGACTAGCATTTGATTTTGCCTAATTGTTTGCCAAATGAAATTTTTGTTTTTCAAATTCCCAAAAGACATACAAAATGCAATAAGCGTCTAGTTGTGAAAAATTGAAGAAAAATCTAAATTGTTTTATCTATTATATGCCTGAAAAATAACATGTATCCACATTATGTTGAAATTGCTCTACAGTTAAGACATTTAGTAGAAGTATCTTCTCCAAAGCGTGCACATTATTTCGACTGCAATGTAGACTACAGTGTAATGGTGTCAGTAATTTAATATCAGTTCATTGATTATTTTAGTAAATGCTATTTTTCAAATTATTTTATTCACATGTTGCAAAAGACGGACTAATAGGGTCAATGCGTGTAGTTATTTTCACGTGTTGTCATTATGTTGATCTGCATGAAACTATACCAAAATGACAGCAGTTATCATAGTGTATAACTTTATTATTTTCTAATGAGTTTAACATAATCAAAATGACTTACGTCGATATAGTTAGCATTCACGTAATCTCCTTGGGTCGTGTTTGGTTCGACCTTGAGAACAACACGGGAGTGGTCATCTGTAATGTAGAATTATATACCATTTTACTGCTCATATCCGAAACCAGAAACGACTCTCTTACTAGTATATACACTATTGAAAATATGTGTAAAATGCTTTAGTTTGCTTCAAATTCCATTGTATCTCTGCAGAAATGTCCATAAAATATGAATCATAAATACACTGCCTCTTATTTGATTGAAGTCTAATTATAACAAATACGTTACATGTGTGCATCGTTGCGTTAACGCATACATGTATGTTCTGGTGTCATTCAGTCACAGCCAAACATAATTCTGACCAATACATGACAGTGTAGGTCACCCCGATTTATCGAAATAAATAAATTAAAGAAACATCGATTATTGATACTACGTATTAAAGATACGGGCGGCGTTGGCGGTGGGTATGCTGTTAAAATATTCACCTCCGTCAAAAACCGCCATAAACAGAAAGAATAGTAAAATATAGACAGACTTTGTTCTTATGCCAATCAGAAATATGGCATAAATAGTAAGTTATCGTCAAATGTTTTTCCTTTGTTAAGTAAACAAAAGCAAAAAACGTTACGTTTCCTGGCTTTTGTTTAGATCCGGATATGGTAAACACAAAGAGCGTTATTTGTTACTGTTTCCCTGATATGGAAATAGTAAAGAGTGTTTATATCATTTGTGTGTGATTAACCAATAGAATTGCGCTGTGTTATGTAAACAGAAGCAACACTTCTGTAACACGAGCAGGCTCTTGTTTACGTACACCATCCAACGTATTGACGACACTATACTATTTACGCACTGATTATGTTTAGCATATGAACAAAACTATATATATTTTAATATTCCTTCTGTTGGTGGTGATTTGAACAAATATGAATATTTCTGCAACGAACGCCACTCGTGCCTTTAAATTGCCAGTACTAGTCTTTGAGTGGGAGCCTGTAGCTTTATACCCGGACAAAAAATAAAAAGGTTACATTTGCTACAATATCAATGTTCAAATAACGTTGTTAATACAAATTTAATGGCATTTTTTTCTGAGCGTATGTGATGGCGGTATATTGATATTACATGTGGTTATCGACCTATCTTACATCTCTTTCCAAATTACGTCGACGCACTTTTTAAGTTCGAATAAGCCATGTCGGTTTAAGCATAGTGTGTGGATTTAATGCGGTAATCAATTGGCATACGGTATGTCTGCTTTAACCATTGACCAGTATTTAACCATAAGGAAATGTTCATACGTATTATCATTTCTTACCAAACCTAAATAGGATTCATTCTACCGTTTCTATCAACTGTCGTCTGATGATATTTCCTCAACATCATCAAAATGAATGACAAACCATTCCAATTAATACATTTATAACTAAATGGGATTATTTATCTAAAAGTGTTATAAGCAAATGTTTATGCTGGTATTTTAAGCAACAGTTGATCTTGTATATGTATACATACACGTGTAGCCACTTCAAACAGACAAGAGGGTCAATTGGATTCGTAACAACGGAATTGAGAAATCTAGATAGACTACTGCAGAACGGAAAACAAATATAGCTTTCAAAAATCTCGTAAATTGTCCAACAGTAAAATATGTGATAAATATCAGTTTTAACTTAATATGTGTCCAAACATTATTCTACGAAAGATTGAAATGTATTCCAGAAAAATGAAATCGCATATACTCGACGTATTTAACGAATATCTATAAACGTTTGAACGAAAACGATCAGGGGATTTTTGACCATAATTTGATGAAAATACGGAAATTAACTGCAGTACGTACTTCATGAAAGATTTTGTGAAATGAGCCTCTGTCACCACATGGGGAAATTATGTCGGGAAAAGGCCTCAATATATGGTGCTGGATATTTGCAGAACGAGGTCCCCAGAGTGTTGACGTCGTGATGCTACCGCGCACATCGGACTAGGATCACCACATTAATCATATGTGGACCTCATTATGCATGATATCATCTGCCATGGGAGACCTAGACACAAATTCAAGTTCCAAGATGGTGATGTGCACTCATTGGGCACCTCGATTATGCATTTGGGGGGTATAGAGAAACTAGACTAAAAACATACAATAACCAAAACACTAGTTAGTTCGATTCGCGGCGGTTGGCGTGCCAGGGGAATGTCGGGAGCTATTCAATGTTAGTATGTTGGTCTGTCTCCGACATTCATGCATCGGATTCATCGTCTTCATCGTGACAGGGGCCCATTACACAAAACATATCGACAAACGCGTATTTAATTATTAATGTTCTTAGCATGTGTCCATTTTTGTATGTATTTGTATAATTTAATCATAAGCTGTCTATCCACGGAATACTATAAAACAATTGGCTGCCACACACTTTGCCATTTAGGTTATTTCTCGATAACCTAAATTTCTTGATTACTTTCCCGCTACAGAAATGACAGCAGTACCGAGTGACCACGCCTAAACCGCGTGCCTAAAAATGTAAATGAAAAATTTCGATGCTTCCTACCATTTAACATGAAATTTCGGTGCTGCATTATAATTCCTTCAGGTATGACTGTATTGACAATAACCGTACTAGATGCTAATATTCAGTGCACAAGTAATCAGATAAATCAACAAGATGGAACATTTGCAAAGAAATGAAACACGGATATGAAACCTAACAAGGGTTTGTGCCACCGCGGTCAAATACAAATCCCACCTGCAACTACAGCTGTCGGAAATAGTCTCAATGTTGTACGCTAGTTATACTTCTAACTTCTACTTTTGGTGGTTCTCTTGTGAAATGGCGGATTAAATTATAAGAAATAACTGTTGTTTCGATTAAGGTTATGAGTTATAACCGAACAGTTTGAAGAACAATTTTCTATAATTGCGCTACGTGCGTTTATCTTCAAACCTTAATCGAAACAAGAGTTATTTCTTAAATATATGTTGTCTCATGTTCCATACTGTTATAAAGCTTATTTATACCATTAAACAAGTAATCTAACTATCCTCCAGAAACGCCACACGTTATCCTGCATTATATGCTTATACTATATTTTGTTTTATGTAGATACTCTGCTTAAAATATCCTCATTTTGAGTCGATAATGTGCTAAAAATGAGAGAGTTTTAGTCATATTATCGACTCATATTATGTGCGGACAATGAAACAAACAAGCCAATTCACGACATTTCAGGTGTACGAATTCTCATAATTTCTTTAATTCGGTGTAAATGTAATCTAATTTAATGTGAATATGGTGATCGTTTCTTACATGCGTAGAGTCCTTTGTATCTGTTCTTCATCATATTTGCTTTGCTTGTTGCAACCGTAACCGGGTATGCCAGGTCGGAAACGAGGTCCTGGAAAAGTTATACAATGTATACATGTGTATATATCCTGTTTGTTGATAGCTAAGTATAACGATTCTGAAAAACCCCACCAGTTTCCATCACAAATATACGGTGGCTGGTTTAGGACATATGGATTTTTTGTTTTATTTCCTGGCAACGAACTAACTAATTCGTGGCCAAGATATAACTAATTCGTGGCCCCGAAATAACTAATTCTTTTTTTGTGGGAGCCTCGCATGCATGCATCTTAGGTGCCGTTTACACATTGCCGGTTATCGATATATGCGGCGAACGAGTTAGCCGGCGAAAGTTATCACAGACTGTTATCACATTGTCGGCGAAGATACGCATATATTCAGTTGTCTCCTTTGCTTATTAATAGTTTCCCCTTCAGTTCTCACTAAACTGCAATATGATATTGTTGTACACGCTTACATTTAAAATTATGGTTGGGCAGTATAGTGAAGTGCAAAATTTTAGAAATGGAAATGGCGAAATTATTAATATCCAACTCGATCTTTCAGGTATTGCTATATATATATATTGGTGATTTTATAGGAATTTAAACAACATGGTTAAATGCCTGTTTGAGTTCATAGTCAATTTGTGAAGTGAGTGTCGCGTCAAAAGCATGGCCATTGTCAGTTTTTAGATAATTTCGTCGCATTCATCTACAAATTGGTGTCTAATCATTCGGATTAGATTATATATTATATATTTAACATCGCGACTCAGATGTGACACATTTTCCATTTCCACATTATACAATAAAATAAAAAAAATATATATTTATTTCGGTGTTCACCATGTCCATGTATACAGGGTCGTGACGACGGGGGTGTCTCATCCCAACTGCGATCAAAATATTCAATAACTGGAAATTTCATACCTGACACGACAATAGTTTGGGAATTTGACATCAACAATATGTTGAAACTGTTCTCGTAGTTTGCTTTTCCAACAATTTATTAGTGGGGATTTATTTTTGCCCATATTTGCTTATTTTTTCTTGCAAAATTGTTGGAAATGATCCAACCTTAGAGGGGTTTAACGTTTGGAAAATGTCCAGCAATTGGAAAGCTTAAGGCACGTCTAGATGCTAGGATTTTGCATTTTTCATAGTTCAGATTAAAAAATGTTCTCACATACATGTATTATGTGTCTTGGTCCCTCCCCATTGGGCAGTCAAAACAACTATCTAATTTAACAGAAACAAATCGGGGTTCAAGTCGCTTGACGTCAGACCAATAAACATTTTAGGATTGGGCTATGTCCAGGTTTAGACACTATTTCAGAGCTAAAGAAAGTCGCCCAATATGGGACCGCATAGAGGATTAGAGTGTATAAGGCTACCATCCAGGTATTTGAGTGGAAAGTTATTAAAGCCCAAGGGGTGTGTAAATGGAATTACGCGAACTTGTGAGTTTGATGAGATTCAAGATGGGGTGCAGTTGGAAATTCCAACGATGGACAGTCACACCCTCCAAAGCAGACCCCTTAGACCCGTCCATGTATGTATGTGTCTACGACGCACTCAGCGTGGACTATACATGTTCAAAATTATATTATTGAACTAAGTGTCAATTACGTTTGAATCCATTGAAATGTGCCATCCCATTTCTTCCCTATATATGAACATACATGTACATGAACACTGAATTCCCTTGAATGCGCAACAAATGTACCATGTACTTGAAGAGTGGCTGCATGACACCTGCTAACAACCCTCCTTTGGTTGCGTCGCACACCATCATCAGTCAGTATTTGTAATAATAACTTATAATCAAGGTGCGTGACCACCGATGAACAGCTAATTAGAGCCAATCAAACTGACACACTGACCCATATACACAGGCGAAAAGCGGACTGGTCTATCAGTGCTTACCGAATAATATTGCGTGAGTTAATTGTTGAAAAGCAATCGTCCATGACGGCATGACACCAGGTAAAGATCTAACTTAAATGCAGAGCGAATTAGAATCCATACGACAATCAGGTGCTTGTACTAAATCATTTTATCCAAAAGTTGAAACCCGCTGCATAACCGGATAGCTGTAATTCTTATCCGGCGAAGTATAAACACTCTATTGTTATCGCTAACCGGCTAAAGCGAATAGGATCTTAGCCGGCTAATGTATAAACACCCCCTTAGTGAATGCACGGGCTTAAATTAGGTAATTGGCACAGTGTTTTCGCAAAATTGCAGGACGCTCCAGTCTTGGAAGGGTTAAGCTATTGCACACTTTTCTGTGTACGAGATATGTTGATGTAAATACACGTACATGAAATACATACATTAAAAATATATTCGCATCAAGAAGACAAGCGCCGCGTGCATTATACTTAAGTTATATGTATTTATTTACATATTTGTATTATGTATTTGGACGCTGGGAACACGTACACATGTACATGTCGATAAAGGGTATTCAGTGTTTTGAGTGGATACCGAAAATTATCTTGTCACTGAATGAACGAGACAAGTGTTTATTTTCGCAAGCAGCTTGTCGCTAGCGAAAATTTACATTTATCTCGACCACTAATGAGACAAATTTCGGATTATACTTACAGCATGCAATTGATATTCGTTCTATTACATGTGCGTTGTCCAAAGAAATGCACCATCTACACGCAATTAATTGCCTAATAATCAACTCTAACCGACGTAAATAGGCTTCTATAGAACCTACTGCTAACATAGTGCCATTTTGGATTTCTTTCATTTGGAAATAGCATCATATTGAATCCATTGCGACCCCCAAAATAGGTTCATATTGAGCTTATAATCCGTGATAACAGGATGAATATGTGTGGATAACAATTGTGAGAATTTCTTGTCATAATCAGTGAATAAACACAATTGTAATACGACCTTGCCTAAACATACATACAAGGCTCGTCCTGATTGGTCAGTAGCCTGTATTCCCATCCAGACACGAGCTTCGTTTTGTGGTACAATTCTAGATATTCTGAATTGTAATTCAGTTGAGTATTTGTCACTAAAATCAAGCATTCTGATTGGCCGAGAGCGGCTAACTTTCGTTTTCGATTCACCGACATCGGCCGCTTCAGCGTGCATCAAATCTGAATGTAGCACGGTCAAATTTCATCCGCGCAGAACGAGTAGCGAAACGAGCACACCCGCGCGTTGTTGTCTATAGATACCGTTCATCGGCCGCTTCAGCGTGCATCAAATCTGAATGTGGTACGGTACAATTTGATCGGCGCAGAACGGAGTAGCGAAACGAGCCAACCCGCCCACAGGAAATGGTTACGGAGCAGTGTTTAGATAATAAGCTCAACAAACGACCTAGCTTAAAATTGTACATTAACTTACACATCGCGCTCCAACAAACATACATGTGCCCGTACTCGATCTGAGCGATATGAAGTATGCTATCTGATCATAATTACATTTCACACAAAACATCACTTTAGCATGCGTATGATTTGGCGATGCCCCAGGGGGGAAATTTTCATTCAAAGGACAAAATACTCCGATCCTTAAAATAAAGTCGGACGTTCGTGAACATTTAATATTTTAGTTTTAAAATTTGAGAGACGAAAAACTGTCTGACCAGGAAGTGTTTTAAGGTGTTTTTGTAAGGATTTAAATGGGGAATATTAAATATGTACTATCCGATTTGACACAACAAAACACTATCTGCACTTGTTCTATAACAGATTGTAGTTAAATCGGACACATGAGGCCATTAATGGGATGGCATATATATATATATATATATATATATAGCTATATATATATATATATATATATATATATATATATATCGGCTTTCAAAAGAGAACGTTTTGAATATGTGTCAGCTAGAAAACAAAATCGCCTCTAATAAAGAGCGGTAGATAAATACATAGAAGGACACGATGTGTAAATGGGTTTGTCGATACGGCACGAGTGCTGTCGCTGAAGGATAGAACGAGAGGCGCTTTCGCCTCGAGTTCTATCCTTCCGCGACAGCACTAGAATCCGTGCATTAAAATACAGGCTTAGAAGGTTTATTTAGGCACATAGAGGGCGTTCTTTGTCATGTGTGATGATGCTTTTATTTTATAGTTCCGGTTCCATGGTTGAGGCGAACGTCATGTACGTCATTTTACGTCAACGTGGTGCGTATGGAACGTACGTTCCATACGTATTTGTAAATATGGAACAGCAATAACACTGTACTTCTGGGAACATGCGTGTAATAATAAAACAATTATGATCGATTGTACTTGTTTTCAACGTAAAACGGATGAATGTTTTTTTTTTATATTTTCCCGATGCCTGTGCCATGCGAATGTGGTCTTTTGTCTGCAAATCTGAAAATGAAGTTTCTATTTTTGAACTAATTCCGAAGTACAATCGGACAGGACATCTTTAAATTAACAATAATCGGAAAAAAAATCGTACTTTCCTAAGAATGATTGAAACCCAAACACGCTGTAAACCGTTTACCGTATGCTGGTCTACCACCCGGGCACGCATAATTGTCATCGCATAAATTGACGTTGTTGATACTTTGATGGAGGTTGGTGCTTATTTTTGGGGTTTTGATTTTGTGATACATAGATGACATCTTGTGAATATTCTATGTCGTTGGTATGTTTCAATGTTTGATGGCAATGTTCTCGGTTCTAGATTTGTCGAGCCGCTGTTTTGATGTCATATACCTTTGTCGCGAAGTGCATCTTGTCGATTTTTTTTATGAAATGCATCCATGGATGACATGTGTGTGTGTCTTGCGATCCCCCTCGTGGAATTCATAGTAATTTTCCAACTTACATTGTGTTGAAGATGCCTACGGTCACTTGTGGATTTTGTGTAGCTTGAAAAAAATTAGTGTATTGGAAATAATTTAGAGATTATTTATAATTGAACACGTGTAATCGTAAGGTATACTGATGCAGACATATTGGATGATATTGATATTGATATTGGATGATGTATCAACGTTAGACACAACTGGATATTTACCGGAAGAAAATAAATGGTAACACTAAGATACGTTTGCATTGAATAGTGTTTACTCATCATTACTTATATTATAATGCTGTATCAGCGTCAAATATAAAACTAATCGCAAGTTCTTAGCACGTGTTACCAGGGACGTGGCTAGAGGGTTTCCGTTCGGGGGGTGTCCACCATGGGAAATTCCAACTGCACCCACCCCCCTTGAATCAGAATCAGACCAAACACAAGTTTTGCATAATTCCATTTGCACCCCCCCCCCCCCACTTGTATCTCAGTGCTCTTAGGCCTAATATCCCATATCTCCATAAACCATGGTTCTATATTCCCGGTACGAGAACATTCAGATATTTTACATACCCGGTATTTAACTCCATACAAAAGCACACGGCTACGGGCAACAGACCACGACACACCAGGCTTACCATGGCTGTTCGGCCCGATGTGAGAAAATTTTGAAATTTGAAACAAGAAAATTGCAAATCCTAGCATCTAGACTGGCCTCAACTGAAGCTTTCCTATAGTGTTGGAAATTTCAAACCTCATACTCCCCCTCAGGTTGGAAAATTCTCCAACTGATGACCATTTCAGTCCACAAATTTGAACAAATATAATTGTATTGGCCACAGCGGAGACACAATGACACACCGGGCCGACCATGGTTCGGCCCGGTGTGGGAAAATTTTGTAATCTGAACAAGAAAATCGCAAAATCCTAGCATCTAGACTAGCCTCTAGCCCTCCTAGAGTTGGAAATTTCCAACCTAACACTCCACTTAGGTTGGAAAATTTACAACTGATGACAATTCCAATGACAATATTGACCAAATGTATGATAATATTGTTTTCTTAAATTAACTAGCAGTTTTTGACTGGCCATGGCGGAGGGACCAGGACACAAGCTTTCCAACTGTTGGAAATTTCCAACCTGACACCCCCCTGAGGTTGGAAAATTTCCAACTGATGACTATTTCAGTCAAAATGTTTTAACAAAAATAAGAACATTTGCAAATATTGGTCCAAAATCAATTAATTCCCCCCAAGAAATTGTTTGAAAATCAAACTACAAGAACATTTTCAACATACTGTTGGTGTGAAATTTCCAACTAATGTATTGGCAGGTATGAAATTTCCAACTGTTGACAATTTTGACCAAAGTTGGGGGGGGGGGGTGAGACACTCCCCAAACCCCCCCCCCTGTCGCCACGTCTCTGCGTGTTACCGTCTGCGCAATCGAGTCTGTGGTGCTTACGTGTTGGCTGTTTCTTCTCAAATCACGGTAAATTCCATCATAATGGGCGCGTTGGAGAATTTAGAGCAATTTCACGGTTGTGTTCCCGTATTCCTGAATGTTTTGCGAAATCCCTGTGCCAATGCATTCTCTTATATATGCGAGTAGCCTCGCATATATAAGAGAATGCATTGGCCTAACATATTTTATATTATTTTTTATTATTGTTAAAAATGTAAGAAAAAATGAACAAAAATAATAAAAACTTTTAAAGTTCCCGTAAAATGTAAATTTACGGGATATTGTAACAGTGTATAGCAGAGGATTCATGGCTCAAATGTCTGGGTCATTACTAACTTGAAACTCTTGTTCGAGTGTCTCTTTCTGTTGCGTTCGTTCCCACAAATCATCTGTTGGTATCCAGTCACCCGTGACGTTCTCATATATACCGTTGGCACCTTGAATACCAAGGTTTGCTGCTGTACCAGTGATAACAGCCGTGTTGGCGTTGATTGAATCGGATGCTTCTGCGTCGTGTCTGTCGTTTTTAGCTACAGAAGAAACCCCATATACATGTACGGTGTCATAATATTAACCTGGAAAGTTCTTGCGCGAGGTTCGATCCCGATCATTTCTTTTCCGATCCATTAAATTGTTATCTTTTCGAAATGCCATGACAGTTGGTGTAAACATTAAAAGCCGCATGGCGGTTATACCCAATAGGTGCTTGTTTGTGTCACATTACGCATTACATTATTTAAAAAAAAACGTTCACTGCGTGTATACGTTATTCAAGTGGTAGAATTAAAAATAAATCGGTTCCCGACTTTTCCATCATGACTAAATAACTAGCATTGTATTGTTACTATATTACTGTGGTTTGGATAACGATCGTTTCCAGATAGTATACATCATATACACAAGTAGTTCGTGTGGTTGTAATTTGTTTGTACAGATTTCGTTGAAAACTTCCCAAGGAAATAGCAAATTACTTGTCCTCTCTCTTTTGTAAGTTCAACAGATACACGCTTGAAGTTGATAAACTCGATGTGGTAATGGTACACTCCTGGAGTTGATAAACTCTATTGGTTATACGTACTACTATTGAACGCTACACGTGGTTCGTCTGTTTTCGTATGATGTCGTCTAGAACAAGAAACAAAATATGAATATTATTCATTTAGTAGCATGCGGACATGAAGTTATATTTAGTTATGAGATATATCAAACACAACTAAATATTTGGCCGAGACATCTTGTTTTCCAATTTGCTAAGTATCCAACGTGTAACTTAATAATATACAGTTACAGTTACACTCTCATAACTAATGTGTATACATTCTACACAATATGTTTTAAATTTGATCTCAACAAAATTGTGTACAAGTGAAACATGACATATTTGTCTGTGGAATTTTCTCAACATTGAATATATGAGTGAATATGTGAGTATATTGTAGTTAGTAGATGAGATATGTCTATTTGAGACACAAACCTCGTAAAATCTATAATGTTAAACATCTGGCAGCAGCTTTAAATATGTGTGCTACACAATTACATGTATGTGCTGTTCAGTTTTGACACAAACACAGTGTATAACACATTTTAAGAGTGCTGCCAATATTTTGTTCTGTGGTAACATTTGTGAGCTTTGTGTCCCCAATAGAACACATCTCATCTAATAACTTTGCTACACTTATATAGTCATTCAAATTCAATGTTGAGGAAATTCAACCGACACCTAGGTCATGTGTCATTTCCAGACAATTTTGTTTAAGATCAAATTAAAAATATATTGTATAAAATGTATACACATTTGTTCTAAGGGTGTATAGAATGAAGCAAAAATTCATGGACCGGTTCTGTCAGCAAGCATGTGTACTTATATTTGTTACTTCCACATGTTTCCGTGTATAAATTTCCCCGTCACATCCAATTAAACGACAGTGGGCACATATTGTACATATATGTATATACATTTTGCATGTTCTGTGTTAAATCATAGCTTTTGCAATAAACTGATTCACTATCAGGTGATCAGTCCTTGTTGATGTTTCAAAGATTATTATTATACTTCCATATTATAATATGGGAGTACTTGATATTGTATTTCTGTTGACCCAGTTTTCCGTTTAATTGCAAGTATTCCGAAACTAATGACAGTAGGAACGCAAAATTTTCAGCAAATGTAGGCACCTAAGAGTTACTGAAGATATAGGTATCCCCATTCGACCCAACGTTTCTTTAAGGGGTTATCGCACTTTTAATTTATTTTTATTTTTCTCTATTATTATTCTTCTTCTTCCTCTTCTTCCTAGTAAAAGCGTACCCTTATATCTCAGGAACCGCTAAATGTAGAACGCTGAAATTTTCTGGGTTTGTACAACTCCCACAGTAGACGGAAGTGTTTCTATTGTCCGTTCTTGATTTATGGAGTTATGGGCCTTAAACCGGCCTCTCACATTTATCGACAATTGTAGAGTATATCTGGAACGCATTGAGGGAGCGGAACGGGACAAATTTTATAATGTAGAGCAACTTAAACGTGGTTCAGTTCCACAAAATGGACGTTGTCCGATTATTACCCGGGGAGTGGGGGACGGGTGTTCAAAGTCGTAAAAAATGAAGTCTCTTCGATTGCGACCAAACTTACATATCATAGTCTACATTTTACACCGATAACGATGCCGTGAATATTTTGTAAATCGGTCGAAAATTGACAGAGTTACCGAACCCTTGAATGTCCAAAAATGACGCAAAAATCCTTGTATCCACAACTCCTCCCAGACCGATGCTCGGACAAAGGTTGTTGTTATCAATTAACGATCGGTATGCACGAATGAGCAGGCACGCGAAATATGGGCATCATCGGGCGAAAATTGGCTAGATGCATGCAGATTGAAGTGCTGAAATTTGAAACTTATACAAGTTTAGAACCCGTTAAAGCAGATAAATGGGGTTGGTGTCATTCGACGGGGATTATCGAGGCGAATACAATGATGTCAGATTGAAAATAATATTTCGGCGAATAGCTGAGATATGGTCATTTTTTCGAAGTTATTTGTGGATATTCACACGCAAATATGCCTATCGTGTAGATCTCACGAAGACGAACTCAATGACACCGGTCGCAACACTCTAGCTTAAAACCCGACTGAGATAGAGAGGTTTTATCACAAAGTCACCTATTGTCGCGGTAATGGCATTTTCGCATAGAAATGGCTCCACTGAACTCAGAAATGCCAATATTACTTATGCTGACCATCACAAACAGTTTCTACCTGTATATTATTATATTGTCGAAAATTGACAGAGTTACCGACCCTTGAATGTCCAAAATAATAAATTTCTCTCCCTAATGGAGGAAAATGGCTGTTGGAGGAGCTGGAGCGCAAGAGATGGTGAGACCAGGCCCGGGAAGGTGGTAGAACCAGGCCGGGGTTGTGAGACCAAACCGGATGGTGAGACCAGGCAGACCGGTGGCGGATGTAAACGGCAGATTTAGCACACACACACAAAAAAAACAAGTCCAGCGCTGTAAATTGCATATTCCGAATGGGAAGAGTAATACGGATCAGAATATACCAATTGTTAGTTTTTTGGTCCGACGTTACCGACCTACGATCAGGACAATAAATGTTCTAATTATAGCGCCAAATCCAAACGGTCTAATTATTGAGCAAGGTTAATGCAGTAGCAGATATGGCGGTGTCGTTTAGGCACGACTCCAAAGTTTGACCACTCTACTATAAAAGCAACATGCCCAAAAGCGACCCAGCTTCAAACTTTTGGCAAATTCCAACGAAAATCAAAGGGCGGGAATTTGTCAAAAATTCAGACATCAAGATAAAAAAAATTGATAAGTGGATGTGATAGCTAGTGTCCAGGCGCAGGTTAATCATGTCTGTTTCGATCGCCCTAAAGCCGAAGGTTTACTCGTGGCGAGGCTTTATAAGGTAAATGAGAATAGTTAAGTGCTGTATCACTAACCTATTATTCCCGCCAAATCGAAACGGGCTAATGAAAGACCGAGCTAATGCAGGAGCAGGTATTATGATATACCATAGATAATTTCCCAAACTTTGAGCGGTCTACTATATAAGCAACCTGCCCAACGGAGAGCTCGCATTCAGGTGGGTCCAAATATGTAAATTCCACCGAAAACGAAAGGGGGAAGAATAATCCAACAATCAAACATCGGGATAAAACGTTTTTGATGAGTGGATGTTATTTAGAGTATCAACGCGCCACTTGAGTGCGATTTCCTGAGTTTTGGAGCGAATGGTTTACTCATGGCGACACTATAATTATATCGTAAAACGTACGTTCCACTAACTCAATCGTACCTTGTATGTGAGCATGGAACAATATTTACCGTTTATATCAAGAAAAATAGTATGAATATTTGTGCACTTAATTGTTTTGTCTGCATTGTGATACAAATTACAATGTCTGTAATTTGGCAGAGGTGTCCATCTTCTTGGTGCGTGGACAGAAATACCTATTGGTATTGAATTATTAAAGCAGTTTCACAGTTCAGAAGTATAGGGGCAATCACATGCTACTATTTAGTCATGCAAAATGAATTTTCCCAGATATAACGTGACTTCAAACATTCACTGGGAAAAGTACTTGTGCACACAGTACCTGAGACTTTGGTCAACTACGGATGACAGTGAAAACAAACAAATAGGTGTACACCATAAAAATCAAAACATAAAAGTAGCATCAACGCGAGAAATAGGAAGAGAGAAGAAGAAATAGATAGTGGTGAAGCGCAATACATGTAAAACGAGAATCATTACAAACCTTTAATTATATGGAAGTATACGAATTTCCCACCGGGAATTCGAAAAGCCGCTAGTTATTATTATAATATTAACTTTAAACGTATTTGACAATCAATTAGTTCCAATGCGCGTATAACATAGAAACGCATACAGAACATACAATACAATAATTGATATATATGATTGTCACAACACCAAATAAATATAGCTGGTTATACATCTCAAAATATAATTTGAAGAGATGAGTCTTCACAGCTGTGTGGAAGTCCTTGGCGTCGTCCAATCTGCGTATAGCATGTGACAAGCCAGGCAATTCTTCAAGGATTGTCCACTTATAAATGGACAATTGGTACCTAAAATGGTCATTAATAAATGGACAATCCAACCACTCGTGGCACGCGAGCTCGGGATTGTCAACTAAACGAAGACATGTTTTGATAATCCTGCATGTTAGCTTCATATTTAATATGAAGGGCAATAACTCTATAAATAATATTAATATGCTAAATAACGGTGATTTGTATGAGAAGTGTTTTTGACGAAATAACGGAGATATTTGAAGAAGAGTTGTTGACGAAATAACGGAAATATTCGAAGAAGTGTTTTTAAAGAGCGTTTAAAATGATTTTAGGAATGTCATTCTAATGGGAACTATGATATCCCGCGCCCCAGAGTATACACTATGGTTTCAACATCAGTTAACATTAGATATACAATGCGAGGGTGAACAGATGGTTATGTAAAAGGAATGACTCGCATATCGATTGGGGTAATATGATTAAACAGAGTGTGTGAATCCATAAGGATTCACACGAACTTTGTTAAATTACTCTGCCGGGCAAAACCAATGACCCCAATCGATATGCAAGTCATTCCTTATGTCATATAACAGTACATTTCAATAGAAGATTAATCATTTGAAAAACTTTTCAAAATAGCAAAACAATTATCAGTAACATATTGTTCTAATTACAACACAGTCTCCCAATAACAACACGCATGAATCGCATGCACACGATCGAATTGAAGTGACATAGGTGTTTCTGATGTTCATAAACCAATAACTGAAGTGGTATATGAACATCGGAATCGTTTATTTTAATCATATGGCGAAATGTACTGATTCCTACCGGCTCTAATTGTGTTAACGTAGAGGGTGTGTGATTATTTATATATGGTCGACACCAAATTGCATATACTTTCGAAATCAATTCACTGTTATTGTAATTCGATTTATCTTCAGCTTTGTGTGAATGCTGTCCATGTATATTGCAAGTAAACAGTTAATTTTGCACAATAATATGATAAGTTTTGTCAATGGGGACAAGGACTTGCCTCTCAGGCACTATGCAGCTCTCTTGCAACTATTCTCTCGGTTTATATTGTGGTGCCACATCTTCCTCAGAGCACAATATGGTCATATCAAAAGGCCCAAGACGAACACCATAATAGGGCTTGTCTATGACTTTATAGTAACATAACTTGCAAGATATTAACCCAAACCTCATTTAATAGTTGATCATACACCCCAGGACCCAAGACACACATCCAGTGGCAGGATATATCACATGCCCCTCAGACACATTGCACAGGACGTAAATATTCCTCAGACATACCTCAATTGCATTGAAATATTTGGTCCATGCACACCTCGGGCACACTGAAATGGTACCACATCCCAAGCTTTCAAATTGCCCCCAACTTTGAAGTAACTTATACACAATGGCATATGCATGCTTGTAATTTTGTACACCCGAACAAACCAGTAGATAATTTCATGGAAGTGCCCAACCCAGAAGGGTGTTTGATATGGTAGATTCATCTGCCAACACAAATGGACATGTATTTTAATAGAAGTAAATTGTTTTTGAAAATTCCATCAAAAATTATTGCGGCTTAATGTAAGTATAGTATATGGTATATATGTGGCGATATAGATGTGCTTACATGCCAATTACATGCACTAAACAAAATAAAAAATAATATAATAGTTTTGGATTGAAAATTAAAAAAAAAATCCAGGTCGGCCTATTTCGGCAGGTCGGTCGGGTATATACCCGGAAACACATATGTTTTTTTGGCCTTAGCAAGAGGTCTATGGTCGTTCAAGCATATACAGAACAACATATACAAGAGTAATGCAATAATATACAAACAGAAGGCTCAAATTACTTATATTAGAATAAACTCCCGGTTATAAGTCATCTCTCGATGCGCGTTAATGTTACATGCATATCGTGTGAAGCGATCATTTAACTACCAGCGATTATCCATGCGTCGTCGAGCTGACTAACCACCATACTCGTCATGTTTGCGAAAAGTTTGATAGACCTGACATAAATGGTGCGACGTCGAATAGCTGATCATAGTCGTTTATTTACTAATACATTTATTTATTTATTTATTTATTGGAGTTTAACGTCGTTTTCAGCAACCAGGGCTATATCACGACGTTGTCAGTTTTATTTATGGAGGAAACGTCCTTACACAAAGGTAAATTTAGCAGTTATTTCATTGATTGGAAGAATGACATATTGTGCTCGGCAAAACCATCGGCGAGTAACTGGCAACTACCCCAGATAGCGATATGAGATACAAAGTCACCGATGACACCTGGAATTGAACCCATATCGCCAGCGTTGGAGAGCGAGACGGTCTGGAGCAGAACCCCCATCCGACTGAGCCACCGAGCCCCTTAAACATATTTGTATATTAACTGCTAACCGTGAGTTTGGGAAACCTACCTAATGCAGTTTATCGATAAATCATTTAGAGGCACGGGCGGCGTTCGTTGAAGAAATATTTATATTTGTTCAAATCGCCATCAGCAGAAGGAACACCAAAAGATATACAGTTCCGCTCATATGCCAAGCATAATCAGCGCGTAAACAGTATATTGTCGTAAAGACGTACGATGGTGTACGTAAACAAGAGCTGTTCGTGTTACATATGTTGTGCTTCTGTTTACATAACGCAGCGCAGTAATTCTATTGGTTAATCACAAAAAAAATGATATAAACGCTCTTTATTATTTCCATATCAGGAAAACAGTAACAAATAACGCTCTTTATGTTTACCATATCCGGATCTAAACAAAAGCCAGGTAACGTAACGTTTTTTGCTTTTGTTTACATAACAAAGGGGGGAAATTGACAATACCATACTGCTTATGCCATATTTCTGATTGGTATACGAACAAAGTCTGTCTATATCTTACTATTCCTTCTGTTTATGGCGGTTTTTGACGGAGGTGAATATTTTAACAGCATACCCCCAACGCCGCCCGTATCTTTGAACGTTCGAAGGTTGTGATTACTTTTTCACAGGGACTCGCCTGTGTCGTGTTATTTACATATTTACGACAGCCTTACGTATACATGTTTTACCAACCTTCGACGGCGGAGGAAAATGAATCCAACGATGGCAATCCCAACAACGAAGACAGCGACTACAGGGACGACAACTGCTATCAAAGGGAACTCTTCAGATTCTGTAAAATGACGACATTAATGTTAGTAAACATTTCTTTACTAAATGGATTCCCCCTTCAGTTATAAAGCTATACACTGGCATGGTAAGTTATTCATTTGAAAGGATGTCAAAGTAATATAAGAAACGAGATGTATTCACACGCAGAAGGCCAAACCCCCGAAATTCACGAATGCGTTTTTTCGCGTATAAAGTTTTTTTCTCTGCGGATTTTGTAAATTCAGGTATCCGACATCAAGATTTTATCGGCTGGCCATCTGTCAGCCTTGAGCAATTTTTTTTTATAGCGCCCTAAAAAGTATACCCCCCCAGTGCCCCCCCCCCCCATTTTTTTCCCAGACGTAAAACCACAGTTACTTGGAATTTGTTGCAAATTCACATGACTAATCTAATAAAATGTATACAAATGTATATATTTGCATGAAGCTAAGACATAATGACACTATTTTGGGCCAAAATTGAAACTCACCATCCAAGATGGCCACCAAAATGGCAGCCGGAAGTTGAAATATGACATTTTTTCACTAATATCTTCTAGATCAGTTCATGCTGTTTGGAACTGGTTGAGTAATATGACTTTATTTTGTATTTTGTATGTTAAATGATCATTGGAGCAATTAAATATGCACTTATTGGGGTCCTATCCGCTTGCGATCCCTCAAATATTCGATTTTACAGAACGCTGTATAAAATTTCACAAAAAATCACAACTGGGATTCTAGTCATATTTCAACAAGAAATTAACAGAAGGTTGCAATTAAGTGCGGCATACCATTACCTATGAATATTCCAACTCACTGGAACCAAAATTCTTACTTTGGCTCTAAATGGCTGCCAAAATGGCCGCCAAAATATGAAAAATGGTAAATATTGCCCTAGGGTGTCCTGCAATTGCTTACAAGTTGTGGTTGATGTACAAAATTGGCTATTATGCCTTCTATACGTTGAATAGTAACATGTCTGCTGTACCATGGTTAATTGTTACTGTTATTACCACTGACATCACCAAAAATATTGGACTTTTCTCTCAAAAACTTGACATAAATATCGGCAAAAATTAACTTTTCAGGTTTGGACCATTTTTTCTAGTAAAAGGTAACTACCTTTTGGATTGAAAGGTGTTTATTGTATTGGTCTATCTTAAATGTGTCACACTACGGTGTTTATAGACCAAATTGATGAAGATGGCTTCCAAAATGGCAACCAAATTTGTAATAAGTAATTTTTTGTACATATATCATTATAACATTATAGATATAACATTATTCTCTGCGTTATCCGAAAAGGTAGCAAATTGTGACTCACTTGGTTATTATACGTGTTAGTTAATTAACTGACAACTAAATCTTCTATTATGGTTGTCCCAGTTCCGTATGGGGCATGACACATTCATTTTAAAGTATGAAATTTTGCGGAGAACCTCTTTTGTGATTCTGGCCACATTATTGAAAGGAAATGGGCAGAACTTTGAGACGGAACTGAGATGAACCATACTATGTGGCTCTTCTGGTCCATTATGATAAACCAATGTCAACTGTATACAGGATGGATGCCAAGATGGTAGCCAGGGAGTTACTCTATGATCATAGGTGATGTGAATAGTTATACATGAAGTTAGTGTATGTCATGAATGATGTGAATATGTATACAATGAGTGACTATATGGTTATGAGTGTGTTGTCCATAGTGAGATGTATAGGTATACAGGGAGAGGTCATGGCCAGGTGTGGGGTGAATCGATAGGCATGGAGTGACTGTATGATGTATGGTTGTGTGTATCCTGTACGGGTGCACCCGGTGTGCCTGTATGGACATTGATGTGGTGAATGGATATAGCTACATGGCCATATATATTGATTAGGTATATATGGAGTGACTGTAATGTCTTGGGTGGGATGTACATGTGTTTTCTGTATGATCATGGGTGGGGTGCGTGGATAAATAGTGAGTGATTTTATGGTTACGGGTAATGTGTATGGTATACATGGAATGACTGTACTGTCATGTTTGAAGTGTATATGCATACCTAGAGTAAGGTGGTGGACATTATCCTGTGGGTATATAGGGTGGGTCCTTGTGGTAACGGATGGGATGTATATGTATATATCTCGTGGATGTATTATCATTGGTGGGTGTGTAGGGATTAGCTGTATGACCATGGATGGCGTGAATGATTATACAGTGCGTTGCTGAATTGTCATGTGTGAGGTGTATATGCAAGTATGGATGGTATGAGTGGTCTTGTGTGCGGGTTTTTGTATATATGGAAGGACTGAATGGCCAGTGGTGAGGTGTATATGTATACCTGGAGTGACTCTATGATCAAGGGTGGGATTCATATGTATATATCGAGTGGTATTATGACTGTGTGTGGAATAAGTATACATGTAGTGACTGTATGGTCAATGGTGTATGAGTAGGTATACAAGGAGTGACTGTATGATAATACATGTAATGAATATCTATACAGCGAGTGACTAAATGGTCATGTGTCAGATGTGTGAGTATACCTGGTGTTCCTGTTTGGCGACTCGTGGCGGTATGGTCATGTGTAGGTTATGCGGATATATACACGTGTTGCTATGTGGTCATGGGCGAGGTGTATGTGTATATAGCGAGTGGATATATGGCCATGGATGATGTGCATATGCACACATGGACTGACATGACTGGGGTGTATTAGTATATCTTGAGTGGCTATTCGGCTACGGTGTGACAAATAGGGATACAGTGAGTGACATGGCCAATGGTGAGGTGAATATGTATACCATACACATTACCCGTAACCATAAAATCACTCACTATTTATCCACACACCCCATCCATGATCATACAGAAAACACATGTACATCCTACCCATGACCTTACAGTCACTCCATATATACATAATCAATACATAGATGACCATGTAGCTATATCCATACACCACATCAATGTCCATACAGGCACACCGGGTGCACCCGTACATGATACACACAACCATACACCATACAGTCACTCCATGCATACCGATTCACCACACACCTGGCCATGACCTCTCCCTGTATACCTATACATCTCACTATGGACAACACACTCATAACCATATAGTCAAATATTGTATACATATTCACATCATTCATGACATACACTAACTCCATGTATACCTATTCACATCACCTATGATCATAGAGTAACTCCCTGGCTACCATCTTGGCATTCACCCTGTATCCAGTTGATATTGGTTTATCGTAATGGACCACATATTATGGTTCATCTCAGTTCCATCTCAAAGTTCTGCCCATTTCCTTTCAATAATATGGTCAGAATCACAAAAGAGGTTCTCCGCAAAATTCCATGCTTTAAAATGAATGTGTCATGCCCCATAAAGAACTGGGACAACCATAATAGAACATTTAGTTGTCAGTTAATTAACTAACACGTATAATAACCAAGTGAGTGAAAATTTGCTACCTTTTCGGATAACGCAGAGAATAATGTTATATATATATAATGTTATAATGATATATGTAAAAAAATACCTTATTACCAATTTGGTTGCCATTTTGGAAGCCATCTTTAGCAATTTCGTTTATAAACACCGTAGTGTGACACATTAAAGATAGACCTTTCAATCCAAAGATAGTTACATTTTACAAGAAAAAATGGTCCAAACCTGAAAAGTTAATTTTTGCCGATATTTATGTCAGGTTTTTGAGAGAAAAGTTCAATATTTTTGGTGATGTCAGTGTGACAACAGTAACAATTAACCATGGTACAACAGACATGTTAGTATTCAATGTATAGAATGCATAATAGCCAATTTTGTACATCAACCACAACTTGTAAGCGATTGCAGGACACCCTAGGGAAATATTTACCATTTTCCATATTTTGGCTGCCATTTTTAGGGCGCTATAAAAAAAATTGCTCAAGGCTGACAGATGGCCAGCCGATAAAATCTTGATGTCGGATCCCCGAATTTACAAAATCCGCAGAGAAAAAAACTTTATACGCCAAAACACGCATCCGTGACCTGGCGGCCGGTCTTTGAACATTTTATCTGAGTTAATCACGATGACTATCTATTAAAGAAATGGTTTAATGTGGTTTACCACTTCCCGTGACTTTCTGAGTTTGCGCACTGGTATAATCATTCACTATCCTCAACAAGTCTTTTCAAAATACTTGGATTTGAAACAATATAAAAATATACATCACATGGTTCATGGTGAGCCATTGTTATTTTTCAGGATTGTTGTTGTTTTTCCACGCCCGTCCCCCTTGGATCACCGGGGGAACAGTCGCCATGAATCATGGTGATCCGCAGGGGGCTTTGCGTGGTTCACACGTTTTTGAGTGGTTTCCTTTCGCTCCGCACACGTTTTACATACTGTACTAAGTTTGAGTTGGAGAGAAAAGCAATAGAAGCATATGACACCAGCAACTACATTTTTTTCATATTATTTTACACAAATTGAGACAGAAATGTGGCCTTTTTAATATTGTCAATAATTTTAAAGGGGCACTGTATACAAAATCCGGCCATTTATGGAACCAACTACTTTTATACTAAACAGAATTTATCCAACAAATGAATGAATTTGAGCCATGGATTAGTGGAAAATACACTCATGTGCTCTATGAACGATGCAAACAACGTGGCAATTATAATGAAAATGAGTGTATGAGTCGAGTGAGTGTATTATGCACTAATCCACGGCTTAAACTCATTCATTTGTTGCAGATATTATGTTGAGTGTAAAAGGCGATGGTCCCATAAATGGTCGAATTTAGTGTACACTGTCCCTTAAAATATTATAAATACTAATAATGTCAATAAAAGTTTTATTACAAATCTATATTTAAAACATTTCAGATGAAATATGTGTATATATGCGTGTCGGAAAAACAATGCAAATATGGTTAGAAAACGAGTTTCGGGAAACGTTTGTTATTGGAAGTACATGCATGGTGTCAGGAAGCAATGGAGCATATTCAATGGCCGTGCATGGTCATTTACACCAAATATCAGTTACATACAGAGAAGCCAAAATACTCATCTAAATAATCACTATACTGCCACACAATAAGATGTTAGATATTTCCATCTTAAACACTTTTCATAAATAATTTTTGAAATATGTGTTAGTCATTGAGCATAAGTGTGTCGACTGTCGACAAAAATTAAAGTGCAAAGTTTGATCCAATTTGTACACGCAAAAACGCAATATTTCCTCGTCCTTGCGTAATATATTCTCAAAAACACGCGGGTGATTTACGTTGGTGACATAATTAAAATACTCTGGTTACTGTTCCTGACTCTTTTGTCCAAATTAATTGACACGAAATTATATTAAATTAAAATATTAAAATTAATTGACACGAAATTGAGTTGGGGATGGGCAGAATGTTCAAAATATAATCCAATTGAATATACAGGTTATGAACTTTCGCATTGGAGTACAGACTCATATTATGCACATTGTGTATTCTAAATCTCTAGGTCATGTACTCAGCATTGAGGAATATTGAAAACCTCAAACTTCAGTATTAACAATTCCATGACAGGAGATTCCTGATTTTTTTGCGAAACCATGTGTCAACGCATTATTTTATATATGCGAGTCTTCCATATGGAGCCACGCATATATAAGATAATACATTAGCCAAAAATATTTACCTTGTCCTTGAAAGTGCATTCTCGTTTATATTCATATGCGAGGCTTCCTATGGGAGACTCCCATATATATATTATAAAGCACAGGCACATGACAGTTAATGCTGTACCAACGCAGCTCCCGTCGTGAAAGGGTTAATCGTAGAATTCGTATACTTCCTTTGTTTCAGTGTGGAGTATTATGTCGTTGATGCAATGGTCGTATATATTAATAATCCATAACCAGTTCACAACACAAAAACATAACCGACTTATACACGGAATAGATACCTAATTGTGTACCAAATACTTTATGATCGGGGCACCTATGTGCAAACACATTCGGCTCTGAACTATACATGTGCATAGTCTTAGACATATGGTAATGCAAAACTCACGTATTGGGGCAGAGCACGTTTCGCCTTCCCATCCGTTCAGACATCCCTTAAAACAAGCTGCCGTTTCTTTGTCGCATCCTCCAGGAACACAGTTATTGCCGCATGTGGATGAGCAAATCAGATCATGTTTTCCAGAGACACAAGCCGAACACTCTCTCAGAGAATCGCACGTTTCACAGCCTTCAGAGCACTGCAAACAACTATTGTTTTCGCGGTAATATCCACCCTGACACTCTTCACATTCGCCATTCTGGTTGCATCTTTCGCAGTGATCCGGGCATGGATTAAGACAACGTTCTCCGTACCACCCGTCCGCACATCCACCTGCGCAGAGTCCTGTTCCATTACATACATCAGTTACACAGTGCCGTTCATCACATACTTGGCTGCAGTTTGAGGTAATGTTGTAGTTTCCATGTGAACATGACTGGCATTTCCCGGTGTATCTCTCACACGTGTTACAGTTACCCGTACAGTTATCCCGACAATCAGAGAGGAACCATCCCGGTAAACAACCCTCTAGGCATTTCCCTGTTTCTGGACAGGCATTATTTCCTGCACATTTCCTCCGATTACAACTATCGAGACAGTTCGTTCCTTTATTATAAAACCCGTCCCGGCAGCTGAGACAGCTAGGGTTATAACGATCGCACGTGTTACAGTTACCCGGGCATGGGTCACGGCATTCCGCCCCTGCCCATCGCTGCTTACACCCTGCGCTAGTACATTTCCCTGATGTGTCCTGACAATAGTTATTGACTTGTACGCACTTCCTGTCAGCACATAGTTGCTGGCAATTATTGCTCATATTATAGAAATTGACACGACAACTGTCACACATCCCGCCAATCTGCCGACAAGTTTTGCAGTTACCATTGCATGTTTCGGTACAATTTGGACCATAAAATCCTTCACTACAGGATGGGCAATGGCCTGTGTGGCGGTAACATTCAGGACAATTACCCGGGCAGTCATGTCTACAGTCGATACCAAAATAACCTGACTTACATTGGTCATCGCACTGACCAGTCCACGAAGGGCAGTCATTGTTATGGCCGTGACAATGACGTTCATTGCATTGCGATGTGCACCCCACGGATACACTACCATACAATCCAGGAGTACACACTGTAAAAAAAGAAGAGTTAGTGATATCAGGAAATCAAATACAAAAGGAAGTTCGTGTTTGTTCACCACTGGAATTACTATGATTTGAACTTATTGATATTAACCCACAATATACACTATATATTTCACAGGTTATATATAACTAGCAGGTGGACCCGACTTCGTCCGGGCTGTTTCCCCTCTGCTTTTCGGCGAATTGCGCGATTTGACCTTGAATTGTCCATTTTGAAGGTCAAGGTCAGGTGGGGTCACGATTTGACCCGTCCAAAACACTGCCCGGACAAAAGTACCCGTCGAAATCCATCCGGTTTTACCCGATTTGACCTTGAATTGATCATTTTGAAAGTCAAGGTCAGATCGGGGTCACGATTTGACCCGTCCAAAACACTCAGTAGACAAAAGTAACCCTAAGTATCAAATTTCGTCGAAATCCCATAAAAATTCGCGATTTGACCTTGAATTGACCATTTTGAAGTTCAAGGTCTGGTTGGACTGCCTGTCCAAAAGTAACTCTAGGTATCAAATTTCGTCGCAATCTGTCCCTTTTACCAGATTTGACCTTGAAATGACCCGATTTCAAGGTCAAGGTCACGTTGCACGGGCAAATTAATAGGCCCATGCCACTCCACGGCCGAAAGTACCCACACATACCAAGTTTCATCGAATTCGGCATGGCCGTTTTCGAGTCCATCGCGAACACGCACCCTCACACACAGAGACACACAGAGACACACAGAGACACACATAGACACACAGAGACACACACACAGAGACACACACATAGACACACAGAGACACACACACAGACACACACACAGACACACACACAAACACACACAGACACACACACAGACACACACACAGACACACACACAGCCACACACACAGACATACACACAGACACACACATAGACACGCACACAGACACACACATACAGACAGACAAACAGACATACAGACAGACAGACATACATACATACATACACACATACACACAGACATAGACAGACACACAGACACACAGACAGAGACATACAGAGACAGACAGAGACAGACAGAGACAGACAGAGACAGACACACACAGAGACACACAGAGACACACAGAGACACACAGAGACACACAGAGACACACAGAGACACATAGAGACACACACAGAGACACACACAGACACACAAACAGACACACACACAGACACACACACAGACACACACACACACAAACAGACACACAGACACACACACAGACACAGACACACACACACACACACACACACACCCTTGTTTGTATAGGTTACGATGCGGGGACCCCATGAGAAACCAACCAGAAACCAGCGTTATGGGGACACATGTTTCCCATGGAGCTACAGGGTTGATATATTCACAAGTGATGCACAGTGTCTCGGTATTGTACTAAATTGTATAATTAGCTCTATAACTATATTTTCAAAGGGACCGTAGTTGTGGGGACACATTGTGAGGACGTCCTCATATGGCTGATTCGATTCATTACTTCACTATTATGCACACCATCTGGAAGTCCATACATTGTAAGGACTTTTGCATGTCCCCACAATGAAACACACAAGCACAGATTGTTTCATAAACTAGTTACGTTATGGGGTCACATTACGGACGTACTCACAAAGATGGTTCCATTTATTACTCACCTCCCATATTGTTTGACTCGGGTCCCACCACCGGATCAACTCGGCGATAGACAATGTTTCATGTGTTTCATGGATTTAAACAATAACAGAGTCGGGTTATTGTTTACATCCATTAACACATCAACAATGTGGCGTGCAGAGTTAATCATATGTAATGCCGCCTATGGGAGGCCCTTTTCACATTTATTATTCATTTACGCTTTGCTTAAGCGCAAATAACCTCTATCATTTACGCAAATATTTACGCTTAAGCGTAAATCATTTGCGCTTAAGCGCAAATCATTTACCTTAAGCGCAAATAAAAATTAATATTCATTGATCCCCCCTGAATTAATTTTAAATGGCACAGGCCTAAACACATCACTCAAGTGTATATAGGCCCACCATATGAGGGAAGCAATCCCCCAGTAACCCCTAGATTCCTTTTATGACCATGGAAATGGTAGATCTGTGCAGGGTATGTCTCTTTTTTTTTATAAAATATACTAGATCTCTGGGATGGAGACACAAATTGATGGAGACAGGGATGCTGATAATATGAAAATAGGGTTTTTCGCCCTATTTCAAGTCAATAAGTACACCATATAAGGGAAGTAACCCCTAATTCCCTTTGTATGGCCATGGAAATGGTATATATCTGTACAGGAGACGTCCCTTTAATAAAATATACTAGAGCTCTGGGAATGAGGTACCAATTATTCGGACACCAGGGACAGAGATGCTGATATGCATATGGAAATATGTTTTTTTTCAACTTTCGAGCCTGTATGGGGCTATTATTATGGGCCCATAATAATATACTATGAGATGGACTCAATCATTCACAATCAGAGAGAAGTAAGGGAGTGGTAAGTATTTGCGCTTAAGCGCAAATAAATTGAGACACATATTTGCGCTTAATTAAGCGCAAATAAATAATAAATGTGAAGTATCTGAAGGGATGAATCAATACTTTTTGGATACAAATTGTGTCAACATGACACCAAAAGTGCATGCGAATGCATTACATCATATATCCGTAAAATTCCACCAGAATTTCATTGTAACGTCAATTCTGAATTAAACGGAAATGATCATCGCTGTTATCTAGCTGACTGAATCGCAAATCAGATAGGTTGTCGGATGGGTCCATTCGAATATTCAAATTAAATTTAATGTAGCTTTTAAAGTGGTGTACATGTGAAAAGAATGTCTGTAAGTTCGTTACCGACTTCGGTGTAGGTCATGTATGGCGGCGAGAAGAACTGTCTCTCGCGAGGAACCTCATCTCCCTATAGGGGACTCGGTTGTACCATCGCTTTTCAACAGGTCTCTCGCCGCCATACATGACCCATACCTCGGTCGGAAACTAATACTTACCATGACCCTATGCGAAGTTTCAGAAATTCGAACATTGCCAGACCCAAATTCGAACTTAATCAGTGCATTGTATAGAACTCAAGTTATCATCTGAACAACTCAGAAACAAAATATTCCATATTGAAAAAGGGCAATAACTCAGTTGAATATTGTCTGAATGGAACCAATTTCTAATTTTAGTCACGTCCTCTTTTTATTACGATACCTAACAAGTTTGGAGGTGATTGATTAATAAATACTACACTTGTCAATCGGATAACCTCCCCAAAAACTACAAATTTTTCAAATAAGTTGAAAATGTACATACATCGGTCAATAATACAGTAATGCTCTAATTAATCGACCCCTTCACCACAGCAGAATTATGGGTAACTTTTCAGGATTTAGTCGGAAATATGGCTTGTTGCCATTCATTGGAAAGCTCTCGCCGAGAGCTTTCCGATGAATGGCAACAAGCCATAGTTCCGACTAAATCCTGAAAAAATACCCATAATTCTGCTGTGGTTAAGGGGTTGATTAATAGAGCATTACTGTAGTTGTTGGGCCGGACCAAATGTGATGTGTTTACTTGTAATTATACCACATACCAACATTTGATGCCATTGATAAATATACCATTCAGACAACGAAGTTTGATTGATGGGCATAAAGATGGATGCTGGGGCCTGGGGACACTTATATTCGTGCTGAAATTGTACCCTTCGTCTAGACAATGTGACTACCTGGGATCAAACATGTTATTAAATGTTTTGGCATTTCAGTGTCTGCAGTTGGCTGATAGAAGTGAAGCAATTGAGGTCTACCAGAATATGAGTAATTTCATCCCCAGTGATATATCACAATATTTTGTAACAATAGGTTGAGTTAAAAGTGTCCCTTCCAACTTAAGATGGCCAACGTAACAGTTTCAATAAGGTGGGGAAAAATAAATAAAACACCTATCAACATAGATAACCAATTTTTGAGGATATCTACAAATAGTCAGTAAAAAATTTACAACATGCAATGGTTTATATCGATTACTACAAATGAATTAAGGAGTTTTCTCCAAAAGTGACCCAGGATTGTGAAACATGACTGAAATTGTTTGGACAACACATTGAACACAACAGTTACAACAACAAGTGAAATCATGTTGTGTAACATATCATCAGACGGAACATTTTCAATATATGTACTGTAGTACACACAAGGGGCACTGAAATGTCCAAAATTGCAGTGCTAAGCCAAATGGTAGCAGTTTCCAACTCTAACAGTGGTCATAAACATCAGCTTGAGGTCCCACATGTACATTATAGCCATTAAATATATAGCACCATATAATTTTACTAAAAATGTCATGTCATATTTTCATATTTGTGACAAATTTATGTTATCGAAAAATTATCAATAGTCAGCCCGATATTCACAATTTGATGACACCTGGAACTCTGTCAAGTTGACCACATTTAAGGTGCCAATAAGCCCATCTCATAGAGTTAGATTGAATGACGAAAATTGATTCAACATAATTTTATTCACAGAAAACAGAGTAAAATAAAATTAACAGTCATTACAATATGAAACAAATAGCAAAAGTGACAAAAACATGCTTCTTATACTCAGAAGACATTATTTAGACATATTGAAACCATAAAGCCAATCTACAGCTAGGTGTCAGTTTTCCACTAACTTTTAAAACAACTCAATTTTGTTCTGACATGTGATAAAACTTTACTGCATTGTAACTAATTTATCATTCTGATTTGAACAAAGTATGCATTTTCACAGCACATAAATATAGAAGATAGCAAATATATATTCAATTTCCAAACTCACTGATGGTGAAATGGTAGCTAGAATTTGTCTTGCCATCTCAATTGAAAAGTGTAATGCCCACATCAATTAAAAGGGCTAATGTAAATTATACATACATTGTACATCAAAACAAAAATAATATTAAACAAAACGACAAATAAATCTGAACCACTAGTAATTCATACAAATTATGTCAATTCTACTTTAATAGTGATCATATAAATTATATGATCACTATTAAAGTAGAATTGACATAATTTATATGATATAATACAGACACCCAGAATACTATGACATCAGGCCAAAATTTGGTGTAGAAGATAATAATTGTCATCTCTTTGGAGCTTTGTATACATGTACATATATGTAAGGTCAACGTCAGGTGAGGTCTTGTGAATCTTACAGTTTTTGTAATTTTTATCCCAGTCAGAATAATTGTCAGCAAGTGAAGTACATACTACATAGTAAAGTTAACTATCAACATGAACTGCATTTCATATAGCTCCCAATGGTTGTGGCTACGACAGACATGTGAGGGTGTCAGACCGATTCTCCGACGGTCCGATTCTCCGAAGATTTTGTTTTATCGGGGTATTATCGTTTACTAAATAGTGTACAGTCCAGTGGCGAAGCCAAGGGGTCCCAAAATTCCTACTGCCCCCATTAAATCTCTACTTGCTATTTCAGACAATATGGGCCCCTACCAAAAACATGTCCAATGTCATGTAAACGCCCGGAAATCGTTCATGGGGCATCAACATATTCAAACTTTTCCTACTGCCCCCACCTAAATGGGAATTCTGGCCCGCCACTGATGATACACCAGATACTATAACGTTACGTTGGCCCATGAGATGCCAGAGTAAAATGTACAGGGGTGAACGGGGATGAACTTGTCCTTTTTTCATATATAAAATGAACTTGATTGCATCAAATCACCCCAATGCAGTCGGATGTGCACAGTTTAATCATATTAATTGTATTAAGACGTACATTGTGGCAAAATAATTGTATTTCTTACATAAATTTAAGCATTCTGTGGAAAATTAAGGCTTGTCGCACACTACTGGTGGTGAAGATATCACCTTATTATAATACATAGTTAACGTTTCCAATATATGAGGGCCCCTTCCCCCCTTTTCGTACGCGGATTCCACCCATTTTGGACCGTACGCCGGATTCCAGACGTCAATTTGAAGCTGGACGCCGGATTCCAGGGTTAATTTGAAACTGGACTCCGGATTCCAGTGTCAATTTGAAGCTGGAGGCCGGATTCCATGGTAAATTTGAAGCTGGATTCCTGATTCCAGGGGGGGATATATTATCTACATGTACATGTTCCATACAAAATATAACCATACGCGAGGGATTTCCGGACGTTTACATGACATTTGACACGTTTTTTGGGGGGCGGTCTTACCTAGGGCCCCATTGACTCCGTCACTGGACTGTACACTATTTAATAAGCGATAAAACATGATCTTCAGAGAATCGGACCTTCGGAGAATCGGCGCCCTTCGGAGTTATAGACCTTCGGAGTTATGGGCGTTCGGAGTTATAGGCCTTCGGAGTTCTGGGTTTTCGGAGTTATGGGTCTTCGGAGTTATGGGATTTCGGAGAATCGGGACTTCGGAGTTGTGGGCTTTCGGAGAATCGGGGCGTCGGAGAATCGGACCTTCGGAGTTATGGGTCTTCGGAGAATCGCTACGTAACCCATGTGAGCTAAATATTCAGAAGAATACCTCCTGTAAGTCTGTTAGTGGGATCATGGCACGTACATGAGAACAACCTAACTGGCACTGTATCAGTGAATATTTTGGGTTCAAAATGCGTCCCAGACATGCAGATACAGTATGACCATGTGGAAAAAATATACTGATTTGAAACATGTCGATGATTTGACCTTGAAATGAAAACAAGTTTATTTCATCAACTAGTTAGATGTCTGAAATGACTCACACAGCATATTCTACCTGCATGTCTGAGGCACATATTGTATCAAAAATATTCACTGACACAGTGCCAGTTTTCTTGTTCTCATGTACATGTACGTGCGGAACAACCCCACCAGCAGACTTTCAGGAACTATTCCTGAGGACTGTGAATCAGCATGGATGTTCTGACCTAGGTAAATGGAATCTATGTGGGATGCAGAGCGTTTTGATATATAACCGGCCTGTGTGCTCTTATCATTATTTAACATTCTCGCTTCTTCATAAAATTGTCAAATCAGGCCCCACCGGCACCTAACTGTAAGCAGGTTCAATTAGTGTCAAATGTCACTTTCAACAGCTAAGGTCATATCTGGACATATGAGAATAAATCAATTCAGGCCAATGCTACACAAAATTAAAATATCGATTCTCAGGCCATCCCACCTCGCTGAAGCATTGCACATATCAAAACATCAACATCTGACTCAAAATTAAAAATCACTCTACCAAGATTGAGACTCAGTTAGAGGAAGATGACAAATGTTAGTTTAGCAAGATCCGGTCTGGAAGGGTCTGCAGTGGACAATAAGCTAGCAAATTTCATTCATTATTACATACATGTATGGGAATTTAATCTTTCCTTTTCTGTTTCCAATTGTCATTGTTTCTTTCAAACTGATAATTCATCTCGAAATATATTCGCTTCGTGGAATATAATTCCCACCGCCCCCTCATCCAAGACAAGTGAATATGTGCGGGTTGATTCGACGACACCCAGCCACCAGACAATTTTTGACAATTGAGGTATTCTTTGAAGATGTGTCAGCGACACAGAGCGTCTTGTGGGTGTACTCATGATTAGCATGGATTTAATTTATTTGTGTCATCTTTGTGTTAACAATTATCAGACAAGTTCAGAATATTTCAAATCTGCATTTGTATGCATGGAATTGGGAGGACATGCACATATTTGCACACCAACATTGTGAGGACAATTTTTTTTATTTCACGAAGGTCTTAAAACCACATTCTGATTGATTGTGTATTTCCATTTGAGAAGTAGTTTGTATTTTAATCCCAGCTCATTTAGCACTTAAGCACCTGACCTAGTTGTAAAATCTAGGTGAAAGATTTCTTTTAACTAAAAGTAAGTGTCAATGACAATGTAGCAATCATGACAGGCAATGACATGACCACTACCGTAATGCTCGCCACTTAAATAAGTTCTGATAGAACCTTTCTGATTGATAGATATGAATTATTTCTTTCACTCTATTGAGGTAACCTGCTCTTTTAGTCAAAATCAACTTTCCTGCAATTCCCCATGTTTTATCAATATAGAATGGGCAGTGAAAATACTTAGCTGCATGTGCGACAATTCAAGGTTTACCAAATAAGGAAGTCCGGCACTGACGTCAGAAACAACAGGTCAGGACCACGTTGAAAACACATGTTATCAGAAATTGATATACACACAGATTATTTCAATTCAATTGATCCTTTAAACAGCCGTATGTATTCAGCATAATCTAATTTAGGTCCTTAAATGACTAATCATCAATATTCAATGAACACCTTCCCGAAAGAGACTATTATTGACTAGAAACTTTTAAACCATTTCGACGACTTCATTAAGGAGAAATGTCCTCATAAACCAAATTGTCCTCACAACGCTGGTGTGTACACATGTGCATGTGCTCCGAACACCAATAAGAACCTGCTGCATTCTAGTTGAAAATGACTAAAATTCAGTAAACATTCAAATTTGTTGGTCATTAAGGCTAATTGACTGGGATCTAAGAGCCATAATAAGCATAAATGCAGCATGTAGACTGTGCGGAAGAAATCCAAGATGGTCACCATGGCGGCCAACAGGAACCAAATAGATTGTTCGCATCTTGGGGTCATGATGAGTCAATATGAAAAGTTTCGAGAAAACTCATGTATAAATGCAGCCTGTCAACAGTGCAGAAAAAATCAAGATGGCCCCCATGGCGGCCATCTTGGGGTGGCCAACCGGAACCAAAATGGGACATTCTCATCCTGGGGTCATAATGAGTCACTCAAAGTTTAAAGAAAATTGATGTATAAATTCTGTAGACTGTGAAAACGGAATCCATGATGGCGGTCATTTTGTGTGGCCGACAGGAACCAAAATAGGATTTTCTCGTCTAGACAGTGATCTGAACATGCATATGAAATTTGGTAATGATCCAATTAGAAATACGGCTTGTAGACTATTAGCACATGTATTCAATTTTTTTTACCGTAGCGTGATACTTTGCGGAACTACAAATAGAGTTTATGTCCCATGGAAAAAAGTTATATGAAGTTTTTCACACAAACAAGCATTGAACAGAAATCCTACAAAATTATGACTGCGCATACGCCATTACGAGGACCCCCTCTCAAACAGATGCTTTTATGGGCAAACCTATCATTGGAGACACTCTTGGATGAACGTTTATGAGCAATGCGACATTGATTTCGACCATCATTTCGTTCAACTTATTGGAGAACATACAAATAAATTCCAAGCTTCATTAGTCTCGAATTTCACTTAAAATGACGTAACTGCACGTATTTACACTGTAACACAGCCCTGCCTTGGCACAAGATCGGAGTTATCCTAGCATATAGCCCATGCTATTTCCTTTCCAAAAAGGTACGACAAGTAATATAGGCGACATATGCAGGGAGACGGAGAAAACTACACACACTACCACCGGACCGGTATACCTGTCTTACGGGATATAGCAAAGGCAAAAAAATCATTTGTTTCCTGTTATGTGGCCAAAAAATTCCAGGTAGGTACAGGTAGGTATGTCAATTTTTTTTATTTTGCATTTAAAAAAAAACATTATTTTCAATTTCACGCTAAAATTACGGGTAATATTGACTGCAATTACCATGGGTGAAATAAAATGCTACCATTATGATTGCATCGTTGAAATTCCCTCAAAATAATATGTCCTGTGAGACGATGTTTATCAGTGAACATTGACCAGATTTAAAATGTAGACTTCTACCATACAAATCGAAGAATGCAACATAACTGTTGTGTTCTATGGTAAATATATGTTGGAACAGTCAATACAAATGACAGTCGCATAAGTTAACTTTTCTATATATTTAAATATTTCTCGAGGTAGCGCAAATTTTTCCAGATAGGTAGGGTAATAGGAAACAATGAGAGGCCGATCACGATCGGCAGATGTTAACCCATCCCTTGGCGATAATAAATTACTATGATCAGAGTTTTGGTGTTGAATTATAGAGAATACTGTTATGTACTATTATAGAGAATGTACATAACACAAATTATTGGAATTTATGGGTCACTCGCATTTTAATAAGAGAATGCATTGGTACAGCTAAACCACCACAACCTCGGGTTAGATGTGAAAGGTGACCTGGACATGGAATCTTCGGGTTAAGAGAGTCCAATTTAAGTTTACAATAATACTGTATCAAATTATACCAACAATATAGTATACAGGTTAGCCACCTCACTGCTGACCCATTAATATCAATTATATAGCAGAGCCGTCAACAAATCACAGGAATTGTTTATGTTGAACACTGACCTCTCTATTAAACCAATAACAATTATAATGACCTCAGACATCTGAAGATATCACTCTACAGCACAGATATCCAAGTCTACTGTTAATATCATGTGATGTTTATTGTTGAATCTTTATTTTAAATTAGATACCATAGCTTTCTTTATCAGATTATTTTCACATCAATTGGCATAAGAGACATCAGAAAATAACATAGTCTCATCACTAGCTAAGTAGTCCAAAGGTATGGGATGGAATTGGTGAATTGGATTTAATGTCGCTCCAAACAAATTTACCAGTACATAACACAAGATTTTGGACCGATTTAAACAAATTTGGTGTGGTTAATTATTTCAAAAAAATAAATCCTTTATTATATATTTTCTATTTATTAATTTTTTTGTTTTTGGTAGTTAAATTGAGCAAGAAAATCAATCTAAATATTTTTTATTTTTTTTAAGAGTGAATATTTTTTTTTAAAAAGGGTTACAACTCAGTGAAAACTAGTCGGATCAAACCCATATTCGAAATTGATCTGTATTTGAAGCTGGGAAACTCACATACCAAAATTGGTTGCGATAAGATTGGAAATGTTTCAGTTATCACATTATGTGTAAAGTGTCTATGGATGGACAGACGGACGGACGAACGACGAGTGGTCAATCCAGACGACACTATGTTTACCATACTGTGGTATGGGTAAACATAAAAAGGTTAATTTTTAAGCCTAAGGTTCTGACCGGTATACTCGTCTTAAATGTTGAAAGCACAGGTCCCCAGAACAAAAATTGACCCCACTCTATAGAATGAAGTATTATTGGGGGTGGGGTCAATTTTTTTTCCGGGGACCTGTGGTTGAAAGGGTTAAGTTTCCTCGCTGTGGACATACAATTTACTTATTGTTTTTTATGAAAAACTTAATCTGGTCCCAGGGTCAAGCACTAAGGACAGGAGCCTTCCTCATAGGCTCCAGACATTGAAATTTCCCTGGTAGGCTATTACAAGTGAAATACTTTCCTAGATGCTTTAAATATGGATAGCAGCCTTTTGTTCATCAGTCCATTTGTTCCGGATGGTTGATTTTCTCCGTCTTTATTTTGGTTGTTCTGAAGAAGCATGTGGGACGTCATTAGTTCTTTGTTTTGTAGAAGACGTCTGTATTTCTTGTGATTGCACATGTATGTCTTGTATATCTTCTGATTGTTCTGCATCACCAAAATTTTCTAATAGAGAAATGTGCGTTGATTGATCACTTTACTTACTTAACACATATGCACTGAGCTATGAAACAGCCAATGCAAAAGCTTAGCTTGTCAGAAATTTGACCCAATGTTGGTCACAATGTTGTTTACTGCCCAATATTGATTAGGTTACCGGGTACCTGGCAACGTAATTGGGCTGAATATAGAAAATTTGTTGTGCCCATAAATATAACAGTCCAGAATTCTCTGGCTATATTTAGGCTATGCCCATCTGCTAGTGAGGAAATTGATGCCAATGTTTTGAGATCGTGTACCAGCATGTAGTCCAATATTGGATTAATTTAATAACAGAGGTGATATAAGAGGGTATCACCCCCTCCCCCTGAATCCTGAATACCAGTTAATTTGGGGGGGGGGGGGTGTGAATCCTGAATACATGTTAAGAAATAATATGCGATAAATGACATACAAATTGACGCCGGTGTCACACTATGGGCGTTATGATACGATTAATGATACTTTATGATGGCATAGTGGTCGAATATGCCCAAGAAGCTATTCTACCCACTCATTCATACAGATAACTAGCACAAAAATATTATTTTGCGCCATCAAAACCTACGTCCAATATGTTTTGCTTGAACCTGAATACCAGTTAATTCGGGGGTATGAATCCCGCGTACGGCTTCAAAACACCCTGAATCCCGCGTACCGAAGGGGGGGGGGGGGGTGATACCATCAAAGCATGACATACAAAGGACAAACACTTCTTCATAATATAAGTATACTAGCTATGTGCCCGCTGACTCCGCGGTAGATTTCATGTCATCAAGGTCATATGATAGGGGCAGTATGACTCTGTACAGTGCATACAAAAAGTTAAGTCTATCCAAATATATTATCGATTCCAAGATAAAGTTAAAGGTAATTTGTGGGTACCTGTATGGAAGGATGGGCAGACAGACATGATGAGGTTACTGCCCACCCCAAAATACCTCTATATACCAAACTTAATCTCTATGGGCAATGTAGTTCCTGAGACAGTTAAAAGTCACTTGGTCATACACAAGGTCACAGGAACATCGGAAGGGCAAATTATCTTGACAGCATTCCCAAATTATACCCTTATTCTGACCCAAGTTATAAACTTAAAGGGGCATATGTCAGAAACTAATAGAATTAAATTAGTTTGCTGTTTTAATTAAGGTCTTAAAAATCTAGAAATAATCCAGTAACAATTTAAACCAATATCTTTCAAGTGACTGTATAACAACTGAAGTTATTTATTATATGACTATAGTTTTCTCTCCCCGTATCTTGCTTAAACGCGTTCTAGTTTTTCTATTAGAAAACAAGAGTGTTTTTTTCTCCGATTTCTTATGCTACTCAGCATGTCATCCATTTCGTCATTTTGTAAACATTTTGTAAACATCATATACTGAATCATCAATGAAGCGAGAAATCGATTCATTCTTTTCTAGGCCTAAATATGTTACGATCTGAACTAAAAGATGTTCATTTAGTAATTAATTGAACCATATCATGAATATTCTTTTGTTATAGCAATCCGCAAGCTATTACCTTTGAGGAATTATTATTTGCTGATCGTCGAAGTCTCAGAATATCAATCGACCTACACCTACCAGTAAGTTGGGAGAAAAGTCTCATTTTTCATTGAACTTTTGGCAACTCAGAACGCCAGTAGTCATATAATAAACGCTTTATCTATACAGGGTAGTGATAAGTATCGCAGTATCGCGTCTCATTGAGATCAGATTGCTGTATCAAGTTCAACCTCACTGCCAAAAACAGCTCGTTTGATACAGATCTGACTTCAACTCGACGTGATATGGCAGACCATATCACTATACTTATTGATAATGTGTATGTATAACAACCAGCATTCATAATTGGCTACGACAATCAGCATTGCCGAAGCAATTTGCTGAAGCAAACTGGGCCACGGCATACTGTTGCCGTAGCGGATTGCCGAAGCCAAACAATCTGAATTAAGAGGGCTGAACAACTAAAGTTACTTACCAACTTCTGAATCAGCATCCATTTCTATTTCATCCAAAGATTTGCCCTGATACTTGTGCAAATTCCCCTTCGCTACCACTCGAAGCAGTTTACTGTATTTACATAGTTGTAGGGTCTTTTCCGGCAGTCTGTAATATTCTCTGTGAGTGCGTATATCATGTCCCATAAAGTTAGCTACATCCAACTCATTGTTCTTCAAATTCATGATCTGTGATACAGTTGCCACATATAACATCTAACACAGCCTGAAAAATAAATGAATAAATAAATAAATGATTTGAAAGTTATATTTAATGTTTACACTTAATCAAAACTTCTGAAGCAACAAAACAATATTAGTATTGCTCGGACATGACGGCTACCGGAAACATAATCTAAATTGGACTCTATATAGATTGATTAAAATGCCCATGATCTATGTTGTACCTAAGCGGACCGCAGATTTGATGAAGAATGGTACAGAATTTCAGATAACTCAAAAGTATGTTCACTGAGGGACATATAGTACCGGTAGCTAAATAAAATAATGTCTATCAAATCCAGAAGACAAGATAACTACTAGTAACTCTCTGATACCTACTAGTACATGTACAGAGGTGGATTGGCCGATTGGGAGACCAGGTAAATTCCCGATGGGCCGGAGGCCGGAAAATCTGATTCCACGTGATTTTCTATCAAGAGAGAATCTGAGGTGTTTTTTTACAGTTTGGGGGGGGGGGGGGGGGGTATATGTAGTTGGGCCGCAAATGAAACTGATGTGGGCCGCCACATGTGTTGTTTAACCAGCCTAACTGGCTAATCATAATTTTGTCATTAAATGAACTTGTCAGCATCATATAACACCACGTAAAGACCCCGTTAATCTCGAGATATTAACGGTAACTCCCAGCTGTAAATCCCCCAAAATTTGAGGCCAGTCTAGATGCTACTAGTACCTAGGATTAGCGATTTTCTTGTATAGTTTTCAAAATTTTATCACCCCGGGCCAAACAACCATGGACAGCCCGGTCTGTCCTGGCCTCTTGTCTGTAGCCGTGTGCATTTGTCTGAGGTTAGACCGCTAGATGTAAGAATTTATGCAATTTTTCAGGTAAAAATAACTGAATGGTCTCATACCGGGAATATATAGAACCATGGTTGATGAATTTATAGGATATTAGGCCAGAGCACTGAGGTGCAAGGGGTGGGGGGGGGGGGGGGTGTGCAATGGAATTATGCAAAAACATGTATTTTGTCTGATTTTGATTCAAGAGGGGGGGGGGGTGCAGTTGGAATTCCAAGGTGGACACCCACCGAACAGAGACCCTCCTCCACTCGGCACCTCGGCAACTGCCTTTTGCAGATGGGCCAGTATTATATTCATTTCCCAGGACGATTTTTTGGCCCAGTCCGCCTCTGTACATGTAACAGGGTCTATTATCAACTGGTACATAAAGTAAAAGTTGAGTGACAACAGATTAAGTGCTAAATTAGCTAGACTGTGAGCGGTTTATACTGTACATGCATCAACATTAAGAAGCCGGGCAAAATGGCACATATGTGATTGTGTTCATTTTCGTTGCGTTGGGAGGATGTATATGTTCTTGCACACCAACATTGCGAGGACAATTTTTTAGTTATGAGGACATTGTGTGTACATGGGATGTCTGTAGAATGAATGAGACGTAGGTATCGAAATAATCGGTAACGAATCGCAATTTGCGATAAATAAAGGCACTATACGATAACAATCATAAGATTACACTCATTCTATCACATTTAGCGATGTTATGTGGTCAACATCCCCGTCCGTTCCCGTTCAAACACTAAAATGCATTAGGACTCTCCCATTCTATGGAACCTATCTTCTTTATTTCAAAACTGCATTGGAGGAATTATTTACCAGAGGAGAGTGTAAACTTGAGAAATCCTCACACTCGTCACACAATTTGTGACAAACACTTGTGAATACATCCAGTGATATTTTTATTAACCAACTTAATAGGAAAATTATTCAATCTAATACCGTCCAACACTCATGTTCATATGAAAGTATATAGCAATTCGCGATTCATTTTTCAAAACATTTTGATCCAAGATGAGACGTCTATCGAATCCAGAAGACAAGATTTATTGACAAGAAGATAACTAACTCTCTCATACTTAACAGGGATTATTATCAACTGGTAGATAAAGTAAAAGTTGAGTGTGACAACAGAGGAAGTGCTAATATATCTAGACTGTGAGCGGATTATACTGAGCATGCATCAACATTAAAAGGCCGGGCAAAATGCCACATATGTGATTGTGTTTGTTTTCGTTGCGTTGGGAGGACACATACATGTATGTGCTAGCACAACAACATTGCGAGGACAATTTTATTTATAAGGACATTGTGTGCACATCGGATGTCTGTAGAATGAATGAGACGTAGGGATCGAAATAACCGGTAACGAATCGCAATTTGCGATAAAGGCAGTATTACGATAAGATTACACTAATTCAATCACATTTAGCGATGTTATGTGGTCAACATTACAGTCCGTTCCCGTTCAAACACTAAAATGCATCATTCGCAATTCATTTTTCAAAACTTATTTTGATCCAAGATGAGACGTCTATGAGGACTTTCATCAAAATATCCCCAGAGATTGGACTGTTTGTATGACATTTTTGTTTAATGTTTGAAGGGGTATGGACCGATTTAAGTAGTTTGTTCAGATTCACGGTGGGAATGAGAGACGAACCATAATTCGTGACCGATAAATCAACGAAATCATGGCTTTAATTCTGTTGGCGATCAGCGATGAACATCAAAAACATAGAAGCCTTTCATGTTCTTTGAAGATGACCGACATACGTCGACGTTCATGAAGTTGATGGCCAAATTCGGTCAAGGTCGAATGACATCGCTTTTGAATCACTTGCCTTCGATAGGGACATGGTCATTAGGTTCTATTATTGGGTGGTCGGCGGGATACACTGAATGCTTATCATTTTTATTACTTATTGTGGGGGATGACCTTAATTTTTTGTTAGATACTGATTCAACATTGATCGTTCTCGTTCGTGGCGACCGCTGCTTACTTAATACCTGAATTGGTAATAACAATATGCAATTTGTGTATCGAGATACGTACGTATCATTTGAACGCCCGTATCGATGACCGTATCATCAGTGCTGTATTGCTGTCGCATCGATACATCGATGTATCGTTACACCCCTAGTAACAAAACTGCATGCGCAGTGTTAAATTCTACAGCGACATCGAGTCTTTGAAGTCGTGTTGACATCTTTCGGTTACCACATGTATTCGGATAGAGTTCAGAGCAGCATCGAGGCTTTGATTTGTAAACACCAATGAGTTCCGACTTTTGTAAATCAGTGTCCCGATATATTTTATAGCGATAGGTTATGACATAAGTGCTGCGTGCTCTGGTTGACAAGATCGCCATGTGTCTTTCCAAGATCTTCTGCACTGCATTGAACTAATTTATTAATTGTTCTGAAAAAAGTGGATTGATTTTATACTCCACTGCATGTACTAGTATTGTGATTTATCTTTTCATGTAAAATGGAATGAATTACATACAAAAATCACAACATATCCATGAGAGCGATTTGCCCTCATAAGTATTAGTAACTATTAGTATAAGTGCCACCGCACACGCTGCGATTAAAATCGTAAGTGGGGAAAATCGCAGGAGGAAGCATCCAATGCTCATGCCCATGACAATATCGTAGCCAAATCGTAGCAATCAAGCACTGTTTGATTTTACCAGGAAAATCGTGGCGTGACTTTGGCAACGCGCGCGATCGTAGCTGTCACATGACCACTGTCGCACTGGTCATGTTGTAAATACCACGAAAATCGTAGCTGCAAAGATCGCAGCACCGTAGCGTCTGCGGGCAAGCTACGATTTTCCCCACTTACGATTTTAATCGTAGCGTCTGCGGTGGCACTTAGGGAGCGATTTTCTGCCACCCTGAATTTGATATAAACACCAGGCCTGGACAATGGAATTTGGAAACAGATATCATACAATAGTCAATACCGTATGAACTTGAATCTGTTTGCTGAAAAGAATACACTGGAAATATCTTACATACTTTCCCACAAATATCTGGGTTGGGTGACATTACTGACAAGCACAATCATGACACAATTACATGAGCAGATGAGGTCAAGACAGACAAAAATTTAAAAATAGAACAATCACTCTAGTCTAGACTCTAGTTGCGTCATTCCCGGATTCCGGACAGCCCCTGGACGTATATTTACTCGACGATTACCTAATTTGGGCACATTTGGATTAGCTTACAAGTTACAGGTACGTGTATGTCAATAATCAGCGATCTGTTTTTTGTTTAAAATCTCGGCGTCTTTCACCGACAATCGCAAAACCGAGAATGACAAAATTCGCGCTGTAGGTAAAAATAGTAATAAACTGGTCACGGAGAACGGGGACCAAAATTGAGTGACAAACACGCCCGTAGTGATGATTTTTTGTAAAATTTACTAAAATTTAAAAACCAATCCAGATTCGCATAATATTAAAAATTAAATAGAAAAAAAATAATCTCAAATTTAGTCTGACAATGTTTGTTTGTTTGATTCTGTAGTCACTCTTCGCTGACTAAATTAATAAATGTTTGAAAAGTATTCTCTGGTGCTTTAAGTTCAATCACATGTGCTGTACACGGTGCTGCGACAGACATTTCCAAATCACGAAAAATGAAAATCATATGGTCAATCCCGTTTTCCCGAAACTTATACCCTGCTCGCCCCTAATAGTAGTACATGATCGGTTAGATAAACTCATTTAAATTAGAGAGAATATATATATTTAACTTTATTTCTTTAAATAATTATACTTACTTTGATAGAAAATACTTCTGATCTTTTTTTTTAAATGGCTGCTAAATGCACTAGAAATGAAGCGGAAACAACATACCTTTGATTGGACGACTCACAAATCGTCACCGGAAGGACCGCTTTGATTGGTTAAAAATGTTAGTACTCCGAAGAGTCGAGCGTTTTCATTGGCTATCTATACACTCGTGTAATATAGTTTGTTTGTGCGAAGCGACCCGCGATTCGCCAATGGAATATTTTTGTGTATGTGTGTGTGGGTTCAGAATACAAACCGAGTTATGGGGACCGTTCCTAAAATTGAAATACACAATCAGAATGTAGTTTTGATACCATTGCGAGGACATCATTGTGAGGACATTGGAATGTCCTCATAAACCAAATTGTACTCACAACGTTGGTGTGCAAACATGTGTATGTCCTCCCAACCCCAGGTAAACGAACCCACACACCCTCACACACACACACACACACACACACACACACACACACACCTGCACACACACACACATATTTCCCAAAATATATAATAGACTAGCTGATGTGCCCGACGTTGTCCGGGCTATTCAAAAACCAAATTTCAAGTCGATAGCTCTACCCAGCCCGACGTTGTCCGGGCTATTCAAAAACCAAATTTCAAGTCGATAGCTCTACCCGTTCCGATATCTGGTCTGCGCATGCGCGAAGCTGGCGTCGCACGGGCTCGACGACCCGATAAAATTCGTATCCGGGGCAAGATACATTCACATACCAAATTACAAGTCGATAGCTCCACCCGTTTCCGAGATCTCGTCTCCGCATGCGCGAAGCTGGCGTCGCACTGGCTCGGCGATTCGATAAAATTCGTATCCGGGGCAAGATACATTCACATAGCAAATTTCAAGCCGATAGCTCCACCCGTTTCCGAGATCTCGTCTGCGAATGTGCGAAGCTGGCGCCGCACGGGCTCGGCGACCCGATAAAATCCGTATCCGGGGCAAGATACATTCACATAGCAAATTTCAAGTCGATATCTCCGCCCGTTTCCGAGATCTCGTCTGCGCATGCGCGAAGCGGGCGCCGCACGGGCTCGCCAATGCGACGCTGACGACCGCCTGGTCAAACTACACACACGTACCAAGTTTCGTCCCGATCGGTCGAGAAAGCTGGCGTCGCACGGGCTCGGCGACCCGATAAAATTCGTATTCGGGGCAAGATACATTCACATACCAAATTTCAAGTCGATAGCTCCACCCGTTTCCGAGATCTCGTCTGCGCATGCGCTGCACGGGCGTAGCACGGGCTCGCCAATACGACAACGACCACCGCCTGGTCAAACTACACACACGTACCAAGTTTCGTCCCGATCGGTCGAGAATCGTAGATTTGTATTAATGACAAACATACAGACAAACAAACATACAGACAGAGGTCTTCAAAATATATAGGAGATAAATGTTTAGATGTGTGGGCACAGAGGATCGGAGCACAAGTGGTTGAACTTATCGGAGCTCATCTCCACTGGAATTCAGTTGCTAATACATATAAGTATAAGAGATGGTTTTAATTCAGATGTATAGTAGAAGTTTCCGTTAAGTGTGCACGTGGCTGCTGGCTGTCTATCGTTTCACAGTTGGGGATAAGAGAAACTATAATGTGAGAATGATAATAGTTATATACTGGCATACCCCATTCTGAGATGTTAAGTGCTGATGGAAAGTCTTAAATGGAAAGTAAATGGATTCGTTTAACACTGTGTTATTCTTATTGTAACTGAGTTTGTGGTGTAATTGACAGTCAAATGCCGATTGAGTAAATGTACTATGCTGCACTATGAAATTACATTATTAATCCACAATGAACGTCGCCCGCGGCCACACATGTACCAGCCTATACGCGGTCATTATTTGACGTGTGTGCTTGGAACTGGGCGGGTTCGAATCAAACTCTAGTTTAGTCGAATTGGACCCTAAATATGTTACATCTACAAATGTAAATGTGTACATAACAGGGAATTTGCTGCGTCATAATATACAACTATCCGCGTGCAAATGAATTGCCAGGGTTTAATCCAATTACTATAGTGACAAATATAATATACTTATAGTACGGATTCGGCAGGAATTAGTATTCGATATACGCACAATAATCGTACGCTTGATGATGGTTTTATTTCCAAGATCTTCTGTTATTCTCCCAAATTTTCCTTATTGTGCAACAGTTCAAAGTTTTACTGTCTTAGTATGGCGGATATTTGTGTCTGACCAATTAACGGTGCATTGCTAGCATACCGATAAATCTCTGCTTAGACAAAACAATATCGTTGAAATAATTACGTTTTCTAAATATTGCTTGTTCTCCATAAATACGAACGATTCAGGGTTCAATTTTTAACTCTTTGCTAGATCATACAATATCATACATTTGTAATTATTCTAACGATGCTTGCAACATGACGGTAAGAAATTTTGTCGGGAATAGAATCTTCATTCAACAAATCGCCATATAAGGCAAGAAACGTGGTCAAAAAATTGGGGTATGCATTTTTGTTGCCAGCAACATGGTACATGTACAAACACTGGCGTACCTCGACGAAATGACGGGCAATTTGAGAAACTTGAAGCCACTATGGTCATGTCCGTATTACATTCGCCTATACCAACACCATACAGCAACGTTATAGCATTATAGATTATAAATTTATTTCGGCCTGACAACTTTGGAAACACAAATGATCGCAGTGACATGCCCTCATGTAATGTTACCCGTACATCACAGCGCCTTTGAAGTAATTCATGTACGAAATTAATGATGAATCGCGTCCGAACAATTAGACATTCAAACAGCGCCAGTATGTTACATGTGTACTGCTCGGAATCAGTTTAGCTTTATATAATCGATTGATTTGATATTTAGACAGACACGGATGCTTGTTCAAACCGCCATACAATACATGGTTTTGTAAATGCAGAATGATATCCTATATGCACCCAGGGTTTGCATGAAGAACTATTGCCATCAACCAAGCCGATTTCTGTATTATAGGACAACCAAAGCCCAGTTCTGATAATACTATAGAAAAGAACTGATTTCACGCTGAATAAATTGTCCCTCCGCTGACATACACTTCAACGAAAGATGCGTGTTAATATATTCTGATATTTACACTCCCACATGCAGTCGCGCTGTGGAAAATTAATCGAGGACGTTGGTTCGTTCAAATTACGTCTTCTGACGTCGCGCGCTGGCCAAGCGTCGTTTCATATTGTGTGGATGGAACCTGCAGCGCAATGCCTGAATATCGGCGGTTAAGTTTTCTTTTAATTTGTAATATGAGTATAAATAAAAAAAAATGGAATTTGAGTTTTTGTTGCATCCCATTCATGAAGTATGAATGGAAGTTTGTCTGACATGTTTATGTCAGACGAACTTGCATCCATACTCCATGCATGAAAGGCAAACAAATCAACATCAGTTTCTATAGCAGATTTAGATAATCTCACCATAAACTTCAAGTTCATTGAAATTAAGGAACTTGTCAAGCGTGTTTGTCGGGAGCCTGATGATCACATATCGACCTGACATGGGTCTGACACATGTTATCGTGTATACGTCACGTGATCTCGTTGCGTTGCTGTCATCTGTATGGCAAAGGTCATCAACGCCCCAATGAGCATTATTGCTGCTGTTTGATACGAAAATTTGAAAGCCAATGATTCTGTCTACGCTCCCTGGAAATATAATTTTAAACAGCATTGAATATATTGGGTAAATTATTAAGAAAACCGACACATAGGCTATATATATATCTGTCACACTGTAAATAAATTCCGTTGATATACGGAATATGGTTACGTAAAATTTACAGAACATGGTTCTGTAAATGATTCTACGGAACCAAGTTACGTAGAAATTGCCAGAATAGTGCATGGTGGGATAGCACCCCACGCGTTCGGTGCCATCTTTGAAATCTTTGAAATCGGCAAGATTGATTTTACAGACCAAGACTTTGCAGTAAACAGTATAAAGACGTTATAAAGGTAAGCTTATTTTCAAACGAGTATATGTATGTGCGAAGCGACCTGGAATGGGTTGGTGGAGAAAAGGGTGCATCATATTTAGAACAAGCCCTATATATGTATTGATTCCTAACTCAGAAAGTTCTGTGAGTGTGACCACTGACCTCAGTCATAAAAATAAAAATGGCAACGAAACACCAGCGAATCACAAATTGCAGACGGCAAAATTAATGTGTTAAGGCAATTAAATAAATTGGTTATGGTCGGGTGTATACTGTATACATCATATTGGTCTATATTAAATTTCCACCAGAATGTAGTTTTGAGAAACGGCAACAGTTTTTGCAAGGAACTACGTGGATTCGAAGTGGCGTGTATTAATACTATTAGTGTATTAAAATTAAATCTCATAGATCTAACTGTCTATAGACTATAACTGCAAAGAACTACATTTATATTATGATGAGTTACCACAATCAACTTGAAACAATTCTCCAGTTTCGTTTCGCTTAATTGGGTTTGACTCTTTTGTTTCAACTCTTTGTTCCACGTGTTTTGATATTATTGTTTTGTTGTGGTTTTTTATACTACCGCTTGCAGTCGCTTGTGACGATTTGTGGGACCGGAGACGAACATTTAACATTTAGAATGAATTATGTAGTTGTTAATTATCTTCAAATCGATAATTTGTGTAAATATCTCACTCTCGTCGTCGTAGATGCTCAGACAGAGATTCTGAAAAGGTAGGAAGTAACAAACCCAGTGGACAGCTGTGGAGACAAAACTCGCTGTCTTTGAACAGTGAATATTTTTGGGAAATACCCGTAACTAAACGTCGATGTAATTTGTAAATACACATTTAAATAACCATAATTGACCACTGATACATGTATCATTTGTATGTGCCTTTTTGGCTAAAAATAGTATAAATTTATGGATATACCAAATGTTGTTGGTTGCTTTAGCCTTTAATCTCTCAAGTTGCAGAATAAGGTAACAGGTAACCAGATTTCCATTATTTGAAAGGTGGCACCTAGTGTTGAAACTTGAAAGGCTAGTCAACTAAATTAATGTCATGACCATATCGCAATATTTTCCAAGAAAGGTAGGCCTACCGGTATAGATATCATTTTCAGTGATAACAATCATCGCTGCTTGCAATACACATGATTATTCGACAATCTCATATGACTTGCCCGTCGAGAACATTTTGGGCTGAAGTTTGTTAGACAGTACCGCATGCCTCCCCCAAGCCCACCCACCCTGCCAAGTTTATTTCCTATAGTATTCTTGAAATGTGTCTCTCTGTTGTGTGATTCTTTGGGTACATGTATGCCCGTTATTTAGTTAAGGTGATTTTTTACTAAATAACGGGTATGTTAGTGCCACCGCAGATGCTACGATTAAAATCGTAAATGGGGAAAATCGTAGGTGGAGAAATCGTAGCTTGTCCGCAGACGCTACGGCGCTGCGATCTTTGCAGCTACAATTTTATCAACGTGATCGATCACATGATAGCAAAATGTTATACAACATTCTCCGCATTATGCAACTGAATACATATGGCATGTATCTCAATGACAATGTTCTAAACTAACAAGTTGATGTTGAAAGTTCAAGTGAAATTTTATATATTTTTTAATTTTGACATTTTTGTACCTGTCAACTCAACAGGCTCAGCTGCCCCAATTGAATTTCAACAATTGCGGCAGCCCTCTACTCCTTGCCTGATATGTGGTATAGGCCTGCACGCCCTGCCGTGCCACATCTCCACCAATGTGGCCTCGTTTGTGTAAGTGCAAGAAGTTTGTAAACTTTGCGCCATTTTTGAATGTTTTCTTTTCGTGGTATTTACAACATGACCAGTGCGACTGGTCATGTGACAGCTACGATCGCGCGCGTTGCCAAGGTCACGCCACGATTTTCCTGGTAAAATCAAACAGTGCTTGATTGCTACGATTTGGTTACGATATTGTCGTGGGCATGCGCATTGGATGCTTCCTCCTGCGATTTTCCCCACTTACGATTTTAATCGCAGCGTGTGCGGTGGCACTTAGAGTTACATTTCTTTAAAAAAACTCAAAACATTGGGCGACAAATGTTCTCGACGGGGAAGTCGTATGATATTGCCGATTATTCATGTAAACCTCAATAATTACCGTCGCCCTGTGTAAATAAAATTTCTGACGATTGTCGTGGATCCCAAATATGACCATCTGCATAGTAACGATTTACACGGTATTATAAAATAATAATAATGGCACAATACTGGTGTCATATTATTTAACTTTGTCACGTCATATTATTCAACTAAATGACAGTTTTTAAGCACAAGTTACTTAACATGCACATTCGCATAATATTGAAATGTTCTGATTTGTTTTTGTAATTTTGGGTACCCGAGACACCTTTTCGTAAAGCTGGGTACCCAACTATCTTGTTAGTGTGGGATTTGATATGGTTCATTTTTTGGAAAGCTGCCTTTAGTTGCTGGTGCTGAATATACATACATGTATGTCAATAATACTGCGGTGTTATTTTAGAATTTATAAAAAGGATTTTTTTACGGCTGTAAAGTACTGACTATACACTTAGCCACAATACGATACAAATCGTGATAAATGTTCATACCACGATACACTAAATTGGTGTTCTCGATTGCTTTACCACCTCAATTGTTGGAACAATACTGTCTATAACTGGAGATAGGGTTAACGATGTGATACATGTATCGTTTGATTGTGTATCGTTTGATTGTATATCGTCGTAGCCCTAGTATTTCTATATCCAAAAGAGAAACACTGGTAGCACCCATTCAATTTGGTTTAGGCGACCATATACTTAACCCTTTAATGACTGGATCTTCCTGATATTTGCGAAAACCCTGTGTCAGTGCATTCTCTTATATATGTAAGTCACCCATAGGCACCTCGCATATTAAAGAGAATGCATTGGCATACAATGTTTACCTTTATCTGGTAAGCCAGTGCATTCTTTTATATATGTGAGGCTCCCTACTCTTGGGCTCCAAATAAAAGTGCAGGCCCAAATAATAGTGCAGGGGGTAAATTCCATTGAAAGTTAATAAACGTGCAGACCCAAATAATAGTGCAGGGGGGAACTCTGAGCAAAACATCAACACATTAACTGTGGTTAAACCAAGTATTTGTATTGTACTAAGGTCAAGTATAGGAATCAAGACAGTATGTGTCATGTGGTGTTTTATTCAATATTTAAATGTTCACATGTATGCCATATACATGTACATGCATAAAGTAATACCGGTAAGCTCAACATTTTGATATCTGAATCATAGAAATCTTGAGTTTGTGTTGATTTCAATTTTCAAAGCATCAAAATTAATAAACATGCAGACCCAAATAAGCACTGTGCAGGGGGGAAATTAACCAATACAATAATAAACGTGCATGCATGTTTATTTGGAGCCCAAGAGTATTGGCGATTCTCATATATAAGAGAATGTACTGGCACAGGGTCTCTAATGCTGCACCAGGGCTGTTCCCATCATGAAATGGTGACTGTAAACATGATAGTCAGGGACTCGGTAAATTGATAGACCATTGGAAGTATAATAATAATAATTCATGGTTTTTTAGGTACCCAGCTTGACCTTTAATAGCGTGTTTTTAGCACACATATGACACCATTCTAATCGACCACATGACACATCAATAGTCATTTTTAAAGTTGTTATTCTAATTCCTGCCTCATATTTGCTTTATATCTGATGGTCTAGAATATATATATATATCAATCAAAAAAGTTTTATATTTAACTTCAAGTAAAATAAATGATAACACGTACATGTAAAAATGGAAAGTGCAGGTGGGTTTAAACAAATTGGGAGTAAACAAAAAGATAGTTTGCAGATATTAGGTTGCTTGGCCCATGAAAATTCCAGATGCAAAAAAAAGGAATCTATACAAATGTCAGATATCTTATTACAGATGAGAGCATTTGTTATGTTGCCACATACAATGTTCCATTCATAGACAACAAGACAATTTATTGCTTTTCTGTAAACATAATTCTTAAATGGGTGACTGGTTGATGTCCACACCATAAACATTTATGACATCATGCTGTGATTACCATATGTCTTCAAGGCTCTTGTTATTTTCTGATTTCACTATAACTGGTAGTCTAGCCAAATATAGCCAGTCTAGTTCAGTTTTAAAAGTGACAACACTTAGATTCGACTTCGCTATAATTCATTTGATCTTTAATTCTTTATAAGGACGTTTGTGTTAAAATTCAGAGGACTAATTGGTAAGTTGGTAAAATATATTTGTTCTTTAATATATGTGACAATGAAGCATGTATATATTTTCTGTGAAAGAGTCAATAAGTAATATGTCAAGTTTTTAATCTGCAATACCACATAATTTTGTTTTCTGCTATGACATAAACAAACATAACACTAACAAAAAAAAGGACAATTGTTAGTTGTTAGATCATGCCATGAATCTCTATTCTCTATTTTTATGGCAAACACCCGTAGAGATAATATTCCACTGGTACAACACCTTGGCATTTTTTGAAGTTTTGACAGTTGAAATAACGCGGGGAATATATTTCTTAGTTATTATGTGTTCCTTAATAATGTACTTCACTGTTGGTGAAGGCCCCCAACTCAAACTTTTACAATTTAAATAAATTTGTGAGCGGTTTTGCTTTGCGCCGCTTAATACAATTATGGAATTTCTCATGGCTAATTAATTAATTGTTTATTGCGATATCGGCCGACAAATACAACAGAAACCATGCAATTTTGAAGTGGGACATTCACCTACAGTGAAGTACATGATTAAAGAACAGATAATAACTAAGAAATATATTTCCCGCGTTATTTTTTGGACTTATAAGGTTTACCTGTCAAAACGTCAAACATTCAATAGTGGAATATGATCTCAATGGGCGTTAGCCAGAGTAGAGATTCATGGCATGATGTAGTTACATGTATGTTAAAAAAGGTTAAGAGGTGTTATTCCTTGAATTGATTGTATTGAGGAGAGGGTTATCCATACATTTTCATAGTGCATTGCCATTGATGATAATAGGACAATAATTGTAAAGAGTGAATGGAAGTCAGTTTGACAAAAGAGGTTGTATTTCTGAGGCGACCCGATAAAATTCGTATCCGGGGCAAGATACATTCACATACCAAATTTCAAGTCGATAGCTTCACCCGTTTCCGAGATCTCGTCTGCGCATGCGCGAAGCTGGCGTCGCACGGGCTCGGCGACCCGATAAAATTCGTGTCCGGGGCGAGATACATTCACATACCAAATTTCAAGTCGATAGCTCCACCCGTTTCCGAGATCTCGTCTGCGCATGCGCGAAGCGGGCGCCGCACGGGCTCGCCAATACGACAACGTCCACCGACTGGTCAAACTACACACACGTACCAAGTTTCGTCCCGATCGGTTGAGAATCGTAGATTTGTATAAATGACAGACATACATACAGACAGACAGACAAACAGAGGTCTTCAAAATATATATGAGATAATATAACATATATTGGTTACATGAATGCACCGCCTCAGAATTATGTTAAAACAACTAATCCTTCAAATTATTACAAAAAACTACGGCTTATTACTGCAGGTTTCTCATTCACCACACCAGAAAGCTTCTAAATGCGGATAAAAAATAGGAGGTATTGTGTTACCGCCAAGAGTGCATGGCCCAGCCATTGTTCATACCTAACCGTCGAAAGCAATTAACGCGGTCATAATGGTTACATACTGCAACTCTAAGACATCCAGCGAATACACACCCCACGAAAACCTTAAATGTGTTGATCTGCGAGATATCCCATCGCAATAGCTCAATTTGACATGGCCAGATTAACGTGTCCATTGATATTGGCTTTAGTTACATCAAGACAAGTTGGGGTGTCGGGAAGGAATAATAAGGGCTGATAAAAGTAACAAAACTTATATTTTTTTTCTTAAAATCCATTGTCTAACAACATTCATCTATTCGGATGACAGTCGGAAAGACACTTCAAAGTTTTGTTATACAGTAGACAAAATAACACCGAGTACACTCACAATAAATGTACATGTATCTGTTTGAACTCACTGTAACAAGCCTGCAAATAGTGTGTCTGTCATTTACAGAATGAGGTCCCCTGAGGATGAATTTAGTGATGCTATCCAGCACAGCGGGCTAGCATTACCAAATTCACCCTCTGGGAACCTCATTCTGCTTAGGCCTCTTCTGGGAAGTATCTATAGTCTCAAATCTATTATTGTTTTTAGTTTCATTTTCCCTTCTCTTCATTTTCTATATACCCTAATTTGCAGAAGATACATGTATGGAAAAAACTCCAGGATTCAAGGTCCGGGTGGGTGGGTGTTTCTGAGCACCGAGGCCCGATATCAGATTTGTTCATAACATGCTAATTATTACAAGACGAGTATTCATTTCATTGAGCTTACCTGATTGGCAGTCCATCCGGATGGTTATTTAAAACATTTCACACTCTCTGTCTGTCTTATACTGCTATTTTCACCAATTTTTCATCGAACTTTTGGGGTGGGTCCCCAATTGCCCTTGGAAAAAAACTTGTGTTGGAGGGTGGGTCCCAATAATTGATCCTGGCTCTCTAATTAAGCAGCCCTCCTTAACGAGGTTGACCACAGGTAATACAGCGGTATTCGACTGCATTCATACAATCAAAATTAATTACCGTGCCTTTATCATATTTTACGATGAGGGTTAAAATTCATGGGATTTATGTTTCACATTGCGATTTGTTTTCAGTACATGTATCTACTGTGACTGGGAATTTTCAAGAAAGAGCTATGCAGACATCAAAGAAAATGTTAGTTTGTCCACTGTGTGATTACTCCTGCACTTCTGTTGGCACCTACATACAACATTGTCAGTTTCATTCCAATATAAATTCAGGATTCCCATGTGGTTATCCCAACTGTCGAAGATCGTTCAAAAAGTACAGCTCATTCACCTCACATCTGAGTCGTTGTCATTCTCACTCGGGTGAACCAGTGTCAGATAGGACTTTTTTGGTGAGACATATAATTAAGTGCACCCTAGATTCTTGTGAAATTGTGTGTCAAGAAATGAAGGAATACGTGAAACATTTAAAAGTACATTTGACTAATGGCATCCACATACAGTGTCCATTCAGGGATTGCTCTTCAACTTTGTCAACTGTAAACAGCTTTTCTGTTCACCTTTCAAGGTATCATAAAGATTGTGGTACTGACCGAATATCATTCTTAACAGACATAAATGAGCTGGGCAGTGAAAACGCATCCGGTGTTGATATTCACCATTCAAATGAACCAGAAATCAGTGATGATGCTATGGATTCGTATACTGAGACTGAAACAACGGAACCTAGTACTTGGAATAATGACCTCTTTACTCAAAATTATGCTTTACTGCTTTTGAAATTTGAAGCAAAATATTTAATACCTGAGTCTACGATTGAGAAGCTAATAGGAGATCTCACCAGTGTTCACTCTTTGGGACAGTCTCAAATTAAGGAGTTACTAAAGCGGAAATTAACTCATTCTTCAACAGATGTACTACCTGAGCAGATTTCAGATGTTGTCAATGAGGCTTTTGATCAGGACCCATTTATTAAGGAGACATCAGCAACAGGTGTTCTACGCAGTTCATATACACGGAATCAATATTTCAAGCGTGCATTCAACCATGTTAAACCACTTAGAATTTGTTTTAAGAATCCCAAGAACATAAATGAAAGCTTTTATCATTATGTACCAATCAAATCTTCTCTGATGGCAATGTTCAAAAATAAATCTGTTAGACACCAGTTTGAAAATCCTCCACCAAAGGATCAGCTACTTAGAGATTTCTGTGATGGGACCATTTTCAGGAAAAACACGTTATTCAATGCTCAAGAAAAGAGTCTGCAGATAATATTCTATCAGGACAGTTTCCAGCTTGCTAATCCATTGGGATCTGCCAAGAAGTCTTGTAAAATTATTGCTGCTTATTTCACACTAGCTAACTTATATACACATAACAGATCAACTATTGACCAAATTCAGTTGGTTCTGTTATGTCGCGAGGAAGAATTTTCAATCAAGGAAGTTTTCAACCGAGTGATAGAGGACTTAAAACTCATAGAGTCAACTGGAATAGATCTAGGTTATTCAAGTGCTATCAAAGGAACAATTGCTTATATTGCCGGTGATAATTTGGGGAGTCATATGTTGGGTGGATTTGTGGAAAATTTTAGTAGAACACCAAACATCTGTCGTTACTGTGAATTTGATAGGAAAGACTTATCGTCAAATTTAGTTGATGCCAGTTATCAGGTTAAACGTTCTGTTGATTCATACACATCATCAGTGAATTACATGCTAGAGCACAGGGAACAGCAAACCAATCACCTTGGTGTTAAGCGAAATTCTCCTTTCAACGCATTGCACTTTTTTCATGTGTGTGATCCTGGACTTGCACCATGTTTGGGTCATGATCTTTTCGAAGAAGTTGTTCAGTTTGATCTGGCTCTGATGTTAAAATATCTCACAAATACTGTTAAGTGGTTTAAGTACCGTCAACTAAATGAACGGATCTCTACATTCAAATATTCTAAATCTGACATAAAGGATAAACCAGCAACTGTGTCGGACAAAGCTGAAAAACATGGAATACTCTTTACTGTTCCATGCCATGCAAATGGCTAAAGTTGTACTTTTTAAGACTTCAATGCACGTCGTGTCAAAATTTAATCACATCGATACTGTGTGTCAATAATCTTGTTCAAAGTAGTAATTTTGTATCCAGATTGACAACACGCACCGCGATTCTTATATATTACTTAAATGCAGTGACTGTCGATCGCGAAATATTTTCGTTAGTTTATCGCCGATAGATGCATCCCGATTCAAGTAGTAAATATTTACAATTTAGCATATTTCGGATGATGATTTCTATGGAGTGGTATGGTCTATTTTCTTGAGATTTTCGGTGATGTTGGTAGAATGCCACATTCCTCAAGTTGGCATAGCAATGAATTCTAACTTATCAGTTTCACGCACCCGAATAAGTACATGTACATAACATGTCTTTAATTGCAATAGTGCGCATGTAAAGTGATGCTTGCATACATATCTTCATAAATATAATAATCCAAAAGCAGATAGTCAGACACATACAATTACAATATAATCTCAATTTAACCAATATGTATTCTATTTACATGTATTAATCAATTTGATCATTCTCTTTTGTCTAACACACAAAGAGATATATAATTTGTTGGAATTTAACAGCGTTTAGCTGCTTATTATTTTTCTGCAATGAAGTGTTTTAATACTGGTCTTGATACTTCATTTGAACTAATTCAGGAACATGCAGCATACAGGATACTAATCGTACTTCAAAATCCAAGGAACCATCTGCAGCCACAAGCAGTATTGCAGCTACAAATGAACCTGTTTTACCTGATGAAAGTGAAAAGCCATCATCAGCCCATTACTCAGTGCCATGGGACAAATTTACATGTACTGTCAATAAAAAACTCAACCAGGGAAAAATTCCAACAGACAAGGAGCGCAGAGCAATGGTAAATATATTGGTGGATGATCTTCAGGGAAAATACGGCTTGAAACCAAAACCAGAATTAACAGAAGAAGCTGCTCGACAAATCATCAGCAAATATCCAGATGCCTTTGAAGACCGCATTTGTGGAGCAAAACTAGGAAATGGTTGCAGGGGGCTGCATATACAGCTAAAAAATAGACTTGAAAATGTCCTGAGACCCCTGACAAAGAAGAGCATAAAAAAGACCATTTCAACGAAGAAGAGGGTGACCGGTCCTGATCGTGATAGTTATGGCTGCGTACAGTGGCAACCAGACCAATATCCGGAGAATGAAGACCCGGCTTCACAGGAAGAGAAAAGGATATGGCTGGAAGATCAGTCACAGTTATCTAATCGTGATCGTGATACCCAAAACATTACTGTAAAGATGGAGCTCACATACTCAAGTCAACGATTATTCATAAATAACAAGGAAAGTTCGCTTGACAGTGTCTGTGCGTCGTGGCCGCTTCTATTTGAATACAGTTACATGGTGGCACATTGTGAAACCCTTCTTGGCAAAGCCTTCCTAGAATCATGGAAGACATATCATGATGAACAGCAGATTCCGATGGAAAAGTTTTTCAGGGATTCAAAATAAAAAAAAATCACTGAGAGACTGGAAGAATTGGATGAAGCTGTAGTTGGAAATGAAAAACTGCGTGCATTTGGAATCATACCCTTGATGCTCACTCACTTCGAGGAGGAATTTGACTGTATGTTTCGAAGATTTGAGGTAAGATTTGTTTTAAACATCATGAACAGAAAATGTATGTTTTTATAACTATTTTTCATTAGGTGATGGTCAGAGGCGGACTGGGCGATCGAGAGACAGGGAACATTTTCTTGTATGGTTTTCCAAACTTTCTCACCCCGGGCCGAACAACCATGGATAGCCCAGTGTGTCCTGGTTTCTTGTCCGTAGCCGTGCGCATTTGTCTGGAGTTAGACCGCTAGATGTTAGAATTTATGCAATTTTTCAGGTAAAAATATCTTAATGGTCTCATACCGGGAATATATACAACCATGGTTCACGAATATATAGGATATTAGGCCAGAGCACTGAGCTGTAAGGGGGTGCAGATGGAATTATGCAAAAACATTTATTTGATCTGATTCTGATTCAAGGGGGGAGGTGAAGTTGGAATTTCCCAAGATTTTGATTCAAGGGGATGGGGTGTAGATGGGCCGGTATTATATTCATTTCCCGGGCCGGTTTTTGGGCCCAGTCCGCCTCTGGTGATGGTGTTACATGTTAGATTCCACATGTTGCCATGACATTGCTTATTTATGACTCTCTGAGCATATAAGATATATCCGAGGGGTAAGTCCATCTGTCCAAACATATCATCTTGTTACTCATGCGATAATCAATTGGAACTTCCTGAATTTTTTAGAAAACCCTGTGTAAACACATTCTCTTATTTATGTGTGAGTCTTCCTCACATATATAAGACTATATAATAAGAGAATGCATTGGCCTAACAATATTCACCATGACATTGTGAGCCAGTGCATTCTCTTATATATATGAGTTTCTCTATGAGAGACTTGTATATAAGAGAGTGCACTGACACAAGATCTTTAATGCTGTATCAGCGCAGCTCCGTCATGGAAGGATTAAATGGTTTTTGAAATTTTGAACCCAAACCAGGTATATGGATAACTTTCTCAATGTTTTTAAATAAGTGCAATGTCACACATGATTTGCAATAACTATGATTGTATCTTTTTTAACAGGAAGCAACAAGCTCAGCAGAAATCGAAGGGGCTGACCTTCCTGCTACTCCATGTGTTGCAGTTATAGGTAAGTGTCAGATATCTCTGTTCGACTATGTATTTATCATTTGGCAAACAGTTGATCATGGAGCCCAATAAACAAAATTAATAATTTACTGGTATGGCCATGTTTTATTAGGTTTATATTTCAGCATCATCCATGATTCTAAGAATTAAATGTAAAATGCGGTGATTATTCATTATTAATTACTCTCGATAGGTTAAACCGTCTGGTGGAGGTTATAACAGCATTTGTTTTTAAAATTTTTGATTTAAAACATTTATTTAAATAAATTGAAAAACAAATACGCTCACTATGGGCCAATTACAGCACCATATATATATGCTCTTTATATATGTGTTTTCGCTGTGGCTCGCGCCGTCAGACAGAATAATGGGTATAAGTCCAATATGGGCTTATATCAGAACCAAATAAGTCCAATATGAACCATTGTCAATATTTATGTCCAATATGAACCTATTTTCCCCGAGGATATACTGAAGTTCCATAGCATAATGATATGATCAATATATAAAAGAGAAGGATATCTCTGTCATGTGCCTGTTTCAGTTCAGTTAGTAAAATATATTGATTGTATAATAATTTATGTTAACACCAATATTATTTGCATCTGAATGTTCACAAGGGCCACTATTTGGCACAATAGAATTGTGATATTAAATAATTATAAAATAAATTCATTATTATTTTCTGCCACAAAATTATATGCGGAGATTGACGCTAAACAGTATTATTATTATTAGTCTGAAACCATTTATGTAACTTCTTCAGGCAGGAAATTCTACCAATCAAAATATTTGCTGACCATTGAAAAGAAAATTGTGACCAGACCAGTCACATCCTTGGAGAAGGTTATGCAGATGATGTTCGTGTCATATTACATGCTGAATCTTCGTTATCCCGAACCATTGGAAGCCACACTGGAATTCATTCAGAAGTAAGTAGTTATTTTACCTCTTCAGATTAAAGGCAGGGGAGACCTTAATTATCGAAAATATTCATATCTGTTCCAATCACCGTAAACAGAAAAACAATAAAACGCATACAGTTTCGTTCATATATACCATGACCATCGCGTACATAGCATGCTATCATAAAGACCTACTATATTTTCCCTAAGCAAGAGCCTGATTGTGTTACAGAAGACAGCACAGTGTTATTGGCTAATCACACACAAATGATATAAACGCTCTTTATTAGTTCCATATCAGGAATTTAGCAACAAAGAACGCTCTTTATGTTTACCATCATAATATCAATAAACAAAATGATTTCGTACACGTCTTGTGCTTTGGCATACATGTACTGTTTTGATACACCGACAATTCATATCCTTATATCGCAAATAAATAGCCACGTGACTGCTGTGTCAATTATGTCTTAGTCCACAAGATATTGGCCCACAGAGACTCCAGACAAGATGGCGTCCATCATGGTGGACATTTGTTTTATATGCACCAGGTCTCTTTGATCACTGTTATAGTAGTTATAGTGGTGTCACCACATTTCCTTTGTCTCTTTGGGAAAATATGGGCATCTTGGCATGATTTTATACATTTACATATTATAGAAGAGTCATTGATAAACACACATGGATTATAATACACAATATACATTATGCTGGTATAAACGATGCTAATAACGCAATGTCTGTTTCAAATCAATGAGTGCTCTTGCTATCATAACAACACCCATGCATACATGTATATGTGCAGGAGATACTCGAGCGAACAGTTACCTAAATTCAATATTGTCAAAGCCAATTTATTAGCTCAACTTTACCTTGTAAAGTTTGAGCTATGCCATGGCTTGGTATCCGTCGTCCGTGTGTGTGAGGGTGTGTGATGCGTAAACAATTTCCTTTAGCATGGGCTACAGTTCGTACCTTTGGTCCGATTATTATGAAATTTGTCATGGATGTTGACATTCACATGTAGATGTGAACGAGTCATTTTGGGGTCATTCGGAAAAAAAAACATGGCTGCCATCGGCCATCTTGGATTTAAAAATTCAATCCATTAGCACGGGCTACAGGCCGTACTGTTCGTCTTATTGTCATGAAATTTGTCATGAAAGTTAACAATGACATGTAGATGGGAACGGGTCATTTTGGGGTCATTCGGCCGATCTGTTACAACATAGAACTGAATGATTCACTTCAATTTCCAGGATTGTGTGCAGAATACAACCGCAGATAGGAAACAAGCGGTCCAGCAAAAAGAAAAAAACGGACACGCACAAGAAACTGCTGAAGCTCTCAACAGAATTGGGACAGTCAGCCCTCGGCATCACAGAATGATAATGTAACTTTGCTCTGTTCACAACATGTTCGATAAAAGATTCGACAAAAGATTCAACATTCTGCAAATAGCGTGTCTGTCATTTGCAGAATGAGGTTCACAGAGGGTGAATTTAGTGATGCTAGCCCGCTATGCGGGATAGCATCACAAAATTCACCCTCTGGGGACCTCATTCTGAAAATGACAGGCTCACTATTTGCAGGCTTGACATTATGATGCAAGTTGTGCTCTGTATTTATTTTAAAATAATAAATCTGAGTCAAAGACACCTGTCTAGATAAACTTGTATCAATTAATATTGATTTTATATCAAATATTTCTTGTATAATGCAATAATCTATTGGGACATTTTTTTGTTACTATTTTATAACAGACTGTCAGGAAACTATATAAAACTTGTTACATTCCCCACTTAATTTGAGGTTTCCCCATGAACAAACGCTATAATTGTCACATATTATGCTATCTTGATCACCGTCATGTATTGGTATGCTGCTGGAGAAATGTTATTACTAATAGTGGAATAGTAATGTATCACGTTCCTTTACACCCCAAAAAAATATTGCTTTCATAGTTTCACTGATCAGTCTTAAAATTATTCACTAATTTTGTTTTTGCGTTGTGGTAACTATTGTCGGTTTAACCATTTTGTGGCTTCGTTCATGGAGTTCAAGAGTGTATTTTGAACTAATCCATGGCTCAAATCATTTATTTGTTGCATATATTCTGTTGAGTATAACAGGAGATGGTCCCATAGATTGCTGGATTTGGTGTACAGTAACCCTTTAATTGATAGAAGCGTTTCCAGCGAGGGGGTCTTTGATTCATATTTATTATTTTATATTCATGAAACTCTATAAAACTTGTTATAGGCAGAGATAGACTATGGCTTTGATGCGCGTCTTGTTCTGCTTATTGTGGTCAATTAACATATAGCTGATTAAAGGCACGGGCGGCATTCATTGCAGAAATATTCATATTTGTTCAAATTGCCATCAACAGAAGGAATATTATAACATATATAGTTTTGTTCATATGCCAAACATAATCAGCACGTAGATAGTATACTATAGACGTACGATGGTGCGCGTAAACAAGAGCATGATCGTGTTACAGAAGTTTTGCTTCTGTTTACATAATGCAGCGCAATTTTATTGGTTAATTACACAAATGATATAAACACTCTTTCTTATTTCCATATCAGGAAAACAGTAACAAATAGCACTGTCCATATTTTACTAATAAATATTCTTTCTGTTTATGGCGGATTTTGATGGAGATGAATATTTCAACAGCATGCCCACCGCCAACGCCACCCATATTTCAATATATATGTTTATCTGTCGCAATTTAGAAAGACTGAGACATAACACATTTTTATATGCCCTTTTGAAAAACAAAAGGTCGTGTTATGGAAATGGGGTTGTCCGTCCGTCGTCCGTCCGTCCGTCCGTTCGTATTTGGTTTCTGGATGATAACTTTAGATTGAATCGAGTGACTGAACCAACTTTGGTATGTTAGTTTACCACACCAAAACACTGATCAAGTTCGAATATGGGTTTCGTCCGCATGATTTTGACTGAGTTATGCCCCTTTTTCGACTTAGATTTTACCCGATTTGCGGTTTCCGGATGATAACTTTAGATTGAATTGAGTGAACTGAACCAAATTTGGTGTGTTACTTTAACACACCAAAATACAGATCAAGTTCTAATATGGGTTTCGTCCGCATGATTTTGACAGAGTTATGCCCCTTTTTCGACTCAGATTTTACCTGATATGCAGTTTCCAGATGATAACTTTAGATTGAATCGAGTGAACTGAACCAAGTTTCAAACGAATGAATTAAACCTTGCCCCACTTTACTCCAGTAAGGGCGTATTGTGCCCACGCCCCAACGGCGTGCTCTTGTTGAAGGTTGGAAATTCCATATTGCCCTTGAAATTCGCTAAGGATAAAAATTGTTTCTAATTAATCAACATTGTTTTTGGGTATACGTCTCCCCTATTATAGTATAGTGACACAATTCAGTTTGTGAAAACAATATGTGCGAGTTATATAGCAGTGTTCTCTGATGACATGGTTTCAATGTAATAATGTACTTTTATGGGTTATCATACTCAAGGAATTGCACACAAAGTGCTTGTTCTATGCAGATTGTACAGGATTAAGGCACTAAATGAGTTGTGCTTTGATCCATTACCTTCCTTTTTGACAGGCAATTCTCCAGTTGGTAAATATATAGTCCTGATCCAAACTTCCAACTGTGTCTGTATGTTTGTTATTCAAATCACTCCTGTTATTAATGTGTATTATAATAAAAATGTTATCTTTAAACTTCAAATCAAACTTGTGGTGTTTTGAGCTTCCATCAATAACATTAATTTATCTCATTCCCTCTCATCCCTTTATATAGTTATATGATATATAATTTTATACTACCTGCTCTTCAATATTATTTTTTTCCATAAGCAATTTTTTGTAACCACACTAATATTTAATGTGCAATAGATGAACGGTGCACATTTGTATGGGTTCATATTTTTATAATGGTATGTGTCCTAATATCAATGAATATAGATTGATCCCTTTTCGAATGTTAAATTTTGGAAGATACCTTGTCAAAAAAAAAATTGAAAGTTGTATTTCTGTGGGCATGCCTGTTGAATTTATAGCAACAATTTTGGATTTACATGTAAAAATACGGCTCTTCCAAATACAGATCATCCGTATTTTTATGGCAGTCCGTAATATTACGTATTAGTATTTTACAATTGTCCGTAACTTTTTTTTATTAATACGGTTGGCTGTAATATTACGTATCCGTGGTTTTACGGTTGCCCGTAATTTTTGTTACGGTTGGCCGTAATATTACATATACGTAGTTTTACGGTTGTCCGTAATTGTTTTTACGGTTAACCATAATATTACGTCTCCGTATTTTTACGGTTGTCCGTGAAAAATTTTACGGTTGGCCGTAATATTACGTATCCGTATTTTTACGGTTGTCCGTGAAAATTTTTACGGTTGGCCGTAATATTACGTATCCGTATTTTTACTGTTGTCCGTCAAAAAATTTACGGTTGGCCGTAATATTACGTATCCGTATTATTACGGTTGTCCGTAATATTACGGAACATTGTTCCGGCAGTATATTTCCGGAACCTTGTTCCGTAAAATAACGGAATATTTTTTAACAGTGCAGATGATGAAATGTTCTGTACCGATTAATGTGCGCCGATTATAACATGCATATACAGGAGAAACATACATGTTATCCACTTACAAAGGTATATGAACATCGAAACTATCTCAACGACGACACCGTGGATATGAGAATGACGATGGCGGCGAATACAATGATGATGGGGTGGTGGTGATACAACTGCTGACTATGATGGGGTGGTGGCGATACTGCATGTTGCTGACTATGATGGGGTGGTGGCGATACTGCTGCTGGCGATGATGATGGGGTGGTGGTGATACTGCTGTTGACGATGATGATGGGTGGTGGTGATACAGCTGGTGACGATGATTATGATGATGATTGTTGTCAGCATCACGACGAATAATAACGGAAACGATGACAAGGACAATGTATTCTATAATGTCAGTATATCCATGCGAAGCATTAATTTACAACTTTGATTGTTAAAGCATAGCATAACAGTACACCATCAAACGAGTCAGTCATTAACCGCGTTAAGCTACACGTGCCTTGTCATGTGTGTTACAGTGATATTTTATGGCTATATACGTGACGGGACAAGTCATGCGATTTTATGGCACCAAAGTTACGTGTTTAATAATCGACCCAACTTGTACTGTAGCAACATGTGTAAACAGTAACCCGGTGGTATAGATAATCTTCCCACAGTGAGACCGCCGATATGTACGGAAGCGTATTAGGGACATAGTGAAAAAATAAAGAAATCAGAAAGTCGAAATTTTAACTTTTTTCTCGAAATTTTAACTTTTATCTCGAAATTTTAACTTTTTTCTCGAAATTTTAACTTTCATCTCGAATATTTAACTTTTTATTAAAAAGTTAAAATTTTAACTTTTTCTCGAAATTTTAACTTTTATCTCGAAATTTTAACTTTTTTTCTCGAAATTTTAACTTTTATGGTTATATAGGTCTACCGGTATTCGTTTCCACCAGCTATTCGCGCAGTTGCTGTTTGCATATTGTTTTCAATGAAGCAGCATATGAACTTTATATATAATAAATATTATTACTGTTAGTACCCACCCACCATCCCATCCCGCAGGCGCTCGTATACTGGTATACGGCGCATAAGATACTATGGGTGGCGGGATGGGATAAAGTGAGTAGATGGGCGCGAAGCGCCCGGGATGGTCGAACAGATCGAGTGATCTTCTCCTTCACCCCACGGTTTGTTGTTGTTGGAGATATAGCACATAGAAAATAGTCATGTCCGAACACGGCAAAAGCGGACATTATACAGTTGTCGCCCGCTGTCGAGGGAGACATTGAGATTTGTCACCCGCTCGAGAACGGAATGTCTCCCGAGGAGCGCACAGCTCCGAGGGAGACATTCCGTTCTCGAGCGGGTGACAAATCTTAATGTCTCCCGAGAAAAAGGGCAACAACTGTTTTGTTATCCGATTATACCACAGAAAACAAATCCTTGCCATACAAACGCACGATGATGCACTGCGCCACGAGTGCTTTCTTTCCCGATTATGTATATTTTCAGTTACTACTTATCGTCCTATAGGATTTCTGTTCCATAAACGATAGTCAAGCCGTGAATTGTTTGATAATCAGCGTTTATTTACGATCATTTTGGTGGTTAAATCGTCAATATCGGTCCATGCAATGTAAACCAATAAGCCATATAGGTATGCTATCGCCTTCTGCAATGTGGCATATTCAATGTCGTCTTGTGCGCAGAATTTACTGGCGATGTTCATTTCATAACGGTCTTCCCCGAAAGCTATTGGGAAGTTGTCAATTTCATTAATGTACATTCCTATGTGTCAGTGCTCCCAAGTACATGGCGATCCTCACACAAAATACTCCTATGATCACATTGCAGACATCGCGGAACGGTCTGATATCATGGATATGCGTACAGTGCCATTCATTCGCGACAAACGTATGCATTACGTTGTCCTCCAGCAAACATGTACAACCAACCAACCTGACGGGATCCACTCTTTCAATCTTGCACGATAATGTCGACATGAACATATTGAATCGCCGAGATGTTTCGATGTAAAAAGTACATAACAACGCTTGTCCGATAAAAGTATCAACTTAACAGTTCGAATATTAGTGTTCACTAAATATATGCAAATTAGCAAACACCACAGCTGGTGTGTTTTGCGAATCCGTGGGGTATATAAGATCTATGATTTTAGTACATCGTTGTGATGTGAAATAGATGAGTTACGGCAGTGTGTGGTTTGGAGATATTAGAGACCTTTCGCAAAACTCACGTTTACGATTACGGATACGGATAGGGTACTACGTCACCAACCTTTGTGTACTTTCTAATCGTTCTCGTATTTTACTATCCGTAATGACGGTTACGATTTCATGGTTTCTAATAAGCTCAAATAAAACCTCAAATGTATTTTCTGCAATATATTACTTTACTCCGTTCGAGACTGTATATGTGTATCATGCAAACCATCCAGTTGTATTGAGCTACGGCCTCGATATTCTGTTTAGATTGTCAATCACTGTACTCGTCGTCGTGAATCACGAGCTTCCCGCGAAATAAGATCGCTATTCACAACGGATAGCCATCGCTGGCTGCGACAGAACACTTTACAGTAAGAGGAGTGCACTATGAAACCAGTCGCCAAAAATACAGTAAATAGTGTGCGATGCATGAGGAGATTTGAGTGATTATTATGTGCAAGATAGTACACAATATATAGTGAAATTCAACAATTATTTAATTCAACAACCCACGGTGGTGTCCTAACATGTGCAGTTATAAAATGCCTCAGGAAAGCCTAAAGAATGGCATAACCCTATTAATGAATAGTGAAATATTTTGTGTTCTCTTCCCCTTTCCCGAATTGAATAGTTCATTCAATTTAATAATATTCGGTTTTCGGTAGAAGTTGGGTTTTATATATATCTCTCGTAGAGTATGTATAATGCAGGGCATTTTAAAATTACATGGAATTCATAACCGATTTTAAAATTACATGGAATTCATAACCGAGTTCTAAGTTACATAAAGTACTCTGTCTGAGTAATCTGAACCTACCCTGGATCCCGATTAAACTGGTAAGTATAGTGATTTCTGCTCCTGAACCGTAACTAAAAGAATATTTGGCACACCCACCGACATCAACAGAGCTCAGCAGTCTCTGTCAGGTTTGTTCTTTGCATTTATTTTTAATTTAAAAAACACGCACAAATGCGGCATTTAAAGGTACTCAATCCGATTAGATTTCCCCATATCATCAGATTCCAACAACAATTTTTTTTTAATGCCGCTTCTGTTATCAGAATCGAGTAATTGCTCAAAATTAATGCTAACCACAGTCAACTATATTATAAAATTTCCCAAAACCTGTCACTTATCAACATTTTGTTCAACGAAATTATGCCGGTTTGTCAAATATCTGACAAAAAACTTGATGCACATCGCTTCTACCGTGTCGACTTTGTTTCGATTTGGTAGTAACAAATCAGAAGTGATGCACATCAGCGAGGTCACCAACCTTATGTCGGATTTCCTAAAACCAAAGAGGTGAAGCCGAAATCGCATTGAAATCAACTCGCGGACTTGAAGGGGCTTGAACGATGGCGTCGTGGTTGATGTGAGGTCCAAATTCAGGAACCCCTCTTCCCCATCAACATAACGTCTATCTGGTCATCCATGCTAACAACGAACTGAATTTCCACCACATATGACCAGGCATTTATACCTGTATTGCCACAATATATCACGAGAATCCCGGGTCGTACGTTGTGGCTGGTCGAATTATTGACAATATTAATAGGTCATGATTATCGCATTGTTGCAAATGAGACGATAAGTGACGTGTTAAGGGACTGTATACCAAACACACGCTTTGAGTTGTAAAAGTGGTACGAAATAATGTTCGTACGTGTTCGTCAAAACTCTTACGCGTAATCGTTTTGCGAAAGGACTTTTTGGCCATACACACTTAGAAATAACAAGCCATATAGGTACTACGGTAGTGCCAATATGTCTGTTAGTACCAGACCAACGGGTACCGAGAATAATTTGGTTCTAAATATTGATATAGTACCACACATGTTGGTATTATCCACTCTCGGAACCCAAATGTTAGCCACGTGATGGCATCACGTGATAATTAATTTGGTACTAGCGCGATCTCGGTACCCAAGTTATACCGACGTGATGGCATCACGTGATATAATTCTTTTGGTACTAGCCGATCTCGATAAAATGGCGGCGTTCATCACTTCAAGTTGAGACGATTGAGTTTTTTCGAAGTAAATAAACATGGACAAAGAGACAAACAAACCTCAGAATTTGACATTTTATGTTGTTATCGGAGTCGGCTTACACGCATTAGTATTGTGCCAGTTTCTAGTTACGTCGTTCGCTCGCTGGGTGGATTTAAGATTAGGGAAGTAACTTCTCTGAAATTCATCAACATATTTTTTGTGTGTGAAATTTGACCTAACTGCTTCTCAATAACCTGGGATATTGTCAGCACTCTGTGGATTATGGTTGTACATGGACGGGACAAGATGATATATAACCTCCGAAAAAATAACTGGCGTTTACATTATTGAAAGAGCAAATTTTCGGTGAACCGAACCAGACCGAATTGAAAAGTCATTGAGTGCAGTGGTGTTACATGCACAACACAAAAGTATTGTGAATTACAAAAGACAGATACTTAAGTTTCACAACATTATAAACCTGAATTAACCCCCAAGCGTCAACCACTGGTGACTATGATTACGAGACATCCGATTCTGTAGAAATTAGTCAGAGTCATGACGTCACAGTTCAACAAGTTTGATGGGTATAATGTACAAGTACCTGTGCAAAGGACGACAGATAATATTCTTCAATTTTCATCGAAACGTGATTTGAGAACCATGTCGCCATGACATATGTCGCCAAGTTACGGAGTCTGCCATTCTTTTGATCGAAACGCCTGTGATGATGTGATACTGTTCTGATATATTTATGGAATGGTGGATAATCTCGGAGATATGGATCCAATTCTGGGCTCCACGTTATAACTGAATCAATCGCAATCGCAAGGTTTTAGTAACGTACTACCGGTATGCTCTAATTGATCACCCTCCCCTTTAACAAGGTTGTAGGGCATTAATGACATCGGTTATACCATACCGCCGTTCAACCATGGTCAAGTGGTTGATATGTGGCAACCGCAGATAATCTTACAGTCTTATAAATAATATTTTGCGACCACTGTACTTCACACTAATTTATCACATGGACACCTTGTAAACACCCAGTCCACCTTTTCATCAGCGCCATGCACCATATTAACTATACACAAAACAATATTTCAATTAATAATTTGTTTATGATTTAATTAACATTCAAAGTTGGTCACTGACCATCATTCGCAACTACTCGTAATATCGGTGGCCAATGTCGTTAAGGGGGAGGGGTCAATTAGAGCTTAGCTGTACGGTATACATACATGAACATGTAGACCATTCCAATGTCCAGATGCTTCATGTTCTTATGAAAACATGTCTGGCTACATGTGTGGTTATCATTCTGAGCGATTTGGCCATTTTCGCTTTGCTAGGAAATAACCTCATCCATACACTGTAACTGGAAACCATATTAGCGAAATTCTACATTATATGGCTCTGGTGATCAGGCAATGCCAAGTGTTGACTTATTGACGCATAGATGCGAATGGAGAATAATTTATTAGCTATGGCTTTACCAAACTTTATCATATATTAAATACATTAAACTATCTTTGTGTTACATGTATCTTAGTATTTGTTCATTTACTGATACAGCATATTGGAAGTGTACGATAAACAAAACACTGAACACCGTGGCAATTTTTTTTGGAGAGTGATAATAATTCTGGTAACCCATTCAACATCTCCTTGTAGCGAGGACTAGTGAGCGCTACTAGTATAGCGGTATTTTTCAAACAACAGTTAATTAACCAAAGTTACCATAATTGTCTCCCCAATTTTGAGTATTTTGCTTATCGCACACTATTTACAAAGGTTTGGGAGTTTTCGCAAAGATTTGTTCCATTGGCTGTGAATGACCGATCGGTCTATTTTAGCATGTCCGGGCAATTATAGATTGATAGGTTGTTTACTCAGACCTGTTAAGATGTCTGATTTATAATGTTCACAGAAGCCCATTATCGACAAAAAGCCTTTGCGACAAATCTCAAACATCTTTGCGATAAATCGCAGAATATAATCGCCCAGTACGTAGTCTGAGAGTTATCGTAAAGATCTTTGAGATTTATCGTAAAGGTTTGTGTGTTATCACAAAAGTGTTTGTGATTTATCGCAAAGATTTGCTCCCTCATCACTCATGCATTTGGCTGTGAATGACTGATCGGTCTATTTTAGTCCGACCGGGCATAGACTGATAGGTTCACTCAGACCTGTTTATGATTTCTGATATTCATAGAAGCCCATTAGTGCCAACAAAAAATCTTTGCGACAAATCTCAAACATCTTTGCGATAGATAAAAAAATTTATTCACAGAGTACGTAGTCTGAGATTTATCGTAATGGTTTGCATGTTATCACGAAGGTGTTTGTGATTTTTCGCAAAGTTTTGCTTCTCTGAACATTCTTGGATCTGACTGTGAATGACTGATCGGTCTATTTTAGCCCGACCGTTCAATTAGAAATTGATAGGTTGTTCACTGAGACCTGTTTAAGATGGCTGATTTATAATGTTTACACACAAATTAAGATATTTTTAGCACCAAAAAAATCTCAAACATGTTTGCGATAATTCGCAAAATTTAATCACCCAGTACGCAGTCTGAGAGTCCTCGTAAAGATGTCTGAGATTCATCGTAAAGGTTTGCGCGTTATCGCAAAGTGTTTGTAATTTTTTGCAATGTTTTGTGATTTATCGCGAAGGTTTGCTCGCCTTATACCACATGCATGCTTGCTGCCAAAGAACGATCGGTCTATTTTAGCCCAACCATGCTATTTAGATCGATTGGTGGTTTACCCAGACCTGTTGAAGTTGTCGGATTATATTTATATTTATACGATTCAAGTCAATTAATGCCAATGCATGAAAATATATCTGCGATAAATCACAAACCATTGCGATTAATCGCAAACATTTTGTAATCAATCGAAAACCTTTACACTAAATCTGATATATACCGGTACTTGTTGCAAAGTTGTTTGCGAATCGCAAAGGTTTGCGATTTATCGCAAGGTAGTTTTTTTTATTTATCGGGCTATTCTAGATCGATCGGTGTTTCATCCAGACCAGTTCCAAGATGTTTGATTTATGTTTACTTAATATTATTGCACACAAATTAAGAAATTATTTTTGGACATTCAGACCAATTTTACTACACATGCAGGGAACAGGGAATCCTGAAATCGAGATCTTAAACTTTGATTTAAGTACAAAATCACGATCAAGGTTCTATACTAATAAAAGTAATGCATGTATAATTCGGATTATTTCATTATCACTATGTAATGGAGTGGTTTTGTACTTTATTCAATGTTTAAACGCCATAGCTTCATTCGGAATCTAAATTGCCACATTGTTAAATTTTCCGTCGGCCATGTTTCGTAATTTCGAGTGCTTGGTATCTGGGCAGGTTCTTTACTTAGTACCTATATGTTTGGTACTCTGGAGTACCAAATTGCTAGGTACTATGCATAGTACCTAAATACTTCAGAGTACCTGTCTTTATATTCGGTACTTCATATAATATAATGGGTGTGTCAAGAAAGCGTGTATTTCTTGGTACCTCATGTCGTGTGCGTCATGAATTCGGTGACATAAAGGCAGAGTGGGTATTATATGCACAATGCCCGGATAGAATCTAAATATTTATAAGGTAAGTACCTAAACTTTTGGTACTCCAGAGTACCACTTTTGGTACTCCAGAGTACCACTTTTGGTACTCCAGAGTACCTAAACTTTTGGTACTCCAGAGTACCTAAACTTTTGGTACTCCAGAGTACCACATTTGGTACTCCAGAGTGCCACTTTTGGTACTCCAGAGTACCTAAACTTTTGGTACTCCAGAGTACCTAAACTTTTGGTACTCCAGAGTACCACTTTTGGTACTCCAGAGTGCCACTTTTGGTACTCCAGAGTACCTAAACTGTTGGTACTCCAGAGTACCTAAACTTTTGGTACTCCAGAGTACCACTTTTGGTACTCCAAAGTACCACTTTTGGTACTCCAGAGTACCTAAACTTTTGGTACTCCAGAGTACCTAAACTTTTGGTACCCCAGAGTACCAGACAGTTGGTACTCCCCCTGGGACAAAGCTTAGTACCTACGTAGGTACTATGAAGTACCTATTTTTTAAAGAGTGTACGGATAGACTTACGTCTACGAATAGCTATCCGTATTCGTAATCGTAAAGGTGAGGATGCGAAAGGTCTCTATTCTTGCAATATAACATCAGGCGGGCGACAAAAACAATGTCTCCCGTTCAGCGGGCGACAGTGTGATTTGTCGCCCGGCACTTGACAGGACATGGGCCAATCAGAAGGGTGGAAAATAGGGAGGAGGGTAACAAAATGAATTAATGTTATTTCTTTGATTGAATTGATGGATGGATTATTTGGGGAAGAGCCCACGAGCTTTAATATGGGGTGTGAGGGGTGACCCAATGGGTCTCTTTAATATATGGTTGAGCTGAGCTGAGCGTGTCATCTGGTGCGCTGAAAAAGGAGCGGGGCCCGTGTTATAATTTTAAAATAGTGTTAGTTTGTTAGTTGTTTAAAAAAACAACCAACCGCAAGGCAGAGCGTGTGATTCAATGTGATTCAATGCGCCATCATACCGCTATTCTGCTATAGCCAAATGCGCAGAGACAGTATGTTTTGTTTATTTCGTTGTTTCTGGATGGGCCGCCCTACATTCCATAGCACGGGCGTAGGTGAAGACTCTGACAATTTTATGTGCAGAGTTGTTTGGGTTCCGATAAGTGAAGTAAATCTGAAGATTATGTACACACTAAATTCAAAGTTGGTAAATTAACCCCAAAAGTAGTTAAATTTTACTACTTTAGGTAGTTCGTATTCATCCCGCTACCTTTGGTAGTTAAAATAACTACATTCGGTAGTTGAAATAACTACCCCCGGGGGCTATTTTAACTACCCAACGGGAGGCAAATTTTTAACTACTTTGGGTAGGGGGATGAATACGAACTACCCAGTAGTTAATTTTACTACCTGTGGGTGGTTGGAATTTTAACTACCTACTGGTAGTTAATCTGATAACTACTATTGGTGGGAAAGTTTTCTATCTAGAATGGTTATTCTAACTATTTTAATTGGTAATTCAAAGGTGTCCCATCTAACCACTCCAAGTAGCTATTTTACCTCTAAAGATAGTAATGACATGTGGACCACAAAATAAGACAATGCAGAAAATAATTTCAATATTTATTAAAAACAAAACAAAACATAAATATTTATATATATAGTTCAGAGCATTTGTGCTTTTAGCAAATTGCAATACAAGGTTTCTTACCAGGAATAAGTACATTAGCCTGCACAAAACAATGTCAATTTTGTGAAAATCGATGGATTCTAATAGTTGAAAATTTGACCCAATGCCAGGGAATCTCATCAGACTTCAAATGTCTTAAAAGGACACTAAAACTTATTTCATCCAAATTGATTATATAACCAAAATGGTTGTCGCAATCTGATTTGTCAATTTTTAAAAACAGCGATAAACTGAAATGGAGTGTCATTTGACCTCAGACGTCTTTAAAAAGCAAAAATGAGCAATAAAGAGCGTTCCTTTAAACATATGTAGCAAAATTGGACAAAAGTAAAACTAGTAATGCATGGTTAATATTTTGGATAGGTGCTGTGGGCATCAAATTATTTATAAATGGGCTACTAATCAGCAATAAAGAGCTTTATTATATTCTTAAAACATAGATGTAACTTTGTCAGGAGTTATATTGCAGCTGCTGTTTATCCCAGATAATTAATTATTTAAATGACTTGAAGGGTCGCAAATAACGCATTCTTAACATGAGCACTGATGCTACCCAGCTAAGGTTGTGCATAAAAAATTGCCCTAGGTCAAGTTTTTTTTGGTTGCTCATATTAGAGTGAATCTGTTTTACCAAGAATCAATAAATTTATGTATATATAAAAAAAATGGAAGAACTAAGTGCCATAACTCTGGTAGAAAAGATATCTGACAATCCCTACTTTTGAACTCAAATGAGATATTGTTGTGAAAGATCCATATAACCAATATGAATGGAATTTGTTGAAGTTTGTTCATGTTATCATGCCAAAGGTCACATATAACATTACAAAACTGATATACTAAGGGCTATAATTCAGGTAAAATAAATCTTCAAACTCAATTGATATATTCATGTGAAAGGTCCGCATAAAAAATTACTGGTCTTTCACTGGGTCTCTACTTTATTCCAAAACAATCACGTATTGGGACGTTTTTATCTATTTTAGAGATTTTTATTTGTTCAAACATATTTATATATATTAAAAAAATTCACTTTGTGGGCTTTGCAATACTAATGGGAGTGCATGAACTAATGGTTGTATTGTTTATATGCAGTTGTGGACTACACAAGAGTCGATAAATAATTCCAAAGAACATAACATGTTCATGTTCAAAATATTGTTTTATAGCTTTAACCAATAATACAAAATACGGAAGCACCCTTCAGACATGATATCAGTCTTCAACCCAGAGAACATTACGGGCATGGATTAGTATCCCTCGTCACAACTGGGCGGAGCCACTCTCCCGTATCATTCATTACGAGCATCGAGACACCAGGTGCGTGGCATCCGAAATAGTATTGTAGCCTCTTGCATACCATTTCAGTCGAGTAGAGTCACAACAGCCCTCGCACCTCGCATAGCCATTAGCCAAAAGATAATTTTATAATTTTGTGTAGTCCACTTGAGGTATCGTTATATGCAGTGAAAGAATATATTAATCACCAAATTTGCCAAAATTGCCTTAGATAATGTTCGGCTTACAAGGAAAAATACTTGGCATCACCATTTTTTGTATGGGTATCACGTAAATCCACAAAAGCAAGAGTATAGACAATCATAATTGAGAACGCTCTTGTGTACTGCTTTTTTAGCCAACAATTGCACATTATTTCATTATATTTAAAGTGGATAAAAATAATACTCATATAGTTTGACGAGATACAGGCTTATTTTCGCTCGAATGTATAATTCAGCAAATGGGGGAACTTCGCTAAAGCTCGGTTCCCATTTGGAATTTATTTACTGAATCATACTCGCGAAAATAAACGATGTATCTCGTCAACAGTATTTATGGATATTCTATATTTAACCACTCAATCAACTCATCGATGCGATGCCCGAGAGTGATAACAACTTCCCCCCCTTGTGTCGTCATTCTCTGGGGATCAATTCCACCAAGTACAGAATCGCAAACAAGTACTTGTAAGGGCAATTGAACATCATCACCATTATCAAAATGAAACTGTTTCCACATAAATGCGGCCGACCTAACCAGCAAGCAAGATTGTCAGTGATCATCTGACAGGTAGAGAAAACATTCAATACCATATTGGTCAATGACATGGTACCACACGTCATTCGGAATATGTAGCAATGACTGGCAGTCTAACAAAATGTGTTGTAATTCATGCCAGGAGCATTGATGATATAGACTAGCTTGTGTGGGTATCGTGCTTTGCTTTCCCAGTATATACCAAAATCAACAAATAAAATCACAAATGTGGCATCAGATTTCTCCCCAGATGTACCGTTATGAAACTACTGAAATGTGCCAATATTTGGTATAAAACAAAACAACGAGTATGAGGCTCTTGGGTTTGGGAGAAAAATAATCCATTATGACCTGGGATGTGGGCATAGAAAAATCTTATCTTCGGGGCCAGCTATTGGGTCCGAACAATCGGTCGAAATATCTTGTCCCTCGGGTGAGATCTTTCCATCCCCACACCCCAGGTCATGATGGATAATATTATTCTGGTCTCAACTTAACTTCAGCTGAACACGCACTGCGCCCATAATTTTTTGCATTCAGAATTTGTATTTCTGTTAAAGTTACAAAGAGCATATATAGTTAATGAAAATGTCCCTGGATTCTAATCACATGTTCACGGCATGCATGTGTTATCAACTGCTATGTACAGATGACCAATCAGCCATGACATGAGGATACACCTGTTGTGTCTTGTCAATACATACGAACGTACAAGTTTTCCATGTGTACATCACCTCCATACACATGTGTATAATCAGTTCTAATTAAAATTAGGCTCTAGAATAAGTTACACATAACAGAGTCTTAATGAATATAACTATCAGTCAAATAGCCATCGTTATAAATAGCTTCTGCATACAATTCCTGCTGTATAACATCAACTCGCAGTGTTACGATGGACAGAATGCTATCTCCTGTCACTTTCATTTTGGCGATAAGAAAAACGGGTGCTTACTGTTGCAATTCTTGGAAATACTTAATTCTATTCTCCTTGATGGGTATTATTGATCAATTATGGACTCTTCAAGTATACACACATTAGTGTTAAATTAGTTGTTGTAATCACCAAATTTGTGAACACTGTGAAAATAGCAATGTGACTAGATATGACATAATGACAGGAAACTTATTATGCTATTTTAGCTATGTGTCGAAAAACTCTGGATTCAATGAAAATCGTCAATTGACTGATTGGCTTGATCACTTTACTGTTAAATGTTGTAATAAATTCAAAAAGGCGAGGATGATCCTCCAGGGAGGTAATCTCAATCACTTGAATATCCTAATTTTTAGGATATTCAAGTGATTGATATTACCTCCCTGGAGGATCATCCTGACCATTTTTAGGATATTCAAGTGATTGAGATTACCTCCCTGGAGGATCATCCTCGCCTTTTTGAATTTATTACCTCATTACTCAATCACATTAAATATGGCCACAAGCATTTCTCTCACCAGTGTCACACCCGTTGACATCAACTTCCCCACACCCAACGTGTCCCTCACTATAGTAATCCATGTTGACAACTTACAAAGGGGAACTAAATGCACACGCACAAATATGGAACACTAAACCTCAGCACAGCACCTCAGCTCGCAAACAAAGAGAGAGATAGCGCGGATCCTCATTCTCCGCTCACCCTACCACCAGTAGGCACTAACAAGAAGGACTTTAATTAGTCGCCTCCAATTTATGTTAAATGTTGTGCTTGTCTGATGCTGATGTAAAGATTCTTGGTGGTAATGGAATTCCAAGATATTTTCCTTAGACTCTTTAATGCATACCGGTAGCTTGTTCAATTTATATAATTATATAATACACACGCTTCACACATCTCAATGATATAGTGAAATTAATACACAAAATAATAGAAACAAATCTTCAAGGTGACATGCAGCAGTTTTTAGAGTGATCTGGGCCCCACATATTAATGTTCCATGATCCCAAAAAGTGGAAACCCGAAGGTTGTGTTTGTGTAACAACCACACTTTTCAGTTAGATGAGAATCCATCCTATATTTTATGAGTTCAAGGAATACTATTTCACAAGCGGCATATTCACGTCGCACAATAGGCCTATAGCACATAGGGGATAGCCCCAAAATTGTCTATCAGATTTTTAAAATAATTTTGAGACAGGCGGTGAACTCTTCTTTTACTGGTCAAATCCTATCATTGGCTCTGTATTCAATTATAAGATACACTTTGTAAAAGAATAAATACATGTATCACTTGACTTATCATCTTGCTGAAATATGATATGTGTTGGGAGAAATAAACAGCGATTGCTTTAACCTCAATCAGTGATGTCACACAAATTTGGGGAGATAGGTAATGAAGTGTTCGGTCAAAATGCAAAACCTATCTCAAAACATTGACATGTTACGCTGCACATCAGCAGATAAGCGCATTTATAAAATAGCACGATTGCAGGATATGTTGGCTGACCAAATGGGCAACCAATTAAATTCATTATTTTGGCAAATGATGAAACCAGTTGCATATGTCACCTTTAACTGTAGATTCAAGATCCAAACATTTTCAACGTATTATTCAGGTTTCTAAATGTATGCATTCAATATGTGATTACATGGTAATTTCAATTATAATGTCTAAGAACGTTTCATAATTTTATAGCGAACTGCTTGGTTCAGTAAAACGTTTTTAGTTTAGTTGTGGTGGATTGATGGTAACATGGTGTGACATTGACGACTTCGGGTTTATGTTCAACCAATTTGCAAAGCAATGAGGTTGAACATACACTAGAAGCGGTCAATGTCATGCCATGTTACCACCAATCCACCACAATGGCGTATATGTTCTACCAACAGTCGTGGTCATTCACATTAATTTGGCACTTATTCCGAAGAATGATCAGCAGAAAATGTCAAAATCTCCTATAACTCTCTCCAACATAAATGACGTCATGAAAAGGCCATCGAGAGATGATGGAACGGTCTTGGTTTCCGTTATGTTGATGCTCCAGATGTAAACATAGAATATGTTGCGCAACTCTTTGATCAAAGACACGGTTTCTTACTGGGAGCGGAACATGGAATGATTTTTAACCTGGTCACCATGTTAAGAGCATTTCCTGCAGTACATACACATGTACATAAGTGCAAACTGTGCGTACGATGCTGAACCTTTAATTCTTAGTACGGACACCAAACTACACTGACTCAAGCTCAGAATCATTTAGGTGCTTGTTGTGTTGAACTTCTTCTCTGTACTTCCAATGTAGTTCCAAACATGTTTCCGTTATGTTGATGGCTCCAGATGTAAACATGGGATATGTTGCGCGACTTTCTTACCAACCAAAGATGTGGTTTCTTACTGGAAGCGGAACATTGTATGACTTTCATCCTAGTCACCATGTTAGAGAATTTCCTGCTATACATACACATGTACATGGATGCAACCTGTGGGTATGATGTTGAGCCTTTAATTCTTAGTATGAACATCGAATTACACTACCCGAAGCTCAGAGATCGGGATAATATTCTTCTCTGTAGTTCCAATGTAGTTCCAAACATGTTCCTACCTGCAAATAAGGGCCAAATGAGATGATGTACATGTACATTAATAAAAGTGTTTATTTAGCTCAGCTTGGACATGAGATATAATTCTCACAGAACATCATGGAATGATGAAGGTGGAAATTTCCAGTGATGGATTGAAGCGTATACCTTCTGTTAAGCAGATTCATATATCATACATTGTTCTAGGCCTTTGCCGACCCATTACAACAGGATTGGGTGCCCAAAATTGGTTATAACCAAACCGTAATATTCAGAATTTGTCATGTTTTTGTACATTAATTATATTTCGGAAAATGCTCAAAGATCTAATTAAATCTAAAACAGCATTGGACGTAACAATAATCAGTGCCATTGTAGCTACATGTACATATAACATTAAATACTAGCAGAGCATTATTTTTGTAAATATCTGGTGGAATTTCTGAAGATATTTTTGGCATGCCTGCATTATTGATTGGAGTACAGTAATGCCCTAAGTAATCGGCCTCTTAACTAAAGCAGAATTATGGGTAACTTTTCAGGATTTAGTCGGAAATATGGCTTGTTGCCATTCATCGGAAAGCTCTCGGGGGGGAGCTTTCCGATGAATGGCAAAAGGACAAAAACTCTTATTGTTAGCGCCTGATTTACAAGGTGATATGTTCATACAGACAGACTGGTAGATGAATGACAGCCCTTGACTGCATGTATTATTATATGCCCTGAACGTCCTTCAGGGGTCGGGGCATAATAAATCCGCATTCCAGTATACCCATCATTCGCTTCATTAATATGGGTACAGATATTAATATTATATAGATCTGGTTTCTAATGGATAGTTGGTCTGAACATGATCAAGGTATTATATACATGTACCGGACTACCAGTACATGTATTTGCCTAATATTAACAGAATTTTGTTTCTCTCGAACAAGTACATAAACAACATACTCAAAATCGGCAAAAATCGGAAAAAGGGAAATTGTTTATTTCCGTGAAATAATTTTGGGGAAATTTTATCAAATCATCAATTTATGGATTTTCATATAACAAAATCAAATTGACAAATCCTACAAATATCATACATATTTTGTTGTCCTCACTATCATGAATCCAGAACTGAAAACCATTTCAAGGTTTATTGAGTATTTTTCAAGTTGTGTGCCTCCAAAAACGCGAATTTACCTCATTTCTGAGCCTAAAATTTGAAGAATGAGCCAAATATCATATTTTATGGTTAATTATTTAAAAAACTAACGCAAAAGACAGAGATTTTTCCCTGTTTTTGTAATTTCCTCACAAGATAAAACACAAAAGATGATTAATATGTGCACCTACATGTATGGTTAAGAAGAATAAAATATTCTCAAACAAAATGTGTGTTCCATTGCATGGACTTAGCCAAATTTGCCACTGACACAGAACTCGTGTGATGAAACGCAATATTTGAGGTCATGTAAATCAATAAATTGATATCCATATGCCCTGCTTTTCTTATTACCTTTTAAGTAATAAGTATACTAGATTGAACAAATTGCAAAAATATTAACAAACCATTGTTTAAGAAAATCAACTTATGGCCCTTTGAATCCTTGGTCTTAACTTGTTTCCAAAAATGCCATGTTGAGAAATTTTTGTTCATTCAAAAAGGTATTTGGGCATAAAGAGAAAAAACAAATGGTGTTTTAGTGCGTAAAATTATTCGAACTTTCCTCCCACAACACTTTAGTTCCTGTTGCGTTATTAAACAGCTTAATACGTTACTGGACGTTTATTTAGAATGTTATTGCTATGTTGATTAAAAATAATTCCAAAATGACAATTTGACATTTCACTGCCAAATTACGACAAAAAGGATTATAGCGTTGTCAATGTATATAAACACAAAAAGTTTTAAGTTACGTATGAAAGAACAATACATGCAGAAGCTGATAATATAATGTTGTATGATTCAAGATGCTTGATTTTGAAGTTTTTGTTGATATGCTTTCCCCTACCCAATGTTTCTGCCATTCAAATTTGTAGTAAATTATCCGAAGTGATGAGAGAAATCCAGTGACATTCATTGGTATAACCATTGATATGTTATTTTCTCAAAAAAAAACTAATATAAGAAGATAAAATACTTTTACACAATAACTTTTGTTAATTTTTCTGAATATGCACAAAAACTTTTAAAATATTTACAAAAACATTCCAAAATAGCATTTTCGGAAAAGAGGCTAGACTAAGAGTTCATGGAGCCATAATTTAATTTTCTTCACAAATGTATTTAAAAATTCCATCACAATTTGTTCTATCTTGTATTCTTAAAAGGTTACGAGAAAGGCAGAGCATATAGATTGTAATTTATTCAGTTACATGACCCCAAATATTGCATTTCATCACACGAGTTCTATGTCAGTGGCAAATTTGGCTAAGTCCATACAATGGAACACACATTTTGTTCGAGAATATTTTATTCTTCTTAACCATAGATGCACATAATAATAATTTTTTGTGCTTTATCTAGTGAGGAAAAGCCCTGTATTTTGGGCTCGTTTTTTAGATAATTAACCATAAAATATGACATTTGGCTCATTCTGCAAAATTTTGGCTCCGAAATAAGGTAAATTCGCGTTTTTGAAGTCACACAACTCGAAAAATAATCCAAAAATCTGGCAATGGTTCTCAGTTCTGTGTTCAGAAAAGTGAGGGTAACAAAATCGGCATGATATTTGAAGGACTTGTGTATTTGATTTTTTTAAATACGCTAAAGAAAATCCATAAATGGATGATTTGACCAAAATTTCCCAAATTTATTTCACGAAAATCACCAATTTTCCTTTTTTTTCCCGATTTTCGCTGATTTTTAGTATGTTGTTTATGGAGGGTCTATGTACCTATTCCAGCAAAAAAAAAAAATCTGTTGCAATTAGTTCTGGGTAAAACCATAAAGGCACTGGACTAATATTAGACAAATGTTGTTGAGATACGTCTAAGAAAAAAATGTTTCCGATAATAAATTTCCGGTGATAACAACGATCTAATATCGATAATATATAGAAACATAAATAATTTGAGTCAAAGATGTATTTTGTAAATGCTCAGGTTAATACCGTTCGGCCGCGGTGTCAGAGTTTGTAACTGCAGTTGAGCGCCGCGGCCGAACGGCAAGTACACCGTGGCCCAACAGCAAGTACACTGCGGCCGAAAGGCAACTACACCGCAGCCGAACGGCATGTACACCGTGGTTAGATTTCTGGTTTGCATCGTCTTTTTTCAGTTTAATGAACGTACACCGCGGCGCGGCAATTACTTCATGGCCGAACGGCAAGTACACCGCGGCCCAACTGTAGTTAGGCGGTGGAGCCGCGGTGTAGTTGCATTTCAGCCACGGTGGCAACGCTAACTGCACCGCGGTTAGGTGGACACTTGTTTTGTCAAGCAGGGTATTATAATGTACCTACATGCTTATCATTGTTGTTAGATACAGGAAACACCTGGAAATACAGTTTGTTTTTCTGATCTGTGTTTACCAATTAAGCATGTTATTGCTTGAGTCTTAATGGTACACAGCAAGAGTTTGCACCAAAAAAGGATAGTGGAATGGGATTGAAAGGCAGTTAACACAGTTACCGTATTGATGAACGGCTAAAAAATAAACTCCGAAATTTTGAAAAAAAAACATGAGAAAGGGGGGTGGGTCCGCAAAATTTTGATGAATTTTTTTGCACAAATGGGGTGATGGTTTTCTCGGGGTGTGAATTTTTTTTTTTGGCCCTACCGGTATATGTGCAATATTTTTCCAGACCCCCCTGGTCTGAGGTTATTTTTAGGGTCGGTCGACGTGCGGAAACATGTATCTTTTTTCATTGGCCTAAGTACATAGTTTTTCACAATTTACGTAGATCCGTCCTCTGCGCGTTTATATGTTGAAATCAACTGTAAACAATAGAAAGATGGGGAGAGTGTGCAGTGTGCACATGCACGTAGCATTGGGACTGTTTTAATTATCTACTTGGATTAACTGTTTTAAAGAAATTTTTTCAACACACAGAAAAAATAGATATGATATGAAGTATAAGATATGAGCTTTGTGTTCCGCAATGCTGTATAATTTGAATGTTGTGTTGAGTGAACGGCGTGTAAACAATATACTGTAGACACATATTGAGGAAAAATAATTGAAAACAAATTCAATCCTATACTACCCTGATTCTACTACTATAACCGATGGTGAAGACACTGTTTTTGGTGTTATTTTTCATGTCTATTTTCTAACTATTCCAATATCAAATGGGGTAACAGGTGTGTTATAGCCATGTTGGTACAGACATTCTACATAATTATATCGTTTATGACTATTAAAGCATTGTTTGTGTATATTTCATTTTATTACTAACATGGCAATAGTTGATTCACCTAAAGCCACCTATCACAGAAAGTGATAGGCATTTTTCAATACCAATTGTCATCATGGATGCCATTTTGAATAGAACAATTTGCTCCAAGCAGGTTTATCAGATTTTGATTATGTTATAGAGGATATGATTATTATTCCTCTTCAAAATGGAATAAAAACCAACTTACATGTAGTCCAAATATTTTCTAGATCAAAACTTTTATCGACAAGACTATTTTGTCTTTTCAGCATTTATCCCTGACCTGGAGCTCTTACCATGTTTGCCATTTTCCCAAATTTCATCTTGTGACTCAGAGGCAGGTGATTTTAATTAAACTGATGGAGAAATAAAATTTAAAAAATTTGAGTGACAGTTTTCAATATCGTTCCTTTTTATTAGAAGTAGAAACATATTTTCCCAATTTTCATTTCGGTCCTAAATTAGTGTTTCTCCGGCTCGGAGGTTAACAAAATATTAGATATGAGTCGAGGACCCCACCAATCAAAGCTCAGAGTTATCAGATATCAATTTTTCATATCTTTTATTTTTCACCACCTGGGTAGGAGGTACTCAATCCGATGATCAGACACTCCTATATTACTATTTCTTTTGTTTTGGGGGCAAATTTTTTTTTTTTGAGTCGAGGAACCCACCCATCAAAGCTCAGAGTGATCAGATAGCAATTTTTGAAGTTTGTTATTTCTCGAGTTGTATAATATGTGGCCCAGAAACACGTGGTCAAACTGAGGTTCTCGGACAAATTGCGGAAGAAAATGGATAACTCTAAAGTCAAGTGGTAATACGATCAAATTTTGATATACTAGTACTTTAGTGATGATACTACCATATTTTGTTGAAAGAATGTTGGTAAACAACAAGTTTTGAGTAATTTGATACCATAGTTGACAGTGATTAGCATTATTTTATTGCAATACATCGATTCTGATAACTAAAGCATATTTTGAAGAAATGTTGTAGCTTGATGATATGGGTACTGTTTGATTGGCTTGAGTATATTTAAAAACAACTACGGAATTTAACTAACTGCAGTTCATCGACAGCCAACTGAGAATTATTGACTACTAAATTGTGATTAGAGTATATTTGAGAAAAATCAATGTTTTCCAAGAATCAATGTAAATGACTAAAATTCATGTTGACATTGTGTAACAAACTGGAAAACTGTTCTATTGTTACATCCATGTCAACAGAGGCTATTATTCTCGCATGGACAAATAAGATCCAATGGAAACACATTATCGCGTACCAAAAATGATAGGGATGCTGGTTTGCATATATGTTTTGAGACCCCTTTTCTCGAATTATGTAAACATAAATTTTAGGGTTCGAATGAGCCATGTCCGTTTAATGTCTACATCTGTCTTAATTATTTATAACCCTTCTATGACTGGAGCTTCTTGAAATTTTGCGAAAACCCTGTGCCAATCATGCATTCTCTTACATATGCGAAACTCCATTAGGGATCAATGACAAATATGTTTGTAGTAGATATGTGGTCAAGAAAATGATTTGATGTCTTTACTGTGCTGCTCAGAGCTTGTCACATAACTTGCAATGTGACACCGTAATTACACGACGCCTTAGATAGTGAACTATTCTGATAGACCTATTTTATTTGTTGAAAAATACTAGCGATATAACAAGATACACCAATGCATTCATAGATTCAAATTGAAAGTTTCAAATATATCATGGTTTTATGTGCAAAAACATATGAATGCATTGGTGTATCTTGTTATATCGCTAGTATTTTTCAACAAATTTGTAGAATTTCAAGGATTATGAGGAGGTACTAGTACATGTAGGTGGACATATTTCATCCATGGTTTACATTTAGGGTTTTAGATCTCACATGTTATATTAGCTTATAAGGAGGGCCTGGGAATTTTCCAAAATTCAAAATATTTGTTCGAGCTCACTGTCAAAGCAAGCACATGTGAAGCAATGAAAAATCATCCTAGTGCTGAGTACGTGCCTCCATAAATCTGATATAGAATTTTTTTTAGCATACATGTAACTCGCAGACTTGTACCATATACATGTACCTCGCAACCATGTAACACTAAGAGTGCAGTGCATTTCTCATCGATCACGCTAATGGGCATATTGAATAACTTTTCTGAATGTGAAAAATTAATGATTAACGATTAATCATTCAGAGATATCATAATATACATGTATGTTTGTCCAGGCATTCTTGAAATGTACTTGCAAAGTACAATAATTTGTCCACCTGGCAATTGCACCCAATTTGCCCCAGTACCAGGGACGTGGCAACAGGGTGATTGGGGGGGGGGGAGTATCTTGTTCTCATTGCTTGATTTTCGAACCAGAAATTACAAGTGCCCATTTAGTAGGAAATTTCTATTTTTAGACTAACAGTAGCATATGTTTCTATGTCATTTTAGCACTGCTGCACGTTTCCAGTACCTGCAAATCATGTATATTGAACTTCCTTCCGTATTCATGTTTCAAAATTAGTTTTTTATCCAGCCAGAATGCACTTTTGAGATATCAACCCATATATAGAATTTGAGTAGTTTTTAGTACATGATACATGTACCTATGAAAGGGAGAAAAAAAAAATATAAATATTCAACCTCAATCGTACTAAAATCAATTGTTTTTGTCTTCCATTAAAGACATATTATGGACTTGTTTGGGTGCGTGAAGTGACCAGTTAGTATGCTCAGGCATTACGCCAACCTGGGAAGGGTACCATTCTGCTAACTTTCTACTAAATTTCAAAGAAATCGACGAAACCACTTCATAGAAAATATCGTCTGAACTACGATCAACTGTAAATATTTACATCTCGATTCGGGACGCAACTATCGACAATAAAAACATACAAATGATTTCTCCATCGAGAGTCATTGCATTGAATTAAAATAACAGAATGACGATGTGTGTTGTCAATTTGGATTAATATTCGTAAAAAATAACTATGGTAATTTGAGCAAGATTATTCTCTATTTCTATTCACATCACTTTAATAATCATTCAGATTCTATATACAATGAAGATCTGCATAATTTTTTCACATAAAAGCAGAGAGAAATAGATATAACAACATAGAGATAATACATAGAGCATATATCGGTAAAGGAGGTGCCACAAATAGATGTGAGCTAAAAAGCTTTTTGTACCAGAAAAATGACTTTGAAACAGAGTATATCTGCAATATTATGCCATTGTTTTGGCATTCAAATGTGAAAAACTATAACTTCAACAGTATCATTAGGCAGCCCATTATGATAAGTGACATACCGTTAAGAGCCAAGGAGCTATGCTTTAGATTAATGTTCACTGTATCGTTTGAAAAACGTCCGCTAAAACGTGTCAGTTTTTCTTGGGAGCCAGTCGCCATATTTCTATTGTAAACACATGTTCATGATGTTGTTGTCATGTTTTAATTCGCGGCAGGTACATGAAAATCGACCATAAAAGCAATTCGATCATGCAATCGGGCAAGTTTATGATATGAAATCGATGCTTTCAGTTTATTTAAGTTGTTGGAATTAATTTAGCTGCTTGATCACCCACGATTTATGAAGTTTTGTGCTGTTTAGAGATGGAAAAGTTGATATTTTATTTTTATAATTACCAGTCTATAGTCGAAAGCGAGATTACAAGATGTCGTATTATTACGCAAATCACATAAATAGAAAACTTACATGTTTCAGAATATTGTATTATTCTAAAATCAAATAGCCTACATGTATATAAAAACATATTTATGAATAGGAAAGTACCGTATTCCGACGAAATATGTCATATTTTACGACGGACTCCTTGTGCGAGTTCACTTCCGGTCAATTCTATTTTGGTGCACTGGGAGAAAAACATTGTGGAAAAAAATACGTTTAATAACATTTGAATGTAAATTAATCGAGAAATTGTCGGTTATCAGGTACAATCATACCGGTATAGCTTATAACCCATATATATTGATGGGCATACTCAAAAGCTTGATCCCATGCGCGATTGTCTATACTGATCGATTTCCATTCGTAATCGTATTCTAGTATTGACGGATGGGTTTGTTTGTAATCATGGCCGCCCCGCCCCCATGGCATGTGTATCGGCTATCGTAAAAATAATGTTAGGATATTATGGTCTCCCATACCAAGAAAAATAGTTCCTAAGAATGTAAACAATGCAAATGGAGGACATTTTGCCATTATTCAGGATGAGAGTACTATTTTCACAGGCAGGGTATTTGGGAAAGTTCTTGTTTTTCCTCAAAATGATGTCTCCTTGTCTCTAGCCAGATTCTTATAGGACCATTTTGACTGTTCAGTTTGTTAACCATTGGAACTGGAGAAACGCCGTTTGGGGACATGATTTTTTGTCACTCTACCGCGAGTAAATTCTAACAGCTAAAATTTCTCTACTAATGACAAGATCTTTGTTTATTATTGATTATTATGTGTGAAAAATATGAAGTTGATCCATTCTATGGCCGGTGAGTAATTATTGATCATCTGGAGGTAGGGTGCAATCCGCGGTGGCCATCTTGACCAAACTTTGCCATCCCCTCAAACTCGACATAATTGTGGATTGTTCGGATATTCCACGGGATTCATGAACGTGTGTAATGACATGTTGCGGTCACATACTATGGTAGACATGTCTGCCAGTGTTTACGTTCTGTTATTTGTCATTTTAAGGATAAATGACACATTGGTGAGTGGGTGGTTTCATACTTGTATTAGTATTTAGTTGATAAATACATGTGCCTTGGTCATAATTGTTACTTTTATTGAAAATCTACTCGCCTATAGCATTTAGGGCTAATGTTGGAACTTACAAGGCGTAAGCATTGATAGTAAGTTCCAATGGATCCAACGATTGTGATGTTGTCGTACATGATATCGTAAGTTGTTCGTAAAGCATGTGATTGACTTCCCTACAATCATATCCAGCTATGATTTTTACATACATACATGTACGACAGCGATTATGCCACAATTAGTGGAAGTAGCCAAGGATATGCCACGATTTCGCATCTAAAATAAAACAGTGCTTGATAATATTTTTTGGCTTGCAACATTGTCATGAGCATGCGCAATTCAACTACTGGTTACTTCCTTTATCGATAATGGAAACTTTTCCACTTACGACAGCTGCTTACGATTGAATCGTGGTCGTCTGAACGTTCACCAATTGACTGTTTTAACTTTTAGCCCAATCATTGAATCGGGCCATTATATATCGATCCGTTGTTTACCCAGAACTGTAATATGTACAGTGACTGTGGTTGGACACACAAAATTTTTCTTCTCACATTAATCATTACTAATAAAAAAGACACTGACACTTTACTAATAGTAATACTATTATTAATATTTATTTTTAGGAAATCTACCTTTCCAATATTCGAGGTACATGTATCACCCATGATCACTTCATGATTGGACGTTAAATGTCATATTTCCTATAAAAACCTCATGCGTATGTGTTCATACGATAGTACAAAAGAAACTTACCATGGGAACGAATGCAATGTCATATTTTAATCATCTAAATCCAATTTTGTTGTTGGCATCATAATCACCTGTAGCTAAATCCAACAGAGAAGTTCCGACCGCGTGGATACAGGACGTTTCGTACCTGGACGTTTCGTACCATCTGGTACCATCTGGTCGTGTCGTACCGTACTGCCAGAGGCAGAAAGACGTGGAACCTTGATATTTCCACTGGAGTGACTGGACAGTTATCGAGAAAAGTCCGCCGTTAAAGTTCGGAATATTTTCAAACAGAGTTTAAACAACGACCACGTGGCATGCAGTTTAACCAATCAGGAATACGAACCGTTTAACACGAACATGACATTTGGAACTTATTCCCGACCCCAAATACCACCAAGAATCACCACGACCCCCACCCACCACCCCGGGGGGTGTTTCTATGTGGTATTTGGGGTCGGCCACCCACTCATGCCGTCAAATCGGTCGAAATCCTTGCCGTTCTCGAGAATGGTCCATACCCCATTTTCACCCCTCGGGTGGCACCCCCCCGGGGGTGATGGGTGGGGGTCGGGTGTTTCTAGGTGGTATTTGGCCGGCCACCCACCCATGCAGTCAAATCGGTCGAAATCCTTACCGTTCTCGAAAATGGTCCATACCCCATTTTCATACCCTCGATCGGGGTGGCACCCCCCCCCCCCGGGTGATTGGTAAGGGTCGGGCTGTGGCGGCTACCCACCCATGCCGTCAACTGGGTCGAAATCCTTACCGTTCTCGAAAATTGTCCATATCCCCATTTTCACCCCCTCGGGGTGGCACCCCCGGGGTGATGGTGGGGGTCGGGGTGTTTCTAGGTGGTATTTGGGGCCTACCACCCACCCATACCGTCAAATCGGTCGAAATCCTTACCGTACTCGAAAATTGTCCATATCCCAATTTTCACCCCCTCGGGGTGGCACCCCCGGGGTGATGGGTGGGGGTAGGTGTGTTTCTATGTGGTATTTGGGGCCGGCCACCCACCCATGCCGTCAACTCGGTCGAAATCCTTACCGTTCTCGAAAATTGTCCATATCCCCATTTTCACCCCCTCGGGGTGGCACCCCCGGGGGTGATGGGTGGGGGTCGGGGTATTTCTTGGTGGTATTTGGGGCCGGCCCCCCACCCATGCCATCAAATCGGCCGAAAGCCACATTTTTGAAAATAAAGAATAGGGAATAAGTTCCAAATGTCATGTTCGTCCATTTAACTACCTATGTAAGAATCTTTGCTACCTAATCAGTATTTAAATTACCAGCTCCAGGTTGCTAAAATGACTAGGAAAAGTAGCTAAAGAGACTAGGAGAGTAGTGAAACAATTTTAACTACCCAAATCTACCTATTTTTTTTTAGTGTGTACAAGATAGACTTTAATTGTTGACGATGTGAATGGTTTTGTACAGAGATATATATGATTGCATGGTTACATTCAATAGATTTTGTTGGTTTTATATTTTTTTGGCAATTTCTTTATTTTGTTAAAATTTGTATACATTTTGTACATTTCAGTGTCTTCTGTTCTTGAGCCGTGAACCGTCCTACTCCCGAAGAAAACGTCAGAGCGGCAAGCGGGACGATCATATTTTGGTATATGTCGTTCCTAACTCGTTGAGAGCTATGACCACGTATGGGTCTGTAGTTCCTGCACTCCACCCCAAGATGGGATGGGATGATGGGTGGGTACTACCTATATACGAGCGCCTGCGGCGCATAAGATACTATGGATGGTGGGATGGGGTGGTGGGTGGGTACTACCTATATACGAGCGCTTGCGGCGCATAAGATACTATGGGTGGCGGGATGGGGAGGTGGGTGGGTACTACCTATATATAATCGCATCCGCTTAGTTATCCTTTTCAAATGCCGCTCGCTTAAAACGATTGCATGTCTATGCGCAAGAGTGACGGCAATCTCACCGAAACTCAAACCAAGAGTGAAGTAAAATCTGACAAGTTCCTCCCTCGCTGACATTTTTAGAGTATGATGTGAACTGTACCTGAACCCCATATATATCGAGAAAAAAGTTAAAATTTCGAGAAAAAAGTTAAAATTTCGACTTTTTAATAAAAAGCTAAAATTTCGAGAAAAAAGTTAAAATTTGGAGATAAAAGTTAATATTTCGAGAAAAAAGTTAAAATTTCGAGATAAAGGTTAAAATTTCGAGAAAAAAGTTAAAATTTCGAGATTAAAGTAAAAATTTCGACTTTCTGATTTCTTTATTTTTTCACTATGTCCCTAATACGCTTCCGTAGATATGCTTAATTAGCTTCAATCAAAATAAAACATTATCTTTACACGCCGACACATTTTATTCTCCTACTGTCAGGATGCCGAAAAACCTGTTGCGAGGAAAAACAAGAAAACCATAGTCAGAAATGGTAACGCCACCAAGATCATATTATTGCTGAATAGGTCACTCTCACCGGTTTTCTGTGATAAAGTTACCCAGGTTCCTAATTTTGTGATAAAGTTACCCAGGTTGGTGAGAATTGTGATAAAGTTACCCAGGTTAAGCAAATATCACAATATCAACTCGATTTAAAAGTGACAGAGGGAAATATTGTTCAGTTTTGGCAAGTAATAGCCCTTATCAAGCATACATTAAAACATATTAGTACTGTCATTATATATAGTTCGTCATTTTGATAAAAAAAATCAATAATTTGTTGCTAAACATGAACTATTATTAACCCGGGTAACTTTATCACATTCTTCTCCAACCTGGGTAACTTTATCATAATTTCAGGAACCTGGTTAACTTTATCACAGAAAACCGGTGAGAGTGACGTATTCAGCCATATTATTAGCCATAAATAGAAATTATAATATAATTATAATATAAACTAGCTTTCAAATTCCATGTGGGAAATTTGGATACTTCCATATACCACGTTTTCCCGTTTCTCGTGTTATACATACATTCTTCAAGCTGTCTCGCTTTTTATTACACTGGCTGGTGGGCTGTTCCCATCTGCTTTCCGGCGAAAGGCGCGATTTGACATTGAATTGACTATAATATTCTCGTGTGCCAGAAAGACTCCTTAAAGTTGTGAATAAGATGAAGAATATCTATTAGATGTTATTTAACAAGTCAATCAAATAATATTATTCATTAGTTAGTTGTGAATAAGATGAAGAATATTTATTAGATGTTATTTAACAAGTCAATCAAATTATATTATTTGACTTGTTAAATAACATCCAATAAATATTCTTCATCTTATTCACAACTTTAAGGAGTCCTTCTGGCACACGGGGATGTTTAATTATCGCCGTTTGATTTGCACCAAGTGAACTCGGCGCATATATAATTGATAGAACGGACCTCTATTATGATGATCGTGTCGTTATTTGTTTAAAATGCGTATCAATTGACATATTCGCACCCGTTCCCTCGTTAAAATCAACATATTTCGCCCATTTTAGGGGACTTCCGCGATTTAATTTGCGTGATCAGGATACCCGCGCAGCAATCTCCGGGAGTGTATATATATATAACTAATGAATAACATTATTTGATTGACTTAATAAATAACATCTAATATATATTCTTCATCTTATTCACAACTTTAAGGAGTCCTTCTGACACACGAGAATATTTATCGCCGTTTGATTTGCACCAAGTGAACTCGGCGCATATATAATTGATAGAACAGCTAGACCTCTATTGTGATGGTCGTGTCGTTATTTGTTTAAAATACGTATCAATTGACATATACGCACCCGTTCCCTCATTAAAATCTACATATATCACCCATTTTAGAAGCATCCGCAAATTCGGGGACTTCCGCAAAGTGACGTCCGCAAATAGGGAACTACAGAAAATTGTCGCACCCAATGCAATTTGTAAACAAATACGTTTGACATGCGTTTTAACGAGGTGAGCTTTAATTAAATGAATGAAGCAATGCTATATATCAACTATTTGTCATGGACTCAGCCAGTGTGTCATATATATATATATATCTCATATATATTTTGAAGACCTCTGTCTGTATGTTTGTCTGTATGTTTGTATGTTTGTCATTTATACAAATCTACGATTCTCGACCGATCGGGACCAAACTTGGAACGTGTGTGTAGTTTGACCAGGCGGTGGACGTTGTCGTATTGGTGAGCCCGTGCGGCGCCCGCTTCGCGCATGCGCAGACGAGATCTCGGAAACGGGTGGAGCTATCGACTTGAAATTTGGTATTTGAATGTATCTTGCCCCGGATACGAATTTTATCGGGTCGCCGAGCCCGTGCGACGCCAGCTTCGCGCATGCGCAGACCAGATCTCGGAAACGGGTAGAGCTATCGACTTGAAATTTGGTTTTTGAATAGCCCGGACAATGTCGGGCTCATCGGCTAGTCTCATATATATTTTGAAGACCTCTGTCTGTTTGTTTGTCTGTTTGTTTGTCTGTATGTCATTTATACAAATCTACGATTCTCGACCGATCGGGACGAAACTTGGTACGTGTGTGTAGTTTGACCAGGCGGTCGTCATTGTCGTATTGGCCAGCCCGTGCGACGCCCGTGCAGCGCATGCGCAGACGAGATCTCGGAAACGGGTGGAGCTATCGACTTGAAATATGCTATGTGAATGTATCTTGCCCCGGATACGATTTTTATCGGGTCGCCGAGCCCGTGCGACGCAAGCTTCGCGCATGCGCAGACCAGATCTCGGAAACGGGTGGAGCTATCGACTTGAAATTTGGTATGTGAATGTATCTTGCCCCGGATACGAATTTTATCGGGTCGCAGAACTAAGGTCGCTTTGCGTGGTAAAAATGAAAAGTAAAAGTGAAAAGTCGGAGAATCCTATTGAAAATGGAAGTACAATTTTTGGGAAATCCGCGGCAGATTAAGAGAATCTATACTATTGAAAGTGAATGTACGATTCTATCAGATATCGTGACTGCTCGTCATTTATATTTTCACAACATATTATTACACCGGTGACTTTAAGTTTACAATTATCATAGGAATTGAGTTGGCTTGATCATGTTAACTTAACATTTAACTCACATGGGTGGTTGGGCGTCTGAGACCGTCCACAGCTCCAACTATCAAAACAATTTTGAATATTCTTCTATCAGAATATTAACGTTATGTATACTGACGTACATACAATTGTGTTCATGTTAGGAGGGACCAGTCGTATGGAAACGATAGCTCCAAACTCACAACTCCCACCAAACGCGAAAAAGCACCGTCGGTTTATATTTTGGCGAACTGTTCTCTATATCATAGAAATAATACCGCTTATCATGTTGGTGTTCGTCTCCCTCACATAACAACGCTTCAAAACTCACTGCCAAGCTGCGGCACCGGGGACACATAGTTATTGAAGATGGCTTCCAAAGTGGCAGCCATAAATTAGTTTTCCGATATGAGGTTATATTGTGTGCAGAGGTGCTGTACATGTATTTGCCATATTGTTTTGAAATATATATTAATGTATTTCGTGTACTATACCACGTTGACTTAGTTTTGTGGATGGAGAGGAGGCTGCACAAAGGGTTAAATACATTGAAATGCTACATTTCACACATAGATAGCCAACTGCCTCCGGATAGGAACTGACAAATCCCCAAGTGTACGACAGGGCTATCCCGCAGCAAAATTATACCTGAACCCCCCCAGAACTGCATCAGCTCATTAAATATACTTAACACTCACAAAAATCCATTCCCCATTAATTCACCAGTTTAAATTATTAAGATATGAAGCACAAATAAAATGAACAAGATTTCATCCTTTGACAACGTGACACGTGCATCGGGTGACATCCATTCTTCAGTTACCTCCACCTGTATAATTCCACGGTGTACTCGCTCCCCGACTCTGGAACACATTTAGCTCCACGATTCCTATAACGCTATCAAATGCTGGGGATACGAAACAATTGTGATGAAAAATGTTTCGTATGACTGGTGTACAAATCAACCCAAGTGGTAACAAATAGGGTTGTTTTGTGTATGGCATCCGTCTTCATCGGATAGAAACGGCGATGAAGACTGTGTTCCGTCATTGTCTTTCTCATATAGCTCATATGTTCTGATACTTTACTATGGAATAGATGCACACTATTTCAAACGGTAGCAGGGCATTCCCGTGACAACGAACCTCATTCAAGTTATGGAGTGTTTATATGCATACAGACGACTTAGACACTGAGCCAACACTTGGAAACCCTCGCCCATCTGCGGAATGTTGATGACTCTTTTTATGATAGAGCATAACATTCCACATCATTAAAGCTTGCTTTACATCTGAGAAGTGTCGCTTTCGAATTTATTATAAATTTTGATGTGTTTGACATTTTTGTCTGAATTGTATATCTTGATGGGGTAGGGGTAACTAATTCTCCTAATACTCAGTTGTAATACTGGGCTAAATTTTACATATAGCGCGCTGAGTTTGGTTTCAACTTGAATGGATGTTATCTGTTAATATACAACACAATTAAGCATGGATATATTATGGTATTTTTCACGTATTTAAAATAATTTGTTATTAAAATTTTGCCAGGAGGGGATAAAACTCACACGACACGACCACAATGTCGGTGATGTCAGTAGTTAGTCTCCTATTTTTTGTGAAGCGTAATGGCCAAGTCAGTTTTTGTATAAAGTGTGAGGGTATACATTGAGAAATCTGACGCAGGGGTGGAATGTCTTTATATGCCAATCGTCTTTTGACAGACATTTTTATGGGCTAAGTTAAAGTTGATTGGTCATTTATCAATGTCATGGAACGCTGAAATTAAAATAGTTTTATTGTGGAGCTAATTAATTATACTTTCCAAAATTTATCAATAAACATAACTAAATAATAACATAATAGGATACAATATTAAAAATCGATTTGTTTGTAGTGAATTGGCTAACGCGAAGTCATAAAATAAGCTATCTGCAAAGACAGCCTGCTCAGTATTGACACGAATTTGGAATCATTCTATTTGTTTTCAATACATCTACTAATGAAAATTTATTGAAAGGAAATGGCATCACATCTTCGATTGTCATGTCATAATAATGAGACATATGTTTTTAACTAAAACCTTGTTGGCAAATTCTATGCATTGATCAACGGGCAGCAGCTATAATACCTTTCTAACTAAAAATATGTTTAGATTGGTCTGAAAAGCTGGTGATACACATACAAATTAATTTCGTCCCTGGATTAATAGTCACTAACAACTTCAAACCGTTGAAAACATTTTTCGAAAATTTGGGGTGATGTGCTCAACCCTTCCAGCCCTATTACTTTTATGTAAATCGATGAACAAACGAAACTAAATAAACAAACAAACCAAATGTAAGACTCAGCATATAATCAAGTACAAGTTATTCTTGCTACCAGCAATATGCTTGAATCGTGGGCGGAGTTTGTACATCAGAAATCCGACACATCGATGCAATACAGGCAAGTCTGGCAGTTGGTTAGATTAACTGCAACGCGGTATAGTACTTTGCCAACGGATGATAGTAAAGCTTGCGACTCTAACAAATTCAAACACCTTCAACAAGTGTCCCCGAACTTTACACTGAAACACGAACCGCGGACTTTCTCTTATTGAAATGTTTCTCTTTTTCTCTGATATTTTTTCCGCGGAAAGGTCCCACAAGATGGTCGCGCAATGGGTAAGCTGGGTCTCCATAAATAGGATAGGGTAGGATAATTTATTTACAATAAACACATGAATAATACAATGGCAGTAACACATACTGAGATAAAGCTGTATATTTTTGGTGGTTAGCATAGCCTTATCGGGCTATCTTCCTGCTACCCCCTAAAACAAGTATCACTATAAATAATTAAATAGATGGCTTGTATTTCATATCCACGCACACGTACAAACTATAATCATATATAAAACTATTTATAACTTTGCATTTAGGGCATTGGTGTGGTTGTGAGACAATAATACTATTTCCCCATCATCCATTGTCATCCGATCTTGCAAGAGCGGGAGCAAGTTATCCCCCCTCGCCAGCATCCGAGGATCGTGCCTCTTACCCATCAACCCAAAAATGTGCACTACAAGGCCGTTTTCTGCCACAACACTTTCAGTTGTTTTGAATGTGTCCGATTATGGCAATTGTATACGATCTGCTGATTTTGTTGGAGGGGTAACATATCGGCCGTACTGTACAATCGATAAATCCTCAACAATTTGGCGACGATGACCCTGTTTCTGAAGTACATGTAGAAACTGACAGGAATGGTCTAGATATCTTAGCAGGTGTTCATGGTTGCGATGCTGTCAAGGGTCTCGTTGAGAATTTGTGAAAGTGAAGCCAGTAGTCGTAACGTGATACACAAACCAATATGTGTACTCTCGCCACATGTGAAATTCTCTGGGAGACGAAGTTCTCGTGCTAATATCAGCGCAATATCTTTATTCTCAAAATCTAAATAGATTGGTAATGTGCTCTTCATTAAAACGTGGACGGAAGCCAAATATACAGAAACATCACTGTCGTGTCACGACGCTTGCATTATGATAATCATATCAGCGTCATCTCCCATAGCGATTAAGATCCTCAATTAAGTCGGCCATATGCCGAATAGTAGAACCTCAGCATGCGTTATCTTCTCATTGGTTATCAGAAGATTTTAATTTTCGTCTTTGTTACACGTTTCGTTATGCTACACGTTTAACACAACTCATCTAAACGGTTTGAACATATACTATAGTGGGTTGTCACGTGAGTGAGTTGACTTTCGCAGTCAATGGCAACAAACTTTAAAATGTACACGTACCTGTGGTTGAACCTGTCTATTGTCCACATGTACTTATACTCCTGTTCAACTGATATTCTAATCGATGCTTCATTTCCACAATTTGGGGCTTACGGGTGCTGGACAGAGTGACATTATGAATACAATTGTTTCCATTGACAGAAATTTATAATCTATTCACGGTGCCTGTATATTACTATTACCGTAGAATTCATTGCTGTGGTCGTTCCTATTGTAGACAACCACCTCCCGTATGGCGTAGACCTTGCGCAGATCAACGTACCACCACGGGTTATCTATGCTCCCGGAATGCACGGCCGTGTTACCATGATCACTCCACCTCTTATTACCGTCAACGCCATCATTCTTATTGAAGTCATTGTATATCGAAGATATTCCCGTGGGCTGATCACGGGCCACGTTATCTGAAAACACAAGGTTGATATAAGTTTTAGAGAACGTGTCGCCCAATCTGTATTGAGAAGTGTATCGATTATTATGCATGTACATTACTTTAAAGACACGGGCGGCGTTCGTTGCGGAATTATTCATGTTTGTTCAAATCGCCATCAACAGAAGGAATATTAAAATATATATAGTTTTCTTCATATGCCAAACATAATCAGCGAGTAAATAGTATATTATCGTCAAGACGTACGATGTTGTATGTAAACAAGAGCATGTTCGTGTTACAGAAGTTTTGCATCTGTTTACATAACACAGCGCAATTATATCAATCACAAACAAATGATATAAACGCTCTTTATTATTCCTATATCAGGAAAACGGTAAAAAATAAGGGTCCTACTAAACAACGAACACAAACGAACACAGGTCTTGCACATCTTGCATAACTTTTTGGTGTATATGATGTAATTTCGCATATTTAACAAAGACATTGGTCCCTAATTATATAGAAATTAGTGATAATTATTCCTGATATTTCGCGGATAAGCGAAAATGATGAGCAACTTCGGTGTGCAAACGCATGCCAAATTTACTTATATATCGACGGTGTCATCGTAAAATGTTGAGTCATTCAATAAAAATTTCACTCTGGCCTACCGGCTCTCGCGAACTATCCCTACGTCATTGCAACTTGTTACGTAAAACACTCCTCGGTTCCAACACAAATTGTGGAAGGCCAGATTCATGTTTATCAACATAGGTCACTTTCGAAAATAGAATGAATTCGGTCTGGCTTCAATCTGCATGTTGCCTTATAGTAAACTCTGATTTAGATTGTTCTGAAGTTTCCTATACCTTTTGACCCAAACTGAAATGATGTGACCGCGAATCTGCCACTCTCATGTAATATAGACCTTTTGCAAAATCCTGGTTACGTACACGAATGGGGGAATTATGTCAGAGACTGTTCATTAAATCGCGATATATACGGATGAGGGGATTATGTCATTTAAGACCAAATTTTCAAATTATTACCGGCGACATCACATACACATCGAGAGGGTGCACCTTACTTGGCCCATATAAAAATGTACCTGGGTAAATATTGGTGTTTACCTAGGTATACCCCGGTACATATAGGTTTTACCCTGGTTCCACCCAGGTCGCACCCAGGTTACACCCAGGTTACACCAGGTTACACCCAGGTAAATCAGGGATTTATATAGATTTACCCAGGTGTTTTCTATATATGTTAGGTATAAACCCCAATTTACCCGGGTTTTTACGGATTTACACCCAGGTATTTACACCAGGTATTTACACCCAGGTATTTACACCAGGGTTTCGCCCAGGTATTTACTACAGTGTTCACCCGGATATATACACCTGTGGTATTTTGTTAAACTGTATAATCTGCATTGAAGTCACCTTATTAACCCTTTCTATACTACAGCACCATTGGCGTGTAGTTACCTTATTAACCATTCTATATTAAATCATTAATTGACAGGTAGTTACCGTATTAACCCTTTCTATACTAAGTAACATTGGTGAGTAGTTACATTATTAACCCTTTCTATATTAAAGCACCATTGATGTGAAGTTACCTTATTAACCCTTTCTTTATTAAAACATCATTGACGCGTAGTTACCTTATTAACCCTTTCTATATTAAAATATCATTGATGTGTAGTTACAATGTTAACCCTTTCTATAGTATAGCATCATTGACGGGTAGTTGGCTCCTTAACTCTGTATATATCAAAGTATCATTGTCGTATATAGTTACCTTATTAACCCTTTCTATACTAAGTACCGTTGGCGTGTAGTTACCTTATTAACCCTTTCTATATTAAAGCATTAATTGACAGGTAGTTACCTTATTAACACTTTCTATACTAAGTATCATTGGTGAGTAGTTGCATTATTAACCCTTTCTATATTAAAGCGCCATTGGCGGGTAGTTACCTTATTAACCATTTATGTATTAAAGCATCATTGACGTGTAGTTACCTTATTATAACCCTCTCTATATTAAAGCATCATTATTGCTGGGTAGTTATCTTATTAACCCGTTCTATACTAAGTATCATTGGTGAGTAGTTACAGTATTAACCCTTTCTATATTAAAGCATCATTGACGTGAAGTTACCTTATTAACCATTTCTGTATTAAAGCAGCATTGACATGTAGTTACCTTATTAGCCCTTTCTTTATTAAAATATCATTGACGTGTAGTTACCATGTTAACCCTTTCTATATTAAAGCATCGTTGACGGGTAGTTGCCTAATTAACCCTCTATATACTAAAGTATCATTGTCGTGTAGTTACCTTACCAACCCTTTCTATACTAAGTATCATTGGCGTGTAGTTACCTTATTAACCTTTTCTATATTAAAGCATTAATTGACAGGTAGTTACATTAAACAACCCTTTCTATACTAAGTATCATTGGTGAGTGGTTACATTATAAACCATTTCTATATTAAAGCGCCATTGACGGGTAATTACCTTATTAATCATTTTTGTATCAAAGCATCATTGACGTGCAGTTACCATATTATAACACTTTCTATATTAAAGCATCATTGACTGATAGTTACCATATTAACCCTTTCTATATTAAAGCACCATTGTCGTGTAATTACCTTATTAACCCTTTTTACGTTGAAGCAATAATTGACAGGCAGTTACCTTATTAACCCTTTTTATAATGAGTATCATTGGTGATTAGTTACATTATTAACCCTTTCTACAATAAAGCATCATTGACATGTAGTTATCATAGTAGCCAGTTATATATTAAAGCATCATGGACGGTAGTTACCATATTAACCCTTTCTATATTAAAGCACCATTGGCGTGTAATTACCATATTAACCCTCTCTATATTAAAACATCATTGACGTGTAGTTACCCTATTAGCCCTTTCTATATTTAAGCATCATTGACGTGTAGAACTTTATCTTATTAACCCTTTCTTTATTAAAGCATCATTGACATGTAGTTACCTTAGTAACCATTTCTACACTAAAGCATTATTGACGGGTAGTTACCTTATTAACCCTTTCTATATTAAAGCATCATTGACAAGAAGTTAAATTATTAACCTTCTATAATAAGTGTCATTGCCGTGTAGTTAGTTACCTTATAAAACCTTTCTATATTAAGACGTCGATCATTGACGGGTAGTTGTTACCTTATTAATCATTTATGTATTCAAGCATCATTGACGAGTAGTTACCTTATTACTTGAAGTTTATTATGACAGTATGACAATACACTACCCCGGACAAATGAAGCAATATCATACTTTATCTAACAGCCTAGCTATAATTAGTGAACATTAAACTGACAAACAGACAATTTTCAGGGCCATTATTTAATATTAAAGGGATACAAAATAAAGAGATTTCTAATTATCAGTAATAATTATTCTCTAAGTGATACTTATTATTTCAAATAAATGATTGCATATACTATAGTAGACCATATACCAACAGGAAAATATTAGTGAATACAATTATTGTGTTTCAAAATTCGTTTCGTTTCGTTTCTGCAGCCAAATTACAATCTTAACTTTTAGTTATCGTTCTTCAAAATGAAGCGCGGATAATTTCTTGTGGTATTTTGAGTTAATTTTGTCGCGAATCAACGCGGATTGACAGAAGGAAATGGTGTATTGGCTACAAACGGATAAGCTGTGGACTTATATATAAGATTCGCCGATCTCTCCCCATGGATGTGCGCAAATATCGAAAAAGAGTGAATTTCATGTGACAAAAAATATTTCAATTCCCGGAACAGTAAGAATTAAGCTACGATAACGAAACGGATCAACTATAGTATTGAACAGTACCTCAGCTACCTGGCCATAACCAGAATATTTTCTCAAAATTGAATTTGTGGTACCGGTACAATCATGATGTAGTGCCAGTGGCCTGCTCATAATGCACCTGTCCAGAAGAAGAAGAATTGAGAAGTTTGAAGATCATGGACTACGCAGACACCATCTGGGACCCTAGGTCAACATGACCGCTTTCGCAGATTGCTGCTGTAGAAGGATACGCACTACGTTCATGACTGAACTACTGGGACCCCTACCAACAAAATCACTTCGACAAGCTGGAAAGAATCCAGCGTAGAGCAGCCCGTTTCATTAAAAGAGACTATAAGAGCAAAGAAGATGGATATATGACCAAGATCCTCTACGAGCTAGATTTACCAACATTGCAGAAACGGCGGAAAATAAATCGGCTGCGATTCATGAGTAAGGTGGTGGGTGGATTGGTCCCGGCTATACCACCTAATCAATACTTTACACCCGAAACAAGGCGTCTTAGATCGCAGAGCAAAGTTCTGACAGGCTACGTCACCAGCCAAATTCCTCGGCACCTAATTTAAAGGAACAACAGTCAGTGCTACGAGGCTATACCATACGTGTCAGCTCAGTTCGCTAATTCCACATTTGTTCGAACTATATGCGACTGGAATCAGCTGGAGGAATCCTTAATCCTACAACAACAGCCTGTGGATTCCTTCAAGAGTGCGCTGAAGGAAAAGATCTGAGACTCTCTCGCCCGCTGCGAAATTACCATAATTGGGATCTGTGCACAGCGTAACCATTCAGATTCAGATTGATCCACGATAGTAAGGGGTCAGTACATGTAGTAAGTACTGATAGTGATAAGCCTGCTGTACAATAATACTACTTTTGCTGTTTTACTGGTCTTAACTGAGTACTGTGTCAATGTGACATTGTTAATTCAGTTCCACTCTAATGTACATTAACTGGCAATGATGCATCTGACGCTATTAAAGGCACCGGTAATCCCTAAATACCAGGAGGACGCGGCGTAGAAACTTGGTACAACAGTTGTTACACGACAAAGAAAATTATCAACAAGCTTAGTGAGCGTCGTCATCAAAATTGCAAATTAAAACACGGCAATGGTAAATTGGTAATCCCTACATACCAGGAGGACAAGGCATTGAAACTTGGGACAACAGTTGTTACACGGCAAAGAAATTTAAAACACACTGTGCACAGATGAATGTTTATACATGTACTGTGCAGTCGAGATCACCTGGACTACAAATATTTAAGGATTATACTATTTGATGAGTAGATGCGTGACTGATAAAAGAATTAGAGACTCCATATTTACTCGGAAGATAACAGTATACGATGCCATACAGTTGTTCCATAACACCTCAACCTTTGGTGGATATTAACAGTAAAACTAATGAAAATGATGAAAGCCAGACTCAACATCAAGACAACATGTGCATGCATAAGTGACGGTTCAATGATTTTGACTCCATCAGATGATATTTAAGCGACACCAATTTTTAAGTCTGGTTTACGATGTGGGGAGAAAAAAAGTAGATGCAGGAGGGAAAAAAATAAAAATAAAAAAGATTGTCCCCCCAATTTATATCAAGTAAATCGTGGAATTTTACATAAATTTTACAAAAATTGTGAAAAAATGTTTTTGAATGAAATTCTGTTCAAACCAAACAAGACATATCTTGTCATGAAATACCGGTACATGAAAATATGGATCTGTAAATGATCATAAGCAGAACCGGATGCGACAGCACATGAAAATCAGTACGCGTGTAAAATATTTTGGGACAAAAAAAGTTAATTTTTGTTTCATGAAATGGAAACAAAGTTGTAGGATGTGTTCCTAAACCAGACTTAAAAATTGGTGTCGCCTTAGGCTCATGTTAACACAGGATCACATATTCTCAAAATAATTGTCTCCCTCAAGTTGGCCTCAACCATACTAGTATTTATATTTGATAGAACCTCAGTGAGACCATGTTGAAAATTACCATCAATGCAGTTCCAGTGTTGACGCAACGCGGTCATGTTACTTCAAACCAGTTTCAATGTTCCTTAGGCCAAAGAAAAAAGATACTTTGTTTCCGTACATCGACCGACCCTAAAAATAACCCGCCGACCCTAAACTTTTTATTGATATTTTGAGAAAAAGTCAAAATTTTCGCAATTTTAATTTCCTGAGAGTGGATCTCCTGCCTGCTTTATGTCTTGTTTGGGACTTATGGAACACTATCAACAGACATGGTGGGTGTGTATCTGTATATATACATGTAAAGATGTTATCAATGCGTATATTAGGGGTAAACATGTACTAGTAGCTACTGTTTCCAAAAACCAGGCATGCTCGGTGGGTGTACTGGCTACCCCCAGACAATGGGATGTAATCGTCACAATACATGTACGGTATAATGGCGGTATTATTGGTAAAATTCTCATAAAAAGTTAGTGACATCAATTTTGTACCAAGTTTATAGCCAAATTTATGAAAATGTGGTATTAGATATAATAAAAAACATACGTAAGCATGAAGTAAGTTTGATTTTTTATCAATCTTAATGTATATTTCCACTGTGTTGATCAAGTAATACTTTCCCCATGGCACGGGTTGGCATTTTATGTCACTTTGGTCGAGGTAGTTCAATATTTCTGCAGCTGGATAAAAAATATCAAAATAAAATAAAATAATAAAAATTCCCTACCTACCTACCCTAAATTTTTTTACCGGAAACATACAATCTTTTTTCTTTGGCCTTTAGCATGGTAATTCGTGAAAATAAATGTCAATGCAACTTACTCTCAGGCACCAAATAAAAGTGCAAGCCCAAATAATAGTGCGGGGGGGAATTCCATTGAAAGTTAATAAAAGTACAGACCCAAATAATAGTGCAGGGGGAACTCTGAGCAAAACATCAACTGAGGTTAACCAAATAATTTTTATAGCAGGTTCAGGTATACGAGTCAACATGTAGTACAGGTACATGTATGTATCATGTGGTGTTTTTTTGGTTTGCCACATACTTGAATATGTACTCTTGAGTGCCTAATGTACGATTATTAAAATCAAGGTAAAATTCCCACCTGTACGATCGTTATTTGGTCCTGTACGTTTATTAAATTAACCAAAAGAAATAATTCACCAATCTTAAATTGTGTTATTCATATAAGAAATGAACGGCGGTTTCAATGCGGTCATGGGGTTTTGACCGCGAGAAAAAATCAGCAAACTTCGGGGTTCATGCAGAGTTTGCTGATTTTTTTTACGCGGTCAAAACCCATGACCACGTTGAATCCGCCGTTTATTATTTATATTTATATACTTAAATTCATTATGAACTAGGATTGTATGTCTTTCCCATTATTTATTCATCTATTTAAACAAACGCATGGAGTTCAGTTCAGACAGTTCGAATCCTTGTTTTTTGGAAAACCAAACATTTTGAGAATCCGTTCATGGAGAACGGAAGAAACGCAATTTCACAGTAAAGTATAAACATATGACAAAATGTCTTGTTTAGCTAGTAACTAATGTAGACGTGTTAATCATTTTTACATCTGAATCATATAGAAATCTTGAATTTGTGCTGATTTAAATTTTCATAGCTTCAAAATATTAATAAACGTGCAGACCCAAATAAGCACTGTGCAGGGGGGGGGGGATTTCCCAAGAAAAATAATAAACGTGGATGCAGCTGGTGCATGCATATTTATTTGGAGCCCAAGAGTAAAAAGGTGGAGGTGAATGTTACATGTAAGTTGTTATTAACGAAATGGAACGATGCCTTTAATAGGTTCCACCAGCAATAAGTCGCGACTTCTTTATATTGGCCTGACAGATTGGTTTTTGTTGGCGTCATGCCTGTCGACCATTATGATGGCCACATATATTGTCATATAACAGCGATTTACGATCTGTCTTGTTGGCTCATAATATAAATTAAGAAAGTGGCCTTGTGTTCGTTCCTTGGGTAAAAAAATATTTTTTAGTACAAACGTCGTCATTGATTGTGTCCCTCGACTCCTTGTGTAATTGGTCAAGTAACTTACATGTATGTACATGTACAGACCACTCACAAATTTCTTAGAAAAGCGACCACATGTTCGAATCTACTTTGCGATTTTGGAGCAACGCATTTGTAAATGCGTTCATATTTTAACACATTTACCTTGATTTATTCACAAACAAATGTCTTGATGCAGGCCTTAAAATCCATCAGATTTTTGGCAATAATCAAAATGTTAGTGTTTCACTTTCTACAGGGAATCAAGACTTTTTACTAGAATCAAAATGAGAATCATGATTCTCAGATTCTGATTATAAAACAATTAATGTCAACAGTGTTTATTTATGTTTATTCCATTTTGAATGGAAAACTACATCATGAATGTCCGATTCCGAACATATACATGTACACCAGGAGTGGGAAAATAACACAGAATTATTCAGATGTGAATTTAAATTAAACAAAATTATAACTAAAATTGCAAAATACACTATCGTATCGTTATTTGGGTGTTCATACTAGTATACTTTTTCGGCGCAATGATCGGTAATTTCAATGCGACTGCGATTATTCCCAATGCAGTGCATTTAATTTAAATGCTGTCATTAAGGCATTTACAAAGTGGCGTGACACAATGCACCCTCAATGCATTTTAAATGCAACAACCGCATTTCATTGATCCACGTTGTAAAGGACATTTATTTTTAGAATACATGTATGTACGTGTATATAACCACAAGAATAAAGAACAAATCAACTGTTTTTATTACTTTGTAAACCTCTGATGTTTCCCATACAGTATACATTTGTATATTATAAACCATGTTACAGTAATTCTAGAGCTAATTAATCGACTCCTTAACTACAGCAGAATTATGGATAACGTTTCAGGATTTAGTCCGAAATATGGCTTGTTGCCATTCATCGGAAAGCTCTCACCGAGAGCTTTCCGATGAATGGCATCAACCCATATTTCCGACTAAATCCTGAAAAGTTACCCATAATTCTGCTGTAGTTAAGGAGTCGATTAATTAGAGCATTACTGTATATCCTCTATAACTGTTTATTCAACATCACGTGCTGCAATCCATAAATGCGGTTCAGATTTCGATGTCCGGTTCAACATTATTATCATATGGTTTGATAGCAGAAATACTCAGTTTGGAATGTTATACCATACAAGTTTTACGAGTTGCTCTTGCTCAAGAATGGATAGATTTATAAACCTGATTTTTGGCACATTAGTTAGAATTATATTTTTGCACAAGAACACACCACAAATATCGAACTGGACATCAAACGCAGAACCGGATTGTATCGATTGCATAAACATAAGAAGTTGGTCACTGACCGACAATTGCTATTCTCTGGTGTGGTTTATAGGACTACCGTATGCAATGCCGACTTAAAAATAAAAATTCACATAAACATCGCATGAAGCGGTCTATCCACAAACTCAGGTATTCGGTAATTCCAAATGTATGAACTATCACCATGATATCCCGGTATATCATTGTCAGGACTGTTTGTACAAAAGGTTGTTATTCTACTATGCATAATTTTGCTATATCATTGTACTCGGACTGTATTGCAATGTAATATATCAGTACATGTACCGGTATACTGGGTGCACATTATATACATGTAGGCCTACTTTCACTTTAGTACATGTATGTGTCATAAAAGACTCATGTTGTTAAATTGAAAAAAAACATGTGTGAAAACAGAGAGAATACATGTACATGTGCCGGTACTATATACCTCTTTGTGTGCTGTACTACCGGTACTATTCATGTTCATGTACTACACTACAATAAGAGAAATTTTAATTGATTCTGCTGCCGTTGTGCCACAGGCCTCAAACACGCCAAACAAGTATCTGTAGCCAGGCCCACCAGTACCAGGCTACTAGTAAATGAAGTACTGAAAGTGTCACATCATTAATCGAGCCCAATCTTAGTTATACTAGTCTCTTGTGTAGTTTGGGTTACTATTAATAAGATATTTAATGAATGTTTGGAATGTATGGTAGCATTCTTACCTGGATCAACATATGCCATGCACAACGCTGGTCATCATATCATCACCGCTGTTGGCAGTAAACCGCTCATCGGGCTATAACAGTTAGAGTTTTCCATACCAGGGCTAATCTAATCAGTTAAAATTAGTCATTTTAGAGGGAATACCAACCAGTGGAAGACGTACAAAAAGTCATGTATATTCAGATATCAGTTTTCGAGAAAAAACCCATCTTAGTCGAGCGGACTTAGAATATTGGGGTAAACTTAAATTTCATTCAGCAACACTTTCACAGCAGAATATAAAAATATTACATTATAATCACTTACAGTACATGTACATGTAGCCCAAGTGCAGTGCTAGCCTATATTATATACTACCAAAACTTTTGGTCAGTTTCTCGATGACTGACACTTGTAAACGCTTGAACGGGTATATAGTACATGTACATGTACATGTGTACCGTATGTGAATTAAAGATCTTATTAGTGACACAACAGGAGGCTAGACATACATTTGTAACTACAGTAATGCTCTAATTAATCGACTCCTTAACCACAGCAGAATTACGGGTATTAAACTCGGGGAGAGCTTTCCGATGAATGGCAACAAGCCATATATCCGACTAAATCCTGAAAGTTACACATAATTCTGCTGTGGTTAAGGGGTCGATTTCTTAGGGCACTACTGTATCTGTTTTAGTGCACATCAAATGTATTTGTTGTCTTTCCTCTTGTAATTTGTCTTTGGTTGTGTTCGCCATTTCGATGGACAACTACATGTACTGACATCAAATGACTGAAATGAGTCAAAATTTAGCAGTGCAGCCAATTATATAGATAAACAGAATTAAATAGCATCCAAATTCCAAATGAGCATAAATGATAAAACAAACTTTATTGAGCACTCTTTTAATACTAGTAATTACAGCTACAATGAAAGCACCTAATAAAAATTCTAAGTTTGGTAAAACTGTCTGTATACAAAGTTTATCTGGCCGTGATGAATAAAACCTATAAATGGGATCATATACATGTATGTTAGATATCATTACATGATTATTTGAAAACACATATCCGTATGGAAACCAAACTATTTTACCACTGGCCAAGTGGTCCTGCTAATATGCTATGATGCTGGTGGTCCTGCTGAATTGCTATGATGCGGGTAGTGCAATTCATAGCAATTAAGCAGGACCCAACCGCATCATAGCACATTAGCAGGAACACTTGAACAGGGTATATTTACAGTGTCAAATCGAATGGGCATCTTTTAACAATATTTTTGAACAATTTCCTAGAAGTGTTCGAAAATTGAGAACTGAATTTATATTTTTTTTTATGAGGTTTCGATTGAAAAATTTATAACTTAGCTCATCAGGATTAACATTGTCGCACAGCTATATTCTCTTTCCCAACAAAGTCTATAGAACATACATGTAAAATTACAGCTATGCTTTAATTAATCAACTCGCCTTATATTACTCGGGTATTACTGCAGTATTCAGGCGTGTTCATGCGATCAACCGCAGTCAGTTATACCGCCGCAGAATGTGGTCCACCTCACATTTGCAGTTAGGCTGTATTTTTCTATGTTTATATGAATTTTGTTTTAAAGTTGACATTGTAATCACACCAGAATTTTTTTTTATTGTTTCAAAATGTCTAGATAGAATTCAGAATTTTTGTGGTAAAAACAATTAACTTGGTTATCACAGTTAACACATATTACTGTGGTAAGATTACCAGCGGATACCCCATGTCAACAGGGACTGCATGCTCTAATTAATTATCAGGTTTAACATGTTTATACTGGATACAGTTCATTTTAAAGGTACTCAATCCGGTTCGATGATACCCATATAATCAGATTCCAACATCATACATTTGTATTTAGAAAGGCTGCATCAGTTACGTTATCAGAATTGATTAATTGCCCTAAAATAATGCTAACCACTGTCAACTAAAGTATACAATTGCCTGACATATGTTATTTATCAACATGTTGTTCTACAAAATTTGGCCTTATTATCAACAGAAAGCCTCTTGATTTTAGAGTTATCCATCTTCATCTGAAATTTGGTCCGAGACCGTGGGCCACTATTAATTCTTGATCGTGAAAAATAGTATATTTCAAAAATTGATATCTAATAACTCTGAGCTTTGATAGGTGGTGGGTTCCTTGACTCGTACCAAATATCTTTTACCCCCCAAGTCCAAATAAAGAGTAATGTGCGAGCATTAATTCAGGGGGCCCTTAATCAGATTATGCATCTTTAAATTCAAATACAGTTTAAAGATGCATAATCCGATTAAGTGCCCCTCATTTGCTATTTACATATACATGTATATGGAATCGGGGGGGGTAAAAATATTTTAATCAAGTCGAGGGACCCACCTACATGTATCAAAGCTCAGAGTTATTAGATATCAATTTTTGAAATTTTAATATTTATCACCATCGATACTTAATAGTGGCCCAGAAAAATTTGACGAGCCGACGGTCTCAGACCAAATTGCGGATGAAGATGGATAACTCTAAAATGAAGAGGCTTTGTGTTGATAATAACAGCATGTTGATAAATATAACGTATCAGGCGATTTTATACTATACATGTAGTTGACAGTGGTTAGCATTATTTTTGGGCAATTAATCGATTCTGATATTACTGAAGCAGCATTTCTAAAAAAAATGTTGTTGTTGGAATCTAATTATATGGGGACCATCGAATCTGATTGAGCACCTTTAATAGTTAGCTATATGAGTTATATACACATAAGGCGACACAAATTTTTAAGTCCGGTTTACGAACACCTCCTACAACTTTTTTTCCATTTCATGAATTCTTTTTTTAATTTTTTGTCCCAAATTTTTTTTACTCGCGTACTGATTTTCATGTGCTGTCGCATCCGGTTCTGCTTATGATCATTTGCAGATCCATATTTTCATGTATTTCATGACAAGAAATGTCTTGTTTGGTTCAGAATTTCATTCGAAAAGTTTTTTTTCACAATTTTTGTAAAATTTATGTAAAATTTCAAGATTTACTTGATATAAATTGGGGGGGACAATTTTTTTTTTAATTTTTTTCCCCTCCTGCATCTACTTTTTTTCTCCCCACATCAGCCCACATGTTCGTAAACCAGACTTAAAAATTGGTGTCGCCTAATAGACATTTAAACTTTGAAAATTGTAGGTTTCAGGATGATAACTTCAGTTTGTGTGATCATATCTGAACCAAATGTGGTATGTAAGTTTATCAGACCAAAATACAGGTCAGGTTCGAATATAGGTGTGTTCCGCTAATTTTTGCGAGAGTTATGGCCCTTTTTCGACTTAGAATCGTGTTAATTTCTGGTTTCCGCATCATAATTTTAGTTTGTGTGATCAAATCTGAATCAAATTTGGTATGATAGTTTATTATCCACCATTTCATGGGACACTGGTTGGATTGTTCTGAAATGTAGTTTCGGATTTAGGGGACCTTGATATATTTTTCAGACAAGCTGATGCCCCAAAGAAGCCACCTTTTCTCACATTTGCTGAAATAGTATCCAAAACATCAACATATCAAGAGCCATTAGACTGAATTAGATAAAAATATATTACTTGGGTCTGTTTAAGCTGGAAAATACTCAAAATTTGTATAATTTTCTGCTATTATATCTGCATACTAGCCTTTTTGCTGAATCGTGAATGCCGGTTATATTGCCGTGTGAAATCCTAGTACCAGATAACATTGGGTATGTACATGTATATAGCATACCACCTGAAAATGGCATGAATATCACATACCAAAGCGGGGTGGGGGTGTGTGTGACACCCTCCTTGATCATAGTCTGTATGTTAACTGTTTCGAGTTGGTGCAATTAATGTGATTGTTTAATCTCTACCATCTGAAATCTATTTATAGCATATTTTGCTATCTGATCAATATTGCTACTTAGTACTGATATAAAACAGGATAAAGATGGTGTGTCTCTTTCCCGAATGTTCTGTTTACATGTACATTTGGGGGTTTATGAGTCAAATAATATCAGACAACATGTCCTTCTAACACTAAGAAATAATATGTTCTTATGAACCAGGACAAAATATGACTATTTCTGGAGCATTACAGCACATTATTACAAATCTATATTTGTAAGCAGTAAGATAATGACAGGAAACATGTCCTCAGACTAAGAAATAATTTTTTGGTGTGTATTTCACACCACAGCTCATGTGTATACTCACATTAGTTTATGTCATTCAAAGGGAGAAACCCATTTAGAAAGTTTAAATGAGACAAAACTACCTCACTGTAGATGTAGTTGCAAGGTACATGTACATGTATTCTGGTAAATGACATTGGAACTAAAATAATGATTTTTGTGTCCACCGGTATGTCATGTACCGGTACTAGTATACATTGCAACTACATGTACATGTAACTTGCCTAACATACCATATACATGTATGAAGAGGGACTTTGCAAGTGTTTTTTAATCAAAATTTTAACCCAACTCTTGTTGTCAGTAAGTTTTAACCCATGCAGTTTAATGAGTTTATATATTTATATATTACATGTGTTTCTATACATGTATTTTATCTTTAGTTAGTTTGTTGTCCTTGAATAAACTTGTATTGCTGCACAATCAGTTTCCTTAATGTTCTATTATACTAAAACAACTCCTTTGATAACAATACCCCTGCATCCCATCAAAATCTACTTCATTGCCATCATCATCATTTCACTTTGGTATCCCCACCCAGGTGTACCTTGGTGTTATTCACCCAGGTGTTCCTTGGTGTTTCCTACCCATGTGTACCTTGGTGTTTTCTTACCCAGGTGTACCTTGGTGTTTTCTTACCCAGGTGTACCTTGGTGTTTTCTTACCCAGGTGTACCTTGGTGTTTTCCTGCCCAGGTGTACCTTGGTGTTTCCTTACCTGGGTGTACCTTGGGGTTTTCTAACCCAGGTGCATCTCAATGGGAAATCCACCTGGGTAAGAAAACACCAAGGTATACCTGGGTTGGAAACATCAAGGTACACCTGGGTGGGGAACACCCAGGTAGGAAACACCAGGGTACACCTGGGTGAATAACACCAAGGTACACCTGGGTGGGAAACACCCAGGTAGGAAACACCAGGGTACACCTGGGTGAATAACACCAAGGTACACCTGGGTGGGAAACACCCAGGTAGGAAACACCAGGGTACACCTGGGTGAATAACACCAAGGTAACCTGGATGGGAAACACCCAGGTAGGAAACACCAGGGTACACCTGGGTAAATAACACCATGGTACACCTGGGTGGGGAAACACCCAGGTAGGAAACACCAGGGTAGACCTGGGTGGGAAACACCCAGGTAGGGTACACCTGGGTGTGGTCACCTGGGTAATTACACCCAGGTTTACCCATACCAGGGGTTTTATCCAGTTTTAGGTGGGTAAATCATGGTAAAACCCAGGTTTCGCGGGGTCTTAATGGTTGGTGGATGTCTTGGTAGATAGATTTTTACCTGGGTTTCGGCCCAAAAAACCTGGGTGGATTTACCCAGGTACATTTTTATATGGGGGTCATTGCAAACATTGCATAATCAGCGCGTAAACAGTATACATGTATTGTCGTCAAGACGTACGATGGTGTACGTAAACAAGAGACTGCTCGAGTTACAGTGTTACGTGCGCAATTATATTGGTTAATGACACAAAAATGATATAAATGCTCTTTATTGTCATATCAGGACAGCAGTAACAAACAAGAAAACCATAGTCAGAAATGGTAACGCCACCAAGATCGTATTATTAGCCATAAATATAAATAATAATACAATTATTCTATAAACTAGCTTTCAAATTTTATGCGGGAAATTTGCGTACTTCCATATTTCAAGTTTTCCCGTTTCTCGTGTCATACATCACTTTCATCAAACTGTCTTCTTTATTACACAAGCTGATAGGCCCGACTTCACCCGGGCTGTTTCCCATCTGCTTTCCGGTGAAAGGTGCGATTTGACCTTCAATTGACTATTTCGAAAGTCAAGGTCAGGTCAGGGTCATGATTTGTCCAGTCCAAAACACCCCCACCCGTAGACAAGTACCCCTAGGTATCAAATTTCGTCGAAATCCGTCCGTTTTACCCAACTTGACCTTTAATGAACAATTTTGAAGGTCAAGGTAAGGTCAGAGTCATGATTTGACCCGTCCAAAACACTCCCCCGACAAAAGTACCCATAGGTATCAAATTTCGTCGAAATCTATCCGTTTTATCCGAGTTGACCTTTGATTGGCCATATTGAAGGTCAAGGTCAGGCCGAGGTCACGATTTGACCCGTTCAAAACTCTCCTCGGACCAAAGTATCCCTAGGTATCAAATTTCGCCGAAATTTGTCCGTTTTACCCAAATTGACCTTGCATTGACAGTTTTAAAGGTCAAGGTCAGGTCGGGGTCACGATTTGACCCGTCCAAAACACTTCCCGGACACAAATACCCATAAGTATCAAATTACGTTGAAATCTATGGAAAGCCGAGGAGGACATGTTGGTTGCTAATTGCTAGATATACGACGCGGTATTTTGAAGGTGTTTCAAACTAGGAGATAGAAGTATTCTGCCTTTCAAATGGTGATGAATTATAGTAGTTTATTCAAATTTTATGGCATAAATTGTTATTAAAACCGTATATACAATAAAAAATTAATGACTCGAAAATTAAGTGGGCCTTTAAACAAAGTCACAATTGCATTTAGGCTCATCTCATACTCGTCCATTCAGCGATATTCTACTGCGCAGTTTGTTATAGCCTCCAGTATTCATTGAGCGTTATACCCCCAACTGTTATAATTCGCCTTTAGCAGGCGTACTCTTGCCTCAGATTATTGAGATATTAGGTCACACATAATCACATTAAATCGCATCGTAACATAGCAATTGTGTGGGCTGCTTGGCGTGAATATGTAATGAGAAATAAGGTCATACGTAATGACATTAAACTCAAGAAAACCCTCGAAAACAAAACAAAATCACATTTAATGTTTTACGTTATTTCCTTCATAAAAAGAATCTTCGTGATAATGAACCATCTCGTTACTTTAGAATATAGAATTAACCTTAAAATAAAAAAAATCTTTGGAACACAGAACCTTCGGAATAACGAACCTTCGGATTGGTGAACCTTCGGAATAGCGAACATTCAGAGAAATTTCGGAATAGTGGACCTTCGGGATAGTGAACCTTCGGAATAGAGACATGCCCCCCAATATTCATATTATATGCCCAGAGTTCAAAGGTATGGACCCATAAAATTCTAAACTTGGCCCTTAAAATATTGAACTCCAAATTGGAGCCCACACAGAACACCACTTAAGTCAACTGAACCTATGTCATGTCCCAATGCGGGAGGGTCCATATATACCACAACATTCATAGTATATGCCAATAATTCAACGGTATGGGCCCACGTAATGACATTAAATCTCAAGAAAACCAGCGAAAACAAAACAAAATCACATTTAATGTTCTAAGTTAAGTTATTTCCTCCTGTATCTGTATCGGTGTGCGCGCATGATCAGTTCGGATGTGAGCGCACACTCCATATAAAGAATCTTTGTGAAAATGAACCCTCTCAAATTAGTCTCAATACTTTAAAATATAGAATTAACCTAAAAATAACAAAAACCTTCGGAATAGAGAACCTTCGGAATAGCGGACCTTCGGGATAGCAAACCTTCATAATAGAAGCATGTCCCCACAATTACACCGGTGACGTAAACACATGTGCCAATCTTAGTCGTACTGTCGTAATTATCGGTACGATGAAACGGTGACGGAATCTGACGAGGTTTGCCGAATGTACAATCACCCAGTGAATTATCGATCGACCATTGAATATGAAATACAGCCACGCTAGAAACACCACGTGGTGGCGTAATAAAGCTCTTTATGTTTACACCATATCCGGATCTAAACAAAATCCAGGAAACGTAACATTTTTTTGCTTTTGTTTACATAACAACGGGGACAAAATTGACAATAACATACTGTTTATGCCATATTTCTGATTGGCATAAGAACAATGTCTGTCTATATCTTACTATTCCTTCTGTTTATGGCGGTTTTTAACGGAGGTGAACATTTTAACAGCATACCCACCCCAACGCCGCCCGTATCTTTAACCGATATCAACAAACCTGGCATATTCCCAAACAAGTGTTTGGCTGCTGGTCGGAAAGTAGTTCGCACACCAGTGATGTCCGGAGAGTGACATGCATCTAGCAAGGTTATCATTGTAAATGGCTAATTAAGCGACAACCAATTGTTTTACATTATTTCAGCAAGTGATTGTATTGTTCAATATAAACCCCGCATGACATAATCTACTTCGCTGCTGGGCGGTGTCTGGCGAAAATTATTATGCAATTTCACCCATATATGGACGTTGTTCTGCAATGAATTTCTGATTGGGTTTGTACGTATTTGAAACACTAATATAATCTTCGACTAATAGCCATAACACGTTTATGTTATAACCTAGCGGAGCGATTTATACAAGTGTGCGGTTAGGCACATATCTATACACTGTGCAATTATAATCCGAAACAGACATTATTCTTCATAATTACATCTCGACAGAATATATCAATCCAAAAGTTAATTCATTGCACATAGATGTTAAAATTAGGCACCTAATGTGTCGCCGTCAAAATTCATACACTCAGCTGTCACTTCGAAGTGATCCACCCCAAATGTAATTGTCATATCTCAATACATAAATTATACATTTGCTCTTTCTATGCTAATGGCAAAAAGTGAGTGTAATTAGTTAATAGAGTCCGGGTATCGGAATACATTCACACGTATACATGTCGAAAATAGACAGGCGACCACCGATGCTTTCCGTCCGTCGGTGACAGCTCTATTGTCCAATGTGTTTGAGTTAAAGTAGGAACATATTTAATTATTACAACAATCTAAGTTCCAGTCTCAAAATTCTGGCAAGAATTTGAAGGGGGTCCTTTTTCGTGACTCGGTGAGACTTCATACTTCCGGTTTCGTGTATAAGCGTTCTCTCGTACATAACATACATGTGTTTAGAGAGATCGCGATTATCAATTTGAATCTCGTACAAATCTATGTTGAAATTACTTTTCAATCCAACATAACGCCGACTATGGGTGCATGGATTAAATATTATATATATATAACCATGTATTCTGCTGCCCATTTCGGCATAACTTTAATACAAGTTCACGATTAAATAATGGTTTAATAACGCTACGAGCTGTTAGTTTTCAGAACATAAATTAGTCTGCCGCTAATGGGACGATCACTATCATCTAAAAGGTGCACATCTCTGGTTTGATGTGACGAAAGTGTTGTGACTGAATCTTTGCAATAACTATGTCACGTGTATCACACGCGTGAAAGAAATTCTGCTCTGTTAAAACAGTAAACAATACACGTTTTATTGTTTACATTGCGACTGTACGTTTCCTCTGTGCAAGCAAGCGGTTGATTTATACTCCAATATATTTAAGTATTGCTATAACGTTAACAAATACATGGACAATAATAGGTCGCTAGGTCACACGTCTCCAAATTAGGTGGCTTCATTTGACCTGTGGCTTTTTTTTCTGGAAATGAAATCATAGATTCTGGGACAATCATTTAACCAAATTTGATTTCAAGTCTATGCTGTTAACATATTTTATATGATCCCAGAATAACAATAGTCAAAAGATGAGTCGAAAAAGGGGCAAAACTCCGATAGAAATTCATACTTGACTTATATATACATGTGAGTAATCCAATTACTAAATATGGAAGCTGTCGGATAACTTGAGTTACCATCCGGACAACAAAATACTCAGAAAATCATAAGTCGAAAAACAAGGGGCTTTTGTCGTCAGAAATGGTCGGACCGAACCCAAATTTGAACTTTGTCCACATACTAAATCTGAAAGCTATCGGACAATAATAACTTGAGATACACGTATCATCAGAACAACATAATACAACTAAGTCTGTCCAATACTACTCAATTTATAACCCAGACAACAAACGTTTTGACCGGACACGCAAACGTCAATGCGAAGTAGGGACCAAAAATATGTAATGAATGTGAGCTGTACCACATCTAACTACTTGCGAAGTGAAACCCCTGTTGTACCATCCCGTACGATGTTACCGGAATTTGACTGTAAAAGAACATTACATTATCTAAAAAGAAGCGGTATTTGAATCTCAGTATAGCTCCGTGGAATGTGGAACTACAGAACTTCTACTTATCGTCATTTCCTATTAACTTTTATTGTTTGTACGGACGGTTTCGAGGTTTGAAAATCCCGCTTGTCCAAGAAAACCTCCACATACTTACGGAGTCGATGTGTAAACAATGTATGGGGATAGTTTCTTCATACATATATGTATTTGGCACACGTATTTTCTAGAACATAAGAGATCACCATTTACCGGAGAGTTGATATATGGGAAGAGATCAGAGTAAAACTACTTTTCTTACATGTCGAAATGGGGAATCCGTGGGCTACATTTAGTTCCAGCTTGAAACTTGAAAATGATGGCCGAGCCCGAATAGTTAATATTTTGTCGCATCTGCTATAATGTAACCCACATTTTCAACTTTCAGAGAAAATGAAGGTTGAAGTTTTTAGACAACATTTCTTCTAATGTTGACAAAGCATGGCGTATTGTTGTATTTATTCCAATGAAAACTGACATTAGCTGTTCATTGGTCAACATATTGTTTTCTGTTTACTCCCTCGTTTTCTTTTAAAAAGCAATAGCTTGTTTGGAGATATGACATTTTGCGTATGCCAGAGACGATTCGTTTCCGTGCTATAACGAAGTTGTGCTAATAAATGCAGATTAAGCTAAATATGGTGGCAATCGCATGTGTCTATGAACTAAAAATTGCCTATTCTACACTATGAAAATTCACCCATGTGCATCATCATACAGAAATGTGTGGAACAATCACAAAATTTAAATCACCAAATGATCACGTGACTAACATGGAGATACTACCATATAGCACACATTTTAAAATTCACAAACACAAAACAGATGCCACGTGGACAACCTGAAGCGTCCGATTGGCTGCTGTTGGATATACGACCTCATAGCAGGAATAATTGTAAAGATAGCTGGAGATACGACATTTGCTTCACTGGTTTGTGCGAATATTTGTCATCCAAATGCAAAGACAGTTTGGCCCATCGGATTGGATTTTTTCTCACGATTCGAATGGTATCAAATACTCATTTCCCGCCATAATGGAGTTACGACTTTATAGCACGGATACGTCGAGATTTTGTCAACCCGCGGGAAGCCACCAAAAGATTGAAAATAAATAGTTTTGGCCACATACATGTATATTAGCCAACTATCAACTGCATCAACCACTCACAACTTCCATTATATGATAAGCTGGGCAGAGTCTACCATTTTCGTTTTGGAAGCCATATTAGATAACATTTATTGTTTCTTTTGGTCTATTTGAGATGGAATGTTCACAAATAAAAGAAACGATCAATTATTTTGTAGACAAGATCTGCTCATCCCTAAATATCAAATGTGACCAGAACCCCAAAGTCGATTTTGGTTAAATTTCATACCGCATTCGTTATAACTTATTAGTGAAGGACCGGAGTAAACTATGATCTAATCGATTAGAAATGTCATTGCTGTAATGATCAGTTGACACGATCATTGAAAGAATATATCCATTGTTTCCCAGTTCAGACAGCAACAAGTGATAAACAGAAGTGATAGAAAATAGTATTTTTCACATCGGGTGGCCATTTTGGCAGCCATTTTTGGTACTGATTTTTAAGTTTTTACATAGAGCTAGCATAATGGCACCATAAAGAGGTATACATTCGTATTTATTTAGTCAATTTTATTCATCAACCACTACGTATAATGGATTGAATGACATCCGCCATTTTCCATATTTTGACCGCCATTTTGGCAGCCATTTTGAGACAAAGCGCCAATTATGGTTTCATTGAATTGGAGTATTCATAGATATTGGTATGCCCAACTTACATTGTACAGTTCTGTCCATTTCTTGTTGATATATGACTGTAATCACAATGGCGAGTTTTGTGGAATTTTATACCGCGTTCTGTAAAATCGAATTTTTGAGGGTGTAGATGAGTCTGGGATCCCATTTATGGTATCTTTCATTGCTCCAATGCTGAATCAACATGAATAAGCCTAATCAAAGTCGCCAGTCTGAACCATTATCAAACAACAGGAATTGATCTTTAAGATATTAGGCAAAAACTTCAAATGTTCGAGTTTAGGCCGCCAACGTTTTTTTTTATCTGGACATGGAAACGGTCAGAACATTGTGAATTATTCTAATAATATTTCGACTAAAATATTTGAACATACTTCGCGATTAGCAACGTTTGGTGACTAATCACTGTAGCAGTTGCACAACAATGCTTTCAATAAACACCATCTTGTTATTGGACAACTTCAACACAACTTATCTATGTGGAGGTGTGGGCCTAACATGAGGACTATTTGTTAAATAAACACTCAAGTGGGTTAATGTTGGCCACCAACTTTAATTCAATTAATTGCGTGGTAAACATTTAGGTATACAAGAAATATCCATCAATAGTTGAGAGGAAATCGTCGCGAAAAAGTAATTTCCCATGAATAAGCTGATCTAAGCTTAGAACTTAGAACTTTGTTTAAATCCAGCCTGATCTGAGTCAACACAGCTACATAGAGGAGAAGACTTCATATAAGCCATCGGCTTGTTGTCTGATCCTCATTTCCATACACTATCTGTTCTATTTTTGCATATTTGTATGATCTGTATATTATGTTATTTTGGATTTGGAAATAAAAATATGTTTACACTAACACAGCTACACATTCCATAATCTGAAATATCTCGACAACATGTTCATATACATGTATTGCCGCCGTTCTATTTATAGCCCTGTGGCTTAGGGTCAAAATTTAGCAAAATCGTGACAGACCGGATTAAAGCATGAAACTTTGCCTATATGTAAAATGGAATATGGGGAAAAAATTTGGAGGGGGTGCCCGGGCTGCGGGTCATGGTTCAGGAGAATTTCTTGTTTCCATGGTAACGTCATAACATATTTGGGGAAAAGTGAAAAAATGCCCCAGTATGGAAACAGTTAGACTTGTGTTTGAATAAATGATGTGAACTCATAGTGCAATCAATGGTTCATCAACTGAACTGGGTCACTAGGACATGTAGGGTCAAGGTCAACCACTAAGGTCAAGGTCATTGGAAAATATATCATTTTTCTGTCTATTTTTTATTGATGGTCTCATATGCCGCCAACCCTAAAGCTTTAGTCATAAAGGCATTCCCTTTCATAAATGCACAAAAAATAGGGCATCACCACTATGTTCAATTTGGTATATGATATACTTTATTTCATATGGTCATTGTTTACTTTTGATAACCTTAAGTTTAGATCATCACATTTTTTATATACCACTTTTTATGGTATTTGTGCAATTACGGCCTGGACTATGCTAAAGATAAATCAAGTAAATTTTAATTTGACCCTCACAAATAAATATTAAATATAGTCATACGACGTAAATATAGAGCGAATGTGTTGGGTTAATATTAATATTATAGTTTTTGAGTTGAGTTGGTAATTTTAATACATAACATACATCTTGTTGCCATGGCAACTGCTAGCGAAAATATCGTAAAATTACCATTTTCAAATGAAAATGATAACGCTTTGCGAATAATTTCTCAGAATTTATTCCACCGACATGTTCTATATCAGAAATTCATTCACTTCGGAGGTAAAATGTGGACTTATATGAACATAATTATGGTTTCCATGACAACCATTATCCCAAATAATGTCACAATGACCAATTCAATTGACTTTTTGTGTATTACTTCCTCAATTTTGTTCAGAAAAACTTCAATGCGTAATACTATCCGCGGGGTAAGTTAGTCATACATGTCCATTACAAATAATATGTTGGGTGGACCCAATGTACTTGTTTCCATAGCAATTGTTTCAAATTTGATCACTGACATAGTAACATTTCTGTCAACTTCAGTAGACTTTAGAAGATTATCGAATGCTAAAATCTACATGGGTAACTAAGATATTATTGCCGAAAAAGGCAACCACATAAATTAATTATACCTGTTGTACTATTGCATGTACAGTAATTCGATTCTGTCCTATGGCAGCACAGTTACAAAACATATCTTCAATCCATGCAAAAATGAAAAACACGTTGTTCTATGATCGGAGACGTGGCTGGAGGGTCTCTGCTGGGAGTGTCTGCCTTGGAATTTTCAACTGAACTCTCCCACTTGATCCACACCAACATATGGGTCTGGTCCAACCATTTTTGACGGAGATATGTCCCTTCTCGACTCAGATGTGACATGAGCATCATAAAAATACAGGTCAAATTCGAAAATGGTTTGGTTCTATGAATGGTATCTGTTATGCCCCTTTTTGACTCAGAATTTCTTTTTAATTTTGGTGTCTGGGACGGGAACTTCATTTAGTGTGTACAATTTTACCCTCTCTGTTAAACTTTCCACCAACTCCTCAAGGTCTCATGGGGGCATGATTCTCTCAGTCCATATCCATACTGCTGTGTACCGGTACTCCCTGATAATACGGGCGTTGTCACACCCCATGTCTTTTGATCTAGATTGTAGATCCCTTCAGATCGTGGTCTTATTCCATTCCCTTTTCTCAATTTAAACTCGACTGTTAATATGGCGAGAGACCGTTGGCGGGCGTCCTCGTGTGGCAACAAACCAATATAACATCGCCTTTTTTTATATGGATTCTGACCATTTTTGAACGATTTTCGATGAAAAACATGGCCGCCGGCAGCTATCTTGGATTTCTCGCTTTGTATGACTAAATCCTTTGCCACACCATACAGACCATATCCCTCATCCGATCAACAACAAACTTCATACCAATCATCGGGGTGTCCTATAGATGGGAGCCATCAATTTTTTCCAAAATCCGTTAAAAAACATGACTGCCAGCAGCTATTTTGGATTTCAAAATTGAATCCATCGCCGCACATTGCAACCCGCATTTAATATATATTTTTTATGTTAACTGACCTTTGGAGCAATGGAATAAAATTTCACCAAAAATCACCATTGGGATTCTAGTCATATTACAAAAAGAAATGAGCAGAACTGTGCAATGTAAGTGAGGCATACCTTTACTTATAATATTCCAACTCAATGGAACCAAAAACGTCATTTTGACTCAAAATGACCGGCAAGATGGCGGCTAAATTATGGGGGGAGTAGATATATTGCCCCAGCCCGCCGTGCAATCACTTACAAGTTGTGGTTGATAGACAACATCAACTTATATGCCTTCTACATTGAATACAAACATTGCTGATACACCTTGGTTAATAGTTACTATTGTAACCACTGACATTACCAGAACTATTGGATTTTTCTCTCACAAAGTTAAAATATGATTATGAATTATGTATATGCAAGTGTGGAATGTATGAATGGCCGTGTGTGGGGTACTTGTATATCTGGAAGAGCTGTATGGTCATTGGTGAGGTGTATATGTATACAGTGTTCGCGCTGGACCGAAAAATATTGTGGCCAAAAGTTTAGCCAAATGTATAACAATTTATTCAAATTAAATCCTCATTTTCTGAGCAGTTCAGAATTGATGACTAAAATATTTGGTTTAAACTTTATTTGTTACTCAGAATAAAATCATAATTAAAACAACTTTAAACAACAAAATATTTTAGGAACATAATTATAGGTAGCTAACTAATAAAGTAATGAGCTGTGTTAGTTGTCATCGCTATTTTTTCTGAGATAAAAAAAATGTTGCTTATTATCATGAGATGATAACTGTTGAATATCTATTGATTTCAAACCTTTCATGATGTGAAGCTAGATTATTATTAGACGGGAGACAGATTTTCACGGTACGATATTCCCGAAGTGCGAAATACTATCGTCGCCTAACTTCGTAGAGTCTGTCGATCTATTCAGCACTTTTGAACAAGAAAACCATAGTCAGAAATGTAACGCCACCAAGATTATAGTATTACATATAAATAGAAATTATAAAAAATACATAAAATATTTTGATAACAATTGCCTTTAAACAAGTAATCCTTCAAATTATTACTAACAAAGGAAGTAAATGACTGTCGGGTCACTCAACAGATTATAAAGACTTGGACTTAGTATACTGTAAATACTGGGAATGTATATTTTTAAATTTTAGTCTAAAATTTAAATGAAATAATTAAAAGATAAAATTTAGCAAGTAGTAAAAGTTAATTTTCTCATTTAATTTTTTTTTTTTTTAAATAAAGGAATAATTTAAATGTAAAATTTGGTTTAAAAAAATGAGTGACCGTGGCTCTTCCAATAATTGCGCGACTGACCTGGTCAATTTTTCTTAAGAAGTTGTTTTGAGAATTACTATGGAGGGAAATAGTTATGGCTGTGGCTTCGCAAGTAATTGACTTGGTGACGTGATGTTAACAAATCTGAACTCCAGTAAACCAAGGACGCTCCATACCAAATATAAGGTAAATAAATAATTCTTCAGAAGTTGTTTTAATATTTACTATGGAGGGAAAGAATTGTGGTGCTGGCTTCGCAACTATTTGACCCCAATGTAACAAATATAAATATTAGTCACTCAGGCAATAGATGTATCTATTCTGTATATTAAGTTATTGGGTCTTACGTGTCTTGAGATGTCTAAATATGTTTTGATGGACAGATCGCGCAAGCGCAAGGGACCCCCGACAATCTTATCTGTTGTGATTCCAATTGTTGACAATATGCACATATACTTAAGAAACAGTCGCGCGCGAAGCGCGCTCCCGTAGGTCGGTGTTTGGATCCCATTTAATGAAAATATCATTGAAATAATCGGTTTCCCCCCAATAAACATCCATATATTCAATATACATGTTTTTGGAGCAGAATTAGGTAGACCATATTGAACGCCATAATTCTGCTGTGGTTAAGTGGTCAATTACTTTGGACATTACTGTATGTAGATGGAGTTATCATTAGACCTCACATCCTTATATGGGATACAGTAATGCCCAAAGTAATTGACCAGTTAACCACAGCAGAATTATGGGTAATTTTTCAGGATTTAAAATCCGGAAAAATTACCCACAATTCTGCTGTGGTTAAATGGTCAATTACTTTGGACATTACTGTATGTGGATGGAGTTATCATTAGACCTCACATCCTTATATGGGCTACAGTAATGCCTAAAGTAATTGACAAATTAACCACAGCAGAATTATGGGTAATTTTTCAGGATTTAAAATCTTGAAAAATTACCCATAATTCTGCTGTGGTTAAGTGATCAATTACTTTGGACATTACTGTATGTAGATGGAGTTAAGCCTCACATCAGTTTGTTGGGGATTTGGACCTTGACTTGGGACCTTTGGTTTTTAACGCAACAAATGCGAGTACACCTTATACACAAATTTCTGATGTAGCCAGAGTTTTTATTGGCTAATATGAGTTTGAAGCTTGCTTACATTTCAATATGTTTTCAGTTTTGTATTGTCTGCAGCAGCTAGAACTCGGCGCGTTGAAGCAAAAGTTATAAAAGAAAAATGTGTACGTAACGAGACTATAATACAAATGAAAAAATAAATTGAGGGGGGGGGGTGGGCATTACAGGGAACTAAGGGTTGAACCGATATACATATGTAGAGCGATAACGACCAATGTTGACATATTATGCATCTCAACTCTACTGTTGCAACAAGGTTATAAAATAGGGGGGGGGGTGTCAGAATATTAGTCATCTCTATATAGTGCCAGAATAGTCATTTATAGACTTCTATAGTGGTACAATACAAATTAGAATCAAATGATAAAAATATGTATGTAACACAACTATACCGATGAAAATAAAAATAATAATTTAAGCCGGGATAAGATGTTGGGTTGGTTATATGGACTCAGAGAAAAAGGGGTTCGTACCGATGAACTGACATAAATTAGTGGAGCGATGTTGCCATGTAATGCATCGCGAATGTACTAAAGCAGCAATGATATAATATTAAGGGGGGGTGTCAGAAATTATCTCTATCTCTATAGATGACACCAGAATTATATAGAAAGGAATAGCAATTGATATACGTATACGGTATACTATAGTAATACCATAGACATATAAGTACAAGTATCACGCAATAAAATATTTCGTAACGTGACTATAGCGATGAAAAAAAAAAATAAATTGGACTGGGATTAGAGATTGGGTTGGTTATATGTGGATAATTGGATATGGAATTCATACCGATGAAATGATACAAATTAGTGGAGCGATAAAGACCAATGTTGACACTTAGTCAGGCTACGCGGGGGAAATAGGAGTTGATACGATAGACCGAAATAAATTTGTCGAGTGATAATGACCAATTTTGACGTATAAAGTAACGCGACTGTACTGTTGCACAATTATCATGTAGAACCAGTCAAATGTGGACTCTGGTGCCAATATGGAACATCTCAGAAAACATTTGAAGGGCCCTAAAATTTATTTAACATGGGATCTGCCATACAAATCGATTTATGTTGATAAATCTCTTATTTTTCAAAATTTTAAGCTCAGACTTGGTGTGTCTGAGTGGGATACGTATATATTCCTAAAATGATAGGATACAGCACATAATTATGTTTTAGGTGGAAGAAATGAATTTTTTTCGATGATAAAATTTAACATGGGATCTGCCATACAAATCGATTTATGTTGATAAATCTCTTATTTTTCAAAATTTTAAGCTGAGACTTGGTGTGTCTGAGTGGGATACGTATATATTCCTAAAATGATAGGATACAGCACATAATTATGTTTTAGGTGAAAGAAATGAGTTTTTTTCGATGATAAAATTTACAGCATGTACGGCCGTACTACCGCCGGGTTTATCGAGTACGCTATTTTATAAACAAACTTTTGTCAAAAGCCGTTTTGGTCAAACTAAACCTTTTTCGACCGGGAAAGCAGATCCGAATAGTAGCTAAGATGTATTTAGATAGAATTATCAAAAGAATTTGACCGATCAGGCTGCATTTTAAAAGAATCGAGTGTAGAAATCTTGGTGACATCGCCGATAATTCCAGAAGATAAAAGATGGCGGTTATCACAATAAAACAGACATGCGCACTCCAATTAAAATTACCCATAATTCAGTTCACTACACCAGGGGCTCCCAACAGGTTATACAATATTTTCAGGCTATCAGATTATTTATATTTTCGACTTTAAGTTTACAATTTGAGCCTGTCCTCACTCTATCGATACGATTTATCATAAACATATTATACACCAGTGGCGTTAACTTTACAACTTCGGCATCTACGTGATTATATCGGTACGATTCAGTAAGGTACAAACAATCTCCATAAAATACACACAATTCAGTTCACTACATGCAGGGGCTCCCAATAGGTTATTCCCATTTATTATGGGCTCCCAATAGGTTATACAATATTTTCAAGCTATCAGATTATTTATATTTTCAACAACATATTATTACACCGGTGACTTTAAGTTTACAATTTGAGCCTGTCCTGACTCTATCGATAGGATTTATCATATTTTCATAAACGTATTATACACCGCTGACGTTAACTTTACAATTTCGGCATCTACGTGATTATATCGGTACGATTGAGTAAGGTACAAACAATCTCCAAGAATACATTCGCCCTGTACTCCATGCGATATAAAAAAACCAAATGCTAGAAACACCACACTAGGTGGCGTAATTAGCTTCCCGTCTCCATTTGTGGTAAACAAAATGTTTGGCCAAATGAAATTTGTATTGGCCAATTTCGAAAAAATTTGGCCACTGATAGCGCGAACACTATGCATTACTATGGATGACTTTCTCCACCTCCCACATTAAACGTAGATGTTATACTATGGTCGTTTCGTACAAAGAGTCCTTAGATCAATATTTTATTTTAATTTCTCTGAGAAAATTTGCAAATTTTTGAGTTGTTTATCGGTGTTTTGTCAATTGTCATATAATCTAAAAAATGCATGTTAAAACAGTGTGTGATTAATCACGTACTAATTAGCTGTGGGGTTTAATGTAATTGAGATAGCTGTAGGGAGTTCCTCGAATATCCCGCTTTCATCACAGACTTGCATGCCGCTCGTTAATAGAGGCGGTATTGTGTGTATAATACAAGAACATCGAACGCATAACTAATCAAGCTACATGCTGTCAGAGTTTATAAAAAAGCTATAAAACAGCTACATGCTAAATAATATCATTTGGAATTGGTTCATTAAGAAATACATTCCGATTACAGTTATACAGTAAAAGCCGAACAGTTTTAAGACAAATTGCGCTGTGGTAATTTGTTTTCACATATTTCGGTTATAGCCCATAACCATAAACGAATCAAAGGTTATTTCTTATAACTAAAATCCGTCATTTCACAAGAGAACCACCATATATATATAGGTAGTTGGTAGAAGTAACAGGATCTTAACACTTTTTTTCCGACGCAAAGACACATACAGTTGAAACTGACACGCTGTCACTCTCAAACATATATCGATTTACCAGTGGCATCATCACTTCGTCGCTGTTGATTGGATAGTGGATGAACTTGCCAGTTGCTCCACGTAGCAGCACTTTTTCCTGATATAGTTCAGCTGTAATGCGAGTTGTGTGTTTAAAATATCGTTTGCAAATGTTGACACGAGTCGTGTTGGTTGCCCCAGGAACACTTTGGAAAATATTAAAGCAATTGAAGATATTCTGAAAATCATATTCAGTCTACACTATTCGAACGTACTGCACAGTTTTGGTAATTGTTGATCACTATAACATATTTGATTACATTACAATGGTTTCACACCACATAAATTCGTTATTGGAAAGCTATCACTAACGAATATAGAAACAACGGTTATATAGTTCTCCATGTTCTTCTTTATGGTTATGTTTACATGCTTAAATATTTTTGGCACATATTTCCACTGCCAGTGTCTTTTGTCCATCTGTTTGGACGTGTTGATATCATGCAATAACGGATTTTTCCAATAAGAGGTCACTGACAAATCACGTCAGAGAATAACATATGATTCCAAAGTTTAATCAATGTTGGACGGAAAACATTCAAGGCATTGACAAATATGCAGATTACAGTATTTGAATTTACCGTACAGCTCGATTAGCGATGTTTGTTTATCACTGTACCATTGCTTTTTGTTACCTAACAATGGTTTCAACACAGCTCGATTAGCGACGTTTTTTGTTCACTATACGATTATTTTACCTAACACATGTGAATTCGTTATTGTAGAACTATCACTATATTGAATATAGCAGCCACGTTTCTCCATGTTCTCTATGTTCATCTTTATGGTAATGTTTTACATACTGTAATATTGTGTGCACATATACCCACTGCGAGTGCATATGATCCCTTCGAAATCGTGTTTGGAAGCGTTGATATCATGCAATAACGGATTTGTTTTCAAATAAGAGGACATTGACAAATCTTCAGAGAATACCATACAATGTAAATTCCGTTGGGAATGAATTCAGCCCAACAGCATAGTAATAGTTGGACAGTTTAGTAGAATATGTTTAGTAAAATGTACCCAATATATAGTGATAATACACCATGCATTTGGTTAATTATAATTCTGTGATGTATAACCATATCGAGTGTTATTTTTCTAAGTTTAATACTAAAAGTCACGTGATTCCATTGCGACCAATGGTTCATCGCGATCTGTGGCGTTATGGAACTAAAGGAGTAATTCGAAGGTATACAGATTCATTACATAACCATATATTGACAGCATTTGTATCACTAACATGTTTGTGTCTCCGGACCAGCTGGTGGATATGGAATTTAATTCCCCCAAAATTTTATTCAATGTTGTCAAATTGGACGTTTCGCACCAATATAATTGTTTGGTGCATGTTATCTACCAGGATAGTACATACCAATAAAACTGAATTATGTGTGTGTGTTTCTTTGCTTGTTGTCTGTTCGGCTACGAGCGACTACACGGGGAGTATCAGATGTCAGTCTGGGGTGGGCACTAATAATTAATTCAACTAAATAACGAATTAATTACATACCCAAAATGGTTGGAATCTGGTCGTTAAAATTGATTCACGTGGGTAAACTGACCAGACGATGTCACTGGATAGGTACCGTTGACATCAAACTACAAAGAGGGCCACTATTAAACAAATTTAATTAAATAATTAATAATATACCGAAAACGGTTAGACACTGATCGTTGAACATTGGTATGCAGTGGTCACTTGACCCAGGGCGTACAATTGTATAGGTACCGTTGACCCAAAAGTGGAAATTAAAGATGATATTATCATAAATTAACAATAAAGAGCGTTCCTTATCATGATAGCACATGTGTAGGAACATTGGTACACAAGGGTCACCTGATCAGTGGAATATATCTGGATATATACCTTTGATCTCAGAGGACTTAAGGGGGACTAATACATTAGTTTCACATATATGATCAATGAAGTGCGTCTATTATCAGATAAGAAGCTATGTGGGCAAATTTGCACAGATAATGTAATTTGAAACGGGGAATGTCGTGGGATAGAAGGCGTTAAGGTGTTTTAAAGATGCACTAATAACTAGCAATACAGAGCATTTATTGTCTACTTAAAATACAGCGTTAACATCATATGGAGAGTATCACGCATGCAATATGTGATGCTCATTCTTTGCCACCGCAACACCGGGACCCAGTAAGTTTAGTATATATTAGGCAATTCCCACATTTAAAAAAATTGTTTTGTCTGTCTAAATAAATGACCTATGTTTTCCCAGATACATCTGAATAATTATTTTTAACCCCAGCATCAGTTGACCTGACCCAATAATTAAGCATTTATTCACACCATGTTGTGAACAAAAAACCGCCCAACGCAGAAGGGAAATTAATATTGGGTAAATTGTTACCTGCCCAACATTGGGTAAAATTTACCCTAAGTATGTAACATTTTATTTATCCAACAAAAAAGTTAAAAGTTACTAAACGTTCGCGTGGTATATATATGCACCATTGCGTTGGGTAATAATTGTACCCAATTTGGGTAAACTTTTACCCTACACGATTTAGAGTGAATGATGCAGGTTATAGTTTCAAAGACTCTAGAGATTCAATGCATGTCAATACGTGATTATTGTGAGAGAATTGTTACCAAAAAATATGACACTTAAATGACAGCGCGTGCTGATGGTAAACTCACTGTTCATTCATACTCACATGTATTTTGCGGTATTGCTAATCCGAGATGAAACAAGGAATAACACGCGCACACACGAACAACACAGTACACCTTCCACATTCTGAGGACGCGATGGATATCCGCTCTCCTCTTCGGTAACAAACCAAGTTATTTGGCAACCAGGAAGTTTCACATCGCAATCCATCCTGAATTATATTTACACGCCGATATCATTGTTCAGATGAAATGCAAAGGGTCCCATTATCATATGTCGACATCAATTCGAAAAAATAAACACCGTAAAAGTAAGATTTTAATTCTAAATCGCGGCCGGCTTTTAACTGCATGCATTCAATAAGAGCTCTATATATGACATATAGTATAATCTATATAATTATGCGAAAATACCATGGTCGACAGTTACAGTTAGCGGGGCATTCTAATTATCGGTTCATTAATTGATGCATGTTATGTGTTAATGTAAGGTCCCGAATGATGTACAATGCACATGTATTTGCACAGTGTATAAACGGCATCGACAATGAGACAATGTCATGAAACGTCCACACGAGACCGATGTTACAATAATAACTATATCAACGGCATTAACACACATGTAGAACACAAAACCTTCTACAGATAATGAGCAGGGCAGTTGGAAAATTCCCAGAATCAAGAATAAGATTAAACAAATGTCGATACAATGGAATAAGTCTGTTCACAATCGCTTTCAATATATTCATTTTGTACCATGTCATAACCAGGACTCTTATTGTTCTTCAGTCCTTTTATCACAGCTTCGATATCATTGCTTGTAATATTGGGTAATACAGTTCGGATGCAGTGTCATTTTGGTACATGCAGGTCATAATCTTTAGCAAAAAATGTTTTCCCCCTTTTCACTGCTCATTGCTTCAATATATTTATGAAATTCGTCAATGGTCACTGTTCGCTGCTTGGTTGTGTAGGTGCCTTCATTCCGCGTGAAATTATTCAGTTTTCGCCAAACGAATTTATTTCATGAAAGACATCGCGATTTAAGCTCGCATATATCTTTCTTGTTCTGCGTTTTTATCTTTTTATCTAGAACTGTTTTAAATTTTGCGCTAAATTTTCTCAGATTTAGCTTATATTTCGATGGTTTTAGATCTATTATAGCATAGTTGAGCGCTTTGGGCCTCATGGGAAAGGCGCTTTACAAATGTTATACATTATTATAGTTTAACTTGATGGAACTGTTTTGGCTTCTGTTTACATTCTGTGTCAAACCAACTTCTACCAGGAACGAGCTTATTTCGGTTCCGATCGGAAGTAGCGGTTTGTTACCAAATGTCGTGCATGCTGTGATATTTGAAAGTTTGTCACAAATGCTGCTAATACTGCTTTCACAGTTAGCTGGATAATTAGCCAAACTCTCAGTGTCTTTCGTTATCGTTTGTATCTCAGTCATATCTATATGTTATTTTCATACTCTCTGGACTTTTCGTCTACCCACACATTTGGCTCTGGTTTAGCATTAGTGGGGATATCTTCATCGCGACGTTGTCCTTTATCGGTTGAGTTTAATGCCACGGAAATAGCAATAAGATCAAATTGATGTCCAAATTAATCGAATAGTGTATGTCCGAAAATGAACGTTGAAATCATGGATATAAAACTGTTGTACACATGATCTGGCTAAATTACCTAGTATAATAAATCACACTCTTGTCATTACATGTCGGATTACCAATTCCCATATCTCGACCACACCTATCATTCAATATATACATATTGCGAAATTTACACATTGAGACAAGTTTAAAACCATAATTATTAGGTTTGCCATTATCTTGCGACATTGTTGCATTGAAATTATTTGATTTATCAGTGTTCCAATCCAAAATATAGTCTTGTATTGCGTCTCCAGATAAACAGTTTATAACTAATCGAACTTCATCAACTAGATGTGAGTCAAATATATCGCTCAAATCCTTAGTGCATGCATTACAATCACCTATACAAACAATACCACACCATCACTCTCGCTCAGCTTACGCAAATCGTTAGCAATCCATATTGGACTATCATCGGTACAATATATAACGGGTGTTTGCTGGTGGTATATACACAGCACCATTCCGAATAGTATGATAATCGTCACCTGATTTGACGCTTATCCACACTATTTTATTAAAATCGCCATCAGACAAACACCCTCTATCAACCAGGGAAGACTTTAGACCGATAATGATTCCACAGCGTAATGATTTGACTTGTTTCCACCCCAGCCAATATATGTGAATGTTCCAACGTTGCATTAAATGGCGCTGGGAATTACAAGAAAACCATAATCATAAATGGTAGCCCCCATCAAGGTCATTTTATTAGGCATAAATATAAATTATAATATCAAATATATTGGTTACATGGTCAGAATTCCGTTAAAACAACTAATCCTTCATATGTTTACAACAAACAACGGTTTATTACTGCATGTTTCTCATTCACCACACCAGGAAGCCTCTAAATGCGGATCAAAACTCTACTAATCGGAGGCATTGTGTTCCCGCCATAAAATCTTCAAGTGTGGCCCAGCCATTGTTCATACATAAACATCGAAAGCAATTAACGCGGTCATAATAGTTACATACTGTAACTATCAAACATCTAGCGAATACACACCGAAATGTGTTGTCCTGTGAGATATCCCATCACTGTAGCTCAATTTGACACGGCCAGATTAGCCTTCCTACAATATCCTAAAACGATAAAGCTTCTCAAATCATCGGCATAGTCAATAGAAATTTCACGAACTTGGACATCGATACTTTCCGATCGCTCAACATAAGCATGGTCAGACCTATCATCAAATGTTGTAACTTTGCATGGAGCCCACGTCACAAATATCAAAGTATTATGTTAGAGAAAATAAAAAGAAAAGCAACGAAACTAGTTCCTCAAATCAAAACTCTATGTTACCGAGACCAAATGATAAGACTCAATGTGATGTCTTTAAATTATCGAAGATTTAGAATCTATAAACTGTTGAATGGTCATTACAATATCAATGACTGTGACCTATTAGAAAGAAATTCATCAGGAAGAACAAGACAACATAATAAAAAGCTACAGATACACACCGTCAACAAGGAGATAGGAAATATTTCTTCACGCAGAGGGTGGTAAATAGCTGGAACTGTCTGCCAGACTTCTCTGTTGAGGCTCCAACACTCGATCAATTCAAAATATACATAGACTCATTCTTCTATTATATAAAATACGAGTTCGACGACACTAATATGTTTAAGTGACTCACAAGAAAATATCGAATGACGATACGTATATTTGTAAACAAGCATTGCAATTAATGTTATTGGGACGAAAAGTCGCAAGACTTGTTCCGTATTATGTTGATGATGATGATGGTAATATAATTGATAGGACAAACCACTATTATGATGATCGTGTCGTTATTAAAATACGTATCAATTGACAAATACGCAGTCGTTCACTCATTAAAATCAACCTATTTCGACCATTTTATGGGACCTCCGCGAATTCGGGGAACGCGCAAATGGACTCCGCAAATAGGGACATACTGCAAATTGTCACACCGATCAGCACCTACATGTATATATAGGTAACGAATAGGTGGCTGACTCGGCTGTCTCCGATAATCCAACTCTTAGTGCTCGGCGGAACGAAAAATGTCGATGAAAGTTGAAATATAAGACTTACAAATTATCTTTTCCATTTCTTCTATTTGTAATTCGCATAGCTTATCACAAACGAAAAATCAGTATTATTGACATAATAATGTAAACGACAATAAACGAAATTGAAATTCCCAACTACACCTTTTACCGGACTCGGGTCGGCGTTGCACTACATTTAGTGTGTCCAAAAAATTCCCATTTCTATAAATAAAACCCCATTCGACCACTATACACCAAGAATCTCTAGCTGATTATACACCGGAGGGCGCAATAATGCTGATATTTTCTACCTGATCAATAGAAACAGTGTCATATATATGTGGTATATAATTAGAAATGCCCCCACCATTTGGATAATTCGCGCCTTCTACCAAGAGTAATTCTTATGGCATTTGAAGCTTTGACCGAGATTTTGGATATACAGGAATGCCAGGATGTCTCGAAAATATATGAATAAAACAAAGTATATTCTAATCTTTAAAACGTAACCTACTGATAGGTTTATACTCATGCACGTGATACGCATGTTCAATCATATACTCATTTTCACTTATTGGTGTATATGGAGTACTGCTGTATTCGCGCTCACCATGTGCATATGTATGCTGAAACTCGTCACAAGTGTCAACAGAAGGACCAATAATACAATTTTCACCATAACGCTTTCCAACTTCCAATACATTTGTATGGTAACTATTCTGAAAACTCATTTTGTCAAGTAAATTAAGATATAGATAGTCAAGTTGTGGGACGTCGATTACAAGATTAAGATTAAGAACACATTTGACGCTCAGTATATTAGGTTGAAGCCTACACATCAAAATCAAACACACGGTTACACTGGGTACACACACCGGCAGGACTATAAGACGAAATTTTATTGGAAAATTTCTTACAAATACGTTACAATTTGCAATTACTTGGATAAATACACAATAATATTATACAAGAAAACTACGTCTTTTCAAGCTATATTATGTTCATGTCTCACATTAATATTAATTTACCCGTGATTCGGATGTCGCACAATGCTGCTAATTCTTGCTTTGTATTTACTCTGCTTCTCGCTATTTCTTAATCTATTCCACAGTAGGAGTAGTACAAGCTCGATATTGCATGATTTAGGCGACTGCTGTGAGCCGATTTCCAAATAAACATTGAATAGATTGCCCGGAAAAACACCCATGGTTGTAGGCGACACAAAGCACAATCGGTTCACAAAGTCATATAATCATGCAATATCGAGGTGGGAACTTCGACTACAGTACTGCTAACTAATTTATTAAGGAATTGGTATTAATTAAGAAATATATTACCTGCGCTGTATTTTAAATGTTATAAAGTATTCCGAAAATCAAAATGTTCCCAGGTTTTTAACTTGTGTTGTGTGATCTCGACCGGCGTGATATATCAGTAACCCACATGTCGCATCTGCGTTTATTACACGCCAAGTGGCCATCTCTTATATTGTGTTATCAACAACTATGATATTAATATATTGTCGTACAATACGGCAAAATCATGTTCAAGTTGTGCCCAGTGTAATGTTATTTACATGTATTCCGTCGTCGGATTCGTCACCTCCGTTTTAAGTGCCAGACGCACGTTTTGCATAAATCCACTCAAACATTGCAAGAAATTGTCCACAAAACAATCGGCGAATTTTCGTGAAATTCTCATATCATCACTTTCATTTTAATCTGAGCAATTATCAATAGAACACAAACAATGTATTTTAATACACTTCAGAGGTTGAACATATTATTTGTGTTGTAAATGAATAAATGCTCAACTAATTAATATTAACAGAACACTGCAATCACCAGATAGCCTATTGGTTTGGCTCTATGAAAGGATTCCTCATTTGTGTCATATTGTTGAATTAAATTTATAATTGCATGATATAAGTTCTGAAAAAGATTATTGACAGTTTAGTTCCAAATTTGTAGCTGTTAGTTACAAACCTCTTTCGCTTGGTAAATTCTAAAGAACAGTTATTAGCAAAAGTTACCAACGAACTGATTTACAAGCTGTGATGGTACTGGCGCCAATCATTAACATGTAAACACAAAATTATCCTCAATTGACACCCGCATCACACCCATTTATAATATTCTGTTTAAAGAACACGATTTGTTTTTTTTAGAATTATTCCGGACCAGCAGTACTATGAAGCTTTGTTGTTAAATACAATTGTTAGTAATAACAAATTAGTACAATTTAACAATTTGTGAAGGTTTAAGCCAAACGATATTAGAGATACCTAGTCAGTTGAGGATATGGACCTTTGACCTAACACTCATCTGAGCCAAAAATGTTATAGATCAGCAGGAATGGCATAGAAATTCTCAAATATAGAAAATCATTTATAGCTGATTGAAAATAATTGTGAAATTTCTTGAAACAAGAATATTAAGTCTCCTCTCAGGCTCTTCATATATCAGCACATTGATATTTGAACTGCACTTTTGAAAACGTTACAGTGTGTCTATCGTGTTTTAAAATATCGTCAGTGCCCCGCGCTGAGAAATCAATCCCGTGATAACTCCACACGAGAATACCCATCACGGACAATATCTTGGCAAACATTATCGCGGGCACAGCGAGGGCGTCTAGATATCGGCATACTGTACCTCCTCCTGCATGTGCCACTGTTTGGTGCGGAATGCCGCGACAGGTTCTTGTTTTACAAATTGTTCATGACATAAAGGGTAAATGGGATTATACTTTCCAACCAGTTGACTGTTTATTACGTATTTTGTCAGAATACTCGCTTGTACCAATTATCAACAAGAAATTCCTGCCATATTTCGAGAAAATCCATTTTAAAATATCAGGATAATTTGGTAAAACCTGAGTTTGACCATTGGACCCGGTTTAATGAATCACTTCGGTTCAAATCGCCGATTGAAAACTAAAACCATAGTTCAAACTCGAGGCCGAAGGTATAACTGACGAATTAGTACTATTCGATTTTGACTTTGTCCAGATAGACCCGACTAAAGTGTATACTATCTCAATATCGTCGAATTTATAGGGTTTCCACTTACAGTTGTATCCTTCGGATCAATGTGGGTAACCTTGAAGGACAATCACTACAAACTACTTAGTTGTAAAGCAAGTACAGACTTGAAGGCATCTATGTTATCTGAATACCACATCATGCATATTGTATAACAATAAACGTGTGAAAAAAGATCACTTTGATCAAATATTTGAAGGGAATTTATGGGAACAGCGTTCGCCGCAAGTATACACTGGCAAATAAAAACTACACGAACCGAACTATGTGAAAGGTCGGAACGACTATTTGCTTGAGAGCAACACTGCTTCGGGAATGTTAACATAATGTTATTTTTTGTGGGAGTGTTGAGTCTCAGAAAATGCCAGAAGCAAAAAATAAAACACCATACCTTCCTGCAAATTGTTTAAACCCCGCTACATATGCGATATTACTGAATACAGTATTCGTACAAATAACACAAACATTTATGTCAAGTTATACATTTACACACGTATGCCATGAACGCTATTTAGCCTGATTGGACAACGCCGAGTTGAGTCAGGACAAGGAAATTAGTTTTTCGACTATGCATCGCCTGAGCTCATATTTTAACAATCCGATATGGAGCTCTAATGCCTTGAATAATAGGAAAATTAAGACAGAATATACCGGTTAGTTTAGATTGCTCGGATAGTTTGAGAGCGAGCTCATGTCATAACATTCAATTGAAATGTCCATGCAAATATCCATTACAACGCCAATAAATTAATGCAGGTACAACGTTGAAAATAAAAATAGTGACACCTCCCCCATTTTTTACTCAGAATTTACAGAAGAGTATATGTTTAACATGTTCCTAACCTTCACACATTTAGCCTGTACAGGCTTGAATTATAACATGTTCTACCATAATCCATGATTGGGGAGGGGCTGTTACCCGAAAGCTTCGAATAACTAAGATATTTAGTTGACTGTATATCAGCCGTAATTACATGGGCAAAAATGTACAATATAATGTTTTACTTAAATATACACATGTAACACAAGAGGGGAAAGATGACGTGGTTGGGAACTCGTTGCTAAGCAGCCATTTTCCCGAATGAAGACACAAAGCAACTCCACCTTATGTTCCTTCAACTTTAAAGCTGTAATAATATGTTCATATATGAATAGCATAAATTGCTGCATATTATCACGACGGACAGGACTGTCAAATACAATATTTATAAATCAGGAGTGGCTTCAGGGGGGTGTGAGAACCCATGATGCTGCATGACCCCATCCCCGTTGAGGAAATATGCAATGGTCAGTCCGATAGCTTCCATGTCGGAGATCATCACTGGTATAACAATCAAGAGAAGACCGACAATGATTTAAACAACCTCCACCATTTTGGGTTATTGTGCGAACAATTATTCTAAATGGCCTGACGACTTCGTCCGAATCAACGGCTCTCTGTGCGTTCAGAGCTTGACTCACTGTGGTCAAACATATGCGCAATGATTGGGCTGTCAGTGGACATATATTACACGCAGAGACGTGGCGACAGGGGGTGGGGGTGTCTCGTCCCCAACTTTGGTCAGAATTTTCAACAGTTAAATATATTATATACCTGTCAAAACATTAGTTGGAAATTTCACACCAACAATAGGTTGAAAATGCTCGTGTTGTTTGATTTTCAAACAATTTATCGGGGGAGGGTAATTGTTTTGTTTTTGGACCAATATTTGCATATTTTCCTATTTTTTGTCTGAAATGGTCATCAGTTGGAAATTGTCCAACCTTGTGGGGGGTGGTGACAGGTTGGAAATTTCCAACACTTGGAAAGCTTGTTTCTGGTCCCTCCCCCGTGGCCAGTCAAACAATGCTAGTTAGTTACATTGTATTACATTTGGTCAACATTGTCATTGGAATTGTCATCAGTTGGAAATTTTCCAACCTAAGTGGGGGTGTCAGGTTTGACATTTCCAACTCTAGGAAGGCGTGTGGCTTGTCTAGATGCTAGGATTGATCGATCTTCTTGTTCAGATTTCAAAATTTTCGCACACCGGGCCGAAACATGGTCGGCCCGGTGTGTCATTGTCCCTTCCCCGTGGCAAATACAAAACTGCTAATTAGTTTAACAAAACAATATTTTACTACATGAAAATGACTGAAATGGTCATCAGTTGGAGAATTTTCCAACCTGAGGGAGAGTGAGGTTTGAAATGTCCAACACTAGGAAAGCTTCAGTTGAGGCTAGTCCATATGCTAGGATTTGCGATTTTCTTGTATAGTTTTCAAAATTTTGTCACACCGGACCGAACAACCATGGTCAGCCTGGTGTGCCCTGCTCTTTTGTCCGTAGCCGTATTTGTCTGGAGATTAGACCACTAGATGTTAGGATTTATGCAATTTTCAGGTTAAAATATCTGAATGTTCTCATACCGGGAATATAGAACCATGGTTTGTGGATATATGGGATATTAGGCCTGAGCCCCGAGGTGTAAGTGGGTGCAAATGGAGTTATGCAAAACTTTATGTTTTGGCCTGATTCTGATTCAAGGGGGTGCAGTTGGAATTTCCCAAGGTAGACACCCCAACAGAGACCCTCTAGCCACGTCCCTGATTACACGATCTGTATGATCCATGTGAAACGCCAAATACACGATATTACAGAGATTACATGAATTTGTGTATCCATCCTGAACATATTTTTACAATGACCTCGAGTTTGAACTACAAAAGTCACGCCAACAAATCACACAATTTCGACAACTTAGTTTCCGACGAACATAACTCATAGGCGCCTAAACACGCCGATCTGCACAATACGTCATTTGAGCGGAGACATCATCGGCTATAGCATGACGTATAAATTAAATGTGTATTCATAATGATAGTCAAATTAAAGGTAGTTCCAAAAAGGAGCGTTAAATGAGATATTCTTTGTTTTTTAATTAAATGATTTCAAACGAACAGTCAAATCCATATATAAATATATATTCAAAAATTAAATTAACAACAAAAATTAATTTAAAATTTAAAAGGGGCCGTACGCCCCCCCCCCCCCGAGGCAGATTTAATTATTGCATTTCAGTGTACATTTTACTGGATAGTCATGTATACTCTAACCCGTGGTGGCTAATTGGTTGGTAAGTTGTAGTTATTTAATCTGTTTTGTCATCTGCTATGCAGTGAAGCATGTGGCGACAGAATCATATGGCTCTATAGTATACACGTGCTTCTAGCAGTTAATATATGAACAAACGAAATAAGTTCTAGTAGATGACGAAAACATCAACCATATCTCCCACCATTCATTAACAATTTAAATAGATATGACTATTTAACAAACAAAAAAACACATGAAGCTAAGTCTTAATGGATTTATTTAAAAACTACATAACTTATCTAGAACAAACATCCTATTGTATGGAAAAGATAACATGCGAGTAATTTACATACTTTCTTCAAAACCGAACGTCCTGGTTCGAAAATATGTACATCTAGGAGTTGATAACTGACATGTTCTCCTTTCCTAGCTTTTAATTAATGTCAGCATTGATTTATAGTATCTGAGCAACATTTTTACCTTGAGGACAAGTAGTAAGGGTGAGCCCTCTGGGCATGGTCCAAAGTGGCATCGAGCCTGGGAGTGGCCCAGAGTGTCCGCCAAGGAGGATGCCACAAAGTGGCATCGAATCCAGGGTGTCGCCCAGAGTGGCAGAGGATAAGGGGGCCCATATTGGCATCAAGCCTGCGGGTTCCACAGAGTGGCAGCCGATCGGGTGGCGCAGAGTGGCAGTCGAGGATTGTATTCGAAATCGACAATGTTTTGAAATGTACAATCTAATATATTTAAGAAAATATGGTTACAGAATTGTTCTGTTGTGGTCACTCGATGGTAATTAGATTATACGGCATAACGTTGCACCGTTATTGAATTGTTACATGTGTCGTGTGATATCCATGTAGAAAATAAATAAACTTTACCCGAAAACATTTGTCACACTTTGGACGGTGTTATGGTCCTTTTTGTATTAAAAAAGAAACACAACTCTCATCAACGTAACGCCTTTACATCGTCAGCGATGCCCGCGAATTTTATATAAGTGATATCCGGTGACGTTATCGTTATCATAAAACCAATTTTACCAACATCGATATCAAAACTCATGTCAGCGGGCGTATGCCCTAGATGGCATCGGGGGAGTGGTTGGAAGTCTTGCACGTAGTATAATATATAAGAAACATAAAAACAACACATTTCCTTGTCCGAAAATCACATAATTAAAACAATTGCAACCTATTTTTGTCAGGTTCTTCCAAATAAATTATACCAGGCACGCATGCCTTTTCCACTTTAATCTTGAGACATAAGTCGTCCTAAGTCATCCTAAGTTTAACAGTGAATACCGAGCAATTGACATGGATTTGACAATTTCAGCCGTTAACGTACAATCTCAATAGTCCAGATCATGGGAGTGGTGACATGTGAGACACATGCAGGGACTAGAGGGTTTTTGTGGGGGCGCGGGTGTTTAATTTATAATTTTCATCTGCACGCTATCATATTCCCAACTCCAGATACAACTTAATTGCCTCTCTTTATGTTTGCAGTATGCTAATTGCTACCTCAGTATGTTTATACTGAACATAACCGCTTATTGACCATTTTATGAATGGAGTAGCGCTGTTGCAGCATTAAATATCCTTCGCCAATGCATTATCTTATATATACGAGTCTCCATATAGACAGCCTCGCATATATAAGAGAATGCATGGCTTACAAGTCAAGGTAAATATTATTAGGCCATTATATTCTCTTATATATGCGACGATCCATATGGAAAACTCGAATATATAAGAGAATACATTGACACAAGTTTTTCACTCAAATTCAGGAAGCTGCATTCATGGAAGGTTTAACTACGAACCTAACGCAATACCCCCAATGGGATGGGGGTGGAAAGTCTCGAACTAAATGTAATTAAAGCATAATATCTTGACAGTAGAACAATATTGGGTTCTTGGTCTGAAAACAAAATATTTTACAATCCCAATCTATGGTCACGATCGATCTGAATTTTCCAACTCGTTGGTTCAGGCATAAACTTTTTCCAGCTGTGAAAATTGTGATAAAATTAGGGAGTGAGAAATCACCCCTAGCCCCGTGATCCCTTTCTAACACCGACGACATACAGGTACCGTTATACAATCTGGGAATATGTCGTTTCCGTCACAGCAATCTTGACACAGTGCGCAGCACGCTTTTGTCAAGACCAGGTAGTTTCTCGAACCCGGTTCCCAACTTTATTATTAGGCTGTATCATGATTGTTAGGGTGGTCTTGGGCAGAGACCATAATTCGACCGAAAGAGTCAATAACCCAACATTGTCGGAAATACGGGTATGTCAAGCATGTTATTCTGTTTCCTATCAGGGTGCCTGCATGCATGGTGTCATGTTCCCGGGCTGGACATTATATTCAACCTCGCTTCGACGGTTGAATATGAATTCCAGGCCAGGAACATGACACCATGTACGTACCCTGGCATGAAACAGAATAGCTTATAATGTTCATATAATCTCACCATCCATAGTGTTGTCTCGAATAGCGATGTGCATCTGTAATGGCCTAATATATACAACAACAATGGTAAATCATCTCTAAAAGTTGCTATTCAAAGTATGTACTGGTTTATTGTAGTGCCACCTTGTTAACTGCGACAAGCAATGCTGCAAACATTGTTCGCGGGCTTTGTTTTGACAGTGTAAACTTTATTTTCTCTGTATATGATGAACACTTTGCTAAAAATGCACTTGTAATACATGTATAAGTGGACAGGACCGCTTTGAACAGTCCATGACCTGGACCGGACCTGCCTGGACCGCCTAGTCCGTGGACCGGGTCCTGTCCAGTCCGCATCACTAGTTCGATTACCATATTCATATATAGCAAATGATCGGTACGACAAAATACATTATTGATAGAGCGAGAGGTGAATTGTACATATAACGATGTATAGGTGAGGACTAGATGATCATGCTGCATCATGTTATATTGAAACATAAAATAAAGAAACAGCATGAATAATGGACACAGTAAGCATGGCGTACACTGTTGCATGTCCGTTTCTCTTCTCGAGGTTTTCGTCATCATCTTAATTATATTGTTAAGCAATTAGTCATATTGACATCGGTAGTGGGATTCCCAGTTCTGCTCGTAATGACGTGCTTGGACTCCAACTAACGGCTTCATATTCCAAATGCTTCATGCTTGGTCGATCACGATATCGATACTAATTTAATAAGATTTGGTTCAGTTTCTGACTAGTCAATGTGATTGTTTTCTAAAGTTTTATTAACACCACTACTAAATAATTTATAATATGGGTGGTTACTTGATTTCCACTAACCCACTCGCTGTATTATTCGTATGCGGACAAACACTCGCAGAATAACAAACAGTCTGTATATACACATTAAATGACATATATGTTGATCATTTATAGTTTAGTCTTCACCAATTGATGTGAGGCACTGGTATTCAACGAATCCCAGCCATTGAATATATATTAGTGTATGCCTCTAGAGGAATACAAGCCGGAACTAATTTATTGACGATGTCGCCAATAAAGATGACGCACAGCACGTCAACGATCTGCTTCTGGTGATGCCTCGATCATTGCGCGTTGTTCATCAGACATAATTCACAATGGAGGTATTGATGAAGGTGACTGTCATGGATTGAAGTTTTATGACTCACACAACTGTGCAGAATAAATACAAAACACATCTCGAAGCTTGTGTCGAACTAGATGCGGACGGCGAATAGTAACATTTCGCTCGAGCTACACTCTCGCGAAATATATCCATGTGCCATCCGCAACTCGTTCGATAGAAGATTCTCGATTAAGATGCGCGTTGTGTTCTGTCTATATCTACATTAGTTTGGTTGAACTATCATCGACCCCTTACATCCATATCACCAAACACAGAATATGATGTATTTATATCCAACTGATGGAGCAACCGATGGCTCAGCTGGTAAGGTGCACGGCTGAGTCTGCGGACACCCTTAAATATTCCCAATTATACCCTCAAATAAATGTGGCAAATAATTTTGAAAAATTGGAATTGGCAAAACACAATTTCATTTGGAAATCATTATGGCAAGAGAACATTTTGATCCTGCGCCAACCCTGTGCACGACGCATTATTCAACACTAAGTCGCCACGCGTTAAACAATAGTTTCATATATGAATGGCAGTCATGTGCAACTACGTTTTTCGTTAAGGAATGCATTTATAAACAAATATAAGAGATGTGCTCCGATTAGACTAACCAGAATGGAGATAACCTTATTTTTTTATCTGGGCACTATTGCATTTTATCCACCATAAAACATAACGCCGTGACATGACATATCGCTTGGGACGGAGATAAACACCAAGCAGACAAATCAGTTAACGCATGTGAAAACTTGTAATATATAATAGTTTAATTCAGGCAACTTTGCCCATATGCATGTATACAGTATAATATATATAACAATGAATCATACAGTCTAGCAATGACGTTTTTTTATTTACATTATGTGTATAACATATCATTCCAATTCAAAAATAGTCCCGATCTATGCTTAATATCTGATGAATGTGTATTAGAAATTATATTATTCGGACACGTACACACTCCCCCTTTCTCTGAAGTTATACACAAACTTGCGCAGCAACACATGAAATGATAACATCCCGTCGTTAACATACATATAACGCTGACACCACAAAATTTAAAATATCACATAAACATCATATATGAGTTATTATAACAGATAGACAATTACTTGTATGTTTTCTTTGAGTAATTAGCCCAATATGGACACAATATAATGGCGAAATGAAACAGAAAAATAAGAATTTCTTGACAACAAAAGAACAAAAAGAGAATTGTCTGATGATTAAATTTTCTCGAATACATATACATGTATATTGATATTGACGTTGACTGTCATGGTCGTCAGAGAGATCGCTATGAATCACGTGACACAGATATTTAGTTCAGGAGGAACTGAAGTTAACCTCGCAGCCGTTAAGAAAAAGTTTAAAAATATTAGGTATTCAACGATTTTGGGAACAAAAGCCATGCCAACGGTTTTGTAAGCGTTAAAACGTACATGTATGTGAAGTTTAACGACTACTGTTTCACTAATATATAATAAATGACGAAGTCCCATCAGAGATGGAGAAAAAGACACATGTCATAGTAAAGATGATTATATAATAGTATCTACTGCCATCATGGCTAAAAAAAAATCATGTAATATACATGTATAACACGTTTGAAGATCATGTTATTGCTGCTGTGACATTGAAACAGTTTGGGATTCGCGAGTGAGATAATGTCAACATATTAGCCAGGTTTAGCCACAGGTACTTGTAAAATGTGTTAGTATGGTATTTTTAAGAAGGTACTTTTTTGCGGCACTAACACTACCTGTTTAAAGGTACTCAATCCGATTCGATGGTCCCCATATCATCAGATTCCAACAACAACAATTTTTTTGAAATGCCTCTTCAGTTATCAGAATCGATTAATTGCCCAAAAGTAATGCTATAGTATTAAAACTTTAGTATAAAATTGCCCAAAACCTGTTATTTATCAACATTTTGTTCAACGAAAATTTACCAGTTTGTCCAATATCTGACACAAGAAGCCATTTGATTTTAGAGTTATCCATCTTCATCCGCAATTTGGTCTTCTCGTCGACTTTTACTGGGCCACTAAATATTCCAGGTGGTGAAAAATAATAGATTTTTAAAATCGATATCTGATCACTCTGAGCTTTGATGGGTGGGTTCCTCGACTCGAATCAAATATTGTGTACCCCCGAAGCCAAATAAATAGTAATTGGGGGGCACTTAATCGGATTGAGTACATTTAAGGATATCGCCGAACTTGCAAATACATGTGCAAACAATGGGTGTTAGATACGGCAAGCTGTCTACGGTGTGATCTACTGATGCGCTTACTTTATAGTAATCAAACGAAAATATTTCCGTGCACACGAATCACTTTATCCCATTGCCTGCATAGCGTGAACGCTTGGTGGAGATGCATCATTGTTTAAGTATTATTGCATGCGAAGAAGGGAAATAACTTAGTGTTATCACGTGTGCTCCGATCCAATTGAGATATATAATTATTCCTAAAAATATTTTAATCGTTGATCGCTAATTCCAACATATCCTCGCACAAATACGCACATAATCAACCTATACTGTTAAATAGGTACATAATGTGATTAACTGATTCTGAAATAATCAGTTAATGGACTCATACCAGTTATTTCGTTTTATGGCGCGGGACAAAGTGAAAACAATTGTTAAAGAGCGTACACAAGAAAAGTCGTGAGTTGGCTTATTTATGAAATTGTCAGAACATTATCTGCTTAGAATCGCCTCATTATGAGTCGATACTGTGACTAAAATGCCTCATTTTCAGCACATTTATCGACTCAAAATTATACGATTCTATGCAGATTTTCTACCTAAAAATAAATTCTATTATTAGCAGATAATGTGCGGTTTTTCGGGATAACACGCTGGCTAATTATGTTATTAGAATATTGGATAATGCGACAAGTTTCGTATCCTATACTTTGTACAAAATACTGCTGAAAAATGGTCACGTGGGTCAGATAACGTTCGTTGACAATGGCAACACAGTTCCGTTAACTGGTACACGTACATGTACGTTTGCGAAACCTAGCTATTAACTTTAATGGACGCCGGGTGTTATATTGGTGATACGTAATTACCGAGAGAAACATTAACATACATTGTTTGATATCAAAATAATGAATGAGCCGTTCATTGATTGTAATAAGTTCTAGATGCATAGTTTGAATGCATGACGATGAGGTTTGCACGGAAATTTGTTCTAAACATTTTCCCGGAGGTACAGGTATATGTGACGAATATTCCTGAAATGCTCGACACGCATTATTGGTTATAGTGCGCATACCATACATCATGTGCCAAACAACTGAATAGGTTTCTACAAAAGACAGGCGTGCGACAAAAGTTCCATGTTGATAGACTTCAATACCAGCATAGTGCATATAAATAAACTGTTCAGCATATTGTTTGAGATTGGATAGGTGTTGACAGTTGATATATTGACATGTGATACATCGTTCCCGATATGTAATACTGATCCATTAACAGGTGTTAATTTAATGACTCATCTGATATAATGACGTATGTTTTGGCATTTGTCATTCTTTTAAATAAAATAATGAAATTGATTCAATGAAGAAATAATATATTCCACTTTTAGAAACCTCTGATATGACGTGATGGTTTTGTAAGGCACGTTTCGCAAAACAGTCCATTTTGAATGACTCTCAGTACACCTGCACTAGCATGGATCATTCGAAGCTCAAAACTATCTATACACAATTTGGTGAGAGGTATACCCAAACATACATGTTTATTCGCGAAAGATTTCCAAACAAATTCATCAAATATAGCTCTGAAAATATGTTTTGCTTCTAACAATTTTCGATAAATTTGATATCGTTTCGTTTCGCTTGTGCAGGTTAAATTGGTTTAATTAGCAGTCACGTAAAACATGAAACAGTTGACCATGGGAAGAACGTCGAAAGGCGTTGTCGTTCTGAAATGTGTATAGTATACTGTAGTGCGTGAAGTTCGTAAAAAGTTACATTTTAAGATAACGCAATCAGAGTCGTGGTTAGAGGGTCTCCGTTGGAGGGTGTCCACCTTGGGAAAATCCAATTGCACCCACCCCTTGAATCCGACCAAACACAAGGTTTCGCATAATTCCGTGTCCACCACCTTGCACCTAAGTTATATAGCCTATTAATAAACTATGGTTCTATATGCCTGGTATGAGAACATTCAGATATTTGAACCTGAAAATTGCATAAATCCTTACCCCCAGTTGTCTAACTCCAGACAAATGCGCATACGACTACGGGCAAGATACCAGGACACACCGGGCCGACCATGGGACAATTTTGAAATCTGAAGATCGCGAAATCCTAGCATCTAGACTAGCCTCAAGCCTTCATTGAGTTGGAAATTTCAAACCGGACACCCCATTAAGGTTTGAAAATTACCAACTAATGATTCGACAATTCCAATGACAATTTTGACCAAATGTAGGACAATATTGTTTTCTTAATTAACTAGCAGTTTTTGACTGGCCTCGAGGGAGGAACCAGGGCATATGCTTTCCAAGTTTTGGAGATTTCCAACCTGACACCCCCTAAGGTTGAAAAATTTCCAACCGAATATTGGTCCAAAAACAATAAATTTCCCTCAATAAATTGTTTGAAAATCAAACTACAAGAACATTGTGAGACACCCCAAACCCCCCTGTCACCACGTATCTGAACGCAATATGTATTTTTCAGGGTAGTTGTGTGTTATTCCATTTCCGATTACAATGAACACAAATTTCGCAATATTTGCCCCGGGCCCGACCTTTGTGTTCGAGGTTGTGTATTGTAAGAATTCAAGAACTCTTTACTTTGAACATGTTTTATTGTAAATTCATTTACAACTGGATAGGAGTACAAGTTTTAACGACTTGTAATGTCCGCGCTCCCAAATACAATCTATATATGAATTAAACAAGATGACAGAGAATATATATATTGAGGTTGCATAAATTTGGTTAACAAAAACAGAAGAAAGTCTGTGTAAAGAGTGTGTGAGTCAGGTTTTGTGTTTGCCGCACTCTCTCTATCTCTCTCTCTCTCTCTCTCTCTCTCTCTCTCTCTCTCTCTCTCTCCCTCTCTCTCTCTATCTCTCGCTCTATCTCCCTCTCTCTCTGTTCATGTGCATCAAAACTGAGAACAAGTGGCCTTTGTTGATTTATAGCGGGTATTTATATGATTCATTTGTAGCATATGTTCGGTCCGTAGCTGGAATGTAGTCAGTGGTGGCATTTATTTATTCAATATTACCATCTGTATCTGTATAAAGACTATGAAAAAGTCTATCATTTGTTGTGTTCGTTGAAAGTTATTCCGGTTCAAAACGCTTTGTTGCAGCTATATATGCCTGCACGATGCGGGACATATTTTCATTTCTTGATGAGGTTTCACTGGAATTCCCCAAAGCAAATGCTTGAAATAACTAATTTGAAAGTTGAGGTCGTCCAGTTTACGGTAGAGTTCTAGTCTTTGTACATTAAATAGTGAGCAATTAATGAAAAAGTGCATGTCACTTTCATACTCATATTCGCACCTACAGTTTGTGGTATCTGCAATATAATTTTCGAACATATCCAAACGGAGATCGCTGCAAGGACTCTTTCTGGAACATTATACATGCTCACATACATTAAAGAAGTTCAGGTCTGTAGCTATATACCTATTTTGATACCGGGTCAAATTCACAAGCGAATATTATAAGGAGTATAGTTTTCGGAGCGCAATCCAACATCTGGTTATATTCGGTGGTAATTTGTATAATCTAATTGTCGCGAAAGAATAGTATAATTGCTTGTCAATTTAATTAATTTTCAGATAAATAAACTATGGGACAAATTTATCACATGATATTACTAATCCCCAAAAGCTTTTTCATAACAGTTTCGAGAAATCGCATTTTCAATTAACAGATTTTTTAACGAAACGTGCATTTAGGCCTTGAGATACTGACACTACAAAGTACAATCATTTTTAATCCTTAGCCGAAGTATAGAACATATATACAATGTCGATTCTTGCTCAAACGTGGCACGTTGCGTTTGGCGGGACGTTTTCGTACATCGCTGTCTGGTCCACGGGATGGCTGACATCTGTCAAACTCTGTGGTTTGTTTTCTGGACGGTCATATGTTAACTCGGAGTATTCATCAACTGAATCAGGAGCTATAACTAAACAAAATAGTTAGGACGAGTGAAAAATATTTGCCAATATCTTATTTGTGTCGTGGTTTTTAGGAGGCTAAAATTATATCATGTCATTCTAGCTTTTGTCATTCCTGTCCTGCCTTCTGGGAACAAAATATGGGTATGTGCAATGCTTCTTGTTGGAACACATATGCATAGGAAATACTCGCTGACACAATAGGATATACTATTTCGGAGATACACGAATTCCATTTTCGCCCATTCGCATGAAAAAGTATAAGAATGGCACTCGATACACTCTTGGTAGATCTAACGATCAACGGCTGAACATACACATCCAACGTGATTTGTCGTATGTACAGAACCGTCCAAACCAGCACGAGATAATCTTATAACATAAATTTAGCCTTCAATAACTTTATATAACAATTAACGCACCAGAGTATTGTTATCGTCATAAAATACAAGGAATAAATAAAAACACAAGAGAAAGAACAGCAAATATACCCATACTGGTGATTTTCCTTTTATTTTCAATGTATTAAATCTACATTTACCGTCGACAATACTGTGTCTAATTCAGCATATCGTCGTGCAAATAGATTCATATTGGACCTAAATATCCACATAGGTTCCAATAGATTCACATTGGACCTAAATATTCACATAGGGTCATATTGGAATTATTTAATTATGAAATAAGCCCATTGTTGACTTATACCCGTTATTTCGGTTTATGGCGCGGGCCGCAGTGAAAACACATTATAACCAGCATACACCTGTTAATTTGATTTAGGTTCATATGGAGCGTAATTCAAATTAAAATAATGCCGACACGGGCTTATTTGTGAAATTGAAATATAAGTTCAATATCAGCTTATTTTCAGAATAATAGGCTCATTTAATTACATTGCGTTAAAGGGGTACTGTACACAGAGATAGGCAATTTTTGTATTTACTACCATTGACATAACTTTCAAGTTAGATTGTGTTCGTGTTATATGAGTTTCGTATAAACCTAATTTAGCGACGAAAATATTGATCTTGGAAATAAAAATATTACGATTTCACACTACGCGCCATGTTTTTGACCTTCACAGGAGAAGACGCAGGTTGCAGGATGAACCGGAAGTTCAATTGATGCCTGCAATCTCTTCCATTGAACAATCTCACCCCCTATAAAAATACTTGACGCTTTATGAATCTTGTTTCTTCTCTTTTTTCCAAATTGGTTATAGCGGGACTTCCTTTTGCATGTAACATATTTTGTTCGCAACTCAATAATGTTCGTCGTAAACGGCCGTCGATAAAAGACACCCAACATGTGAGATTTCAAGAACGGTAACTCGTAATGGCATAATTCGCCATTTTATGACTCCAGCCATAAATTAATTTATATTAAATAATTCAATTTGACTTTTATGATAGCCTGTTAACCGGAACGTTTTCAGTAGACATCGTCGACTCAAATACGTTATTTTAAAATATAATATTGATATTAGATCGCAATTGTTACCGGGAATTTATTGAAATTGGCGTACAGTACCCCTTTAAAGGTGAAATTCAACAAATCAAATAATACTACATACCTCCAATATGCGTCTCGGTGTTATGCTGATTGTTGTCAAAAGAACGTCTGGAAAGATACAAACAAGGAGACTGGCATTAGGATAGGATAGGAAAGGATATTTTATTTCAATATACACATATTAATGCATAATTAATTTTACAGATATTGTGTTGTATATTCGAGGGAGTGGCATAGTCAGGCTAGACTGTCTTACTGCCGCCCCATTTAAGATGAATAGATGTTACGATAGGCGGTAAATGTTTCTTGTGCAATGCACGGCTATATAATTATGCATCAAACAATGGTTGCATTTTAATGGATTATATACATGGATGGTATACGTACAGATAAACCGCTTATGGGTTACTCGATGGTTTGTCTCTTTCTTGTCAGTGGGATGTTCCTTGAAAGTCGAGTAGGAATGTGCTGAGTGAGGTTGTGGATTGCGATATAGGGGAGGTCACGCCATTGACCGAGCTACCACACTGTCTGGACATCTTTGATTGCATCTAATGGTTACAGATTACTTTTTAATGCAATCGTCACGTAAACGCCGTTTGAATGTGTGTCTGGTTTGGTATGATGTAAATTCGTTATCTAAGTTGTTCCATATAGTTGAGTAAGAATGAAATGGTAGTTCTTGGTATTTTTTAAAATAGTGGATGCTTTTGCCGGGTGTCCGGTCCGGTTTTGCGTTTGGTAAACATGTCGGTGAATGATTCTAAGAGGTTCTGTGTGGCTTCTATATTTCTCATTACAAACCGAATTGAAGATAAAGAAAGTTATACATTGATGCAGGAGCAGAGCTATGGAGATACACTTTTCGTTTGAATCAGATAACTAAAGACACTATGTCGACCATTGTATCCCGCACGAGCCCCGCGTTAAATTTAATAACATATTAAGGGTTTATCTGGGTATTAGGTATATACCAAATGTATCTACTCGGGATAATTATTACAATCACTAATACAACCCGCTCCCAACGTCTAAATTGTGAAGCGGAAAGATAGTGAACGCAGCGTTAGGGGTTCACGAAGGGGGCGAGGCATCAAAGCTGATACAAATGTTTATCACTAATTTCCACCAAATTCATACAGGTTCTTCTCCAATTATACGAGGAATAAAATCGCGTGGGTTAAAAAGACGGCACAGTTGGTGCATTTAGGTCCAGGGATGGAGAGTGGAGGAGCGATACCATTGATAAGAATGTTTTATTTGCCGACATCCAATAAAGTTAAATATAGTGATATCCATAATTCCGTTCTAAGCAATGTTTGGCGTTCGAAGTTCACACCGTTGACAAATGGAGATAGAGTTTATTCACTTGAACAATTATATCTCCTCAATTGTCATATTTATATGGGGACGGGTATCAGTAAATTCCTATAGTGAGCCAGCAAAAACAGATACATAAAGCATAAAATTTGATTTGTCATTCTATTTAAGAGATGCATATATTCTTGCAAAACGAGGGAAATTGAACCATCAGAGTATGACATTTTAGAATGGTACATGTATTATAATAAAATTGAGTGTTTCCTGTTCAAGATATTGTAAAAAAGACACAATTTGTCAAGAGAGATGGAAATGTATTTGGTCACATTGTGCAGTCGAATTTACTTTCTTCTGAGATAAAAGAAAACACAGTCAGTAGCACAATACTTTTCACGATTATCCAATACTTGCATCTGACAAGGGTACATCTGCCCGATGCAGAGATTTTCTTTAATTATTTAGATCTTAAAATATCGCTCAGTGTTGGGCACATGTAGCTGATATATAGCAACATTTATTTTAAGCTGAGAATATATAGCATCGGTATATATAGCATCATAAACAGAGGCGCATCTGGAAGTGTCTTTAACACATCTGTATCGTCATGGTTATATGATAACCAGGTGTCCTCAAAATATTAGTCTAACCCACTAGATTATTTATACATCACTATGTAAAATTCAATTGTCGTATTTTGAACTAATGTTCATGTTTTGATCCATTTAAAAATATTTAAAACCAATCACAAAAAACTTCAATTTTAACCACACCAATTCTTCTTTATTCGTGGAACGAATTTGTCGCGATAAACAAAATTACAGTCACCCCGACAAGCTAAGCCACTACTTATAATTATATATTATAATACATTTATAAGAATGGAGTTTTGTGATGCCATTTGGATATACAATTTTGGGAATATGTGTAACACATGAACACCAGTATTCTCAATTCCCACTAAATATCTACAGCAGAGGGTTTCAGATCATTTTAACCTGGCAACGCCGAGTAACCCTGCTATATATATATATAATTATATAACATGTCTAGACTGGCTTACACATGGGATGTTGCGTTTGACGGGACGTTTTCGTACATCTTTGTCTGGTCCACAGGATGGCTGAGATCTGTCAAACTCTGTGGTTCTGGTCGTGCATATGTCAGCTCCGAATAACCGTCAACTGGAGCAGGAGCTAAAGACAATAATTACGACGAGTGATCAAGATGCCATTTGTGCCGATATCTTAATAATGAGGACGAATGAACATTATGCCATTTGTGCCGATATCTTAATAATGAGGACGAGTGAACAAGATGCCATTTGCGCGATATCTTAATAACGAGGACGAGAGAACAAGATGCCATTTGTGCCGATATCTTAATAACGAGGACGAGTGAACAAGATGCCATTTGTGCGATATCTTAATAACGAGGACGAGTGAACAAGATGCCATTTGTGCGATATCTTAATAACGAGGACGAGTGAACAATATGCCATTTGTGCCGATATCTTATTTGTATTGTTTGAAGGCCGTATTGAACGTATTTCAAAAACCCAAATACGTCCATATTGGCGTTATTTGAATCTGAATTACGCTATATATGAACATCAATGTTGGCACGAAAACAGTAGATTATGAAATAAGTCCACAATGGGCGTATACCCGTTATTGCGTTGAATTGCGCGGGGCTCAGTGAAACTACATTATACAAAGAGCGTGAATCTGGTAAGTCGTGTCGATGAACACAGTTAGATTAAATAATGCCAATATGGGCGTGTTTGGTATGGGGTGCATCAAATACGACCGATTTTGATGTATTTGTAATATGAATACGTTCATTAACGACTGTTTTCGTGACCCCATTTACGTTCATATAGAGCGTAATTCAGATTCAAATAATGCCGTTATAGGCGTATTTGGGTTTTATAAATATGTTCAATGTGGACGTATTTTTAATGAACAGGCTGGAATTTTAGAAGCCTAAATTTATATCAAGTCATTCTAGCTTTTGTCATTCCTGCCCTGCGGTCTGGGAGCACAATGTTTAGATGGGTATGTGTAATACGTCTTTTGGAACAATATGCATCAGAAAGACTCACTGAAGTAGTATGAAATACGATCTCCCTTTCGCCCAATCACATGAACAAATATAAGAACTACGCTCGATACACTTCAGGTGGATCTACCGATCAACGATTGAACCTACAAATCCAACGTGAAATGTTCGACATGTACACATGCCGCATGGACAGAACCGACCAATCCAGCAATAAATGACTTTACACAATAACTTTAGCCTTCAATAACTGAACTCTATTCAAACAACATAATACACAGTACAATGCCCCAGAGTATTAATATCGTCGTACACAAAACAAAAAATATTTAAAAAACGTAAGCGAACAGCATATATATATATATATATACCAATGGTTTCCCCTGCGCTTGTATAATCAGTAGACTCGATTCACATGTACCGATAGCATTTTATCTAATTCAACATACGATTGGACCAAAATGTTCACAAAGGTTCACATTGGACTTGATTATGACTTGATTTAGAAATAAGCCCATGGTGAACTTATGTATCATTTATTCCGATTTATGGCGCGGACCACAGTGAAACACACTATAAAGAGCGCATACGGGTACATCTGGTCAGTCGATTTAGGATCATACAGAGCGAAATTAAAATAATTCCGATATGGGCTTATTTGTGTTTTTAAATCAGTCCACTGTGAGCTTATTTTCAAGAGAACAGGCTTTAATTACATTGCGTCTCAGATAAAATTCAGTAAATCAAATATTAATACATACCTCCAACATGCGTTTCTGTGTAATGCTGATTTTTGTCACAAGAACATCTGGAAAGGTACAGGGAGACTGGCATTTACAAACCGAATTGAAGATAGAGAGGATCTCCAACTCGTTATGTTGGGATATAAGATTTTATGAAACGAGTTTCATAAAATCTATTATCCCAACATAACGAGTTAAAGATCTTGTATGTCACATGAACAAAACTAGAGCTTTATGCATTTTCAACAAATCAAACTCTTTAAAAGAAGCTGGAAAATGCATGTGAAATGCATACACGCACGGCGTTGATTGAGACTCTTCGCAACCGTATATGACAGTATTGCGCGCTCTGTCTTTCGACGAAACATATAGTCCTCCAATTTGCCTCTTTGTGTTTCTGTCTATTTTCGTTATTGCAACTAAGTTGGAGAATAATTGAACTTTAATGAACACATGCAATCATTTTGCAATGTCTAGTATTGGTGTCAAACGCGGCTTTTCTAAATAGTATTAATCTGCGCGGTAATTTACTTGGCGCGATGCCAGTTATCCCGGGAAGCACGCGACGATTATACACTAGCGAGAGATAATAAAATATGTAATGGAGTTTTCAATTATATTATTGAGGTATCATGTGATATAAAGATAAGTATATATACATGGATGTGGGAGCGGAGGTGTGAAGATAAATTTTTGTCTTCTTTTTGCATCACGCTGAATCAGACAACTGAAGACATTGTAATGTATTTGCTATGCCGACCATTGTTCGACGTTGGCGGTGGGTATGCTGTTAAAATATTCACCTCCGTCAAAAACCGCCATAAACAGAAAGAATAGTAAAATATAGACAGACTTTGTTCATAACTTCATATAGCAATCAGAAATATGGCATAACAATATGTTATTGTCAAATATTTTCCCTTTATTATGTAAACAAAATCAAAAAACGTTACAGAACCTGGCTTTTGTTAGATCCGGATATGTTAAACACAAAGAGCATTATTTGTTACTGTTTTCCTGATATGGAAATAATAAAGAGCGTTTATATCATTTGTGTTTGATTAACCAATAGAATTGCGCCGTGTTATGTTAACAGAAGCAAAACTTCTGTAACACGAGCAGGTTCTTGTTTACGCACACCATCGTACATCTTGACGACAATATACTATTTACGCGCTGATATATGTTTGGCATATGAACAAAACTATATATATATTAATATTCCTTCTGCTGATGGCGATTTGAACAAATATTAATATTTCTGCAACGCACGCCGCCCGTTATTGTGAAAACATATTCGGATTTAACGGGGGGTATGATGTATATACCAAAGGTATCTACTTGGGGTATAAACATATTCAGTTGTCGCCCGCCCTTGAGTGAGACGCGGGGGGTGTCATACGAGGGCCGCAAGAGTGACAACTGTTTTATTATCTGACAACGGGGTACACACACGCCTCGTTAAAGGCAGGCATAATATGGCGCATATATTCTTTAATCCAATTCGAAGAGTTAAATTTATGTTGGGATCCTCGCTTTTTAGCAAATAAAACGTTCACCTTGTGGGATCAAACACAAGGCACGGGGTTGTGCGTGCACAAGTTACTTAAATTATAATATGGCCCAATTAATCCCGTTACAAATCATCACACATACATGTATAACATTAACATTTATGAGTGACGCCGTATAATTCGACCATGTCCTACATATATATATACATATATATCCAGTCTGCAATTCAATAGACACGTTACTCACTGTTGGCAGCTACGAATACAGCTTGGAAACGTTGTCATCAAGGTATGGGCATATTCTAACTGTTAAGCCACACCCACCATAACGGAGAGCGCTTCAAATGTATTCGTTTTGTACTAAAAACTTCTTTTGAATATACAGACACACTGTCAGTTAGGTTTTTCTATCACACAAACATCATCTACGACAACTACATATCATCAATTATCCGAATATAATAGAAGATAAGTGTGGACGGTATAATGGTACATGCACATCGTGCCAAGCGATCATTTAACTATAAATACCAACGATTATCCATTTATTCATTTATTTATTTACCTCCAATACAGAAGAATATGCATATACAAGAGTATTATGCGTATGGCCACACATATTATATAGCTTATAATGCATGGTATGTACATCGTTTCAAAACATACACGTTTTTTACAATTGAGGAACAGAATATAGAGAGATAGTTCAGACTGTTCGGACGTCGAAGAAGTGGCGATTATCCTAAATGTGTTATAAATGACGCCACGAATGAAGCGCCACTCGCATCCATATGGGATAGCAACACCCATAATTTATCTTGTGAGGATTAATTGTGTGCACGTGAAAAGGAATGATGCAGAAGCAAGAATGAAGTCGCTCCACACAATTCCTCGAAGAATTTGGCGACCAAATGCGGCACCGAGCAGGATCGCATGGAAGTGCACTGTTAGAAAATACTGTCGGTTCGACGGTTTCGGGCCGTCATAATCGACGGTCCCATACCGTTTCACCAGTTTGACGGTTTTTTACCGTTATTTTATGTGCCCATGCATGAAAACTGTCTAAATTAAATATTTTCGTGATTTAAAGTCATGCCGTCAAAATTCAATAGTATATTTATCGGCGACCCTGTTACATCCGGCATTCATTCTGTGTTATGGTGGCCCGTACGTATAGTCATGAGCACGTTATTCTCATTCCGGGTTTAAGTTCCCGCTTTAGAACTCTCCTCATTTATTAGCCATTTAGCGTTGGCGTTGCGTATTTGATCGCAAACTATTGATTTTAGGGAAACTGTTACCTTTTCGATTGTGGACAGTTGTTAAGATGGTCTGATTTCGGTTCCTTTGATAACCGGACAAGTTTCAATTCTGCGAAAACCGGCTTAATCATTGACAATTTCCACTAAATGCGAGAGTAGAGATTCATGCAATCAATCATGGCATGATCCGAGGTCGGCTGTAACCTGACTTCAATCGACTCAGTGCTGATGTTGAAATTGACAGTGTTGTGATTTAGTATCAAAACACTGGCACATTTACCTACACAAGAGGATACATGTACAAGTAACACGAGCTTGGATGTCAACCAATAGTGACAATAATAACAATAACGAGCAGCTATTACTTTTAGAATGTTGACAATCCAGTTGACAGTGTTCTGAATCTGATTGTTTCAAAGCACATGCGTGTACATTAACACGAGAGGATATACATGTACTGTACGCACCAGTGTAATTCACAAGAGCTTCAATGTCAACAACAACACCGTAAACAATGAACTGACGCCACGCAGTGACGGATAATCACATACCTACAATTCCAACTTTACAATTACACGGACCAATTCAACCGGTGTTCATCAATTTTCATTGAAACGTGTGGATATGAGACATTGTCATCATTCGCCATGTTATCGTCAAGTTATTACGACAATTTACCAAGAGCACACCATTGGTTGGATGTTCTTATCAAACTATCTTTGGCTGACTCACTGATATTGATACTAAGTGTTGTGATACCAGTATACAGTTTGATGCATCATGCTTTAAAATTTCATGGAAAATGTGCGACTACAGGAGAACATTGTCGCCAAGTCATTGCGCACAGTTATTATGGGATCTGCTGTTGTCTTGAAGGTTCCAGTCCCAACTAGATGTTATTGATACACAGTACCAGTCAAAATAAGTGGTATATTAAGCGCGCTATTTTCGCGCTCAATATCGCAATAATATTGCAAGTGGAAACGCTTATAAGCATGTCGCTTGTGATATTATTGCAATATTTTGCACTTAATATCTCAATATTTTGCGTTTAATATTGCGACATATTGCGCTCAAAATTGTGACATTTAAATCAAATTATTGCTTCTTCTATATTGTTTATTGTATTAATAGAGACAATATTTCAGATATGTATATAATTATAGTTGTAAATGCTATATGTACACTATATGCACAGTAGTTATCTACTATTATATAAATATAACACTATCGGGTCTGTTTGAAATTTAGCGCTCTTAGTATCGCAATATTTTGCGTTCAATATTGCAATAATAAGCGGGACAGATATTTGGTATTGTGCTATAATCACACGTTTTTCTAAATTAAGCACGCTGAATATCGCAATAAAGGTGCGCCTATAAATACCACTTCTTCTGACTGGTACTGTATTGTCATGATGTACGGATTCACCTGTTACAACAAAAACTGTGGTTACAAGTGACTGGACAATTTCACGCCTTACATGTTACCAAAAAGTATGCCATCAAGATATTTTACATAAAGTTGAGTTTTAACTGTGAACATGTTGCTTTGTTCTTGTTATGGCTTAAAAGAGCATGCCGATTCATGTTTTAGAATGGTCGAAATTAGTATTACTCATAACTGAATAGTGATGGGTTGGCTTATCAGCTATTACTAGTATCGTTTTTTATTTACAGCCATATTTATACAGTATAGTGGAATTCCTTATGTCGAAAAAAACGGTCGCGCGTTTTCGGAATGTTAAAAGCGATATGAGAACGGTTTCTATACCACCAGTGTGTCTATTTTCAGAATCTACCTGTTTCCAGCTTAATATTTTAGTGGAAACAGGTTTGTGTGAGGCTTTTGTTTGTGCACCCCACTATTTTTCCCCCGTCCACCTGGTAATAAAAACATGCTATTACGCATAGCAAGTTCTATAAGTGGCTGTTTTTGTTCCTGGAAATCGAAAAACATGGAGAGATCTTGCCACAAATTGCATAATTATATATCTTAATGTGAAATTTTATCATAAAATCATCAGATGAATTGTAATTATGGCTGCATTTTCAATTTTATTTCCCAAATATTAAGGTATTGTATATTCTTAAAATCAGCCACACCACATGTAGACGAACATGAACAATCTACAAGGATATCTTGATCATATGTCACAAACAAAACTTCGATACATCAATTTTTGGTAAAGATATTACAGAAAAGCTAACCCTACCCCACCCTCGCTGATTTCACAAGTCAGATTCCTTTGGTCGAAAAAAATCGGTCACGCAATTTCGGAATGTCAAAGACGACATGCGAACGGTTTATTTATCAATAGCGTGTCTACTTTCAGAATTTACCTATATCCAGTTGAAATTTTATTGGAAAAAAGTGTTTTTGGAGTGTTTTAAGAATTTAAAAAGCGTTTACTTAATATTATGCAAATATTAATCCTAATATCTAACCTTCTGGTGGACTGTGTGAGTTGTAATGAACTAATGCATCAAATATGGCGGTCTACTGTCAGAGTCTACATGTTTCCAGTCTGACATTTTAGTGGAAACAAATTGTTTGGACGGTTTTAAGAATTTAAAGAGCGTTTCATGATTATACACATATTAATCCTGAGTATACATATATTGACTAACACGATTAGTCTTATCATGAATTGTGCGAGTTGAAATTATACACATATATCAAGTATGTCTCTGAAATGTATTTTTGAGAACATTGGTGTCGTCAGATAAGTCTCCGCGGGTACAGTACTACAGTTGCTATCAACATTTAACGTTGAACCCTACATAGCGTTTGACAATTTACTCAGCTGTTCACAGTGATGGAACTTAATGGCTATCATATATGCATGGTTCGTACATGCAATCTACTGTAACTACATGTGATTTTACAAAAGTAACGTGTAATACAGTCAGGTCACCAGATACAGTACCGGTAGTTGATACAAAATTGGTTCACATCAATCATATACAACCACGTGCTTCAGTGATAATATCCACTATTCTGCAAATACAATGTTATCAAGACTACAGTTTCAGAATGTCGTTGTAAATTGATTGGTGGTGTGTTTTCATCAATTGACAAATTTAATGTTTATTGCCAGGATGAACTACCGCATAATACGGAGTTGTGTGCTAACAAATCTGCGAGTCATATTTATGTAAGTGCCAGCCACTGTTTGCTAAAATTGTTCGGTCATGTAGAGTTTTTTTTAATATGTTCATGCCAAGCTATGGTGCTTATGGACCATTCTGTCTAGTTAGTATTAATTTTGGAGAAACACGACCAACATCAATGTAACAACTACAGCAACTCATATATGCCAATGATATGTTTAGCCATACATGTGAATAGGCTGGTATTGTTTCAAATTTTTAAACAATGTTATCATGTCCATATGTATTGCTAAATATTGCTGGGCATAGATGGTTGTTCTATAAATTGGGAGTTTAAATTATGTTCATCTGATGATAAAGAAGATACATGTTTCACACACTAAATTAACATCTTAGTCAACATAGCAATTTACGCCCTAAAATCCTTTGCCACAAGAATAAAAATAAATTGTCACTATAAATAGGCAAGGCATCTCTGGACACTTTCTAAGAGAGAATTTAGTTATAAGAAGACATACATGTGCATTATGTAGTTGGTCTTTAATATATGTAGTACAAGACATTAAGATGCCAGTGACACAGTGCGGGGACAATAATGTGTCAAAGAACATAGACGAGGGGACCCTTCCAGCATCCTTCACAATGTATCATGACTCCATCTGTTGTGAACAAACCATCGACATAGGCTTAATGGATCGTCTGCCCCAATAATAAAATTGGCTTTGAACCGATCAACACTCTGGGCCGTGGTATTTTCCCGTAAATTAGATAGTGTCTATTGTCGGATGGTATTGGTTATGTTCAAATTGTGACACAGATATGAAGCTGTACATGTTTGTGCCCCATGATCCATTGATCATTATAAGGTCGAGAAACTTAATCTAGGTAACTACCGGGACTCACTGGAAATTGCAATCATAGCTTATATATATATAGGGTTGTAATTCAACGCTAGTGTTTGCGTTTTCGATGAAGTTAATACCCAAAATGTGAAATTTGAAATATACCTGGCCGTCAGAGTTAACCGAATGTCTTAATTAGGGTCAGCAACGGTTGCTAATCAAATACCACAATGGTGTACTAATCATTCATTGGCATTGCCTTAATTAAGTCAGTGTCTAATCACATGGTGCTGGTTTTGTTCAAAGTTGTGCACATGTATTTCTAAAACTATGCAGCCATGTTCTGCATAGGCCACTGTTCGCTATAATATCGGGGGACTTTGCCACCCGATAGCTCTTTAGTAACGGTTACTAAGCACCTACTCGGAATTTTTCAGGAGAATGCAACTATAGTTGATATCTATTTTACTCATTACGATCTACTTTTAACAGTGGAAATTCGAATTTTCTTGATTTACCCAGCTATACACGAAGCGTGGAGATTAATTGTGGTTAGAATATTGGTGGTGAATGTTGGGTTTTAGTCGCTGTACTGATGTTCGCCAAATGTAAATGGCGTGGGAAGTGTGAAAGCAAAGCATATACCGCTATAGTAAAGATCTTAGCTGCACCGAAATGTCCATTTATCAGTAGCACAAATTCTGCGAAAACACAGATTCTCCCAGTGTATGTGGGACTCCGATGACAACGATTGAGTTAATGACAATGAACAACTACCATCTATACCTGTGAATTTGTGGCACTACATCCCGTTATGATCAACGATGTCGTTCAAAACTAGCTAGTGGACAACAAGACAGACAAGTACCAAATAAAACAATAACTTAATATGTAATCACATCATGAAACTTCAGTCTTGTTGGGAATGTTTTCGTTTGATTCAACATACTGCATATTATCGAAATTACAAAACAATTCGACACTTACTTTTGCCAATTACTGTATCTTGAGGCATAACTATATCATATATTGCATCTATTAAATCACGGATATTTATAGTGGGTCAAACACGAGTGTTAATATTCACATATAGTTGCGCACGATTTCCAGTAAGTGATATTACAATCAACGTTTGAGCATAACACGAAATTCTCCATAGGTTTCAGTGTTAAATTTTGATCGCAACTGTAGCCAGCAAGAATCATCTGATCACATTCATTCTTTTTAAAACTACGTCTATGTTGCATACTTAGTATTTTTAGGAATCTCAGTGCGCGCATGTCACCATACACAAAATGGCGCCATTTATCCAAAGTACGAAAATCTCCATTGGGCTCAGTGTTAAATTTTGATTACAACTGTAGCCAACAAGAATGAACCGATCACATCAAAATTTTCAAAAATACATGAAAGGGTCATATCTAGTAGTTTGGAGAAGTTTCAAATTGCAACGATCACCAAACGCCAGGTGACACCATCTATCATTTTCTGTAAATACGAAACGCTCTCTAAATTATGTTGACCACGATTAAGGCCGACCCGCCAAAATTCAAGAGTGGAAACAAGTCAATCATGAAAACACACACACTAGGCATACATAATCCGTTTTCAGATCGCTTTTAACAAACCAAAAATGCAAAATGACATAAGGAATCCGACTGTAGTTATTGAAAGGCGAACACATCACGCGTGCGCAGCCTTTTTCTGGATTCAATTCTACGAGGCAGATAACAAGCTTGATCCTCTGCAAACTGCAAAGTTTCATAAGTATTGTCTATCACTTTATGCATTGAGGATTTACATTTCATCACAACTATGATCGTAACATAAGAACTAAGATGTATTTTTCAGTCACGAATAATACTAGTTTCGATCATTCAAAAACATATGAATCGTAATGCCTACCGGGAAATCATATTGTCACCATGGGAACCTGGCTAATTCTATGGTAAATTAGCAAATTAAGAGCCAAACATTTGTGTTGACCCATGAAAAATACCATTGGTCTGACCTTTATTAGTTACGGTCTTGATATTAATTAAACGGTGTTGAACTTTACAAAATACAACGGTCTGACAGTTACTGGTTACGGTCTGCCAGTTACTTAAACGGTTTTATACCGCGGAACATGCTATGGCCTGACCGTATGTTTAACGGTCAAAGGTTGGCAGCGATGTTGCGCGGTCTCAGACCATTAAAGCGACGGTCATTTTTCTAGCAGTGTGGTCTTGATGCAGAGAGTCTAAAGTGGCGAACGTATCTGTGCCGAAACGGTCTATGATCATGCACCAGTAATGGTATCTTAGAGCATGCATGACAGGAGCGTTATACGAAGTGGTGATTTCATTGTCATATTTTCACCCGCACAGTTTACATTTAGATTTGTTGGTGAAAAGTGTTCGGTTGTGAAGCTGTCCCATATTTTTAATCTCCTGAGATTTTTCTGGGTGATCTGCCATGACAATCAGTCTTCAAAATGAAGCTCCTTGATCTTTGCTTTTGTGAGGCGTTTCCAACTGGCTTTAGTCATGAAGAATCCACTTGACAGAAAATGGTTAAGGTGAAAGTCGAGATCATAGATTTTAAGAATATCGATTATATCAGAAACGAATCCTGTGGTTTTCACACCAAACCAGATATAGTGGTACAGCTGATATACAAATACACGAAGAGGAACATCCCGTGTAGCAGGCAAGTGGATTAGATCTGCGCGGAAAACTAGTTTCCTCAAATGAAGATGCCTTTGAATATATATTTATTTTATGTATTGGGGTTTAACGTCGTTTTCAGCAACCATGGCTATATCACGACGATGTCAGTTTTATTGATGGAGGAAATTCCGTGCACTAAGGTAAATCTAGCAGTGATTTCATTGGCTGGGAGAATGACCCATTGTGCTCGGCGAAACCACCGACCATCGGCGAGTAACTGGCAACTCCCCCATATAGCGATATGGGATACAAAGTCAGCGATTAATCTACGGGAACTGAACCAATATCGCCAGCGATAAGGTATGGAGAAGAACACCTTACCATCTGAGCTACCGAGGCCCCTAAACATAGTCGTATATTAACTGCTAACCGTGAGTTTGGGAAACCTACCTAATGCAGTTTACCGATATATCCATTAACCGTTTGAAGGCCGTGAGTACTTCTCCACTATGATTCGCCTGTGTCGTGTTATATACATATTTATGACAGCCTTGCGCATACACGTTTTACGAACCTTCGACGGCGGAGGAAAATGAATCCAACGACGGTAATCACAACAACGAATACGACGACTACAGAGACGACAACTGCTATCAAATGGAACTCTTCAGGTTCTGTAAAATGACGAAATTAATGTTAGTAAACATTTCTTCACTAAATGGAACCCCCTTCAGTTATAAAATTATACACTGGCATGGTAAGTTATTTATTTGATAGGATGTCAAAGTAATACAGTAAACGAGTTGTAATACACACACAGAGTGCTGCCTATCCCTTGTTGGAAATTTCTAAGAAAATAGGCCCTTTGTTGAACATTTTATCTGAGTTAATCGTCATGATTATTTAGTAAAGAAATGGTTAAATGTATTTACCACTTGTCATGACTTTGTGAATTTACTCACGGGTATACACACGCACTATCCTTAACAAGTCTTATACACATATTTTAATTTGGAACAATATAAAAATATACATCACACAGGGGGGGGGGGGAGATAGTAAAACATTTGCAGGAAGGTATGCCGGGGTGGTGGGTGGCCCGAGGGGCAAAAAACGCGTTTTTTACACCCTCATGCATTTTTTTTATTTTTTTACTAAATACCTTTTATGCCCTTATATGACATTTGTAACAGTTTAAAACATATTATAAGAATTTATAACTGCAAAAACACCATAATTATGTTACTGCATGGGACCTCATATGGGCCTTAGCAGAGATGACATTAAGCTATATGGCATGCTGCATATGGGGCAGTGGGGTGAACAAATTCCTTCCCATGCACACAATGGTCACCGACACCCATCGGAAAGAAGCTTCGAGATATGTAATACTGAAATATATAAACTTGTCTTGATGTAACTAAAGCCAAGATCATTGTGTGCATGGAAAAAGAGCAACTGTCTCAAACATTAATGTGACTATCAATGGCTAGAACATAAATCTTTTCACACTGTTCATCAGTGCATCAAGCGAATCAGTGAAATATTTGCATGTATATCAACTCATATTATCTTTTACTCTCACAACACCTAAAATATCCAAGTCTGGCATAGTGACTGTTTATCATTTATTATAACAGAGGTTGCTTCAGTAGACTAACAAAAGTGTTAAGGCACAATGATAGTTATAAACCGGTTCACACCCCTCGGCCAATCAAATTGCTCCAATTCATGAACAATATTTATTGTATGAATCTGTATTTCAACGGGGCCAAATACAGACTTGAGCTAAATAGCACACATAAATTGATATTAATTGGATAGTAAGCTGGAAGGAGATCGGAGCGGTAGGTGTGAAATTCTAACAATACGCCATGATAATGATCGCACCAGTCACTCGGGACGTTAAACACGGATCATTCCTTTATTATCTGACATACCTATATAGGGGTGGTCTGCATGGGTGGGGGCCCAACATTTTCGGTTGAATATGTTATTGTTTGTCGGGAGGGCGGGTGATTGGAAGTAAACTGAACGAGATCCAAACCTGTTTCGAATGTATAATCCACAATAATCACTTAATGATCTTTTGACTGGTACATTGCGAAAACTTCCCAAACTGTTCACATACTGGGCTGGTTGACAGACTAATCGGGAAATGGTTAGAAATTATGGAATTGTGTGTATCCTGTACAATGACCTAAGTTTGCATATATAAGTAAACTTGTCCTGATGCAACTAATGCCTAGATCATTGTTTGCATGGAAAAAGAGCGAGCAACTGTCTCAAACATTAATGTGACTATCAATGGGTAGAAAATATCTGTCATCAGTGCATCAATCCAATCAGTGAATTATTTGCATGTTATTCAACTCAGATGATCTCTCACAAGATTGAAAGTATCAAAGTCTGGTATAGTGCTTTGACTGCTTGTCATCTATATATATATATAAACGTGTAGGATATGTCCAGAGTTTTCTCTGGACCGAGTTCAACCAAATTTGGTGTGTTGACTCGGGGTACCCTGGCGGATGTTATAATGGTATTAGTTTTTAAACAATTTAAATTAAAAAAAAAATTGGTTATGTGAAATTGAGCAAGGAATTCAATCTTTAAAAAAAAAATATTAAAACAATATATATAAATCAAAATGTTTCAATGACCAAATGTGCTTGACGCGCACTAAGTGAAGGGTCTAAGATCAAAATATGTGCGAAGTCCAACAAAGTTCACATGTATCTCCGATGCTGAATAGAAGCTCCCAAAAGGAGCCTATTTCAGCTAGTTTAGTACAATAGAATTAAGTTGCTCCAGTAGACTAACATATGGAATATGTTAGATAATGGGCTAGTTGATAGACTAGGTTTACAGATGATCAGCAATTTTTTTTTTCAATTAAAACAGCTTCTGAAACAAGTTAAACTGTTATTTCAACTAATTGAGATCATTCCCAGTCATAAGTGTGATGTCAGTAGAGTTTTATGAGATTTTAGACCAATTTTTGTGAAATTTGGGGGGTGGGTGTAAAAAAAATTGGGACTAAATTGTTTTTTATTTTTGCAGGTTTGGGGGTGGTGGGTCCCCGAAAATGCCAGATGCGAAAAAACGGCATACCTTCCTGCAAATGTTTTACTACCCCCCCCCTGCATCACATGGTTCATGGTGATCATGGTTATTTTTCAGGATTGTTGTTGATTCATATTAATCTGCTCCACGCACGTACCCCGTGGATCACCGGGGGAAGAATCACCGTGAATCAAGGTGATCCACAGGGCGCGTTGTGTGGTTCAAACGCACACTCTTTGCACAATATACTAAGTTTCAGTTAGAAATAACAGCCAAATAGGCCAATAGAAACATATAACACCAGCAACTAAATTTTGTTCATATTATTTTTATAAAATTGAGATAGAAATGTGGCCATTTTAATATTGTAAATGGTGTTAAAGGGGTACTGTACACTAACTCCAGCCATTTATGGGACCATCTCCTTTTCTACTAAACAGGTTATATGCAACAAATGAATTAATTTGAGCCATGGATTAGTGTAACATACACTTATGTGCTCTTTGAACGATGCAAACAACGTGGTCATTATAATGAAAATGAGTTTATGACTCGAGTGAGTGTATTTGCACTAATCCATGAACAAGTTAGTACTGATATATAATATTTCAAACTATTTTCTATTCTTATGTGTATATAGTGACAAATGCCAGCGATGTCTGAGACTGGGTGTTGTCGATATAAACAATTTATATTTTAACCCTGTCAATACCGAATGGATGCGCCCATTCAGTTATATGAAAGCAAGCATTGGGGTATTCTATTGCACATTAAGGGGCCCGGTGTTATGATAATATAACAACCATGCCGTGTCCATGCCAATATTAGGCAATGCGGTTTAGTTCTTTGCGATTCACAGTACAGTTGTGCTTGACATATAAGCCCACGCACACGTCTCGGAAATTTTACAATTCCGACGGCGGATATTTTTAAATGTGGCTGGCGTTGGATATAATATGGCTGGTGGTGGCTTGTGGCCGATATGGCTAGCGGCGGCGTGCGATGGCGGCTTCGGGCTCTAGCTGATGTTGATATTACCACACCCTTTGGAAAGCATGCGATCGTGTGGTAATCAAAGATGAATTTCGACGAAATTTGATACTTGGGGATACTTATGTCCGGGGAGTGTTATGGACGGGTCAAATCGTGATCCCGACCTGACCTTGACCTTTACACAGTCAATTCAAGGTAAAATTGGTAAAACGGACGAATTTAGAAGAAATTTGATACATAGGGGTACTTTTATATGGGGAGTGTTTTGGACGGGTCAAATCGTGACCCCGGCGAGATCTTGACCTTCAATATGGTCCATCAAAGGTCAAATCGGGTAAAACGGATGGATTTCGACAAAATTTGATACCTAGGGGTACCTTTGTCCGGGGCGTGTTTTTGACGGGTCAAATCGTGACCCCAACCTGACCTTTAAAACAGTCAATTCAATGTCAAATTGAGTAAAACGGACGGATTTCGACGAAATGTGATACCTAGTGGTACTTTTGTCCGGGAGTATTTTGGACGGGGCAAATCGTGACCCCGGCGTGACCTTGACCTTCAATATGGTCAATCAAATGTCACATCGGGTAAAACGGATGGATTTAGACGAAATTTGATACCTAGGGATACTTTTGTCAGGGGAGTGTTTTGGACGTGTCAAATCATGACCCCGACCTGGTCTTGACTTTCAAAATAGTCAATTCAAGGTCAAATCGCGCCTTTCGCCGGAAATCAGATGGGAAACAGCCCGGACGAAGTCGGGCCCACCAGCTAGTGTAATAAAAAGACAGCTTGAAGAAGGTAATGTATAACGCAAGAAACGGGAAAACTTGATATAATTATGGAAGTATCCAAATTTCCCACATGGAATTTGAAAGCTAGTTTATATTATAATATTATAATTGATATTTATGGCTAATACTATGATCTTGGTGGCGTTACCATTTCTGACTATGGTTTTGTTTGTCTTATATATGCGAGTCTTCCATACGGAGATAATAAGATACATTAGCCTAACAATATTTACCTTGAGCTTGTAAGCCAAAGCATTCTCGTATATATGCATATGCGAGGTTTCCTATGGTAGGCTCGCATATATATGATAATGCACTGGCACTTGATATGTAATGCCTCCCAGCGCAGCTCCCATCATGACAGGGTCAATTGTAGAATTATTACACTTCATTTGTTTCAGTGTGGATTATTATGTCGTTGGCGCAATGGTCGTAAATATTAACAATCCTAACCAGTTCACAACACAACAACATAACCGACTTATACACGGAATAGATACCTAATTGTGTTAAAAGTACGCTATGACCATGGCACCTATGAGCAAATACATTCGGCTCTGGACTATATACGTGCATAGTCTTAGGCATAAGGCAATGCAAACTCACTTTTTGGGGCAGAGCACGTTTCACCTTCCCATCCGTCCAGACACCCCTTAAAACAACCTGCCGTTCCTTGGTCGCATCCTCCAGGAACACAGTTATTGCCGCAAGTGGATGCGCAAATTAGATCATGTTTTCCAGAGACACAAGCCGAGCACTTGCTCGGAGAATCGCACGTTTCACAACCTTCGGGGCACTGAAAACAAACCGCTTCTTCGTTGTAATATCCATTCTGGCACTTTTCACATTCGCCATTCTGACTGCATCTTTCGCAGTGATCCGGGCATGGAATAAGACAACGTTCTCCATACCACCCGTCTGCACATCCACCTGCGCAGAGTCCTGTTACATCACAAACATCAGTTACACAATGCCGTTCGTCACATGCTTGGCTGCAGTTTAAGGTAATGTTGTAGTTCCCATGTGAACACGACTGGCATATTCCGGTGGATCTGTCACACGGGTTACAGTTACCCGCACAGGTATCCCGACAGTCAGAGAGGAACCATCCCGGTAAACAACCCTCTGGACATTCCACTGTGTCTGGACATGTATTATCTCCGGCGCATTTTCTCTGGTCACAACTATCGCCACAGTTCTTTCCTAGATTATAAAACCCATCCCGACAGCTGAGGCAGCCAGTCTTATAACGACAGCATGTGTTACAGTTATCCGGGCATGATTTACGGCAATCGGCCCCCGCCCATCGCGGCACACATCCTGCGCTGTCACATTGTCCTGACGACGGACAGTAATCCGTGTTCTTACAGTTCCGATCAGCACATAATTCCTGACAATATGTTTCCACATTATAAAATCCGTCATGGCAACTCACGCACGCTCCACCATCCTGTTGACACATTGAACAATTGCCTATACATGGTACGGTACAATCTGAACCATACCACCCAGAATCACATGACAGACACTGATATGTATACCGATCGCAACCTACACAATGTTCGAAACACGGATTTGTGCAATCTGTACCAGAATAATCGGATGCACATCCGTCATCTGAGCATTGACCAGTCCACGTGGGGCAGTCACTATTCGTTTTGCACGGTCGATCACCGCATTTATGTGTGCACCCGGTGGAGACATCGCCATACCATTCTCCTTTACACACTGTAGACAAAACGTTTGAATTATATAATAATCAGATGTCAAAATAATACAATGAAAATCGGCACATTTTGGTTGGTACACCAATAGTATACAGCATATTTGGCGCTGAGTTGGTGTGAAGCCTCAAGCGGAATTTAATGGGTGTATTTAACACGTATCCACATTGTAAACAAGTTGTGACTTAAAGACATACATGTATGAAGTGCTTATTTCACTACTTCAAACTGATAATTTACGACTCGGATGTTAAATTCGTATGAAGTTTAGAGAAACTATTATTGTCCACATGTTCTACAATATCGCCTGTGCCACAAACAGCAGTTCATTCATCTCGACCAAATCACCGACACACAAACAAGATTCGCTCTATTTCATTCATATGAGCGCATGGTGTTATGTTCTGGCATCTTCATACGGCGTGTATTGAAATACCTGCGTTGAGCAATATATATATCGTTATACGTGTGCACACGTAGTACCAGGGAATAATCAAATTACTATAGCAACAGCTAGAAATATACGGGTAACCATGATACAGAGGAAATTAGTATCCGATATTCGCAAAATAAGAATCCGCTGAATGACGATTTTATTTCCAAAACGTCTTTTATTCCCTCCAATATTCATTATAATTTAAAAGTACAAATTGTGTGATGTTTTAAGGAGGCCCCCCATTCATGAATTTAACAAATATCTCAAAATCATACTATAAATGTGAAGGTGATAATCATTATCTTCTAGAACCAATGTATGTTATACTACTATACCAATACAAGGTCACCTAACAATGTGAAAGAAATGTTCTAATTATTAATACAACTTGTTTGATGTAGCTTATGAACCCAACTAGAGTATGTGCTTAGTATACCATCTGAAATCATTATACTGTCTGCGAAAACATTAATCAAACATTTATCACTGCATATTGTTTTTTGGCAGACATTTGCAGGACTATCTTTTGGAGGAAAAGTCACCATAAAACAACATATAGTCTGAAGAGATGAAGCATTGTTGCGTGTTTAAGTCTGCCAGATTATTGTACACGTGGTCAGAATCAGAATGTTATTGCAGACTCTAATGGCATAATGCATGGATGAGCGCATACTCTAGCTGGGTCCATACGCTAAATAATGCAGTGTGTTTATATTAAGTATCTCCTGTAGAAAAACTAGAAATCTCTATCGACCAACCTAAAAAAAGTCGTTTTCTATTTTTTTAAAACCACTTGTGTTAATAAAACATGTGTTATAGTACTGTACCATACATTGGTTATAGAGAATAATGATATTCCCTATTTGGATATATGTGCCTGGCAAAATGACCCAACACTAATGTTGCAATATTACATTTATGGTGTAGATTAGACAAAGAAATATCGTTGAAAACGATAACGTTTTCTAAACATTTTACTCTCTCCGTATATTCGAAAGATTCAAGATGCATTTAGCTATTAAATGTTGGCTCACGAAGAATGTAAGATCATATACATGTATTTGAAAGTATTCTAACAGTGTTTGCTATAAGACGGTCAGACATATTTCGTCTGGAATATAATCTTCGTTCTACAGTTCATGCATTGATTTTCAAATACGTGTGTTCTTTAATATATCCTGAAAATATTGGCTTACTGTTAATTGTTTGGATTTGGCAAACACTGACACAATGACTGACAATTTGAGAAACGTATAAGGATAATTGTCTTAACAATGCCAAAGTTGTCTACCAATTGCCTGACTGAATCAACAGTGCACAGCCACGCGATATAATTATAACACAGCCTGTTCTCCTGTGTCATAAGCTGAATATCAACCTAATTGGAAGTCGAGATATGTTCAATATTTACGTACTAAATGACGTAAACTAAATAAGTGCAAGCACTATTTGAGTAATATGTTTTATACAATTATTTACTGTGGTAATGTGTTTTATACAATTATTTACTGTGGTAATGTGTTTTATACAATTATTTACTGTGGTAATGTGTTTTATACAATTATTTACTGTGATAATGTGTTTTATACAATTATTTACTGTGGTAATGTGTTTTTCAGTGTGACCGCGCCATTCAACGTAATACCGGATATAAGTTCACCGTGAGTTTATTTCCGAATCAAATAAGTCAAATATGAACACATTTTCACGATAATAATTATGATGCATAGCTGGGCCAGCAGAACATGCGGCCGGCCTGGCAACGTTGTATACACAAAGGCCGGATTCGTCATCTCCGGTTTAAAAATCCGAGTTTAAAACTGGTTTAAACCGCGATCGAGAATAGACGTATTCGCCATCGCAGATTTAGTTGCCGGTCTAAGCTTATAAAACGCAAAAGAAATATCGAAATGGACAAAAACTTACCCCCACACACTTTATATGTGAGTGCTTCTCGCTTATAAATACCAAATCAAAATATGCTCCCTGTCGTAATTATTGATTGTCAATCAAACGCGGCGGTCTGCATTAGGAAATAATACGATTTATTATCTCGACGACACAGAGACACTACTGCTAAACCAATGGTATGGCTGGACCAGGTTTAAAACAGAGATGTAGTATGCGCCACGTAGACGCATGGTCTCTGATTTAGCTGTCAAATGGGGTTTAAACCTAGAGGTTTACGTAGACCAGGTCGAAACATGAGATGACTAATACGGCAAAATTGTCTCAGTGGCATGCTCTCTTGTAATGGTTCCCGTGTCTCACAGTACGTTTGAAGCATTTCATATGAATCGCGTCCGAATAGTCTATTATACTGTTGTACAAACAGACATATCATGCATGGTGATATCATATTTGCACCCAGGGTCGCGTGAAGTGAAATCGCCACCAACACTGTTAAAAATTACCGTCGGTTCGACGGTTTCTCACCGTCATAATCGACGGCCCCATACCGTTATTTTATGTGCCCATGAAAATTGTCTAAATTAAATATTTTCGTGATTCAAAGTTACGACGTGAAAATGCAATAGTATATTTATCGGCGACCATGTTATATACGGCAATTACTCCATACAGTAGGACTGAATCTTACTCGGCTGATATGTAATATATATTATTTATCCGGCATTCAGTATGTGTTATGCGTATAGTACGAATTAGCATGAGTATCAAAAATCGGGGTTAAGTTACTCGCTTTAGCACAGTTCATTTATATAAATCGGGGTTAAGTTACTCGCTTTAGCACAGCTGATTTATACTCCATTTTGTATTTGGCAATGCATATTTGATCGTAAATTGTTGTTTTTGGGAAACTGTTACCTTTTCGATTGTTGACAGTTGTTAAGACGGTCTGATTTCGGTTCCTTTGATAACCGGACAAGTTGCAATTCAGCGAATAGCGGCTTAATCATTGACAATTTCCACTAAATTCGAGTCGAGATTCATGTCAATCATGGCATGATCGGGGGTCTGACTTAATTCGACGCATTGCTGATGTTGAACTTGCAGTGTTGTGACTTAGTATCATAACACTGGCACAGATACTGACACAAGAGGATACAGGTACAATTAACACGAGCTTCGATGTCAACCAATAATGACAATAATACAACAACAACTCAACGAGCAGCTATTGCTATTATAATGTTGAAAATGCAGTTGACAGTGTTCAGAATCTGATTGTTTCAAAGCACATGCACCATTGCATGTACATTTACAAGAGAGGATATACATGTACTGTGTGAACCAGTGTAATTCAGAAGAGCTTCAGTGTCAACAACACCGTAAACAACTCTTACGGGCACCCCGCAACGATGGAATCACTGAACCTGATGACACAGCACCATCAGAGTCCTCAACGGAATCAACATCATCCTCCACCCAGTGCGCCTAAAACCAGAATTTGTTACTGCACTGAACCCACTACAGATACAGATAAACAATGAACTGACGCCGCGCAGTGATGGGTGATCATATATCTACAATTCCAACTTTACAATTACACAGACCAATTCATCCCGTGTTCATCAATTTTCATTGAAACGTGTGGATATGAGACATTGTCATTATTCGCCATGTTATTGTCAAGTTACCGGTATTACGACAATTTACCGGGAGTACACTATTGGTTGGATGTTCTTATCAAACCATCTTTGGCTGACTCACTGATATTTCATGGAAAATGTGCGACTACAGGAGAACATTCTGGCCAAGTCATTGTGCACAGTTATTATGGGATCTGCTGTTGTCATGAAGGTTCCAATCCCAACTAACTGTTATTGATACCGGTATATACAGTACCAGTCAAAAGAAGTGGTATATTAAGCGCGCTATTTTCGCGTTCAATATCGCAATAGTATTCCAAGTGGAAACGCTTATAAGCATGTCGCTTGTGATATTATTGCAATATTTTGTACTTAATATCTCAATATTTTGAGCTTAATATTGCGACATCTTGCGCTCAAAATTGTGACATTTAAATCAAATTATTGCTTCTTCTATATTATTTATTGTATAAATAGAGACACTATTTCAGATATGTATATAATTATAGTTGTAAATGCTATATGTACACTACATGCACAGTATTTATCTAATATTATATAAATATAACAATATCGGGTCTGTATGGAATATAGCGCGCTTATTATCGCAATATTTTGCGTTCAATATTGAAATAATAAGCGGGACAGATATTTGGTATTGTGCTATAATCACACGTTTTTCTAAATTAAGCACGCTCAATATCAGAATAAAGGTGCGCCTAAAAATACCACTTCTTCTGACTGATGCGGTATTGTCATGCTATACGGATTCACCTGTTAAAACAAAAACTGTGTTTACAAGTGACTGGACAATTTCACGCCTCATACATGTATGTTTCCAAAAAGTATGCCATTAAGATATTTTACTTTTACAAGTACATAAATTTGAGTTTTAACTGTGAAACATGTAGCCTTTTTTATGGCTTAAAAGGGCAAGCCGATTCATGTTTTAGAATGGTCGAAATTAGTATTACTCATAACTGAATAGTGGTGGGTTGGCTTATCAGCTATTACTAGTATCGTTTTTTATTTACAGCCATAGTTATACAGTAGTTAGTGAAAGGCGAACATATTACGCGTGAGTAGCCTTTTCCGGATTCAATTATATGAGGCAGATAACAAGCTTGATCCTCTGCAAACTGCAAAGTTTCATAAGTATCGGCTCACAATTTATGCGTTGAGGATTTACATTTCATCCAAACTATGATCATAACATAAGAACTAAGATTTATTTTTCAGTTACGAATAAAACTAGTTTCGACCATTCAAACACATATGAATCGTAATGCCTACCGGGAAATCATATTGTCACCATGGGAACCTGGCTAATTCTATGGTAAATTACCAAATAAAGAGCAAAACATTGGTGTTGACCCATGAAAAATACCATTGGTCTGACATTTATTAGTTACGGTCTTGATATTAATTAAAGGGTGCTGAACCGTGAAAAATACAATGGTCTGACAGTTACTGGTTACGGTCTGCCAGTTACTTTAACGGTTTTATACCGTGAAACATGCTACGGCCTGACCATATGTTTAACGGTCAAATGTTGGCAGCGACGTTGCGCGGTCTCAGACCGTTAAAGCGATGGTATTATACCGTGGAGCATGCTACGGTCTGACCGTATGTTTAACGGTCAAAAGTTGACAGCGATGTTGCGCGGTCTCAGACCTTTGAAACGACGGTATTTATTTTAACAGTGAACCAAGCCGAAGTTCTGAATATGATGTCTCTAATACAGGACAACCAAAGCCCAGTTCTGATAATACTAGAAAATGACGGATTTCACGCTGAATATATTATACGGAATATAGTCCCTCCGCTCACTCACATACAGGTCAGCCCACAATGTTGGGTTAATATGTTCTGATATTTACACTCCTACATGATTTCGCGCAGTATAAACTGAACGGAGGACGTTGGTTCGTTCAAATCACGTATGTTGACTTCAGGGATCTAGCGACAAAGGGGGGGGGGGCTCAAAATGTTTAACAGCTGGACTGAAAACTGCTAATCAATTAAAGCAACCGAAGCCTGAATTTGCATGAAGCTAGATTTCTAGATGCAAGGAGTTTGCAGTTTTCATGCTCAGATTAAAAAAATTGATCCCACTGGGTCGAACCATGGTTCTCTTCCCTCCCCGGTAGCCAGTCCAAAATTAATAATCATAAAAAAAATCATGGTTATAAGGTGCCAGTTTGGAAATGGTATAGTTGGTATTACGTGATCTTGTGAGCCTGGGGGTTGTACCCCAACGGAGACCCTTTAGTCACGTCCCTATATATCAGACTTTCGCGCGCGGGCCCAACGTCTTGCCATATTGTGTGGATGAAAACAGCAATACAAGAATATCGTTCAAAACGGACATTATATGCTATTCTAATTTGCAAGCTGAGTATAAATATACAAAATGGAAGTGAAGATTGTCGCATTTCATGCATGAAGTATGAATCGAAGTTGGTCTGACATGCTTTATGTCAGACGAACTGGCTTCCATACTCAATGGTAAGCAAGCAAGCAATTCAAAACCAATTTCCTCGGCAGATTTAGATAATGTCACCATAAACTTCAAGATCATTGAAATTAAGGAACTTTTCAGACTGGTTTGTCGGGATACTGATGACGACATATCGACCTGACATGGGTCTATTACATATTAACGTGTATACGTCACCGGATCTCGTAGCGCTGATTCGGCCCGACAACCTTAGAAACATAAATAATCTGAGTGGCATGCTCTAATGTAATGTCACATCGCCTTTGAAGCAGCTCATATACAATTATGAATCGAGTCCGAGCAATTGTACATGCAAACAGTGCCATTCTCTTACTGCTCGGAATAAGTTTATAGCTTTATATAATCGATTGATTTGATATTAAGACAGACTCAGATGCTTGTTCAAACCGACATAATATGAATCGTACGTGACACGTACTGGAGCAACCACATATGCTGTGCCTCAAATTTGCCGCTTATCGGCGACATAGCGCTAAGAATAATTTATGACAGAGATGACATGCCAACTTGACAAGACGTGTCGTGGCGTATGCAATCTTGTCTGGATTCTGGCCCACAAATCCAAAATGACGTCAGCAACCGTGTCATGATGTCTTCATTTTTCGTATTCATTAAGCTAGCCAAAGAGATTGGTCTAATTGAAATTAATAAATAACATGTGAATTCTTCGTAAGTTGTGAATTAGTTACTTTCATTTTCATCGCGATGCTTCATTCCCAATTCTGCGTTATTGTTTTTTGCAATCTCCACCCTGCTGCTAACCGGAAATCACGTGATAGTTTCTCCAAAATCCATACTCGCGATCTAAAAATTCACTGATGGATATAGAAAAAAATATATGACGTCATTCACCTGCCTTATGTATAAGCACCCTTGGTGGTTGCTATAATATATGGTTTGGTAAATGCAGAGTGATGCCCTATATGCACCCAGGGTTTGCGTGAACAACATTATCACCAACGAAGCCGATTTCGTTGTTATAGGACTACCAAAGCCCAGTTCTGATAATACTAGAAAAGGACGGATTTCCCGATGAGTAAATTATACGGAATATAGTCCCTCCGCTCACTCACATACAGATCAGCGAACAATGATGGGTAAATATGTTCTGCTATTTACACTCCCACACGCAGTCGCGCTGTGGTCAATTAATCGAGAGCGTTGGTTCTTTCGAAGCACGTCTTATGGCGTCGCGCGCTGGCCAAACGTCGTTTCATATTGTGTGGATGAAACCTGGAACGCAATGCCTGAATATCAGGCGTAAAATGTTATTTTAATTTGCAATATGAGTGTAAATATAAAAAAATGGAATTCGATTCTGTTGCATCCCATGCATGATGTATGGAAGGAAACTTGTCTGACTTTTTTGTCAGACGAACTTGCTTCCATGCTCCATGCATGGAAGGCAAGCAACTCAACATTAATTTCTTAAGCAGATTTAGAGAATCTCACCATAAACTTCAAGTTCATTGAAATTAAGGAACTTGTGGTTTGTCGGGAGCCTGATGATCACATATCGACCTGACATGGGTCTGTCACATGTTATCGTGTATACGTCCTGTGATCTCGTTGCGCTGCTGTCATCTGTATGGCAAAGGTCATCAATGCCCCAATCATCTATATGGTTGCTGTTTGATACGAAAATTTGAAAGCCAATGATTCTGTCGACTTGGTCTGAAAACATAATTTAAAAAACATTTTCTATATTGAATAAATTATTAAGAAAGCAAACAAAGAGGCTATACATCTGGCATATGAGATGGTGTGTATATTTTAATGCGTGCCAATTAAACCCCATATATACTAGAGAAACAAACATGAAGTCCACTTACATGTACAACGGCATATGCAAAAACAATTTAACGACGACACTGTGGATATGAGAATGATTATGACGGCGATGGTGACGATACTGCCGCTGACGATCACGATGGGGTGGTGGCGATATTGCTGCTGACTACGATGATGGGGTGGCGGTGATACTGCTGCTGACGATCATGATGGGGTGGTGGCCATACTGCTGCTGACTATGATAATGGGGTGGCCGTGATACTGCTGCTGACGATGATGATGTGGTGGTGGGGATACTTCTGCTGACGATCATGATGGGTTAATGGCGATACAGTTGCTGACTATGATGATGGGCGGTGGCGATACTGCTTCTGAGGATTATGATGGGATGGTGGCGATACTTCTGCTGACTATGATGATGGGTGGTGATTATACTGCCGCTGACTGACTATGATGATAGGGTGGTGGTGAGACTGCTGCTGACGATGGTGGCGATACTGCTGCTTGCTATGGGGTGCTGGTCATACTGCTGCTGACTATGATGATGGGGTGGTGGCGATGCTGCTTCTGACGATTGTGATGGGGTGGTGGCTATACTGCCGCTGACTATGATGCTGGGCGGTGGCGATACTGCTTCCGACGATTATGATGGGCTGGTGGGGATACTGCTGATGACTATGGTGATGGGGTGGTGGCGATACTGCTGTTGACTATGATGATGGGATGGTGGTGATACTGCTTCTGACGATGATGGTGGGTGGTGGAGATACTGCTGCTGACTATGATGATGTGGTGTTGGTGTTACTGCTGCTGACTATGATTGTGTGGTGGTGGCGATAGTGCTGTTGACTATGGTGGGAGTAGCGGTGGTACTGCTGCTGACTATGATGATGTGGTGGTGGGGATACTGCTGCTGACGATGTGGTCGTTGGGGATACTGCTGCTGGCTATGATGGTGGGGTGGTGGTGATACTGCCGCTGACAATGATGATGATGTGGTGGTGATATTGCTGCTGGTAATGATCATGGGTTGGTGGTGATACTGCTTCTGACGATGATGATGGGGTTGTGGAGATACTGCTGCTGACTATGATGATGTGGTGTTGGTGTTACTGCTGCTGACTATGATTGTGTGGTGGTGGCGATACTGTTGCTGACTATGATGGGAGTAGCGGTGATACTGCTGCTGAATATGATGGTGTGGTGGCGATACTGCTGCTGACGATGATGATGGGGTGGTGGCGATACTGCTGCTGACTATGATGATGTGCTGTTGGTGTTACTGCTGCTGACTATGATTGTGGGGTGGTGGCGCTACTGCTGCTGACGATGATGATGGGGTTGTGGAGATACTGCTGCTGACTATGATGATGTGGTGTTGGTGTTACTGCTGCTGACTATGATTGTGTGGTGGTGGCGATACTGTTGCTGACTATGATGGGAGTAGCGGTGATACTGCTGCTGACTATGATGGGGTGGTGTCGATACTGCTGCTGACGATGATGATGGGGTGGTGGCGATATTGCTGCTGACGATGATGATGGGGTGGTGGCGATACTGCTGCTGATTATATTGATGGTGTGGTGGTGATACTGCTGCTGACTATGATGGTGGGGTGGTGGTGATACTGCCGCTGACAATGATGATGATGTGGTGGTGATATTTCTGCTGGTAATGATCATGGGTTGGTGGTGATACTGCTTCTGACGATTATGATGGAGAGGTGGGGATACTGCTGATGAATATGATGATGGGGTGGTGGCGATACTGCTGTTCATTATAATGATGGGGTAGTGACGATACTGCTGCTGACGATCATGATGGGTGGTGGCGATTCTGCTGCTGATTATGATGATGAGGTGATGGGGATACTGCTGTTGACCATCATGACGGATGGTGGCGATACGGCTGCTGTCTATGATGATGGGGTGGTGGCGATACTGCTGCTGACTATGATAATGGGGTGGCGGTGATACTGTTGCTACTGCTGCTGACGATGATGACGTGGTGGTGGGGATACTTCTGCTGACGATCATGAATGGGTGGTGGCGATTCTGTTTCTTACTATTATGATGGGGGTGACGATATTGCTGCTGACTATGATGATGTGGTGGTGGGGATGCTGCTGCTGACGATCATGATATGTGGTGGCGATACTGCTGCTGATTATGATGTGGTGGTGGGGATAATGCTGTTGACGATCATGATGATTGATGGCGATGCTATGTTGATTATGATGATATGGTGGTGAGGATACTGCTGCTGACAACGATCATGATGTGGTGGTGGGGATACTGCTGCTGACGATGATGTTGTGGTGGTGGAGATAATGCTGCTGACGATTGTTTACAATTAAGAAATTTTCCCGATAGTACAATCAGGAAAGTCTATGTGTATGTTTTTACAATAATTCGTGTATAGTATCATTTTTGTGGATATTGCTTGGTGTGTGGCCCTCGTGATATTTCTATCCCTATGACTTAAACTTGCTGAACGGTTTGACTGGTACGGTGCCGTTCTATACTTATTCTATATATTTTTTTGACATTCAAAATTGTCCGTGTGGCGCTTCGGAATGTGTACCTAGGGTTAGTACGCACCTTTGTCCATGTTACTGAGGACAGGTTTACCCCTGTACTCTACGGTGTTCCCAACCCCCCTGGATCTCTATATTGTTACAACAAATGTTGTGTAGGCAGGCATTGTGTTTACAGGCAAACCTTAGTTTCGGCTTTGACATTTGACGATTTCGTTCCACTCTACAGTTTTATTAATTTCCTTTACAATTTAGATATCATGACGGCCTCTCCTTGTTTTGTTTACTTATTTTGCGGCGTACTGGCCTATACTCTCAGCTCAACATCGACTAACTATATAAACCTAGATGTAGAAATTATATTAATGCTACAATGGATACCTTGTTATATATCTTCTTACCCAATATCCTAGATTTATAAACATTTCCGTCCGAGTTTGTTAATAGGGCTATGTCTTTATTATGCCTTCCCGACAGTACAGCCGGGTTCACGTTATATTTACCTGCACTATTGTTCAACACGCGTCCAATGAAATTATTCTATGGATGTACTCTTATGCATGGATGTGGTGTAATTTGTCATTTCCCTGGTATGAAAAACAATCTTTTTATAACAACTATATGTCCCCTGATTATAGTTCTAGGTATGAATTATAATATCAATCGTATTTCGAGTCTATAATTTATAAGCTATAAACTTTCCCTTTATCTAATAAATTTACATTATTGCGGCGTAAATACTGTGCCCTGCTTTAACTTAAGATGTAAGCAATTTGGCTGACATGGGGTTAAAGTACACATGGTATGTGACGTCACACGTCACATACGTCATTTCGATAAATCTGAACGTGATTTCCCTAAATCGTCTGTCACTTCAAGGTCCTACCGAACAAGGGCGAGCCAGGTTTCTATGTTGGTTGTACGACCAGATCGTGTTATGTTTCTCTATTTGGTTTATGACTATACCAATGTTTATGTGGTCATTGGAATTCATACACTATGGGGCTGTGCTGATTATTTTAAGGTAACTATATTTCATTGTGCTTTCCAACTCGACTTTACATTCGTCGATTTTTCTTTGATAACCTGATCTTATTGATCGTACGTGCAGTATATAGCAGCTATACCATAATAGGGAATAATATATTATGTGTATTATATACCTGCTAACCTATATATATTATATTATGCACGCGTTCGTATTACAGCCCCGATGCTGTACGCGATTTTGGTGCACCTTTCGCGCGCGTTCGGAGTTTGAAAATCTACATTGCTTGATATCAGGATGCATTTTGCCCAATTTTTCAGCATGGAGGTGTGGTTTGGTAATTTAAACTGCACGTTTCAATCTCTGGTGGCCATAGTAGGTCGGGAGCGTAAGAACCGAAACCTAATAATGAAACGTACTGTTTGTGAAGTTCGTTAATATACCAGAGACGCTCGCCTGATGACTCCAATTGCTGGCTATTATTTTATGATTCCCAACATTTTAAATACCTATTTTCGGCTTGGTCTTAGTAAACATTTTCCAAAGTATATAATTTACGCCTCCAAATGTTATCAAGCTATGCTGACAATCAAACATAAAAAATATTATTTTGTAGACTTTACTGTAGCAGTATACTGTTTGCAACCTATACTAAAAACCACTTATAAAGAGCGTTCCATTTCCATGCATATGCATTTGATATACACTTATCTCTATACAATTCATATTATATTTGGGTCATTTTTTCAGTTTAATCCCTTCATACACTGCTAATGAAATTCGGGGTCCAGCCCTTTATATGTAACAGTCCCCAATTCATAATGTTGTTACCCCTTATTAACTGTAAGTGCATTACAATTCGTGCAATTATGTACGATATGAACATAGCTGTGTTACACCACAAAATTTATCATCTGGCAGTACAGCCAATGCATAAGCATACACTTTTGTTTACAATTAAGAAATGTTCCCGATAGTACAATCAGGAAAGTCTATGTGTATGTTTTTACCATAATTCGTGTATAGTATCATTTTTGTGGATATTGCTTGGTGTGTGGCCCTCGTGATATTTCTATCCCTATGATTTAAACTTGCTGAACGGTTTGACTGGTACGCTGCCGTTCTATACTTATTCTATATTTATTTTTGACATTCAAAATTGTCCGTGTGGCGCTTCGGAATGTGTCCCTAGGGTTATTACGCACCTTTGTCCATGTTACCGAAGACAGGTATACCCCTGTACTCTACGGTGTTCCCAGCCCCCCCTGGATCTCTATATTGTTACAACAAATGCTGATAGCAATGATGATGTGGTGCTGGCGATACTGCTGCTGACTATGATGATGGGGTGCTGGCGATACTGCTGCTGACTATGATGATGGGGTGCTGGCGATACTGCTGCTGACTATGATGATGGGGTGGTGGTGATACTGCTGCTGACGATGATGATTGGGTGGTGGTGATACTGCTGCTGACGATGATGATTGGGTGGTGGTGATACAGCTGCTGACGATGATGATGGGGCGGTGGCGATACTGCTGCTGACGACGATGAATGCGGTGGTGGCGATACTGCTGCTGATGGTGATGATTTGGTGGTGGCAATACTGCTGCTGACTATGATGTGGTGGCGGGGATACTGCTACTGGCGATGATGATGGGGTGGTGGTGATACTGCTGCTAGCGATGATGATGGGGTGGTGCTGATACCACTACTGACGATGATGGGGTCGTGAAGATACTGTTGTTGACGATGATGATGGGGTGGTGGTGATACTGCTGCTGACGATGATGGGGTGGTGGTGATACTGCTGCTGACGATGATGGGGTGGTGGTGATACTGATGCTTACTATGATGATGGGGTGGTGGTGATACTGCAGCTGACGATGATGATGGGATGGTGGTGATACTGCTGCTAGCGATGATTGGGTGTTCATGGGGATACTGCTGCTGACGATGATGATGGGGTGATGGTGATACTGCTGCTGACTATGATGATGGGGTGGTGGAGGTGGTGATACTGATGCTGACTATGATGATGGGGTGGTGGTGATACTGCTGCTAGCGATGATGATGGGGTGGTGGTGTGAATACTGCTGCTGACGATGACGATGTGGTGGTGGCGATACTGCTGCTGTCGATGATGATGGGGCGGTGGCGATACTGTTGCTATCGATGGTGATGGGGTGGTCGTGATATTGCTGCTGAGGATGATGATGGGATGGTGCTGATACTGCTACCAGAGATGATGATGGGGTGGGGTGGTGATACTGCTGCTGACGATGATGATGATGTGGTGGTGGCGATACTGGTGCTGACGATGATGATAGGGCGGTGGTGATTCTGCTGCTGACGATGATGATGGGTGGTGGTGATACTGCTGCTGCTGACGATGATGGGGCGGTAGTGTTCTGCTGCTGACGATGATGATGGGACGTTGGTGATTCTGCTGCTGACGATGGTGATGGGGCGGTGGTGATTCTGCTGCTGACGATAATGATGGCGTGGTGGGGATGCTGTTGCTGATGATGATGGGGTCGTGTCGATACTGCTGCTGACGATGATGATGGGGTGGTGGCGATACTGCTGTTGACGATAATGATGATGTGGTGGCGGCGATACTGCTGCTGACAATGACGAATAGGTGGTGGTGATACAGCTGCTGATGATGATGGTGGGGTGGAGGTGATACTGCTGCTGACTATGATGATGGGTGGTGGCGATACTGCTACTGACGACGATGATGGGGTGGTGGCGATACTGCTGTTGACGATAATGATCATGTGGTGGTGGCGATACTGCTGCTGACTATGACGATGGGGTGGTGGTGATACTGCTGCTGACGATGATGATGGGGTGGTGGTGATACTCCTACTGACTATGATGATGGGATGGTGGTGATACTGCTGCTGACTATGATGGGGTGGTGGCGATACTGCTGCTGACTATGATGATTGGGTGGTGGCGATACTGCTGCTGACTATGATGATGGGGTGGTGGTGATACTGCTGCTGACTATGATGATGGGGTGGTGGCGATACTGCTGCTGACTATGATGGGGTGGTGGCGATACTGCTGCTGACTATGATGATGGGGTGGTGGCGATACTGCTGCTGACTATGGTGCTGGGGTGGTGGCGATACTGCTGCTGACTATGATGATGGGGTGCTGGCGATACTGCTGCTGACTATGATGATGGGGTGCTGGCGATACTGCTGCTGACTATGATGATGGGGTGGTGGTGATACTGCTGCTGACGATGATGATTGGGTGGTGGTGATACTGCTGCTGACGATGATGATTGGGTGGTGGTGATACAGCTGCTGACGATGATGATGGGGCGGTGGCGATACTGCTGCTGACGACGATGAATGCGGTGGTGGCGATACTGCTGCTGATGGTGATGATTTGGTGGTGGCAATACTGCTGCTGACTATGATGTGGTGGCGGGGATACTGCTACTGGCGATGATGATGGGGTGGTGGTGATACTGCTGCTAGCGATGATGATGGGGTGGTGCTGATACCACTACTGACGATGATGGGGTCGTGACGATACTGTTGTTGACGATGATGATGGGGTGGTGGTGATACTGCTGCTGACGATGATGGGGTGGTGGTGATACTGCTGCTGACGATGATGGGGTGGTGGTGATACTGATGCGTACTATGATGATGGGGTGGTGGTGATACTGCAGCTGACGATGATGATGGGATGGTGGTGATACTGCTGCTAGCGATGATTGGGTGTTCATGGGGATACTGCTGCTGACGATGATGATGGGGTGATGGTGATACTGCTGCTGACTATGATGATGGGGTGGTGGAGGTGGTGATACTGATGCTGACTATGATGATGGGGTGGTGGTGATACTGCTGCTAGCGATGATGATGGGGTGGTGGTGTGAATACTGCTGCTGACGATGACGATGTGGTGGTGGCGATACTGCTGCTGTCGATGATGATGGGGCGGTGGCGATACTGTTGCTATCGATGGTGATGGGGTGGTCGTGATATTGCTGCTGAGGATGATGATGGGATGGTGCTGATACTGCTACCAGAGATGATGATGGGGTGGGGTGGTGATACTGCTGCTGACGATGATGATGATGTGGTGGTGGCGATACTGGTGCTGACGATGATGATAGGGCGGTGGTGATTCTGCTGCTGACGATGATGATGGGTGGTGGTGATACTGCTGCTGCTGACGATGATGGGGCGGTAGTGTTCTGCTGCTGACGATGATGATGGGACGTTGGTGATTCTGCTGCTGACGATGGTGATGGGGCGGTGGTGATTCTGCTGCTGACGATAATGATGGCGTGGTGGGGATGCTGTTGCTGATGATGATGGGGTCTTGTCGATACTGCTGCTGACGATGATGATGGGGTGGTGGCGATACTGCTGTTGACGATAATGATGATGTGGCGGCGGCGATACTGCTGCTGACAATGACGAATAGGTGGTGGTGATACAGCTGCTGATGATGATGGTGGGGTGGAGGTGATACTGCTGCTGACTATGATGATGGGTGGTGGCGATACTGCTACTGACGACGATGATGGGGTGGTGGCGATACTGCTGTTGACGATAATGATCATGTGGTGGTGGCGATACTGCTGCTGACTATGACGATGGGGTGGTGGTGATACTGCTGCTGACGATGATGATGGGGTGGTGGTGATACTCCTACTGACTATGATGATGGGATGGTGGTGATACTGCTGCTGACTATGATGGGGTGGTGGCGATACTGCTGCTGACTATGATGATTGGGTGGTGGCGATGCTGCTGCTGACTATGATGATGGGGTGGTGGTGATACTGCTGCTGACTATGATGATGGGGTGGTGGCGATACTGCTGCTGACTATGATGGGGTGGTGGCGATACTGCTGCTGACTATGATACTGGGGTGGTGGCGATACTGCTGCTGACTATGGTGCTGGGGTGGTGGCGATACTGCTGCTGACTATGATGATGGGGTGGTGGTGATACTGCTGCTGACTATGATGGGGTGGTGGCGATACTGCTGCTGACTATGATGATCGGGGGTTGGCGATACTGTTGCAGACTATGATCGGGTGGTGGCGATACTGTTGCAGACTATGATGGGGTGGTGGCGATACTGCTGCTCACAATGATGATGGGGTGGTTGTGATACTGCTGCTAACCATGATGACGGGGTGGTGGCGATACTGCTGCTGATTATGATGATGGGTGGTGGCGATACTGCGACTGACGATGATGATAATGGTGGTGATACTGCTGCTGACTATGATGATGGGGTGTTGGCGATACTGCTGCTATCGATGAAGATGGGGTTGTGGTGAAACTGCTGCTGACGATGATGATGGGTGGTGGCGATACTGTTGCTAGCGATGGTAATGGGGTGATGGTGATACTGCTGCTGGCGATGGTGATGGGGTGTTGACGATACTGCTGCTATCGTTGATGATGGGGTGGCGGTGACACTGCTGCTGACGATGATGATGGGTTGGTGGCGATACTGTTGCTAACTATGATTGGTTGGTGGCAATAATGCTGCTGACAATGGTGATGGGGTGGAGGTGATACTGCTACTGACTATGATGATAGGGTGTTGGCGATACTGCTGCTGACTATGACGATGGGGTGGTGGCGATACTGTTGCTATCGATGATGATGGAGTAGTGATGATACTGCTGCTGACTATGATGATGGGGTGGTGGTGATACTGCTGCTGACTATGATGATGGGGTGGTGGCGATACTGCTGCCGACTATGACGGGGTTCTGGCGATACTGCTGCTGACTATGATGGTGGGATGGTGGCGATACTGCTGCTGACTATGATGATGGGGTGGTGGTAATACCGCTGCTGACGATGATGATGGGTTGGTGCTGATACTGCTGCTGACTATGATGATGGGGTGGTGTCGATATTGCTGCTATCGATGGTGATGGGATGGTGGTGGTACTGCTGCTGACGATGATGATGGGCTGGTGGTGATACTGCTGCTGATGATGGTGATGGGGTGGTGTCGATACTGCTGCTGAATATGATCATGGGGTGGCTGTGATACTGCTGCTTACTATGACGATGGGGTGGTGGTGATACTGATGCTGACGATGATGATGGAGTGGTGGCGTTACTGCTGCTGACTATGATGATGGGTGGCGGCGATACTGCGGCTGACGATGATGATAATGGTGGTGATACTGGTGCTGACTATGATGATGGGGTGTTGGCGATACTGTTGCTATCGATGATGATGGGGTGGTGGTGACACTGCTGCTGACGATGATGATGTGGATGGCGATACTGGTGCTGACGATGATGATGGGCGGTGGCGATACTGTGGCTGACTATGTTGATGGGGTGGTGGCGATACTTTTGCTGACTATGATGGGTTGGTGGCGATAATGCTGCTGACTATGGTGATCGGGTGTTGGCGATACTGCTGTTATCGAAGAAGATGGGGTGGTGGTGAAACTGCTGCTGACGATGATGATGGGTGGTGGCGATACTGTTGCTGACTATGATGGGGTGGTGGCGATACTGCTGCTCACGATGATGATGGGGTGGTTGTGATACTGCTGCTAACCATGATGACGGGGTGGTGGCGATACTGCTGGTGATTATGATGATGGGTGGTGGCGATACTGCGGCTGACGATGATGATAATGGTGGTGATACTGCTGCTGACTATGATGATGGGGTGTTGGCGATACTGCTGCTACCGACGAAGATGGGGTTGTGGTGAAACTGCTGCTGACGATGATGATGGGTCGTGGCGATACTGCTGCTGACTATGATGATGGGGTGGTGGTGACACTGCTGCTGACGATGATGATGTGGATGGCGATACTGGTGCTGACGATGATGATGGGCGGTGGCGATACTGTTGCTGACTATGAAGATGGGGTGGTGGCGATACTGTTGCTGACTATGATGGGTTGGTGGCGAAAATGCTGCTGACTATGGTGATGGGGTGGAGGTGATACTGATGCTGACTATGATGATGGGGCGTTGGGGATACTGCTGCTGACTATGATGTTGGGATGGTGGCGATACTGCTGCTGACTATGATGATGGGGTGGCGGTGATACCGCTGCTGACGACGATGATGGGTTGGTGGTGATACTGCTGCTGACTATGATGATGGGGTGGTGTCGATATTGCTGCTATCGATGGTGATGGGGTGGTGGTGATACTGCTGCTGACGATGACTATGGGGTGGTGGTGAAACTGCTGCTGACTATGATGACGGGGTGGTGGCGACACTGCTGCTAGCGATGATGATGGGTGGTGGCGATACTGTTGCTATCGATGGTGATGGGGTGGTGGTGATACTGCTGCTCACGATGGTGATGGGATGGTGGCGATACTGTTGCTGACTATGATGATGGGTGGCGGCGATACTGCGGCTGACGATTGTGATAATGGTGGTGATACTGCTGCTGACTATGATGATGGGGTGTTGGCGTTACTGTTGCTATCGATGATGATAGGGTGGTGGTGACACTGCTGCTGACGCTGATGTTGGGGTGGTGGCGATACTGTTGCTGACTATGATGGGTTGGTGGCGATAATGCTGCTGACTATGGTGATGGGGTGGAGGTGATACTGATGCTGACTATGATGACGGGGTGTTGGCGATACTGCTGCTGGCTGTGATGATGGGATGCTGGCGATACTGTTGCTATCGATGGTGATGGGGTGGTGGCGATATTGCAGCTGACTATGCTGATGGGGGTGGCGATACTGCTGCTGACTATGATGGTTGGTTGTGATACTGCTGTTCATTATGATGATGGGGTGGTGGCGATACTGCTGATAGCGATGATGATGGGGCGGTTGTAATACTGTTGCTGGCTATGATGATGGGATGGTGGTGATACTGCTTCTAACGATGATGATGGGGTGGTTCTGATACTGCTGCTGACGACGATGATGGGCGGTGGCGAGACTGTTGCGGACTATGATGATGGAGTGATGGCGATATTGCTCTATCGATGATGATGGGTTGGTGGTGGTACTGCTGCTGACGATGATGGGGTGGTGGCGATACTGTTTCTGACTATGATGGGTTGGTGGCGATAATGCTGCTGAATATGGTGATGGGGTGGTGGTGATACTGCTGCTGACTATGATGTTGGGGTGGTGACGACAATGCTGCTGACTATGTTGATGGGGTGGTTTCGATACTGCTGCTGACGATGGTTATGTGATGGTGGCGATACTGCTGCTGACTATGATGACGGGGTGGTGGCGATACTGCTGCTGACTATGATGATGGGGTGGTGGCGATACTGCTGCTATCGATGATGCTGGGGTGGTGGTGGTACTGCTGCTGACGATGATGATGGGGTGGTGGCGATACTGTTGCTGACTATGATGGGTTGGTGGCGATAATGCTGCTGACTATGGTGATGTGGTGGTGGTGATACTGCTGCTGACTATGATGGTGGTGTGGTGGCGATACTGCTGCTGACTATGATGACGGGGTGGCGGTGATACCGCTGCTGACGACGATGATGGGTTGGTGGTGATACTGCTGCTGACTATGATGATGGGGTGGTGTCGATATTGCTGCTATCGATGGTGATGGGGTGGTGGTGATACTGCTGCTGACGTTGACGATGGGGTGGTGGTGAAACTGCTGCTGACTATGATGATGGGGTGGTGGCGACACTGCTGCTAGCGATGATGATGGGTGGTGGCGATACTGTTGCTATCGATGGTGATGGGGTGGTGGTGATACTGCTGCTCACGATGGTGATGGGATGGTGGCGATACTGTTGCTGACTATGATGATGGGTGGCGGCGATACTGCGGCTGACGATTGTGATAATGGTGGTGATACTGCTGCTGACTATGATGATGGGGTGTTGGCGATACTGTTGCTATCGATGATGATAGGGTGGTGGTGACACTGCTGCTGACGCTGATGTTGGGGTGGTGGCGATACTGTTGCTGACTATGATGGGTTGGTGGCGATAATGCTGCTGACTATGGTGATGGGGTGGAGGTGATACTGATGCTGACTATGATGACGGGGTGTTGGCGATACTGCTGCTGGCTGTGATGATGGGGTGCTGGCGATACTGTTGCTATCGATGGTGATGGGGTGGTGGCGATATTGCAGCTGACTATGCTGATGGGAGTGGCGATACTGCTGCTGACTATGATGGTTGGTTGTGATACTGCTGTTCATTATGATGATGGGGTGGTGGCGATACTGCTAATAGCGATGATGATGGGGCGGTTGTGATACTGTTGCTGGCTATGATGATGGGATGGTGGTGATACTGCTTCTAACGATGATGATGGGGTGGTTCTGATACTGCTGCTGACGACGATGATGGGCGGTGGCGATACTGTTGCGGACTATGATGATGGAGTGATGGCGATATTGCTCTATCGATGATGATGGGTTGGTGGTGGTACTGCTGCTGACGATGATGGGGTGGTGGCGATACTGTTGCTGACTATGATGGGTTGGTGGCGATAATGCTGCTGAATATGGTGATGGGGTGGTGGTGATACTGCTGCTGACTATGATGTTGGGGTGGTGACGACAATGCTGCTGACTATGTTGATGGGGTGGTTTCGATACTGCTGCTGACGATGGTTATGTGATGGTGGCGATACTGCTGCTGACTATGATGACGGGGTGGTGGCGATACTGCTGCTGACTATGATGATGGGGTGGTGGCGATACTGCTGCTATCGATGATGCTGGGGTGGTGGTGGTACTGCTGCTGACGATGATGATGGGGTGGTGGCGATACTGTTGCTGACTATGATGGGTTGGTGGCGATAATGCTGCTGACTATGGTGATGTGGTGGTGGTGATACTGCTGCTGACTATGATGGTGGTGTGGTGGCGATACTGCTGCTGACTATGATGACGGGGTGGTGGCGATACTGCTGCTGACTATGATGATGGGGTGGTGGCGATACTGCTGCTATCGATGATGCTGGGGTGGTGGTGGTACTGCTGCTGACAATGATGGTGGTGTGGTGGCGATACTGTGGCTGACTATGATGGGTTGGTGGCGATAATGCTGCTGACTATGGTGATAGGGTGGTGGTAATACTGCTGCTGACTATGATGGTGGTGTGGTGGCGATACTACTGCTGACTATATTGATGGGGTGGTTGCGGTACTGGTGCTGACGATGGCTATGTGCTGGTGGCGATACTGCTGCTGACGATGACGATGGGGTGGTGGCGATACTTTTACTGACTATGATGGGGTTGTGGCGATGCTACTGCTGACGATGATGATGGGGTGGTGGTGATACTGCTGCTGACTATTATTACGGGCAGCTAGCGATTATGACGAGTGGTGGCGATACTGCTGCTATCGATTGTGATGGGGTGTGGGTGATACTGCTGCTGACAATGATGATGGGGTGGTGGCGATATTGCTGCTGATTATGATGATGGGGTGGCGTGATACTGCTGCTGATTATGACGATGGGGTGGTGGTGATACTGCTGCTGACTATGACGATGGGGTGGTGGTGATACTGCTGCTGACGATGCTGATGGGGTTGTGGCGATACTGCTGCTATCGATGATAATGGGGTGGTGGTGGTGGTACTGCTGCTGACGATGATGGTGATGGGGTGGTGGCGATACTGTTGCTGACTATGATGGGCTGGTGGCGATAATGCTGCTGACTATGGTAATGGGGTGGTGGTGATTCTGCTGCTGTCTATGATGACGGGGTGGTGGCAATACTGCTGCTGACTATATTGATGGGGTGGTTTCGATACTGCTGCTGGCGATGGTTATGTGATGTTGGCGATACTGCTGCTGACTATGATGACGGGATGGTGGCGATACTGCTCATGACTATGATGATGGGGTGGTGGCGATACTGATGCTATCGACGATGCTGGGGTGGTGGTGGTACTGCTGCTGACGATGATGATGGGCTGGTGGCGATACTGTTGCTGACTATGATGGGTTGGTGGCGATAATGCTGCTGACTATGGTGATCGGGTGGTGGTGATACTGCTGCTGACTATGATGATGGAGTGGTGGCGTTACTGCTGCTGACTATATTGATGGGGTGGTTGCGGTACTGCTGCTGACGATGGTTATGTGGTGGTGGCGATACTGCTGCTGACGATGATGATGGGGTGATGGCGATATTGCTGCTGATTATGATGATGGGGTGGCGTGATACTGCTGCTGATTATGACGATGGGGTGGTGCTGATACTGCTGCTGACTATGACGATGGGGTGGTGGTGATACTGCTGCTGACGATGCTGATGGGGTTGTGGCGATACTGCTGCTATCGATGATAATGGGGTGGTGGTGGTGGTACTGCTGCTGACGATGATGGTGATGGGGTGGTGGCGATACTGTTGCTGACTATGATGGGCTGGTGGCGATAATGCTGCTGACTATGGTAATGGGGTGGTGGTGATTCTGCTGCTGTCTATGATGACGGGGTGGTGGCAATACTGCTGCTGACTATATTGATGGGGTGGTTTCGATACTGCTGCTGGCGATGGTTATGTGATGTTGGCGATACTGCTGCTGACTATGATGACGGGATGGTGGCGATACTGCTCATGACTATGATGATGGGGTGGTGGCGATACTGCTGCTATCGATGATGCTGGGGTGGTGGTGGTACTGCTGCTGACGATGATGATGGGCTGGTGGCGATACTGTTGCTGACTATGATGGGTTGGTGGCGATAATGCTGCTGACTATGGTGATCGGGTGGTGGTGATACTGCTGCTGACTATGATGATGGAGTGGTGGCGTTACTGCTGCTGACTATATTGATGGGGTGGTTGCGGTACTGCTGCTGACGATGGTTATGTGGTGGTGGCGATACTGCTGCTGACGATGATGATGGGGTGATGGCGATACTGTTGCTAACCATGATGGGGTGGTGCCGATACTGCTGCTGACGATGATGATGGGGTGGTGGCGATACTGCTGCTGACGATGATGATGGGGTGATGGCGATACTGTTGCTGACTATGATGGGGTGGTTGTGATACTGCTGCTGACGATGGTGCTGGAGTGGTGGCGATACTGCTGACTATGATGATGGGGTGGCGGTGATACTGCTGCTGACTATGACGATGGGGTTCTGGTGATACTGCTTATGACGATGATGATGGGGCGGTGGCGATACTGTTGCTGACTATGGTGGGTTGGTGGCGATAATGCTGCTGACTATGATGGGGTGGTGCCGATACTGCTGCTGACGATGATGATGGGGTGGTGGTGATACTGCTGCTGACTATGATGACGGGGTGGTGGCGATACTGCTGCTAGCGGTGATGATTGGGTTGTTGTGATACTGCTGCTGACGATGGTGCTGGGGTGGTGGCGATACTGCTGACTATGATGATGGGGTGCTCGCGATAATGCTGCTGACGATGGTGATGGGGTGGTGGCGATACTGCTGCTGACTATGATGATGGAGTGCTCGCGATAATGCTGCTGACGATGGTGATGGGGTGGTGGCGATACTGCTGCTGAGTATGATGATGGGGTGCTGGTGAAACTGCTGCTGACTATGACGATGGAGTGCTGGTGATACTGCTGCTGACTATGATTGTTGGTTGTGATACTGCTGCTGACTACGATGATGGGGTGGTGGTGATACTGCTGCTGACGATGTTGATGGGGTGCTGGCGATACTGCTGCTATCGATGATGATGGGGTGGTGGCGATACTGCTGACTATGATGATGGGGTGCTGGCGATACTGCTGCTGACGATGGTTATGGGGTGGTGGCGATACTGCTGACTATGATGATGGGGTGCTGGTGATACTGCTGCTGACTATGATGATGGGTGCTGACGATACTGCTGCTAACGATGATTATGTGATGGTGGTGATACTGCTGCTGACTATGATGATGGGGTGGCGGTGATACTGCTGCTGACTATGATGATGGGGTAGTGGCGATACTGCTGCTATCGATGATGATGGGTTGGTGGTGATACTGCTGCTGACGATGATGATGGGGTGGTGGCGATACTGCTGCTGACTATGATGGGTTGGTGGCGATACTGCTGCTGACTAAGATGATGGGGTGGTGGCGTTACTGCTGCTGACTATGATGATGGGGTGGTGGAGATACTGTTGCTATCGATGGTGATGGGGTGGTGGCGATACTGGTGCTGACTATGATGATGGGGTGGTGGTGATACTGCTGCTGAGTATGATGGGGTGGTGGTGATACTGCTGCTGACGATGTTGATGGGGTGGTGGCGATACTGCTGCTAGCGATGATGATAGGTGGTGGCGATACTGTTGCTATCGATGATGATGGGTTGGTGGTGATACTGCTGCTGACGATGATGATGGGGTGGTGCCGATACTGCTGCTGACTATGGTGATGGGGTGGTGGTGATACTGCTGCTGACTAAGATGATGGGGTGGTGGCGTTACTGCTGCTGACTATGATGATGGGGTGCTGGTGATACTGCTGCTGGCGATGATGATGGGGTGGTAGCGATACTGCTGCTGACTATGATGATGGGGTAGTGGCGATACTGCTGCTATCGGTGATGATGGGGTGGTGGCGATACTGCTGCTGTCGATGATTATGTGATGGTGGTGATACTGCTGCTGACTATGATGATGGGGTGGCGGTGATACTGCTGCTGACTATGATGATGGGGTAGTGGCGATACTGCTGCTATCGATGATGATGGGGTGGTGGTGATACTGCTGATGACGATGTTGATGGGGTGGTGGCGATACTGCTGCTAGCGATGATGATAGTTGGTGGCGATACTGTTGCTATCGATGATGATGGGGTGGTGGTTATACTGCTGCTGACGATGGTGATGGTGTGGTGGCGATACTGTTGCTGACTATGATGGGTTGGTGGCGATAATGCTGCTGACTATGATGATGGGGTGGTGGCGTTACTGCTGCTGACTATGATGGGTCGGTGATGCTAATGCTGCTGACTATGGTGATGGGGTGGTGACAATACTGTTGCTGACTGTGATGGGTTGGTGATGATAATGCTGCTGACTATGGTGATGGAGTGGTGGTGATACTGCTGCTGACTACGATGATGGGGTGGTGGCGTTACTGCTGCTGACTATGATGGGTTGGTGATGCTAATGCTGCTGACTATGGTGATGAAGTGGTGACGATGCTGTTGCTGACTATGCTTGGTTGGTGATGATAATGCTGCTGACTATGGTGATGGGGTGGTGGTGATACTGCTGCTGACTATGATGATGGGGTGGTGGCGTTACTGCTGCTGACTATGATGATGGGGTGGTGGATATACTATTGCTATCGATGATGATGGGGTGGTGGTGATACTGCTGCTGACGATGATGATGGGGTGGTTGTGCTACTGTTGCTGGCTATGATGGTGGGATGGTGGTGATACTGCTGCTGACGATGGTCGGGTGGTTGTGATACTGCTGCTGACGATGATGATGGGGGTGGCGATACTGGTGCTGACGACGATGATGGGCGGTGGCGATACTGTTGCTGACTATGATGATGGGGTGGCGGTACTGTTGCTATCGATGATGATGGTGTGGTGGTGGTACTGCTGCTGACGATGATGATGGGGTGGTGGCGATACTGTTGCTGACTATGATGGGTTGGTGATGACAATGCTGCTGACTATGGTGATGGGGTGGTGGTTATACTGCTGCTGACTATGATGATGGGGTGGTTGCGATATTGCTGTTGACTATATTGGTGGGGTGGTTGCGATACTGCTGCTGACGATGGTTATGTGGTGGTGGCGATACTTATGCTGACTATGATGATGGGGTGGTGACGATACTGTTGCTGACTATGATGGGTTGGTGATGCTAATGCTGCTGACTATGGTGATGGGGTGGTGGTGATACTGCTGCTGACTATGATGATGGGGTGGTTGCGATATTGCTGCTGACTATATTGTTGGGGTGGTTGCAATACTGCTGCTGACGATGGTTATGTGGTGGTGGCGATACTTCTACTGACTATGATGATGGGGTGGTGGCGATACTGTTACTGACTATGATGGGTTGGTGGCGATAATGCTGCTGACTATGGAGATGCTGTGGTGGTGATACTGCTGCTGAATATAATGATGGGGTGGTGGCGATACTGCTCCTTACTATATTGGTGGGGTGGTTGCGATACTGCTGCTGACGATGATGTGGATTCTGCCTGGTCAAACGTATCAGACTCTGTATTTGACGACCAGATAGATAAACTTGAGATGTCACAGAGGAGCTTGACTTCTACTGTTGATTCGGAAAGTTCGGATGATGTACCATTAGCTCGACTTGCCAAGAGACTCAAAAATAAACAAACCGTTTCATGTAAATGTACGAGGATACCCAAGAGTCATTTAGCGATGACATAGAAATATGCTGTGTACTCATCAGATTCTGACTGGTCAAACGTATCAGACTCTGTATTTCACGATTAGATGGATAAACTTCAGATGTCATAGACGAACTTGACTTCTTCTGTTTACTCAGATAGTTTGGATAATGTACCATTAACTCGACTTGCCAAGAGACCAATGAAAGATGATTTGAATTCATCCGATTCTGACAATGTTATACCTCATGAAAAATCGGAAAAGGTGGGACCGAGTAAATCCATTTCGCAAACAGAAGCGTAAATGCATAAAAATAAGTAAGGTTTAGTCTAAACTTTAGAGCACAAGAATTGTTTTTTACCAGAATCAATCGAGTCAAAGATGAGATATACTCTGGTAAAGAACTATTCGCGTGCTCTGGCCGACTTAGAGCACAATTGATCCCACATTATGCTATCAACTGGAAATGTGCCGTTTGGGCGTGTTTTGACCACGACGCACAATCCGTGTGCTGGCCGCGATTGGACACAATATCCAGTTAGCCACACCCAACAACATGATTAACATGAACTAATCGCCGTTGAATGTGAATAGATATGTCCAAAACAACACGGACTGGTCCCACTTTGAAGCGCCCGTCCGATTTGTCTGTTATGAGTTGCGTGTGCCTAACAATGGGATAATCACTGAACGATTAATTCGCCAGCCTTGGGAATTGGTGTGCTTTACCAAAAATCAGGGAATGATTGCAACAATGGGATTGTGCGCTAAAAATAAATACACACCAAGTAGTTGACTCAAAGATTGCGAAGAAGAAATCAAGTAGAAACTCAAAAATATGTGGTGTGATAGATAAATATCACCACCATAGCCATGACAATTTGTTAACAAGTAATCACCGCATCCGAGTATCAGTCAGGTCCGATGGAAACTGTTTTATGCATGCCGTTTTGCCACAGCTGAGTAATGATCAACCATCTATTACTGTCGATAGTCTTAGAGAGTCATTGTCTATTCATCTGATGGACAACTACCCACACTATAAACAGTTTGTAGTTACAGAAGATAAATCAGATGAGCGCCAGCAAGAGGACAATTACAATCACGAAATACAAAATCTTAGGAACAATTCAACATGGAAACAGAAAATAATATAAATATTTTGCATGAAACTTGCATGGTTAACAAATAATTATGCTAATGAATACTTATTGCTCTGGTTATATTTTTTGGCTTCAATTATGTGATGAGATGTTTGCAAAAAAATGAATGCAGCAGGTGTCATGTCATGAGATGGAACCTTGTTGCATTCAGAATATTCCAAAACGAGTTATGCAACAAGGTACTATCTTATAAATGACCTTGAATTCACGTATTGCCCTTGACCGTTAACCTTCAAAATTTGGTGTAAACTAAAGTCCATCAGGGTCAATAATATGGCAACAAAGACTCAATACGCTGACCAATGGTATTTGTTAATCGATAACTTTAAACTTTGTTTTGCGATTATCTCAGAACTTTAAAAAACCTACATGGTACCTTGTTGCTCTAACCCCACGAGGGGTGGTTGGGTGTTTGGAGACCGTCCACAGCTCCAATTATTAAAACAGTTTTGTATATTTTATTCTATAAGAACGTTATGTATACTAACGTACATACGATTGTGTTCATCTTAGGAGGGACCAGCCGTATGCACACGATAGCGCCAAACTCAAAACTCCCACCAAACGCGAAAAAGCACCGTCGGCTTATATGTTGACGAATTGTTCTCTATATCTGGCTTACATAGAAATACTACCACTTATCACGTTGGTGTTCGTCTCAAGCAAATAACAACGCTTTAAAACTAACGCTGCGGCACCGGGGACACGTAGTTATTGAAGATGGCTTCCAAAGTGGCATCCATAAATTAGTTTTCCGATATGAGGTTATATCGTGTGCAGAAGTGCTGTACATGTATTTGCCATTTTGTTTTGAGATATATATTAATGTATTTCGTGTATTATACTCATATTACCATGTCGAGATGTCGTTAGTTTTGTGGATGGAGAGGAGGCTGCACAAAGGATTAAATACATTGAGATGCTACATTTCAAGCAGAAATAGCCAACTGCCTCCGGATCTGAACTGATAAATCCCCAAGTGTACGACAGGGCTATCCCGCAGCAAAATATTACCTGAAAACCCCCAGAACTGCAGCAGCTAGTTAAATATTCTTAACGCGCACAAAAATACACTCCCCGGTTAATTCACCAGTTTAAATTATTACATGAACAAGATTTCATCCTTTAACAACGTGACAGATGCATCAGTTGAAAGCCATTCTTCAGTTACCTCCACCTGTATAATTCCACGGTGTATTCGCTCCCCGATTCTGGAACACATTTAGATCCCCGATTCCTACAACGCTATCAAATTCAGGGGATACGAAATAATTGTGATGAGAAATGTTTCCGCGTGACTGGCGTACAAATAAACCCAAATGGTAACACAGAGGGTTGTTTTGTGTATGTCTTCATCGGATAGAAACGGCGGTGAAGACTGTGTTCCGTCAGTGTCTTTCTCATATAGCTCACATGTTCTGATACTTTACTATGGAATAGATGCACACTGTTTCAAACGGTAGCAGGGCATTCCCGTGACAATGAACCTCATTCAAGTTACGGAGTGTATATATGCATACAGGCGACTTAGACCCTGAGCCAACACATAAAACCCCTCGTCCCTCTGTGGAATGCTGATGACTCATTTTTATGACAGGAGCATAACATTCCACATCATTACAGCTTACTTTACATCTGAGAAATGTCGTTTTCGGATTTTTTTTTATAGCAATTTTATGTCTGAGTTGTATATCTTGGTGGGGTAGGGGTAACTCATTCCCATAATACTCAGTTGTAATACTGGGCACGATTTTACATATAGCGCGATGAGTTTGGTTTTAACTTGAATGGATGTTATCTATTAATATACAACACAATTAAGCATGGATATATTATGTCAGAGTCAGGATTCGCGCCGCCACTTGCAAAATTTGCCAATAGCAAAAATAATTCACATTTGGCAAAACATATTTTCATTTGGCAAAAGTTTTGGCAAGTCACTTTTTAATTCTTCAAGACAGCTGACACATATTGGTAAATCAATACCATTCATTTCAGGAAACTCTTACAATATAATTATATTAGTGGTGTTTTATATGGTTTAGGAAAGTTAACACCTCTATTATAAGATGCATTTGATCTGATATCTATTATCTATATATAGTATGGATGGGCGGAGGGATTATCATTTTATTGTTCTGTGGTTGGTTTGTTGTTGTATGATAAACCACAATAGAGATGCGAGTATAATTATTAACAAACTAACTGCTTTCCTATCGATATCAAAAGTGGTTCAAACCGCGAGTGTCGAAACATAAGACTTAATTTTGCAGATAATGGTACTATCAGGGATAGCATTTTGGCAAATTCTAAAAGAATTTGGCAAACAATATTTTCATTTGGCAAATCATTTGGCAAAAGTAAATTTCGGTCCAGCGCGGACCCTGGTCAGAGTTATGGAGGCACAGACTCGGTATGAGTGTTCATTGCTTCATATTTGCTTAACTCAGTGAGCGCGAACAAATGCTCATTTCTTATCGATATGGCCATATGTCGATCGGAATGGTAAATCGAGATGTCCCTCAAACTAAATCAAGCCTGAAAATCGATAATCGGTCCCGATTTTCATCCATGCCGGGGTTCGAACCGGCGCCAACCTCGACTAGACCACACTGTGATGATCTTATCCACAACCTAACCACATCGGCTATGGGGATACCCTTAAAAGGAAGCCCTTTCACCGAGAGTTAGGAAGCGTATCAGTCTGAACATGGGCACGAACACACTACCTAAATTCTTGATCTGCCATTCCGCCGAAATTACATCTGTGACCATACGATTACTGGTACTGGCGTATATACATGTCAGAGTTATGGAGGCACGGATTCAGTATGAGTGTTCATTGCTTCATATCTTCTTAACCCAGTGTGCGTGAACAAATTATCAGTTCTTATCGAAAAGGCTATGTGTCGATCGGAATAGTACATCGAGATGTCCCATGGTATTTTTCACGTATTTAAAATAATTTGCTATTAATATTTTGCCAGGAGCGTATAAAACTCACAATGGCAGTAGTCTGAGGGTCGACACGACCACAATGTCGGTGATATCAGTAGTTAGTCTCCTAGTTTTGTGAAGAGTAATGGCCAAGTCAGTTTTTTACAAAGTGTAAGGGTATACATCGAGAAATCTGACGCAGGGGTGGAATGTCTTTATATGCCAATCGTCTTTTGACAGACATTATGGTGTAAGGTTAAGTTAATTGGTCATTCTAAATCAATGTCATGGAACGTTGAAATTAAAATGGTTTTATTGTGGAGCAAATTGATTATAATTTCCAAAATGTATTAATATACATAACTAAATAACAACATAATATTATACAATATTAAAAATCGATTTTTTGTTGTGAATTCTATTTGTTTTTCAATACATCTACTAACGAAATTCTATTGAAAGAAAATAGCATCACATCTTCGATTGTCATGTCCTAATAATGCGACATATTTTTTAACTAAAACCTAGTTGGCAAATTGTATGCATTGATCAACAGGCAGCAGCTATAATACCTTTCAAACTAAAAATATGTTCCGATTAATCTGAAAAGCTGGTTTTCACACATATACAAATTAATTTCGTCCCTGGATTAATAGTCACTAACAATTTCGAACAGTTGAAAACATTTTTCGAAAATTTGGGGTGATGTGCTACTTTTATGTAAATCAACGAACAAACGAAACAAACAAACACACCAAATGTAAGACTCAGCACATAATCAAGTTATTCTTGCTATTGCAATATGTTTGAATAGTGGGCGGAGTTTATCCATCAGAAATCCAACACATCGATACAATACAAGCAAGTCTGGCAGTTGGTTAGACTATCTACAACGCGGTATAGTACTTAGCCAACGGTCGATGGTAAAGCTCGCGACTCTAACAAATTCAAACATCTTCAACAAGTGTCCCCGAACATTACAACGATATTCGAACCGCGGACATTCTGGGTCTCCATATATATAAATTATTTCCCCATCATCCATTGACATCCGTTCTTGCAAGAGCGGGAGCAAGTTACTCGTCGCCATCATCATAGCATCATGCCTCTTCCCCTTCATCGGACCCAAAATGTGCACTTTCAGTTATTTTGACTGTGTACGATTAGGGCAATTGTATACGATCTGCTGATATTGTCGGAAGGGCAACATATCGGCCCAGTCGATAAATCCTCAACAATTTGGTAACGATGACCCTGTTTCAGAAGTATACAACTGACACCAGGAATGGCCGAGCTATCTTAGCAGATATTTATGGTTGCAATGCTGTCAAGAGTTTCGTTAAGAAGACTGAAGTACGACCTAGACCGAAAGTCGCTTGAAAAAATATACATAGCATATATATTACCAATTATAAACTATGCCGATGTAGTGTGGGGCACAGCAACAGATTACTTATTAAAAAAGTTCGATGACATACACAAGGATGCTGCAAGAATAGTAACAGGATTAACGCGTTCCGTAGATATAAATCGCTTGTTTGACGAAGTAGGATGGTCAAGGCTTGAAATTCGACGAGAACTCCACGAGTTGCACACCATGTTTTAAATAATAAACAACCAAGTCCCCAATTACCTCACGCTCATGTTGCCACCCCGATCAAGACCAGTTGCCAGTAATCGATATGATATGCGCGAACCTGACAAATTCAATTCATACCGTTCGCATACAGAACATTTCAGAAACTCTTATTTACCTAAAAGTACGTTATCTTGGAATTAACTACCAAAGCCTATTACAAATGTAAGTACTCTTCCTGAATTTAAGATGAATTTGAAATTAATTGACAAGCCCACGAAACCTCCCCAATTCTTTATTAATGGTCCAAGAAAACTAAGCATTTTACAATGCAGAATTCGCAACTATTGTAGTGAATTAAAATCAGATATGTACAACCATTTTATCTCTGATACCTCTAAATGCACATGTGGATACGAAGTCGAAGATGCCTTTCATTATTTCTTTGAGTGCCCCCTGTATGCTACCGAAAGATGCGAACTCTTCAATAAGATTGCAGCCCACCAATTTATAATATCTAACATTTCCTCCTTACTCACAGGGATATCATCAGATTCGAATCGACGCAATGAAATTCTTATCCATTTTGTTTATTCATACATTTCATCAACGAAACGCTTTAATTAGGCACCTCCGCTAACAAACATAGGCGAGATCCTCCTTTGCGTTACAAATGTTGACTACCTCAGATGAAATTTCAAAAGCAGGATAGGACTGACAGCAATCACAACCACACCATACATCATCCTGTATATATGTTATGTTCGTCATCTACGTTGTATTTGTTAAAATGTTAATGGGAGAGGGGCGGATTTAAGTTGTTAAAACTTGTGCCCCGATCCCTCTTGTAATATTATATTACAATAAAATATGTTTAAACAAAAAAGAGTTTCGTTGACCATTTGTGAAAGTGAAGAATTACTGCGTTTAGGCAAGTGCAAAAGTAATTGTTCACGAAGTCGACCCGGATAAGCCAGTCATTGTAACATGATACCCAAACCTATATTCTCACCGCGTGTGATCTTCTCTGGCTGACGCAGTTCTCGTGCTATAGCAGCGGGATATCTTTATTCTCAAATGTATAATATATTGATAACGTGCTATTCATTAACAAGTGGAGGGACACCCAAATTTACAGACACATCACTGTCGTGTCCTGGTGCTTGCATTAGAAGAATCATCGTCATCTCCCATAGCGATCACAATCCTGAAGTAAGCCGGTCGCACCGAATAGCATAGAATCTGATAGAGCGCGCTTGTCTATCGAAGTTGAGTTATCTTCTCCTTACATGGTTATTGGAATATTCGTCTTTGCTACACGTTTCGCAAAAATGTTGGATGTTTGACACAACATTTCGGAACGGTTTGACGGTGTAGGTGTTGCATGGCGGCACGATCACGTGAGTCAGTTGATTTGCTTGGACAAGGTCGACACAAGTTACACGCAAGAGTGGCTGAACCTGGCTATTATATATGTGCATATACTCCAGTTTGACTGAAATTGTCACCGATGCTTCACACATTAGGACTTATCGGTGCTGATAGAGTTATATTATGAATAAAATTGTTTCCAGTGACGGAAGTCTATAATCTATGCAATGTGCATGTATATTGCGCTTACCGTAGTATTCAGGTGTGCTGTCGTTCCTATTGTATAGAACAACCTCTCGTATGCCATAGACCGTTTCCAGATTAACGTACCACCACGGTTTGTTTCTGCCCCCGGAATGCACGCCCGTACGATCAGGAGCACTCCACGTCTTGTCACCGTCAACACCATCATTCTTATTGAATCTGTTGTATGTCGAAGATATTCCCGTGGGCTTATCACGGGCCACGTTATCTGAAAACAAAAAGCCGATATTCGTTTTAGAGAACGTGTCATAAAATCAGTTTTGAGAAGTGTATCGATTGCTATGCATGTACATTAATTTAAATATATACATGTATAGATAACAATAATAAATAAATATGTTTAAAACAACAACGATGTGCCAACAACAACGTACAATAATGCATTGTTAACGGGCGTTTTTTATAAAATATTTTGTATATATGATGACTACCAGTATGTGAATTCTTGATTTCCAATATATATATATGAGACCTACATTATTGGTTAGTGTAAATACTTAACTTTCTGAATCCGTATGTTGGATTTGTCAGATAGGCGTATTTTTTTCTCACCGCGTGGTTTTCTTGAGGCACCCGATGAAAAAAATCGGTTATTTTTTAAATAAAGCCGACATTTTTGACAGAGTATTTTCACACCTTTTGAGAAGAGATATCCGTCAAATTTTTATACCTGATAATTGGATGATAACCAGAGTAAGGTAACACATGTAACAATTAAATATCGGAATGGCAGTCATGGCGTCATGTGATATCAAATAATATTTTGGGTGAGACGAATATGACGATCGACGCAAAGCGTTGTCTTTCGTTTCTTATGAATCCCAAAGTATGACGGCTATGTCGCATTATTTTATACCATGATCAACCCCCCTAAAGTTAAGATGAGCCATGCTGTGGTATGAGGCACACATCACTCACGATTATGTGTCAAATGGCTATATTAGCACAACGACCGTTGAAAATCTGCTTAAGAATTTAATAATATATAGGTTCCCGTCTACGGACTCGAACATTAAAGATACGGGCGGCGTTGGCGATGGGTGCATGTGCTGTTAAAATATTCACCTCCGTCAAAAACCGCCATAACAGAAGGAATAGTAAGATATAGACAGGCCTTGTTCTTATGCCAATCAGAAATACGGCATAAACAGTATGTTATTGTCAACATTTCCCCCTTTGTTATGTAAACAAAATCAAAAAATGTTACGTTACCTGGCTTTTGTTTATATCCGGATATGGTAAGCATAAAGAGCGTTATTTGTTACTGTTTTCCTGATATGGAAATAATAAAGAGCGTTTATATCATTTATGTGTGATTAACCAATATAATTGCGCTGTGTTATGTAAACAGATGCACAACTTCTGTGACACGAGCAGGCTCTTGTTTACGTACACCATCGTACGTCTTGGCGACCATATACTATTTACGCGCTGATTATGTTTGGCCGCCCGTGGATTTAAAGGAAAAACAGTGCATGTATATAATGAACCACCCGACTCGAAATTTTAATAAATTGCAGATTCCCCACCGCCAAATGATTTATTTATTTTCCGGAAGGCAAAAAAGAAAAGAATGTAGTACGGGAAAAGATAATTGGTGTATACGGCAATTTCATTTCGTATTGGATTAAAAAATGGCATACTAACCCCAATATGGCTGCTAATATGGTGGAAATTGTGAAATACATAAGAACGCACGATTACCTGCTTAACTGACTTAACTAACACACATGTCGTTGATAAATTGCTAAACTATAGTTTATGGTATAGATCCCGATCTACAAACTCGAACATAAAAGTGAAAATATTTCACAATGCACCCCCTGGCACCAAATTATGATCAAATTTATAGGTATTTTTCTCAAAAAATAATATAAAGCCATTTTGTTATCTTCTCAGAAAGCATAACGCGCAGATTGTATCGTGGCGGAGATATTTGGAGTCTACGATAGTTCAGTGTCGTTTTTGAATTACAAAATGGCTTACTAACCCAAGAAGGCTGCCAATACCGTAATCATAATAAATGGTGAAATATGTCATGTTTCACATAATCGCCATGATCGCCGCCATGCAATGTAGCACACAACCCAAAGTATTATATTCATTGTATCAAGTTACTCCGGCACATAATGATGCGCAATTATATTTAAATTTGCTACCATAATGGGCCCAGGATTGACGAATGTTGCATTCATGAGCATTCATGCTCAAGTAATCCGTGTAATCCGAGTAACAAGCATCTCAATGTGCCATTCCGATAAATACATGACCATTTCGATAAGAAATGGGAACTTCTTCACACTCGCCGAAGCAACCACATTTGAAGCTATGATACTGATTCTGATTCAGTGCCTCCATTAATCTGTTATATATACAATGTACCATTGTTATCGAAGTGGAGCCAATGGCTTCGACCAACAGAAGACGGCCGTGGTAACACAGAGTGAATTCTTCCAAACCCTAAATCACCATCGCCACGTTCATTGACTTGTGTCTAATAACACAAAGAATATGAGATTCAGAAAAGATAGCGCCCGTCGTACAAAATAAGTTCAGATTTTGCATCTTCCGAAAAATTATTTTATCAGCGATAAACATAAGAATAGTCATGTCCAGAATGAGAATCCCTCTTGTGTATCTAATTTAATTATGTAGTTTCTGTTGAACAAGTTCGCCACGAAGGACCGATTTATTTGTAATATATGAACGCAATAACCTTCAGAAATATCAAATGTTGTTTCCAACTTGGTGGAAAAGTAAACTTGTCTGCGCTATATGTTACATTTGGACGGGTCATATTCAGACTGATAGGCCTGCTGTTGTTGCAAATGTCATTGGTGTTTGAAACGTAAAACATGCACGTGTCAGTAATGTATCAATCGGGCTGTATTCAATATTCTTCTTATCCTACAGCCATTACGAGCGGAACAAATATGGCGAATAATCCCTCGTCCCCGTATCGTCCCGATTGTGCAAAGACATATGCCTGCCTCCTTGCATGTTGTTCATTAAATACTAAACTACGGCTATCGTGTCTAGTTCCTGACTTCGCTCATACATGTAGCTTTCGTAGTTGTTATGGATGAGTTATCCATAGACCATATTTTGGTCTGTACATAAGTTGTTGCCATATGTCATTTCATAATATCAGGATATGCACCAAACACGGTCCACTCATGTCGCACATAATGTGATAACTATAGGTGCATCTGACTTTAACTGTAATACATCTGGCGTTAGATATGACGGGGTGGGTGGAATCATAATGCTGAAATCATGAACGGCCATAATCAAAATATGATATGTTTTCAAACAACCGACCTGCCGGCATCAGCATGTCCCTACATCATTATTTTGGACTTATTTAGACACTAATTGTTATACGATTCCTGGTATTAAGCTGTGTATGGTATGCATAGACTAATTGCAATGCGCGACCTGATTTCCCGATTGTCCTAAATGACCTATTTGGTGAAAATGAGATATTGGTATCGTTGAAACCAGAATTTCATAACGCTTCTAATTGTGGAAATGAGAAGTTCCTATTTCCACTTCTCGCTTATCAGGCATTGTTACGCCGAGTTATGTAGTAACTGACGAGTTTTGTGGTAGCTCACGAGTTATGTAGTAACAATCGACGAGTTTTGTGGTAGCTCACGAGTTTTGTAGCAAAATCGACGAGTTATGTAGTAATTTCAGGTTAAGCGTTTTGTAGTAAAATATCGACGAGTTTTGTAGTAAAAAACAAGCTAACGAGTTTGTAGTTGACCAGTTTGTGGGAGAGCTTACCAGCAACAAATGGACTGACTGTCCACTATTGCTGTCACATGAACTGTTCACGTTTTTTCTTTGATTTTTCAACTACATGTATTATAATTGAATATGCAGAGTGTTACTTTCTCAAATCGCATGGGTATACACAAGTACGAACCAAGAACCAAGAGGTGGCGTAGAGTTGTCTATATTGCAAAAACAAAGTGAAACGATTATTAGTAACAATAACTGCATGGTACGCATGCATGACTCGCCGCTCTCTTTTGTTTCACGGCTACTGTTGGTTGCGTTTATTTCTTAGAGTGCACAAGCCGCGAATCCATTATGCACTGAGAGAAAAATGACGAACCACATTTGGTTTTCCACCAAGATAGATAGTTTATTCTATTTCACCAATACAACATGGTATTAAGAAATAGGACGCGACGTCTGACGTAATGGGGGCCATGTTCAAGTTAATAACATGGACATAGTACTTCTAGGTACGAAGTTTGGCTCAGATCTGATGAGAAACGACGCAGCAGTGACGATGGACCAACATCAAGTTGAGCTACAACGTCATTAACGTCCACCACACAAACACTTACACAAGAAAACATTGCATTTACTATATACGATTTTATTAAGTCCAAACCCGCCTTTGAAACTGACTAAAAATTGTTGCTACAAAACTCGACGAGTATTACTACAAAGCTCGTTAGCTTGTTTTTTACTACAAAACTCGTCGATATTTTACTACAAAACTCGTAACCCAAATTACTACATAACTCGTCGATTTTACTACAAAACTCGTGAGCTACCACAAAACTCGTCGATTGTTACCACATAACTCGTAAGCTACCACAAAACTTGTCAGTTACTACATAACTCGGCGTAACAGGCGTTCGTTTCTCTCCGTTGTAGTTGAAAGTATTTAACTTACATGTTGTCACATCTCATTTAAAGCAGTGTAGCCTTATTTCCACTTTGAAGTGGAATTAATTGAACTAGCGACATAGGACATTGTCGAATTGAAGATATACTTGGAACAAAATAGAATTGTCACAATTGCATGTAATTGATAGGCTCATTGTTACATAATTATAGGAGAACGTGGAATTCAATTGGGTTATTATTACTAACGTATATATTTATATAATGTCAGCATATACATGTAGTATGACTGACATATGCATCCGTACATGCCAAGAGCTGGGATGACTATAGCCATCCCAAGACATTTTGCAAGTTCGCAATTCGTGTGTCCTGAATTGTGAGGGGTTCCCAACTTCCAACATAAGAAACTCCGATTCTCCTTCATTACTGCCATAGCATCCCAAATTGTACCCATCTCAGGTCCCCATTTTTCATAAGTATTGAAATTATATGGATATTGATATTTGGTAGATGTAGGGTACAGTAGCATGTTATATACACTTGTCTCCGAGACACACCCTTCGTAGTTCGTACATACCTGGAACTAAAAAAAATAATATATACTATGGCTAACGCCCGTAGATATCAGATTCCACCGGCACAAAACCTGTTCGGACGGGGAACATTTAACATTGAACAAACATCAGGGGAAATATATTTCTTTATCAGTACTTGTTCCTCAATAATCTACTTCACATTAGGGAGATTGCATGCATTTTGTGACTTTTGTGTGCCGATATAATAAACATTGCAATTAATACTCGGGGAGAAATTCCGTAATTGTATGTTATGAAAAGCTAAATCTGTCACAAAGTCACGTAAATCATGCAAATTGGTATAAGAACCTTCAGCTACAATGAAATACATTATTAAGAAACAGGTAATAACTTAAACATATATTACCTATACCTACACATTTGCCTGACAACTCCACCAACATATCTTGATAACGGGCCTTCTATTTTTTGCATTCCGGCTTATCGGCCATCTATAACATTACTTCGTACTCATAAGATAATGGAAATCGGGTAACCTTATTCTACGAAATCGAGAATATAGAAACCAACAACAGTATAAAATTTTGAGTACAGTATATGTGTACCCATGTGTTTTTCAATGCTATACACTTCCCTGTCACAACATCAAAATCTGCCTGGATTTTTTTACTGGTGGAATATGATTTCTACGGGTGTTAACCAGCATAGAGATTCATATCATGACCAAGTTTCGATTAACAGGCTAACGGGTGTGTAAAACCGTCTTCTTACTAGTATACCAAACCAACACACGAGTGTCCCAGTCCATAGAACTGGCGTCCAAAATCAGCCAAATTGTGTCGCAAACCACCTAATAGGTATCCATATCCACCCAACTGTATGCCACCCACAGAGTGTCCCAAATATGCATGCATGTAGTGTGTCAAACTACCCAATCAGTGTCTTAAACCAACCATCAATTGAGTATCCCAAACCACCCAATGGGTGTCCCAACCAACCAATGAGCGTCCATAACCATCAAGTAAGTGTCTCAAGCCACACGACGATTGCCTCAAACCACATGAGTGTCTAAAAATATTCAGCTGGTGTCTCAACCCAACCCCTGAATGTCCCACACCATATAATGAGTGTCACAAACTAGTGTTGAAAACCACCCATCGAACATCTCAAACCACCCAGCGAGTCTCATGGTTTGGTAAACTCATTGGATGGTTTGTAATACTCATTTGATGGTCTGGAATACTCGATGGAGGGTGTGTACACTATTTGAAAGTTTTGAGACGATTGTAAACTGTTAGTAGATGTTTGGGACTTATGGTGGATGGGTTGGGAACTCATTTGATGGTTTGTGATACTAGTTTTAGGGTATGGGTGGTAGGTGGTAGGTTTGTGACACCCGTTGGATAGTATGGGACACCAATTGGTTGGATTTGGAACACTGATGTTGTCACTGATTGGGCCATTTGGGACACTAGTTGAATCGATTGAGACGAGAGTGGTTTTGGACACCTGTTGTGTGACAGGACACTACCCAGATGGCTTGGGACACTAGATGTGTGGCATACGGTACATAATGGATGCCTATTTGACACGCTGTATATGGTTTCTGACACCCGGACCCACCGTGTGGTTTGGGACACTCCTTGTGTGGCTTCGGGCGTTCATTGAATGGTTTGACACACTGTGCGCACGTTGTATTGTTTGGTGCACTAATTGGATAGTTAGGGACACTCATTGGGTAGTCTGAGATACCTGTTGGGTGGTTTGGGACACAGCCTGTGTGGTTTGGAACACCAGTTGTATAGTTTGTGGAACTACCAGTGTGGTTTATAATATCCCTTGAATTGGTTGGGGTACTAATCTGGTGGATTGAGACATAACTGGGTGTTTGGGATGCATGGTCTGGGGTACTATATGCGTGGGTTGGATACTACTTGCATATGTAGGCACTATACCTGGCTGGTTAAGGAATCTCTTTGGGTGGGTTGCATGGGACACTCTTTCGGAAGATTGGGACAATATTTTGATTTGGGGCTCCTTCCGTAGGGAGTTGGACAATCACGTTATGGTTTTGAATACTAGATGGGTGGTTTGTAACTCTGTATATGGTTTGATACACTCGTTATGTGGTTTGGGGCACTCATTTTATGTATTATGAGACCAGTTAGTGGCTTTGGAAACTAGTATTATGGCATATATCACTACTTATTGGCTACCAATTTATTCAAAATGTGATGATTTAGTGAAAAATCAAACAAACACACTTCCGTGTTGACTTCCGATCGCAAATTTCGCCGTCATTTCGAAACATTTTAAAACTCCGAATTGAAAATCGTCGGGCTATGACTAACTATTGTAGGATTCGGATTGGACACCATGTATGGTGGCACAACTATAGCCATTAACGACTGTTGTTTTCGTACAAATTGAAAATATCTCATGTTACTATACTTCCGTTTGCCATTTTCCTGCCATTTTGGATTTTGCAGTTAAATTCTGCCGGACTAAAATTCCAATTTTCATAATGTTCTAATTTTTTTTTGCATTTGTTTACCTAAATTTAACGACTTACCATCCATGCAACGCATCAAAATGTAGGATATGTTATTGTGTGGTCATATTTAGCAGTCAGGGAACGCGACTCAGCGTTTGTACTCGGCAAATTTGTTGACTAACAAGATTCCAATTTCACCAATTTTTTGTTTACATCTGCGATTCATGGGGATTATGGATATGTTATTGTATTGGTATTGTCACATTCAAAAACAAGAAAATGGACATAAAAGCCATAACGAGTACCCTATTTCAAAGAGCTGTAGAAAATGTGCCCCAAAGCGCCTTTTATATCAAAAACAGCTTATTACCTATTTGTTCTAGGTTCACTTCAAAATCGGCTCTAAACTACTAGAATATATATAGTGGCATCTGTTTCGGAGCGAGTATCAATTTAGTCGGTTTCAGGTTTGTAGGGATGACATGGTGTCATGTGAACGCTCTAGTTGACCAATTTCCGACATACATACCAAAGTTAGACAATAACTTAGTTGAAATGGAAAAGTGCATCGTAGAATATCATCTGGGTTAGCGTACATATTATAACACTTATATGACATATGCTCTCGGAATTCCAAGATGTCCTGTTAAGATTCAGACCTGTGATATTATCTTGTTTGTTCTAAGTGACAATTTTCCTAATCTTTCTGCCACATAGAACAGGGTGGCCATTCTATCGCATTTCAGTTCAATTGTGTCATGTGAACTATGCATAGTGTAATTAAGTCCCAGTGTGTCCTAAGTACCAAAATATGCACCCTGCCTGCAGTATTCTTCATAAAAACAGGATTACATTTAAGTTATGAATTGTGTTGCTTATTTATTATATTAAAGGAATGATTTTCCAATCGGATAGTGTTAGAAGTATATCCATTTTCATAATAGTTGACCCGCATCGGTGATTCAAACTTTAAAAATAGATGATCTCAAAAACATAAAAAATGGACTTAGGACAACCTGGAAAATCAGGTCGCGTTAAATATATTGTCGTCATTTTCATGTTGTTGCAGGATGAGCTAAAACTTTCATTGGGATACAAAAAGTTCAAAATTTCTCCATAATAAAACTCCATTCGATTATTTTTGGACTAAACTAGCTAAATTTGAAAAATAAATTGGGGCCAGTAGGTGCATTGTTTAATAATTTCATTTAATTTTTCTACTGAATGGATAGGGATATATATATACCCTTACTACGCTCATTTTTTTTGCCTTAGGAAGAAGACAAAGTGCGTTTTAGATTATCTTTTTGGGGGAAATCTAACATTTGGTGAAAATTCGAGTCAGGAGGTACATTATGTAATATTGTTACCTTAATGTTCGACTATGTAGATCAAAACCTATATATTAGACAATACTTTAGCAGTCCACCAACGGTCATCGTGTTAATTGCGCAATTTGGCACATAATCAAGCGTTTTTTGTGCCTTCCCATATAAAAATGTACCTGGGTAAATCCACCCAGGTTTTTTGGGCCGAAACCCAGGTATAAATCTATCTACCAAGACATCCACCAACCATCAAGACCCCCTGAAACCTGGGTTTTACCATGATTTACCCACCTGAAACTGGATAAAAACCCTGGTATGGATAAACCTGGGTGTAATTACCCAGGTGACCACACCCAGGTGTACCCTACCTGGGTGTTTCCCACCCAGGTGTACCCTGGTGTTTCCTACCTGGGTGTTTCCCCACCCAGGTGTACCATGGTGTTGTTCACCCAGGTGTACCCTGATGTTTCCTACCTGGGTGTTTCCCACCCAGGTTACCTTGGTGTTATTCACCCAGGTGTACCCTGGTGTTTCCTACCTGGGTGTTTCCCACCCAGGTGTACCTAGGTGTTATTCACCCAGGTGTACCCTGATGTTTTATACCTGGGTGTTTCCCACCCATGAGTACCTTGGTGTTATTCACCCAGGTGTACCCTGATGTTTCCTACCTGGGTGTTCCGCACCCAGGTGTACCTTGATGTTTTCTTACGCCGGTGTACCTTGGTGTTTCTAACCCAGGTGCATCTCAATGGGAAATCCACCTGGGTTAGAAACACCAAGGTACACCCAGTTAAGGAAACACCAAGTTACACCTGGGCAGGAAAACACCAAGGTACACCTGGGTAAGAAAACACCAAGGTACACCTGGGTAAGAAAATACCAAGGTACAACTGGGTGGGAAACACCAAGGTACACATGGGTAGGAAACACCAAGGAACACCTGGGTGAATAACACCAAGGTACACCTGGGTGGGGATACCAAAGTGAAATGATGAGGATGGCAATGAAGTAGATTTTGATGGGATGCAGGGGTATTGTTATCAATGGAGTTGTTTTAGTATAATAGAACATTAAGGAAACTGATTGTGCAGCAATACAAGTTTATTCAAGGACAACAAACTAACTAAAGATAAAATACATGTATAGAAACACATGTAATATATAAATATATAAACTCATTAAACTGCATGGGTTAAAACTTACTGACAACAAGAGTTGGTTTAAAATTTTGATTAAAAAACACTTGCAAATTCCCTCTTCATACATGTATATGGTATGTTAGGCAAGTTACATGTACATGTAGTTGCAATGTATACCGGTACATGACATACCGGTGGACACAGAACTCATTATTTTAGTTACAATGTCATTTACCAGAATACATGTACATGTTGTACCTTGCAACTACATCTACAGTGAGGTAGTTTTGTCTCATTTAAACTTTCTAAATGGGTTTCTCCCTTTGAATGACATAAACTAATGTGAGTATACACATGAGCTGTGATGTGAAATACACACCAACAAATTATTTCTTAGTCTGAGGACATGTTTCCTGTCATTATCTTACTGCTTACAAATATAGATTTGTAATAGTGTGCTGTAATGCTCCAGAAATAGTCATATTTTGTCCTCGTTCATAAGAACACATTATTTCTTAGTGTTAGAAGGACATGTTGCCTGTTATTATTTGACTCATAGACCCCCAAATGTACATGTAAACAGAACATTTGGGAAAGAGACACACCATCTTTATCCTTTTTTATATCAGTACCAATTGATCAGATAGCAAAATATGCTTTAAAAAATAGATTTCAGATGGTAGAGATTAAACAATCACATTAATTGCACCAACTCGAAACAGTTAACATACCCTGTAGAATCCAGACTATGACCAAGGAGGGTGTCACACACACTCCCACCCCGCTTTGGTATGCGATATTCAGGCCATTTTCAGGTGGTATGCTATATACATACCCAATGTTATCTGGTACCAGGATTTCACACAGTAATATAACCGGCATTCATGATTCAGCAAAAAGGCTAGTATGCAGATATAATACCGGTAGCAGAAAATTATACAAATTTTGAGTATTTCCCAGCCTAAACAGACCCAAGTGATATATGTTTATCTAATTCAGTCTAATACCTCTTGATATGTTGATGTTTTGGATACTATTTCAGCAAATGTGAGAAAAGTGTGAACTTGTATTCAGTATTCATGGATGGTAGGGTGTAACACCCTCATAAAGGCCACTCACAATCGAATACACCAGTATGAAAGGTGTCACCACCCCCTGGCCCCAATACCAGTTAATGTAAAAGGTAGAATCATGCGTACCAGTCACAAGTAAGAAAATATTGAATGAAAACCAATATTACACTAATAATATAGTTTTCGTATACATGTACTAGTATTTGCTGAAGTTGTATCCATAACTTCTACATATACTATAGATAATAGACTGAATTACATCATAAATGTCATTTGGGCTGGTAAATAGTAAAACAAAATTAATTTTGTACCAGAAAATCTGCGAACCGGCCTTTTTGTTGAATCCTGAATACCGGATAAACTGTGCAAATGAATCCCGACTACCAAATTAGCAGAGGGGTATGAATCATGCGTACCGCCTGAAAATTGTACTTAAATGTTTTCAATTTACTTCATTTACAAGTACATGTACCTGCACATGTAGCTGATTCACCTAACAATTTTTTCATCTTTAAATATGTGAGATCCAACCGAAATCATTTGAGTACTGTGCATTAGTCCGAGAGTCTGATAACCTGGGTGTTTAATAGTCCCACTGTTTGGTTAATATACAGTGTATATTGTCTCAAAATGCGTAATCTTAATGCCCAGTTTATAGCGAGGCAGTCAGGTCACAAAATATCTTCCCCAAAGCATCAGTACATGTATACATAAACTATCAAGTGCATAGATATTGCATTAATTTGTGTACATTTTTATGGGCAATACATGTTATGTCATGAGTAATTTATTTTGTATGAGGGTAATACTATTACCATACATGTACATTTGTATATAACTAAAATTAATGTGTTGTAAAACACAATCAATTCTTTCAAACCCGGGTACCATGAATTGAACCGTTGGACCATTTGAACCCTCAAACTATTGAACTTCTCGACAATCGAACTACTAGTAATGAACACTCTGACTAACGCACTGTACATGATTGAGTTAATGGTTATGTGACCTCAGGAATTGGTCCAAGTAATTTTTCTGATTTACTGGTAAATGTCATTTAAATTGTTCCAATTGTATCGACCTACCGATTGCAATGAAGGACTACACACATGTACCAGTACACATAAATGTACCAAGACGGTCCAAGAGGCCCCCATTTACAATGAGAAGCCGCAATAATAATAGTCTCCCAAGTTATAATCTTCAGGCCCAGTTTATAGCGACAGTTACATGTAGGTAACATACTAGTAGTAGACACCCAATTATACACAAAATATCTTCCCCAAAGCATCTATCAGAACATATACATGCCCAGGCCTCTGGGGAAAAAAACTGAAATACCAATATAGACTATACCAGTCACTGGTATAGTCTATATTGGTATTATTGTATTTTTCTCCAGGGGCTTGTGAAGTTGTGATTAGATATATTCATAAAATATCAATTGGATAAAACATGCATTGTGTACATGTACATGTATATCGACAATACATGTTAAGTCTCAAGTAAATAACTTTGTACGACAGTAATTGATACTCTCAACCAGGGTAACACTGAACCTTTGGACTATTGAACCCTCAAACTATTAAACTTCTTGACAATCGAACCCATCGGACTACTAGTAACGAACACTCGGACTAACGCACTATCATTCAATCATCACAACTATGATTGAGGTACATGTAATAATGTACATGTTTGGGGTAATGGTTCTGTGACCCTATGAATTGGTCCAAGCTATATTTCTGCTTTAAATGTCAATCAAATTGTCCCCAGTGTATGGACTTTTCGATTTTTGGTTTTCATGAATTTCATCCAAAAAGCCAAATTACACTGAGGAACTATACACATGTAAATGTATTAAAAGCCCTTCATTTGCAACGAGAGGCTGCAAATGAGCAAGGCAGTGATGCAGTGTGCAACTGCACCAATTCCATAATCTAAACCCACAAAGTGACATATAATGGTCTATCCCTAAATAGAACATATGGTACATGTACGTCATGGTAAGTACTGTACAAAATTATCTGGTGAAAGGTTGTCATGAGAAAAAGTAATGTGGTGTACCACGGTTGAAACACTGCAGTAATTCACTTGGTTACAGCCGTTAACAAAAATATTACTGCAGTAAGATTTAATACCAGCGGATACTGCATTAGTGTTGAAATGGCTTGGGTTTTTCATAGTTGACTAATCGAAAATAAAAAATCAAGTCGGAGTAGACTAATCGACCCATTTCCATGGAAAACTTCCAATTTACTATGTGGTTATTGAGTTAAAATCAATGAGAGATAACTGTAGTTCCCATTTTGTGTGGGACGTAATGATTCATTGTATTGGGATACACTGTGACTATCAATGATACACGTATCATTGCATGTGTAATGTGATACAGGAAATCAAGTAATATTTTTAGATGGGAATGTGTAAACTTGAGCAAAACCTGCAATTTCCATAGTTTAAATGCCTATTATGTGTATTAACTCATATAGCTAACTATTAAAGGTGCTCAATCAGATTTGAATGTCCCCATATAATCAGATTCCAACAACAACAACAACAACATTTTTAAAAATGCTGCTTCATTTATCAGAATCGATTAATTGCCCAAAAATAATGCTAACCTCTGTCAACTACATGTATAGTATAAAATTGCCCGATACGTGATATTTATCAACATGTTGTTCGATGAAGTTTGGCCTTATTATCAACACAAAGCCTCTTGATTTTAGAGTTATCCATTTTCATCCCCAATTTCGTCTGAGACTGTGGGCTCATGAAATTTTTCTGGGCCACTAATAAGTCTCAATTGTGAAAATTATTAAGATTTCAAAAATCAACATCTAATAACTCTGAGCTTTGATACATGTAGGTGGGTTCCTCGACTTGATTCAAATAATTTTTACCCCGGAATCCATATACATGTAAATAGTAATTGAGGAGCACTTAATCGGATTATGCATCTTTAAACTGTATTTGAATTTAAAGATGCATAATCCGATTAAGGGCCCCCTCAATTACTATTTATTTGGACTTGAAGGTTAAAAAATATCTGGTTCGAGTCGAGGAACCCACCTATAAAACCTCAGAGTTATGGATATCAATTTTTGAAATATACTATTTATACGATCAAGAATTATTAGTGGCCAAGAAAACAGTCGACGAGCCGACGGTCTCAGACCAAATTTCAGATGAAGATCGATAACTCTAAAATCAAGAGGCTTTCTGTTAATAAGGCCAAATTTTTTAGAACAACATGTTGATAAATAACACATCTTGGGCAATTTTATACTATAGTTGACAGTGGTCAGCATTTCTAAATATGTTGTTGTTGGAATCTGATTATATGGGGATCATCGAACCAGATTGAGTACCTTTAAAATGAACTGTATCCAGATATAAACATGTTAAACCAGATAATTCATTAGAGCATGCAGTACCTGTTGACATGCGGTATCCGCTGGTAATCTTAACACAGTAATATTTGTTAACTGTGATAACCAAGTTAATTGTTTTTGACCACACAAATTCTTAATTCTATCTAGACATTTTGAAACAATAACAAAATTCTCTGGTGTGGTTACAATGTCAACTTAAAATTTTTTTTAATATAAACGTCGCATGAAAAATACAGCCTAACCGCAAATGTGAGGTGGACCACGGTCTGTGGCGGTATAACTGACTGCGGTTGATCGCATGAACACGCTTGAATACTGCGATAATACCGGTGGTCAACCTTTAAAGGCGAGTTGATCAATTAAAGCATAGCTGTAATTTTCCATGTATGCTCTATGGACTTTGTTGGGAAAGAGAATATAGCTGTCCGACAATGGATGATATTTCCCCACCTCAGCAGGAGTCGATTACAGAAAAATATACCAAACATACTGGTAGTCCGTTAACCCTGATAAGCTAAGTTAGAAATTTTCCAATCGAAACCTCATAATAAAAAATATAAATTCAGTTCTCAAGGAAATTGTTCAAAATTATTGTTAAAAGATGCCCATTCGATTCGACACTGTAAATACACCCTGTTTAAGTGGTCCTGCTAATGTGCTATGATGCGGTTGGGTCCTGCTGAATTGCTATGATGCTGTTCGGGCAAAGACTTGCCAAAGATGCTGTTAACAAAAAAGTACCGTTATATTTGTTTAATTTGTCCTAATTAAATTACTCCACCCCAGCAACAAGATTGGCCACCGGTATTTGACTGTTCAACCACATTCAATTACAATGCCGCCGACCGCTGCAATGCCTCATAGTATTTACGGTATTTAGATTAATCGACAACACCGCTGTTACAAACAGTACTGTCTTACAGCGCCCACATTTTCTTCTTAAAAGTATATTGGCAGTTCAATAACATATCGACAAACAAAACTATTGAACATTCTCATGCAAACATGAATTTTAAATGTACATGTACTAGAACCAGCAGATATTGTATACTAGTATCAACTAGAGCTGTAATGATCTTGAATGATGATTCCATGCATTGTATCGCTATATACACATGTACTATCAAACTATGGTATCAATGACTGCGGTTGATCGATTTGTTATGGACTGCCGTACTAAATACTAGTTGTCAACCTCGATAAGGCGGGTCGATTAATTATGGCACAGCTGATTCGTTTGGAAAGAGAATATAGCTGTCCGGCTAAATGGATAATATTGTCCCACCAAAGCAGGCCTCGATTACAGAGAAATACACCAAACAAATTGTTAGTCTGATCATACTCTGATCAGTTACGTTAGAATGAATAAATTAAGTTTATTATATAAATTTTCGAATATTTGAAAGAGCCTGTAATTATAATTGCTTAAAGATTTCCCATTCAATTTGACACTGTAAATCTACTGTAATGGTTCCGGTTTTCCAAACCGAATATGGCGCCTCTCAACCTAAGGCGATGTTTCATTTGAGAGAGTCCTATGTTTATGTAGGATGGAACAATGAACAGAGATCCTGAGAGATGCAAGCCAAATAATGGATTTATGCCGTAATGTGGTTAAGGCCTGATGGCATACATGTACATGTAGTGTTGAAACAACTAGGGATTTCATAGTGTTTTAGAGAGAGAGGAGGGTAATCCAAGTGGTTATAGCACTTGTCCTCCAATCCCTTTTGTCATAAATCAATTTATGAACATATAAGTTACATGTATGTTTAAACCATAGTCGACATAAATGCTACATGTACTTTTATATGCTCATTTGGAATTTCATTTGGGTGTTATTTAATTATGTTTATCTTAGGTAACTATGATGGCTGCACTGCTAAATTTGGACACATTTGATGTCATTTATTGTCCATCACTCCATCTAAAAGATGAACACAACCAATAACAAATCACAAATACAACTACTAGTACATGTAATTGTCAGTGGGCTTCTAAAAGGTTGTACCTGCCATTTTGGAGCGAAACTTTGTATTGCTTCTCGGAATCTACGGTTACCGTTCCCGAGATAACTTGTCAAAAGTTCAGGTATAAATGCCATTTTTCAATGTTTTTCAGTGAAATTTGTGTTGTAAATTGTTGTACCTGGGATCTCCATGAAAAATATTTGTCATTTATGAATGTTGTATATTTTATATTCGAAACCATTCCCGATAACATAATTCTGATGAGATTGTTTTGTAGAAGAATGGCCTGAGGGCGTATCTTCCTTATCCTGGGTGACAGAGACTAACGAAGATGCGACAATCATCAAAATTAATATGTTGTATACATGTACATGTTGACAAGATTTTTATTTTTTTTACTTTTAAAAGTGTCATATAACATCATAAAATCATGTTTTCTCATCAACTAGATGATAAGTGAAAATGAAAGTGTACATGTATCTAGTATAACGGTCTGTGTTATTATGCAAAGATATTGGCATTATACCAATCTATTTTCAGATATGATTAGTTTTTTGTTAATCCTGAACATTTTGATTTTCCTGAGGTTCAACCTTGTATAAGCCCACCAAGTTGGCACCAACCATATAAAAGTTGATTTGCATGAATACAGATACATTGTAGTTATGTTTAAGAATACAATGTAGCCTCTTGTGAAGTGTTGTGCAGTTTGGGTCACTTATAAGATCCTTATTCACATACAATATACAGGTACACAGTTAATGTGCTTTAAAACAAGTACAGTGCACCAGTATAACCACCAACTTGCAATTTTTATAATTAATTAAATAAATTAAGAATTTATATTTAATAAATATAAATGATATCTCCACTAATTATTGTCGGTTTGGTAGAATAATTGGCAATGCAGATGCAGGGCCCAAAATACAATTAATTTTGCAAGAATCAAATGACGAATCATGTTAGTAATTAAGCACTGAAAATGGAAAAGTTTCGCGAGAATCATTACAAAAATCGATTCGGTTATTCTCGTCGAATCTTAAGCAGGGCTTATATTTTGGCGAGAATCCAAATCTAGATTCCTGTAAATATTCTCGCAAATTACCCTGGATTCTCATGTATACATGTAGATTCTCGCAAAATCAGATGAGATACCGGTATATGCTACAGATGCATATTGTGCATAATGTTGATCCAGGGAAGAAATTTGACATGCTTGTATTTGGATATACAAACATGCATTAAAGATCTTATTAGTGACCTTAAACTACATATAAACATGTTCACTGGACTTCACATGGAACTAGTTAAACATGTGCGCATGTCTAAACTGTCTTAAAAAACATTTTCTTAAGGTCGATCCACACCGGATGCGAGCGCATGATTATAACGGCCATTTTCTGTCATCTGTAGCAGTTCAAACTGCAATGCGCGCAATTTTTATATTCACACTGCAAGCGACAGAATCGCTGATCATGATTCGATCACAGCAGTGATTTTATGATTCGTTGATTTCTCGCTTTGTGGCCAACAAGCCTGAACAAGCGGGATAATTAGGCCGCTGTCAAATAGGATATTTCATGCATGAAATACCTTCTAATTGAAGGCGACACATTGCATTTGTCATCGCGATAACAAAGATGGTGGGGGACTTTACTAGTAGCCACAAGCATGCTGATAACTGAAGTGCAAGGATAAATGAGAAGAGAAATTCCTGGCAAGAGCTCGACGTAATAATAGGATCATCTGGTTAATTGTTTATCCCAATTTACATGTATTCCAAGCTTGTGAAGTCACTTCGCTCACAAATTGCCCCCATCCCCCGGAATTGTACCGGAATAGAATTAAATTTTGTCAATTAAACGCAAATGCTATGATAATTTAATAAGCTGCTACGGACTACAGAAAACGGATGTAAAAATCGCACGCTCGTGGCCGGTGTGGATTGACCCTTACTTGAGCTTGTCTTCGGTTGACCATTGTGTTTTACGTTTTCATAAAAGCTCAGAGTGAACAGATATAGATTTATGAAATTTGTTAATTTCTCGAGATGTGGCCCGGCCAGAAAACATGTGGTCAAACAGACAAATTGCTCTTAAATCAAGTGGATATTACAGTTACTACCACTTGATTTTCGAGCTATCCATCTTCATCTGCAATCTGATTAGATTGAGTACCTTTAGATATAAATGTAAATTACTAAATAACTTGTAAAAAAGAACAATTGGGTCCATCTTCAATTTGGAATGGAAGTGAAGTACACGCTAACAGTCAAACCATTATAACATGAAGTTTTAACTTCATTGTAAACTTCATTGTAATGTGCACAGCATACATCATCCAGAGGTGGTACAGTACATGTGGATCCTCTTATGGAATCAAAGTGCTGTCAAAATCTTTGAACTTTCCATATGCTGTATGAATATACATGTACATGTACTAGTAGTTTTTATGTTGAGTCCAGCGTTAATCTGTTCCATTATTTTGACTGTCCAGTATCATAGGTTGAGGTGTTCCAACTTGATGCAATTGCGTAAGTACTGCTACATGTAGGCACACCTCTTGGCTTTCGGGTAAATGTGACGTCTCAGAATCTTGCCAACTGCATGCAGTAATAAATACTAATATAGTAATATTCATTGACAATGTGTTTTAATTTGCAATTTTGACGACTACTTCAAGGCTAGAACTTGATATATTTTTTTTGTATTGTTGACATCTGTTGTCCACTGCCGGGAATCTGTATATGGTTTCACTGCAGGATCCTGACAGATGTAGTAGCACACATGATGTTGGGCCCTACCGATACGTTAGTGACATATCACTACCAAATGCGCTCAGTTAATGCACAGTACCAGTTGAACTGAATTTACATACATGTACCGTACAACATAACATTGTCACAATATTCTTCTTCTGTTCCAATCGCTGCAGCAATTTGCGTAATGTCAAACCTCGATGCTGGGAGCCAAAAGTCTCTGGCATGAAGACAATATAATTTTAAAACAGTATACATATACTCTTCCAGACACTCTTAATTCTTTGTTGTGGTGATGCGAAGGATCATCGCTTTAAAGTTTCCAACTTCGAAGTCGATTGGCTAATTAATACTAATTTATACAGTACAGTTGTAGTCCTAGAGTACAGGTACTAGTACTGATCTGAAGCCTGTAGATCAAACCTCTCAGTTGCATATCAGTAATGAGTGACCCAGTGGTTTTCATTCGTGTCATAATAGCCATTGAGTACCGGTACTGGTACTATCATATTCAGTCCGTTTCCTGGTCCTCAAATTGGAAATATAAATAATTTTGACAAGACTTTTCTTTCGATATTATGCGAACATCCATATGAATAAAATCGGTGAATCTTGTATTTAATTCACAATATATCCGATTTGTATCTAGTCGATCATTTTCTGTTGTCAATCCATGCTAATTTGCGACAAAATTACCATAAAATACACGCTAACTCTTTTGCGCTCATTTCACGTTGGAAGAATATATTTAGTTTGCCGAACGAAACGAAACGAAACGAAATCTTAAAGATTAAAGGTTACAAACTGTAATTCTATGCCCTAATATTTTTCTGTTCATTTAGGGTCTAATATAATATAGCTCCCGACTCAGTTTAAGTCACTCAACTTGTAAGCAATTTCAATGCGAAAAAGTGTCCGTGTAGACACCAGGCAAGATGGCGTCCAATATGGCGGCCGTTTTTTCCAGTCGAGTCCCTAAGTCAATTCGACGTTTTTACACTAATATCTTGTAGATTAGTTTCTGCTCTATGGAATTGGTTCAGAATAAGGACTTTATTTTGTATTGTTCAAGTTAATGATCATCGAGCAATGAAATGTGCCATTCATTTGGGTCCCAGCCCCTTCAGAGCCCTCAAAAATTCGATTTTACAGAACGCGGAAAGAAATTTGTCATTTTGTCTCAAAATGGCGGCCAATATATGGAAAACGGTGAATTTTTCCCAAGCATGCCAATTAATCGCTTACGAGCTGTGGCTGATGAATAACCTTATGTACATGATGTTAACAATTCTGATGCACCTTAGTTAATTGTTATAAGTGTAACTACTGACATTAAAAGATAATCTGATTTTTCTATTACAAGCTTGACATCGAAATCGTCAAAAATAACAACAGGAGGTGAATATGTGGTCACGGGTGAGGTGCGGTAGAGGGGTAATGTCACAAGAGCTATACTCGAACTTCACCACATAATTTTCAGTCACGTTATATTCAACTAATTAACGGGTCTTTATCTGGTGGTTTATAGAACACCAAAATGGGTGGAACATCTTCATATATATGTAAAATTGCACATACGGGTGGAATGGAGTCGATGTGAGATTATAGATGCGCGCCCTACGAGTATACCATTTATTAAGGTCAAGGGCGACATTACCCTGCTACCGTGAGGGGCATAGTTATAGAGGGAGTTACTCTATATGTCTATGATAACACCATGATAATATATAACAATTCCTTGTTTTTATGATCACATAGTAACTCCCTGTATACATATTCACTTCATATTTGTCCGCATACAAATGTTAGTATTTAATATATGTAAGATAGAACAGTCCATGTTATTCCATAATCACAACTTGTAAGCGATTACATAGCATGATGTTGCAATATTTGCCTCTTTAAAAAAAATTGTTGCCATTTTTGCAGCCAGTTTGGGACAAAGTGACAATTTTGATTAAATTGAGTTAAAATATTTATAGGTAATGGTATGCCTCAGTTACGTTGCACAGTTCTGTTCATTTCTTGTTGAGCAATGAATAGAATCACAATGGTGATTTTTGGTGAAATTTTATACCACGTTCTGTAAACAATTTAATATTTGAGGGACCGGAAGGGCTGGGACAATAATGTCATATTTTATTGCTTCAATGATCAGTTAACATGAAAAATAATAATAATAATAATAATAATAATAATAGTCCCAACTATGAACCTGTCACATACATAATTAACTTATCTAGAAGATATGGGTGGGAGAAAACATAAAATTTTCCACTTCCAGCTGCCATTTTGGTGGCCATTTTGGAAGGAGCAATTTTGCCCTAAAATGTGGTATTGTAACTTCACAAAAAATATATACATTTGTATACATATGACAACATGTTCTCACTTTAATTTGCACCAAACTGGCTAAGTGACTCGTAAGAAAAACGGTGGATCTACACCTGGTAGTAATGAATTAATTAATGTAATGGTAATCCAAACTATACATGTGAAATATGTTGTTGTAATTTAAGGTTTGAGCACCAAGGCTTGGCCGAAAATACATATTCAAGTTCGCTCCTGTTGGTAACTTTGTTCCCATAATGGACAGTAAAACACCCCGGTATATCATGAGATGGATAAACACCTGGGTATACCATGAGATGGAGAAACACCTGGGTAAATCCCTACCAAATGGATAAGACACACGGGTAAATCTCGATATTGGTTTTATATACCTGGATTAACCCCGGTATAATGACTTTTTAATTGGGGTTTACCTGGGTAGAATATTATTTTACCCTGGTGAACCGGGGTTTACCATGGATTAAACCGGATAAACCCCCAGTTTTACCCGGGTAAATTTGTATATGGGTTATATCACAGCCTGACGCCTCTTAGCTTTAGGGGAGGGTTGATTTTTCTACCTTTGATAAAAAATAATGCAGCCAACAGCCATAAATGATAAATTGGAACGTAGCTAATTGGCAGAAGTTTTCTATGGTATAAAATAATGGGGCATAACCGTCTTACTTTTGGCTTTATAAGAAACGAAAGACAACGCTTTGCGTGAATCATCATATTATTCTCACCCTAAACAATATTTGACGTCAAATGCCTGTCATTCCGAGATTCATTGGTTACATGTATTACCTTACTCTGGTTATCGCCCCATTCTCAGGTATCAAAATTGGACGAATATCTCTTCTCGAAAGGTGTGCATATACTCAAATATGTCAGCTTTATTTAAAAAAAAATACCGATTTAAACAACGCGGTGAGGAAAAGTCTGCCTATCTGACAAATCCAAAATACAGATCCCGAAAGTTAAGTGTTTATGCTAACCAAAAAATGTAGGTCTAACAACACAAATTCCCTCTTGGGGTGACACCTATGTCCATATTTGCCTATACTATCAGATTCAGCTCTAGGTCGAGATTATCAGCTTTCAACATCAACGTGCGTATACACGAAAATTATAAGTATAAGTTTTTGTCTTCGATACGGTTATGCAGTTAATTATAACCATGCAAGGCGTTTGCGACAAATTATATAAGGCTTGTGTTATAATACATTTGTCTTTAAACGTTGCCTTAAACAATTATGTCTATGTCAATCACACGTCTAATTGAAGAGAATGTTAATTTTCATGATTATTCGTTGTTCGGTTAACTGATATCTGCAAACCTCGCATATTTCCAAACAAGTATGTGGCTGCTGTTCGGAATCTAGTTCGCACACATGTGATGTCTGGACAGGCACCGATTAAGGTTATCACGTATAACTTAAATGATTATTAAGCGACAACCAATTGTTTTACATTATTTCAGCAAATGATTGTAATGTTCAGTATAAACCCCGCATGACATAATCTAAATCCATACCATGTTTAACGAATTGTGTATGTTATAACCTAGCGGAGCGATTTATACAAGTGTGCGGTTAGGCACATATCTATAAACTGTGCAATTATAATCCGAAACAGACATTATTCTTTATAATTACATCTCGACAGAATATATCAACCCAAAAGTTAATTTCGAGTTGCGCATACATGTATATACATCGTTAAAAATTGTGCACTTAATGTGTCGCCGTCAAAATTCATACGCTCAGCTGTCACTTCGAAGTGATCCGCCCCAATGTAATTGTCAACTCTAAATACATTTGCTCTTTCTAAGCTAATGTCAAAACAAAGTGAGTGTAATTAGTTCATATAGTCCGGATATCGGAATACATTCACATCGTAAACGTCGAAAATAGACAGGCGACCACCGATGCTTATTGCGATTATCAATATAATTGTTGCCTTGGCGAATGTGCACACTTAATATTTCTTTGTCATTTCAACCCATGTATTTCACACTGTGTAAGCGAGAACCTGTGTACTGGTAGATGAAGTAGCCCTATTTCTATTTGTGTAAATTTAGATAATTTTGGAAATAGACTCCCAATGAGTTGAACAGATGTCAAAATGGTTTGATAGCATCATCATCAGTTGCAGTTTGCTGACTCTGTAACACACTAAGCTCATGTCATGTTACGTTTCGGCTCTTTTCAGCAATTAGACACGATTAAATAAGGAGTAATAACGTCACGATATACTAGTTTTAAGAAAGTAAATTAGTCTGCTAATGGGACGATCACTATCATATAAAAGGTGCACATCTCGGGTTTGATATAATGAAAGTGTTGTGACTGAATCTTTGCAAAAACTATGCGATGATTATGTATCACCCGTGAAAGAAATGCTGAGCTGTTGAATAGTAAACATATATACACGTTTTATCTTTTACATAGCGACTGCAAGTGGTTGATATATACTCGAATATATATATACGTATTGCTATAACGTTAAGAAATACATGGACAATAATATGTCACACCTCTCCGAATTAGTTAGGTGGCTTCATTTGACCGGTGGCTTTTTCTGGAAATTAAAAACATAGATTTTGGGACAATCATTTAACCAAATTTGATTTCAAGTCTATGCTGTTAACATGTTTGATAAGATACCAGAGTAAATGATCAGTCGAAAAAGGGTCACAACTCCGATAGAAATAATTCATACTTGACCTATACATACAGAGTGAGAGAATTGACTACAATTCAAACAAAATATAAATAGGATGGCACATGCGTGGTATACATTTAGGTATAGACGAAATATCCATCAATAGTTGAGATGAAAATCGTCACGAAAATTATTCTGAGAACTGAGAACTGTAATTAAACCGCATGACATAATCTACTTCGCAGCTGGGCGGTGTCTGGTGAAAATTATTATGCAATTTTACCCATATCTGAACGTTGTTTGGCAGTGAATTTATGATTGTGTTTGTACGTATTTGAAGCACTATTATAATCTTCGACTAATAGCCATACCATGTTTAACGAATTGTGTATGTTATAACCTAGCGGAGCGATTTATACAAGTGTGCGGTTAGGCACATATCTATAAACTGTGCAATTATAATCCGAAACAGACATTATTCTTTATAATTACATCTCGACAGAATATATCAACCCAAAAGTTAATTTCGAGTTGCGCATACATGTATATACATCGTTAAAAATTGTGCACTTAATGTGTCGCCGTCAAAATTCATACGCTCAGCTGTCACTTCGAAGTGATCCGCCCCAATGTAATTGTCAACTCTAAATACATTTGCTCTTTCTAAGCTAATGTCAAAACAAAGTGAGTGTAATTAGTTCGTATAGTCCGGATATCGGAATACATTCACATCGTAAACGTCGAAAATAGACAGGCGACCACCGATGCTTATTGCGATTATCAATTTAATTGTTGCCTTGGCGAATGTGCACACTTAATATTTCTTTGTCATTTCAACCCATGTATTTCACACTGTGTAAGCGAGAACCTGTGTACTGGTAGATGAAGTAGCCCTATTTCTATTTGTGTACATGTACAATGTTGTTTATTGTGTATCCATATGTGATTTGTTCTCATGCTCATTACATTCTTTCTTCGTACCATTATCAACTGGTTAAAATAAACTGCTTTGGTCTGCTGATAGTTGATTCAATTTTTTGTCTGGCCTAAACTGACACGACTCATAGTGAATTGTCAATTACCAGAGTACTGATAAGCGCGCGTTCACTATCAGTAAGCATGTTGTGATCACAGTAATATGCGACACGTGACTTCACACATATCTGTATACAGATCTACAGCAATGTAAACACATTCTTAAGAACGCCAATTAGACTGCTAATGGGACGATGGCTATCATATAAAAGGTGCACATCTCGGGTTTGTTTTATGGTTTATGCCATAATGGCAAAGGGGATGTCAAATATAATCACCTCAAACTGGGTGGATAGCACCACACCGACCCACCGGACTAACAGGAAAATACTAGTATAAATGATCGACTGGTAACCGAGAGTGACCCCTCGGCTATCTACAACAAAGGATATAGGATAGTAAAATGGCAAATCATTCTGCCGTCATATATGTAACTTTTTCAAGTGATATGTGTATAAAATAGGTGTATGCATATACACATCTTACAATCCATACATATTTAATCCTGGAATTGTATTCAGTATATGACTATGTGATATCTAGGTGGTGGTTTACCACTTAACCAAGATTCCACAATATGAATTTAGATACGTCACATAGGGTAATGCATCTTCCTGTGAGATGTATGCATGTTACAATGTACTTACCAACACCAGTACATTATTACCCTAGGATTTTAGAACATAGTACAAAGTGGTAGATTATATACTTGGTATACATGTAAGTGCGAATTATATCTTACAACAATTAGTATGTGGGGTGGAGATGATTATATATATGTATATCATATATCAAGCGTTCGTTGTTAATTAATAATGCCGTTCGTAATCGTTCAGTTTGTAATGAATGTGGTACCTAAAGGTATGGATGACACGAGAAAGAGAAGGATGTCTGCTATAAGCATATTAAAGAAGAGAGGCTAGTTTAATGATGACCCAGGTCCAAATTTATCGCAGACAAATTACTCCTCGTTCCCGTGACATAAATTTTGAAATGGAAGCTGGATTCTGGAGCGGTTTACTGGAATTTTGAAAACAGTTTTGGAACGTACCCCTAAAAAGGTTTATTTTATTTAATGCCAAAATTAGAATTTAGATAATTTTGGAAATAGACTCCCAATGAGTTGAACAGATGTCAAACTGGTTTGATAGCATCATCATCAGTTGCAGTTTGCTGACTCTGTAACACACTAAGCTCATGTCATGTTACGTTTCGGCTCTTTTCAGCAATTAGACACGATTAAATAAGGAGTAATAACGTCACGATATACTAGTTTTAAGAGAGTAAATTAGTCTGCTAATGGGACGATCACTATCATATAAAAGGTGCACATCTCGGGTTTGATATAATGAAAGTGTTGTGACTGAATCTTTGCAAAAACTATGCGATGATTATGTATCACCCGTGAAAGAAATGCTGAGCTGTTGAATAGTAAACATATATACACGTTTTATCTTTTACATAGCGACTGCAAGTGGTTGATATATACTCGAATATATATATACGTATTGCTATAACGTTAAGAAATACATGGACAATAATATGTCACACCTCTCCGAATTAGTTAGGTGGCTTCATTTGACCGGTGGCTTTTTCTGGAAATTAAAAACATAGATTTTGGGACAATCATTTAACCAAATTTGATTTCAAGTCTATGCTGTTAACATGTTTGATAAGATACCAGAGTAAATGATCAGTCGAAAAAGGGTCACAACTCCGATAGAAATAATTCATACTTGACCTATACATACAGAGTGAGAGAATTGACTACAATTCAAACAAAATATAAATAGGATGGCACATGCGTGGTATACATTTAGGTATAGACGAAATATCCATCAATAGTTGAGATGAAAATCGTCACGAAAATTATTCTGATCTCAGCACCGAACTTAGAACTGAGAACTGTAATTAAACCAGCTACGCGTTCCCTAGTCTGAAATATATCGGCAACATATGCATATGCCTGTATTACCGCCGTTGTATTTAATCTGGATGGCTTTCTCCACCTCCAATATTAAACGTAGATTTCATACTATAGTCGTTTCGTACAAAGAGTGTTTACATCAATATTTTAATTTAATTTCTCTAAGAAAATTTGCAATGTTTGAGTTGTTTATCGATGTTTTGTTAATTGTCATATAATCTAAAAAAAAATGTTAAAACAGTGTGAGATTAATTACGTGGCTGTGCTATTTGGCTTTTGTGGTTTATTGTAATTGAGATAGCTGAAGGAAGTGCCTCGGTAATCCCGCTTTCAGACTTGCCGCTCGTTTAGGTGGTACTGCGTGTAATAATACCAGAATATCGAGCGCGTAACTAATCACGTAAAACTACATGTAGTCCGAGTTTATAAAAAGCTATAAAACAGCTACATGTTAAATAATACCATTCAATTGGACTCAATACCTTCGGAATTGGTTCATTAAGAAATACATTTCGATTAAAGTTATACAATAAAAGCCGAACAGTTTGAAGACAAATTTTATAATGCGAGCTATAGTAATTTGTTTTCACATATTTCGGTTATAACTCATAAGCATAAACGAATCAAGAGTTATTTCTTATAACTTAATCCGTCATTTCACAGGAGAACCACCATATGTAGTAAGGTAGCAGGTATAAGTAACCGGATCTTAACACTTGTTCCAACGATAGGACATGTACAGTTGAAATTGACACGCTGTCACTCTTAAAACATCTAGTTAACGAATTATCAGCTAGTGGCATCATCAATTCGTCGCTGTTGATTGGCTAGTGGATGAACTTGCCAGTCTCTTCATCGTAGTGCACAGCGCATTTTGCTAAAATGTCAGCTGTAATATGAGTTGTTAGTTTAAAATGCCGTTCGCAAATGTTAGCGCGAGTCGTGGTGATTTATTCAGGTACAAACACTATAATCAACAGGTACATGGAAAAATAGTTTGACTTTATTCTTATTTTATTATCTAACTCTCCAACAATGAGACTGCGCATGTCCAGAAGCAGAGGTATGTAAACACTACTGGCACAGTCGAATTAACGACAAAAGTCCAATTCGTTCAATAAGATACAGAAGTTTAATACAGCATTGACGGAACACTTTGGAATATTTCATTCCCCCTCCAAATTTCATTCAATATTGTCAAATTGGACGTTTCGCACCCATAATTGTTTATCTACCAGGATAGTACATACCAATAAAACTCAATTGTATTTGTTTGTTTCTAGATTCACAGCAGGGGTAACTTGATCTGATGATAGGTACCGTTGACATCAGACTACTTAAAGGGCCACTAATAAACAAATTTAACAAGCAGTCGCAGACGACGGTATCCCCCGCCGAATTGTGCAGTTGGGGAAGTGCATTCTCAATAATGTTTGCGTTCTCAGTATGTGCCAAACAAGAGGTGGGATTTTGTCAAAAAGCCTGGATTGCGAACTCATTTTCAAATAGGTACTAATTTGTGGACAACAATAATGTCCAATAACTCTGCTGAAATATCCGGCCGGAACTGGTTTGCGAACTCGTTCTAGATACTGGTCATGTGAACTCATATACCAAAAATCTTCGAAATCCGTTGACATTTGTGGAAATGAGCCCTGTGACGTCGTCTATTTGTTATTTGGTAAATTCGACAAAAATAATAAACAAGATCCAATAACTCCAGTAAAAATAACCGACCGGACCTGGCTTGCGAACTCATTCTAGGTAATGTTCATGTGAACTCATATACCACAAATCTTTGAAATCCGTTTACATCTTTTCAAGTTATGACTCTTACAAATTTTGGACGGACGGACGGACGGACGGACGGAACCCATTCCTATATAATTAAATAATTAATAATACACCCAAAACCGTTGGGCACTGATCGTTGGAAATTGGTATGCAGTTGCCACTTGACCCAGGGAGTACCATTGACACAAAAGTGGAACTTAAAGATGATATTATAATAAATTAGCAATAAAGACGTTCCTTATCATGATAGCATGTATGTAGGGACATTGGTACACAAGGGTCAAATGGATATATGCCTTTGATCTCAGATGACTTAAAAGGGACTAATACATTAGTTTAACATATATGGTCAATGAAGTGCGTTTATTATCAGATCAGAAGATATCTGGGAAAATTTGCACAGAGATTTAAATTGACATGGGGAATGTCGTGGGATAAATGGCGTTAAGATGACTTAAAAGTGCAATACAGAGCGTTTATTGTCTATTTAATATAGAGCGTTAACTTTATATGGAGAGTGTCACGCATGCAATGTGTGATGTTTATCTCAGGTGACTAATAATTTATTTAAATGACTGGAAGGGGCCTACTAATTTGCTCATTCTAAATAAATGACCTATGTTTTTCCAGATATATCGGAATATAATGTCACAACAATAGTTATTTTTAACCCAAAGTTAGTGATAATACACCCCAAAAACTAAGCATTTATTCACCCAATGTTGGGAATAAAAAAAAATCGCCCAACGCAGAAGGGAAATTAATATTGGGTAAATTGTTACCTGCGTTGAGTAAACACATTGTCCAACATTGGGTAAAATGGACCCAAATTCGGTAACAAGTTCGCATGGTGCTATATATATGCACCATTGCGTTGGGTAATAATTGCACCCAATTTGGGTAAATTTTTACCTAACACGATTTAGAGTGTATGATGCAGGTTATAGTTTCAAGATTATTGAGATTCAGTGCATGTCTATTCGTGATTATTGTTAGAGAATGGATACCAACAATATAAAGACACTCAACTGACAGCGTGTGCTGATGCATGGTAAACTCATTAGGTTAATCCATACTCACATGTATTTTGTGGTATTGCTAATCCGAGATGAAACAAGGAATAACATGCGCACAAACAAACAACAAAGTACATCTTCCACATTCTGAGGACGCGATGGATATCCGCTCTCCTCGTCGGGAACAAACCGAGTTATTTGGCAACCAGGAAGTTTCACATCGCAATCCATCGTGAATTATTTTACACTGCGATATCTTTGTTCAGATGAAATGCAAAAAGTCCCATTACCATATGGCGACATCAATTCGAAAATATAGACACGGTAAAAGTAAGATTTAATTCTCGCTCATGGCCAGTAGTTGTAACCGCGTGCATTATTTAATCAGAGCTCTAAATAGTATAATCTGTATGTGCGAAAAGACCATAGTCGACAGTTACATCTACGGGACATTCCAATGATCGTTGCAAGCTATGTGTTACTGAAAGATATCGAATGATACATTAACATGTATTGTCACAGTGCATGACGGCACCGACACCCATGTTAATATCATGAAACGTACACACTACACACAAGGTCCACGTCACAATAATAACAACTATATCTACCTAATCGAAACATGTGCAACAAATGTACACATACCTTATATACTACAGACAATGAACCCAATGTCAACCCTTTCTGGACTAAATACTCACCCAGATGAGTAATAGACTAGTATAGCGCATACTTTTTAAAACTGCCGGAGGAGCCATTCAGTAAAGTAATTATTAAAAATCACCCTGATTTGAAATGAGTATGGCGTGACGTCCTCTACCGTCCACCGCCGATGAAACGTGTCGAAGTTATGACTTAAGCTATATTTTCGAGACAAATGATGTGAGGCATTTCCTGTATTTACGAACTATTTTGATTATAACGTTATACAAATGTGTGATCATATAATTAAAGGTTAAGAGTAACTTTAAAGACGTCCCGTCCCGTCCGCTCTGACACCATGGGCCACCATAATATATCCGTTCTATATAAACCGACATAATATATCCGTTCTATATAAACCGACATAACATATCCGTTCTATATAAACCACCATAATATATCCGTTCTATATAAACCACCATAATATTTCCGTTCTATATAAACCACCATAATATATCCGTTTTATATAACCACCGTAATATAACCGTTCTATATAAACCGACATAATATATCCGTTCTCTATAAACCACCATAATATATCCGTTCTATATAAACCACCATAATATATCCGGTTTATATAAACCGACATAATATATCCGTTCTATATAAACCACCATAATATATCCGTTCTCTATAAACCGACATAATATATCCGTTCTCTATAGCAGAAGCTAATTAGATAGGATCCATAGCACCATAAACCACAATAATATATCCGTTCTCTATAGCAGAAACCACAACAATATATCAGTTCTATATATATATCAGACACTAGTCGGATCCATAGTCCCATTAAGGACATGTTCGGACACTCGCAAGTTTACACAGTAACACCAGGTGTCGCACTAACTCGTCCCCAGTTTTTGCGGAATTACAAAACCCGTCCAGTAAATTATGTGGACCTCGCCAAAGACTTACTCCATGCATAATTTACTAGACGAGTTTTGTAAATAAACTGTGGACTGGCTGTAGATCCTCTATGTTTCGAACATGAGTGTGTATATATAGGATATGAACCAATTCATTTTTTTTAATAATGTGATTCTGAAACTAAAATGACATTTGGAACTTATTCCCTATTCCTTATTGTAATCGCATGAATTCCCTATATGTGCTGACATTGCTGATGTGGACGGCTGACGTTGTACTGACCATTGCGATATGGGCTATACTAACTTTCTCACAATAGCTGAACACCAGCCATGGCTTACTTCTGCTTCATTGGTAATTTAACCTACACAGTAATCAAGGCTTGAATATATCAGTAATTGATCAAATAATGTTTCCAATTAAAACCTGGTAAATATACTCTCTGTGTAAATAATTTCAAACTATATCAACTCTTGTTGAATTGAAGCTTATCCACACTTATATGTAATAGACATGTCAACAAAATGCCAGCAGTGACTCCAAAGTCAAGAATGAGCGCATCTTGCTGGGTACAATATATCACTGGATATGTATAAAATGTTGTAGAATTGCATGCATAATGTTATACCTTATACTATGTGCACATATCATCTTCTGTATGTGCACCTATCATCTTCTGATGTGCTACTTTATAGACTTTATTTGTCCACCACATTAAACCATCAACATTCCATTTAGCAGTGTTGAATTTGACCATTAATGTAGGTCGACCTAGCATATTGTTATCCTTCATCCGATGTTCCTCTCTTCTGATTGGCTGAGGGGCATCACATGGCGGGCCGCAAATCACTATAGGTTACAATACGCCAAATGATTTACATAGGCCTCAGTGTTAACAAATCCCGCTGGCCTGCATTCACATGTAAGCTTTGATCATGCACGAGTAATTAAAATTAAAAACGTCCTTTTAGACACACGGAAATGTGCCCAAAAGTACTTGTAAACGTGGTGGATCACACTGCAGCTTGGCAAACGTCACACTACCCTTAAAATTGAGGAAAAAATGACATCGAAAAAAACACAAACACCTCCCATAAATTATTCGCCATTTGCACAGCCATAGCCGTTTACCATGTGACTATATTTGATGTTTCTCGACGGGAAGCACTTTTGTGCATTTTTTCGTGCACTTTTCATCCATGTATCATTGACCATTCAGCTGCCATAATTTTTGTATGCTGATTCTAGCTTGGAGGTGCCAGGGGAAATCACTCTACTAATTTGTATTTGGTGTATTGTAACCTTGTTACCATCGAGGGTAACATTTCGATAGTTGTTGGCCGCTCAGCGATTACCAGTAATTGGTAAACATAGAACTACGAAGAACTCAATGAGCAGAGATACCCCTCACAGCTCTCTAATAATTTCCGAAAGCACTAATTTGTATAAACCCCACTGTTCGGTAACAACGGCGAACGTATTTGCTAATTTGCATAATTGTTGCTTTTAATTTGCAATTAAAGCATGCTATGTATAAATGGTGTTATCACGGATATAAATCCGTTATAAGGTGTAATGTTCCTATTGGACACCGTGGAACAAATAGATAAATAGAGAATACCTACGAGTTTTGGTTGAATACCCGTGGCGTAGAGCGTTATATCCATCGCCTGGACCGACTCGATGGATAACACTTGCAGCCGCTCGTGGACATTCTGTACTTCCTTGCACCCACTCATGAGATAATCCGGGTATTCAACCAAAACCCGTAGGTTTTCTTTTTATTATATGCGCTATAAACCGCTCCAAAACTGCTAATTTTGTCCTACAGTTCACTTCAAATTGTTAGAAAGCTTCGACATTTGCATTTTGTTTACATTCCATCAATTGATTTGCTCACCACCGAATGACAAATATCGAGCATAGCCGCCATAAGAAATAGTCCCCATTGTTTTATTCTGAAATGATGCGAGATAATTAATGTATATGTAATTTAGTGATAAGAATATATTAAAACAAATGCGTTAACATTATAACAATTAAATAACAGTTTATGAACCGTGAAAATCAATAATTAAAACAATAGTCCGGCTGTTATTGATACGCTTTGAAACTTAATGTGATTCGCCGCTATAAACCGGAAGTAATCTCCGAAAAAGTCTTATATACAACATCGAGTCGGTCCAGGCGATGGATATAATGCTCAACGCCACGGCAATTTCCCACTATTTAATGGGGAAGCATACAATAAACCTTATTATGCAGTTGGTATATATGTACTGCTGACAATTGCACACACGATGTACATACGTTACAAGTGCGATTCTGTACTAAGCTCTAAAGATCAAATAGCTACTCTTTACTTTTTATCAATTGACAATTTCCTTTCGGCTATACATTCCTCAGACTTCACAAGAATACCGATATGTTGCGTAACAGTCTGTAACAGTTGTCAATTTCTTTTTGCACCACTACAAGGTGTAAGTTTCACATGGTAGCGTCCTCGAAATTAACACGTCTGCCTGCGTCTTTACGCTCATTATAAACGAAACAGAACAGTTCGCCGCATGGGACACCTCTGGGACTCCACCACCATACCCCATATTAAAGCTCGTGTGCCATCCCTCACACAACATTCAATTCAATTCAACTCAACCTTTGCCGTGTTCAGACATGACGATTTTCTGTGTACAATATCTCCAACAACAACAAACCGTGGGGTGAAGGAGAATATCACTCGATCTTTTCGACCATCCCGGGCGCTTCGCGCCCGTCTACTCTCTCTCTCTCTCTCTGCCGCATGGCTACTCTACTTCGAATTTGCGTTACTCCACTTTCCGTGAACCGATTCTCACCATGCGACCAGCAAACTGACCGGACCATAGCTCCGCAAGTGATTGTGTGCTAATTGATCCAAAATGTGAACGTTTTATTTTCAAAAAAGCGAGGATTCCAACATGAAATTAACTTTTCGAACATGATTAAAGAATATACGCGCGCATTTAGGCCTACCAATAAATAGATTCGTGTGTACTCCTTTGTCAGATAACAAAACAGTTGTCATCCTTGTTTTCGTGAGAAACGGGGATTTGTCGCCGCTCTCGACCTGGAATGTCACCCTCGGGCCTGGCGGCCATCGGGTGACATTCCAGGTCTCGAGCGGGCGACAAAATTTAATCCCCGTGTCTCACTCAATCGCGGGCGACAACTGTATATTATCATCACGCATTGACATGGAAACCCTAATGGATGTATATGGCAGACAGAATGTAAACCTATCAGCCAGTATTAGCAAAACTTCAATTTCAATTTCAAACTAAAACTCAGATGCTAAATTAACATGGGTTATACTGTCATATGGACTATATATAGGAGATACTTCCCAAGTGAAGTGAGCGACATAATGTTTTGTGTGGTTTCAGACCACAATTTGTGAAATTTGCTGATAGCTATAAAGACATTGGAAGTACAGCCATTTTTATTTTGCAGGTGTTATGGTGGTGGGTCTCAGAAATTGCCAAGTGCACAAAAATAACAGCATAACTGTACCTTCCTGCGAACGTTTTACAACCTCGCTACAAATGCGGTATATTTATGAATACAGTGTTTGCAATGTACATATAACAAAGCATATGCCTCGGGTTATACATTTACAACAGTATTGTGTGTAGATGCATTATATGTGGATACAATAAAGGTATGGGTCTGGTATACATGTACAGTTATTCATGTACAAATCTATGTGTTTGTGACCCGTATACATGTAGTTGCTTTTTAACGAGCATCTTATTAATGGATACTAATATAATTACACTTCACAAATACATTATGACTGAATCACAAAAATATTAATCGGGTAAGATTGTTGATATACATGTATGTTTGTGTAGTCGGTACCCATGCATCTATTTGTACTGTGTAATTATATCCGGAATGAATTGGATTTATTTTAGTTACCTATAGCTAATAATGTCATACATATTGGAAGCATTATAGGGACATTGTGTGGCAAAAATCTGATATTCAGCGTTCACTTCCCCACTTATGTAATTATTCTTTTTAAATACATTAGCCGATTGAAAATTAATGGCAAAATTCGGAGGGAAATTAAACGGGCACGGTTCATTCGAACTTACACATTTTATCGACGTAATTTGGAAGGAGGTACAGGTTGATACATACATGGAATATACCGGCTCCATATGCTCCGAAAATAGCGATTTTCCGGCTGTTTTGAATTCTTCGCACAAAAGTGAAACACACACTTGTTCTATCTACCATATTGGGAATAGACTAACAAGGAACGCTCTTTGTTGTTACATGCCGAAGAGACCCGACCTTTCTGAATACGATCTCTTCAATTGGTGTTTATGTGGCACAAAGGGGTTGTATTAGCATGTGTTCGCGTATCTATCAACCTGTAGTTGATCCATGTGGCGCCCCGTGATGTGCAAACAATGCGGACCTTCAAACCACCAAGTGCCTTTAATAACATGTTAATGTACAGTGTACTGGGTATGCACGTATACACTAACCCTCAATTGTTGAATGATTGGTAAGTTGTAGTTATTTAATCTATTTTATCATCTCTTATGGCAGTGATGCATATGACGACATGATATAATTGGTGTTTATAATATGGATTTAGTGTTGATAAGTACCCCTAACAGTTGGGAAAGAAATTCCAGTAAAGATATTGTGTTTGATGATGACGAAATTAAATATCACACCACGCATTAGCAATTTAAGTAGCGTGGATATTTCCTGTTGTAAACTGTATAGCTTTGACTATTTATCAAAAAACCACATTCCCCAGTATTGAAGCTACATCTTAATGAATTCATTATATCTACAAATTTCTTATGGTACAAACATCCTATTGTATAAGAACTATAACATTTGAGTAAATTACATACTGTCGATTATTTGGTGCATTACTGTATGTGTTTGTATATCCCATTCAGTTATAACAGTACTATCAGGGTTATCCGGCGTTTCCCAGGTTAAATTGATGTGTGGTGTTGACATTCGGTGAGAATAGAGAATAATACAAGGATTATTGCATTCTGTTTATCGCGATTAATTCCTCCCACAAAATAAAGAAGTATTCATTCGTGTACTTCAGATATTCTAATTTGTACAGTCGACGTGGTTGGAATTGATGGGTTTTTTTCTTCATAAAATTGTTATTGTGATCAAAACATGAACATAATAAAGACGTTAGTTCGCAAAAATAAAAGACGACAATTTGGTTTTACATACAGATATATAAATCAATATAGTTGGCTAGACTAAGATTCTGCGAACACCTGGTTATCAAATCTTCATGAAGATACAGATGTTCCAAAATTAATGTCGATGTGCTCCTCTGTTCATTCTGCTATACTGGCTAATTATTTTCAGTTTAAAATATATGTTGCCAAATATTAGCTACAAGTTCCCGACACAGAGCGAGATGATGTTATGTTGTTAATTTAGGCTATGAGTCTGTTCTAAATATGAAAGAAATCGTCTGTATCGGACAGATGTTCCCTTGTCAGATGGCAGTATTTGAGGATCCTGAAAAATAATGTGCTACTAATTGTGTTTCTTTTATCTCAGAATAAACTATAGTCGACTGCACACAGTGACAACTATTTTTAAACAGGCCTTCTATATATTTCCATCTCTCTTGGCAAATTGTACATAATACTTTATGTGAAAAATATCTTGACTGGGACAAACCCAATTGTGTTATAATGCATGAGTCATTAGCGAGTTTGCGATACCCGTCCGACGGGAACGGGTACGGGTAAATCTGTGAAAATCGTCACGGTCACTTGGGTACTTTCAATGCAGCACATAAAGCGATAGCGAATAGAAACGGGTAGATTTGTCCCATTGACCGGTAGCCTTTCACTACGATTTTCTCACTCAAAGGTCCATGAATTCCATGAAATTCCAGTCAGCTATGCGTTAACCTATTTATTGAAAGATTTCATGGGCAACTATCATTGATAAAGTTGTCATTTTAACACAGGATTTGTGTTCAAATTCTCGAGGCGGCTTCTAGCGCTTAGATAAATACGGAAGTCCGATTTTTTTTACTAACAACTTTGTCCACTGCATTAATGAAAGGTTGTGGTTGTGAGTAGATGGTGCTATAGACGCAGTCTCGGTCCATTGCAGGGACATGGCTATATATGGTATGCGCGTTAGGAAGGGGGTCCACCTTCGAATTTCTAACTACACATCTCGAACCATATAAAATTCACAAGTTTGCGCGTAATTCCTTTTGCACGCCCTCCCCTTGGCTGGCATCAAGCTTTCCAGTTGTTGGACATTTTGAGACCTGACACCCCCCCCCCCCCAAGCTTGAACAATTTCCAACTGTTTATGACTGCCATTTCAGTCCAAATTGTGTTTCCAAAAATAGGGAAAATGCAAATGTTGGTCTAAAAACTACAACTTCTCCACTGATAAATTGTTCGAAAATCAAACTATGAAAACAATTTCAACCTATTGTTTGTGTGAAATTTCCAACAAAGTTGTATCAGGTATATCAAATTTTCAAATGTTGAACATTTGACCAAAGTTGGGGGGGGGGTTGAGACACCCCTGTCGTCACGTCCCTGTCTCAACCCACTGTACAAGGACATAAATATATCGCGGATTGCACATTTGAATACAATTACCGTTGAGTTACATTATCGTATGTATATATATATATATATATATATATATAGCTATATATATATATATATATATATATAGGTGGGGACTGATTTCTCATTTTAATATATATTTACTATCTCTGAACGGACATGGCACTATTGAACCAAAATACTGGTGTATACTGTAGTGGGGATAATATAAGTCGCCAAAGACACGAAATACCTATACAAAATCTAAGCATAAGCAGAGCGAGTTTCAGCTGTTTTCTGTGTTTCGCACAGAAGTGAAGCAAACGCTCTTTATTCAATCCGTATAATAAACAGACTACACTTTGACACATTTTTTGTTACCAAGTTAAACATTTCAACCTACCTCCGGTTTTAGATCCCGACAACAATCCCAATTCTTGGGATAAATATTCCCTTGCCCCGACGTGCCGACCCTTCGATCTGTTGAAAGATTCCAAACAAAGGTTTACTTAAAGCTACTCAAACCGATCAGACGGTCCCCATATCATGAAGTTACAACAAGAACATTTTTTCAAAATACGCTTTTGTTATCAGAATCGATTAATTACAAGGAAATAATGCTAACTGCTGTCAACTATAGTATAACATTTTGGCCGCATTGCCACTTGATTTTAGAGTCAAGCATCTTCATCCTCAATTTTGTCCGAGACCGTCGGTTTTATGACTCTTTTCTGGGCCACAAATAATTACACAATTCAAGAAATAACAAACTTCAAAAATCGATATCTGATCACGCTTTTGGTGGTGGGTTCCTCGATTCGAACCAAATATTTTGTTTTACCCCCGAAGCCAAAAAAATTGTAACTTGGGAGCGTTAATTCGGATTATGCATCTTTAATATGACTAAATATTCTCCAACTAAAATAAGGGACAAATGCGGTATTATATCGAACTGAAAGTACATGTAGGACAATATTAGACCCTTGTTCTAAAACAATACATTTTACACCGAATATTGGTTGGACATTTTAACTATATATAAGTTATATAACGTAATTGTATATTTGAGCTATCATAATCAAGTTTCTAAGTTTAAACATTCCAACTGATTTATTGTCAACACTCGATCGGTCTATGACTTGTAGAATCCAATTGTTGAAAATGTTACCAATATGAGTGAAAGAAAAGCAACATCCTCTTCCAACTGCCACCTAGCTCGTCCTTGATGAAAGCAACTGATTATCCTGGGGCTCATCTAATCTAAATACAAATTTCCAAGTACCCATAACGGTAAGTATAACATCGACCAATAACGCGAATAACAATATATATCATAATATATTTTTTGTTGCAGTTGGCTCACCATACATTACCAGTCGATGTGATGAATCTACCGGTAAAACAGTTTGCGATTTCAAAACGTGTACCGGTACGGGTAGCTACCCGTACGCGTACCCGTACCGGTTTGAAATCGCAAACTCGTTATTATAACATGCCATCCAGACAGTTTCAATGTCCCTCGTTATGCAACCATATATGTATCTCTTAAATCGAATGACAATATACTTTTAATGCATTATTCTATGTATCGGTTCTAGCTTGATCACTATATAAATGTGATGATTCCCGTCCCCATACAAATATGATAGATGAGAACATATAATATTAGTTCAAGTGTCAAGGTTATCATTTATCGAGGTTGTGAAACTTGATTGCCAAAAACTCATTGGAACGAATTATGGAGATGACTATATATAACTTTTGTGGACATTGGCGACTTAAACATTCTTATCAATGTTAGTGCCCCTCATGTTGCCATCCATCCGTGACCCAAAAAAAACGGCACAGAACGTGGTGACTTCAAAGTTTAACCCACATGATTTGATTCCGCGTATCAATGAGAAGAACCTGTACGAATTTGGTGGAAATTAGTGCTAAACATGTATGTAACAGCTGTGTTGCCCCGATCCTCCTCCCATTCGTGACTCGATCGGCGCCCACTTTTGACATATTTAAACCGCGTCCATTAGACTCCTGATATCATGTAGATTATTATGTATAAGCTTGGTTATAATCAGTTACTAAACAATTGTGTATAAAATGTAGTGCCCCCCACCCCCCATCTCTTACATAGACGGCACCAATTTGGCGCATTTAAGTCACAGTATTATATTCCACGTATCATGGAGAAGAGTATGTATCAATTCGGCGCAAATTTTCGCAAGCAATCATATCAATTTATGAGCCCATCTCCCTCCACGCGCACCCCTGTGTCGAATGGCGCTGATTATAAGTTTAGTGGAAATCGGTGACAATATTTCATCAGTTGTGCTGCCTTCCCCCTTTTCTGCCACTGAGATTAACAGCGTCACTTTAGAACATTGTAATCCACACCATTAGCCTTTTTCGAAATAAGTTACCCATGATAGACCCATTGGTGTCATCTAGATGGTCCCTCATGAAGTTTAATAGAACGCAGATAGAGATTAGCAAATACAAAATACTAGCAGGGTTACCTGCCTTTGTCCAGGCATTTTGTGAGAATAGAGAATACTCTTGCTCAAAGTGTTACAAGTATTCTCATAAATTGTGTATACAAATGTCACCACGCTACGGTATTCTTATACATGTATTAAGAGTAGTGGCTCGCGTTATCACAATGATTTTCATTTTGTTTATCGATAAATAATACAAATGAAGAAGTATATATATCCAACTGCACGTTCTTCAGACGTTATCGTTTTTTAAATCGTACAGTCGACGTGGTTGGAATTAAAGTTTGATTGTTTTTTGTTTTAATAGTTTTATTGGGATCAAAACATCAATACATTAGTTCGCACAAATAAAAGACAATTGGGTTGTACATACATGTAGAGATGTATCAATCAATCTAGTGGGTTAGATTAAAATTTTGAGGACACCTCTTTATCATATCTCCATGAAGATGTTTTAAAGAAATGTCCAGGTGCTCCTCTTCCCATGGTGCTGTACTGGATAATGATGCTCAGTTTAAAAGAAATGTTGTTATATATCAGCTACGTGTGCCCGACACAGAGCGAGATATTTTAAATTGGTTATGTTGGGCTATGAATCTGAACAATTAAAGAAATTATCTGTATCGGGTAGTTGTACGCGCGTCATAAGCCAGTATTGGAGGATACTGAAAAGTCGTGTGCTACTGCCTGTTTTCTTTTATCTCAGAAGAAACTGTATTTGACTGCACACTGTGGCCACTCGTTGTGAACAGGCGTTCTATACACTTTTATCTCTCTTGACAAATTGTCTATTTTTGTGAAAAATAGCTTGAATGGAAGACACAATAGCCATTCTAACATGCCATCCTCTGGTGTTTCTGGTCCCTCATTCTGCAAGAATATATGTATTTCTTAAATAGATTCATTAATATACATTTAATGCTTTCTTCTATGTATCTGTTTTGCTAGTTCATTTAGTGTGGTTACCAATAATTGTTGAACTTGTGGAATTAAACACCAATCACACCTTAGAACGAATTATGGAGATTACTATATATAGCTTTGGTGGATATCGACGACTAAAACATCTCGCCTGTCTTCACCCCTGACCCAAACAACACATGGTTTGATTCTTCGTATCATTGGAGAAGAACGTGTATGAATTTTGTGGAAGTTAGTATCTCTCCTTCCCATGCATGACTCGAACGGCGCCACTTTTGACACATTTAACGACGTCTATTAAACTCCCGATAGCATGAAGATGATTATGTATAAGTTTGTGTTAATTGGCAACGACAGTAATATTTATTTGTCAAAATTAGTCCCACACCAACTCTCACCGAAACGGCACCAATTTGGCATTAAGGCAAACGATTAGATTCCTCGTATCGCGGAGAAGAATATGTATCGATTTGGTGGAAATCGGCGCTAAACTAGTTTCTTAGTCAAATTTGGTGCCCCTGTCCCATCCGTGAACCCCTGACTCGAACGGCGCCATATCAAGGCAATGGTTATGTATATAAGCGGAAGTCAGCTACAAAACTGTTTCATCCTTTTTTTGCTATCCCGCCTCTTGCTTGTTGACACCAACACCGTCACAATAAAAACTTTTAACCCGCACCGTTATCTTCCTCATAAATATTTACCCCGTTATATCCATTTGTTGTCATCTAGATAGTCCACGTGAAGTTAGAGGACACAGAGACATACCTTCGCAAATAAAGACACAAATTGTGGCGTCATTCACCCACGCGATTTGACTCCTCGTAAAATTGGAGAATATCGTGTATGAATTTGGTGGAAATGGCTCTAAACATATTTTATCAGTTTTTGGTGACCCTCCCCTCCTTATCTCTGACTCGAGTGACGCCACTTTTGACATCTTTAAGCCACATATTTAGACTCATTGTGTAGGTGACTATATACGAAATTGGTTAAAACTAAATAATTTGAATTAGCATCAATATTTAGTGCCCCATATCTCACACAAACGGCACCAACGAGACGTATTTAGATGCCTCGTATCACTGAGGTGGAAATCGGCGCAATTTTTTTATCAATGTTGGTGTCCCTCTCCAACTTCATGCACCCTTACTCGAACGGCCCAACTTTTGACATCTTTAAACCATACAGACTGCTGATATCATGGATATATTATGTTTGGTGGCAATGGGCCACTAAACAAATTCTTATCAAATTTAGTGTCCCCACCCAATTTGATTCCTCTTATCATGGAGTGGACATCAGCGCTAACATATATTTATCAGTTTTGGTGACCCTCTTCCCTTCAATGTTCCACTGACTCTATTGACGCCAATTTTGACAGCCTTAAGCCATACCATTAGACTCCTGACATCATGAATATGATTGTGTATAAGTTTTGTGGTAATCGGCGACTTAATATTTTCCCCACCTCTAATCCACGCGGAACACATTTGGCATCTTTTAATCACACAATTAGAATCCTTGTATAGTTGAGAAGAATGTGTATAAATTTAGTGGAAATCGGCGCTAAAAATATTTGTTATCAATTTGTTGCGATTCGACCCTTTCGTGCATCCCTAACTCGAACGGCGCCTCTTATACACCTTTAAACACCATCATTAGAGTCCCCATATCATTTCACGCCATTCCACATAAATGGAATTTATTGAAGTCAAATATCGGTTCTATCGGATCAAGAAATTCTTTCAAAAGCCGTATTTAAGACTCTATTGTCGAGACTATCCTCTGACACTTCGATACATCAAGACATTCTTTCAAAAATCATATGACTCTTCGATAAAGTAACACCTGTTGTCCTCACTGCAATAATTAGTTTATGCATACGCTTTTCACTGAAAACAAAAACAACCCATCATCTAACTGATATATCTGATGTTTATGAGTGGTTCAACAATGATGTACATGTAGCTGATATAGCATAGGGTGGGACAAGAAGGCGCCTGTTCAAACGGTCATATCCCTCCCCAACTGATATATGTTTCTTCAATATGTATTGTATTTTTTATAGTTATGTGATGAATAAATTAAAATGAATTTGAACTGGGAGATGATTATGTATCAGTTTTGTGGAAATCGGCAACTACGTGTGCTGCCCCTCCCCATTTTCTGTCCCCGACAATAACAGCGTTACTATGGAAATTGGCGCTAACCACCTTTGTATCCATCCCCTCCCTATCCCTGACTCAAGCGGCGCCAATTTTGACATCTTTAAATTTCACAATTAGAATCATTATGGGGATGACTGTATATATAATAGGTGAAAATCGGCGACCAAACACATTCATATCAAATTTAGTGCTCTCACCTCTCACCAAAACGGCACAAGTTTGGCGTATTTAGACCACATGATAAGATTCCTCATATCAAGGAGAAAAATATTACCACCAAATTTATTCGTAATCATCTGAATGATATCAGGAGACTAAGTTTGTTTAAAAATGACTGTTTACCTCCACATACATGTATACATTCTAATTATTATAACAATGACCCCATATTCCGCCAGGATAATTATTATAAGAAACCGCACTGCAGATGTTTCTATATGTATAATAATACGAGTTATGTGTGTAATGCTGAAGATAAGCGAAATGAGTTATTTAACATTGAATGTGGCCCAGATTTATTTTATAAATGTGCCGACACATTCCAAGACATGGTTGAATGTCCAAAATGTATTGACAATCGTGTCCCTATAAAGACAACCTATTTTGACACAAAGTTTAAAGTAATCCCCCTTGCAGAAGACGATAAGTTTTATGTGAAATCGATAAAGAATAACATCCCGGTAGGGGCAATTGAAGTAAATAAGAACGCTCTTTCTGCAGTCTTCTTTTAGCCTGGCTGTGAAACAACCCCGATTTACTGGGAGAGTGCAGCAAAACCAAACGACTATGATAACTCCAATTTGTTTGGTTACAGAGAAGTTTTTGCATGTAGTACCAACGACGGTACACAAAATGACACACTTTTTGATATTATTAGCAATGCTGATGCTCAGTCACAGTTAGTCAATTCTGATATTTCTGGGATTTTGAGAGACATACGCTTGGCTCTGGATGAAACAACGCCTATGTTTTCTAATCGCATAAATGACACAGAAAGTGACATAAATGGATACCATAAATCATTTTCTGATCATGTATATGTACATGATGATACACAGCTTAAGTGCAAAGACAAACTGTTGGGAGGCTCGTATATGGCTACGCCCCTTATACATGTAGATGCATTGAGTAATACGTGTAATGTAGTTTTTAATGACTGTTCCAAGTTTGATACCTCAAAAATAGAATCAGATCTGGTATATGTGTGCACAGAAAACCTTCTTAATGATGAAGTTATCACTCACATGGGAGATCATATGATACACACGAACAATTATTCTCCAGTTAACCCAGTACACGTTTTATATAAAGTATCAAATTTGAAGAAAAAAATTGCCTACAAGCGAATGCACATTACAAGCATTTCATAATAATGCGATATCACAATATATGGATAGTCCAGTGCCAATTTATTTTGCGGGAAATTCGAAATCAGCATATTATAATCAATGTGATGGCAGCTGTAAAGTACCCATTGATTTTGAGTATAAATCTGATATGAATGATTATTCTAACCAGATTGCTAATAGTCTGTGTGATAGAACCATTGTTACATGTAGTACGAATGATTGTATTCAATATAACATACCTTTCGATATCGATAATGAAACTTACATGCACAAAGCACATTTCAATCTCAAGCTTATAAATGATTTAAAAGAATTGCCTGAGGAAATGCAGAGTGATATTAATCGATTAGCAACTACGAATTGTGAACTTTCTGATGTGTTGAGAGACATACGAATAACCTTGGATCAGGGCATCACTATGTCTCATGAGCATGCAGAAAGTACACATCTCTTTGATCACAGAATGTATGATTCATTTGACACTGATATAGTTATACCTCTTGAACACGACGACAATGATAGAGTTATCCCTCCTACACAATACCAAATCAGGCTTGAGAACAGTAACATTTCTGGGCATGCAAGTTCGATCGTTGACAAATTGCACCCACGTGCCATCCTCAGTGAATATCGCAGAATACTCATAATGATATCTTTGTGAAATCCTCGAATTACTGTCCTGTAATAGGTCAATTTGATAACATACCGACCCCAATTTATCGTGTTGATGGAATGAATCACCGCAATAATATACTAGGAAATAATTTAAGCAACGATTATGCCCTAACGAATATACTCATTGCTGAATTACATGGACATAATGTGTTTGAACGACCCTCATACGATAATACTGAAGATTATACACACGATATATATGTACATGCACCTATTGATATTGATGTCCACACACATGTGTATTCTACTCACGATAGTCATGTTGTATCATCGATCGACAATTATAATCGGCACTGTGAGGAGATTTCTGTAACCAGGAGAGACGTAATCGGTACCTCGGACGAAGGCATGATTACGTCGCCTGATTCCAAAAATATCACAGATATTCCTGCAATGAAACCTTCAGCTGATATTCCACACTGTATCCCACCAAATGGACACAAACACATGCCTGATCCGAATGAAAATGATAGCGCACGTTCCCTGCGGATATTATTGCTCAATGTATGCGGATTGGATAAGAGGCTAAATTACCGGGAATTCGAAGATATATGATAGAGCCTTACGATATTATATGTTTATGCGAATCTAAATCGTTTCTGGAGGATGATATAATAATAGAAAATTTCGAGTTACGCGGTAAGAAAGGGAAAAACATGGGGGGTGGGGTTAGATGTGGAGGAATTTCAGTTTACGTTAAACGAAATTTTAGTCACTCTAGTGAGTACATATCATCATCGTCCTTAAACGTAGTGTGGGAGCGGTTCGCGGCAAAAAACATGCCTGGTAGTTTCCTCCTCGGGGCAGTTTATGTACCACCTGCGGGCACTAGATATGCGAATGATGATTGGTCAACAGATTTGGAGGGGGAGATTAGAGAGATAAGACGGCACGATGAGCCTATACTTCTAGTAGGAGATTTCAATTCTAGGACAAGTAATATTGACGAGACAGAAAGGTACCCGACCCAGGACATTATTAATACATTGGAAATTATGGGGTACCCATCTGATTTTATAACCCAGAAGGAAAGAGACATTTGGGCTTATGAAGTACCTAAACGATATTCCGAAGATAGGGGCAGGGTCAATAGTTATGGATATAAACGTTTAAATTTACGCGGAATAACTGATTTATGCATAATTAACGGACGATTTGGTGAAGATAAAAATAATGGAAAATTAACATCCAATGACTGTAGTGTAATCGACTATATGATCGGGAATATAAGTATTCTCAGATTAATCAAGAACTTCCGTGTGAACCCTTTTTCACCATTTTGGAGTGATGTTCATTCTGGGCTACATATCGAATTAAACTTTGGCACTAACGTGAGGACACAACATACCAACTGCTTATCAGAAACAGAATCCTTACCAGAGCAGGTAGAAATCAGACGGTGGGACCCAGACAAAAATGTAGAGTATCAAACCAACATCGATTACACGAGATCTAAAAACATTCTGGAATGCCTCAATTCTATAGAAGGGAACACCACATCTTCGGACATTGACAATGTGAGCCGTGACATTTCTGACATGCTTGTATCCGCAGCAATGAAAACTTTTGGTGTTAAACGAAAGAAGGGAAATAACAAATCGCGTCATAAACCTTGGTTTGATACGGATTGCCGCGACGCTCGTAAGAAATTTCAGATGAAAAAATCCGAATATAATCGGGACAAAACGCTTGAAAATAAACTTCTAATGAATGAGTCGGCCATACATTATCGGAAACTGATGGATAGCAAAATCAAAAATAAGAACGCATCCAATGTCGACGAACTCAAAAGATTCAATAAGTCTTCGCCGAAGGAGTTTTGGAAAGAACTCAATAGACTTTCGAGTTCTGGCGCCAACGCAAATGATAGTCACAAACAATGTCAGGTGCCCCCAAATGTGTTCCATGATCATTTAAAAAAAATACATGCCTCAGAACACAGTGACGATTATTTGAGCAGACGTGTTGATTCTGAAATTGATTTATCAAACTCGACTTATCTCAATGACTCGATAACTGATGAAGAGGTACGAAGGGCAATAATTAAAGCTCGGAATAATAAAGCCCCGGGATCCGATATCGTTCTTAACGAGTATATAAAGTCGTCTTTAGACCAGCTGTTGCCATTGTATACTAAATATTTCAATGTGATATTAAATTCAGGTATATTTCCGACAGATTGGGCGATTGGAATGGTCCAACCGATATACAAAAAATCGGGTGAACCGGGAAGTCCGGATTCGTATCGTGGAATAACATTACTTAGTTGTCTATCAAAAGTTTTTACTACTATTTTGAATGCTAGATTAGTTTCGTACTCGGATGACAATGAGACGATAAGTAAATTCCAGACTGGTTTCAGAAGTTGCCATTCTACAATTGACAATATATTTGTATTACATAGTATAATAAATTTATACATGTCGTCTGGTCGAAAGTTATTTTGTGCATTTATCGACTTTCGCAAGGCTTTTGATTTAGTATGGCGAGAAGGCTTATGGTTTAAGCTAATTCAAAGCGGTATTAATGGGAAAATATTGAGACTTATAAGAAACATGTACAGCAAAATCAAATTATGTGTTAAATCTGATGGAACCAAAACGGACTTCTTTCCTAGTTTTTTAGGATTATTTCAAGGTGAAATTATGTCACCGTTATTATTTTCCATCTACATTGACGATCTAACGTCGTTCATGAACGATTGTGCCATCAAAAGCCTCGATTTTCTTGATGATATATTTATGGACAATGCGGGTATAAATATATACGACTGTTTTGTATGATTTATGCTGATGATACAGTTATACTTAGTGAAAGCGAAGATGAAATGCATCGAGCGTTACAGGCTTTCGCAGATTATGCGGATGCGTGGAAGCTCCAGGTGAACACAAAAAAGACGAAAATAATGATATTCTGTAAAACATTACCTAAATGCATACCAATATTCATATACAGGGGGGTTGAATTCCAAGTCGTTAAGGAATTTATTTACCTAGGTGTAGAATTTTTCTATTCTGGCAGATTTTGTAGCACGATAAAGCGCACATTTAATCTGGCCACACGTGCAATGTACGGACTGTTAAATAAAGTTAGACATCTCTCTTTACCACCCGATCTGATGCTTAAGCTGTTTGATAGCATAGTAGCACCGGTAATCTTATACGGTAGTGAAATATGGATTACAGAAAAAATCCAGAGACTTGAAACATTACATATGAAATTTTGCAAAATATTATTAGGAATGAAATCTAGTACACCAAACTACATGGTATATGGGGAACTTGGTAGGCACCCACTCATAATTGAAATTAAATGCAGACTGTTGTCATATTGGTCAAAGTTGGTATCCACAGATGGATCTGAACTCGCAAAAAACATACACCTTATTTTGAGACTTGTATATGACAACAAACCAAGCCAGTCGGCTGAATTCAAATGGTTGAATATCGTGAAGGAATCTCTGTGCAAAGTAGGACTAACATCTAATTGGGAAACCCAATCCTCTCTTACGAAATCTGAAATCCGAAATTGTAAATCAAGCATGATCGAACAACACTGGACACAAACATTCAGTGATATTAAAAACTCAGATTCATCCAGAGCAATTCTGTACAGTAATATAAAATCTCATTCTGGTATATGCCGATATTTGTTATATCTTCCAAAACACCTGACAGCATCATTAGTGAACATCAGAACATCAAACCATAGATTACCAATCGAAAAAGCGCGATGGCATAAAACAGAGAGTAAGATGTGCGATACATGTAAATCTGACACAATCGGAGACGAGTATCATTTTGTACTCGTCTGTGGCAAATATAAATGTCTACGAGAGGGCTATATCCCAAAATATAACTGGGAAAATCCTTCGCGCGAAAAGTTTCATGGACTCTTGTCAATAGAAAATATCTCTCGTTTGAAACAACTCTCTATTTTCCTAAAAATTGCCTTTAGAGAAGTTTCTTAATTTCAATTCATTATATACCTTGTGGAAGGCAGCTGAATTAGCTCATTGCATGGTCAATAATTCAAACTGATAATCAAAATGACATTGAAAACATAAGGAAGAATATAACTTATGTGATTACACGATTTTGTAAAGAACAAAATAAGGAACAAGGAAAAAGAAGAAGAACAAACTACACGTTTGTAGGGAGGGGTCTCATTTTCATCATGTATATATTGTATATAAAATATTGTATATATGTTTAGCATGTTACTCATTAATTTGGGTCTTCGCAATAAAGCATTCATTCAAAAATGTCATATCAGGATGCACTGAAGGTGTGAGCGGCAAAACAATTGACGAAAACAATATTTGTATCGCCAATTTCCAATAAAATGATACACATTCTTCTCCATGATACAAGTAGTAGACGCCAAAATTGGTGACATTTTGATGAGAGATCGGGGGCACTGCATATCAGAAGTATAATGGTGTAGCTTAAAGCTATCAAAAGTGGCATCATTCGAGTCAGGATTACTCTGAAAGGGGGTGTGGGCTATCAAGATTGATAAAATATATTTTTAGCTACGATTTATACCAAATTGATACACATTCTGCATGATAGTGGTGTTGTCTAAATTTTGATTTCAACACAATACAGTCTATTCATCTAAACACTCCTTAAGTAGCTTTGAGCTATATATTCATCACTCTTCGTTTGGTGGTGGCACAGAGAGCAATAGATAGTTTTAGTTCATGTATAAGGCAAGTATGAGGAGTATAAGAAGTGACGCATGCGTATTTCCATTGGCAATCGCTGTTAGAAAAGCATCCAATTTTAATGTTCTCATTTATTGAACGGACACACGAAAGAGAACGTCAATTGAACGGACACACGAAAGAGAACGTCATCGTTGGTAAATTGTATATCACTGTAATGACTACATGAATGTATATTAATTTCGTGTCACACTTTAGTCCACCATTAGTCCATATTATCAGTTAGTGAAGTATTAAACAAATACTTAACCACCACACATACACAATTTCCACATAGATACGACATTGGGGACTGTACTCCATGCAGAATGTAATATAATTAAGCACATCAGTAACATAGGTAAGAACAAAATATTTTGGTGGAAATCGGCTCTAAAAAATAGTTTTTATCAATTTTGGTAATCATGGTCTCCCGTCTGCCATTCCTGTCTCGAACCGACTCAACCTTTGGAGTTTGAACACACTTTATAATCGCGGATATTATTATCACTGTGACAGAATGAAGATGCGGGCCAGACATTATTATGTAATTATATAAATGAAAACGGCCTGAGTGGGGGTGAAACGAAATCGAAAACAAAGCGTCTTTTTGATAAATGGCTCACTGACTACGTGTTATTTTACTGCATTATGTGGACTCCGGATGTACAGTCAATGACAGACGGAATCCGGATGTGCAGGCCCAGATAATCGTCCTGACAGTTGGGCATAAATCATTTTGTCGCCTGTCAAGTAAGCGGTTCTGTGTCGCATCTAATTTATTTCCAATCAGTTTCCACCAAATGTTTCTCATTCGGTTAGCGAAAACACATTCATATTAGGAGAACCCGTCATGTCGACAGATGTGCCTTTAAAGAGTAGATATTGTGACGTGTAAATATTTGCACTATTTGTGTTGGTATGGCTTCACTTTTAATAACGAACCAACGTCGGACGCTTTGGGTCGTATATAGACTATTATATCTGATTTCGTGACGTCATCAATTATTATCTAATACGACACTGCTGTTTTTAATTTATGCGAGAACTTTTGTCGCACAGTAGATCGGTGGGCTTAAAGCATTAAAGTCGTAATCTGAAATAAACGTGTGCGTCTTTCAATGGCCGGCGTTCTGAGGGGAGTTACTATCGGAATTATGCACAGTGAAGTTCATCCGTTGCCGCGGACTGTCAAATATTTGCATTTGAGTTGCCTAAAATATAAATGTCGCATGCAATCAGCTGCAATGGGAAAATCTCAATCACTCCGTCTGGGCTGGAGACAATACTGGAATCGAAAAATAAAATCCTGATGCAAGCAAATGTTAATATATCGCGCTTAGATTATCCTAATATTACATAGTACATACGTGAATCTGATAATCCTCAGATATCCTTATATTTCCATGCATCGACAAGAAACACATACTTATGAACGGGTGTGACTAAACACCGCCCGGACCAGCCCGGACTCGCCCTTGTATCTTCGTGAGTGTAGTCGAGGGTAGTTCCACAACACATATGTAAGGAGTTATTAGAAGTACGAGGACATTAAGGGGGTCCGGGCTGTGAGTTTGTTTATTGGGGGCACAATTTTGTAATTCTGGCTGAATCTGGGAAGTTTAGGGGTTAATAAGCGGCACTTCCGTTTGACCTTGACCGCTCTCCGTGCGTATTTGGGTTTCATTAACACCCTCGCACATATATGGGTACTAAAATCACACCTGTTAGCTTCATTTCGCGGCGAACATTTTCGCCGATCGGCATTTTGAGGGTTAATAGCGACCCTGAGTGGGTTTCCATGACACCCCTGCACTTCAATTGCCCTTAAAATCACTCATATAGTCCATATGGGGGGTCCGGGCTGGTCCGGGCTGGTCCGAGCGGTGTTTAGTCACACCGCTTATGAACAAAGCAGAAGATACATTCCGGTTATCGCAAATTCGGTCAATGGTGAAAGCTATATGATGACGCTGTTCGTCGAGTTTCGTTGAAAACGTCATGATGACATTTTATGAATGAACATGATGAAATCGACAAGCTTCTTTGTATAGTACACTCTTCAATCGTATTGCGCACACAGCGTCAATAATATAATGTTTAATTTCAGTAAAATACACCCCTCTTGACAACAACCAAGAGTCTTGAATTTTGAATACTTTCAGTTTGATGTTGGTAGTTTATATTCTCTAAAAAGGAACGGCTTATTTAGGTTATAAGTCTGAGTCGGTGAGTGCATTGTCTGTTTGCATTGTGAATCTCTGATTTCTCACATGCCTTGATGTATGATATGGTTGACCTAATTTATACACGAAATTGCTATAGGACCCACTCTGTCGATGGACCCTTCTACAAGTAATATATAATAATCGCACCACCATATAGGTCCTAACTTATTCTCATTTGATGAGAATACCCATCTGTAAAGTTATTTTATGGGATTAAAAAAAACAGATATATCCTAGCGTATGCGTGTGTTTTAGGTGTGGTTTGTTAATTACGCTAGCGTGTGGTCATATTATATTTGGTTCTCTTCCGTGCTGTATATTGTGTACCTGTACACAATGAGTAGAATGTCATATTCACAAAGGTGTAATTCATTATATATCATATGGAGGCCCTATATCTACTCGTTGAAGTATGGATACTCTGATATGACTTTTTGGAAGCAGAATGGTCCTAGACCAGCATTTAAAACGTAGATGATCCACATTGGCGTTTTGGATGATTACAAAATCGTGAATTATTTAACAGTCCAGAACAATTTATGTGATAAATTCGAAACCCGGTATTAATTACAACATAATGTTTTATTGCAGGAGTGAGTACATAAACCAAATATAAACAACATACTAAATCAGAAAATGAAATTTAGTAAATGTTGCTATATAGGTTTGCGACATTTGGTAACATATTCAATTGATGGCATTTGATGGATAATTATAGAAAAAAGATCGCATGTCCTTCTATTTTTATAACAAATTTGTAGTTATCCTGATTACACAACAGAACACCTGTCCCATATTCATCAACTACTTTGTTGTTGTGTGCCTCGAATATTGGGAGTTTTATTTATTTGTTTATTTTTAATTTATTTTTTGCAAAATAGTTAAAGGCATGGGCGGCGTTCGTTGCAGACATATTTATATTTGTTCAAATCGCCATCAACAGAAGGAACACCAACATATATACAGTTCCGCTCATATGCCAAACATAATCTGCGCGTAAATAGTATATTGTCGTCAAGACGAACGATGGTGTACGTAAACAAGAGACTGCTCGTGTTACAGAAGTTGTGCTTCTGTTCACATATAACACAGCGCAATTCTATTGGATAATCACACAATAATGATATAAACGTTCATTATTTCCATATCAGGAAAACAGTAACAAATAACGCTCTTTATGTTTACCATATCCGGATCTAAACAAAAGCCAGGAAACGTAACGTTTTTTGCTTTTGTTTACATAACAAAGTGAGAAAAATTGACAATAACATACTGTTTATGCCATATTTCTGATTGGCATAAGAACAAAGTCTGTCTAGATATTACTATTCCTTCAGTTTATGGCGGTTTTTGACGGAGGTGAAGATTTTAACAGCATATCCACCGCCAACTCCGCCAGTATCTTTAATACAATATATTCAAGGAGATACAGACATAACAAATACACGACAATAGTTTAACAAAAAGCTCAATGACGATCCCTTCCGCCGCCAGTAAATTGCAGTATGGTCGATTCTGTGTATTCCTGCGCTTTCTTAATGTTGTGGATCCTGTTTGGATATCATATGTATATCAAAGACTGAATAATTAATATTATCAAATGGAAAGCTCTTTGTGGTCTGGCGTTTTTGTTTTTTTTTCTCCCGAAGAATCAACGCTCTTTATAAGAATGTACAGGTACAGGTAATAATAAGACAATGCATGAGTCGTATCTGGTCGGAATCAGTTAGATGATTGCGTTGATTCTTTGCGGAACAATATATGTCGTGCTTTGTGTTGGTGGGGCACCACTTTAATTCTTACAATACACACAGTGGACATTTTCGGACCGACGTGAGTTGATGCGGAATTTTAAGTCGTTGAAAACCAGGCGCTTGCCTCCTCGACCTTTGGGGTGAATAATACATTTGCTCAAGAACTTACCATGACGAAGATAGGAAATTTAATATGATCAACTGAGCTTCTACGTGCACAGATAAATAAATATTATCCTTTTTCCCAAACTATTTACATTTGCATTTATCGTTACAGTTTTATTTTAGGTGTTTAAAAACTATTTCAAATAAATCAGTCTTTAGTAGTCCAGATTTAAATTCATCAAATGGTGTAAATGAATCAGTTATCTGCCAGACGGTTCCAGAAAAATGGACTAGATATGGTGAATGACCGATCCCCAAAAATATCGTTACAAAACAACAGCTTACTACTATTTCACTGAGTGAACACGAAAATCACTCATCTGTCGACGACTCATTTGAAACGCATTCAGGGGGCATGCTAAAACAACACTGCATCGGGAGCAAACTGTTATTTAACCCTTTCAGTGTCAGGTCCGATTATTTTATCAACCCATATACCCTGTGCCAATGCATTATCTTATATATGCGAGTCGACCATAGGTCGCCTCGCATATATAAGAGAATGCATTGGCCTAACAATTTTTCATCATTTGTTATTATTTTTTACAATTTTTTACAATTTTAATAATTTTTTCTTATATTCTTTAACAGACTTATTTTGTACGTTTAGTGCCAGGGAATCTTACGTTTTTCATGGGCATAAAAATTATTACTATGAATACTTGGTGATAGTTTTGAGTTATGACCCTAAGGTTTTATCCAGTTTATTTTAAAATTTGCTATAGCATGCTTAAGCATACCCAAAAACAATTCAACCCAAAAAATCTAAACAAACAAAAAACAAACAATTTTTATTTATTTTTTATTTTTTAGGGCCGATTTTACAGACCGTAAATTAGGACCGATGATATCGACCCCTGGCACTGAAAGGGTTAATTCAAACATTGCCGGCGATATTTCTGCAGGCTCGTCGGCAAAGTGAGAATAAGCCAATTAAAGGTATGTTCATTGTTTCAGTAGATTTCTCACTAGATTGTGGACTTTGTACATCTAAGATTGAGAAGACAAACATATTCTTAAACACAATGTGTATTCCATTGAATGTACTAAGACACACCTGTATTTTCCTGTTATACAGAACAAGCCTGGGCGTGATAAAATGACCCATTTTAATTTGAAGTCATGTAAATCAACAAATAGATACCATGTCTCCTTTTCCCAGAACAATTTTACTGATTTGGTGAAGACAGGTCACGTATATATATATAAATATCTCTTATTAAAAAAAATATATATATATAAATATCACACAAGTTCACTCTTTCAGTCAAAATAACTATTCATCCGGCCATAACTTCCATAGTTAATGTCCGTTTAATATACGTACACAATTCTGAGAAAAGCAGAACACAAGGATATTGAGTTAGATCAGTTCAAATATGATATTTCATCATGCGAGTTCTGTCTCGCAGGCTAATTTGGTCCATACAATGGAATGTGTTTAAGAATAATTTAGTGTAAACATATTTATTCCAATCATAATAACATATATACATATGACAAAAGTTTTGACAATAAAATAGAATAGTATAGATTATGGATTGATTGGAAAGGGGATTAATGTATAATTTGGTATTCTTAATCATAGAACCATGCAACCTGGTTGCAATCTAATGAGAAAATTACCAAAAACATTGAAAAAGGCCTTCCTCTTTCTTTAGTTTTCCAAATACTTGACCATAATCTATGGATTTTTACTATTCAATTATGCTAATCAGGTCCGTATATTATGTCGGTGTCAACTAGTCGTTATCTACCGTTCGATTTGTGTTTAGTTCACATGTGTAAAATTATGGTGTTACGGATAAAAATATCAGAGGCAGTCATCTACGTTTAATTGTTGTTATAAAGTAGAAAAACGACCAGACGGACGTACTGATGCAGATATATAAACTTGAGCAATCTCAACATGTTTAGCATTTTGATCACTACTATAATATGGGATTAATTTTAAAAAGTAAATACTTATACTGGAAGAAACGACAAAAGTCGACGGGCCTAATTTGAGCCACATGGTGGAATTTATAATATCAATATACAATATATATCTAAATAAAAAGTCAATCAAACGCAAAATTATATAAGATATCTACTCTTAAGTTCACAATTTATACAATTTTCAATTAAAATATCAATATAGTATATTTAACATTAGCACCTACCAGCAAACCTGAAACTACATACGCCATCATATTTTCTTATTGTATTATTTATTGAGGGGCAGCAGGAAGACGACCAGTAGGCCATGCTGCTCCTGTACAATACTATTAATTCATATATCAATGCTTTATTATTTATTCTTATTTATTACATGATCCTACCCTTATTCCATTCAATAAAGCCATTCAATAAATTGTGATATTAAACGTTCGTTTAATAACAGGAAATAGTTCCAGGTGACCTTTGACTTCCGGTTTGTCGTCTGTTTACAATCCGTAAGCTACGTCTCAAAAGTACGATGGCTTCCATCATTTTCCAACAAACTATAACGAATGACGAGTTTGAAAAGTTATGTCATTAAATATACGCCATTAAATACGCCAAAGAGTCTGTATGTACCTGGGACTATTTCTTTAGGCGGGATAACAACGCATTTTGTTGCGTGAAACGTCATCGCATGCCTTATAGAAGCCGATGTCAGTTTCGCGTCTCATTTGTTGATTTAAGTATGTTTTGTCGAGGTTTTGGAGCATGTAATAAATATAATCTACAACTCTTCCCCAGTTTATAGCGGAATTTACAAAACTCGTCCAGTAAATTATGTCTGGACCTCGCCAAAGGATCGGTCCAGACCTAATTTACTGTATTCATTTTATAAATTCCGCTATAAACTGGGGACTCGTTGTCGATTCTCTATGTATTGTACAACTAAACATCTACATCTAAAAATCAATAACACGCGCTCTCTAAGGCACACCTACTTGGATAATTCCACATGTGTTTAGCGAAATAGAGTTACACTTTGCTTATCGAAGTTCATATCACTGCAGTTACTTCAACTCCCGTGTGCCTGTGCAACTGTGTTGTATAACGAGTTGTTGGCGTTAGGGGATGCACTGAAGCCTAAACATAAGATCCATATATTCAGCGAGTATTCAATGAACAGCGAAACACATGATTTGATTTTTGAAAGCGAATGGGTGTGGTGAGATTATGTCTCCAGGGTGGTCGAATACCAGGTTGTAGCGTAAGGTTAACCACCCACCGTTAAAGACACGGGAGGCGTTCGTTGCAGAAATATTTATATTTGTTCAAATCGCCATCAACAGAAGGAACACCAAATATATACAGTTCCGCTCATATGCCAAACATGATTGCGCGTAAATAGTATATTGTCGCCGAGACGTACGATGGTGCACGTAAACAAGAGACTGCTCGTGTTACAGAAGTTGTGCTTCTGTTTACATAACACAGCGCAATTATGTTGGTTAATCAAACAGAAATGATATAAACGCTCTTTGTTATTTCCATATCAGGAACTGGTACTTCGAGCTGTCCAGTTGTTGGATAGTTAAAATCAGACCCATTTAATGTCAGAACATGTCCAATATATATAACCACATGGCACATATATGTTAGCTTGCATTAGAGGTGAAATATCCACAGTTAAACAATTGTGACCCCACCCAACATCACCCGTCGCCACGCCCCTTGCAACACATTTGTCCCAAACTATTGTCCCGGCATCTTCGCCGTCACAGTGTTCATGAGAAGTTCCCATATGTGTTGAAATTTTCCAGATAAGCGTACGCCACGTCGTAGCAGAAATTGTATTGTTCCTGAAAGTAAATTTGGAATTGTTCAGAGATCATCTGTAAAAACATCACAACTAAACAGCTCATGATATACAAAGGAGCATATAAATTTGTATCAAAAATCTCAAAAATCCACAAAGTAATCCAAAATTATTAGCCGAAAACAACCACAAAAGCTCATAATTGAGAATGGTCTTATTATCAACCGCATTTTGGGGTACATAAGCATGCACAGCCTCTCTTTATAAGATGCTTTGATTGAATTTGTTTCTTTGCTGACAAAAAATCCAAATATGTGAACACTTCTCTTTTTTGAAAGTCGATATCTAATGTATGAGATTACATGTTAATGGCTTAGTGGATAGGATCTAACTATAGTTGTTGATATTGAGGACGTATGCATGGGGGTGTTATGGTGTCAAATCGGACAATCGAGGCAAATATATGTTGCGCCATGATAATATACGGAACAGACATGGTGATGTTCACTCAGAGCCTCCACTACAACCCTGTTTAATAGTGCTGGGGAGGGGTATAGTTGTCGCACATCGGGGAAATTTGTGAGACGATCATTTTCTTATGGGAAAATTACTCTAGTTTTCCAATTCGTAGGGCGCCGATCCGAAACAAGTAACACAATATCAACCCTCCATAATTTGAGCATGGGACAACAAAGAACGTTCCATGATATTATATTCCTCATATTGCGACAAGAGCGCAGGTATTTACATTCGTCTTGTAAGCCAGTGCATTCTCTTATATGTGAGAGGCTCCATATGTGAGACTCGCATTTAAAGGCACAGGCGGCGTTCGTTGCAGAAATATTCATATGTGTTCAAATCGCCATCAACAGAAGGAATATTAAAATATATATAGTTTTGTTCATATGCAAACATAATCAGCGCTTAAATAGTAAAGAGCCTGCTCGTGTTACAGAAGTTCTGCTTCTGTTTACACAATACAGCGCAATTCTATTGGTTAATCACACACAAATGTTATAAACGCTCGTTATTAATTCTATATCAGGAAAACAGTAACAAATAACGCTCTTTATGTTTACCATATCCGGATCTAAACAAAAGCCAGGTTCCGTCACGTTTTTTGCTTTTGTTTACAAAACAAGGAAAAACATTTGACAATAACATACTGTTTACGCCATATTTCTGATTGGTATAAGAACAAGGTATGTCTATAATTTACTAATATTTCTGTTATTGGCGGTTTTTGATGGAGATGAATATTTTAACAGCATACCCACCGCCAACACCGCCCATATCTTTAAACTGTCTATTTTCAAATAATATGTGTGTTGTCAAATCAGAATATACTTGACTCGTTATGTGCAATGATGTTGGAAATGATAATTACACTGTTTTCATTTTGTCATATTTTTAAATAAGTAATGTCGAAAAGAAGGTATGTTCTCGTGTGTGATATCATACAGGAATTCAGCTGTGAAACTAATTAGTTTATTTCCGCATAATACATAGTTTCCTACCATGCACTGTCGAATAGGTGTGTAAACCTATTCCACTGTGTTGATTGCTGTATGGGACACCACTTACCAATGACGTTACGAACTGCTCCCGTATCGCTCGACACGTAGCCAGCTCGGATGCGACCACCACCTCCTGGTCACTCTGAATTCTCTCGATCATGTTATATACTACACAAAATAGTCCCGATCGCTCCGCCCCATCCCTGTACCAAAACAAAAATCAACATATAAACAAAACTGTGTCGCTGTTTTGATGTTTTTAATCATGTATGTACTGGTGTGTCGTGCTGTCGAACATAACAAAATTTAAGCTGCAAGCACTTGAGAAAAAACTGTTTCCGTCGCGGAAACGTATCATGTTTTTGTTCAGTTGCAATTCACTAGCCGTGGGTGAATGCCCAACAAATACAGTTATGCCCTAAATAATCGACTCCTTAACCATAGTAGAATTATGGGTAATGTTTCAGGATTTAATCGGAAATAAGGCTTGTTGCCATTCATCGGAAAGCTCTGATTGAGAGCTTTTCGATGAATGGCAACACGCCATATTTCCGACTAAATCCTGAAAAATTACCCATAATTCTGCTGTGGTTAAGAAGTCGATTATTTAGGGCATTAATGTATATCATTAGGTAAAACGTCACCACTAGGGAGAACATGGAGAAACATATAAACTGTGTTCGTATATTCATTATTGATAGTTCTCCAATAACGAGCATTATTGTGTTGGAAAAATTGCTAAGTAAACAAAAATGTTGCAGTGATATGTCAACAAACAAACCAAGTCCTGTATTATTGAATTGCGAAAATATGCAACATCAATCCATGTGTTCCAACTTCAAAGTTTTCATGATACATGAGGCTCCTAAGTCAAAATTCGTGTTTCATAATTGAATAGTATTTCATATAAAACGATGATGTATCGGATGTTCACAACCACATGTTTATTAGACCTATGCATGTTCGCTTTATGACTAATGCCATAATACCCCTGGTCAAGTGGTCCTGCTAATAAGCTATGATGTTGGTGATCACGCTGAATTGCTATGATGCGCGTACATGTAGGGCAAACTGATGTCGTTACGCAAATGTACCCTTATTTTTTTCTAAAGGTGTCATTTTCGAGGTGTTTGGCTAATCCGAGCGGTTTGAGATCAAACCAGTGTCTGTCGAACCATTCAATAACATATATATGTGTTTAAAACTATAGTAATGCCTGTGCTGGCGTTTCTAAAACGACGTGAATAACCATATTGGCTATATTCGATGTTCAATAATAATACAACCAGTATTAAAAATATTTCGCAATAAATATGTTTTTGAATGTTTATTACGCATAATGGGTTTTCCTGGATATATTCAGATTATCAAAAAAGACAAATTAAATTTGTTTTGTTATCAGCACCAGTTTACCCTAACAACATCATTGCAATTCAGCAGGACCCAACCGCATCATAGCACATTAGCATGACCACTTAACAAGGGGTGATAATACACTTATAATTGAAACTATAAATGCTAAATCGTTAATAAAATTAAATTAGAAAATATGCGTTATATACGCTTACAAACTCAATATTTTAAAGGCCGTAACAGCTATTTTTCTTTACTATATACCCACTAACGAGTGCATGTAGTTAGTTCCCTTAGGAAATGTTAAGACAGTAACGACAATTGGTTGTTTATTGAACTTATTTTCTGAATATTTCCAATCAATTATCAGAGATCCTTCTGCACTCATATTATCTTTTCGTCTGCCTGTCGTCTGCTTACATCATATACTTGAACACCCACCCAATGAATAACTGACTATTCCAATGTATTGTTTCACACAGGAATTGGAGAATCCATTTAGTAAAGAAAGGGTTAATCAGGATACTCACATGCAATGAATTGTTATCGGACGCCTTGCCATGCCACGATGCAGAGACTGAACATGCTCTACCAACTCCAACAGAGCATTTGTGTTTGGTAAACGCTCTTCGTCCTCCCATCCTTCGAAAATAACCTGCACAATGCTGCTCGGGCCTCCGTTATCCTGCGAATTGACATTAGTGTTCATAAACTACATATAGCGGCTTCTAGACAAGGTACCCGTTAGGGTGTCCAACTTGGAATGTCCAAGTGCACCTGTACCTTGTCAGGGATGGGACTCGGTTTGATTTGTGGGTTTCCACCTGACACTTTAAACCTGCACCCATTTTGAACCGGACCCATATTCAAATTGGGAATTATAGTTGAAACTGTCCAACCTTACACCCCCTTAAATCGGAAAATTTCCAACTGATGAACACTTGAGACAACAAGTTTAGCTGCAAGTAGGGAACTATTCGACTTTTGGTGTAAACACTACCGATTTAACACTGAATACTGTTTGGGCAATCAAACTACCAGTATAATTGCTACTTACTGGTCTGAAATGTCCAACTCATGTAGTGTTAGACGTGACATTTCCAATAATTACACATTTTTCTCAAAGACACAAACAAAAGATGCAACCATGTCCACGAACCTTGGACCAGACCCAAATTCCGTAGAAAGTCGTAGAAATTCAAGTTGCCCCCCTCGGCATTATATTTTTCCCAATCGGTACCTCAAGTTTTCTGACTGTTGGAAATATCGTATGTTCTGAACAACCCACTTATGGGTGGAAATGTTCCAACTGAACTGATGGCAATATCAGTCCAAACAGTTGGTCAAAGGTAGAACAAAACTTAGGTCCAAACACACCACATTGCACACAAACGCAACACATTGTACAATGAGAACACACCACTAAACTAAACACACCACAGTGCACATTAAACACAGCGCATTGCACGATAAATACACCACATATCATACTAAACACACCGCATCGCACATTGAACACACAACATAGCACACTAAACACATCACATTGCACATTAAACACACCGCATTGCACGATAAACACACCACATTTCATACTAAACACACCACATCGCACATTGAACACACAACATAGCACACTAAACACACCACATTGCATGCAAAACATACCAGACTAAACCGACAACATTGCGCGCTAAATACACCACAATGCATACTAAACACACCACCTCGCACTTTGAACACACCACATTGCACACTAAACACACCACTCGTAAATTAAACATACGGCACTTTACACTAAACGCACAACATAGCACAGTATACACTACATATCGCTCAATAAACACATCACATTGTAAATTAAACATACGGCAATGTACACTAAACGCTCCACATCGCACATTACACACTACACATCGCACAATAAAAACACCACATTGCAAAATAAACATACAATTTTGCACATTAAACACACACCACATCACACTAAATATACCACATCGCACTGCACACAAAACATACCACATTGCAAATTAAACACACCACATTGCTAGCTAAACACACCACTTCGTGCACTAAATACACCACATCGCACAGTAAACACCACATAGTACACTAAACACACCACATTACACACTAAACAGACAATATTGCATACTTTACTTGCGGTGGGGAAATAACACAATCGGAATTAGTTCTGAAGTTAAAAGTAATGTTGTGTCAGCCATGACAGTTCCAACAGTTACATTTTTTATTGTCGCGCATGCCGGGGTCTGAACATGACAATACCTTATAGTTTCGAACGTTGACTGCATTACCACACACCCACGTTTTTCTCCAAAGATGTCTTCACACAGTATGTGCCATACATATATTTTCATCACGTTTTACAATATAAACTTATTTGTTTATTTTTTCTGATTGACCCATCATCCCATGAAATTTATGTCTGGTATCGACAGTATTTATGAATAAATTATGCGTATATCATTTTATACACCTAATTTCAAAGCAGTGTACCTATACCCAGGTAATTCTTTAATACAGTTATGGTGCGTTCACATGTAGCTGCAAGAAAATATATGCAAGAAAATATGGGGCATACCTGATATTTTCTTGCCCGTCATGTGTACGCGCCATTAACATTCAGATAGATATGTATACACACCTGGTTGGTAGAGTGAATTTCCAGATTGTTTGTAGTGAGATGTTCTAATTTCTCTGAATCCGTCAAGGAAATATTGAATTCCCCACATTTGACTGTACCTGACTTCTGTGGCCAGTATATGCCTACATCCTAGGAGAGAAAGATATTAATGTCATTTACACGTAAGGTAAAATCATGAAATTATGGTACGATACGTATACCAAATACATGTAGAATATTAAATCGTTGTTTCTTTCACCTTTCTATGAATATGTATACTTATGGCACATACATAATTATGTCAACGATTTCTGACGAATATATAGTTGTTTATTTATAATCATGTTAATTTAAATTAACGGAATCTCCCTTCCTAATATCACCTGATCCTTACATTGAATGCCCTGTTTCGTGCTAGCGCAAGCAAGATCTGATCTTTATGGATTGTGATTCGAAGCTACAAAGATTAGTCTCGTTAGCGCTGATATGGCGTAACTTTCTAAACATGTTTCCTCTGTCGGTGCATTTAAGAAATGCTGTGCATATCGATGGGGGTCATTGGATTTTGATCGGCAGTGTAATTAAACAAAGTGTGTGAATCCCCAAAGGATTCGCACGAACTGTGTTTAATTACTATACATATGCCGGTCAAAATCAATGACCCCAATCAATCTGCAAGTCATTTCTTTAAAAATTTTAATCATATGCAAGTACATTTTAATAAAAAATTAATGATTTGAACAACTTTTCAAAACTACCACGACAATTGTAAGTAACATATACTGCTATTCAATTCAATTCTTTATGCTCATGACCTATAATACATAGGTATCGAGATAACATTTGTACACTATTTACATATAACATGGTACATATATAAGCATATTATACACATTATTATAAATAAATATAAATAAACACATTATAAATAAACATATATTGCTCAAATTCCAACAAAGTATCACAACAACAACAAATGAAGGGCGTGCACACGATCGGCTTGAAGTGAAGTGGACACCACGCATCGAGTTCGTGGACGCCATCGGCTTGAAATGAAGTAGGTGTTCATCGCTTTGTATGAATTGTCGACTTCAGTTATTGCCTAATGAACGACGTCGGAAAAGTTCGTGTAGCCGTATCACGATTGGTACTCATTGTTATTGTGTGAATGCAGAGGGTGTGTGGTAATAAACCTGCGTAAGGATCGGGTGCCTTCAGTTTGTTTTTGAAATAATGGCCAACTTACAGACACATTGGGTCTTTAAAGAGGTACTGTACGCCAATTTCAATAAATTCCAGGTAACAATTGCGATCTAATATCAATATTATATTTTAAAATAACGTATTTGAGTCGACGATGTCTACTGAAAACGTTCCGGTTAACTGGCTATCATAAAAGTCAAATTGAATTTAATATAAATGAATTTATGGCTGGAGTCATAAAATGGCGAATTATGCCATTACGAGTTACCGTTCTTGAAATCTCACATGTTGGGGGGGGTCTTTTATCGACGGCCGTTTACGACGAACATTATTGCGTTGCGAACAAAACATGTTACATGCAAAGGGTAGTCCCGCTATAACCAATTTGGAAAAAAAGAGAAGAAACAAGATTCATAAAGCGTCAAGTATTTTTATAGGGGGTGAGATTGTTCGATGGAAGAGATTGCAGGCATCAATTGAACTTCCGGTTCATCCTGCAACCTGCGTCTTCTCCGGTGAAGGTAAAAACATGGCACGTAGTTTGTAATCGTAATATTTTTATTTCCAAGATCATATAACACGAATACAATCTAACTTGAAAGTTATGTCAATGGGAGTAAATCAAAAATTGCCTATCTCTGTGTACAGTACCCCTTTAAATAATCAAAGGTATCGGTATATGTCACATTATTAACATTCTACCTGGTGCATTGTTGAGTTGTCCTTGTGCATCATTACCACCAGGTGGCACTCCGTGTCTATTAGCAGTCGACAAAAATCTTGGGCTGTGTTCACTAATGGCGTCTGGGTCACGATCATTCCAGCTCGTGTTCTGAGTGTCTGTCGGAATAAGGTATGTTTTAGGGATGTGGCTACAGGGTATTCGTTGGTGGAGGGGGTATCCATATTGGCATTGCAAACGCACCTAGCCTAGAAATTCTTAGTAAAAAATACGCAAATTCTCAAGCTTGTCAATTTACGACCTAACATCCCCCTATATTTTGGTGAGATATTTCTACATTTTGTACATGTAATTTCAAATAAAACAAAACAATGACAGAAGGTAGGAAACTATTCAATTTTGTTATATAAAAACAACAAATGTCACTCACATTAATTCTCTGGTTGATTGGAATATCAAACCATCAGAACAAACGTCGCCATTTTTTTGTCTAAAATTTACAACCAATGTTGTGTGTGAGACTTGACATATTTTGTCCAAAGTTGCGAAGTGAAGTCCGATCCCACCGTCACCACATTGCACATGTCAGCAAGTCCCTTAATGTTTCGTGCCAAATATATACATAATATAGAACATGTAGATAAAATGTAGTTGATACCGTCGTTTGAACTGGTTATGCACGTGAGGAAGGGTCAAATATAAGCCAATTCCTCGAGCGGACATGAACAGTATACTAGTTCAAGATACAGAAGTTGCTGCATCATTTGTATATCCATGGCAAAACTAAACTTGCCATTTTTGGGGCAATTTATCATATTCCTCAGTTTTTCATTCGTAACTTCGATGACGCCTTTACATTTATGAGGCCAAACAAACTAATGTGTACCCATGACGTGGACAAACAGGAGTGTCGCTTACAGAACACAAACAATAGTTTTTATAGTTATTCTAATATGGCCCTTTTCTACTGGTTTATAGATGTGTTAGCACGAAAACGGTAATATTTTCGTAACAGTGTGTGAATTACGATGAACTATGGATGAAAAACGTCCCAAAATATCAGCGCCAATAATACGCCCCTTAACGCCCATCCGTTACCTACGCAATTTGCGTAATTACGCCATGAAAGTAGTGGTATTGACCTAATAAAACTACGTTGACCTAATAAATAAATTATTTACATTGACGTAATAAAGGTAACGTGTATTGTGCAGGCTTTGTGTAAACAATAGAGGTAGTGAGTGGCAGATAAATTAAAATCTAATACTTCATGTACGCCGATATTAATTATTCGGGGGCAGTATATTAAATACTGACTACAAACAACTCGTAACATTCAGCGTTCACATCAAAGATAGTGCATCTCTGCCAACAATTATTATACATGTATATACAATAATATGTATTCATGAACAAAAAATATCTCAACTTATATCAATTGTATTTAGAATTTCGTATCACATTCGACAGTAAATGGGGCTATTCTAAAACAAAAATCTCGCGAAAATTTCGGTGCGCACTATGATGGATAACTCTATATCGTGTTAGCAATAACGATACCCACCGGAAGATATACAGCATTGATGAAGTCACTGGAATATCCATATGTTGAGAGGTAGGGACGGCACTTCTCAGCTGAAATTGATATTAAACATCGTGTATGGTTACATATACATGTACCACGTCATATTTGATGGTCAGATATCTATACGTTCAATAGATTACGATTTGATATATTTTGATTTGTTTTCAGACTAACACCACAGAGGCATGTTGCTAAAACGAGTTTATTATAAATTAATTAAAATATATATATATATATATTTAAAACTAGCGCGCCGCTTTAAAAACCGCTTCTCTTATACACGCATGCGTATGTATAAGCAAATCGTTTTTTTAAGTGGCGCGCTCGGTTTAAATTTATGTATGTTTTAATTTATGTTTTACTCCTTTCATCGACACCCCCTGTGGCTAACAACTAATTTCTAGTGATTGTCCATTAAAAGTCAAATGCGTGTTCAGAAATTCGATTATAGGCAGTACTATGAATAAAACATACTGGTCAATGAACGTTTTGTATGATAGATTCGGGATTGTTAAATAATAATTATGTTCCAGGGAAACCAGTAATTAAGAATGATATACATGCATACATGTGTTGTGGCAAGACCAAAACATCTTGGCGGAATGAAATGGTAGTTTTCCGTAAAATATCGATCTGCTGCATTCTGGATCAGGTGACGTCTTAATTACGTCACTTTTATCGGACAATAAGAAACAATGCGTGACTGTATTTGCTGAATTAATTAATTGGCGACTTATACATATAATAGTAAATATGTATTAGAAGGGTAAAATAGTTTCAAGTTGCCAAAACGATGTGGTGTTTTCTTCAAGATTGAGGAACATAATATCGATCAACAGAGTGTTCCACGAATAATTAAATGGATAATCACGACCTTGCATCTTTAACGGGTCACTTACGAGCGAGTATACTCTGGTCTCTACATTTAACTCGATTTTCTGCGAGTCGAGCGCAAGTGAAATCATCTTCCGTGTGACGTCGGGACAGTTGATTTATGATCTGGAATGTAGACAGATAAGCAAATGTCACCCTTAAATAAGTTGATAAATTTCTGATTGGCTGTCACCATATATGCTATAGCAACCTGTGTAAATTACTACTTGTTTAATATACCAACGTGTACCATCATGCAAGTCTTACAAAAGGGAGTTAATTCAATTCTTAGTACGGTACCATTTGTCCCATGTCGATATATTGCATCATTTGATCTGCGACATTTAAGTAATTTTAGGCCTGTAATTATCCTAGTAAATGCTACATGGTATATACGAGTGTCCTGACGACCTATAAGCGTGATGAAGCATTTCAAATAGTAATCACTTTCAGAGAACAACACTCACGTCCAGTTGTTCCTGGAGGCGTGGTTTGCCGCTGTCCGGGTTGGGTCTTCTTATCTGCCTTAGATCGTCGTGGAATGAGTTAGTGTTATATCGCATCTCACCGATCGTCAAGGCTTCCAGCGCACCGTCGTATACGAGCTTGTACTGGTCCTGGAATGGGGAGGATACACTGTGCTAATACGTACTTTGAATGTTAAAATAGAGCTAATATAGTGATGACATTGGGACGATTCGCACCTGGAAATATGGCGGCAAATTAGTTTCAAAAATTTCGAAAATATGTGTCACCAAAAACTGTGCTTTACTTTGACGATGTTTCCAGGTTAATTCCGTTGAGTGTATATACCTTAATGGGACTCATGTCTTTAGCCAGTGTACATGTGGAGTTATGGACGTCTATAAACAACTATACAGGTACATGGAACGTATACCAACTAACCAACAATCGATTCTCCAACAACGCGAATTCGCATATCCATTGTTTCATTGTACGTGTAACTTTATAAACATGAGCACCGTCGATGATTAATGTGGCTTAAAAGTTTTACACATGAGCGTCTACATGTATGAAGACATTCGTGGATGGCAACACATCAACGTCGATTTAACTTTTTCGGTGAAACATTGTTCACTTACCACGACTTGGATCATGTTAACCCTTTGTCTTCTTAGTCTCTCTGCACACGCCTTAACGTCAACGCCCCCTCGCGCGACGCCCTGATTGATCAGATAGTCGATAGCAATGAAGGTACCAGTTCGACCGATGCCGGCACTGCAAACAACAACAAGAGTTCAATTCATTTCAGATATTGATGTCCCAACAAAATTACCGATAAATATGTCCCAACACATATAACTGTATGGGTAAGCCAGGTCAGCCAAAGTTACAATTCAGAAAGATTGCATGAATTGGAGTTATCAGCCGCAAAACAAATTAAAAAATATATGTGAAAAATAGCACATATAAGTCTGGTTGGAATTATTGCACAAATCAGCGACTGATTCAAGCATTTTTTTGAATTTTATAAGTAAGCCACATCCATGTTTGAGTGATATTATCCAAAACATAACAACACTTATCAACAGGAAATCAAATAACCTGAATTTAAAAGACGAATAATGTCCGCTACAATGGTAAAATGAATAGAAGATCGAACTTGACCAATATGCTATGGTTTCGAACATGCATACATGTACAACATTCAATCCCTTCATTTAATACTAACTGCAGTTATCGTCCGAAATCAATGAAAACAAAATTTCAAAGTTGAAAAATACCAATAATTCCGGTAATAATTGGCGGCATGTATATAATATTGAGCGATGAAATATCGCACTGTTTCCTTACCTACAGTGGACGACCAATGGTCCTTTACCAGATGTCATCTGACGTATTCTGTACCTGAAGGACACTAGCGGCCCTATCTTGGTGGGAACCCCCTTATCAGGCCATGCCGTGAATTGGAAGTGGGATATCCGCTTGAGACGACCAATACCTTCCTGTCAATCAGATATGAATGAAGTGGAATGTAATTATATATAAAGGTGCATGTACAGTTATGCTCTAAGTAATCGACTTCTTAATCACAGCTGAATTATGGGCAACTTTTCAGGATTTAGTCGGAAATATGGCTCCCCGGGAGCTTTCCGATGAATGGCAACAAGCCGTATTTCCGACTAAATCCTGAAAAGTTACCCATAATTCTACTGTTGTTAAGAAGTCGATTACTTGGGGCATTACTGTACCATCATCATTATTGTATAGCGTTTTCAGTCTGAGGAACATACGTCATAAATTAGTCGAGAATGGCGGCAAGATATCACGCCTGGCAATGTGAGCATTCATGTGTTTTATATTTTCAAAATATGTCAGCAATATATAGACTAAATTAACGAGCTCTCCGTATAACTCATTTCAGATACTGCAAACAAACAGGATATCGAATAGTTTCTGTTTAAGATTTTGAGGTCCCAATTTCACAACCTCGGGAAATGGTTGCCGAAGTCACTCGATCTCTTATATCTTCACGATAGCCATAATGATGTATATGGTCACGTTCATACATAGCTCGATCATTTACAATTAGGTAGGCGATGTAAACGATGAATACTCGTTTCAATGTGGTACATACTTCAGCCATATTGGAACAAAATATGACGTGTTTTTCAGGGCCTAGTTTAAGAAAATGTTCCTAGCTAATGTTGATTATTATCCCTAGGGCATTAGCTGCATGACCCCACTTGATTAGAGCCAGTTGCATGACGGAATCCAAACCAAAATGGAGCTAACGATGATAATGTAATTTATGATTAAGCAGATTATTTCTCGCGAATATCATGTGGCGGAAATACATAAACATCAGCATGGGAAGTTCGTCGTATGATACTTGAACTAATGATAGTAATATGCATGAAAGGGTCATTATAACTGGTAAAACTACTATGTTTAGTGGCACGTGCAACATATATATCTCTATCATGTTATGTATATAACAAATATGTGGATACTAGTATTTCGTGAACCATCATTAGATGTAGCACCTCAATATCATGCAATTGACAAGTTATATATGATTGAAATGCAACCAGGGGTGATATGACGACAGCCAAGCATGGCTATGCCACCCACTCGCACTACTTTAATGACTTCGTTGAATCATTACTAATGCTCTATTGTACTTTTAATTATTATGTGAAGAAAACATCGTCATCAACATCACTTCCACATATTCGGTGCACATATGTGATCCGCCATATCAAATCCAGTCGCAAGTCGGGATTTTTTTACCCTGTGCCAATGCATTCTCTTATATATGCGAGCCGACCATAGGTCGCCTCGCATATATAAGAGAATGCATTGGCCTAACAATTTTTTTAAATTTTAATAATTTTTTCTTGTATTCTTTAACAATTTTTAAATTTCACCCATACAGAGCCCCAGACAAACACGAGCAGACGACACTCTTCTATATGCTTCTATATATATGTGTGTGGGGCTCCCTGCAGGGTAATGGATGTTTTTTTTATTTTATGTCCTAAAAATTGTAAGAAACATTTATTTAAAAAAAATGATAAAAAATTGTTAGGCCAATGCATTCTCTTATATATGCGAGGCGACCTATTGTCAACTCGCATATATAAGAGAATGCATTGGCACAGGGTAAAAAAAAATCCCGACTAACGACTGGATTTCATATGGCGGGTCACACATACAGTAGCCCTTGGTCTGAACCATAATTGCATGTTTTCACAACACGAATCCTACAAGGATATAAATTCCGTATCAATATGTACATATGGACTTATCGGCTAACTTCCATATCTATAAATGTACAATCATGTAACCAATAATCGTTCACGCTCATGCATCGCACGTATATACTGGTGTTCATTTACCTTTGAAATTTCAAATACCCGGATGCAGTAATCGGAAAATTCTTGTTCGTCTTTGAGGGTTACTGTTATATCGTCAAACTTCTCTGATCCGGAAACTTTCGCTGGCCAATACTTCTCGCACTTTGTCTAAAATTAAAAACGGATGTGTATCCATAAAAAAACACACTTCGATCTCTATTTTCGATATCAAGTTAATCCTGCTGGTGTACAATTCGCATATACCACGATATCAGTACATCTATTGCAATCAACACCAGAGTCGATACCATTTGCAACTAATTGTAATATTGTATGCTCTCGTGCCCAACTGAATGTTATGCCCTATTATATATAGTAATGGTATGATGCAGAACACATGTATGGGGTAGTAGCCATGTAGGGCGATGGTTATAGTCGCTCAATTTTTATACAAATCTCAGCGCGTTCATACTTCAGTACCAACGCATCGTGGGAATATTAATGTATGGAGACAACCGCCTCGGAATTAGAGATGTTTCGCATATTCACTGTTTACAGTTGCAATTACAGCTAGGGCATTTCGGTACTGAGTTATGCGCAAATTATCATTGTAACGTGAAGTCCTGCAACCGCCATAGTGGATAGGATCGCAATGTATTCGGTTTGTAACAAAAACTTCCTTCTGATATACAGACACTCAGTGACATAGGCGTGTAATACGCATTACATTATTATGAGGCATACTGACGACTATCACCAACTAGCCGAATAGATTAGAAAATTATTGTGAACGGGTGATTGATACGATAGATCGTGCGAAGGGAAACCACCACCCCACACGACTCGCCATGCGTTGTCGAACTCAATAATCCCACTCGCCTTCGTCTTTTTTTGCGAAGATCTAGCTCGACACAAAGATGACGAGTAGCTAGACGTGGCCATCTTAGCTGCTAAATGTGACTTTGCGAAACCTATCTCCTAAAAAGAACATGACGGTTTGAGTATCGATTAATACTTCTAATAGTTCTACTGTTCCGTTGGCGGTCAATTTGTCATTCTAAATGCCCTACCACATAATTAAGTATGCATATTTGCTAGTTCAAGTGAGCCATGGCCGTCCAATTGCCATATGCCCCATCCCACCATCAGTTGACTAATTTATTTCACTAACCACATTAGCTTCTTTAAGTCCGGTCACCATGACGATTGCTCGTGGATTAACTTCCCATATCATCCTCCAGAGATCTTTTATATTGACATTCGTTGCTCCTGCCAATGTGAAAACATCATAAAGGTATATTTTGCCACAAAAATAATGGCCACATTTTGTTTAAAAAATTGCCCCGTCCGATTCGACATCAAACTTTTCAAACGCCAAGTATGTTGTCACCAGACAAACCAACACAAAATGAAAATTCGTGCAATCATCACTACTTATATCATACTAGCAGGTTAGCCCGCCACCGGCGGCTTGTCCGAAACATGACATTTTTATATATTTTTTTTTATTTTTTAGCTCCACGCGTTTCAATAAGAAAAATTTGTACCCGGTAGCTCCACCAGTTTCCGAGATCTGGTCTGCGCATGAAAATTTGTACCCGGCGCAAGATACATTCACTTGCCAAATTTCAAGTCGATAGCTCCACCCGTTTACGAGATCTCGTCTCCGCATGCGCTGCACGGGCGTCGCACGGGCTCGGCGACCCGATAAAATTTGTACCCGGCGCAAGATACATTCACATAGCAAATTTCAAGTCGATAGCTCCACCCGTTTCCGAGATCTCGTCTGCGCATGCGCTGCACGGGCGTCGCACGGGCTCGCCAATACGACAACGACCACCGCCTGGTCAAACTGCACACACGTACCAAGTTTCGTCCCGATCGGTCGAGAATCGTAGATTTGTATGAAGTACAACACACACACAAACATAAATATATAAGAGAGATATGTAAATTAGATAGATTGTATCAAAATATATAGGAGAGATATGTAATTGATCTACACACCATTACTGGTGTTTGTCAAAGTTTAGTGGGGTATATCAATACTCATTCACGATCATATCATTGAGGTCCGGAGGGTGTGGGCTATCTCTCGAATACAAGGAGTTCTCAAAATATATAGAAGAGAAGATAAATATCTACCAGAATGCACCAGTCATACGTCATTTATGACGCTGACACCGGCCGGGTACTAGTCTGGTTTCTATATTTATCACGGGTTTTTTCCTCCCAAAATGGCGAAACCGATCGCACCAAAGCCAATTTCCTTTGTGCTTTGAGAACAATTCCCGCACTAAAAACTTATTGACATAATGGAGTATTAGGGTGGTAGTCGCTCAGCAAAATGGCAGCAAATTAGAACCGGTGTGCTTGACTTGAATGAATCAGTTGTCTGCCATGCGTGTTGCCGTCCATGTGCGTTCATACTTTTAATTTGATACAATTCAAATCACACCGTTTCGCGATCTAGTTCTATTGGTTCTAGTGGAACTTTCCAAATTTAATATAGGAAATTACAACACATTATGTTCAATATTTCGTGTGCTTGATAAGGACAACGTGTGCCTCTGTTCGATTGTTTTATATTATAACTATAATATTTTTGTTCAAGGTAACCCCGTACAGGCAAGCCGACAGCATGCTATCAGTTGCGGGTACCAGTTTCAAGGTCATGTTGGGTTGACAAAATAACCCGACAAAAATATTCCCCGTCCCGAGTTTACCATACATAATAAATTTCACGTCGATGTCACCGCTGACGACCGAGATATCGCCCAAGGTGATTTGTGGGGACCAGTTTCAAGGTCAAGGTCACATCAGGCGGACAAACTGACCCGACGAAAATCTCCCCCGTCCCTTGGAAGCCCTAAGTACGAAATTTCGTCTCGATATCCCCAGTTTCCGAGACGGCCGTTTGAGCCGTATGTATACTCGTGTATATAAACGCTCTTTAACAACGACACTGCAGATACGAACGCTCTTTAATCATTAACCCATCAGTTCCAACGACGGTGGCGGTGGCAGGGCGGAGGGTGAAGGAGTGCTCGGACGTTCTTAGATAGCAAGTTTGGGCTCAATCGGTCGAGCCGTTTTCGAGTCTATAAAGGATATACATACACACACATATACGGAAGTCTCAAAATATATAGTAGATATCGCGTCCACCAAGTCCACCCACCAAATGTGGGTAAAATGTCGCCGGTGGCTATCATTGTGGTCTTATCGAATCACGAACGGGGATAAACCTTGCATGGAGTTTGACATAACACATGCATCGCGAAAATCCAAAGAGGCATACAGTATACAGCTTCTAAATAATGAGCTCCTTAACCACAGCAGAATTATGGGTAATTTTTCAGGATTTAGTCGGAAATATGGCTTGTTGCCATTCATCGGAAAGCTCTCACTGAAAAATTACCCATAATTATGATGTGGTTAAGAAGTCGTTTATTTAGGGCATTACTGTACATCAGATAAAACTAGTTCAAAATATTGAAATTAAGAACAGTCTTTATCGTCTGCTGTCTTTTGAAAACCAACGCATCGACCATTTATGAATGGTAGAAATTAATAATCAATACAAGGTGAGCTTTGCCATATTTGGAGATCACTCTATGCTGTAATTGAGGCTGGGTGGTTGCCACTAATTACATAACTATTTTGTAATAACTTACCCTGTGAAGCAATATATTCTTTGGGCTTATCGTATCCCTGAAAAAACGAAAGTTGGACAGATGCACATACACACAACACCAAATCGGACCACAATGTCCATGCATCAAATTAATCAGGTACCCTTACGTTGTAGTCATATACATATACTAGGACATGTACATGTATATGGTCTAGTAGGCTTAAATGCATTACGTATGTATTAGCGGACGGTATATAATGTTGAGGATATTCTATTTATTTGTCACAATAAACTATTGTTAACGTTAATGTGGTTGATTGTGTTATCAGCTGATTTGATATTTTGGTGGTAAAGCATTAACTAAATTAAAAATTAACATGTACAGGAGGCAGATTTATCAGATTATGAGTATTATCCAGGTGACCAACAATTCTCGTCTTATTGTCCCATTGCATGAGGTAAAAAGGAGTGATGTTTTAAGTTGCGTTTTTTTTTTGTGCGTGGAAAATCTTACTCATACATACATATTTGAACTAACTACACGATAAGCAATGGTTGTTGACAAATCACTCAGATAATTCTGTGTACATGTGGAGATCAATGTCAGTACTGAATATAACCAACATGTTATCTGTTTCTCCATGTTCTTGCTAGTTGTGAATTGTTTACGTATATATGTAAAATGTATTTGTATAATAACATGTTGCACGCTTATCCTCTGCGAGTGTCTTGTGTCGCTTTAAGTTTACTATTTAGCAATTTCTTATGTATGACATATGCAACTGCCGCTGTTGACAAGCAGTATATAGTTCATGGCAATGTTGATGAACATTTCGTAATTCCAAAATATCTATAAAATGCTTAGCTTTCATTGTTGCCATGATATAGCTTCACCACGTGGTGACAAGTCTGTGTCACTGATTTAGATTTTTCCAATGGAAGGAAATATTCTACGTTTTTGTTTGTACTCACATGATCACATCTATGTAGTTAGCATGTAGTTGTGATCTGTTTGGTTCTCGCTTCTGTATCTACTCACGTCTGTGTATCATTGGTGTGATCTATACACGTGTATGTAGTTGGCATTGATGTAATCTGTTGAGTTCTCTTTTTTATTTGTACTCACGTCTATATATTTAGCATCGATGTAATCTGATTGGTTCTCGTTTGTGTTTGTACTCACGTCTATGTAGTTCGCATTGACGTAATCTGCTTGATTTTCTGTTTAGTTAGCAACATAACATTGATGCAATATATTTGGTACTCACGTCGATGTAGTTGACATTGATGTACTATGTTTGGTACTCACGTCTCTGCAGTTAGCATTCATGCTATATGTTTGGTTCTCGTTTTTGTTTGTACTCACGTATACGTAGTTAGCGTTGATGTAATCTGTTGATTCTAGTTTTGATTGTACTCACGTCTATGTAGTTAGCATTGATGTAATATGTTTGGTTCTCGTTTTTATTTGTACTCACGTCTATGTAGTTAGCATTGATGTACTCTGTTTGGTTCTCGTTTTTATTTGTACTCACGTCTATGTAGTTAGCATTGATGTAATTTGTTTGGTTTTCATTTTTATTTTTACTCACGTCTATGTAGTTAGCATTGATGTAAACTGTTTGGTTCTCGTTTTTATTTGTACTCACGTCTATGTAGTTAGCATTGATGTAATCTGTTTGGTTCTCGCTTTTGCCGTCGACCTTAAGCACCACCCGGGAGTGATCGTCTGAAACATACAACATAAACATACCGTCGCTGACACGGTGGGCTTCTAAAAGGACGTAACTCTCATTTTGGCGCGATACGTTTTATTGCATTTCGTAATCTACGGGTTAGATTACATAAGTTCATGTACGTTTTTCATGGAATCTCGTGTATCTGCTATTTAAATTCCATTTTTGGGTATTTTTTAGGGAAATCCGTGTTCTAAAATGTCGTATCGTTATTTCTAAAAGGTCGCAGATGTTATTTTCGAAACGGTTCCTGATAGGATCATTCTGATTGGATAATTTTGAAGAGGGGGTATCCTCCTTAAACTTAGTGACAGAGACCAATGAAACCGCGAAAATCTTCGACACTAAAATGTCGTATCTCACAGATTTCTATGTTTTCTTCTGAAGTGTCGTATTAAATAATAAAATAAGTTTTCTCATCAAATGGAACTTAATTGAATACGAAAGTGTACCTATTATCACAACTGTGATATAACGTGTTAGTTAGTTAGTGTAAGTTAGTGGTAGATACCAATTATAGTTCCAGAGATAAATAGTTTTTTGTGTCTCGTGAACAATGTTATTTTCCTGAGATACGATCTTTCAGAAGCCCACCGACGATACATGTCTAGTTCGTATATGGATTCGGTTCAAAGAAAGATACCGGAGGTCTTCGTGGTGGGCATGCTGTTACAATAGTCACATCTGCTAACACCGCAATAAATAGAAAGAGTAGTAAAATATAGACATATTTCGTTCTTATACCGATCATAGATATTGCGTAAATAGTATGATATTATCAAGTTCGAACTAGGTGTTACTTAACAAAAGCCATGTTATGTTATAGTACAGTGAGTGAAGAGTATGCGATACGAAAAACACTCAACATCGGAGAGATCCCACTAATGGAACCTTGATTGAAATTACCACCAATTTGTTTGCAAGATAATGGCATAGAGCTCGCTAATCCTGGCCAATCAAAAATGTCAGTTTTGAATGGGTCACCGCGAATCACTCTCCTAAAAATCGTCACGTCACAGTGTTGAGTGTTCCGCTTATCGCTCACTCTTTACGTGCTGTATATAAACAAACGCTCGGCTCACACAAAAAGTGTTATGTGGAAATATGGCATTCATACTATCATTATACTGTACTATTACTATATTCTTGAGGAATTTTTCATAATATGGAAACTGTTACATCTAAATTATAACCTACAATCAAGGCAATCCGTGCCTTTAATGTTGGCGTATATGTAGTTACGTATTTTTTGTATCAGGATTTGCTAACTAGTTTTGTGTTCAAGTGATAACTTTGGGTTTAACTTTGGGTACTTCTAGGTATATCAAACAATCGCAGGCCTAAACTCGAATATTGTTCTTTGTTTAAACATACTTTATTCCAACACAAAGACAATACATACAGATACATGCTCACAAGACATAACATATTGAGTATTTAATAGATAAAGTTACAACTCTATCATATCGGAGATTAGGAGGCATATTATATGGGCTGAAATCTGAGATGCCAGTATATAAGCTATCCGTTTACTGTTATAGCCGTTCCACCCACATATGAAGATGATATTCAGTATTCTTAAAATGGTAATGTGTATACAATATATTGGTACCATGCTGTCTCGTGAATAAACCACAAAGCAGCATGGACCAATGTAGCTGGGCATTGCTATAATTGGTTCGCTATTCAGTGGTTGATTGACTGCGTGTTCGTTAAAGTATTGAAACATTTAATTTAACTTAACTTTTAAGATAACGCGTGAAAAAGGGACAAACGACTTCTCTTTACAGATATCAGACATTGTTACCCTCCTCCCTATTTTCGACCCTTCTGATTGGCCCATGTCCTGTCACGTGCCGGGCGACAAATCACACTGTCGCCCGCTGAGCCGGGAGACATTGTTTTTGTCGCCCGCCTGATGTTATATTGCCAGAATATCTCCAAACACACACAGCAGTAACTCATCTATTTCACATAACTACGATGTACTAAAATAATAGATCTTATATAGCCCACGGATTTGCAAAACACACCAGTTGTGGTGTTTGCTAATTTGCATATATTTAGTGAAAACTAATATTCCAACTTTTAAGTTGATACTTTTATCGGACAAGCGTTATTATGTCCTTTTTACATCGAAACATCTCGGTGATTCAATATGTTCATGTCGACATTATGGTGCAAGATTGAAAGAGTGGATCCCTTGAGGTTGGTTGGTTATAAATGTTTGCTGGTGGACAACGTAATGCATACGTTTGTCACGAATATTGAATATGCCACATTGCAGAAGGCGATAACATACCTTATGGCTTATTGGTTTACATTGCATGGACCGATGTTGACGATTTTACCACCAAAATGATCGTAAATAAACGCTTAACGGCTTGACTATCGTTTATGGAACAGAAATCCTATAGGACGATAAGTAGTTACCGAAAATATACATAATCGGGAAAAATAGCACTCGTGACTCAGTGCAACATCGTGCGTGTGGATGGCAAGGATTTTTTCCTGTGGTATAATCGGATAACAAAACAGTTGTTGCCCTTTTTCTCGGGAGACATCGAGATTTGTCACCCGCTCGAGAACGGACTGTCTCCCTCGGAGCTGCGCTCCTCGGGAGACATTCCGTTCTCGAGCGGGTGACAAATCTCAATGTCTCCCTCGACAGCGGGCGACAACTGTATATTGTCAGCCACCATTTAACTGGTATGCATGTGGTCGCCAGACGGTCTGCCAGACTGACAGCGATTGACATTGGAAGTCAGAGGTTCTCTTTCTAAACATTTAAGATGATATTCAATATTCTTGAAATGGTAATGTGTATACAATATATTGTTACCATGCCGTCTCACGAATATCTCACAAAATCAGCATGGGTCCAACACCATGTATATGGGCATTACTATAGTTGGTTCGCTATGCAGTGGCTGATTGACTGCGTATTCGATAAATTATTGAAACTCTTACTTATCTTAACTAAACTTAATTTTCGAGATAATTGTCGGCCACAAGGTATATATGAATGTGATTTTCAGACGGTCAGTCAGAACACCTCGTGTGTCTGACAGCGCTTGACATTGGAAGTCAGATGTTCTCTGTCTAAGAATCTTTTATGTACATTATTATACATAATTCACCTGATAACTCACCATGAGATTCATATTAAACACGCCCCTTCGTATACTTGCATGTGGGCTGCTAAGCGATTACCACAACTGCTGAAACCCCCAAGATATGGTAATGTATCTCCTATTCCTTGTACACCATGTGAATACATATATAGAATTGACACCGCGTGTCTATCGATTAAGTATGTCATAAATAGTCAATAATAAACTTATGAGAAATATGTATTTATTCGGATTAGCTGATCTCTCGGTTTTTTCCATGTATGATTTCAAATCCGAAACACAAATAATGGGTGATTACTCAAAACAATCGGAAAACAGATCGAGGGCTTCTATCTCCGAGCGGCATGCGTTTTCAGCAACCAACGACACATATGGTCCATACGATCATCATACTTTCTCGCCTATAAAAATGGATACTATTTGTCCGTATGCATGTGAAGTGGGGACTGCATGGGTCATTCGGGAGACTATGTGTGCTGACAGCGCTTTTCGTTTGAGGTTAGAAGTTGTTCTTGATCTAAACCTCTCTATTATATACATCTGACTTGTTTATAAAGTCGTCTCATAAAACACATTGGTATCATCTGTTATTTACTTAAGGTTCTGTAACGTTAGATATTGGAATAACCTTGAAGTGGAAATACCAATGTTAGGGTAATCCACAACTCATTGCTGCAAAGGATTCGATAATACACCCAATGCGTTAACAATGCATGGGAGATAACTCTAAAACTTTTGAACATAAAATGTACAGAGAGCTTCTGATTGTGAACGTCAAGCATTTTCAGCCATCGATCAGATGATACAAATGATCGCTTGACGGGTTAGTCAGTGGTCAGCATGTAACTGACAGTGCTTGACGGTGGAAGTCAGAAGTTCTCTGTCTAAACATCTATACTATATATGTATAGATATTCCATTTGATAACTCACTTTATAATTTATATTATAAAATATATCGCATACAATTAATCAGACTTTCTGGCCTATCGATAAAGATGGATAATATTTATCCGTATACATGTGAAGTGGAGACGACTGGGTCGTTCAGGAGACTATGTGTGGCTCACAGCGCTTTCCATTTGAGGTTAAAAGTTGTTCTCGATCTAAAACTCTCTATTATATATATCTGACTTGTTCATAAATTCATCTCATAAAACACATTGGAATCATCTGTTATTTACGTATGCTTCTGTAACGTTAGATATTGGAATAGTCTTAAAGTGGAAATACCAATTTTAGCGTAATCCACAACTCCTTGTGGAAAAGGTTTCGATGATAATACACCCCAATACGCTATCAATGGGAGATAACTCTAAAACTTTTGAACATAAAATATACAGAAAGCTTCTGATTGTGAACGCCAGGCATTTTCAGCCATCGATCAGATGATGTAAATGATCGCTTGACGGGTCAGTCAGTGGTCAGCATGTAACCGACAGTGCTTGACGGTGGAAGTCAGAAGTTCTCTGTCTAAACATCTCTACTATACATGTATAGATATTCCATTTGATAACTCACTTTATAGTTTATATTATAACATATTTCACATATTTGGTTCTCTGAAACTGGACGCTGAATGGCACCATACATAACATATATATCATACTTATTCCATTTGATAACTCACTTTATAATGTATATTATAAAATATATTAATCTATTATTTGGTTCCCTGATACTGGACGTTAAATTGAAGTTGGCCTGAGCCATGCAAATCATAGGTCAAGAAGAATAATTGATATGCTAGTTTGCCTTGTTTTCATGCGATTAGTCTGTGTCATGGGATCGGTCTCTTCTCTCCTCTTTATCCCATTTTCACATTTCCTCTCAAACTGCACTCACCACTCTCTATAGCATGCACCCAACGTAGATATAAACCCTCGCAACGGATATGTTTGAACGATCCGTGTCAATGTTCTTGTCCGGGGTGGAGATAAACTAACTACTCCATCTCCATTTAGTTTTCAAACACGGCAACCATTGTGATATTCAATCACGAAAGTATGTTTGGTATGTGGAGGGGTGACTTGTCTTTAAATATATTTTAGTTTGCATAATATACAAAAAGCATTGGGGCACACGTTTTTTGCAAATTATGAAGCCTCTCTCCCAACACAAAACAATAATCAGAATGTAATTATGATGACGGTACAAACTTATTTACATGATGATAAGTTTTGAGATATATAATGTTTAGTGCCTTCCATATATGATCAGACTTGATGTTGTTTCATGGCTGAGAGGACATTTGTATTTAAAGAATGTCACTGCATTATGAATGTTTGGTATGATTGACACGTGCTAATATATGATCTAATCTTAGTTTCTGTGTACTGGCGGTAAAATGTAATGATACTCTTGATTTGTTTTCTATTTGTTGTTTTGCTCATGGTGGGGTGTGACCGTCTTAAATTTGTTCAATGTTGCTGAATTGTGACGGAAAATACGTTGATTATCTTTTGTGACATAATATTAAACCCCGATGGTCATACATGTACATTGGGATATCTATTGGGGCAAGTTTCTATTACGTATTTATTCCACACATATTACGACTAATTAGCATATACACTTACACGCATATATTCCCTTGTATCTGTTTCGAAGCATGTTGACCTTGTTTGTCGCAACTGTAACCGGGTATGCTAAGTCTGTTACTAGAGACTGAAATAGATACGTCAGCAAACTATATATTTCGTTCACAAACCTCTGACCATTATGGTTACTATTGTTGTGTGGAATTGTCCAATAAGCGGGGGGAAATCCAATCTACCAAGTTTGTAAATATACGGTCTGGTTTGACGGAGAGTGGCGCAGTTGAGCGTGTATGTGGGAGCCCACCAATCAAAGCCTATATTATATGTATACATACGTTTTTAACAATTGATTGTCCACTATTCGAGTTTAGTAGAGCTGATGTTGATTACATGTTGAGTCGCTCTGTGTAGTGGAACTAACTTGCATTTACAATAATAGCTATCGTATATTTCCATTCAGTTGAAAGGGGTATGTACACTAACTGCAACTAGAAACTCCCGTTGTAATAACGTGGATATGAGGGCGGAGTTTTTTTTGCAGATGGTTTATCTCTTTGTAAACATGTGCTATATAGTTACCGGGGTATAAAGATGGTCTATATCTGTGTAAACATGTGATATATAGTTACCGGGGTATACAATATTATATATGAATCGCCGTCCACTGTCCAGAAATGGTTCTAGATTAATATTGATTATATTTCGAATACGTTCTGATCTAAAAACGTGTGGCCGTTTATCTAACGGACAATGACACTGTAGTTACTGTTAACAGAAACCAGACTAGTTATTGTGTAATTAGGCAGAATTTGGGCACAAATAAACGTCAATTAGTCGCATTATCGCTTAAAACAGTTACTAAGTAACAAAACAATACAATCAATCTGGGACATTTGACGTTCGGAACAAGGCTATGGGGACAACCTAATTATCTATATCGCTATATGGTATCGCCTGAATGGTCTGTTCTAAAAATAGAACAATAAAGTGTCCCACTTTACCATCTCAATTCATAATTTAAAAAATCGACATAAAATCAATATTGATTGATATTTATAAGCGTTTCCGGACATGGGTCTTCAATTCATATTTATTATTTTATACCCACGAAAATATTTCAAAATTGTTATATGAAGAGATAATCCATCTTTAACCAGACCTTATACACAAAGAATGAAAATATGTAAATTTACGGCGTTGTGTAACATAACAAACTGCATGGAATTACATAACATACTATTTAACGTGTTGGCATTAACAGCTTGAAAAATAGGTTATTACCATGTAGCTATGAAAAATAATATTGACTCCAGGCGCGAGGCATGGCTATTACTTAAACTATGGGCTGCTATGGGTACGAATTTACATATTGCAGAACAAAAACAGTTAATTAATACACAAAGCAAATGTGGGAATTTAACACAATGCATTTGTGGTGTCCTGAAATTTAGGAATCCACATCCAGCCATAATAGGAGGATAATAGCAGTCGCTGGGCGACAATCGTATTTTCAAATTTATGTTTTGCTTTATGTGGGTTCACACACAGAGACGTGGCGACAGAAGTAGGGTTTGGGGGGTGTCTCACCCAGGGTTCGCGCTGCCACTTGCCAAATTTGCCAATGGCAAAAATAATTCACATTTGGCAAAAAATATTTTCATTTGGCAAAAGTTTTGGCAAGTCACTTTTCAATTCCTCAATAAAGTTGAACAATATTGGTCAATCAATACCATTCATTTTAGGAAAATATTACAATATAATTATATTGGTGGTGTTATATATGGTTTCGGAAAAGTTAACACCTCCAATCAGATGTAGTTAATCCGGTAACATTATTATCAGTGCATGGGTGAAGGGATTACCAATATTTAGTGTGATGGTGGTGTTTACATAGCTCCATAGCTACATAGACTCTCACCCCCAACTTTGGTCAAATTTTTCAACAGTTGGGAATTTCATACCTGCCAAAACATTGGTTGGAAATTTGACACCAACAATAGGTTGAAAATGTTCTTGTAGTTTGATTTTCAAACATTTTTGGGGGGGAATTAATTGATTTTGGACCAATATTTACATATTTTCCTATTTTTGGTAAATTTTTGGACTGAAATGGTCATCAGTTGGAAATTTTCCAACCTCAGGGGGGTGGGTGACAGGTTGGAAATTTCCAACACTTGGAAAGCTTGTGTCCTGGTCCCTCCCCCATGGCAAGTCAAAAACTGCTAGTTAATTTAAGAAAACAATATTGTCATACATTTGGTCAACATTGTCATTGGAATTGTCATCAGTTGTAAATTTTCCAACCTAAGTGGGATGTCAGGTTTGAAATTTCCAACTCTAGGAATGCTTGAGGCTAGTCTAGATGCTAGGATTTTGCGATTTTCTTGTTCAGATTACAAAATTTTCGCACACCGGGCCGAAAAATGGTCGGCCCGGTGTGTCATTGTCTCTCCCCCGTGGCCAATACAAAAATAAGTTTAACAATATTTTACTACACTTGGTCAAACTTGTGGACTGAAATGGTCATCAGTTGGAGAATTTTCAAACCTGAGGGGGAGTATGCATTTGGAAATTTCCAACACTATAGGAAAGCTTCAGTTGAGGCCAGTCTAGATGCTAGGATTTCCGATTTTCTTGTTCAAATTTCAAAATTTTCTCACACCGGGCTGACCATGGTCGTGTGCATTTGTATGGAGTTAGACCACTAGATGTTAAGATATATGCAGTGTTTCATGTTAAAATATCTGAATGTTCTCATACTGGGACTATATAGAACCATGGTTTATGAATATGTAGGATATTAGGCGTAAGATCACTGATGTGCAAGGGGGTGCAAAGCAAATGGAATTATGCAAATCTTGTGTTCGGACTGATTCTGATTCAAGGGGGGGGGGTGCAGTTGGAATTTCCCAATGTGGACACCCCCGAACGGAAACCCTCTATCCACGTCCCTGTTCAAACACAAGCACATACTTTGTTCTCGTCTTTAAATGTGTAAATACATATGTATATACCAAATACCCTATCTGTCTAAGCATGCACCTGTTCACCATTGCAGGTATTATACTGCACGTTAATGTATTTAATTCTGCATAATTATACAGTGCGCGAACGCATAAGAAGCAAAGGCCAGATGTACTGTCGTGATATCGCCATTCATGCAGTGAGCGAAGAATTCGAACCGATGACTAATTGTTTAGTGACAATGACGAAGAGTTTTAATTTCGATTGTGCATAAGCTATATCCGACTGTACCGTATGAAGCAGTTGTAAGAACGAAGCATATGTGGGTTTATCACCGTCGTTATACAGTACGTGTTAATGTATATGTATACTGGAATTATGAACATATAAGTTATATCCGGTTGTACCGTGTGAAGCTTTTTAAACTTTAAGCATATTTTACTGTATCTGAACAATATTTACAAATACAAAAATGGTTGAGGCACATGTTGGTACAACTTATATGGAGTCTCGCTCCTGCTACATATATAATTACAAGATAGCTGGAATGTTTAGAAAGGGATTTGGAATACATAATGTGTGAGTTGTTGGGGCTGGTGTTCCATCCGTAATCCAAACTCGATAGTTTAGAAGTCGCCGAGCAATATGTTGATGTTATAGTTAGTAATGAACATTTTTGTTTATATTTTTCAAATCGAACAATCCTAATCAAAGCATTTGATTTTAAAACAAAACAGAAATAAAAAACAGTTTCATTGCATTAACCCCATATGAAACAGTCATGATATGAACGAATACACATATAAGTGGGGTTCTCACGGTTGTTATAGCTTAACAAAGTACGTGTTCGTGTACATGTATACTGGAATGAGGAACATTGCATATACCTTTAAATTTGCCCTATTTCTGAAATATTAATATTATACATCAAGACATGGGACGTTGGGTGGAAAAATCACACCCAAGGGGCCAGATAGTTGGGCCGGACACAAGGCTTGCTGGGTGTCCGGACCAAATAAATGTATCTGGCCCCGAGGGTGAGAGTTTTCCATGACGATGTGTCATTTTTCTCCCAACGCTAGTGCCTCATTCTGATTATTTGTTTTGTACCATGCAATATTTGACACATTTCATTAGGTGCACAAACATACCTCTATGAGATTTATGATGCGATATTCGCGATTATCGTGGATGATTTCGGTATATAATGTTATTATTAACGCTATTACATGTAGCTGTATATATATATATATATATATATATATATGTTCTTCCCGTATTCTTAAAGTAAATAAAGCCTTGTATCGACAAAAAGGCACCCTCTATGTACACACATACCATAGCGCTAGCATTAAGTACTCTAACTCTAACTGAAGTTGCTCAGAAATATTTTGTTTGCATTAATGATCCAGATAATTATGTGTTTCTTAGTGCTGTTCATCTATATATATGCACGTTATTCCATAAAAGTGAAGTTTTTCAAAAACGCGCGCACACCGTCTTACTTGTGCCCGACCACCCTATACACTGGGATCATTCCAATATTGTTCCAGAATATTTCTCTTTGTAGTGTAGACATACCCTTTACTTTGTAAATGTCATCTTCAATTAAATAATGGGTAGAGTTAGAGTTACATATCGTTTTTGTTATTATTAACGCTATTACATGTAGCTGTATATATATATATATGTTCTTCCCGTATTTATATAGCGGGTGCCTTTGTTATCGATACACTACTGCTTGTTATCCTATAACATACATGTATGGGATGATCGTGTCATACCGCATATGCATCCGAAAATATTTCTTCGCAGACTTATGTGTGTGCATTGTTTAGACTTACCTTGAATTCCTCAACTAACGTCCCATTACTCTCTTTCTCTTTGATTTGTTTCCATAGATCACCAATAGGTGTCAAATCAGATGTTACGTTCTCATACACCGTGTTTCCGTCTTTGCCGTCTTGACATAGGGGTGTCTCGTTTACTGCCTCTACGGTCTCGATCTCTTGGCGTTTGTGTTCTTGGTGTTTATTAGATTTGTTCATACTGGCTGAATGTATTCCTGTGAACAGTTTTCACATACATGTATTGACGTACGTCTATTGTACAAATATTGAATTGGTCGGGAAATATATACATGCAGTATGAATCCAACACAGCTCTTGCCAAATGAGCACTGTTTCGTTTCTTGTTGTGCTGAGTAAATTTATTGCTTATAATTATCTTATTATTTCGATTCATCATTGCATGACTAATATACGGTTTAACAAAACATTAATGTGACTAACCTGAAGATGATTATTTGATCAGTCAATATAACTTTGTTGATTAATAAAGTCATACGTTTAATAAAGCTACATCTAGTTGCATGTTCGTAACCGCTGTATTTAGAGAGAGTTTTGTCCAATACACAATGAGTTCTGACAATTTAGTCACTTTCCCGCTGGATGATAAATACGAGCATAAATTTTAACAACCAGAGGACAGTAAAACTGAAACTACGTATAGGATAATGGCTGAAAACTATACATTATTTCAGGGAATGGATCGATCGAGACCGTAGGTCGAGATCGTTCCATTCGCTGAAATAATGTACAGTTTGAAGCTATTATCTGACTTAAAACATGGCCGAGTCCATTTGTTGGATGCATCACCTCTTATCAGAATGGATTAACCCGAAATTGGGTCAAGACACCTGAGTTGTACCATGTGTTCGGCCCAGTCGACGTAAACATCTCCGTAATAATTATAATATTACGTCGACACGAATTCATGTAAAACCCCATTTCCAGAACAATGGGCTTCCCCCAATATCGTGACGTCATACTGATGTCGCAGAAATTCCAAATAAGGAATAATTTATGCGCGTCAATATTGCCGACAACACTTGAAATTGTTCAGATTTCAACTCTGAAATAACTGTCTCTTTCAAGATAGACGAAACACACTTCAATAACACATCGTTTCGGTCTTTGTCCACTGTAACACTCATTTTCCTATTGTGATGAGATTATTAAAAGCGTCGAAAACGAGTTTTACCGATGAATAAATGTCTTAAATTTAGATCAATATACACACGTATTTTTGATGACACCTGAGCTATTTTTACGGGACACGCGCAGCTTTTATCGGTTAGCCAATCGGGGTTAGCGCTTTCTGGTACCGATTCCAATCAAAACAAGGAATTTCCTGGTATATCCCCAAGTCTGGAAATAGCTTTCCGGCCAGTCCTGTTCGACTCAGATGAATTTATATGACATACTGAGTCGAAATTTATGTCGACTGGTGTTCGGCCCTATCCGCTCGCTCATTGGGTGCACAGATGGCGTGATATCTTAACCCATTGTCAACTTAGGCAGCACACCATTGCGTTTCCGACCGTTGAAGGAACACGACGTATCGACAATGAGCTCCTTTTGCGATAGATTTACGAATATCATCGCGAGTTTTGCCCTCACATTTCGGCATTTGTATTAAATTATTTATGCGGCATATTTCGGATTTTCCGGATAATTAATTATGCATTGAATGGCAGATTGGTGCGAGCGGTGTGCAAAAATTGGCGATCCTGTAGTTTGAGATCGCGGGTAATACTGAAGATCGAAGGACTACATTTACATGTAAATTACTATATATATATTTTACATTTTATCGTGAGTTGTGCTACAACATGCTACACGGGAATAGAATCAGATTCGAGAAATTTTAACAGTTGCAAATTCAATGCATATTCATGAAACGATATTCCTGGAATTTAAAGTTGTACGCCCCCCCCCCCCCCCCATTTCACCCAACATGAGTGTCTGCCCTGTCCTGTTCTAGCAATCAATCAGAGCGTATTATACTTGACAACAGTTGTATATAGATAGCTACGTGCATACATTATGGTATCATACATGCATGTCATATAAAATTAAATCGTTCGCAGCAAAATAACCGTTCATTAAATTGGATATTGAGCGTCCAATATTGAAATAATGAATCGTTGTTTGAAAAATAATGTACGATCTCGACAATAACCACCCATTATCCATTAAAATTGACTCGATGAACGAAGGAGTGGCGTCTTAGCCATGTTTGAATGCAGTATAAGAAATATCCGTTAAATGCAATCTCACCGTCAACATAAGGTGTACTGTGTGTCGAGGTCGATTCGCCCTTGTGTTTCGGCTGTCTGTAAATAAAAGTTGAAAATATAATGCGCCGAGTATATATCAGCACATACGTTTATCATGGTAGGTGTATACTTGTAGAGAGGTGTACACCATATTGTGGGTTGGAAATCAATATAAGGCAGATTGGAAACTGCTGCAGTGCGGATAACTGTATAATGTTGTCGTTACCAGGACGATGTTATATATGAATACTTAAGACCAGGCCAACTATATATTTTACATAGATGTTACTTTTGTTCATTACGATGCAGTCCGAGCTAGCAGATGTGTGAAATTACTTGGTTGTACACATATGGTTGTTTCCGAGAATATGTCAAGTGGTAGAATAACAGGCATGCTTTGTTGTCTTGAACAAGCGGCACGGAATGCCGTTACTTTAAAAAACATGTCCATGTCCATGTCAGTCAACTACAATTTGCGACGAGTCTGATGGGAGCCAACCGAGATATGGGTTGGAGACCCAGAAGTGAAATTCAGAAAGATGATACCGAGCGGCATATGAGAGTTCTAACCAATCACTGACCTTCGACGACGGATAACAAGGAACCCCACGACGAGAAGTATGACAATAATAATCAGAACAACAGGAACGACAACCGCCGCAACAGGAAATCCGCCGTCGTCTGCTGCAAAATATTAAATATACGGACCAAGTTACGTGTATACAGGCAACATAAGTTTGTGGATAATATGAAAAAAAACAGATTTTGCCTGGTCTATATTTGTCCCAGGTGTTACTAAATCAAGCATTATAATCGCGATTGCACCAGTCAAGAATCACGGGTTTTGAAAATAAAACAATTCAGGGTATGGACTCGATGTACGTGTCTGTTATACATATAACAATAAAAACGCCATTGTAATAATATTGTTGATATTTCACATAGTGTACATGCAAGATATACACTGCACTCCATAACTGAGTTGGAACCAAAAAGTAGTTCAAATATTTGAGTATGTTAAGAACAGTCCCGGACTCGGTCTTGTAGTCACTGGCCAACTATGACATATTTCATATTGTACGAATAGAGTCATCAGCCATATCAACAGTGACGTGACTATCATAGGGTGTTCATCCTGTATATATAAACTTCGGGCATTTGGGGACACACCTTATAAACGATGCAATACATGAAATACATGTATCGTTTGGGATTTCCATGGATTTAATTTTCTAATAATACTTCATAGTTTCAAACTGCGGGAAACATCAAGCCTAACACACCTAATTGTCTACATGGCCCAATTTTTATAGTGCACGTATGAATATATTAGACTCCCTGTCTAAAGTACCGCTATATTATTCGATAATTGGTCTAAAATCCAGATTCTAAAGAGGTATTGGCGCTCCTGCACAATTCCTTATTTTATACAGGCATCGTATTCATTTTTCTTTTGGCTATTAAACAATTAATGCAAAAAAAAGGATGTTTGTATTAAATATGTGTTCGAAAAGTAAGATATCAGAACGATATTGATATATTTGACATTTCCAACTGATTTGGCCTTAGACAAAACAATATCCAACATATTTTTACTGTTGAACATGCAAGTGTGACTCTCAATCTTGATATAATTCTTCCGGATCAACAGATCGGCTGCGAAGAGGCACTAGTCTAGTACTTACGAATGCTCTGGGCGCATGCATCTCCCTCCCATCCATTTTGACACCCCTTTATACATGCTGCTGTTTCTCTGTGACATGTTGCGAGTACGCAGTTAGCGCTGCAAACGCCGCCACACGTGTCACCGTGGTAACCGTTGTCGCATCCAACAAGACACGTCCCATTGTTTTGATAACATGAGTTCTCTATCTGGCCGCTGCCTCCACATTGTTGGTTACATATTTTATCACAAGTTGCACCGTGGCGTCCGGGGACACAACTAAGACATTTGCCAGGGGAATCGCATGTCGAACAACCATCTTCGCACCCTAAACAGTTCGTCTCATGAAGAAAGAATCCACTTTTGCAGCGCAAGCATGTTCCGCTATCCCTTCCACATGATGAGCAACCCGTAGGACACGGCTTGCGACAATCTTTTCCGAACCAACCATCCCGACAACGTTCAACGCACTCCCCATTGTCATCACATGTGTTATCCCCTGCACAATTGCGGTCGCCGCAGGACTTCGCACAATTCGATCCGATACCATATGTCCCTTGTTTGCAGGAGGAACACGTCCCCGTGCTCTGTTCACACGTGTAACAATTCCCGCTACATCGCGCGAGGCACTGTGATCCGTACCACTCCGGTTGGCAGCCATTACCACATTCCCCGGATGCTGGACAGCTACTCCCATCGGCGCAGTGACGATGTGCGCATATGTCGTGACAAATCGAGCTCAGGTTATAATATCCAGCACTGCATATTTGACACGCTGCACTATTTTGGTCACATTCTGCGCAATTTAGATGACATTTGTGTTTACAATCTGTTCCATGCCAACCAGGAGAACAACCGGATGTGCATAATCCGTTCCATGTTGGGCAACTACTCCCGGGTGAACAATTACGTTCGTTGCATTTATTAACACACCCGTCTGAGAAACTGCCATACCAGCCTTCAGTACACACTGAAAGAATGAAGAAATGTCAGTCTGGTGGTGTCAAACTCATATAATTATATGGTATTGATAATGAATTGCCGGTGGAGATTGGGGGCGACTATGTGGAGAGTGTGGTTACTGGGTTTTGCTCGGGTGAAAAACTGGCTGCGTATACGTGCGTGCAGGCCGCCTGTTGTGGTTAAAAATGTTCAATTGCCTTCTCCTTCAAACATCCAAACTCATGGTTAATCCATCGGATATGTTCTGTCTGTATACAGGAGCAATTAATTATTCCAATCTGCAGGTGCACTTAGGAAAAGTTCTGGTCTATATGACTACCTTAAGTCCACGAGGTCTAAATCGGGGGTGTTCATCTTGAATGTGAATACAGCGTAGATCTGAATGAGGATATCATCGCGTGTGTAAACACATTCGATTTAGTATCGCCATGATAGTGCAGATAGTCCTTTCCATACGGCATTGATGATAGCGTTCCGGTGGCGGTTCTCCCCACAGTAACATTTGAGAAACAATGTGAAATATGTGAATAATGCATAGTCAATGATTGCTATATATACACATTATACTCATATTATAGTATTACCTGTCTAGTGGTATTGCTCACAACACAAGCTCCAGCATTTAAATACATATAGTGGGATAGACATTTTTATTTACGCATTTTAAAGAATTGACGATCCAGCATAATTCTAGATTATAGTGAAACATGTGATTACGATATTATATAGCTGTGAGCATGTATTATTGTGCATTATGGACATAAACAGGCCTTAATTGCACGAAGAATAACCATCTTTACAAGACTGCCACAAAAGACGTTTGATCGATTTAATTTTAGAACTATAATTGCTCGGAGTGACGGGTTGGAATAATGACAGATATTTGTATTTCACATCCATATCAAAATTTACAATGTTTGGAGAAAAGGTTCTAATTGCGTAGACACAACAAACATCCAGGAAATAAACCAACTAAACACACTCATATAGCACATTATTATAGAAACATCCCGGTAATAAACCAAATGAACACACTCATATAGCACATTATTATACAAACATCCCGGTAATAAACCAAATGAACACACTCATATAGCACATTATTATACAAACATCCCGGAAATAAACAAACTAAACACACTCATATAGCACATTATTATACAAACATCCCGGTAATAAACCAAATGAACACACTGATATAGCACATTATTATATAAACATCCCGGTAATAAACCAAATGAACACACTGATATAGCACATTATTATACAAACATCCCGGAAATAAACCAACTAAACACACTCATATAGCACATTATTATACAAACATCCCGGAAATAAACAAACTAAACACACTCATATAGCACATTATTATACAAACATCCCGGAAATAAACCAACTAAACACACTCATATAGCACATTATTATACAAACATCCCGGAAATAAACCAACTAAACACACTCATATAGCACATTAATTGTATGCCTATAGTTAGCAGATATGTAGTGAAATAAACCAACTAAACACACTCATATAGCACATTATTATACAAACATCCCGGAAAAAAACCAACTAAACACACTCATATAGCACATTATTATACAAACATCCCGGAAATAAACCAACTAAACACACTCATATAGCATATTATTATACAAACATCCCGGAAATAAACCAACTAAACACACTCATATAGCACATTAATTGTATGCCTATAGTTAGCAGATATGTAGTGAAATAAACAAACTAAACACACTCATATAGCACATTATTATACAAACATCCCGAAAATAAACCAACTAAACACACTCATATAGCATATTATTATACAAACATCCCGGAAATAAACCAACTAAACACACTCATATAGCACATTAATTGTATGCCTATATAGTTAGCAGATATGTAGTGAAATAAACCAACTAAACACACTCATATAGCACATTATTATACAAACATCCCGGAAACAAACCAACTAAACACACTCATATAGCACATTATTATACAAACATCCCGGAAATAAACCAACTAAACACACTCATATAGCACATTAATTGTATGCCTATAGTTAGCAGATATGTAGTGAAATAAACCAACTAAACACATTCATATAGCACATTGTTATACAAACATCCCGGTAATAAACCAAATGAACACACTGATATAGCACATTATTATACAAACATCCCGGAAATAAACCAACTAAACACACTCATATAGCACATTATTATACAAACATCCCGGAAATAAACAAACTAAACACACTCATATAGCACATTATTATACAAACATCCCGGAAATAAACCAACTAAACACACTCATATAGCACATTATTATACAAACATCCCGGAAATAAACCAACTAAACACACTCATATAGCACATTGTTATACAAACATCCCGGAAATAAACCAACTAAACACACTCATATAGCATATTATTATACAAACATCCCGGAAATAAACCAACTAAACACACTCATATAGCACATTAATTGTATGCCTATAGTTAGCAGATATGTAGTGAAATAAACCATCTAAACACACTCATATAGCACATTATTATACAAACATCCCGGAAACAAACCAACTAAACACACTCATATAGCACATTATTATACAAACATCCCGGAAATAAACCAACTAAACACACTCATATAGCACATTAATTGTATGCCTATAGTTAGCAGATATGTAGTGAAATAAACCAACTAAACACACTCATATAGCACATTATTATAAAAATATCCCGGAAACAAACCAACTAAACACACTCATATAGCACATTATTATACAAACATCCCGGAAATAAACCAACTAAACACACTCATATAGCACATTATTATACAAACATCCCGGAAATAAACCAACTAAACACACTCATATAGCACATTGTTATACAAACATCCCGGAAATAAACCAACTAAACACACTCATATAGCACATTATTATACAAACATCCCGGAAATAAACCAACTAGACACACTCATATAGCATATTATTATACAAACATCCCGGAAATAAACCAACTAAACACACTCATATAGCACATTAATTGTATGCCTATAGTTAGCAGATATGTAGTGAAATAAACCAACTAAACACACTCATATAGCACATTATTATACAAACATCCCGGAAAAAAACCAACTAAACACACTCATATAGCACATTATTATACAAACATCCCGGAAACAAACCAACTAAACACACTCATATAGCACATTATTATACAAACATCCCGGAAATAAACCAACTAAACACACTCATATAGCACATTAATTGTATGCCTATAGTTAGCAGATATGTAGTGAAATAAACCAACTAAACACACTCATATAGCACAATATTATACAAACATCCCGGAAATAAACCAACTAAACACACTCATATAGCACATTATTATACAAACATCCCGGAAATAAACCAACTAAACACACTCATATAGCACATTATTATACAAACATCCCGGAAACAAACCAACTAAACACACTCATATAGCACATTATTATACAAACATCCAGGAAATATAACAAATAAACACACTCATATAGCACATTATTATACAAACATCCCGAAATAAACCAACTAAACACACTCATAAAGCACATTATTTGTAAGCCTATAGTTAGCGGATATGTAGTGAAATAAACATCCCGGAAATAAACCAACTATACACACTCATATAGCACATTATTGGTATGCCTATAGTTAGCACATATGTAGTGAATCTGTGTTAAGATATCTGTTTTGAAAGATTGACCTTTGCCATGCGGAAATACGCCGAAAAAAACGTGATATGAGATGTGTCAGCTCTGTCAAATGACACTTATAACTATAATGTATAAGACCATTGTATTTAAATATGGCACTTGTAAAACAACACTTTAACTATAGTACATGTGATCATTATTGCGAGCTGTTGCAACTATGTTTGCTAGATGTTATCTTTCTACACCATACGAAACCGAGAATACTTGAGAATCACGTACATGTACCATCTCTCTTTCTGATGATACTATCTAACGGCGATGACCCAGATGTGATCCCTTTTTATTCTATTTAGGTTCAATTGTCAGAAAAATTTGAGAGTGTTGAAATATTTTGAGAGCAAACTATATTCACTTAATATGACATAGTTATATATAACTATAATATATGTATAACTGACACTTGCTACTCCTTTTTATATAGTTGTCGATATGCACTCACCATATACTTCCAATTCGTTGAAGTTTAGATATTTATTGTTGCTTTGTAGCCTCAGTGCCACATATGTGCCAGTCATGGCGCCGTCGCATGCAAACGTGTACACCTCTGCAACGGCACCCGTGTCAGTGTGACATAGATTGTTGCTGTCCCATTGCCAATAATTCGAACTGTCTGCCACGAATATTTGGAAGCCACTTGTTCTATCTGAATCTGTACAATTGAAATATATTGGTATAATGTTGCATGTACATGTACATGTGGTTCACATTTGGACGCCGAAGTGGATATGCTATAAATGAGCATGCATATATTATAATATGAATTTACACATGGCACCAAACATAAACTGTCAGTTCGTTGAGATTTGGGTACTTATTGCAAACTCATTGGTTTATTTATCGAGATACAGAAACAATTACATTATTTCAAGACTTTCAATAATGATATATGTCGTGTCCTGCAACATAAGCGTCTGACGTATATATAGATAGTCTACGTCAATCATAGTTTGTTCAATTAAATAAAGCAGTATCGACCTAAATTTAGTATATACCACACGCTATATATAGGAAATCACAGTAAGTTGTGTGAAAATTTAACGTTATTGCACTCGTTGTGTGTGCGCCCAGGTAGAAGTCCAACCTACTGTTCTCGTTATACCATCGCGCCACAACAAACTCGTCAATAACGTTAAGGGCCAGACGCACGTTTGCCTAAATGTCCTGATAATTCAAAACTGTTTTTCACAAAATCTGCCAGGAATTTCATTGTGAAATTTGGTATAAGCGAATATTGACACACTATTTAAGGACCATCGACCCATTTAATATTATAACATCATTTACTTTACTGTTATAACACACAAACTATTAAAAACTTCACTGTGTTCAGGTACATGTACCAAGAACTTCTGTGAGAAAAAAAAATCAAAAGTGCAGTTCATATATCCATGATATCATACCTCACTATCATGAGAGAAGATTCATTATTCTTGAAATCTAATGATTATTTACATTTAAAAAGGCAACTACCCATACATATTTGAGAATGTTCATGTCATGCCGGTTGATCGATAGAAAATTGGTCTGAGATGAGTTTGTGGGTCATGGGTTCACAACTTCACAACCAAGTTAAAGCTGACCATCATATGTGATAACACTGAGGCCTAATTCAAGTTGATTACTCTCCGCTTGAGTGGACCACACTGTTTGCCAATATTTGTTTTCTTTGTGTTAGAGTATTTGTGACTGCTTTATTCTTCATTATAATATATGATGCTGTATTGTACAAAATGCTGATTCAACATTATGATACAAACGAAGCCTCCACTCATAGATCCAAGACAATACGCTATCTGGTGATTGGAGATTTGTGTGAAATTATTAATTATTCTAGCAGTTCTTGGTGTCTAAATGGACACAAAATAAAATAATATTTTGAACCTCTCAAGTGTAAACAAATCCAGTTTTTTTGTAAACTATTAATATTCTATATGCAACGATGATGATGATGATGATATATATATATATATATATATATATATATATATATATATATATATATATCTTTATTTATCTGGATTTATGCAAAGCGTGCGTCTCCCCTAACCACTACATACATTTGTGTCGTTATATCTATTTGATATAGCGGTGATTCTGTAATCTCAAGAGCTTATTCTTCTATTCCTTCAATCAAGGGAATCGTCATATACAACATTTTATTACATGATCCTAACCTTATTCCATTCTATAAATTGTGACATTTGCCGTCCGGTGTGTCGTCTGTTTACATTCCGTATGCTACTTATCACAATGCAATTTCACTAAATGTTCGCCATGAAAAACGTCAAAGTCTTTATTTATCTGGGACTATTTCTTTACGCGGGCAGATAACGCATTGTTACGTGAAACATAATCGCAGGTCTTATACAAGCCGATGTTAGTTTCACGTGCCATTTGTTGATTTAAGTATGTTTTATCAATGTTTTGGATCATCGACAAAGGCTCGGTCCAGACCTAATTTAATGGAAGAGTTTTGTAAATTCCGCTATAAACTTGGGACTTAATTGTTCTAGATCTTCTATTTTATGAAATTGCATAATATAGAGACAATAAGATGGTGTGATATTCAGGATAACATGACGTTGTGCATTCTACCAATAACAATAGTGCTTTTCTCTCTGCACGTCGTGTATGGTGGTACACAAACGAGGACTAAATGGCGCACAAAGTGCATGCATATGGACGATAAACATTCTACCTAGAGTTCTCACTCGATGCGTATTGTCAAGGAATACATTCAACTTAACGACTGGCAGCCACAAGAGTACCTGAAGAAATATTGTGGCGATAGGCGATCCAGACTTAGGCACGCCGATATATCGAATATATTGATTATTCGATACCAGAAGTGTTTTGGGAGATCAGCGATATGAGGAAAGAAGCAAAACATAATAGATAATAGACTCATTTCGCATTTTGCACGACAACAGATAGTTATTACGAATAGCTATTTGTTGTCGTGATTTTTTCGGTAGGTCCAAAAAACCTTTACGCAGAATTGGCGACTATGAGTCCGTTTGTGGTTGCTACTCGCAGTAATGGGATTATGGAACTGCGTGTCGTGATTATCTTGTACTTAATTATGCTGTTATCAGGTCATATCTTATTATGGGTACACACGTGCATGTAATCTCTGTAAGTATCGTGTAGTTGACGTTTGACATGGCCACATGGATCATACAGACAATGTAATATGTGTCCACTGATAACCCAATAATTGCCGACGTGTTGATCGCAATGAGTTCTAGTTCCAATTAAGTCGGAATGTAGAGAAACCGCTATCTTGGACCGAGTCGCCATGCCACTTAAAATAATTGTTCGTGGGATTACCCATATATTTAAATATTTAAATAATTACCAGTCCTCTCTTGATATGTATAGCAGTGGTGGATCAGGATTTCCTCGACGCAGGGGCTATATATGATCCCCGACTTGGGGCTATATATGATACCGAAAGCTACCAGGCGGGGTGGCTAACTCTGAGCCATTTAAGTAAAACATATTATATTGTACCTTCTGGCCCAGGTTATTCCGCCGATACATTCAATTAAGTCCCTTAGCGATTTGAAGCTTTCGAGACCCCACGCCAAACAAGAATCATGGTCGAACATGTTCTATATCAAGCCTGTACATGTATATGCCCGACGTGTCGCTTCTGATGTTCGTGCATTAATAAAATGCCAGATATCACAGAGACTTGACTAAGTTCCGCATCCGTAAGAGAAGACATGTTTTGGACTGGCCTTAAATGTGCTGATAGCAGACAGTTTGACGCTTGTCACTACTCACTTGTCTGGCCTGTTAACAATGAACCGCTCGCGCGCAGGTGATTAATGTTGTCAATTATTGGTGTGGCCATGTAAAATACATGTATTTTACATATACAAATTACATACATGTGTGTATCCACCATTAGCGCTTTGTCTGGCAAGCGTCTCGTGTTTCTCGGCGACGAATTGTTTGATTCCCGCTAATATACAAGCAATAAGGCCATATGGTGATCACAATTTAAGGAAATAATCTCCCACATTGGAGAGCTGATAAACGATCGCGAAATTATTACTATAATGTATTTGTGAGTTTTGTTGAAATCGGAACCTGTAACGACGAAATGAAAAAAACAACAACGAATATAAAGAACACAAATTTTAGTGACGTAATATCCTAATCGTAATACTTATCTGTTGTCGTTCCGAAGCGAAATTTATCTACTTGCTTATGGTACAATTGCCCGCAATGTTTGCAAATAAAATTGTTGTCGTAGGTCGTCCAATTGAGGATGTTAGCCATTCGAACTGATATGTGAGGTACTTATAAGTTTGGCTCGAAATAACTCCACCCCACCACACCAGGAGGACGTACGGTGTGGCTTCACATTCTGAAATAAATCGAGAGCGGCTATGTTTTCCAATTGAAATGTATCGGGTGTGGGCGTCATCATTATATTGCTTGACTGTGGCCTTCCATTGACAGTTGAGTTGTTTGTTTCCGCAGAATGGGGATACTATCTCTCAACAATCCGAAAGGAGGTCGGTTATACAATAACTACATGTACTGTATGTTGAAAAGAAGAAAAAATCGGATAAATGTCAGTATATATACCACAAGCTATAGTTTCCGTGGTGTGCAACAAACGTGCATGCAGGAATTTATAAAAGATACGGGGGCGTTGGCGGTGGGGTATGCTATTAAAATATTCACCTCCATCAAAAACCGCCATAAACAGAAAGAATAGTAAAATATAGACAAACCTTGTTCTTATACCAATCAGAAGTATGGCAAAAACAGTATTTTATTGTAAAATGTGTTTTCCTTTGTGATGTAAACAAAGGAAAAACATGTTACAGAATCTGGCTTTTGTTTAGATCTGGATATGGTAAACATAAAGAGCTTTATTTGTTACTGTTTTCCTGATATCGAAATAATAAAGAGCGTTTATATCATTTGTGTGTGATTAACCAATATAATTACGTTGTGTGCAAAACTTCTTTAACAGGAGCATGATCTTGTTTAGGTACATTATCGTACGTCTTGACGACAATATACTATATACGCGCTGATTATGTTTGGCATATGAACAAAACTATATATAGTTTAATATCCCTTCTGTTGATGGCGATTTGAACAAGTATGAATATTTCTGCAACGAACGCCGCCCGTGCCTTTAACGATCTGACGAAGTCGTATTTTGTCATACAAAAATGAACATATGTTGTACGAAATACACGACTATTTGCCTCTACATGGCTGGATTATGTTAACACTGTCTGATTTCGGTGTATGTGTGAACCTGACTGACTTCCCGTATGTACTCCATTTATTGATAAATTATATTTTCTGAGTTTTTAAATCATGGCAGATCGTCACATATGGTGGGAATAAATCGTTGTTTCGTTGTCAATTATTAGACGCACCATCGACGCAGCTTTGTTCTTTTTTTTGTGGATGTATACAGACAACCAATTGTTATACATTACATACTCACCTCCTCTGTTGTAGAGAACAACATGGCGTATTCCGTTACCAGCTCCGATATTAACATACCACCACGGTCGATTCCAGTCACTCGAATGAACGCCAGACGTTTCACTCCACTCCCTGTTCCCATCAACGCCTCCTTTTGCGGGAAAAGCGCCCCACGAGTTCCAGACCCTGGAAATTCCAGTATCAATCTTCTGTAATGCTACGTTGTCTACAAAGAAAAAAGGAAAACATCCAACAAGTTAAACCTGGTTTAAGGCAACTATCTGTTTAAACAGCCGTTTTACAACTACAACTGTGTAATTAAAACTCGAGCCCACATGCCTAGCTGATTGATTTGTCAACGTTGGCTACGCGTAGAAGCAGTCAGACCTGGTTTGGCAGTAACGTATCTGTGTCGCCGTGATAACAATCGTGAGTGTCTAATCTAAACACCGCGTTCAAGCTACAACGAAAACCTGTTAATTGGGATAACGAGCATCGGAGCTACATTTTACTAATTGCATCACATAGATATATATATATATATATATATAGAAAACAACGGTATTAGACTCGAGTACCAAATATTCACCACGAGTGAAATTGTGGATTTAACCGCGAGCCTTTTAGGGGTCAGACGCACGTTTTGTCAAAATGTCCTGCTATTTCAGAATGGATTTTCTCAAAATCTCAGGAATTTCTTTGCGAAATTTGGTACAAGCGAATATTGTGACACAATATTTAAGAACCATCGATCCATTGTATATTACAACTTCATTTACTTCACTTTTATGGCAAATATTAAAAAGTTCACTGTTTTAGGTGCCAAGAACTTCTGTTAAACATATTTGTTTTAAAAGTGCAGTTTATATATCATTGATATAATACCTCAAGATCATGAGCGAAGACTTAATTATTCTTGATTCGTGAAAGTTAATGATTATTTTCATTTAGAAAGACAACTACCTATAAATAATGTTCTTTATTTGGGAATTTTCATGACATGCCTGTTGATCAATTAAAAATTGGGCTGAGATGAGTTGTGGGTCATGGGTTCATAAGAGTGCGTTTACATCGGTGTATATCTGTGTACATGTCTATACGCATACTAGTGTACACGGATATATATGCAAATGCGCACAGAAAGACAACGGTATTCGTTTGTGTGAGCAAAAATCGTATCCGTTGTAAGTCACAGTCAACACCGAGCCATTGTGACCGGCAAATCGGATTTTATTAATCGTTGCTCGGGCTTGGTGTGCATCGTGTGCTTAATATTTTTTTGTTCAACAAACGTATTCAAGCTATTCAATGGCATCAGATTGTTCGTGCATCACATTAAAGTACTTGGTATATTGTCGAACAAACATCTAGGTCGATTTTGCATATTGCTAAATCAGAAACTATGTTCGCAACCAGAAGCCAGGAATCGGAGAGTGACATACATTTTTGGATACGGCGTCAACGCTTTCTGAAATTGTGCGTCATGTTTCCTGCTTCTCGGCTGCACTCGGCTGAATCTATGGACAAAGATGCTGATGTGGTACCAGGGACGTGGCACCCCCAACTTTGATAACTTTGTTCAACAGTTGGAAATGTCAAACCTGACACACAATTTTTTGAACAATTTACACAAACACTGTGTTTAAATTGTTCTTATAATTTACAGCTCGCTGGGATTTGTCTAGTTTAAAGGCACGTGCGGCCTTAATTGTCGAAAATATTCATATTTGGTCCAAACACCGTAAATAGAAAAACATTAAAACGGATACAGTTCCGTTCATATATACCATGACCATCGCGTACACAGCATGTTATCATAAAGACCTACTATATTTTACCCAAGCAAGAGCCTGATTGTGTTACAGAAAACAGCACAATGCTACTGGCTAATCACACACACATGGCATAAACGCTCTTTATTATTTCCATATCAGGTATTCACCAACAAAGAACGCTCTTTATGTTTACCATCATAATATAAACAAACACCAGAAAAGTTACTTTTTATGTTTTGTTTACATAACAATTGTCAAACATATGACCATAACATACTGTTTATGCGATATTTCTTATTTGTATACGGACAAAGTCTATCTACATTTTGGTGTTATTTCTGTTTGTGGCGGTTTTTGACGGGTGGAGATATTTTCACAGGATACCCACCGCCAAGGCCAACCGTGTCTTTAAGGGGGTGAGTGCAGTTGGAGTTTTCAACGTGGATCCCCAACGTGCGCTATATAGACACGTCCCTGTTCGGCATAGACTAAATAGTTTTGGTCTTCTGATAGTGCATGATTCATTTTTGTGTGTGGCCTAAACTGGCGCGATCGCATGCTGATTGTCCGTTACCCGAGTACTGACGAGCGCGCATACAGTACCATTGATCATGTTATGATCACAGTAATTGGTGACACAAGACGTCACACATTTATCTACACAAATCTACACCAATGTAAACGCACCCTAGGCAATGTAAAGCTTATCACCATATCTCTTAACACCGTGGCCTAATTCAAGTTGATTAGTCTCTGCTTTAGTGGACCATATTGCATATCAACGTTTGTTTTCATTGGGCTAGACTATTTGTGACTGATTTATTATTCATATAATATATGGGGCATCATTCTATATCATGCAATTAAACATCTATAACTCAACATTATGATACAAGTGAAGCCTCTTCTCAGAGACAAGACACTAAGCTATTTGGTGATTGGAGGTTTGTGTGAAATTATTAATTACTCTAGCAGTGCTTTGTTGTTGTTTTAATGTAATACTATATGCAACATGATTATTAGATCAATAACATGACTAAAGTGCACGTAATATACAGAAAACAACAATATACATATAAGCATCACAATATCACCATCACCATTACCATCATCATCATCGTCGTCGTCGTCGTCCCCATTGGTATAGTATCATTGTCATCGTTATTCAACATGCAGTTCTCACACTTTAAAATGTCATCTGATGGTATTAAACATCACTGATTTGTAAACTTATTCAGCGCATCAGGATTTTCATAAATAGCGATGTACGTTCCACAGTAAAGACAAGAAAAAGACTTGTACCCAACAGTTGATGAAATATGTCGGTCCAATACATGCATATTGCTGATATTAAAAATTTGAAAACATATTTTAAAAGGCATGATTGGCGGGTACACCATGCCCTATTGTACCTGCTGGTAAAATACGGCGCATGGTATGGGTAAAAAAAAAACTCTCCAAAAACAACACATCAAAAACAACATATGCACGCTTTGCATAAGCTGGGTAAGATACTTTTCAACAAAGAATTTCAATTCAGTGTATTCTGTTAATCGATATGTATAGGTTTTACAGACAAAATTTATATGACATGAAGATATTTCATTATGACATATAATAACAATAAATTTCACACGAATACATAAGTGATTAGATATTTGGGGGGGGGGGGGGTCATGGAATATCAGTGTTATAGCCTGAAGTGGACTTGCCGAAAATATTCTGGACTTTCCTTATGAAGGTTGACAGATTCCTAATGGTTTTTTATTTCTAGTCTTAAAGAGTTCTGAGAGTTTGTGGGCATTCGGTCTTCTATAGAAATGTTTTAATGGTTATTCTTATGTGTAAAATGAGATAAATATGTTATGTCCGGCTCTCCTTAATTACGGGTTATTAAAACTACTTTTGAGCCTTTGTTGCAATATGTCGCATGAAAACCTACGACACGATCATTAAGAACGTTTATTATTAGTCTATCCCTGATATGGTAAACATCAAGCGCATTTGTCCCACAGTTTCCACACAGCTGGAAAACAATTATGACTTTGGCACGTTTCAGAGAAAGTATTTATCGACGCATATTATTCCTTTAACCCGTTGGCCATATACAACGTAAAGTAACACTTACATGTATTGATCGGCGGCGACACAGATGCAGCTAATCGCAGAACGAAGACGACAAGCGCTGTGTACAATAAATTATCCATTTTGATAGAATCAGTTGTTCAGAAACTTTAAAACAGAAATTTGGAATAATGTTATGCACAACACACCATGTCATCGCGATTACAACCGTGAAGTAAAAACATATATAAACTTTGTAAAGAAATGTGAAGAGACGAACAAGCCATTCATATCACGTTACATGCCTGTCGCTATTCGATGTCAAGCCCTTTTATTTTGTATATAATGCACATCACTATATAATACTAGGCAGGCGCTTTCTATTAAAGCAATTGAACGTCTGATAAATTTTATTTTCAATTAAATAACCTGCATTTACAAGGATAGTGGTCCATGTACGCAGCGAATTATCGTTATAGGCAGTTCAGCCATAACATAGCTGGTTTAGTCCTCGGTACGGCCTGATTTGTGGTCCATTCAAAGGGAAGTTAGCCTTTTTCTGGCTGGTCAAGTTTCTCAGCTACTGGCCAGCAATGTGTCGATTCTACATATAGTGTCCTAGGATGCATAGTACAATTAAACGGACACAGCTCATTTGAACATAGTTACATGAATCTACGTAAATTGGAACGAGGGACAATACAGGTCGATATATAGGCACATGTGCGCAAACAATATATATTTACAAAACAATCTGAAAAGTCCTGCCAAAATCATAAACAAAATAATGTTATGGCTGTTTTAAGTTTTGTGCACATAAGTGGGATAATTAACGCTCTTTAGTTTTACTCCAACACGAATAAACTAACAATTCCGAAACGCTCTTTATGCTTCCAGGCTGGTGAAATAGCTATTCCTACGTTTGTATCTATTACTCACAAAATCGCGGGCTAGTTCACTTCAACTTTCGTATTCAGTCTTTTAACATGTGTACATTTATATAGTATATATCCATAACATATTTACAATGATAAATGAATCACATGATATAAGACAGATCTGTCCTATTTCGGAAGAACCTTCAAAGAAAGCCACCGATGGCACAAACCCGGTCCGCCAACGGTCATGTTCAAGAACTATCACCATCAGAGGGTCGGGTCTCTGACCTCCACCGCTTTCCACGAACGGCGATTCCATGGTGCAATCACTGCACATAATCTACCCCACATCTATTATATATTTTGGAAGATCTGTCTGTCTGTCTGTGTGTGTGTGTGTGTTCGCGATGAACTCGAAAACGGCCGACCCGATTTCGATGAAACTTCGTATGTGAGGTTACTATCGATCGGGAAGTGACATAGGCATATTAATTTTCAGATCCGATGTCAACTTTTCACGTGCCGAGGTCAAATCTGTTTTTACGCCGTTTTGCGCTAATATATTTCAGTTCGGTGCTCACAAATCGATTCGATATAGCGCGAATAAAAAATTGCCAGTCATATAATTTGCACGGTTATAATCTGTGTTCCTCTTTCCAATGATGTATCACACGTAAAGTTTCTACCTTAATTATCGAGAAGAACGCAGGACCAATCTTCGCTCATCGAAAAACATTCCGTAAATATATTACGCCGTCAACATATCGTGATGTGATCGCGTTTAACTCTTAACCGGCCGATGTCGCGTTAACTCATCACCGGCCGAGGTATCCCCAAATGACATTGGGCAATATATATATCTCGGAAACGGGTGAAGCTATCGACTTGAAATTTGGTATGTGAATGTATCTTGCCCCGGATACGAATTTTATCGGGTCGCCGAGCCCGTGCGACGCCAGCTTCGCGCATGCGCAGACGAGATCTCGGAAACGGGTGGAGCTATCGACTTGAAATTTGGTTTTTGAATAGCCCGGACGAAGTCGGGTCACCTTCTAGTTATATATATAAAGTTATAAAATCAAATTATTGGTAATATGTAGTACAATGTAGCACATGCATTTATGAACATAGACAGATATCATACTTAATTCAGTTTAAAATGTTGCATTCAATCGTATATATATACATGTACGAATGGACCCTTTCCCTTAACAGTTTATAAACTAAGCAAATAATTGTGATCAAGCTCCAACTCCCATTTTGGGGCGCGTCGCTGCATCAAAATAGTCAACGCTTAGCACTAAATTGTGTCGTGCGCGTTTAATATAGAAATGTTCCTGTTGATTGGTTTGTGTCGCGCGTGTTTAATATAGATGTTACTGTTGATTGGTTTGACGTAGTCATTTGGGTCTTCGAGACGATTTCTTTTGTCTTGGTGTTTATGCAATTCGCTCCCAAGTTTGTTCTCACTAAGGGATATTTAAAATGGATTTATATTGTCAACATGTGCGTGTGTCATCTGGAGAGATGGATTTAGAACAGATAGTGTCGATAAGAACGTTACTTTTTATAATACTGATTAGTTCCAGGCTTCCGGTGCACTGATCACCACAGGTCCCATGAAAAAAACCCGACCCAGCCCATGCAACAACACTCAAACATATATTATTAAGTATTATTGGGGGCGGGGCCAATCTCGCTCCGGTGACCTGTGGAACTGATACAATCAAGACTGCTTTCACCACTCGCCGTGTCACGAGTCGTGTACACAAGAAGGAATGCAGTCATCATGTTGTCAAACACAATTTTGAATAGCCACCGTTTTGTTAGCAGTCGGCGGATTTTGTTTTGAATTATCTCCCCTTGATTGCACATCTAGGAGCACCACAGGCTGATTTATCTGGCCCATGCATCTAGTCATACATTTAGTCTCCATATCCCCTAGTTGGTCCATATGCAGTCATGGCATCAAACTCAGCATACCTTGAAACATGCTTTTATATGGCACACACCAGGATACGTGCATAAGTATGACAACGGTATACAGACCTGACTGGCGGAGGTATGTGCCACCCGACCAGAAAGGGAATAAATTGCGACTTGTATTTCCTGATATGTATTCACTTAGAAAATCGAAGGTGATCAGCGAGCTGCTGGAGTATATAGATTTAACACCATATTTACCATTGTTCATCTCCAAATTTTCCAAAAAACATTTTAATTCTCAAAAGAATTCATATAAATTGACAAAATATGTTTGGAAATATATGTCAATCATAATAAGATTAGCCCAGATCAGTTAAGTTTAGTTAAGAAAAAATATATTATATTCTAAAAAATCCTTATTTTTCGCATATTTTTCGCATACAATTCAAATGTTCGCCCAAACATATCATGCTACAACTGGGTCTATGCCTTTACATTCAAAAACTGTCACAAGGAATATGCTATTACATCAACTAAATTTCAATTTGCAAGTTTTAATTGTTTATTGGAAATATTTGATGATGTTTTCCCTACCCCAAAATTCATGATTTTAGAATATTTAAAAACAATTACCAAAAACGCATAGTGCAGCGGCCAAATAGAAAAAGAGCTCTAGTTTTCGAGATATCCTATCCACGGTAGAACAAGTTGAAACCAACTTTTTTTTAAGAAGAAATATACATTGTTCACGAAAATGATAGTGCAAAAATAACGGAATCGGTGGTTGTTATTGTCAAATCAACGATAAACGATATCCACCAGTGACTTTTCTCCAGAAATTAACGATGTTGGTAAGGCGAGCCCTGTGACTAAGTCCGAACTTATTTTCCAACAATGTTGGTGCTAAAATTATTACATCATACCACATCTCTGCTTGACAAGAAAAAGGTGTTGGTTAATTTGGATTTTCCTGCCATTTGGAGAAGAAACATTTATTTTTTTCTGAGAAATCGCTCTTTTTCACAGAGATATTGTTTTCAAACATTATCATTCAAACGGATATTGCAATAATGCCGACATATTTAATCCATATGATGTAGCAGTTATATGACAAGCATACATGTATGTAGAAAGAAAACTACTCAATTTGCATCTGACAACCACCATACCCTTCCAACATACTCCCACATAACCCAAATCGTTCCATATGAAACTACCTTATTTTGAAACACCTATCAAACCGGCCCACCATGTGAGTATACTAATACACGCGATAAAAGTCAACCAATTTAAACCTGAAGTCCCCATTTACATGAAACAATTTGTTTTAAATCACTTTCACAGGATGGACATTGTCACAAGTGAACCGGAAACGTGAACCGACTTCCAAAAGCTTAAAGCTTGTTGTCGAATCCCTTTCACTTCATATTTTTTGTAATATATAATAACTAAAATGGAATAAATACCGTGAATGTTTACACTAAATAGCGCTTATCACCTTGATCAAACTAGTTTGTGAGATATAAAATACAATATCCATTTTTTCCCTATATTTTGGTCGAGTTGGAGGGACACCAGCAATCACTATGGCAGCAACAATGATTTTGTTCTGTGTTTGTATATATTATATGTCGTGTATAACAAATACATCAATTCTACAAAGTCGCTATATATTCATATAAAACTAGCAGGTGGACCCGACTTCGTCCGGGCTGTTTCCCCTCTGCTTTTCGGCGAATTGCGCGATTTGACCTTGAATTGTCCATTTTGAAGGTCAAGTTCAGGTGGGGTCACGATTTGACCCGTCCAAAACACTGCCCGGACAAAAGTACCCGACAAAAGTACCCGTCGAAATCCATCCGGTTTTACCCAATTTGACCTCGAATTGATCATTTTGAAGGTTTTGACCAAAAACGTGTTCTGGTGAGGGGCGGTAGCGAAAATCCAATATCTCGAAAACCGTTCAAAATTTCTGCCCAGTTCTTTCTACACATGCTGTCCAGATATCTACTGAGCCATATGATTTATATCGTTTGTCATGTTTTGTTTATAACAAATATTACAGTACTACAAAATCGATGTTAATGCATGCAAATTACCCGTTATCAATATAATATGTTGTTGTAACCACTGTGGAGGATCTATTCCTAGAAATGTGGTGCTCTACCAATTTGTTTAGCAATTTTTATCGTGACATTCCGGTGCTTTACTGGGGATTTTTTATTTTCGCAGCACAAAAATGAAGAAAAATTACAGATTATGTAAGTATATCGCAGGTTTCTTTTAACCAATGGATTATTTATATTGATGTTCACATTGATATGTGAGAAAATGTAAGAAATCCCATAGGAATGCCCGTAAATCGACATTTTATAATTATATTCCGATACTTTACAGAGTGCTCAGTGCTCTCCCAATAGTCAAGTGCTCTCCCCAGGATCATGTATTGTGCTATAACAAGCAAAAAAGCGAATAAATACTAAATATCATGCATTGGTTAGGCAGGTTAGGGGGTAATAAACTTAATATGTTATTTTGCGTCGCATATACGTCCATAAAGGCGTGTCACGTGATATGGCGGCCCGATAGGTAAACTTTTCGATCTTGTGTCGGGGAAAATCAACTTATGACGATCATAGTGTGATTAAATCGACAAAATCGGTGTTGTAATGATCAGCAATACATCGGACATCAGAGCGTGATAACGTCGAGATTGTAGCCATCGACTCAAGTTAGTAAATTGTAATTTTACCCACGGAGGACTGATATATAAATTGCCCAATTTCGTGCTATCGAAAATGTCAAAAAAAGACAACAAGCGTAGTACCACAATGAGCTCCACGTCAAGTGCAGACGAAAGCATGACCGGTGATGTTCCTAAAGTTAATAAGGCAAAACAACCACCAACTTTACCGAGCACGAAGAAGCAAAAAACTCAGGTCCAGGGCACAAATCAAACCACCTTGAAATTCGGTCAGGACAAACCAAAACAAGATGACACAAAAGGTAAATCAATCGAAATCATCCTTTCCGAAATCAACATGAAACTCTCAAATGTGGTAACAAAGGATGATTTAGCAACAAGTTTAGAACCATTGGTTAAGAAAGTAGACCTAGATTTGGAAATCCAAGGAGTAAAATCTGACTATGACAAAAAAATAAAAGATGTGAGAGATGAGTTTGTTGGTGAGATGCATGACATAAAACTGAAAATGGATGAATATGATACCAAAATTACCAATCTAAACAAAGATGCTGACACTAAATAGAGGAGCGGCCAAATCCAAAAAGGGCCTAGTTTTCGAGAGCGGCCAAACGCCAAAAGTGGTCGGATACCCCTACCCTCGGTAGAACAAATTGAAACCAACCTTTTCTGGAAGGTAAATATATATCATTTATGAAAATGATTCTTGGCCTTGCCGGAATTGGTGGCAGCTATGTATGGCAATACTATTTGTGAAGGTACCTACCGAAAAATAAGCCTGTTTTCAGCGGTTAGCCAGCTATACACAATTGGTTAAAAGTTAAGCACATCACCAAAAACAGAATGTTCTATTTGTTATTATAGGGTACATGGTGATACTAGATCGGAGCGTTGTTATTTTTTCTGGTTTGTTTGAGATTTCACGACGTCATGGTGGAGAATGTAACGTTATGCGTCAAAACATCATGACGATTCAGAGAAACTATCGCCCGTCAACTCTGTACAAAACTAGCACGCTGGATTGAGCTTATTTTATCATATATGTTTGGAAAGAATGGAGAATTTTTTACCCGGAGGTATTAAGTTTATTTTCCTGACCCTACAAATTTAGCAATACTAGGCAAAAACTTAACCCTCCCCCCAATATCATAAAATGTTATATATAGCCATCGCCGGGGATTGGATCCCAGAATGATAGAATAGAGCGTAGTATTTCCTTTTACTTAGTGCAGAACACACATAACAAGTGTAAAATGCAAATTTCCAACCATATTCACTATTAGATAAGTATCAAACTCCAAGATGGCGTCCAATATGGCATTCAGTTTTTATTTTAAGACTTAGTGAAGCGACTTACGAAACATCCTGCAAAGGAACGTCCCAAGTGGTAAAATGTATATTATTTTATTTTTATAGAATAGTATTTCATATGAAACATTAGTTTCACCAATACTACATCTTATCAATTGGAAAAATAAAAGTAAAAAAATTATTCCGCCGTTCAATGTCATAAAATTCGAACCAAAGTTGTCGCTTGGGATTGGAACCACGAATGATCGCATAATGCGCAGTATTTTGTTTTATTAAATGTAGAATACACATGCAAATTGGCCAGAGAAATTGCCATCCAAATTTGTTATTAAAAGAGTATCATAATCGAAGATGGCGTTCAATATGGCGGGCAATTTTAAATTCAAGACTTAGTGAACGGACATACAACAAATTCTGAAAAGAAATGTCCCCAGTGGTATATTATATATAATTATACTGACTACATAGAACATTTCATATCAAGCATTAGATTCAGCATTGATCTTTATTATCAATTGATGAAATAATTAGACAAAAACTTGATCACCCCTACAGTCACAAACTTCCACACAAATGGGCCACTGTGGATTGTAGTACAGGCCAAGAAGAAATGAGCATACATTTTGGATTTCATTTGTGCTGAATACGATAAAGAAACAAAAAGTTTGAAGTCACACCCACTATTGCGCCATAATGGCGGTCAATATGGCATTTAAGTTTAATGTCAACACTTGTAAACAACAGGTACGATATGCGGGCAAATAAACGTCTCATGTGTTATTACTTATGTGTATGTTTCCATTATTACATGGCAATTTATTGTTTGCGTGATGACGGAGACCAAAATGTGGTGGACAACTATAGAAACAAAAAATCAGACGAGCTTTGTCATGTCTCGAATTTATAACACTTCGTGAAAACAAATACGGGAAATCAGGACAAATGACGTCTCCAGTTGTATATATATAGTGTCGATTCATCACATTCATTTCATTACAATAGTCATATGAAGTAGTAGTTCTGTTATCAACATATCTTTTAATTTGCGAAATAATAAACACAAAACTCAACATTCCTCATATCGAAAGTTAAAACAATGTGCACAAAGGTATCTCTGAGAATCCTAACCAAGAATAAAACAACAAATGCGCAGTTGTAGATGTCATTTAGTGTTCACATGTATTTTTTTTACTATTAATTGTTTATTGTTTTATTATGAATTGTATTGTTAGCATATTGGTGTTTATGCAAATAAATCGTATCGTTTAGTGCGACATAATTATGTTAGAACCACACTCGCTATAAGATGGATCTCAAAATACAAGATGGCATCCCATAATTTAGATGTCATTTCAATTTTGCGAAGAAGTACAACAGCCAGAAAAAAGACTTCCTTTTGTGATGCTTTGCGCTGGATTTGTTGTTGAAGTACCAGTTGTTTTCAACAACCGTTCAAATGGTTTGCTCTGGTGCCGATAGTCGATAAGTTAACTTTTCAATAATACTATTTTGGAATAGAATAACATTAACATATATGTTATGTTCATAAAGATGAGCAACATTTGCTTTTATCAATCATACAAATTACATGGCTCTGATGGCTTACCATTCAATTAACGTTCAGTGACTAAAGGTTAAACATGACTCCAGTGACGAGATGTTTATAGAGACAGATGGATCTTAGAAATACAATTATTATTCCCATATTTTCATTTAATGAGTCATACAATGTGATGCTATGCATTCACAGCAATGGGCACTTGAGCATGGCATGTCCAGGTTTTCTTGAGAAACAAAAATGACTATTCTGGGTGAACAAGAACACAACACTATACACCAGTGATTTTTAGTTGATTACATCACATTGACATACACTCAGTTACGTGTATCCCCATAACACACCAGATCGACGACGAAGGTGTTATAAATCCCGATCAGTAACACTGATATGAGGTCCATGTTAAGTGAAAACAACTTTCGAATATCTGCCAGTTTGGGGCTAGGTGGCTTATGTATGGACTGAGTATATTGCTTCCGCGGTAAGATCGGCGCTGTCTTTCCGCCACCCATAAGAATACAATGTATTTTGTGATATGGCCTAGTCGCCATAGACCAAACCGTAAACACAATTTGGATATCTATATATCAAGACTAATGACGAGTGTCTATTGTTAATTGCCTATTCCCGTCGCCATTTCAATTGTGTTAATAGCCTACAGATTTTCATTACTTACCATTTTATCCATTTCAAATGCCACCAGACTCAAAAGAACCGTGGATAAAACAAACGTTTTAGTGACATTCTGGTTTGCTTGTGAGTTGCGTGATTATGATTATAATCTAACGGCAATCATAAATGCAACACCAGTGTGCATGTTCAATGGAGATTATCGCACTATGACCTATGTATCAATAAAATGTATTAGCATGAGAGATTGCTATACATGTATAGTCAGGACTCACATCCCTAAGAACTAATACAGATATGATATCCGCCGGAGATATAGAAGATTGAATTTTAATTAGTCTAGCCCGGAAACTCAATATCTTCTGTTTGTAACATATATGAATCCGATTGACATTCACAACCATTTAACTCACAAATTAGTCGGGACTAAAATATCAATGTACGGAAAAACATGCACATCAAGCAACATATGGCGAGAACAACTTATATTCATAGGTATGCGGTGTTGCTTTCTTGTTTGATGCTGAGCCGAAACTCGAACGATTATACAAAGCAGCAACCCCTCGATCACTATAACGCCTATTTATAAACCATTGTACACTGATTGCATTATATGGACATTGTGGTCCCATGTTATGTCATTAAAGAGCATTTTGTGTGTGCGATGATGAATTTCGTGTATCGTTAATAGGTATTTACTATGATGTGTGAACTTTGATTGCTCGTGGACTCATATCCAACTTTGGCAAAACCAGAGATCGATCAGATATCTTATTTCTGACTGGATTTCAAAATGTATGCCATTTTTGTTTTTTGCGTTACTGCATAAAACAACAGATGGTTATTCTGTTATTTAATGTTTCATGTGGCCAAAACTGTTGCAAGGCTCTCTGAAAATGTTGGTGAAAATTCAAAAGGACATGTTAAGGAGGACTGCACATTCAAGACTATCACAATATATTAATGATAGCAATATGTTAGTATTGAACATTACAACATCACTTCGTACCGCATAGAGTGCATGATTATTTGTAACGGTCAATGACCATCCTCTATTATTACCAGTTGTCTACATATTGTTTATTCTTTACTTACTTAACGTCCCAAAATGACATCAAATGTGTCAAACAATAGTCAAATGTGCATTGGAGATCAATACACGATACACGATTAGGCAAATTAAACTATTTAAGTCATTCTCGGAATTTAACTAAGTGTTTTTTTATTTTTGGTAGGTTTGTCTTTCTCCAAATATTTGATATAAAGTTCCTGATAATTGTTAAACAAAACACCCTAAACATTCAACAAATTCAAATTTCCATCCAGTATTAATCCTGGGGTGTGACATTTGGAACCTGATGTAGGATACCACAAAACCAATGGAAAGACACGGCTTACCCGCCCTTACGGAGCTGATCGACCAATTATGGAAGTTAATTTGAAACAATCACGTCAAAGCTTTATCTGAAAAAAACTGTCTTACTACCATCACTCAAACACAACATATCGACGTCTAATATAAACACACAATCTAAACAATATATCGCTTCAAACTGCCGTATGATACATTTTGACCGTCTTCCGTATTCATTGTTCGCAGCGTGTTGGCATTAAAATTAGCCGTCATATTGGGCGTCATCTTGGATTTTGGTTGTCTACTAAGACCAGATGTGGATGCAAATTTTACATTTTATGTTTCTTCGTTGTATTCAACACAAAGTAATTCCGAACGATTTGCTTAATTCTTTGCATTCTGGACTATAGTCACAAGTGCCGCCACCATGTGGACGTTTGTGACTGGGTGTTGGTTACGTTTTTGTTTACTAATTCTCCAACTGATAAGATAGACTAACGGTGAAACTACTGTACCCTATGAGATATCGTCTATGTAGTCAATTCAATGATATACAATATGCCACAGGGGACGTTCCATTTTAGTTTGTTTGTATGTGCGTTCGCTAAGTGGTACAATTAAAATTGGACGCCATATTGGACGCCATTTTGTTGTATCATACTCTTCTAATAGTGAATATGGATGGAAATTCATACCTGTCACTTCGTATGTGTGTTGTCCATTAAATAAAACAACATACTGCGCATAATGCTATCACTCGTGGTTCCAATCCCAGTCGATAACTTTATTTCGAATTTTATGACATTGGATGGAGGGATACAGTTCTACCTATTAGCTTACCAATTGCAAAGATGTATTAATGGTCAAATTAATGTTTGATATGAAATGTTATTCTATGTAGTCACTACGATAATATAGATTTTACCACTGGGGACTTTCCTTTTCGGGATTTTTCGTATGTCGCTCCACAGAGTCTTAAAATAAAAAACTGAAGGCCATATTGGACGCCATCTTGGATTTTGATACTCTTCTAATGGTGAATATGGTTGGAAATTCGAATTTTACATTTGTTATGTGTGTTATACACGAAATAAAAGGAAATACTACGCACTATTCTATCATTCTGGGATCCAATCCCAGGCGATGGCTATACTCAGCATTTTATGACATTGGGGAGGGGTAAGTTTTTTCCAATTAATTACAATATTTGTAGGTATAGGGTAATAAAATTAATACCTTCGGGTAGAAAATACTCCATTCTTTCCAAACATATATGACAAGATAAGCTCAATCCAGCGTGCTAGTTTTGTACAGAGTAGACGGGCGACAGTTTCTCTGAATCGTCATGATTTTTTGACGCATAACGTTACATTCTCTACCATGACGTCGTGAAATCTCAAACAAACCAGAAAAAATAAGAACGTTCCCATCTAGTATCACCATGTACCACATAATAACAAATACAACGTTCTGTTTTTTGTGATGTGCTTATCTTTTAACCAATTGTGTATAGCTGGCCAACCGCTGAAAACAGGCTAATTTTTCGGTAGGGTACCTCCACAAATAGTCTTACCATACATAGCTGCCACCAATTACGGCAAGGCCAAGAATCATTTCCATAAATGATATATATATACCTTCCAGAAAAGGTTGTTTTCAATTTGTTCTACCGAGGGTATGGGTATCCGACCACTTTTGGCGTTTGGCCGCTCCTCTAAAAGATGATAAGATAAGATTCCTACAAGATAGATGCATATCCCTAGCTGAAAAAAATAATCAACTAGAACAACAGTCAAGAAAGGAAAGTGTCAGGATATATGGTGTTGATAATGATGGACCTGATGAAACTATTGATCAGTGTGAACAAAAGGTATTGAATATTCTGAAAGACAAGTTGAAAATGAACTTAAAGAAAGATGACATCAGCATTGCCCATAGGCTTGGTAAATACTTCACAGGCCAGTCCAATCCAAGAGGTGTAATTGTTAAATTCTTATCCAGGAGAATCAAAAATGAGGTTATCAAAGAAAGGAAGGCATTGAAAGGATCATCTGTGGTGATAAAAGATGACTTAACCCAGTGGAATTCAAATATGATGAAAAGGGCTAAAGAATTGCCAGGAATAGCAGACTCTTGGGCTTTAAATGGCGAAGTATATGTGAAATACCATGATGCATCCAAGAAGTCTCAAGTGATCAACAAACTTGGTGAAATTAACCCCAGCTATTAAAAGTACAATTCTATTGAATATTGACCCAAATGCTGACATGTGTTTCTATTTAAATGATATTTTGTTGCAAATGATCCATAGGTAATGACAATATTACTTATATATGTGCATAGTAGAGCAGTTGAAATTGTATGTTTAAACTGTAAACCCCATTGGTAAGCCCCTTGTATAAAGACACAATTGCTATTTCATACAATTAACTCAATGCTACTCACTATTTGGCATATACAACAAAACAGTAAATAGCATGCAAGTCCAGAGTAAATGCACACTCAATCTTAAAAATAATAAATATAAACAATCAAGTCATGACATTTTTCTTAATAATTTGAAGCATATGTGTGGAGGCCTATATTTCACCCCTTCCCTTGTTTCCACAATTTGTTGAAGATGGTCTACCCCCTAATTCCATTACTCGATTGCCAAAATAATCATCATTTATATGCCTTCTAAGTTGTGGCATAATGTACCAATTTATCCTAAAAAATTTACATTGAAATGTAAAAAAAATAAAAAATATATTAATAATTATATATATATATATATATATATATGTATGTGCGTGTATATATGTATGTATGTGTGTATATGTGTGTGTGCACAAATATATGTGTATATGTATGTATATGTGTGTATATATATGTGTATATGATATAGCAAAACATATTTCACCCCCTCCCTTGTTATCACAATTTATTGAATATGGTCTACCCCACCCCCAATTCCCTTGATCTATTGCCAAAGTTTGCCAAAATAATAACCATCTATAATCTAGTCAAATTGTGGCATACTACTCCAATATATTTCACTCCTTCCATGTTTTCACAATTATATGCATATGGAGGCCTACACCCCACCCCAATCCCTTAATCGATTGCCAAAACAAAATAATCATCCACATGCTGGTCAAAATGTGGAATAATATTCCAATTTACCCTAAATTATTACATTAAAATAAAAAAATATATATATGTTACCAAAACATATCCCCCCTCGATCCCTGTTTTCAAAATTTGATGCACATGGAGGACCACCCCTCCCCCAAATCACCTAATCGATTGCCAAAATATTAACAACTTATATGATTATCAAATTGTGGCATTTTGTCCAAATATATTTCACTCCTTCCCAGTTTGATGCAAATGAAGGCATACACTCACCCCCGATTCCCTAACCGATTGCCAAAAAAATAGTTATTATGCTTGTCAAATTGTGGCAAAAATAAACCAAATTACCCTAAAATTATTACAAAGAAATATAAAAAATCTACTTTAATAATTTAACAAATCATTGCAGCCCCTCTCCAATCCCATTTATGCATGGGGGCGGGGTCAGGCCATGGCCGTATTAAGGTACGGTTCCATACGCTAAGTATGCCACATCTACTTGACATCATGTCATTGATGTCTGTATTTTAATACAATATGTAGTGAGATATTATTATTATTCGTATACATGTATATATCAAAATAATCGCCACTTGTTAAATGTCGCAAATCTTTCATTTTGTGACTGTCTGACCAACGTTTTTTGTTATTATTTGAAAACTTTCGATTGAATAAATCCATAGTTTGGGCGTCGCATCCCATCTCAGAATTAACCAGTAACATCAACTTTATCCGCGTGTCACAATAATATTAGCTGTACACGGCCGCGTTAATAAGCTTTGTCAGTTACCGAAAATGTGTGAAAACATACAGAACAAACACACGCAAATGACTGTGTTGAAATTCCTGACCAACTAACCGCACACAGTAAAAACTGGAACCTGAGTGTGCACGAGCAGGTACAATCATCCCTCGTGATCCCCGTGATACTCATCATTCGTAACTTTACCTGTATTCGTAACCTAGAAATATATACCGTTGTGACCGAAACATCCTGCGTACTCATACATGCATGCTCACTCAAGAATCGAAATGAAACATAAAGTTCTATATCGCCATATATGGGCTACATGTGTTATATATATTCACGATTCGATGTATGATTTCGATTATTTCCATATCTATATATAGTTTGAAAATGCACGCACGGGAGACACACACAACAAGAAGCTTATTGAACAATATACCCAAAATTGTTTATAATATATCTCGAATTGCCGTCTTGTTCAGATATATATCTTTTTATGATCGTCACAGATAGAATGCTTTCGTGGAGCAATTATGGTTTAATGTAAATATAAATGTGATCAATCAATTAATTCATTAATCTCTGAATCAATATCAATACGGCGGAATTGCGAGGTATTTTTCGGGATTTGGTTGGGGACCTGTCTTGTTGCCATTCATCGGAAAGCTCTCGGCGAGAGCTTACCAATGAATGGCGGCGGGCCGTGTTTCCTACTGACTCCTGAGAGGTGTTTCGTAGTTTTTCTGTGGTTGTGGGAGACTAGCTTGAGAATCACTGTAAGTTCCACCAAAGGTATAAATAAATGCTCCACGCTTCGGACAAATTAGTACCATCCGATTGCTCTACGAAAGGTTTCTGTCTGAAAATCTGTGTGAAACATCAGATCCACCTCGACCAAGATCGAACAGTTTACTCTATTTGATTCCTGTTATTCAATATGTATTATTTTGTGTTATCCGTTCATGACCCTCGGTTGGTACCACATATATGTTACGATGCGAAATCCAAAATACCAGACATCCGCAAGAAACTACTATTGAATTCAATAGTTCGTCCAAGTATGATATGTAAACAAAATAAATCGAATGATATCGATGACTACGGATATAATCCGATTGAGAGAGATGATTCATATAATTTTGTTGCAAAATACGCTACATGTGATAATGACGATATCGATCGCGTATGCAGTCCATTTGACCTAACAGACCACTCTTGTAGTTACCATGCCCCATCAGACCTCGATGTATAAAAATGTACTTTATCCCTACTAGGCCTCAATTGGCGTAGCCTTAACGCAAATTGGGACTCGTTTGTTGCATTAATGACTCAGATCCAGCAACCAGGAATTTTTTTTTATATATTGGCTCTCACCGAAATTTTCAAAATACGGGAAAATTATAGTCTACCGGGTTACCATAAAATAGAGTATAGGACACGACCCGAATTCGATGACGGCAGAGGGGGTATAGGATTATTTGTCAAGAATACCCATTCTTGTAAAATACGTGATGACTTATCAATATTTATCCCACATGTTATCGAGACATTATTCATCGAAGTAAATGTAAGTTCTAAATCAAGTTACATAGTAGGTTCTATTTATAGGCCAAATTCAGCCCCTCTGGCAGACCTGGACACTTTTGTCTCTGAACTTACCACAATAATGGAATCAATTAAGAAAACAAACAAGCGTGCTTATCTGATTGGTGATTATAATATTTATCTTCTCGGCTTTGAAACTCACACAAAAACGAGTAATTTCATTGACACCATTTTCGAAAACGGGTTCATGCCGGTAATTACTAAACCAACAAGAGTAACCGACTATTCAGCTACACTAATAGACAACATTTTTACAAATAGCGTGGTGAAAAATAATAAATCAGGAATTATACTTACCGATGTTTCGGATCATTTCGCCACATTTTATGCGGAAATGTTCACAAATCGCGATGATACCGAAACTATAACTCAGCAGAAACCGATCAGAATATTCAGCGAAAACAATATCTCAACCTTTAAAAGTATTCTACAAACCGACTCATTTGACAGTGTATATAACAGTTCATCGGCCAATCTAGCATATGATAACTTCATGAAGGTATATCTCGATGCATATAACAAAGCGTTCCCATTAGTCGACTCCAAACCATCAAAAAAATACGTCAAGAAACAACCATGGATGACGGCAGGTCTCCTAAATTCCTCTCTACATAAAAATAAACTATACGTAAAAAAAATTGAAAAACCCAACGGATTTTAATTCTAAAAATTACAAGGAATACTGCCAATTATTCAATACGATGAAAAGAAAAAGCAAAAATTATTACTACACTGATGTGTTACAAGCAAATAAATTCAACAAGAGACAAACGTGGGCGATATTGAAAGATGCATTGAATTTGACCAACAATAGACCCAAAATTCCATCGAAATTACGTCACGGAAACTGCGATATATCAAATCAGACGGATATTGCCAAATCATTCAATGACTATTTCTCCCTAATCGGATATAAAACAAGCACCGAAGTTCCAGTTAAATCTGGCCATGACTTCTCACAGTACCTAAAAGAAACTCACGCTGATAATTTCTTCATTCGCCCAACCGACATGGACGAAATAGTATCAACCTGTTCATTATTACTTGGAAAAGGAAGCACCGATGTAAATGATACAGTGTATATCAACCAAACTAATGAAAGACTCGAAACAATATCCGAAACTGCAAGCGCGCTAACGTATATATTCAATATGTCATTTGAAGAAGGAAAGTTTCCCACAAACATGAAGGTTGCAAAAGTTATACCCGTACATAAAGGAGGATCGCACGACTTGATTGAAAACTACAGGCCGATAAGTATACTACCAGTGTTTTCTAAACTCATCGAAAAACTAATGCAAAAACGACTAACCTCATTCATGTCGCGATTCAACATACTGCATAATCACCAGTATGGTTTCCGCAAAGATCACTCAACTATTCACCCTTTGCTACACCTCTTACACTCTGTTGTAGAAAATAATGATAAGCCAACGAAAGATTCAACACTTGCGATTTTGATAGACTTATCAAAAGCATTCGACACCATCAGTCATGATCTATTACTTAGCAAAACTTGAATACTACGGTATTAGGGAGGTTTCTAACAACTGGTTCAAAAGCTATTTAAATGAACGGCAACAGTACGTAGAAATAATGGGTGAAAATTCAAATATACAAAACATTTTATGTGGTGTACCTCAGGGATATTACTCGGACCCATGCTCTTTTTACTATATGTTAATGACATGCCCAACTGTAGGTCACTCAACATGTTGTCATTCGCGGATGACACAACTCTATATATTTCTGGCAATGATGGTAATACCATACAAAAAGCAGTGAACGTCGAGTTAGGAAAATTATCAACTTGGTGCTGCTGTAACAGACTTTCGATCAACACATCAAAAAGCAAATATATGCTACTTCACCCACCAATGAATGACAATAAGTGGTCGCGATTGAAGGTAAAATTAAACAATAAGCAACTCATTAGAGTTGGTAATAGGTGTCAAGAAACTTCTTTAAAATTCCTGGGCATTTACATAGATGAAAACCTTACTTTTAAAACTCATATCTCAATGCTTAACAAACGAATAAAACATGCATTGTTTGCTCTAAACAAGGTCAAACGTATTCTTCCCAAAACTGCAAAAAAACTCTCTACTACGCATTAATTCACAGCTATCTAACATACGGACTTCCGGTATGGGGGCATTCGGTTGCTGCAAATTCAATGACAACTCTCCAAAAAAGATCAATTCGCATATTATGCAACAAAAATTATAGAAGTCATACAGAACCGTTATTTAAAAAAGAAAAAATATTGAAGTTTAGCGACCTTTATCGTATGCACTGTGCCCAATTTATGTATGACAGGACAAAACTTGTACTACCCAGATCATTTTCCACTTGCTTTGAATACTCTCGTGGAATAACTACGAGACAAGCCAAAAACATTAGAGTAATAAAACCGAGAATAAAATTTACGGCATACCTCCCAAAACACTCATTCCAAGATATATGGAATTCAATCAATGCACAAATTAGAAATTCAAAGAACAGATTCATATTTAAAAGATGTTTAATAAAAAATATGTTGTCAAAATATGCTGAAGTTATTAACTGTGGAGACGCGTATTGTTTTGATTGTAACAACACGTTAACATAGTAACTCTCACAAGTCTCACCTAACCTGGTCGAAGATTTACCCTTTTACCTACGTATTTACTTATCATTATTTGAAGAATGTCAGACTATTATCTCATATAAAAAAATCACTAAAAACCCGTCGAAGTAAAAGGGTATGAGATATACAAAACATAATTTGATCAACGCTTATAGAGCGACCAATAAACCAAACTCATAAATACATTACTATATATACACACTCGGACACACCCTCATACATGTGTGTTTTCCACCTTTCTCCGGCTTAAATCTTGCTTCGATGATAACACGATTGCACTAGACAAGCGAATTAATAGGTGGCACCAACCGAGGTGCGTGAACCAATACGGATAACCGCTATATACAATACAATATATTCATCTATGAACTCAGGGGACAACAGGAAGACGGCCTATATTGGCCATGTCGCCCCCTGTGCAATAATAATTTATGTTATTTGTGATTATGTGTATATTGACATGATTTATTGCACAAATAAAATATTCATTCATTCAAAGGCATACTTTCTTCGCTTAATCACGTATTTCAGGGGTAGCAAACGCAATGGGGAGTATATGAATGAACTATGTAATCTATAATTATTTCCATGTGTTCTATTGGATATAACTGATAACAAACGCTCAATTCTTGTTCAGGAAATGATTGTCGAACGTATTTTTATTGTGTAACTGTAATTGTGGCCAATCGGAATAACGATTATTCAACTCACAAAGCACCGGAATGACTCAGTAAACCACCGGAATACACATGTAGACCTATGTTATGGTCGTTTTCTTCGATTTGGTATGTTATTAATGATATTTTCATGTTGCATTGACTACAGGAATGTATTGAGGAATAGGCGTTCAAAGTTACAATATACAGTATTCAGTATTAAGTCAGTAATATGCCGTTGAAGTGACGAATTTCCCCAAAAACGCAAAATATCGAGGAATTTATTTATATTACTGGGCAGTATGCCAATATAGTGGCATAATATTACAACATATATTACTTACCTGCTTTGCCACGTCCATCCCGTATACATTCGTCCAATATTTGCGTTTAAAACATTACTAAAATGCGTGTTTATTACCCACGCATGTCATCTCTGTCGCACAATGAGCAAAATGTGAAAGAACACCGGAATATTTACTCGCTAAGCACGTAAATATTGCTCGGGAGAGCACCACATTTCTAGGAATAGATCCTCCACAGTGGTTGTAACCGGGTGTCTGAAAACCTGAACACATCTGTAATCAATTAAACGGTATTTCTGGACCAACTTTTCAGTACAGTACTGGGTCCCATTAAGATCAGTTAAAACATGTTGTAAAGTCGTCATCAAACATGTGTAATTTTTCGACAAAAACACGTGTTTTGGAGAGGGGTAGCTGACATCCAGTATCTCGCAAAGCGTTCAAAATTTCCGTTAACTTCTTTCTGCATATGATTATCAGATAACAAATATACCATATGGATTATATCTTTCGGCATTATTACAATATCCATTTGAATGTTGATGTTTGAAATAAATATTTATGTGAAAAATAGCGATATTTCAGCAAAAATTAAATGTTTCGGTTCCAAATGGCAGGAAAATCCAAATTAACAAACAATCAGTGTTCGCGCTGTCGGTGGCCAAATTGGCCAATGGCCAATCTTGTTCGAATTTGGCTAATACAAATTTCATTTGACTAAACTTTTGGCTAAATTTGTTTACCCTAATTGGAGACGGAAAGTATGGAGCCGGGAAGCTAATTAAAAAGCGCTGAATACATGTAGATCGACGACTCGGTCCAGACGAAGTTAGGTGACGAAAGTATTTCGTACTTAGGAAATATCGTACCGTAACTGTCCAATAAATATACGGATGTTTGTTTATACGCGGTCGATGACACCGAAAATATAAACATGTACGCTTTGAAGAGAGCTGTTATCAGTGAGCACAATGAATAGGTGAATACCTAGTGATGATGCTCTGAACAAATGTCGAAGGAGAGTAAAACATGAAGGAAATACAAGTAACAACTATAGCCAAAGCAGAACAGTACATATTCTCCGCGACGAAAAATGTTTGACTTTGATTTTCACCGGGCTTTTTGCATGTGGTCGGATGTGAAATCCCGCCGCAGTTTGTATTAACGCTTTACATGAATTGATATGTCTGTGCGACATAACGCATACTTATATTCGTACACAATTGTTTTTAAAGTTGCTTTTTTTTGGTGTTTTTGTAGTTATGGTTTTATTCTGAGTAACAAATACAGTTTAAAAGAAATATTTTAGTCATTAATTGTGAAGCGCCGAGAAAATGAGGATTTAATTTGGCCAAAGTGTTTTTTAATTTGGCTAAATAACATTACGCCAAAGTTGTTTTCATTTGGCTAATAAAATTTTCATTTGGCTAAACTTTTGGCCACAAGATTTTTTCAGTCCAGCGCGAACACTGCACACAATGTTATCCAATGAAGTAGAGACATGGTATGAACTTGTGACCTAATTAACGAACTCGACCGTCTCCGACCACAACCCTCAGTGTGCTGCAGAACGAAAAATGTCTATAAAAATATAAAACTTACAAGGACTTACAAATTATCTTTTTCATTTCTGTTATTTGTAATTGACATAGCTTGTCACAAACCAAAAATCAACATTATTGACATACGATAATGTAAAGGACAATAAACGAAATTGAAATTCCCAACTACACCTTTTATCGGACTCGACCTCAGGATCGCGCTGTTTCAATTTTAAATGCGTCCCAAAAATTCCCAATATCTATAAATAAATACCCCAGCGTAAACTCCAGCGCCTATAGCCGAAACATATTGCCGAATAACAAGAATAACAACATAAAACAAGTGTTCTGACTGAATAGACGGATTACCAACAAATATAAACGTAAGTATATATTGCACATACACATTTGCCGATCGCAAGCGGGCTCTATTTGAGCGAACGACTCTTTTTGTAGATAAAACGGTCTTTTATCACTTCAGAAAATAATGCTCTTGCAAAAACGCCCTCTTCAAATGTAATTCTAACACATACATGTATACAGGATATATCCCACTACAATGCAACGGAAAGGCCGTTATGGTTGCAGCTTATATTGGCATTAACTGGGCTCGTGAGTGTTCACAATCTGAAAGTAGATACTATTTATATGGGTACCCCACTCGTCAATAACTGTACGCCTATTCGTGTACGACGTCAATCACCAGTCGCGACGTACAACATGAATCGTACAGTAATGATTTGTTCCGTTCGACCCATTTAAACAACATGAGGCCATTGAACTTATATATTCTGTCTGAATCAAACAATTAGGTATTCTTATTAACATTTAGTGACTTATATTCGACTCCGCATGTAACAGAAAGGTATTGGGGGGCTGTGTTATATTATGTGATGAAATTGTGTATACTTGCGGATTTACTAACAAACACTACAGTGCGTATATGTGCACCATCACCTTATACATGTATGTGCAGTGATGTGGCGAAGGAGCCTGACTTGGAGTGCCTCCTTGTGTACCACCATTCCGGTTGACCAGTCCCGAAAAGTCCAACAAGTGTGAGCTTCGAGTTGCATCTCCTGAATTGAAATTTTCCGACAGGGACTCACTGGCAAACGATTGGAGAAAAAACATCCCCCCCCCCTCTCTCTGCATTGGTAAATCCATCCAGTAGTTTCATATTGAAAATTTCCAAAATGTGGGCTAAATTTCACTCGGAAAATCTGCTTTCAATTGCATGATTCTACATGTATATTTGAAATCGGAGTCTCCATATTTTTAACTTAGCAGCTTTTAGACCCAATAAAATGGGGGGGGGTGGCATATAGCGCTCCAATATTACCAAGACCCTGGATGCACAACTTTTTATTTATGCCCACATTTTAGACAAGATATGTGCGTATTTTGACCTGGCCCACCGGTGATTTTGATATTTTTTAAATTCAAACATTTAATGGCATTTCTACTCGAAAGTGTACATTACCATACAACATTTCTAGTAAAACGGCCAGAATATATTGTTTATAACATAGCAAATTAAAGGCATAGCATTATTACGAGTAATAGTTGTGTGTCCGTCTGTGACGATTTATGACAGTGTCTCCAGTAAACCCACATATGACCACATAAGTAGAATTGGCTAAGATATGTCTGGATAAGACACACGTACTGTGTCACAATTGGGACCGACAATATCACAATTGTCAATATTCGTTGATATAATTGGAGGCACAAAGCTAGATCGATATGCTGTATGTTATGGTTCACTGTGCCTAAATATGTTTTCTGAGCACAATATCGATCAGGAAAGTATGTTACGTATGTGAAGTACCCCATTAAGAGAGATGGCATGAGCTGTTGATTTTGATTGTATATTTCAGTTTCCTATCGCATATCACTTCACAGAGAACGACCAGTGAAGCCCTGAGGTTTTATGTATTGCATTAAGTTTAATTGTACATATTATTTGAAATGTTTTTGATACTTATATTGAAAAGATTGAATCTCATCTCTCGAGTGACGGGAAACCTTGAGACGTAATGTGTATTACATGTGTTTATGTAGACCAGAAATCTTCAATTGAGTTATATGCTTTTCGATGATCTACAGCATGTACTTCAATACTAATGTCATAATATATTTTTTAATAGATCTCAAATAAAATTAAAGATATCAGCACGGTATCTATTGATTCAACATAGTTACGTTGGGTGCTTGAATGAGAACTCTTTTGTCTAGAAATCGCAAAACGGATGTAGAACGGAACAGTGCACGCATGCCTTCATTGTGATTCTGGAAGGTTACCAATAACCATCGGGGGGGGGGGGGACGTGTCTAATATGGAAAACTAGTTCATCTTCGTCTTTGTACACAAATGCCATCATCACGACTTGGCGTACATATTTCGGCAACTAGTGATCAGCAACTGAGCCAAGGTATAATGTACATTTATGATGCGAACATAACGGCCTTTCTGTTGCAATATAGTGAGATTTCCGACAGATTGTTATGTGTTAACATGGCATTTGATGAGGAACGTTTTGCGAGAAAGTTATTTACTGAAGTGATTAGAGGCCATTTTTATCTACAAAACAAGAGTCGTTCGCTCAAATGGAACATGCTGGCGATCGGCAAATGTGTATGTACAATTTGTTTTATATTGTTTTTATTGCTATTCTGCAATATTTTGATCTCAAGATATAATTGTCTCAACTCGGCGACAACAACTTCCGATCAGCTGTTTGTACGGTTTATACACTGTCATATTGTGCCATCAGCAGGCGGGAAATAGTTCGAAGACTATAGCCAGGGAGATAGTTCGGTCGCAGGATAATTGTCAAAAATACTTTCTGACACATGATATCGCATCATTCAATCAAAAGACAGTATGACCCCTCCGTGAACTATAGGTATATAATACGTCCAGTTTTCACATTCGGGGATCAATAAATGCCGATTAGTACTAATGACACTTGCATTGTTATACATGTATGTATATACTATACCATCTTGGGCACAAAGCGTTGCCCGGGTGAAGAACGCATAAGTTATTAGTGGCCCTTCGTCAGTTAAAGCAATAAATATTTATCTGTGGTAAATATCACCTCTTGCATGACTCTCCGAATAAAGTTACATCTATCTTTTAAGTTGACAATAAACGCTCTTATTAGTGTGCCTCAATAAATCATTTTGAGATCAATAACACCTATTCCCCGCGACATTCCCACATATTTGACATTTATGAAGCAATACTAAGCGATCTTTATTGGTCATGTAATGTATTAGTCCCCATTTAAGTTACATGATGTCAAGGGCGCCTATCCCATGACATTTCCCTGATGACCCATACTTATCAATTACCAATAATTACCAATTCAAGTCTCCTTCGACTCTCCGGACAAAGTAACATCTATACATTAAGTTGGTAATACACGTTCTTTAGTGTTAATTATGAGTCCGTCTTTAAATCATTTGAGGTCAACAGAACGTATCCCATGACAGTTTCGGCGTCATTTACTTTTATCCCACATGGTTAGAGTGAAAGACAACAACTGGAATGCGTTTATAGCTACCTGTTCAGAAAATCATAATTATTTACAGGAAGCCGATACAATAAATGTAGTAGTAACCAATACAAACATGTGGGTGACAATTTTTTGAGGCACAATAACCGCCTATACAGATGTAAACCAAAAGGGGGAGACCCCAATCGAACGCGTATGTCCCAAAACAAAAAACAGGGAGGGAGGGAGGGTTGTCAACACAAGCGACTGTCCTCAGCAAAGAAATAATTGGATAGAATGTTTAACGCAGTATAACTGCGCGCATCCCCAGGCCAAAGATATAGTTCCCATTATTCTGCTCTTCAAATTATCCCATTCGCTAACTAAATACCAATACTGCCAAAAATACTTGTACTTTATAATTATGTTTTATTTTCGTCTAAGTACTCCGCAATAGCAGTGTATAGCTTACTTATCTGAACTGTCATGCGGTATGATGTAGTGATAGATACGTGTGAAAGATCTCGTGATCAAACATGATTATGTTTGTACCAAATGTTTGGTTTAAGTTTACGCATCTATAACCCTGTGCGATAAAATACGTCGTTTTGTACGACAATGTTTTAACCCACAGGGTTAGAGTGAAAGACAACAACTGGAATGCGTTTATAGCTACCTGTTCAGAAAATCATAATTATTTACAGGAAGCCGATACAATAAATGTAGTAGTAACCAATACAAACATGTGGGTGACAATTTTTTGAGGCACAATAACCGCCATAGCCAAAGAGTGGCGTTTTTGCCGTACTCTTTGGCCCTGCCAAAACAAATTGAGCAGGCCGAGAGGATAGAGTCTGGAACAAACACCGAATTAAAGTCATTGCACATGGATGCCGATTCGTTGAAATGAATGAAAAGTCGTGAAAAATTACTGGCGTTGGAACCCCTACAGAAGGCAGCCGCCCAGTATGGGAACATAAATGTGTGCTACATAGCTAACACTAACGACAACTCAAAAAGGCTGAAACATCCGCAACCCCGACCTTTCCCAGAGGGCACAATCTCAAGCGAAGCTTTTCCTCAAAAACCAGAGACACCACCTCGTTCAAACGAACGCGGCATCAAACGGGTCACACGTCGAATGGCTGCCATAAACGCATTTGAATACCACCACACCGATATGGGAGTTAGAAAAACCCAGACCGACCATGGGAACAGAAATTTGTACCACCAAGTGTGTGGACCGAGACAACCCAAAAGACCGGGAACAGAAAATGTGTATGGAAAAGCTGAATTTAACTACAACCCAAAAATACTGAGTCATCCGCCCACCGACCTGTCCCAAAGGTAACATGCCCAAGCAAGTATTGTGATATAAACTCAGATACAACCCCGCTCATGCGAAGGTGGCATCAATGGGTCATATGTTCAAATGGAGGCTTAATGCATTTGAATACCACAACTGACAATAGCCACATTATGGCAAAGAACGATACGGTGAAAGTTGTTCCCCCCATATATTGGCAGTGCAAATAAAGGTCAGGAAGCTAATTTTGAAAAGACCAATTCCCGCAGGGGGAGGGGGCAACACGGCGGGTGAAAGATTTTATCACAAAACCCAGAGATACCACCTCGCTCATGCGTAGACGGCATCAATGGGTCATATGTCGAATGAATGCTAAAACACATTTGAAAACCACCACTGACTATAGCTACATAATCGCGAAGAACGTTACTGTGGAAAGTTGTGCCCCCCCCCCACATATATTGGTTGAGAAAATAAATATCAGGAAGCTAATTTTGAACAGACCAAACCAATTCCCCCAGAGGGGTGGGGGGAGGTAACACGACGGGTGAAAAATGTGGTCATAAAAGATTATTGTGATACGATTTTAAGAATCGGCGAACAATTAGTTATTATAATCTCAATTACTTCGCTTTTATGTAATGGGAAATATTAAGAATTTCAGCATTTTCAGGTACCAAGAACTTCCGCAAATTCTATTTGTTTCAAAATTGCAGATCATATGTCCCTGATATCATACCGGTATCGGAAGACCATGAGAAGGGACTTAATTTTACTTGATTCATGAAATTTGATGATTATTTTCAGTTAGAAAGACAAATACCCACTCATAATTTTCTAATTTTGAGAATTCCCATGTGATTCATGTTCAATGAAAAATTGGGCTAAGCCGAGTTCTGGGTCATGGTTTCATAACCGAGTTAAAGCTGACTTCCATCTCTCTTAACACTGACCCAATTTACGTTGATTGCTCCATGCTTGAGTGGACCACACTGGATATCAACAGTTGTTTCTATTGGGCTGGAATATTTCTGACTGCTTTATTTTTCATTATATTATATTGGGGTATGACACAATATTATGCAATTAAAAATCTATTTCCATATTATGATACAAATGAAGCATCCTCCCATAGAGCCAAGACAATAAGCTGTTTGATGATTGGAGTTTTGTGTGAAATTATTAATTATTCCATCAGTACTTGGTACAAAGACAATAATATTTTCAACCGCTAAAATGTATTAAAATCCATTGTTTTTGTTGTCAATTAATAACTGCTCAGATTATACATATAATGAAGGTGATGTACAATTCAAGATTTTTCGACAGATAGATCCGCGAAAATACTTTGTTGGAAATCTCCTGCCATGTTGGGCTGTATTTATACAAAACGTGCATCTCCATCTTAAGGGAACCGGCGGTGATAGCGGAATGGCTTGAGACGCAACTGGGCCCGAGACAGATGACGCATGAAGATAGGATAACTCTAAAAGAAAGTGATAATACGGCCAAATATCGTGATACTCAAATGATAATATCCGGCCATATTTCGGTGAACACAATGAGAAACACGTTTGGGGAAATAGGATGCCACAGTATAGACAGACCGAAATCGCTGGTCCGAGCACATGACTGGCACATGGAAACAAGTATATAGTCGACGACCATGTGGTAACATGTTGACAACACATCGAGACCTATTGATATATAGCACACGCGACCCGATCCAGAATACGATCGCGGCTCACGAAGTTTGGCGCGTCACGGAGAGAACACTGCGAGACATAGGGAGACACAATGAACTCTGATTTGAAGTTGGCAACTCACGGGACGTCATATGAAAGCTTGCGACGGAGATAGCCGGGAAAATGTGGACATGTTTAATGGATGGATCAGATATTACGTGGAAGTGATGGGTCCTATAGGTCTGTGTTTTCAGAATAGCAGCTTTCCGATAGTGTTTGGGGTATTCACTGGGATAGCAATCTGTGAGTGCTCGCGATGTCACTGTCGGATACCCGTTTAGGTTCGGACATTCCAAGATGGCGGCGCCAACTAAATCAGATAAACGGTAAGTGTATATATTGTCTCCAAGCAGCAATCATCGACATCTTTCGGTGATACACCTTGAAACAGTTATGTAGGAATTTGTATGCCCAACACATACGTAATACGCCTTTTGCATAACAGGCATGTGAATTGTTGTATTTGGCGTGTCAAGTCGTCATAATTTTTCGAAATTTTATCGAGGCGGCGAAATGTTCGCTTTTTCGTATTTTTCTGGTCCTGGGCCCATGCATCCGCAAATTGATGTATTGTTGTGGATAGATTAGGTCACCACACATCTTCGGAATGCAAATCCGGCGATATTTTTATTGTCTAACTCCGAAAAACGACCTTTGAAAATTTCAAAATGTTCAGGTTCGGATTCGCAACATTCGCGATGATTTTGTTCAGGTTCAGACACAATTTTCGTTCAGGTTTGGACAAATTTTAGTTCAGATGCATCAATACCTGACCTATAAATGACATGCCGGGGTGCAGTCTCGATCTTATTGTGCGTGTTATTAACGAACATGCACTGTTAATTTGTTATATCTAAATATGGTAGCTGAAATTTCCAAATATAGGTGGTAAATTCTCCGAATTAATGGGATAAAAGCCACAGTTGAATATTCTCGAGCAATGTCTACTGTAAACCAGCTAGTGGGAATTATTACATTTTACATATGAGCAACAGTGGTATTATACTTATCTTCTGAATATCGGGGATACATGGATATTTAATACCTAGTTCTCGATTTTGAACCCTGAGGCGGAGCCAAGAGGCTTCAAAAAGAGACATCCGGGTATTAAATCTCCTAGTATCACACGATGTTGGCGGAGCTAACGATTTTGTCCCACATGAATATCATGTGGTGTGCTTTTTATAGGTTATCAGGTAAATTCACACCATTCAGCACCAATAAGAATAATTCAGTAGCAGACCTATCGATCCTGTTTTAGGTGAAGTCAATTAAGCTCAGCGCGCTAGAACAATGTCACGATTGGTGAAACTGCTAGTTCAATGGTAATTCATAACCACGATGTTTCACGTACTTTTATACGCCCACTGTCAAGAGTTACGGGACATGATGCATGACTTAAACATGACGTTGTTGTCAGTCAGATTGTTAGTTAGAACCGGGTGTGGGGACAAGCGCTGTTTGTTATGTGTTTCCCAATTATTGACGCGTGTATTATCAATGGAACTACGCGAAATTCCGCGGAAGACTGAAAATAGTTTATTACTGGGATAAGTTCTAAAGAAAAACAAATGATCCCGTTTTATTACGTTTTCAGTTATTTGTTAATTGGGTTTATGTGTGTAATATTTAACCATTGGGTAGGCACTATTCTCTTAAGCGCATGAAGGAAATTTTCCACCAAAATTTAGAGATGCTTAATTTGCCAACGGAACAGCTGATATTGTTTGCATAAGTTTCGCTACTTCGGCGTCTAAATTCTTGTTTCGATAAATAAATACTTGTAGTTTTGCAGAATTGCTTACCATAAGCATAACATAAAGAGAACACATGTGGTTTCTCGAATAATATGTTCCTGAAATATCGCCGCTCGTGAAGATTCGCATATTGCAGGTATTATTCGGCAAACCATATATAGGTATTCTCTATTTTCGCATAGTGCTGAATAGAACGCAATAGGTTCGGGCTCTAATTAATAGTCCTGCATAATAGTCGTGTGACAAATGGTTAACTTGTAACTGGATTCAACATATAGAAATGAGGCAAAACACATAAGGCTTATATTGAAAAGAATATGTTTCGTTTGAATACCCAAATATATCATCCAATTATTGATACAAAATATATATTGTCTATCTATCAGCAAGTATTTATGGGCAAATTGTGGGAACATCTATATAATCACATTCATCGTATAAGCAGTCTAACAAAATACGAAAAAGCGAACATTTCGCCGCCTCGATAAAATTTCGAAAAATTATGACGACTTGACACGCCAAATACAACAATTCACATGCCTGTTATGCAAAAGGCGTGTTACGTATGTGTTGGGCATACAAATTCCAACTTAACTGTTTCAAGGTGTATCACCGAAAGATGTCGTTGAGTGCTGCTTGGAGACAATACATACACTTACCGTTTTTCTGATTTAGTTGGCGCCGCCATCTTGGAATGTCCGAACCTAAACGGGTATCCGACAGTGGATGTATGCTGAAATCATTTCCAGTAAATCAAAACGACCAGAATTAGTGATTCACATGAAGTTATTTGTGGATGGCAGAGTAATATTAATATCATTAATATTGTAGTAAACTATTATTGTGTTGACGTGAATGTTGTGAGATTATCGGGAGGTTTGTTTCGTTATGTTACAAATAAAGAATATAAGTTTGATCAGTAGTATAAGGTTGTAAGAACTACAGAGTCCTGTGAAACGGATAAAGTATTGAGCGGCACGATATTATCTATATACGAAACCACTGAATATTATCAGGAACTATATTCGACGAACGATCAATTTACAAGGGAAGAGCAACCAGGCTGCATATAGGACAGCGTGCCGACGGCAACAATTGGGGGAGCTGTCAAAGTGAGACATGGAAGTACAGATTGATATAAGTTTAACTGTAAAAGGTATGGTACGGACCACTATATAAGGTGATGACAGGATGGGGTTATATGCGGAACCCGAAAACGTAAAGTATATTATGCTCCGAGAGATCACAGCATACCAGGAAAAGCTACCCTTGTTTCCTGGTAAAGATATAAAAATAATTAATAGTAGAAATTATGATAAGCGGTCCACACAAACACTGGTGGGCCGAGTAAAGAATAAAACTAAAATAACAAGCATGCCACCGTGGTGGAAACCATGCAAGCGTGCATCACGTGAACTCTCAAAATTTAATATATTAAACCAGACGCTACAGGTTCAGAGAGATCATCAGTATCGAGAGACCATCAGCCGTAAACATAATATATATGAGCAGACGGGGGTTGGTCGACCCGCGAAGCTGCAAAAGACGCCCCCGAGGGGACGAAGATAAGTAAATAGCATGTTGGCACCATAATAAAACAGTCGATATATAATACTCCACCTATTTAAGTGATTTGAGCAGACGGGGTATTCTGACCCGAGAAGCTGCCAAAGACGCCCCCGAGGGGACGATTGTGCCTATAGATAATAGCATGTTGACACCAGATTAAAATATTCAACACGCGGAAGCGGCATCATCTGGCTCTGGGTAGATAATAACAGAAATTCTAATATGATGTCCACACAAACAACGGTGGGTTGTGTAAATGATAAATTACTATGCATGCCACGGAAGTGGAAACCACGCATGAGTGCAGAGTGTGATCTCTCGAAGTGTAAAGTTTGAAGTTGGATAGTCGCGCATGAACATCGTGCTACATATGTAAAATTGGAAAATTACATAATTGACAAATTAAATATAGTCAACAATGAAAAAACAAATTACGTACTATATACATGTAGCAAGAAGTTGCTGCATACCTTGAAAATTGAAAGGAATGAAGTTCGTGTTACCATATACTCGACTCTTGAATAGAATACTGACAATTAGTGGTATATCCTTAATAATTACTTAATAGAGAAATGTAGAAATGACGTAATATATACATGTAGCAGGAAGATGCTGCATCCCTTGAAAATTGAAAGTAACGAATTTTACGGCACTATAAAATAGAATACTGACGTAGTTGTAGATAATTAATAATCGTGTAATATATCACTGATAAATTACCCAATATAAGCATGTAGCAGGAATTCACTGCATACCTTGAACATTTAAAGCAATGACATTCAGTTTGCCATATTCCAGGTTAGAATAGAATACGTACGTGGATATATACTGAATAATTATGAAATACATACATGTAGCCATAACTTATAATATGCATGTAGCAGAAAGTTGCTGCATACCTTGAAAATTGAAAGTACTGAATTGCGTGTTATTTAAACAGATACGCAATTATGAATAAATAAATGTACGTGTAAGTATCAGTAAAAACAAAACTCGTGTAGAGCAAAATAATTAGTGAACATATAAAATGTTTGTTCTAATGTGTTGACAACTTGTCAATTTTATTATGATATTTTAGTTATCGTCAGCCTGGCAATCATGTTTGAATCAACAATTCCATAGTTGTACATGTATGTACTTAACCGTGAATACGCTATATGTATATGCCAACACCATTGGCAACGGAGCAACCATAAACAGCCTAACATAAAACAGTATCCCTGCCCCTTAAAATGATATTGTCTTATTTTTATCAAAGCGATACAATCAAGCGAATGTGGGAGTTTGCTTTTATTATATAAAACAATTTGATAATCCACGACGAATGCTCAACATCGAATATAAGGTACCTGCAATAAAGCAAAACTAGAAAAATCGCCAGAATTTTATTATGTTCGAGTCTATTTCGATGGGCAAATGAAACACGTCACAAACACTTGTATGTAGATTTTTTTCTGTCAAACACAGTTCTTAGAATTACAATAATGTCGACATATATTGCGATGACTTTGGGAAATCAATTTTTATTTTCGAGCAGAAATATGTTTCAAAGTCAGAACAGTAAATTGAGTCTTAAATCCATTCTGGGTTCATAACATCTACTACTGGCAGTCTATTGTTCTGTCATATTAATATCTCAAGAAACCATAAAAACAATATTTCTATTTTCCTGTCTGCTTAGGAAACTGTCGTTAAATGTTATGCATATGGGAAATAAATATACACGATCGTCATTTTAACGCGAAACTGTGCTGAAGTAACGTTTATGAAGGGAGTAACACATGCTAAATAGATATAGGTGGATATATATATAATTTATTTACAAAATTGCCATAATGTTAACAAAAAGTACATATACTCTAAAATGAAAATATTAATTGAAATACACCCTTAAATGAAAACAATAGATGACAATGACTGCAGGCACTTTGCCTGGGACAGACATATCATACCAGTGGTATATATACATTGTGGTATATGTCTACACGTCTATCATCATTAAGTGAACACCTACACTGATCCTTTACATAAAAATGTAAATGGGGCAATAATAAACAATAGTGTCACTCCCATTGGTTTATTTTTGAGAAATACAGTGCAATACAAAATGGATAAAAACGTTAAATAAACTGTAGTTGTGTTGTCCTTGGGAAATACAATCCAATGAAGGTTGTTTATTTGTATAATATTTACAAGCTTGTGACAATGGTGATAAAAACAAAATGATAGCATACAGGGCGGCATGGCCCAGATGGGTCGTCTTCTTGTCGCCCATACGTATACAAATATGAAGTGTCAACTAATAAAGTAAAGTGATATCGGAAAGGATGGAATGTATTTCACATATACAAAATGTATCCAAACCACTTATAGGATGTATCTATGTGAATGTGTGTTGATACATATGCATTGGCTTCTTATAAATATGTCAATAATGATGGAGTTATATGATCGTGATGTTTCGATTGGCTGCGGATACACGTATCACAGTAGCGATGGCATATTTGGTGTGACAATTTATTTTGGTGGAATTTGGTAACAAATAATCGTCATAAATATGTGCCATAGCGAGCCATGTTGCCCGCAGATTGTCCACACAATGCGTTGACTGGACCAATTAACCCGTTGCGTATCACCAATGTTGATCTCTGTTCATTACGTTTTGCTGTACATTGTAGTCTCTATGATATATGTAACTGCACGATCGATCGTCCAGAATTGTGTTTGACCGTGGCAATCCCTCATTTACTCACATATCATGTTCGAAGTTTTACTGATATGATCCCAGTGCATGTTTATCTACTTATATATTCATTTCATGGGTATTAAGATAGTTCCCCAGTTGCGTTTTTTTATTTTGCGACCATTAGTTCTACGCATAATTCCGCTAAAATAACATGTGGTCCGATGAAGCTCTGTTGGAACTGTTGGAGGAAATACAGTTGAGATAAAGTATCTGGAATAAACAAAAGGACCAACACAAGAAAAAGACTGATTATAACCAACCTTGGAAGACTCATTGTGCGAATATGCAGCGGCGACATGGCTAGCTATGGCATATTAATTATGACGATCAATTGTCACCAAACTCCACTATAATAAATTGTCACACCTACTATGCCATAGCTACTTTGGTACGTGTGTCCGCAGCCATCGTTTACTGGATAAGAAAATAATGACTTCCGATTGTGAACTTCATTGACATATTGTTGTTGTTAACGTTGATATTTTGTTTCAGGCTATCCAGTAATTGACATACCGTCATCTAGGAAGCAAGTTCTCCATTCGCCCCCCCCCCCATGTGAGGGTGAACATACAAGGCTGCAATGATAGTCAGATTCTGAGTCTATGCTATTTCTTATGCCACTTTGCAGTCTTGGCAAAATGAATTGCTGTATTTAGCATTTGTCAAGTATTGCGATAAATATTTATTTTTCAATTCCTTTTTAAATCTATTTCGAAATCTGAAATGTTTGCAATTTTTATCAAATGAGTTCCAAATGAAACGGAATGCATGTTTAGGTAGTTCAGAAGTACATCTGTTCTCGGTGTTAATGCTTTCAAGTTACCAACCTGTCGGGTATTGTCAGTTGTATATTCAAACGAATTATCAAATTATTTCGGACAATTTCATTTTATCCAGCCAAATAAAAATGTAGCCGATTGTAACTGATACATATCACACAATTTCAGAATATTTTCTTTCTGAAAATTTGCCCAGTGTGGATCCTCTACTTTGTGTTTGCTATGATACGGATTGCTTTTTTTCTGTTGTTTGAAAATATTTTGCCCAGTGTCAGCATGACTCCAAATTGGCAACCCATATATGAGATGATTGTGGATTAGAGAAAAGTAATATGACCATACGCTAGCGTAATTAACGAACCAAGGCAAAACCACTCACATGAGGGTAGCTGTGGCTTTTTCTTGTATTTGTTTGTTTTTTATTTATCAAAATCTGTTTATAGATTCCCTGGTATCCCCTTCAAATAAAATTTACATAAGCCTATATTTCCTGGGTTGATTATCAGTAAAAGTAATTAGAGTAAAATTAGGCGAATCGTACTTCAGCGTAGTCTTGGTTGACAGCTAGTCTATACATGGTATAAACTACCAACATTAAAGTGAAAATAGTTATCCCTGTCGAGAGTGGAGCGGGAAATATTTTAATGAATTAAAACTGTCTTTTTATTTTCTTGACGCTGGGTGAGCGCTGGGGATGAGATACTATATGGAGAAGCGTGTCCATTTCATAGCTGTTCATTTCATTCGTAAAGTGTCGTGTCGATTTTAAAGAAAATCGACGAACAACCTCATCGTGTAACTTTCCGCATTGACCGAGTTCGCCTGAACCTGCACGAATGTATCTTCTGCTTTGTTCACAATTATATGTTTTCTTTCGATTCCAGAAAATAGTATGATATTTATGGATTATCACATTCATGTATGTAGTCTTATGATAACAATTAATTCCATATTAAATATATATTATTTCGTTTCGCACAGTACCAAGTGATGTACATTAAAGGCCAACCTTCGCATTGTAGAAAGGTAAATTCGTGGTGACATTCTTATTATTTCACATCAGAAATTTCGATCACTTTTCACTCGCCCCGATAGGTGTAGACTGTAGTTACTATAGTGTCGTTATTTATTGTGTCTTATTTCTCAATAAAAGGTAAACTACCGCTACGAATGAACTTTGTAATTCAATATTAATAATTCTCATTTGCAATACCAGTAATCAAAAGACACAGTAACAAGATATTTATATTAGGACATTAATGCTTTAAGCCCAACATTCTACTGTGCGACAAAAGTGGTCTAAAATTCAAAACAGCAACGTCGTACCAGATAATAATTGATGATGTCACAACTTGGAATTTTCTGTCTTTATAACTCGGAATTACTGTCATTTTAACTCAGAATTCTGACTTTATAACTCGGAATTCTGACTTTATCAACTTGGAATTCTGTCTTTTTAACTCGGAATTCTGACTTTATAACTCGAAATTCTGTCTTTTTAACTCGGAATTCTGACTTTTTAAAACTCGGACTTCTGTCTTTTTAACTCGGTAGTTTGACTTTATAACTCGGAATTCTGACTTTATAACTCGGAATTCTGTCTTTTTAACTCGGAATTTTGACTGTATTAACTCGGAATTCTGACTTTATAAACTCGGAATTCTGACTTTATAACTCGGAATTCTGTCTTTTTAGCTCGGAATTTTGACTTTATTAACTCGGAATTCTGACTTTATAACTCGTAATTCTGACTTTATAAACTCGGAATTCTGACTTTATAACTCGGAATTCTGTCTTTTTAACTCGGAATTTTGACTTTATTAACTCGGAATTCTGACTTTTTAACTCGGAATTCTGACTTTTTAACTCGGAATTCTATCTTTATAACTCGGAATTCTGACTTTTTAAACTCGGAATTCTGTCTTTTTAACTCGGAATTTTCACTTTATAACTCGGAATTCTGACTTTTTAAACTGGGAATTCTGTCTTTTTAACTCGGAATTCTGACTTTATAACTGGGAATTCTGACTTTATAAACTCGGAATTCTGACTTTTTAACTGGGAATTCTGACTTTTTAACTCTGAATTCTGACTTTTTAACTCCGAATTCTGACTTTTTAAACTCGGAATTCTGTCTTTTTAACTCGGATTTCTGACTTTTTAAACTACGAATTCTGTCTTTTTAATTCGGAATTCTGACTTTATAGCTCGGATTTTTCACTTTTTAAACTCGGAATTCTGTCTTTTTAACTCGGAATTCTGACTTTATAACTCGGAATTCTGACTTTATAAACTCGGAATTCTGACTTAAAAAACTTGGAATTTTAACTTTATAACTCGGAATTCTATCTTTATAATTCGGAATTTTTGATTGTATGACGTTTATATAAATAGGAGAGTGTTGCACATCGACTGATTTGTGTTGGCCTCTTGACAGTCGATTACGACAATAATGCTTTGGGCCCACCGATCTACTTTGCGACAAAAGTGCTCCCCAAATTCCAAAATTAGAGCGTCGTATTTGTTAATAATTGGTGACGTCACAAAATCAGATATAGTCTATATACGACCCAAAGCGGCTTTGGTTCGTTATAAAGTTCTCAAACAGTTTATGGGAAGTATTCGCTTAACCTTTTTGATGCAGTACGTTGCATTGGATATCCTTGTCTTTATCATTGTTATGTGATATTTAAAGGAGATATTTTCATCGATAATAATTCGGAGGAAGTTCATAGATTGTTCTGGACTAACATTTCCAATTCGTGTTAGTGGCTCATTGTTAGGTTTTATTTTAAGAATATTTCACTTGAAGTCAATACTAGTAGGTGTAATAACATGTACTTACTTTGTGTTATATTGATGGCCAATTTTTTTCAACAACACCAATTGTGAACTTTTATCAATTCTGAATTTACTTGTTTTCAATTTGGTGCTGGTCCTGTCCAGAAATATGGAGGGTTCTGTCTTCAGCGAATGAAAGTATGTTCCACCACGTGCTATTTGGCATATCCTTGACGAATGAGAAAAAAGTATCGGTTCTGATGAAGTATATCCTTGAGGCACCCCACATCTAATATTGAGCATATTTGAATTTTCATGTTCGATTTCAACATATTGCTGTCTTCCATCTAAGTAACACTTGAACCATTTCTTGGTCATGCCTCTAATCATTACGATCACGTTGACGACTGTAACAGAAAATGCGTTAACAGACATAAAACGACCGCCATCCTACCTTTTGTTATATATTTATCTATTCATTATAGTTAACAGCAATCCACTTTGACAAACAACGTGTGTTTCTAGTTCAGAAGAAGAGTACATATTTTGTAATAATTTGTGTACACTTCTATACTTGACTTGATATAGTCCAATCAATGCGGGTGCCACGACAATCACAGTGGTTTATACAGGTGAAATTGTTTTCGCTCATTGCGTTAATTGGTGGAGGTATTGCTGCTCATAACAATCATATTAGCTCATATGTCGGCTCAGCAACCGTCCTCGCGTGCGCCAAGTTTCCGTCGAACCCAAGGTTGTTGACAACTGGTGTCGGTTCCTGTGCAACTTCAGACGCTTGGTTCACTGTGGAATATGTGTGTTCATCTGGTGGCGGGAACTCTGCTGTAAGACAATGGACAATTGAACTATATATGAAGGTCGCGGTTAGCCGGCGATTCGTTATTTTGGTTATTTGTTATTCGGGAAATCTGTGTTTTTTATATTTCAAAATTATCGCAGTGCTATTGGCTTTAGCTTCAAATGAAGCAATTGTTTCCATATTACGCCTTCTCATAACTGAAGCTTAAAATGTTGACGCGTATAATCAGTTAATCCTTATGGACCAGGTGTCAATTGTTGATAGCTCGTACTTACATTTATTACACGATCATACCCTTATTCCATTTAATAAACCCATTCTATAAAGTTGATATTAAACGTTCGTTTAATAACTAATTACAGGAAATAGTGCCAGGTGACATATGACTTCCGGGTTGTCGTCTGTTTACATTCCGTACGATACGTCTCAAAATACTATGGCTTTCAATATTTTTCCAACAAAGTACAATGAGTGAAGAGTTTGAAAAGTTATGTCATTAAATATACGCCATTAAATACGCCAAAGGGTCTTTATTTATCTGCGACTATTTCTTTACGCGGGCAAACAAAGCATTGTTACGTGGAACGTCATCGCATGCCTTATATAAGCCGATGTTGGTGTCCCGTCCAGTCTGTTGATTTATATGTTTTGTCGAGGTTTTGAGTCATGGAATATATATAATCAATCTACAACTCGTCCCCAGTTTATAGCGGAATTTACAAAACTCGTCCAGTTAATTAGGTCTGGACCGAGCCTTTGACGAGGGGACGAGTTGTAGATCCTCTGTGTAGTATATCATGATGTACATTTATCGATGTGATGTACAAGATATCATTAGCTAAATCGGATACTAACTTGGCAGTCTATGTATATATAGTATCGAATATACATATAATGTATACTCGGAACCACGATACAGCTTACTAAAGAACTAATTCGACACATCGTTATTAAAGTTACCTAATTCCCAAGTAGATATTATACAGCATATTGAAGTCACAGAATTTAGAAAAGTCTGTCTCAATTTTTTCCTTTGATTTTGAGCCAAGCGCAGCTTGAGTAGCGCGGCTCTGCACCCACCTATTGTTTAAAATTGAGACACCATACACGATATCTTTGCCGACATAACGGCGTTCGTTATTTAAACGAAATTTATTGTTTCCGAAATAATGCAATTAACCCCTTCCCCACTCAAGTCGGCGATGTCCAGTTCACAAGAGAATATTTGTTTCTCTCACACCATATGTATGAAATAACAGAAATCACGAACACATAAGAGATGTACTCAGTTCGATGATCATATCCAACAGTATACGATGTACATGAATGATTGTACATATATACTCATACACCCACATGTTGCATCTAAACAGCATAAATCAAACTTACATGTTATATTATACTAAACGGTTATTCTTAACCCTTTCATGGCTGGAGCATTCTGAAATTTTGCGAAAACCCTGTGCCAATGCGTTCTCTTATATATGCGAGTCGCCCATATATAAGATAATGCATTGGCCTAACACTATTTACCTTGATCTTGTAAGGCAGTGCATTCTCTTATATATCTGAGGCGCCCTATGGGAGACTGGCATATATAAGATAATGCGCTGGTACATGGTATTCAATGCTGCACCAGTACAGTTCCCGCCATGAAAGGGTTAACGTACGCGCGGCTGCATGCCTGCTACTGTGGGTAACAAATATTGCAACGCACGCGTGTAATCTGTAAATTCTATGTACATATGTTAATTAATGTTGTCCAAATGTCATTACTTGATTTAGTAGACAATAAACTTGATTGACTGATTGACGTGTATTGCGCTCTTGTTCGTATAGCTACATTGTTTCACTTGTGCTATATACGAGTACATGCATAAGAATTCGTTGACGTCACGCGGTGTCAATGACATTCGCCTAAAAAATTACACTGGAACTATAAACTAAAAGGAGCATCACACATAGCAAAACGAGCCCCGTGTGTACCCGAATAAACTCTTTGTGAGTCTGTTTTGATTTAAATTTCTGATTCTACGACAATTGGCTTATAATAGACACACAATGATAGAATAATCATGTGTTTATGAGTTTGTCGATACGACAATATTATTGAGCCATCGCGAAATGACAGAATGCGAGGCTGTGGTCCGGTACTCGTGTAGTATCAACAGACCCATTAAAGGTACTCAGTCCGATCAGAGGGTCCATATATCATCAAGATACAACATCAACAACAACAAATTTGGCCGTATTACTACTTGTTTTTAGAGTTAGCCATCTTTATCCGCAATTTTGACCAGACCAGACCATTCGTTTGGCAGCGTGTTTCTGGGCCACACACAATTGAAATAACAAACAAAAATCGATATATGATCACTCTGAACTTTGATGGGTTCCTCGACTCGAATCAAATACTTTTTACCCCCGCAGCCAAAGAAATAGTAATTTAGGGGTGTTTAATCGGATTGAGTACCTTTAACACACTCATGGCGTTCTGCGTATTTGTAGACTGATACTCACGGGTTATGTTTGATTTCGAGTAGTGTTCTTTTGTAGCATGGATACATCGCCTGCAAATATACATAATCAGGCCTCAGTCACGTCTATACAATCATGTACATTCTATAGTGTTCGCCAATAGTGATGCATCTATTTATGTTTCTCGTTTCCGCACCCCGTTTGTGTTATTTCATATATGTTCCTCGTTCAGTATATAGACGGTGATTATGTCACACTGATTGGAACAAAATCCGCCAAATTTCATTATGTTCAATTTATCTTCCATAAATACGCTCAGTGTATCAGTGTATTGTGCAAGCAGTTAGCTATTATTTTGTCAACCATTTTACTTTATGGTAGAATGTGATAAGCACCAACACCCACATTGATTGGATAATATATATATAAATATATATATACATATAGTAAACAGAAAACAACACAATGCTCATCTTAACACTTTCCATACTACATGGGTTATCCCAGTCAATTAATACGTGTAAATCGGGATTGTTTAACATTGATTTCGAGGGATGTTAAGGTGATAACATCAGACGCCATCTAAATCAATGCACAGCAGGGGTCATATTTATTGAGGGGAATGTGTAGATACTAAGTTCAACAAACGACCTATTATCGGCTGTTGAACTTATTGTCTGAAAAGTTCACATGTGATAACTACTCATCAATGATGCTTTAGTATATAAAGGATTAATCTAGAACCCGGACGACACAAACATTAATTTCACGTGAACTCGAAATGTGAATATGTGCCATCCACAACGAGTTCGATAAAAAAAACATTTGAGATGCTATTGCAAGTTTGTTTTCTGTATTTGTTCAACACACCGGCGTCGGGTAAGGTCAATCCTTGACTGAGAAATCCATTGATTATTATTATAATAACTAATATATTTGTGATTTAAATGTTTACGAATGTAGATAAAATTAGGGAATCGGATGTGGATATAAGTTGACGTACTGTATACGTCGTGTCGCTTTTAACGATAAGTCAATAAGAAATAATTCCAGATAATATTCACCGTGTGATATAAAAAACCTAATTATGTATTCCATGGAAGTGATTCCGTTGAATGCATATACCTCGTGTCAACGGGTGTGTAACAATTGATTGGTTTCCAATATGTGTATTGATGACATGTGGATGAGGATATAATTCTGCTAAATTTACCACGATTGTATTTTCAGGTAGACCACTAACCTTCGAAATATGAAAACAAGGCATATCACGTTCAAGATAATTACAGCACCCAAGATGGCAGACGGAACAATCACTGCTATTAGAGGATATCCTACTGGTTCTGGAAGCAGAAAATAAACGACGACATGAAATAGTCTATGTGTTACACAACCGGATCTTGGGTTTGATGTGATCGTTTTCATTTTTCGAAATGGTACTGAGATTCAGACAAGACTGTGTCCAACGTCGGTTTGGAGGCTCTATCTTTATTTCACAATGCTCACTTTGTTCACTTCCCGGTCCAGTCACCGAGAACTAGATGTATTGAGCCACATCCGTATATATGAAATAATTATGTACGGATTGCATAATTATGACTTTTGATAAAGCTTTTCGGATCATGAAATTTAGAACAACAGATCATTTTTCTTCGGCACGCAACAGTACAGGAAGATCCCCGTGACTACTCGTGATTTGGTGCGAGTAAACGTATTTGTTTCACCGCTGTGGTAATAACTGACAAAGGTCTGGAACTTTTGTACGAATTCGATATTATTTTCCAGAGTATAAATATACTGTATATCTGTATCCGTGTTCGGCATAATGAATTACGACATAAACAACTAACAAAAACTAAGCCCCCCGCCTATAATACCCTGTGTCTCCTATATTATTCGCCCGATAGCAATGAAATTTTGAACGAATTGAGAATGTGATAAATGAGTGCATAATGCGAGTAAATTATCTTGTTGATTTCCTAACCTCTTTCTAAATGTCGCTTGATTGGAAAATTTGGCATTTTCAAAAATCACACGTTGAACTTTGACTCTCATAGTGGAGTAGATTAGTAAAATAATTGTTCACTTTGTGACTAAAGCATGACATATTTTTGGTGAAATTGGAACTCCCCGTTCAAGATGACCGTCAAAATGGCAGCCGTAAGTGGGAAATTTGACGTTTTTTACCAATATCTTCTAGACTAGTTTCTTCTGTATGGAACTAGTTCAGAAATGTGATTTTATCTTCTATTGTCCATGTTAACTGATCATTGAAGCAATGAAATATGCCATCCATGAGACCCCAACCCCTTCCTACCCCTCAATAATTCGATTTTACAGAACGCTGTATGAAATTTCACCCAAAATCACCATTTGGATTCTAGTCATATTTCCACAAGAAATGAGCAGAATTGTGCAAAGTAATTGATGCATATCATTGTTCATGAATATTTCAACTCAATGGAGACAAAACGGTCACTTTGGCTCAAAATGGCTGTCAAACTGGCGGCCAAAATATGGAAAGTGGTAAATATTGTCTCAGAGTGCCATGCAATCGATCGAAAGTCGAGGATGATAAATAAAATTGGATGTTCTGTCATATATACATTGAATACTAACATTTATGATGAATTTTGGATAAGTGTTACTATTACATTACCAAAATTATTGGAATTTTCCTCTCAAAATCTGCAAAAAATCATTTTTCAGGTTTGCACCATTTTTTAAAGTAAAATGGAACTATCTTTGGTGTTTTTTGTTTGTTTTTATCCGTCTTAAATGCGTAACAATGAGAACTATATATGGTGGTTATTATTTTGATCCGTCTTAAATGCCTAACATTGATGTGTTTTTAGAAAAAAACATACTCAAACTGGCTTGCAAAATGTCCACAATAGTTGTTAGAAAAGTTGATATTTCAAACATATCCCGGATATTATTCCCTGCTCTTCTGTAGGCATTTTAGAAAGTCAAACAGGAGATTAGTGAAAAACTACTTAATATCATCAAATTATGGGCCATTGGCATCAAGATTGATTGAATAATGTCATGAACTCCGTATCCTCCATTGTGCATATAAAAGGTCACCATTAAGAAGAACTCTCTGACGTATACTTGAGTTGTAATGGAAAGTGATGGCCACCAAAGGTCCAACTGTATAACTCGTCCATGACAATGCAATCATGTTATTTATACATGCACTCCACACAAATGACCATGTATCCATTCCCTGTATATACATACACCTCACCCATGACCATACAACCACCATTGTGTTTACACGTAAAACACACACGTGACTACACAGACATGAATCACCATTCAGGTACACCATGTATACTCCTACACTTCACCCATGACCATATAGTCACTTCCTGTATACATATTCACCACATTCGTGATCATACATTCACTTCTTGTATACCTATTCGCCTCACCATTGGCCATACACTCAGTCTCTGTATATCTAGTTGCTACATTTATGGCCATATATCCACTCAATGTATACATATACACTGCAACTATAACCGTAGAGTAACTTCGTGTATGCATATACTCCTGACCAATGGCCATACAACCATGTTATATATACCAGATTACCAGTGACCCACGCAGTGGCTATTCTCACACTCAATGATCGAATATACTCCTCACTCAAGCCAATTCAGCCACGACATTCGTGGTCATACAGTCACTCCTTGTTTAACAATTCACCTCACCATTGGCATCCAATCACTCCCTGTATGCATATCGATCGCATCCATGGCCATATAGCCAATAAATATATACAATGTACATACACACCCCACCAATGCCGATTATAGAATCACTCCAGGTATACATCGACACCTCATCATTGACCATACATAGCTTCTAGATATTGCAATACAACGCACATCACCTCACCATTGGCCATACCGTCACCCCAGTATACCATTTCTTCGCATCCATGACCATATACACACTCATGGTATACATATACACCCCACTCATTACCATAATACGTATACACCTCACCAATGGATGAACCAATACCCCGCACGACAATTCGTACACTTCAGATTTGCATATACACATCGCCCATGAGAATTCAGCCACTCGGTGTATACTCACACAACCCACCCATGACCAAACAGCTACTCCATGTATACATAATATCCAACCAATGACAATACATCCACGGCAGAGATGCATATACATCACACATACAACCATGACCACAATGACACTTCATAAATACGCACACACCGCTAATGACCATCCAGCCATACTCAAGGCACGCAAACACATTTCAACAAGCATGACCGTACAGTCATTCCATGAACAACTGTATACATTACACATATGCATACAGCCACTCTATATTTATTCATGCACCCACAGTCCCACACATGATCATACAGCCAACATATGTATATACGTATACACCCATCCATGACAATAGTCACCCAAGGTACGCATGTATATCCCACACAAGACCATACAGTCACTATATATATACATAAACAACACAGAGATGAACATAGAGCTACTATCATTACACACATACACCACTTCGTTAACAATACAAACAATCCTTGTATATATATATATATATATATATATATATATATATATATATATATATATATATATATATATATATATATATATATATATTCATCTCACACATGACCATAGTCACCCCTTGTATACATATACATATCACCATAGACACACCACCCCATCACTATAACCACTCATTCACACATCCATGGCCATACAATAACTCCCTGTAGAACTATTCACCTTATCTATGACCGCACATTCACTTCCTGGCTGCCATTTGGACATACACCATATATTAAGTTGATTTCCATGCTAATTGTCGAGAGCAGCCACATAATATGGTTCCAATCAGTTCCGTTTAGACGTTCTGCTCATCTCCATTCAAAAATATGGCCAGAGTCCCAGAAGACATTTTTGGCAAAAATCTATACTACAGTTCATCATTTAAAAGGAATTTGTCATGCCTCAGAATGTACAGGGACAACGAGAATGAAACATGTAGTGGTCATTGGACTAAGCATAACATGGTAATAACCAAATGAGTTATAATTTGCTAACTCTTGGGAACAGAGAATAATGTTCGGGATATATGTAAAAACAATCACCTTTTTTTTACCAAATTGGTTGCCATTTTGGAAGCCATCTTGAGTATTTTTTTCTAAAAGCACATTCTTGTGACGCATTTAAAACAGATGATACCAAAGATAGTTCCATTTACTTGAATAAATGGCCTAAACCTGAAAAGTTAATTTTTGCCAATTTTGATGTCAAGTTTGTGACAGAAAAATCCAATAATTCTGGTAATGTCAGTGGTTACATTAGTAACACGTAACCAATATGCGTCAGAAATGTTAGAATTTAAAGTATACAGAATAGCCAATTTTATTCATAGATCACAGCTTGTAAGCGATAACATGGCATGCTGGGCCAATATATACCATTTCCCAGGTTTTGGTCGCCATTTTGGCAGCCATTCTCAGAACAAGTGACATTATTGGTTCCATTGAGTTGAAATATTCATAAGTCATGGTATGCCTTACTTAGTTTGCACAATTATGTCCATTTCTTGTTAAATTATGACTAGAATCCTACTGGTGACTTTTGGTGAAATTTCATACCGAGTTCTGTAAAATATAATGTTTGAGGGACGGAAGGGACTAGGACCCCAAGAAAGGCATATTTCATTGCTCCAATGATCAGTTAATGTGAATAATACAAAAATAAAGTCACAATTCTGAACCAGTTCCATACAGCAGAAACTGATCTAGAAGATATTAGTGAAGAAATGTCAAAGGGCTAAAATTGGAACTCCCATCAAGATAGCCGTCAAAATGACGGCCATCTTGATGGGAGTTCCAATTTAACCCTAAAATGTGGCATTATATCTCTCAGAGTCATACTTACAGCATATGCCAAATTTTAAATTACATATTTCATGGTAAAATTAATTGCGACATTTAATAAATTATAAAATCACGAAACGCTCTTTAAATTCGGAAAACCCCTTAAAAGAGGGGTTAGTGTAAAATTTCAGCATGGCTCCATATCTAATATCAATAAGTATGTGAATATGTACATATGTGCAAAGTTTCATGCTTTAGTCACAATTTGAACAATTGCCTTGAAAATTTTACTTAATTCAACAGAATTGCATATTGGTCGGATATCTGAGTGATCGGTGTTTCTTAAGTGTCCCGGCCATATCACTGCGTGAGATTTGCTTGATCTTTACAAGTTGCCACTGTGTGAATTTAGGGGCGCGATTTGAGCCAAACCCCCATATTTGGTCTTGCATTCACTCAATTTTGTCCCTGTCCCGTATGGCGGACAAAACAAGGGTTATCGCCATATATGTATTTGAAGACTGCCCAATTTTGAAGCAGTATTTCGCATAACCTGTTTCTTCAAATGTGGCCGTGGTTTCTTAACAATTCAATTCAGTTCAATTCTTTATTTACTCTCCTAAGTAAAGACATTGACAAGTCGAAGAGGTCACAAATAACATAATATATACAATATGTGAAAATTGCAGTCATTAAATAATTAAAAACTACTGTATTGTATTCCTTTGTCTTGGCGGTGAACCCGTTAATGGTTCTAGAATTATGATAAAATCACGCAATTTGTGTATGGAAACAGCGTATTTTGTTCTCATGAAGATCTTAAAATGTATCCAGTTGGGGGTACCTGTTAACGACAAAGGTATAAATCATCTTCTCAATAGCGTCACAATTCATGATATATTGGTATTCGTAGCAAACTCTATCTCCGCTGCGCAAGTTACAGGATTGGGTGATTCATCCCACAGATTTGTCTCAATGGGTAAGTGTTGGCTTCTATATCTTAACTAAAGAACATTTACTCATGAAATTTAATCGTTATCTTTTATATAATGTGTGACTAACGAACTTTTAACTGATTCTCTCAACCAACATGATTCAATACGTTCCAACCCTTGTATGCCCCACAGGTAATAATTATCCGTGTTCAGTCAAATGTTTTCAACGTGTGAAGTCCATGGGTGCATAAATGTCATATTTACAAACATTGACTCTTATTCTAAATGCTGAGCAATATACCAGAACGATCTGTATCTAATTTAGGTTTTACATTTCCAACTGATCTTGCAGTAGGCAAAACATGTCCAATTGTTCAAATGTCCAGATAATATGGAACCCACTCCGGTCGCCACTTCCATTCGTGTCATCTTATTCTGCTACTGCGTGCCGGGAATATAAACGCGCATATCATGTTACTCTCGCCGTAATATAATTCCCTTGGGTCAACAAGCGAATACGCACTAGTCTAATACTTACGAATGATCTGGGCGCTGCAGCGTCGACACGCTGCACTGTCTTGGTCACATTCTGCGCAATTTAGAGGGCATTTGTGTTTACAATCTGTTCCATACCAACCAGGAGAGCAACCGAATGAGCACAATCCGTTCCATGTGGGGCAACTACTCTCGGATGCACAATTACGCTCGTGACATCTATTAACACACCCGCTTGAGAAACTGCCATACCAGCCTTCAACACACACTAAAAGAATGAAGAAATGTCAGTCTGGTGGTCTCAAAATCATATATATGGTTCCAGAATATGAGCACAACCGGCACATACAATACATATTTATCACTGCTAACGACCTGAGAAGTTAAATTTCAGTAGTTCCACATGTAACGGTGCTACTAACACATTACCTTAAAAACCGGTATGCTTCATTCTTGCAATATAATTGCAATTTTCGATAGCATCTCTACTAAATTCAGAAATGCAACTACATAGTTTTTACTTCACATGTAGATGCATTTTATACGCAGTTTGCATTCGGCTTCTAGCACAATATAGCTTTCTATACCGAAATGACCGCATAAGCATACCTGTCAATTTTTGAAGTGTATGAACGCACCCTTGCGCACATTAGATTTATTATTATTACTAGTGCAAAAATATTTGAGAAATAATGTGGGGTATTTGAATAGTGTAAAGTCAACGGTTGCTACATGTATAAGTAATACTCATATTCTAGTAATATATGTTTAATTGTTATGGCTCAAAACACAACTACACCATTTACATACATGTTATGGGATAGACATTTGTACAATCTCGGATAAAAAACAAAAAGGTGGTATTAACAAATATCCATTGGGTATAAAGGATAATTGTTTTTACGGCATGTAGGTCATACCGGTAAAAGACACACGACTGCACGGTATCAATTCTGCACCTGGCCTAATCAGTGCTAGTCATGTGCTGCCATGACAGCCTTGCACGTGTTCGAACGTGTCTGCATGCATGTTGCCACACCACGTGGTTGTGTGTTGTGTAAGGTGTACCTACAAGTTGCGCCATATTATGATTTTAGTGCGGCATGTAGGTCTACATAATGCTCGAAGTTTGTGACTGCTGTACATACAATTAGGCAGTGGAGGTTAGACAAAAAAATCAATATAACCGTTTAAGCCAAAATTTATACATTACATGCATATCACGATGGACGGTATGCTGTCGTGTGCATATATACTTTTTATTTCGTAGAATTAATTGGAATAAAAGAAATTCAAATGTCTGTATGATATCGATATGCATCCTCCGAAATATGTTTACATTATATTCTATTTATGTTGACATATACAATGTACTTCATTTGAAAGAAATTGTAAAATATCTCGTTAAAAGTATTTGGGTCTGTATGCCTCATAATAATTGACAGTGAAATTTGCTATATTACATCATTTACTAATATTGATTATAACCGCGCCATATAATATATATATATATATATATATATATATATATATATATATATATATATATATATGACATATGCTCAATTCGGACATATGTGAATATATAATGTAGGTTCAGCATACATTTATGGACATGTTGTCATGCGAACATGTGGAGTGGTTCATCGTTGTAGTATCATGTAAACTGATGTCCAACTGATGAGATGTATCCGGTCAGACAAATGACACTTATAACTATAATGTACTAGTATATGACCATTGTTGTTAAAGATAGCAATTGTAAAACACTTTATAGTGTGTGTGAGCTGTTTCAACTATGTTCGGTAGATGTTATCTTTCTTCAGCAAAAAAAAACGAGAACAGTTTAGAAGAACGCACATCTGCCAATTATCATGTTCTGATGGATAATATAGAACTCAGAGGCACCCTTGACGGGTTTGGGGCGATTACATGCCAATGTAATTGATTACGATTACAATTACTTTTGATTTACATGAGTACGATTACTGATTACATTTTTCCAATGTAATCGATTGGTGACCCTTCTTATTCTATGTAGATTCAATTGCCAGAATAAAAGTAAGAATGTTGAACTATTTGGAGAACAATCTATATGCACTTAATACAAGTAGTTAAACCAAGCTTTCGTATTTTAAAATTATTGTTTTGTGAATTGGGGTATTTCTCTTTCATCAGTTTCATTCATCAGTAACTGTAATATCTATTATATATTTTGGAAGATCTGTGTGTGTGTGTGTGTGTGTGTGTCTGTAATCGATGGACTCGAAAACGGCCCACCCGATTTCGATGAAACTTGGTATATGGGGTTATGTTCGGCCGGGGAGTAACATAGGCCTATTAATTTGCCCGTGCGACGTGACCTTGACCTTCAAATCTGGTAATTTCAAGGTCAAACGCCCGATTATCACGGGATTGCGATGAAACTTGGTATGTGGGGTGCCTTCGGCCGGGGAGTGGCATAAATCTATCAATTTGCCCGTGCGACGTGACCCCGACCTTGAAATCGGGTCATTTCAAGGTCAAATTTTGATGGAATTTTGACGAAATTTGATACGTGGGGGTACTTTTGTCCACTGAGTGTTTTGGGCGGGTCGAGTCGTGACCCCGACCTGACCTTGACCTTCAAACTGATCAATTCGCAGATCAAATCGGGTAAAACCTGACGGGCACGTTTGTCGGGTACTTTTGTCCGGGCAGTGTTTTTGGACTGGTCAAATCGTGACCCCAATTGACCTTGACCTTCAAAATGGCCAATTCAAGGTCAAAGCCCGGACGAAGTCGGGTCACCTTCTAGTAATATATATTTTGGGACTTCTGTTTGTTTGTTTGTTTGTTTGTCTGTTAGCTATGGCCGGGAAAACTGCCGGACGGGTTGAGCCCAAACTTCCTATCTAAGGGTAAAATCCCAGATGGATTGTCATCGCACCGCTTCTGAGAACGTCAGAGCACTCATTCTCCAACCCCCGCCACCGCAATGGGAATTAATGGGTTAATAGTTAAAGAGCATTCGTATCCGCAGTGTCGTTGATAAAGAGCGTGTATGTGTCCAGACATGAGCGTGTTGTGTCCGTGTACAGACATGAGCGTGTTGTCTGTGTTCGTACTTAGGGGTTCCTGGGAATGGGGGAGATTTTCATTGGGTCAGTTTTTCCGCCCGATGTGACCTTCACATTGAAACGGGTACCCACAAGTGATCTAATATATATTTTGGGACTTATGTCTGTTTGTTTGTCTGTTAGCTATGGCCGGGAAAACTGCTGGACGGATTTCGACGAAATTTGATACCTACGGATAATATTGTCCGGGGAGTATTTTGGACGGGTCAAATAGTAACTCCGATCTGACCTTGAGTCATTGACCTTCAAAGTTGTCGATTCAAGGTCAAAGCCCGGACGAAGTCGGGTCACCTGCTAGTAGTTATATATAACTGCTATAAATATAAATCGCATTCGCCACACGTGTTTGAATTATATGTTCACTGTATACATATAAGGGCATGGCAACAAAACAAACAAGGATAGTGTCGATATGCACTCACCATATACTTCCAAATCGTTGAAGTTTGGATATTTCTGGGATCTCCATGGATTGGGTTTTCCAACAATACTTCATAGTTACAAACTGTGGAAACATCAAGCCTAACACACCTAATTGTTTACATTGTCCAATTTATATAGTGCATGTATGCATATGTTCGACTCCTCGTCTAAAGTACCGCTATATTATTCGACTATTGGTTTAGTTTAAAGTCCAGGGGCCTGTTTCATGAAGCAATGTCATAAGATTATCTTAAGATGGACTTAATCTAAGATCTTATGATGTAACTTTTCCGTTTCAAGAACGCGTTTCACAAAACAAGATTAAGTCCTACTTAAGTAGTAATTTAAGTTCGCGCGCTTTTAGACTGGCTCTCGACAATTTATTACAGCTATGCACAGAAAATGTTGGTTCTGTGTGTGTTATATGCCTAGGTACAGTGTCTGGTGACAGATACTAGGGCGTGTCTAAGAATAATTATGATATTTTAATGCAAGGGCGATAATCAGAATAATGACTGGTGCATACTTAACTGCACGAGCGCGCTTTTTAACTGTGTTTTCGCGTCAGACCCCATCCACACATAGCTGCATGCTTCCAATGCCTATTTTATACAAACGTATCGAGCTCAAATATTTTATTTCAGTTATTAAAGGGACTTATACATCCTAACTCAGAATGTGAACCGTCACCCATATAACATGCCATTAAAGCGACGCGAGACATATGTTCGCTCCTTTCAATGCTGATATTAGGTTATAATACATTATACGTCTTTGAAGCATCTATAATACCAGGAAACCGAATATGTCGCCAACACGGCATACACATACAATACACCACAATGGAAGCACTGAGCTAAACGCTCTTTATTGGTTGCCAACATTCGTGGAATACTAACACAAAACGCTCTTTATTGATATTGCTATAATGTGAATAGGACTTCATATCGTGCTCCAAATAGACTTATTTCCAATCTGAGACATACTTGTAGAAGCCATATATAAATGATGTTAGTGCCATTTGCTCTGGTTCTGTTGACAAATATGCTAAACGCCTGTTATAATTAACAAACTGTGTATGAACTTCGAAAGTACGTTACGTTGAACGACATTCTGCATATATGTTTTAATAAAAACCAAATCAACGACTTCTAATAAAGAGCGTTTATAATTAACAACACGTGAACAGACGGCCGGTTCACAGGCCCCTGTGGAAAATTACTAAATACAAATATAGACTATACCACTGGTATATTGGTATTTTAGTAATGCCCACAGGTGTCTGTGGGCCAGTTAACAGTGATATTATATGTTCTTTCGCGGATCCCGGTGTGCCCGCGCGGTCCGTATACTATATACATGCTATATATCTTTCTTTTTTTCATAGTTAAAAGATTATAATAATATACATAATAATAATAATAATAATAAAATAACACATATTATGTATTATTATCTTGTTGATATATATACGGGGTACATATACAATACATTTTTACAATCAAATTATAACATAATAATATAGAAAGGCAAGTAAATAATAATAATAATAATAATAATAGCTGACATAAGCATTTATATAAAAAAAATGAGTATAAATCATTCACTATTATCCTCGATGTGAAAATGTTCGGACTAATTGTCTCAACATGATTATTGTCTACAGTGCGATTGGGTGATTTGAATCGCAAATGATGTTCAACTCTATGTAAATATATTCTTTTTGTAACAGCAATTAGAAATGTATATATAGTCCGGTCTTGGCGGTTTACAGTTAGTAGCTATCACCCCGCCAATCTTGCAACCACTGGCCACGTCACTGCTATAGCTTACCAGTTGGTTATTAATTACTACCATTTCTGAAACACCCCTCCGTGCTAGCAAGGCGTTATTCAGTTAAATGTGTTTATAATAATATATACATGAACTAGATCCCATCCACATTTCGGACCAACTGCGGATCACAACGTAGGTCTTAACTTTAAGATTATCTTATGACACCTCACACCAGTCTTAAAGTTAAGACCAAAGTTAAGACCATCTTAGGTGAAGACTTTATTCGTGAAACGCACTTATGACTGAAGTTTGAACTTATGACCATCTTTAGTCCCAACTATGTCATAAGTTGCTTTCATGAAACAGGGCCACGTGATAAGTGGCATATCGATCACAAATATGGCGGCCTATGTTATTTTGCAATTACGGAGAGATCTGTACACCATCCGGGGTGGGCAACTCGTCGTCTGGTATTGGAAGGCACATATTATGCATAATGAATGCAGCAACTGTTATCCTACACACTCTCTCGGGTTAAAACATAAGTGCAACCCCGATGTATCGAGGCACCTGAATCGCATTAAACTATTGAATATCAGATAATTGTCTTTGTTCAACTACACATACGCCCATACAGGGTCGTGGCTACAGAGTGAGAGGGGGTGTTCGCCTCGAAATATCCAACTACACACCCTTAAACAACACCAAATTCTCTTTGGGTTTAAACATTCCAACTGGTACCTCAAACTTTTCAAAACCAAAGTTTGGAAAGGGCAACCCCCCCCCCCCACCGTGTATAACCATATAGTTAGTTTGGTACATGTAAAACAATTCAGAGCACAGGCTACTAACTGTAAACCGCCAAGACCGGACGCCAAGACACTGGGTGTGTGTGCCCCCCCCCCCCCCCCCCCCACACACACACAAACTTCGGTCAAAATGTTTAGCAATTGGAAATTTCATGCCTGACAAAAACATTAATCGTACACTATATATAGGTTTCAATTGTTTGAATTTCTAACTAGTAAAGGAATGTGTTGTTTTTAGACAAACAGCAGCAACTGAAATGGCAATCAGTTGGAAAATCACCAACTTTAGCGGCGTCAGATTTGAAATTTCGAACTGTTGGAATATTTGAGAAACCAATTGGAAAGTTTAAATCCAACGTGTGGGGTGAACATGGCATTTCGCGAACATGGAAGTTTGGCCCGGTTCAATTGAGGGGCAAGTGCAGTTGAAAATTGCACGATGTACCCCCCCCCCCCCTAACCCCCCCCCCCCCCCCCCCCCCCACAGAGACCAAATAGCCACCCCTGAGTCTCATCGAATGTAGGATATAGTCAATTATCAGCTGTGTATGTGACCTATAGATAATATATGTTATAAAATTGTATTACCCACGAATTAAACTTTTGATAAGAATTATGGCCTAGCTCAAAGCTCACAATCTCCTCTATGTTATTCCATATGCGTGTGGCGAGATGGGGTAAAATGAGATCAATTAATGTATTGATTCTTTCCTCTTTCCAAATTTCCGTCGGCTGTTTACAAAGCAGATATGTCATATAGGAAAGGTAACATAAACGCTCTTTATCAAAATATGTTTTAGAAAAAGTGACAATTTTCTATAGAGAATATTATTGGTATTGAGTTTGTGCCAACACCCATGCATGTTGTGATTTTCAAAGCTGTCCAAATTTGTATCATGTTTTTTTTTGCAGGGGTGTGATGACCATTGTACGGCATACTGTATATATGATATACACACCCGTAACGACGACACCCCTTAATGCGAGTGTGCTAATGAAAACGTAGTTATATATATATCCATGGTATGACAACCGCATAAAACATCTACATAAAAATAATAAAAATGTTACTCTAACAAATATTTTTCATTTCCCTTTGAATCGAAAAATTACCTATGTGTGTCCTGATGACATCGCCGATTTATTTTGATTATTGCTACACGTAGAGAGCGATGGTCGATAATACACGTGTTATGTCGGCTCACATAAAAAAAATGGCCACCTGAGCATTGCTCTCAGTTGATTAACTCGGCGTAAATGCATGATCGCAGTCATGCATCGATCCATATATTTATATTGTCCTATTTCTGACACCGCCACTCACCAGTAAACGCAAAGCTCGTCATTTTAAGAGCCTGTGATGTACTCATGATCGAATTTACATCGCGGAACCTATGCAAGTCTAAGATCCATATGCGAATATAGGGCCACTGACTTTAGAGAGTAAGATACATGCGCTGATTCACCCACCCCACGCCAGCCGCTATCCAGCATCCCTGTCACACAATAATGTCAACTCGGACTCGGCTCTTTCTCGATAACCTCTCAATGCCGTACATACAGATTGCACAAGCCCACATTTTTTTGTTCCGGACTGTAGAAAATTGTCGATAACCAGTCTAAATGAGCGGGAACTTAACTTACTACTTAAGTAGGACTTAATCTTGTTTTTTGAAACGCATTCTTGAAACGGAAAAGTTACATCATAAGATCCACCTTAGATCTTAGATTAAGTCCATCTTAAGATAATCTTATGACATTGCTTCATGAAACAGGGCCCAGATTCTAAAGTGGTAATGGCGATCCTGCCCAAATCGTTATTTTATACACGCATCGTATTCATTTTTCTTTTGGTTATTAAACGATTAATACAACAAAAGAGGATTTGTGCATTAAATATGTGTTGGAAAAGTAAGATATCAGAAAGATATTAACATTATATATTTGACATTTCCAACTGATCTGGCCTTAGACAAAAGAATGTCCAACATATTTTTTACTGTTGATACGTCCTGCAAAAGTGGAACCCACACCGGTCGCCACTTCCATGCATGTTAACTGTTCTGCTAACCCTACCGGCAAAATACACGAGCATGACTCTCAAACCTTAATATAAGTATCTCTGATCAACAAATCGGCTGGAAAGAATCACAAATCTGCATGGTACTTACGAATTATCTGGGCGCATGTCTCACCCTCCCATCCATTTTTACACCCATTTATACATGCTGCTGTTTCTCTATGACATGTTGCAAGTACGCAGTTAGCGCTGCAAACGCCGTCACAATTGTCACCGTGGTAACCGTTGTCACATCCTAAAACACACGTCCCGTTGTCTTGGTAACATGAGTTCTCTATCTGGCCGCTGCCTCCACATGATTGGTTACATATTTTATCACAAGTTGCACCGTGGCGTCCGTGGACACAACTTAGACATTTGTCAGAGGATTCGCATGTCAAACAACCACCTTGGCACCCTAAACAGCTCGTCTCATGAAGAAAGAATCCACTTTTACAGCGCAAACATGCTCCGCGATCCATTCCGCAAGATGAGCAGTCCGCAGGACAAGGATTTCGGCAATCTTGTCCGAACCAACCATTCCGGCAATTTTCAACACACGTCCCAGTGTCATCACATGTGTTATCCCCTGCACAATTGCGTTCGTCGCACGAATTCGCACAATTCGATGCGATGCCATATGTCCCTTGTTTGCAGGAGGAACACGCCCCCGTGATCTGCAAACATGTGTGACAATTCCCGCTACAACGCGTGAGGCACTGTGATCCGTACCACTCCGGCTGGCAGCCATTACCACATTCCCCGGATGTTGGGCAGATACTTCCATCGGCACAGTGACGATGTGCGCATATATCGTGGCAATTCGAGCTCAGGTTATAATATCCATCACTGCAGCTTCGACACGCTGCACTGTCTTGGTCACATTCTGCGCAATTTAGAGGGCATTTGTGTTTACAATATGTTCCATGCCAACCAGGAGAGCAACCGGATGTGCATAGTCCGTTCCACGTAGGACAACTACTCCCAGATGCACAATTACGATCGACACATCTATTAACACATCCACTGGATAAATTGCCATACCACTCTCCAGTACAAACTAAAAGAATAAAGAAATGGCAATGACATGTAATATTGATGATAAGTAACATGTTACACTGGATTGTTGAAAGTGCGGACAAGTAGCACCGCGCTTCAAAATTTATTTAGGATGTGTCAAAACTACCTGCTCTTGTTTTTTGTTCTATATATAGTTTAACTACCGTCCTTTTCTTCCATATAGCGAAAATCGCGGTTAATTCCCCACACGTATTCTGCACTTATACAGCAGTGATCGGGTACACCAACATATACACAAGTACACATGTACACAAGGTTTAATAATTATGTTGTGCTAATTCAAAATAAAAGGTCGCTGGCCAAAGTGTTCCCCGGCGAAGGTGGCAGGTTTGAGGAATTTATGGTTTTCATATCTCCATACTACAAACTGTAGGAGGAATTGACTACAATAATATGACACAAAGCGCGTATTCACTCAATATGATACAACTTCAAAGTTTCGAGATTGCAACTCTAAAATTCAATGTAACTCTAAATTAAAAAATGTAAAACATGTCTATGTCCAAAAATTCAAGGTAACTCTAAAATTAAAAAAAATGGCAATAACTCCGCCAAAATGACTCCGACTGAACTCAAAATCGCAGGTGCGCAGGTTTCCATTCTGGTTGACATGTTTGTTTTTTTAAATACTGGAAAATGACGGAAAACAGGCTCGGACTAATCATGCGTCCCAAGATATAGGATTCTATGTCGAAAAATGGCAATAACTCCGCCAAAATAACTCCGACTGAACTCAAAATCGCAGGTGCGCACGTTCCCATGTTGGTTGATATATGTGCTACGTTTAAAAATGACCATAAAATGACAGAATACAGCCTCGGACAAAGTTCCGGACAACTCGACGGACGAGGGTCATTAGTATAGTCCCGAAGGACGCTAAGACGGACGAGGGTCATTAGTATAGTCCTCCGACAAAATGTCGTCGGACAGAAATGAGATACCATACAAAGGGTGGATATATTATGTTAATTGTGCAAAACAAGGAATTTTATTCAGTTACAAGCATATGTGACTTGTTATGCGCCACCACGATTTACCATAATTATATTTTAATTACGCTGTTGGTTGGATTATGTGGTCCGCATATGTGGTGCCGCGGAGACATGGTTGTGTGAAGTTGCTGGATTCTATTCAGATTACGTCATATTGGGTTTTGTATGACAACCTGTCACACACCGGTGTGTGTATACACTTCCGACTCTGCATTCTACATATACGCCCCGCCAGAGTGACGTTCAGAAAGCACTACCAATTGTCTACCAGTCACCCACAATTATTTCGATACATACATATCAGAATGGAGAAAGCAACATCATTTCGATGTCTTCATTTTGTTCGGTTCGGAAGATGGGAGCATTCAACCTCCATACGATGTATCGGCGCTGTTGCCATGTATATCCCCCGATTTCTGTTTTTAATTTTACCTCATGTACGTGTATCTTGGCATCTACATTATTTGAGAGAACTCACAATATACATTCAACGAGATAGTCCAGGAGATATTGGTCGACCTCTGCACCCCCCCCCCCCCCAGGACTCAACTTCACCCGACTAATTTTCTTCCTTAAGGTCTCCTCTAATTTTGTTCACTTGTTAACAAGAAAAAAAAGTTGCCGCAGAGACTCCAGACAAGATGGCGTCCATCATGGCGGCCATTTTCTTTTAATGCACCAGGTCTCTTTGATCGCCATTATAGTAAAGATGATAGCACATGTGGTCTTTTTTTCCGCTCGATTCGTTATGCTAATATACAACCCTTACAAATTAGCCAAAAATCCGACACCAGAATCCAATATGGCGGCCAAGATGGCCGCCGAAATGTGAAAATATGCTATTTTTATGACATGTTACCACCTTTCGTTTGTCTCTGTTGGAAAATGTTAGAATTTTTGCGTCATGTTATACATGTATCATATAGAGGAGTCATTGGTGAACACACGGGGACCATAATATGCATTCATTGCGGGATATTTTTGCCCGATATCACGTTTTCCCAAATGCCGGTATCATAGGTCAAAGCCGAATCTCCGTTAATAACGCGATGTTATGTTTCGAATCAATGAATGTTATTGCTATTATAGCAACACACATGCATATATATTTGCAGGATATACTCGAGATAGGATTCCTCTTATACCTGAGTTGAGGAATATTTACCCAAATCCAAAATGGCGGCCAAAATGGCCACCAGAAATAAAAAATGGCCGAAAATCGCTGATTTTAACATCAATGAGCATTATTGTCATGACAACTCCACACTTGCTTACTATTGTAAGTTGGGATCACTTAGGCGAAGAACTTTCCTTGTACCATATCCAAACAAAAGTCCCCCAAATCCAAAATGTCGCCCACAATGGCGGACAGATTTTGAAAAATCACCGAAATTCCCTCATATTCACATCATTGGGCATTATTGTCGAGACAACTCCATCCGTGCGTACAGTTGAGTTGGAAATACTGAGGTGAAGTAATTACCTTACATCTCATGCAAGAAATGGTTTTCCAAATTGAAGATGGCGGCCAAAATGGCGACCGAAATTTGAAAACAAGTCTACATTCCTTTACTTTCTTACGATGGGCGTTATTGTTTCGCGATTTCTATCCAGCATTACATGTTGATATGGAATAGTGATATGAAGTATTCATTAGGGTTTGGCAATTGATACTCACAGCCAAGATCGCTGCTTAATTGGCGGCTAGAAATTGAAAAGAAATCGATATTTTCACATATTAATTTCAACTTTTTGTCATAACATCGGTATGTATGGTCGAAACTGTACATAAACCATCTGCTAGTTCAACTTAAAGGTATAAAAACGCATAACATAGCTCGTATCCTTCTGGAAAGATGAAAAACCACCATTAATATCGCGATGTGGCATTTCGAAATCCAGTCTCCACTTAGCACCGATAATGGCCGTAAGCGAGGTGCGCCGAATAGTTATATCAGAACAATTACCTGATAACAGATTCTGATTTGCCACGTCACGTCCATAATTATCTGGACCAGCTTCCATTTCTTTGTCTGATAAATCTAGGTCGCTCACACCGACAAATTATTCACCACTTCCTGGGAGTAGGGTCCCTCTAATCATAACGTTTCAAACAATTCATTTTCCGGTGTCTAGCTTACGATTTTAAATATGTGCTAAATATGATATTTGTGCGTCATCTTGAACTAGGAAGGTACATGGACGATGAGTATACAAGCTTACAGAAGGTCATCTCTATGTATGTGTCTCATACCCCATGGGATAACGACATGTACACCTGGCGAACCAGTTAGCTAGTCACTTCTCAATAGATGGATTATCAACTCACAAACTCAGCGAACGCATTGGCATATGTGGACAACTTCGACAGTGTTTCGAAGGTTGCTAGCTGTCTCATTCCCTTGGACAGATGTCTATCTGCCAAGGAGAAGACCCTAGTGTACAGACTACCCACACTTCTTGAACATTATCCGAAGCAAACTGTGCGACGCCCCGCAGTTGTCTCGTCGAATATCTCCCAGCAGAGAAGAACAATGCTCGCGGTGCTAGTTTGTGGACATGCGCCATGATACTGGGAATGAAATGGGCCACTGTATACACCACCCCTACACCTGGTGCATGTTTAAGATATCGAATGGCATGCGTGTTGGTTTTATTTGGTGTGGTAAAATTGTATTTCCACATCCGTTTCGAAGCCTTTCTGATTCAACTACGTACACTTTTGCCTGGATAATACTATGCTAGCCTCCCTCAAAACAGTCGGATGGACTAAAGGATAATGTCTTAAAAGCATGAATGTATGCGTGTTTTGTTATCCTCTCTCGGGGTTAGGGTCAGTATGTGGGCGATATTATTCAAGAAAATGTCAGGAACTGTGGTGCATTTATTTCACTATGTATTTAAAGAACAATATACAGTCTCGATGGCAATGGCTGTGGACGTTGGGGAACGCGACCTTTATGATCATATAGCTTTATATATATAACTTTAGAATATAGTAGTTAATGTCTCATGCAGGAAAATGGTCGCATTGGTGATGTTACCAAGAAATCACTTGGTGTACCAACGTTTGTTGAACTGAATGCAAGAGCTCATCAATGTAACATTCCTCTGGATGTTCTTCGCGTTGAACATTTAACCCTTTTGTTGGTGGCATTTGTACATTCTTGAACCATACCACCCAGCGTGAGCATGACATAGCAACCAACTATCAAAGGTATCGCCTTTAAGACTACACCCCAGTCTTGGTGGGGCTTATACAGCAGTAGCCAATGGCATACTCCTGGTCCATTTGTTTAAGAACGGCTTCCAAACGGATGGGAACATACAATATTAGCATACAAGGAAGGCAAAGCCACACATGAGATCCTGTCGGAATCTAAATCATAACAAAATGAGGGGCGGTGCAGTCATGGTCCAATTTAATTCCCACTGTCATGACACATACCCACAAACTAGCACCGTGTGTATTGTTATCATCTGCTTGGATCTGTTCGGTGAAACGATTGCTGGACGCCAACAAGCTTGTTCTTATGATCATGTTCAAGGAGTTTGGGTATATTATGCATTATGGTCTTCTACGGCTACGCCTAAGCAGAAATACATCCGTCAAATGTCGGGCTTTCAACATTCGAAGCCATATACAGAAGTTGTCCGGGTACGTCAGTGCATTAGATGAGTATGTGAATTGATAAACCATATATTGAGAAGTGGCTGTTTGGGAAGATCACCAGGTGTACACGTTGTTATCCCCATTAGGTCACCAAAGCTGACAATACGCAGATAGATAGGTCCTTCTGAAAGCTAGTATACGCATCGACCGAATACCTTTATAGTGTATCGCACAAGATGACGCATATACCCCATATGTAGCATCTGAATTATACCATAAGCTATACCACGAATGAAGCTCGCTAAGAATTCCAAGTTTTCGAAACAAACACGTGAGCTGGACACCGGCATATGTATTGTTTGAAACATTCCGATTAGTGGCACACTCCCACAAAGAAGAGTAGTGAACTGTTATTGTGAGTGAGATAGATTAATCTGACGAAGAGATGGAAACGAGTCTAGATAATACTGAATGTGGCAATTCAGAATAAGCTCAGGTACTGTTGTTTTGATTCTTGGAAGTCATAATATGACTATTCGGCGCACCTATATACGGTTACGGCCAGTATGAGCCCTTAGTGGAGAATGGATTTTGAAATGCCACATTGCGATTGTGGGTTTTCATCCTTCCAAAAGGCTACGACTTACATTGGAACTAATAGATGGCTCATATTATGTACCGTTTCGTTTATACAAATCAATATTATGACAAAAAGTTGAAATTAGTATGTGATAATATCGGCTTCTTTTCAATTTCTGCCTGTCAGTTTGGCCGCCATATTGACTGTGAGTATCACTTGCCAAACCCTAATGAATAATTCATACATATCAAAATGTAATGGTGGGTAGAAATCGCGAAACAATAACCCCCATCCTAAGAAAGTAAAGGAATGTAGGCGTGTTTTCAAATTTCGGTCTACATTTTGGCCGCCATCTTCGATTTGGAAAACCATTTCTTGCATGAGATGTAAGGTAATTACTTCACCTCAGTATTTCCAACTCAACTGTACGCATGGATGGAGTTGTCTCCACAATAATGCCCAATGATGTGAATATGAGGGAATTTCGGTGATTTTTCAAAATCTGTCCGCCATTGTGGGCGCCATTTTGGATTTGGGGGACTTTTGTTTGGAAATGGTACAAGGAAAGTTCTTCGCCTAAGTGTTCCCAACTTACAATAGTAAGCAGGTGTGGAGTTGTCATGACAATAATGCTCACTGATGTTAAAATCAGCGATTTTCGGCCATTTTTTATTTCTGGTGGCCATTTTGGCCGCCATCTTGGATTTGGGTAAATATTCCTCAACTCAGGTATAAGAGGAATCCTAGCTCGAGTATCTCCTGCAAATATATATGCATTAGTGTTGTTATAATAGCAATAACATTCATTGATTCGAAACATAACATCGCGTTATTAACGGAGATTCGGCTTTGACCTATGATACCGGCATTTGGGAAAACGTGATATCGGACAAAGATATCCCGCAATGAATGCATATTATGGTCCCCGTGTGTTCGCCAATGACTCCTCTATATGATAAATGTATAACATGACGCAAATATTCTAACATTTTCCCACAGAGACAAACGAAATGTGGTAACATGTCATAAAAATAGCATATTTTCACATTTCGGCGGCCATCTTGGCCGCCATATTGGATTCTGGTGTCGGATTTTTGGCTAATTTGTAAGGGTTGTATATTAGCATAACGAATCGAGCGGGAAAAAAGACCACATGTGCTATCATCTTTACTATAATGGCGATCAAAGAGACCTGGTGCATTAAAAGAAAATTGCCGCCATGATGGACGCCATCTTGTCTGGAGTCTCTGCGGCCACTTTTGTTTCTTGTTAACAAGTGAAAAAAATTAGAGGAGACCTTATGGAAGAAAATTAGTCGGGTGAAGTTGAGTCCTGGGGGGGGGGGGGTGCAGAGGTCGACCAATATCTCCTGGACTAAGAACTGAACCACGCAGAATCCGTTGCCATCTCGAACACGACACAAATACGGTATAGTTTTTCGCGAATTTATGTCACGGTGATTGATTCCAGCGTGTATAATAACCAGATAATAACACACGTGAATTAAACACGGGTGTATCTCGCCAACACGAACCAAACAAGCAACACATAACCACCATAAACATGGTAAAACTAATCGCCCGAAACATCATTTCGCATTACTTTGCTTCAAATGTGTACCTGCAGTCGTGGCAAAACTCGTGATTTCGCTCCAACAATGTCATCAAGTGCCATTATGTCCGTTCGTCGATACATGATCGGACAACGTCACCATACCCGCGTTAGGTAATAGAATAACGAATAAGTGTTTGATAAAGGCGCATTTGGAATTTGCATTGATTCATTTTGAACCTACATGTATACTATGGATTTAATGTGTGGTAGTGTTGTCATGCGAATTATTGCATGGTTTACTTGGTTGTTTATTGTTCGTATTTTATCAGCTGTTGTTGTACTACTATTGTGCATATAGATGTTCAGCTCTTGATATTTTCATATTGCATTTTACTTATAAAGCTCTGCAAAACAAAACGAACATATCTACAGACTGTCGTTGCAGCACTAATTAAATGCACTAACCGTATACTTCGAGTTCGTTGAAATTTAGATATTTGTCTGTCGTGTTGCTCTGTAACCTCAGTGCCACATATCTTCCTGTCATGGCGCGATCGCAGACAAACGTATACACAGCCTTGGCGACATCCGTATCAGTGTGACATAGATTGGTTGTGTCCCAGTTCAAATAACTCGAACTGTCTGCCACGAATATTTGGAAGCCACTTGTTCTGTCCGAAGCTGCAAAATTAAACTATATTGTTCTAATGTTAGTGTAAACATATTTTATTGCATAATAATATCGCAACGGGATTGAGACACAAGTTTTACAACTTACAAATGATCTCTCTCCCCACATAATTGTATTACACAAAATGAACATAAAATATAATCACACACAAACATTATAATTCATATGTACAACATCTTTTCACTTATAACAATATAATGATATAATCCCGAGTATGACCATAACGGTGGATATTTCTCTTTATGGGGGGGGGGGGTGGTTCGTCCCGTGGGTCGGCGGCTCAGACGAGTCTTCGCATTCTAAATATGTAGTGATAATACAACATGTTACATTTTCTAATGTTGCATGCCGATACAACACAATTCTGATTCCGTGCACATGTGAATGGACATGGATGAAATAAGCAGGTAGATATTCTGATACATGTAGATGTTTATACACGACTCCGGCCATAAACTGCCAGTTCGTTACATTCGAAGTTCTATACCGGTTGCCCTGCAACTTTAGGTCAATGTATTTGCCAGTCAGGGTGCGTTCATCGTCAGAGACAAACCAATACACCTTATCTTATCGGCGGTACTAGTATCAGTGTGACAAGCATTGCTGTCGAAGCCAAACTGTGATGTTGTACGTAAATTCAACCAATTCGCATTGCGCTCATGCACATGCAAGTATACATGGATGAAATAAGCATGTATATGTTCTGATATTTATTTACATATCACAATGTGTGGCATTGATAGTAATGTGAATTAGTTTGAACGCAGTTGACTCCACCGATTTTGATGATGTTGTATCAAAGCGAATCCCATTTTGCTTTTTCAGAAAGATATATGTTGGAAGTTTTAGGTTGTGAGAATATACCCAACAATCCACAATAGACTAGTTCATGTTCCATGTTCCTACATCGCTCGGATAGTCATACTTTAGATTAATCATATGTTTCGATTCACTTTTCCACTATAGTATGATAGTGATAACGCGGAATTTCATCTGGGAATTGTACCAGAGCAGAGCTTATCACAAGGCTTATTTTTGTATGCTTGTTTTAGTTGAGTTAATAACCGTTTCAGTTGATAGGCGCTACCACGGCGTTGTCGGTTTTATGGGTCGATGAATGACCAATCATAGCGTGATTTCCATTGGAAAATCATCTCACTGAACACATGCAGAAACCAGTGATCGCCGAAAATCAACCGATAAACTTGCTCAGATTCACGAATCAGGTAATGGTTCATAAATTACCATAAGCTGAACGATGTGAGTATTTCAAAAACATAAGATAATTTCACGAGTCCAGTGTGTGTTTTAACTCCCTATGTATAACCTTGATTTTGTCAGTTTTCGCACTCCACGGTATACATCGGCAACGGCTATACATTACGTACTCACTGTCTCGGTTGTAGAGAACAACCTGGCGTATTCCGTAATCAGCTCCGAGATTAACATACCACCACGGTCGATTCCAGTCAATCGAATGAACACCGGACGTAAAGCTCCACCCTATGTCCCCATCAACGCCTCCTTCCTTAGGAAAATATATATCTGGCCATGGCTTCGAAATACCTGTGTCTGCCTTACCCAGTGCTACGTTGTCTGCAAATAAAAAATAAAACAATACTAAAAGTCTGTGCCGTTGCCATGCTATATATTCTCTTACATGTGGAGTTTTGGGCATATACCGGTATCGACATTTGTATCGCCAGAACCTGACCGTATATATATATGACAAATGCGAGCATTACGAGATACAATTTTGAACTCTAAATTGATAAAATGTGAAAAATATTGGCGACAGATGCAGATAATCAAATACATGAAGGGATGTTCACGATTAATCGATTACGGTCGAAAAAATTCGTTGTTGACCAAGACCAACTGACCGGAAAACACACAACTACATGTAGTTATTTTAAGGAGTACGTACATGTACATGTCATATTTTCATAACCTACTGTTAAACGGACATGACTCGTTTGAATCTCCTACTAATAAGTCTAACTAATTTGGAGGTAACGGTATGATATATAGAGGCAAAACAATACACAATATTTCTGAATTTTGAAATAAATTGCGACTGTTTTAATATGTCGCAACGAAGCCACACAAAGCTCTTTATTGCTATATAATATATAAAGTTATTATACGATGGTGTGTACAGCATGTGTTTTTCTCGTACGAGTCCAGGTTGTGGTGAACAGTCATATTGGACGAGACGCGTATAGCTTCGAATCCAACATGACTTTTCACCACAACCTGAACGAGTAAAAGAAAACAGATAGTGTACTCCACATTGTATAATGACATTTTTATCATCCATCTGTAAGTTTACCAAATTACGTCACCCGGAGTCCCGATACTTTTTATGAAAGTCATATTGGACTCTATTCGAGTCCAGTATGAGTTTCGGGAGTCGATTATGACTTTCGGGAGTCAAATATGACATTTTCCCGGATTATCATGTGACGGCTTTTGCCATTAAGAAATAGTGTTAATGTTATAGATAGTCGTCGAGTTGGTATTGGATATACGGGAGAAATAACACCGTTGATGGTCGACGGTCCGAAACGGGGATGTTTCTCTCGCTTATCCAATACCAATTTGGTGTCTCTCTTACTTTTACAACATTTCCGTGACGTCATACATCGTCTGTGGCAGGTGTCTATCCCGACTAGTAGACACAATGGGCACGTTGTCATAGTGTGTGATTGGCCCAAGCGTTGCATGTCTGGGTGCAGTCGACATAAATTTCGACTCAGTATATCATATAAATTAATATGAGTCGAACAGGACTGGCCGGAAAGCTATTTCCAGACTTGGGGATATACCAGGAAATTCCTTGTTTTGATTGGAAGCGGTACCAGAAACCGCTAACCCCGATTGGCTAACCGATAACAGCTGCGCGTGTCCCGTAAAAATAGCTCAGGTGTCATCTGTATACGGCGAACGCAATAGTCGTTTAACTCGGTCATGTGGCACTGATTTAAAGTTAGTTTTAATAGTCGTATTGATTTTGACCAGCTGCTTTATTAAAGAGAAACACTTTTGACAAATGGCATGATTCTGATCGGCGGCGAAATAACCGATGCCGATATTCAGTTATTATAATTATTACGGAGATGTTTACGTCGACTGGTCTGGGTGAGTCAATTGGATATTACGGATATCCAACCGTTGGATGTTACAAATATCCAATTGAGACACTAAGTCCGAGACTTGGTTTGATCCAAGTCGCCACGACTACAGGACTGATAGGGTGGGACTTGGGAATAGGTGGGTCTCACAAACAAACAAAATAGTATCCGTTTAGTTATCCACTGAGGTCTGGTGGCAGACCTTTATTTACTGTATATATCTTTAAGTCGTTGCCATGAAGGCATGAAAGGCCTAGGAATTAAAGACAGTTTTTAATAGAAAAAGTCGTCATGTTGATTTATCAAACTAGTCATATACCGTATAAATTAGCCTTTCTAAATCTTACTTCATATAAACACACCACAAGTATATTGACGAGAGCTGCTAAACGGAAACAAACTGATGCCTTTAATTTTTGCCTGGGCGATGATGGGAAGACGGCCATTAGATCATATCACCGCCCGGATTCTGTGTGTGCACTGTATTTCTATTTCTATTGTTCACCTTGTATTTTATAAATGCTAGATGTACGTGTACTTGCCTTATCCAATAAATTATTTATTCATTCATTCGTTCAAACGAGTGCAAGGTACGCCGGGTAGTATTTTGTGACAAATATCTTGGATTTGTTTTACTAAATTAAACACGTTTTCCAAAGCAAACAATGACCTGATTAAAAGAGCTACCCGATCTATGTATGGTCTTATCCATAAAATACGCCAATTGTCGTTGCCATTCGAATGTCAGTTAGACATGTTCAATAAAACTGTCAAACCTATCCTACTATATGGGACAGAAACATGGGGTTATGGATGTCTAGAATCCCTAGAAAAATTACAATTAAATTTTTTTTAATTTATCATACATGTAAAAACAAGTACAACATCGCTAATGGTATATGGCGAGACAGGAATGTTCCCATTAGAGCTGGATGTAAAATGTAGAATGGTATCATACTGGGCAAAAATGAGTTAATTGTAATGATAGCAGAATGAGTAGGATGATATAGTCCCTTCTGTTAAAATGGTATAGATATGGTGAATATAAGCATCCATGGCTATCATATATTCATAAAATTCTAATTGAATCGGGGCTACCGTCTCTATGGTGGGACCAGGATAATATTACCATTGATGTTGTAAATATGAATAATATTGCCCAACAAACACTGAAGGACCAATACGTAATGCAATGGAAAATTAATATGGAACAATCAAGTAAATGTACCACATACACAAAATTGAAAACAATATTTGGCCTTGAAGACTATCTGAAATTTTTGAATCGCAAGGATCCTTACTATATTTCGATTGTCCAATCACAGACTTCCCATTGAAACTGGATCATGGAATTATACCAATCTGTAAGATAGAGTATGCACGAGATGTAATATAGGGTTACTTGGAGATGAATACCGTTGTATTTTACAATGCTCTTCGCTTGATTATCTGAGAAAAAAATATATTCCCAAACTCTTTCGAAATTATCCGAATTTATTTAATTTTACTAAATTGTTTAACTCCAAAAACAAGAAATATATATTTTGAGAACTACTTATATAAATATATATATATATATTTATTACACGCTTGTTCCTAGAAGTACAGTGTTATTGCTGTTCCATATTTACAAATCCGTATGGAACGTACGAAATCCGCTTTAACGTACGCATCTCGTTGACGTAAAATGACGTACATGACGTTCGCCTCAACCATGAAACTGGAACTATTTAAATAAAAGAATCATCACACATGACAAACACGTCCTATGTGAGCCTAAGTAAACCTTCTAATCCTGTATTTTTAATGCACTGATTCTAGGACGAGAAGCGTGTAATAAAGTTTGTGGTCATAATATCCACATTAGTGAGTGGATGGACAAGGACATGCGACACTGTGCAGTATATATGTCTATGACAAGCCTAACATGAGACATTAGTATCTTTTCTACTAATTGGTTAGATGCATGCAGATTGAAGTGCGCAAGCGCCTCTCGTTCTATCCTTCCGCGACAGAACGAGTGCCGTATCGACAAACATATTTACACATCGTGTCGTTCTGTGTATATATAAATATATATATACTTTATAGAATCGAAAACGGCTGCACCGATCGAGACCAAACTTCCCATCTAAGGGTAAAAACACACGGGAATGGTCGTCGCGCCGTTATCAATTCAAGGTCAAATCGGGTCAAATAGAAAAACAAAAATTTAATTAAAAAATTGAGTTAACAAAAAATTTAATTAAAAAATTAATTAATTTTTTTTTATTAAAAAAGCCAGTAAATTAAAAGGGCACAATTAACTCATTGAAATACAAAACATTAAATTAAAAAATTAATTCAAAAAATTAAAAATTGTCATGTTTCTGACGATTGCAGCCAGTGGCGGGATAACCTGCTAGTATAATACAAAATCAAATAACCATGATTTGCTTCTTTCTGGTAACTGGATTATGACAAAGTTAACCACCTGATGGTCAGAAATGTTCTTAAGGGATAGATAATACAATACGATACAATAAAGAACATTCAGTGTTAGTCTATCCCTGACAATTATGTTAAACATCCAGCGCATTTATACCACGTTTGTGCACATAACTGGAAACCGGTTATTAGTTTGCACGTTCCAGAAAGTATTTCGTGTATTTATCGACGCATATTATCCCTTTAACCCATTGGCTATATAAAGTAACACTTACGTGTATTGATAGGTGGCGACACAGATGAACAAGGACGACACAAATGTGTACAATAATGTGTCCATTTTGATAGAATCAGGTGCGCAGAAACTTTAAAACACAAACTTGGAATAATGTTACGCAGTACACAAGATAGTATCGCGGTCACAACCAGGAAGTAACAATCATCGAGTTCGAGCTCGTACAAAACTTTGTAAAGAGATGTGAAAGAGACGTACACGCCATTCATTTCACAATACAGGCCTACACCGCTATTATACTTCATGCCCTTGATTCTGTATATAGCCCTCACTGTGATACTGGATATGTGATTAAAATGAAAGCAATTGAACGTATGATAAATTGTATTTTCAATACAAGACGCTGCATTGACATATATAGTGGTCCATGCACGTAGCGAATAAAACTGCATATCCGTTCAGCGATAACAAAGCTGATTCGATCCTCGATAAGTACTGATTGGTGCTCCATCCAACGCCTAATTCCGACTGGCCAAGTTTCTTAGCTACTCGCAAGCAGTGTGTCGATTCTACATGCATGGTGTCCTAATATGAACAGGACAATTAAACGGACACATGTCATTTGAACATCCAAGTTACATCAATCTACGTAATTTGGAACGAGGGACAATACATGTCCATATACAGGCACACCAGAGACGTGGCGACAAGGGGTGTCTCACCCCCCCAAACTTTGGTCAAAATGTTTAACAGTTGGAAATTTCATACCTGCCAAAACATTAGTTGGAAATTTAACACCAACAATAGGTTGAAAATGTTCTTGTAGTTTGATTTTCACACAATTTATTGGGGGAAATAATTGTTTTTGGAAATGTTCCAAGGTGGACACCCCCAACAGAGACCCTCACTCTAAAAAATGGAGATGCAATATTGCTCATCGGAGAGGCAATATTTGCATCTCTTGAGGTGCACTATTTCAACTACTCTCCAAAAGGCTAACTTGCTTCTCCATTGGAGTGATAGTTGCCGAGGAACAATGTGTCCCTCATGTGAGTCAATTGGATCCCTGTCGAAGAACTATTAGACCCTCAACAGGAGTCGAGTGGATCCCCGTCGAAGAACAATTTGTCCCTTCATGGGATTAAAGTGCATCCCCGTCGAAGCACAATTTGTCACTCAGCGGGATATATACATAATCACACAGGAGGGGCAAAGACGACCCCCCCCCCATGGAGAGGTTATAATCTACCCCTTTTGGAGTGATGGTGAAATAGTGCATCTCCGGGATGCAGTTTAGCCACCCCCCCCCCAAGGAGGGTTCATATTTTACCTCCCGGAGAGGCAACATTGCAGTTTTTGGAGAGCCACTCCGGGATGCAGTTTAGCCAACCCCCAAGAAGAGTTCATATTTTACCTCCCCGGAGAGGCAACCTTGCAGTTTTTGGAGAGCCACCCTGAGACTCTTGGTGTGCAAATTTACCAACCAAGAGAGACTGAGTAGCATCAGTTGAGCATTAGGATGTTCCCTCCCGGGGAGGTATCATATCACTCAAGAGAAGTAACATGAACAATCTCGGGTGATGGCACTCTGACACTCTTGGTGCCCAAAGTACCCTCCAAGAGTGACAGAGCACAAAGATGTTACCTCCATCGAGAAGAAAGGATGGTTGAGCCCATTCTAAACCTAAAAGAACCTTTAAATGTATAGATTGATTTGCACATGTGGATCAAATAACAATGGAGAAAACAATTTAATTATTTATTTAAAAAATCCAAAATAATAAAAACATAGTTCAGAGCATTTATGGTTTCAGCTTGATTTAATTACAACTTACCATGAATAATAAGAGAAATGAAGGTCTTCAATGATCACAGAAATGTTCACTAGATTTTGCAATAAAATTATTACTTTATGCATCTATGTATGTTCATTGCATGGAATTTGTCCGCAATCCGGAACTGTGGTTATGAAATGGGATATTTGAGGTAATTTAACTCAATAAATTGATAACCATGTAACACTGGATATGACTTCACAACATTGGCGATGAAAATAGGGCCCTATGAATCTTCGTTCTTGACTATTTGAAGAAAAAAAATGAAAAAAAAAAGAGTCCATTTGGGGGGGGGATTCTCCATTTTAAAGATATTCGTAAATAGAAGAAAATCAATGAGTGGTTTGATACCTTTGGTACTAATGGGAGCTTGCACTAATGAGTCTATCGTTCATATGCAATTTGTCCCACGCCCTTCTGTTGGAACTATAATAATAATATATTTGTTTGTGTGTTTTATCTTGTGGACTACACAGCACTCTATAAATAATTCCAAAGAATATAGACATGTCCGAAATATTATAAAGTTTTAACCAACACAAAACAGATGGAAGCACCCTTCAGATATTTCTGTCTTCAACCCAGTAAACATTGCGGGCATGGTAATATTAGTATCCCTTGTCACAACTGGGCGGAGCCACTCTCCCATATTACTTATTAAGAGCATCGAGACACCAAGTGCATGGCATCAAAAATAGTATTATTGTCTATTTTATACCATTTCGGTCGAGCAGAATTGCCTCGGCTCATGCACGTGCTAAGCCAAAAATAATTGTTTTGATATAATTTTGACAATATGTAGTCCACTTGAAGCAAAAAACACCTCATGTCTCAGTCCTTCCCCGGAGACGGGAGTGATTGCACTCGCACCTATACGCACTCATAATTTTCAAATGATGGGTGCTAATATTCACACCCGTCCCTCATCTCAAAATACTAATGGAGACTGTAATTGTTGGGTCAATAGTGAACTGTTTGAAAGTTTAATTAGATCCTTTACCATCTCAGTTCAACGATGGCATATTAAAGTGTAACTAGAAATAGGTCTATTCCACAATTACTTTTTGTTTTAGAAAAACCCAACTTACAATTATAGTATGGGTGCAATATTACACCCATCTTCTGAATTACGGGAGCAAATAAATGCTCTCGCTGTGTTTTCCTCGTGGGAAGGACTGATGTCTTATATGCAGTCAAAGAAAATGTCAATCACCTAATTAACGAAGTGGGTAGACTTTTGAAAAATGTTATTGTAGCAACAAATTGTCAAACACTTCAAAACATTAATTGTTTCTGTCAAATAACCAGAAACATGTTCAACTTTCCATGTTCATATCAATACACGCATTTCTCAGAAATTCATACCAGGTTTCTCAGAATTCATGTCTAGACCAATGACGACATAGCCATGTCGTTTGCATGAGCCATGTATATTTCACTCAAACCTATTAACCTAGCTTGTATGAGGCTCTTGAGTTTGGAGAAAAATAATCCATCATGACTTGGGTCGGGATATGGGCATGGACAAATGTCATCTTCAGGGTCAGATATTTGGTCTGGACGCCTTGTGTTCGGCCGAAATATCTGACCACTCGGGGTGAGATCTTTCCATCACACATGCCAGGTCATGACGGATAATATTATTCTTACATCAAGTATGAAATTCCTGCCATATGACATCAAAGCGCACAGTTTTATGAATGTTTTATGAATGTTATCTCCTGTCACTTTCGTTTTGACGGATAAGAAAACGGGTGCTAACTGTGAAGTTATCAATGTGACCAGATATGACAAGAGATTTATTATGCTATTTTAGCTATGTGTCGAGAAACTCTGGGAGTTCCCTGAATATCATCAATCGACTGGTTGGCTTCATCACTTTAAGTGTTGTGATTGACTGACACTAACATAAAGATTTTTGGCGGTAATGGAATTTCCAGATATTTTCTTTAGACGCTGTAATGCATAGCTTGTTCAAGAGTGTGATTTCAATTAGAACTGGTGTACATTGTATAATACACAAGCTTTGTACATTAATACATGAAATAATAGAAAGAAACTATTAAAGGTGACATGCAACAGTTTAGAGTGTTCTATGCCCCTACATATTAATATGCCATGATCCTACGACGTGGAAATGCGAAGTTTGTGTAACTTACTCTCTTTTCAGTTAGGTGAGAATCCATCCTATATATAATGATAGTTCAAGGAATACTATTTCACAAGAGTAATATTCGCATTGATGGCACAATAGGCCTGTTATAGCCCAGATAGCCCCAAAATTGTCTATTTGGTCATATCAGATTTGAAAACAATTTTGAGACTTATTTCTCTTAACAAATTCTAGCATTTGCTCTGTGTTCAAAGAAGATTATAAGATACACTTTGAAAAAGAAAACATATATGTATCAGTCGACTTAGACTTATCATTTTGCAGAAATATTCTACGATATGTGTTAGGAGAAATCAACTGCGAACGCTTTAACCTCAATCAGTGATGTCAAAAAATATGGGGAGATAAGTCGTGACATTTTTCGCTTTAAAGACAAAATTAATATACAAATATGATCAGGCTTAAAACTAACCAAATTAGGGCTCCCAGTTTCAATATTTACCTGGTAAATGTTTTTTTATAACATTATATCAACAGGTCTGGTTTCTGACGAGGAAAACATTGCACTGAAAAAAGGCAATTTCATCCGTTATCACAGATTTTCAACCTTAATTTGAGCTCCAATTATCCCTGTGATGCCAATATCAGCTTATTTAATTAAATGGTACAAAAATTGAAAGATATACATATTTTCTGTATTATTAAATGGTACAAAAATTGAAAGATATACATATTTTCTGTATTATTATAAGTTATTTTGGTGGACTGACAATAACATGGACTGACAATAGCATGGACTGACAATAACATGGTTTGGGGTGGTTATGTTTAACTGATTTGCGAAGCAACGAGGTCGAACATAGGCAGGAAGCTGTCAATGTCACCATGTTATCGTCAATCCACCACAATAACATAACGGTCCTGGTCATTCATAGAAATTTAAACTTATTCTGAAGAATGATCAGCAGAAAATGTCAGAAATCTCCTATCGCTCTCTCCATAACGTTGTTCAATGTAAATTACATCATGAAAAGGGAGGCCAACGAGAGACTATAAAACAGTTGTCTTGGATTGGATGATGATCATCCTTGTCACCATGTTAGAGAATTTCCAGCTAGACATCCACTTTGATACAACCTTGACGGATATATGCTGGTGATCTGGTTAACCTGTTGGTACGATGTTGAACCTTTAATTCTTAGTAAGATCATCAAACTGTGCCACCTCAAGCTCAGAGCCCGGAATCGCAATATTAGGTGTTCGTGTTGAATTCTTCTCTGTAGTTCCAATGAATTCCAAACACGTTCCTACCTGCAAATAATGGACAAAAGAGATAATATACATTAATAAAAGTGTTAATGACATTGTAGCTCAGCTTGGACACGAGGCATAATTCTTACAGAGGTTAATGGAATGATAAAGGGGAAAGTTGAACATTTCCAGTATATACATGTACCACCCTCTGTTAATTAGATTCATATATCACACACATATCTAGGCCACCCGACCTGTTACAATAGGTTTGGGGGCTGAAGTTTGGGTGCCCCAAATTAATTATAACCAAACAGTAATATTCAGAGTTTGTTATGTTTTTGTACATCTGTATCTATATTTGGAAATACAAGCAAAAATACCATTGAAAATCATAATAATCAGTGCCATCGTATTAACGCTGGAATAATTGCTCATTATATTGATATCTGTTTGTTTTATAAAGCACAATTTTTTGTGCATGCACATGTCATGTAAAAGGAGGTCAACAAATAACAGTTAACTTCCAAATACTAGAAATAAGGCCAAAACAAAATGAATGCGTGTTTCCCGTAATCCGACCGACCGTCTTCAAACCACCCCGACCCAATTTCATTTTATTGGTTTTAAATTTAAAAAATCAATCTATAAACCAACAGACCGCACTGATAACCAAACGATGTACGCGTGGTTCCATTTTATCTGATTCACCTCGCGAGATAAATTATATCTTTGATATATTTATATATTTTTCGCAAAGCCACATCGCCACTCTTCAAACGGTAAGTCAAATTACGACTGGAAGATCACGAGTTATCGTTCATCTTCGCTGACCCGAAGCACGTGTTTGTGTTGATATGGGAGTGTGTTCATGGGAGTGTGATGGCCGAGTGGTTAGCGTGTTTGACTATTGGCCAGATGTTTCGCTTGGACCCCGGATCGATTCACCTCGATCCTCGATAAAACAAAAGTCGGGAGTTCTGAGCGTACCTATATAAAGTACCGTGTATGCCTCGCTGAGGTGTCGTTAAGCGTAATCCTGTCCCGCACGGTGTCACGTACAGGGGTGACACTGGTTTTATCACGCCATTCTATCGGGTGGGGAAGTTAATGGCTGTCCCTGTCCCGTGTACAACCATGTGTGCACGTTAAAGAACCATACTGTGGGCAACGATCCACAGGTTAATGGCAAACTTCCTGTCTAAATTCCTCCCTTGGGGGCGTAAAGTTGATAGACATTTCAGGTGATGGCGTAATAGAGTTATCTCTCTTCAATCTACATAACTGTGTGTATATATATATAGTACATTGTAGCATTCGATTGTGTGACACAGTAATGGGACGTTTCAGCAACGTCGGCGGGTACGCTTACATGTGCGGCAACACAGATCAAAGGCTCATCCAAGTTTGAGGTCCACTGTGTGCAGGTCAAAGGCTGATTTCAGGTCTTCTGTGGCTTCGCATGTAGAGGGTGACGTTACGATATAAAAACATGTGTTTGTATAATATAGTACATTGTAGGATTCTACCCCATCTGATAGGGGTGCGCCGACAAGTCAACGGCGGAATTTACTCATAACATACCATACCATATGGCGTATTGTTGAGTGTATTTGAGCAAAAAATATGTAGCCAGCTGTAGTCGGCTGTGACTTATAAGGCATGCACAGTAGGAAGCATCAGCGGCCAGGGAAATGAGCATATTTCTAATGATGTTTTCTATGGAGTGGTACGATCAATTTCTTTGAATTTTTCGGTGATTTTTTAGTGGAATGCTAAATTCCCCATGTTGGCATATAGCCTAAGAACTAACTTATAACTTTGTCGCACTCAAACAAGTCCATAAGGTGTGACTGTCCCAATTAAATGGGACTAAGGATACCCACCTGTGTTTTAAAAATACTAAGATGTTTCACATGTGAGTAAACATTTAGTTAAAATTATAAAATAACAGTTCCCATTGCAGGTGCACATACCTAACCGTAATCTTAAACCTATTGACTGAAAAATGTATGAATAAAAGCTCTGACAAAATTATGCATTTTGCAAAAATGTTCTAAATCGAAAAAGGGGAATAACTCTACAAAAAAAGTTGGACGGACATCATAATCGCAGGTGCACAGGTTCTCATGGTACTAAATATCAGTGCCAAGATTTAAAAATATTGACCTAAAAATGTAGAAATAAAAAGCTCGGACAAAATTAGGCATGTTGCAAACAAATTTTTAAGTCGAAAAATGGGGATAACTCCACCAAAAAATGCCGGACAGACGTCATAATCGCAGGTGCCCAGGTTCCCATGGTACTAAAAATTGACCTAAAAATGTAGGAATAAAAGCTCGGACAAAATTATACGTGTTGCAGAAATTTTCTAAGTCGAAAAAGGGGGAATAACTCCACCAAAAAAAGTCCGACAGACGTCATAATCGCAGGTGCACAGGTTCCCATGGTGGTTGATGCCTGTGCCAAGTTTCACGGAAATTGATAAAAAAAACGACTGCGAAAAACTCAGGACAAATTTGTGTCCACGGACAGACGACGGACGGACGGATGACGGACGGACGAGCTGACTCCAGTATACCCCCCCCCCCCTAACTTTGTTGCGGGGGGTATAACTATTAAGAATGCCTTTTCTGGTACATCAGTTGCAGAATGGAATATACCTGAGGTTAACAGCAGCAAGCCATATTTGGCATGTTAGAAGCAAACTCCAATCCTTCACTCCTTCAGGCGAAGTCAGCCTAAAAATGAAATAAATGTACATGTTGATGTATAGAGTTTACTACCAAATTATTTTTTTCTTATTTTTTAACTATTAAGAATGCCTTTTTCTGATACATCAGTTGCAGAATGGAATATACCTGAGGTTAAAGGTACTCAATCCGATTCGACAGTCCCCATATCATCAGATTCCAACAACAACAACATTTTTTGAAATGCCGCTTCAGTTATCAGAATCGATTAATTGCCCACAAATAATGCTAACCAGAGTCAAGTATAGTATAAAATTACCCAAAACCTGTTATTTATCAGCGTTTTGTTCAACGGATTGTTGCCAGTTGTCAAATATCTGACACAAAAAAGCGACTGGATTTTAGAGTTATCGATCTTCATCCGCTATCTGGTCAGATAAGTTCTTCTCGTCGACAGATTACTGGACCACCTAAAATTATAATAATAGATTTCAAACATCAATATCTGATCACTCCTAGCTTTGATGTGTGGGTTCCTCGACTCGAATCAAATATTTTTTACCCCCGAAGTAGTAAATTGCGAGCTTTAATTCGGATTGAGTACCTTTAACAGTTAGCAGCTGCAAGCCATATCTGGCACGTTAGAAGCAAACTCCAATCCTTCATTCCTTCAGGCGAAGTCAGCCTAAAAAGGAAATAAATGTACATGTTGATGTATTCAGTTTATTTTTATCTGGAATTACATCACTTGACCTACATTGGAAAAATCAATATAAATTTCAAAAATAAATACACCAACATTATAATGGAACAAGTTCCAAGCGGACCCGCCAGATAAATACCTCTTGTTTCCAATACCACGTTAAGTCACACTCACAAGTATGTGCAACTCTAACTTTTGCTCCGCAGATTTGCCATGGAAATCCCCCATTCAAAATTGGTCACTTGACCTCCCCCTTAACTCCACAATCAATGAATCATGACATCAATGATCGATTCAATGATGTCATGTTCTCTCAATTTCTGATTTTGAAACATTTGCGATGGCCATCATAAATTAGAACATCCAGTTCACGTTTGATTATCATTGTGTCCGTGCAATATTCTGAGTATTATACAGTGTGCATGGATAACTACCGATATACACTAGGTATGCTAAGCGCATTTTATGTGTGAAATTGTACACACGAAAGTCGAAAATGCATTTTAGTGATGTAGGAAAACTATAAATAGCAACATTGCAAACAGTATATTCGGCGAATGGCGACTTATAAAGGCATAATGCAACCACAGCGAGAAACTTACCAAGGTTATTTGCATGGATATTGATAATACTGACCTTTAAATTGCTGGTTTAGAGCCGAAGGCCCTCATTCTGATAGCTTTGCCGTGACTCAAATCATCCGCCATTTAAAGCGTGCACGTGCTGACGACATATACCCAATGATACTGTCTCAACCGCCGGCTGATATATCACGTGCATGTTAAACCAATGAGATTAGCACGTGTTTTGCCGATCACCCCAATTTCGTCATCTCGTGTCTCCAATTAAGTAATCTCTCCCGGAAGAGTTCAAATTGGGTCTCAGTGAGATTGAAAACGATCTCTTATGGCCACGCAAAACTATGGAATTGCGTCCCGAATTAATATACGTCCCCAATCTTAACCTCCCTATGTTTAGTGTGTAGGGGTAACTTTTTACGAGAAAGATAATGGTGTGATAATTTTCTAAAGTGACGCCGTTGTCAGGGGCAAAAAATGGGGAGGGGTAGAACAAATGTTTGCCGCCGATTGCCACGAAACTTACATATAATCATTCCCATGATATGAGGAACCTAATGGTGTTGTTTAACTATGTCAAACGTGGCGCCATTCGCGTCAGGGATGCACGGAAGGGGAGATGGGCACCACAATTGATAAAACTAATTTTAGCGCCGATTTCCGCCAAATTGATATATATTCTTCTCCATAATACAATGAATCTAATTGTGCGATTTAAAGACTCCAAATTGCTGTCGTTTGGATGAAAGATTGTGGGAGGGACACTCAATTTGATAAGAATAGGTTTAGTCGCCGATTGCCACCCCACTTATAACAGAGGTGGTTCGATCACCGATAAGCCCTGATTGGTGTTCAATCCAAATGGAAGTTAGCCGTCAATTTATTCCGGCTGATACAGTTTCTCTGATACTCGCCAGCGGTGTGGCGATTCTACATGTAACACCTAGTGTGAATAGTACAATTAAACGGACATTTGAACATCCAAGTTACATAAATCTACGTAATTTGGAACGAGGGGCAATATAGGTCCACATATATATAGACACACGTGCGCAAACATGCAATATACAATTATTAAAAAAAATTGAAAAGTCTTGTCTTAATCATAAAATGTTATTGCTGTTATATGCACGTAGCGAACCATACCGTTCTAAGCCAGTTAGCAATAACAGAGGTGAACATTCGATCATCGATAAGCTCTGATTAGTATTCCATTCAATGGAAGTTTGCCATCAAGTTATTCCGGGTGAAACAGTTTCTCTGCTCCTCGCCAACAGTGTGTCGATTTTAATCATCCAAGTTACATAAATCTACGTAATTTGGAACGAGGGTCCACATATAGGCACACGTGCGCAAACAATAAACATTTATAAAATAATCTGAAAAGTCTTGTTAAAATCACAAACTGTTATCGCTGTTTTTGAAAACTGAAGAGCATTAATTCTCTAACTTATTAACGCTCTTTAGTTTTATCATAACAATAATAGACTAACACGAAACGCTATTTATGGTTCCAGGCTGAAGAAAAATCGGTTCCCACATTTGTAAAGTCTACGACTTGAATAACTACCTTCATATTGGCACTGTATGTCACATAAAGGCGCATTGAACTCATACAAAATCACTTTGAACACAGTGATTGGATCCCAAACAAAATAACAGTCATTTGCACGCATGGCACATACAATCTTCCTGATATGGTATAATTTTCTAAAGTGACGCCGTTGTTGTCAGGGGCAGAAAATGGGGAGGGGCAGAATTGTTTTTGTCGCCGATTGCCACGAAACCTTCATATAATCATCACCATGATATGAAGAATCTAATGGTGTGGTCTAAATATGTCAAAAGTGGCGTTGCACGAGTCAGGGATGCACGGAAGGGGAGATGGGCACCAAAATTTATAACACTAATTTTAGCGCCGATTTCCACCAAATTGATATATATTCTTCTTCGTGATACAAGGAATCTAATTGTTGTCGTTTGGATGAGAGATTGGGGGGCGGGCACTAAATTTGATAAGAATGGGTTTTCCACCACACTTATACAAAATCATCCCCATGGTATGAGGAGTCTAATTGTGTGGCTTAAATATGTCAAATGTGGCGTCATTCGAGTCAGGGTTGAGCTGAATGGCAGAGGGGCACCAAAATATCCACCAAAGTGATACGCATTCTTGTCCATAAAACGAGTAGTCTGGCCGTATGATTTAACTCTTTCGCTGCCAAACGCGCATAAATGCGAACTTCGGAGACGCTGCCAATCGCGCATTTTTGCGAATTTTGTATGTAGTCTAATGTATGGGATATAACTCTATTCTTTCCGACGTGTTTGATAGTGTACAATGTATTTATCTGTAGTACTGTTGCGCGCAAACAATTTAAAGCGACAATGTCCTCAAGGTCATGCTATTTCTGACGTTATGGGAGTACAGTCAGAGCCGGAATATTGCGTCATTGTTGTTAGCACGTGGTTATCAGTCGAAAATGGCTGCTCGCAAAAGACTCAGGACTGAAGAAGTTATTGTTATTACCTCTATACTCTAATGATCGAGGGGCGCCTGCGGCGCATAAGATACTTATACCTATTATTTATGTGGGCAGTAGCCTCTATAGGGGCGCCTGCGGCGCATAAGATACTATGGGTGGCGGGATGGGGTGGCGGGTGGGTAACTAACATTTATACTCTAATGATCGAGGGGCACCTGCGGCGCATAAGATAATTATACCTATTAGTTATGTGGGCAGTAGCCTCTATAGGGGCCCCTGCGGCGCATAAGATACTATGGGTGGCGGGATAGGGTGGCGGGTGGGTAACTAACCTCTATACTATAATGATCGAGGGTCGCCTGCGGCGCATAATATACTTATACCTATTATTTATAATACACCTTTACTGGTTTTGAACAACCCTTGTCTATTGTATCGTTTTCCAGTGGTGATAACAGGCAAGTAAATCAATTATGCTGGTGAGTTGACCATGCGTACGCCCGCGTGACCCATATAATTCACATAAATCATCGTAAAACCCAATTTTCCTGAAATTCAAGATGGCCGCCAAGATCACGTGACTTATAAGGGGCGGAGCAGGGTCATATGTCCCCCTGCAGGTATATATACATATGGGTATGGTTATATATATATCTATATTTGGAATTGTACCTATCAGGGAATATTCAAGCAACAAAAGCACGAACTCAACAAAGTGCGCCATTGTATCCCATTTTGCTACAAATATGTGGCAACTTGCATAAATCCAAAATGGACGCCAAGGTCACGTGATCTATTTTATGTCCAAAGTGTGTTCATATAGGTAGCTCCCGTGTACCTTACTGTTGGACATCGTATAATTGGGTTGAAAATTAGAAAACAAACAACACCCATTCATTCCCACACAAAATGTACATATACAGGCAAATAGCCACTAATCCAAGATGGCCGCCAATGTCACGTGACCTTGGTCGGCGTGTCCACGGTGGCATTCGACAGGGTATACCTATGTCTATATACATGTGAAGTTTCAACTAATTATATTAGAAACTGCTTGAGATATAATGTATTACCCATATATACCTGAAATATATGGATATATGTACAGGATGCGTGGCGCCGTGGGGTAAGTCTGTGGTGGCGGGTGGAAGCGAAAGAGTTAAAGACGCCATGTTGGTGCTGTTTGTGTGACAGATGGTGGTTAGTGGGCACTAAATTTGATCAAATTGGTTTACCAAACTTATCAATACTCATCTCCGTGATAGCAGGAGTCTAATTGTGTGGTTTAAGAACGTCACAATCTGTCACAAGTGGGGCCATTCGAGTCAGGATGCATAGAGGGTGAGAGGAACACAAATATATATATATATTTAGCTCTGATATCCACCAGATACGAGAAATCTAATTATGTGGTTTAGATACGCCAAATTGGTGCCGTTTGGATGAGAGATATGGGGGGGGGGGCTAAATGTGATACGAATTTGTATACTCGCCAATTTCATACAAAAACTTATAATAAATCATCCACACGGTATGAGGAGTCTAATGGGGTGGTTTAAAGCTGTCAAAAGTGGCGTCATTCGAGTCAGGGGTGCACTGAAAGGGAGAGGGGCGCCAGAATTGATACACAATAATATTAGCGCCAATTTCCACCAAATTGATTCTTATCCATGATACTTGGAAATAATCATGTGATTTAAAAACGCTATATTGGTGCTGTTTGTGTGAGGTGTGGGGTGGGCACTAAGTTTGATAAAAACAAATTGTTTAGTCGCCGATTAGCACCAAACTTATAAATATTTATCTCCATGATATCATGAGTCTAATTGTGTGGTTTAAAGATGTCAAAAGTGGTTCCATTCGAGACAGAGGTCCACAGAGGGCTAGAGAGACTCAAAAATGGATAAACAATATGTTTAGCGTCGATTTCCACCAGCCTGATACATATTCTTCTCCTTGGTACGAGGAATCTATAATCGTGTAATTTAAATACGCCAAATTGGTGACGTTTGGGTGAGAGATATGGGGCCCTACATTTTATACAAATTTGTGTACTCGCCAAATTTCAACAATTTTATATATATTCATCTCCATGATGAGTCTAAGTTTGTGGTTTAATGATGTCAAATGTTGCGCCGCTTGAGTCCGAAACTGGGACAGGCTGGTCACCAAAACTGACAGAAATATGTTTAGTGTAATTAACATCAAATTCATACACGTTCATCTCAAATGATACGAGGAATCAAATCGTGCGTGTTAAAAACGTCACATTGGTGCCTAGATATATTTGCATATATATGTCTGTCTGTATATGTGTTCTATATATACATGTAGCTTCACGGGGTACAATCGAGATGGAACCAAGGCGTTCTAGCAGTGGTAACTTTTTACGAGGAAGATAACGGTGCATGTCAAAATATTAGAATAGCTCAAGTTAATAGTATACCATAATTGAGTCTGCCCCATTCAATATAATTTCCACAAAAAAGTTACAAGAGAAATGGACATGTATAGAAGGCATGTTCAACAACTCACAGTGTGCCGTCAAATATAATTTCTTCTGAGATAAAAGAAAACGGAGTCAGTGGCACATGACTTTTTCAGGATCCTCCAATACAGACAACTGATAAGGTTATATCTGCCCAATATACAGAGGATATCTTTCATGCTTTAGAACAGACTCATCGCCTAACATAAACAACTCAAAATCTTGCTCTGTGTCGGGCACGTGTAGCTGGTATACGCGCATAGCAACATTTCTTTTAAACTGAGAATAATTAGCCACTATATAGCACAATGAACAGAGGAGCACCTGGACATTTCTTTAAAACATCTGTATCTTCATGGAGATATGATAACCAGGTGTCCTCAAAATCTTAGTCAAACCTACTAGATTGATTGATACATGTTATAACGTCTGAAGTATACGCAGTTGTAAATAAGTAAATAGATCTTTATTGGTGGGACGGATTAATCGCGATAAACACAATGACAATCGCCCCGATCCGACAAGGTGAGCTACTACTTATATTCCGTGTGTAAGAATCATCTTTTGTGATGCTATTTGGAAATATAATTTATGAGAATATGTGTAACGCTTTGAGCAAGAGTATCCTCTATTCCCACCATATATCCACAATATGCAGAGGGTTTCCCATCACTTTAACCTGGGCAACGCCGGGTTACCCTGTTAGTATATATATATATATATACATGTATATACTAGAAGGTGACCCGACTTCGTCCAGGCTTTGACCTTGAATTGTCCATTTTGAAGGTCAAGGTCAAGTGGGGCCACGATTTGACCAGTCCAAAACACTGCCCGGACAAAAGTACCCGACAAACGTGCCCGTCGAAATCCATCCGGTTTTACCCGATTTGACCTTGAATTGATCATTTTGAAGGTCAAGGTCAGGTCGGGGTCACGACTCGACCCGTCCAAAACACTCAGTGGACAAAAGTAACCCCACGTATCAAATTTCGTCGAAATGCCATCAAAATTGGCGATATGACCTTGAATTGACCCGATTTCAAGGTCAAGGTCACGTCGCACGGGCAAATGAATATGCTTATGAGACTCCCCAATACGACAGTACCCCCACATACCAAGTTTCATCGAAATCCAGTGATATTCGGGCGTTTGACCTTGAAATGACCCGATTTCATGGTCAAGGTCACGTCGCACGGCAAATTAATAGGTTTGTGCCACTCCCCGGCCTTAGGTACACCCACATACCAAGTTTCATCGAAATCCCGTGATATTCGGGCGTTTGACCTTGAAATTACCCGATGTCAAGGTCACGTCGCACGGACAAATTAATAGGCCAATGCCACCCCCCCCCCCCGGCCGAAAATACCTCCACATACCAAGTTTCATCGAAATCGGCTCGGCCGTTTTCGAGTTCATCGCGAACACACACACAGACACACAGACAGATCTTCCAAAATATATAATAGATATATATATATATCTATCTATCTATCTATCTTCTCTTCTATATATTTTGATAACTCCTTGTATTCGAGAGATAGCCCACACCCTCCGGACCTCAATGATATGATTGTGAATGAGTATTGATATACCCCACTAAACTTTGACAAACACCAGTAATGGTGTGTAGATCATTTACATTTCTCTCCTATATATTTTGATACAATCTATCTAATTTACATATCTCTCTTATATATTTATGTTTGTGTGTGTGTTGTACTTCATACAAATCTACGATTCTCGACCGATCGGGACGAAACTTGGTACGTGTGTGTAGTTTGACCGGGCGGTGGTCGTTGTCGTATTGGCGAGCCCGTGCGACGCCCGTGCAGCGCATGCGCAGACGAGATATCGGAAACGGGTGGAGCTATCGACTTGAAATTTGCTATGTGAATGTATCTTGCGCCGGGTACAAATTTTATCTGGTCGCCGAGCCCGTGCGACGCCCGTGCAGCGCATGCGCAGACGAGATCTCGGAAACGGGTGGAGCTATCGACTTGAAATTTGCTATGTGAATGTATCTTGCGCCGGGTACAAATTGTATCGGGTCGCCGAGCCCGTGCGACGCCCGTGCAGCGCATGCGCAGACGAGATCTCGGAAACGGGTGGAGCTATCGACTTGAAATTTGGCATGTGAATGTATCTTGCGCCGGATACAAATGTTCATGCGCAGACCAGATCTCGGAAACTGGTGGAGCTACCGGGTACAAATTTTTCCTATTGAAACGCGTGGAGCTAAAAATTTAAAAAATATATATATAAATGTCATGTTTCGGACAAGCCGCCGGTGGCGGGCTAACCTGCTAGTACTATATATTTTGAGACTTCGTATATATATATATATATATATATATGTGTGTACTTCATAGGATTGCAGGAAAACTTCTGAACTGGTTTCAAGATTACTTAGTAAATAGACGACAAAGAGTCCTGGTAAACAATACTTACTCTAAATTTGAAATTATACCACCCGGAGTTCCCCAAGGGTCCACAGTGGGGCCTTTTCTCTTCTTAATTTATATAAACGATCTGCCCAACAATCTCTGCTCTAAAGCTCCCAAGTTTGTTCACACTAAGGGATATTTAAAATGGATTTATATTGTCAATATGTGCGTGTGTTATCTGGAGAGATGGATATAGAACAGATAGTGTCGATAAGAACGTTACTTTTCATAATACTGATTAGTTCCAGGCTTCCGGTACACTGATTACCACAGGTCCTTTGAAAAAAAACCCGACCCACCCCATGCAACAACACTCAAACATATATGATTAAGTATTATTGGGGGCGGGGCCAATCTCGCTCCGGGACCTATGGAACTGATATAATCAAGACTGCTTTGACCACTCCCCGTGTCACGAGTCGTGTACACAAGAAGGAATGCAGTCATCATATTGTCAAACACAATTTTGAATAGCCACCTTTTTGTTAGCAGTCGGCGGATTTTGTTCCCAATTATATCCTGATGATCTTCAAGTCAGGAATGGCTACTTCGAAAGGAGACATAACATAATGTTAAACGGACAAGGGTCATTTGACCCCCCCCCCCCCTCCCCCCACCAACTTAAGTCCAACCAATTTGGAAGGAAGTATATCATACATTTATATAGGTCATAACGATTCACAATATCGATATATTGTCTTTCTAGACGTTGATATACATGTACATTGCGTAAAAGTCATAGACTGTTGCAATATGTCGCATAGACACAAGCGCGTGTCTGTTATTTTCTACGAAACAATAATTAAGAACGTTTATTATTAGTCTATCCCTGATATGGTAAACATCAAGCGCATTTATCCCACAGTTTGCACACATGCATGCAGCTGGAAAACAATTATGACTTGCGCAAGTTTCAGAGAAAGTATTGCGTGTATTTATCGACGCATACTATTCCTTTAACCCGTTGGCCATATACAACGTAAAGTAACACTTACATGTATTGGTAGGCGGCGACACAGATGCAGTTAATCGCAGAACGAAGACGACAAGCGCTGTGTACAATAAATTGTCCATTTTGATAGAATCAGGTGCGTAGAAACTTTAAAACAGAAACTTGGAATAATGTTATTACACAACACACCATGTCATCGTGTTTACAACGGGAAGTAGAAACATAAATAAACTTTGTAAAGAAATGCGAAGAGACGAGCAAGCCATTCATTTCACGACACATGCCTGCCGCTATTAGATATCAAGCCCTTTTATTTTGTATATAATGCACATCACTATAGAATACTGGGCAGAAGCTTTCTATTAAAGCAATTGAACGTCTGATAAATTTTATTTTCAATTAAATAACCTGCATTGACAAGGATAGTGGTCCATGCACGCAGCGAATTACCGTTATAAGCAGTTCAGCCATAACGCAGCTGGTTCTGTCCTGGATACGTCCTTATTTGTGTTACATTCAAGACCATTCAAAGGGAAGTTAGCCTTTTTCTGGCTGGTCAAGTTTCTCAGCTACTGGCCAGCAATGTGTCGATTCTACTTGTAGTGTCCTAGGATGCATAGTACAATTAAACGGACACAACTCATTTGAACATAGTTACATAAATCTACGTACGTTGGAACGAGGGACAATACAGGTCGATATATAGGCACATGTGCGCAAACAATATATATTTACAAAACAATCTGAAAAGTCCTGCCAAAATCATAAACAAATTAATGTTATGGCTGTTTTAAGTTTTGTGCACATAAGTGGGATAATTAACGCTCTTTAGTTTTACTCCAACACGAATAAACTAACAATTCCGAAACGCTCTTTATGGTTCCAGGCTGATGAAATAGCTATTCCTACGTTTGTATCTATTTATGAATAAGTCTTTATGTGACAATCAATAGCACACATAAGTGAGTGGTGTCGGTCTATATTTCCGCCCGTCCTGCCGTACACCTGTCAATCCGTCAAAAAAGTGTGATGACCGGGTGAACTTGAATGTTTCAGACTTTATGAAATTGAAAACATGGCATGTTGTCTAAATATTATAACGATCTTATCCAAATGTTCGACGTACATTATATCATTTCCAGATTAGTTCTGGTACTCGGAATAACGCAAATCATAGTTACCCGGTTGGTTTAAAATGTTGTATATATAGATTACACAGGTAGGTGTGGCCAAACGGATTGTCATCATGCAGAATCCAATCCGCCACGGGACTTTAATGCTTTGCGCGATCCCATAAATACAACTCACAAAATCGCGGGCTAGTTCACTTCAACTTTAACTTCAACTTTTGTATTCAGTCTTTAAACATGTGTACATTTAGATAGTATATATCCATAACATATTTACAATGATAAATGAATCACATGATATAAGACAGATCTGTCCTATTTCGGAAGAACCTTCAAAGAAAGCCACCGAGGGCACAAAGCTGGTCCGCCAACGGTCATGTTCAAGAACTATCACCATCAGAGGACCGGGTCTCTGCCCTCCGGATCCACCGCTTCCCATGAACGGCGATTCCATGGTGCAATCACTGCACAGAATCTACCGCCACATTATATATAAAAAGTTATAAAATCATATTATTGGTAATATGTAGTACAATGTAGCACATGCATTTATGAACATAGACATATATCATACTTAATTCAGTTTAAAATGTTGCATTCAATCGTATATATATATACATGTACGAATGGACCCTTTCCCTTAACAGTTTATAAACTAAGCAAATAATTGTGATCAAGCTCCAACTCACATTTTGGGGCGCGTCGCTGCATCAAAATATTCGTGTAAGTGACCACGCTTAGCACTAAATTGTGTCGCGCGTGTTTAATATAAATGTTACTGTTGATTGGTTTGACGTAGTCATTTGGGTCTCGAGACGATTTATTTTGTCTTGGTGTTTATGCAATTCGCTCCCAAGTTTGTTCACACTAAGGGATATTTAAAATGGACTTATATTGTCAATATGTGCGTGTTTCAAACACAATTTTGAATAGCCACCTTTTTGTTAGCAGTCGGCGGATTTTGTTTTTAATTATCTCCCCTTGATTGCACATCTAGGAGCATCACAGGCTGGTCTGTAGACTATATTTATCTGGCCCATGCATCTAGTCATACATTTAGTCTCCATATCCCCTGGTTGGTCCATATGCAGTCATTGCATCAAACTCAGCATACATTGAAACATGCTTTTATATGGCACACACCAGGATACGTGCATAAGTATGACAACGGTATATATACCTGACTGGCGGAGGTATGTGCCACCCGGCCAGAAAGGGGAGAAATTGCGACTTGCATTTCCTGATATGTATTCACAATTGAAGGTGATCAGCGAGCTGCTGGAGTATATAGATTTAACACCATATTTACCATTGTTCATCTCCTATTTTCCAAAAAACATTTTAATTCACAAAACAATTCATATAAATTGACAAAATATGTTTAGAAATATATGTCAATCATAATAAGATTAGCCCAGATCAGTTAAGTTTAGTTAAGAACAAATATATTATATTCTAAAAAATCCTTATTTTTCGCAGAAAAACTCCATACAATTCAAATGTTTCGCCCAAACATATCATGCTACAACTGGGTCTATGCCTTTACATTCAAAAACTGACATAAGGAATATGCTATTACATCAACTAAATCTCAATTTGCAAGTTTTAATTGTTTATTGGATATATCTGATAATGTTTCCCCTACCCCCAAATTCCTGATTTTAGAGTATTTAAAAACAATTGCCAAAAACGTATAGTGCAGCGTCCAAATAGAAAAAGAGCTCTAGTTTTCGAGATATCCTATCCACGGTAGAACAAATTGAAACCAACTTTTTTTTTAAAGAAATAAACATTGTTCACCAAAATGATAGTGCAAAAATTACGGAATCGGTGGTGGTTATTGTCAAATCGACGATAAACGATACCCACCAGTGACTTCTCCCTAGAAATTAACGACGTTGGTAAGGCGAGCCCTGTGACTAAGTCCGAACTTATTTTCCATCAATGTTGGTGCTAAAATTATTACATCATACCATATATCTACTTGACAAGAACAAAGTGTTGGTTAATTTGGATTTTCCTGCCATTTTGAGAAGAAACATTTATTTTTTTCTGAGAAATCGCTCTTTTTCACAGAGATATTGTTTTCAAACATTATAATTCAAACGGATATTGCAATAATGCCGACATATTTAATCCATATGATGTAGCAGTTATATGACAAGCATACATGTATGTAGAAAGAAAACTACTCAATTTGCATCTGACAACCACCATACCCTTCCAACATACTCCCACATAACCCAAATCTGTCCATATTAAACTACCTTATTTTGAAACACCTACCCTGTTTTAAATCACTTTCACAGGATGGACATTGTCACAAATGAACCGGAAACGTGAAACGACTTCCAAAAACTTAAAGCTTGTTGTCGAATCCCTTTCACATCATATTTTTTTTTAAATATATAATGACTAAAATGGAATAAATACTGTTTACACTGAATAGCGCTTATCACCTTGGTCAAACTAGTTTGTGAGATATAAAATACAATATCCATTTTTTCCCCTATATTTTGGTCGATTTGGAGGGACACCAACAATCACTATGGCAGCAACAATGATTTTGTTCTGTATATGTTTGTCTATATTATATGTCGTGTATAACAAATACATCAGTTCCACAAAGTCGCTATATATTCATATAAAACTAGCAGGTGGACCCGACTTTGTCCGGGCTGTTTCCCCTCTGCTTTTCGGCGAATTGCGCGATTTGACCTTGAATCGTCCATTTTGAAGGTCAATGTCAGGTGATGTCACGATTTGACCCGTCCAAAACACTGCCCGGACAAAAGTACCCGACAAAAGTACCCATCGAAATCCATCCGGTTTTACCCAATTTGACCTCGAATTGATCATTTTGAAGGTCAAGGTCAGGTCGGGGGTCACGATTTGACCCGTCCAAAACACTCAGTGGACAAAAGTGACCCTACGTATCAAATTTCGTCGAAATCCCATCAAAATTCGCGATTTGACCTTGAATCGACCCGATTTCAAGGTGAAGGTCACGTCGCACGGCAAACGAATATGCTTACGACACTCCCCATACGAAAGTATCCACAGACACTAATTTTCATCGAAATCCCGTGAGACTCGGGCGTTCGACCTTGAAATGACCCGATTTCAAGGTCAAGGTCACGTCGCACTGGACAATTAATTGGCCCGTGCCACTCCCCGGCCGAAAGTACCCCCACATACCAAGTTTCATCGAAATCGGCCGTTTTCGAGTCCATCGCGAACAGACAGACAGACACAAACACACACGCACACACACTCTCACACCCACACACACATATTTCCCAAAATATATAATAGACTAGCAGGTGGACCCGACTTCGTCCGGGCTGTTTCCCCTCTGTTTTCGGCGAATTGCGCGATTTGACCTGAAATGTCCATTTTGAAGGTCAAGGTCAGGTGGAGTAACGATTTGACCCGTCCAAAACACTGCCCGGACAAAAGTACCCGACAAAAGTACCCGTATATAAAGTTATAAAATCATATTATTGGTAATATGTAGTACAATGTAGCACATGCATTTATGAACATAGACATATATCATACTTAATTCAGTTTAAAATGTTGCGTTCAATCGTATATATATACACATGTACGAATGGACCCTTTCCCTTAACAGTTTATAAACTAAGCAAATAATTGTGATCAAGCTCCAACTCACATTTTGGGGCGCGTCGCTGCATCAAAATATTCGTGTAAGTGACCACGCTTAGCACTAAATTGTGTCGCGCGTGTTTAATATAAATGTTACTGTTGATTGGTTTGACGTAGTCATTTGGGTCTTCGAGACGATTTCTTTTGTCTTGGTGTTTATGCAATTCGCTCCCAAGTTTGTTCACACTAAGGGATATTTAAAATGGATTTATATTGTCAATATATGCGTGTGTCAAACACAATTTTGAATAGCCACCTTTTTGTTAGCAGTCGGCGGATTTTGTTTTTAATTATCCCCCCTTGATTGCACATCTAGGAGCATCACAGGCTGGTCTGTAGACTATATTTATCTGGCCCATGCATCTAGTCATACATTTAGTCTCCATATCCCCTGATTGGTCCATATGCAGTCATTGCATCAAACTCAGCATACATTGAAACATGCTTTTATATGGCACACACCAGGATACGTGCATAAGTAAGACAACGGTATATAGACCTGACTGGCGGAGGTATGTGCCACCCGGCCAGAAAGGGAAGAAATTGCGACTTATATTTCCTGATATGTATTCACAATTGAAGGTGATCAGCGAACTGCTGGAGTATATAGATTTAACACCATATTTACCATTGTTCATCTCCAAATTTTCCAAAAAACATTTTAATTCACAAAACAATTCATATAAATTGACAAAATATGTTTAGAAATATATGTCAATCATAATAAGATTAGCCCAGATCAGTTAAGTTTAGTTAAGAACAAATATATTATATTCTAAAAAATCCTTATTTTTCGCAGAAAAACTCCATACAATTCAAATGTTTCGCCCAAACATATCATGCTACAACTGGGTCTATGCCTTTACATTCAAAAACTGACATAAGGAATATGCTATTACATCAACTAAATCTCAATTTGCAAGTTTTAATTGTTTATTGGATATATCTGATGATGTTTCCCCTACCCCCAAATTCCTGATTTTAGAGTATTTAAAAACAATTACCAAAAACGTATAGTGCAGCGTCCAAATAGAAAAAGAGCTCTAGTTTTCGAGATATCCTATCCACGGTAGAACAAATTGAAACCAACTTTTTTTTTAAAGAAATAAACATTGTTCACGAAAATGATAGTGCAAAAATTACGGAATCGGTGGTGGTTATTGTCAAATCGACGATAAACGATACCCACCAGTGACTTCTCCCTAGAAATTAACGACGTTGGTAAGGCGAGCCCTGTGACTAAGTCCGAACTTATTTTCCATCAATGTTGGTGCTAAAATTATTACATCATACCATATATCTACTTGACAAGAACAAAGTGTTGGTTAATTTGGATTTTCCTGCCATTTTGAGAAGAAACATTTATTTTTTTCTGAGAAATCGCTCTTTTTCACAGATATATTGTTTTCAAACATTATCATTCAAACGGATATTCCAATAATGCTGACATATTTAATCCATATGATGTAGCAGTTATATGACAAGCATACATGTATGTAGAAAGAAAACTACTCAATTTGCATCTGACAACCACCATACCCTTCCAACATACTCCCACATAACCCAAATCTGTCCATATTAAACTACCTTATTTTGAAACACCTACCCTGTTTTAAATCACTTTCACAGGATGGACATTGTCACAAGTGAACCGGAAACGTGAAACGACTTCCAAAAACTTAAAGCTTGTTGTCGAATCCCTTTCACATCATATTTTTTTTTAAATATATAATGACTAAAATGGAATAAATACTGTTTACACTGAATAGCGCTTATCACCTTGATCAAACTAGTTTGTGAGATATAAAATACAATATCCATTTTTTCCCCTATATTTTGGTCGATTTGGAGGGACACCAACAATCACTATGGCAGCAACAATGATTTTGTTCTGTATATGTTTGTCTATATTATATGTCGTGTATAACAAATACATCAGTTCCACAAAGTCGCTATATATTCATATAAAACTAGCAGGTGGACCCGACTTTGTCCGGGCTGTTTCCCCTCTGCTTTTCGGCGAATTGCGCGATTTGACCTTGAATCGTCCATTTTGAAGGTCAATGTCAGGTGATGTCACGATTTGACCCGTCCAAAACACTGCCCGGACAAAAGTACCCGACAAAAGTACCCATCGAAATCCATCCGGTTTTACCCAATTTGACCTCGAATTGATCATTTTGAAGGTCAAGGTCAGGTCGGGGGTCACGATTTGACTCGTCCAAAACACTCAGTGGACAAAAGTGACCCTACGTATCAAATTTCGTCGAAATCCCATCAAAATTCGCGATTTGACCTTGAATCGACCCGATTTCAAGGTGAATGTCACGTCGCACGGCAAACGAATATGCTTACGACACTCCCCATACGAAAGTATCCACAGACACTAATTTTCATCGAAATCCCGTGAGACTCGGGCGTTCGACCTTGAAATGACCCGATTTCAAGGTCAAGGTGACGTCGCACTGAACAATTAATTGGCCCGTGCCACTCCCCGGCCGAAAGTTCCCCCACATACCAAGTTTCATCGAAATCGGCCGTTTTCGAGTCCATCGCGAACAGACAGACAGACACAAACACACACTCACACCCACACACACATATTTCCCAAAATATATAATAGACTAGCAGGTGGACCCGACTTCGTCCGGGCTGTTTCCCCTCTGTTTTCGGCGAATTGCGCGATTTGACCTGAAATGTCCATTTTGAAGGTCAAGGTCAGGTGGAGTAACGATTTGACCCGTCCAAAACACTGCCCGGACAAAAGTACCCGACAAAAGTACCCGTCGAAATCCATCCGGTTTTACCCCATTTGACCTCGAATTGATCATTTTGAAGGTTTTGACCAAAAACGTGTTCTGGGGAGGGGCGGTAGCGAAAATCCAATATCTCGAAAACCGTTCAAAATTTCTGTCCAGTTCTTTCTACACATGCTGTCCAGATATCTACTGAGCCAAATGATTGATATCGTTTGTCATGTTTTGTTTATAACAAATATTACAGTACTACAAAATCGATGTTAATGCATGCAAAATTACCTGTTATCAATATAATATGTTGTTGTAACCGGGGGTCTGAAAACCTGAACACATCTGTAATCAATTACACGGTATTTCTGGACCAACTTTTCAGTACAATATTTATACTGGGTCCCATTAAGATCAGTTAGAAAATGTTGTAAAGTCGTTATCAAACATGTGTAAGTTTTCGACAAAAACACGTGTTTTGGAGAGGGGTAGCTGACATCCAGTATCTCGCAAGTACCAACTGTATAATGAATATATCAAATCGTCAGAGGACGAGATGATCGACGTGTATTTATATTTCTTCAATTTGATAATAGACACGGGCTATTTCCCAGAAGACTGGGCTATTGGAAGCATACATCCGATTTACAAGAAAAAGGGTGAGAGACTTGATCCGGAATCATACAGAGGTATTATTCTTTTGAGTTGCCTGGCAAAACTATTCACTTCAATACTGAACAATAGACTGACCATATTCTCTGAAATTTGTTAACTCATTAGTAATAACCAGAGTGGTTTTAGGAGGAAATATTCTACAACCGATAATATGTTCATACTAAACATTTTGATGGAAATATACCTCGCAAGTGGAAAAAAATTATATTGCACATTTTTTGACTTTAGAAAAGCGTTCGATACAGTTTGGCGCGATGGACTGTTTTTGAAAATGATCAGAAATGGTATCAATGGGAAAATTTTCAGAGTGATTAAAGAATTGTATAGCCAAATAAAAACTTGTGTTAAGATTGGCATGGCCAAATCCGATTATTTCGAGAGCCATATTGTTCTTTTCCAGGGTGAATTAATGTCACCGTTTTTATGTTCGTTATATATCAACGATTTACAGGAATTTATTAATGATTGTGCCATAGGCAATTTGAAATACCTTGATGAATTATTCTATACAAATCTAAAGTATTATATAGGCCTTCTATGTTTATTTTATGCTGATGATACCATTTTGTTGACTGAAGACGAAGCTTCAATGCACAGAGCACTTTCAGCGTTTCATGATTATGCAATCGCTTGGGGACTTCAAGTAAACACGCAAAAAACTAAAATTGTGATATTTTGTAAAAGACAACCCAAGTGCTTACCCGTGTTTGTATATAACGGTATACATATATATATTGTAAAAGAATTCATGTACCTAGGTGTAGAATTCTTTTACAATGGCAGATTTTGTAGGGCAGTCAAAAAAACCAGCAGAGTAGCGACCAAAGGAATGTATGCCCTCTTGAACAAAACCAGAAATATGAAGTTCCCAGTAGACCTCATTCTACAGCTGTTTGATGCTATGGTTCTACCAATTTTATTATACAGCAGTGAAATATGTTTTTTTGGGTCAATGAAAACGGTTGAAGCCGTTATCAAGTTCTGCAAAATTTTACTCGGCATGAAATCTAGTACGCCAAATTTCATGGTTTATGGAGAGTTAGGAAGGCATCCTCTTATAATAGAGGCCAAATGTCGAGCTATTTCTTACTGGTCAAAATTATTATCTGACGAGGGTTCTGAATTGGCCAAAAATATGTACCATATCACTTACACGTTATATCAAAACGACAGCAGTTATGAACACAAACTTAGGTGGGTCAGATCCATAAAAAGTATATTGCAAAACACTGGTTCTAATTCCAAATGGATTGCACAATTACAACACTCTAAACATGATAGCGCACAATTAAAGCAGATCTTGATCGACCAGTTTCACCAAGAATGGTAAGGTAACATGATGTCAACATCCAGGGGTAATTTGTATAACTTTATATCTCCCACGTTCGAAATGAAAACGTATTTGATCGAAATACCATCACATTTGAGTGAATCTCTCATGAAAATAAGAACTTCTAATCACCAATTAGCCATAGAAGGTGGCCGATGGAAAAAGATACAGAAAGAACAAAGAGTATGTCCCCTTTGTCAATCTGGCCTGGGCGACGAATATCACCTTATGATTATGTGTAGTTATTTCAATGAATTGCGTAGACAATATATCCCGAAATGGCATTGGGAGATCCCAGACAGGGGGAAGTTTCACAGACTTCTCTCCACACAGAATGTGAGCCTTCTGAAATCCGTGTCGATTTTCTTGAATAAAGCATTCAGAGAATTAAGTAAAAGGGTGTTTTAATATGACTATACACCTTACCCAATTGCGCCTCTTTATCCACATCCTTTTGTTTGCACAGAGGGACTCAATTTATTTTCCTTTGAAATTCGATGTGGGTGTGAAGTATGGACGGTGCATGATCAAGATCTGCTCACAATTGTGAGTAGCGGTGTTGAGTTACCAGTATATATATCTTGAATGTATTTTAGATACATGTGTATTTATGCTGATGTTCCCGACTGCGCATCGATATATGTTGGTGCTTTTGTATATATGTATATATGTTTGCATGTTCCATTTCAATTCGTGGCTAGCAATAAACTCATTCATTCATTCGCAAAGCGTTAAAAATTTATGTTAACTTCTTTCTGCATATGATTATCAGATAACAAATATACCATATGGATCATATCTTTCGGCATTATTGCAATATCCCTTTGAATGTTGATGTTTGAAAAAAATATTTATGTGAAAAAGAGCGATATTTCAGCAAAAATTAAATGTTTCGGTTCCAAATGGCAGGAAAATCCAAATTAACAAACAATCAGTGTTCGCGCTGTCGGTGGCCAAATTGGCCAATGGCCAATCTTGTTCAAATTTGGCTAATACAAATTTCATTTGACTAAACTTTTAGCTAATTTTTTTTACCCTAATTGGAGACGGAAAGTATGGAGCCGGAAAGCTAATTAAAAAGCGCTGAATAGATCGACGACTCGGTCCAGACGAAGTTAGGTGACGAAAGTATTTCGTACTTCGGAAATATCGTACCGTAACGGTCCAATAAATATACTGATGTTTGTTTATACGCGGTCGATGACACCGAAAATATAAACATGTACGCTTTGAAGAGAATTGTTATCAGTGAGCACAATGAATAGGTAAATACCTAGTGACGATGCTGTTGTTTTGTGGAGTGTTTTTGTAATGTCAAAGAAATTGGCGGATCGGAATAGTATCCATCATTCATATTCACATTCAGCTCCCATAGTGTATCTGAACAAATGTCGAAGGAGAGTAAAACATGAAGGAAATACAAGTAACAACTATAGCTAAAGCAGAACAGTACATATTCTCCGCGACGAAAAATGTGCTTTGATTTTCACCGGGCTTTTTGCATATGGTCGGATGTGAAATCCCGCCGCAGTTTGTATTAACGCTTTACATGAATTGATCTGTCTGTGCGATATAACGCATACTTATGTTCGTATAATATTGTTTTTAAAGTTGTTTTTTGTGTTTTTGTAGTTACGGTTTTATTCTGAGTAACAAATACAGTTTAAAACAAATATTTTAGTCATTAATTGTGAAGCGCCGAGAAAATGAGGATTTAATTTGGCCAAAGTTTGTTTTAATTTGGCTAAATAACATTTGGCCAAAGTTGTTTTCATTTAGCTAATAAAATTTTCACTTGGCTAAACTTTTGGCCACAAGATTTTTTCGGTCCAGCGCGAACACTGCAAACAATGTTATCCAATCAAGTAGAGACATGGTATGAACTTGTGACCTAATTAACGAACTCGGCCGTCTCCGACCACAACCCTCAGTGGGCTGCAGAACGAAAATGTCTATAAAATATAACACTTACAAAGACTTACAAATTATCTTTTTCATTTCTGTTATTTGTAATTGACATAGTATAGCTTGTCACAAACCAAAAATCAACATTATTGACATACTAATGTAAAGGACAATAAACGAAATTGAAATTCCCAACTACACACCTTTTATCGGACTCGACCTCTGGGTCGAGCCGTTCAAATTTGAAATGCGTCCTAAAAATTCCCAATATCTATAAATACCCCCCCCCCCAGCGTAAACTCCAGCGCCTATAGCCGAAACAAGAATCTGGACACCAGTATACACGCGGCGCGAGTAATAAACCGTATAAATAATTGATATGAAGTTTGATGACGCCGAGGCGAAACAATTCTACTTTTAGATCAACATATTGCCGAATAACAAGCATAACAACATAAAACAAGTTTTCTGACTCAATAGACGGATTACCAAGTAAGTAAGTAAGTAATGCTTTATTCTCAGCCATTATAATACATGGTACATGAGAAAACATATATACACTATATACAAATTAGAACTTTCCGGGGTATACATAGACAGAATACAATGCAGATAATAATAAGTTACGGTCCAATATTGCATTAACATGTCCGGAATAGAACAATACATATCTCGATAGACTTATTTAAAGATTCTAAGCGAACCGGGAAAAAAAAGAAGAAAAAATTACATAAATAAACATCATGGTTAGTATATATAGTACTGTTTTCTCATTTTCTTTTTGGAAACCAAGTTGTTGTAAATAATGATGTACCAATATTACGTACATGATTATTATCTGTAATTAAATTGACTCATATAATGTTTACACACACTTATACATACACACATATTATATACGTATACATACTCATGCATATACCTACACACACAAACATACCTACATATGTATAAATATACATGCATACAAACACATACATACACATACACACTTATACATATACATACACATATACATATACAACATATATATATATATATATATATATATATATATATATATATATATATATACATATACATACACACACATACATATATATACATATATATACATACATAAACATATACACATTGTATTATGGCACACTCGATATTCGTTATGGAATTTTGCATATCTAAAACACGTGGAAGCCATACAAATAGTAACATAATATGCATAGTTGTACTATGAATAAGGAATCTACGACGTGATCTTCACATATATGTATGTCTGCATGTTCACACATACAGACGCACACACATATAAGCACCACGATCGCCAAATATTTGAATAGTTATTTAAATTGTTTCAATCCGATTTTTATAAAGTTTGAAAGTTTGTTTAGCTTCATTGTGTCAGAAGAATTTAATAAGCCATAAAAAGACTCTCGCGATGGATTTTTCCAGATCGATTCGTCAATATATTTCATGCGGTATTCACGTAAATTTGGACAAACTATTACAAAATGATATTCATCGCACATGATGGCGCCACATAACTGACATGAGCCAATTCCAGATATCCCTTTCTTTTGGTTCTTAGATTTAGCCCACTTCATAGTTTCAACGCCTAATCTATGATTTGATGTACGAATTCTCTGTAGCGAGATAATTGAATTAAAGGGACATTCAACATAAAAACGACTAAGCGAAGGACATTTTTTCAGGTTACGATAAAATTCTCCTCGTGACGATTGAGAAACTTCATTATTCCACTGGAGAAACAAAAATTGCCAAGTAGTTTTTTGTGCATATATTGAAGTTTAGAATTCGAAACGGGTAACTGTGTTTTCCAGTTGTCTTCGCAATCCGCACACACAAAAATGTCTTCAATGTGATCAAGGTATCGTATTCTTTTGCCACCGCCTTTCATAGCTAAAATTAACTTGTACAATATGAAGGGGTGATTACTTTTTGTTTTCGTCATTAGGCGGCTCCAAAATGAGGTCATTCTTTTGTCAATTTCAACACGCAATGGCCATCTTCCAAGCTCACCATAAACCATATAATTTGGAGTACTCATTTTCATGTTCGTTAGGAGCTTACAGAATTTGAGATGGACAGCCTCGATATCGCGAGTATTCTCAAAGCCCCATAATTCACATCCATATAACAGAATGGGTTGTATGAGGTAATCAAACAGTTTTAATGCTAAGTCTGCAGATAGGTGAAGATTTCTCACCTTGGACAGGAGTCCGTACATAGCTTTTGTCGATTTCATTTTTATCGACTTGATTGCCCGACAGAATCGTCCGTTATAAAATAATTCAATGCCTAAATAAGGAAACTGTTCGACTATATCTAATTTATCACCACAAAGCATGAAATTTGGGGGAGAACTCAATTTCTTGTTGGTGAAAATCATTACCTTAGTTTTTTGAGTGTTAATTTTGAGCTCCCAAGACTCTGAATAGTCAGAGAAGGCATCTAAAATTCGTTGCATCTCATAAGGATTGTCCGCAAACAAAACAGTATCATCTGCGTATAAGATGCACCATAGTTTGAGATAAATCTCTAACTCATGGAAAACTCGATCGTTAAGATAGTTTAACCCCTCGGTAACGCAATTTTCTAGAAAATCTTCCAGATCATTTAAGTAAATAGAGAACAGGAGAGGGGATAGGTTCTCGCCTTGTTTTACCCCTACGTTACTTACAAAATAATCTGACAACCGACCATTGCTGACTACGCAAGACTTTGTAGCCTGGTACATGTTCCGGATTATATTAAATATCTTGCCGTTGATTCCGGTTCTCATAAGTTTCACCCATAACGCCTCTCGCCAAATAGTATCGAAAGCCTTTTTAAAATCAACAAAAGTACAGAACAGTTTCTTCCCATCACGCAGGTAAATTTCAGTTAGGCTGTATAAAACGAAAATATTATCTAGTGTTGAGCGACCCTTTCTAAAACCCGTTTGGTTATCCTTGAGCAAATTGTTACTCTCGACATAAGTTCCAAGACGCCGATTCAGGATTCCAGTGAACATCTTACCAATACAGCTCAATAATGTGATGACTCGGTATGAGTTAGGGTCTGTTTTACATCCCTTATTTTTATACAGTGGCATTATCATGCCGATAGCCCACCCATCTGGGAATATTCCCGTATTCTAATACCAAGTTGAATAATCTTGAGTAAAATGGTAAAAGTACATCAATTGTAGATTTGATATAACGATTACTTACCTGATCAACGCCAGCAGCTTTATTTACTTTCAAATAATTAACAACATCAATGATTTCATGCGTTTCAATAGGCAAATTGAGCTCGCCGTCTGTGTTATTGAGGGCATACATACTATCGATTAGCGAAGTCAAGTCAGTATCATTTGTTGCCCCATTCAATGCCTTAAAATGATCGAATAAACTATCAAGGTTAATATGTTCAACTGCTACACGTGCACTATCGTTTGTAATTTTTTTCAAAGTTTTCCAAAAGCCGTCCGATGACTTTTTCGGGATTTCCCTCAGTTCCCGATTACAATTTTCAAGCATCTCTGCGCGTTTTTTATCCATCGTTCGCTTATATTGCTTGCTCGAATTCCTCAATTTAGTTCTAAAGTCCAAAGACTTGCATAAATAGTACTGCTTTCTAGCCTTATTAAAAGACTTTCTTTTACGGCGACATTCTGAGTCAAACCACCTTTTACATTTTGTTGTGCGTCGCGATTTACATGCTCGGTTGTGAGTGCCAAATATTTGAACGGCTTGTTCTGATAGAATATTTCCTAAACAGTTCGGCGCGTTGTCAATACCCAACTGCGATGGAGCCTTTTCAACTGCTTTAAGTTTGGATTCTATTTCATCTGAACGTTCTTTAACTCCCGCTATAAAATCCTGCGCTTTCATATCATTCCACGGTTTGATTATCGGTTTAATTGAATGACAATTCGGCACGTATGTTGGTTTGTTTGGTAAGTGCTCGCACATCCGGTGCTGCGTTTTAAGTTCCAAACTTATACCACAATGCACATCTGAATTCAAACATGAGAATTCCAATACTTCAAACTCCAATACACGCGCAAATACATCTTTTGAAGCGATTGCATAGTCAACAAGGCTTGCGTCTCTGCATGTGCGCTTACCAATCCCTTTATCACTGCCTACGCGACCATTAACTATGTACATGTTGCTGAAGCGACATGCGTCAATAAATCTGTATCCGTATGTGGTAGGCCTCCCGGTGTCTTCGGAACATCGCGCCGGAATGAGAATATCTGACTCCGTGCTAACGTCAAACATGTATTCATCTAGTATCGCACTTGCGCCCCGGCTATGTGTAATATTATTATTTTCAATACGGTCATCCAATAGAGCCGTTCGTACATTAAAATCCCCCATAAGGAGTATATCATGACTAAGTTCTCGTAAACGTATAATTTCTAATTGTAAATCCGAATGCCAATTACTATCAGCATATTTTGTGTTTTCGGGGGGATTATATACCGCCCCTAGAATCAGACAACTATCTGCCTTATGTCCGGGTCGACCAATTTTAACTCATGCAACACTCTTGAGTTCGCTTCGTATCACGTCAAAACGCAAACGTGAAGCTGTCTTTGTAGCAATTAAAATACCACCTGCCCGGCTGCCACTAGAAGTGGCTTTACATACATTTGATATAATTTAGAAGTTTGGAATGATAACTGATTCCTCTGCATACAGCTTCGTTTCTGATAAACACAGTATATCATATCTATTCAAGAGTGACACAAATTCAGGATAATGAAGGCGCTTCCGTATGCCGCCTACATTTAGTGCTATGAACTTCAACTTACTTATACCATCCTCATCACCAGCATCATCGTTACCGTCATCAGCATCACCATCATCGACGTCATCGTCATCACTGTCATCGTCATCACGATCGTCGTCGTCATAATCATAATCATCATCATCGTCATCATCATCATCATCGTCATCATCTTCATCATCATCATTTTCATCACTGTCCTCGTCGTGGTCATCGTCATAGTTGACAGATGAATTATCATTTAAAAAATCGATAAACACACTTGTGTTTGTATAAATCCATTCTTGTGTAATACCATCGAATGGTTCTAACTCACCTGTGCCCAGCATAGAGGTATCTGAAATGTGCTGAGAGTCAGTTATAGATTTACGGACATCGGGCAAATATTGCTCATCCATAATTATATGTGGTTGAGATTTATCATTATATAAGGACCCCATCTGCCCGGTGTTGCCGGTGAGGCCCGTTTCATAACCTGAAAACAAATAATTCATTGTACTCACATCAAGGTCATTGGCACATTTACCTGCAATTCGCCCCTGTCCAACATCATCGGAAGGGTGAGAATAAGTCATTTAAGGACGTACCCACATCATCGATATCGTATAATATCGTATTTGGTGTGCTGTCTGATTTCGGTGACTGGTCAACAATATTCACACAGGTTTTTACACTGCCCTCAACTGGTTTATTGGGAGATTCATATGTATGATACATTACTTGCTTTGAGGGCACATAGAAGGGTAACTCACGACACCACGCGTCAGGATATCGCGTAGCATTAGTGTCAGGTACAATGTCATTTGAATCCACCGCGGTTGCATGTGCAGCAATTACAATAGATGTATTTACTTCCACTTTACTACAGAGCTCAATAACTTGTGATTCACACACTGATTCACACAGTGACAACTTGTTACATATATCCTCATCGAGGGATAGTTTATATTTACAATCATCGTTAGGTACATTGTGTTTGCTGTGAGCTTTATCAGATTTAAGAGGGGGACTTGAATAGTCACTCTGAACACCGGAAACAATGTCAATAGTTGAGTCGTGCTCGATGTATTTTAAAACTGAGTCAGTATTATCTGCACATGCATACAACAACCTGTGTGAACTTATGGACCTATCATCGAGAATCAGACAACAATATGAACATTTACAACACTGAGAACACATTTGGGATTTAGTTCTCGTGCAGTTATCGTAGTTACATGTACATCAATCATGTTTCGGAGCCTTGTTTTCTGGGCTCTCGGTGCGCTCGCTCAGTCGACGTTTTCTGACAGATATGTCACGAAATCTCTCGGCGAGTACTACCTTTCCTTTGGGACTGAGATGTACACCCGAGGCGTCATCTTTATCAAATAATGCCTTCCTAACAGTCCCTTTCTCCGTGAAGAGATCATCATTGTCAACATAACTAAACAGTGTCATGGATTTTACAAGTTCGCTCACGAACTTGTTCACAGTGGCAGTCACCTCATTGTGTGACTGTATCTTTCTCGACAAACCTTTGCGGGGTGGAATACTGCACAGGCTGATATTCGCGTTCGGAAAGAAAGATCTCAGTTTCGGCAGCAACTGTACAAATCTAACCTTTACAACTTCCGCGTTCTTACAGCGAGTTACATCGTTTGTTCCAAGATGAACACCAACGCTCTTTATCAGTTTACAGTCAATATATTTGTCCTTCTCGATGTTGGCGAAGATTTCATCAGTGTCCACTGTTTGGTGACCTGATTTCTGAAACATTCGCCAATTTGGTAAATTTACATTAACATTGCGAAGATTGCTTGCTCCAATAACTATGGTGTCAATTATGCCATCATAGTCCTCAATTGTGTCATCGTTAGGCGTGACTTTAACAGTTTCGTCGAACTCCGTTTCATCCGCGGATTCGTCGACCTCCTGTGTGTACCCGTTTGCGGTTTCATGCGGATCAGTGGGCGCTTCGTAATCAGGTCCGCGGTGAGTAACTTTGGGATTATCTCCGTCTGGGCCACTGTCTGGGTCACCAGACTGCATGCGCTTGACACAGTGAGCTAATTTATGTCCAGGCATACGTCTCCTATCGTATTGGGCCAGACTAATTTGTATGCCTATAAACAGAATCCCACTACAATTATATTATGTAATGATTACCTTGTTTAACACTGGATATTTTAACAGTAAGTGGATGATAGGAATCCGCGACACAATTAATTCTTTGGGCATGAGTAATGTCTGGACCAATCAGAGTGTGGGGGTGTTTATACATTACCCGGCGAAGATCGCATTCGCTTTAGCCGGCAGCGATAACAATAGAGTGTTTATACTTCGCCGGATAGGAATTACGGCTATCCGGATACTCAGCTATACGGTTTTCAACTTTTGGATAAAATTATTTAATACAAGCACCTGATTGTCGTATGGATTCTAATTCGCTTTGCGGTTAAGTTAGATGTTTATCTGGGGTCATGCCGTCATGGGTGATTTCCTTTCAACAATTAACTCGAACAATATTATTGTGCAATCGCTGATAGACCAGCCCGCTTTTCACCTGTGTATATACATGTACATCATTTCTAAAACGTACCATTTAGTGAGAAAATGTGGCTTTCGAATTTGACCAAGCAATGAGACAATATCGAGAACAAAAGATGTTATAGGGAGCATACAACTCATACTTCAGAATGTGTCTATTAACGAAAACACGCCCAGTCGACACAGAAACTGTTGCGAATAATGATATTTACACAGTAAGACCTAACCAATTTGACAAATACATCATAACATTTGTCATTCGGCTTATCTGGAATAGACAGATATCCTTAATGGCATTCGACCATAAATATAGCTGCAATCTCTCAATATAATCTTCCCACATTTTTTTTTGAAGAATTTAATAATTATATAACCTGGTTGCTGCAGACCTGACTCGTCGTGCAGGTGCCATTTCAACGCTAATTACGCCTCTATGTGGCCTTCTGATTAACCGCTCACTGAGCAAAACGATGTCGTTTTATCGTCGTCACCAATTCAATTCAGTTTATTTTGTTAATCGATATGTAGTTATTACAGACAAAAAATATATGACATAAAAGTATTCAATTATGACACAATAACAATAAATTTCACACGAGGAATACATGAGTGACTAGATATTTGGTAAGTTTCAGTTCGGGTGATGATTTCAGATATAGATTTATAGTCAGGGATGTATATAGGTATTTTTAAAATAGGGGTGGGTTCATAGAATATCAGTGTTATAGCATCAAGTGGACTTGCCGAAAGGATCATGGACTTCCCTGATGTGCAACGCACATGTAGTTATAACCGGTGTATTATAAGACATGACATTGATATTATGGCTACCACAGTGAGCTATAGTACATGTACAACTATAGTTGAGTATAATTACAAGACATTCAGTCTCAGAATTATTCTACAACGAAACGATGATAAAATCATGCATCAGACATGAAAACTACTGTAATATCATAGTTATCATTGTAAAACCATAATCTATATTAAACTATGGTGGGTTGGCGATTAATTAGTTCTAAACATGGTTTAGATTATCCATGGCAAATGAAAACAATTGATATTTTAATTAAGCCACGTTGTTACTATATAGTAGTTGTGAGATTGATTACTTTCACCATAGCTTTACAAACAAGCTATAGTTTACCACACAAACTATTGTAAATCCAAATATGCGCGGTAAAACTATTCAAGGTAAGTTGAAACAATGGTAGCTGAGTATAAACCATGGTCTGACTATGGCGTAGTCCTCAGATTAATTACGTTCACCACATTTTTACCACAAAACTATGGTAAACCAAAAAATGTACACAAACACCACAAAATTACCATGATCGCTATGATAAAATCATGGTTACCATATATTTACTATAATAAACCATAGAAATATTGTACAATGGTGATGTCTACTGGAACGTTCCGAAATCTCAAAACCCCACACAGTCCAGTCCTTTGTGTTTCTGACAATGCGCACAGTAGACTAATCATTATGAAAGGCCTGAACGCAGTGGCATCAGTCGTTACATCAGAACACACTCGGAGTATCGTAACTTCCGAGTATCTGCCATTCGTAGTAATCTGTCGTAGGAGTATAAGCTGTGAATTCGGAGTATTAGACCTTCAAAGTATTGGCTATCGGAATATATATGTGTTTCAGTGATATACGAAACCTAGACGTTACCTATAATGGTGTAGTTCAAGTTTAGAGTTGGCACAATTCGGATCAGGAATGGGAATAATGGAGGGGAGCACCAACACTAATAGATAATTGTTCTCGCCGATCTTACTACAAAGCTGTATATGTATAATATTATAGGCGCGTCTCAGTGATACGATAATTCCAATGGTGTGGTTTATGGTTCCCAATTATATAGTGATGATGTTGATGTCAGGAATGGCTAGTTCGACAGGGGACATAACATGATGTTAAACGGACATGGGTCATTTGACCCCCCAACAAGTCAAACCAATTAGGAAGGAAGTATATCATATATAGGTAAAAATGATTCACAATGCCGATATATTGTCTTTCTAGACGTTGATATACATGTACATTGCGTAAAAGTCATAGACTGTTGAAATATGTCGCATAGACACAAGCGCTTGTCTGTTATTTTCTACGAAACAATAATTAAGAACGTTTATTATTAGTCTATCCCTGATATGGTAAACATCAAGCGCATTTATCCCACAGTTTGCACACATCTGGCAAACAATTATGACTTTGGCAAGTTTCAGAGAAAGTATTTCGTGTATTTATCGACGCATATTATTCCTTTAACCCGTTGGCCATATACAACGTAAAGTAACACTTACATGTATTGGTAGGCGGCGACACAGATGCAGTTAATCGCATAACGAAGACCACAAGCGATGTGTACAACAAATTATCCATTTTGATAGAACCAGTTGTGCAGAAACTTTAAAACAGAAACTTGGAATAATGTTATGAACAACACACCATGGCCATGTCGTCGCGTTGACAACCGGGAAGTAAAAACATAAATCAACTTTGTAAAGATATGTGAAGAGACGAACAAGCCATTCATATCACGGTAAATGCATGCCGCTGTTCGATTTCAAGCCCTTTTATGTTGTATATGATACACATCACTATAGAATACTGGGCAGGCGCTTTTTATTAAAGCAATTGAACGTCTGATAAATTATATCTTCAATAAAATAACCTGCATTGACAAGGATATATAGTGGTCCATGCACGCAGCGAATTACCGTTATAAGCAGTTCACCCATAACACAACTGTTTCTGTCCTCGATACGGCCTGATGTATGTTCCATTCAAAGGGAAGTTAGCCTTTTTCTGCCTGGTCAAGTTTCTCAGCTACTGGCCAGCAATGTGTCGATTCTGCATGTAGTGTCCTAGGATGCATAGTACAATTAAACGGACACAACTCATTTGAACATAGTTACATGAATCTACGTACATTGGAACGAAGGACAATATACAGGTCGATATATAGGCACATGTGCGCAAACAATATATATTTACAAAACAATCTGAAAAGTCCTGCCAAAATCATAAACAAAATAACGTTATGGCTGTTTTAAGTTTTGTGCACATAAGTGGGAGAATTAACGCTCTTTAGTGTTAGTTACTCCAACACGAATAAACTAACAATTCCGAAACGCTCTTTATGCTTCCAGGCTGATGAAATAGCTATTCCTACGTTTGTATCTATTACTCACAACATCGCGGGCTAGTTCACTTCAACTTTAACTTCAACTTTCGTATTCAGTCTTTTAGCATGTGTACATTTAGATAGTATATATCCATAACATATTTACAATGATAAATGAATCACATGATATAAGACAGATCTGTCCTATTTTGGAAGAACCTTCCAAGAAAGCCACCGATGGCACAAAGCCGGTTCGCCAACGGTCATGTTCAAGAACTATCACCATCAGAGGGCCGGGTCCATGCCCTCCACCGCTTTCCATGAACGGCGATTCCATGGTGCAATCACTGCACAGAAAGTACCCCCACATTATATATATAGAGGATCTCACATGAGTTTCTATTTTATACGGAATTTATCAACCGAGTTCACTAAATTCGATTTGAGCCGAGGTTTACCGAGGCTCAAATAGAATTTAGAGGACGAGGTTGATCAATTACGTATAAAATAGGACGAGTGTGAGATACCTTTTATCACATGATCAAATAAACACGAAGCAACGCGAAATATTCATCGAAAACAACAATAATAAACTACAGCGATCGCAAGTTATTTGAAGAACGCCGTGACGTCATCGCACGCGCTGATATTAAACGTGTCTATTACCGATAATTATGAAACTGCTTTTATGGCCAAATTATGTGATAAATAAAGTTAAAAAATCAAATTATTGGTAATATGTAGTACAATGTAGCACATGCATTTATGAACATAGACATATATCATACTTAATTCAGTTTAAAATGTTGCATTCAATCGTTTATATATACCGTGTATGATGTACGAATGGACCCTTTCCCTTAACAGTTTATAAACTAAGCAAATAATTGTGATCAAGCTCCAACTCACATTTTGGGGCGCGTCGCTGCATCAAAATATTCAGGTAAGTGACCACGCTTAGCACTAAATTGTGTCGCGCGTGTTTAATATAAATTTACTGTTGATTGGTTTGACGTAATCATTTGGGTCTTCGAGACGATTTCTTTTGTCTTGGTGTTTATGCAATTCGCTCCCAAGTTTGTTCACACTAACCCTTGGAACAAACGTCGCACTACCGACGAATCGAATTCAATTATTTGAATTAGATTCGTCGGTAGTGCGACGCGCACTACCGACGAAGAATGCGTGTGGTCAACACGAATTTAATTGCTGATGCGTCTGAGATCCGTGTTTGAAACAAACGTCGCATCACCGTCGACTCGAATTTAATTCGGAGACATGCAAACGAGCTGCATAATGATATGCTAATGAGGGAATTCCAATTGAACTGGAAAACATCAACGAGGATGACGTAATTTGGTGGTATTTGAATTCGAGTCGACGAAAGTGCGACGTTTGTTTCAAATTAAATGCGAGTAGACGCACTAAATAAATATTTATTCCGTTTGGATATACACGCTATACTGTGCATGGACGTGTGCAAATTTAACATCAACGATGGGTTGAAATTGTTCTTGTAATTTGATTTTCCAGCAATGAATTATTGGGGAATTTGTTGTTTTTAGACCAACATTTGCATATTTTCCTACTTTTGGTCCAACATTTTGACTGAAATGGCCTGTGTCCTGGTCCCTCGTGACCCCCGTGGCCAGCCAAAAAAACTGCTAATTATTTTCCTGTACTTCTGTTCAAAATAACGAACTTAAATGGTCATCAGTTGGAAATTTTCCAACCTTCGTGGGGGTGTCAGGTTGGAAATTGTCAGCACTTGGAAAGCTTGAGGCCAGTCTAATGCTATATAGTTTTTTGCGGTTTTCATGTTCAAAGTTTTCTCCCGCTGTGCCAAACTATGATCGGATTTTCAGGTTCAGATCTCTGATTTTTCTTCTACTGGCAGAACCATGGTCCGCCCAGTGCATGATCACAAGTCTACTGATCCATTCGGAATAGGCTATTATCCAGGCATGTGAAGGAACAGCCAAGGGGGTGCAAATTTATTAGCCCCCCCCCCCAACCGAGACCCTATAGCCGTAAGTCCCTGACCGCCATGGTTATTTTACCACGTAGTTTTAGATAGGCATACTGACGCAATATATAGTGATATAGCGCGTTGACCTCAACTTGCTATTAAATTGTTAAAACGGTACAACGTTTTCGTATAAAAATAAACTGGACCTGATTTCTTTCAGACAAGTTCAAAGCAAAATACCACCTAAAGAATCATGTCCGACCTAAAATATGTATCAAATACCTACGAAATAGCGATATAAACAAATAATTTCCACTCCTCAGAATAGTAACATTAATTTCGTCGCTTGGAAGTCAAAAGCCACATTTTCTCACTAAATTTTACGTTTTAGAATTGATATAAAACTTCCTATTTTAGCCGTTTTGACGAAAACCCTTATGAACGCTTTATGCCATTTTAAGAAATCATTTAGATTCGTCTTGAATTAAATGCGACGTTTGTTTCAACAGACGAATTATGAATTAAACTCGAGTCTAATTATAATTGAATTAGATTCGTCGGTAGTGCGACGTTTGTTCCAAGGGTAAGGGATATTTAAAATGGATTTATATTGTCAATATGTGCGTGTGTTCTCTGGAGAGATGGATATAGAACAGATAGTGTCGATAAGAACGTTACTTTTCATAATACTGATTAGTTCCAGGCTTCCGGTGCACTGATTACCACAGGTCCCATGAAAAAAACACGACCTACACCATGCAACAACACTCAAACATATATGATTAAGTATTATTGGGGGCGGGGCCAATCTCGCTCCGGGGACCTGTGGAACCTGTGGAACTGTTTTGAATTAACTCCCCTTGATTGCACATAGGAGCATCACAGGCTGGTCTTTAGACTATATTTATCTGGCCCATGCATCTAGTCATACATTTAGTCTCCATATCCCCTGGTTGGTCCATATGCAGTCATTGCATCAAACTCAGCATACATTGAAACATGCTTTTATATGGCACAAACCAGAATACGTGCATAAGTATGACAACGGTATATATACCTGACTGGCGGAGGTATTGCGACTTGTATTTCCTGATATGTATTCACTTAGAAAATTGAAGGCGATCAGCGAGCTGCTGGAGTATATAGAGTTCACACCATATTTACCTTTGTTCATCTCCAAATTTTCCAAAAAACATTTTAATTCACAAAACAGTTCATATAAATTGACATAATATGTTAAGAAATATATGTCAATCATAATAAGATTAGCAGAGACCAGTTAAGTTTAGTTGAAAAAAAAAATATTATATCTAAGAAATCCTTATTTTTAGCAGAAAAACTCCATACAATTCAAATGTTTCGCCCAAACATATCATGCTACAACTGGGTCTATGCCTTTCCATTCAAAAACTGACACAAGGAATATGATATTACATCAACTAAATTTCAATTTGCAAGTTTTAATTGTTTATTGGAAATATTTGATGATGTTTCCCCTACCCCAAAATTCCTGATTTTAGAGTATTTAAAAACAATTACCAAAAACGTATAGTGCAGCGTCCAAATAGAAAAAGAGCACTAGTTTTCGAGATATCCTATCCACGGTAGAACAAATTGAAACCAACTTTTTTTTAAGAAGAAATATACATTGTTCACGAAAATGATAGTGCAAAAATAACGGAATCGGTGGTGGCTATTGTCAAATCGACGATAAACGATATCCACCAGTGACTTTTCTCCAGAAATTTACGATGTTGGTAAGGCGAGCCCTGTGACTAAGTCCGAACTTATTTTCCAACAATGTTGGTGCTAAAATTATTACATCATACCATATCTCTGCTTGACAAGAAAAAAGTGTTGGTTAATTTGGATTTTCCTGCCATTTGGAGAAGAAACATTTATTTTTTTCTGAGAAATCGCTCTTTTTCACAGAGATATTGTTTTCAGACATTATCATTCAAACGGATATTGCAATAATGCCAACATATTTAATCCATATGATGTAGCAGTTATATGATAAGCATATGTAGAAAGAAAACTACTCAATTTTCATCTGACAACCACCACACCCTTCCAACATACTCCCACATAACCCAAATCTGTCCATATGAAACTACCTTATTTTGAAACACCTATCAAACCGGCCCACCCTGTGAGTATACTAATACACGCGATAAAATGTCAACAAATTTAAACCTGAAATCCCCATTTACATGAAACAATTTGAAGTGTTTTAAATCACTTTCACAGGATGGACCTTGTCAGAAGTGAACCGGCCGGAAACGTGAAACGACTTCCAAAAGCTTAAAGCTTGTTGTCGAATCCCTTTCACATCATCAATGGTAATATTTGTTTTGTAATATATAATGACTAAAATGGAATAAACACTGCTTACACTAAATAGCGCTTATCACCTTGATCAAACTAGTTTGTGAGATCTAAAATACAATATCCATTTTTTTCTTCTATATTTTGGTCGATTTGGATGGACACTAACAATCACTATGGCAGCAACAATGATTTTGTTCTGTATATGTTTGTCTATATTATATGTCGTGTATAACAAATACATCAAATCTGCAAAGTCGCTATATATTCATATACTTTTCATGTCATAAATGAAATGTGTTGTTGTTATTGTTGTAACTGGGGGTTTGGAAGCCTGAGAACATCTTTAACCACGCTCGCGGTGTCTACGAATTCGGTTGTCATCCCATGAATTATGATTTGCGTCCCATTAGAATCATTTAAAAATTGTGTTATCGTTATCATAAATATGTATTTGTTTGACGAAAAACGTGTTCTGTGGGGGGGGGGGGGGGCGGGCGTTAGCGAAAATCCAATATCTCGAAAACCGTTCAAAATTTCTGTCCAGTTCTTTCTACACATGATGTCCAGATATCTACTGAACCATATGATTTATATCGTTTGTCATGTTTTGTTTATAACAAATATTACAGTACTACAAAATCGATGTTAATGCATGCAAAATTACCTGTTATCAATATAATATGTTGTTGTAACCGGGGGTCTGAAAACCTGAACACATCTGTAATCAATTAACCGGTATTTCTGGACCAACCTTTCAGTACAAGATTTATACTGGGTCCCATTAAGATCAGTTAGAAAATGTTGTAAAGTCGTTATTAAACATGTGTAATTTTTCGACAAAAACACGTATTTTGGAGAGGGGTAGCTGACATCCAGTATCTCGCAAAGCGTTCAAAATTTCTGTTAACTTCTTTCTGCATATGATTATCAGATAACAAATATACCATATGGATTATATCTTTCGGCATTATTGCAATATCCCTTTGAATGTTGATGTTTGAAAAAAATATTTATGTGAAAAAGAGCGATATTTCAGCAAAAATTAAATGTTTCGGTTCCAAATGGCAGGAAAATCCAAATTAACAAACAATCAGTGTTCGCGATGTCGGTGGTCAAATTGGCCAATGGCCAATCTTGTTCGAATTTGGCTAATACAAATTTCATTTGACTAAACTTTTGGCTAAATTATTTTACCCCAATTTGAGACCGAAAGTATGGAGCCGGAAAGCTAATTAAAAAGCGCTGAATAGATCGACGACTCGGTCCAGACGAAGTTAGGTGACGAAAGTATTTCGTACTTCGGAAATATCGTACCGTAACGGTCCAATAAATATGCAGATGTTTGTTTATACGCGGTCGATGACACCGAAAATATAAACATGTACGCTTTGAAGAGAGTTGTTATCAGTGAGCACAATGAATAGGTGAATACCTAGTGATGCTGTTGTTTTGTTGAGTGTTTTTGTAATGTCAAAGAAATTGGCGGATCGGAATAGTATCCATCATTCACATTCACATTCAACTCCCATAGTGCATCTGAACAAATGTCGAAGGAGAGTAAAACATGAAGGAAATACAAGTAACAACTACATGTATAGCCAAAGCAGAACAGTTCATATTCTCCCCCCGACGAAAAATGTTTTACTTTGATTTTCACCGGGCGTTTTGCATATGGTCGGATGTGAAATCCCGCCGCAGTTTGTATTAAAGCTTTACATGAATTGATCTGTCTGTGCGATATAACGCACACTTATATTGGTACAATATTGTTTTTAAAGTTGTTTTTTGTAGTTTTATTCTGAGTAACAAATACAGTTTAAAACAAATATTTTAGTCATTAATTGTGAAGCGCCGAGAAAATGAGGATTTAATTTGGCCAAAGTTTTTTTTAATTTGGCTAAATAACATTTGGCCAAAGTTGTTTTCATTTGGCTAATAAAATTTTCATTTGGCTAAACTTTTGGCCACACTGCAACACTGCGCGAACACTGCAAACAATGTTATCCAATCAAGTAGAGACATGGTATGAACTTGTGACCTAATTAACGAACTCGGCCGTCTCCGACCACAACCCTCAGTGGGCTGCAGAACGAAAATGTCTATAAAAATATAACACTTACAAAGACTTACAAATTATCTTTTTCATTTCTGTTATTTGTAATTGACATAGTATAGCTTGTCACAAACCAAAAATCAACATTATTGACATACTAATGTAAAGGATAATAAACGAAATTGAAATTCCCAACTACACCTTTTATCGGACTCGACCTCTGGGTCGCGCTGTTCGAATTTTAAATGCGTCCCAATATCTATAAATAAAACCCCCAGCGTAAACTCCAGCGCCTATAGCCGAAACAAGAATTTGGACACCAGTATACACGCGGCGCGCGTAATAAACCGTATAAACAATTGATATGAAGTTGATGACGCCGAGGCGAAACAATTCTACTTTTAGATCAACATATTGCCGAATAACAAGAATAACAACATAAAACAAGTTTCCTGACTGAATAGACAGATTACCAACAAATATAAACGTAAGTATATATTGCACATACACATTTGCCGATCGCAAGCGGGCTCTATTCGAGAGAACGACTCTTTTTGTAGATAAAACGACCTTTTATCACTTCAGAATATATTGCTCTTGCAAAAACGCCCTCTTCAAATGTAATTCTAACACATACATGAAAACAGGATATATCCCACTATATTGCAACGGAAAGGCCGTTATGGTTGCAGCTTATATTGGCATTAACTGGGCTCGTGAGTGTTCACAATCTGAAAGTAGTACGATTTATATGGGTACCCCACTCGTCAATAACTGTACGCCTATTCGTGTACGACGTAAATCACCAGTCGCGACGTACAACATGAATCGTACAGTAATGATTTGTTCCGTTCGACCCATTTAAACAACATCACGACATTGAACTTATATACTCTGTCTGAATCAAGCAATTAGGTATTCTTATTAACATTTAGTGACGTATTCCCAATTCTACCATAATGATAACAAACTACTAAAGCAATCAGCCAGGCCATCGTCGGTCAGCGTTTATTGTTCCGAAGACATGTACATATACATGAATTCATTATACACCATACTCTACCAATGCTGTGCAGCGGTCCAGGAACAACCACCCATAAAAACCCTTTTAGGGAAAACCATGATGGAAACCTGTTATCCGAACACTCTGCATGGACACAGCTAGTGTCGGAAATACACTCTCAATGAAATTTTACACAGAAAAATTTCTTACTCTACACGTTCCATATTTATATAGGAACACCTGAATATCATAAGATAAGAACTTTAAACTATTTTGTATAACAGTGACATGTCTGTCTATCTTAAAATGAGATCAATGAAAATTCTCAAACAAAATCAAATATTTTCAAAGTTTGAAAACAAAATTTTTCAAACTCACTATCTCCAAATTGAGCAATATCGCACACTTTAATTAAGTTAATTAAATAAAAATTTGTGTGCTGAACCAACAAAGTTAGGACAAGAAGTGACTACACTCCACTGATTTCCCGCCGAAATCAATTCTCCAATAACAACTTTTCATTGGCTGCTGGCTTAATGAAAACTCCGCCTACTCATAACATACATTATTCATCGAGCTGTGAATACAATACTTTCCCGCTAATACAAGAAAACGCGGGAAAGTTATCAGTATTCCCAATTCTACCATAATGATAACAAACTACTAAAGCAATCAGCCAGGCCATCTAGAGCATTACAAAAAACTGGCCGCCGATGCATATTAAATATCAATTGCCCTTCATGTAAATTAGTTTTGTAATTTAACCTGAATATTAAAAATATTATTGTGACTGTCACACTATACATATAGTTTCTCAACATGTCAATTTAACATATGCAACATGTATAAACTCAACTTCAATATAAACAAAGTAATTAGACACATATACTCAAAGGCCAAGCTTGCTTGAAACTTGCAAACGATATGTCAGGTCGTCTTGCACATATCTGTCTTTGCTACTATCGGAAGCCCATCTTCCATGACGTTTCAAACAACGCTCTTTTACATTAGAATTAGCCGCTAATGTAGCACCACCAGCCCTCAGGCTATGCAAGCCTAAATCTAGGCCATTGCTCACTAGCTTGAGCTTACTGATCAATCGATCTTTAACAGTTGTATAACTCAACTTTTTATCATTATATCTAAATTTAATCAAGCCACCACTCCTGAAGCCGGCCTTGAACAAGAATTCTTCGCCGTCAACGGATTCAACAAATTTGAAATATTTGATATACATGTTATAAGGGCAAGCTATACTGCTTCCCTTCACAATTAGTACTTCATTTCCTTGTCTGTACTTATCTGTCTTACTTTTTCTAATTATCAACTTCAAGAACTTGCACATCATTCTTTCTGAGTGATGATAATTCATCGTAACGCAAAAAGCCAGAGAATCCAAACAAGAGCATAGTTAAATCACGAATGTCAAAAAAATCTTCAGAACTTTTGAACATTTCGCACAAATCAATTAGCATTTCTTTTGTTACCGGATCTTTACGATTTGTCGGCTTAGAGAAATTTCTCGTAGCCGACTCTTGCAAACAATTTACGCAACCGTTGTCTGTAGGGTCAACCAAATCATTTAACTTGTGAGCCCACTTAATTGAATACTTTGCGGAGTTAATGACATGATTAGAAACATGGTTATCCAACAAATAAGTCAAATATAAAGCCACACATATTGGTTTAGCTGGCAACACGTCATATCCCTTTTGTTTAGCAAACCTTTCCCATCTCTTGAAACCTGCCAAATATGTCTTTGAGGTTGAATCGCTCTTAGCACCAACTATATACATGCTTAAACTGTCTATCAGTCCCTTTTCTCGATCCACAGAAAGTCCTGCTTCCACAACTTTATTTTGAATGTTATCCTTCAACCTCAGACCTGACAAAATTATTATGTCATTACAAAACGTATGTATCATTCAAAATTTATTTTTAGAGCAATCATTTGAAATGGCGTTTTCTGCAAGCCGAAAACCCCGTTATTTCCTCTGCCCTTGATAATACTATGATCTGGCAAAGTATAATATCCGTATACGAAATTACTACATTTTCCATCAGCCTTGAATAGCAAAGGCCAGAATGGAGCCGATCGCCATCTCGGAATTATCAACGTTCCATTGGCATTATCACGTCTCATTTTCTGCAAAACTTTACAGACTAATTTCGGAGGAGGAACCAACCAATTATTTTCAGCGTCCCAATGCTGCCGAAATGCATCTACTGCTTCGGTTCCTTTACACCAAAAACGCGAATTAAACCTCGCACATTTCGCATTGTAATCAAATGCGAACCTATCAATAGTATGGGGACCCCACATGCTATCGATTTCGTTGAACAAACTTATTTGAATGCCCCAATCATCAGCATATTTGTTTCTGCTGAGCTCATCTGCGATTTTATTTTGGCTCCGTGGTATCCATTTAGGAAATATTTTTAAATCATGATCTTGACAAACATCCCTAACGGATAAAGATATTTTATGTAAATCTTTTAATTTGCTACCGGCATTCAAAATTCTACAAACATTTTGATTATCTGTTGACCACTCAATAGATTTACCAGCCACGTTTGCGCTTTCCGTAAAATCTTTTACGATTCTGTGAACCGCTTCTAATTCTCGCCAAGTAGAACTAAGCGAGCTTTCATCTGCTGCCCAAGTACCGCAACAAACGCGCTCCACGCATTCTGCGCTATCCGCAGTTCGCCTCTCACATTCGCTACTGGATTTACGAAATTCAGTGTTTTTGCCACTATATACGTAACCAGATTCAACAAATCGGGTTTTAATACTATCGCGCTTATTAACGCTACCAGATTCAAAAACTCCGGTTTTCACTTCGTGGCGCATATTAACGCAACCAGATTCACAAAGTCCGGTTTTCGTACCTTCGCGCTTATTAACGCCACCAGATTCACAAAATCCGGTTTTCAAATTATCGCGCATGTCAGCGCAACCAGATTCACAAAATCCGGTTTCCTGATCATCGCGTTTATTAACGCTACCAGATTCACAAAATCCGGTTTTCACATTATCGCTCATGTCAGCACAACCAGATTCACAAAATCCGGTTTTCTTACCGTCGCGTTTATTAACGCTACCAGATTCACAAAATCCGGTTGTCATATTATCGCGCATGTCAACGCTATCAAACGCACAAAATCCCGTTTCTCCGAAACGTTTGCGTGCTTTTTGTTTAAAAACCAAACCAGATTCCCGAAATCCGGATTTATCGTAACCGACGGAACTTTGCTCTTTTATAACTATACTGCGGTCGTTATCTTTTATCAAACCGCCGTAACCCTCACCCGATGCATCGCTCCAAGCGACCAAATCAGGAGCAACGTCAGTACATTCCATATCAACACCCGTTGCATTCATACACTTAAAATTTGAATTCAAAAAGTTAAGTTCCTCAAGAACTTGAGCGTTCAACATCACTTTCGAATTCCAACTGGCTCTGCCATTGAGACAATCAAATATATATCTCGTATTCAATCTGGCATCGTTTCCGAAAACAATCATACACGATATGATTTGACCCGCCAAACCGGCTAACGTACGCGCTCGTACCAAACTATTTCCTTTTCTCACAAGATCAAGCAAGAGATCAATGGAACGTTGTAATCTACACACCCGTTCCTCAGAAACTGTTATTTTACCTTCTACAGTATTCCAAATTAATCCCAACCACGTTACGTTCTGTTTCGGTTCCCAATTACACTTTTCATCGGATAAAATAAATCCGAACCTGTACAAATCTTCTTTGATTTGCACTGCGTCCCTTTACGCTGAAAAATAATCAGAGTTTCCCCCGATTCCATCATCTAAGAACATGACAATTTTCATTCCTTGACTTCTCCAATGTTTTACCACTTCCCTCATTACTTTTGAAAAAATAAATCCACTCGTAGACAACCCAAATGGTAAAACTTTAAAGACATAATATTTAATTATGCCATCAGAATATAACCAAGCAAAACCCAAATATTCACAATAATCTGAATTTATCAAAATGTGATGATATGCTGATCCTAAATCAAATGTAAACAGATAACTCCCTTTCTCAAATAAATGCCTCACTACTGAAGCATCTTCATATTTATGTTTGAACAGATGTAAATTTGGGTTAACATGTCTACAGTCTAAAACCAACCTAGGTTTTCCGGACCTATTATAAGCCACCGTTAGAGGATTAACCACTTTCGGAATATTTAGCACTTGCTGTATCCGACCCGATTTAAGCAAAGTGTATATTTCTTTTTCAACGAAAATTTTGCTATCCAATGCTGATTTATTATTCTTTAACACCGCCACATCAGGCATCGTGCTAAATGGTAATCTATAACCATTCTGGATAACATCAATAACATGAGTGTTAACATCGCTTAAATTTCTCCATTCCCCAATGTTCTCACGCAAACTACCGACCGGAGAATGCTCATTCGCTTTAAACGAAAACCCGACAGCGTTGTCTGTTTGTACTGTCATTTTCGGTAACTGACTCTCTGCCTGTTCACTCAAGCGATTATTTGTAAACAATAGTTCGCTCAACTGCGATTCCGCTCGCTCGCTCGCTCTGATCACTGAACCGACTGCATGTAAACACATCGCTGTACTGCGATATTGCTTTGTTATATTCGGGCCGAATCAGTTGTATGCGTTCACCACCCTGCGTTAACATTTGAGTGTGATTCAAATCATTACTCTTGTTATTGCGACATTCGCTTTGTTGTGATTTTTCGACAACATTGACCCCCTCACCGCCGAAACTGGTACTAATGTAAACATTATCAATACTCATCTTATTTCGGTCGTTCTTGGGGGCCGTGCAGTCTCTGATCCAATGCCCATATAAATGACAGTTCCAGCACTGTCCCGGCTTGATGCCTCGGTCGGACTTTGGAGCTGAATGTTGTGAACTGGCTTTCCCTCGGACTGCAGACTCAGCAATTGAATAAGGACGCTGTCGTGTAGCTTTCTTTTTGTTTTTAGCCGACTTGGCTTTCCGCGCTGCAGCATTGACTGCCTTGCCGAGTTTCCTTTCATCTTCAGAGTCGTCCGCTAAAGGATTAGAAAGATACTCATGTACTACAGACCAACCATTTTCATTTGAATCTGCTATCTTAATGCATTTTTGTCTAAAATTTAACAAATCCATACCATCTTGCACATTTTGCCTTGCACAATCAAAATCTGCTTGTTCCATTTTATCTTTACTGAGTGAAGCACCGGCCGCATTCAAATTTGACAATACTTTGGCATTAGACTTGAACTGGTCTTCATGACTTTTCTTTTTAAAAGTATATTTAGACTCATTTAAGGTGTCTATCTGTCGCATTTGCTGCTGAGATAAGTCGACTTGTGTACTACTTATCTTCGTGTGAAGTCCTCCCAACTCAACCGCCAATAGCTGTTTCAGCTCCGTTAACATTCCATTCTGCGATCGCTGGACTGCCGCATCTACTGCCTTTTGTATCGACCCCGGAATCAGTGTAGCTGCATCATGCTGGTGTTGTTCCATGACGAAAAGTTCCCAAGTACAACGATTGTTTTGACGATAAATAAAAATTTGTGTGCTGAACCAACAAAGTTAGGACTAGAAGTGACTACACTCCACTGATTTCCCGCCGAAATCAATTCTCCAATAACAACTTTTCATTGGCTGCTGGCTTAATGAAAACTCCGCCTACTCATAACATACATTATTCATCGAGCTGTGAATACAATACTTTCCCGCTAATACAAGAAAACGCGGGAAAGTTATCATTATATTCGACTCCGCATGTAACAGAAATGTTTTGGGGGGGGGGCTGTGTTATATTATATATATGTGATGAAATTGTGTATACGTGCGGATTTACTAACAAACACTACAGTGAGTATATGTGCACCATCACCTTATATGTGCAGTGATGTGGCGAAGGAGCCTGAGTTGGAGTGCCTCCTTGGGTACCACAATTCCGGATGGCCAGTCCCGAAAAGTCCAACAAGTGTGAGCTTCGAGTTGCATCTCCTGAATTGGAATTTTCCGACAGGGACTCACGGGCAAACGTTTGGAGAAAAATATTTACCCCCTCTCTCCATTGGTAAATCCATCCAGTAGTTTCATATTGAAAATTTCCAAAATGTGGACTAAATTTCACTCGGAAAATCTGCATTCAATTGCATGATACTATATTTGAAATCTGAGTCTCCATATTTTTAACTTAGCAGCTTTTAGACCCAATAAAATGGGGGGGGGGTGGCATTTAGCGCTCCAATATTACCAAGTCCCTGGATGCACAACTTTTTGTTTATGCCCACATTTTAGACAATATATGGGCGTATTTTGACCTGGTCCACCGGTGATTTTGATATTTTTTATATTCAAACATTTAATGGCATTTCTACTCGAAATTGTACATTACCATACAACATTTCTAGTAAAACTGCCATAATATATTGTTTATAACATACCAAATTAAAGGAATAGCATTGTTACTCGTGGTATATAAAAGATAGTTGTGTGTCCGTCTGTAACGATTTCTGACAGTGTCTCCAGTAAACCCACATATGACCACATGAGTAGAATTGGCTAAGATATGTCTGGATACCGACAATATCACAATTGTCAATGTTCGTTAATATAATTGGAGGCACAAAGCTAGATCGATATGCTATATTTTATGGTTCACTGTGCCTAAATATGTTTTCTGATCACAATATCGATCAGGAAAGTATGTTACGTACGTGAAGTACCCCATTAAGAGAGATGGCATGAGCTGTCGATTTTGATTGTATATTTCAGTTTCGTATCGCAATCACTTCACCGAGAACGACCAGTGAAGCCATGAGGTTTTATGTATTGCATTAAGTTTAATTGTACATATTATTTGAAATGTTTTTGGTCCTTATATTTAAAAGATTGAATCTCATCTCTCGAGTGACCGCAAACCTTGAGACGTAATGTGTATTACATGTGTTTATGTATATAGACCAGAAATCTTCAATTGCGTTACATGCTTTTCGATGATCTACAGCATGTACTTCAATACTAATGTCATAATATATTTTTAAATAGATCTCAAATACAATTAAAGATTTCAGCACGGTATCTATTGATTCAACATAGTTACGTTGGGTGCTTGAATGAGAACATCTTTTGTCTAGAAATCGGAAAACGGATGTAGAACGGAACAGTGCACGCATGCCTTCATTGTGATTCTGGAAGGTTACCAATAACGATCGGGAGGGGGAACGTGTCTAGTATGGAAAACTAGTTCATCTTCGTCTTTGTACACAAATGCCATCATCACAATTTGGCGTACATATTTTCGGCAACTAGTGATCAGCAACTGAGCCAATGTATAATCTACATTTATGATGCGAACATCACGGCCTTTCTGTTGCAATATAGTGAGATTTCCGACAGATTTTGTGTATGTGTTAACATGGCATTTGATGAGGAAATGTTTGCGAGAAAATTATTTTCTGAAGTGATTAGAGGCCATTGTTATCTATAAAAAAAGAGTCGTTCGCTCAAATGGAGCATGCTGGCGATCAGCAAATGTGTATGTACAATTTATATTTACATTTAGACAACTTGTTTTATATTGTTATTATTGCTATTCTGCAATATTTTGATCTCAATATATAATTGTCTCAACTCGGCGACAACAATTTCCGATCAGTTGTTTGTACGGTTTATACACTGTGATATTGTGCCATCGTCAGGCGGAAATAGTTCGAAGACTATAGCCAGGGAGATAGTTCGGTCGCCAGATAATTGTCAAAAATACTTTCTGACACATGATATCGCATCATTCAATCAAAAAACAGTATGACCCATCCGTGAACTATAGGTATATAATACGTCCAGTTTTCACATTCGGGGATCAATAAATGCCGATTAGTACCAATGACACATGCATTGCTATTGTATATACTACCAGCTTGGACACAAAGCGTTGCCCGGGTGAAGAACGCATAAGTTATTAGTGGCCCTTCGTCATTTAAAGCAATTAATATTTATATGTGGTAAATATCACCTCTTGCATGACTCTCCGGATAAAGTTACATCTATCTTTTAAGTTGACAATAAACGCTCTTATTAGTGTGCCTCAATAAATCATTTTGAGATCAATAACACCTATTCCCCGCGACATTCCCAAATATTTTACATTTATGAAGCAATAATAAGCGATCTTTATTTGTCATGTAATGTATTAGTCCCCATTTAAGTTACATGATGTCAAGGGCGCCTATCCCATGACATCTCCCTGATGACCCATAATTATCAATTACCAATAATTACCAATTCAAGTCTCCTTCGACAACTAAGGTAAATTTGACATATCTAAAAAGATTCACGGGATCAAATCACCCATATTTTCAGCTCAGAGAGGCCAATTGTTTGGTCGCTTCTAGCCAAGATATATAAAAATAATTATTTGTGAAGATTTATAAGAAAACGGGTAATGCATAATGGCAACTGAATGCGTCTTTTAAGAGTGTACTTGAGTCAGTGTATATACAGGTATTTCATGCATGTTTTGTTATAATCGGAATGGGAAAAAGGAGAGCAACCGTTATGTTTGAACGATGGTGGCTGTAATAATCCGCCATCTTAAAATAGTACGGTAAGCTGGATAACATAGGTCGAAGATACTTGTACACGACGTACCAATCTATAAACTTATATAATCTGAAAACATAACTGATCATAGTAATTGTTCAACTCTTCTCAATTATCTCACAGAAGTGAGACAAACGCTCTGTATTTCAACCATACCAGGAATAGAATAACAAGAAACGTCCCATATTGGTCCATACCGTAGAACAGCCGATTCTTAAAGATATAGCCAGGGTTCCAGACTTCCAGTTGCAAAAGCCATAAAGAGTTTTATTCGCGGAACGGCATTGCGACATGACTTTGATCAAATAAGAAGCGAGTTGAATTGGGAGAAGGATAACAATATAATTTACCATCGTTTTCTGCTTTGTTCTCTTGAACAAATTATACAACATAAAATATGAAATGTAAACTGGACAAATACATGACAACAGATATCTGACTGTTTTTAGTAAACAATTAACAAAGTAATTTGTGTTGTGTCTCCAACACGTTGAAATTGTATGGCAGAATGCACTGCAAACTCAATATCGAATAAATGGCGTCCTTCTTGTACCACTTCTTGTACCACTTCTTGTACCACATATGTTATGTTATACACAATGTTATAAATAAAAAGTAATATATGTTTCCTAACAATTTGTCTCTTACCATGAACACATCTTTTAAAATACATGTACTGTGGCTGGGACAGGTCCTGTGGCATATACAGTCCGTACGTTCATACATTGGCAAGTTTGCAGGCATGTACTCGTGGAAAACCCTGTAGTGCCAACATATAAACGGAAATATGCATATAAAATGCATCTCTAACAAAGCTAACTACATGAGAAGTAAAAAATGTGTAGTTCCACTAGTAACGACGCTATCGATATTTGCCTGCAAATAGCATGCAATTATCTCGCAAGAATCAATCATAACGGTGTCTTAATACAATGTGTTAGTAGCACCGTTACATGTGGAACTTCCGAAGTTTTATTCCTCATGTCTGCAAAAATGTCGTGCAAACTTCCCAGAGTATAAACGTGCCCTAAAGACATGGAACGTAATTATCGATATCTATGTTAGGCACATATACTGGCAATACAGTATATGCAAATGCACTATCAAATAACAACTGGTGGTATATTTTTTTCAATTTTCACATATTTGGGAAAATTTTATGGATTTGTTCTAATGTGTTGACAACTTGTCAATTTTATTATGATATTTTAGTTATCGTCAGTCTGGCTATCCTGTTTGAATCAACACTTTCATAGTTGTACATGTATGTACTTAACCGTGAATACGCTATATGTATATGCCAACACCATTGGTAACGGAGCAACCATAAAGAGCCTGACATTAAACAGTATCCCTGCCCCTTAAAATGATATAGTCTTATTTTTTACCAAAGCGATACAATCAAGCGAATGTGGGAGTTTGCTTTTATTGTATAAAAAAATGTGATAATCCACGACAAATGCTCAACATCGAATATAAGGTACCTGCAATGAAGCAAAACTAGCAAAATCGCCAGAATTTGATTATGTTCGAGTCTATTTCGATGGGCATATGGAAACATGTCACAAACACTTGTATGTAGATTTTTTTCTGTCAAACACAGTTCTTAGAGTTACAATAATGTCGACATAGATTGCGATGACTTTGGGGAATCAATTTTTATTTTCGAGCAGAAATACGTTTCAAAGTCAGAAAAGTAAATTGAGTCTTAAATCCATTCTGGGTTCATAACATCTACTACTGGCAGTCTATTGTTCTGTCATATTAATATCTCAAGAAACCATAAAAACAATATTTCTATTTTCCTGTCTGCTTAGGAAACTGTGTCGTTAAATGTTATGCATATGGAAAATAAATATACACGATCATCATTGTAACGCGAAGCTGTGGCGAAGTAACGTTTATGGAGGGAGTAACATGCTAAATAGATAGGTGGGTATATATATATAATTTATTTACAAAATTCCCATAATGTTATCAAAAAGTACATAAATTATACTCTGAAATGAAAATATAAATTGAAATACACCCTTAGATGAAAACCATACATGACAATGAATACATGCACTTTGCCTGGGACAGACATATTATATTATTAGTATATATACATTGCGGTATACGTCTCCACGCATATCATCTTTAAGTGAACGCCTACACTGATCCGGGAAATTGAAATGTAAACAAGGCAATAATAGCAACCACCAAGGGTGCTTATACCTAAGGCAGGTGAATGACGTCATATAATTTTTTCTATATCCATCAGTGATTTTTCAAGATCACGGGTATAGATTTTGGAGAAATTGTCACGTGACTTCCGGTTAGCAACCGAGATTGCAACAAAAAAAAACGCGGAATTGGAAATGAAGCATCGCGATAAAAATAAAAGTAACTACTTCACAACTTACGAAGAATTAACATGTGATTCAAGTCTATTAATTTCATTTAGACCAATTTCGTTGGTCAGCTTAATGAAAACGAAAAATGAAGAAGATAATGACGATAATCCAGACAAGATTTTACAATCCACGACACGTCTTGTCAATTTGGCATGTCGTCTCCTTTGTGACACTGCATGATGTTACATAAATTATTCTTAGCGTTATGTCGCCGAAAAAAGGCAAATTTGAGGCACATGATGTGTGGTCAGGAAAAACCAACGAAAAACATCTTGGGGGGAAAACGATGGAAATCTGCTTTCCGAAACCAACATCTCTAACGCAGCTCGAATGTTCGGAAATTCATTCTAATTTATCAATTGTGCAACACAAACCTGTTGCGTTTAATGTAAATAACTATAAAACTATTTCTTCATAAATAAGGTGCGATACGCACATTTTAAAGTTTCAATTAACTTATATGAATGATTGTTCAACATAATTCAACGTCAATTTTGTATAATATGCATGGTCTCATGCGTTATAGGAATATCTGCATCTCAGATATATTTTCAACATAAGCATATCCTTATATGTTATTTAGCCGTCAATCCATAACATTACTCAAATGATTAAAACAAACATTTGGAGCTGACCCGACCGACAAGGCGCTTTGGCTAGAAATGACAACAGACTCTCTATAATAGCGTGACCTCTTTTCATTGTTCATGCACGAAGAGATAATACATTGCTCACTCATTATCCTGAACAGCGAATACAATATTGTTAGGCTAATATGCGTTGTAGTAAACGCTGAAAAATTATCAATCCAAACATCTTATGGGATGTACCTACGTACCTATTTGTTGACACATATGTATTGGTTGTTTTCGTGGGCTTATAAATCTGTCACTAATGATGGAATGATGGAGTTATGGTTTTTCGAATGTTTACTGATTAAGAAAATAATGGCTTCCGACTGAACTTCATGGCAGCTCGTTGTTGTTAAAGTTTATATTTTGTTTCAGGCTATCCAGTAATTCACATATCGTCATGTATAGGAAGTAAGTTCTCGATTCGTCCCGCCAAAATGTTAGGGTGAACATACCAGGCTGCAATGATAGGCAGATTTTGAGTCTATGCTATTTCTTACGCCACTTTGCAGTCTTGACAAAATAAGTTGCTGTATTCAACATTTGCCAAATATTGCGATAAATATATATTTTTCAATTCTTTATTAAATCTATTTCGAAATCTGATATTTTAGCAATTTTTATCCAATGGGTTCCAAATGCATGTTTAGGTAATATTGAAGTATATCCGTTCTCGGTGTTAATGCTTTCAAGTTACCAACATGTCGGGTATTGTCAATTATACATTCAAACGAATTATCAAATGATTTCGGACGATTTCATTTTATCCAGCCAAATAAAATGTAGCCGATTGTAACTGATACATATCACACAATTTCAGAATATTTTCTTTCTGAAAAATGGGCTCAGTGTGGGTCCTCTACTTTGTGTTTACTATGATACGAATGGCTTTTTTCTGTTGTTTGAAAACATTTTGCCCAGTGTCAGCATGACCCCAAATTGGCAACCCATATATGAGATGATTGTGGATTAGAGAAAAGTATAATGTTCTGAAACAGTTTATGGGAAGTATTCGCTTAACCTTTGTGATGCAGTACACTGCATTGGATATTCTTATCGTTATCATTGCTATGTGATATTTAAAGGTGAGATTTTCATCGATAATAATTCGGAGGAAGTTCATAGATTGTTCTGGACTAACATTTCCAATTCGTGTTAGTAGCTCATTGTTCAGTTTTATTTTAAGAATATTTCACTTGAAGTCAATACTAGTTGGTGTAATAACATGTACTTACTTTGTGTTATATTGATGGCCAATTTATTGCAACAACACCAATTGTGAACTTTTTTCAATTCTGAATTTACTTGTTTTTCAATTTGGTGATGGTCCTTTCCAGAAATATGGAGGTTTGTGTCTTCAGCGAATGAAAGCATGCTCCAACACGTGCTATTTGGCATATCCTTGACGAATATGAGAAGAAAGTATCGGTTCTAAAATTAATCCTTAAGGCACCCCACATCTAATATTGAGCATATTTGAATTTTCATGTTCGATTTCAACATATTGCTGTCTTCCATCTAAGTAACTCTTGAACCATTTCTTGGTTATGCCTCTAATCATTACGATCACGTTGACGACTGTAACAGAAAATGCCTTAACATACATAGCACGACTGCCATCCTACCTTTTGTTATATATTTATCTATTCATTATAGTTAACAGCAATCCACTCTGACAAAAACGTGTGTTTCTAGTTCAGAAGATGAGTACATAGTTTGTAATAATTTGTGTACACTTCTAGACTTGACTTGATATAGTCCAATCAATAGTCCAATCAATGCGGGTGCCACGACATTCACATTTGTTTATATACTGGTGAAATTGTTTTCGCTCATTGCGTTAATTAGTGGAGGTATTGCTGCTCATAACAATCATATTAGCTCATATGTCGTCTCAGCAACCGTCCTCGCGTGCGCCAAGTTTCCGTCGAACGTACGGTTGTTGACAACTGGTGTCTGTTCCTGTGTAACTTCATACGCTTGGTTCACTGTGGAATACGTGTGCTCATCTGGTGGCGGGAACTCTGCTGTAAGACAATGGACTATTTTAGCGATCTGTTGTTAGGGAAATCTGTGTTTTTATATTATTTAAATTATCGCAGTGCTATTGGCTTTAGCGTCAGATAAAGCAATTGTTTATTTATAACGCCTTCTCGTAACTGAAGCTTAAAACGTTGACGCGTAGAATCAGTTAAGCCGTATGGACCAGGTGTCAATTGTTGATAGCTCGTACATACATTTATTACACACCTCATACCCTTATACCATTCAATAAACCCATTCTATAAATTGTTATATTAAACGTTCGTATAATAACAGGAAATAGTGCCAGGTGGTCCATGACTTCAGGGTTGTCGTCTGTTTACATTCCGTACGATACGTCTCAAAATACTATGGCTCTCAATATTTTTCCAACAAAGTACAATGAGTGAAGAGGTTGAAAAGTTATGTCATTAAATAAACGCCATTAAATACGCCAAAGGGTCTTTATTTATCTGCGACTATTTCTTTACGCAGGCAAACAACGCATAACTACGTGATACGTCTTCCCATGCATTATATAAGCCGATGTTGGTTTCCCGTCCATTCTGTTGATTTATATGTGTTGTTCGCATGCCTTATATTGGACTAGACGCTGGCTCTATGAGGCTACGTCGTTACACTATGCACGCCGTCATGAGGCGAACAGAGCAGAGCGTCGGAGCGTCATAGAGCCAGTATCTAGTCCAGCCTTATATAAGCCGATGTTCGCTTCCCGTAAATCTGTTGATTTATATGTCATGGAATACATACATTTGTAGAATCAATCTACAACTCGTCCCCAGTTTATAGCGGAATTTACAAAACTCGTCCAGTAAATTAGGTCTGGACAGAGCCTTTGGCGAGGGGACGATTTGTCGATCCTCTATGTAGTATATCATGATGTACATTTTCGATGTGATGTACAAGATATCATTAGCTAAATCGGATACTTAACGTGTGGACTTCGTAGTATATGTATATATAGTATCGAATATACATATCTCGGAACCACGATATAGCTTATTAAAGATCTGATTCGACACATCGTTATTAAAGTTACCTAATTGCCACGTTGATATTATAACATTATTGAAGTCACAGAATTTAGAAAAGTCTGTCTCAATTGTTGCCTTTGATGTTGAGCCAAGCGCAGCTTAAGTAGCCCGGCTCTGCACCAACATATTGTTTAAAATTGAGACACCATACACGATATTTTTGCCGACATAACGGCGTTCGTTATTTAAACTGTTCCCGAAATAATGCAATTAACCCCTTCCACACTCAAGTCGGCGATGTCCAGTTCACAAGAGAATATTTCTTTCTCTCACACCATATGTATGAAATAACAGAAATCACGAACAAATATGAGATGTACTCAGTTCCATGATCATATCCAACAGTATACGATGTACATGAATGATTGTACATATATACTCATACACCCACATGTCACGTCTAAACAGCATAAATCAAACTTACATGTTATATTATACTAAACGGTTATTCTTAGCCCTTTCATGACTGGAGCTTCTTGAAATTTTGCGAAAACCCTGTGCCGATGCATTCTCTTATATATGCGAGTCGCCCATATATAAGATAATGCATTGGCCTAACAATATATACCTTGATCTTGTAAGGCAGTGCATTCTCTTATATATCTGAGGCGCCCTATGGGAGACTGGCATATATACGATAATGCGCTGGTACATGGTATCCAATGCTGCACCAGCACAGCTCCCGTCATGAAAGGGTTAACATACGTGCGGCTGCCTGCTACTGTGGGTGACAAATATTGCAACGCACGCGTGTAATCTGTAAATTCTATGTACATATGTTAATTAATGTTGTCTAAATGTCATTACTTGATTTAGTAGACAATAAACTTGATTGATTGATTGACGTGTATTACGCTCTTGTTCGTATAGCTACATTGTTTCACTTGTGCTATATGTTATTCCCACGAGTCCATGCATAATAATTCGTTGACGTAACGCGGTGTGAATGACATTCGCCTAAAAAATTACACTGGAACTATAAACTAAAAGCAGCATCACACAAAGTCATGGCAAAACGAGCCCCGTGTGTGCTCGAATAAACTTTGTGAGTCTGTTTTGATTTAAATTTCTGATGCTACGACAATTGGCGTATAATAAATACACAATGACAGAATAATCATGTGTTTATGAGTTTGTCGATACGACAATATTATTGTGCCATCGCCATGATCGCGAAATGACAGAATGCGAGGCTGTGCCGTTCGGTCTATCATTCTTCTCCGGTACTCGTGTCGTATCAACATACCCATTGAAGGTACTCAATCCGATCAGAGGGTCCATATATAATCAAGATACAACATCATCAACAACAACAACAATAACATTTCCCCAAAATACGCTTTAGTTATCAGAATCGATTAATTGCAACACAATGATGCTCAGCACTGTCAACTATGGTATCAACTTTCCCAAAAACGTGTTATTTATCAGCATTTTGTTCAACGAAATATGCCCGTATTATCACTTGACTATTCACGAAATTTGGCCGTATTACTACTTGTTTTTAGAGTTAGCCATCTTCATCCGCAATTTTGACCAGACCATTCGTTTGGCAGCGTGTTTCTGTGCCACAAACAATTGAAATAACAAACAAAAATCGATATCTGATCACTCTGACCTTTGATGGGTGGGTTCCTCGACTCGAATCAAATACTTTTTACCCCCGAGGCCAAAGAAATAGTAATTTAGTGGTGTTTAATCGGATTGAGTACCTTTAACAAACTCATGTCGTTCTGCGTATTTGTAGACTGATACTCACGGGTTATGTTTGATTTCGAGTAGTGTTCTTTTGTAGCATGGATACATCGCCTGCAAATATACAGAAGCATGCCCCAGTCACGCCTACACTATCATGTACCTTCTATAGTGTTCGCCAATAGTGAGGCATCTATTTATGTTTCTCGTTTCCGCACCCCGTCTGTGTTATTTCATATGTGTCCCTTGTTCCGTATATAGACGGTGATTCCAATGTCACTGATTATGTTCAATTTATCTTCCATAAATACGCTCAGTGTATTGTGCAAGAAGTTGGCTATTATTTTGTCAACCATTTTGCTTTATGGCAGAATGTGATAAGCACCAACACCCATATTGGATTGGATAATATATATATAAATATATACACTGTTAGAAAATATACCGTCGTTTAAACGGTCTGAGACCGCGTAACATCGCTGCCAACTTTTGACCGTTAAACATACTGTCATGCCGTAGCATGTTTCAAGGCATAAAACCGTTTAAGTAACGGGCTCACCGTACCCATTAACTGTCATACCGTTGTATTAATATCAAGACCGTAACTAATAAAAGTCAGACCAATGGTATTTTCATGGGTCAACACCAATGCTAATTTATCATAGAATTAGCCAGGTTCCCATGGTGACAATATGATTTCCCGGTATATAGGCATTACGATTCATATGTTTTTGAATGGTCGAAACTAGTATTATTCTTAACTGAAAAATACATCTTAGTTCTTATGTTACGATCATAGTTTTGGTGAAATGTAAATCCTCAATGCATAAAGTGATAGACAATACTTATGAAACTTTGCAGTTTGCAGAGGATCAAGCTTGTTATCTGCCTCGTAGAATTTAATCCGGAAAAGGCTGCACACGCGTAATGTGTTCGCCTTTCACTAACTACTGTATAAATATGGCTGTAAATAAAACACGATACTAGTAATAGCTGAAAAGCCAATCCATCACTATTCAGTTATGAGTAATAGTAATTTCGTCCATTCTAAAACATGAATCGGCATGCCATTTTAAGCCACAAAAAGAACAAAGCTACATGTTTCACAGTTAAAACTCAAATTTATGTACATGTAAAACTAAATATCGTAATGGCATATGTTTTGGTAACATGTAAGGCGTGAAATTGTCCAGTCACTTGTAAACACAGTTTCTGTTTTAACAGGTGAATCCGTACATCGTGACAATACAGTACCAATCAGAGGAAGTGGTATTTTTAGGCGCACCTTGATTGCGATATTGAGCGTGATTAATTTAGAAAAAGGCGTGATTATAGTACACTACCAAAAATCTGTCGCGCTTATTATTGCAATATTGAACGCAAAATATTGCGATACTAAGACCGCTAAATTTCATACAGACCCGATAGTGTTATATTTATATTAGATAAATACTGTACATATAGTGTACATATGTATATAATTCTAAAACATTGTCTCTATTTATACAACAAGCAATATAGAAGAAGCAATACTTTGATTTAAATCTCACAATTTTGAGCGCAAGATGTCGCAATATTAAGCGCAAAATATTGAGATATTAAGCGAAAAATATTGCAATAATATCACAAGCGACATTCTTATAAACGTTTCCACTTACAAAATTATTGCGATATTGGGCGCGAAAATAGCGCGTTTAATATACCACTTCTTTTGACTGGTACTGTATATCAATAACAGCTAGTTGGGATTGGAACCTTCAAGACAACAGCAGATCCCATAATAACTGTGCGCGATGACTTGGTGACAATGTTCTCCTGTAGTCGAACATTGTCCATGAAATTTTAAAGCATGATGCATCAAACTGTATACTGGTATCACGACACTGACATAGTATCAATATCAGTGAGTCAGCCAAAGATAGTTTGATAAGAACATCCAACCAATAGTGTACTCCCCGTAAATTGCTGTAATAACTTGACGATAACATGGCGAATGATGACGAATTATGACAATGTCTCATATCCTCACATTTCATTGAATATTGATGAACACGGGATGAATTTGTCCGTGTAATTGTAAAGTTAGAATTGTAGTTATGTGATCATCCATCACTGCGCGGCGTCAGTTCATTGTTTACGGTGTTGTTGTTGACACCGAAGCTCTTTGAATTACACTGGTGCATACAGTGCATGTACATACATATCCTCTCTTGTAAATGTACATGCATGTGTTTGAAACAATCAGATTAAGAAAACTGTCAACTGGATTGTGAACATTCTAATAGTAATAGCTGCTCGTTGAGTCGTTGTTGTTATTATTGTCACTATTGGTTGACATCGAAGCTTGTGTTAATTGTACCGGTATCCTCCAGTGTCAGTATATGTGCCAGTGTTTTGATACTAAATCACAACACTGCAATTTCAACATCAGCAATGCGTCGAATGAAGTCAGACCCCGAGCATGCCATGATTGATTGACATCGAAGCTTGTGTTAATTGTACCTGTATCCTCTCGTGTCAGTATATGTGCCAGTGTTTTGCTACTAAGTACAACACTGCAATTTCAACATCAGCAATGCGTCAAATGAAGTCAGACCCCCGATCATGCCATGATTGACATAAATCTCGACTCTCCGAGTCGAATTTAGTGGAAATTGTCAATGCTTAAGCCGCTATATATTCGCTGAATTGCAACTTGTCCGGTTATCAAAGGAACCGAAATCAGACCGTCTTAACTGTCCACAGCCGAAAAGGTAACAGTTTCCCCAAAAAAACAACAGTTTGCTATCAACGATAAATCATAAAATGGCGATGGAATTAGCTGATGGCTAAAGCGGGAACTTTACCCCGATAATTACGTACGGTACCGTACTCATGATAATTCGTACATCCTGCATAACACAGAATGAACGCCGCATTAATAATACATATTAAATGTCATCAGAGTAAGATTCAGTCATACCGTATGGAGTCATTGCCGTATATAATATGGTCGCCGATAAATATACTATTGAATTTTGACGGGATGACTTTGAATCACGAAAATAATTAATTTAGACAATTTTCATGGGCACATAAAATAACGGTATGGGGCCGTCAAACTGATAAAAATGGGGCCGTCGATTATGACGGCCCGAAACCGTCGAACCGACAGTAATTTTTAACAGTGTATATATTTTTGTTTTTCTTTCTTTGCCATATCCTGTATCCGAATAGCGATTGCGCAATAAAGTATCTATCTATATATCTATCTATACATATAGTAAACAGAATACATCTTAACAATTTCCATACTACATGAGTTATCCCAGTCAATTAAAACGTGTGCGTCGGAATTGTTTATCATTGGTTTTGAGGGATGTTAAGGTGATAACATCAAACGACATCTAAATCAATGCACAGCAGGGGTCATATTTATTTAGGGAAATGTGCAACATTTGAGATGCTTATGCAAGTTTATTTTCTGTATTTGTTCAACACACTGGCGTCGGGTAAGTTCAATCCTTGACTGAGACATCCATGTATTATTATTATAATAACTAATATATTTGTGATTTAAATGTAACGAAGGTAGATCAAATCAGGGAATCGGATGTGGAGATAAGTTGACGTACTGTATACGTCGTGTAGAGCTCTTTCCATCAACTTATCACATTATTATAATCGATAAATTTGAAAAATGATCAAGGAAATATGGGTTGATACAAAAATCAGACTTGGCACTGAAAGGGTCGCTCTTAACGATAAGTCAATACGAAATAATTCCCGATAATATTCACCGAGTGATATAAAAAACCTAAATATGTATTCCATGGAAGTGATTCCGTTGAATGAATATGAATGCATATACCTCGTGTCAACGGGTGTGTAACAATTGATTGGTTTCCAATATGTATATTAATGACATGGTGGATGAGGATATAATTCTGCTCAATGTACCATGATTGTATTTTCAGGTAGACCACTAACCTTCGAAATAAGAAAACAATGCATATCACATTGAAGATAATTACAGCACCCAAGATGGCAGACGGAACAATCACTGCTATTAGAGGATATCCTACTGTTGCTGGAAGCAGAAAATAAACGACGACATGAAATAGTCTATGTGTTACATAACCGGATCTTGGGTTTGATGTGATCGTTTCCATTTTTCGAAATGGTACTGAGATTCGGACAAGACTGCGTCCAACGTCGGTTTGGAGGCTCTAGATGTATTTCACAATGATCACTTTGTTTACTTCCCGGTCCAGTCACCGAGAACTAGATGTATTGGGCCACATCCGTATATATGAAATAATTATGTACGGAATGCATAATTATGACTATTGATAAAGCTTTTCGGGTCATGAAATTTAGAAAAACAGATCCATTTTTTCTTCGGCACGCAACAGTGCAGGAAGTTCCCCGCGACTCTACTCGTGATTTGGTGCGATTGACACGCATTTGTCTCACTCCTGTGGTAATAACTGACAAAGGGTTGGAACTTTTGGACGAATTCGTTATTTTTTCCAGAGTATAAATAGACTGTATATCTGTATCCGTGTTCGGCATAATGGATTACGAAATAAACAACTAACAAAAACTAAGCCCCACCCCCTCCTATAATACTCGGTGTCTCCTATATTATTCGCCCGATCGCGATGAAATTTTGAACGAACGAGAACGTGATAAGTGCAGTACATTATGGGAGTAAATGATCCTGTTGATTTCCCAACCTCCTTCTAAATGTCGCATGATTGGAAAGTTTGCATTTTAAAAAATCACACGTTGAACTTTGACGCTCAAAATAATTGCGTATTGGTCGGATAACTGAGTGATCGGTGATCTTCAGTGTCCCGGCCATATTACTGCGTGAGATTTTCTTGACAAGTTGCCACTGTGTGAATTCAGGGCATGATTTTAGCCACACCCATATTTGGTCCGTCATTCACTCAAACTTGTCCCTGTCCCGTATGTCGGACCAAACAAGGGTTATCGACATAATTATATGTGCTTGACGCAGACACCTCTGTAGCGCATGTCGCTCGTGGGATTTTTCACCAAATTCGATTAGAAAACTCATTGTCAAGCAATGTGAAGACTGCCCAATATTGAAGCAGTATTTTATAGTGTTATTATTGTAACTATATTATATACCGGGTATGGGTTCTATATTCTGGTCGTTGCAAACCATAATGTGCTACGCACATCGAACCATGTATTACACTATATACACATATATATGCAATATTTACGACACCGTGAGATAAAATCGAACACCAATGCTATCAGGTATCACACACAGTGCACGCAGTTCAAACTGCTCACATATTCATTATAAAATAGCACATGCATGTTCAAAACATCGATCACCCAGTTCCCGTGTACAAGTCGATGTCGTATATAGTTTCAATAATAATTGAGTGGTGACATATATTTATTCAAAACTATAACATATATATGTGACCAACATCAAATAGTGTTTTGACTTTGTTCAAAAACACAACACTATGTATTGGATAATATTGAGCATGTAAAGTCTGTAGACTGTCATATTTGTTCAAAAACTGCATAAATTGTTATGCAGATATAAATTGTCGACACACCATTGTATTAAATTTTTGCATATATAGATGACCACATTGCATAAATATATGACAGTGCGTAAACGGTTATACACACATGTGTATGCAAAGTTTACAGCACTGTGTGATAAGATTGAACACAAATGTACATTGGTGTTGTAAAATGCACATTTGTGTTGTATAAGGTAGCACATTGGTATTGTAAAATACCACATGTATGTTTAAAACATCGAACATGATGTGCCCGTAAACAAGTCGATGTCATGTATATGTTCAATAAAACGAGAGTAGTGGCATATATTTGTTCAATAATATAACATATATATGTCACATACATCAAATAGTGTGTTGACATTAATTTATTTGTTCAAAAATATAACACGATGTATTGGATAATATAGAACACAGTAGGCATGAAAAGTCTGTAGATTGTCATATTTGTTCAAAAACTACATAAATTGTTATACAGATATAAATTGTCGGCACACTATTGTGTTCAATTTTTGCATATATATATATATATATATATATATATATATATATATATATATATATATATATATATATATATATATATATGACCACATTGCATCAATATATATGACAGTGCGTAAACGGTTGTCATATATATTTGTTGTATAATCCGGTCGCTGTCGCCGGGAAAATTGGTCGAAATTGTCGGACTAAATGAAAGGGACGTATTGATGTTTCATGGTGACAGGGGTGGTTGCGTACAGGGGTGGCGGACAAAAATATCCTTTGTCGAAAACCGGCAGTCAAATAGGGAGTGTTTCGGGGAAGGGGGATATATAGCCCCGGACCAAATTAAAGTATTTTCGGGTATACAGGGACGTATTGATGTTGCATTGCGACAGAAATGGTTGTGTACAGGGGCGGCGGACAAAAATATCCTTTATCGAAAACCGGCAGTCAAATAGGGAGTGTTTCTGGAAAGGGGACTAGCCCCTGACCAAATTAAAGTATTTTCGGGTCAACAGGAACGTATTGATGTTGCATTGTGACAGGGGTGGTTGCGCACAGGGGCGGCGGACAAATATATCCTTGATAGAAAACCGGTAGTCAAATAGTGAGTGTTTCGGAGACCAAATTAAAGTATATCGGGTCAACAGGAACACATTGATGTTGCATTGTGACAGGGCTGGTTGCGTACAGGGGCGGCGGACAAAGTTATCCTTTATCGAATACCGGCAGTCAAATAGTGAGTGTTTCGGGGAAGGGGGCTTGCCCCGGACTAAATTAAAGTATGTTCGGTTCAATAGGGCCGTATTGATTTTGCATTGCGACAGGGGTGGTTGCGTACAGGGGCAGCGGACAAAAATATACTTTATCGATCACCGACAGTCTTGTAGTGAGTGTTTCGGGGAAGGGGGCCAGACCCGGGATGATCGAGAGGGTGGATAGATCTCGATAGGATCCTTCACTCCTCGAAAATCGCAGTAGAAAATATATATACATGTATCACCAATAAGGCTTCAGACAGAGTAAATAGTTCACGATGAATCTGACATATTATTTAAAGTTACTCACTGACGTCACCGGTGTCACGGCCACGTCGTGGGGGAGGGGGACTAAAAATAATGACTACACCTCAACGATTTAGTGGGTAGTATGTAACACATTGAGCATGTTAAGCCTGTAGTGCGCATATTCGTTTAAATGTTGCATACATTGGTATACAGATGTATATTGTCGGCACACCATTGAGTTTTATATGCGCACATGTAGATGACCACATTGCATACATTGTATGATTGTGGTGCTAAACGGTTGTCACATATATCGGTTGTATAACACCCCGACCAAGTGGTCCTGCTAATGTGATATGATGTTGGTGGGTTTTGCTGAATTTCTATCATATTGGTAGTATATGGCCACACTGGGGCAGCGTACTAAAAACATCTCCTTTAGCGAAAATTGGTAGCAGACAATAAACGGTTTTACATGTACCATCTAGAAGGCAGAGGAAATAGTTTATAGGTAATCTGACAGGTGCTTTAACGTGACTCACTGTGGTCACCAGTATCACGGCTAGGGTCGGGTGGGGGCGGTAGAAACTGAAAATAATGATTACTTGGCCGCTTCTGATTTTTAAAATAAGGCATCTCAATGATTTATAATTAGAGAATTCATGAATACAACCTCATTTACATACGCTGTGATGTATATACACAGCAGACAGAAACAGTTGGACATGCAAGGGAGAGGGGTGGTCCACTGAAATTAATAAAAAAAGATCCTTGTTTTGACGCAAATTTCCACCAGTCGTTTCGGAATTTAATAATATTCTATGTTAACAATATATATTGGTATATTTCAAATTTGTCAACGAGGCGCCGTTCTGGGTCAACAAATGGGCGATGTGGTATGTCGCAAATTTCATCCCAATCTTAGATATGTCAGAGAAATTGACGCACAGACTCAGTTCATGAGTGTTCATAGCTTCAAATGTTATTGTTTCAGTGAGCGTGAATAAGTTCTCATTTTTATCAAAATGGTTATGCATCGATCGGAATAGCACTTTGGGATGCTCCTCAACTCATATCAAGCTTGGAAATCGATCCCAAATTTCGTACATGTTATGGTTCTAATCCGATGCATGACAACCTCATCTATACATAGCCCATGCAGACGACGATCACATATATCCAGAATCTACCCACCTCGGCTATATATAGGGGGGCTAAATGTGTTAATAAAGTTGTCTAGTTGCATGGTGTCATCATAGGGGCCATAGCTATGATATACATTATGTAGAGGAGCTGTGCATCATAATTGATATGAGCAAAAATTATGTAAAAATAGAGGATCTACAACTGGTCCCCAGTTTATAGCCGAATTACCAAAAAGAAGACCAGTATATTAGATCTGACCTAATATACTGCAGGCGTTTTGTAAAATCCGCTATAAGCAAGAGAGGTTGTATGCAGTCTCACTCCCCAACCTTTGTCAAAATATTCAACAGAGAAGAATTTCACACCTGATACAACATTAGCTGGAAATTTCACATCAACAATAGGTTGAAAATGTTCTTGTAGTTTGATTTCAAACAATTTATTGGGTGAAATTTATTTGTTGTTCAACCAATATTCGCATATTTTCCTTCTTTTTGTCAAAATTTTGGACTGAAATGGGCATATAAATTTCCTTATAGGCGGTGTCATGTTGGAAAGATTGTGTCCTGATCCCTCCCTCGTATATTAATTTTAAGAATACAATATTGTCCTACATTTGGTAAAAATTGTCATTAGTCAGAACTTTTCCAACCTATGTAGGGTGTCGAGTTTAAAATTTCCAAACTCTAGGAAGGCTTAAGGCTAGGCTAGATGCTAAGATTTCGCGATTTTCGTGTCCAGATAAAACACTGCTTATTTGTATAAGAAAACAATAGTTTAATACATTTGGTCAAAATTGAACTGAAATGGTCATCAGTTGGCAATACCGGGGAGTATGAGGTATGAAATTTCGCTTGAGGCGAGTATTTCGCGATTTTCTTGCTTAGTTTAGTTTTCTCGGACCGGGCCGACTATGGGCGTTATGATTTATGCAATTTTCATGTTAAGGTATATGAATATCTCATACTGGGTATATGCATAGGCTATGATGCCTGAGCACTTATGTGTACAACCATACTACAACGGGGTGCAAGTGGAATTATGCAAAACCTTGGGATTCACGGGGGTGCATGCATTTTAAATTTCGCAAGGTGGACACCCTCCCCAACGGACATCCTCTAGCCACGTCCCCGAGCTTGAAGTCCGACGTCAATACCACACGGCCACCACAAAGCTACCCAAAACAAATGTAGCTCAAATCGCCGCTGTATTCCGACGTCACATGCACTTAGGACAATATCATTATGCCCATATTAATGTTGCTGTGTTAGAGGCACAAGTTATATGCTTGGGTTCGAATCCCACCCATTCAAAAAAAATACACATTGTTACATCGGCGCCTTATGTCACGTTATGTGTTATGTTATACTTATATGGTACCTGGCATGTACACAGGGTAACGCTCGACAGGTCTTGGAGACAAATACATATAACATGCAGCCGTAGGCGTGCCAACGCATCTATCATACACCTAACACAGCTACCTTAAAATCAGTCACCTATATATAGGCTATATATGTGCATGCGACAATATCATTATGCCCATATTATTGTTGCTGTGTTAGAGGTACAAGTTATATGCTTGGGTTCGAATCCCACCCATTCAAAAAAAATACACATTGTTACATCGGCGCCTTATGTCACGTTATGTGTTATGTTATACTTATATGGTACCTGGCATGTACACAGGGTAACGCTCGACAGGTCTTGGAGACAAATACATATAACATGCAGCCGTAGGCGTGCCAACGCATCTATCATACACCTAACACAGCTACCTTAAAATCAGTCACCTATATATAGGCTATATATGTGCATGCGACATCGAAATACATCGGCCACTTTTATGGGAATGATCGGATGTTGACCATCTCACCTAAAATCCCCAAATGGCTGTGATCAAATATCACCACTGTGACAGTAAACTGGTTTATCATATATAAATTAAAATATATGTTCTGAACTCCACAAATAGTTGTCAATTGAAAGTATAGTCCAGAAGATATTGGTAGACACACCCCACCCCCACGACTTAACTTCACCCCACTAATTTTCTTCCTTATGATCTCCTCTAATTTTTTTCGAACAAGAAAACAAAGTGGCCGCAGAGACTCCAGACAAGATGGCGTCCATCATGGTGGCCATTTTTTTTAATGCACCAGGTCTCTTTGATCGCCGTTATAGTAAAGATGATATCACATGCCGTCTTGTTTTCCGCTCGATTCGTTATGCTAATATACAACCCTTACAAATTAGCCAAAAATCCGACACCAGAATCCAATATGGCGGCCAAGATGGCCGCCGAAATGTGAAAATATGCTATTTTTCTGTCATGTTACCACCTTTTGTTTGTCTCTGTGGGAAAATGTTATAATTTTTGCGTCATGTTATAAATTTATCATATAGAGGAGTCATTGGCGAATACATGGGGGCTATAATATGCATTCATTGCGGGATATTTTTGTCCGATATCACGTTTTCCCAAATGCCGGTATCATAGGTCAAAGCCGAATCTCCGTTAATAACGCGATGTTATGTTTCGAATCAATGAATGTTATTGCTATTATAACAACACCCATGCATATATATTTGCAGGAGATACTCGAGCTAGGATTCCTCTTATACCCGAGTTGAGGAATATTTACCCAAATCCAAGATGGCGGCCAAAATGGCCACCAGAAATAAAAAATCGCCGAAAATCGCCGATTTTAACATCAGTGAGCATTATTGTCATGACAACTCCACACCTGCTTACTATTGTAAGTTGGGAACACTTAGGCGAAGAACTTTCCTTGTACCATATCCAAATAAAAGTCCCCCAAATCCAAAATGGCGCCCACAATGGCGGACAGATTTTGAAAAATCACCGAAATTCCCTCATATTCACATCATTGGGCATTATTGTCGAGACAACTCCATCCATGTGTACAGTTGAGTTGGAAATACTGAGGTGAGGAAATTACCTTGCATCTCATGCAAGAAATGGTTTTCCAAATCGAAGATGGTGGCCAAAATGGCGACCGAAATTTGAAAACACGCCTACATTCCTTTACTTTCTTAGGATGGGCGTTATTGTTTCGCGATTTCTACCCACCATTACATGTTGATATGTATGAAGTATTCATTAGGGATAACGTCACTAAATTCACGCTCTGGGGGACCTCAGTCTGCTTAGGCCTCAACTGTACGGGAGACCTGCTATGAAACTCCCCAGTTGAAGTTGGTGATGTTTACCCATTAGTCACCTCGATTATTCTTTTATCTTCTGCAAATTAAGGGATATAGAAACTTCACAGAAGGAAAAAAGTAACTAAACCATGTTAATATGAGACTATATCTACTTCCCATAAGATGAGGCTTAAACAGAATGAGGTCCCCAGAGGGTGAATTTGGTGATGCTAGCCTTAAATTCACCTTTTGGGGACCTCTGCAAATGACAGACACACTATAATCAGCCTTGCCCTGGAGTACGAAGTCACAGCAAACATATATTTTTACGATTGACAAATATCTCCTTTCGGTCTCCATGAATATCAAAACCGGGTGTTAACTGTTGAAAGTCTTGGAAATACGTAATTCTATTCTCCTTGCTAGATATTATTGGTCAATTATGGACTCTTCACATATGCTTTTAGTGTTTAGTTAGTTGTCGTAATCTCTCATTTTCTAAACACTGTGTGAAATTATCAAAGTGACTGAAATGTGTTGCGCTATGTTTAGCTACGTGGCGAATCGTCCTGTCGCTGTATAGGAATTCCGACAAGCGCTAACAAGCTTCGTGAATGTAATGGAATTCCTCGCTACAACATTTAGACTCTGTAACACATACAGTAATGCTCTATGAATGGCAACAAGCCATATTTCCGACTAAATCCTGAAAAGTTACCCATAATCCTGCTGTGGTTAAGAAGTTGATTACTTAGAGCATTACTGTAGCTTATTACAGAGTCTAATTTTAATTAGAACTGGGACTTTAGAACAGTATTAGCCATTTATTTTATCCACAACTAAAGTCTCAGGTTTTGGTAAAGCTAGAATAAGCTGAGACTTAATTTTCTAGTGAAAGTACATTAATGCCCTAATAATCGACTCTTTAACCACAGCAGAATTATGGTTAATTTTCAGGATTTAGTCGGAAATATGGCTTGTTGCCATTCATCGGAAAGCTCTCCACTGAGAGCTTTCCGATGAATGGCAACAATCCATATTTCCGACTAAATCCTGAAAAATTACCGATAATTTTGCTGTGGATAAGTAGTCGATTATTTAGAGCATTAAAGTATGATACCAAATTCTTGTCAGGGAGTAAAAGTCTCAGGTTTCTGTTATTCTTTAATCATTTGCTAACATGATGATCTCCTCTAGGGTCTAAATCTTACCTTGGGTGGTTGTCGTAGTTGGTGCTACAGTAGTTGTTGCTATAAAAGAACAAAATATTCAATGTATTAATGTATAGACTGACATACTGGTAGACTGCATTAGACCTAAACAAACTAGTGATGTTTCCAATAGGCTAAGATGGTAGGGGCGGACAGCAATTAATTAAACATCCATAGGACCATATATAGATTATATTTTTTCTGCATATATGCCCTTGGCAGCCCAAATGATATAAAAGGTCTCATTGACGCTGAATGGGCATATTACTGTAGATATTGGGAGGGATCACACATAAACCTCAGGTTAAACCGGGCCGTATACACAAGGTCCTCAGAGGGTGAATTTGGTGACATGAAAACCCTGTGCCAATTCATTCTCTTATATATGCGAGTCGACAATAGGTCGCCTCGCATATATCAGAGAATGCATTGCCCTAACAAATTTTATATTATTTTTTATAATTGTTAAAATAAAAATGAAAAATAAATGAATATCTAAGAGAATGCAATGGCTTCAAGGTAAATATTTTTAGGCCAATGTATTCTCCCTATATAAGATAATGTATTGGCACAGATTTTTGCAAAATTTCAGAAGTGTTGATGAGTATAGTTCCCATAGAAAATTTTAAAATAAGTTCAACAAATGTCCATATTTTATGATAGTCGCTTATAGGCGGTGTCATGTTGGAAAGTTTGTGTCCTGATCCCTCCCTCGTGGCCAGTAAAAACTTATATTAATTTTAAGAATACAATATTGTCCTACATTTGGTAAAAATTGTCATTAGTCAGAACTTTTCCAACCTATGTAGGGTGTCGAGTTTAAAATTTCCAAATTCTAGGAAGGCTTATGGCTAGGCTAGATGCTAAGATTTCACTATTTTCGTGTCCACATAAAACACTGCTTATTTGTATAAGAAAACAATAGTTTAATACATTTGGTCAAAATTGAACTGAAATGGTCATCAGTTGGCAATACCTGGGAGTATGAGGTATGAAATTTCGCTTGAGGTGAGTATTGATGCTAGGATTTTGCGATTTTCTTGCTTAGTTTAGTTTTCTCGGACCGGGCCGACTATGGGCGTTATGATTTATGCAATTTTCATGTTAAGGTATATGAATATCTCATACTGGGTATATGCATAGGCTATGAGGCCTGAGCACTTATGTGTACAACCGTACTACAACGGGGTGCAAGTGGAATTATGCAAAACCTTGATTCACGGGGGTGCATTTTAAATTTCGCAAGTTGGACACCCTCCCCAACGGACATCCTCTAGCCACGTCCCCGAGCTTGAAGTCCGACGTCAATACCACACGGCCACCACAAAGCTACCCAAAACAAATGAAGCTAAAATCGCCGCTGTATTCCGACGTCACATGCACGTAGGACAATATCATTATGCCCATATTATTGTTGCTGTGTTAGAGGTACAAGTTATATGCTTGGGTTCGAATCCCACCCATTCAAAAAAAATACACATTGTTACATCGGCGCCTTATGTCACGGTATGCGTTATGTTATACTTATATGGTACCTGGCATGTACACAGGGTAACGCTCGACAGGTCTTGGAGACAAATACATATAACATGCAGCCGTAGGCGTGCCAACGCATCTATCATACAACTAACACAGCTACCTTAAAATCAGTCACCTATATATAGGCTATATATATGCGCAAGTGACATCGAAATACATCGGCCACTTTTATGGGAATGATCGAATGTTGACCATCTCATCTAAAATCTACAAATGGCTGTGATCAAATATCACCACTGTGACAGTAAACTGGTTTATCATATATAAATTAAAATATATGTTCTGAACTCCACAAATAGTTGTCAATTGAAAGTATAGTCCAGGAGATATTGGTCGACCTCTGCACCCCACCCCACGACTTAACTTCACCCCACTAATTTTCTTCCTTAAGGTCTCCTCTAAATTTCAAAAAGTGGCCGCAGAGACTCCAGACCAGATGGCGTCCATCATGGCGGCCATTTTTTTTAATGCACCAGGTCTCTTTGATCGCCGTTATAGTAAAGATGATGTCACATGCCGTCTTGTTTTCCGCTCGATTCGTTATGCTAATATACAACCCTTACAAATTAGCCAAAATTCCGACACCAGAATCCAATATGGCGGCCAATATGTTTGTCTCTGTGGGAAAATGTTATAATTGTTGCGTCATGTTATACATTTATCATATAGATGAGTCATTGGCGAATACATGGGGACCATAATATGCATTCATTGCGGGAATTTTTTTGTCCGATATCACGTTTTCCCAAATGCCGGTATCATAGGTCAAAGCCGAATCTCCGTTAATAACGCGATGTTATGTTTTCGAATCAATGAATGTTATTGCTATTATAACAACACCCATGCATATATATTTGCAGGAGATACTCGAGCTAGGATTCATCTTATACCCGAGTTGAGGAATATTTACCCAAATCCAAGATGGCGGCCAAAATGGCCACCAGAATTAAAAAATCGCCGAAAATCGCTGATTTTAACATCAGTGATCATTATTGTCATGACAACTCCACACCTGCTTACTATTGTAAGTTGGGAACACTTAGGCGAAGAACTTTCCTTGTACCATATCCAAATAAAAGTCCCCCAAATCCAAAATGGCGCCCACAAATGGCGGACAGATTTTGAAAAATCCATATTTCCGACTAAATCCTGAAAAGTTACCCATAATTCTGCTGTGGTTAAGATGTTGATTACTTAGAGCATTACTGTAGCTTATTACAGAGTCTAATTTTAATTAGAACTGGGACTTTAGAACAGTATTAGCCAATTTATCCACAACTAAAGTCTCAGGTTTTGGTAAAGCTAGAATAAGCTGAGACTTAATTTTCTAGTGACAGTACAGTAATGCCCTAATAATCGACTCTTTAACCACAGCAGAATTATGGTTAATTTTCAGGATTTAGTCGGAAATATGGCTTGTTGCTATTCATCGGAAAGCTCTCACTGAGAGCTTTCCGATGAATGGCAACAATCCATATTTCCGACTAAATCCTGAAAAATTACCTATAATTTTGCTGTGGATAAGGAGTCGATTATTTAGGGCATTAAAGTATGATACAAAATTCTTGTCAGGGAGTAAAAGTCTCAGGTTTCTGTTATTCTTTAATCATTTGCTAACATGATGATCTCCTCTAGGGTCTAAATCTTACCTTGGGTGGTTGTCGTAGTTGGTGCTACAGTAGTTGTTGCTATAAAAGAACAAATTATTCATTGTATTAATGTATAGACTGACATGCTGGTAGACTGCATTAGACCTAAACAAACTAGTGATGTTTCCAATAGGCTAAGATGGTAGGGGCGGACAGCAATTAATTAAACATCCACAGGACCATATATGGATTATATTTTTTCTGCATATATGCCCTTGGCAGCCCAAATGATATAAAAGGTCTCATTGACGCTGAATGGGCATATTACTGTAGATATTGGGAGGGATCACACATAAACCTCAGGTTAAACCGGGCCGTATACACAAGGTCCTCAGAGGGTGAATTTGGTGACATGAAAACCCTGTGCCAATTCATTCTCTTATATATGCGAGTCGACTCTAGGTCGCCTCGCATATATCAGAGAATGCATTGGCCTAACAAATTTTATATTATTTTTTATAATTGTTAAAATAAAAATGAAAAATAAATGATACAAATTATTAAAGAATGTAAGAAAAAAAAAGATTCTCTCAGATATGCAAGTCTCCCATAGGGCTCTTTGAATATCTAAGAGAATGCAATGGCTTCAAGGTAAATATGTTTAGGCCAATGTATTCTCCCTATGGGAGACTCGCATATATAAGATAATGTATTGGCACAGGATTTTTGCAAAATTTCAGAAGTGTTGATGAGTATAGTTCCCATAGAAATTTTTAAAATAAGTTCAACAAATGTCCATATTTTATGATAGTCGCTTATAGGCGGTGTCATGTTGGAAAGTTTGTGTCCTGATCCCTCCCTCGTGGCCAGTAAAAACTTATATTAATTTTAAGAATACAATATTGTCCTACATTTGTTAAAAATTGTCATTAGACAGAACTTTTCCAACCTGTGTAGGGTGTCGAGTTTAAAATTTCCAAACTCTAGGAAGGCTTAAGGCTAGGCTAGATGCTAAGATTTCGCGATTTTCGTGTCCAGATAAAGCACTGCTTATTTGTATAAGAAAACAATAGTTTAATATATTTGGTCAAAATTGAACTGAAATGGTCATCAGTTGGCAATACCGGGGAGTATGAGGTATGAAATTTCGCTTGAGGTGAGTATTGATGCTAGGATTTCGCGATTTTCTTGCTTAGTTTAGTTTTCTCGGACCGGGCCGACTATGGGCGTTATGATTTATGCAATTTTCATGTTAAGGTATATGAATATCTCATACTGGGTATATGCATGGGCTATGAGGCCTGAGCACTTATGTGTACAACCGTACTACAACGGGGTGCAAGTGGAATTATGCAAAACCTTGTGATTCACGGGGTGCATTTGAAATTTCGCAAGGTGGACACCCTCCCCAACGAACATCCTCTAGGCACGTCCCCGAGCTTGAAGTCCGACGTCAATACCACACGGCCACCACAAAGCTACCCAAAACAAATGAAGCTCAAATCGCCGCTGTATTCCGACGTCACACGCACTTAGGACAATATCATTATGCCCATATTAATGTTGCTGTGTTAGAGGTACAAGTTATATGCTTGGGTTCGAATCCCACCCATTCAAAAAAAATACACATTGTTACATCGGCGACTTATGTCACGTTATGTGTTATGTTATACTTATATGGTACCTGGCATGTACACATGGTAACGCTCGACAGGTCTTGGAGACAAATACATATAACATGCAGCCGTAGGCGTGCCAACGCATCTATCATACACCTAACACAGCTACCTTAAAATCAGTCACCTATATATAGGCTATATATATGTGCATGCGACATCGAAATACATCGGCCACTTTTATGGGAATGATCGAATGTTGACCATCTCACCTAAAATCCCCAAATGGCTGTGATCAAATATCACCACTGTGACAGTAAACTGGTTTATCATATATAAATTAAAATATATGTTCTGAACTCCACAAATAGTTGTCAATTGAAAGTATAGTCCAGGAGATATTGGTCGACCTCTGCACCCCACCCCCACGACTTAACTTCACCCCACTAATTTTCTTCCTTGAGGTCTCCTCTAATTTTTTTCACTTGTGAACAAGAAAAAAAAGTGTCCGCAGAGACTCCAAACAAGATGGCGTCCATCATGGCGGCCATTTCTTTTAATGCACCAGGTCTCTTTGATCGCCGTTATAGTAAAGATGATGTCACATACCGTCTTGTTTTCCGCTCGATTCGTTATCCTAATATACAACCCTTACAAATTAGCCAAAAATCCGACACCAGAATCCAATATGGCGCCCAAGATGGCCGCCGAAATGTGAAAATATGCTATTTTTCTGTCATGTTACCACCTTTTGTTTGTCTCTGTGGGAAAATGTTATAATTTTTGCGTCATGTTATACTTTTATCATATAGAGGAGTCATTGGCGAATACACGGGGACCATAATATGCATTCATTGCGGGATATTTTTGTCCGATATCACGTTTTCTCAAATGCCGGTATCATAGGTCAAAGCCGAATCTCCGTTAATAACGCGATGTTATGTTTCGAATCAATGAATGTTATTGCTATTATAACAACACCCATGCATATATATTTGCAGGAGATACTCGAGCTAGGATTCCTCTTATACCTGAGTTGAGGAATATTTACCCAAATCCAAGATGGCGGCCAAAATGGCCACCGGAAATAAAAAATCGCCGAAAATCGCTGATTTTAACATCAGTGAGCATTATTGTCATGACAACTCCACACCTGCTTACTATTGTAAGTTGGGAACACTTAGGCGAAGAACTTTCCTTGTACCATATCCAAATAAAAGTCCCCCAAATCCAAAATGGCGCCCACAATGGCGGACAGATTTTGAATAATCACCGAAATTCCCTCATATTCACATCATTGGGCATTATTGTCGAGACAACTACATCCATGCGTACAGTTGAGTTGGAAATACTGAGGTGAGGTAATTACATTACATCTCATGAAAGAAATGGTTTTCCAAATCGAAGATGGTGGCCAAAATGGCGACCGAAAATTTAAAAAAAACGCCTACATTCCTTTACTTTCTTAGGATGGGCGTTATTGTTTCGCGATTTCTACCCACCATTACATGTTGATATGTATGAATTATTCATTAGGGATAATGTCACTAAATTCACGCTCTGTGGGACCTCATTCTGCTTAGGCCTCAACTGTATGGGAGACCTGCTATGAAACTCCCCAGTTGAAGTTGGTGATGTTCACCCATTAGTCACATCGATTATTATTTTATCTTCTGCAAATTAAGGGATATAGAAACTTCACAGAAGGGAAAAAGTAACTAAACAATGTTAATATGAGACTATATCTACTTCCCAGAAGATGAGGCTTAAGCAGAATGAGGTCCCCAGAGGGTGAATTTGGTGATGCTAGCCTTAAATTCACCTTTTGGGGACCTCTGCAAATGACAGACACACTATAATCAGCCTTGCCTGGAGTACGAAGTCACAGCAAACATATAGTTTTACGATTGACAGATATCTCCTTTCGGTTTCCATGAATATCAAAACCGGGTGTTAACTGTTGAAAGTCTTGGAAATACGTAATTCTATTCTCCTTGCTAGATATTATTGGTCAATTATGGACTCTTCATATATGATTTTAGTGTTTAGTTAGTTGTCGTAATCTCTCATTTTCTAAACACTGTGTGAAATTATCAAAGTGACTGAAATGTGTTGCGCTATGTTTAGCTACGTGGCGAATCGTCCTGTCGCTGTATAGGAATTCCGACAATCGCTAACAAGCTTCGTGAATGTAATGGAATTCCTCGCTACAACCTTTAGACTCTGTAACACATACAGTAATGCTCTAAGTAATCGACTTCTTAACCACAGCAGAATTATGGGTAACTTTTCAGGATTTAGTCGGAAATATGGCTTGTTGCCATTCATCGGAAAGCTCTCCCAGAGAGCTTTCCGATGAATTCTGCTGTGGTTAAGAAGTTGATTACTTAGAGCATTACTGTAGCTTATTACAGAGTCTAATTTTAATTAGAACTGGGACTTTAGAACAGTATTAGCCATTTTATCCACAACTAAAGTCTCAGGTTTTGGTAAAGCTAGAATAAGCTGAGACTTAATTTTCTAGTGAAAGTACAGTAATGCCCTAATAATCGACTCTTTAACCACAGCAGAATTATGGTTAATTTTCAGGATTTAGTCGGAAATATGGCTTGTTGCCATTCATCGGAAAGCTCTCACTGAGAGCTTTCCGATGAATGGCAACAATCCATATTTCCGACTAAATCCTGAAAAATTACCGATAATTTTGCTGTGGATAACGAGTCGATTATTTAGGGCATTAAAGTATGATACAAAATTCTTATCAGGGAGTAACAGTCTCAGGTTTCTGTTATTCTTTAATCTTTTGCTAACATGATGATCTCCTCTAGGGTCTAAATATTACCTTGGGTGGTTGTCGTAGTTGGTGCTACAGTAGTTGTTGCTATAAAAGAACAAAATATTCAATGTATTAATGTATAGACTGACATACTGGTAGACTGCATTAGACCTAAACAAACTAGTGATGTTTCCAGTAGGCTAAGATGGTAGGGGCGAACAGCAATTAATTAAACATCCATAGGACCATATATGGATTATATTATTTCTGCATATATGCCCTTGGCAGCCCAAATGATATAAAAGGTCTCATTGAGGCTGAATGAGCATATTACTGTAGATATTGGGAGGGATCACACATAAACCTCAGGTTAAACCGGGCCGTATACACAAGGTCCTCAGAGGGTGAATTTGGTGACATGAAAACCCTGTGCCAATTCATTCTCTTATATATGCGAGTCGACTATAGGTCGCCTCGCATATATCAGAGAATGCATTGGCCTAACAAATTTTATATTATTTTTTATAATTGTTAAAATAAAAATGAAAAATAAATGATAAAAATTATTAAAGAATGTAAGAACAAAAAAGATTCTCTCAGATATGCAAGTCTCCCATAGGGCTCTTTGAATATCTAAGAGAATGCAATGGCTTCAAGGTAAATATTTTTAGGCCAATGTATTCTCCCTATGGGAGACTCGCATATATAAGATAATGTATTGGCACAGGATTTTTGCAAAATTTCATAGAAAATTTTAAAATAAGTTCAACAAATGTCCATATTTTATGATAGTCGCTTATAGGCGGTGTCACGTTGGAAAGTTTGTGTCCTGATCCCTCCCTCGTGGCCAGTAAAAACTTATATTAATTTTAAGAATACAATATTGTCCTACATTTGGTAAAAATTGTCATTAGTCAGAACTTTTCCAACCTATGTAGGGTGTCGAGTTTAAAATTTCCAAATTCTAGGAAGGCTTATGGCTAGGCTAGATGCTAAGATTTCACTATTTTCGTGTCCACATAAAACACTGCTTATTTGTATAAGAAAACAATAGTTTAATACATTTGGTCAAAATTGAACTGAAATGGTCATCAGTTGGCAATACCGGGGAGTATGAGGTATGAAATTTCGCTTGAGGTGAGTATTGATGCTAGGATTTTGCGATTTTCTTGCTTAGTTTAGTTTTCTCGGACCGGGCCGACTATGGGCGTTATGATTTATGCAATTTTCATGTTAAGGTATATGAATATCTCATACTGGGTATATGCATAGGCTATGAGGCCTGAGCACTTATGTGTACAACCGTACTACAACGGGGTGCAAGTGGAATTATGCAAAACCTTGTGATTCACGGGGGTGCATTTTAAATTTCGCAAGTTGGACACCCTCCCCAACGGACATCCTCTAGCCACGTCCCCGAGCTTGAAGTCCGACGTCAATACCACACGGCCACCACAAAGCGACCCAAAACAAATGAAGCTAAAATCGCCGCTGTATTCCGACGTCACATGCACGTAGGACAATATTATTATGCCCATATTATTGTTGCTGTGTTAGAGGTACAAGTTATATGCTTGGGTTCGAATCCCACCCATTCAAAAAAAATACACATTGTTACATCGGCGCCTTATGTCACGGTATGCGTTATGTTATACTTATATGGTACCTGGCATGTACACAGGGTAACGCTCGACAGGTCTTGGAGACAAATACATATAACATGCAGCCGTAGGCGTGCCAACGCATCTATCATACAACTAACACAGCTACCTTAAAATCAGTCACCTATATATAGGCTATATATATGCGCAAGTGACATCGAAATACATCGGCCACTTTTATGGGAATGATCGAATGTTGACCATCTCATCTAAAATCCACAAATGGCTGTGATCAAATATCACCACTGTGACAGTAAACTGGTTTATCATATATAAATTAAAATATATGTTCTGAACTCCACAAATAGTTGTCAATTGAAAGTATAGTCCAGGAGATATTGGTCGACCTCTGCACCCCACCCCACGACTTAACTTCACCCCACTAATTTTCTTCCTTAAGGTCTCCTCTAATTTTTTTCACTTGTGAACAAGAAAAAAAAGTGGCCGCAGAGACTCCAGACCAGATGGCGTCCATCATGGCGGCCATTTTTTTTAATGCACCAGGTCTCTTTGATCGCCGTTATAGTAAAGATGATGTCACATGCCGTCTTGTTTTCCGCTCGATTCGTTATGCTAATATACAACCCTTACAAATTAGCCAAAATTCCGACACCAGAATCCAATATGGCGGCCAATATGGCGGCCAAGATGGCCGCCGAAATGTGAAAATATGCTATTTTTCTGTCATGTTACCACCTTTTGTTTGTCTCTGTGGGAAAATGTTATAATTGTTGCGTCTTGTTATACATTTATCATATAGATGAGTCATTGGCGAATACATGGGGACCATAATATGCATTCATTGCGGGAATATTTTTGTCCGATATCACGTTTTCCCAAATGCCGGTATCATAGGTCAAAGCCGAATCTCCGTTAATAACGCGATGTTATGTTTTCGAATCAATGAATGTTATTGCTATTATAACAACACCCATGCATATATATTTGCAGGAGATACTCGAGCTAGGATTCCTCTTATACCCGAGTTGAGGAATATTTACCCAAATCCAAGATGGCGGCCAAAATGGCCACCAGAATTAAAAAATCGCCGAAAATCGCTGATTTTAACATCAGTGATCATTATTGTCATGACAACTCCACACATGCTTACTATTGTAAGTTGGGAACACTTAGGCGAAGAACTTTCCTTGTACCATATGCAAATAAAAGTCCCCCAAATCCAAAATGGCGCCCACAAATGGCGGACAGATTTTGAAAAATCCATATTTCCGACTAAATCCTGAAAAGTTACCCATAATTCTGCTGTGGTTAAGATGTTGATTACTTAGAGCATTACTGTAGCTTATTACAGAGTCTAATTTTAATTAGAACTGGGACTTTAGAACAGTATTAGCCATTTTATCCACAACTAAAGTCTCAGGTTTTGGTAAAGCTAGAATAAGCTGAGACTTAATTTTCTAGTGAAAGTACGTAATGCCCTAATAATCGACTCTTTAACCACAGCAGAATTATGGTTAATTTTCAGGATTTAGTCGGAAATATGGCTTGTTGCCATTCATCGGAAAGCTCTCACTGAGAGCTTTCCGATAAATGGCAACAATCCATATTTCCGACTAAATCCTGAAAAATTACCGATAATTTTGCTGTGGATAAGGAGTCGATTATTTAGGGCATTAAAGTATGATACAAAATTCTTGTCAGGGAGTAAAAGTCTCAGGTTTCTGTTATTCTTTAATCATTTGCTAACATGATGATCTCCTCTAGGGTCTAAATCTTACCTTGGGTGGTTGTCGTAGTTGGTGCTACAGTAGTTGTTGCTATAAAAGAACAAAATATTCAATGTATTAATGTATAGACTGACATACTGGTAGACTGCATTAGACCTAAACAAACTAGTGATGTTTCCAGTAGGCTAAGATGGTAGGGGCGGACAGCAATTAATTAAACATCCATAGGACCATATATGGATTATATTCTTTCTGCATATATTCCCTTGGCAGCCCAAATGATATAAAAGGTCTCATTGAGGCTGAATGAGCATATTACTGTAGATATTGGGAGGGATCACACATAAACCTCAGGTTAAACCGGGCCGTATACACAAGGTCCTCAGATGGTGAATTTGGTGACATGAAAACACTGTGCCAATTCATTCTCTTATATATGCGAGTCGACAATCGGTCGCCTCGCATACATCAGAGAATCCATTGGCCTAACAAATTTTATATTATTTTTTATAATTGTTAAAATAAAAATGAAAAATAAATGATAAAAATTATTAAAGAATGTAAGAAAAAAAAAGATTCTCTCAGATATGCAAGTCTCCCATAGGGCTCTTTGAATATCTAAGAGAATGCAATGGCTTCAAGGTAAATATTTTTAGGCCAATGTATTCTCCCTATGGGAGACTCGCATATATATACTAAATAATGTATTGGCACAGGATTTTTGCATAATTTCAGAAGTGTTGATGAGTATAGTTCCCATAGAAATTTTTAAAATAAGTTCAACAAATGTCCATATTTTATGATATTCGCTCCAGTTGAATAATAGACTATTCCAATGTATACTTTCATAACTGATAGGAGAATTCATTCAGGAGATAAAGGGTATACTCACTGCAAACATCTTTGTTAACACAACCAGCAGTAACTGAAAAGAAGAACAAATTCTGGAAATAACCGCAATAAAATATAGGAACATAAAAAGTCAAAAGAAGATGTTAGAAGTAGGGCCCTGCTAATCGATTCGATTCGATGCGATTCGGGATCTTCATCTGATTCGATTCAAAATCGGCTGTCCTGATTCGAATTGTATCGAATCACTGGCACCAGTTGTGTTATTAAGGCAATGGACAACATTGCTTTTCGCGAAGATTGCTTATGATACCAACGAAAGACCACGCATCACAAACACTGTTGTATAGACTGAACTATACTATATAGACCATCGAAGCATTGCACGACTGATGAAACTGATCCAGCAAAATTTCATATATATGTCGAACTTCATCTACATGAATTCTTACTAACTTCATTATTTCTAATGATACCATTTCGATATTCTATAGCAGAGATAGCCACAAACAATGCATACTTAATTGGTTATATGCGAATTTGATCCATTTAATATTTACATTATTTACATATTTATGGTCTTTACAAAGTTAGTAAATTGATACCGGTACGGCCACTCAGTCAAGTGATATCTATATCTTCACTATTGATATGACTGATGTAATTATTTGATTCGAGATTCGATGCGATTCGTAATCATTTGCCTGATTCGAGATTCGATTCGAAATGAAAATGCCCGATTCCCAGGGCCCTAGTTAGAAGGGTTATTATCCAGAGCATAATTAATCTGCTCCAGACACTTAATCCTTTCACTGCCAGGGGCCGATCTCATCGGCCCTAATTTACGGTCTGTAAAATCGGCCCTAAAAAAAATAAAAAAAATAAAATATTTTGTTGTTTTTTTTGGGTTGAATTTTTTTTGGGTATGCTTAAGATGCTATAGCGAATTTAAAAACAAACTGGATAAAACATGTTATAACTCAAAACTATCACCAAGTATTCATAGTAATAATGCTGATGCCCATGAAAAACGTAAGATTCCCTGGCACTAAACCTACAAAATAAGTCTGGCACTGAAAGAGAGTAGAATATAAGAAAGAATTATTAAAATATTGTAAAAAATAATAACAAAGGATGAAAATTTGTTAGGCCAATGCATTCTCTTATATATGCGAGGCGACCTATGGTCGACTCGCATAATTTATGTAAGAGAATGCATTGGCACAGGGTATATGGGTTGATAAAAAAATCGGACCAGGCACTGAAAGGGTTAATGCAGACACACGATAAACTTCCACACATGAAGGTCAAAATCCCCCAACAAAAAACATCTGTGACCTCTCATACCGTGTCATGCAAGTCTCACATGGTGACCCATATATCGAGACCAACACTTGACACCGGCGAAAGACAGAATATAACTGGATGTTCCTACTAAGGACATTATATCCAAAGGGCACGAACTGGTCAGACACCTTATGGTAACCTACCCATCAATCATTTCTGGAAAGTTGACGATAATTTGGTCTTAACCCTTTACCCAACTGCCAAAAACGCCCAAATAAAGCTATAACAGCCTAAAATATCTTCGGTCTGTCTCAATAACACCATACAATTCCAAATATGGATATCATTGGAACCGGTTCATTGACCACATTGTGATGGTTACAGTTATGCCCTGTGCCAATGCATTCTTTTATATATGCGAGTCAACCATAGGTCGCCTCGCATATATAAGAGAATGCATTGGCCTAAAAACACTTTTTACCATTTTTTCTTACATTCTTTAACAATTTTATAATTTTTTCTTACATTTAAAAAAAAAATTATTATATTTTTCTACATTCTTTGACAATTTTATCATTTTTAATATGTGTTAAGCCAATGCATTCTCTTATATATGCGAGGCGACCTATGGTCGACTCGCATATATAAGAGAATGCATTGGCACATGGCCGTTCTGTTGGGTAAACTTAGTTATGAGAACATTGACAATACTCACCACAATAGTAGGCTCCAATGGTATTCTGGCACCATTCAGGTTTATTACAGGTGTTGCTCTTTGGGTCAATGCATTCATTTATGTCTGCCAAATAAGAAATAATACATGATTAGTTATTGCGAAATTTATGTGATAATTAAATTTCTATTAGAAAATTGGTTAACTGCTTAGTTAGTTGAGGTGTGTGTTGCTTTCGTCAGCTATGGCCATATTAATGAAAGTGTCAATGACACCGTAGCTCAACTTGAATGGGGAATAATCTCATACATTACTGTAAATGAGTGATAAGGAATGCGGACAGTTTACTTGTTTAAGTAATCGAAGAGTTCAAGTCAAAGAGGCGTATGAAGTTTGGGATCAATTGATGAAAAATACTGGCAGTTGGGCATGGCGAAGTATTTAGTGAGGCAAAGAGTACAATCCAAGATGACCAATACACTTGGGGGTTTGGACAGCTTGTGGTGACAATATAGATAATATACCTGATAGCTATTGTTGCCTGTGGTCTTTTGTTGAATAACCACACATACAGTTGAATTTAGCTCCTATTCGATATTTGAAACATAACTAATTTCCGTGTGAGAGTTTCCTATTTTATAACCAGTTTACAACTATGGTGAAATCCAAAATCGAAATAAAAGGTCCAACGAGGACCATCTTATTTCGAAGCAGAGATGCCTGAGATTTACAACCCTTTGTTTGGCCTATCCAAAATAATTTAATTATTACTACAGAGGAATGCAATACTTAATACAGGTCTGACGTTACATAATATACCAATCCACCAAAGGGTTCATTTTTCTGGGAAATCATGCTCCTGTACGAACTAGAAGTTAGACTGTCACAATGGACTAAGGATATCCCCCGCAGTACAATTGGGTTACATTGAGGGTAGCCATTTTAACATATCTGTTTTTTTCCCCAAAAAAAACAAGGAATACATGCTTGGAGAAAATTATGCATTATGTCGTCAATTTTCGGGAAGAGAATCCAGGACAAGCCTTCCATCGTCTCTCGCTGGACTGTTTTTTTTTTCATGATGTCAATTACATTGCAGTTTAAAGTGATGTGAAATATGGTGATCAAATATAAATGGAGAATAATTTTGTTCAAAGTAGTAAGTTTTACAAATAGTATACCAAATTGACAACACACACCATCATTCTTATATATTATTTAAATGCAGTAACTCTTGATGACGAAATTGTTTTCGTTAGTTAACGATGATTTCTATGGAGTGGTACGGTCGTTTTGCTTAAAATTTTCCGTGATGTTAGTAGTATGTTACATTCCTACAGTTGTCATAGCTCCTGAACACTAACTTATCAGTTTCACCCACCCGAACAAGTACATAATATGTCTTTAACACTATATAGATTTCAAAATATTGTGCTCATAATTTTTCTGGAATAAACATCAAACTGCTACGCATGACCAGCATTGTCCACAGAAAATATACATTATGTGGTTGATAGAAGGTACATGTAACATGGTGTGACATTGACGACTTGGAGCTATGTTCAAACTCTACCAATTATGGTATAAAATAATACAAACCTATGCAGGTCTCAGTTTGATCTTCTTTATCTCCGGAGCGGCAATTGCAGGCATACTTGTCGATTAAATCCACGCACTCAGAGTTTGGCTTGTTGGAGCAAAGAGTAGAATCAGTACAGTCATCGATGTTCGTTTCGCAATTTGTGCCTGTGAATCCAGCATTACAGTAACATGTTCCATTAACGGTGTCACAACGAGAATTCGCCATCACACAACTGCACTTAGATTGACATGCGACGGAGTAAAATCCAGCATCACAGACTGAAATATAACATTCTCTAATTGAAACAATAATACAGACAGTGAAATAATTGCAGTAATGCTCTAAATAATCGACTCCTTAACCACAGTGGAATTATGGGTAATATTTCAGGATTTAGTTGGAAATATGGCTTGTTGCCATTAATCGGAAAGCTCTCAGTGAGAGCTTTCCGATGAATGGCAACAAACCATATTTCCGACTAAATCCTGAAAAATTACCCATAATTCCGCTGTGGTTAAGGAGTATAATTATTTAGAACATTACTGTAGCTACTTGACTAACTTGAAAGTGGTTTAGTGATATTACATATTAAACAAGGAATGCACATTCAAAAATGGCTCAGGTCGAGTTTTTACGCCCACAAGAGTGAATCTGTTCGACTGAGAATCCCTAAAAATGGGCGAACTAAAGAACCATTTCTCAGAACATTATATGGCCATAACACAGTTAAATAAAAAAAATTGGACAAACCTGGTTTTTGAACTCAATCAAGATATTGTTGTGAAAGATCCATATACCTAATATGAATGGAATCGGCTGACGTTTGTTCAAGTTTTCGCACTAATGGTCATAAAATTGCTAAAAAAAAAAGGAGATAAACTAGGAGCCATAACTCAGGTAAAATAAATTGGAAAAACCTGGTTCTCGAACTCGATCAAGATAATGTTGTGAAAGGTTTACATATCTACTGTCGGTAGCCAAATTAGCCAATGGCTAATCTTTTTCGAATTTGGCTAATGCAAATTTCATTTGGCTAAACTTTTGGCTAAACCCCAAATGGAGACTGAAAGCATGGAGTCAGAAATCTAATTAATAAAAGTGCTAAATAGATCGACATTCAAGACGAAGTTAGGTGACGAAAGTATTTCATTATTTTCGTACTTATGAAATATCGTTCCGTAACAGCAAAAGGTAAGCTCTAACATTTAGTGTAAACATATTTTTTTTTATTTCCAAATCTAACATAATATAGAGTGGGTTTTCAATTCTGTGATGTGAACGATCTAGTCTGAAAACATCGAAAGTGGGAATATATCACCAACTGTAAACAGGGAAACCCGATCGCGGACAGTACAAAGGGAAACCCGATCGACAACTCTATCAACCAAGCGATCACAAAGTGATATGCAATCATCATTAGTTTTCACAAGACGGACATTCAAAGACGCATGGACATTAAACTGACCGTGGTTAAATTATGACAATGTGCAGAAAGCAATGTTTTGTAAAGTGTGCATTGACGCCAGTATAAGCAATTTGTTCGTAACATGCTGTTTTAATCTGAAGAAAGATTACATCACTCTGCACGAGACAGCAAAAGGTCATTATTTACATTTAATCCCCTAATCCCCCATTGTCTGTCTGGTCACTCACGGGGCTCCTGCACAATGCAGGTTTATGATGACATTGTATTTATGACGGTCGAGGTTTATGAGCACCAAGTGTAAGACAATAGCTTAATCAGCAAAATGTGAATCACGACATATATTTTGTGGCTATTTGTCGTCAATACCGATACAGTCAAAATAATATGCATGCTTTTATGACAGATTGTAATTTGATAATGGCGTAACAATATTAAGTTATTAGTTTCCAGATGTCACTTAGATATTTTCGCAAGGATAAATATTAAATGATTTTAAATAATATATTGATATAAAACAAAAAAATAATGACATTAAGAAGGACAATCCCGGGTTACCCCCCCCCCCCCCCCCCCCCCACAAATCACTCTTTCACATAAAGATTAATAAATTTTAAATAAATGATATATATAAAAATACTTCAAGTTTATCAAAATTATTTAAATTATTGTGTATTTTACCTGTGTCTGTTAGATTTTACGTTTTAGTCATTAATTGTGAACCGACCAGAAAACGATGTTTAATTTGACCAAATTTTTTTTAATTTGGCCAAAAAACATTTGGCTAAAGTTTTTTTCATTTGGCTAATAACATTTTCATTTGGCTAAACTTGTGGCTAAATTTTTTTTCGGTCCAGCGCGAACACTGCATAACATAGGCAAAAAGGACCGGACAAATCTGGTTTTTAAACTTGTTCAAGATATTGTTGTGAAAGATCCATATACGAAATATGGATGATATTGTTTGATATTGTTTGAGTTATCACGTTAACAGACATAACATTTCCTAAAAAGACTAAAAATAGACAAACTAAGGGCTGTAAGTCAGATAAAAAGGATCAGATAAATCTGGTTTTAGAACTTGTTTCAGATATTGTTGTAAAAGATCCATATACCAAATATGAATAAAATTGGGTGATGTTTGTCCAGTTATCACACTAACAGGCATAAAATTCCCTCAAATTGCTAAATTGAATATTTAATTTTGGGGTTCAAACGTGGAAATATGCAGTACCCCGCATCTAAACGCAATCAATGATGTATGTAATTTAATTAGAGTTATCTTTCATAGTAGAAAACAAAAACAATCTGCACTGTTACAGTAGTGTTTACAAACAATGGATTCATCAACAGTAATCTCTTCAATGGAGGATAGTTGATATCTCATAATCAACAATCCCTCCATTGAAGAGATTCCTCTTGTTAAACTTGAAACCAATGTTTGTAAACACTACTATAACAGCAATTTTATTCTATATTTTCACGTTCTTCTTGGTAATAAATAGATAGAAGTTTGTTAACTGATTAACGTTATTGCATGACTTTACTGTGACGTGATGGTAAAACGAGAACCGTAGGTTCGAGTTTTACCTCACGGCATGACAAACGCATGCAATAACATTAAAATGTTCACACAACTGTGTTGTACGTTCTATGTCTATTGCACACTCTGAAGATTGCAGCTTCTAATACATTGAAATTTAGGTTTGACATTGTTTTATTTAATTGAACAAACGTGTGCTTTATGTAGGCCACACCTCATCATTTAGTGCCGAAATTATCAGTTAAAGTGGACATCGCCAATGACGTTGTTGACATAATCAGAATTGAAATCTTCTGTATTTTTCTGTATTTCTTCAATAAATGGTTTGACTTACCGGTACAGAGTGTAGTTGACACATCCTTATAGTAACCTGCATCACAAACACATTGGTGAGTTCCAGGGTAATTGACACAGTCAGAGTTTGGCGTACAAACAGTACTGGAATCATGGCACTCATTTATGTCCTGGTCACAAATCGTCCCTTCCCAACCAGACGAACACAGACAGGTGCCATTGTTCTTGAAACAAGACTCAGTGTTGTCGGAGACGCATTGACATGTCTCGCCACAGGATGCTCCCCATGTGCCTTCATTGCAAGCTGAAAGATGTGAAATGATTTCAACAGTGTTCATGCCACCAGGCGCCATTCGCCCGAAAAAATATAAAATGGCTCGAAAAATATCACAAATGGCCCCAATAATGGCCAATCTGATTATGGCGTCAAGACATGCAGAGCAGCTGGGAATTCATATAGGTAGTTAAACACATTTAGGAACAAAGAACTTGCACATCGCCTTGGTAATTTTGTCGATGCATGCGTCCAGGACAAGTTTGAGTGTTCCTGCCATTTGCAGAATGAGGTTCTCAGAGGGTGAATTTAGTTATGTCATCCCGCATAGCGGGCTAGTATCACCAAATTCACCCTCTGGGGACCTCATTCTGCTTAGGCCTCATTCGTTATGGGAGACAGACTCAGATTGAAGTTTCCAAATAGTGAATATTGTCACGTACACCCATTGAGAACCTCGATTATGCAATGTGTTGTCTGCCAATTTGGAGAAATAGAGAAACTAAACTAGATAAACTGATCGCTCTGCTGTGGCAACAGGTGAGCTAGAAATATTTGTCATGTACTGTGACATGTGTTGTTAGTTTCTGAACCCACATTTATTTGCAAATGTTAGCTTGATCCCGTCTTTTTGATTTTTCTAAGTACTTATGCAACTAAGTACTGATTGGTAGTTAGAAGTAAATTTAATGGCAGAGCAGTATACTAACTGAAGAATTTTTTTATGCAGCATCAAAATCCACATTTATATTGCAAAAAAGTATTGAATGGTTTTCATGTACATTTTTGGCAGGCGGTATATATGTGACCCGCCATATCAAATCCAGTCGTAAGTCGGGATTTTTTTTACCCTGTGCCAATGCATTCTCTTATATATGCGAGTCGACCATAGGTCGCCTCACATATATAAGAGAATGCATTGGTCTAACAATGTTTTACAATTTTAATAATTTGTTCTTGTATTCTTTAACAATTTTATAATTTCACCCATACAGAGCCCCAGACAAACATGAGCAGAAGACAATCTTCTATATGCTTCTATATATGTGTGGGGCTCCCTGCAGGGTAATGAATGTTTTTTATTTTATGTCCTAAAAATTGTAAGAAACATTTATTTAAAAAAAATGATAAAAAATTGTTAGGCCAATGCATTCTCTTATATATGCGAGGCGACCTATGGTCGACTCGCATATATAAGAGAATGCATTGGCACAGGGTAAAAAAATCCCGACTTACGACTGGATTTGATATGGCGGTCATATGGAAAGATGCTTACTATGAGTGCTGCCGAAATCATCAAGAAATAACTTTAATGGCTAATATGTGACAACCAATGGTTTTATAGTTTTTCCGTGGATTGACAGCTAATGACTAAATTATTATAATTATTTACACAACGTCATTAGAACACGTGCTCATAAATTCACGATGTTAAAATATTCCTTCTATTAGAGATGATTTTACAACATTATAATATTTTACAAGCCTATTTGTAATCTTGAAATAGGGTTTTATAAAAAGTATGTTGTTGTTGATGTTGTTGTGGCGGCCCAGAAGAGATGCACTATCTTTTAATTATATCGGAAAATCAGTTTTATATTTTTGTTTTTTTATTTCTGCCAATTATATTTGCTCTAGCTGCTAACCTTGGCATATCTTTCCATCATCCAGCAGGTAGTAACCAACTTTACATGTACAGCTGTAACCTCCCGCCATGTCAGTACATCCTCCATTGGTATTGTCGCACGGATCGGTCGAGCATTCGTTGATATCTAAAAATCATTAAAATTTAATAACATTTGTAATACGACCTTGTATAAACCTACATACAAGGCTCGTCCTGATTGGTCAGTATCCTGTATTCCCATTGAGACACGGCCATCTTCTAGATATTCTGAATTGTACCCCAAAAAAATGTCTCAAACTTTCAGAAGTCAAACCACATGGGCATTGGTTAATGTCATGATATAGACTGAAGAAAGAGACATATATAATGACTACCTACTGTACTATATACTGAACTTTATTTAAAATAGAACAAAAATAAGTCTTAACTGAAACTTTTTTGCCAAAAAGGCAATGAAAAGGGGTCGCAGTTCAAAAGTGGCGTCATGTTTCACGTTAGAGTTCTGAGAGAAGAACTGTTTGGTGGGAAATCATACCATGCAGAGCTAGAAACTGGGCTATTATATAGCAGGTTGAATGTATGTCACTACAATTTCGACCAAAATATACAGTCGAATTACAAAAGAAATAAATACACTGCGCATCGGATTGTATAGTAGAATTTGACCACAGAAACTGATTGTAGGACTCCGCTTCGTGCTGTCCTACAATCAATTTCTTTGTGGTCAAATTCTACTATAGCTATATTACATGCCGATGCGCAGTGTATTTATTTCTTAAATATAGCCAAAATATGATACCGATTTTATTTCAAGAGGACAACTTTATATTGTTCATTCGATTACTGGTCTCAACACGTTTCTTTGTGGAACTTCTAGGGAGTGGTAGCGCATTTAGTGTAAGATCTGTACCAAAAATACAATACTGTTAAATCCTTTTAATTTGTGGGGGGGGGGGTATATTATTCGTGGTTTGGCACAATTGTGAAATCAACATCCAACGAAATAAGTGATTTTGAGTTGGTAGCGCAAATATCACTATACAAGATAGAAATAACATTTTCAATAGAAAATACATATTCCCTATAAAATACTTACACACTGAACTACATGGTATATTCATCTTTATTCACAAGAAAGGATTCTATGAGATCCGTTTAAAATTTATTATTTTGGTACGAAATAGCTTAAGTACCTTTTTGAATCATTATTTATATGACGTAGCAGGTCAAGGTCATTTGTTCACTTGTTATGTATATAAGCAAGTGGGGACACAGTCAAGATCTCTTTTTCATCCTCTTACAAGACTCGAGGGGTGTGACCGAGCAGCGGGGAGGGAAAATCCCAATTTGGGAGGGACCTGTGAGTTCAGTGTGTAAGTATCTTATAGGGAATATGTATTTTCTATTGAAAATGTTATATTCCCTTCAAAGATACGTTACACACTGAACTACATGGTAGAATCAACTCATAGGAGGAGGCTGCGAGGAATGAGAAACTATTGTATTGTAGTTAAGAGTAATTAATTTGAACCTGCTGAGTAGCAACAAATGGATCCAAAGGTACCGATTTGCAAATTTTATTGATGGTACAAGGTAGAGTGGAGAAAGTGGAAGAATGAGCCCATTGGCTGAATCTCTGCACCTCCCCCACCCCCTTTTGGTTCTGAAGTCAGACAAACCTGTAATAGTGAAATCTCCCCAAGGTCATATGCAGGTACATGCATGTGCCACCCCTCCCTGTAGTAAGCTGGTCATATGCAGAAAGCATAGACCACCCTGCTCCATGGTATGTGACTGAATGAACCAAGATATCCCAACGTTTCGACACCAGAGGAAGGAAATCTATTGTTACCTGAATGGTCAATATGGATGCAAAACGAGGAAGTGGCAACTGTAAATACGATTAGAAACATACCACCAAGTCATGTATGGTGAAGAAAACCCAGAATTAAATAGCCACCGCATCAAGATTGTAAGGGTGGCAGTAACGGTGTCAAACTCGACCAACTGCTAAAGGCGCAAAAGAAGTATTTTCGGACTGACCATCAAAATGACAGTATTTTACTTCAGTGAATTAATACACCGGACAGAGGCCATATTCCGTCCGACAATGCCCATGATTGGTAGTTACTTTAAGTCTGGAAACTGGTAACAAAAACCCCAGGTAACGAAGTCCATGAAGAGCGTTATAGGACTTTGAAATTCCCAAAATGTTTTCTGGTATCGAAACAATCGAGAAGAAAAAGTTCGGAGAGTCCTGAGTTGTAACTACCTCCACAGCCTGTCAATCCAATAGTGTATGCAGTTACACGTACACTTGATTCAAAGGAATACTTTGCAGTCTGCATGTAACATATTAGAAAATGTGTAGAAGGAGGAGACCCATCGTGATGGACCTACTTCAAACAGTCTGAAAGAAGGAACAGGCCGTGGATGATTAAGGTCCCAAAAACAACCAGACTGTGGATAACAACAAGATTGTGTCTGCTTGTTATTCACTGATTGTTCTTAACAGCCGAAGTGCCCGGGTCCATGAGCAGTTATTGTTTTTTAGCCCACCGCAACGACCAAGGAGAAAGCATATACTCGGTCGACATGAGGTCGAGGAGGTATGCCAGAGGTGTAAACAGAAGGCAAAATTTACCGAAGACCAGTCACATGTGTGTATGGTCGGACGGTTGTCTGTCGCTCATACAGCGAAGACCCGGACCCTAGGTCCCCCCCCCCCCCACGGGCAGAGAATCTCTGTCGCCAACAATGATTGTCTCATGTGCGCCGTTAGACGAATTGCCCTTCTGTTTGAGTAATGCAAGACAGCATGTCAAAAAAGGAGCACTGAGTACAATAATGCCCGATTCCAGAGGTGCTACGACTATTTATTTTGATAATCGACAATCGGTCGGCAACAATAGACTATAATCGATTAATCGTACCTAACACCATCAGTGGAAGTATTCTGTAATATGGCCTATTGGCTTGGTGCTGGGTAACTACAATGTCGCTGTTGTTTGAGGAATCGGCTCAGGACATGTTTACATTAATGAAGTGCATCACAAACCACTTTTATTGACCAATGAACAGAATGTATTGTATACCTGCACAATTATCGGCCATGTTATGGTGATAATAGAATTTGTGAGTTCATTAGAACGAACGTAAATATGAATTTCAGTGTCTGAATAGCCAAACATGCAAACCATATAAAAGTAGGAATGCATAATGAATGGCCGACGGTTTGTATTTGATAATATCGAGGTTCATTCAGCATTCACTGCATGATACGCAATAGCCTATACAATTAACCTCTAAGGATACTTATTCAAGCACAGTATACTCAAATGACATGGAGAACATTGCTGATTAAAATGCCATAGGTTCCCTAGTTTCCAGAGAATTTCAATCAACTCACATTGGTTCAATCAGATTCAAGGGCAAGTGCATTCAGCTCATTGAAGACAGTGACAGTCGGCATATATCAAAGATGTAGTTCCGCCTTACAAGTAGAAATATACAATGACATCGCCATAATTTCAAAGCTGCAGGGCCGCCAATTTGTAGAATTAACAACAACATGAAGAGTAACCATGGCGCATCAAAAAAATAAACTGCAGACTGTTTGCAACATAGGTTAGTAGTACTCCTGTTGACGGAATCTCGTTGATATGCGATCACAGGTTGCTAACCCATCGGTTGTAGATTAAACTGTAAAACAAACACGGTATTCAATAATACTGGACATGTCCTGATGTCAAATTAAATAATGCATATTAATCGACGATGTAAATGGTAATCGATGATCGGCTTTATCAACGGTTCATCGATTATACGACTAATCGTGGCACCACTACACAGGACTCCTTCAAGCGGGGCATCAACGTGTGTTGTTGGCATGATGCAAGGCTCAAAGTTCTGAAATGCACCTGTTCACATGGAACAGGATATTACCTACCGTACCGCCACCCTAGAAGATTGCGTGAGTTCAATTGTCTATATCGTAACCTGATAAGCTAACCCAAACTGTAAAGCCATGATATTGAGCGAGAATAGATATAATCCTGGTACTACAGGTAAAAGGCCCATTGGGATTGTCCTAAGACTGTAGAGTCAAAAGCTGATGAATGTTCTACGCACAGAGAAACGTGAGTCACAACTTGGTTCGCAGAAAAAAGAGCCTATAACTGCAGAAAGCCAGATTGACACTCGCAAGGAATCCAAGGCTTGGTGTTTCGCCCCATGGAACCGTAGTAAGGGCGAAAGATGATCTGTGTAAATTTATCACCAGAAAAATCGAACGGTCACCCATAAACAAAGGACAATGCTAATCAGTGACAAGTGGAAAGGTAATAAGTTTGAGCCCTGGTAAAACCTCATGGTTGTAGAACAAATTGAGTGTTTGTTAAAAGTCTCTGCCCCGGCCGATGACTGTGCTATGTACACTGTTATGGACAGCACCCGAGATTATCCGGCATCAGCCGGCGCGCTGTCTGGTGGCCCAATGCTCGGTCTCCCCTCGAACCTCACAGGACCCAAATCGGAGGCGAGAAACTGCGTCTGCCACACCTCGATGCCTTGCAATTAACTCTAGCTCTTTTTTAGAGCCACAAGAAAAAACAGCAAGATCTCTCCGAAAACCAAAGTGAGAATCAGGATTCGCATTGGATGGCAAGTATCCCTGTTAATTAGAATTGTAATCTAAATGTGGGATCGGCAGATCCAAACCATGGATTTTGTTATCTTTAAAGTTAAAAAACTGAATAAACAGGGCTGCGTAAAGCCTGGGAAGAGACATCGATGTATGATTAATGTTCAAACTGTTCCCCCCCCTAACTGGAGCCAGCTCAAACCTTGACGTGAAGCTGAATCATACCGTGCAGCCAGTAGGACGGTGGCGACATACTTGGTCATGACACAAATCCAGATACCTCACCAACATGATGACACCACACTTAATGTTTCTAAAGGAACAAAATCCGCATTTAACTACATGTGGAATGGGCAGATCAGTCAAATATACATAGAATGAATTGCCACAGCCCCAGTGGCTACACTGGCTACAACTCACCTCCCGTCAAAGTGCAAGCATTTTACGGCCATGCAGAGTCCCGGGAAATGGTCTTAACAGCAATTCCACCCGAGGGTAGACGCCAGGGAGCAACTTACTTCGGAAATTTTGATTATCCAATAAAGAGCCTCACATTGACATGATGAAAGTATTTTGTTCTCAATCTCAAAGTCACATAAAATTCATACTAAAATGCATGGCTATTATCCAAGTTTGGATGGCAAATTGTGACGTGATGCGATACCAGTTAAGTTGCTCCCTAGGGGGCTGACATATCTTTGTACGTCCCACCTGCTTGTGAAAGGGAGATGGGAGGACGAAAATCTTAGGTAGGATCCAGCAGCAGCGGGCGAGCATGGTCGAATCCGTGCATACTGGAACCCACCCTCGGAACAGTATGGCGCCTTGCCTACAGTGACATTGGTGAAGTATGCGGCGGGGCCCATCAAGGTCTGCATGGAACGAGGAATTTGATTAGCCTGAACCTGCTTGACAATGGGGTGACTGAAACTGAGGCCATACGAGGAAGAAAATTGCTTGTGTTATGACCAGTTATAAGGATCAGGAAAGTGACCTAAAAATATTCCAGGAAATTAGGTGACTGATGTGTCACGTTATTACGTGTGAAATTGTGTCAGTGATCTGACAAAAAAGTCATTTTGTTGGCAAACAATCTCAATGTGTATTGTATTGTAAACGAATTCATGGTGAACTATATGAGCCAAGCAAAACCACACAAGTGAGTTAATTCCTAGATAAACGAAAAAAGGACCCAAACCTGATCCCTAATTTTGCTACATATGTCAACATGAAACAGATGTGTGAGTGACAATTTCAGAATTTCGACGTAAACAAAACGAATGTTGTCACGTGGCAATTTCCACATAAACAAAGTTATAACTGCAATGTTGTCTCACTGGTTGAATGTTCTAATACTTACATTCTAAAACCACAAGAACAGAGATAACATAGCAACTGTGCTGTATAGGCCTTCCCAAAGAGAGTTCAACACGTGAACGGCTGCATATATACAGACTAATTCAATTTCGAATTCAATTCGGAATTCTAAACCACGTGCTCCGAAACCGGAAGTTGGGGAATTACCCACAATTTTCAACAAAATAAAATAGTTTTAATTTTATTTTTTGCGTAAAATAAAACAAGTGAAATGGAATGAAATTGTCACTCTGATATTATTTTAATAATTATTGTGTCGTTTCCCAAAAATGAAACGATGTCACAACAAATTAAACAAATTGGAACGGAATTGTTAAATGAAGCCGACAATAATATGTGGTTTTAATTTTCTCATAGCGTGTACTTCCCTTCGAGTCACAAGAAGAAAAAGAGATCTTGACTATGTCCCCACTTGCTTATATACATAACAAGTGAACAAATGACCTTGACCTGCTACGTCATATAAATAATGATTCAAAAAGGTACTTAAGCTATTTCGTACCAAAATAATAAATTTTAAACGGATCTCATAGAATCCTTTCTTGTGAATAAAGATGAATATACCATGTAGTTCAGTGTGTAACGTATCTTTGAAGGGAATACAGATCTAGCATTCCGTCTGTTTTCGCAAAGTCATAAAATGGGTTGGGGGGGACATGTAAGATGAGATGAAACATAATAATTTTATATAAAATACAAATCATTACCGGGTACCGAAAACATTGTTCATATACTACATCGCCTGATCCTTTTTACAATCGTTTGTATAAAGAGTGCTCAATTATTGGATCTCATAATAAAGGCTAATGTTTTCAAATTATGCAGTCTACGTACTTGAAACAATAACTGTCTCGCCACTGTGTGGAATGAAGCATGTAGCTATTAGTGCACTTATTGTGTGATTCCCTTTCGGCGACGGTTGGTATACCTGGTGGGTATTCTCAATAGTGACAACTCAAAAGATGTCATAAGTCTGCTATTGAAGGACCTATTTATATGGATAAATAAATCCACAAATGTGATCCATGAATTCACTTCTCAACGAAATGGCCTTTTTATGAGAAACCGCTAAATTGATGCCGATGAAATAATTAGCATGGACTACATTAATGCCCTAAATAATCGACTCCTTAACTAAAGCAGAATTATGGGTTAATTTTCACAATTTAGTCGGAAATATTGCTTGTTGCCATTCACTGGAAAGCTCTCACTGAGTGCTTTCCAATGAATGGCAAAAAAACATATTTCCGACTAAATCCTGAAAAATTACCCATTATTCTGCTGTGGTTAAGGAGTCGATTATTTAGGCCATTACTGCAGCATGCTTTTATTTGATAAAAGATGTAGAAAAATAGACATTATAGTGTGTTCTTGTAATAAACTCTTCCTGTCATTTACTATTAATATCTGAACAGCCTAGAAATGAATAATGAACAATGGACGATTCCAATGTATAATTTTTTATAACTAAATCAGGGTTAATCTCTTGGCTGTAGTGTTGAAACGATTTGTTGATTAGTCGACATCAACGAATTGTTCACCTAAGGTCGACTCCGGAATCCCAAGTCGATTAGTTGCATTAAATTGGGTACATAGTATGTTTTAAAGGAACAATGGTACAACACAATGGCACCAACAATGGCAAGGACAGTGTTAAAAGTTAAAGCAGAAGCCGTGCTATTTTGTAGAATTACTTACACAAACACCAGTTATGAAATCGACAGTCGCTAATAAATAAACATTGTAGCGCGATTACCGATCAAAGATAACGGTATCGACAGCTGCGCTTTGAATCTTTTGATGTTCTTTCCATTTGTGTTATGTCACATCAGTTTAATTGAATATAATAATTATACCAATATGTTTATTGCATATTCTCTGTCACTCTGTGTGTAATTAACTTAGTATGAGTATGGACTAATGTGTCCGGATATGGTATGATGAATGTGTCATAATACAACGCTAAACGAGAAACCTATACACAAAGAAAACCAAGCCAAAATACCCGGCATTAATTAGTTGGATTTGTACAAATTTAGTAGCACCGGCCACCGGTTTGTAGTATCGGCCACGTGTTTCCGATCATAACACCTGCGAAAAATGGGAACAGGAGTTATCTCACAGTGATTTTATAGTACTCAATAGCAACATTGTAAATTGGAAGTTTTCCATGGGAATGGGGGTTGTAGATTAGTTAACTTCGACTCAATTTTTGACTGTTGATTAGTCGACTACGAAAAACGCTAGTCATTTCATCACTACTTTACACCACTATACATCCATACTGAGTCAAGACCTACATCAGCACACCAGCAGTAATATTGGCCATTATTCATAACTGGAACTCAGAGACTGCATCAGAACCATTGTATGCACATGTATCTCAAATTTTTAAATAGTGAATGATTTTCCAGGATAGCGAATGATAATAGCCTTTCAATGAAGTCAATTTTAGGGCTTTCGTTATATTCCCGTTATATTTTTCCACTGGAATATGACCAAAATGTCAACTTAGAAGTGAAGAGGTTAAAGGAACCCGAAGCACTCACAGAGGGTAAATGTGCAAAAAATTAAAAAGTCTGTAAAATCATCACCACTGAGAAGAACATGGAGAAATAAATAAACTTTGTTCTTATATTCATTATTGATAGTTCTCCAATAATGAAATTTTGTGACCATTGTTATGTCAAGAAAACTGTTACAGTGATTTGTCAACAAACATCGCTAATCATGTAGTAATTAAGTTCAAATATTTTAGCCTGAATATGATTTTTAAATATTTTTCAATGCTTTGACCTTTTCCAACGTTTATCATCAAGTTTTGATTGAATTTTGGTATTTTATTGGGCTAATTAGACTTTTATCAGTAATTCCCCTGAAAAAGTACGGTTTACGTATAAATATGCAATGTTCTAAATCTAATTATTGGAGAGCTATTGAGAATGAAAATAAGAACAAAGTCAATCTATTTTTTTATGTACATGGTAATGACAATTGTTTTTCAGACTTTAATATTACAGTAATGCCCCAAATAATTGACTCCTTAACCACAGCAGAATTATTGGCAACTTTTCAGGATTTAGTCGGAAATATGGCTTGTTGCCATTCATCAGAAAGCTCAGTGAGAGCTTTCCGATGAATGGCAACAAGCCATATTTCCAAATAAATCCTGAAAAGTTGCCCACAATTCTGCTGTGGTTAAGGAGTCGACTATTTAGGGCATTACTGTATCTTGCATGAACCCACTTCGAATTAGGCTTTAATTTCCTTTAAAATAGTATAGGTTGTTTTTGTTCTCACCATAACAGGTCTTTGTATCATTGACTAACTGATATCCTGTATTACACAGACAGACGTCTATCGTGCCATTATTAGCACATTGCTGATTGCAGCCATTACCCGCTGTGCAGGCTGCTTTTGCTGCAATGATAAGAATTTACAGATTATTGGCAAGCCTTTAACCCTTTCAGCGCCAAGTCCGATTTTGTATCAACCCATATTTCCTTGATCATTTTTCAAATTTATTGATTATAATAATGTGATACATTGATGGAAAGAGTTCTAAAAATTATTTCCATCAATGTATCACATTATTATAATTAATGTATTCCTTGACCATTTTTCAAATTTATTGATTATAATAATGTGACACATTGATGGAAAGAGCTCTTTCCATCAATGTATCACATTATTATAATAAAAAAATTTGAAAAATGATCAAGGAAATATGGGTTGATACAAAAATCGGACTTGGCACTGAAAGGGTTAAAGGGGTTCCATGCACTAAATCCGACCATTTATGGGACCATCTCCTTTTATACTCAACAGAATGTATGCAACAAATGAATAAATGTTAGCCATGGATTAGTGCAAAATACACTCATGTGTTCATTGAACGATGCCAATAACATGGTAATTATTAAAATAAGTTTATGACTCGAGTAGCGTCACCAATCTCCATCAAGAAACCTCATTCTGCTTAGGCCTCAACTGCTATGGGAGACCTAGGATCAGATTAATGTTCCCCAGTTGAATGATGATCAGGGTTCGCGCTGCTACTTGCCAATGGCAAAAATAATTCACATTTGGGAACAAATATTTTCATTTGGCAAAAGTTGGCAAGTCACTTTTTAATTCCGCAAGAAAGTTGAACAATATTGGTCAATCAAAACCATTCATTTCAGGAAACTTTTACAACATTATTAGTTGTGTTTTATCTCATAGCATTAGTACCGATGGTTGGAGTGAATACTAGTATTTAGTGTGGTGGTGATAGTGGTGTTTATTTACATTGCTAATCCTGTGCCCTTCTAATGAAGCAACCCTTCTACCATTGTATTAATTAATTAATTATTTACTCATTAACTGCTTTTCTATCGATATCAAGCCATTCAAACAAATTATTTGGCAAAAGTACAGTAATGCCCTAAGTAATCGACTCTTTAACTACAGCAGAATTATGGGTAACTTTTCAGGATTTAATCGGGGGCATCATGAATGGCCCATGTAGAATAGGCTGTGCCCCAAGGCCAGAAGAGCAGAGGGAATAAGTTCTGATGAGCCATTTGACCAAAGAAAGCCCCTTCCATGGAAACCCCAAATGCAGGTGGTGCTGACCAAACTAAAATAAATGTCGATGACAAACCACTATGATCACATGACGGCGAAGGAGCAGGCCCGGAGGTATACCGAAGGAGTACGATTCCAGGGGATCGACTGGACCCCATCTTGTAATGATGTGGGCCACTGCACCATGGGGAAGAGTCACAAGGCCATTTGGCTGGTGCGCTATGTCTATGAGCAAGAGCGTCATGTGACAACGAGTCTTCCCCACCCAGGACAGCTGCCAAAGGCTACTCCCAGGTGCCCAATAATCGTGATGGCCTAAAAACAGAACTTCTTGGCAGGAGTCCAGGCCGAATCAACAATACTGATGGAAATTTCACTCTATGTGGAATAATAGTGCATCGATGGGAATTTTCTCGAAAATTAATAATCGTACTGACACTACCATTAGGCACCTGAGAGTAAGATGCCGGGGCAATAGCCCTTGAAGATTGGTTGCCCGAATCAACAAATTGCAGCACCCGCCTACCACTGGTTCTGACTGCCGTAGCAGGACCGGGGGTGCAGAAATGGTCCTGCCCGAGGTAGAGACTGGTACTGTTGCTCAAAGTTCTGAATCATTGACTAATATGCCCTAACCCGAACTATGACAAGTAATACACCCGTGATTGAGCAACCCGCACGGTGTGTGGCCATCAAATTTGAATCACGTTCGCAAGACATGCTGTTAGTTATAACAAAGCAAGGTTAATATACAATACAGTCGGTTGGTTATTGAATGGTAAGTAAGGTTAATATAAAATGACTTTATACCCATGGCCACGCGATCTTACCTGCTATTACAAGTAAGATACTGTCTTTTCTCATTTATGAGGAAGATGAGTTCTGAATACACGTGTGCAAGAACTAGGCGGTTTCTGAAAGTGCGCTGACAGCGGACGTTACGATACAAATGCCTTCATTTTCGTTATGCTTGTATCGAATCTATTCGCCAGATAATCATTGGTACGTGACAATAGACGGAGAAGAGCCATGTCTTGGCCTCTTTGGAAATATATTGGCAGTGGATGTGCGCAATATAAACGCTGTGCATGTAATCTCGCTGTAGACATGTGACAATACAAATACAGTCCTTTCTGATATTCGCCAGATAGTCATATGATTATATGTCAATAGAAGGAAAAGAGTCATGATTGGGACTCTTTTATGGAAATCATTAGGGCAGCGACCATGCGCAATATAAATGTGTTGCATGTAACTGCGCTTCATACATGAGTGAAAGCTATTTGGCAGATTATCGTTTCGATAGATGCGCTGTGGAAATAGAAGTTAATGAGCCAAGTGATGGACTTTATTGGAAAGACTATTGGCAGTGAATCTGGAGCACGTGACAATATTTATGCTTTCTATCTCATTTTTTGCTTCAAAGTATGTCAGTATTGGGGTGAAAACTGTTTACCATATGTAAGCATACACAGCATACACGAGGCCCTGATACCATATTATTGCCATGTACAATGTATGGAACTATTACGGCATGCAATACATATTGCAAGCTAGCCAATTCCGATGCATATTAGGTCCTACGGTAAGATGGCATTGAGGCACTTAAACCATAATATGTCAATGGGACCTAAAAATTGAATGTATCGACAAACACGAATGTCTGAGAATAAGAGGTCAGATGTTTTAAGTTGGTGACATCTTCTGATCACAGTCGTTACAGCACAAAGATTTACAATTCTAATTGCTAACCCGTGGACGGCGTAAATCTTAAATCATCTGGCTGATGGTAATACGGAGAAACATCAATCTAATTAAAATTCAGTGAGATGCTGGCAAGCCAATAAAACGTTGCAACACCCTGACCATGCCCCGTATGAACAAGGTGCGCCGTATTGAAGACAAAGCTTTCCCTGTTTTACCAAGGTTCCATTGGATATGGTTATTTGCCACAAATAGGCCAGTGAGTTCGCTTCAAGGCGAACATTCAAGATGGCTCCAAAGATTTCTTACCACGGGTAGAATCACCGGGGTACATTTAAGTAAAGTGAGTCAAGTGTTGCTGGAGTTGCAGGTTACTACGTTTTCATATCTTAGCAGACGTTGATCAGGGAAGCCTATTCAACAATATTGATAGAGTGGGTGTAAAGAAATATACCCAAGTTTCGCCGAAATGAGGACAAAGAATGATTTGATTGATATTTCATTTGATAACAAACTTTGTAATGAATTTGATTGTCGTCAAAGCTCGTAAATCAGGTTGTCCTAGGCCCCAATCAAACCAATCGCCTGACTCGTAGTAACCCAAACTGTTACAGCCACACTGTACATACATGGATGTAAAGAATGCAACACTATAGTTATATCAACAGACAACACATCAATTTGAAGTGAGGTATATATGTGATAACGAATATAATCTCCCTGGTACTGAGCGTTAGTAACTATTGTACTAACGATTCAATGAGATATTAGGACAGTTAATCGTATAGCACGAAAATAGGATACTTCTTATACCTGACCACGTGCTTCCGCAATCGTAAGTTATCACGCCGTATATGTTGCACAAAAGTGCAATATTTGGTTTCGCCACAAGTAAGATATGTGCGTCTTTAGTTATTGTCAAGACGTCCGTCTGATTTCTATTTTGTAGAAATAAGGAACCGTCTTAGGAGAAAACAAAAACAAAAACGAAACGAATTACGTATACAAACGAAACGAAAAGTTTCCGTGTCGTAGGTGAGAAATATTAATTAACAACCGGGTTCGGACGACAAATAAATTGCAAGTTTGTTATCAACAATAAATATTGAGTCGATAAACTCGAAATGTCAGAAAAATACTCCCTTAGAAACACAACTGCTGTGTTTATAAACCACGACCGATGAGGAAGAAAAACTGATCAGATAATAACAATGCGGGATTTACTTGGGCGTATTCATGCGTGACTAATCTGAGCTCGGGTGTGAAACGGGAGTCGGACGGCAATAAAATTTTAACCCTCCTGATTGACACAAGGCCGGAGATCTAATCCATATAGTTCAGTTGAAGGGCTTTCCTGGCGGAAAAACAATTCTTTAAGGTTTTGTGAAGCATGCATTTAAACCTTTAAAGTGAAGAATTTGACACCAAATTTCAACCTTTTCTCACACCCAGTGTATCCGTGGTCTGTTATGGCGTGGCCAAATTACGGAAATCAATTTCACCTATATATTACTCTGTGTTTATGTAGTGATTTTACCTATACAAGACTTCATGTCTGTGTTGTCAAGCTTGAAAGATTCGACGCAGCTACATGCAAATCCTCCGATGTTGTTAGGGCACAACTGTGAGCAGTCATGCTTCCCTGTTTTACATTCTTCAATATCTATCAAGAGATAATAGAGGTCAATTAGCTGTAAGAAGACAATAGATGTACAGGGACAAGTCAGATTATATCGTGCCAGAATGAGGTCCCCAGAGGGTGAGTTTAGTGATACTATCCTGCATAGCAGGCTAGCATCACCAAATTCACCCTCTTGGGACCTCATTCTGCATGGCCTCCCCTTCTATTGGAGACACAGACTCAGATTGAAGTTCCCAAATGGTGAAATAGTGATGTACTCCAATTGGGAACCTCGATTATGCAATGTGTCGTCTGCCAATTTGGGGATATAGAGAAAAGAAATAGAATCCGTGAAGAAGTTTCCAAAGAAATTTGATAATAAAGAAACTATCCAGAGAAGATGAGGCCTAAGCAGAGTGAGGTCCCAGAGGGTGAATTTAGTGATATTAGCCCACTATGCAGGATAGCGTCCCTAAAATCACCCTCTGTTGACCTCATTCTGCAAATGACAGACACACTATAATCAGGCTTGTATAGGGACCAGAGCTTTGGCCAATTGATAAACCAAAATATGGGATCATTGAGAAAACACGAAGGAAAACAAAAATAACACACACAAAAATAACTGATACAGTAATGCCCTAACTAATCAACTCCTTAACCACATCAGAATTATGGGTAATTTTTCAGGATTTAGTCGGAAATATGGCTTGTTGACATTCGTCAGAAAGATCTCACCCATAATTCTGCTGTGGTTAAGGAGTCGATTATTTAGGGAATTACTGTATGTTTCAAGTTGGAAGAACAATGACAATCCATGGAAATGTTTAGATAATAAATTCAGCAAATAGTCGTTATAGGAATAGGGATCCTTTTTCTGAACATTACCCCAAAATGAAATATATAGACCATGCCCATGTATACTTTTTACAAATGAATGGGAGAACTCATCAAGTATAGAATGGGTTAACCATTTCATGATGGGAGCTGGCACTGGTTCTGCATTAAAGACCCTGTGCCATTGTATTCTCTTATATATACATAGGGAGCCTCACACATATAAGAGAATGCATTGGCTTATAAGTTCAAGGAAAATATTGTTAGGCAAATGCATTCTCTTTTAAATGCTCCAGTCATGGAAGGGTTTATGTATAAATAGCCCCCCAAACGAAATCGTTATATCATAATATAAATGCTCTATACTTACCGAGACATATCTTGCCATCTGTAGCCAGATAAAATCCATCAAAACATCCACATGTGTAGCTGCCAATGGAGTTTGTACACGAATGTTGACAAGGAGCAGCGTTATTTGTGACTTTACATTCATTTGTATCTGAAAATATACAAATAAGGCCATTAAAATTATAATACAAATGGAGCTCCATACATATTCACTGGTGGGACGAGCTTACGGTTGCTTGAAGACAATGCACCTCAGAAACAGTTTAATTACTTTAACAGTGATGCATTGTATGCTATAACGCCACCTTATATCATACCTTCTTTTGGTCTACATTTGTCTAAACTATGACGACTGTCACACAAAATGAAAAAACAGTGTTATATAATCATTTATGAATTCTCAACATTATTTAGCACAAATCAAAATTTCAGGACATTATTATTTGACAACAAAAAAGTTGTTTGAATATAGACAATTTAACCCTTTCGTGACGGGAGCTGCGCTGGCGCAACATTAAAGACCCTGTGCCAGTGCATTCTCTAATATATGCGAGTCGATCATAGGTCACCTAGCATATATAAGAGAATGCATACGCATAACAATTTGTTATCAATTTTTCTTATATTATTTAACAATTTGTATAAAAAAAATAATAATATTTTCTCACATTATTTAACAATTTGATCATATTTTTTTTTATCATTTTTTCTTACATTCTATAACAATTTTTATCATTTTTGTATTATATTCTTTTAACAATTTTATAATTTTTATAATTTTTTCCTACATTCTCTAACAATTTTTGATCATTTTTGACAATTTTTTTCTTACATTCTTTATCATTTTTTCCTACATTCTTAACATTTTTTATCATTTTTATTTATTAACAATTTTATCATTTTTTATAATTTTTTCTTATATTCTTTAACAATTTTTTTTTATTTTTGACCATTTTTTTTCTTACATTCTTTATCAATTTTTATCATTATTTCTTATATTCTTTAACAATTTTTATTATCATTTTTTCTGGCATTCTTTGATAATTATAAAAAATTATATAAAATTAGTTAGGCCAATGCATTATCTTATATATGCCACATGACATATGATCAACTGGCAATATAAGAGAATGCACTGGCATCTATAGGGTTTTTGCAAAAATTCAGGAAGCTCCTGTCATGAAAGGGTTAAAATCTCATAGGTCTCGACCAGTGTTACATCAAACCTCTGTAAAAATATTAATAGTGAATTATATATAATAAAAAAAAAATTAATAACAATATCATGGCAGTCATGATAATATGGACATGTACCTTCACACTCCGACTGAACATTCTTTTCGTAGCCATCGCTACAAACACACTCATGAGATCCTGCTGTGTTCTGGCAGTGTGAGTTGGGACCACAGGTGGTTGAGGCCAACAAACATTCGTTAATGTCCACAGAACACGTATTACCAGTCCAGCCAGATTTACAAACACATCCCATAACAGGGTCACAAATCTCAGCACCGATTCCACAGTCACATGCATTATTACATTTTTGTCCCCAGTATCCGTCGCAAGCTACAAAAAATTAAAGTGATGTGAAACACTCCGGTAGGGTGATCAAATAGAAATGTAGAATAATCTTGATCAAAGTAGTTATTTTTACGAATATAAATCCAAAGTTACAACACATGCCGTCATACTTATATATCAATTAAATTCAATGACTCTCGATGGCGAAATCATTTGCATTGGTTTATTACAGTTTGTTGCATCCCGAATAGAGATGTAAATATTAACAATTGAGCGTTGTTCAGGCGATGTTTTCTATGGAGTGGTGTGGGCGATTTCGTACAGGTTTTCGTCTATGTTAGTGGAATTCTACATGCCTCCAGTTGACACAGCGCCTGAGTACTAACTTACAGTAATGCCTTAAATAATCGACTCCTTAAGCACAGAAGAATTATGGGTAATTTTTCAGGATTTAGTCGGAAATATGGCTTGTTGCCATTCATCGGAAAGCTCTCACTACATGATAGGTCATTCCAATGTATGTTTTTATAACTGAATGGGAGCTAGTCTGAATTGAATGTGTCTGACATATTCAGAATGAGGTCACCAGCGGGCTATATCAACAGATTCATCCTCTGGGGGATCTCATTCTGCTTAGGTCTCAACTGCAACATATGGGAGACTTAGGATCATATTGAAGTTCCATAGTTTAAGTTGGTGATGTTCATCAGTTAGTCACCTTGATTATGCATTTTATTTTCTGCAAATTAGGGGATATAGAAACTCAACAGAAGGGAAAAAGTTACTAAAAACAATGTCAATTTCAGAGAACAGATACTTGTCAGAAGATGAGGCCTGAGCAGAATGAGGTCCCCAAAAGGTAAATTCAGTGATGCTAGCCAACTGTGCGGGTTAACGTCCCTAAATTCACCGTCTGGGGACCTAATTCTGCAAATGTCAGACACACTAAATTCAGTGGGTAAATACATTTAATAAAGAAAAAGGTAAATTAGGAGAGACACTCCCATTGATACTTCAGGTACAGTACTAGTAATGCTCTAAGTAATCTTCCCTAGAGCTTTCCGATGAATGGCAACAAGCCATATTTCCGACTAAATCCTGAAAAGTTACACATAATTCTGCTGTGGTTAAAGAGTTGATTACTTAGAGCATTACTATACCAGCAAGGCTCCAAATAAGTGGTCTGACATGGTCAATTGTCAGACACCAAATTGAAATTTTTATAGGTTGTCAGGCTCTGCTTTGCAACTGTCTGACTTAATGTCATGTTGAAATATTCACGTATTTTAAGGAAAATATCACTGGTAACAGTCCTCATAATTAGCTACGGCAATCAGCAATGCTAAAGCAAACTGGGCCATGATAAAGGAATGACGTAGTGGATTGCCGAAGCCAAACAATCTGAACTAAGAGGGCTGCTGGTAATGTGATATTTTGCAAAATAAATTGATATAGTGTGCTGTTAAATGAGATTTATTCTATTGGGGAGTAGTTTTTAATTATTTGTTTTGCCAAAATCTAGGGTTTTCAGATGTATGATTATTAGAACTTGGATGTCTACAAAATATTTAAATTGGAAACTTTATGGAACAAGTTTTTCCTCCCAGTCGAGTTATAACATACTATTTTCTTACGAAAACTACCTTACCTGACAACCACTATAGAATTACCCCCCTTGGCACGTAATTTCAACTCGCCCGCTTCCGAATGCGACTTTTAGTCGCAACCGCCGATATTTACGAACGAGGAAGCGGTAAACGGTATCCCATTCAGAATCCTTTTTGGCGCAGAAAACCTAACAAGGATTTTTCACTCGCTCTTATAAAAGTTTTATTTGAGGGTCTTGAGACTCTCAGAGCTTTTAATTCAGAGTCGGAGAGTAGTATAACACATACTAGAGACGTATATTTAAGATTAGATCGAAATCCGACGAAAACGAAGATGTACAGAATCAACTTGATACGCTTAAAGTTGGGAAATTCTTCCGAAATATTCGACGATGGTGTCAAAATCAGGGACAAGAAGAAGAATCGTGATTACACACGATGGATTGAACGATTAAGAAGGTGTCAGCTCTGTTGATGAGCACCGCCCTTCAAATATCGAGAATATGAATGCCAATAGTATGGCGCAAAATATTATTCTGACAGTGGTCAGTGACAGTACTCAGGAATAAGTATACAGATTACACAATTTACAGTACAGTTACTGTTGAAAAAGAATCAGGTGTAACTAATTGGAACTGCCATGCATCTGAACCAATGACACTGAAAGCACTGACTCAGTGACTGAACAAACTACCGGTACGGTAGCAGATTTCCCAGTGAATGGAGTAACAAATGTTCTTCGATAAAATGAAGGTCATTGACTGGACGGTTACCAGTATACTATATGCTCGTACCGGTATGTGCAAGGCGGTATCTTATATACCGTAGCAGTTAAGAGACAATTTCGCTATATCTACAGTACCTGCTTGTAACACTTATATCAGTTTGTTCCTGAACTTTGTTCCTACTTTTTCGAAGGAAAATTAAGAAACAGATGCAGATCTGTACATATATGATGGACCAGCGTGTTCAACAGCATGTGAAAAGAGTTCCTAAACATCCACTATGAAGCGAATATGTGGACACGGTATTATAAACAGTGTTCCAGTTTAATATAGACACTTACCAGTACAATCCTAAAACTTCAGGAGTGGACTCCGGGAGGGAATACCTGGTATACATGTGCATATACATAATTACATGTTTACATGTAGATATTACAATCTAGCCCGGCTACTATCAACATGATTGGGTAAGTATGATAGAGAAATTGGTTCTGGAGATACCGTTTGAACAACGACAATGAAAGGCTGTCACTTTTCTACTAGCACTTCAGACGTAGAAACATTTTTCAATCAGTATTTCCTCTCGGAATACAAGGAAAGTTCAAATTGGAGAACCTCCATTTTTGTGCATTTTTCATCTATAACTCTTTGGTTAAAACTGAAGACAATAGAAATTATACAGACAATGCGAAACGGCTGGTATTCTGGTAAATCTATTTTTAGATTGGGATTTTCCAGTTTCTCTGTCAACTCATAACTTATTAGTATTTATCAGTTGGCCACTGTCTGGTTTTAAATTTAAACTAGTCAATCAGTATCTCAGGAACGAATACTTGTTTTATATATGTTTTATATACGGTATATTGTATGGACAAATTTTTATCTGCATTACATGTACATGTATATCATAAATCAGAAAATTACCACTCTATACAAATCATAATATCTTTAGTATCACCAAACAGTTTGACTATAGGGTCAATTTTGTTGATGCTTATTCCAGCTACCGTAGCACTAATTATGCTTCTATAATAGCATTGCATTGGTTCCAGTGTTCTATTCAATTACCAAATAGTCTGGTATTATAGTGGTATATGAATTAAATGCACTAAAGACTGTAAATACCATGAAATATTTCACTATTTGGAGTTTTTTGAAGATATATGGTACTTTTCACTTAGGAAATAGATTTCCTTTTTCATTAAAATTAGGCCAGAATATGACGTTAGTGACTCCAAATACCATCATATAATATATTAATATTATATTTTCATCTTCAAAATTAGTTTGCATTATGGTTCACTTCTGGTTAAATAACTTCCTGGAAACTACTGGGCTGGTAATTCTTTTAAATCTATTTTTAGATTGGGAATTTCCAGTTTCATTTTCAATTCATTTCCTATTGTGGCCTTCCTTATGGAACAGGATTTTCTAACATTAGGGTACTATGAAAGAGACATCAAACAACACCCACCCTTAGTGGAACATGGGTTCACATCTGTCAATATTTATGCCTTAATTGGGCTTTGGTTTATACAAGTATGAACGATCTTGACACTATAGTGGTTGGGGTCAAAGTTAGATGCTTAAATAACTAGAGGTCACCATGTGTGATTCAGATAGGAGGGAATTTTAACTGATAATTTCACTTCTATTCAGGCTTAAAGGGGTACTGTACGCCATTTTCATTAAATTTCCGGTGACAACAACGACCTAATATCGATAATATATATAGAGAAACATAAGTAATTTGAGTCGAAGATGTATTCTGTAAACGCTCAGGTTAATAGGCTATCTTAAAATTTAATAATTTAAAAGTTAATAATTTGATATAAATTGAATTTATGACTGGAGCCATAAAATGGTGTCAATTAAATTACGAATTACCGTAATCAAAAACAGTAATTGAGGGAAACTGGATTGTTAAACCGATCGCACACACGATCGCTTAAAATATTATGATGAAAAGAAGGAGTACATGTAAATGTTGTGTATACCGTACATGTAGGTATATAGACAAATTTACATGCAAAGGAAATACATTAGATGTATTAGTAGAATATATACTTGGATATACTAGTATATATGGTATTATGTAAATATATACCGTGCATGAGTATATATATATATATGGGAAACAGAACTTTTGATATGAATCAGATGTATCGGGTCGAAGGCTATAAGCCTCAGACCTTCCAACACTCTGTGATGTGTCACAACATCAATCCAGAGGAACAGCTCTGAAATCAATAGTAATTCTATAGTGGTTGTCAGGTAAGGTAGTTTTCGTAAGAAAATTACAAGATTTGGACACAAGTCCAAATTTTCATAGAAAACTATACTTACCTGACAACCACGTTCCCACCCACCTCCCATTGATGATGTTTCTTGAGGTTTTCTGCGCATCAAGGAATCTGAATGGGATACCGTTTACCGCTTCCTCGTTCGTAAATCTCGGCGGTTGCGACTAAAAGTCGCATTCGGAAGCGGGCGAGTTGAAATTACGTGCCAAGGGGGGTAATTCTATAGTGGTTGTCAGGTAAGTATAGTTTTCTATGAAAATTTGGACTTGTGTCCAAATCTTGTAATTGTCCTGCGTAACGGTTCCATACAGTCATATGTTCAATGTTAATAGTAACAGTGTCAGGATCAGAGAAATCAAGCATGTTTGATGTTGTGGCCAGAGTGGGCAGATTTGCATTATTTATAGACAAAAAGTGACAATTGAGAAGAGGAACATAATTGGGGAATAATTCATCATTATTAGATTTACTTGGCATTATTTCAGGTGATAAAAAGACATGTCAGGCCTCCATTTGAAATGTCAGACCATGTCTGTTTGGTGCCTGACAAAAAATGTCAGACAGTCAAATAAAAATTATTTTAAGGCTTGCGAACCAGTACATGTAGCTCCATCATTTTCCAACAGGAATCCGTCTTTACAACTGCACTTGTATGTGCCTTCCAGATTCGTACAGGCTTGCTTACATGGCTTTTCTGGGCATTCGTCTGTGTCTGTCAGAATAAAATAAAATTTGATGAGTTAAAGGACTTAATTTGGGTAAGTTAATAGGCGTTCAATATGCGAATAAAAAAATTATTGAAACTTCACAGATGAAATTAGAAATAACATTTTGTGCGAATGATACTCAACACCCTATAGTGCATAGAAGTGTTTCACATCACTTTAAGAGGAATGAAATGATAAAGGGGAACAAGTACATTGCCATAGCCTGGCTTAATACAGTAATTCCCTTAATAATTGACCCCTTAACCACAGCATAATTATGGGTAACTTTTCAGGATTTAGTCGGAAATATGATTGTTGCCATTCATCGGAAATCTCTCACTGATTATAACAAATGAATGAATAGGAGTTAATTTGTCTGTTGTCAGCTTATATTTCTTGAACATCTCTCCAGATGAATAATAGACTATTCCAATCTGTACTTTTATAACTGATGGGAGAATCCATTTATTGAAGAATGGGTTGAAAGACGTCTTACCTATGCACCGTTGTTTGTCTGCCAATAGATGTTTTCCTCGAGGACAGATACACACAGCATCTGTCCAGTTTGTAGGTCGATCACAGCCGTATTCACAAGACAAACCCTTCAGTTCACAGTAATCATCGAAAATGGATGGATCTGAAGAAGAAAATGAAGTAGAGATGAATAGAGCAGCCAATAGATGAATCCAGCACCTGTAGTGGGCGGAGCATTGTGCTTGCCTTGGATGATATTGTCTGCTCAAGTATACATAAATAAATTTTTCAGCTGTATGCCTATGTTGAAACACGCACAAGAACTAGGGCTTAACGCTTTCATGATGGGAGCTATGTTGGTACAGCATTAAAGATCCTGTGCAAGTGCATTCTCTAATATATGCGAGTCTCCCACAGGATACCTCACACGTATAAGAGATTGCACTGGCTTATGAGGTCAAGGTAAATATTGTTAGTCCAATGCATTCTCTTATATATGGGAGACTCGCATATATAAGAGAATGCATTGGCCCAGGGTTTTCGCAAAATTTCAGGAAGCTCCAGTCATGGAAGGGTTAAATGTGAAATTTATAATGAGTATAATGCAAAATTAATGACACAGTTGTATTTAATAAATATCCATCATCAGTGCCCAGGTTCAGTGAGTGAGGGGTTGACAGTAAAAACGTATAAAAACAGTCAATTTAACAACAGGGGCGTGTCGTTAAGAAAAGAAGTAAAAAAATAAATAATAAATTTGTTTTTAAATGAGCACACCACTTAATTTAACAACCAAGTTTCTATTGATATAATGCTTTAATTACCAAAGTGTTATATCAATTGAAACGCATTTGTTGAAATGGCAAACTTGTATACATTAGAGCCCCTGTGAATTTAACAATGAAAGTATACACACGGATATCCAATTAGTGTGAATAAATATGGCATCAGAATTTTCAATGCAGCAATGACCAAGTCAGCCACTGATGGTTGAATATACAGTAATGCTCTAAGTAATCGACTTCTTAACCACAGCAGAATTATGGGTAATTTTTCAGGATTTAGTCGGAAATATGGCTTGTTGCCATTCATTACTGTATCTGTTAATAATTCTTTGGAAATATCCATCAAAGAAATGGACAAATTTCCTACCGATACATTGCAGGTGGGCCTGAAAATATGGAACTGGACATTTGCAGAATAAGGTCACCAGAGGGTTAACTTAGTGATGCTAGCCCACTGTTCATCCTCTGAGAACCTCATTCTACATGGTCTCATCTGCTATGGGAGATTTAGATATTAGTTCCCAGATGGTGAAGTGCATACTTTGGGCACCTCAATCATGCATTGTCTCATCTTAAAATTTGGGCATATAGAGAAACTAAATTAAATTAAAGTGTCATTGACACTGTAGCTCAACTTGGAAAGGGAATAATTTCATGTGTTAGAGTCAATGGAGTGATTGGGAATGTGGAAAATTAAAAGGTCTAGTTATGCATAGAGTAAAATCCAAGAAGGCCGCTGGCAACAATGTTTTTTTTACTGAATGACCCCAAAATGACTCATTCCCAGTTACATGTAATGACCCATTTTCATCTACATGTCAATATTAACTTCTACTTCAAATTTTATGATGATCAGAAGAACACGTACGTATTCTGGCCTGCAGTCTGTGCTAAAATGGATTGAATTTTGAAATCCAAGATGGCCACTGGTGGCCATGTTTTTTTGCCGAATAATCCCAAAATGACTCGTTCCCATCTACATGTCAATGTCAACAGCCATGACAAATTTCATAAAGATCCGATCACGCAAAGAGTAAAATCCAAGATGGCTGCTGGTGGCCATGTTTTTTGCCGATTGACCCCAAAATGACTCGTTCCCATCTGCATGTCAATATTAACATCCATGACAAATTTCATGATGATCAGACAAAAGGTACAGCTTGTAGCCCAAAAGGTACAGCTTGTCGCCCGTGCTAACGGATTAAATTTTGAAATATAAAATGGCCACTGGCGGCCATGTATTTTGGCCGATTGACCCCAAAATTACTCGTTCTCGTCTATATGTCAATGTCAAAAGCCACAACAAATTTCATGATGATCAGACCAAAGTACGACCTGTAGCCCATGCTAAAGGATTTCGTCATGCAAAAAGTTAAATCCAAGATGGCTGCTGGCGGCCATGTTTTTTGGCCGAATGACCCCAAAATGACTTCTTCCCATCTACATGTCAATATTAACAGCCATGACACATTTCATGATGATCAGACAAACAGTACAGCCTGTAGCCCCTGATAATGGATTGAATTTGGAAATCCAAGATGGCCACTGGCGGCCATGGTTTTTGGCTGAATGACCTCAAAATGACTCGTTCCCATCTGCATGTCATTGTGAACATCCATGACAAATTTTATGACGATACGACCAAAGGTACGACCTGTAGCCTGTGTCAACGGATTTAGTCATGCAAAGAGTAAAATCCAAGATGGCTGCCGGTGGCCATGTTTTTGGGCCGAACGACCCCAAAATTGCTCGTTCCAATCTACATGTCAATATTAACATCCATGACAAAGTTTATGATGATCAGACGAACAGTACGACCTGTAGCCCATGCTAATTGATTGAATTTTGAAATCCAAGATGGCCACTGTCGGCCGTGTTTTTTTTCCGAATGACCCCAAAATGACTCGTTCCCATCTACATGTCAATGTCAATGCCCAAGACAAATTTCATAATGATCCGACCAAAGGTACAACTTGTAGCCCGTGCTAAAGGAAATTGTTAACGAATCACACACACACACGGACGACGGATACCAAGCCATGGCAATAGCTCAAACTTTTACAAAGTAAAGTTGAGCTAAAAACAAAAAGAATCACTTAGAGAAACTAAATTGAAAAACAAAAATAATCTTTTAAGGAAATTTCGAAAGAAAATAAAAACATTATTTGATAATAAAGATACTTTCCAGAGAAGATGAGGACTAAGCAGAATGAGGTCACAAGAAGGTGAATTTAGTGATGCTAGCCCACTGTGTGGGACAGTGTCACTAAATTCTACATCTAGGCCATACTAGGGACCTCATTCTGCAAATGTCCAGCACCATATTTTAAAGCCTGATTGTGGTTGATGTTAGAAACCCACTGAGAGCCCCAAACAAACAGAGCAGATAACCAGGCTCATCAGCAAATGCAAAACTTATGTTTGTTCCTCTTGATGCATTGGTCTGACCACTGCCATCACATACATAATGTACTTAAGGATTTTTTTTTTTACTTTTTTTTTATAATAGAATTTTATCAGTTACAAACTTACAATTCAATCTGAGAAAATTAAATATCCATATTCAAATGACAATTGACTGGATCCAGATTACCCAGAAAATGTCTGGTATATGAATAATGCAAAATATTCCACCAGCTATCCAGGACATAACTGAAAGCACATGCTGTTGTACACTCATATCTGTAACTTCAACTTGTAATAAATATTTTCTTTTGAACACTTTTGTTTGAGTTTGAAGCATCTACACTTGTCGGATGTCAAATAAGAAAGCATGATGGGCTGTAAGTTTTGGCTGTTTTTTTTCCTGGATTTTTTCTATTTCGATATTTTAATATAGCATGCATGCATCTGTAATTCTCAGCGGCCATGTTTTTTTTCTTCCGAATGACCCCAAAATGACTCGTTCCCAACAGTTACGTCCCATCTACATGCCAATGCCCAAGACAAATTTCATAATGATCTGACCAAAGGTACAACCTGTAGCCCGTGCTAATGGAAATTGTTGACGAATCACGCACACACACACGGACGACGGATACGAAGCCATGGCAATAGCTCAAGCTTTTTACAAAGTAAAGTTGAGCTAAAAACAAAAAGAATCACTTAGAGAAACTAACTTGAAAAACAAAAATAATCTTTTAGAGAAATTAAAGAAAATAAAAACATTATTTGATAATAAAGATACTTTCCAGAGAAGATGAGGCCTAAGCAGAATGAGGTCCCAAGAAGGTGAATTTAGTGATGCTAGCCCACTGTGTGGGACAGTGTCACTAAATTCTACATCTAGGCCATACTAGGGACCTCATTCTGCAAATGTCCAGCACCATATTTTAAAGCCTGATTGTGGTTGATGTTAGAAACCCACTGAGAGCCCCAAACAAACAGAGCAGATAACCAGGCTCATCAGCAAATGCAAAACTTAGTTTGTTCCTCTTGATGCATTGGTCTGACCACTGCCATCACATACAGAATGTACTTAAGATTTTTTTTTTACATTTTTTTTATAATAGAATTTTATCAGATACAATTCAATCTGAGAAAATTAAATATCCGTATTCAAATGACAATTGACTGGATCCATGTTACCCAGAAAATGTCTGGTATATGAATAATGCAAAATAGTCCACCATAATATCTTATGCTGCTATCCAGGACATAACTGAAAGCACATGCTGTTGTACACTCATATCTGTAACTTCAACTTGTAATAAATATTTTCTTTTGAACACTTTTGTTTGAGTTTGAAGCATCTACACTTGTCGGATGTCAAACAAGAAAGCATGATGGGCTGCAAGTTTTGGCTGTTTTTTTTCTGGATTTTTTCTATTTCGATATTTTAATATAGCGTGCATGCATCTGTAATCCTCAGCATGAGCATAGATGGCGCAACATGCAGCTTGGCTCAACCAAGCCTTTAAATAGTGTGTCTGTCATTTGCATAATGAGGTTCACAGAGGGTGAATTTAGTGATGCTACCCCGCATAGCTGAGATGTAAGCAGAATGATGTCCCCAGAGGGTGAATTTGGTGATGGTAGCCTGCTATGCAGGGTAGCATCACTAAATTCACCCTCTGGGGACCTCATTCTGCAAATGACAGACACACTATTTCAAGGCTTGGGCTCAACATTGAAAAGTTTGTTTATTCCATGATCCTGCCCTTATTCCATTCAATAAACCCATTCTATAAATTGTGATATTAAACATTCGTTTAATAACAGGAAATAGTACCAGGTGACATTTGACTTCCGGTTTGTCGTCTGTTTTCATTCCGTATGTCACGTTTAAAAAATAATATGGATTCCAATATTTTTTCCAACAAACTATAATGAAAGAAGAGTTTGAAAAGTTATGTCATTAAATATACGCCATTAAATACGCCAGAGTCCTTGTTTATCTGGGACTATTTCTTTACACTGACAAACAACGCATAGTTATCTAAAACGTCATCGCATGCATTATAGAAGCATTTTTTTAGTTTCCCGTCCCATTTGTTTATTTAAGTATGTTTTGTCGAGGTTTTGGATCATGTAATAAATAGAATATACAACTCGTCCCCAGTTTATAGCGGAATTTACAACACTCGTCCAGTAAATTAGGTATGAACCTCGCCAAAGTCCCGGTACAGACCTAATTTAGTGGACTCGTTTTGTAAATTCCACTATAGACTGGGGACGAGTTGTAGATCCTCTATATCTGTAAGGACCTACTGTAGATGAATACAATGACCAACTTTGTAAGAATAGATACATTGTTGATTACATTAGAAACTCAATGTTACGTTGAAAAAAAAAGATAACCACATAACCTACCTGGAACACATGTCCAGCGATCGTCAGTGAGCAGATACCCTTTCAGACAGTAACAGTTGTAGGTTCCGTGTTTGTTTTCACAATACTGTTCACATAAGTCTGCATAAAGCACACACTCATCTATGTCTATATACAGATAATAATACAAATTAGTAACTTCGATGGCATTCCCCTAAACCTGAACGGAAATGAAATGGTATATATTTATATCAGGCTATACTACCTTACTCATATTATATTCGCGCAGTACTATCTTTTGCTCAGCTATAAATTCATGAACTTTGCATTCATGCACCCTGATTAACATATTCAAAACTGAAACAAATATTTACGTAAAACTCATATCCGATGACAAGCATGCAGTTATGGTTCAAAATAAGAAATTAATATTTAGCTGTGAAAGTATTTCTACTGCACTGATCTGATAATAACTAGAAATCTGGATAGTTTTTGCCATCATTGACAAGGAATTGAAGTATGTAAATTGACCTCAGTGACTATCAATAGGCTTCTTACTTCAGAATTTCCTAAATAATCGATTCCTTAACCACAGCAGAATTATGGGTAATTTTTCAGGATTTAGTAGGAAATTTCTCAGTGAGAGCTTTCCAATGAATGGCAACAAGCCATATTTCCGACTAAATCCTGAAAAGTTACCCATAATTCTGCTGTGGTTAAGGAGTCGATTACTTAGGGCATTACTGTACATGTACCTGCATGAAATTCCATGCTGTGTATATCGATTAATTAATACACACACCACTTTATTTTTTTTACTTTTGTTCGCTAACATTGAAAAAATATACTAAATTTCCGATCAGGTGCACAGATATTAATCTTACATTAAAAAAATGAAATAATTTGCGAACCCGCTATACATGAGTATGTATTAATTAGTAGATGAATGACATACACCGGGGTCCAAAAATGTATATAAGTGTAGATACCATCATAAAATATGGCTTGTAGCCATTCATTGGAAAGCTCTCACTGAGAGCTTTCCGTTGAATGGCAACAAGCCATATTTCTGACTAAATCCTGAAAAATTACCCATAATTATGTTGTGGTTAAGGAGTCAATTATTTAGGGCATTACTGTATCAATGATGCTTTAGTATAGAAAAGGTTAATAATAACGACCAACTTTAAGACTAGTATAGAATGAATCTTTCCTTAGATGACAATTGTGTAATGTGCCAACAAGCCTGAGTTTAGTGCCTGTCATTTGCAGAATGAGGTCCCCAGAGGGTGAATTCAGCATAGCGGGCTAGCATCAACAAATTACTGTACATTGTGATAATGTTACATTGGATTAAAGTGATGTGAAACACTCCAGTGGGGTGATAAAATTGAAATGGAGAATAATCTTGCTCAAAGCAGTAATTTTACAAATATTATATCCAAATTGACAACAAACATTGTCATGCATACATATTAATTAAATACAGTGACTCTTGATGGCGAAATCGTTTTCGTTAGCATATTGCAGAGAGTTATCGCATCCGGATTCGAGAAGTAAATATTTACGATTTCGCATAGTTCAGACGATGTTTTCTATGGAGTGGTATTAGGTCGATTTGTTTGAAATTTTTGGCAATGTTAGTAGAATGCTATATTCCTCCATTGACATAGCGCCTGCATACTAACTTATTAGTTTCATTGAGCTAAATTAGTACACAGTATGTCTTTAACACTTAATCATGAAAAGTCATTAATCACATCCAAATATATTTTTTTTTAATTCGGTAATAAACACCTGCATGCTGGGAAATTTTGGTCATAAAAGGAAGGAATAAAAACATGCCTGTTGTGTAAAAAATAAATAAAAAACCATTAACAAAAAAGGTGTTTGAGAAACATATAATCAGCTTTGAGTGGCCGTATTAATATTTTGACAGTAAGTGTAAATGTGACTAAGTTTTGAAAGTAGATGTAATTGTAATCTATTAATTGATTAGTGATTGACCCTTGAACCATCCGTGTTACCTTCACATGCCCCACCATCCGACTTCCGTGCATATCCTGACACACACAGACATGTGTAGCTGCCTATTGTGTTTGAACAGACCTCTGTGATGAAATCGCATGCATCCAATATCGAACCTGTACACTCATCTATATCTGAAGATTAAGAAGACACAACATTGATTTACTGAATGTTCTAAAAGAATACATTACAAAGGTCCATTATTCTGTGTATGCTTGTTCATATGACAGATCATGAGGCATTTTATTTATTATTACTTGGTTTACAGATTTTAACTCTCTTAGAGCTCTTCCATCAATGTATCACATTATTACAAGCAATATATTTGAAAAATTATCAAGGAAATATGGGTTGATACAAAAATAGGACTTGGCACTGGAAGGGTTAAGGGTGGATACACACATGCATGTAATCTCTGTAAATGTCGTGTATTTGTCGTTTTACATGGATCATACAGACCATGTAATATGTGTCCGCTGACAACCCAATCATTGCGGCTATGTTTGACCACAGTGAGCCAAGCTCTGAACGTGCAGAGATCCGTTGACTGAACGAAGTCGTCAGGCCGCTTAAAATAATTGTTCGCGCAATATTATAACCAAAATGTTGGACTTTCTGTTTAAATCATTGTCAGTCTTCTCTTGAGTTTTATACCAGTGATGGTCTCAGGATTTCCCCAAACGCAGGGGCTATGATCTCCAGCATCGGGGCGGCAATATTATCAGGATTTCCCTGACGCATGGGGTTATATATGATCCCCGACTTGGGGCTACATATGATCCCGAAAGCTACAAGGCGGGTTGGCTAACTCTGAGCTATTTAAGTAAAACGTATTATATTGTGCCTTCTTGCCCAGATTATTCCGACCGATAAATTCAACTAAGACCCTTAGCGATTTGAAGCTTTCGAAACCCCACGCCAAACAAGCATCATGGTCGAAAATGTTCTATATCAAGCCTGTATACGCCAGGTGTGTCGCTTCTGGTGTTCGTGCATTAATAAAATGCCAGATATCACACGGACTTTACTAATTTCCACATCCGTAAGAGAATACATGTTTTGGACTGGCCTTAAATGTCCTGATAGCAGACAGTTTGACTTCGCTTATCATAACTCACTTGTCTGGCCTGTTGTCAATGAACTGCTCGCGCACAGGTGATTAATGTTGTCAATTATTGGTGTGGCCATGTAAAATACATGCATTTTACATACAGAGATTACATGCATGTGTGTATCCACCCTAAGCCCCAAGGCAGGGGAGGTGGGAGGAAAACAAATAAAAATAAAATCTGTATAATTGTTTTAGAAGGGTTTCTGCTGGCATGATCCTTGCTCAATTTTATCGACTGATTTCAATTCAGATAGTTTTCTTCCTTACGTATTTACATACTATTACTGGGTCTGTAGTGTATTATACTCATAGCATTGCTTCACTGTTGAATTGATTATGTTGTATATTTTATGCAAACATTAACTTTTATCTCATTGATATATATTTTTTGTATGTGTTAATATTAATATTCCCATCGGCGAGAATAAAAAAAAAACAATACAAATAAATCTTGATTATGAAATAATCAATTTTATATTCTAAGCCATCGAATCAATATAGAATGGTGGTTCCACTTTAAAGGCATGACGTTTTATGTACGGACATGCGCAGTCTATTACTACTCCATTTTACTTGGGAATATAAAAAACAAATTGTTTTGTGCCAACATAATTCCCATATTTCTTTGATTATCAGGATTCATTTTCCCCACCCTCCCTCCCCAATATTATGTTAGCAGCTTGAGATTTATGTTTCATCTCACACTAATCAGTCTCTTGAAGTTCACAACTTTTTATTATGGCTATATATACGTTACCATTATTATTAATGCAAGAGCTAGGTTATTGATGCTCGGTATGTTTATGGAGCATAGTTATATACCAGCAGGTGGGAGAGCGGTTATTGGCCTCCACCTTCTTGACAATATATTTTGTTTAAGTTGACAATTGGTTGTTTAAGTTTATAATAATAAACAGCCCATTTGAATCTGAACTACAGTGTTTGTTGTCAATGAACAAGCTCATCCTCTGAGTTCCCCTCTTGTCCCTATATATAGGCATATGAGATTCTGAAGAACATAATTTTTTTTTTTTGTTGACAAACAGCATTTTTTTGGGTAGGGAAATCCGTAAACCAAGTAATAAAAAATAAAATGCCTGATACACTATAAGGATTCAATTGTGGTATGTTCTGATGCATCATCCGATTTGATACCCAAAAACCAATATTTAGCTGTTTTCTGCACTTATCCCTTTCATGACAGGAGCTGCGCTGGTGCAGCATTAAAGATCCTGTTCCAGTGAATTCTTTTATAAATGTGAGTCACCCATAGGGAGCCTCTCATATATAAGAGAATGCACTGACTTACAAGGTCAAGGTAAATATTGTTAGGCCAATGTATTATCTTATATAAGCGAGGCTCCCTATGGGAGACTCGCATATATAAGAAAATTCATTGGCACAGGGTTTTCACAAAATTTCAGAAAGCTCCAGTCATGGAACTATTGAAATTTCCCTTATCAAATAACAAATAACAACTTGCTCAAAGGATATTGTATCAACATATATCACATAATTAGCACTTAAATCTGGCCTCATATTTTGTAGTAAGACACACATGTATTATCGGCATGCACAGTGATGCAAGAACTTAGCGCAATGACATCGATGACAAACCGGAAATTTATTATGTTAATTAGAATATACTAATGATATTCAATATGCAGTAAGACTACTTAGTGTTGCCTGTGAGATAAACATGGGTGATAAGGGTTTCAACATGACGAGACAGATTCAAAATGGAATTATATTTTTTCTTGAATGTGTCTTTACTTCCTCTTTGGTTGTGATAAGGAAATCTATATTAATTTTGTTTAACACCAGCCATTTAAGATCGTTTTTCCTTGCGAAAATGTTATGTGTGATAAAAAAGATCTCAAATTTGTTGCAACTCTATACAAAATTTATTAACTTCGTCCACTAAATTTGAATCGAACTTCGCTAAAGCTCAACTCGAATCAAATTTAGTACACTCGGTAAATAAATTTTGTATAGAATTGTTTATTAGAGATCATCCATATTCACCTAAAATAATATCTGCTTCTCGAGGTGTCCAAATTTTAGGTGATTTTATTGATTTGATACCTCTTTGACTGACCCAACAACTACGAATAGAATAAGATATGTACAATTCATAACAATAATGACACAAGTGTATACTATTTATAGTTTTATTATTTAAGAAACAACTGGGGGAAAAAATAAAAGCACAAATGTGCTTGAGTGAGATCTCTCCTATTCTACAGGATAGAAATACATGATTGTATTCACTTCCAAATGCTCAAAAATGCGGGTGGGCTTATCTACGAGGACCACCCCATGTTTTATTTAAGGTAAAAAAAAAACCAGACCGGGCTTATCTTCAAGGAAGTGCTTACTGACGGGTGTATACAGTATATTTGTTACTGTTTTTTTTGCTAATTATAGTTTGAATGACAAATTTGGTATGAGTTTCCAGCTGTGCCGAACAGGAAAGCCGTCCATACCTTGGACATACAGTAATGCCCTAAATAATCGACCCCTAAACCACAGCAGAATTATCGGAAATTTTTCAGGATTTACTTGGAAATATGGCTTGCTGCCATTCATTGGAAAGCTCTCAGTGAGAATGGGTCATATACTTCGGACATTAATGTAGTGGCCCCCATCAGTCAGTGTCCACTAAGAGTATAAGGTACACATTTATCCCTTTCAGCGCCAAGTCCGATTTTTGTATCAACCCATATTTCCTTGATCATTTTTCAAATTTATTGATTATAATAATGTGATACATTTATGGAAAGAGCTCTAAGAGCTATTTCCATCAATATATCACATTATTATAATCAATAAAATTGAAAAATGATCAAGTAAATATGGGTTGATACAAAAATCGGTTGAGGGTTAAAGAGATGTGAAACACTCCGCTGAAGTGTTCAGAATGCCATAGTGCACAATTGGTTATTTAGATAATAAGTTCAATAAACAACCTATGGTTGAATTTATTATCTGAACATTTTCTGTAGGATAACTACTTACAGTAATGCCCTAAATAATCAACTCCTTAACCACAGTAGAATTATGGGTAACTATTCAGGATTTAGTTGGAAATATGGCTTGTTGCAATTCATCGGAAAGCTCTCAGTGAGAGCTTTCCGATGAATGGCAACAAGCCATATTTCGGACTAAATCCTGAAAAATTACCCACAATTCTGCTGTGGTTAAGGAGTCGATTACTGTATCAATGATGCTTTAGTATAGAAAAGGTTAATAATAACGACCAACTTTAAGACTAGTATAGAATGAATCTTTCCTTAGATGACAATTGTGTAATGTGCCAACAAGCCTGAGTTTAGTGCCTGTCATTTGCAGAATGAGGTCCCCAGAGGGTGAATTCAGCATAGCGAGCTAGCATCAACAAATTCTCCCACTGGAGACCTCATTCTGATAAGGCCTCATCTTCTGGAACGTAGCTGCTATAGTCTCATTTTTTGTTTGTTACTTTTTCCCTTCTGTGAAGTTTCTATATCCCCTAATTTGCAGAACTAAAATTAATAATTGAGGTGACTAATGGGTGAGCATCGCCAATTTCAACTGGGGAACTTCATTCTGATCCTAGGTACTCCATAGCAGTTGAGGCCTGAAACGAATGAGGTCCCTGGAGGGCGTATTTGGTGATGCTAGCTCGCTGTGTGGGTTAGCAGAACTAAATTCACCCTCTGGGGACCTCATTCTGCAAATGACAGACACACTATTATCAGGATTGATGCTGAATTAAACCTTGAGTGAAATGTGACAAGTAAAACAAACTATCCTAAAGAACTAAGCTGCGAGAAAAGATACCAAATGATAACAAACATTTGACAATAATTACTGAAAATAGAGGGATTATAATGAATATAGAATAAGAAATGCCAAGACAATTTGTGTCAGACTCAACTATCAACTAAAAGTTTGAAAGATCTGACTCACTTGAATCACACACTTTTGATTGAAATTTAGTGATAGTAAAAATTATGTAAATACACCTCTCTATTTCTATTTCTTTGCTGCAGTAAATACAGTAATGCCCTAAATAAACCACTCCTTAACCAAAGCAGAATTATGGGTAACTGTTCAAAATTTAGTCGGAAATATGTCCTGTTGCCATTCATCGGAAAGCTCTCAGTGAGAGCTGTATACTATGGAATGCAAGCAAATCAACATTAATTTCTTAACCCTTTCATGATGGGAGCTTCCTGATTTTTAGCGAAAACCCTGTGCCAATGCACTCTCTTATATGTGCGAGTTGAAAATAGGTCGGTTCGCATATATAAGAGAATGCATTGACCCAACAAATTTTATAACATTTTTAATTATTGGTAAAAAATGTAAAAAAAATTGGAAAAAATGATACTGAATTGGTAATGAATGTGAGAAATTAAGATAAAAAATTGTCAAAGAATGTTAGAAAAAATTAAAAAAAATTTATAAAGAATGTAAGAAAAAATGACAAATGTTAAAGAATGTAAGAACAAATGATAAAAATGACAAAATTGTTAAAGAATATACGACAAAATGATACAATTGTTACAGAATGTAAGATAATACTATAAAAAATGATAAAAATTGTTAAAGAATGTAAGAGAAAATGATTAAAAAAATGATAAAAATTATTAAAGAATAGAACAAAAATTGATAAAAAAAAAATGATAAAAAATTGTTTTAGGCCAATGCATTCTCTTGTATATGCGAGGCGACATATGGTCGACTAGAATATATAAGATAATGCATTGGCACAGACACAGGGTCTTTATAATGTTGCGCCAGCGCAGCTCACATCATGAAAGGATTAAGAATATTAGCTATATAACATACCTTGACATTTTCCATCAGTATCCTTATAGAAACCTTCAAAGCACTCACAAGTGTATGAACCTGGAGTATCTACACATTCTTTGTCAACATCACAGAGCGTCGAACTGGCATCACATTCTTTAATATTTTCACTGCAGGTAGTTCCTTTCCACCCAGGTTGACACACACACCCTCTGACTGGATCACAGCCAGTGGAGTGATCAGTGCATGTACATGACTGTTGGCAGCCATCTCCATATGTTAAAGGCCTACACGCTGTAGACAGAAAAAGTTCAAACTTCAGCCCGAATTATTCACCCTAAAGCTTAAGACTATATAATTATTTTTGATGTTTGTAAAACATATGTCAGATTTGTTTTACTATATTTGTGAGTAAAAGTCAAATATTAGTCCCAGTTTCCTTCGACATAAACCAGCTAGTGAAATCGGTTGGAATAATGCTGGTTTTATGTCGAAGTCCCAGTCGTGTGTATATCTTTCTATAGCAGACTCAGGGAGCAAATTAACTGGTATCGCATCGCAATTTGCTACCCAAATTTGGATAAAAGCTATGCAATTTGGTATGAATTTTATATGATTTGAGAACAATGCTATCTAATCATGTCAATGTGAGGTTATTTGCTAATCAAAATTTCACAAGTAATTTGCTTCCTGAGCAGACTTAACGCCCAGATCCAGTAGCAGAATTGTTTGTCGCTTTTAATCGCTTTTACCCTACAAATCAATACATGATGTTATATACATCAGGGAGAGAGTGACATTTTACAATCATAATGATGTATTAAACTATAAGTTTCATGTTAAATTGTGTATAGAATATGCCGCATAATTATGATTAACCTTGGGTTGTTAACATATAATACACACTGTCACTTCGCGAAGTCAAATCAGTTCGTATTTATGTAAGCATTGTGATAATATATATTTCTAAGTTCAGTTGGCAACTCTTGTGGAGTTATATATTTTCTATGGAATAAATCAGTTATTATGTTTTCATTAACTTTTTACATCAAGATATATAGAGAATACCTACGGGTTTTGGTTGAATACCCGGATTATCTCATGAGTGGGTTCAAGGAAATACAGAATTTCCACGAGCGGCTACAAGCCGCGAGTGGAAATTCTGTATTTCCTTGTACCCATGAATGAGATAATCCGGGTATTCAACCAAAACACGTAGGTGTTCTTTTTATTATATGCGCTAGTCGCTACGTTATAAACCGCCCCAAAATTGCTAGTTTTGTCCTACGGTTCACTTCAAATTGTTAGAAAGCTTCGACATTTGCATTTTGTTTACATTCCATCAATTGATTTGCTCACCACTGAATGACAAATATCGAACAAAACCGCCATAAGAAATAGTCCCCATTGTTTTATTCTGAAATGATGCGAGAAAATTAATATATACATAATTTAATGATAAGAATATATTAAAACAAATGAGTTAACATTATAACAATTAAATAACAGTTTTACCGTAAAAATCGATAATTAAAAAAATATTCCGGCTGTTATTGATACGCTTTGAAACTTAATGTGAGTCGCTGCTGTAAACCGGAAGTAATCTCCGAAAAAGTAATACTATTGTGTTATCCATCGAGTCGGTCAGTGTTATCCATCGAGTCGGTCCAGGCGATGGATATACCGCTCTACGCCACGGCAATTTCCCACTATTTAATGGGGAAGCATATAATAAAAATCATATACCCATGCACTCCCAGAAGACTGAACGTGTTATCCTACTCTCAAGATGTTATCCTACTCTCAGCCCTGCGTCATGACATCAATCATTGCATCAGTCTGTATCCTTGCGTGTTATTTTAACAGCAGATGATATTGTGTTCCTTTAGGTCTAACCGTGTGTTTCATTGTGGTCTGGGTCGTAACAAACTGGTATAGAAAATATAACAAACACAACAGTCAACTATTCTGAGCAGCTTACGGGTTTTCTCCTCTCGTGAGATGCAAGGATTATTTTCACTCGGCTTGCGCCTCGCAAAAATAATCCTCTACATTTCACTTGAGAAAAACTGTAGGCTACTCAGAACAGTTAACTATTGTCCATTTATACTGTCACTATTGCGACATTTTATTAATTACAGTAATTGGGGATTTTAGGTGAGCAGGTCAATAACACTAAATGCCGATATAGAAAGTCATATACACAGGACCTATTACAGCATTATCCCAAACGATTGCACTAGCTGGTTTACATCGAAGGAAACTTGGACTATCAAACATATGAAATACAATGTATGCAGTGGGTAATAGATGTACAGTAAAGCCCTAATTAATCGACTCCTTAACCACAGCAGAATTATGGGTAACTTACTGAGAGCTTTCTGATGAATGGCAACAAGCCATATTTCTGAGAGCTTTCCAATGAATGGCAACAAGTCATATTTCCGACTAAATCCTGAAAAGTTACCTATAATTCTGCTGTGGTTATGGAGTCGATTAATTAGGGCATTACTGTAGTGTGTCCTTCTGTTTAAAATACTAAAATACAACAAGAGCACGCCATCGGGGCGTGGCATAATACGTCCGTTTATGGAGTGGGGCATGTAGACAGAACCCATATTTGAACTTGATCTGTATACCAAATATGGTTCAGTTCACTTGATTCAATCTAAATTTATCATCCGGAAACCGCAAATCAGGTAAAATCTATGTCGAAAAAGGGACATAACTCAGTCAAAATCATGCGGACTAAACCCATATTCGAACTTGATCTGTAGTTTGGGGTGGTAAACTAATATACCAAATTTGGTTAAGTTCACTTAATTCAATCTAAAGTTATCATCCATAAACTGCAAATCAATTAAAATCTAAGTCGAAAAAGGGGCATAACTCAGTCAAAATCATGCGGACGAATCCCATGTTCGAACTTGATCTGTATTTTGGCGTGGTACACTAACATACTAAATTTGGTTCAGTTGACTCGATTCAATCTAAAGTTATCACCCGGAAACCAAAAGCGGACGGACGGATGACGGACGATGGACGGATGGACAACCCATTTACATAATACAACCGTTTTTTCAAACAGGCGTATAAAAATTAGTAGAAACAAATTTATGGTATGTTCAGAAATTTTCATTAAATACAATCTTCACTTATAAATCGGGATGGATATACACAGAAGGACATGAGTGTGAGAGCTGAGTTGTCAATACAGCAAGAGTGTCAGCAGAAGTGCCATATCGACAAACCCATTCACATATGTGTCGTTCTGTGTTTATTACACACCACCTGCCTTAGATTCCATAAATTGATGAGAAAAGACTTACAAATTTTATTCGGAAATATATAGGGCTTGTCTTATGTGTGATGATGCTTTTATAGTTCAAGTTTCATGGTTGATGAAAACGCCATTTATGCTGTGTGACGTCCGATTCCACACTGAGCCACTGGCAGGGCCTGATACAGGTTTTATTTGGGGACACCTCCCGATGACCAAAGGTCATCGTCGACTGCCGAAGGCAGGAACTGGGAAAGTGTGAGAGGGGTGGCCCCTCTCATTGGGGGTGGTCCGGGAATTTTTTTGAAATTTCAATGCTCTGAGAGTGATCTTGGGCATATCTGAAGGATGATTTTCATTTTTTAACCAAAGAGAATTTTATACTTTCAGTAGCTATTAATATGACCAGAGTCACTTAAGCTAGAAAACAAAATTCATTTAATACATGAACTCAATTTATATTTATACACAAAAGAAAAGACACAATGAACCAACATATTTATTTCAACTTACAAGATAACATTGTTTTTAACAGAATTAAACAAACACACATAATGATAACAGATTAATATATTATCACAATAATGTATAATATAATCTAATAATGTATAATATGCCCCACTGTATGTCATACTTTGAGATGACACAGATAGAATGAACAGTCCTGCAACATTTTGCATTATTTATTATTTCTAGGTTTGTAGTTAAATACTCTCAAAATTATGTTGTGTTGTTCTATTTGTTTCCAATTGATATACCGGTATATGTTAGGGCCCTAGTAATTAGAACTAATCTCTACGTTAATTATTCATTTGGTATTATGAGATCCCACCTGATAACCAGGTTGATTTGATCAAATTGTCACTGTTCCTATACTGTATTGTGTAATTTCGCTTTAATTTGATTGAAATACTAAAGTCTGAATGCTGAATGGTAACAAACATGAACTATTTGAAGTTTTCACAGATGAAAACTAGATAGAACCAAACATACTTTACAGTATGATTCCAACTGTTAAACTTAAATCTTTTTGTAAACTTAAATGTCTTATGCCAATATATATAAATACATAAATGCTGTGTATCTTGTTATAATATGAATTGGGACCTGAATTTTTTTTTTTAAATAAAAAAATTGCCTTCAATTTGTTTGGGCGCCCAAACTCAATGTCCCCAAACCAGGTATACGGGAGTCGAAAACGGGCTGGGTCAGGCCCTGACTGGTGGCAATTCTCAGCTTGAATACCTGACTCGTATTTAAATTCGCGCAGTACTGTTTTTCGCGCACCAATCGGTGCGCGAATTGAAAACTGATCGAAAAATAATATGACTTCTGAGTTTAAACTAATTAACCACAGCAAAATAAGACCGTGGGTTATGTTGATGAGTAGCACACATTACGAAAGGTTGGACACTGAATAGACAATTACGCCTATATGTGCGTCGACCTACATGTATATTCACATTCGGTCAACCAATATCAAAAATTTGAAACCATTACTCAATGCCGAGAGACGTACAAATCATGGTAACATCGATGATGTTGAAATGCTTATAAGAAATACCCCTATTCTATATCACATGTACATGAAAGCACGCCACTTATTCACCACTCTGGGGTGACACCGTGACCATATTCAGTCTGAGTTAGTTATGTCATCACAATCCGCCGCCAAATGTTAATATTTCTGAAGTCAATTGCCTTCTCGGTGGTGGTTTTCTGTTTTCGAGTTCAATTCGTTGATTTCCATGCAGTCCATAGATGTTTCAATATCAGAATAATTATTTGTATCATATATAAACACCCACCATCGGAACAAAATGGTGATGCAGGTGTGGTCTACATGATGTAAATCTGCTGTGGTCGTGTTTAATATATACATATATCTTCAGAAATGAATAAGAACTGAAACTGTCATAAGATCCATGATATTACAATATTTCTGTCAGTTTTGAATTCGCGCAGATAGGTGTTCAAATTTAAAATGCGCGCATTCAAAACTGAGTGAAAAATAGTACTGCGTGAATTTAAATACGAGTAAGGTATGTAATTTTATATACAAGAATCAAAAGAAGGAAAATAGGTTCACAAAAATATAGATTGAAATTCTCAACACATCTTTAAAATTGATCAATAAATACATGTTATCGCAGCAGTGAATTGATCTGGGTGAAGTATCACATCAAGTTGAAGAGGTCAGGTCGCTGGATCAAACGAACTGCTGCAGGCGTCGAGTTTAATCCAGCGATCTGACCTTTTCAACGAGATGTGATGCAAAGCCCATATCAATTCACTGAAGCAATAACATGTTTATTATATGACAAGCTTTTTTATTTAAAAAGCACAATTTCTGTCATTAATTATGAAATGAAACCACATGTAGGCCACTAGCTAATAACGAAAATAAAGAAGGAACTGTTTTTGTATAATAAATAATCCTGTTTTTTACGGACATGCGCAGTATGCGAGATAGAGAAGGGTGGTATGACATCGGATCAAACTGTAGCTGATCCGATGGTTGAGAAATGGTCGCTTTACTATGGTAGTATTGGGGAAAGAAAAACATAGTCATATAATAAATAATATTAAGCTAGGTAAGCAATTGTAACTTACTTTCACAAGAAACTTTATCACTGCCGAGATAGAACCCGGATACACATGAACAAGTAAAGCTGCCTACAGAGTTATTACAATTCTGGGCACAAGTTTTACTATCACATTCATTGAGGTCTGAAAAAAAGAAATAGAGAAACATCATTAGTATGCATGGTATCATTGTTTACCTCCATTTTTTTTGGATTCTGTTGAAATTTGGCCGAATTATCCTGAATTATCAAGAATTAAAGATAGTGTATCTCTTTGGCCAGGCCACAATTACAACAACCTTTTATAAAATCTGATTTCAAGAGTGAAATCCTTGTGTCGAGTAAAATACAGATAAAACTGATGATTGATTTTTCTTAGGTAAATGCATAATAAATCAGTTTATTTCCAATGCAGTCAAATGCAATTCATGGTCAAATCTGTTAGCAGGATCCGCGCTGGACCAAAATTACTTTTGCCAAATGAAAATATTTTTTGCAAAATTCTATTAGAATTTGCCAAATGTTATCCCTGATAGTATCATTTTCTGCAACACTGATTGAGTTTTATGTTTCGACACTTGCGGTTTCAACGACATTTGATATCGAGAGGAAAGCAGTTGGTTAATAATTATGCTCGCATGCGTATCTATTGTGGTTTATCAGACACCAATAAACCAATCACCGAACAATAAAATGGTAGAAGAGTTGCTTCATCAGGACATATCACAAAAGGATTAGCTATATAAGCACCAGCATCACACTAAATACTGGTAATCCCTCCACCCATCGATACTAATGCTATCAGATTAACTGAAATTAAAAAGTGAAATGAAAATATTTTTGGCAAATGTTAATTATCTACTACATGTATATATTTTGAGAACTCCATATATCTCATATATATTTTGAAGACCTCTGTCTGTCTGTATGTTTGTATGTTTGTCATTTATACAAATCTACGATTCTCGACCGATCGGGACGAAACTTGGTACGTGTGTGTAGTTTGACCAGGCGGTGGACGTTGTCGTATTGGCGAGCCCGTGCGGCGCCCACTTCGCGCATGCGCAGACGAGATCTCGGAAATGGGTGGAGCTATCGACTTGAAATTTGGTATGTGAATGTATCTTGCCCGGGATATCATATATATTTTGAAGACCTCTGTTTGTATGTATGTTTGTATGTTTGTCATTTATACAAATCTACGATGCTAGACCGATCGGGACGAAACTTGGTACGTTTGTGTAGTTTGACCAGGCGGTGGACGTTGCCGTATTGGCGAGCCCGTGCGGCGCCCGTGCAGCGCATGCACAGACGAGACCTCGGAAACGGGTGGAGCTATCGAACTGAAATTTGCTATGTGAATGTATCTTGCCCCGGATACGAATTTTATCAGGTCGCCGAGCCCGTGAGACGCCAGCTTCGCGCATGCGCAGACCAGATCTCGAAAACGGTTGGAGCTATCGACTTGAAATTTGGTTTTCAGACCAGATCTCGGAAACGGTTGGAGCTATCGACTTGAAATTTGGTTTTTGAATAGCCCGGACAACGTCGGGCTCATCGGCTAGTCTCATATATATTTTGAAGACCTCTGTTTGTCTGTCTGTCTGTATGTCTCTCTGTCATTTATACAAATCTAAGATTCTCGACCGATCTGGACGATACTTGGTACGTGTGTGTAGTTTGACCAGGCGGTCGTCGTTGTCGTATTGGCGAGCCCGTGTGGCGCCTGTTTCGCGCATGCGCAGACGAGATCTCGGAAACGGGTGGAGCTATCGACTTGAAATTTGGTAAGTGTGTGTAGTTTGACCAGGCGGTCGTCGTTGTCGTATTGGCGAGCCCGTGCAACGCCCGTGCAGCGCATGCGCAGACGAGATCTCGGAAATGGGTGGAGCTATCGACTTGAAATTTGCTATGTGAATGTATCTTGCCACGGATACGAATATTATCGGGTCGCCGAGCCCGTGTGACGCAAGCTTCGCGCATGCGCAGACCAGATCTCGGAAACGGGTGGAGCTATCGACTTGAAATTTCGTGTGTGAATGTATCTTGCCCCGGATACGAATTTTATCGGGTCGCCGAGACCGTACGACGCAAGCTTCGCGCATGCGCATACCAGATCTCGAAAACAGGTGGAGCTATCGACTTGAAATTTGGTTTTTGAATAGCCCGGACAACGTCGGGCTCATCGGCTAGTATATATATCTATTATATATTTTGGAAGATCTGTGTGTGTGTTCGCGATGGACTCGAACACGGCTGGACCGATTTCGACCAAACTTGGTACGGACACGTAATTCGACCCGGGAACGAACATGGGCCTATTGATTTTCAGATCCGAGGTCAACTTTTCACGTGCCGAGGTCAAATATGTTTTTACGCTGTGTTACGGGACTTTCATTTGAGTTCGGTGCTTACAAATCGATTCGAAACAGCGCGAATAATAAAATGCCAGTCATAATAATGAAAACTGAGAATCTTTCGTGTTTCCTCTTTCCAACGATATATAATGCGTATGTATCCGCTTTAGTTATCTTCCTCAATTATCAAGAAGAAGTGGTACTATCTTCCATCAGGATAAAAACAATGCGTAACTTCTATGACGTCGTTAGAGGTCATAACGTTAGATCACGTTAACGCTTAACCGGCCGATGCATTTAACTGTTTCAGACGTCTTGGCGATATCTCGGGCACCGATGTAAATTTATCTTTACGTTGAAACTTGATAATTAATGAGCGTGTGTATATGAGGCGCGTTTATATACTTGAGTGGAAATCAAATCGGGTTAAACTGGCGGAATTTTACGGACGAAATTTGATGCATAGGGTATCTCGATATCCGCTGGGCCGATTTCCCGGTATCCGCTGGGCCGATTTCCACCATTTTTGGGGGTGTTGGTGTTTGACCCCACCTGACCTTGACCTTCAAAATGGTCAATTCAAGGTCAAACCCCGGATGAAGTCGGGTCACCTTCTAGTATATATATATATATATATATATATATATAAGGCTGTTTTCAGCATTAAGCAGACATGACCCTATTACCATCATTAGGCAGACATATACAAAAAACTTTTAAACCGCTCAATTTTAAACACTCTTTCTCTAGTTTTATTCTAAATGTGACCACCAAGGTGTGATCAATGGGAATTTGTGATTCCTCAAGTAATATGAAATATACAAATTCTCAGGTCTGTTTAATTCTAAGAGGACCATTGACCATCATTAGGCAGACTGTGACATTATGCAGACCAAACCCGGTCTGCCTACTTTGTGCATGTCAGTCACAACTAGTTATGTTGTGCTTTAATTCTTAACATCTCTCCTTGTTCAACCGATTTAGGTTGTCTTTTGTCTATAAAATGATGGGATTGAACAAAAAAATTTGTTAAAGGCATTTCAGCCCCGTTAGTTTTGAGACATGTATATTCTGTCGATATATAATTTCATCATTGTGCGGTCGAAACACCCACAGCGGTCTTGAAAAAATAAACTTTTCTGGTTTTTGCATTTTTATGTATAGGATGCAGCAAAAAAGAAGATAACAGGTCAAATGTCATTAAAACATCGAAAAATCTGGTGTATACATCGACATTTAGTACAAATTTCGGGATTCAAAAAAGACCGCACAATGATGAAACTGTATATTGATCGAATATACATGTCTCAAACTTATCGGGGCGGAAATGCCTTTTTCAACAATTTTTTCAATCCCATCATTTTATAAACAAAAGACAACCTAAATCCGTTGAACAAGGAGAGGTGTTAACAATTAAATCGCAAGATAACTAGTTGTGACTGGCATGCAAAATTTAGGCAGACCCGATTTCGTCTGCATAAATTCGCGGTCTGCCTAATGATGGTCAATGGTCCGCCTAATGCTTACTCTACATAGCTACATAGCTATATATATATATATATATATATATATATATATATATATATATATATATATATATAAACGCTACAGACTCGAAAACGGCTGGACCGATTGAGCCCAAACTCCCTATCTAAGGGTAAGAAACCACGGAAAGTGTCGTCGGACCGCTTCTGAGAATGTCCGAGCACTCCTTCTCCATTCCCACTGCCGCCGTCCTTGGAATTGTGGGGTTAATCGCATGATAAGTAAAGAGCGTTCGTATCCGCAGTGTCGTTGATAAAGAGCGTTTTTATACACGACGAGTATAAATACGGCTCATTCGACCGTCTCGAAATGAAATTTCGTACTTAGGGGTTCCAAGGAACGGGGAAGATTTTCATCGGGTCAGTTTTTCCGCGCGAGGTGACCTTGACCTTGAAACGGCTACCCACAAATGATATATATGTGTGTGTCAAATCGGGTAAAACTGGCGGATTTCGACGAAATTTTATACCTAGGGATACTTTTGTCCGGGGGTGTTTTGGACGGGTCAAATCTTGAACACGACATGACCTTGACTTTCAAAATTGTCAATTCAAGGTCAAATTGGGTAAAAATGGCGGATTTCGACGAAATTTGATACCTAGGTAGGTGCAACACACGTGTCGCGGAAGCTGTTGCAATTGCTTTTTCAAACAAAGCCATGGGACGGACCACACCAGGTGTACTTTTGTCTGGGGAGTGTATTGGACGGGTCAAATCGTTATCAGGACCTGACCTTGACCTTCAAAATGGTGAATTCAAGGTCAAATTGGGTCCAATTTTGCATGCGCCCGTGTCCTTGCTCATATACGCTCACACACGGTACAATCGTTTCGACGATTCTACGACCAATTCCACGATTCTGCGGCTTGACAACCACGGTGCTACGGCAGTTCAACGATTCTGTGGCCTTAATATACGTGATATGTTATGACAAACTTAGATAATGGGGCCTTTTACTGAATTGGGACGATAAAAGTGGGCTTCTTCTTGTATGCATTGTGTAGAGTAGACTTTGCAGGTCCACTAGGTTGACTCACGGAATACATACGAAGATGCTATCAATACATAAAATGAGTCACAATCGGCTCGGTCAAGTCTGGCTAATCCGATCGGACCGCGAACCGATCGCAAAAAGTCGTTTCTTGGGCTACAAGGGGACATTCATAGTGCGAAAATTAACATCCAACGTAAGCTTTGATAAGCATAAATGTATTATTTGTCAAATTCGTACCTCCGTTGACGCAATATTCGATTAAACTACACACAGAAATGCAGTAACAGTGTCAACTATTTGACAACGCCCCGTTTCGACCATGACAACAACGATTGTGCGACTCGTTGAACGGTAATTTTCATTTGTATACGATGTATCTGTCACTGCATGATCGGACAGCTTAGTTATGCGTGTAAGCCCATGTATGCTGCATCAATAAATGTTTGGAACAGTACCTTCGTTGTACAATGCACATGTCCTGGATTCAATACAGTACTGTGTATTTACTGATCCCCACATGTGAAGGTATAGAGACCAAGTCACATAAGAGATTTGTCGCTAAACGAGCATTCTTTAATTTTTTGAACATGACAAAATGCCCGACTTACATGTACCTGAACATTTTCCTTCTTCGTGCACCTAGCGGCTTTGTAATTTTCGTAAAGTTGACTTGTTCATTCGAAAATGTCACCACTTACCCTACCATAACATGAGTTATTTTAGTCATATTCTGATTAGCAGGTAGGCCCTACATATAAAGATGTCCTCGAAAAAATATGGACCGTTTAGTTACTTTTATAAATGTGTTTGTATGAAAGTATTAGTTAAATTTTGTTATGGTTATCTGAAACTGAAAGTAATGAGCAACACTTTAAAATAAATAAAAATAAAAGGGATGGATGCCAGAAAATTTCAGTAAAAGCGTATACATACATAAAACAGTAGTACATTGGGTTGGTTGGTCCCGAAAGTAGCCAAAATAAAAATAATAACCTATAGGGATACGCTGATTTATGACCCCCTACCCCTGATCCCCCGGTTCGGACGCCAACTTGCCGGTATATTATTAACATGGGGTGTTTTGTTGCGGTAGTATTTTTAATTGGGTAAACTGGTGTGTGCATACTTCAAATGAGTTAAGAATTAATAGGAAATAAATGTCATAGAATTGTAATATCTGGAGGCAAATCTTGACTGCGCGAGGGAATTATATTTTAGATAACTAGATTTTGATCACAAATAAATAAATAATTATAGAATATCATTTTCACCGTTTATCTATTATATATTTTGGAAGATCTGTGTGTGTGTGTGTGTGTGTGTGTGTGTGTGATCGCGATGGACTCGAAAACGACCGAGCCGATTTCGATGAAACTTGGTATGTGGGGGTATTTTCGGCCGGGGGTGCCATGGGCCTATCAATTTTCAGATCCGAGGTAAAATTTTCACGTGCCGCGGTCAAATCTGTTTTTACGCTGTGTTACGGGACTTTCATTTGAGTTCGGTGCTTTTACAAATCGATTCGAAACAGCGCGAATAATAAAATGCCAGTCATAATAATGACACTGTGAGAATCTTTCGTGTTTCCTCTTTCCAACGATATATAATGCGTATGTATCCGTTTTAGTTATCTTCCTCAATTATCAAGAAGAAGTGGTACTATCTTCCATCGGGATAAAAACAATGCGTAACTTCTATGACGTCGTTAGAGGTCATAACGTTAGATCACGTTAACGCTTAACCGGCCGATGCATTTGACTGTTTCAGACGTCTTGGCGATATCTCGGGCACCGATGGTAATTTATCTTTACGTTGACACTTGATAATTAATGAGCGTGTGTTTATGAGGCGCGTTTATATACTTGAGTGGAAATCAAATCGGGTTAAACTGGCGGATTTTTACGGACGAAATTTGATGCATAGGGTATCTCGGTATCCGCTGGGCCGATTTCCCGGTATCCGCTGGGCCGATTTCCACCATTTTTGGGGTGTTGGTGTTTGACCCCACCTGACATTGACCTTCAAAATGGTCAATTCAAGGTCAAAGCCCGGACGAAGTCGGGTCACATTCTAGTATATATATATACCTGGATGTCAAAATATGGAATTATACTCAAAACAAAATATTAAGTTTCATGTGTGGAGTTAATTTCTAACATGAAGGCGACCATTCCCCACCATCGATACCACAACGCAACTGAGAATAAGACATGTTGGCCATAAGAAAATACCGAGGCATTGTAAGTCGGCTGCTAGTTAGGCGTACAGACAGACGGAAGGAAAGTTGGATAGGCGGAACATTTAAATCATGTAATGTGTGGTGCACATATATGGAAATTAAACCTGTACAGTATAGCAATATACGATTCGACATTACTTTATTTTCCACAGCTGGCTCCAAATAAAAGAGTCTTAATCTCGTAGCATTGAGGTCGTGTGATTCATATGCGTATTCATGTCTATAGCGAGCGTGACATTCATTAGAAAACGACTTCTCGTGAGCACAAGTTAATGAAATTTCAATTGCTGGTCTCACAATCGTCGTTGTTAAGGTCGACTACTCGGCGTTGTCAATTGAGTGCGATGATACCCCCACAAATATGGACACAGCGCCACCAAGAACAGAACTGATGTTAACATCAGTTGTGAAAAATTAATCAAAGACGTATGGCTATGTTATTATTTGGTTTCCACTCAATTTTATAGGACATCTATTATATATTTTGGAAGATCTGTCTGTCTGTCTGTGTGTCTGTGTGTCTGTTCGCGATGAACTCGAAAACGGCCGACCCGATTTCGATGAAACTTGGTATGTGGGGGTATTTTCGTCCGGGAACGGGCAAAGGCCTATTAATTTGCCCGTGCGACGTGACTTTGACCTTGAAATCGGATAATTTCAAGGTCAAACGCCAAATATCACGGGATTTCGATGAAACTTGGTATGTGGGGGTACATTTGTACGGGGAATCTCATAAGCATATTCATTTGCCCATGCGACGTGACCTTGACCTTGAAATCGGGTCAATTCAAGGTCAAATCGCCAATTTTGATGGGATTTCGACGAAATTTGATACATGGGGTTACTTTTGTCCACTGAGTGTTTTGGACGGGTCATATCGTGACCCCGACCTCACCTTGACCTTCAAAATGATCAATTCGAGGTCAAATCGGGTAAAACCGGATGGATTTCGACGGGCACGTTTGTCGGGTACTTTGGCCGGGCAGTGTTTTGGACTGGTCAAATCGTTACCCCACTTGACCTTGACCTTCAAAATGGACAATTCAAGGTCAACGCCCGAACGAAGTCGGGTCATCTTCTAGTTATATATATTTTCTCAACTCTAAAGACGAATTTCACACAGTGATGTGTGTAAATCCAAAACAACTGGTCTATTTGTGTCAAAGAGTATGTATTGTTGTGCTGACTGTCTAGTGCCGAACTCTCTACCGATTATCGAATCGAAGATCGCCGTACCCAATAGAAATATAATATGTGGTACATAACTGTCTATATTTCTGGAATTATTCATTTCTTAATGTTTTTTTCGTGTTTATCGCATCAGCCTGGTCACAGAATCGTTAAATTGCTGCAGCACCGTGGTTGTCAAGCCGCAGAATCGTGGAATTGGTCGTAGAATCGTCGAAACGAGTGTGCCTTGTGCGCTCATATAGTCATGATTCTGACAAAGCCGCCATATAGCTATTATATATTTTGGAAGATCTGTCTGTGTGTGTGTGTGTGTTCGCGATGAACTCGAAAACTGCCAAGCCGATTTCGATGAAACTTGGTATGTGGGTGTATTTTCGGCCATGAGGTGGCATGGGCCTATTAATTTGTCCGTGCGACGTGACATTAACCTTTAAATCGGGTCATTTCCAGGTCAAACGGCCGAATATCACGGGATTTCGATGAAACTTGGTATGTGGGGGTACCTTCGGTCGGGAGTGTCATATGCCTATTAAGTTGCCCGTGCGACGTGACCTTAACCTTGAAATCGGATCATTTCAAGGTCAAACGCCCGAATATCACGGGATTTCGATGAAACTTGGTATGTGGGGGTACCTTCGTATGGGAAGTCTCATAAGCATATTCATTTGCCCGCGCGACGTGACCTTGAAATCGGGTCAATTCAAGGTCAAATCGCCAATTTTGATGGGATTTCGACGAAATTTTATACATAGGGTTACTTTTGTCCACTGAGTGTTTTGGACGGGTCAAATCGTAACCCCGACCTGACATTGACCTTCAAAATGATCAATTCAATGTCAAATCGGGTAAAACCGGATGGATTTCGACGAGACCGTTTGTCGGGTACTTTTGTCCGGGCAGTGTTTTGGACTGGTCAAATCGTTACCCCACTTGACCTTGACCTTCAAAATGGACAATTCAAGGTCAACTTGGTATGTGGGGGTATTTTCGGCCGGCGGGGTGGCATGGGCATATTAATTTGTCCGTGCAACGTGACCTTGACCTTGAAATCGGGTAATTCCAAGGTCAAACGCCCGAATATCACGGGATTTCGATGAAACTTGGTATGTGGAGGTATTTTCGGCCGACGGGGTGGCATGGGCATATTCATTTGCCCGTGCGACGTGACCTTGACCTTGAAATCGCGTCAATTCAAGGTCAAATCGCCAATTTTGATGGGATTTCGACGAAATGTTATACATAGGGTTACTTTTGTCCACTGAGTGTTTTGGACGGGTCAAATCGTGACCCCGACCTGACCTTAACCTTCAAAATGATCAATTCAAGGTCAAATCGGGTAAAACCGGATGGATTTCGACGGGGCCCGTTTGTCGGGTACTTTTGTCTGGGCAGTGTTTTGAACTGGTAAAATCGTGACCCCACTTGACCTTGACCTTCAAAATGAACAATTCAAGGTCAAAGCCCGGACGAAGTCGGGTCACCTTCTAGTATATATATATATATATATATGTGTGTGTGTGTGTATATATATATATCCTTTATAGACTCGAAAACGGTTCGACCGATTGAGCCCAAACTTCCTATCTAAGGGTAAAAAACCACGGGAAGTGTCATCGCACCATTCGCGAGCCCATGCGACCACTCCTTCACCCTTCAACTGCCACCGTAATGGTGATTGATGGGTTAATGATTAAAGAGCGTTCGTATCTGCGGTGTCCCGTTAAAGAGCGTTTATATACACGAGTAGTATAAATACGGCTCAATCGATCGAGACGAAATTTCGTACTTAGGCCTTCCAATGGACGGGGGAGATTTCGTCGGGTCAGTTTGTCCGCCTGAGGTGACCTTGACATTGAAACGGGTCCGCACTTTCTTGATCCGCCTTGTATTTCGATCCCCCAAGCTGGATTATCACACGGACGTCGCTGTAACCCTGTTTTTTTGTAGTGTGGTTCTTGTGTCTGTGTCCAGACATGTAAAATACATTGCGTTAGGGCTCTGCGAGTTTTTTTTAATATTAGGGCTTTGCGAGCATAATTATGACTTCGTGTTAAATCATACCGTTAGTGACGTCATCGCCGCGGGGATATCTAATATTGTACTTAGGGCTTCCAAGGGACGGGGGAGATTTTCGTCAGGTCAGTTTGTCCGCCTGAGGTGACATTGACATTGAAACGGGTACCCACAAATGACCTTGGGCGATATCTCGGTCGTCAGCGGTGACATCGACGTGAAATTGGTTATGTATGGTCAACTCGGGACGGGGCATATTTTTGTCGGGTTATATGATAGCATGGGTTACCTTGAAAAACAAAAATTAATGGATCGACCAAAGCCATGGGACCAATCCCGCCAGTGGCGGGCTAATCTGCTAGTTTTTTTTATAAAAGAATCGACTAAAAGTCCTTCTTGTTCATCCCCAGTGGTTGGAGGGTTTGTAGAGTGAAAATCCACTGTGGTTAAGCTGTGTCACTGGTGACAACGGAGAGTGAAAAACTTAAGGCCATATCTGAGTGTTAAAAGTTGGTGAGGAAGGCAAAACATCGACATAAAACTCCAGTGAAAAGCTTGAACACTCAGAAAACCTGCAGTGTTGAAGCTTTTCTCTGGAGTTTTATCTCAATTTTTTGCCACTGGCAAATTTGGCAAGTGGCAGGGCGAACCCTGTCTGTTAGGGTGCTAACAAAGAGTTCTCCCTCTTGATACAGTCTGAATATTTTCTGTTCTAAAAATAGCCCCTTTTTACTGAGGCTGAATTTAGTATCACTATCCCACACAGTAGGCTAGCATCACCAAATTCACCCTATGGGGACCTCATTCTGCTTAGGCTTCATCTTCTGGGAAGTTGATATAATTTCAAATTAACATGGCTTTTAGTTACTTTTTCCCTTCTGTGAAGTTTCTATATCCCCTAAATTGCAGAAGATAGAATCCATAGTCTAGGTGACTAATGGATGAACATCACCAACTTCAATTGTAAAACTTTAATCAATCTGTTCCTAGGTCTCCCATAGAAGTTGAGGCCTAAGAAGAATGAGGTCCACATAGGGTGAATTTGCTGACGCTAGCACACCGTGTAGGAAAGAGTCACTAAATTCACACTCTGGGGACCTCATTCTGCAAATGACAAGACACATTATAATCAGCATTATAATCAAGCCTGCAAATAGCGTGCCTGTCATTTGCAGAACGAGGTCCCCAGAGGGTGAATTTAGTGACACTATCCTGCATGGCGAGCTAGCATCACCAAATTCACCCTCTGGAAAACTAATTCTGCTTAGACCTCAACTGCTATGGGAGACCTAGGATCAAATTGAATTTACCCAATTGAAGTTGGTGATGTTCACCCATTAGTCGCCTCGATTATGAATTTTATCTTCTGCAAATTAATTTATAAGGGATATAGAAAATTAACAGCATGGAAAATGTTAAAAAACAATGTTAATTTGAGACTGTAGATACAGGATATACCGGTAGCATCACTAAATTCACCCTCTGGGGACCTCATTCTGCAAATGTGAGACACATTAAATCCAAGCTTGTTTATTGTCCAGGGAACCTGATGTTAATTGACCCTACCACAATTAGCTGTGTGAGCCAATGAGATAATTGCATTATACAGCCTGGAGCAAATGGTTGCTTCTGCGAACAGGCGGTTATACAAAAAGACTCATTTTTACCGGCTTACTTTATGTCGCTTTGATTTTGTTTTGTATAAAAGAGTATTGGTTTCATGTAAGTTGACACAATATAATAATATAACAGTAACAGAATCCGAAAGCTTCGCTCTATGGGCTTTTTGGATTAGTAAATTATGAAATGTCACGCTGAGCCAGAGATGTGACAAATGGAAATATGATGAGGGGATTAGGAAGGGCTAGATAAGCTTATTAGTTAAAACTATCAAATCAAACAATGTACACATTTGAGATAATGGACCACATAGTGTTATAATCTCCAAGGGATGATTTGTTGGGGAAAGAGGGACACTAAAATGGCCAAAGTATATGATAGCACCTGTTAAATTCACCTGTTGTCGATTAATACAGGCTGATTAGGGTGCCTCTTCCTGGTAGCTTTCGGATTTGTGATGGTTAGATTTGGTACATTATACAGCATTTATTGGTATATTTTGTGAATAAATGGTATTCATGGCATTTTTACGTGGACTTACATACACAAACATTATGACAGACCAATGGAATATTAGGGAACTATGATATGAAAAATTATTTCTCAATATACTGAAACATGTTTGTTCTATACGCGTAATGTGCCAATTATGAAGATTATTAATTGTTATTATAACTTCTTTTTTAAAAATTTAAATGTCTTTATTAATTCCTTAGATATATAAGTCACGTTTTTATATAGCCCATACACACCCACGTGGCAGGGATAAGGGCGTTCTTTTTGTCTGAAATAAAAGGATTATTACATATTGTACAGATGTTGTTCCATAACGCCCTTCTTGGTAATAGGGTGGTCTGCTCTACGTCATTGTGGGAAAATTATTACAAGTTACAACACACAGAGGCTCCATACACACGGCAAACAGTCCCTATATTATTCTAGGACATATATAAACACTATTATAGCAATATATGCCGTATGTATTGGAACCTATGTCTATGGCATTGCCCCCATTTTCTGTATAGGCGTGGTATTCAAAGTATAAATTAGTGACTAAAGAGTTAATAAAGAAAAAACAAATATCAGATGCTTTGGTGTATCGGGAAGGATGGTGGGCTGCTACGTACGTATAGATAGATAGTTTAGTCAAAGAGGTTGAAGGCGGTCGATGACAAAACCATCTCCATATATGATCAATACGTTCACGTTCATAAGTCCAGTATAGGATCCAACATTGCCCATCTATAAGAATATGTATCATTATCCAGAAAACAACAATCAGTTATCCAGAAAAATGTAATCAATTATGACATGGAACACTTTTTGATACCAGTATGGTGCATCTTCGAAAAAGTACAAAAAACTGACTACAACGGATGAAGACATACAAGTCCTCAAATTTTTATCGAAATAGGGAAATTGTATGGTACACCATCGATAAATTGATAGATCGTGCGTCTATTGTGAAGAGATATATGATAATAACATTGAATATTTATTATGTGTTACATATACAGCTTGACAAGAACAGTGAATATCCAAAATTATCGAACAATTTATCTCAAAATCGACGCCATGTGCAGGTTCGTTGTTCATCATGCTTTGGTGGTAATTTGCCCCAATAAAGAGCTTGTCGTCGCAAATAAACATTGAAACTGAATGTATGTAGCCTTCGAACGCTTACCTCATTTGCATATTGTTGGTATGTTGGCAAATATACTGTTGCAATTCCTTAGCGTTTCCTTATTCCTTAGCATTTCCTTAGCGTTTCCTTAGTGTTTCCTTAGCGTTTCCTTAGCATTCAAATATAATCATTTAAACGCTAATAGTAACCCACAAGTTACTGAATTGTACAGTCTTCTGGTTATGACTTAAAAGGCTGCTTAGAAAGGCCTCACCGTTTGCTCACACATATTTAGAACATGCATTTATCTAATGTTACAGTACCTTACATTCTTTTCCTAAAGATTCACTAACTCATTCACTGATTGTTGACTCTCCCAAAATATTCCTTCCTCATGGTGGAATTATGAACTGTAGGCTACTCCAATTTCAGAATCAATAGAATTTATTCAAATATAGTCAAATGATCTTAGCCTGATTTTCCTCTCATCTTCATATGCTATAATTACTGGGTGAAGGACTGTGTGAAATTCATCAAAACCTGGTGGTGTGCTATACAAGATTGAGTGAAACATATATACCAGGGTTTTGAAGTTTTTTTAACTCTGTCTTTCACTCGGTCACAATAACATGTGAAGGCCAGAGGAAATTCAGGCTATAACAAAACAGTAATTAATATATAACATGCTATCCTGATCGAGTTCTTTTCTTTACTTTGGTGATTCATTTCTGAAAACAATAAAAGAAAAAATTAAGATTTCCAAGAATCATTGATGAAATTTCCTTCAATTTAACACAATTAAGCAACTTTACTCTGCTTTCTTTGTTTTATGCAAAATGGTCCCCCACAATTGTATTTGACAAACTAATTTTCAAGGACATCCCTTGCGATCATGCACAATCACCTGCAGGTCTTCTGATGGAGTTACTTTACACAAATTATTTGTCTAGCTGTGCGGTCATAAACTTGGCATTAATATATACTTACACAATGTACCAAACAATGTTGCACATTCTTATGACACATGAAAAGGTATGATATCATACATGCTGGACATTATGACATCCATATGAGACAAGTATAACTTACCCTTCATTAGTCTTGACCGTATCATACGAAATCTTCATCCGACTTCTTTCATTTGTACACTTTGAGCATATTTTAGCATTAACATCAGTCTCCTTCATGATGTCCCACATCTCTTTTTTGGAGTGCGAAATTATGAATTCTGAAAATTGAAGAATTAATATAATGATAACTATTTAAAGGCTTCGTACATGTATCACCTGATTATTGATCAATTTTATGATTGGCTTATTTATTACAATTGTAATGCATAGCATGACATATTTCCTGATTTGCAGTTTGGAAAGGGTGCAGTGCTGAAAGTTTGAATGGATGTTAATTAATGGATGAAATAGTTTGTATGTGGATATCGTTCTTCCCATGCTGGTATATTGCCATAGTAGTACCAAAGGACATTACAATCCAATAATTGGTACTGAAGCTACATTCATACAATGCAGAATATCTGTACAGGGTTACAGGCTGAGCATATATCTAGCTGTTTCCAAAGTCAAACATAGGGCATATGTTCTTCTTATTAGGTGCACTACAGCCAACTTATATAATATATGTGTTTTATGTGTATTGTCAAACCATGAAATATTATCTGCTGAGAAAATTTATAACTCATCAATTCTGCTGTTAAGTTAATTTTTTTGGTAATACCCAAAATTTAATATGGAGTTCATATTGTATAAAGCTTAATTACCCTTCTAATATTGCTATCTTTACTTTGACAGAGAGATTGTTTTGACTCCTTGCACTGGTACCTTTCAAGTAGATTTCCTTACTGTAGTGATCATGCAGTTTCTTCTCAAATCTTCTGTGACTGTTTCTTTGAAAAAGAAATTGTGATCTCTGAAATTGAAATAGAATAAGTCATAGTTAAAGCTATGCTGGTGTTATTCAAGCCATATTTTTATTTCATTTTGATCTTGGGACCATAGAAGAAAAATAAATACTTCAGCCATGCGTACATTGAATTATGTTGGTCGAGTAAAAATTGTAGGTAGAAATTTAATTAGCACTTCAAAGTTAATTCGCATGCATGGGCATCATGCATATATATATACACCCATAGTAAGTTTCATTTAAATATTGCAATATATCAGGGGTGGCATCAGCATTTCCCCAATGCAGGGGCTACTTTATAATACAATTGACCCCTCCCCTGATTCCACCCCTACAATATATTAATATGTAGATTTAAACCCTGGATTTGTGAGTCATTTGTTTTTATTCAAATTGGTTTATCCTTATGAGATTGATATATTAAGTCCCATTTATACAGGGTTGTGTATGCGTGGTTTAAAGGGAATCCAAAAATCTGTGCGAGAGTAGTTGAAATGTGGAGGGCCTAGCTAGCTTGTAATTGTTCGATCCATGTAGCTAAGATTTAATATTGCCTGTGTGTGTGACTGCATGAAAGATTATCATGCCAATATTAATTGTACTGTACATTCTCTCTATATAAAATATCATATTTTGAAGTTTCTTGAGGCTATAAGCAACATAAATTAATTTGAATTATGAAAGTACTTACCAGAGACACAAATAATGGTTTCCCGGCCATCCAGGTGCTGTGGATTCTGTGAGACTTCATAAATTAATCCATCAAAAACACAGAAAAATGATCTCTTTTCACATTGCTTTTTAGAACAAAATCTGAGTATAAAGCTGCATAAACATGTACATCATTCATCAGTGAAAGACAAACTGGTCAAAATAAAGAGTCAACACTGGGCCACACATCTGTTACATAGTTTAAGAAGTATCAAATTCCAAGCTTATGGGCCAGTTCCCCCAACTTAACAACTTTAAATTGCCCCAGGGGATCGTCATGCAGACTCAATGATTGCATAAGGCAGTGATTTAATTTTATGTATAGTCATTATCTTGTTCTTAGAATATTTTAGGGGATGCAGAGAACTAGCAAGTACAGTGAGACAAATTCATTACTTGAATTAGTTAAGCAAATATTCTCTCACTTTAATTTAGAATTGGGGTAGTTTCAATTCATATTAATTATACAATTTTAAATGTATCTAAAATAGCCATATTTTCTGTCCCTATTCAGAGAGAATAATTAAAGAAAAATATTTTCAAGTGATAGAAACTCATATTGACTGGTCTGTCTGACTTTAAATATAATTATTATTTTATATATATAAAAAAAAATTAATAATGTTCATAAAATCACTTCTTTTGATAATGTATAAAGCACAGATGAGCCAATATTTCTTACAACAATAGATTTCCCCCCCACTTTTTCCTAGAAATAGTTGTTGAACATGGACTTAATTAGTTTAATTACAAGAGATTCTCTGCTTGCACTGGCTTGCATGAAAGAAACAAAATTCTCTGTATTCTGTGCACTATACATTAAATGTTAGTGTTTACATTAAATGTTAGTGTTTAAACAAATCCCATAAACATATTACACTTATTTAGTGATTTTTTTTAAAGAAAGGGTATACAGTGGTACATGTATGGTAGAATTTACATGTAAAACCTGCCAGACATGTCAAATATTTATCTCTTGCTCAATATATGTATTGTACAAAAAATATTTTCAGAATTCTACATCATATATATATATATAAATGTACATATCTGGAGTATTCAAATTATTTCCAGGGCAAACTACCAGTACATGAACCTATTAAAAATGTATTAAAAAACATATTTTCAGAATTCTACATCATTTTCTAGCGTAAAGAATTCTGGTCATTCTCGTACGTAGATTGTCAAAAACAAGTCACATATATAGGAGATATGAAGTTTTGATAAATATTTCCATAAAATTTACCTGAACTCGACTTAGTTTAGTTTATTTCTGAATTGATAATGGTAGCCTCAAATGCACGGTCATGCAAGAAACACAAAGAACCATTTACTAGCGTTTGTGAAAGGCTGAAAATCGCTAAGGAATACAAAGAAACGTTCAGATCTATCAATGCTTATAATAACAGAGAAGAGATGTTAGCGTTTTTCTTAGCGTTTAACTTTCTAAACGCTAAGGAATAAAACAAAATCGTTAAGGATCATCAATGCTTAACGTTCAAACTCTAATAGAAGCGTTTTCTTAGCGTTCGAACGCTAAGAAATGTCTTCTCATAACGTTCAAACGCTAACAAATTGCCCCAAATGCTAAGGAAACGCTAAGAAAACGCTTAATAAGCGATTGTGTTCGGTAAGGGAAACAGCGTATATAATATATATTTGACTTTGATAAGTCTTTTAGTCACCAGTACGCAAATCAAAGCTTTATTACAACGACACCAATTAATGAGTAACACGCATAATACATATACAACTTATTATATACAATATGCACACAATAAATATGGGATCCTGGATCCCTCCCTACAAACGTGTTGTTTGTTTGTTTGGTTTTCATTGTTCCTTTTTTGTTTGTTCTTCGTTTGACCTTGTGTGTATATCTAAGATTGTATTCTTCATCATGTTTTCAAATGTCCTTTTGATTATCAGATTGAATTTTTGACCTGCATGAGCTAATTCAGCTGCCTTCCACAATGTGTACACTTAAATGCAATAAGAGACGTCTCTAAAGACCATTTTCTAGAAAAAATACAGACTGGATTCAAACGGGGGATGTTTTCTATTGACAAGAGCCCATGAAACTGTTCGTGCAAAAGATTTTCCCAGTGATATTTTGGGATAATGCGCTCATGTAGTCATTTATATTTGTCATAGATAATCGTGGAAAAGTGCTAGGTTTAGTTTGGCATGGAGGTGTATGAGTTGCTTTAACGAGAGATGTGGTGGCAGGGTGGAATCCGCCCCTTCAACTTTGGTAAAAATATTCAACATTTTGAAATCCCATGCCGTGACACAGCAATAGTTGGAAACTACGTGTATAGATTGAAATTGTTGTGACAGTTTGATGTATTTGTGTGGTTGCTCCACTACGTGTAACGTGCGATCATATTACTATACTGACCTTCACACGTTTTACCATCTGTTTGGAGCTCATAGCCAAGTGGACACTGACATTTAACTTCTCCTGTTTCATTGGAGCATATATGTTGGCAACCAGCAGCATCACACATAACCACAACTGTAATTGACATAGAACTGATTATATTTTCATATATAACCTCTTGGCTTCTACAGTAATGTCCTAAATAATCGACTCCTTAAAAGCACGGGCGGCGTTCGTTGCAGAAATGTTCATATTTGTTCAAATTGCCATTAACAGAAGGAATATTAAAGTGATGTGAAACACTCCGGTAGGGTGATCAAATATAGAAATGGAAAATAATCTTGTTCAAAGTAGTTATTTTTACAATAGTATATCAAAATTGACAACACACACCGTCATTCTCGCGAATAAGTTATTAATTAAATGCAGTGACTCTCGATGGTGAAATCGTTTTCATTAGTTTATTGCCGATAGATGCGTCCCGAATCGGGTAGTAAATATTTACATTTGAGTGTAGTTCAGACTATGCTTTCGATGGAGTGGTACGGTCAATTTGCTTCAGATTTTCGGCGGTGTTAATAGAATGTTGCATTCCTCCAATTGACATAGTACGTACCTGATTACTAACTTATCAGTTTCACGCACCCGAACAAGTACATAATATATCTTTAAAATATATATAGTTTTGTTCATATGCCAAACATAATCAGCACAAAAATAGTATATGGTCGTCAAGACGTACGATGGTGTACGTAAACAAGAACCGTGTTACAGAAGTTTTGCTTCGGTTTACATAACACAGCGCAATTCTATTGGTTAATCACACACAAATGATATAAACGCTCTTTATTATTTCCATATCAGGAAAACAATAACAAATAATGCTCTTTATGTTTACCATATCCAGATCTAAACATAAGCCAGGTTCTGTAACGTTTTTAACTTTTATTTACAGAACAAAGGAAAAACATTTGACAATAACATACTGTTTATGCCATATTTATGATTGGTATAAGAACAAAGTCTGTATATTTTACTATTCTTTCTGTGTATAGCGGGTTTTTGACGGAGGTGAATATTTTAACAGCATACCCATCGCCACTGCCGCCCGTATCTTTAACCACAGCAGAATTATGGGTAATATTTCAGGATTTAGTCGGAAATATGGCCATATTTCCCACTAAATCCTGAAAAATTACCCATAATTATTTTGTTGAGATAATGCTGTAATAAGTCCCGTGTATATGACTTTCTATATCAGCGTTTAGCGTTATTGACCTCTCACAGAGCTTTCCGATAAATGGCAACAAGCCATATTTCCGGCTAAATCCTGAAAAATTACCCATAATTTTGCTGTGGTTAAGGAGTCGATTATTTAGGGAATTACTGTACACGTCACTGTGACGTCAGTACTGTGTACATATATAAAATGTCAAGCTGTGGTCTATACATGCGTAATCTACGGTACGGATCTGCTTCAGCACACTAGCAGTCGGCCATTCTCTTAACTAGAACTAAGAAATGTGTGCATTGGTACCATTCTCTTACAGTTATTTCCATCAATGCATCACATTATTATAATCAATAAATTTGAAAAATGATCAAGGAAATATGGGTTGATACAAAAATCGGACTTGGCACTGAAAGGGCTAAAGATTGAAATAGTGCATAATGTTCCAGGATAGTGAAGGATAACAGACTTTTAACAGTCATTTTTAGGGTTTTTGTGATAATCCCGTTTAATTTTCCACTGGAAAATTACCATAACATAAACGACCCAGCAATTAGCAGTGAAGAGGTTAATATATCGTTGGAAATTTTAATCGCTATAAAAACAATAATTGTGGTATGTTTTTTAGATGAGAATGCAGTGGAGAATGCGCAGAAAATAGACCGAACAGACCAGTTTCTCAGTCTGATTTCTGATTCATTACTGTAATTGATTTTAAACGTGAAGAATGGCGATTGTAATCTTGATTGGGTAATTTTGGAAAAAAAATGAATAATACGGAATCTATCAATAAAATATCTGTTCGGGAAATATTGGCAGCGGGCAGCTAAAACTAGATCTGGAGCAAGATGTGGAGGTGGAATATTTCGGTAATGTGCAGCCCAGAAATAAAAAATAAATTACAAATTCATGCCCATGCATGCTTTTCAAAATGTTTTGACATGAGAAACGCGAAATTGACTTTGCATGGCCTAACAATGATACAGAATATAATTGTGTGGACCAAACTGTAGAAAAATGCTCAATTAAACTGGGAAGAGTAAATTCCCCTTTTATTCTACTGCAATGCCATGTGTGATGCACACTTGGAAACTACAAGATAGAGTTCTCCCTCTACATTGCTAAGAAGTCAATAACTACAGTCAGACTAAAAAAAAGTACAGAACTACTCCAAAACACATCTTGCATGGTACATTGACAATAAAACACTACCTTTCATCTAAATATTTTGTCGATCTCCATGCAACATATACTGGAGTAAAATATGGTGTCATTTGTCTCCAGAGTGGTATGTTCTGAGAATTCAATAAATTTTTCTGTATGATCGTATTTTGCATATTTAATGGACCTATTTGGATTAGCAGAACGTGGCAGAGAAGCGACAAAGTATGGCGTCATTTGTGTCCAGAGGGTTATTTTCTGTGAAATCAATAAATAAAGACGTAATTTAAGTCCATATGAAAGATTTTGAAAATTACGGACCTATTTGGATTTGCAGAACGTGGCAGATAAGCGACAAAGCAAGAATTACTCAGCCTAATATAGAACTCCAAACAGCCTCAGCCCATGAATTTTTAATGTACAGTAATGCCCTAAATAATCGACTCCTTAACCACTGCAGAATTATGGGTAATTTTTCAGGATTTAGTCAGAAATATGGCTTATTGCCATTTATCGGAAAGTTCTCACCGAGAGCTTTCCGATGAATGGCAACAAGACATATTTCCAACTAAATCCTGAAAAATTACCCATAATTCTGCTGTGGTTAAGAAGTCGATTATTTAGGGCATTACTGTAATCAGGCAAGAAACATGGTGCTGGACATTTGCAGAATGATCGAGGTCCCCAGAGTGTAAATTTTGTGATGCTACCCCTGCATAGCAGGCTAGCATCACCATATTCATCCTCTGGGAACCACATTCTGCATGGCCTAATTTGTTATGGGAGACCTAAACTGAGATCTAAGTTCCCACATAGTGAAGATGGTGATGTGCACCTATTAGGCACCTCGATTATGCATTGTGTAATTTGGGGATATAGAGAAACTAAACTGAAAAAAGAAAAAGAATCTTTCTAAATAAATGTGATTATAAAGATACTTTCGCGAGAAGATTAAGCCTAAGAAGAACGGGGTTCCCAGAAGGTGAATTTATTGATGCTAGGCCGCTGTGTGGGGTAATGCCACTAAATTCACTCTCCAGATACCTCATTCTGCAATGACGGGCACCATATTCTGAGGCCTGAATGTAATGTTGCATGTAATACAAGTACAGTAATGCCCTAAATAATCGACTCCTTAACCACAGCAGAATTATGGGTAACTTTTTAGGATTTAGTCGGAAATATGGCTTGTTGCCATTCATCGGAAAGCTCTCAGTGAGAGTCGATTATTTAGAGCATTACTGTAGTCTTACCTCCACTACACGTGTAGCCGTCAGCATCCATGGTATATCCAGGTAGGCAGCTGCAGATGTAAGATCCTTGAGTGTTCGTACATGTGTGCGTACAATGGTGTTTCCTCTCGTCACACTCATTAATATCTGGAAATAAGCAACCTTTTCATTATATATATAAACATGTATTTAAACTTGCGCAGTAGTATTTTTTGCGCATCCATTAATGTGCGAAAAATAGTGCGAAATTGAATTCAACTGAGTGAAAAATAATACGGCATTGAATTTAAATATGAGTAAGGCAATTGCATGAACATATACTTACTAATTTGTTTATTTAACTCTTTGATGACTGGAGCTTCCTGAATTTTTGTGAAAACTCTGTACCAATGCATTCTCTTATATATGCGAGTCTCCCATAGGGAGCCTCGTATATATAAGAGAATACTTTGGCCTAACAACATTTACCTTGAATTGTAAGCCAGTGTATTCTCTTACAAACGCCAGGCTCACTGAGGGAGACTCACAAACAAGAGAATGCACACTCCCATCATGAAAGGTTTAAAACAAAAATTGTCACCACACCAAATTGGCAGAATCGATCCAGGGGTCTGGGAGAAAAATCCAGACATACAGATACACAGATCCTACTCTTATATATAAAGACTAGAAGGTGACCCGACTTCGTCCGGGCTATTAAAAAACCAAATTTCAAGTCGATTGCTCCACCCGTTTCCTAGATCTGGTCTGCGCATGCGCGAAGCTGGTGTCGCACGTGCTCGGCGACCCGATAAAATTCGTATCCGGGGCAAGATACATTCACATACCAAATTTAAAGTCAATATCTCAACCCGTTTCCGAGATCTCGTCTGCGCATGCGCGAAGCTGGCGTCGCACGTCCTCGGCGACCCGATAAAATTCGTATCCGGGGCAAGATAAATTCACATACCAAATTTCAAGTCGATAGCTACACCCGTTTCCGAGATATATAGCCCAATGTCATTTGCGGATACCTCGGCCGGTGATGAGTTAACGCGACACAGTCAAATGCATCGGCAGGGTGAGAGTTAACGTAATCTAACTTTATGACCTCTGACGACGTCATAGAAATTACGCATTGATTTTATCCTGATAAAAGCATCGTACCACTTGTACCTAATAATTGAGGCAGATAACTAAAACGGATACATACATATTATATATCGTTGGAAAGATGAAGCCACACAGATTCTAACCGTGCAAATTATATGACTGGCAATTTATTATTCGCGCTATATCGAATCGATTTGTGAGCACCGAACTGAAATATATTAGCGCAAAAACGGCGTAAAAACAGATTTGACCTCCGCACGTGAAAAGTTGACCTCGCACGGACAAATAAATATGCCTATGTTCGTCTCCGGCCGAAAATACCCTAAAATACCAAATTTCATCGAAATTGGCTTAGTCGTTTTGGAGTCCATCGATTTCAAACACACACACAAACAAACACACACACAAACAAACACATACACACACAGATCTTTCAAAATATATAATAGATAATGCACAGAGAAAACAGCGCTATTCAAGAATTGCTTATACAATGGCATCAAAGAACACAGAATGACATCACGCTGTAGATTTAAGGTTCATGGCTATATTTGCAGTGTTGTAAACGGACCCACAGTCCAATAAAAAGAGCTGCATACCCTCACACAGGTCGGAGAGCATCCTGAATCCATTGTTACATTGGCAGTAGTAACTTCCTTCTGGGTTGATGCATGCACTATTGGATGGACAGTCCGGGTTGTTGTCACATTCATTTATATCTGTGTATCAATAAAATTATAAGATATAACTGGAGCAGTATGGTTGCTTGGGATTTCACGACCAGGAACCTATGTCACTAATCAAGTCTCTAATCCAAAGCGGTTTTTTATCATAAATTTGTTTAAAACATACAGTAATGCTCTAATTAATCGACTTCTTAACCACAGCAGAATTATGGGTAACTTTTCAGGATTTAGTCGGAAATATGGCTTGTTGTCATTCATCGGAAAGCTCTCGGCGAGAGCTTTCCAATGAATGGCAACAAGCCATATTTCCGACTAAATCCTGAAAAGTTACCCATAATTCTGTGGTTAAGAAGTCGATTATTTAGGGCATTACTGTATTTATTCATTATATAAGAATGATAGTCATTTTGATGTATAGGTCTGGTTTTACCCTTTCTTTAGGAGAAGGTACAGTAATGGCCTAAATAATCAACTGCTTAACCACAGCAGAATGATGGGTAATTTTTCTGGATTTAGTCAGAAATACATAATTTTTAAAATTAAAATTAGTTTTTCCTCAAGGGAAGCCCGAAACTGAACTATATGGATTATTATCCTCGGCCTTGTGTTATCAGGAGGGTTAAAATTTATTGTCCATTTATTGCCTACTCCTGTCAATCAGCGATCGGATTAGCCCACGCATGAATGCGTCCCGTGTAAATCCCGCGTTCTAACAATTCATCTAGCCAGTTTTATTTCCGACTTTTAATCATAGGATTTGCGAGTCGCAGGGTTGGGAATGGCACCGCCATGGGAGGGATCTATGATAGTTCAGTTTCGGGCTTCCCTTGAGGAAAAACTAATTTTAATTTTTAAAATTATATTTTTCCGCCAAGGAGAAGCCCTTCAACTGAACTATATGGATTAGAATGCAAGCCCAGGAGGAGGCAACGAGCAATAAATTTAATATTCCAGTTTGACGGGAATGTACTCTTCCAAAACAGATTTCATGTAAATGTGATTTAGTCATGAATCAGCTTTGATATGTTTTGTGAAAGAGCTCATAAATTCAGATTCCAGCATTGCTCAAGCTTGTACCTCCCCCCCTTGTTTTTTTGTTGGAATAAACATCCCAGGCAGTGCCATACCATACGTGCCAGCTACTAGTAGAAACCGAGCAAGTAGAGACTTCTTCTTCTGCTGCTTTTTTCTCGTTTCATGCGATGATAGTGATGTCTGTATTTACTATTTATATCTTCCTGAATAGAAAGTGCTATTGACGGTACGCGACAGCGAGTCTTCCCCACACAGAACAGCCTCCAAAGGCTCGGTGCTATTGTCCCGGAGGATTGGTTGCCCGAATCTCAGAGAACGGCACTCTGCCTGCCACGGTCTGCTGATGCAGGACCAGGGGGCGCGAACTGGTACAGCCCGAAGACTGGTACAGTTGTGCAAAGTTTGTGTAATTCATTGTAACAAGATTTGACACATATCCTGTGATGAAGTTTTTACAAGAGATCGACCCGTGTCATTTCCATACGCAAAGCGAGTTCCCAAGGAACGACAGAATCCTTGACCGACAGTGGGAACCACCGTCGGCCCGAGATCCTTGCTCGTCGTCGTCAAAGCCATCAGACGCCAGGAGAATTATAGAAAGCATGTCAGGATCGACGCCAGCAACAGAACAGCCTGCATCAGGTTGAGGTAAGGTATTATAGGGAAGCCCACACTGGGAATGGCTCGAACGAGGAACAATTGCGCTCGCAGTTAGATTTTAAGGTGTTATTTCCCACCAAGCCATGTCGGTTGTCGGTTTGTGCTTAGGTACCCATAGGTTACACAAACTGTTATATTCAGTATCATGAGAGCCACATACAACTTTGACGCGACCTAGATTTCACAACCTCCAGGTGAACCGAACCGTCGTTCGCCTCAAATACGCAGGCCTGCAGTGGTCGTGCGCAATATAAATATAAACGCTGTTTATGTAACTGCACTTAATATGTGTGACAATACAAATGCTGTCCTTTCTGTTATTTGCCCGATAATCAATTGGATATGAGGCAATAGAAGGAAAAGAGCCATGGAAATTATAGTGGCAGCGGCCCTGCGCAATATAAATGCATTTCATGTAACTGTGCTTTATACGTGAGTGAAGGTTATTTGACAATTGATCTTTTCTATATGTGGAAATAGAAGGTAGAGAGCCAAGTGATGGACTCTGTTGGAAAGGCTATTGGCAGTGCATCGGGGCACATGGCAATATAAATGCATAGTAGTTCACCATGACTATTCACGGATTGAAAGCGCAGAAGTATGTCGGTATCAGTGAAAATTGACGCCATATTGATATAGTCAGTTCGTATGTCATTGAGCCTTTGAGGCACTGATACCCTTGTACTAGTATGGAACAATTATGGCTGGCCATACATGTGTTTAAGCTCACCATTTTGTATCATTTAAATTCGTAATTTGAATGTATCGACAAACACTAATGCCTGAGGATAACAGTTCAGATGTTGTCTATTTGTTACAGTGAACACATGGAAATGTCAAACATCAATGAATCATTTCAACACTGCGACCATGCCAGGTCACACGGATATGGTGACTTGCCACAAGTAGGCCAGCCAAAGGCTCTCATCCAAAATTTCTCCAAAGAGTTCTGACCACGGACGGAAGTATCCTTGGATATTTAAGCAAACTATAGCTGAAGGTTCAGGCTACTGCACTTGCATATCTGTGCAGTCATGGAACAGGGAAGCCCATTTTGCAAAATACATTGAGTGATTGCAAAGAAACAGACACAATTGTCGCCGAAATAACGACAGAGTACCGATATGAATTGATGGAGATCGCCATTCGACATGAAAATCCTTGGTGCCCAATCTTGTGTCAGATAATCCTAGTCCCCAATCAAACCAGTTGCACGATTCGTAGCAAGCGGACACTGTCCGTAATACTGGACAGGCATGTAAAGAAAGAGACTATTCAAGAGACACAGCATTATTTGAACACAGGCCATATAATACTACTAGTATATGTTATACAAGAGGTGGCATCAGAGATGCTGTGTCTCGTTTTCGGTGGCTTACCGCCGGTGGCTACCGCCAATTGGTGTGCATCAGTATCGGTAGACTAATTAATAGGTAAAATCGAAAAATGACTAATTAAGGGCCATAACTCAATCAAATTTTATCAGGCCAGGCTGGTCTTCGAACTCGTCCGAAATATTCTTGGCAAGTATGTCTATTCCAAATTTTAAACAAATCGGAGGACGTTTGTTGAAGTTATCGCGCTAACGAGCTAAAAATTCACAAAAAATGACTAATTAAGGGCCATAACTCTATCAAATTGTATTGGGCCAGGCTGGTTTTCGAACTCGTCCAGGATATTATTGGAAGACACTTATATACCAAATTTTAGTTGAATCGGATGACGTTTGTTGAAGTTATCGCGCTAACGAGCTCAAAATTCGTACAAAATGACTACTTAAGGACCATAACTCTATCAAATTTTATCGGACCAGGCCGGTTTTCTAACTCGTCCGAGGTATTCTTGGGAGACACCTATATATCAAAATTTCAATCAAATAGGATGATGTTTGTTAAATTATCGCACTAACGAGCTGAAAATTTGTGAAAAAATGACTAATTAAGGGCCATAACTCTATCAAATTTTAGCGGACCTGGCCGGTTTTCGAACTCGACCGAGATATTCTTGGGAGACACCTATATACCAAATTTCAAAAGGCCATAACTCTGTAATAAATGTTCGGACGAACCAGATTTTTTTTTTTAATCCGTCAATAAACGGTTGAGTTATAAGCAAAACACGTCGCCCGCCCGATTGCACGCCCGCCCGCCCGTCCCTCATCAAACTATAAGTCGAGTTTTGGAAAAAAACTCGACTAAAAAAACATAATCTCATTGTTTCTAACGATTGTTCCAATAATACAATGAGGGAAAGGAAATGGAATCGCAAGAACAGGGTCAGAATTTCAAATTAATATCTTGAAGTCGATTAGCGTTTGCAACGTTCCAAGTATCCAAATACGAGCCCTCATGTTAATAGTAATACATTCGGGCTAGCTAAGATTTGCAAATATTAATCGGTAAGCACAATTAATTATAACGACATGTTGTATATGTACAATGATGTTCTGTGATAATCATTTTCCAAATGTCGGTTAAGTTCCAGTCGCTCAACTTCAACTTACAATTAGTTGAGGCGCAAAAGAAATTTCATTGGATTACAAGTTTTATCTTGTTTATTAATTCATGTAAATTATCGCCAAAGGAGACATTTCTGTCCTGGCCAACTTTCTGCGCACTAACAGAGCTGTTGCATATACGATTAGGTAGTGTACATGAAATGAACGTAGCGAGAAGTCGGCTTCATAAAATAGAGTTAGCACGAAATTAGGAGACTTCGCATACCGTACCACGTGGACTCAGAAATCGGACGATTCATGCCACCGTATATGTTGCACAATAATGCAATATAGGTTTGCTACAAGAAAACGATGTGCGTCTGTAGTCATTGTCAAAATGGCCATCAATGGCGAAGTTCTCAACGTGATTTTGTCGATTCCAATCCCAAAATTTTCGAGATAAAATATGTCGATAAAAAACACGGAATGTTTATAAATTGCGTTGCGCATACTATGAAACGAAGAGTTTCTGCGCGAACTTAAAACTATTAAACGACCGGGTAAGCAACGGATAAATTGCAAGTTCTTTATCAACAATAAATATTGAGTTGATAAACTCGCAATAGAGAAATACTTCCCTTAGTTAAAACCACGTCTGATAGGTCCAAGGAGAGAAATAAAACTGGCTAGATGAATTGTTAGAACGCGGGATTTACACGGGACGCATTCATGCGTGGGCTAATCCGATCGCTGATTGACCGGAGTAGGCAATAAACGGACAATAAATTTTAACTCTCCTGATAACACAAGGCCGAGGAAAATAATCCATATAGTTCAGTTGAAGGGCTTCTCCTTGGCGGAAAAATGGCTTGTTGCCTCACTGAGAGCTTTTCGATGAATGGCGACAAGCTGTGGTTAAGGAGTCGATTATTTAGGGCATTACTGTATTAAGTATAAAAGAAGCGTAAAAATTGAGATTATTTCCGACGAAAAAGACGCATACAAGTTGAAATTGACATGCACGTTGTCAATCAAACATCCAATTATCGATTGATCAAAATGACTGTATCATTCTTATATAATGAATAAATACAGTAATTAATGCCCTAAATAATCAACTTCTTAACCACAGATCCCGAGAGCTTTCCGATGAATGGCAACAAGCCATATTTCCGACTAAATCCTGAAAAGTTACCCATAATTCTGCTGTGGTTAAGAGGTCGATTAATTAGAGTATTACTGTAAACTAGTACATGAGCTGTGGAAATTCACAATAAAAAATCAGTAATTGTTAAACTCATATGTATAGCTCAAATTTACAAGGAAATAGGTATTGGTTGTGTCCCGAATTTTAACATCAAACACACATCAACCATTTAATACATGTTCGTAAAATTCAACTGCAACTCCTGCAACAATTATGTAGCTCATCTATGGCATGAGTTCCAGATAGCTGTTACCCCGAACATCTAAATCGGCGGGGTTAGAGATTATGTTGGTAATGTAGATTCCTGGCCCTGGGTTTAGCATCAAGGGATGTGGCAAAGTGGAGTTATACCTTGTTTGTTGTTCGCCTACTGACACTACTATACACATAGATCTATCGAAAGGTCTAGTAATTTGATAAAAACAAGGGGCAGTCCTGTCTCTTGTTCACAAAACAAGAAACTTTCAGTGAATTAGGAATTTCAGTGTCCGAACAGAAATTGGGAAAAACTTTGACTAATTCTCCTTGGGTACGAGGCCCATTTTCAGACCCTGATATCTAAAAATAATCCCTGAAGGACTCACCAAAACATTTGCCATCCTGGGTCACGAAGCCAGCAACACAGTCAGAGCAGTTATACACTCTCCCGAATGTCTCCTGTTCAGCAGGGGGTAAGTTTATACAGTTCGTTAGCGAGTCACATGGATTTTCATGGCAAGCGGTGATAACAGTGTCACATATGTCACCTGAAAATATTGACACAGATTCTCATACAAGTGGTGACATCCTCATCACATAACAATTGGATGGGCCAATAACAATGCCACATATCACCGATGGGCTTATAAGATGTTGTATCTTCCAAAATATTAGACACAAAAAACTATTTATATCTGGAAATGTAATTGGTATATACCAATACATTTGCATGATACAGTAATGCCCTAAATAACTGACTCCTTAACCACAGCAGAATTATGGGTAACTTTCCAGGATTTAGCCGGAAATATGGCTTGTTGCCATTCATCGGAAAGCTCTCAGTGAGAGCTTTCTGTTGAATGACAACAAGCCATATTTCCGACTAAAAGTTACCCATAATTATACTATGGTTAAGGAGTCGATTATTTAGGGCATTACTGTATACATAAGAATGGACTATTTTTATTCATTTGAAGGGATATTAAAGTGATGTGAAACACTCCGGTAAGGTGATCAAATAGAAATGGAGAATAATCTTGCTTAAAGTAGTTATTTTAACAAATATTATATCCAAATTGACAACACGCACCATCATTCTTATATATTAATTAAAAGCAGTGACTCTCGATGGCGAAATCGTTGCTTTAGTTTTATCGCCGATAGTTACATCCAGAATCAAGAAGTAAATATTTACAATTGAGTGCAGTTCAGACAATGTTTTCTATAGAGTGGTACGGTCGATTTGTTTGAGAATTTCGTTGATGTTAGTAAAATTCTACATTCCTCCAGTTGACATAAAGCCTGATGACTAATTTATAAGTTTCTCGCATCCGAACAAGTTCATAATAAGTCTTTAAGGATATATGAGAGCAGACATCTGCCAGCCAAAATGAACAAAATTTCAGAAGAATTCATCGCAATCATATTCATTGGTGGGAAACAAACCTTGAAATAGGGTGTCTGTCATTTGCAGAATGAGGTCCCCAGAGGGTGAATTTAGTTATGCTACCCTGCATAGCGGGCTAGCATCACCAAATTCACCCCTGGGAACCTCATTCTGCTGAGATGTAAGCAGAATGAGGTCCCCAGAGGGTGAATTTAGTGATGCTAATCCGCTATGCGGGGTAGCATCACTAAATTCACCCTCTGGGGACCTCATTCTGCAAATGACAGACACACTGTTTCAAGGCTTGGGTGGGAAATGTTTAGATAATAAGTTCAACAACATTTGTTGAACTTATTATCTGAACATTTCCTAAGTGAACAACCTATCAATGAGTGTTTAGTATAGAAAGTGTTAAACAAAATGAAAGTGTCAATGACACTGTAGCTCAACTTAGGTAGGGGAATAATTTAATGGTTGACAGTAAATGGAGGGATGTGGTCTGTAGGGTGTGCCAAAGGATTTAGTGATGCAAAGAGTAAATTCTAAAATGACAAATTTCATAAAGATCAGACCAAAGATACGACCTGTAACCCACGCAGGAAATTGTTGATGGACTCACGGACACACACACACACACACACACACACGGACGACGGACGCTAACACATGGCAATAGCTTAAACTTACAAAGTAAGTTGAGCTAAAAAATAACTTAACACACTCCCTTCAATGATGAGTCTCACCTTCATATCCTGTATCACAAGAGCAGCCAGCCAGACTGAAGGAACCATTGGTATATCTTGAATCCTCAAACACACATGTTGAATGTGCTAAATCACAGTCGCATAGCCGTATCAACATTTCAATAGGCTCCGTCTGAGCGGGCGTCGTAGCATCATCCACTGCTCCAATTCTGAAGGAACGATAATTGCGAGGTCTTTATAGCAAAAGGAAAGAATTTGATTTTTGCTACTAAGTATATCAAGAACTAAATGTGTGGACAAATGGTGTTTCTCGATGAAATGGCTAGATATTCGTGTTTACACTTCTCGAATATATGAGTGTGCTCAAGGCATTGGGGGAGGGGGTATAACAGAGGGCATGCCGGAATCCAGTTCCCTTTGCCCTCAATGAACACTTGACTGAAGAAGTTGAAACTGCATGTTTAAAATGACACAGAGTATTTACTAGACATTTGTGTGCTCTTCCCAAAACAAAATATACCTGTGTTTGTGGTGACATGCAAGAAAAAAATAGGGGCGGGCGGGTGGCTTTTCATTTTATTTTATTATTTTATTTTCAACTTTGCTCAAAATATTCTTATCCTGGTTTGTAATGTACTATAAAATAATAAAACAAAAGTACATAATATTAGAATTTTAATTTAAAAAAAAAAAAAATTATTATTAATAATTTAATTTTAATATATTAGAATATAGTGTAATTTTCAAAAAAAAAGTTTGATTTGGCATAAGTTTGATTCAGCTGTGACCTAATTGAAGTGTGGTATAATTTCCAGTTTAACACTACACGGATGCGTACTAATTTTGTAAAATCAATAAAATGAAAATGATCTGAATAGGGGCGGCCGGGCGGGTCACCAGAAACACAGGTCTTTTTTTTTTTGGCTTTACAATTGTCTCTTACTCTCCTTTTGCTGAATGTTCAGCCATCTAAAGTGTGAATGACTATAGCAATCTCTACCAGAGCGCACCAGTCATACTTCCTCTCTGACTCTGTCACTGGCTGGGTACTGGTCTGTGCTTTCTATATTTAGTGCAGGGATTTCCAGCAAATATGGCGAAAACCAATTGCCCGAAAGTCAAATTTCCTATGTGCTTTGAAAACAATTCCCGCACTAAACACTTAATGCCAGAATGGAGGATCATAGCGGTAGTTTTGTTGATGACTTTTGCAAGCCACGCGTCAAAATTGCACCAAATTAGGACTCTTGTGTTTGACCTGCCACGTGTGTTGTCTACAGCTGAAACGGTTGACCCATTCTTCTAACCGGTTAACCATTGGGGTTAGCCAGATTTTAACCGGTTAACCGCTAATTTCTAGTGGACTTCTCTCAGACTAATTATGTCGACATTATGCCATGCTCCAGGGACAAACCTAGGTGAGAAATAGTAGCTGAAATAAAGACCTTATTCACAGCATTTAACGATATTCAAAAACACGCATTCACTGTCTTTTGCTGGCTCTCGTGATGGGGAATGAGCAAGTGAAATTTGTGAATGTCAGGGGGGTCGCTTATTTGCCGTGATCAGCATATGTTTGGGCATTTGTAAAACGAGTAACAATAGTATGGGTATTAGTAAAACGAGTAACAAAACTATATATTAAAGATCTGTAATATATCATTATCATCATTGGTATATCCTCCAATGAATTATATATAAAGACAAGAAAGTAATAACTGATAACTAATTAACTATAGAACTAAAAGGAAGGTCAGTTAGGTCACAGACTCACAGTCCTATTCAGTATTCGAACTATTTGTCGGTAGCATGATCGCGGACACTTAAACTATCGATAGCCGAGTTCACTTTTCAAATTTCAACACGAAATAATACCGAGTCTGAGGGGTATCAATCAGATGACCGATTCAATGATTCAGTGACGTCATTGCTTTGAACTATCCCGCCTGGATACACAGTGACTGCCCACGTGCTCTCGTCGGAAGATCAGAGAAAACTTCAAAGGCTGGAATTGGTTGAAGGTCGCCGACACGCTACTCAGTGTCTGAAACTTCAGAGTGCACCAATTAATGCTGCATTGCACTCTACTATCGGTGGCACAGGGGTTAGAATTACTTTTGCATCATTTATCTTAATATTTTGAGGGTACCAAGGCATTCAATGATTCACGTTCACATTCAACTGACAGAGCGGGATACGGTTTCATCCGGTTCATTTTTTTCTGCCGGTTACGTCGTTATCCGGTTATCCGGCTGTCCGTTTCAGCTCTAGTGTTGTCGGGACATTGTCGTCCATGTGCGTTTATACTTTTGTGTTGATAAAATAATCAGAGATTCTGATGAATGGCAACAAGCCATATTTCCGACTAAATCCTGATGAAAAATTACCCATAATTCTGCAGTGGTTAAGGAGTTGATTATTTAGGACATTAGTGTACGTATGCTATATCATATGCGCCAGGGTACTCTTTATGTTAGAGTATATTTAGAATAGCGTACTTCCTGTTTCCGATATTTTGTGAAATAAACAACATGTTTATTCCACATTATTTGCGATTTTAATTGCTCAATAGGCGATCCCTACTGGTGGCAAGTAATATAAACCCATTCTTACATGTGTTGTTCTTTGTATATAATCACAGAACAACACATGTGTGAATGGGTTTGTGCCATTACAACATATATTCTGTGTATAGAACAGCAGTATTAATAATAACTTTATATGGTTAATAACACTCCATCCATGTCTCTTTGATTGATACTCACATAACTTGCACAATTGCAGAGTTTGCCGGAGTCCATTCAAAGATGCCTGTAATATTATCGAAGCTACTGCCAGCAGGTATGGCATATACTTGAAATGTCACAGTGTTTCCATCACTGTCATTAGCGATGAACCCAATGGTCGTCAACTGACCAACTGTAGCATTCATGAACTCACTGTCAACAAAAACGTTCGGTGCAGAATTTGCTGAAATGAAAGAATATGAAAGAGTGTGATACCATTTGAATGTAAGATTACTTTAGTATATATATTTATATTAACTCTCTGGGTGCCGACGATGATATATTTTGTCACCCAACTTCATGATGTTCATCTCCGGTGTTGAGATATCTCGTTAACTCCTTACCTGTGTTTTGTTCTATTCATTTTGAAACAATAATACCAATGACAGTAAAATAATAAAAACAATTGAAACTGGTTTCGTAAAATTATGTATTTAAACAAGCAGTTACTGATGGCGGTATCCCCTGCCTAGTCGAGCGAAGTTAATACTTATTTTAGTTTGGGCTTAAAATTAAAATTGCAATGCCAAAAAATTACAACCAAAGGGCCGTAACTCTGATAAAAATGTATGGTCGGGCCTAGTTTGTGAACTCGTTTCAGAGACTCCTCCTGTAAACTCACATACATAAAATCTTTCATATCCGTTGATAATTGTTTGAAATAAACCCTGGACAACTTTTTGTGTGTACTAAATGTTAAAACAAATGACAATCAAAGGATTGTAACTATGGCGAACATGTACGGCCGGGCCAAGTTTGCGAACTCTTTCCCGAAACTCCTTTTGTGAAATAATATACCAAAAATCATTTAAATATATTTATAATTGTTTGAAATAACCCAAGGAAAACTTTTCGTGTGTGCTAAATACTGAAAAATTTAAATCAAAGGGCCGTTACTCTGGTGAAAATATACTGGGCCTGGTTTGCGAATTCATTCCAGATACTCCTCTTGTGAACTCATATACAAAAAATCTTTGAAATGCCTTGATAATTGTTCCAAATAACCCCCATATAACTTCCTGTGGGTACTAAATGCCAAAAAATGACAATCAAAGGGTCGTATTTCTGGTGAAAATGTCTGGCCCGGCCTAGTTTGTGTACTCATTTCAGAATCCTCTTTTTCATATACCAAAAATCTTTGAAATCCGGGAAAAATGTTTTGTGTGGGGGATAAAAATATATTTACATTATGGAAATGATGCGGTTACAGCCAACAGTGTCACTTATCACAGCATCCACAATTTTATGACAATATTCAGAAAGGCTTCCACGTGACGTCAACTGATGGAAGGCATTGATTAAGTTTATTTTGACTTAAACTTGGATAATTCTATAGAGAAAATAACTCTAGTAGATCCAACAGTCACATTTTGACAAAATTTTGACTGAATTAATGTATGAAAGCACAATTAACCCTTTACCCAACAAAAAGGCCAAATAAAGCTTCAACAGCCTAAAATATCTTCGGTCTGTCTCAATAACACCATACAAATATGGATATCATTGGAACCGGTTCATTGACCACATTGTGATGGTTACAATTATGCCCTGTGCCAATGCATTCTCTTTTGCGAGTCGACCATACATGTAGGTCGCCTCGCATATATAAGAGAATGCATTGGCCTAAAAAAATCATTTTTTAACACTTTTTACCATGTTTTCTTACATTTTTTAACAATTTTTATAATATTTTTCTACATTCTTTGACAATTTTATCATTTTTAATATGTGTTAAGCCAATGCATTCTCTTATATATGCGAGGCGACCTATGGTCGACTCGCATATATAGGAGAATGCATTGGCACAGGGCCGTTCTGTTGGTGAAGGGTTAACCCTTTCAATGCCAAGTTCGATTTTTGTATCAACCCATATTTCATTGATAATTTTTCAAAGAGCTCTTTCCATCAATGTATCACATATTATAAACAATAAATTTGAAAAATGATCAAGGAAATATGGGTTGATACAAAAATCGAACTTGGCACTGAAAGGGTTAAGTCTCTGGCAGACCAGAGTGTCCACCAATATGGCTGAGGTGTGGGTATTGAAATTTACTACAACACTTGATATGGTACCCAAGCAAGGTCTTTAGAATACATAAGTTGTGTGTTGACATTGACAAAGATGGAACCAAGTACCTTACTTTAACTACTGTACATGAATTATTCCATTTGAGTTTTTCATCTATATGAAACCAATATGTGTGGTGAACAAACCTTGAAATAGTGAGCCTGTCATTTGCAGAATGAGGCCCCCAGAGGGTGAATTTAGTGATACTACCCCACATAGCGGGCTAGCATCACCAAATTCACCCTCTGGGAACCTCATTCTGCTGAGGTACAAGCAGAATGTGGTTCCCATAGGGTGAATTTGGTGATGCTAGCCCGCTATACGGGATAGCATCACTAAATTAACCCTCTGGGGACCTCATTCTGCAAATGACAGGCACGCTATTTCAAGGCTTGGTGGTGAACTTAGAAATCATCAGCCATCAGCCAGATGGACCAAAACTGTTAGGTGACTGATGCTGATATGATAATACAGTAACGCTCTAAGTAATCGACTTCTTAACCACAGCAGAATTATGGGTAACTTTTCAGGATTTAGTCGGAAATATGGCTTGTTGCCATTCATCGGAAAGCTCTGATATTTCCGACTAAATCCTGAAAAGTTACCCATAATTTTGCTGTGGTTAAGAAGTCGATTACTCAGAGCATTACTGTATTATGTCATGTTGTGACTCAAGGAGGCTGGGAGTTAAGCAACGTAATTTGCTGGGAGCTCAGCATTGGGCTGCACGTTATTTTGATAATATATCGTTTATTTGATATAGTTTTGAATACTGATCGAAAACGAACTGAATTTGTATTACCCTATATATCGAGAACGACTGTATCCATTTCAAGATATCGAATAAAGTTTGTGAAAAAGTTAAATTTTCGTATCCATCATTGAAAATTAATGGGGCTTGTAACGAAACCAGCAAAAGGAAATAATATGTTATGGGATATAATCCATGTAGAGCTATATAATCCCAGTGGGCACATGACGTCATATTTACGTCATATTTACGTTAGACCCAAACGTTGGATTTACATCGGATTACGGTTGGATATGAAAGTTAGATAGACGTCATATTCTGACTTTGGATTTACGTTAGATCCAAACGTTGGATTTATGTCGGATTACGGTTGGATATGAAAGTTAGATAGACGTCATATTCTGACGTTGGATTTACGTTAGACCCAAACGTTGGATTTACATTGGATTACGGTTGGATATGAAAGTTAGATAGACGTCATATTCTGACGTTGGATTTACGTTAGACCCAAACGTTGGATTTACGTTGGATTATGGTTGGATATGAAAGTTAGATAGACGTCATATTCTGACGTTGGATTTACGTTAGACCCAAACGTTGGATTTACGTTGGATTATGGTTGGATATGAAAGTTAGATAGATGTCATATTCTGACGTTGGATTTATGTCAGATTATGATGTTGAAACTAACGTTGGTTGTAACAAAAATAACACATATATGTACAATTGATATTTATTCATGGCAGAAACTGCACGGGGTATATCCGGATAAAACAGCCATTGATGGATAAGACGACCATCGAAATTTTATTGCCTCTATGTCGTGATAATAACCACATTTTGTTGTATTTACAGGTCCTTAATTAATTACTACTAAAAGTGATTTCTGGTTATTGTACATTCAATAATATATATATTCTCCATGATTTGGTTACGCTGTTGTACGCTATGTGATTTATTTCGGACAAAACATTAACACATTTCAACTTATTTGATGATATTTCCATTTGGAATTGCATAATCGGTTTATAATAATATAACCAAATGTCTCTATGTCACATGTTGGGTATAATCTTCAATAATATTAGCATTAATCTCCGAAAACGTGTTGTTAATACGACAAATTGGCATTAATATAATGGTCGTGTTTATTTTTATGGATAATACGGCCATCGGGGGGAAAAATCATGCTGGATAATACGGCCATCGATAATGATCGTGCATAAACAAGTCGGTGTTGTCGTTTTAAAGACACAAACATGTTATAATATGGCATTTAGTACACAATGTTTAATCTGACGTTTAGTACAGCAATAAGGCGACAGGCACAATACGTTATAATAATTGGTTAATTAATCATCGATGACGTATTAGCCTTCCTGCTAAGTTATTGCGATGGTCGTATTATCCGCTTCGATAAACAAGTCGGTTCTGTCGTTTAGAAAACACAGCATGTTATAATATGGCATTTAGTGCACACACAATGTGTACTTTGACATTTAATACAACAATAAAGTGACAGGCAAGCGCTACGTTATAATAACTGATAATAATCGTCTTTTAATCGATGGCCGTATTATCCGTCTGCAAAATTAAAGCGATGGCCGTATTATCCAAAAAAATAACACAACAATTACAATAATGGCAATTTGTCATATACAACTCGGGGATCAATGCTAATTGTTATTCAAGATATAGAGGCATTTGGTTATATTATTTCATAGGAAAGGACCGATTCTGCAGCTCCAAATGAAAATATCAAATAAGTTGAAATATGTTAATGTTTTGTCCGAAATAAATCACATAGCATGTACCAGCGTAACCAAATCGTGGAGAATATGTATATCATTGAATGTACAATAACCAGAAATCACATTAGTAGTATATTATTATTAATTAATTAAGGACCTGTAAATACAACAAAATGTGGTTATTATCACGACATGGAGGCAATAAAATTTCGATGGTCGTCTTATCCACCGATGGCTGTCTTATCCGGATATACCCGTGCAGTTTCTGTCATGAATAAATATCAATTGTACATATATGTGTTATTTTTGTTACAACCAACGTTTGTTTCAACATCATAATCTGACGCAAATCCAACGTCAGAATATGACGTCTATCTAACTTTCATATCCAACAATAATCCAGTAATAAAGGACAGGTAAATACAACAAAATGTGGTTATTATCACGACATGAAGGCCATAAAATTTCAATGGCCGTCTTAATATCCACGGATGGCCGTCTTATTCGGATACACCCTGTGAACTATATCACTGTTAAAACAGAACCGTCAATTTTCACGGCAATTTGGGGACCGGTTGGACTGTGAATTTTTCAGGTCTTATCGTTAATATTTTTACAGCCAATCCGTGAATTTTTCACGGTGTGTCCATTCTTGACTTTACAATTGAACTGTAGAATTAAACGGTTATGCCGTTAAAAATTTACAGCAAAACAGTGAATTTTCACGGTCTGCCCATTTATCAGTTACAGCAACACCGTAAAATTCTTAGTATTAGTCTGTTCATGTATTGACTTTTGTGGTCGTTAATAGGCCTGATGATTGAAAATTGAAAATCTGTTCCTTATAATTTCAAATATATTTACAGTAATGCCCAAATTGACCACTTAACATCAGCAGAATTATGGGTAATTTTTCAGGATTTAGTCGGAAATATGGCTTGTTGCCATTTATTGGAAAGCTCTGTGAGCTTGTTGCCATTTATTCCGACAAATGGCAACATGCCATATTTCCAACTAAATCCTGAAAAATTACCCATAATTCTGCTGTGGTTAAGTGGTCAATTACTTTGGGCATTACTGTAGCAATATTGTAAATTCAACTCCGGACAGACACATGTATTATGTGAAATGCATATGCAGCTGGGGTGGTTTCATACAACCTCAGTAAAGCTGAAAATGTCTTTGTATGTATTTCATGAGTTATCTAACCTGAAAATGCATTAACTTATGAGATAACTTTCTGACTGCACAGTTAGCTCAACTGCAACTATGCTAATTTCTGCAGTCCAATTTCACTGCTAATATACATGTACCAGTACCGGTATGTATAGTTTGAGTAAGTATAGAGTTTCAATGCAATCTATTAAATAAAATGCACAGACGGTTATCACATATATTCCCTTATATATGCAAGGCTCTGGGGGCTCCCTATGGGAGACTCGCATGTATAAAAGAATGCATTGGCACAGGGTTTTTGCTAAATTTGTTAAAGAATGTAAGAAAAAATGAAAAAAATGATAAAATTGTTAAAGAATATAAGAAAAAATTAAAAAAAGTGTTGGTCAACTCGCATATATAAGAGAGTGCATTGGTACATGATATTTAATGTTGCGCCAGTGCAGCTCCCATCATGAAAGGGATATATGATAGGATGGTTCCATTGTTTTTGCTTGTGATTTTATTTTCTTTCACTCTGCCATTTGTTTTAATTTTGTTTTTGATTTAGCTTAGATTTTCCTATATTGTGGTTTGCCAAAATTTCTGAAAGATGGCTAAAAAACTTCAAAAATGGCCAAAGTGGTGTGAAGTCAGTAAACATGTTATCTTCAGCTTTTTTCCAGAAATTTTTCTGGCCAGCAGATCACTCAAGAACAGAAAACACGAACAATGTCGTTGGGCCCTCTTTTGAAAGTACTCATAATTCCGAATATTCATACCAAATTTCATTCAGATGTGATAACTCATGGATGAGATATATGCCCAAATGGATGGACAGATAAAGTGGGTATAAAAATTTAAAGAATCACATCTATAGTTCCTCACCGACAATTTCGGATTCTTTTTCAGCCTCAACTGCCACAACCTTTGTGTTTGTAGCCAAGTCTTCATTGTCAGTGGCAACAAAGTCATAGATACACTGTTTGTCTTCGCCACATATATTTTTAGCTTTATCCTTTTGGGCTTGGGTTATCTCATCTTCGAAGAGCGGTGTAAAGTCAGTAAATCTGTAATCATTAGCTGTTTTTCCAGAGAAATACATAAACACGGAATCAGCTGGATCAATCCTCCCTGAAATGATAAGACAGAGATTGTTTTAAGACCAATGGCGAGACGTACAGTAATGCCCTAAATAATCAACTCCTTAGCCACAGCAGAATTATGGGTAACTTTTCAGGATTTAGTCGGAAATATTTCCGATGAATGGCAACAAGCCATATTTCTGACTAAATCCTGAAAAGTTACCCATAGTTCTGCTGTGTTTAAGGAGTCGATTATTTATGGCATTACTGTACGAAGCTTGTGTATAATTCCCATGTATATCCAGGGGTTGTACACAAACAAAACATGTTCATTCTTTTGTTATGACAAGACATTGCCGGGGCGTTTCCCACTCTCTCATTTTTGGATGGTTGGTTGAATGTGTCTGTTGATATCACAATTATCGTATTGCATTTTTATTGACTGTATATAAGGTCCATGTCACTATACCAGAAATAAAAAATCCGAAAGCAAAAATAATGTGCAAAATCCAAAATGAAAATGAACCGTCTTTCCCCCCATTGAACAACCTTCAATAAATATGACACAACAGCACCATTGACTCGGCAACACAAACAGTTAATCTCAATACCAATCTAACACAAGAGGTTAGCAATGATGACCCTGTCAAACAATCAAGCCATATACCAGACAATATCACTGGGAATTACGCTCAGCGGCATCAGAAATAGAATAAATAATCGACCTCTTAACCACAGCAGAATTATGGGTAACTTTTCAGGATTTAGGCGGAAATATGGCTATCCGATGAATGGCAACAACCCATATTTCCGACTAAATCCTGAAAAGTTACCCATAATTCTTCTGTGGTTAAGGAGTCGATTATTTAGGGCATTACTGTACACAATCTTTAGATTTTATCTATAGTGTTGAAACAATTAGTCGACATCGACTAGAATTTCGGCGATAATCAATTATCAATCTCCTAGTTGACTAATCGCCATACTTCCCAGAAAGGTGCAGATAAATGTTTCATTGGTAGCAATCCTTGATGTATGCAGTATTACTTCCATATTTATTGTCGCCTGTGTGCATAAATCACAAACAATTGCGATGAAAACCAAAATATGACTGCCTGGTCGCGGTTACTGTATTATAAAAACATGTTTCTGACCTAGATATTCAGTCATCACATTAGGGATAGCGACCTGTTATGTTATTCACCAGAAAAACAAGACCCTGTTGATGTCTCATCGATTGGTATTTACTATACACATATACATATTCAAAATGCGGCACCTTTGATCTACAATATTCTATGTCCGACGGTGCAATTAGTACAGCGGCCAAAAGCCAAAAGTGGTCGGGTACCCCTACCCACGGTAGAACAAGTTAAAACCAACTTTTTTAAAAGGAGAAATATATACTGTTGACGAAATTGATAGTGAAAAATAACGGAGTTGGTGGTGGCTATTCTCAAATCGACGATGAACGATACCCACCCGTGAATTGTCCCAGAAATTAACGATTTTGGTAAAGTGATCCCTGCGGCTATGTCCTAAGATATTTGACCACATTGTTGGTGTTAAAATGACTACAACATACCATATCTGTACCTGATATGCAAGAAATGTTGGTTAATTTGGATTTTCGTGCCATTTGGAGCCGAAACATTTATTTTTTGTTGAAAAATCGCTCTTTTTCAAATATATTATATTTTTCGAACATTATCATTCAAACGGATATTGCAATAATATTGAAATATTTAGTCCATATTGTGTAGTAGTTATCTGGCAAGCATATGAAAAAAGAAGTTAACAGAAATTTTGAACGGTTTGCGACATATTGGATTTTAGCTACCCCTCCCCCAAACACGTTTTTGGTCGAAAAAAATACATATTTTTGATAATGACAGTACCAACATTTTCGACTTGATCTGAATGGGACCCAATATGAATCTTGTACTGAAAGTGTTGTCCAGAGGTGCCGTTTAATCGATTACAGATGTGTTTAGGCTTTCAGACCACCAGTTACAACAACAACAATTATGTTATTGATAACAGGTAAATTTGCATGCATTAACATCGATGTTAAGTACTAAAACCTTTGTTATAAACAACACGTGACCAACTATATAATTCATATGGCTCAGTAGTTATCTGGACATGACAAGTAGAAAGAATTTGACAGAAATTGTCAACGGTTTTCAAGATATTGGAATTAGGTACCGCTCCCCCGGACGCGATTTGGTAGAAAAACTACATATTTATGATAACACAGACCTTTCTAAATTATTATAATGGGCATTTAATCATTATTCGTGTGATGGAAACCTGAGCCGTAGACACCGCGAGCGTGGTTTTAGATGACCTCAGGTTTCCAATTAAACCCCCAGTTGCAACAACAACAAAACATTTTATTTATGACATGTAATTTTATATTAACACATATTGACTAAGTATTTGTTCTAAACGACACATAATATAGACTAACATACTCATACAGAACAAAATCATTGTTGCTCCCCGCCCTATTAGACGTCCTGAACACACCACGAACTGAAAAAATATGATCTCAATATTAAGAATCATGTAACTATAAAGGACAGTTACATAAGGAAATTTACAATGTTCATGGATGGGTTTGTTCCCGAAACAGTGTGGCACTTTGCTTGGAAAATATGAATGGCGAATTTGCTATATTTTTCGAGAACAATCTACCCAATTTAAAGACTTCAACGCAATACGAAATTAAGCTATATGATATCTAATTCTCTATATTAACTCAGAGTGTGACGGGAATGTAGTACTATCAGAGAATACATAATTTGTATGGATGGGTTGTGCATGTGTCGCTTTACACAAAGTGGCTGATAAATAAGAAAGACGAATTTTCTGTTTTAGGATCCCCCTACACAATTGAAGTGTTAAAGTTGAACAACACAAGAACTGATATGATTGCTGTAGATGTTAACTGAGGATGTGGGCAAAAATAGTAATATATCGGGGCGCATACATGATGTTGATGGATGGGTTGGTTGGACCCCGAAAGCATTTAGCACTTTACGACATCGGATGGCAAACGCCAAAGGCGAATATTTTTTGTTTTGTTGGACCCCTTTATATGCCCATTTAAACTCTTGAACACACCATGTGCCGAATATTCATGCTTTTATTATTAAATCACAGTGTGAACGAAAGGTAGTGCTATCAGGGAATATACATGTTATATGAGTAGTTTGGTCCCCCAAATCCTAGGGTACTTTAAAAAGGCGGCTGGCAAAAACCAAAGCTGAATATTTTCGTTGAATATTTTAAAGTCATATATTCACTAATGGATGGATATGTTCTCAATATTAACTGGGATGTGGACAAATGGTATGTAATTCAGGAAATATACCTCTTCAGTGCATGATGGATGGGTTGGCTTCCCAATGTCTGGGACACTTTACACAAAATGGCTAGCAATGAGAAGGCGAAATTTCACTGTTTTTGGTACCCATAACCCTTCTAAACTATTTAACACACACTGAACCGAATATATATGCTCTCATGTATTATTTGCAATTTGAATGGGTGGTTTGGTTCTCGAAATCCCGGAACACTTTACAAAAGGTGGCTGGCAAATACGAAATGTGATTTGTTAGGCCACACTACCCCATTTGCAGTCTTGGAACACACAATGAACCGAAAGGATGTGCTCCCATTATTAACTGCGTGTGTAGAGAAATGGACGCTATATAAAAAGTATAGTACACCAGGGTCTTGAATACCTTGGTCACTTTACAAAAAGTTGTTGGTGAAAGAGAAAGGCGAATACTCACTGTTTTGGGGGCTCCCATTAACCCATTTAATATCTTGACCAGAACTGAAGTTATATTATTTCATACTAAGCTGAGTGTGTGATCGAAAGGTATTGCTATCATGGAATTACTAATTGATATATGGTTGATCTGGTTCCCCCGAAATCCTGGAACACTTTACAAAAAGCGGCTGGCAAACAAGAAAGGCGAATTTTCTATGTCTTGAGGACCCCACTATCCACTATTGAAGTATTACAAAAATGATATGCTCTCAATTGTAACTGAAGTTGTGGACAAATGGGATTATTATCTGGATATACGAATCTGTTATGGATGAGATGGTTCCCGAAAGCCTATGGCACTTTACAACAAGTTGTCGCCAAACGAAATGGCTAAATTTCACTCTCAGGGGACTCCATCCTTATTTCAAGTATTGAACACACCACTATCTCAAGGCATAAGCTATCCATATTACCCGAGATTGTGGCCGAATGGCTGTTCTGTCCGAAAAGATGCAATGGTCTCGTAAGCCCACCGTTCTCGAAAATACCGTCGCACCTTACACAAAGCAGATGGCAAACGATGAAGGCGAATTGTAAGGGACCCCTACCCCATGTAAAACCATTAAACCTACCACGAACTGAATGAATGTGATGTGCACTCAGGGTCCATATACGATCTGGACAAATGGCTATTCTATTAATAAATACACAATTGTTATAGATGGGTTAATTCCCGACAGTCAGGGACACTTTACAAAAAGCGACTGAAAAATAAATAATGCGATTTTTCAATGTTTGTATTATCCCCTTCCCAATTTGAAGACTAGAACACACCACGGACTGGAACGATATCATCATTAACTGCGTGTATGGACAATGGCGAGTTAGTTATACAATGACGTACACAATGTAAATAGATGGATTTGGGTTCTGAAAGAATGAGCACTTAACGAAAAGTGGCTGGAAAATAAGAAAGGCAAAATTTTGAGGACCCCTACTTTATTTGAAGTCTTGGAAGACACCACATGGTGAAATGATATGACCTCAATATTAACTGAGGGCTTGATCAAAGGTTAGTTTTTATCAGGATATACATATGTGTTGGTTCCCGAAAGTATGCATCATGTGGCACTCTACAACAAGCGGCTGGCAAATGTTCACTGTTTTATGTACACCTACCCTATTTGAAGTCTTGAACACATCATGTACTGAATGGATTATGAATTCAATATCAACATATATTGTGGTCGAAACTATGCGATATATAAGGCTGTATTGGTTTCCGACCGCATGTGACACTTTACAAAAAGCGGCTGGCAAATAACAAAAATTCAATTTTAACTGTTTATGTGACAATTACACTATTTTAAATCACGAAAACACCACGAACATGATGAATATGCTCCCAGTTTTAACTCAGTCTGTGGTGATATGGTAGTTCTATCCGCGCAGGTAAACAATTTATCTGGGAGAGAGATTGTATGGGGAAAATTAGGATGTAATCCAGTTGGAACTGATTGGGTAAAATGATATACACATAGTTTCGTTTGGAGCTGATTGGACGCAATGATACACAGATAATGTTGTTTTCGTCATTGATACGTCCGTCGCCGTGAGATTGCAGACGATCTGGTGGTGGTAATTTTCGCGCTCAGCCGGGTTTCAATGCTTTTCACGAAGTTTTAACAAATGGCAGCGTTATGGAAATCGCTTTGTTTTCGAGATAAATGTCTGAACCCCGTCAACTATTTTAATATTTTCGCGATGACTGAGTTGCTGTACATACAAAAGAGTATTTCTGATAAAATTACATTCAGTATGGCGCATAGAAGTTCAGTCTTAGGACCACTGTATTCCAATAAGTAATGATATGCTTTTTCTATTTACCACAATGACAGAGATGGGACGTTTTAATGTGATTACTAAATTGGCCATAGTTCAAACTACTGCATTTCAATCTTAAACGAGAATGGAGTACTTGTGATATGCGACACTTACTGTATGTAATAGCAATTAAAATGCGTTGTTGTTGTAATTTGGGGTCTGGAAGCCCGAACACGTCTTTAATCAGATTTACTTAAGCAATGTCACCGGGCTCCATTTTCAGCAAAAGAATTATGTTGGGTCCCAGTATGATCAATTGGGAAATTTGGTAAAGTTCTGAACAAAAATATGAAATTTTTCGACCAAAAACGTGTTTGGGGAGGGGCAGCTAAAATCCATTATTTCGTAAATTGTTCTACATTTCTGTTAACTTCTTTCTTCAAATGCTTGGCAGATAACTGCTTCACCAGACGAATTAAATATTTCGGCATTATAACAATATCCATTTGAATAATAATGTTCGAAAAATAATATTTTTGTGAAAAAGTGCGATATTTCAGCAAAAATAAATGTTTTGGCTCCAAATGGCAGGAAAATCGAAATTAAGCAACACTTTTTTTCATATCAGGTAGAGGTATGGTATGATGTAGTAATTTTAACCCCAACAATATGGGCAAATAGGCTAGGCCATAGCCACAGGGCTCGCTTTACCAAAATCGTTAATGTCTGGAAAAAGTCACTGGAGGTTATCGCTCATCGTCGATTTGACAATAGCCACCACCAATTCCGTTATTTTTCAATTTCTGTCAAATTCTTTCTACTTGTGATGTCCAGATAACTACTGAGCCATATGAATTATATTGTTGGTCACGTGTTGTTTATAACAAAGGTTTTAGTACTTAACATCGATGTTAACGCATGCAAATTTACCTGTTATCAATAAAATAATTGTTGTTGTTGTAACTGGGGTATGAAAGCCTGAACACATCTGTTATCGATTAAACGGCATCTCTGGACAACACTTTCAGTACAAGATTCATATTGGGTCCCATTCAGATCAATTCGAAAATGTTTGTAATGTCATCATCAAAAATATGTATTTTTTTCGACCAAAAACGTGTTTGGGGGAGGGGTAGCTAAAATCCAATATCTCGCAAATCATTCAAAATTTCTGTTAACTTCTTTCTTCTTATGCTTGCCAGATAACTACTACATTATATGAACTGAATATTTCAATATTATTGCCATATCCGTTTGAATGATAATGTTCGAAATATAATTTATTTTTGAAAAAGAGCGATTTTTCAACAAAAAATAAATGTTTCGGCTCCAAATGGCACGAAAATCCAAATTAGCCAGCACTTCTTGGATATCAGGTACATATATGGTATGTTGTGGTCATTTTAACACCAACAATGTGGGCAAATAACTTAGGACATAGCGGTAGGGCTCACTTTACCAAAATCATTAATTTCTGGGAAAAGTCACTGGTGGGTATCGTTCATCGTCGATTTGGGAATAGCCACCACCAATTCCGTTATTTTTCACTACCATTTTCGTAAAGAGTATATATTTCTCCTTTAAAAAAAGTTAGTTTTAACTTGTTCTACCGTGGGTAGGGGTATCTCGAAAACTAGAGCTCTTTTTCGATTTGGCCGCTGTACTAAATAGATATGTTGTTTTGACGACGTGGTGACTCATGCGAGATCAAACCAATTCCGACGTGACCACGTGTTCACTTCACTCCTGACTGGGCGCTGGTATAATCTCCTATTTATTTTGAGAACTACGTATATATATATATATATGTGTCCTCTATAGACTCTAAAACGGCTGGCTCGATTGAGCTCAAACTTCCCATATAATGGTAAAATCCCACGGGAATCGTCTTCGCGGTGTTTTGGAGAAGCTCTGAGCACTCATTCACCACTCCCAATCACAAAAAAAACGGCACTGCGGTGGTTAATCAAGTGATAATTTAATGAGCGTTTGTTTTTGACGCATCGCTATAAAAGAGTGTTTGTTTACAATTCAACGTTATCGCTCGAAATTTAGCATCTGCAGAGAGATATACGGGAACAATACTTTTGAGTGGTTTCCTATGCGGAGAGATTTATTGGATGTCATAGTAATTTTAGACGCAGTTGATTTACAATTCTTTGTGAATAGCTAGACTGCCATTCGTTCGAGTTGGTTTAGATCAAACAATATTCTCTGTCGCACTCATATTTCGTCATGAACGAATCCACTGTAATCGACCTATTTTTAGAACGCAACACATGATACCAAACAAAATTACGTCGCGTTGGTGATGGGATTCACGGCGGGCTTAATTGACTGTCCGCTCTTTGATGGGACTATTGTCCATCTCGTAAGGGTGGACAACCTCTGTCAGGGGTTTGCTCAATGGCCACAGGCAGGTTTTAAAAAATCATACCTCTTTTATGGACGGGTATCATAATTTCTCTTGATTAAAAAGTCTGTCGTTCCTAGGAACGGGGAAGTTTAGGACGGGTACCATGAATTAACTCATTGAAAAACAAAGAATGCGTTGTCTGTCGTTCCTAGGAAGGGGGGATTTCATCGGGTCAATTTTTCCGCCAATTCCGACGTGACCACGTGTTCACTTCACTCCTGACTGGGTGCTGGTATAATTATGTTTATATTGTGCTGTATTATGCCAATATATCAGTCAGATTTCTAATCAAGTCATTGACTCATTGTCATACAAAACAACACACCTCTAATGTAGACCAGCTAACTGAACATTGCGTAAAATGTTACAGTTGTGATATTATCGGGCGAAAAATAGACTGCACATGCACTGGAAGTTAGGAAGCTTGTTGCATCCAGACGTTTCAAAGTCTCTCTATAGTATTTTATGACCGTCACTTTGTCGGGATCGCTCACAAATATTACTTCAATATTATATGGTATGAGTGATGATTATGATACTTACCTATCAATATTGGCTGTCAACATCGAAAAATATAATGATAAATATGCCTGTTTTAATAAATTAATGATGACAAAGAGCTGTGAAATGGGCAGATCATCGATGTCTGAGAATATACTTTGATAATCCCGTGAGGGTTTTATATATATATATATATATATATAGTAGGTGTCGACTAGTACTAAATACCGAAGTCGATTTAACCCTTTGAGTGCCATTTCGATTTTTGTATCAACCCATATACCCTGTGCCAATGCATTCTATTATATATGCGAGTCGACCATAGGTCGCCTCGCGTATATAAGAGAATGCATTGGCCTAACAATTTTTTTTTTTTTTTTTTTTTTACAATTTTTTACAATTTTAATAATTTATTCTTATATTCTTTAACAGACTTATTTTGTAGGTTTAGGGCCGATGAGATCGGCCCCTGGCACTCAAAGGGTTAACACTATTTATCTGTATTTTATTCACAAAAAAGCTATTTGTAGTCTTGAAATTGCGTTCTACAAAATTTATTTTGCAGTTGTAATTGTGGCCCAGAAGATATACACTGAACAGCAAAATGCCTCTTAACCCTTTCAGTGCCAAGTCCGATTTTTTGTATCAAACAAAATTTCCTTGATCATTTTTCAAATTTATTGATTATAATAATGTGATACATTTATCACATTATTATAATCAATAAATTTGAAAAATGATCAAGGAATATGGTTTGATACAAAAATCGGACTTGGCACTGAAAGGATTAATAAGCGAAATCACTGAGTCGCTACCATATTAGATCCATCCAGCCCCGTTCCGTGCATTCAGTGTTACAGGTAAAAGTTCTGGAGTAGCATTCCATAAATGGAGCTTTTGAATATTTTCCATATATGGAATTCATGAATACATGTATTAAAAACTCCATATATGGAATGCTGCTCCAGAACTTTGACCTGTAGCTACAGAATGGGGGCTTGATGGATAAAATATGGTAGCGACTCGTTATTATGCAACAATAAGAAAATAATCTATATATATCCAATTCTTTACTTACATGTCTCGCCAAATTCGAATATCTCTCTGTCAGGTGCATCTTTACTCAGCGGCGTATTTAAATTATTTTTTGGCCTGAAGTCATCATCAGGGTTTTCATTGAAATTTCCAAGTAACCCCTTTGTTCGGCCTCTGTAGTCATTTGGAAGTTCAGTTGATAATGCTGCCGATATTGTCAGTGTTCTCTGCTCCATTGTAAAAGTAAATGAAACACCTGAAGAAAAGAAACGATGCCATTACATGAACAAGCCATCTGAGAAAAGGCAATTGTAATCAGCCACCCTGAGTTTAGTGTGCCTGTCATTTGCAAAATGAGGTCCCCAGAGGGTGAATTTAGTGATGCTATCCCGCATGAATTCACTAAATTCATCCTCTGGAGACCTCATTCTGCTTAGGCATCATCTTCCCAGGAAAGTTTCTTTTATTATCAAATTTCTATAGAAACTTCTTCACGTAGATTTTTCAGTTTAGTTTCTCTATATCCCCAAATTGACAAGACGACACATTGCATAATCGAGGTGTACATCACAATACTCACCATTTGGCAACTTCAATCCGAGTCTATGTCTCCCATAGCAGAGGAGGCCATGCAGAATGAGGTCCCTAGAGGATGAATTTAGTGATGCTGGCCTGCTATGCGGGATAGCGTCACTAAATTCACCCTCTGGGGACCTCATTCTGCAAATGACCGGCACACTAACCTCCAAACTCCATGCAAGGTTTACCACCCTTGATGACTCTGTAAGACCAATACACCCACATTTGGTGGACTTCCGCGATATTAAGATATAAACTAAGCAAACAGAGCAACATGCTGCCCTTGTTAAGCACACAGAATATAAAAATTTTGAACATTAAGTTTGAAAAGTCCCAATAAAACCGAAGAACTATATTTCGAAAAGTCTAAACACACGTGTACGACATTGTCACAACTCGCACGGCAAGTCAAACACAAGAATTCTAATTTGCTGAAATTTTGACGAGTAGCTTGCGAAAATTGTCAACAAAACTACCGCTCTGATTTTCCATTCTGTCATTATGTTTTAGTGCGGGAATTGTTCTAAAAGCACATAGAAAATTTGACTTTGGAGCGATCGGGTTTTGCCATTTTTGCTGGAAAACCCATGCTTAATATAGAATCGCAGACCATTGGCCAGCCGGTGACAGAGTCAGAAAGGAAGTATGACGTGTGCGCTCTGGTAGAGATTGACTAACCTCAGTCTAGCCAGAAAATTCCTTCAACCAATTTTTTTTACATTTCTGAATTTGTTTGGCCATCTTACAGAAACTTCAAAATTGAAATAAAAACTAAATATGGGATCATTGAGAACACGAAACTAAAATAAAAACATAAAACATTCGCTAAATAACCAGGGGGGGGATTTTTTTTTTTTACTGTTTTTGCAATGAGTTTGGCTTAAAACACCTTAGAATAACAGGGGGGGGGTTTCCAGGCATGTATGCAGGGGTGGGTGGGTTTTCAATGGGACCAACAATTTTTTTTTTCCGTAACTCACAGGGTGGGTGTCCAAAAATGGTCGGAAAAAACTGCCAAAAAATGAAGAAAAAAATTGGACGCTGGGGTGGGTGGGTCCCAACAAGGATCGAAAGGAAAAAATCAGCACACGTGCCTGAATTTTTTTTCCGACCGCCCCCCCCCCCCCTGAAATAACTGGCAAATATCGAGTTGCACTTATCTGAATAAAGCCACAGTGGAAGCATGCACAGATGGGAAACTAAAAAATTATGGAATAGGTCTAGTTGGTAATGCATATCCAGACTTTCATTTTTAGAAAATGTAGGCGCGCAGAGTCCCGCTCGCTGGGTTTTGGCCAGGCGCGCGGTTTCTATCAAGATAAAATAAACAGCGGAAATACATTCCTAAATGCCGCGTAAATTGAATTAGTTTACTCACGATCGATGTCCAGTGAATCTCTTTGATGGTTTAACACTGCTTAATCCACTATCCATAAGCACAAGTGAATGTTACACACTATGTTTTATATTGTACATGCTCCTATATTAATTGTAATTCATAATTATTAATAAGGAATCAATTTAATACTCCGATTCCATGCTGTCAGAATAAATATCAACATCTCCCGGCCACGTGGTCTCGCTTTGATTTTCCAGGAATTTATGTGACGTCATATTTAAGCCATCCATAGAAATGTATTTTTAGCTTCGAATCATTCAGTCTCAGACAGATAGTGCATTTGACACGTCACACCGTGTGACCTCATCTGGGTAGACACTGAAAATAGCGTTATCAGGTTCGCTCTCTGTATTTGGCCTAGGTGCGCGATCGCGCGCCTCAAAAATGAAAGTCTGAATATCGTGATGTGCAGATAACGAAGAGACCTCTATTACCGATTTATGATTATCTGGAGGCACAATCGGACGATTTTCAATCCCGATGTTTACGTATGTTGGGCGATTGTTCCCCAAATTCATCAAAAAATATATATACACAGTCGCAGAACTGCCTCCGCTGACGTCAGCTTTGATAGTAGTTTTTGCAAAGAGATCACAGCTGGTGCCGACTCAGAGTAACGAGTAATGTTATGACCATGCATGCAGTGTAAAATTCTTTGAGTTATGCTTGAATACTTGTAAGTTGTGACAATGTACAAAATGGGGATGAGTAGAAACTAAATTTAGATTGATGGATAATAATTGCTGTCATATTTGTCTGAGATTTACCATTGGACACACCTATTGTCTTTTAGCAAAAATTGCTGACATGTTGAAGACCACAAAAGGTATGGCCATGGTCAGCAGGTGCCATTGACCTTTGTAAAATGCATGCCGGCGAAAAAAATCTATTTCTCAGCTGTTCAAACATTATATTATCTTATATGACATGCATGTGTCTCACATTAGCTGTATAATAGCTGTATAAAACTCTGTTTTCATTTTACTGTTTTATTTAGGTATATATATTTATATTTATAAAATAAACACAAATAGAAGCACATAAAATTACATAATCTTCATCATAAATAAAATGATGAAAATCATTTAAAATATTTAACATGCCACTCATGAGCATATTTGGGCTTACCTCCCGCAAAATTATCCCAGATGGCATCTTTCAAACGTCTGTTCTAGATCCTCTTCCCCCCCATAGGTCTTCTCATGTTCTCATCATCAAATTGTTATATTAACCCTTTCAGTGCCAAGACCGATTTTTGTATCAACCCATATTTCTTTGATCATTTTTCAAATTTATTGATTATAATAATCGACTCCTTAAAGGGGTACTGTACCCAAGATGTTGTTGTTGGTTTCTATAATCCCCGAGTCGGAGAATAAGGTAACAACTTTTCCATTTTTTGAAAGTATGTTGAGTACGAAGTATTGTTACGGATGGCAAATTTACCGGAATGCAAAAATACAAATTGTCGTTGTCGAGTAATTTTTGTACAGTTTTCAACCAAATGAATCAAATAAACATTATAGTATATGCTTAGTAGTCCCATATACTCATTTAAGTTAGTGTATGGTCACTAGTCAATGAGTGGCTTGGGTTTTCTCCCCGTATAAGCATAATGTTTCAAACGATCGTGTGTGCAATTGTTTTATTAATCCAGTATCCCTCAATTATAATTTGATTACGTTTTGTACACGGAAATTCCAATTTTAAGAGACGCCATTTTATGGCTGGAGCCATAAAATCAATTTATATTAAATTATTAACTTTTAAATTATTAAATTTTAAGATAGCCTATTAACCTGAGCGTTTACAGAATACATCTTCGACTCAAATTACTTATATTTCTATATAGTATCGATACTAGATCGTTGTTATCACCGGGAATTTATTGAAAATGGCGTACAGTACCCCTTTAACCACAGCAGAATTATGAGTAATTTTTCAGGATTTAGTCGGAATTATGGCTTGTTCACTGAGAGCTTTCCGATGAAAGGCAACAAGCCATATTTCCAACTAAATCCTGAAAGATTACCCATAATTCTGCTGTGGTTAAGGAGTCGATTATTTATGGCATTACTGTAGTTGTAAATGTTGGGGTAAATAAATAGTATTTAACCCTTTCTGTACTAACACATATTGATGAGTACAGTTCCCATAGAAAATGTTCAGATAAAAAGTTAAACAAACATATGTCATCTGTATAAATTGGGGCCGTCAGGCGTTTTTTTATTTTAATTTAATTTTTCCTCAGTAATAAAAGTATACATTGGAATGGTCTATTATTCATCTGGAGGTGTGTTCAGGAAGAAAAAGCAGACGACAAATAATAAAAATTCAGAAGAAGTCCTATTAATATTGGATGAAAATATTCAGACAATATGTTCATCCAATATTAATAGGACTTCTTCTGAATTTTTATTATTTATCGTCTGCTTTTTCTTCCTGAACACACCTCCAGATGAATAATAGACCATTCCAATGTATACTTTTATTACTGAGGAAAAATTAAATTAAAATAAAAAAACGCCTGACGGCCCCAATTTATTTTGCCCTCTAATAGTCTTCATCCCCCTGATCAACCAGTTCAGAACTGCGATTGGTTACAAAAACACAGATCCGATTTAGTTTGGTATTATCATTATAAGCTAATAACAGATGAAAGTTGACAACATACCTGAAGAGAATGATATTACCACTGAGTTGTTTTCTCTGCTTGCAGAAATAGTAGCATCATCTTCAGCTTCATATAATGTGTCCCCCTTTTCAAAATTTCGAGACACATCAACAGTATTGATGTATATTGCCATAGCTGAAAAAGTGAAAAACAAACACACCTATAAAATGAATCCAGGTATCCTTCAAACAAATACAGTAATGCTCTAATTAATCGACTTCATAACCACAGCAGATTTATGGGTAACTTTTCAGGATTTAGTCGGACTAAATCCTGAAAAGTTACCCATAATTCTGCTGTGGTTATGAAGTCGATTACTTAGAGCATTACTGTAGCTTCTAAAGACTTGACAAAAAGATATAGACCTCTCATGCAGAGAAGTCATGGGTCTTCTATATTTACACCATGACCGCTACACAATTAGAACTTTGTGCAAGATGTACAAGCCTGGATATAGTGTGTCTGACATTTGCATAATGAGGTCCCCAGAGGTTGAATTTAGTGATGCTAACCCAGACAGCGGTCTAGCATACCAAATTCGCCATCTAGGGACCTCATTCTCCTTAGGCCTCATCCTCTAGGAAGTGCCTATATATATAGTCTCAAATCAAAATTGTTTTTAGTTACTTTTTCACTTCTGTTCAGTTTCTAATTGTCCCCTAATTTGCAGAAGATAAATTGAATAAAAGGTCAGGCAACCACAGTGTCCCCCAACAACGTGGCAAGTCGATGCCGCTTTGTTGAAAAGGGTTAATAACTCCGTAAATAAATAATTTTTCCGTCATCTATATACATGTTGCACATCTCCAATATGTGGGTAACAATACTCTGAAGTTTCAAATATCTACGATCAAAACTGTAGGATGAGTTGATTACACCATGAACGTAACCTCATACCGAAAATTATAAAAAATGTTTAAATTTTCTAAGTCGAAAAGGGTTAATAACTCTGTCAAAAAATAATTTTTCCATCATCTATATACATGTTGTACATCTTCAATATATAGGCAACAATATTATGAAGTTTCAAATCTCTGGGATGAAATCTGTAGGAGGAGATGATTACAGCATGAAGGTACTCAAAAGTGTGACGGACGGATGAAAAGACGGTACGACGAACGGAGGGACAGATGGAGCCCGTTTCTACAATCCCCCGAAAATTAATTTTTGGGGGACAATAATCAAGGTGACTATATTGGGTGAACATCACCAGCTTCAATTGAGGAACTCCAATCTGATCCTACAGAAGCTTTCCGATGAATAGCAACAAGCCATATTTCCGACTAAATCCTGAAAAGTTACCCATAATCCTGCTGTTGTTAAGGGGTCGATTACTTAGGGCATACTGTAGGTCTCCAATAGCAGTTGAGGCCTAAGCAGAATGAGGTTGCCAGAGGGTGCATTTGGTAATGCAATCTTGCTCAGCGGGCTAGCATCACCAAATTGATCCTCTGTGAACCTCATTCTGATTAGGCCTCAACTGCTATGTGAGACCTAGGACCAGATTGATGATCCCCAGTTGAAGTTGGTGTAACTGAAAACAGTATTAATTTGAGACTATAGATACTTCCCAGAAGATGAGGCCTAAGCAGAATGAGGTCAGCAGAGGGTAATTTTGTGATGCTAGCCCGCTGTGAAAACTGTTTGGTGAGAATTTTATACGAACTGAATACACTAGTATAGCGTTCGCATCTTTGTGAATTCACACTGGTGACATACCTGTCCGATTTGGTGTTAGTTCGACATGGAATGATCCACCTGCGTCATCTCTGCCGGCAATAGCTGACCAAATGGTTGCTGATTGGCTGAGGGTACCATTACCGGCCTCGGCTAGGTCTGTTCTGCCTTGTATCACCAAACCATTTTCAGCTTCGATTAAACTGTACTCTCCCAATCCATTGAAGGTGTACATCGCCTCATCCAGCGTTGTTATATGTGGATCACCCCAGAAGAAGACTGCAACAGGAATACCCAAATTTGATTAAACTTTACCTGTACCTGTACCTGAATTATGGGTAACTTTTCAGAATTTAGTCGGATATATGGCTTGTTGCCATTCATCGGAAAGCTCTCAGTGAGAGCTTTCCGTCGAATGGCAACAAGCCATATTTCCATCTAAATCCTGAAAAGTTACCCATAATTCTGCTGTGGTTAAGGAATAATTTATTATTTAGGGCATTACTGTACTATATAGTTGTACCAACGTACCAAATTTCATTCGATTTGGTTATTATCTGGAAACAAAAATTTATCCCATACGTCAACAAAGGGCTATATATAGCTCTGATAAAAATGGGAGGCAGGACCCCAAAATAGAACTTGACCAGTATTTTGTGGTAGTGAACATAGACAACAGTCCATATAGTTGAGTGGAACTTAAGCTATCATCCAGAAAAAGAAATATGAATGGATCGATGGACATAGACAGACCAAAAACATATGTCCCATTTTTAAAAACGAGTGTATAAAAATACATGAACACCAAGTTATGTGGTTTCGGTTCAGGAGTATATGGAAGGGAGATACATGTTTGGTCACGATATGAAGTTCCCAATATAAAGTTTTCGATACCTTAGGTGAGTATATTGAGGCCTAAATAAAACTCATCTGTACTTCTGCTATGGAGCCTTGTTGTGGTACAGTAAGTACCAGTTGGTAGCAAAATAATTTCCTCAAAGTTTTTCTAAACAAGAAACAGTAGTCAACTTGTCGGTTATTACTGTAATGGTCAATAAAACCATTTATAAATCCGTTACACATTTGGCGAGTCGCTAAATAATATTGTTGAGAACATTTTCAAGCGTTGCTGTTGTTTGTTAAAAGACTCAGAATAGCCATCATTAGTGTTGGGAGCTTGTGGAATTTACGTTTCGGTTTCGGTTTTTATGGGATGAAAAACTCGGTCTTGGTTTCGGTGTTGGTTTTAGTATGCAATCACTTAACATATAGCAATTAGTCCCACATAACTGGACAAAACAGGCACTACCAGTTACATAGAGTTGGGGAAAGTTGGGAAACAGCTTGCTGTGTTTCTAACCCATGAACTATAATGATAATGTGATATAATAGTCATATAGAACTGTCAAGTTTAGGCACACACAAAATAGTTGTGTTTCTGGTTGCCCGAGCGACCATATTTCTTGATGCCGACCCTAAACTTTTTTCCGACTATACACAAATATTTTCCCCATACCAAAATAAAAAAATAAAAGTGAAAAGTAATACAGCGATATTTCGTACATACAAGATGAACAGTGTTTACGCTGGCGGTAGCCATTTTTGCCATTGGCGAAAATAAATTGTAAATGGCGAAAAAAAAATGACCAAATGGCGAAAGAATTGGCTAAACTTATTACCTCCCAAATGTGTCCATCTGGACATGGTGGCGATTATAACACACCAGCAGTTACCGTCTAATTACATCACGCGCAGCTAACATCCGTACAACAAAATAGTCGGCACCCCGTGTATGTTACTCGACCCGATGTGCTTGGAGCAATTAGTAATAGGTGTACATTGGTGTTGATTGCATGCAGTGTCAATGTCAGACGCTTTGTGTTGTAATAAACGCAACTATTTGCGATGGTCAATACAAACTTTCATTGTATATGGAATCGCTTCGCAGGATGTTATTGTTATTTACATGTACTCGTGTTGCTCATATTACATTGTAATTGTTTTATTTTGTCAATAACATGTAATATATGTTCAATTTATCTCAAAATATGTTCCCAAACAAGTGGCCAAAGTAAATTTAAAGTGGCTAAAAAAAATTGCATTTGGCTAAAAGAATGGCTAAAGGAATTTCTGGGCCAGCGGGAACACTGAAGATGAAGTCCGTGCGACTGATAGTGATGCCGATATCATTTACAATTAATACTGCATTATGACTTTTGAATAGTTTAAAGACAAGGCTGCAGTAATCAATCAGTTACGATGTAGCACGTGCCCAATTCCTGGACAATGCTGACGTTATTACTCGTTTGATGTTCCCACTCAGTTTGTGGTTGAGAGATACTGATACACGCAAAAATAACTGCCGCGATCAACAAGACGCAAAATAAGTGCACGTCCATGTACACGTTAATTGGCCGCCTCAAATTCGTATTTTTTCGTCGAAAGTTATAGATAAAAGTTCAATTTTATTGACCAATTAGTCGGGAGAACGAAGTTTCAGAAATTGCAGTTTAAAGCTACCAACTTTATTTCCGCACAGAACGAAATGTTTCGTCATGCACTTATAACCCACATCAATTCAAATAAAATGCACACATATTCTAAGACAGTTGACAATTAAGGTGACAAAAGTGAACAACCTACTGCATGTAGTTCGTGTTAACTGTGTAGCCACTCATCAATCCGTAGGTTCCAGAAAAAAAAGCTTCCATGGTATAACATTTCTTTTCGGTTCGCATTCCCATTTTTTCAATGACATGCTTCCTCATTTCAGTTTTGTTTGGCAATGCAAACACATTCACTGTGAAATTCTAGACTAATTCTCTCTTGTGTTTGGCCTTCAGATGCAAATTACGGATCGTGGAACAGACTTTATCGAGAACCGAGAACTCGTTTTTTTTGTATGGTGCGGTTTTTTCTCAACACCGAAACATCGGTGTTAAAACAGACACTGTTACAACTCTACCCATCATCACTATTATTGATTTCAACCAAAAATTTCACCGATTGCCATTATTAGGCACCTACAGTAATGCCCTAAATAATCAACTTCTTAACCACCGCAGAATTATGGGTAACTTTTCAGGATTTATGGCTTGTTGCTATTTATCAGAAAGCAATCAGTGAGAGCTTTCCGGTGGATGGCAACAAGCCATATTTCCGAATAAATCCTGAAAATTTACCCATAATTCTGCTGTGGTTAAGGAGTCAATTAAGTTTTTCGTGGACCCAGTGGTGCGCGAATTTAAAACTGATTATGAACGGAGTCGATTAATTAGACCATTACTGTACTTAACATTCATTGAGCCATAGGTCGTTTGTTAAACATATTATTCGAACATTTCCCACCAATGAATATGAATTATTCAGCACTTGTTTATCTTTACGTCTGACTGTCTTCTGCTAATTTATCCTGAACAACCCTCCAGATGAATACTAGTAATAGCTGAATTGAAGAAACCATTTAGTATAAACAGGGTTAACCCTTTCAGTGCCAAGTCCGATTTTTGTATCAACCCGTATATCCTTGATCATTTATCAAGTTTATTAGAGCTCTTTCCATCAATGTATCACATTACTATAATCAATAAATTTGAAAAATGATCAAGGAAATATGGGTTGATACAAAAATCCTTCCTTTTTGTTCTATAGTTATTAGTTATTACTTTCTTGTCTTTATATATAATTCATTGGAGGATATACCAATGATGATAATGATATATTACAGATCTTTAATATATAGTTTTGTTACTCGTTTTACCAATACCCATACTATTGTTACTCGTTTTACAAATGCCCAAACATATGCTGATCACAGCAAATAAGCAATCCCCCCTGCCATTCACAAATTTCACTTGCTCATTCCCCATCACGAGAGCCAGCAAAAGAACAGTGAATGCGTGTTTTTGAATATCGTTAAATGCTGTGAATAAGGTTTTTATTTCAGCTACTATTTCTCACCTAGGTTTGTCACTGGAGCATGGCATAATATCAACATAATTAGTCTGAGAGAAGTCCGCTAGAAATTAGCAGTTAACCGGTTAAAATCCGGCTAACCCCAATGGTTAACCGGTTAGAAGAATGGGTCAACCGTTTCAGCTCTAGATCAATAGCGTTTTGTTTGGGGACACCTGTTTTCTAACACGTAAGCCATATGTCTGAGTTGTAGGCGTGTATGGAGGGTGTCCCCTCCCATTACAATGGGTTCTCCTCCCAAGAACATTTTTGAAAAAGCCATTACAGGGCTAAGAATCTGACGAGAATCAAAATTTTGATAATCAGTTTGATTCTGGTAAAAGCAGTTGATTTACTGTAGAAATGCTATAAATTGATCCTTGAAAATTTTCATGGATTTTAAGGCCTGCTTTCATTTCGAGAGAATCTAAGACTCTTTCAGCCTCTCTATTTTTGAGATGAATTAATACAGTTTATCAATATAAACTTTTGAAATTCGACTAAGTATATATTGTAATGTGGTTAATACAATAAATTTATTATATAATGTGTTATGTAAACAGAAGCAAAACTTCTTTAACACAGAAGCAAAACTTCTGTAACACGAGCAGGCTCTTGTTTACATACACCATTGTACATCTTGACGACAATATACTATTTACGCGCTGATTATGTTTGGCATATGAACAAAACTATATATATTTTTAATTTTCTTTCTATTGATGGCGATTTGAACAAATATGAATATTTCTGCAACGAACGCCACCCGTGCCTTTAACCCTTTGGTGTGTGAGTACGTCATATATGACATCCATTTGTGAATATATTTTTTACAAATAATCGATTTTAACATTGGCATATTGTAAAATAAATCATACTAAGAACATTATTAAAAGCACGAATCAATGCAAATAATAAAAATACTATCCATCTGCATGATATACAATGTACAGTAATGCCCTAAATAATTTACTCCTTAACCCTTTCAGTGCCAGGGGCCGATCTCATCGGCCCTAATTAACAGTCTGTAAAATCGGCCCTAAATTTTTTTTAAATTTAAAAAAAAAATAAAAAAATTTTTAGTTTGTTTTGGGTTGAATTTTGTTTGGGTATGCTTAAGCATGCTATAGCAAATTTACAAACAAACTGGATAAAACCTTAGGGGCATGTTATAACTCAAAACTATCACCAAGTATTCATAGCAATAATTTTGATGCCCATGAAAAACGTAAGATTCCCTGGCACTAAAGTTTAGTGACTAAACCTACAAAATAAGTCTGTTAAAGAGTATAAGAATATAAAATTGTAAAAAATTGTAACAAATAATAACAAATGATGAAAAATTGTTAGGCCAATGCATTCTCTTATATATGCGAGGCGACCTATGGTCGACTCGCATTTATAAGATAATGCATTGGCACAGGGTATATGGGTTGATACAAAAAATCGGACCTGGCACCGAAAGGGTTAACCACAGCAGAATTATGGGTAACTTTTCAGGATTTAGTCGGAAATATGGCTTGTTCCGATGAATGGCAACAAGCCTTATTTCCGACTAAATCCTGAAAAGTTACCCATATAAATTCTGCTGTGTTTAAGGAGTCGATTACTTAGGGCACTACTGTACACCCTGTTTGTTTTTCATCTGGTGGAAATGTACATTCAGCCCTGGAAGTATTGTGTCTGACACTTGCAGAATTAGCCCCCCCCCCAGAGCAGGCTAGCATCACCAAATTTACCCTCTGTGGACCTCATTCTGAGAAGTATCTATAGTTTTCCCTTCTGTTTCAGTTTCTGTATCCCCTAATTTGCAAAAAATTAAATGCACAATGGAGGTGACTAATGGGTGAACATCGCCAACTTGAACTTGACTAAATTCACCCTCTGCAAATGTCAGACACACTATATCCAGGCTTGTGCACATTCACAAAGATATTATTCTAATAAATCGATTAATGGTGTATGACTTACTTATTATGATAAACATCACCCTTCGACACCATTGACCTCGAGGTCGGACATCGTAAAACAAGTGGCAGTTATCTGATTGCTCGCAACACCACTGCTTCGGTTCTTGATCATGTTGTATGTGTGATCTTCGATGTCTTCTTGAGAATGGTGAGTATGTCATAAAATGGCCGGCCTCAGGTATTGATCGCAGCAACTGTCCCCACCATCCGTAACAACATGTCTGTGGAGATAGACAGAAAGATACAGTAATGCCCTAAGTAATCGACTCCTTAATTCTTTCGCTGCCAAACACGCATAAATGCGAACTTCGAAGACGCTGCCGATCGCGCATTTTTGCGAATTTGGAATGCAGTCTAATGTATGGGATATAACTCTATTCTTTCCGGCATGTTTGACAGTGTACAATGTATTTATCTGTAGTACTGTTGCGCGCGAACTATTTAAAGCGACAATGTCCTCAAGGTAATGCTATTTCTGACGTTATGGGAGTAAAGTCAGAGCCAGAATATTGCGTCATTGTTGTTAGCACGTGGTTATCAGTCGAAAATGGCTGCTCGCAAAAGACTCAGAACTCAAGAAGTTATTGTTATTACCTCTATGCTCTAATGATCGAGGGGCGCCTGAGATACTTATACCTATTATTTATGTGGGCAGTAGCCTCTATAGGGGCGCCTGCGGCGCATAATATACTATGGGTGGCGGGATGGGGTGGTGGGTGGGTACTGCCACATAAATAATATGTATAAGTATCTTATGCGCCGCAGGCGCCCCTCGATCATTAGAGTATAGAGGTTAGTTACCCACCCACCTCCCCAACCCTCGATCATTAGAGTATAGAGGTTAGTTACCCGCCCACCTCCCCATCCCGCCACCGATAGTATCTTATGCGCCGCATAAGACACTTATACTTATTATTTATGTGGCAGTAGCCTCTATAGGGGCGCCTGCGGCGCATAAGATACTATGGGTGGCGGGATGGTGAGGTGGGTGGGTAACTAACATATATACTCTAATGATCGAGGGGCGCCTGCGGCGCATAAGATACTTATATCTATTATTTATGTGGCAGTAGCCTCTATAGGGGTGGCGGGATGGGGTTGTGGGTGGGTAACTAACCTCTATACTCTAATGATCGAGGGGCGCCTGCGGCGCATAATATACTTATACCCTATAGAGGCTACTGCCACATAAATAATAGGTATAAGTATATTATGCGCCACAGGCGCCCCTCGATCATTAGAGTATAGAGGTTAGTTACCCACCCACCTCCCCATCCTGCCACCCATAGTATCTTATGCGCCGCAGGCGCCCCCATAGAGGCTACTGTCACCTAACCTGTATACTACAGTCTAGAAACCTAGAGATCCATGTTTTGACCTGTATACTACAGTCTAGAAACCTAGAGATCCATGTTTTGACCTGTATACTACAGTCTAGAAACCTCGAGATCCATGTTTTGACCTGTATACTACAGTCTAGAAACCTAGAGATCCATGTTTTGACCTGTACACTACAGTCTAGAAACCTAGTACTGGGTATGTGTTAACACTTTGAGTGCCAGCTCCCATTCAATTACATACTAAAAAATATGGGATAACTCATAGTTGGTATTCAACATGTTAAAATGAAACCGAAAAAATGTTTCTGTTACATCTAAATCTAAAATGATTATGTTCTTAAAATGTTTTTTTTTTACATCGCATGAGATTCCAGAGTAAACAAGTGAAATAAATCTTTTTTACCAAATCTAATTTCGGGTCAGTCCAGTCTTCTAAGCAAGTTAATTTAAAAAGACCCATTCAGTAAGGTTGACTGTGATAAGAGTATACATTGGAATTGTATACTGTTCATCTCAGTGGATATTCAAGAAATATAAGTAGACAACAGATAATACCAGAGCAGATGGATTCTTAGTCACTGGCCTATGGCCGTTTGTTAACCCTTGCAGTAGTGTTGAAACGATTAATCAACTAGTCGAAATCGATGCGATTATTAAATTAGTCGATCCCGAAATCTGCTAGTCGACTAGTCGGAAAAAAGCAGTACCTATGTGCTATCATGACAGCAGTGCCATTGCACGGCCATATTATCATGTAATCTGTAACAGTTAACACATATTAACTTCTTAAAGCCTTTAACGATGCCACTGCCAGTAATGCACGAGCGGTGAACTCCATGACCTGAACTGAACCCAATGTATGCACGTGTAGGCGCAGTTTATTTTATGTTGATCATCAAAGACATGTTCAAAGTGTCGCTGCCGACTGAACACTGTCTAGTTCCATGGGACGCAATTGACCAGTGATAACTTCTCACTGTCGCACGTGTAATACTAGTAGTACATGGGTCTCCTTAACCTCAGATTCGTTGACCCCAGATTCGTTAACCTCAGATTCGTTAACCTCAGATTCCTTAACCCCAGATTCGTTGACCTCAGATTCGTTGACCCCAGATTCGTTGGCCCCAGATTCGTTGACCCCAGATTCGTTGACCTCAGATTCGTTGACCCCATTCGTTGACCCCAGATTCGTTGACGGCAGATTCGTTGACGGCAGATTCGTTGACGGCAATCGTAAAATTGGGTATAAGTGTATTTTGAGTATGTTAGTACTATAGTACTATATATTTGAGAATCGTTGATAAAAATGGGCGTAAGTATATTTTCGATAGAGCAGGGCGTCAGAGCGTCCTGTTGGTGTGTGTATATTGTTGACTAACAAGTTCGTGTATAAGTGTGAAGTTGTTTTTTTGGGGGGAACTTTGTAATTTCGGCCGACTATTGCGTGTCTGCAAATAATCTCAGCTTAAGATGGCTTAACCAATTCATAGAGCAGTATGAGCGTAATGTTTGTATATTGTTGACTAACAAGTCATCGTGTGAAGTTGCTTTGTAAGCTAGGCCGACTAGTGCGTGTCTCACACAGCAAAACCAATAATCACACTCGGTATTGTTTGTATCAATTTTTTTGGGTTTAATTTATTAATCGACAGTCTACAAATAGTTTAACTAGTTTATATACCAATTATGTGGGTGCAGATGTTGATGTTTTGTTTTTACGTATTTATTCTCGAAAAAATATATATAACATGATCATGAAGAAAATGGTATTCTATTAATCGATCGTAACTTTTGAGAAAGAGGAACAACAACGACGATGATGACGACCACAACAACAACAACAACACCACCACCTCTGTAAATATGTCTATCGAGTATATGGCATATAGCGCCACTTACCCGCACCTATTCATGCGCGTATATATTGTACAATGTGTACGTGTCGGAGCACAAGACATCCACATAATGAGTATTACCCCGTAGTAAATCAACGCTCTTTATTCATCTTTCAGCATAAATGGCATCCGTGTATTATCGAGAATTATTGGAAAACATAGTAATGCGATAGCGAACATCAAACGAGTCTGCGCACGCATATCTGTCAAAAGATACAATAGCAGTCAATGGTCAATTTATCCACGGTGTCAGCTCAGTACACAATCGGCACGAAGCCGGATGTCAATGCAATTATGAGTGATTTCATCATGTCACCAGGTTACACATATCTATATAATAGAGTGTTCATATTGAAATCACTCATAATTGCATTGACATTTGGATAGGTAGGTTGTATTGTAGCCAATGTGATAAATTTGTATCCAGTACAAACAACACGAAGAGACGTTGTGAACGACAGCCTGAACTAGTTAACTAGTCCACCACGTTGCCCTTGTTTCTGTTCTATATAAATATAGGTGCATAGAAGAACGCTCGATTTCACTGATTTTATAGGAAAATGAAGTATCAATGTGAAGAGTGCTCAAGTGTCTATGCTTGGCAAGATAGTTTGAAGCGTCATATCAAAGTTAAACACACGCCTTCAGAACAACAACAACAACAGTATCATCAGCCACAACACCAACAACAACGACAACAGTATCATCAGCCACAACAACAACAACAACAGTATCATCAGCCACAACAACAACAACAACACCAACAACAACAACAACAACAACAACTCCAACAACAACAACAACAACTACAGCCACCAAGCGACATAACATCCTGCTTTGATGATCCAATGGCCAAAATCCAGGAAGATTTTCAAGCATCCATTCACGGCATGTGTAAGTGGACCGACATCTAGTGGGAAGACGTACTTCGTGAAAACCTTGCTACAAAAGTCTGCCTCAAAAATATCACCCGCACCTGACAGAATAATATGGTTTTATAAATATTGGCAGCCCCTATATGACGAAATAAAGTATACCGTCACCCCGCATGTCAACTTTATACGAGGAATACCAGCAAACTTGGATTCTCTTATCAAATCTAGTTATACTCGATGACTTGATGCAAACTTCATCAAAAGACCAGTGAGTTAATGATTTACATTCCGAAGGAAGTCACCATTTGAACTTATCTTTGATAAGTTTGAACCAGAATTTCTACTACAACAAAGATCCAACGCAACGACGAAATTGTCAATATTTGGTATTGTTCAATAACCCAATCGACAAGGGATTAATTTCAACATTATCAAGACAGATGTATCCTGAATGTCCTCAGCGTATGGTTCGAGAGTTTTCGGAAGCGACGAGTAAACCGTACGGTTACCTATTGGTGGATTTAAAAGCCGCAACACCGGACACATTACGTCTGCGACAGAATGTACTAAAAGAGGACACGAACCAACATATGGGTGAATGGAATGGCATGAAATACGATGACAGAGAACACCCAGATGAACAGAATGGGATGAAAAAACATACAGAAGACACTGAGACCCAGGGTCAACCGAATGCGATGAAATACGATGACAGAGAACTCCCTGGTCAAGGCATAGCATATAATTATATTGTGCCCCAGGGTCAACATAATGACTATACTAACGACATAAGGCCACCTGGTGACCTCGATGAAATTAATAAGAAGAACCGTCAAAACATAGACATTCGAGAAGACATGTCGTACCCTTGTAATGACTGCGGGCTTTTGTTAATAGTAATACGTTTATTCTCTTATCAAATAGATATTGAGATACAAATAGAAGATATATACAAAAATCGAAGATCATTATGATGTTCAGAGACACGTACAAAACTGGTGTAAAGAAAATAAGTTAAAACGAAAATTAACTGAGGACACGGATGATAGTGAGAATAAGAAAATTAAATTGAATGAAGATGAATACTTCAAAAGTTTGTGTGATGAGAGTAGAGATAAAACACATGAGGAATGGAGTGATAAAGTGGAAACATATAAGGAAAATGGCGCTCGAAAGAAACAGAAGCAAAAGAACAATCTGACAAGGACCTTAAAAGTAAACACATGAGGCAATTTATGAATGGTTATGCTATGACAATATTTTCGTATCTGCAGCTGCGCAATGGGACTCTGCACAACAGAGTCATGGATAAAGTCGACAAATATTTGAATAATGGTTATGGAGAATGTGATGCAGTGAAAATGTCAATATTAAAGTACAAACCGATGCTAGAAAAATTCATCATCCGTGTCCTCAGTTAATTTTCGTTTTAACTTATTTTCTTTACACCAGTTTTTTACGTGTCTCTGAACATCATAATGATCTTCGAACAAAAGCCTGCAGTCATTACAAGGGTACGACATGTCTTCTCGAATGTCTATGTTTTGACGGTTCTTCTTATTAATTTCATCGAGTTCACCAGGTGGCCTTATGTCGTTAGTATAGTCATTATGTTGACCCTGGGGCACAATATAATTATATGCTATGCCTTGACCAGGGAGTTCTCTGTCATCGTATTTCATCGCATTCTGTTGACCCTGGGTCTCAGTGTCTTTTGTATGTTTTTTCATTCCATTCTGTTCATCTGGGTGTTCTCTGTCATCGTATTTCATGCCATTCCATTCACCCATATGTTGGTTCGTGTCCTCTTTTAGTACATTCTGTCGCAGACGTAATGTGTCCGGTGTTGCGGCTTTTAAATCCACCAGTAGGTAACCGTACGGTTCACTCGTCGCTTCCGAAAACTCTCGAACCATACGCTGAGGACATTCAGGATACATCTGTCTTGATAATGTTGAAATTAATCCCTTGTCGATTGGGTTATTGAACAATACCAAACATTTACAATTTCGTCGTTGCGTTGGATCTTTGTTGCAGTAGAAATTCTGGTTCAAACTTATCAAAGATAAGTTCAAATGGTGACTTCCTTCGGAATGCAAATCATTATCTCTGGTCTTTTGATGAAGTTTTCATCAAGTCATCGAGTATAACTAAATTTTTATACTGGGGGTTGATAAGAGAATCCAAGTTTGCTGGTATTCCTCATATAAAGTTGACATGAGGGGTGACAAAAAACTTTATTTCGTCATATAGGGGCTGCCAATATTTATAAAACCATATTATTCTGTCAGGTGCGGGTGATATTTTTGAGGCAGACTTTTGTAGCAAGGTTTTCACGAAGTACGTCTTCCCACTAGATGTCGGTCCACTTACACATGCCGTGAATGGATGCTTGAAAATAAAATCTTCCTGGATTTTGGTCATTGGATCATCAAAGCAGGATGTTATGTCGCTTGGTGGCTGTAGTTGTTGTTGTTGTTGGTGTTGGTGTTGTTGTTGTTGTTGGTGTTGTTGTTGTGGCTGATGATACTGTTGTTGTTTTGTTGTTGTGGCTGATAATACTGTTGTTGTTGTTGTTGTGGCTGATGATACTGTTGTTGTTGTTGTTGTGGCTGATGATACTGTTGTTGTTGTTCTGAAGGCGTGTGTTTAACTTTGATATGACGCTTCAAACTATCTTGCCAAGCATAGACACTTGAGCACTCTTCACGTTGATACTTCATTTTCCTATATAATCAGTGAAATCGAGCGTTCTTCTATGCACCTATATGTATATAGAACAGAAACAAGGGCAACGTGGTGGACTAGTTAACTAGTTCAGGCTGTCGTTCACAACGTCTCTTCGTGTTGTTTGTACTGGATACAAATTTATCACATTCGCTACAATACAACCTACCTATCCAAATGTCAATGCAATTATGAGTGATTTCAATATGAACACTCTATTATATGGTGACATGATGAAATCACTCATAATTGCATTGATATCCGGCTTCGTGCCGATTGTGTACTGAGCTGACACCGTGGATAAATTGACCATTGACTGCTATTGTATCTTTTGACAGATATGCGTGCACAGACTCGTTTGATGTTCGCTATCGCATTACTATGTTTTTCAATAATTCTCGATAATACACGGATGCCATTTATGCTGAAAGATGAATAAAGAGCGTTGCTTTACTACGGGGTAATACTCATTATGTGGATGTCTTGTGCTCCGACACGTACACATTGTACAATATATACGCGCATGAATAGGTGCAGGTAAGTGGCGCTATATGCCATATACTCGATAGACCTATTTACAGAGGTGGTGGTGTTGTTGTTGTTGTTGTTGTGGTCGTCATCATCGTCGTTGTTGTTCCTCTTTCTCAAAAGTTACGAACGATTAATAGAATACCATTTTCTTCATGATCATGTTATATATATTTTTTCGAGAATAAATACCTAAAAACAAAACATCAACATCTGCACCCACATAATTGGTATATAAACTAGTTAAACTATTTGTAGACTGTCGATTAATAAATTAAACAAAACAAAATTGATACAAACAATACCGAGTATGATTATTTGTTTTGCTGTGTGAGCCACGCAATAGTCGGCCTAGATTACAAAGCAACTTCATACAATGACTTGTTAGTCAACAATATACAAACATTACGCTCATACTGCTCTATGAATTGGTTAAGCCATCTTAAGCTGAGATTATTTGCAGACACGCAATAGTCGGCCGAAATTACAAAGTTCCCCAAAAAAAAAAAAACTTCACACTTATACACGAACTTGTTAGTCAACAATATACACACACCAACAGGACGCTCTGACGCCCTGTTCTATCGAAAATATACTTACGCCCATTTTTATCAACGATTCTCAAATATATAGTACTATAGTACTAACATACTCAAAATACACTTATACCCAATTTTACGATTGCCGTCAACGAATCTGCCGTCAACGAATGGGGTCAACGAATCTGCGGTCAACGAATCTGAGGTCAACGAATCTAGGGTCAACGAATCTGGGGTCAACGAATCTGGGGTCAACGAATCTGAGGTCAACGAATCTGGGGTTAAGGAATCTTAGGTTAACGAATCTGAGGTTAACGAATCTGGGGTCAACGAATCTGAGGTTAAGGAGACCCATGTACTACTAATACTAGAGTAATGTTATACGAAACATAATTTGCGACAAGTCAAGCTGGTAAAGCCAACTCAGTAACTGAATAAATTCTAGATCATTCTTATACCCATACCCCCAACCCTCCCGCGACACATGAGGCACCAATTCAGAGAGACAATAGAACATACCCGACATCTCGTTAGCGAGACTTACAAATGAGATTTGCCTATTTATTTCAAGGTTACCCGCGACAATTTAAAAAAAAATAAAATGTTTTTATTACCTGCATTCCCCAAACCGTGAGATGATATGGAGGTTGCAGGAGAGCCGGGTTTAATACATCAAATTGGGAGACTCACGGGCAAAACGGAGATTACATAGTTCACGTACTTTCCGTTTGAACGTTCTGACACGGAAGAGTTGGATACTCGAAACTGCGATGCCACATGGCCCATTTTATACATCATATGGGCATAGAAACGGGAACTCTTAGAAGGGGTGGGTCCGACTAGTCGTCGATTACCTCTGGCGACTAGTCGATTCCTTAAAATCGCTAATCGTTTCAACACTACCTTTCAGTGCCAAGTCCGATTAAACTTATCACCTGAACATTTTTCAAGGGAATTACTCTCCAATGAGCATTTAGTAAAGAAAGAGTTAATGGTAAGTTTGATTACGTAAAACCACAGTAATGCCCTAAATAATAACTATGGGTAATTTTTTAGGATTTAGTCGGAATTATGGCTTGTTGCCAATCATCAGAAAGCTCTCCCAGAGAGCTTTCCGATGAATGGCAACAAGCCATATTTCCGACTAAATCTTGAAAAATTACCTATAAATCTGCTGTGGTTAAGGAGTCGGTTATTTAGGGCATTACTGTAGCATGAAATAAAAAACATTATTATTGAGGTAAGAATTAATACTTGTAGGGAATTTAAAATTGTGATTCAAGTTGAATATTTGTCGCTGAAACAGGCATTCTTATTGACCGAGAGCTGGTAACTTTAGTTTTTGATTCACCAGCTCGGTCGCTGAAGCGTGATCAAATTTTGAATGCAGCACGGTTTCACGGTTATCAATTATGTCAATAAAATTTCATTGTAAATATTAAAAAAAAATTACTTTGGTGTTTCTGCTCCACCATCGAAATATATAGCAGCCACTACGCCAATCAAATCTGAATGTGCTACGAGAAAACCGTGCCATCCAACTGTTGCAAGGACATCTCAATCTATTAGCACTTCTTGTGTATCTGTTCTTGTTCGCTACTTCTTTACTGTGCCACTGAGCGCATTTTCGACCCGGGGGTTCTGGACAATTATTCCCTGTAATCTCATGCAACCAACAGCCTGGTTCACCTGTAACAATAAATACACGTAAGCCAACATCCTGGTTCACCTGTAACGACACACACACACACGTAAGCCAACAGCCCGGTTCACCTGTAATGACAGACACACATACATGTAAACCAACATCCCAGTTCACCTGTAGCGACAGACACACATGTAAACCAACATCCGGGTCACATGTAAGTATGATGTAAGGACACACACACACACATATGTAAAGCCCCTGTCACACTCAGGCCGGCGCTCTCATTGTGCTGCAAAAGTATCAAAGCGCCCACCTAAACGCACTAAGGTCTCCAAGAACCGATTGGTGACGCAGTGGACACTGGCTACAACGGCTGAGGATCTTCATGGTCGCCCATAGGTGCCAGAGCGTCGCACTTGTTTTATGCATGCACAAAACAAGCGCAGAGGCTCGGCGTTCTGACCAGGACGTAGTACTGTCGCCGTGACAGCGCAAAGCAAAGCGCCAATCGAGCGACGTGAGCATTATGTGTACGTAGCAAGAGCGCATATTAGCTTCTCGTGGTCGCAGCAAGAAATTAATCTTGTCTTTGCGACTACAGTAAGCTTAATCAAATTATCCCTACGTGCCTTTCCCGTCCTTAATACTCTCAATGAGGCTCTGTCCAAAACGTATTGCGCTCTTTCTGCGCTGTCATGGGGTGTTATGGACTGGTTCCCGCTCATAGAACGTCCACATTGTGCTGCCACTGCGACTCTGGCGCTCGCTTTACGCCCAAGCGATATACATGGCGTTCTTCCGGCGTTAACAGCAGGTTTACACTACGATCCCACTTTGAAATGCGGTCTGCTCATACCACTGTCACACTCCGCTGCGATCAGGCTGGCATTTGCTTTGAGTTGAAAACGTATCAAAATACGAGTAACGCACAGTGGAAGCGCGGAAAATTGTCAGAAATTTTCAATCTGTTAAAACAAGAGAACCAATGTCAGAAATGGTAACGCGCTCAAGATCATATATTATAAACCCAAGAATGTAATTGTAGAATATAAAATATATTGGTTTTGCGAATGACCAACTCAGAATTCCGTTAAATAACAATAACAACGCCGAACCTCTGTGCTTGTTTTGTGTGTCTTGAACGCACTAAGAGCGTGATACTTGACAAAGTAGGAACGCAATAGGAGCATACTTTGTTTTAAAAGTTTGACAATTTTCGACAGTTTTCGGCGCTCATCCTGCATGTTACTCATATGTTAGTACTTTTGCAGCGCAGTGAGAGCGCCGGCCTGAGTGTGACAGGGGTTTAAGCCAACAGCCTGGTTCACCTGTAATGACACACACCCACGTAAGCCAACATCCCAGTTCACCTGTAACGACACACACATACATATAAGCCAACATCCCGGTTCACATGTAATGACAGACACACACATAAGCCAACAGCCTGGTTCACCTGTAATGACACATACACATATAAGCCACCAGCGCAGTTCACCTGTCACGAAACTGGGAAAACTGCATGAATATTGGGTAGGCTAACATTCATTTGTCAATCAATAGACTGCATTTTGATACCAATAAATATATATATATATATCAATCTGGGCATTGGATAATTTTGTGATGCCTTAAAATGTGTATGTGAGTATTGAGTGGGCCATGGGATAATCACATGATCTTTCATAAACATACTTCATCGAAACACGCTTATTTGGCATTATATTTGTGTTTATATGTCATGATCAACCAGCTGAGATGCCACGATTATAACATCAGGTGATTTTTTATTTCCAAAAGGGATGATTCAGCATACATTGTACATGCTATGCTACCACGAAAAACAAATTTGGGTGAGAATCATGATACATATCAACAAATATTTTTTTTTCGGCCTTATGGTCCAGAAAGAACAAGGCTGTCAAAGCTGTTATGGTCACAAAAGGGTTAATCCTTTGGTGGTAGAATATCAAGTTATGATACAATGTTGTGTACAGTATGTGTTTTTCTTGTATGAGTCCAGGTTGTGGTGAAAAGTCATATTAGACGAGACACGCAGTGACTTTTCACACAACCTGGACGAGTACAAGAAAAACTCATACTGTACACAACATTGTATAATGACATTTTTATTATCCATCTGTATGTTTATGGGAATAAACTTTTGTGGTTATTTTGGGTATTGGTCGCCACTTAATTCTCTATAAAAGCCTCTATCTGATCATCAGAAAGCACGATTTGGAATAGTAAACACGGAAATAAATAAAACTCAATGCGGAAGTGAAACGTCTGCTAAATCCACCAGTGTTGCGCGCGCACCACAATTTCACCAATTCATTTCGCAATAATTAATTCGTGACGTCACAGAGTCCAGATAAAAAAGTGATATTGCACACTTGGGAGTCCAATATGACTTTTTCCAGGATTATCACGTGGCGGCCTTTGCCAAATCGGAAATAGTGAGTTAAGGGATGGATAATAATGACATTTATATGTTGCCATATGGTTGTTGGGTGGAACTACATTTAATATGTCGATCGTTTGTGTTAATATTTAGTGTAATATTTTACTGTGCAAATAACTTTTTAGGATTTAGTCAGAAATATGGCTTGTTGCCATTCATCGGAAAGCTCTCAGTGACATGATGTTTTCTATGGATTGGTAAGAGACGTGTTTCGGATATAGTAGGATTTTCGTCAACTTTTCAAAGAGACTGATCAGATTAACAAATTGAAATTTTAGACTGCTACAGTAATGCTCTAATTAATCGACTTCTTAACCACAGCAGAATTATGGGTAACTTTTCAGGAATTAGTTGGAAATATGGCTTGTTGCCATTCATCGGAAAGCTCTCACTGAGAAAACTGATAAAAAAACTAGAAGATGGTGTCTCCTATATTCCAATGATTAAAATGAATTATGGATATATTGCCTGTATTCAGTTTTCCAACAATAGTTGAGTTTGACAATTCATGGGAAAATTGCCAACACGTCATTGAAATGGAGGGAATCCATTCAACACAAAACCTAATTTTAATAGAGAGTTCTAGAGACGTAATTCCGATATAGGATTTTCGTCGGCTTTTCAAAGAGACTACTATCTGATGTGCTCAGGTGAATTTTTTTTATAGTTGTCCTTTACTACCAGTAGATATTTAATTATACTCCATAATTCAGCTCAGAAATCTTTGGGAAGGAGAATGTTAAACATAGCTTATTAATGCAGTTCCATACCGAGAGATAGTCAGCGCTCGAGCTGACTTATCAAGAAATTGGTAAATCGAGACGAGGGTCCATGCACATGGTCACATGTACTGCAAAATGAATCACAATACCAAGAAAAGATCGATTTTGACAATCAAGAATAAGATAGGGAATTCTGAGGGTGGGATATCATTCCCTCATACAGTAATGCCCTAAATAATCGACCCCTTAACCACAGCACAATTATGGGTAATTTATCACTGATAGCTTTCTGATGAATGGCAACAAGCCATATTTCCGACTAAATCCTGAAAAATTACCCATAAGAACTGATAATTCTGCTATGGTTAAGGGGTCGATTGTTTAGGACACTACTGGTATTTCTTCCCTCAATATTCGTGTAATTCCTCTCATGCACCTATAAATGGGAGGATAAGAATAGGAATTATTATGAGGTGAGGTGAGTATGATAAAATGAAATATTTATATCTTTAAAGATATATTATGTACTTATTCAGGTGCGTGAAACTAGTAAGTTGGTATTTAGGCACTATGCCAACAAATCGACCTTACCAATCCATAGAAAACATCATCTGAACTACACGCAATTGTAAATATTTACTATCTGCGATAAGCTAACGAAAATTATTTTGCCATCGAGAGTCACTGTATTTAATTAATATATAAGAATGGCGGTGTTTGTTGTCAATTTGGATATAATATTTGTAAAAATTACTACTTTGAGAAAGATTATTCTCAATTTCTATTTGATCAACATACCGGAGTGTTTCACATCACTTCAAGAAATAAATTTTGCAGTAACAAATCTTGCGTCACCTGAATTCAAGGCACGCCACTGCTTCCTGCTCTATGATTGAGCATATATATAGTCCTTATCAATCCTGGAAATATGGTGACAGTCATTTGCAGAATGAGGTTCCCATGTTGTTGATATTATTATTACTATTAGTAGGGTTCTTTATGATACTATCGTTTGTGCTAATCAAATCACCGATTAAGATCCCAAGTATAAGGACTTATTGATAAATTATTTGAATTTAATATATATAGACTCGTGGCAGTATACAAGAATATATATACATAATTATGTTAAATTATTTATACACATATGCGGATGCATGTTTGTTTATATTGAATGTATTTGACGTTATAACACTTATATATAGTGACGAAAATTGTTCACCGGAAGTCCACATGCTATTGTATATAATGTACATATTGTAAATGTGTTTTCTCCATACCATTATTATAAGGTGATGAAAATAAAGAATTGAATTGAAGAGGGTAAATTTAGTGACGCCATTCCGCATGGCGGCTTGCACCACAAAATTCACCCTCTGGGAACCTCATTCTGCTGAGGCCTCCACTGCTATCGGAGACCTAGGATCAGATTGAAGTTTCCCAGTTGAAGTTGGTGATGTTCACCCATTATTCACATTGATTATGCATTTTATCTTCTGCAATTCAGGGGATATATATAAAAACAATATTACTTTGAGACTATACATACAGTAATGCCCTAATTAATCGACTCCTTTAACCACAGCAGAGTTATGGGTAACTTTTCAGGATTTTTTAAGCAGGAAGTAGTGGCCATTCATATGGCTCGGGGAGAGCTTTCCGATGAATGGCAACATATTTCCTACTAAATCCTGAAAAGTTACCCATAATTCTGCTGTGGTTAAAGGAGTCGATTAATTAGGGCATTACTGTACTTCCCAGAAGATGAGGCCAAAGCAGAATGAGGTCCTCCCCAGAGGGTGAATTTGGTGATGGTAGCCCGCTGTGTTGGGTAGCATCACTAAATTCACCTTCTAGGGACCTCATTCCGCAAATGACAGACACACTATTTCAAGGCTTGGTCCTTATATGGTGATTTGCGCTCCAAAATATCATAATACTTAATAATATTCGCTTGTGAATTTTTCCCGGCATTGAAATAGATTACTTAATACCTGATGACCATTCTAAAACCATTAAATGTCCCAGAAAGATGAATTGAAGTCATAAAAAACACAACTTTGAACATGATGTTCAGGTCCCGAGCACTTGGCTACTGATTGATATACATTGAAATTCTGGAATCGGGGACGGAATATTGTGTGACTGTCTGGAAATTTTATATTCCATTAGCTTAACCGAAAACTGCTTTCTCTTTTAGTCATCAAATTTATGTCATGTCATAAAAGATTTTCCTCCCATACATGTAGTCTACAGGTAACCGTTGATTAAATTATTTTAAACCGCACAAATGAAATGATCTCAAATTTACCAATAAATATAAGAAACAAAACAAGATAAAGGTGTCAAATTGAAGCGATTAAAGGTAATCAATCCGACAAAATTCCTCTCAATTACTATTTCAATGGCTTCGGGGGTCAAAACTATTTGATTCGAGTCGAGGAAGTCACCCATCAAAGCTCAGATTTGTTAGATATCGATTTTAGAAATCTATTATTTTTCATTATCGGGAATACTTTCTGGCCCAGAACTCAGTCAAAATTGCGTTATTATTACCAGTTGATTTTAGAGTTATCCATCCTTGTCTGTTTGAAAGTGTTTTGGTGTACACATCTCGAGCAGGTTACGAAATTGACGGCAATTATTAGTACTCATCTCGAGAATATAACAAATTTCAAAAATCAATATCTAATAACTCTGAGCTTTGTTTGATGGGTTCCTCGACTCGATTCAAATATTTTTTACCCCCAAAGCCAAAGAAATAGTAATATAGGACCCTCTGATCGGATTGTTGTTGTTGGAATCTGTTGAGATGGGGACCCTCTGTTCGGATTGAGTACCTTTAAAGGTACTCAATCCGACTAGATAGTCCCCATATCATCAGATTCCAACAACAACAATTTTTTTTTAAATGCCGCTTCGGTTATCAGAATCGATTAATTGCCCAAAAATAATCCTAACCACAGTCAACTATAGTATAAAATTATTTATTAACATTTCGGTCAAAGAAAGTTTGCCGGTTTGTCAAATATCTAACACAAAAAAGCCACTTGATTTTAGAGTTATCCATCTTCATCTGCAATTTGGTCAGATAAATTCCTCTCGTCGACTGTTTTCTGGGTCACTTAAAATGAAAATAATAGATTTCAAACATCGATATCTGAACACTCTGAGCTTTGATGGGTTGGTTCCTTGACTCGAATCAAATATTGTTTTGCTCACAAAGCCAAGGAAATAGTAATTTGCGAGAGTTAATTCGGATTGAGTACCTTTAATGTAATGCAATGCAACATAATTTGGGGAAAGTCTGCATGCTTCCTGGTAATGACATTCAGATGAGACTACGATATAGGCTCAGTATGCTATTACAGTAATGCCCTAAATAATCGAGTCCTCAACCACAGCTGAATTATGGGTAACTTTTCAGGATTTCGTCGGAAATATGGCTTGTTGCCATTCATCGGAAAGCTCTCGTCGAGAGCTTTCCAATGAATGCCAACAAGCCATATTTCCGACTAAATCCTGAAAAGTTACCCATAATTCAGCTGTGGTTATGGAGTCGACTATTTAGGGCATTACTGTATGACTGATTGTATGTTTACACAGACTAATATTCATGCCAGTGAGAAAATTAAATAAATATACCGGTACCCAATTAAGGATCATACAGGGTGGATTTTTTTCCAATAATTAATAATAATTTAAAAAATGTATGATTATTATATACATGGCTCACCAATGTGTAATTGTATTGTCCATTTTAATGCTCACCTGTGTTACCTACGATGTTGTGCATATTCAACACATTAGGCTGTATGTTGAAGTATGGGTTGTTGTAGAAGAAGGATGAGTCATGGAAGTAGCCAATAATATATTTACGGCCGTTTACTGCATTCCAATTATTATCTTCGTAGATATAGAAAGCAAATGACTGTTGACCATCTGTAGCCAGGACCAGCTGGAACAAGGCTGTCTGAAATAACAACAAATCAATGACGAGAATATTAAATGTAAATTATTTAACAACATTGTCATGACAACACGCATGGCAAGTTCTAATTTAATGCAATTTTGACAGGTAGCTTGCGAAAATTGTCAGCCGCTCTAATTCTCCTTTCTGTCGTTAAGTTTTTAGTGCGCCCGGAATTGTTCTCAAAGCACATAGGAAATTTGACTTTGGGGCGATCAGTTTCGCCATTTTGGCTGGAATACCCCGCGCTAAATGTAGAAACCCACAGACCAGTACCCAGCTGGTGACAGAGTCAGAAAGAATATATGACTAGTGATCTCTGGTAGAGATTGGTCTACAAAGTCGCCCTCTATGCTGGTCCCTGCTCAGACTGATATAAAGTTACGTCGGGCTGATAACTCGGCCAATATCAAACTAACAAAGTAATAAACTCTAAATATCATTCGAAAAAAGTAGTATACAAGCATTAACAAATTGTTGAACATGCATACAATGTACAAGAATGAATTGACTCAATTCATGTACATGTACACCTGTATAGTGATAAATATTGAGTATTTATTACACGATTGTTCCTAGAAGTACAGTGATATTGCTGTTACGTATATACAAATCCGACAAAAAATCGGTTACGCATAATTTTGAAATCTGCAGGCATGTTAAATCCCAACAACTAACACAATATTGACATAGATACAAGTCAATATTCCTTTGCTTTGAAACCAGCTGCCATTTTTTATTGATTGAAAACAAGAAACATCTTGGCGTATGCGCTTAATTACCTTACAACTTACAAGGTATGCATTACAGCTAACATTGCATTGAAAATAAAATCTATCCGTTGTGTGCATTAAAGGATATACAGCAATGCTCTAATTAATCGACTCCTTAACCAGAGCAGAATTATGGGTAACTTTTCAGGATTTAGTCAGAAATATGACTTGTTGCCATTCATCGGAAAGCTCTCAGTGAGAGCTTTTCCGATGAATGGCAACAAGCCATATTTCTGACTAAATCCTGAAAAGTTACCCATAATTCTGCTGTGTTTAAGGAGTTAATTATTTAGGGCATTACTGTACTAAGTTACTCACCTCGCCAATGCCAGCGTAACCAAACTGCTCCACATCTACCCATGTAGCCACCAACACCCAGCTGGCAGAGAAACCGACTGTTGTTGTATATGTAGCTACGGCACTATTCATCATTGCAAAGACTCCATTCTTTTCTACATGATATGGTTGATATAGCACTGATGACGGAGTGTTTGCTGGAACAACCATGTCGGTCCATAGAGGAGCAACGACTTTATTCGTAAAACTGGCAGTGAAAGGCACTGATGCTGGGCTAGAGAAGGCACTCCCTAAACTAACCAACCCATTTGTGCTAACCTGAAAAAGATGATATATCTCTTCCAAGCAAGTTTTATACAGATTCAGGGTATAAAATAATATCTTTGAATCAGGATAAATGTATGAAAAATCTTCTATCAATTATTATAGATTTTATTTAGAACTTTTCTCCTATAATCGTGGGACAGTAAAACAGGCTATTTTTAGAATAGAAATCTCGCAATGCTACGGAGCGTACAAAGAGGAAGAATTCGATCTTGTTAGCACCCTCAATCAAGGCAAACAAGAGCAAGCCTTGAAATAGTGTGTCTGTCATTTGCAGAATGAGGTCCCCAGAGGGTGAATTTAGTGATGCTAACCCGCATATCAGGCTAGCATCACCAAATTCACCCTCTGTGAACCTCATTCTGCTGAGGTGTACGCAGAATGAGGTCCCCAGAGGGTGAATTCGGTGATGGACCTCATTCTGCAAATGACAGACACACTATTTCAAGGCTTGAACAAGATATTTCTTGTGGACCGATTTCAATTAAATGTGCGGTGAATTAGATTTTCCAAATTATTATAGAAAATCAAATTGTTTCAATTTAAAAAAAAAAAACTGTTTTGTTAAATTAGTTCAATCTAAAAACCAAATTAAAAATATTAAATTAAAAAAAAAAAAAATTTAATTAAATTTATTTTTAATTATTAATTAAAATGAGTGCACAAAGGGGATGCCGCTGAATAAAGGCTCTGTCTAAGATGAAAATGTGCCGCTGAATAAAGGATCTGTCTAAGATCAAATTGTGCGCAAAGTGCACAAAAGGGCTGCAGGCACCTAATGCACAAAGGGGCCTGTGGCCCCCTCCGACGCTGAATAAAAGCTCCCATAAGGGAGTCTGTTTCAGCTGGTATTATACAACTAGTATTCATAAAATAAAATTTGTTGTATTAACTAATTTAGATGTGAAATAGTTATCTGTATTACTTTAACTTATTCCATTCATATTTGGATCACGCTGACTGTTTGGCCATTATCCAATCAACAATTGAATTGAAAAATATAACATAACCTAGAAGCATCAGCATATATTCAGACACATCTGTGGCCAAGCAGTGATCACTACTCTCAGGGTCCAAATAAGCATAGGGTACAGAATAACCATATGGTGCAGAATAAGCATAGACCCTTGCCAAAATGTCCTAGGATATCCAAGGAATTCCTAGGATATCCAAGGAATTCCTAGGATATTCTAGGAATAACAGCTTGGAATAGTTAGGAAAATTCATTGGTACATGTATTCTTAGGACATCCTAGGATCGGAAACCTTGGAAAACCTAGGAAATCCTTGGGGCGTTATTGGAACGTTTCAAGTTCGGAAAACCTTGGAATATCTTGGCAAATTTAACCGAACTCATCGAAGGAACAAAATTTGAATCATAACTTTTCCAAGCTTTACCAAGGTTGCAGCTCAGCTTTACCGAGCTTTACCAAGGTTGCAACCTAGCTTTATCAAACTTTACCAAGGTTGCAACCTAGCTTTACTTAGCTTTACCAAGTTTGCAGTCTAGCTTTACCAAGCTTTACCAAGGTTGCAACCTAGCTTTAACGAGCTTTACCAAGGTTGCAGCATAGCTTTACCGAGCTTTACCAAGGTTGCAGCCTAGCTTTACCAAGCTGTACCAAGGTTGCAACCCAGCTTTACCAAGCTTTACCAAGGTTGCATCATAGCTTTACCAAGCTTTACCAAGGTTGCAATTGTTTGGTATTTAAAAGGCAACAATTTCTAATGGCACTACAAAGGCTTCAACTTTGACAATATCATCATCTCTAATGATACAATCTCTTGAAATTTATAACAGTCTTGAACAATGCCATATTATCATTTATGCTATTATTCATTCAAAGTTCACTTTTCAATCTGAATTTTTTAATTCTGTTTAGATTGAGATAAATGGTACATTATGAAGTTATACCACATAAAATGTATAGGATAATATTCACAGATATAAATTTTATGGATCTCAGGTATTTGGAGTGCGATAAAACAGTTAAATTAGATAAATTAGCTATGAATAAATAATGATAGAGACAAGCCTTTGGAATGAAAAAGTAGATAGTGGTCCTGAAGGTTATTCTTGGAAATTGTTAAAATAATATCATAAATAACTAGAGGTGTGACTGTCCCAATGGGACTATGGATACCCCCCTGTTTTTAAAATACTAAGATGTTTCACATGTCAGTAAAAATTTAGTTAAAACAATAAAATAACAGTTCCCATTGCAGGTGTACAACCATAACCCTACGGGTAATCTTAAACCTATTGACCGAAAACTGTAGGAATAAAAGCTTGGACAAAATTATGTATGTTGCGAAAAAAAATTCTAAGTAAAAAAAAGGGGAATAACTCCACACAAAAAATGTCAGACAGACGTCATAATCGCAGGTGCACAGGTTCCCATGGTACTAAATATCAGTGCCAAGATTAAAAAACATTGACCGAAAAATGTAGGAATAAAAGCTCGTACAAAATTATGCATGTTGCAAAAAAAGTTTCTAAGTAAAAAAAGGGGGATAACTCCACCATAAAATGTCGAACAGACGTCATAATAGCAGGTGCACAAGTTCCCATGGTACTAAATATCTGTGCCACGTTTAAAAAAAATTGACCTTCAAAACTCCGGACAAATTTGTGTCCACGGACGGACGACGGACGGACGACGGACAAGCTGACTCCAGTATACACCCCCCTAACTTCGTTGCGGGGGGTATCAAAATATCACTAAAACCATATTCTATGAGTCAAATAGAAAACATTAGGCCCACACAAGCAATAACTTACTTGAAGATTGTTGTGATAAAACATGGATTTAAATTCAGTGGTAAAGGTTGGTAAAACTTTGATCCAAGGTTTACTAAGCTTTACCCAGGTTTGGTCCACACTGATTCAAGGATTTCTGAGCTTTTCCAAGATTCCACTTTATGTGAGAACCTTGGTAAACCTTGGTAAAGTTCAGATCCAAGCTTTACTTAGCTTTACCAAGGTTTTGATAAATTTCCAACCAAGGATTTCCAAACTTTGATGAAGGGTATATATTTTCATTCAAAAAGCTTGGTTCAAACCTTGGAAATCTTATGAATTCCTAGGATTTCCGAACTACTTAAAAAAAGCTTGGATTTCTGTTTGCAAGTGAATGCAGAATAAGAGTACAGGCTGGCAACTTGAAACATGGATGATGGAACAAAGTCAATCTGCAATTCTATACCATGTATCATTCATGTAAATATTTTGCTAACTCCAGATTACAAATGCTTTCAAAATTCCCATACGATTAGATTAATATAATAGGAGACACAAGCTATTATAAGAGGGAGAACATTACTTTTTCAGGTGTTAAAGGTACTCAATCCGATAAAACTCCTCTCAATTACTATTTCAATGGCTTCGGGGGTCAAAAATATATGATTCGAGTCGAGGAAGTCACCCTCCAAAGCTCAGATTTGTTAGATATCGATTTTAGAAATCTATTATTTTTCATTATCGGGAATACTTTCTGGCCCAGAACTCAGTCAAAATTGCGTTATTGTTGCCACTTGATTTTAGAGTTATCCATCCTTGTCTGTTTGAATAGTGTTTTGGTGTACACATCTCGAGCAGGTTACGAAATTGACGGCAATTATTAGTAATCAATATCTAATAAATCTGAGCTTTGTTTGATGGGTTCCTCGACTCGAATCAAATATTTTTTACCCCCAAAGCCAAAGAAATAGTAATATAGGACCCTCTGATCAGATTGTTGTTGTTGGAATCTGTTGAGATGGGGACCCTCTGTGCGGATTGAGTACCTTTAATATATGGCTCTATACTCACATATGCTTTTTTATATTCTTCGCACCCGAAAACAAATGGAGTTTTGATGTGTAGTTGCCTTGATATGTCGTCACCTGTCAGGCGACTATCTCCTATGGTTAGTCCATATGGGAACAGACCTGTAAGAAAAATATGTCATGAGCACTCGGTCATAGACTCGATCGATATCAGTTCCATTGGTGTCAGTTTCCATTTATGTTAAAATATTTTATCCAAGGGTATATTAACACTCTTCGGAAATAATGCTCGGTATAAAATGTTCTTGAACTTATGTATAAGAAATATAGAATACACCCATAATAGCTGAGAATACCAAAGTGGAGTTGTGGTTTTAAACACAAGCCTTTTAGCGAGTGGTTAAAAACACCAGTGGTGAATTTTTTTTACTCTCGGTTACTATGGGTTTATTTTATTTATGCCATAATTATTATATTTGATATGTTCTGCGAAATCAACAACTCTGCTGTTTACTTTTAATGTGTGTCCTCACCGAGAGACACAAACATGAAGCTATAAGGAAGGTACGTCATGCGTAGTGATGCATACAGTTCCGTCATGACGTCAACCTGTTTCTGAGCCATCAGTCACTTGATATTACCATTCATATGTTTCCGAGTTCATATAACAGTAGAAAGCTACATTTGACTGAAATGCAGCAATTTTCATCATATCTAATTGATATCATGACAATCTCCAATTTTAAATGAATGTACGACAAGAACTATTTTGCTAACTACAATGTAGTTCTAATATGGGTATGGGTTTAACACACGAAATTACGTTTGAACATTTACACCAACAGTAGAAATTTATACCCATAGTAGGAAGCTGTATACCCAGGGTAGGGAGTAAAGATGACATTTACAAAATAGGTGTTATACACACAATAGCATAGGCAATTATGGTATACATGAGCAGTAATATAGCTGAAGGAGTCATTGTTGCAGCAGATTGGCGTGTTGGGTACCCAGCTTTGGGAATCGGTCTTTTGAGTACTAGAATGTAGTTAAATTGAACATTTGGATGAAGGTAATTAACACTCAGGGGCGGCTGTTCCTTTGTATTGTCAACAACTGAGAACAGGGCTACAGTAATGTCCTGATTAATAGACTCCATAACCACAGCAGAATTATGGGTAATTTTTCAGGATTTAGTCGGAAATATGGCTTGTTGCCATTCATCGGAAAGCTCTCCCCGATGAATGGCAACAAGCCATATAGCCGATTAAATCCTGAAAAACTACCCATAATTCTGCTGTGGTTAAGGGGTCGATTACTTAGGGCATTACTGTACATGCAAGAGTCATGCATCTTCTGGAGTCTCTTTGCCTGGATACAAGCCTGAATTTAGTGTGTCTGCAAGCCTTGAAATAGTGTGTCTGTCGTTTGCAGAAAGAGGTCCTCAGAGGGTGAATTTAGTAATGCTAACCCGCTATGCGGGGTAGCATAACTAAATTCACCCTCTGGGGACCTCATTCTGCAAATGACAGACACATTATTTCAAAGCTTGTGTGTCTGACAGTTGCAGAATGAGGTCCCAGAGCAGGGCTTACATTTTGGCGATAATCCAAATCTATTCTCGCAAACAGAGGGTGAATTTAGTGATGCTCTCTCGCATGGTGGGCTAGCATCACCAAATTCACCCTCTGGGGACCTCTTTCTGCTTAGGCCTCATCTTCTGGAAGTATCTATAGTCTCAAATTAAAATTGTTTTTAGTTACCTTTTCCCTTTTAGTTTGAGTGACTATATCCCCTAATTTGCAGAAGATAACGTGCATTATCGAGGTGACTAATGCATGAACATCACCAACATCAACTGTGGAATTCAATCTGATCCTAGGTATCCCATGGCAGTTGAGACCTAAGCAGAATGAGGTCACCAGATGGTGAATTTAGTGACACTAGCCTGCTATGCGAGATAGTGTTAATAAATTCACCCTCTGTGGACCTCACACTGAAAATGTCAGACACCCTATAGCCAGACTTGTCTGTATATTATATCATTAATATGATATATCTATTATTTAAAGATTTATTCAAGGTTCAAGGCCAATTTAAAAATAATAACGGTTTGGCTTTTTATTCAGATAGGCTCATCATAGCAGTGTATAAAGTAAAACATTTTGAACAAGATTCTTTACATTTTCAAAACTTAACAGGTCTGAACAAGAACAACCTGAGCGACACTACATGTATCTTATTTTATATCAAATTTTGTATCTATTATTTCATGTAGTTTTTTACATTTTAAAGGGTCACCAATAATTATTTTGTGAAGTTTTCAATAACAAAATTACTAGACTTTTGTATTTATAAGTCTAGTTTGTATGTCACATTTGTTTTTTTGGTATTTTATCAGTGAAATAAAGCAAATAAATATGTAAAATTTTATTTTTTATGTTGTTGTTGTCACTGCAGGTCTGGAACGCTGAATATATCTTTAAAAATTCAAATATGAATGGAATATTGATAAATAAACTTTACTTGAATGATATTTTTCCTTAATTTTTAACTTGTTCTTGGTTGTTCTTTCTAAATATTATCTCCACATTATTGCAGTGGTCAGACTAGCATAACAAGGAGACTGACCTCAGCATTGCATCACGGGGGAGGTGGAGCAGGAACTTCAGCCCTCACCCCATCACGTCTGTAAAATACATTTAGGAAAAATTGCCCTTCTGGAGGTTGGGGCCAATTAATTGCCCTTTAGTATTTCTGCCACCACTGTACGTAGATCGTGCCACGAATCTCTACTATAGCTACGCCCGCAGAGTACAAAACCTGGTAACTTTTTTATATTCTGACTCAATCTGATAAGGAACTTTATAAAATTGAACAAACAAGGCAGGGAATATATTTCTTTGTTAATACTTGTTCCTGAATAATATACTTCACTTTAGGATGTGGTCCCAGCTTGAGATTGCAGGTTTTTTGCACAGGTATTTGGCCAAACAAACAAAAATTAATAAAAATATATGAGATTTTGATTAAATTAAAAAAAAAAAAAATGGGCCTAATACCTGTGGTTTTTTGTGACTACTGTGAGCCGATATCACAATAAACATTGAATTAATTATGCAGAAGAAATTCCATAATTGTAAGTGATGGGAAGCAAACTTGCTAACAAAGGCACTAAAATATTGCAATTTCAGAATGGGGCCTTCGCCTACAGTGAAGTACATTAATAAGTAACAGGTAATAACAAATAACTATATTCCCAATGTTATTTTTCGACGTTATAAGGTTCCCTGTCAAAACTTCAAAAAGTTCTCAGGTTTTGTACCAGTGGAATATGATCTCTACGGGCGGCGTTAATATCAAGAGTAGAGATTCATGGCTTGATCTACAACCCCTGAGCCCTTGAAGTTTGGATTGTGGTATCAAATGACTGCTGAATACACAGACAAGTCTCACAAAACCAGCTGAAAACACCTTTTCAGTTGTAAATCTGGTTAGAAATGTATATATAATATAAAGGAATGTTCATTAGTACACACATACCACTGCAAAAAAGTTATTATGTTGGTGTTGTACACAAATATAATTATTGCTCTCTTACATAACGCTAGCAATCTCGATAAGTCTGCTCTTGTCTGGAATTCTAACGAGGCAACTGTCTGGGCAAACCTGTTTTCTCGAAGCGCGGGAAAAGTAAATCGAAACTTAATTCTTTATTTCCTTTTCCGATTTATGTGCTAGAGTAAAATACGGTAGAGTTATTCATCCTGGCCTGGTCGGGAACTAAAAATTAGCGGATTGTCTCAATTCCAATAGCTCGGGTATTTATCTGTACAATCTTAATTGCTCGTCCATTCCCCGTAGCCAAAATAGACTCTCCTGATGATGTTGTGTCAGGTATTAATTTCGAACTGTTAAAGCTTGTTTCAAAGTTTGGGATGAGACACCCCCATGTGTCCACGCCCCTGTGCTAAAGTTCGAAATTCCAAGTTGGTCAATCCTAACAGACTTTCCAGTCAACAAAGTCTTCCCTATCTAAACATACCACATTTATCTGGCAGCAGTGTTGTACTGGTTGTTGTTATTGTCGACGTTGACTCCGTGGTTGTCGTTGTTGATGTATAGCTAGGTGGAATAGTCGTGGAATCTGCAAGCAAGAACGGAATATCTCAGTACAACGCATGTAATAATAGAGGCGCATATCGTGGCTTATGGTTTTCCCAAATTGTCGTTTTCGCGGTCTGACAAATCCGGAAAATATATAATATTATCATCTATTGGAATCATGTATAACCCTTTCATGGCGGGAGCTTCCTGATTTTTTGCGAAAACCTCGCCTCGCCTCGCCTCGCCTCGCATATATTTTTTACAAAATTGGTAAATAATGTATTCAGGAAGCTCCCACCATGAACAGTGTATAAGGCCGTGCACGCATGGTGGAATTTGTGGCGAGGTTAAGATTAATCAGTTATAGTGGTCATCTCGTATATCTGGGGACAAAGTGGGCAGCGGCTATTCGCCATCGGATGGCAAATAGCGATGGTGCTAATATGCGTTATTTATTTCCATGCCATCCGACGGTAGTTGTAAGAACAAAAATCATCTCGTCACTATTAGCCCAAATAATGATGATTATACACCACTGACAAGTCGACATGCTATATTACCCTTTCTATATTGACTGGATTCTCCCAGTCAGTTAAACGTGTACATCGGAATGATCTATTATTGATTTAAGGGATGTTAAGGTGATAAAAGCAGACGACAGACAAATGAAAATGTAGAAGAAGTCTTGCTTATATATTGAAGGAAATGTTTAGTCCTATGGGAATACTACTCGTTACTGATGCTTTAGTGTGGAAAAGGTTAAGCCTTCCATGATTGGAGCTTCTTGATATTTTACGAAAACCCTGTGTCAATGCATTCTCTTATATACGCGAAACTCCCACAGGGAGCCTCGCCTTTATAAGAGAATACATTGGCCCATACAATATTTACCTTGACTTTGTAAGCCAGTGCATTCTCTTATACATGCTAGGCTCCCCATGGGAGACTCGCATATGCAAGAGACTGCACTGGCACATGATCTTTAATGCTGCACCAGCGCAGCTCCCGTCACAAAGGTGTTAAAGCAAACATGCATGTTGTAGTACATTTTGTCTGGATTCGTTGCCGATATAATACCGCTTACAGATTTTCACAAACATAATAAATGCTACAAAATATGTCCAGTAACGTTAATGGTGTAAATATGAGTGAATTTGTGAGTATAATAGACCTCATAATATAGTTAGTATAGATGAGATATGTTCTATTTGAGACACAAACCTCGTAAAACCTACCATATTAAAATATTGTAGCAACCTTAAAACGTTGTGCTATACAATTATCTGCTGTTCAGTTTTGACACAAACGAAGTGTATCACAACGTTTTAAAGCTGCTGCCAGATTTTTAATATGGTAGCTTTTTACGAGGTTTGTGTCTCAAATACAACATATCTCATTTACTAACTATAATATTCTCACATATTCACTCATATTCAATGTTGAGAAAATTCCACCGACACATATGTCATGTGTCATTTCGACACAATGTTGTTTAAGATCAAAATTAAAACATATTGTGTAGAATTTATACACACTTGTTCTAAGAGTGAACTTGCTTACCCTGTGAATACCACGAATACACCTATACCCATAATCGTTTTACATACCAGAGTACCAACCGTATATTATATGTAGGGTTGCGAATATTACTCTTAATTAGGGGGCCTTATGTAATATTATAATAAACTTGGTTTAGAATAATAAATAGAGTGTCTTATTGTAGCGACATCGATGGGTATAACTGTTAAAGATGATCTATCTCTTCCTAAATAGTTTTATCCAGTTTCAGGAGTATAACATAATAAAACTGAGTCGAAGACACCTGTCCGGAAACGCTTCTATCAATTAATATAGAGTTTATAACGATATTTTCTTATAGAATGCGACAACCAGTGGGACATTTTTCGTTACTATTTTTAGAACATACCGTCATTAAACTATCAGGACAGGAAATCTGAGAAGCTGCATGCGAACGTTTCGGCGAGCCATATATAACATGTCACAAATTTATTGTATGTATTATGCATGAAAATTCGAAATAAAATCAAAATTTAATTGATTGAAGCGTTTCCATAGGTCGTCGATTCATATTTATTATTTTATACACAGCAAACTATATAACGCTTGTTATAGGAAGAGCTAGACCACCTTTAACATGAAGTTGTCAGAACGTTAACTCACACCACGGCTATTTGAACAACAATTGTGAATCATCACTTGTGTACAGTAATCGATGACGTATTTCTGATGCATAAGGCCAACAAAAAAACTTCTCTATTCCGTTAACATTCAGTAACATTTGGAAAATTTCCCAGACAGGCAGGGATATTTTTTTTTTGCAATTTTTTTTAAAACCTTTCATCCGTAAGCGACATGCTAGTACATGTAGTCACAGTCCCATATGTAGTGAAAATGAGCCAATCGTTGAATAAAACATGTTGTCCCTTTAATTCATTCACTCTACCAACGTTGAGCTTAATAACCAACTTATATTTACTTGCGCCAGTCCATGCTGGGGTCAATACTATGAACAATTTTATACCTGTAAATACAAATTGTATTTATTAATTTGTAATTACAAATTTGTGTTAACGATCACAGTGGTTTCATAGTACAGGGAAAATTTAGCCGTATTATTGTAATACCTTAGACTGGGCGAGAGGTGAAACCCCTAAAAGGCAGCTGTAAAACTTAGAAAAAACTCCCCACTCTGCTCCCATGCACATGTTATCAGTGGTATCTGAATACCAGTTCAAATTAGACGGACATGTATATAGAGCTAAAATAACTGACAACAATTTATATGGGGAAGTTACAATGCGTGCTATCATATTGTGATTAGTGAGAACGCCGGTATTATGAAACGATGAGCTAACAAAATCTCGCAAATTTCACAAAGATCTACTGTTGATTATTGTAGATTGCTTACGGACAAACCTTTGCATGTGAGTCATTAACACTATATTGAATCACGGCGGGCCAAAGTTACAAAAGAAATAACCAATCATAAGTTGAGAGGTGAACGCTTATCAGAGCTATCCAATCGGTTCACGGATTGCTAAGTTGATGACCACTTGTCTGCGCAAGTTAATAATTAAACGGTTCGTTTGTAGTGTGTGTATGTAAGTACAAGTCAGTGTAATACCGAGTACTACAAACATTTTGGTATCATTGTTTTTACAAATTACAAATTTACAACCATTCAGTTTGTGAAAATAAAATATTATTTTGATGGTATAGCATTATATATATTGTGACCATCCTATTATTTCAAACTGATCCGCTACTCTTATCATAACACATCGAGGCAGTAACGTGGCTCCATTTTATCGGGAGGGGTGTATCGAAGCAGGGACGTGTTAATGGTTTCGGTTATAGGAGTGGTGCGGTAGAGTGCCAGTCGGTAGGATGACAGGTGCACTACACCGTTACATGCCGTCCAGTGCTGACGAAGCTGGTTCTAACCCCGTCATATGGAGGGTGACCGGAATCGTTTATCTGGGCAAGTTTGTCAGTTGCTTTCCGGGGGTCGGTGGTTTCTACACGCAGTGGGACGATTTCTCGATGAAATCGAGCCTCTGCGTGGTCTTTCCTCCATCCGTAAAATTGACAACGTTGTGTGTGGCATACCGGCTAGAACGTCGATAAACCCTAATAAACCAAACCAAACCAATAGGAGTGTCATTTTATAATTTCAAACTGCTCCGATATCTTATAATATATCTAGATAGGGACGTGGCTATATGGGCTCAGTTTGGCGACGGGGTGTCCATCCTATAATTTCCATATGCACCCTTTGAACAAAAAAATGCCTATAAATTCCACATAACGATGGAATCGTATATCAAGAGGAAAGTATTTTAATTTGTCTACGTTGATAACAAAACAAAACCTCAGGATGACTGACTTAGTTCAGCCAACATGACTGAGGCATAACATTAATCAAAATTACTAGGGTGATGTTAGTCATAACGACTAAGAAATGAGGACTTTTCTTAGTCAATTGGAAGGCGTAAATTAAAGTTGCTGAATTATGTGCAAATAATTCCAATAATTGACCAAAGTTACTCAAAACGTTTGTGACTAACACTAAGTTAGTCATATTTAGTCAATATGTCCAATCCAAGGGGCGGGGTGCACAACTTACTGTTACAGCTTGAAAATCAGAAGCCAACCGGGGTAAACAATTTTATAATTGTTTATAATTGAGGGGTGGGGATACACAGTTGGATATCGACGTTTCGAAAACAAAGGGAGCATATTGCCACGTCACTGCATTTATGCTCTAGTCATTTATGAAAACTGTGCTTGCATCTTCGTATTCTGCATGTGGTAGTAGGAGGGCGCGAAGCGCCCAGGATGGTCGAAAAGATCGAGAGATCTTCTCCTTCACCCTCAATTTGATGTTTTGGTGTTGTTTTGCATGACAAAAGCCCACCAAAAGTCTCACCATGTCTGACCGTGGCAAATTATTGATTGGGTTGGGCCCACGAGCTTTAATAAGGGGTGGCGGGTGCCCAGGGAGTCCCTGACGAGGTTGATATCGTTGATGATGCTGCTGAGCGAGCCCGGAGTGGTGCGCTGAAATGGAGAACGGGGCCCCCGATGTTAGTATGTATATATATATATATATATATATGTATAAACTCATGTGTACAAAAGCAAGCAGTTTATTGTTGTCAGGAAAACAAGGGGAGGGCGGGCGCGACACCCGCAAATGAAAGAGAGAGCCCGACAAGTAATGGTATGGTGTTACGTATTTATGACCCACCCTACCTCCCCATACCGTAGCACGGGCATAGGTGAAAACATATTTTGACAATTTCGTATACAGTGTTAATTAAGGATTTTATTAGCTGAAATAAATCTGAACAGCGATGACTATTGTATTGCACTGAAAGAGATTTTTATTCCAATTGCATGTTTGAACACTGCTGTAATGAATGGCATGTGATGTTGAGCAGAATAGTAGAAGGGCGCGAACACCCGAGATGATCGATGTGATATCGAGAGAGAGAGAGAGAGAGAGAGAGAGAGAGAGAGAGAGAGAGAGAGAGGGATGTTTAAACATGGTTTACGGGGAAACCGCGCCGTCTTTAGACCTGGCCTGTGGGGACTTATGTGTTATGGGGACCTACTCTCCTGGCCCATAAACCGGATGGTGTTTTCTGTGTCTAAAACTACGTAAGTGGATTCATTGTGACTACTGTGATACAAATAATGATATTCCCAGTCAGAAATATTATGAAATTAGTATCAGTTGGGAATAAAATGCATTTTTAAGAATAGTATTGGGTGACAATTTACCAGATTGAGTTATCCCCCTTCGGCCACTGACCAGATTTGACTAATACTGGCATGGGTTCATTTAGGGTCAACACGTTTTATGTGCGTTTTATGTGCGCTATCAATTGGCACCATCTGGGATGTTGGGAACTGAACACGAAGGGTCATCCATTAAAGATTATAGATTTCGACAGCTATATATACAATTAAATTGCTTTCACATATAAATGACCGCACATACTATTATTATCTCGTCATGGTCGTACGAGCTGCATGCATGAGGGTAAGCCAGGCGGCTGCGTGAAGCCCCCCCCCCCCCCCATCCCCGCCAATCTAAAATTTTCAGAAACAGAACATGAGGGAAATTTTAGATATTGGGGCATAAATCTGTATTAAATTTCACATAAAATAAAGCAGTATGGGGGTGGGTACCTAAATTTTGGTAGTACAAAATTTGCGGATTTGGGTGGGTCCCAAAAGTTCCCGAACGCAGAAAATAAGCATACGTTCCTGGAGTTTTTTCCCCACCCCCCCCCCCCCTGGTTTTCCGCGTATAATATAATTATGGAAATACGTCGACATAATGACATCTAAAATTCGGTTTTTATATAAAATTGGATAAATACCAACATCCCATCCGATCTATGGACGGGACATTCTATGTAGCACTCTACACTGCCTTTTAGTGTTTCGACCTATTTTGTCAACCAATTAAGGTCTCATCAGGAGAGAGCGGAATTAAGATTCCTCAAAGTAACTGAGGGATCAACACATATAGGTATGTGTGCATGGTAGATACAGACTGTCTCAAGACAGCTGAATTGAGCGATGGCCTTCAAGGCTTCGCATGTTGTTCATAGTAACATGCCTATTATAATAGGCGTGAGTTATTGTGTCATTCGTTGTGAAATAGCAATAAGTCGGAAGCAACATTATGTGCAAGTTATCACAGACCCGAAGTTGTGTGGTCTGCACTTACTAGTAATATCGCTGGTCAATATAACACGTGCTCTGGTCGGCACGTGTTGCAACCGGTTCCCGAGCGTCACGTGGTGGACTCTACACCAATCCCGAGTTTAAATTCGCGTCCCATAGCCACTGACATATTGGAGTGTAAATATTGACCGATGAATTGAATGGTTATAGCATGCAAATTTGTAAATTTTACATTGGTTTGTATGGAGGAACAGTTACTGTTAGGGTCCTGTGAATATCGGAAATTCCGAAACGTCGAATCGAAAATTGCTCCCTTGAATTCAATTGATTCAATTTGGAACCCAGACTATAACAACGGGTGAAGTTATTAACTAACGAGCCCAAACTGAACCTATTTCATTTTGGAATTAGTGAACCAAGAACTTAAACAACAATAAAGCGATAGATGTGCACTTATGAAGAATATTAGTCGATTCGTTTTTCATCGAATCTCGATTATTCACAGGACCCTAAATCACAGTGGTGCAATATCGGTGGCGAAAACGGTGGCGATGTAAGAAATGTTAATAAATTTAGTCGCCGCCGGCATAAATTCGTCGCCACCGCAATAGTCGTCACCGGCATAAAAAAAAAATTTAATATCTATATAGGCAATACAGATCTCCCGATTGACTTCCCTTATGTCAAATTTAATAATATAAGTACCCACGCGTCATTACATATTAATTTAGAATGCATAAACTAAGAGAAATCACGAAAATACCCATGGCTTTCACATCAAATTCGGTCGATTGAACAAGTTCACTATTCGAACCTTCAATCATGTACCATATAGATATACGCCGGCCCGTCCTTCCCGTTGTAAAGGCTTAATGTATTGTTTAATTGTAATGGATATTGGGGTCGGGCGGGTTGGTGGCTTCATGTATGCTCGAATACCACAGTATAAGTGGTGAAATGGGTTAATAAATATAAACAATCACGCGTAATAACAAATTCAATCACCACATATCGTATGTCCCAGCGTACATTATTATATTCCAAAGCAATCGGATGAAATATCAGTAAACACAAACGTAACACATGTGATGTAAAACGTGATTTCTGACATACATACTCATCAAAACATCGCCCGTCGCCATCTTCAAAATCACCACCGTTTTCGCCACCGTTGCGCCACCGATCTTGCACCACCGTGTAAATAATTGAAATGCGTAAGATTTGGGTATTATTTATAGAATTCCCCCTGATATACCACCATTCAATTTGGCCGAAAATTACACGAAAAAGTCCCTATTATTGCAATAAGCCCGTATTGGATTTATAATTCAGAACACCATAATCAGACTTTTCCGTTACTTAGTAAAAGATGGTTTCAAGCTTAAATTGAATGTTTATTTTCAGCGTTATGTGGGACAATTTCATATTGATATAATCGCATATAGTGCTGAAAACGATGACCCCAAATACTCTCGTATATAAGAATGAAAAGAAAAGAAAAATTAGCTCTATATATGGGCTGAAAGCGAAAAACAAATATTATATATATTCCATATGAACTTATTTTCACGAAACAGGCTAGGATACTGCGTGTGTATTTTCAACATATTCTCCTGAAATAATATCATATATACCATATTGTTGCGATGAGCCCGTATTCGGCGTAATTCATAACATCAAAACATTCCGTTAATTCACTAGATTCGTGCTTAATTTTAATTATATATTTTCAGCTCTATATCACTATATGGTACTAATTCATTTTGAAATATTCCATAATGGTGCTGAAAACGATGACACCAAAAAGTCTCGTATAGCGTGTAGAGATGAACACGAGACACAAATAAGCTTTATGGGCTGAAAAGGAAAAATCATTGAGGCCACTATGTGCTGATTTCATGGGGCCAGGCTGGTATTTCTTATACAAGCGAAAGTGTGTCTGGTACAAACATGTAACTACACTTTTTTGGGAATAAATTTTACCAGAACAGGTTCTTTTAAAAATGCAATGTCTGACCTAAATGCGAAAGGAAGGAAAGCTATGTATTCCTTGTTTGACGCGTTCAAAACAACCTCATTACCACCAATTAAAATAATGTTGAAGTTATATGATAAACTAATCAAACCAATTCAGCTCTACGGTAGCGAACTATGGGGATCTTATATGTTAAAAAGTAATGCGGACAAATCAGAGTTGGAACAGTTACATATTAAATTCTGCAAACAAGTACTAGGTGTCGGAAAATTCGCCTCAAACCAAGCCGTTCGCGCGGAGCTTGGGAGATTCCCTTTAACACATGATGCCATCTTAAGAACAGCGTCTTACGCAACGAAATTACTCTCACCAGATAAGATAACTTTATTGCAATATAGACATCCAAATGTGGACAGGTTGCAGAAATACATGTACATAATGACATTGAAACATGAAATAAGAGAACACAAAAATACATATACACAAGATAGATACAACAATATGTTATGATATGACACCCTTGGTAGCAGATCGGGTGATAATTTCGCGGGTGTGAGCCTTTATGTATTCATGGCTGATAACATTGATCTTTGTTTAAAACATAAGTTAATCTTACGGCATATTAACGAACAGACATTCGGGTCATTGTTACTCATAAAAAATATAAATTTGTCAGTTTCTTTCCATTGTAAAAATCCCGGCTTATATAATTCTAACTGTGAGTAGAGATCATTTCTTATGGACTTATATGCGTTACATTCGGTAATAAAGTGAATCTCATTTTCTATAGACTTTCCTTCTTTGCAAAATAAGCATATTCTAGCTGCTTCGGATTTAACAGGATATATATGTCTTAGTTTTTCAATAGCAAGGTTATGATTACTGATTCGCAAACGTGTAAACATACTTCTTGCCTCATTGTTGATTGTATATTTGAGATAGGGTTCTATATAATATCCATGTTTGACAAGCGCATAGGTTCTCAATTTATTACCACCATCTCCTCTGATTGCGGTAGTTGCCGTAAGCACTTTGGTGAATTCCGATCGGTATGCCTCTTTCAGTTGGCTACATAAGTTTATCGCCGCGGGCCGAATCTTCGCATTTTTTGGGCATTTCTTCCGTATTATGTCATCTAATTGTACGTTCCCTTTGATAAGTTTATTATCGGTGTGCGCATCATTAAGTAACGTGTGACGCTCGTGCCGTTGTAATTTGACATTGAATGCGAAGAATTTGATGGTGGCATCTATATTGTAATAGGATATCTGCCCAGCTCCGCCATCGCTGCGTAATTTGACGCCTTGTTGCCTATTCCAAGAGCCATTTTACAATATTCAACGTGCAGCTTCTCTCCGTCCAAATCTTTTCTATTGAATATATGATGTTCATTTATCCACAGTTCCGAGCCATATAATAGAATAGGCTTTATTAACTGATCGAAAAGTTTAACGAGAATCTGTGGTGATGGCGCATGTTTGCTTTGAAGTGATCGCTTGAGGCTATGCATTGCTCTACATGCTTTATTAATCATTTCCGCTTGTGCCATAGCAAATTTGCCTTTCTTGTGAAATACGATACCTAGGTATGAGTAATGATCCACGGGTGAAATTATATCATGAGCCAAGTTAAACGTGGGAGTTGTTACTGTTCGTTTATTTGTGAATAAGATAGATTTGGTTTTGTCGGTATTTATTTGAAGTGCGTTCGATTCTGCGAAGTGTTGTAAATTATCAAGACATCTTTGCATGCCTCTGGGGGATGTGGATAGCAATACCAGATCGTCCGCGAATAACAGGTGATTAATTGGGTTTTCATTTATAAAAGCTGGTTTGCATTCTGTATCGAAGATGGATGATATACCGTCTATGTATATTTTGAATAACGTAGGTGAAATTGAATACCCCTGTCTGACTCCAATTGTAGAAAGTAGCGGCGGGCCCACACCATTGCTAGTTTTCAGTTGATATGTACTTTTATGATAAATAGATTTAATTACTCGGAGAATCTGGCCATCTATACCAAGCCGCCTCATTTTATTGAAAAGCGTGCATCTGTCTACTGTATCAAATGCTTTCCTGAAATCGACGAAAACTGCATATAGTGGTTTTTTAACCCTCTTTACCTATTTATCAACGATAGTTTTTAAAACAAAGGCACTATCAACCGTGCTTCTACCCTCGCGAAATCCAAATTGATTGTCACTTATCAGATTATGGTCCTCAAGAAATGAATTAATCCGGGAGTTTATTACCTTGTTGAAAAGTTTGCCAACGGCCGAACTCAAAGCAATAGGCCGGTAATTATTTGGGTCAAAACGGTTCCCTTTCTTGTATAAAAGTGTGAGTACAGATTTGCTCCAATCCGTTGGGTAATGTCCCGATGACAGGATGCGGTTAAATAATTTTGCGAAGCAGCCTACCATGTTAGGAACCAGTACCTTTAATAGTTCATTAGAAACGTTATCTGGTCCTGGTGCTTTGTTGCGTTTCAAATTCTTAGTTGCTGTCAAAATTTCTTGTGCCGAGATTATTGTATTACTTATAAGTTGTTTTGGTGGTGGTAAATTATAATTTGTTATTTCTGCATTTGTCTGACTTTGTGGTCTGCAAAGTAGCGTGTTAACAAAATTAACTGCTACATCCGGGTCTAGTGAAGTTCCCTCTTTTGGGCCATCGGTAAATTGTTTCACTAATTTCCAATATTCCGATGGGTTGCCTGTAGATAGTTTGTCCAATTTTTCACATAAATTCTGATAGTAAGTTCTTGTTTTCTGTTTTAATTGCCGCTTGTATTGTTTCTTTAGTGTGAAAAATTTGACGTATATTAACTTATCATGTGGGTTCTTCCTCATAGTTGTTATGGCTTTATCTAAGTCCTGTTTAAGTGTTCGACAACGATCGTCGAACCATGGATGCTTTTTCGGGGTTCCATTTTTGCGTCTATAAACTACCTTTGAAGCAGCTGATTCGTTTATTTCAGTTATAACTGTCATAAGATCATCCGTAGACTGTTCTATGTCCGCCATAGTGGGGGCATAATTATGATTCATAAAGTTATTTAGTTTCCATTTGATGTATGGTTGATTTATCTTTTGGTATGCCAATTGGTCACTTTCAGGGGTCCATTTCAATTTATATGTTGGTCTGATATATTTGTATTTTGGTTCTATGTCCGATGGGTTTCGGATTGGTACTTTATATTCAATATGAGCTGAAAGTTGGCAGTGATCAGAAAGTACATTAGGTGATTGAACACATAGATAATCTACATCCGCCAAGTATCTATCTGATATTATTATGTAATCGACTACACTAGCACCGTTGTATTGGTAAGATGTGAGGCTCCCAAGGCGATCTCCACTACATCGTCCGTTCACAATTCGTAACTCGGCGGTGCGACATAGAGATAGAAGTTGTTCACCAAAGGAGTTCACTACCTTGTCAATACTATTTCGGGGCTCCCTATCGGATCGATCATTTTCCGAAATAACGAAATCAGGTCGCTCCGCGGTGCGAGCATTAAAGTCACCGCCTAATATAACCATGTCCGAGTCGTTTAATTCAATAAGCTTTGTCTCTAGACATGAGAAAATAGAGTCTAGGTCAGTTGTCTTGGCTCGTTCGGATGACCAGTAGGTCAGATGTTGGCGGTCTTTTATCGCAAGCTATTAAAGATCAACACCTACTTCCCGCTGATATGTCTATCTTTTCATTTCCGCAAATTATTGATATGTCCAATATCACAAACCAGACAAACCCATTGACATTTATGATTAATTTGAAAAAACAAACTGAAGGAAATGCATGTATGTAAGTTTATAGACAGTATGGCCGATAATACCGAAAAAGATAAGAAAAACAAATTAAGGACTTATCGGGTTGTGAAACGAAATATTAGTTTAGAATTATATTTGGAATGCACGCACTCTGCTAAGGATCGAAATATGTTCACTAGACTACGCATAAGTAATCACAATCTTGCAATTGAAAAAGGAAGACATTGTCAACCTAAAATACCTCTTGAAAACGAGTATGCAAATGTAGTACATCAACGATCGAGGATGAATTTCACTTTTTAATGGAATGTCAAATATATAGTACCTTGCGATCAGAGATCAATAAAATAATGACAAAGCATTCAAAGGCATATAATAACTTGGATGATATACATAAGTTTAAGATGATATTGAGGAACGATAACAGATCAAATTGTGCGAAAGTCTGCAGCTTGATCCGACAGTACTTTCAGTTAAGATCAGAATGTCAAATTGGATGCAACAATTGATCTATTTAATTTTTTATGTTGTTATATTTTCCTTGAAATAACTATACTTCAATAATCACAATGAATGTATACATTATATAATATGATGTATGTGAAATGAAAATGTACTATTATGTTCATTGTAAAAGCATTCTGCCCGGAAGGGTGTTCATTGCTAATAAATCTATTCTATTCTATTCTATCGATTCCATACCATACCTAGACACATTTATTGTTGTTATACCGGCGTTCAAATGCATGATATTGGACTACGACCTATAATTGGTTCAAGGTGTAATCCATATAACTGCATTGCCAACGGATCAACAACGCATCTACAACGTCCACAGTTGACTTATTCAGCGTGTATTAAATAGCATGATGTCAGGGACGTAGCTACAGGTGGATGTAGGGGTGTGACACCCCCAATATTTGGCAAAATTTCAACTTTTGGCAATTCCGAGGAAAACAATCTAAATTTTGGAATTTTTAGACTGTGAACAAGATGAATTTGGCAAGAGATCACTAAGTTCTTACCTGTACATTTTATTTTAGTTGGTAAATCGGAATCCTAGATGGTTTAGGAAGTTCCGTCGAAAAATGTGGTCCGAATCAGGGAATTTCTGAAATTTCCCGAATTTTCGGTACAGGGCGGTATTAATTAATGGTCCAAAATAGCATGTTTAATTAATTTAATGGAAATAATTTTGGTGATTAACGGACGAAATGAATGACGGACGAACTCCACCCTGTTACAAATTAAAAACATACAGACAATTTAAGACTGAGACGAAATTAGAAGACTACTTAAATGAATGTAAAATAACAAAACCTTGGGAATCACTTACACGGCTACGAATCGGTTCCCATGCAGTCGTTGGGAATTGAACGAGGTCGTCATCAAAATGTTGACGAACAATATCGCATTTGCGAACTGTGCAATGAGAAGGATGACGAATTACATCTTATTACGAGCTGTTCATTACTCGCACAAGAACGAACCCATCACTTTAACAAACTACCATATAATATACAACAACTATCGGGGTTAGATCAGTTCAATCGCATACTGCAATGTACTGATCCGCTTTTCATAAATGCCCTTGCCCGTTTTATTCATCACGGATTAGAAAAAAAAGGGAATATGGCAACCTAGTCCAGAACTACTACAAAGAATAGGAAACCATACGAGAGTAAGCACCCCTTAATTAATGACCTAAAATACTACCAGTCATCACCATAAACTAATTATGTACCTGCTTATCTCATGTATTATATTTAAGTATGCTCTGTTGTTACCTATTGTCTTTTATTACCTATTATTTCATGTATGTGTACGCTTGATCGTTTGATGCAAAAGTACAAATAAATTGATTAATTGAGTAAATTACTGGAGTGTTGGTCGATTGATTGATTTAATAAAACATCTTAAATCACATGTGTTAGCTAGATGTGAATAGTTATCAATAATAATGCTGGATATGCCCAAAATAACTTTTTACATGCGAAGATATCTAATTCGTGAAAAGTGTCAAATCTGAGAATGAATTATATCACTTTAAGAGATGATATATTTTCGTTTTCGTGAAGTGGCAATCCAAGTGTGGCCTTAAATGACTTAGTGACATAGTACATATCCCTACTCTAAGGAGCCGACCTTACATGTGTGCTACAAAGAGTAACCAACTAACTGTAACACGCTGTTAGGGCATACAGCAATTACTTAATATGACCGGTAAAAAATACCCCCTCCTATTACCAGTTTTACCACGTGGTGTCCATGATCTCGCGAGACCTATAGGTTACAAACAACTAATTATTTTACATATGCCTCGATACACCTTCACGACCACGCCCACACCAATCTATGGCTCCAATGAAAATCTTACATCACGTATAATATCTATTAGCCAGGGAACAAGGCAGGGAAGTACCCTCGCTCCGATTTTCTACGCCATCTACATAGACAGTTTGCTCAGTGAGCTCGAACACTCGAACTTTGGTTTCAGGCTGCTAAATATCAACTGCTCGTCTCCCACACAGGCAGATGATATGACCATCCTCTCGCTTTCATCATATGGAATACAAAAAATGTGTAATATATGTGGCAATTACAGTAAAAAATGGCGATTTATGTATAACCAACAGAAATGTCAGGTAATTATCTTCAATGAGAAATCTAAATACGCCTCTATCAATCGCACATGGATGCTAAATGGCATAGCAGTTAATAAAACGGATTCAGTCACGCACCTGGGCATACCATTACACAAAAGTGACTTTCCAAACACTCTTACAGAAAGTGTCAGCTCAAAAATTCGGTCGACATATCTTATGTTAAGCACTGCCGGTATGTACGCAGGAGGCATAACACCTCAGAGTTCAATGGTAATGTATAAATCAGTGGTACTTTCTCGTGGACTTTACGGTTCAGAATTTCTCTGTGGCTTATCAGCCTCTAACTTGATCAAGCTCGAAAGAGTTCACAGATTTTGCTTGAAGCGTATTCAGGGCCTACCTGCCCGATGCAGGACCGATGTCGTTACTGCCCTGCTAGGAACATATCCACTTCAAGTTAGTATTGATGCCAGAAAAATTTCACTCTTTGGAGCCCTTTGTCGACTAACGCTTGGAAAGGCTTGTAAAACAATCTTTGAAACTAGGCTGTTTGATTACGTTTACTCACAGAACCCGACAACAACTTTTATTGGCGAAGTATTTTCATTACTCGTGAAATACAACTTGACTGATGGAGTATATGAGTACATCAGGTATGGCGTATTTCTCTCGAAAGAGTCGTGGAAGGCGCTAACGAGAAATAATATTCGAAACACAACCGAGTCAGATTGGAAAATTAGAACGGAAATTGACCCATCATTCAATCGGTTTCGGAATGTACATGACAACCTAAACATGTCTGATCTTTGGCGACTCTGTCGAAAATTTTCACATAATAAACATTCCTATCTAACCACAGCTCTTGTGATCGATGCAACAACGTACTTAAACGAAGCACTTATCCAGTGTCCTAACTGCTATAAAATGTACCTTGATAAAGTACAGCACGTTCTCATTGAATGCAGTTCCCTGACATCACTACGGAATAATATGTTTTTTTGATATTATTGATCGTTATGGCGTAGAATGTTTTATCAAGATTGATGATCTTTCATTGGACGAAATGATCTTGCTTCATTTGACTCACATTACTGGTGATATGTGTACAGCAGTTGATGATGTATACGTCTTTCTGGACTTCATGGTAACGATTACTGCCAAATTATGGATGTGATACAATGCACTCTTGCAGGGAAATATTTCCTAGTCCATCATTGAATAATACAAATCAGTCAGCCCATCATCATCATCGTCATCATCATCATTATCATCATCATCGTCGTCACCACCATCGACATAATCATCGTAATCATCATCGCCGTCGTCCATGTCATCATCATAATCTTCATCGTCGTCATCGCCACCGTCATCATTGACGTCATCGTCATAATCTAATTTCCTCATCTTCAACATCATTTTCATCATCATGTACATCATCATCATCGTCATCATTATCATTATCATCATCATCAATATAGTCATCTTCTTCCTCACGTTCAACATTAACATCGTCATCATCGATCAACGTCGTCGTTCTCAACATCATCCCAATCATCATCATCATCGTCAGTATATCCACCATTGTAGAAATGTAAATACGTCTTGCTTATCATATTTATTTGTGTTGTTTCTATAAAATTTAATTATGATATCTATTCATTGTGTTGTGCATAACAATGTTATATTCTTTGTAAAATCTTCAATATCTGGAGGAGAAAAAAATATAATAATAACAGGTTACAAACAACTAATTATTTTACATATGCCTCGATACACCTTCACGACCACACCCACACCAATATATGGCTCCAATGAAAACGTTAAATTTGGGGCCGTGATCGGTACTCATTCGCGACTTGTTCGACCCAAAACAAATCACGGGTAAACGACTCAGCTTGCAAGTTACATAGCCAAACTAGCGAATATACAATATATACACACACAAATATAACAAAAGTGTCCAAATTAGCCTCAAATAAGAATAATTCGGGCAGAAATGTGGAAACTATTGTAATGTGCAACAATTTTCCCTGAAATATCATTCAATTTGCCAGAAAATTGCCCGAATAGGCTGGAATAGGACCATAAAAAATCTCCAGTTTGCCCGAATGTTGAACTTTCTACCCGATTTGGGGGGGGGCTGCAGCCTCCAGCCCCCCCCCCCCCGGCCCATGATTGTGACAGAGCGGTATAAATACAACAATTAACAGAGAACATAAATATATCAAATTGAAATTTCACATAATATTGTCAGGTAAATTGTTAATCCGATTTCCCCTCGGACTATATGCCTATACTGATTGCACATATAGTCAGATATAGTTAAAGAATTCACTTATTTAGGGGTTAAATTATTTTATAATGGTCGCTTCTGCCAGAACATAAAGAAAACAGTTAACTCTGCAACGAGAGCCATGTACGGACTGCTTAATAAGGTCCGAAAACTAAACTTACCCATTGATATTATGCTTGATTTATTCGATAAGATGATTTTACCTATTTTACTGTATGGGAGTGAGATATGGTGTTTTGAACGTATTCAAAGTGTAGAGACACTACATCTAAAATTTTGTAAGATGGTTGCGTCCATCAAAATGAGTACCCCCAATTACATAGTTTATGCAGAATTCGCACGACACCCCGTCTCTATAGAAATAACATGCCGAGCTCTGACATATTGGTCAAAGCTCGTATCGAGTAACGGCTCTGAGCTAGCTAAGAATATTTATACCTTAATTTATCAGACTCATGAGATGAACTCACAGACAGCAGACAAAAATAACTCCAAATGGTTATGTTTTGTCAAAAATGCTCTTTATGATTTGAAATTGCAATCAAAGTGGATCACACAGACGGGCCTGACCGCTATTGAACTGAGAAATGCAAAAACTGTTCTCAAACAACGTCATTGGGACGCACTACTCGTTGACATAAACACATCTGCTTCATCGAGGGCCCAATTTTATAGTTTTATTAAAACTGACTACGGTTACCCAAATTACTTGAAGATTTTGCCGTCTAATCTATCGATATACCTCTTGAAGCTCAGAACTGCAAATCATAAACTGCCTATAGAGTGCTCAAGATGGAAGAAATCTCAGAATGATAATGACAATAGGATATGCACCATATGTGGAAAATATTTAGGAGACGAATACCATTTAGTTATTATATGCAGTCATTTGGATGAAATCAGAAAACAATATATCCCTGAGTACTTTTGGAAGAACCCTACGAGAGAGAAATTCCATGGTCTCCTATCTCTTCAAAATATAAGCCTCATAAAAAGACTATGCATATTCCTAAGGTGTGCCTTTAAGAAGGTGTCTTATACTATATAATCGAAATCATTTATTGTTATGGGTGAACACATGTAGTTATCATACTTGTTAAGTTTATCGCCTATTATTGTGTAATCTAATTTAATTACTGCTGTGTATATGAAATGAACAATGATTAATGTGAAATTCAAAGTTGTGTACATAGTGTATATATATATATGTTTTGCTTGTTTCACAGTTATGTGACTTATGCAATAAATCAATCAATCAATCAATCAAACCCTTAGCGTAAACTAATTATCACGCTCATATGTCGGTCGTTTTAGTCGATGTAACTAATACCACGGCTTTGCCATCATAGTTACGTTTGGTGATACGGATAGAATAATCATTTCTGCTTAATTTGAAACAAACCTCCAGATCTGATGTGACCATTTCACGAAGTTTGAACTTTTTAAATCGGATAACGCTGTTTTCGCGCGACATCGATCACTGGGCAAACTGAGTTTTATATATCATTTGGAGGAGATATCCTTTATTGTATCGACCACATTTGTTCATTGTTACGTTGTGAATTTTGACTATAATAAAATTGGTTCCTTTTCTCATTCATCGGCGAGAAAACTAGACCCAAAGTTGCAGAGTAGTTACGTATTTCTGTATAAATGCGACATAAATTTTGGTCACCTGCTTCACAAAATTATATTTAGATCATATCTCTACATGTTTCAACATTTAAATATTATACTTACCTGCGTTAAATCAGAAAAACACACATTTTCCGGAGCATGAGTTCAACTGTTTATGAAAAATTAGCGAAACTCGACCAAGGTCGGGAAGTTTGCTCGACGAGGGGTCATTTCTGGCGCACAGGTGGTACCCACACAATTTAGGCTTGTTTTTGTTTTATGACAGGTTAGCCCATAGGTAATTTTGTACACACTCACCGCATCTATATTTCACCACATAAACCGATTTTGCAGACCACAGGGTTTTCGCTTTACATGATAGGATCAAGATAGCTTTTGGTTAGTCCGGGGAGATTTTATTATGGAATGTGGGATATATATATATGTGTATATAGTGTACATATATTCAATATTTTGTATCACATTAATTTAGTGACAAAAATAAAGCATACAACAACAAAATTATATGATATAGCACGAACAAAGCTATTTGAAAAATTAGAAACTGTAAATCCGGGGTTCATCAAACTATCAAACAAGGAAACATTTATTAGTATTATGAAAAATAACAATCCCACAGTGTGCGATATGATTTGCAATAACATAATATTATATGGATTCTTCATAATACGGGAAAATGTTGTTCACAACAAATGAAAAAGGGAAGCTGGAAGGGAAACATTCGTACGTAATTTTAATTATCTGTGTTCAAAATATGTGTTGATACAATGAATATTCTTATATATGTGTTTTTATATACTACTTTGCAACATGTCTGTAATATATATTTCTTGCAATAAATGTTATCTATCTATCTACCGCTCATCGCCGTGATGGACATGTGTGTCAATCTTTGTATGATGTAAAAGTACAATAAAATTGATTGATTGATTGTATCAAAGGCATTACATAACAGACATGGGATTTCTAACTGGTCTGGTCTGACATCACAGCAGGATATCAGGAAATGTATAAGGTTGTGTTGGCAATAAATGCTTTCGTTTCCTTGAGCCAAGGTTTTTTAATTTTTGCTATACAAGTCCTTGCTTGAGCGAAAACATTGGCTCCCGCCAATGTGGCCCGTGGATAGTAAGATTAGATTTATTAGCATCTGGACTCATTATTGTAGAAACTACGGACATTCTCTATTATCCGGGTTTGGTGAACTCCATATATTATTCAGAGTTTGCACATGGGCCAAGTTTGCCACTTAAATACAAATTCTGGGTCTGATGTTAAGCCGCTCTGACATGGGCGTATATATGTAAGGGCAGTGGTGTAGTAGCTGGACGGTTTTGGTCGTACCAATATCAGGGTCCACACACTTTAATCTTTTTCATTACACACATAGCAGCTAGCCGTTTTATTAGTATTTGGAACATAAAACAGAAGAAAGTCAAGCATTTAATGATCCCAGGCTGTTAGTTTACCAAGAAGACACATGCTAATAGGGCCCTGTACCATGCCATCTAACTGTATCAGCTTATTATATGTAGTAAACGGAGTGCACCATAAAATACCCAGTCAGATTTGGTTAACAACTAATATATATTAAAGATACAAAGATTTATGGACAATCCTGGAGAGCTAGCCCCAGAGTGGGGGAATGTTACCCATTTCTTTCAAGCCATTGCTGGCACCAATTAATGGACATAACAGTATCATGTACATGGCACATGGTATTTGAAATGATCTAGTTGTTGTGGAAAGTTGGGAAATGTGAAAGGGTTGTATAGAAATCCAAAGACATTAATGGGACCGTCATTAAATGCTTGGCATTTATGGACTTTAATCGCATCCATCCTAGTCCGTGGGCCAATTCCAAAAAGACGCCTAGTTTTCGCTTTCGTTGCACCCCCCTCCGAACAAATGTTTGTTATACCAAATTATAGGTAATTATATAGCCGTCAGGGTGGTGTAAATTTCCACTTCAGAAATGTGTCCAAAAGTTTCGAAAAATGAGGATGATTAACCCTACCCCAGTTGAAAACATTACATGTAGCTGTTCTGAATCATTAAGCCCCTACGCGAATCTTAAAAACTTCAGAAGAACCATTTATAGTTGATAACATGCCTCATATATACCGTCAATGGACACAATTGTCATTTTTTGAAAATATTGAAAATAAATTGAGTTATAGTGAAAAGTGTGATAAAAAGAGTGATTGTTTGGGTACTTTTTCCAAAATGTTGTCTAATATAAAATGATATAAGTTCCGGATTTCAGTGAAACATGCGGATATTAAGGTTTTAAAAACTTCGCAAGGGTATATTCCACATGTTCGAAAAACTAGAATGTGATTCATTCCGTATTTTCGACTTACTATGAAAAAGCTACCCCTACCCCCTATTTTTTAATAATTTAATCCAATTTTTTAAATTTTCAATAGTGTACCCATTCAACACATATGCTCCTTCAAAATTGATTTTAAACAATATAATGATTTGATAATCCGACATTTGTCATTCATAATTTTAAAAATCTCGAAATTTGCCAAAAATTTACTGAAATATTTATAAAAAAAAATAAATAAATAAAAAGAGACTTTTTTCAATATTTTTCAACAAAAAGTAAAATTGAGTTGTGCAGATCATTTAATAGTGCTATATATAACAAAATATGACTGATATGTCCGTATCACAAGAAAATGTCATAATATTTTACTAAAATGACAGGCAAAATGGGAGGTTGTATGATCATCCCATGCATAATGTACCATACAGGGATGTACTATGATCGCCCCAGGGATCATTGGGGTGTCGGAGGGTCGTCCCATGGGCCATCTGAAGGTCGTACCTTCGACCACGTGACCACATTGAGGTCGTAACGTCGTCACAGTGACCATATAGAGGTCGTATGACAATCCCAGGGACCAGATGGATGTCGTCATCAGGCATCACAAGGTCTTCCCATGGACCATACGGAGATCGGACGGTCATCCCAGATAACATAGGGAGGTCGTATGACCGATATCCGAAATGGGATAGGAATGGGTTATTTATTTAAGGCCTTATCCCAGCGCTGATTTATTCAGTATTGTCAGGAATTCCATTTAGTTTTTTGTTTATTCAGACTTCTCGGAGAAAGATGATTTCCATTAGTTTGTCTTTTAATTAGATTTTTGATTTGGCCATCACACAATATGTCAACCAGATAATTAAATGTTAATCGGTCATATTTTTAGTGACGTCTATTTGTGCGACCATTTTTGTGATAAAATTTTCACAAAATTACTAAACCTTGTGATATAATGATATTGCTGGTTTTTGAACCCAAATAGTCAGATTGTGCTGTAAAAATACAAGATATAACACATAAAACTATTTTCAGTCGCCAGAAAAATGGCATGTCCTGTCCCGCTCGCCCCTTGGCAAAGGGCAGGGGGTCAGCTGCCCCCCCCCCGCTCTGGTATATACGTCATGTTACACGCATGTGGGCCCCTGTGACACAGCGTTCCCGATAAACCTACTCCCCGATACGGTGTCCTCATAAAACTACTCTCTCACCTATATTTTGTGCCCCCATATACCTACTCTCCCACACGGTGTGCCCGATAAACCTCTGATATGGCGTCCCCATAAAACTACACTCTCACACAGGGGCCACATAAACCTGCTCTCCGACACATACTATAATTATGAAAATCCATCCATCGTTTGCTCAGCTATAGAGATTGCTAAACACAAAATGCCCTCCCCAAAATCTGGTCGACATCTGTGATGGCCAAATCACAAGTCTAATTAAAAGAAAAACTTATGGAATTTCTGACAATGCTGAATATAGGTCGCTTGCAGAAATTGTCAACGATTATTTTGATAAATAAGATAATAAATTGAAAATTGAAACAACGGTCGCGCTCATTTATTCAGTATTGTCAGGAATTCCATTTAGTTTTTTGTTTATTCAGACTTCTCGGAGAAAGATGATTTCCATTAGTTTTTCTTTTAATTAGATTTTTGATTTGGCCATCACACAATATGTCAACCAGATAATTAAATGTTAATCGGTCATATTTTTAGTGACGTCTATTTGTGCGACCATTTTTGTGATAAAATTTTCACAAAATTACTAAACCTTGTGATATAATGATATTGCTGGTTTTTGAACCCAAATAGTCAGATTGTGCTGTAAAAATACAAGATTTAATACATAAAACTATTTTCAATCGCCAGAAAAATGGCATGTCCTGTCCCGCTCGCCCCTTGGCCAAGGGCAGGGGGTCAGCTGCCCCCCCCTGGTATATACGTCATGTTACACGCATGTGGCCCCCTGTGACACAGCGTTCCCGATAAACCTACTTCCCGATACGGTGTCCTCATAAAACTACTCTCTCACCTATATTTTGGGCCCCCATATACCTACTCTCCCACACGGTGTGCCCGATAAACCTCTGATATGGCGTCCCCATAAAACTACACTCTCACTCAGGGGCCACATAAACCTGCTCTCCGACACATACTATAATTATGAAAATCCATCCATCGTTTGCTCAGCTAGAGATTGCTAAACACAAAATCTGGTCGACATCTGTGATGGCCAAATCACAAGTCTAATTAAAAGAAAAACTTATGGAATTTCTGACAATGCTGAATATAGGTCGCTTGCAGAAATTGTCAACGATTATTTTGATAAATAAGATAATAAAATTGAAACAACGGTCGCGCTGATTTATTCAGTATTGTCAGGAATTCCATTTAGTTTTTTGTTTATTCAGACTTCTCGGAGAAAGATGATTTCCATTAGTTTTTCTTTTAATTAGATTTTTGATTTGGCCATCACACAATATGTCAACCAGATAATTAAATCTTAATCGGTCATATTTTTAGTGACGTCTATTTGTGCGACCATTTTTGTGATAAAATTTTCACAAAATTACTAAACCTTGTGATATAATGATATTGCTGGTTTTTGAACCCAAATAGTCAGATTGTGCTGTAAAAATACAAGATATAACACATAAAACTATTTTCAGTCGCCAGAAAAATGGCATGTCCTGTCCCGCTCGCCCCTTGGCCAAGGGCACGGGGTCAGCTGCCCCCCTCCCCCGCTCTGGTATATACGTCATGTTACACGCATGTGGGCCCCTGTGACACAGCGTTCCCGATAAACCTACTCCCCGATACGGTGTCCTCATAAAACTACTCTCTCACCTATATTTTGGGCCCCCATATACCTACTCTCCCACACGGTGTGTCCGATAAACCTCTGATATGGCGTCCCCATAAAACTACACTCTCACCCAGGGACCACATAAACCTGCTCTCCGACACATACTATAATTATGAAAATCCATCCAACGTTTGCTCAGCTAGAGATTGCTAAACACAAAATCTGGTCGACATCTGTGATGGCCAAATCACAAGTCTAATTAAAAGAAAAACTTATGGAATTTCTGACAATGCTGAAAATAGGTTGCTTGCAGAAATTGTCAACGATTATTTTGATAAATAAGATAATAAAATTGAAACAACGGTCGCGCTGATTTATTCAGTATTGTCAGGAATTCCATTTAGTTTTTTGTTTATTCAGACTTCACGGAGAAAGATTATTTCCATTTGTTTGTCTTTTAATTATATTTTTGATTTGGCCATCACACAATATGTCAACCAGATAATTAAATTTTAATCGGTCATATTTTTAGTGACGTCTATTTGTGCGACCATTTTTGTGATAAAATTTTCACAAAATTACTAAACCTTGTGATATAATGATATTGCTGGTTTTTGAACCCAAATAGTCAGATTGTGCTGTAAAAATACAAGATTTAACACATAAAACTATTTTCAGTCGGCAGAAAAATGGCATGTCCTGTCCCGCTCGCCCCATGGCCAAAGGCAGGGGGTCAGCTGCCCCCCCACCCGCTCTGGTATATACGTCATGTTACACGCATGTGGCCCCCTGTGACACAGCGTTCCCGATAAACCTACTTCCCGATACGGTGTCCTCATAAAACTACTCTCTCACCTATATTTTGGGCCCCCATATACCTACTCTCCCACACGGTGTGCCCGATAAACCTCTGATATGGCGTCCCCATAAAACTACACTCTCACCCAGGGGCCACATAAACCTGCTCTCCGACAAATACTATAATTATGAAAATCCATCCATCGTTTGCTCAGCTAGACATTGCTAAACACAAAATCTGGTCGACATCTGTGATGGCCAAATCACAAGTCTAATTAAAAGAAAAACTTATGGAATTTCTGACAATGCTGAAAATAGGTCGCTTGCAGAAATTGTCAACGATTATTTTGATAAATAAGATAATAAAATTGAAACAACGGTCGCGCTGATTTATTCAGTATTGTCAGGAATTCCATTTAGTTTTTTGTTTATTCAGACTTATGGGAGAAAGATGATTTCCATTAGTTTTTCTTTTAATTAGATTTTTGATTTGGCCATCACACAATATGTCAACCAGATAATTAAATGTTAATCGGTCATATTTTTAGTGACGTCTATTTGTGCGACCATTTTTGTGATAAAATTTTCACAAAATTACTAAACCTTGTGATATAATGATATTGCTGGTTTTTGAACCCAAATAGTCAGATTGTGCTGTAAAAATACAAGATATAACACATAAAACTATTTTCAGTCGCCAGAAAAATGGCATGTCCTGTCCCGCTCGCCCCTTGGCCAAGGGCACGGGGTCAGCTGCCCCCCTCCCCCGCTCTGGTATATACGTCATGTTACACGCATGCGGGCCCCTGTGACACAGCGTTCCCGATAAACCTACTCCCCGATACGGTGTCCTCATAAAACTACTCTCTCACCTATATTTTGGGCCCCCATATACCTACTCTCCCACACGGTGTGCCCGATAAACCTCTGATATGGCGTCCCCATAAAACTAGACTCGCACCCAGGGGCCACATAAACCTGCTCTCCGACACATACTATAATTATGAAAATCCATCCATCGTTTGCTCAGCTAGAGATTGCTAAACACAAAATCTGGTCGACATCTGTGATGGCCAAATCACAAGTCTAATTAAAAGAAAAACTTATGGAATTTCTGACAATGCTGAATATAGGTCGCTTGCAGAAATTGTCAACGATTATTTTGATAAATAAGATAATAAAATTGAAACAACGGTCGCGCTGATTTATTCAGTATTGTCAGGAATTCCATTTAGTTTTTTGTTTATTCAGACTTCTCGGAGAAAGATGATTTCCATTAGTTTTTCTTTTAATTAGATTTTTGATTTGGCCATCACACAATATGTCAACCAGATAATTAAATGTTAATCGGTCATATTTTTAGTGACGTCTATTTGTGCGACCATTTTTGTGATAAAATTTTCACAAAATTACTAAACCTTGTGATATAATGATATTGCTGGTTTTTGAACCCAAATAGTCAGATTGTGCTGTAAAAATACAAGATATAACACATAAAACTATTTTCATTCGCCAGAAAAATGGCATGTCCTGTCCCGCTCGCCCCTTGGCCAAGGGCACGGGGTCAGTTGCCCCCCCCCCCGCTCTGGTATATACGTCATGTTACACGCATGTGGGCCCCTGTGACACAGCGTTCCCGATAAACCTACTCCCCGATACGGTGTCCTCATAAAACTACTCTCTCACCTATATTTTGGGCCCCCATATATCTACTCTCCCACACGGTGTGTCCGATAAACCTCTGATATGGCGTCCCCATAAAACTACACTCTCACCCAGGGACCACATAAACCTGCTCTCCGACACATACTATAATTATGAAAATCCATCCATCGTTTGCTCAGCTAGAGATTGCTAAACACAAAATCTGGTCGACATCTGTGATGGCCAAATCACAAGTCTAATTAAAAGAAAAACTTATGGAATTTCTGACAATGCTGAAAATAGGTCGCTTGCAGAAATTGTCAACGATTATTTTGATAAATAAGATAATGAAATTGAAACAACGGTCGCGCTGATTTATTCAGTATTGTCAGGAATTCCATTTAGTTTTTTGTTTATTCAGACTTCTCGGAGAAAGATGATTTCCATTAGTTTTTCTTTTAATTAGATTTTTGATTTGGCCATATCACAATATGTCAACCAGATAATTAAATGTTAATCAGTCATATTTTTAGTGACGTCTATTTGTGCGACCATTTTTGTGATAAACTTTTCACAAAATTACTAAGCCTTGTGATATAATGATATTGCTGGTTTTTGAACCCAAATAGTCAGATTGTGCTGTAAAAATACAAGATTTAACACACAAAACTATTTTCAGTCGCCAGAAAAATGGCATGTCCTGTCCCGCTCACCCCTTGGCCAAGGGCAGGGGGTCGGCTGCCCCCCCCCACTCTGGTATATACGTCATGTTACACGCATGTGGGCCCCTGTGACACAGCGTTACCGATAAACCCACTCCCGGATACGGTGTCCTCATAAAACTACTCTCTCACCTATATTTTGGGTCCACATAAACCTGCTCTTCGACACATACTATAATTATGAAAATCCATCCATCGTTTGCTCAGCTAGAAATTGCTAAGCACAAAATCTGGTCGACATCTGTGATGGCCAAATCACAAGTCTAATTAAAAGAAAAACTTATGGAATTTCTGACAATGCTGAATATAGGTCGCTTGCAGAAATTGTCAACGATTATTTTGATAAATAAGATAATAAAATTGAAACAACGGTCGCGCTGATTTATTCAGTATTGTCGGGAATTCCATTTAGTTTTTTGTTTATTCAGACCTCTCGGAGAAAGATGATTTCCATTAGTTTGTCTTTTAAATAGATTTTTGATTTGGCCATCACACAATATGTCAACCAGATAATTAAATCATAATCGGTCATATTTTTAGTGACGTCTATTTGTGCGACCATTTTTATGATAAAATTTTCACAAAATTACTAAACCTTGTGATATAATGATATTGCTGGTTTTTGAACCCAAATAGTCAGATTGTGCTGTAAAAATACAAGATTTAACACATAAAACTACTTTCAGTCGCCAGAAAAATGGCATGTCCTGTCCCGCTCGCCCCTTGGCCAAGGGCAGAGGGTCAGCTGCCCCCCCCCCCGCTCTGGTATATACGTCATGTTACACGCATGTGGGCCCCTGTGACACAGCGTTCCCGATAAACCTATACCCCCCGATACGGTGTCCTCATAAAACTACTCTCTCACCTATATTTTGGGTCCCCATATACCTACTCTCCCACACGGTGTGTCCGATAAACCTCTGATATGGCGTCCCCATAAAACTACACTCTCACTCAGGGGCCACATAAACCTGCTCTCCGACACATATACTATAATTATGAAAGTCCATCCATCGTTTGATCAGCTAGAGATTGCTAAACACAAAATCTGGTCGACATCTGTGATGGCCAAATCACAAGTCTAATTAAAAGAAAAACTTATGGAATTTCTGCCAATGCTGAATATAGGTCGCTTGCAGAAATTGTCAACGATTATTTTGATAAATAAGATAATAAATTGAAAATTGAAACAACGGTCTCGCTGATTTATTCCATATTGTCAGGAATTCCATTTAGTTTTTTGTTTATTCAGACTTCTCGGAGAAAGATGATTTCTATTGGTTTTTCTTTTAATTAGATTTTTGATTTGGCCATCACACAATATGTCAACCAGATAATTAAATCTTAATCGGTCATATTTTTAGTGAAGTCTATTTGTGCGACCATTTTTGTGATAAAATTTTCACAAAATTACTAAACCTTGTGATATAATGATATTGCTGGTTTTTGAACCCAAATAGTCATATTGTGCTGTAAAAATACAAGATTTAACACATAAAACTATTTTCAGTCGCCAGAAAAATGGCATGTCCTGTCCCGCTCGCCCCTTGGCCAAGGGCAGCTGCCCCCCACTCTGGTATATACGTCATGTTACACGCATGTGGGCCCCTGTGACACAGCGTTACCGACAAACCCACTCCCCGATACGGTGTCCTCATAAAACTACTCTCTCACCTATATTTTGGGTCCCCATATACCTACTCTCCCACATGGTGTGCCCGATAAACCTCTGATATGGCGTCCCCATAAAACTACACTCTCACTCAGGGGCCACATACACCTGCTCTCCGACACATACTATAATTATGAAAATCGATCCATCCATCGTTTGCTCAGCTGGAGATTGCTAAACACAAAATTCCCTCCCCAAAATCTGGTCGACATCTGTGATGGCCAAATCACAAGTCTAATTAAAAGAAAAACTTATGGAATTTCTGCCAATGCTGAATATAGGTCGCTTGCAGAAATTGTCAACGATTATTTTGATAAATAAGATAATAAATTGAAAATTGAAACAATGGTCGCGCTGATTTATTCCGTATTGTCAGGAATTCCATATAGTTTTTTGTTTATTCAGACTTCTTGGAGAAAGATGATTTCCTTTGGTTTTTCTTTTAATTAGATTTTTGATTTGGCCATCACACAATATATGTCAACCAGATAATTAAATCTTAATCGGTCATATTTTTTGTGACGTCTATTTGTGCGACCATTTGTGTTATAAAATTTTCACAAAATTACTAAACCTTGTGATATAATGATATTGCTGGTTTTTGAACCCAAATAGTCAGATTGTGCTGTAAAAATACAAGATTTAACACATAAAACTATTTTCAGTCGCCAGAAAAATGGCATGTCCTGTCCCGCTCGCCCCTTGGCCAAGGGCAGGGGGGTCGGTTGCCCCCCCCCGCTCTGGTATATACGTCATGTTAATCGCATGTGGGCCCATGTGACACAGCGTTCCCGATAAAGCTACTCCCCGATACGGTGTCCTCATAAAACTACTGCCTTACCTATATTTTGGGCCCCCATATACCTACTCTCCCACACGGTGTGCCCGATAAACCTCTGATATGGCGTCCCCATAAAACTACACTCTCACCCAGGGGCCACATAAACCTGCTCTCCGACACATACTATAATTATGAAAATCCATCCATCGTTTGCTCAGCTAGAGATTGCTAAACACAAAATCTGGTCGACATCTGTGATGGTCAAATCACAAGTCTAATTAAAAGAAAAACTTATGGAATTTCTGAAAATGCTGAATATAGGTCGCTTGCAGAAATTGTCAACGATTATTTTGATAAATAAGATAATAAAATTGAAACAACGGTCGCGCTGATTTATTCAGTATTGTCAGGAATTCCATTTCGTTTTTTGTTTATTCAGACTTCTCGGAGAAAGATGATTTCCATTAGTTTGTCTTTTAATTAGATTTTTGATTTGGCCATCACACAACTAGTCAAAAATACAAGATTTAACACATAAAACTATTTTCAGTCACCAGAAAAATGGCGTGTCCTGTCCCGCTCGCCCCTTGACCAAGGGCAGGGGGTCAGCTGCCCCCCGCTCTGCCCCCATTCTTCCGGCGCCTCAGAACCTACTGGCCCTCACATGGCCCGATAAACCTGCTAAACACGCTTAACACGACGGACAGCATATATTATATAGACAGAGTGTACAGAGTGTACTAGGCCTATCACAATCAGTGATCAGTCCCATAAAACGATTATCTTCTGGCCCATAAACCCTACTCTCATAATCACGTCCCCATATATATAGTTTTCCAGTCCCACAAACCTGCTCTCTGAAAATCAGGTCCCCATATAAGGAATGTCTCTCTGGCCCATAAACCATATCTTCCCCGAATGTTGTTCCCATAAACCTGTATCTCATTCGTGGATATGATTCAAGATTATTCTGGTTGCGTGGAGAGAGTTCATATTCTGAAAAGGGCTACCGATAGACAGTGCGTCGGGGCATTACTATTAATTTGGCACGTGCTTCTAACGCCACTGGAAAGTAGTGTCCCCACATCACTGTTTCAGGACCGGTTGGCACATAAACCACCAAACACTCTCCGGAGAGAGAGAGAGAGAGAGAGAGAGAAGTGAGGAGATTGGAGTTGGTGAGTTACCCGGAAATGTTGATGCATTTTTCTATCCCATCCTACTTCCCCATATCGTGCACGGGCGTAGGTGAAAGCATATTCTTAACAATCATATATAGTGTTTATTCAGATTTTTATTCGCTGAAGTAATTTTGAACGATAATGAACAGGACATGATATACATCTATATATATAATTATTGTACAGTGAACATATTTTTTTGGTTTATATGATTTTTTTTTGGTTATTTTATTTGTATTATGTAAAATTATGAATGTACAAATTGATAATTACAATGTGTTCATGAAGGGCCGTTCCTGGCCTCCCGAAGAAAAACGCAGAGCAGCAAGCGAGCCGAACATATGTAGGTATATGTCCTGCCTTAACTCGATGAGAGCTTTGATGACCACTTATGGGTCTGAAGTTTCCTTGCACCCCATCCCAAGCTAAGTGCTGGGTCGGTTTTTATGCCGGGTCCCGCTCGATAGGTGTTGTCGGGTGAGTGGAATGTGTTAGACACGAGCGCTAGTTTCTGTAAATGTTACAAGATTGGCAGTTAGTTAGTTGGTTTAGAGGAGATAATTGTTCGATGGCTTATACTACGGTCACCAAAAGGGTATCTACACCGCCCGAGGACATTCATCAGCGCCCAAGGAGCCATCTAGGGCCTGAGCCCGCTAACCTATGTTTTAATTTTGGTGTTAGTCAATTTGTAATAATACCATTTTTTTTATTTTTTTTTTTTATTTTTTTTTTTATAGGAGATAACTCAATGGCTTATACTATGGCCACGACATGCGTATTTACGCCACCCAAGGACATTCATCAGCGCCCGAGGAGCCATATAGGGCGTGAGCCCGCTAACATAGGTTTTATGATTGATGTTGGTAATGATGTCGATTGTTAATATATCAAATTGTTTCCTCGTCGTTTGCTGGGGGTTGTCTTCGTATTCGTGTCCTTTACCGTAACCAAATGCATTCGCGTCGACGATTGAAACTCAAAGGATAATCCGCAATGCATTCTTGAGCGAAAAATCATACTCACATTGGGAACACGCGTCATTTTTATCCATTCTTGGATATATCATTGATTATGGTAAGTACATGTTACATGCTAATGTTGGCTATAATCCGCAAGTATCACTCACTATTTGTATTAATCACTAACTTTTGTCAGAGATGTTGTGACTCATACGATTTGGCGGCTACTCGCCCCATCCTATTCTGAACAGCTGTAATATGCCAGGCATCGTGTTCCCAAGACCACTATCGCCATGTCCCTGTTTATGAGATTTCCATTGATAACACATTTTCATAAGGGGGCTACATCCCTGCGAATCAGATGGTTATATGCTCTGGTTTAAGGATGTGAAAATCGACAATTTATGTTTGACACCCTATATAGACATTCTAGACAAGTTCTTAACGTTGTAACTTTCAATAAATTGGGTAATTTCAGTAGTTACAAGGAACACATACTGCTACATCACACCCAAGCTGACACACCATAAGGTTTGACAATTTCTAAATATAGGCCATTTCAATCCAAACTTTTGACCAAAGGAGGTAAATATGCAAATGTTGGTCTAAATCAAAACATACCCCCTAATAAATTGTTGGAAAAAACAAAATAACAGAACAAGTTCAACCTATTGTTGTTGTAAAATTTCCAATTCATGTTGTTTCAGGTATCAAATTTCCAGCTGTTGAACGTGTTGATAAAATGTTTGGAGCGAGAAACATAACCCAACCCCCTTGTCGCGACGTCCCTGTGGGTTGTACTTGAAATTTCCAGCTGACAAAATATTTTCCCGAGGGGGTGAATCGACCCCTTGTCGCTACGTCCCTGCGTATCATAGATATATATATTATCCGTGTTAAGGGTGCGAAAACTGAAACATTATGTTTCATAGTACTCGAACATTCTTTGTGATTGGAGATATTTGTAAATACAAAGAACACGTACTATTTGTGATTTATGTTTGTAATCGTAGGTTCATAGTATTGGCGGAATGATAAATTGTTATTTCTTACAAACAATTGTAGATTCTTACAAAGAAAAAGTTTCATAGTATTGACCCCAGGACGCAAGTAATGTTTTCGGCTCGGATGTCTGTTTATCACATAATTTGGCCATAAAAGCAGTTTAATATCAGCGCGTGCGATGACGTCACGGCGTTCTTCAAATAACTTGCGATCGCTGTAGTTTATGATTGTTGTTTTCGATGAATATTTCGCGTTGCTTCGGGTTTATTTGATCATGTGATAAAAGGTATCTCACGCTTGTCCTATTTTATACGTAATTTATCTTACTATTTCTTTGGCTTTGGGGTAAAAAATATTGGATTCGAGTCGAGGAACCCATCAACCAAAGCTCAGAGTTATTAGATATTGATTTTTGAAATTTGTTATTTTCTCGAGATGAGTACTAATAATTGCCGTCAATTTCGTAACCTGCTCGAGATGTGTACACCGAAACACTATTCAAACAGACAAGGATGGATAACTCTAAAATCAAGTGGTAATAATAACGCAATTTTGACTGTGTTCTGGGCCAGAAAGTATTCCCGATAATGAAAAATAATAGATTTCTAAAATCGATATCTAACAAATCTGAGCTTTGATGGGTGACTTCCTCGACTCGAATCAGATATTTTTTACCCCCGAAGCCATTGGAATAGTAATTGAGAGGAGTTTTATCGGATTGAGTACCTTTAAGTTACTTGACCCCTACAGCAGCAATGGAATCCAAATGTTTTGCTAACCTCACGCAGAGGCTACTTTTACCGAGAAAACTTCATTGTGCAACGTGATTGAACGAATCTCTATGGATTGTTTAAATTGGCCTCAGGGCAGGGTGTGCTGACATATAATCCTATGAGGACACCTATTCGATTCTAGTTGACCTCCAAAATATCGTGTATTATCTCCAAGTATATATTATGGAATATACGCCCTTGTATATTAGGTTATCTTATGTCACCATTGTACCACCTATCCGCTACAGTCGAGGGGCCAAAGGCTGGGATTGTTATTCAATTTATTATCGGGCGTGTGTGACGAGGATGTGACAACTGACAATGGCAGCAAACTTTAATACATTTTATCTTTTTTACAATTTTATTGCTATTTGCAAACATATCCTGTTGTATATAATGGTAAACCTCGAGCACCATTCCAGCGATTTTAACGCACACATTTTAAAATTAAATAACACGATTAACAAGGATCGTGTCCTGAAACTATGTTATGCAACAAGTTCACTGGAGGACTCCTGTTTCATACGTAACGTCGGTAGTCTTCCAATGTGTAGTATCTGGTGTGTTGGTTCGAAAGCACTTGCATATTTAGAATATACGAGTTTGATTCTATTAAAGGTACTCAATCCGTAAAGAGGGTCCCCATCTCAACAGATTCCAACAACAACAATCCGATCAGAGGGTCCTATATTACTATTTCTTTGGCTTTGGGGGTAAAAAATATTTGATTCGAGTCGAGGAACCCATCAAACAAAGCTCAGAGTTATTAGATATTGATTTTTGAAATTTGTTAATTTCTCGAGATGAGTACTAATAATTGCCGTCAATTTTGAAACCTGCTCGAGATGATTACACCAAAACTCTATTCAAACAGACAAGGATGGATAACTCTAAAATCAAGTGGTAATAATATCACGCAATTTTGACCACGTACTGGGCCAGAAAGAATTCCCGATAATGAAAAATAATAGATTTCTAAAATCGATATCTAACAAATCTGAGCTTTGATGGGTGACTTCCTCGACTCGAATCAAATATCTTTGACCCCCGAAGCCATTGAAATAGTAATTGAGATGAGTTTTATCGGATTGAGTACCTTTAAAGTTATTGAAACACTCCGGTAGGGTGATGAAATAGAATGGATAATAATCCTGCTCAAAGTAGTTATTTTTACGAATATTAATCCAAATTTACAACACACATGCACCGTCATTCTTATATATTAATTAAATATTTTTACGAATATTATTCCAAATTTACAACACACATGGACCGTCATTCGTATATATTAATTAAATGCAATGACTTTCGATGGCGAAATCATTTGCGTTGGTTTATCGCCGATAGTTGCGTCCCGAATCGAGATGTAAATATTTACAATTGGGCGTAGTTTAGACGATGTTTTCTATGGAGTGGTATGGTCGATTTCTTTGATATTTTCGACGATGTCAGTAGAATGCTGCATTCCTCAAATTGGCATAGCATCTGGATACTAACTTATTAGTTTCACACACCCGAACAAGTCCATAATTTGTCTTTAAGTTCTTTACAAAACTTGTCAATCGTTCAAGTATAAATGCCATTTTTTGGGGGGGGGGGAATTGTGTTCTAAAATTTCTTATCATGGTTTCCTCGAAATATTATCGTTAAAGATACATAATCCGATTAAGCGACACTCAATTACTATTTATTTGGATTCGGGGGTTCAGAAACAACTTTCAAACGTGGTAGAATGTTAACAGTTTTCAAACATGACCTATCGGTGGCGTAGAAAAAGCTGCTAAGCTTGGTAAATTGTATTAATATAGAATATACGCATAGTGTTTCTGACTAACAAATTTAATCCACGAGTGGGATTGGCGATTTACACCACGAGCTTCAGCGAGTGGTGTAAATCGCCAATCCCACGATGGATAAACACTTTTCCGTTCAAATTGTATGGAGAAAGTTTATTTAATCCACTCTACGAAGTTTATGCCACGATCGTTACAATGCGATGGATAAACACTGTTCCGTTCAAATTGTATGGAGAAAGTTTAATCCACTCTGCGAAGTTTAAACTAGCTGAAACAGGCTCCCGAAAAACAAGCTCCCTTCGGGAGCCTTTATTCAGCGTCAAGGGACCTGTGGTCCCAGTGTGCGCTTTGCGCACATTTTGACCTTAGACAGGCGTACCAAAGCGTACCCAAACATGTGTAATGTGATCTACGGAAAATCTTCATGCATGCATTTTATGATAAACTAGCTGAAACAGGCTCCCGAAAAACAAGCTCCCTTCGGGAGCCTTTATTCAGCGTCAAGGGACCTGTGGTCCCAGTGTGCGCTTTGCGCACATTTTGACCTTAGACAGGCGTACCAAAGCGTACCCAAACATGTGTAATGTGATATACGGAAAATCTTCATGCATGCATTTTATGATAAACTAGCTGAAACAGGCTCCCGAAAAACAAGCTCCCTTCGGGAGCCTTTATTCAGCGTCAAGGGACCTGCGGCCCCAGTATGCGCTTTGCGCACATTTTGACCTTAGACAGGCGTACCAAAGCGTACCCAAACATGTGTAATGTGATCTACGGAAAATCTTCATGCATGCATTTTATGATAAACTAGATGAAACAGGCTCCCGAAAAACAAGCTCCCTTCGGGAGCCTTTATTCAGCGTCAAGGGACCTGCGGCCCCAGTGTGCGCTTTGCGCACATTTTGACCTTAGACAGGCGGCCCGTGTGTGCCCTTCGTGCACGTTTGATTACTTAAACAGTTTCATTTACCCGATTCACCACACCAAATTTGGGTAAAATCGGTATAGGGGTATGGGAGAAATATCCGAACATACAGACGGAGAGACGGAAAGACAGACATATCCTACTCTTATATATAGACTAATGTCACGACTGTTGTAACAGTAGACTAAGTCTAGTCTACTCGGTCTCAACAGCTTGGGATATCGGTTGGGATGATGATGTTTTGGACCGAGTTCGCCCCGTTGCTGTTTCTATATAACGGACGTTCATTCAAACGACGTACTACATGTAAACGTGGATCCCATGGGCCCCTGAATGTGATTAATCTCCTGCATGACATGTTCGTGATTAATCTCCTGCATGACATGTTCGTGATTAATCTCCTGCATGACATGTTCGTGATTAATCTCCTGCATGACATGTTCGTGATTAATCTCCTGCATGACATGTTCGTGATTAATCTCCTGCATGACATGTTCGTGATTAATCTCCTGCATGACATGTTCGTGATTAATCTCCTGCATGACATGTTCGTGATTAATCTCCTGCATGACATGTTCGTGATTAATCTCCTGCATGACATGTTCGTGATTAATCTCCTGCATGACATGTTCGTGATTAATCTCCTGCATGACATGTTCGTGATTAATCTCCTGCATGACATGTTCGTGATTAATCTCCTGCATGACATGTTCGTGATTAATCTCCTGCATGACATGTTCGTGATTAATCTCCTGCATGACATGTTCGTGATTAATCTCCTGCATGACATGTTCGTGATTAATCTCCTGCATGACATGTTCGTGATTAATCTCCTGCATGACATGTTCGTGATTAATCTCCTGCATGACATGTTCGTGATTAATCTCCTGCATGACATGTTCGTGATTAATCTCCTGCATGACATCATGTTCGTGATTAATCTCCTGCATGACATGTTCGTGATTAATCTCCTGCATGACATGTCCGCGATTAATCTTTCTTCAAAATTATATATCATCTACCATGATAAAAAAGGTATAGTGATGATACGATCGTTTAATGTATTGTTTAGATGCATTTTCTGATAACGCGACAAATCAAAATTATCTGGAAAAGTAGGCTTTGTTTACTTATATATCTCGTTGCTTTGACATTTAACGAACCTCTGATATATTCATGTCTGATATCACCATGCACGAAAAGGCAGCAGTGCCCTCTACGCAAAGCTTCCATTTGACATATAATCCGAAGACATACCGGTGCAAGCAATGTAACTCCTGCCCACTATTCTGGGCGCAACGTCCGTTATAGAAGTGCAACGGGATGGGACTCGGTCCAAAATATCATGCTTCCCAACCGAGATCCCAAACTGTTGTGGACCAAGAAGGCCATTGTAACAGATACCAGAAAAGTGACAGTCTATCATTAGGGTGGTTGAGTATAAGCGATGTGTGTGGCATGCCGCGGTATGCCACCATCAACATAATTATGGTTAAATATCACGAACATTCGACGTTGGTATGCTTGAAATAGTAACACAATTTGTAATTGGTGCCACTGGTTTTGTTAATAGTGCCGAAGGGGTCATTGCATGCAGCATGGCTGTGTGCATTATATGATACCCAGAATATCGTAAACGAGCATATGGATACCAAGGATATCCTAATTGAGCATCTAGCCTACCCGGACAGGATATCCCAAAGTGAGCGTCTGGATACCTAAGATATCATAAATGAGCACATGGCTACCCAGGATATCACAAAATACGAGCATCTGGATACCCAGGATATCCGAGCTTCTGGCTACCCGGATATCATTAATGAGAATATGGCTACCCGGGATATAGCCTAAATGAACATACGGCTACCCAAGATATCCCAAATGAAAAAATGGCCACCCAGGATCGAAATATGTCTCCCTTACTCGTATTTAAATCCACGCAGTACTATTTTTCGCGCACCCTCCAGTTTTAAATTCGCGAATTTAATACTGAGCGAACAATAGTACGACTCCTGAGTTTGTACCAAACCACGGGGAAACAAGAAGGCTATATGTTGCTGAGTTACATACATGTATTTATCATATGACTCAATCATTATTTACGTTGGAAAGTATGTCATAAATCAATTTCATATGAACTACTAGTTCATATCACCTTCCGATAATTTGATTGGTTTGTTGACAAAAAGTGTGTTCTGATTGGCTGAATGGCAGCCTGAGCCGAGCCGCATCTCTAACTAAATGCAGGTCAAATTCGTGCGCGTCAATCAACGCGATGCCGAAATACTCGCAATTATAATCTTGAAATATATAGTTTTGGACATTGTTATACGATAAATAGAATATGTAATTCGTATTTATCTAATAAACATACGATATAATGTCACAAACTGAGAACAGAATAGCGCACTATATCTTCGCGTGCATATTATTTCTGCTAGGTCACCAGGTGTAATTGGGCTTCCGGTGCAATGAAGTGACGTCACATTAACCTTTTGCTGCCGATGTCATATAGCTATTTAGTGATTTGTGTGCGTTTTGGACATCATAATCAATTTATAGGTGTCATATGATAAATAGAATATGTAATTCGTGTTTCTCTTATATGATATTTATGAAACTCGTCACGAATTTTCAGTTTTCCGTCTCGCCGGAGGCTCGAGAAAACTGAAAATTCTTAGACTCGTTTCATAAATATCATATGAGAGAAACTCTCATTTCATATCCTCTATATACATTACGGAAGGTTGGACCGAATATTAGGTTCGTTGGACTATAATTTGCATGCGGGCAACCAACATCAAAACCATTACTGATATTATGACATAATTGTATACAGCAACAAATCATGATAACATCATTGATGTTGATATACTTGTAAGAAATACACACATTGCAGACTAAGATGCACAAAAGCACGTCCTCCTATTCACAATACTGGGACTACAACGAGACGAAACAGTCTGAGTTAGTTATGTGAACACAACCCACAGCCAAGTTTTGATTTTTTTGTGATGTAAATTTTCTATATACACTCAGAAAAATCAGAGGCCGTATAGGTATCCTGGAGTGCCTACGGCGGTCTTTGGTAGTCCAGAGCACCAAACTGACGCTGCGCTGGTATCCCAGGATCCCACAGAGGTCTGTAATACCAACAGAGCTGTGCAGTTAGCATAATTCGACTCGCAATCGTATCGATTACAGGTTGGAAGTTTCAAAGCGCTGTTATCTAGAGTTACGGTTCCTGCGATCGCAGCGCCATTCGCACTTCTTTCTTTGTTTTCAAATCATCCGGACGAAAAATAATACCATCAATGGCGGTCCTTGTGGACAAATGGAATTTGGCGGATGTGTGTAATTGGCTCATTGACTGCGGTTTGGAGGAATTAGTTGATTCATTTAAAGGTTTGTCTTATATCATTATTTCTTTTCGCCAATTTCGGGCAGTTTTTAATTTTACTATGATTTCACTGTTTTCAGACTCGGCGACCAGAGGAGTGTGTTACAAACCGATGTAAATTAGATCGTTCGAGCTAAAATAGATAAATCGGTCTATTTCCTAGTCGGATTGTGACTTCGAATTATTTTGATCGGAGTCAGATTTCGCCCCAGTACTAGATCGAGACATCTGAAATTATCAGGTCACCTCCGTGAATATATATATTCAACAAAATTTATGAATCAAATTGAATCTGCAATTTATCAGATAGGTAAAGTACTAAAGACTACTAAAGTAATAATATGTGAATCCGTAGACGTTTTGGTCATGCCACAGGTGTTGGAATTTGACAAATACGGACTTATAAATATCGCTCAGAAAAGAGATAAAAATTAATATGACAAGGGGTGGGGGCTACCGCGTCAAGACGCCATTCGAATGTGCAACGTCACTAACGCGAATGGCGTCTCGACGTTTAAAAAAAGTCGAAATGTATGCGAACTACTGTCATAAATGGCGAATACAAGAACGTCTGTAAAAAGTGATCTGGGCAAGTTTATAGAAGGACTATTTTACAAGTACGGTATCAAGCAAAAAAAGAGTGAGATTATCAAAAAAGATCACTAATTATGATTCGTACAAAATAAATCTGTTTCAAAATATATACATGTAATTATTATATTGATAAATTGAGTTCAATCTTTTATTAACCCTTATCAGTAGAGTGATTTTTTGTATTTTGATATTTTCCTAAAAATACACCCGATATTGAGGGTAGGGTACGAGTATGAGTACGTCCGATACCTACCATTGAAGGCGCACACAAACATTATAGAAATACAGTATTATACACAAAAACTGAATATTATTATTTCTAAAAGATTGAGCATAATTCAACATTTTAGAATAAAATACTAGTGGGTACAGATATTCGCCCCAGCGTAAAAGATTCAGCCAATTATGTTGTCCGAAGAGTACACCCGAAACCGTGGAATTGCCCACCTGTGGTCAGGTCACTACTCCCAATACGGTCTCAGTTAATGAGCAATTCGCACATGCGCGGCATGATGTCGTCTGAAGCTTTGATTTTGCGAGATTTTATACCCCTGCTTCTGTCCGAGCCGATAATTAATCATGTATTCGCGATTTGCTTCAATGGTGCGATCTCATTATGATATAACCGTTGTGTCAGTATAAATCGGCGCGTTTGTTTTAATTCAGCGCTCATCAATGTTACGATTCTGGAATTTCAAATTCCTGCACCAGTAAAAGGGAATCTTTTTCCTTCGGGTACCACTCAGTTACATAACGTAATCTGTTTATGGCTCCTCTCCTTTGTGATTTGTGAGGGACGTGTGGCATTTATATGGCTGAATAGAATTAACCATATAGTTCCGAACCGGGTACTGGCTTATTGCTAGTGTCCGAGTTCAAACAATTATTTTGTTTGTATGTCAAGCATTTTTTGACACAATTTCACCCAATTGCATTCTTAGTCAATAGTCAGACAGTGCTTCATTACCAGATATTGTCAGAACAGAGGTAATTTAAACAAATTTTATTAACTCATATTCAATCTCATTCACAGGTTCCACTTGGACCAACACGGCACTGGTGCTAAAATGGTGTGCTGGTGGGCACCTCTTCTCGTGTGACAAGATAGCCATTGTGATGGACGAAATGGAGATTTGTGACATGACGCTGGCAATATCTCTACTGATGTCGACCTACTTCGTGTTTGGGATACAATATGGACGGAAGGTCAAGAATACAATGATATTTCTTGAAAAGCATATCATGAAACTAGATGGCGTTAGAGCACTAACCAACGGAGTCACTAGATTTCACAACATGATAATGAAATAGGGTTATCATTTAAAAGGATATACTGTTGATACATACATGTAGATTCGTAAAGACAGAATCGACCATTTTAAGGTCAAAGGTGCCGTTAATTTCGAGGGCTGTAGTGGAAATCTTATGGATATATAGATATATATTAGTTTGCAGAAAAATATTCTCATTTCATTCCATAATAACGATTTAAATTTTGTTTACAAAATTACCTTTGACCTTAAAATTGACGATTCTGACTTTACGAATCCGTGTAATGATTTACATGTGTAAATCCATGTAGTGACTCCTTTGGTACATGTAAATTTCTTTGATCAGTGTGTATATATATATACATTCAATGTTATCACATTAACTGTTGAATTTAATAAATGATTTAACTAGTTTCTTCTTTTTCTCATATGATAGCAACATGGGAATAAATTGTCCAGATCTAAAACATGTATAATGCAGAGCTGATAGTTACCTGCCTTGAGTGGAATGTTGTACATGAATAAAAATGCTGTATCAGTTGGATGCTAATAGTATTTTGAGTGCATAGCTCTATTAGATCACCTCCTGTGTGGTACACTTCTGTTTTCCTAGCCACTATCCGAGGAAATAGCCCAGGGATGATTTGGCACCAGCCCTTCTAATAACTCTCTATATCTACTCTCTGGTCACGTTACGTATTCATGTTCGTGATCCCACCGATGGCAACAGTCACACTCTGGTTAATCTTGTCGTCAGTAGAATCTCAGGCTGGATTATTGGATGCGACTCGTGTAGTGCCAACATTAGGTTGGTAGTCTGGAGTACCAAATATATTTTGGTATTCTGGAGTGCCAAAAACAGGTTGGCAGTCTGGAGTACCAAATATATTTTGGTACTCTGGAGTACCAAAATTTGGGTACTCCATGAGGGTCTATGGAGTACCTAATTTGGCACTCCAGAGTACCAAATACGAAGTACCAAAAGTGTTGTGGTACTCCGAAGTACCATTCAGGTTTTGGTACTCTGGAGTACCAAAACCTCATTTGGTACTCTGGAGTACCACAATTTTGGTACTCCATGTGGGACAGCCGGAGTACCAAATTTGGTACTCCAGAGTACCTGGAGTTTTTAGAGTGTATATAGAAAATTTACATCACACCCATCTTCACATGACATTATGATGCAGTTATGTTAAATGATACATGTAAAGCCACCGTGATGTTTGTTTGATATGCACATGTATCTTCATTAAGATTAAGATCTGAAACTTTCATAAAATCCAAGTATTTCACGAAAACTATTTTTGTCAGTTTTGAATTCGCGCATCAAGGTACGCGAATTCAAAGTGCGCGAATTCAAAACTGAGCGAAAAATAGTGCTGCGCGAAATTAAATACGAGGCCTTACTCGTATTTAAATTCACGCTGTACTATTTTTCGCGCACCCGTCGGAGCGCGAATTTAAAACTGAGCGAAAAATAGTACGACTCCTGAGTTTGTACCAAACCACCGGGAAACAAGAAGGCTATATGTTGCTGAGTTACATACATGTATATACATTACGGAAGGTTGGACCGAATATTAGGCTTGTGGGACTATAATTTGCATGCGGGCAACCAACATCAAAACCAATACTGATATGTATGACATAATTATATAGCAACACTGCATGGTAACATCATTGATGTTGAAATACTTGTAAGAAATACACATATTGCACTCTGAATATGCACGAAAGCACGTCCTCCTATTGATTTAAACAAATTTTATTGTATATCAGTTATATACATGGAGTGTGCTATGCATGAGTGGAGTTTTATTGTGTCCAGTTTTACCCACACGTTGTCATAAGTTGTGTCTAAATAGGCCGGGCATTTAAACTTTTTTCAATGACAGGTTGACATAACAGAGAGAAATATGTGATCGAAATTACCCAAAACGTTTAGTTGCAGTAATGTAGGACTGTGTAATATGAAATAGCAATATATTTATTATGTGGTCATTTTCAGAGATTCCACAGAGAAGATGCTTAATATTTTCTTTTTAAAAGTTATTTGTTTCAAGTTTTTGGTAAAATATTCTCCTCTGGTTGGTGAACAATGGACAGTGGAAGAAGAAATGACTAGCATCCTCCTTTGGGAAGCCACATTGACATTTAGGACTAGCAGCTATGTGATTATTTTGCATGTCACTCTTTCAGTCTATGTGCACTTTGTAACGAACAAGTGGGAGATGAAATGCATACATTACTAGTTTGTCCGGTTCTTCAACATGTACGCGAAAAATTCATAGCCAAATTTTACTATACACGGCCGAGTGCACATAAGGCATACTGTTAAGAAATAAGAAACATCAAGTGTTACATAACGTATATAAATTTATCGTTCAAATGAACATAGCTATCCAGCAACAGGCCACTTAACAGTGGACCCCCCCCCCCCCGTCATACAATGGCGTATATCACCATGTATTAATTGTCTCTAGCGTGAGGCAAAATTTAAACCGTTATGTATAAAATGCAGAACGATCCCCTCCTTATTGTCAACTAATTTGGAACGTGCGTCACTACCCTAATTGGTTCGATTAACAAATTCATTCCTCCTCATAAATTTACAGAGCACAACTTTAAACAACTTTAAGTCGGACGAATAAGGAGTCCGCGGTGTGTAGGAGGAGCGATAACTCTATTGACTACATAACAAAATATTTTAAAGGGACCTGACACATTCGCAGTGGTTCATGAGGTGTAAACAAACATAGAAGTCTATCGGCACTGAACTCTGTAGAGTATGTAGAGTTATCTGGATAAATTGCTGATGTCTGGTGTTACATGCATACTTGTAAATACTTATTTCACAGACTTTTATAAACTTTATTGTATTTCGTTTGAACCCACGTCGAATGGCCTGGTGTCCCTTTAACTAAACTTACTATATATGGCGATACCTCCCTCATCGATAAATTAAGTCAATTGCATGCAATGCCCCTTTTCGATCAGAAACATACCGTATATACACAAGTGGGAGTGACCCCTACCAAATCCCTTTTTCACCCGGGGTAAATATTTCATTGTGAAATCTGAATTATAGAAATTTTACGTGTGCGATTATATATTGATGAATTTACTCTAAAAATGTGGTCTCTCTCTCCTTGTTCTTTATAAAGCAGCATATATGTAGTATAAAACGATGGAGTCGGAAAAAATAAGTTATCTGAAGTTTTCCCATTATACCAGAAATTGTATTGATATTATGATAATACCAGCAAAATGTGTTGACCATATCCAATAATAAAGTGGATCGATATGCTTGTTATTGAAATTATCAATAATAACTATGTCGTGATGAAATGAAAATTGGTCATCTCCAAATTGTTTTGTTAATTACTTGTAAGTCGAAGTTATATACTAATACTTAAAGGCGAGATAATCCACTTTCGTTTTGTAACCTCGTAACAATTATGTATATATTATCTATGTCAATGTATACCCCGCCTGTTGTATTATGTATTATATTCTCAAACACTGTTTTTACAGTTTAATAGGAAATAAACATATTGAATATTGAAGTCGCTACAATAGTTTCGGAGTTTACAATGGTTCACACTAACTTTCCGATGACTTGTTCTATAAAGTGGATAGGCTTTTGGAGCAGGGGCGATTATGTTTAGATGAGTTTTAAAATCGGATATATTTTCAGAATCTATGACAAACGAAGGGAGCTTATTCCACTCATGGGTTGTGTTTAGGAAGAATGAGTTCCTATAATGTGCGGTTGTCCAGTGGTACGAGTAGAAAAAATTGTACCTCCTATTCACAATGCTGACACTACAACGTGACTAAACAGTCTGGGTTAGTTATGTCAACACAACCCACAGCCAAGTTCAGTTTTTTCTGATGTAAATTTCTATACTTGGATTGAATTGATAGCTTATGATTAAATTATTATGAGATGTTCTTGTGTTGTCGAAACACCTATAAAGACCCCGCCATTTTTTTTAAATAAATGATGATGATGTGATTTGGGGGGCTAACCCCGGGATCTTCGAATCTTTAAATAAAATTTGGAGTTTTGACTATATATGTGGTCACGTGATGTACCTGGTGCCCCCTGCGAGACATCCTGGGATATTCGCAACCATACGTTATTTAGTGGCTATATTTTAGAAAACGACTCAATGTTATACACGAAGAACATTCGTATATTTAGGATTTGTCAAGATTTACCTCAAGCGGACATAGCTCGAATGTTGTTATGTGGAAATTTTAGCGACACAATGTTTAAGAGCCACCAACCCGTTGGAAATTGTAACCTATTTATTATGCTATTAATTATATAAACATATTTTAACTGTAGCTGTTTTCAGTTACCAAGAACGTTTGTAAAATAGAAATTGATCCAAAGTGCAGTTTACATATCCATGATATCATATCTGAAGCTACCGTTTACATATACTTGATATCATATCTGAAGATAATGAGAGGGAACTTAATTTTTCTTGATTCTAGAAATTTCATAATTATTTTCTTCTATAAAAAGACAGCCACCCATAAACAATTTATATATTTTAGAATGTTCATACCATGTCATTTAGTTTATTTGCCATCTCATTTGTCAAACTACCTATTGAAAATCAGAACATCTAATCGTAAACTACCAGTAGAAAAAAATAGCTGGACAAAAAGAAACCACAAATTCCGCAGACAGTTTAAGGTGTGTTTTATTTGAAAACAGTCCTTGTGACGAATATCACTTTATCACATAATTTGGCCATAAAAGCAGTTTCATAATTATCGGTAATAGACACGTTTAATATCAGCGCGTGCGATGACGTCACGGCGTTCTTCAAATAACTTGCGATCGCTGTAGTTTATGATTGTTGTTTTCGATGAATATTTCGCGTTGCTTCGGGTTTATTTGATCATGTGATAAAAGGTATCTCACACTCGTCCTATTTTATACGAAATTTATCAACCTCGTCCTCTAAATTCTATTTGAGCCTCGGTAAACCTCGGCTCAAATCGAATTTAGTGAACTCGGTTGATAAATTCCGTATAAAATAGTAACTCATGTGAGATCCTCTATTTATGATCCTATGTAAAAAGTTACAAGATTTACGCGAAATCCACATCCCCAAATATTACTGGGAGAACCCTAACAGAAATAAATGTCGTGAGGAGAAACCGAATGAGACACTACCACCGCATGATGACGCAGGAAAATTGGCGGAGCACTTTGGTGAATTCTTTTCTGAAAAGATAGAACTTATCCAAAAGAACATTGACAACATCACCGTGAAAGCGCCTTGTGTCGACAAAGAGGAAGCCACGGAAACGTTCACAACATTCGACGATCTCGACCTTGACGATGTCGTTAAAATCATCAAACGCTCTTCAAATGCATCTTGTGAACAACGCTACTCAAGAAATGTGACTCCCTGATACCTATCATCACCCAGTTGATAAACCTATCATTAAGCCAAGGACATGTTCCCAGTAGCTGGAAAACAGCCATAGTTCACCCTCTTCTCAAGAAATCCGGTGCTGACCTTGTTTTCAAGAACTTCCGACCCGTCAGCAACCTATCCTTCATTTCTAAATTGTGTGAAAAGGCAGTTATAGACCAACTGATTCGGCACAGCGAACAACATGCACCTCTTCCAATAAACACTTCTGCTTTCCGTCAACACCATTCAACTGAAACCGCGCTGCTTAAAGTCCAAAATGATATTCTCTGCAGCATGGAAACAAGAAAGGTCACTCTGCTTGTGCTACTAGATTTGAGTGCTGCTTTCGACACCGTCCGCCATGATATTCTTCTAGATACTCTACAATCTGACTTTGGTGTTCGCGGCACTGCAGCTATCTGGTTGAAATCTTACCTCACGAACCGATCACAGCAAATATCCATTAATGGCTCAAAGTCTACAAATTTCCCCATCGAGTGCGGAGTTCCACAAAAAAGTTGTCTTGGACCCGTGCTGTTCTTATTCTACATTTCAAAATTATTCTCTGTTGTTGAAAGTCACCTCCCCGATGTTCACGGCTATGCAGATGATACCCAAATCTACTTTTCATTTCGACCGACAGAGAGAGGCGAAACTAAAGTACGTCAAATTGTGGAGAACTGTATTGTGGACATTAGAGCGTGGATGATTACCAACCGACTCATGATAAATGACGATAAGACTGAATTCATAATCATTGGTTCTCGACAACAACTTCAGAAAGTCAACATCAGTTCAATTCATGTGGGAGACGCCGACATACCAACAAAGGACACTGTTCGCAACCTGGGATCGTATTTTGACACAAACATGACAATGGATAACCATATCTCTAATATGTGTAAGAAGGCGTTCAGAGGTTTATACAAAATCCGACAAATTAGACAATACCTCGATGTAGACTCAATTAAGACATTGGTCCATGCTTTTGTCACGTCACACTTAGATTACTGTAATTCTTTACTGTATGGACTACCGGATTACCAGTGTGATCGCCTGCAAAAAGTGCTAAATGCTGCGGCGCGAGTTGTATCATACACTCCTCGGCATGAACATATAACTCCAGTTCTCAAGCAATTACACTGGCTGCTAGTGGAGTATCGAATCATGTTCAAAATTATTTTGCTTGTATTCAAATCTCGTAATAACATGTCACCATTGTATATACAGGATATGATCAAAGACAGAAATGTGTGTACATATGGATTACGATCTGATAGCAGTATGCTTTTGTACACTCCTTTCAACAAACAGAAAACGTTTGGCGATAGGGCATTTTCATTTGCAGGTCCACATCTATGGAATAGCATTCCACCTCACTTGAAAATATTCACTGATTTAAATATGTTTAAGACCGGCCTCAAAACATATCTCTTTGATGTAGCATTTAATTCCTAGATATATGTGCATGTACATGTATTATGCTGATTAGGCAATGAGCTCGATGTAATGTAAAGCGCCGTTGAATATGTACTCATAATATTGAGCGCTATACAAATTAATTATTGTATTGTATTGTATAATGGAATATTTGAGCCTTCTTAAAGAACTAAGCATATTTATAAAACTATCTTTAATAAGGATACCATGTTCATGTTAATTGCAGCATGGATTATAATATAATTGTGTGTGTGTGTATTGTTATTTTTTATGACTTATAATCCAGGAATGAAAATGTAGGAATTCCGAATATATTTATGATTTTATACCAGAATTCATTTCTGAGTTCCTGTATGTGCGGAGAGAAGCAATGAAGGTACATGTGTGACATGAGGTTGTCATATGTCGTTCTGGAGATGATGTTTGCCATATATAGAGAGCTTTAGTTTTGAACTTTGGGTGTTCTCTGCATAGTAACCAGCCTCTCCAGATCGACATAGGACAGGATTTAACCATCCGAAAAAAACTCAGTGATTCATTTGTCGAACCACACCATGGTGCTTGGTATGCGAAGTTGTTGATATTCACTTTTACAATTTCTTTCCATTGTTTCTGTGATGGAAAGAGCCCAGAATCAAAAAAATTTGTGACGTAATCAATGAGATCATATCCATGCAGGATTGTGAAGATTTCCTCCGCAAAGACAGACATGCATGGGCCGTTTATAGAGGAGGTGGCATTGGACATTGAACAGAAACACTCTTAGATCATCGCGATGAGTGTTTGGTAGATTTATTAATGTTCCCAATAATAAAAGTTTTTTCCGGTCTACTTCGACATGGGGGTGGGGTGATCAAATCACTTACTAAGGCTGTGTATGTACCCTATAATATCTTCGCCAATGGACAATTCTTACGAACTTATGAACGTATGACTCTTCAAAGTCCATGCAGCTTTCCTGAGTCTTAAATATTGTGTCTTAAATATTATAATTTCACGAATGCGAATTACGACAGAGGTGTCAACATATTCCCTCTGAGTAACCGATACCCAGAACCGCATTCGGCAAATTTGTCTAAGAGGTCATAGGTCGAGGAGTCCAGAATGCCAGATCGTACCGCCCGAACACTCAGAATCAAATGGTTCACGAACTATACCGTGCAGAATAGACCCTTGACATTCTCAAGTCGCTAAAGGTCGAGCAGAACGGGCATTGTTAGCCCATAACATACGGCCGGGTCACCAGGTACACAAAACCCACATATAAGAACATCTAAATATTGTGAATAGGCAATTGTATTTTTCAATTATTCATTTCAGTAACATCTAACGTGCTCCCTGTTGTGTTATGGAATTACCTATTACTACTCGTCAATTTACCGTTTTTGGAAATGAAATAAAATGACTGTGTTGTTATGAGTAATCGTCAAATTTTATGGAATCATACTACCAAACGGGTTTGATAGCATACACTCGGGTACCCAAGCGCTGGCGAAATTTCACAAAACAGTCTGGATTACTATTGTAAATATGTTACATATTATTGATCCCAGATTTCAGATCAACATTTGTTTTCATTACGCTAAAAAATTGTAATATACATGTATGGGAAATATATATGATATTATATCATGCATGCAATTAAAAATTTAACTCAATATCATGACAATCATTTGCATGATGAAGCTCCCTCTTATATATGGAGCCGAGACAATTATAAGCTATGTTTTTTGATTGAAGTGCTATGTGGAATTATTAATTATTCTAGAAGTTCTTGGTACAATAGACAAAAGAGAACACTATATTTTCTAGCTCTGAAACGTATCAAAACCCATTGTTTGCGTATTCAGTTCTTTGTTTAAAATGACTTGCACTTTTTGCCTGTATTTATGATTTATTAAAGCTGGCCCTTAAACAAGGTTAAATCAAGACATTTCTAGACACTATACTGGAATGCTTGTCTCTGTGATTCTTTTTTGGAATTTAGTGCTTGAATTGAGAATACATCGTGTCTGTGTACAATATGAATGTTGTATATACTGTACGGTCCATGCATCATTCGGTTGTGTGATAAGCCGTTTACGATATGGATCGAACATCTCGTATGCGACATACATGTAGATCATGCCATGAATATCTATTTTGGCTAACGCCCGTAGAGATCATATTCCACCATGCAGTACAGAACCTGGTAACTTTGTGAAGTTTTGACAGGGAACCTTATACATAACGCATGCAAGGAATATATTTCTGAGCTATTATCTGTTCCTTAATAATGTACTTCACTGTAGGGGAGGTCCCAACTCGAAATTGCATACTTTCCTGTGACTCTTGTAAGCCGATATCGCAATACACATAGAATTAATTACCGACGCAGGACAAATTCCATAATTGTAAGCGACTCAAAGCAAACTCGCTCACAATTACACAATTAAATAACTTAATTCGTGAAATTTCGAGTTGGCACATTCACCTACATTGAAGTACATATTTTGAACAGATAATAACTAAGATATATATCCCCTGCGCTATATTTTTTTTAAAGATTTTGTAAGGTTCCCTGTCAAAACTTCAAAAAGTTCCCAGGTTTTGTACTGGTGGAATACGATCTCTACGCGGGCTTTAGTAGAGTCGAGATTCATGGCATGATCTAGAGTGCGAATATGCGTTAAGACTAATCACAACACAGATATATACTATCAAAGTCATATAAATTTCCCCAAAAAAAACCCAAAAAATAGGCCATAAAATTTCACCAATCGCTCCAAAAATACGCGACCCTATATATATATAATAATGCACACGGATTAGCGCAACAGTTCTTTCTCATTTGGTATTAGCTGGTCGAATCGAACTATATTTTCATGATCCAAGTTTTATGGTATCAATTGATGAAATATACTTTGACAATGCATGGTCGATGTTTCTTTAAAAGGGGAGCTGTACTCGAATTCCCAGCATTTGATGGATTTGTTTAGGTAATAACACGAACGTTATTTACCAAATAGGCCAAGTGTGAGTATACAGATGTGTGGTCATTTGCACACAATTCACCACACAATGTTGTGCTCGATCAAGTGGCTACACAAACTGTGTGGTCTGTGTGGTTCTACCACACAGTCGTTTTAAGAGTGTGCACAAACAATATATATTTACAAAACAATCTGAAAAGTCCTGCCAAAGTCATAAACAAAATAATGTTATGGCTGTTTTAAGTTTTGTGCACATACGTGGGAGAATTAACGCTCTTTAGTTTTACTCCAACACGAAAAAACTAACAATTCCGAAACGCTCTTTATGGTTCCAGGCTGATGAAATAGCTATTCCTACGTTTGCATCTATTTGTGAATAAGTCTTTATGTGACAATCAATAGCATACATAAGTGAGTGGTGTCGGTCTACATGTATATTTCCGCCCGTCCTGCCGTATACACTTGTCAATCCGTCAAAAAAAGTGTGATGACCGGGTGAACTTGAATGTTTCAGACTTTATCCGCCATGGGACTTTAATGCTTTGCGCGATCCCATAAATACAACTCACGAAATCGCGGGCTAGTTCACTTCAACTTTAACTTCAACTTGTGTATTCAGTATTTTAACATGTGTACATTTAGATAGTATATATCCATAACATATTTACAATGATAAATGAATCACATGATATAAGACAGATCTGTCCTATTTCGGAAGAACCTTCAAAGAAAGCCACCGAGGACACAAAGCCGGTCCGCCAACGGTCGTGTTCAAGAACTATCACCATCAGAGGGCCGGGTCTCTGCCCTCCACCGCTTCCCATGAACGGCGATTCCATGGTGCAATCACTGCACAGAATCTACCCCCACATTATATATATAAAATCAAATTATTGGTAATATGTAGTACAATGTAGCACATGCATTTATGAACATAGACATATATCATACTTAATTCAGTTTAAAATGTTGCGTTCAATCGTATATATATACATGTACGAATGGACCCTTTCCCTTAACAGTTTATAAAACTAAGCAAATAATTGTGATAAAGCTCCAACTCCCATTTTGGGGCGCGTCGCTGCATCAAAATATTCGTGTAAGTGACCACGCTTAGCACTAAATTGTGTCGCGCGTGTTTAATATAAATGTTACTGTTGATTGGTTTGACGTAGTCATTTGGGTCTTCGAGACGATTTCGTTTGTCTTGGTGTTTATGCAATTCGCTCCCATGTGTGTTCACACTAAGGGATATTTAAAATGGATTTATATTGTCAATATGTGCGTGTGTTATCTGGAGAGATGGATATAGAACAGATAGTGTCGATAAGAACGTTACTTTTTATAATACTGATTAGTTCCAGGCTTCCGATGCACTGATTACCACAGGTCCCATGAAAAAAAACCCGACCCACCCCATGCAACAATACTCAAACATATATGATTAAGTATTATTGGGGGCGGGGCCAATCTCGCTCCGGGGATCTGTGGAACTGATACAATCAAGACTGCTTTCACCACTCCCCGTGTCACGATTCGTGTACACAAGAAGGAATGCAGTCATCATGTTGTCAAACACAATTTTGAATAGCCACCTTTTTGTTGGCAGTCGGCGGATTTTGTTCCCAATTATATCGTGATGATGTCCAAGTCAGGAATGGTTACTTCGAAAGGGGACATAACATAATGTTAAACGGACAAGGGTCATTTGACCCCCCGACTTAAGTCCAACCAATTTGGAAGGAAGTATGTCATATATAGATCATAACGATTCACAATCGATATATATTCTTTCTAGACGTTGATATACATGTACATTGCGTAAAAGTCATAGACTGTTGAAATATATCGCATAGACACAAGCGCATGCCTGTTATTTTATACGAAACGATAATTAAGAACGTTTATTATTAGTCTATCCCAGATATGGTAAACATCAAGCGCATTTATCCCACAGTTTGCACACATGCATGCAGCTGGAAAACAATTATGATATGCGCAAGTTTCAGAGAATGTATTTCGTGTATTTATCGACGCATACTATTCCTTTAATCCGTTGGCCATATACAACGTAAAGTAACACTTACATGTATTGGTAGGCGGCGACACAGATGCAGTTAATCGCAGAACGAAGACGACAAGCGCTGTGTACAATAAATTGTCCATTTTGATAGAATCAGGTGCGTAGAAACTTTAAAACAGAAACTTGGAATAATGTTATGCACAACACACCATGTCATCGCGTTTACAACCGGGAAGTAGAAACATAAATAAACTTTGTAAAGAAATACGAAGAGACGAGCAAGCCATTCATTTCACGACACATGCCTGCCGCTATTAGATATCAAGCCCTTTTATTTTGTATATAATGCACATCACTATAGAATACTGGGCAGGAGCTTTCTATTAAAGCAATTGAACGTCTGATAAATTTTATTTTCAATTAAATAACCTGCATTGACAAGGATGGTGGTCCATGCACGCAGCGAATTACCGTTATAAGCAGTTCAGCCATAACGCAGCTGGTTCTGTCCTGGATACGTCCTTATTTGTGTTACATTCAAGACCATTCAAAGGGAAGTTAGCCTTTTTCTGGCTGGTCAAGTTTCTCAGCTACTGGCCAGCAATGTGTCGATTCTACTTGTAGTGTCCTAGGATGCATAGTACAATTAAACGGACACAACTCATTTGAACATAGTTACATAAATATACGTACGTTGGAACGAGGGACAATACAGGTCGATATATAGGCACATGTGCGCAATATATATTTACAAAACAATCTGAAAAGTCCTGCCAAAATCATAAACAAATGAATGTTATGGCTGTTTTAAGCTTTGTGCACATAAGTGGGATAATTAACGCTCTTTAGTTTTACTCCAACACGAATACACTAACAATTCCGAAACGCTCTTTATGGTTCCAGGCTGATGAAATAGTTATTCCTACGTTTGCATCTATTTATGAATAAGTCTTTATGTGACAATCAATAGCACACATAAGTGAGTGGTGTCGGTCTATATTTCCGCCCGTCCTGCCGTACACCTGTCAATCCGTCAAAAAAGTGTGATGACCGGGTGAACTTGAATGTTTCAGACTTTATGAAATTGAAAACATGGCATGTTGTCTAAATATTATAACGATCTTATCCAAATGTTCGACGTACATTATATCATTTCCAGATTAGTTCTGGTACTCGGAATAACGCAAATCATAGTTACCCGGTTGGTTTAAAATTTTGTATCTATAGATTACACAGGTAGGTGTGGCCAAACGGATTGTCATCATGCAGAATCCAATCCGCCACGGGACTTTAATGCTTTGCGCGATCCCATAAATACAACTCACAAAATCGCGGGCTAGTTCACTTCAACTTTAACTTCAACTTTTGTATTCAGTCTTTAAACATGTGTACATTTAGATAGTATATATCCATAACATGTTTACAATGATAAATGAATCACATGATATAAGACAGATATGTCCTATTTCGGAAGAACCTTCAAAGAAAGCCACCGAGGGCACAAAGCTGGTCCGCCAACGGTCATGTTCAAGAACTATCACCATCAGAGGACCGGGTCTCTGCCCTCCGGATCCACCGCTTCCCATGAACGGCGATTCCATGGTTCAATCACTGCACAGAATCTACCCCCACATTATATATATAAAGTTATAAAATCATATTATTGGTAATATGTAGTACAATGTAGCACATGCATTTATGAACATAGACATATATCATACTTAATTCAGTTTAAAATGTTGCGTTCAATCGTATATATATACATGTACGAATGGACCCTTTCCCTTAACAGTTTATAACACTAAGCAAATAATTGTGATCAAGCTCCAACTCACATTTTGGGGCGCGTCGCTGCATCAAAATATTCGTGTAAGTGACCACGCTTAGCACTAAATTGTGTCGCGCGTGTTTAATATAAATGTTACTGTTGATTGGTTTGACGTAGTCATTTGGGTCTCGAGACGATTTATTTTGTCTTGGTGTTTATGCAATTCGCTCCCAAGTTTGTTCACACTAAGGGATATTTAAAATGGATTTATATTGTCAATATGTGCGTGTTTCAAACACAATTTTGAATAGCCACCTTTTTGTTAGCAGTCGGCGGATTTTGTTTTGAATTATCTCCCCTTGATTGCACATCTAGGAGCATCACAGGCTGGTCTGTAGACTATATTTATCTGGCCCATGCATCTAGTCATACATTTAGTCTCCATATCCCCTGGTTGGTCCATATGCAGTCATTGCATCAAACTCAGCATACATTGAAACATGCTTTTATATGGCACACACCAGGATACGTGCATAAGTATGACAACGGTATATATACCTGACTGGCGGAGGTATGTGCCACCCGGCCAGAAAGGGGAGAAATTGCGACTTGCATTTCCTGATATGTATTCACAATTGAAGGTGATCAGCGAGCTGCTGGAGTATATAGATTTAACACCATATTTACCATTGTTCATCTCCTATTTTCCAAAAAACATTTTAATTCACAAAACAATTCATATAAATTGACAAAATATGTTTAGAAATATATGTCAATCATAATAAGTTAGCCCAGATCAGTTAAGTTTAGTTAAGAACAAATATATTATATTCTAAAAAATCCTTATTTTTCACAGAAAAACTCCATACAATTCAAATGTTCGCCCAAACATATCATGCTACAACTGGGTATATGCCTTTACATTCAAAAACTGACAAAAGAAATATGCTATTACATCAACTAAATCTCAATTTGCAAGTTTTAATTGTTTATTGGAGATATCTGATGATGTTTCCCCAACCCCCAAATTCCTGATTTTAAAGTATTTAAAAACAATTACCAAAAACGTATAGTGCAGCGGCCAAATAGAAAAAGAGCTCTAGTTTTCGAGATATCCTATCCACGGTAGATCAAATTGAAACCAACTTTTTTTTTAAAGAAATAAACATTGTTCACGAAAATGATAGTGCAAAAATTACGGAATCAGTGTTGGCTATTGTCAAATCGACGATAAACGATACCCACCAGTGACTTGTCCCCAGAAATTAACGATGTTGGTAAGGCGAGCCCTGTGAATTATTTTCCATCAATGTTGGTGCTAAAATTATTACATCATACCATATATCTGCTTGGCAGGAAAAAAGTATTGGTTAATTTGGATTTTCCTGCCATTTGGAGAAGAAACATTTTTTTTTTCTGAGAAATCGCTCTTTTTCACAGATATATTGTTTTCAAACATTATCATTCAAACGGATATTGCAATAATGCCGACATATTTAATCCATATGATGTAGCAGTTATATGACAAGCATACCTGTATGTAGAAAGAAAACTACTCAATTTGCACCTGACAACCACCACACCCTTTCAACATACTCCCACATAACCCAAATCATTCCATATGAAACTACCTTATTTTGAAACACCTATCGAACCGGCCCACCCTGTGAGTATACTATTACCCGCGATAAAATGTCAACCAATTTAAACCTGAAGTCCCCATTTACATGAAACAATTTGATGGACATTGTCACAAGTGAACCGGAAACGTGAAACGACTTCCAAAAGCTTAAAGCTTGTTGTCGAATCCCTTTCACATCATTATCGGATCGGCCGTTTTCGAGTACATCGCGAACAGACAGACAGACAGACACACACACACACACACAGACAGATTTCCCAAAATATATAATAGACTAGAAGGTGAGCCGACTTCGTCCGGGCTTTGACTTGAATTGACCATTTTGAAGGTCATGGTCAGGTGGGGTCAAACACCAACACCCCAAAAATGGTGGAAATCGGCCCAGCGGATACCGGGAAATCGGCCCAGCGGATACCGAGATACCCTATGCATCAAATTTCGTCCGTAAAAAATCTTCCAGTTTAACCCGATTTGATTTCCACTCAAGTATATAAACGCGCCTCATATACACGCGCTCATTAATTATCAAGTTTCAACGTAAAGATAAATTACCATCGGTTCCCGAGATATCGCCAAGACGTCTGAAACAGTCAAATGCATCGGCCGGTAAGCGTTAACGTGATCTAACGTTATGACCTCTAACGACGTCATAGAAGATACGCATTGTTTTTATCCTGATGGAAGATAGTACCACTTCTTCTTGATAATTGAGGCAGATAACTAAAACGGATACATACTCATTATATATCGTTGGAAAGAGGAAACACGAAAGATTCTCACAGTGTCATTATTATGACTGGCATGTTATTATTCGCGCTGTTTCGAATCGATTTGTAAGCACCGAACTCAAATGAAAGTCCCGTAACACAGCGTAAAAACAGATTTGACCTCGGCACGTGAAAAGTTGACCTCGGATCTGAAAATTAATATGCCTGTGCCACTTCCCGACCGATAGTATCCTCGCATACGAAGTTTCATCGAAATCGGTTAGGCCGTTTTCGAGTTCATCGCGAACACACAGACACACACACCCTCACACACACACACACACACCTACACACACACACACACACAGACAGACAGATCTTCCAAAATATATAATTGACTAGCAGGTGGACCCGATTTCGTCCGGGCTGTTTCCCCTCTGCTTTTCGGCGATTTGACCTTGAATTGTCCATTTTGAAGGTCAAGATCAGGTGGGGTAACGATTTGACCCGTCCAAAACACTGCCCGGGCAAAAGTACCCGACAAAAGTACCCGTCGAAATCCATCCGATTTTACCCGATTTTATCTCGAATTGATCATTTTGAAGGTTTTGACCAAAAACGTGTTCTGGGGAGGGGTGGTAGCGAAAATCCAATATCTCGAAAACCGTTCAAAATTTCTGTCCAGTTCTTTCTACACATGCTGTCCAGATATCTACTTAGCCATCTGATATATATCGTTTGTCATGTTTTGTTTATAACAAATATTACATTACTACAAAATCGATGTTAATGCATGCAAAATTACCTGTTATAAATATAATATGTTGTTGTAACCGGGGGACTGAAAACCTGAACACTGTAATCAATTAAACGGTATTTCTGGACCAACTTTTCAGTACAAGATTTATACTGGGTTCCATTAAGATCAGTTAGAAATCAGTTAACGCAGGGTTAAACAAGGGATTTTAGAAAAGCCAATGTGTGTAAAATAACACTCTTTTAACTATCCACTTTTTAAATTCAGTTTAGCTTTTCTAAATTCCGGATTATAAACAGAATATGTTTTTAGGAATGCACGGAATTCCATAAAAGGTAATATTCAGAAAAGCTAAAATTGTGTGAATAGCCGACCATTATATATAACTGCATCATTATACATTACAGCTTTTCTAAAAAGGCACGCCTTTATAACAAGGCATTCATTGATATCACACGCAGGATTAAACAGGGGATGTTAGAAAAGCCAATGTGTGTAAAATAACACTCTTTTAACTATCCACTTTTTAAATTCAGTTTAGCTTTTCTAAATTCCGGATTATAAACAGAATATGTTTTTAGGAATGCACGGAATTCCATAAAAGGTAATATTCAGAAAAGCTAAAATTGTGTGAATAGCCGAGCATTATATATAACTGCATCATTATACATTACAGCTTTTCTAAAAAGGCACGCCTTTATAACAAGGCATTCATTGATAGCACACGCAGGGTTAAACAGGGGATGTTAGAAAAGCCAATGTGTGTAAAATAACACTCTTTTAACTATCCTCTTTTTAAATTCAGTTTAGCTTTTCTAAATTCCGGATTATAAACAGAATATGTTTTTAGGAATGCACGGAATTCCATAGAAGGTAATCTTCAGAAAAGCTAAAATTGTGTGAATAGCCGAGCATTATATATAACTCGATCATAGCATTACAGCTTTTCTAAAAAGGCACGCCTTTATAATAAGGCATTCATTGATAGCACACGCATGTTTATCAAAATAGGATGCGAGCTTCTTCACCTAGTTATTAAATATCTCTACATATTTTCCTTATGCACATGAAACCAAGCATTAATTCATAATACACGAACTGTCAACTAGGGTAACATTATAGGAATTCTCGCTCAATAGGTGCTGTTCCGGTAGTATATATATAGCGAAAGGATAGATATACTGTCTATATATGACTTTTAATTCAATATAAATTATGTTAATAATAGCAATAAAGTCACTATTTCGACGTCCTTCGCTATATATATACTACCGGAACAGCACCTATTTCCCATTCTTTTAACCAGAAAATAGGTGCTGTTCCGGAAGTATATATATAGCGAAGGACGTCGATATAGTGAGTTTATTGCTATTATTTACATCATTTATCTTGAATTAAAAGTCATTTGCAGCATATATAGACAGTATATCTATCCTTTCGCTCTATATATACTACCGGAACAGCACCTATTTCCCATACTTTTAACCAGAAAATAGGTGCTGTTCCGGTAGTATATATAGAGCGACGGGATATAAATATTGTCAATGTATATGCTGTATGTATATCTTAAATCAATCTAAATGATGTAACAGCACCTATTTGCCATACTTTAAAAAAAAAAATAGGTTCTGATCCGGTAGTATATATATATATAAATAATTAATAAAAAACAACCCTAAATCCTGCCGAGTAAAGGTTTTTTTTGGGGTGAGATATCGTAACAGGGGCATGGATATTTTAGGGGGTTATACGTAAAGACAAACATATAAAATAATTAGGTGATGAGCGAGAATTCCTATTCTGTCAACCCCCCCCCCCCTGTTTGACACTTCGTGCATTATGAATTAATGCGTGGTTTAATATACATACAGATAATATATAGAGATATCAATAAATAGGTGATGAGGCCCGCATCCTACATATTTATAAATTGCGATTAATTGCATTTGTGTGGGAATAACATCATGCTGTGGTATAGAAAAGTTGTACTGATATATATATATAAGTAAGGCGGGGCAAATTTGATTCTCGCACCTTGGTTTTCTGATACTATGACAACACTTGAGCGACCTTTGACATGACATATAACCCCGCTACTGAGCGATGTTCACATGCGTATGACATGTATTGTTTGAGATGTGACTTTTTCATTGTTTTGGAATAACTGTGTGATGGGATTTTAATTAATTCGATTATTAAGGTACGTTCATTTATGAAATTTCATAGCACAGTCCATGTGGAAGATAGCAGTGTCTTTATAAAAGTAGTAACTTGGTATATATGTTATATGCATTTATATTCACATCAGATATTTAATGAAAACATTTTTACTCAGAGATGACCCACGTCACTTGACAAAAACATATCTTGCATTTTCCATGTATGCATCATTAAGCTGCGGATATGAATTAATATTTATGTGGATATTCTATTCGTTGTTGATAAGTATAATTTTTAGACATGTGAGATTTCCGTCATAATCTTTTTTATTATTTATTCAATCGCGAAGGGTTGTTTGAATCGGCTAAATAATGAAATAAGGTACCCATCATGCATGGCGTATCACGTGACAAAACAAACTTGACCCAGAAAGAATATCGCGGCATCAAAATGTTATTACAATCTTCATCATGCTTACTAGTTACTACACATTTAATCGAGATGACGATGTATATGAATATAGCAAATATTAAAGCAATGGCATGTGATATATATGGTAATTGATTTCAATATTATGTATTTGTAGTGAATTTGGGTATTGTAATTTTACGTCGTGGACTATAAAATAAACACCGTTTGACCTGGTCTGAAGGCGGCCAAAGTGCGTCACATTTGACCCCAGTAAACAACTGTGGGACAGCCAATCATCGCATCTGGAACGTGTACGATTCGGCCAATTCCGGGAAACATCACGTATGATCCCCGATGATGACAGATACACTCGAACCACGACAAAGAACAGTTGAACTGAAACTCTATAAACACTGATTGATGATGATACGTTTTAAATGATGTACACATGTTCCTGATAATGTATTTGTGTGAGTACATAAAGATTGTTCTATAATATTCATTGTAGTAGATAAAACCCATTCCTAAAATTACTACAAATGGCGTATTCGCTTCAAAACGGACGGCGGGGTAGCCATTTTGGTCAACTCACGTGGCGCGCGATTCAACTTCGTAAGACGCTTAAAGGTACGGTTGGCCTTTGCGGTGGGTATCCTGTGAAAATATTTCCACCCGTCAAAAACCGCCACAAACAGAAAGAACATCAAAATGTAGACAGACTTTGTCCGTATACAAATAATAAATATCGCATAAACAGTATGTTATTGTCAAATGTTTGACCATTGTTATGTAAACAAAAGCATAAAAAGTTACTTTTCTGGTGTTTGTTTATATTATGATGGAAACATAAAGAGCGTTCTTTGTTGGTGAATTCCTGATATGGAACTAATAAAGAGCGTTTATGCCATTTGTGTGCGATTAGCCAGTAGCATTGTGCTGTCTTCTGTAACACAATCAGGCTCTTGCTTAGGTAAAATATAGTAGGTCTTTATCATAACATGCTGTTTACGTGATGGTCATGGTATATATGAACGAAACTGTATGCGTTTTAATGTTTTTCTGTTTACGGCGATTGGAACAAATATGAATATTTTCCACAACTAAGGCCTCACGTGCCTTTAAAACAGCGTCAAACTGAATTGTGGGCTGCCATGTTGATTAAAAGTAGTGACAACCATGTAAATGTAATTTTTGTCCAAAATAAATTTGTCCATTTTTGCTATTAAATGTATTGATAACTAATATTGCCAATTAATTTATATTCTATATCAAATTAATTCCACATTTTGCATTAAATTCCATTTTTGATAGATTTTTCATATATTTTTGATAAATATCCATATTTTGTCCAATTTTGCATTAATATTGCCCATTTTGTTGATTATTGCCATTATTCATTCAACTGAATGACTTGATTATTATTAATTGCCAATTTTTGAGATTATTGTCCATTCTTGATAATTTGCTGCATTTTTGTCAATTTTTGCCAAGATTTTGATATATTTTGTCCTATTTTCCTATTAATTGTTCAATTACCCTATATTTTGTCCAATTTTGATGTAATTGATCCTGTTTACCTTGCATAAATTATTTTTGCCTGATAAATGTCCATTTTTGCTATTTTTTGAGATAGTTGAAATTTTTGCTCCGATAGTGATATTGCCATTTTTGCCATATATTTTTCATATACAATGCCTATTATCCATTTTTATATGCCAACCCAGATTTTGACATCCAATTTTGCCATGTTTGTCCTTATTGCATACCAACATTTTAAAATGTTTCAATTTAAATTTTGCATTTATGTTAATGTTGTAATAAATGTAAACAACACTCATTTAAAGGTGAGATCAAGCTCATAGGAAGTAAACTACTACTTCAGGGCATTTGTTACATGTATTTATATGCCAATATTTAACATTTTCCTATGTTCTGTAACATTTTTGAGTACAGCTATTCCACAATTTTTGCCATATTAAAGAGGGAGTAGGTGTGGAAGATATTAAAAGACAAATTAAATCAGACTAATGTTCTGCATGAACTATAAGGACTGTAAATAGAATGTGAATGCCGATTCACCTTACCACATGTCCAAACACATGCAAACAATACATAGTCTATAATGTCTATATTACCAGTGAGTTGCAACAGCAACTGTTATGTTATTTATGGTCTATCAAATATGAATGCACCCAAACAGTACATAATACATCAGTATTTGGAATCAAAAAGTTTGAATAACCAAACTAATCCTTATGCTCAGCAATTTGAATCAAAAAGTTTGAATAACCAAACTAATCTCTATGCTCAACAATTGGAATCAAAAAGTTTGAACAACCAAACTATATATAAACATCTCTATACCCAGCAATTGGAATCAAAAAGTTTGAATAACCAAACTAAACATCCCTATGCTCAGAAATTGGAATCAAAAAGTTTGAACAACCAAACTACATGTATATATAAACATCTATACTCAGCAATTGGAATCAAAAAGTTTGAATAACCAAACTAAACATCTCTATGCTCAGCAATGTGTTCAATGTGAAACTATTGGTGCAAATCCCACACAGGTGAATAGTTTCAATAACCATACTTTTAAATTACAAACATACTCACAATCCAGTGCATCAAGTAATACGATTCTTAATGTCACATATTACAATTCGTTGATGCCAAAGTCATCTACTGAAATTCATAATCAAAATGTGTTAGCATTATGTGGCACTTCTGTTCTTCAGAGCAGTCACCATGAACTTAACACTGAAAATAACATTTCACAAACAAATGCTTTACCAAAAGAGCCACAAATGGTGATTTCGCCTACCTGGTCTCAACCTAATTATTTAGCTTTGAATGAAACTTTGGATAATAAAGTTCAAAATATCATCCAGCCTGTATCAGTTATACAAACCTCATCTCTATCAGATACACCCGCTGAAAGCATAAATAATTATCAATCATTTATTCCAAATCAGCAGACATCATCTGAAATGAAGATGAATGACATATCTATGACATTAAGTGCTAACCATCATTCCATTCAAAAAGCACCTATATTGACTTCAAAATCCCAAAATCACAGAAAAAACCTGTGATCCATGTAGGTAATCCATATGTTTACAAATCAAGCAGTATAAAATGTAAACAACCATATGATCCTATACCACAAACACTGCATTACAATGACAAAGAAGATTGGCTAACATATCAAATAAGATTCTGTCAGTTTGCCAATCAGGAAAACCTAAGTGAAATTGAGAGAATTGCCACTCTTCAACAATGTTTGTCTGAATATGCTCTCAAAATATTTAAGACATGTTCCATGAAAAATCCAATCATGACATCAACAGCTATTATGTATGAACTGGAACACATGATGCAAAAGTCTGAAAATACTCGGACAGAATTGGATGATGAAACAAAACCCCAAATTCTAGGAAATAAACCCCGACAATTTCCAATTGATTGGGTAGTAAATGATAACTCTAAAGGTACCCTTGGTGAAATCCCAATTATTGACACAAAAAGCGGAGAGCCACTGATCAAGTATTCTCCACAACATACAAATAAAGGTAGCTTAACTGATTTATACTCAATAAGCGGAGATAATCCAACCAGAAATTATCCACAGCATGTAAATTCAGAAAGCTTCAATGAGTCATGTGTTTCCCATCAAAAGTAAGATAACAGTGATAATGCAATATCTGACAAACTCTGTTCATATTCAGAATGTTCAGAAATAGGGGAATCTTTTGATATTTTAACTGATGTGTCAGAAACAATCCTCAATGAAAATATTGAGGAAATCGAAATCATATATCCAACTAAAAGTGGTAAAAATGGTGCTCATGAAAATAAATGTGATAAAATAAGTCTGAAAGAACCAGACATAACCAAACCAGACAATGACAGAAATGATCTGGAGCAAATATGTGAAATATTCCACAATAATAGAATAAGTGGAATGATCCAAAATAAAGCCCACACAAATGAAATGAGTCATGGCTACCTGTCAGATGTGGAAACTATAAATTCAGAAGGTAGATGCCTGTCATTTGAAATCCCAAACTTTACTGAAACATTAGGTCATGGTACCAGTAACGTCCCCCAAATTGACAAATATCTACCAATGTATAAATCAGAAGCTCAAAGTTTTGTTAATAGTTTCACAAACAAGAAATCTGACAAATTGCCATTGTATGACAGTTCAAATGAAAAGATCAGTCAATTTGCTGATCAGCATGATGATACATCCAAATGTGATAAATGGATGTTCGCTTTAAATTGGAGGAAAAAATAGAGTCAATTAAAGACTGACCAAGTCGGTCGACAATGACTGGAATCCTCATTTCAGATTAAACCAAAAGTGAATAAAATTCAGATCCATTCACATTAAACAAGTGATGAAGCCCATCACATTGTGACCCATGTTATATTAAAACCAAAGAGATGAAAGAATTTAGTATGGCTACCAATTTACCATATTCAAGTTAACTCATCTCACCACACAGTGATAACATATATATGTGTTATCCATTTCAGTATGAATGGAGGTTCCCTTTAAATTGGAGAAGAAAAACAATTGTCACTGACGTAGAAGGCTTGGTCACCAATCCAGCACTGGTACATTAGTTGATTTGAAAGACTTGAATCGCCAAGTCTGGATCAACAAAATCATGTTGATTGCACAATAATTTGCACAATGATCCTTCTAATGAAATAGGTTCAGATAACTGAACCAGCATTAAAGGGTGTATGTACAAAAAGTTCAATCACTAAATCGCCAATAAAAAATTGTGAATTCTATTATTAGGTATATATTATTCCAAAATACTCACTTATGGGGACGATTAAAATGAAAGTAAATGTCTGTCCAGACGACACTTTCAAAATATGTGAAGAATATACATAGTGCCAATTTGTAGGAGTAATCCAAACACACATGAACATGTATTTTGTACCTGGATATGTAAATTTAACCTGAGAGAGCGGTATAAGCCCATACAAAATATTTCCATAAAATGACTTCAAAAACCAAGTCACCTTTGCCAGTTGTATACCGGTACACTTAATGTTTGAAATACCAAACCAGATGGTACATACTCTAGAAAGTTTTGAAATTCCAAACTAAGTGCCAGTTGAATACATGCCGGTAGTTTATCTAAGATCCAGTATATATAAGGTTTGAAACACCAAATCAATTTATACTGCGTTAAAAGGTTTGAAAGACCAAACCAATTCAAGCTACATAAAGTATAAAGACTCAAAAGGTTTGAAACACCAAACCAATTTATACAGTGTCAAAAGGTTTGAAACACCAAACCAATTTATACAGTGTCAAAAGGTTTGAAACACCAAACCAAACTGTATAAAATTTAAGGATTGAAATACCCAAGCCAGTATCTCTCTTAAATCTTGAATAAATTATAAATTCAAAAAGCAATAGTCAGAGAGCGGTAACCTGGTTATAGTACTGAAGAACTAATCACTGGTTCAAACTATGATCGGAAAACCCGGTAACCCTATTTTTGCGACGTCAGGGTTTTGGCTCCTATAGTCATAGTACACTCCACCTATTTTGGCAAGCAAGGTGTTTTCATTCTTTTCAAAATAAAACTGGGTGGTGTGTAGTGAATTTGGGTATTGTAATTTTACGTCGTGGACTATAAAATAAACACCGTTTGACCTGGTCTGAAGGCGGTCAAAGTGCGTCACATTTGACCCCAGTAAACAACCGTGGGACAGCCAATCATTGCATCTGGAACGTGTACGATTCGGCCAATTCCGGGAAACATCACGGAGGATCCCCGATGATGACAGATACACTCGAACCACGACAAAGAACAGTTGAACTGAAACTCTATAAACACTGATTGATGATGATACGTTTTAAATGATGTACACATGTTCCTGATAATGTATTTGTGCGAGTACATAAAGATTGTTCTATAATATTCATTGTAGTAGATAAAACCCATTCCTAAAATACTACATATTCTCATTTGTATTCATGTGGACAGCATCAATCGAATCGGTAAACGTGTTGTTTAGGTCACGTGGTACCAACATTTTAGCAGAACATCATGTTTTCCACCGGAATATATACTCCCAGAACGCATCCTATTTCCCATACTTTTAACCGTAAAATAGGATGTGTTCCGGTAGTATATATATACGACAGAAAACTGTTTTTCTGCTAAAATAACACCACATGCTGGTGTCACGTGACCTACAAAACACACTTTTACCGATTCAAAATGTGTTGTGCGCATGAATACACATGAACGGTCATAGGTTCTGTTCTGGTAGTATGCCGCTTCTTGTTTGCTTTCGATTTATTAATAATGAGACAGTTTTACCAGGTATCGTGTTGTTGGCGCCAGGATATTCGAAAAATCACATTGTATAAAGAGCGTTTTTACATCATTACCATTATTTTTCATGTTTTATTTCCTGATAAATTATTATGGAATGTTAACGTATTTGATGTCGAATTAGATGAGGCATCTTTAAATCAAGAAAGAAAAAAAAATAAACAAACACAATTGGATAGTAATATATTGCTCACATATACAGTGTCTGAATCCATGGCGCAACGACACACTTCGGAAGAAACGTCCCTCAACTGGCGAGTCCTAATTCGAATTAAATAATAATTGAAATGTGTTGCTTTTCGGCGTGGACAACACGGACATCACAAACTGTCCGTGCTGAACTGTGGCCGTGTACTCAGGTAATCAAGGCAGAGATGTGGGTCAGACAAAATGGATAGTTGGCTCCAATGACAATTCAATGAGTGGGTTTTAAGTCAGATAATAATCTCAGCGTCGGGAATTCGGTAAAGAATAGACTCGGGCAAGCCCTCGTCTATTCTTTTACCGAATTCCCTCTGCTTCGAACATTATCCTTTACATACTACTGATTAGTTCCAGGCTTCCGGTGCACTGATCACCACAGGTCCCATGAAAAAACCCGACCCAGCCCATGCAACAACACTCAAACATAAATTATATGATTAAGTATTATTGTGGCGGGACCAATCTCGCTCCGGTGACCTGTGGAACTGATACAATCAAGACTGCTTTCACCACTCCCCGTATCACGAGTCGTGTACACAAGGAGGAATGCCGTAATCATGTTGTCAAACACAATTTTGAATAGCCACCTTGTGTTAGCAGTCGGCGGATTTTGTTTTGAATTTGCCCCCTTGATTGCACATCTAGGAGCATCACAGGCTGGTCTGTAGACTATATTTATCTGGCCCATGCATCTAGTCATACATTTAGTCTCCATATCCCCTGGTTGGTCCATATGCAGTCATTGCATCAAACTCAGCATACATTGAAACATGCTTTTATATGGCACACACCAGGATACGTGCATAAGTATGACAACGGTATATAGACCTGACTGGCGGAGGTATGTGCCACCCGGCCAGAAAGGGAAGAAATTGCGACTTGTATTTCCTGATATGTATTCACTTAGAAAATTGAAGGTGATCAGCGAGCTGCTGGAGTATATAGATTTAACACCATATCAACCATTGTTCATCTCCAAATTTTCCAAAAAACATTTTAATTCTCAAAACAATTCATATAAATTGACAAAATATGTTTAGAAATATATGTCAATCATAATAAGATTAGCCCAGATCAGTTAAGTTTAGTTAAGAAAACATATATTATATTCTAAAAAATCCTTATTTTTCGCAGATTCAAATACAATTCAAATGTTCGCCCAAACATATCATGCTACAACTGGGTCTATGCCTTTGCATTCAAAAACTGACACAAGGAATATGCTATTACATCAACTAAATCTCAATTTGCAAGTTTTAATTGTTTATTGGAGATATCTGATGATGTTTCCCCTACCCCCAAATTCCTGATTTTAGAGTATTTTAAAACAATTACCAAAAACGTATAGTGCAGCGGCCAAATAGAAAAATAGCTCTAGTTTTCGAGATATCCTATCCACGGTAGAACAAATTGAGGAAAATTGAGGAAAATTTTCATTTGGCTAAACTTTTGGCCACAATATTTGTTCGGTCCAGTGCGAACACTGCAAACAATGTTATCCAATCAAGTAGAGACATGGTATGAAGTAGTAATTTCACAGTATTGGCAAGTAGGTTAGGACTTAGCCACAGGGATCACCTTACAAAAGTCGTTAATGTCTGGAAAAAGTCACTAAGTGAGTTGGTCGATTTGACAATAGCCACCACCATTTTGGGGGTTGGCCGCTGCACTAGTATGTTTCTGGAGAAATCGACCTATGAGAGATTGTGTATTCCTCCATTCAAAGGAGACGTTGTATACAACAATACATACAATTACATAATACAGAGACAATAAGATGGGTTGCTATTCAGGATAAGATGATGTACATGTGTGTCATACCAATAACAATAATGCTGTTTCTCACTCCACGTGTGATGGTACACACACGAGGACTAAATGGTGCACAAAATAGATATGAACAAAAAACGTTCAATAAAGAGTTCACTCTCGTTTATGGTTAAGGAATACGACACACTCATCGACTGACAGCCAACATTAATGAATACATCAAGTAGTCTTTTGACGATATGCGATCCAAAATTAGGAACGTCGATAAATCGAAGATATTGATTATTCGATACCAGAAGTGTTTTTGAGATCAGTGATATGCGGAGAGAAGCAGTATAAGAACACATGATCTACTTGGTTGTGGTACAATTGCCCGCAATGTTTGCAAAGAGAGTTGTCATATGTCGTCCTGTTGAGGATGTTAGCCATTCGAACAGATATTGTCAGATATTTAAGATTGGCCCAACATAACTCCGACCCACTCCAGGAGGATGCGTGACGAGGCTTCATATCCCGAAATAAATCTGGAGCAGCTATATTATCCACTTGAATGTTTTCTGACGAGGACGTCATATATTGTTTCACTGTAGCCTTATATTGTGATTGGTTGGGAAAGAAGCCCGTTTCTGCAAATGTGGTCAGGGTACTCATACAAGTTATGTTTCCGCAGAATGGGTATAATATCTCCCAGAAATACAAAAGGAGGCGATTATACAGTAAGTTCCCGTGAATATAGAACCGAAAAAATCGAAGAGCTTCTCGATGGGTGCATGGCTTATTTTACTCTCATGTGAGCCGCTCACGTACGAGAAGTCCAACAACTGTGAGTTTCATCTCAGTAGAACTATTGTAGAAAATGCAAACTTTTGACACATGTCTAATTTGTTTGAAAAATATTAATGTTTAGAGTTTTTCTTTAATAGTAAATTCCTTTTAGAATAAACATTGTGCAGCCGACAGTTAATAATAGAAGAACTGAAAGTTGATCATAATAAATAAAGTCTTTTCAGTCAAAAATTGTGGCCAACAAATTCCAAAATGGCTACCAATATGGTGGCCAAAATGAATAAAAATTGTGAATAGTTGTTGTAGCTCGACTAAGTGTCATCTCTGTCATCTTAATCATTACTATAGAACATTATCTTAGTATGTGAATATGTATATATGTGCAAAATTTCATACTTTAGTCATACAGTGAAAATTGTTGTTACTTATCTATTTCACTATTTAGTCAATATCGGAATTTAAAGGGTTAATAAAACCGGCGGTGGGTGACACAGCAAATACACGTTCGCATCCTATACTTAGTATGTATCCCACTACCATACATCATCATATGGTGTTGTCCATGGGCCCATGTGGCTGTCTGAGCTTGTCCTGGCTCTCTTGTGTTCTTCTGGTGCATATCGTCATTTAAGGGGTTAATGAAGCCGGCCGTAAACGAGGTGGCGAATCAATCTTCACAATATACCTTTAGTAAGTGCCTCGCTACCATTAGTCTTCGATATATAATCTGATCGGGTCCATGTATTTTAGTCAATATCGGCATTTAAAGGTTTAATAAACACGCCGGTGGACGACACAGCAAGTCAGTTTTCATAATCTATGCTTATTTTGTATCATACTACCATAAGCCATCACATTATATTGTCGGCGGGCCCACCGGTGATTTCGATATTTTTTTTTAATTCATGTTTGTGTAACAAACATTTAGTGGCATTTTACTCGAAATTGCACAATACCATACAACATTTTACCAGAATATATTGTTTATAACATACCAAATTAAAGGCATAGCATCATTACTCGTGTTATATAACATATAGTTGTGTGTCCGTCTGTACCAATTTTTGACAGTGTCTCCAGTAAACCCACATATGACCACATAAGTAGACTTGGCTAAGCTATGTCTGGATAAGACACGTACTGTGTCACAATTGGGACCGACAATATCGCAATTGTCAATGTTCGTTAACGGGAGACACAAAGCTAGATATATAGGCTGTATGTTATGGTTCAATGTGCCTAAATATGTTTTCTGATCACAATATCGATCAGAAAAGTATGTTACGTACGTGAAGTACCACATTAAGAGAGATGACATGAGATGTCGATTTTGATTGTATATTTCAGTTTCCTATCGCTTAAAGGCACGGTTCGTTGCAGAAATAGTTTTATATTTGTTCAAATCGCCATTAACAGACGGAACACAAAAATATATGTAGTTTTGTTCATATGCCAAACATAATCAGCGTGTAAATAGTATATTGTCGTCAAGACGTACGATGGTGTACGTAAACAAGAGACTGCTCGTGTTACAGAAGTTTTGCTTCTGTTTACATAACACAGCGCAATTCTATTGGTTAATTACACACAAATGATATAAACGCTCTTTATTATTTCCATATCAGGAAAAAAGTAACAAATTACGCTCTTTTTATTTACCATATCCGGATATAAACAAAAGCCAGGTTATGTAACGTTTTTTGCTTTTGTTTACACAACAAAGGGGGAAAATTTACATTAACATAATGTTTATGCCATATTTCTGATTGGTATAAGAACAAGGTATGTCTATATTTTACTATTCTTTCTGTTTAGTAAAATATAGACATCTTTAAGTCCATAAATTACTTCACCGAGAACGACCAGTGACGCCCCGAGGTTTTATATTTTGCATTAAGTTTAATTGTACGTATTATTTGAAATGCTTATGATACTTATATTGAAAAGATTGAGTCTCATCTCTTGAGTGACCGGAAACCTTGAGACGTAATGTTACATGTGTTTATGTAGACCAGAACTCTTCAATTGCGTTACATGCTTTTCGGTGATCTACAACATTTACATCTATAGTAATGTCATAATATATTTAAAAATAGATCTCAAATATAAATAAAGATTTCAGCACGGTATCTATTGATTCAACATAGTTGAATTGGGAGAAGGATAACAATATAATTTACCATCGTTTTCTGCTTTGTTCTCTTAAACAAATTATACAAAATAAAATATGAAATGTAAACTGGACAAATATGCACATGGCAAATGATATTTGCCTGTTTTTAGTAAACAATTAACAATTATAAACAGAATATGTTTTTAGGAATGCACGGAATTCCATAAAAGGTAATATTCAGAACAGCTAAAATTGTGTGAATAGCCGACCATTATATATAACTGCATCATTATACATTACAGCTTTTCTAAAAAGGCACGCCTTTATAACAAGGCATTCATTGATAGCACACGCAGGGTTAAACAGGGGATGTTAGAAAAGCCAATGTGTGTAAAATCACACTCTTTTAACTATCCACTTTTTAAATTCAGTTTAGCTTTTCTAAATTCGGGATTATAAACAGAATATGTTTTTAGGAATGCACGGAATTCCATAAAAGGTAATATTCAGAAAAGCTAAAATTGTGTGAATAGCCGAGCATTATATATAACTGCATCATTATACATTACAGCTTTTCTAAAAAGGCACGCCTTTATAACAAGGCATTCATTGATAGCACCCGCAGGGTTAAACAGGGGATGTTAGAAAAGCCAATGTGTGTAAAATAACACTCTTTTAACTATCCACTTTTAAAATTCAGTTTAGCTTTTCTAAATTCCGGATTATAAACAGAATATGTTTTTAGGAATGCACGGAATTCCATAAAAGGTAATCTTCAGAAAAGCCGAGCATTTATAACAAGGCATTCATTGATAGCACACGCAGGGTTAAACAGGGGACGTTAGAAAAGACAATGTGTGTAAAATAACACTCTTTTAACTATCCACTTTTTAAATTCAGTTTAGCTTTTCTAAATTCCGGATTATAAACAGAATATGTTTTTAGGAATGCACGGAATTCCATAGAAGGTAATCTTCAGAAAAGCTAAAATTGTGTGAATAGCCGAGCATTATATATAACTCGATCATAGCATTACAGCTTTTCTAAAAAGGCACGCCTTTATAATAAGGCATTCATTGATAGCACACGCATGTTTATCAAAATAGGATGCGAGCTTCTTCACCTAGTTATTAAATATCTCTATATATTTTCCGTATGCACATGAAACCAAGCATTAATTCATAATACACGAACTGTCAACTAGGGTGTGGGGTAACATTATAGGAATTCTCGCTCAATAGGTGCTGTTCCTGTAGTATATATATAGCGAAAGGATAGATATACTGTCTATATATGACTTTTAATTCAATATAAATTATGTTAATAATAGCAATAAAGTCACTATTTCGACGTCCTTCGCTATATATATACTACCTGAACAGCACCTATTTCCCATTCTTTTAACCAGAAAATAGGTGCTGTTCCGGTAGTATATATATAGCGAAGGACGTCGATATAGTGAGTTTATTGCTATTTTATTTACATCATTTATCTTGAATTAAAAGTCATTTGCAGCATATATAGACAGTATATCTATCCTTTCGCTCTATATATACTACCGGAACAGCACCTATTTCCCATACTTTTAACCAGAAAATAGGTGCTGTTCCGGTAGTATATATAGAGCGACGGGATATAAATATTGTCAATGTATATGCTGTATGTATATCTTAAATCAATCTAAATGATATAACAGCACCTATTTGCCATACTTTTAACCAAAAAATAGGTTCTGATCCGGTAGTATATATATATATATAAATAATTAATAAAATACAACCCTAAATCCTGCCGAGTAAAGGATTTTTTTGGGGTGAGATATCGTAACAGGGGCATGGATATTTTAGGGGGTTATACGTAAAGACAAACATATCAAATAATTAGGTGATGAGCGAGAATTCCTATTCTGTCAACCCCCCCCCCCTGTTTGACACTTCGTGCATTATGAATTAATGCGTGGTTTAATATACATACAGATCATATATAGAGATATCAATAAATAGGTGATGAGGCCCGCATCCTACATATTTATAAATTGCGATTAATTGCATTTGTGTGGGAATAACATCATGTGGTATAGCAAAGTTGTACTGATATATATATATAAGACATACGTTTTGCACCTATTATTATTAAAAATAAATTAAAACAAATTAAAATTTGTTAATGGACTTGGATCATTATATCATACATATATATGTGTGCATGTGTGTAAATAATACGAAATATGCACTTAAAATTTGAAGTAAGTGATCGAGGGACGGAAGAAATCCATACAATAACAAATTGTTTATTTATTTTGCCTATACATGTAGCTAGTTAATCATTCTGGAATTTTGGAAAATATCAACCATAATATAAATATAATGAACAGCAACATACACAGTATGGCCCACTGACTGTAAAGTGTTTCGGCTATGACGTGATACAATATAGATGTCGGCGTTTTGAAGCGATTCTCCGTGATTCGCGGTGATTCCTAGTAGTGTTCACCGACAAGTCATTTGGACGTTTGTTTATTCAACTTAATCCGATCCACTCAAGTTCACCGTGGGTCACGGTGGAAAAAATCACTGCGAATCCCGGTGATTCACGGTGGACTCAGTGGGGTTCCCACAGTGTTGAGTGTTTTCCTTATACCACACTCTTTGTACTTCAGTCGGTGATTGGATCAAGTTTGTGACAGCAATTAGACATTGCTTAGAAGTTAACAACAACATTCAAGTGTCTCTTTTGATTGATTGATTGATTGACTGATTAATTCGAAATACACATGATCACAGTCTACACTAGCGGCATGGCCACGTGGGCATTCTTATTGTCGTCATATCTCAAAACCGAATTCAAATGGTGAAACGAAAAAGTGAAATAGAATAACAATTATATGCATGAATACAATATACAATATGGAATTATCGGAATGGTGTATTCAAATCAATTACACGATGTACATTTACAATGTTATGTGTAATGACTGTCAATGTATATCACTGTACCTCGGGTGTAGAGAGATTATGGTAGAAATTAATTTACCCTATTTATAGAGTATACGTGAAGATGTGTGTTCTAGTTAATTAGCATCAAGCATTCAAAATGGCCGAGACAATCGCAAAAACGACCAGAAACGAGGACAAATGTAATAAATATGTTGGGATGTAAGATTTTATGATTCTCGTTTATAAATATAATTCACAACGAGTCGTATGCAATAATATCTTATATCCCAAAATAACGAGTTGAAGATATGGTTTATATCACATGACAAAACAACTAGAGCTCCATGCCTTCTTAAAGAATCAAACTCCTTAATACAAACTTTAAAATGCACATATTTACATTGTTGGCTGAGACGCTTTACAATCGCATACGACCGTATTGCGGGCTCTAGCTGCTGACGGAAAATATAGACCTCAAATTTGCACCCAGTTTGTGTGTCTATTTTCGTTAGTGCAACGAACTTTACGGAACAAAGAAACCATAGTGCATTGTCTGTTGTTTTCATGTGCGACATTGCGAAATAGTATTAATCTGCCTGAATATTTTTGTTGGCGCGATGCCAAGTTGGCGGGAAGCACGCGCTTATGCGTAACTTGTGAGTGACAAAGGAATATCTAATGGCCTTTTAATGATATAATAGAGGTTTCATGTGATATAATAGGATATGACAGATTACATCATATTTTGGTAGCTACGGACATGATATACTATATTTCAAATAAGCTGATGCCTCTTTTGTGTCCAAACTCAGTTTTTTGCTCTAACATTCTGACAAAGTTGTCAGTGGAGGGAATATCTTCTATTTCTATATTTGCGGATGTCTGTCTGTATGTATGTCTGTGTTCTATATAAATTCACAGGGGACCATTTATATGACACCAAAGGGGTCTACTAGGGGTAACTTTTTACGAGAAAGATAATGGTGAGGGTTAGGATTTTCTAAAGTGACGCCGTTGTTGTCAGGGGCAGAAAATGGGGAGAGGCAGAAAATGTTTTTGTCGCCGATTGCCACGAAACTTATATATAATCATCCCCATGATATAAGGAATATGACGGTGTGGTTTAAATATGTCAAGAGTGGCGCCATACGAGTCAGTGATGCACGGAAGGGGAGAGGGGCACCGAAAGTGATACACTAAGTTTAGCGCCGAGGGACCATCTAGATGGCACCAAACGGTCTACTAGGGGTAACTTTTTACGAGAAAGATAATGGTGCGAGTTAGAATTTTCTAAAGCGACGCCGTTGTCAGGGGAAACAAATTGGGAGGGGTAGAAAAAATGTTTTCCGCCGATTGCCACGAAACTTACATATAATCATTCCCATGATATGAGGAACCTAATGGTGTTGTTTAACTATGTCAAACGTGGCGCCATTCGCGGCAGGGATGCACGGAAGGGGAGATGGGCACCACAATTGATAAAACTAATTTTAGCGCCGATTTCCACCAAATTGATATATATTCTTCTCCATGATACAATGAATCTAGTTGTGCGATTTAAAGACTCCAAATTGCTGTCGTTTGGTTGAAAGATTGTGGGAGGGGCACTCAATTTGATAAGAATAGGTTTAGTCGCCGATTGCCACCACACTTATATAATATCATCCCCATGGTATGCGGAGTCTAATTGTGTGGCTTAAATATGTCAAATGTGGCGTCATTCGAGTCAGGGTTGAGCTGAAAGGCAGAGGGGCACCAAAATATCCAACAAAGTGATATTCTTATCCATAATACGAGTAGTCTGGCCGTATGATTTAAAGACGCCATGTTGGTGCTGTTTGTGTGAGAGATGGGGGTTAATGGGCACTAAATTTGATCAAATTGTTTTACCAAACTTATCAATAATCATCTCCATGATATCAGGAGTCTAATTGTGTGGTTTAAGAACGTCACAAGCTGTTACAAGTGGGGCCATTCGAGTCAGGATGCATAGAAGGCGAGAGGAACACACACAAAAAAAGATATTTAGCTCTGATTTCCACCAGATTGATACATATTCTCCGTGATACGAGAAATCTAATTATGTGGTTTAGATACGCCAAATTGGTGCCGTTTGGATGAGAGATATCGGGGGCTTAAATGTGATACGAATTTGTATACTCGCCAATTTTATACAAAAACTTATAAAAAATCATCCACACGGTATGAGGAGTCTAATGGGTGGTTTAAAGCTGTCAAAAGTGGCGTCATTCGACTCAGGGGTGCACTGAAAGGGAGAGGGGCGCCAGAATTGATACACAATAATTTTAGCGCCAATTTCCACCAAACTGATTCTTATCCATGATACGGGAATTAATCATGTGATTTAAAAACGCTATATTGGTGATGTGTGTGTGAGGTGTGAGGTGGACACTAAGTTTGATAAAAACAAACTGTTAATCGCCGATTAGCACCAAACTTATTTATTAAAAATATTTATCTCCATGATATCAGGAGTCTAATTGTGTGATTTAAAGATGTCAACAGTGGTTCCATTCGAGACAGAGGTCCACAGAGGGCGAGAGATACACAAAAATGGATAAACAATATGTTTAGCGTCGATTTCCACCAGCATGATACATATACTTCTCCTTGGTACGAGGAATCTATAATCGTGTAATTTAAATACGCCAAATTGGTGCCTTTTGTGTGAGAGATATGGGGCCCTAAATTTTATACAAATTTGTGTACTCGCCAATTTTCAACAATAATGATGTCAAATGTGGCGCCGCTTGAGTCCGAAATAGGAACAGGCGGGTCACCAAACTGATAGAAATATGTTTAGTGCAATTAACATCAAATTCATACACTTTCATCTCAAATGATACGAGGAATCAAATCGTGCGTGTTAAAAACGTCACATTGGTGCCTAGATATATTTGCAAATATTGTCTGTCTGTATATGTGTTCTATATATAGCTTCACGGGGTACAATCCAGATGGAACCAATGCGTTCTAGCAGTGGTAACTTTTTACGAGGAAGATAATGGTGCATGTTAAAATATTAGAATAGCTCATGTTAATATTATACCATAATTGAGTCTGCCCCATTCAATATAATTTCCACAAAAAAGTTACAAGAGAAATGGACATGTATAGAAGCATGTTCAACAATGGTGTTCACAGTGTGCCATCAAATATAATTTCTTCTGAGATAAAAGAAAACGGAGTCAGTGGCACATGACTTTTCAGGATCCTCCAATACTGACAACTGATAAGGTTATATCTGCCCAATATACAGAGGATATCTTTCATGCTTTAGAACAGACTCATCGCCTAACATAAACAACTCAAAATCTTGCTCTGTGTCTGGCACGTGTAGCTGATATACGTGCATTGCAACATTTCTTTTAAACTGATAATAATTAGCCACTATATAGCAAAATGAACAGAGAAGCACCTGGATATTTCTTTAAAATATCTGTATCTTCATGGAGATATGATAACCAGGTGTCCTCAAAATCTTAGTCAAACCTACCAGATTGATTGATACATCGCTATGTAAAACCCAATTATCGGCTTTTATTTTAGCGAACTAATGTGTTTATGATGTTCACGTTATAACGTCTGAAGTATACGCAGTTGTAAATAAGTAAATAGATATTTATTGATGGGACTGATTAATCGCGATAAACACAATGACAATCGCTCCGATCCGACAAGGTGAGCTACTACTTATATTCCGTGTGTAAGAATCATCTTTTGTGATGCTATTTGGATATATAATTTATGAGAATATGTGTAACGCTTTGAGCAAGAGTATCCTCTATTCCCACCATATATCCACAATATGCAGAGGGTTTCCCATCACTTTAACCTGGGCAACGCCGGGTTACCCTGCTATAGTACTATATATATAATATGTCTGTACTGGTGTATTCCACGAATCTCCGACTAGCAACGTTTGCCAGCATGTTATAGAAAACTACTGAGGATTTCGAAAACATACGGTATCAACTTGTTTTAAAAACGGTATCAACTTGTTTAAAAAAATAAACGTGCATATGATCGAAATGCTTAGCTTTGTGTCATGTCCTCATATATCATGTTTTTGTGCGTTTTCGCTCGTGTTGGCCATGTTGCACGCGTGGTAATCATTCACCAACATCGACACCATTATTATGCTGTACGTGGAGTCGACGTGGTGCTTCAGGTGTGCATACTAATGTACATGTATGTCAATTTACGTAAATGTTAGCGATTTCTTACAATTCAGGGAGGCCCTTTTGGTATTTATTTAGCCAAGTGAACTATATAAACTCAGTTTTGCCACATATGTTTAAAGATGTAGTCTATCTCTGGCATTGTAAACATCAAGCGCATTTATCCCACAGTTGTGCAGACAGCTGGAAAACAGCTAGAAAACAATTATGACTTTGGCACGTTTCAGAGAAAGTATTTCGTATATTTATCGACGCATATTATTCCTTTAACCCGTTGGCCATATAGAGCGTAAAGTAACACTTACATGTATTGACAGGCGGCGACACAGATGCGGTTAATCGCAGAACGAAGAAGACAAGCGCTGTGTACAACAAATTGTCCATTTTGTTAGAAGCAGGTGTGTAGAAACTTTAAAAAATGAACTTAGAATAATGTTATGCACTTCGTGATAGTCGCGTTTACAACCGGGAAGTAAAAACCATCGAGTTTTAACTCACAAATAAACTGTGTAAATAATAGTGAAAGAGACGAACAGGCCATTCATTTCACAATATTGGCCTACCGATATTCATGCCCTTTTATTATGTACAATACCCATTACTAGACTACTGGGTAGGCGGTTGTATCAAAGCAATTGCACGTATGGTAAGTTGTATATGCACGTAGCGAACATACCGTTCTAAGCCACTCAGTGATAACAGAGGTGGTTCGATCACCGATAAGCCCTGATTGGTGTTCCATCCAAATGGAAGTTAGCCGTCAATTTATTCCGGCTGATACAGTTTCTCTGATACTCACCAGCGGTGTGTCGATTCTACATGTAACACCTAGTGTGCATAGTCCAATTAAACGGACATTTGAACATCCAAGTTACATAAATCTACGTAATTTGGAACGAGGGACAATATAGGTCCACATATATATAGACACACGTGCGCAAACATGCAATATAGAATTATTAAAAAAATTTGAAAAGTCTTGTCTTAATCATAAAATGTTATTGCTGTTATATGCACGTAGCGAACCATACCGTTCTAAGCCAGTTAGCAATAACAGAGGTGAACATTCGATCATCGATAAGCTCTGATTAGTATTCCATTCAATGGAAGTTTGCCATCAAGTTATTCCGGGTGAAACAGTTTATCTGCTCCTCGCCAACAGTGTGTCGATTTTAATCATCCAAGTTACATAAATCTACGTAATTTGGAACGAGGGTCCACATATAGGCACACGCGCGCAAACAATAAACATTTATAAAATAATCTGAAAAGTCTTGTCAAAATCACAAACTGTTATCGCTGTTTTTGAAAACGAAAGAGCATTAATTCTCTAACTTATTAACGCTCTTTAGTTTTATCATAACAATAATAGACTAACACGAAACGCTATTTATGGTTCCAGGCTGAAGAAAAATCGGTTCCCACATTTGTAAAGTCTACGACTTGAATAACTACCTTCATATTGGCACTGTATGTCACATAAAGGCTCATACAAAATCACTTTGAACACAGTAATTGGATTCCAAACAAAATAACAGTCATTTGCACGCATGGCACATACAATCTTCCTGATATGGTAGAATTTTCTAAAGTGACGCCGTTGTTGTCAGGGGCAGAAAATGAGGAGTGGCAGAATTGTTTTTGTCGTCGATTGCCACGAAACTTACATATAATCATCACCATGATATGAAGAATCTAATGGTGTGGTCTAAATATGTCAAAAGTGGCGTTGCACTAGTCAGGGATGCACGGAAGGGGAGATGGGCACCAAAATTTATAACACTAATTTTAGCGCCGATTTCCACCAAATTGATATATATTCTTCTTCGTGATACAAGGAATCTAATTGTTGTCGTTTGGATGAGAGATTGGGGGGCGGGCACTAAATTTGATAAGAATGGGTTTTCCACCACACTTATACAAAATCATCCCCATGGTATGAGGAGTCTAATGGTGTGGCTTAAATCTGTCAAATGTGTCTCATTCGAGTCAGGGGTGCACTGAAAGGGAGAGGGCCACCAAAATTTATACACAATATTTTTAGCGCCAATTTCCACCAAATTGATACACGTTCTTATCCATGATACGAGGAATCTAATCGTGTTATTTAAAGACGCCATATTGGTGCTGTTTGTGTGATATATGGGGAGGAGAGGGGTGGGGTGGTCACCAAATTTGATAAAAAATAGTTTAGTCGCAGATTAACACCAAACTTATAAACAATCATCTCCATGATATCAGGTGTGTAATTGTGTGGTTTAAGGATGTCACAAGTGGGGCCATTCAAGGCAGTGGTGTATAGAGGTGAGAGGGACGCAACAAAATGATAACAGTATGTTTAGCGCCGATTTTCACCAGATTGAATCATATTCTCCGTGATACGAAGAATCTTATCGTGTGGTTTAGATACACCAAATTGGTGCCCTCTGGGTGAGAGATATCGTAACCTTAAGTTTGATACGAATTTGTATACTCGCCAAGTTTATATACAATCATCTCTAATCTCTAATGAGTCTAAGTGTGTGGTTTAACGGTGACAAATGTGGCGCCGCTTGAGTCCGAAATAGGGACGGGAAGGTCACCAAAGCTGATAAAAAATATTTTAGTACAAATTACCATCAAATTCAGACACGTTCTTCTCAAATGATACGAGAAATCAAATTGTGCTGTCTGTCTTTCTGTCTGTCTGTATGCGTTCTATATTTTTGAATTTTTGATTGTGAAATATACTCAACAATCACCGACAGACTAGTGGTCTATGTCCCATGTTCCTACATTGCCCGGATGGTCATGATTTAAATTGAGCATATGTTTCGATTCACTTTTTCACTATAGTATAATAGCGATAACGCAGAATCTCTTCAGGGAATTGCGTGTTAAATATCTTGGCATAATATATGCCTATTTTAAATGTGATTGGCCTGATATGTTGAGGCCGGTAGTGCCATTACTGTGGTAGTACCCAGTATGTACTAATTTTATATCTCAACGTATTATATGCCACTTTAATGAGCATTTCTGAGCACGGAATTTTAGTGATTCCATTGTGGTTCTTATTTTATTAGAGCAGTCGATTTGAACCAGCATAGTTAATGCCTATTTTATTTCGTTTTCGATGCAGAATTATTTTGCATTTGCATATTATATGCAACCTTATATAGATGTGCTTGACCTGTCTTTACAACAGCGCTTTCTAGGGCCGACACTTTACGTGTAGTTTTTAATTTTGTAAAGACAGGTCAAGCACATCTAGGTTGCATATAATATGCAAATGCAGAATAATTCTGCATCGAAAACGAAATAAAATAGGCATTAACTATGCTGGTTCAAATCGACTGCTCTAATAAAACAAGCACCACAATGGAATCACTAACATTCCGTGCTCAGAAATGCTCATTAAAGTGGCATATAATACGTTGAGATATAAAATTAGTACATACTGGGTACTACCACAGTAATGGCACTACCGGCCTCAACAAATCAGGCCAATCACATTTAAAATAGGCATATATATTATGCCAAGATATTTAACACGCAATTCCCTGAAGAGATTCTGCGTTATCGCTATTATACTATAGTGAAAAAGTGAATCGAAACATATGCTCAATTTAAATCATGACCATCCGGGCAATGTAGGAACATGGGACACAGACCACTAGTCTGTCGGTGATTGTTGAGTATATTTCACAATCAAAAATTAAAAACTATCACTTCACGGGATACAATCGAGATAACACCAATTGCCTCGTCTTCGTAAATCCCTGCGTTTATTTGTCGCAGCACCTCTGATTCGGTTGAGTCAGAGTTATTTTGATTTGTTTGATTTGTATTCTCTATATACACTGATTACATTTAATCTGAATTTCATATAATGATTAAGATCGGTAAAGAACTGGAATAATGAAATTGCTTCTATTCACCAATGCGTACTAAGATGGGTAACTTTTTACAAGGAAGCTAATGGTGCGGGTTAAAATTTTCTAAAGTGACGCTCTTGGTGTCAGGGGAAGAAAAGGGGGAGGTCGGCAAAATTAAACAAATATGGTGAAATAACTTTGTCGCCGATTTCCACCAAACGCATACATAATCACCTCCGCGATATGGCGCTGTTCGAGTCAGCGTTGCAGGGAGCATCAACAATTGATTTAATAAATTATTGTAGCGCAGATGTCCACCATATTTATGTAATATTCCGCTCTATGATACCGGGAATATAATCGTGTGATTTAAAAACTTGGCTGCTGTTTGAGTGAGAGACGGGGTGGTCATAAATATTCTAAGAATTTGTTTAGTTTCTGATTACCACCAAACTTATATATAATCATATCCAGTATACCATGCATCCATGAGTCTAATGGACGTGGTTTATATATGTCAAAAGTGGCACCGTTAAAGTGATGCACGAGGATGGCAGTTGCACCAAAGCTGATACAAATATATTTATCACTAATTTCCACCAAATTCATACACGTTCTTCTCTAATGATACGATGAATTAAATCACATTTGGTGTTGTTTGGATCACGGATGGCGAGAGTATATGCACTATCATTGATAAGGTTGCTATTCGCCGATATCCACCTATAAGTTATATATAGTCACCAGGCCATCTCCATATCATTTTAAGGAGTTTTGGGCGTTCAAATTTCACAATCTCGACAAATGGTGACCCAATTATGTCACTTGAAAAATTATATCTTCTCAACTGGCAATCAGGGCATTCATATAATGAGCTAGCAAAAAGAGACACATATCAGAAGCATTAAAATTATATTTATCATTCTAACTAAGAGATACATAGATTCTTGCAAACTGAGACACCTCGAACCGTCAGAGGATGCCATATATATTATAACACAATTAAGTCTTTTCCATTCAATACAGTTTCCACCAAAAAGTTATAATTTGTCAAGAGGTGTGGAAATGTATCGAAGCCTGTTAAACAAATAGTTGTCAAAGTGCGCAGTCAAATATATTTTCTTCTGATACAAAAGAAAACGCAGTCAGTAGCACATGCCTTTTCAGGATCCTCCAATACTGACATCTGACAAGTGTATATCTGCCCGATACAGCGGAATATTTAGAACAGACTCATCGACTGACAGAAACAACTCAAAATCTGGCTCTGTGGCTGGCACAGGTAGCTGATATACTGCGCAGCAACATTTCTTTTAAACTGAGAATATTTAGCCAATATATAGCACCATTAACAGAGGAGCACCAGGAAATTACTTTAAAACATGATAGCCAGGTGTCCACAAGAACTTAGTCCAACCCACTAGGTTGATTGACACATCTCTATATGTAAAACCCAATTGTCGTCTTTTATTTTTGCGAACTAATGTGTTTATGATGTTCATGTATCATATTGTAACGTCTGAAGTATACGCAGTTGTAAATAAATACTTCATTATTGGTGGAACGGATTAATCGCGATAAACAAAATGACAATCTACAAGGTGAGCCAATATACTTATATTCCACGACTGTGTAAGAATCATGTTTTGTGATGCTATTTGAATATACAATTTATGAGAATACGTGTAACGCTTTGATCAAGAGTATTCCCTATTCCCAACTAATATCCACAGCATGCAGAGGGTTTCACGTCACTTTAACATGGGCAACGCCGGGTAATCCTGCTAGTATTATATAATACAATTCCCTTATGATTAACAATTGACATGCAGTTTCCCTCAAAGTCCATAATCTATATCTGATCTTCAGTTGTTCGTGACTTGATTTACGTTGTTTTAAACATTTGATCATGATAGTAACCAAGATAACCATTATTCATGCCGCATATAATGCACATGATACAGACAAATGTTACTCTGTAGTAATACAAAACTTGTAGTTAAAATGCCTCAGTGTTATAGGGTATGTGACATGCCACGCCAGCCGTTGAGGTATGCCAATATCCCATAATATGTCAAATATAGCGAATTATCGAAATATGAAATACCACGAAAAAGCGAAATAGGAAAATACAGCGAAATAGGGGAATAAAAAATGCATCGAAATGACGAAATAGCGCGAATTATAGAAATAAGAAATTATTTTTATTAACTAAATAACGGAGATATTTGAAAAAGTTTTTTTGACGGAATAACGGAAATATTTGAAGAACTGTCTTAAAGAGCGTAACCCAAACCTCTATAAACCCACCCACCCTATAGAAGAATTTGACTTATATTTCACATTTCACCAGAGTTGATTTAATTTCTCATACAAATCGCCGTTATTTCGTAAAGTTACATTCTTTATAGAGTTATTACCCTTTGGCAATGTTAGGATTTTAGCTTTTCAAAAAGCATGTGGCATGCCTCAACGACTGGCGTGGCATGCCACATACCCTATAACACTGATAACTTTAAACTAATAGGTTTGTATTACTACAGAGTAACATTGGTTTGTATCAGGTGATATAATGCCGTTCTGAGTAGACAGTTATATATATATATATATATATATATATATATATATATATATATATATGCAGTCTTCCTTCTTACACAAAAATACCACGACTGCTCTGGTACTATTACAGGCATATCACAATGGCACACCAGGGTACTGTCCAATACCCTGTTTTCAATTAAATGGAGCATGGAACCATTATCATGAGATACAACTAACGACCACACATTTAATTAAATAATGTTTAATTGCCGAATCAGGTTATCCCTGCGTTGAGTGGTATTATGTGGATCACCAATATGCGCATGTATGGAATAGACTGTACTTCCTGAAATAGCTTCGCTGCGGTCTCCACTTTACCACTTTACATCGGCGTGATTTTACTGACTGAACAACCGTGCGGTCACATGTCAAACCAACCAACACCGGGATTGAGAACACCGGGATTGAGAACAAAATTATGATTCAAGGTAGTGTATAAGCAGACCGACCACACTGTATAATTATGTACTGTTTATATATATTGTGGAATCGTGGTAGATTCATTGTCTATTATAAAACGAAACACATGCGGTTTCAGTCAGCCGATCCACGTTAAACATTCTCGACATATTAATATCAATTGAATTTAGTAGGATTTATTAGCATATAACATCCTTATATAAGAGCAGGTTGTTGAGAATACACAATGAAAAACAATAAAATACAATGACTTCATGATAAAAACTAATGGGTGCAAACAATAATACAAGTGGCAATCCATATCTAATATAAACGACCAATGATTGTTTTGTTAATTGTTCGCAATTATGATAAGACTCACTGCACCAAATTGGGAATTTAATTCATTTAAAGTTCACGAATTTTCCATTAAATGTCTAGGGTTAAGGCAAATACGGATCACGTAAATTACCATACATTTGAAATATGGGGAATAACTCTACATCTTAGTCAGAATTATGTAGCATTCTGGGCGCGAAACGGAGGAAATATTTCTATGACTTAAAGCTATTTGCTATTATTCTATGGGCAACTTCCGAGACACATACGTTCCAAATGGTGATATGAAAGTAATCGGTGACTCGACAATTTAATGACCAATTAATCAGTGTAATCAACACCATGAATATCGTGTTTATGTGTCGTGCGTTTTCAAATAAAGTCGAACGAATTCCCGAGTTTCATATAGAAATATAAGCTTATCTTGGCGTCAGTGAATTCGTCAAGCCTTTTGTGGATCTGCATAATCTCGACGCCACGATATTTATGCACGACTCCATGGCAAGACTTAAAGATACGGGCGGTGTTGGCGGTGGATATTGATGTTAAAATATTCACCTCCGTCAAAAACCGCCACAAACAGAACTAGATGTTATTTGAGTGAAGTAGTCATTACCATATATTGGGCACTGAAAGTATGTCAACAGGTATCCCTAACCCTAAACCCCTTAACCCTAACCCCTAACCCTCTTAACCCTAACCCCTAACCCTAATCATAATTCCACAAAAAAAAAGTCGACAGGTATCCCTAACCCTAAACCCCGTAACCTTAATCCCTAACCCTACTCATAACTCCACAAAAAAGTCAGACAGACATCATAATCGCAGGTGCACAGATTCCCATGGTAATAAATATCAGTGCCAAGATTAAAAAACATTGACCTAAAAATGTAGAAATAAAAGCTCGGACAAAATTGTGCATGTTGCAAACAAAATGTATAAGTCGAAAAAGGGAGATAACTCCACCAAAAAATGTCGGACAGCCGTCATAATCGCAGGTGCACAGGTTCCCATGGTACTAAATATCTGTGCCAAGTTTGACCTAAAAATGTAGGAATAATAGCTCGGACAAAGTTATACATGTTGTGAAAATGTCGAAAAAGGGGGGATAACTCCTCCAAAAAATGTCCGACAGACGTCATAATCGCAGGTGCACAGGTTCCCATGGTGGTTGATATATGTGCCAAGTTTCACGGAAGTTGATAAAAAAACGACTGAGAAAAACTCCGGACAAATTTGTGTCCACGGACGGACAGACGGACATACGGACGGACAAGCTGAATGGGTGATGCCTGGTGTGAGTGATGCCTGGATATAACCTCGAGATGAGATGAAACTAGTGAAAGCATGAGGTGATGGGATGTGGTTGTCTCTTATATACTATTTGGGACGCATATTAGATGAGGCGTTTGGCAATACACATCGGGATTGGTTCCTTCGTTATGGTCATTTCCCTTGACCATATTTGGGAGCCATCTTCATTGTGTGTATATCTTCGCTGAGAGTAAGACGTGTGAGGTTTCGAGAACCGAACACGAATATCTGAGTTTGGGGTTTTATATATTGGGACATTCGTATAGTTTGAATCAAGTTGTGAGATTATAATGGGTAGTTATCTCACAACACCTAGAACCGTCAGAGGATGCCATATATATTATAACACAATTAAGTCTGTTCCATTCAATACAGTTTCCACAAAAAAGTTATAATTTGTCAAGAGGTATGGAAATGTATCGAAGCCTGTTAAACAAATAGTTGTCACAGTGCGCAGTCAAATATATTGTCTTCTGATACAAAAGAAAACGCAGTCAGTAGCACATGCCTTTTCAGGACCCTCCAATACTGACATCTGACAAGTGTATATCTGCCCGATACAGCGGAATTTTTAGAACAGACTCATCGACTGACAGAAACAACTCAAAATCTGGCTCTGTGGCTGGCACAGGTAGCTGATATACTGCGCAGCAACATTTCTTTTAAACTGAGAATATTTAGCCAATATATAGCACCATTAACAGAGGAGCACCAGGAAATTACTTTAAAACATGATAGCCAGGTGTCCCCAAGATCTTAGTCCAACCCACTAGGTTGGTTGATACATCTCTATATGTAAAACCCAATTGTCGTTATTTTTGCGAACTAATGTGTTTATGATGTCCATGTATCATATTTTAACGTCTGAATTATACGCAGTTGTAAATAAATACTTCATTATTGGTGGAACGGATTAATCGCGATAAACAAAATGACAATCTACAAGGTGAGCCAATATACTTATATTCCACGACTGTGTAAGAATCATGTTTTGTGATGCTATTTGAATATACAATTTATGAGAATACGTGTAACACTTTGATCAAGAGTATTCCCTATTCCCAACTAATATCCACAGCATGCAGAGGGTTTCGCGTCACTTTAACATGGGAAACGCCGGGTAATACTGCTAGTATTATATAATACAATTCCCTTATGATTAGCAATTGACATGCAGTTTCCCTCAAAGTCCATAATCTATATCTGATCTTCAGTTGTTCGTGACTTGATTTACGTTATTTTAAACATTTGATCATGATAGTAACCAAGATAACCATTATTCATGCCGCATATAATGCACCTGATACAGACAAATGTTACTCTGTAGTAATACAAAACTATTAGTTAAAATGCCTCAGTGTTATAGGGTATGTGGCATGCCACGCCAGCCGTTGGGGTATGCCAATATCCCATAATATGTCAAATATAGCGAATTATCGAAATATGAAATACCACGAAAAAGCGAAATAGGAAAATACAGCGAAATAGGGGAATAAAAAATGCATCGAAATGACGAAATAGCGCGAATTATAGAAATAAGAAATTATTTTTATTAACTAAATAACGGAGATATTTGAAAAAAAAATTTTGACGGAATAACGGAAATATTTGAAGAACTGTCTTAAAGAACGTAACCCAAACCTCCCAAAGCCCACACACCCTATAGAAGAATTTGACTTATATTTCACCAGAGTTGATTTAACTTCTCATACAACTCGCCGTTATTTCGTAAAGTTACATTCTTTATAGAGTTATTACCCTTTGGCAATGTTAGGATTTTAGCTTTTCAAAGAGCCTGTGGCATGCCTCGATGACTGGTGTGGTATGCCACATACTCTATAACACTGAGAACTTTAAACTAATAGGTTTGTATTACTACAGAGTAACATTGGTCTGTATCAGGTGATATAATGCCGTTCTGAGTAGACAGTTATATATATATATAGATATATATATATATATATATATATATACTAGAAGGTGACCCGACTTCGTCCGGGCTTTGACCTTGAATTGTCTATTTTGAAGGCCAAGGTCAAGTGTGGTCACGATTTGACCCGTCCAAAACACTGCCCGAACAAAAGTACCCGACAAAAGTACCCGTCTAAATCCATCCGGTTTCACCCGATTTGACCTTGAATTGATCATTTTGAAGGTCAAGGTCATGTCGGGGTCACGATTTGACCCGTCCAAAAAACCCAGTGGACAAAAGTAACCCTAAGGATAAAATTTCGTCGAAATACCATCATAATTGGCGATTTGACCTTGAATTGACCCTATTTCAAGGTCAAGGTCACGTTGCACAGGCAAATTAATATGCTTATGAGACTCCCCATACGAAAGTACCCCCACATACCAAGTTTCATCGAAATCCCGTGATATTCGGACGTTTGACCTTGAAATGACCAGATTTCAAGGCCAATGTCACGTCGCACGGGCAAATTAATAGGCCCATGTAACTCCCCAGCCGAAAATACCCACACATACCAAGTTTCATCGAAATCGGCTCGGCCGTTTTTGAGTCCATCGATTACAGACAGACACACAGACACACACACACACACACACAGATCTTCCAAAATATATAATAGATAGATATATATATATATATATATATATATATATATATATATATATATATATATATATATATATGCAGTCTTCCTTCTTACACAAAAATACCACGACTGCTCTGGTACTATTAGAGGCATATCACAATGGCACACGAGGGTACTGTCCAAAACCCAGTTTTCAATTAAATGGAGCATGGAACCATTATCATGAGATACAACTAACGACCACACATTTAATTAAATAATGTTTAATTACCGAATCAGGTTATCCCTACGTTGAGTGGTATTATGTGGATCACCAATATGCGCATGTATGGAATAGACTGAACTTCCTGAAATAGCTTCGCTCCGGTCTCCACTTTACCACTTTACATCGGCGTGATTTTACTGACTGAACAACCGTGCGGTCACATATCAAACCAACCAACACCGGGATTGAGAACACCGGGATTGAGAACAAAATTATGATTCAAGGTAGTGTATAAGCAGACCGACCACACTGTATAATTATGTACTGTTTATATATATTGTGGAATCGTGGTAGATTCATTGTCTATTATAAAACGACACACATGCGGTTTCAGTCAGCCGATCCACGTTAAACATTCTCGACATATTAATATCAATTGAATTTAGTAGGATTTATTAGCATATAACATCCTTATATAAGGACAGGTTGTTGAGAATACACAATGAAAAACAATAAAATACAGTCATGATAAAAATATAACTAATGGGTGCAAACAACAATACAAGTGGCAATTCATATCTAATATAAACGACCAATGAATGTTTTGTTAATTGTTCGCAATGGTGATAAGACTCACTGCACCAAATTGGGAATTTAATTCATTTAATGTTCACGCATTTTCCATTAAATATCTAGGTTTACGGCAAATACGGATCACGTAAATTACCATACATTTGAAATATGGGGAATAACTCTATATCTTAGTCAGATTTATGTAGCATTCTTGGCGCGAAACGGAGGAAATATTACTAGGACTTAAAGCTATTTGCTATTATTCTATGGGCAACTTCCGAGACACATACGTTCCAAATGGTGATATGAAAGTAATCGGTGACTCGACAATTTAATGAGCAATTAATCAGTGTAATCAACACCATGAATATCGTGTTTATGTGTCGTGCGTTTTCAAATAAAGTCGAACGAATTCCCGAGTTTCATATCGAAATATAAGCTTCTCTTGGTGGCAGTGAATTCGTCAAACCTTTAGTGGATCTGCATAATCTCGACGCCACGATATGTATGCACGACTCCATGGCAAGACTTAAAGATACGGGCGGTGTTGGCGGTTGATATTGCTGTTAAAATATTCACCTTCGTCAAAAACCGCCACATACAGAACTAGAGATGGGCTTGTCCCAGATGGGACTAAGTAATTTCCCCGTATTCGAAATGTTATTTGAGTGAAGTAGCCATTACCATATATTGGGCACAGAAATTATGTCAACAGGTATCCCTAACCCTAAACCCCTTAACCCTGACCCCTAACCCTAATCATAACTCCACAAAAAAAGCCGACAGGTATCCCTAACCCTAAACCCCGTAACCTTAATCCCTAACCCTAATCATAACTCCACAAAAAAAGTCAGACAGACATCATAATCGCAGGTGCACAGATTCCCATGGTAATAAATATCAGTGCCAAGATTAAAAAACATTGACCTAAAAATGTAGAAATAAAAGCTCGGACAAAATTGTGCATGTTGCAAAAAAAATGTATAAGTCGAAAAAGGGAGATAACTCCACCAAAAAATGTCGGACAGTCGTCATAATCGCAGGTGCACAGGTTCCCATGGTACTAAATATCTGTGCCAAGTTCGACCAAAAAATGTAGGAATAATAGCTCGGACAAAGTTATACATGTTGTGAAAATGTCGAAAAAGGGGGAATAACTCCTCCAAAAAAAGTCCGACAGACGTCATAATCGCAGGTGCACAGGTTCCCATGGTGGTTGATATCTGTGCCAAGTTTCACGGAAGTTGATCAAAAAAACGACTGAGAAAAACTCCGGACAAATTTGTGTCCACGGACGAACGGACGGACGGACGGACAGACGGACGGACATGCTGATACCAGTATACCCCCCCCCCCATGACTGCAATAGTAGAAACAGCCAATCACCGCTCAGTATTATAATCGAGGTCAGATCATAATGAATATTAAAATGAGGCGCTGCGTGATTCGTAAAAAAAAAAAAAAAAAAAATATATATATTATCGACAGATTTCTCCTCTATATAAATTGATTACTGACGATGTGTTGATTTGTATGAGTAAATAAATTATTAGCCGACAAGAAATCCCTGTGCGCTAGATGTTTAGTTGATCGTTTGACCGATTGTTAATGATAGTAAGCTGTATGGGTGGTGAATTTAGAGAAACATATCCGCCATTGCTACTGAGTCGGATCAAACTGGAAATTTACGCTCTTCGGAGACAATATTCGGTGGTTAAAAAATTATCAAATGCTATGTATATGAGTGGTTCTGATTGGAGTTTGTGGTATTGATTGAAAGATGAATTCTTCGCCGATACATCCGTGGCTATATCGTTAGCATTACTGGTGTGAATGGCCTAAATTTGTCCAATTGCCGAGGGATGGTAAAAAGGTGAATTTCCACAGTTCCCCTTGTCCTATTATCCTACCATTAACGTGAAGCAGGCGCGTATATAGAGGCGGCGTATATGGGCAGCGCAAAAGGGGGCGGACAGCGGAGCGCGTTACGGGCCCCTGTGATATAAACTGGTGATTTATCACGTGGCAATTATTAGTATACTATATGCAGGGGCCAAAGAATATATAAGCGATTTATATTTAAAAATCAGTGTAGATAGACACATTTGAGAGTTTAATTGTCCTTTATATCAGATTTACTAGTTGCAGCTAGCGCTTTACTGATTCAAGCAACGCGCCATACTTCAGTCGGTGATTGGATTAAGTTTGTGACAATATTAGACATTGCTTAGAAGTGAACAACCACATTTAAGTGTCTCTTTTTGTTGATTGATTGATTAACTGATTCATTCGATATACACATGATCAAAGTCTACACTAGAGACTTTTCGCAAAACTCACGTTTACGATTACGGATAAGGACAGGGTACTACGTCACCAACATGTGTGTACTTTCTAATCGTTGTCGTATTTTACTATCCGTAATAACGGTTACGAGTTCATGGTTTCTAATAAGCTCAAATAACACCTGAAATTTATTTTCTGCAATATATTACTTTACTCCGTTCGAGACTGTATATGTATATCATGTAAACCATCCAGTTGTATTGAGCTACGACCTCGGTGTGCTGTTAAGATTGGCAATCACTCTACTCGTCGTCATGAATCTCGAGCTTCCCGCGAAATAAGATCGCTGTTCACAACGGATAGTCATCGCTGGCTGCGATACAAAACTTTGCAGTAATAGAAGTGCACTATGAAACCAGTCGCCAATAAATACACGGCTGACATGTATTTGGTGTTACTAAAAGAATATTTGGCACACCCACCGACATCACCAGACCTCAGCAGTCTCTGTTAGGATTGTTCTTTGCATTTATTTTAAATTTAAAAAACACAACTCGCACAAATGCGGCATTTAAAGGTACTCAATCCGATTAGATGCCCCCATATCATCAGATTCCAACAACAACATTTTTTTTTTAAATGCCGCTTCTGTTATCAGAATCGAGCAATTGCCCAAAATTAATGCTAACCACAGTCAACTATAGTATAACATTGCCCAAAACCTGTTATTTAGCAATATTTTGTTCAAAATATCTGACACAAAAAAGCCACTTGATGCACATCGCTTCTGCCGTGTCGACTTTGTTTCGATTTGGTAGTACCAAATCAAAAGTGATGCACATCAGCGAGCACATCAACCTTATGTCGGATTTCCTAAACACAAAGAGGTGATAGGCCTGTGCAGCCGAAATCGCATTGAAATCAAATTGCGGACTGGAAGGGTCTTGAAGTGCACATGGTGGAGTCGTGGTTGATGTGAGGTCCAAATTCAGGAACCCCCATTAGCATAACGTCTATCAGGTCATCCATGATAACAACGAACTGAATTTCCACCACATATGACCTGACATTTATACCTGTATTGCCACAATATATCACGAGAATCCCGGGTCGTAGGTTGTGACTGGTCGAATTATTGACAATAAACAGGTCATGATTATCGCATTGTTGCAAATGAGACGACAAGTGAAGTATTAAGGGACTGTTTACCAAACACACGCTTTGAGTTATAACATTGGTACGAAATAATGATGGTACGTGTTCGTCAAAACTCTTACGCGTGGTCGTTTTGCGAAAGGACTTTTTGGCCATACGGATAGACTTACGACTACGAATAGCTATCCGTATTCGTAATCGTAAACGTGAGGATGCGAAAGGTATCTACTAGCGGCATGGCCACTTTGGCATTCGTACTGTCGTCATAGCTCAAAAACGAATTCAAATGGTAAAACTAAAAAGTTAAATAGAATAACAATTATATGCATGCATACAATATACAATATGGAAATACAGGAATGGTGTATCCATATTATTTACACGATGTACATTTACAATGGTATGTGTAGTGACAGTCAATGTATATTACTGTACCTCGGGTGTAGAGATATTATGGTAGAAATTATAGAGTGGATGTGTTTTCTAGTTAATTAGCATCAAGCATTCAAAATGGCCGAGACGATCGCAAAAACGACCAGAAACCTATGAAAAATGTAACAAATAGAGGATCTCCAACTCGTTATGTTGGGATGTAAGATTTTATGAAACTCGTTTGATAAATATAATTCACAACGAGTCGTGGGCAATAATATGTTATATCCCCAACATAACGAGTTGAAGATATTGTATATCACATGACAAACCAACTAGAGCTGTATGCCTTTTAACGAATCAAAATCCTTAAAAGAAACTTTAAAATGCACTCATTTACATTGTTGGCTGAGACGCTTCGTAATCGTATACGACCGTATTGCGTGCTCGAGCTTGACGGAAAATATAGACCCCCAATTTGCACCCAGTTTTTGTGTCTATTTTCGTTAGTGCAACGAGCTTTGGTGAACAAGCAATCATATTGCATTGTCTTGTGTTGTTGTCATGCGCGACTTTGCGCAATAGTATTAATCCGCCTGAATATCTTTGTTGGCGCGATGCCAAGTTGGCGGGAAGCACGCGCCTATTCGTCACTAGTGAGTGATAAAGGAATATCTAAATATTATAATGATATAATAGGGGCTTCATATGATATAATAGGATATGACAGATTACATAATATTTTGGCAGCTACGAACATGCTACACTATATTTCAAACAAGCTGATGCCTCTTTTGTGTCCAAACTCACAGTTGTTTGCTCTAACATTCTGACCAAAGTTGTCAGTGGAAGGATTACACTATATATATATGTATGGACTGGTGTATTCCACGAATCTCAGACTAGCAACTTTGGTCAGAATGTTATAGAAAACTACTGAGGATTTGGGAACACATACGGTATCAACTTGTTTTAAAAACGATATCAACTTGTTTTAACCCTTTACCCAACAGAACGCCCAGAAACGCCCTAACAGCCTAAATTATCTTCGGTCTGTCTCAATAAAACCATGGAAATATGGGTATCATTGGAACCGGCTCATTGAGCACATTGTGATTGTTACAGTTATGCCCTGTGCCAATGCATTCTCTTATATATGCGAGTCGACCATAGGTCGCCTCGCATATATAAGAGAATGCATTGGCCTAAAAAAAACTTGTTTTTAACACTTTTTACCATTTTTTCTTTAATATGTGTTAAGCCAATGCATTCTCTTATATATGCGAGGCGACCTATGGTCGACTCGCATATATAAGAGAATGCATTGGCACAGGGCCGTTCTGTTGGGTAAAGGGTTAAAAAATAAACGTGCATATGCTTGTAACAGTCAAAATGCTATGATTTGTGTCATTTCCTCATATATCATATTGTTGTGCGTTTTCGCTCGTTTTGGCTATTTTGCATGCGTGGTACTCACTCACCAACATCGATACCACATTAATATAAGCATAACTGGTGTCAACAAAACAATATTATATGAGCAAATCTATATCGCGTACATATATGTTGTATGTGGTGTCGACGTGGTGCCTCAGGTATGCACACTAATGTACATGTATGTCAATTTACGTCAATGTCAGCGATTTCTAACAATTCAGGGAGGCCCTTTTGGTATTTATTTAGCCTAGAGAACTATATAAACTCAGTTTTGCCACATGTTTAAAGATGCACGCTCCGATTTGACGCCAATTGAGGTCCAAACTAATCAAATTTTCATAAGCCAAATTTCTGCTTACCATGCAGTCAGAAGATCATTGAAAAATAATTGCAACCAGCATCAATCCTATGAAACAGGCATCGTCGCAAATATCCACAAAACTGTTTAACAATTTCAGGTTGAAAACGAGAACAACAACTGAGTACGTTCTTTATTATCTACCGCGCTCGGCAAATAATAGCATAATATTGACGCTCTTCATAAGAGAGGAAAATGGCAATTGTTGCTGGGCTGTCACAATATATTATCATCAAAACCTCTAATCAATAGGCACATGTGTACAATCTAATTATTTTCGAGAATATCATACAGACGCTGGTTTTATGGTGCCACATCGGACAGGGCATGTTTGTAAGTAAAAACATGCCCTAAGTAATCGACTCCTTAAACACAGCAGAATTATGGGTAACTTTTCAGGATTTAGTCGGAAATATGGCTTGTTGCCATTCATCGGAAAGCTCTCCCCGAGAGATTTCCGATGAATGGCAACAAGCCATATTTCCGACTAAATCCTGAAAAGTTACACATAAGTCTGCTGTGTTTAAGGAGTCGATTACTTAGGGCATTACATTTGTGTCGAGTTGTTATGAATGGTAATATTTATTAACATGGATCATGTGGATTGAATTAAATGTGTACATATTAACCCTCGCTATATTATATGGGTTCTCATATTCAGTTATAAATATATACAGAATGGCCTATTATTCATCTGAAGGGGTTTTCAGGAAAATTAAGCTGAGGACTGATAATAAAATTGAACTACTCGCCAATGAATATTCAGTAGGGAAAGGTTTAAACAAACTGACACTCGTCCGTGACATCATGTTTTACACAATGGACATATTGCTGAGGTTTATGAATTCATCTAGGTCGTGGAAAACGGGGAGGCGGCTGTTATTTCCGAATCATCTCGTGTTTTCTGTTATATTAGTTCACTGGTTATAAATCCAGTAATTGATCATAACTCTCTATGCTCTCAATTCGTCTGATCAGAATGTACATGTATTTTAATTTGGAGTGTGTCCAACGTACCGGAAATATATGCTCCATCCGGTACTGAGAAGTCGCTCCATTGGCTCCACGTGTATGCTAGTCCATATTTGGATGTGATTCGTTTCATACGTACTAACCACGGGCTCTGAAATTCACATGAATTATATATTGACAGCATCAGTTTGCAAACATGTGAAAGGTATAAGTTTGGAATCGCATTTAACCATTCGGTTTACTGATAGTTCAATCCTTCAGCGATATAGGTTACGATCTAGTTTCTCCATATAATAAACCTTAATGTTGAGAGTTTATGGTTTCATTTTTAATCTGAGTTGTATAAATTTCATACGAAGCATGTCGATCAAGCATTGTGGTACATATATTTGCGCACACAAAGACATCCGACCCACAGAGAAGGATTGACCCCGTCATACTGTCGAAATGTTCAATTTGACAGTCTTTTGACGATTAGTTTTCTATGATTTTCCTTATGACCCCATACATCACGGCTTCAGCTTGTTTGGTCAGATGGTATCTGGGTCCGCAAAATGAGCCATAATGTAAAGTCGTAATATTGAGGTATGTTAATCTACAGTTTCTAGTTTATGCTACCCAAACTGAATTTGGTGTATCACTCAACTTTGTGTATGATTTTGCAAATACAATGATTTTAGTTTTGTCCGTATTAACATGTACATAAATATTCACGGTTCCAGATATTCAGTTAAAACAAAAACATTAACCCTTTGATGACTGGAGCTTCCTGAATTTTGGCGAAAACCCTGTGCCAATGCATTCTCTTATATGTGCGAGTCTCCCATATATCTACCTTTATATTGTAAGCCAGTGCATTCGCTTATAGATGCGATGCTACCTATGGGAGACTCGCATATATAAGTATATAAGATAATGCACTAGCACGGGGTTTTTAATGCTTCATCAGCGCAGCTCCCATCAAGAAAGGGTTAAACCAAAAGTTTATGTTATCGTCTGCTTCGCTCTGTTAAAAAAATAATGGAAAAAATGAGCTAGACCTATAAACACAAAACAAGAACATTGTAATATTTAAACTTTAACACAAACATGTTGGTGTCCCTCTATTACATTGAATCAAGGTGGAATAAATGCATAAATCATTCAATACCAAAAAATAGAGTCTCTCGTGAAGCATTTCTCGTTCCACCACATGTTACGTGTAAACTAGAGTCGAAATAGAAAATAATATAAGTTTCGTAAAAATTAGCATGCAATTATAAATACATTTTAACCATTTCACGACGGGAGTTGCGTTGGTGCAGCATTATATATACTGTGCCAGTCCATTGTCTTATATGTTCGAGTCTCCCATCGGGAGCCTCGCAGATATAAGAGAATACACTGCCTTACAAGGTCAAGGTAAATGTTGTTAGTTCAATGTATTATCTTATATATGCGATGCTCCCAATGGGAGACTCGCCTATATAAGAGAATGCATTGGCACAGGGTTTTCCCAGAATTTCAGGAAGCTCCAGTCATGGAAGGGTCAACTGTCAATCCATACAATAATCAGCAAATTAAACATTTTGACAAATAAGTAAGTATTAAAAGTGAGGCTTATTACATGAACGCCAGGTGTGATGAATTATAATGAAACACTGCTTGAGTAACAAGTGTCATATTGCAAATCAAAATCCAGTTAATTATTGATGGAAATTGAAAATGTACCAAACCTAACAAAACGAAAGAACACAATACTAAAACAGCTAAATTATGATATATAACAATATGATATAACGGACGAAAATAAAGTAATCGTGAAAACATTTCAATATAGTATGGCTCTGAAACTGTTCTAATTTGGCCACCCTCAATACCGAGACAGACCTGGAATTTCCATGCTATCGATATATGTCATTCGTGTTATACATTGGAACCACTCTGGTTGCTGTGTGATCACAAGGGATCATCCCGTAGATATAGACAAATTAATTATATGTTAAAGTGGCTTCAAAAAGTAGTATGTACCTTCCTTTAAAGGCACGGTTGGCCTTAATTGTCGAAAATATTCATATTTGTTCCAAACACCGTAAACAGAAAAACACTAAAACGCATACAGTTCCGTTCATATATACCATGCCATCGCGTACACAGCATGTTATCATAAAGACCTACTATATTTTACCTAAGCAAGAGCCTGATTGTGTTACAGAACACAGCACAATGCTACTGGCTAATCACACCCAAATGGCATAAACGTTCTTTATTAGCTCCCTATCAGGAATTCACCAACAAAGAACGCTCTTTATGTTTACCATCATAATATAAACAAACACCAGAATAGTTACTTTTTATGCTTTTGTTTACATAACAATGGTCAAGCATATGACACTAACATACTGTTTATGCGATATTTATTATTTGTATACGGACAAAGTCTGTCTACATTTTGATGTTCTTTCTGTTTGTGGCGGTTTTTGACGTGTGGAAATATTTTCACAGGATACCCACCGCCAAGGCCAACCGTACCTTTAACAATATAGCTGATAAATTATCCAGGCCAATGGCTTACTTCTGTTAAGCTTGTGGACAATGCATATTATTTCCTCATCCTTGCAAGTTGCAATCACGAAGTTCAAAATGATTAGTAGAATCTTCATTTGCATTAGATGTTATGCCCTTGATTTGAAAAAAAGGCCTTGAGAAAATCTTCAGATTATTGTACTTCCAGGGATGGAAATTTATTAACTAAATATGATGTTACAGTTGAGAATAAAATCCTTAAATTTATCAGCAAACTCTTATTTTATCATATGCATGTACTATAGCTCTGTTTCACATTCAAATTTAAGACCAATCTCAGAAGTAGCTGACTTATCTTTTTTTAGATGGCATTCCTTGGCTGTTTAAATTTTGCAAAAGCTTTTCTGAATTAAACTTATTGGTTTCCACTTGATATCTGAATTAGAATCCTCTCTTCGCCCTTTTTATATCATATTGAATCTTGTTTCTTGTAAAACAATATCCAAGATCTTACTGTCCAGCCAATCTGCTTCACCAGAGCAGCTCCTATCATGAAAGGGTTAAAACAAAAGGTTAGGTTATCGTCTGCTTCGCTCTGTTAAAAAATGATGGAGAAAAAATGAGTGACATTCAAACTTCAACACAAACATGTTGATGTCCCTCTAAAACATTGAATCAATAAAATCGAAATAGAACATAAAATAAGTTTCGTAAAAAATAGCATGCAATTATAAATACATTTTAACCCTTTCATGACTGGAGCTGCGCTGGTGCAGCATTAGATATACTTTGTCAGTTCATTATCTTATATATTCGAGTCTCCCATCGGGAGCCTCGCATATATAAGAGAATACGCTGGCTTGCAAGGTCAAGGTAAATATTGTTAGGCCAACGTATTATCTTATATACATGATGTATGCGAGGCTCTATATGGGAGACTCGTCTATATAAGAGAACACATTGGCACAGGGTTTTTGCAGAATTTCAGGAAGCTCCGGCCATTGAAGGGTTAACGGCCAATCCATACAATAATCAGCAAATTAAACATTTTGACAAATAAGCAAGTATTAAACGTAAGGCTTATTACATGAACGCCAGGCGTGATGTATGAAACACTACTTGGGTCACAATTGACATATTGCATTTGAAAATCCAGTTAATTAATGATGAAAACTGAAAATGTACCAAACCTAACAAAATGAACGAACATAATACGAACATCTAACAACTAACTTATGATATACATGTATAACAATATGATGTAACTTAAGAAAATGGTGAAAACAAGCCAATATATTAGGACTCTGAGACTATTCTCATTTAACCACACTCAATACGGTGGCAGGCCTGGTCCAGGCCAGCTATCGATATAGGATTGTTGGAACCATTCTGGCTGCTTTGTGATCACAAGGGATCATCCCGCAGAAAAATCGACATAACGACATGTTGAAGTGGCTTCAAGAAGTATTTAACAATATAGCTGAAATTGCCTTGCTATTGCTAAGCTTCTGGACAATATATATGATTTCCTGCTCCGTGCAATCACGAAGTTTATAGATTAGTAGAACCTTCATTTTCATTAGATGGTATGCCCTTGATTTGAAAAAAGGACTTAAGATAATCTTCAGATGATTGTACTTCCATGGATGGAAATTTTTATACTAAATCTGATGCTACAGTTGAGAATAAAATCCTTAACATGATCACCAAACTCTTATTTTATCATATACATGTACTAGCTCTGGTTCACATTCAAATTTAAGACCAATCTCAGAAGTAGCTGACTCCTCTTTTTTAGATGGCATTCCTTTGCTGTTTAAATTTTGCAAAAGCTTTTTTTGAATTAAACTTATTAGTTACCACTTGACATCTGAATTAGAATCCACTCTTGGCCATTTTTATATCATATTGAATCCTGTTTCTTGTAAAATAATATCCAAGATCTTACTGTCCAACCAATCTTCAGTACGATTTTGTATCCGTACTTCTTTTTTCTTTATATTTCCGATATCATGGCTGCGGAAACACGTATCACAGTAGCGATGGCATAGTAGGTGTGACAGTTTATTATGGTGGAGTTTGGTGACAATTGGTCGTCATAATTAATATGCAATAGCAAGCCATTTCGCCCTCTGCAAATTCGCACAATGAGTCTACCAAGCCGAACTCTCAAGGATGTATCCACCTGAATGTCTTGTCGCTGTTGATCTTTACTCAACACGCAGTGTTATATTTTGCATGCTAGCACACAAATACACTTGATAACTTAATGAATAACCCATTTCTGTCAACAGCCATGACTGTTCTTACTAATGAAATTAATATAAGTAGATAAACATGAATGCATTGAGATCATAAAAAAGAACGTACCACATGCATGATATGTGAATCAATAAGGAATTGCCACCAGGCCACGATCAAACACTATTCTGGACGATCTATCGTGCAATTATATATATCGTGGCGAATACAATTTAGCAAAACGTAATGAGTAGAGATCAGCCTTGGTGAAACGCAATTGGTTAATTGGTCCAGTCGATTCGACATTGTGCAGAAACTCAGCGGGCTGGATATGGCATATTAATTACGACAAGCAATTGTCACAAACTCCACCATAATAAATGGTCACACCTACTATGGTCACACCTACTACTGTGATACGTGTTTCCGCAGCCAATGAGTATACTTGTACAATCTCCCGACAATAGTGCCACATCGGACAGGGCATCTTCGTAAAGTAAAAACATGCCCTAACTTGAGTAATCGACTCCTTAAACACAGCAGAATTATAGGTAACTTTTCAGGATTTAGTCGGAAATATTGCTTGTTGCCATTCATCGGAAAGCTCTCCCCGAGATCTTTCCGATGAATGGCAACAAGCCATATTTCCGACTAAATCCTGAAAAGTTACCCATAATTCTGCTGTGTTTAAGGAGTCGATTACTTAGGGCATTACATTTGTGTCGAGTTGTTATGAATGGTAATATTTATTAACATGGATCATGTGGATTGAATTAAATGTGTACATATTAACCCTCACTATATTATATGGGTTCTCACATTCAGTTATAAATATATACATTAGAATGGTATATTATTCATCTGGAGGGGTTTTCAGGAAAATTAAGCAGACGACAGATAATAAAATTGAACTATACTCGCCAATGAATATTCAGTAGGGAAAGGTTTAAACAAACTGACACTCGTCCGTGACATCATGTTTTACACAATGGACATATTGCTGAGGTTTATGAATTCATACAGGTCGTGGACAACGGGGAGGCGGTTGTCATTTCCGAATCATCTCGTGTTTTCTGTTAAATTAGTTCACTGGTTTGAATGATTTCGCAAATAAAATGACTTTAGTTTTGTCCGTATTAACATGTACAAAAATATTCAGGGTTCCCGACATTCAGTTACAACAAAAACATTAACCCTTTAATGCCTACAGCTTCCTGATTTTGGCGAAAACCATGTGCCAATGCATTCTCTTATATATGCGAGTCTCCCGTGGGGCACCTCGCATATATACGAAAATGCATTGGCCTATCAATATTTATCTTGGTCGTGTAAGCCAGTGTATTCCCTTATGTGTATGCGATGCTCCCTATGTGAGACTCGCATATTTAAGAGAATGCACTGTCACATGGTATTTAATGCTTCACCAGAGCAGCTCCTATCATGAAAGGGTTTAAACAAATGTTTAGGTTATCGTCTGCTTCGCTCTGTTAAAAAATGATGGAGAAAAAATGAGCTAGACATATAAACACCAAACAAGTACATTGTGACATTCAAACTTCAACACAAACATTTTGATGTCCCTCTAAAACATTTAATCAATAAAATCGAAATAGAAAATAAAATACGTTTCGTAAAAAATAGCATGCAATTATAAATACATTTGAACCTTTCATGACTGGAGCTGCGCTGGTGCAGCATTATATATACTGTATCAGTTCATTCTCGTACATATTCGAGTCTCCCATCGGGAGCCTCGCATATATAAGAGAATACGCTGGCTTGCAATGTCAAGGTAAATATTGTTAGGCCAACGTATTATCTTATATACATGTATGCGAGGCTCTCTATGGGAGACTCGTCTATATAAGAGAATACATTGGCACAGGGTTTTCGCAGAATTTCAGGAAGCTCCGGTCATTGAAGGGTTAACGGCCAATCCATACAATAATCAGCAAATTAAACATTTTGACAAATAAGCAAGTATTAAAAGTAAGGCTTATTACATGAACGCCAGGTGTGATGAATGAAACACTACTTGGGTAACAATTGACATATTGCATACGAAAATCCAGTTAATGATGAAAACTGAAAATGTACCAAACATAACAAAATGAACGAACATAATACGAACATCTAACAACTAACTTATGATATACATGTATAACAATATGATGTAACTGATGAAAATAACGAAATGGTGAAAACAAGTAAATATATTCGGGCTCTGAGACTGTTCTCATTTAACTACACTCAATACGGTGACAGGCCTGGTCCAGGCCAGCTATCGATGTAGGATTATTGGAACCACTCTGGCTGCTTTGTGGTCACAAGGGATCATCCCGCAGATATAATCGACCTAACGATATGTTGAAGTGGCTTCAAGAAGTATTATGTACCTTCCTTTAACAATATATCCGAAATTACCCAGGCCAATGCCTTGCTACTGCTAAGATTGTGGACAATATATATGATTTCCTCCTCCGTGAAATCACGAAGTTCAAAAATTATTAGTAGAATCTTCATTTGCATTAGATGTTATGCCCTTGCTTTCAAAAAAAGTCTGGAGAGAATCTTCAAATGATCGTTCTTCCAGGGATGGAAATTTCTGTAGTAAATATGATGCTACAATTGAGAATAAAATCCTTAAATTTATCAGCAACTCTTATTTTATCATATACATGTACTAGCCCTGATTCACATTCAAATTTAAGATCAATCGCTGAAGTAGCGGACTTATCTTTTTTAAGATGACATTCCTTGGCTGTTTAAATTTTGAAAAAGATTTATTGAATTAAACCGTTTAGTTTCCAATTGATATCTGAATTAGAATCCACTCTTAGCCTTTTTATATCATATTTAATCTTGTTTGTTGTAAAATTATATCCATGATCTCTCTGTCCATCCAATCTTCTGAACGATTTTGTATCCGTATTTCCTTTTATTTTATATTTCCGATATAATGAATACACTTGTACATTCTCCCGACAATAGTCCTCGTGATTGATGACATACAGTGAAATATCAGGGGGAACTTACATGGTTTAAAGTGTTTATATAACCTATATTATCACCCGTTAAACGAGTAGCTTCGGAACGAACATAACACACTTCCACATATGTCATAAACATAAAAACAAGAGGATAAATAATAATCAATACATACATATACAGAGACAGATAGACTTGCGATATGCATCAGAGGCAGACGAACATATAATAGAAAGACACATAAATATCATACAAACATTTGTGGACTCTACTATGGACCTACGTGAACACTGCAACCACAATAGCATCATTGTTTCCGGGGTGTTCGTTGGCTTAATATTGGTTTCAACCACAGTTTATATCCCTATCGACACAATCATCAAATGTATTGAAAAACAACGGCGAGATGGGGGGGGGGGGTCCTGCATTGTTTTATTTTCAATTTCACAAATAACTCATCTTATTTTATTTCACGAAATCACAAACCGATACACATACATCTAGGTCGAATATTTTGCCGGTTCGGTGTGCTCACTGTACACGAGTCAGCTATTTCTCTATTTCAAACCACGAATGTTGGTCATCGTTCGCGAAATATGTGACTTGTTCCGCGGCAAGTGCTTGTTCTGCCAATTCGTCAAATGGAGCCTCGGTGGGAGATGATGATCGGTTCGTTTGTTGTGTTTGCTAAACTCTTTGGAAGTTATATACTGTTCTTGTTCGGAAAGTTGCAATACATGTATGTGATGCACGGTTATTATAAAATATTTCATATATTTGTGTTGGAATAACTATTAACTTCAATAACTTCATGTTGGCAGAAAATTCCCTAGTAACACATATATACATGTGCATGTCTGTGATCAAATGCACACATGTATATCGCACCAATCAGTCCATTGTATTGTCCCTATACAACATGTTTACTTCAAACAATACAGATTGCATGTCTGATGTGACACCGTCAAATTACCATAATCTGCGTTTTTTATACCAGAAAATAATTAGATCGGGCTCATGCGCCCATTAGGGTACGTTCATACACTCACAATTTTGCCAGGCATTATTTTGCAGGTATTTCGATATAGAAAGCTACAATGTGCCAGAAGTCGAATGCAAAAAATGCTTATAAAATGCACACGTACCACAGCTAACTACATGATAAGCAAAACATATGTAGTTCTACTACCTTACTCGTATTTAAGTACTATTTTGCGAATTTAAAACTAAGCGAAAAATAATACGACTCATACGTTTGTGCCAAATAGGAATATATGATGGTTATTTTAGATAGAAAATAGACAATTATATTTACATGCGGGGAAACAAATCTCAACAATATTTTCCATATGTAGGCTACATGTAAAGCATTTAATCATGGTTAGATCTTTCGTGTTGAAATGCTTCTTGGAAATACACATATTCTAGCCTGGAGGCGCACGAAAGCAAGTCTCCGTATTCCCAACCCGGTGGTCTAACAGTCTGAATTAGTTATGCATTCAAAACACGCAACAAGAGTTGATTCTTTCTTAAGTCAGCAAGTCAAGTCAAGTTCAATTCCAGGATTTCCACAAATATATATTAAATTCCAGAATGATAAATTGTATCATGCATAATTATAAGCACACATCTTCACAATGAAATGATGATGCAGTTGTGTTATATTCGATTTATATTTTCTTCGAGGTTGTCTTTTATACATAAACACTAATCGTTAGGGATGAGTAAGAACTGAAACTCATCAGATACAAGACATTTAAGAAAGATTTTTGTCAGTTGTGAATTCGCCCACCAGAGTGCGCGAATTCAAAGTGCGCGAATTCAACACTGAGCGAAAAATAGTACTGCGCGAATTGAAATACGAGTAAGGTAGTAGCGGTGCTATCGAAATTTGCCTGTAAATAGCATGCAATTATCTCGCAAGAATCAATCATACAAGCATTTAAGGCAATATGTTAGTAGCACCATTACATGTGAAACTATCGAAATATTACTTCTCATGTCGTTAGCTTTGGTACATATGCATTTATATACATCCTGCCGTTCCTAATCTGGCACCATACGGGTATCTATGAGAAATTGCCTGCAAAAAATGCCGTGCAAACTTGCCAGTGTATGAATGTACCCTTGAAAGGAGACTGTGGTGGCCAGATATCGACTTTCAAGGAATGTCCAACACTTTTTTATTTTTGTCAGCCTTGAAAAAGTAACAATGATCGCTCCTACCGTTTATCATTAACCATATATCATGTGCGATTATAATATTAGTTAATATCACAGTTAAAAACTATGGGGATACATGTGTCACCGTGGAGAACTAAGACGATACACAGTTCGACACAATATATATCACCAGACTCTACATTCAAGCATACGTAACAATCAAATATACAATATGCGACGTTGTAAAATGTGTTGTGGCTAGAGTCGATCAAACCTGTCACTATCTGATATTTTGGACATACCATATGGTATATAACTCAAGGTAAAGTAGTTCACATAACAGGCGGAACATAACCATTATACAATTACGATAGTTTACTATAGTGATTACCATATCAATACCACACAAAACACAGATCTAAATCATTGAATTTGAGTAGTAAAACTATAGTAATCGCCATGGTAACCACAATAGCGAAATGAACAATAGTTAATTTTCAACGGTATTTTGAATGTTAAAATTTTGGCAATCATCATAGTAATCACAACGGTAACATAAACCATAGTCAATTTACAAGGGTGTTTTGGTTGGTACAAATACCAAAGTAATATGATAATATTTCACAATAATTGTGGAATAACCATGATTATTTGTCACAGCAATTACCATATATTTACCACCCAAAATATAGTTGTAAATTACATATGTTTTTGTACTATGGTATACCATGGAATGTTTTTTATAAGCGAAAGGTTAACGTGAAACACAAAAATCATGTGTCTGTGGCTGGGTTTCTGAAATGAATAGAATCATGCTTGAAATTGTTTGAATCATAACCATTGAAGTTCTGTCCCGCCGTATGGTATACAAGCTAGAGTCCAAACGTTCCTTTTTGGATGACTATTCGGTTCGTATGCTCAGTGTGGTTTTAAAATGTATCTAATCGTTTAAAGAAATGGTTGTGTTTTGCTCCATGGATGCAAAAGAGCACAACCGACCATAGTACAAATCGACCCGGACGTATTTTTGGTCGGGTTGTCTCGATTGTACGGGTCGGGTTGTCCCATGTTTTGATTAAATATTTGTTGTCGTTATGCAGATAAAATTTTTTAGGTTCAGATATGTAAATTGCTGGTTCTACATTGGTATGTGCTATATCTATATTGTTATTTATATTGAATCACGTTGATGACGTCAATAGCGTATACTATATTCCGTCCCATTGTAGACATACATATCACATCTGCAATATTGTATTCTTACTTGAAATAAAGTTGAGAAAGTTATATTTTATTATTTATCTGGGTCGGATTGGCCATTGGTCCGGTTGTCCTGGGTCGGCGCGTCCCGGGTCAATCGGGACGGGTTGTCCTTGGGTCCGTCCCTGCCACACATACAAATTTGACCAACTTTCATAGCAACAAAATCAAAATCCATTTAATAGCGAGTTTGCGATACCCGTCGGACGGGTACGGGTACCGGTAGATCCAGGTAGATCGGTGAAAATCGTCACGGTCATTTGCGTACTTTGAATGCACAACATAAAGCGATAGGGATTTGGAACGGGTAGATGTATCCCATTGACTGGTATAGTCTTTCGCTAAAGTTTTCTCACTCAAAAGTACATTAGTTCTACGAAATAACAGTCAGCTATGCATTAATCTATTTATTGCACGATTTAATTGCCAAATCTCATTGATACATTTGTCATTTAAGCCATGTTTTATGTTCAAAGAATCGAGGCGGCGTCTAACACTAAGATAACTATGGAACGCCGATTTGTTTACTGACAACTGTCTTCACTCAAGTAATGACATGTTATTTTTTGGGAATGTGATTTGGGGGGGCTAACCCCGGGATTCTCGACATGTTATGATTATTAGAGTGAGTTGGCGGTGCTATACGCAGTCTCGACACAGGGACGTAATTATAGGGGGTCTCCGCGTTGAGAAGGTGTGTCCACCTTCAAATTCCCAACTATACACCCCCTTAAACCACACCAAACAGAGGTTTGTGCGTAATTCAAATTGTGCACGCCGTTGGGCTCGGATTCCCCCCAACTGATCCTTCACTGTCCTGAATATTATTGTGGACTGTTCTAAATGGATCAGTAGTCTTGTTGCAGAAGTCCTGTGATGGGGGGTCCACCTTGCCGACCATGCAGTACGAGAACAGTTTTGTAGATATGAACATGGAAATTGCAAAATCATAACATCTAGTGGTCTAACACCAGGCAAATTCACGCCCTGGTTTGTTTTTCACAAATCAATGATCAGTATTGACGAGCCACTGAATGTGGTTAGACCGGGGCATACCGGGTCGACCATGGTTCGGTCTGGTGTGAGAACGTTTTGAAATCTGAACATGAAAATTGATAAATTATTGACTTTCCTCAAGCTTTACATTTGTTGGATATTTCCAACCTGCTGTTGACCATATAGCCCGAATGTTTTTCTACCAAAAGTAGGAATATTTGCAAATGTTGGTCTAAACCTATACAAAAAAATCCGCACTAATACATTTTTGGAAATCAAACTGATTGACAGAATAATTTCAACGTATGTTTTGGTGTGTTAGGTATATGCAATATCCAACTGTTGACAAAAGTTGGGGTGATACACCCACCCTCTCGCCACGTCCCCTATCGACCCTTTGTGCATAAGTACACCGTGAATGTGTTACACGATTAAATACAACCGTTCAGTTATTGTACCTTATGTGGTGGTGACTGATTTCTCATTTTAATATAGATATTTGACTTTTGAACGGACATGGCGCATTTGAACCCCAAGACTGTTGTATATTGTAGTGGCCGATAGTGACACCAAATACTGATATACACACCTCATAGTCGGCACAATCTTACCGTCATCAGATCGACTTTTAGCTGTTTTCTTTGTTTCGCATAGACGTGAAGCAAACGCTCTTTATTCGAACCATATAATGAATAGTGTACCATTAAACACCCTTTATATTTAACAAGTTTGATTTTAATACGCCCGTTTGAAAAAAATGGCCGCATTATAGTATTGGTCTGTCCGTCCGGGCGTCCGTCCGTTAACCTGGTTTCCGGATGATAACTTTAGTTAGAGTGAACCAAATTCAATAAAATTTGGTATGTGGGTTTATTAGCGGAAAAGTAAGTTCAAGTTCGAATTTGGGTTCCGCCCGCCAATTTTCACCGGAGTTATGCCCCTTATTTGACGTATTTTGACTTAGAAAATCCTTGAAATTTGTTGTCCGGATGATAACTTTAGTATAGTTTATCGGAATGAATCCAAATTTGGTATATTACTTTCTCCCACCAAAACACAGGTCAAGTTCGAACTTGGGTTCTGGCAGAGTTTGTTAGAGTGAACCGATTTCAATCAAATTTGGTATGTGGGTTTATTAGGAGAAAAGACAGCTCAAGTTCGAATTTGGGTTCCGTCCACCAATTTTCACCGGAGTTATGCCCCTTATTTGACGTAATTTAACTTAGAAAATCCCTGAAATTTGTTTTCCGGATGATAACTTTACTAGAGCTTATCGGATTCAATGATAATTTGGTATATTACTTTTCTTCCACCAAAACACAGGTCAAGTTCAAATTTGAGTTCCGTCCGCCAATTTTTACCAGAGTTATGCCCCTTTTTTTACCAGTTTCCGCCGACCCAAGAGAGGGGGTATTTTGCACGCCCAGTGTAGCTCTTGTTCTACCTACATCCGGGTTTAGACCCAGACAAATATCCAAGTTCTTGGGATGAATATTCCCTTGCCCGACCCTTCGAAAGATTCCAACCCATTACCAGTTATATGACTAAATATTCCCCAACTAATATAAGGGGCAATTTCGGTCTTATATCTGACTAAAAGTGCATGCATGTAGGACATTCTTGGACCCTGGGTCTAAACCAACACATTGTACACCGAATAATGGTTGGATTATTAAATTAGCGTAATTGTATATTTGTGCTATCATAACATATTTTCTCAGTCAGAAAATTCCATCTGTTCTAGACGACACTCGAACGGTCTGGGAAATTACTTATGAAAGCTAATTATTGAAAATGTTACCAAAATGAGTCAAAGAAAGACGCCAACCCCTTCCACTTTCGCCTCGTCCCTGGTTAATGCAATCCATTATCCACGCAGATGTCCATCATATAACCATAACAACAAGTATAACGTCGGCCAAGAAACCGAATGCGGATAACAATTTCTCTACATCATATATATTGTGCTGCAATTGGCTCACCATACACTACCCGTCGATATGCTTAATTCTACCCGTAAAACAGTTTGCGATTTCAAAACGTGTACCGGTACGGGTAGCTACCAGTACCCGTACCGGTACCCGTACCCGTTTGAAATCGCAAACTCGCTATTATATATACACACAACTGGCATATTAATAACAGAGTATTCCACGCTCAATCGCATGATACAATGCACGGTCCATGCACGCGCCGTACGTGGCTTACATACAATATGGAAGCCAGTTATTACATATAAGTGACGTCACGTGACATATTTTCAATCAGCATATGTGTTGCATCTAGGTTTCATGTTGTGGATTCACATGTGAGTGTAACGATATACATAGAGAAATGCTTTCCGGAATGTTATTTTAAACTGACAATAATTCATACGATAAGTTTCGTGTATTTATCGCCTGTACCCTTATCCAATACAAAACAGTCCGTATTATTTTATTAGTCTGGAGTCAGCACGCCCCTTTGTCCATCCGTCCGTTAATAGCTTTGGTGTCCAACCGATAACTCTGGTTTGGATAATTGACAATATGCATGCATATACTGGCATACATCTCCGTGATGCAAGTGAGGAATGTAGTTACATGGTTCAACGTTGCCAAAGGTCGCAGAGGGGCACCAACATTCACAAAGACGTTTTTATCACCGTACATGTATATGTAGACACTTCCATTAAACATCTTATCTGTGTATAGATGAACGCGGGTTGTCATATGTGCGGACGTCATATATAACACTATGAATCTCAAAAGCTGCACTGGTTGCCTCCGAAAAAATATATCATACGACAGATGTCGCGTGGGGGGGGGGGAACTCGCCCGTAAACAGAGTGCCCGGTTGGGAGTCGGTATGCCAATCCCGATGCGTTCATCAGCTGCCCTGATTGGTTCTTCTTAAGAGAACATGGGTAATCAATTTCCTATGACCTGGGTAATAATCATGAGAAGAATATTGAATCGAATTTCCTGTGGAACGTGCTAGATAACTGCACCGATTAACCAACATTACAGACCAAGTTCGAATTTTGGTTGTGTCCAATTATGTTATATGAGTTACGGACATTTTTCTACAAAGAATTTACACGATTTCGTAACAGAAACTGCTTTATTTCCGACCGATAACTCTAGTTAGGATTACTTCATCGGAACCATGTGTGTGCATGTATTTATTATCCACAAATAAAGGCCACGTTCGGATCTGGGTTCCACCTAATTATTTGTATACGAGTTACAGCCGTTGTTCAAATTTGAAATCACTTCTGTAATAACGGTGTTACATGTACAAGTATGGTAACGATCGTATATAGTCAGGACCGACCTCTTATTCCATATGAATTTCAGGAATATCCGTTTTGGCATATGAGAAGTCTAGTCGACAGTGCATCTAAATGTACATGTATCGCGACCTCCAGGTTGTGCTATGTCCGTTTTTTATGTTTGTCAGATAATCGATTTTTAAAGTTTGAATCTCGAATTACACAATGAATAGTTCAAATGACACCATTGAACTGAAATTCGTTAGATTGTCCACCTTGTTCTATGTGGCGGAAATATTAAGATAATTATTACTTAGAACCAACAAAATAATCTCACAGGTCTGAATCTTAACAGGACTTCTTGGAATTCAGAGAGCATATGACATATAGTTGCCATGTATACGATAACACACATGACATTCTACGATGCATTTTTTTAATTTCAACTAAGGTATTGTCTAACTTTGGTATGTATGTCGGAATTTGGTCAATTAGAGCGTTGACATGATACCATTTCACCCCTATAAACCTGAAACCGACTAACTTGACACTCGCTCTGAAACGGAGGCCACTATATAGTCTAGTCGTTTAAACTCGATTTTGGGGTGAACCTTGAACTAATAGGTAATCAGCTGTTTTTGATGTAAAAAGCACTTTGGGGAAATTTTCTACAGCTCTTTGAAATAGGGTCCTATTTATGGCTTTAATGTCAATTGTTGTTTTTGAATGTGACTATATCCATACAATAACATATCAGATATCCCATGGGACAAAAGACAAGAATATGTAAACAAAAAAATATTGAAGATGGAATTTTGTCAGTACAAAATCTGCTGACTGCTATATATTACCACGCATATCCTAAATTTTGAAGCGTTTTACGGAGGGAAAGTCGTTATATTGAGGTGCACAAATGCAAACAAAAGCGTCAGAAAATTATGAAAATTGGAAATTTAGTCTGGGAACAAGGTCGGTCAACGTGCGTCCCAGGATTACATTTGATCCATTTTTGTTTTGTGCGCTATGATGTTTGATCAAACTATTTAGACTGTAAAAGGCGTCCGTGTATGTGACAGGCAATACAGTGGCCATGATAGCCTCATTTTCCGGGAATATGCCGCTCACTCCAATGTCTAAAGTTATAGATGTGACAGAAACCTGCATTCCAAACGCATTATGCCATGGCATATTTATGCCTGTCATATCATGTAAAATCTGACTGCAAAAATCCAAAATGGTGGGCAAACGGAGCTAGTAATATGAGCATTTTACGCTTAATTTCACAAGAAAACTATAAGCGTAAATGGCTATAGTGCCACCATACATGATGTCCAATCCTAATCCGATAACAGTAAGTCATAGCCCGAGGATTTGTCAATTCGGTGTTTTAAAATGTTTCAAAATAACGGCGAAAATTGCGATCGGAAGTCAACACAATTGAAGTGTGTTTGTTGATTTTTCACTAAATCTTCACATATCGAATAAATTTATAGCGAATAAGTAGCGATAGATGCCATCGTACTAGTTACCAAAACCGCCACCTAGTCTCAGAATATATCACATTAGTGTCCCAACCACATAACGAGTGTCTCGAACCATATAGAGTTACAACTTACAACCCACCACCTAGTATGCTAAGCCAACCTGTGAGTATCCAAATCCACACGACGGGAACCCCAAATCCAGTTATTGTCCCAAACCACCGAAACAGTGTCACATGCAATCCAACGAGTGTCCCAGAACCATCCAGTGGGTGTCTGAATCCACATACAGAGTGTCAAATATGCATCCATTATGTACCTCATGCCACACATGTAGTGTCCCAAGCCATCTGGGTAGTGTACAACAGGTGTCAAAAACCACCCAAATATCGTCTCAATCCACTCTGCTATTGTCTCAAATGGCCCAATCAGTGACCAACTCAGTGTCCCAAATCCAACCAATTGGTGACCCAAACTATCCAACGGGGGTCACAAACCACCCAACTGGTGACCCAAACCATAAAACTGGTATCACAAACCATCAAAATGAGTTTCCAATCCACCCAACAGGCGTCACAAAACATCTACTAACTGTCATCTCAGAACTTTCAAATAGTGTACACACCCTGCATCGAGTATTCAAGACCATCACATGCGTGTTCCAAACCATCCAATGAGTTTATCAAACCATATGACACACGGTAGATGGTTTGAGATATTCGATGAGTGGTTTTCTACCCTATTTTGTGGCACTCATTATATTGTGTAGGACATAATGGGGGTGGTTTGTGACACTAGTTGAATATTTTTAGACACTCCGGATGTATGTAATATGGTATCTGTCACCAGCTGTGTAGAGTATACTCGGCAGTCGAGGTCGGAGTGTTCAACAGGCTGAACGCAGACTTCGTGTTGATTTGGCATCAAGCGTGGTATATTGCTTTTGTTATGGTGTTCTCGTCCATTCCTATCTCATCCAAACGAGTATTGGCATCTACTGAACTCGGAAGTGTGTGTCGTGGTATTTAATCAATCAGCTCTAAATATATGTTATCATCTGTTGGGGCGTTATCTACAAAGAGAACATAAGAATGGGTGAATTCCATAGTCTACAAATAATTCTACCCCACCGCAAGCGCATGTAGAAATGGGTTCCGTCCGTGCTGCATGTCACAAATCGTTCGTGCGTCCGCCCGTACGTCTGCAGTATGTGAAAATATTGGAGCTCTCCGTCCTCATATATCGGATGTCAATGAACTTTGTTACATACATAACTATGGCGGCAATGCTGCACATGCATAACTATGGTGGCAATGCTATCCACATGGGACGAGCTCCATTAATTTAGTCAAGAGTTATGGATGTTGCAAAATAACACCAGCAACTACGTGTGATAGCTGTTTCTCAGTCAGCGCTGATAATGTTCGAATGATCTTTACTAGGCGCATCAGTCAGCACGAAGGAAACATCCACACGTAACAAGTAATGTCCATTTGTTTCGTTTGTAGTCATGGTAGCACATATGTTGGGTATATTAAGTGGTACTTTGTAAGATCAACCAGTCATTACGTGGTAGTTTTGTCATAAGTGGTTACCGCTTAATTTGGACACTGCCTGCATGTTCAGAAAGATGTAAAGTGGCATTTTTTAACATCTTGAAAAATACCACTTAAGTCTGGACAGGCCTTAGTTTGTGCAATGTCTTGGACCACGGACAGTCATTTTGGAGTTAACTCCGAGCATCATATGGTCTATTGTCCATTCATCTTACATTTTTTATTTCCATATAACGTAAACAGAAAGATGTTTTATTAATATGCATTCGCCAATTGAGCAACTGTTTTTATATATCCGCCAAAAGTTACACTTAAGGACTGCTGTCTTTCATAAAATTTAACCACAGAAGATGCAGCCACTTGATCCTAACCACTAAAAAAAGTGCCCCTTAAGGCTCAGATGTTGGAAGGGGCGCTGATATGTCCATGAGGTTCGTACTAATGGTATGCGACTGTATGTATCTGACACACATTGTAGGTCATTATACCTTTAATGGTATATTTAGTTTTTGTATTCTTCGACAAGGTTTTTGGACCGTCTGAAACATTTACGACTGTATTAACTATACGGTATTCTTAATTCTGATCAGTAGTACTGCAGTGTATTATGGTCTAGTCGATACACTCAAATGTTTAACTAAGAACAAATTTGGACTAAATTTGTTTTATTCCATTTTGAAAATATCCTCTATACCATATCCACTTTGAGCATTTTTTTGTAATCCAAGATGACGTCTCGGTAGAATGTCTATCCTAAAATGGCCGCCAAATTGACAACATCGAATTGAATTTACAATTTATAGAAAATTGTATATCTAGTCATATTATAGTGAACAAGCTCTCGAATTATGCGAGGAAGAATGATTTCAGAGAATGTGGGAAACTTTTTATAAGAGATTTACCAATTTTCTCTAGTTTCACACAAAATAGTATATACATGTACATGTACATGTATCGTATGGAGAACGGGGAAGTAGGGCGTTCTGGTGTCGCCGATGAGGGATATTGTAGAACAACCTACTTCCAAAGGCAGGAAAATGGGTATTTTTTTAATTTCTGCAAAACAATGTGCTCAAAACGGATTTTAAGCGGATTTTTGATCTGTTATAGAGGTTATATTCCTCTTCAAACAAACACTAAGTAACAATTGATTCTGGCTCAATCCTTTTATCGACCAGGCTATTATGCGAAATTTGTCAATTAATGGAATATAATCAGATAACATATTTATCGCAATTAAAGGATTCACCTACATGTAGATGTATGTACTTGTTTATTACACGAACCTCCGACTGCCAACGTTGGTCAGAATGTTATAGAAAAATATATATCCTGAGTATTTCCGAACAAATATGGTATCAACTTGTTTTTAAAATAAACTAGCATATGCTCTTAGGAGTCAAAACGCTATGTTTTGTGTCAGTTCCTCATATATTATGTTTTGTTTGCGTTTGTACATTTTGAACACGTGATGCTCACCAACCTCGAAACCGCGTGATTCCCCACCGTGTTTAACACGCATAGATGTATTCCGCCTCCAGTGAGAAACAGCCTTTTGATTTGCCCGAATGTCGCGTATTATATCATACGTTTAAAAAGAGACTGTTGTATGATATTTGACATATTTGACATGTTATGCGGATAATTCTTTTGGAATAAATATCAAATTGTTACGAATGATCAGGAGTGTCGGCAGTTATATAGTTATATGCTATTGGGCTTGATTGGCAGCTGAAGTTTAGCGCTCGTTTGCCAGGGCGCTATAAATTAATCTTCATTTTTCAAGATATAGAAATCGTCGACAAATATAACTGCATGAATTGGGGCAACTGAAGGCCACACGTCCTATCTCGTTGTAATGTAGCACATAATGATAGGTGGGTGGGTGTCGTTTGCCAGAAAGATATTTATTGTTCGTTGAACTGTCATAATATTGGTGTTACTTGATAAATATTATTATTATGAGTCGAGCAGCAATGTGATCCGAGGAAGATGGACATCCGCATTAAGTGGCCACAGTTGTCACATGTAAAAAGAAAATACCGCTTCAACAATGGGATGATTGAATATATGCATGCTGGGGTTTAGCCGATGTCATGTTAGATAACATACATACCCACAGTTTTCGTCCCTTTGTAAAGTTGGCTCCTTCCACTTAAATGACTGAAAATAGTACAATTAAGAGCACTAAACACCAGGCATCCGAATTTGATGAAAAACATTTGGCTATTATGTGTTAAACTAGGTTGACCGTAAATGATATACTATTCAACGGATTGCTCATATTTGCTCATCAAACGCCTACTGGTGAAAACCTAAGACTTGGACCAAACTGTGTGTGATCGGTCCTCCATGTGAGGAATACACTGCGCCATAACTTGCAAATATGTTGCTGTTTGCAATCAGATGCTGCCCAGTCTCAAAACTAATATCCTGTTGACGTGTTAAGTGTATACGACATCTGGGACATGACTAAGAGCTCTTGAAATATGAATATGACAATATGAATATGAATATTTTCTCTTTCTCAATGGTTTGTGTTTATCTTGTCATTTCAGCTCATTTAACACCTAGTTTCGTGGATCACTCAATTCCAACACTATATAATCGCTGTATACATTCACTCAAAGAGTTTAATAGATCTAATGCTTTGTAAAATGAACACAGGTTATGTTCCGATTAAACGCCCACTTAATTTTCGAACCCCCAGACGACATTATATAAAATATATGCCATAGTATATACCATTTGAAAGAGGAATCTCCAAAACATTGTATTATCAACTTATTCGGTCAAATAAACTGGGAACATCTTTTTAAGTTGCATATGAACTCTTCTGCAAGATAATTATTTCCAATAGAAGCGGAATAACTATATCTTAGTTTGAATTTTGTTTCATTCTGGGAGTGAGATGGGGGAAATGTTTCTATGATTTCGGCTATATTCTATTACTCTATGGGCACCTTCTGAGACACAGAGATTCCAATGGTGGTGAATTATAGAATTTTAATCACACGTCATAGATTGATATTAAAACCGTATATCAAGGCACTTTAAAACAAAATAATTGGTGATTCGAACATTAATTGGGCCTTTTATTTATGTAATTGACAGCTACCTCTGCTCACAAGCTACATTCCCATATGTCGCCTCTTCAACCTCCCTCGTTTGCATCAATGTTCCGTCGAATGTGGCAATGTTGACAACTGGTGTCTGTTGTTGTGTAGCTTCAGGCTCTTGGTTTACTGTGGAATACATGTGGTCATCTGTTGGAATATCCGCTGTAAGATAATGGGGAACAGAACTTTATAGACTTGTATAGGGAGCATTTACAGTAATGGTGATTTTTTTTTCTTTTCCGAAAAGCAGTTATTCTAACGGCTTCAATGCGTGGACCAACCACGTCTTATTCCCAAAACTAGATACCATTCTAGCTGAGTGACCATGGAATGAATCCATTATCTGAATGTACATGTTGAAGTGAGTAGATGCTATCGTATCACGGTAGCAAGTGTGGTTTACAATTACTCCGGACCAAATAGTTTTGAAATATTGATAACATTGCTATAAATTTAACTTTATTGACCAACAGCAACTATAATTTTGTAAAAAAAATCACGTTAGATGTGGCAGAAATTGGAACGTGATACTTTATTCCAAACTAAAATAAAACTTTCTGCGTATACACAGGGTTTGCGCCTGATGAATTTCCATTTTATAATTATTTTGTGAGTGTATTTATGACGAAATGTTTGTTGAGAAATCCATACATTACACAACAAAGTGTGATTGTCTTATCATGCCTTGAAGTGAGTGTTGGATTTTTTTTTAATGATGTAACGAGATACATGTATAACACAAAGCTGGATTTCATTTTAACTGTGTCTAGTCTCATTTGGGAAACTTAAAATGTTAATATCAGAATGTTTACTTTCTCATGATGTTGAATCACAAATAATACCCTCACATTGGAAAATTGTAATTAAATAAGTGTAGATATAACCAAATGTGGATTTGTTAAGAAATCATTTCGCATGGTGTATTACAGATAATTGAAACTGGGCATTTCTGTTGCGACGGAAATATATTTTAAAAATCAACACACAAATAACTCGAATAATTGTAACTAGAGGCGACCATCAAATTCCTCGTATCTTCGAGTTTGGTATTCCAAATGAACGTGATGTATACCCTTCAATGTCCAGCTCTTGAACAAATAACTTAACTCATTGCATCACTTACATGAAGACATGTATTATATGATCCGAACATTTGTCCATTCATTAAACACATTCTATAATATTGATATGCATCGGACATTACATGGCAGAAAATATATAGTACTAGGTTGACTGGACAATGATATATTTTATCTCAATCATTCTCTATGTGTGTCCGGCATGATCCGACCATTTGTCTATTCATTAAACACATTCTATAATATTGATATGCATTGGTCATTGCAGGGCAGCAAATATATAGTACCATGTCGACTGGACAATGATATACTTTATCTCAATCATTCTCGAAGTGTGTCAGGTGAACCGTTTGGCAGATGGTACACGCTTAACACAATAGGTACTCCATAGTACCTACGTATGTACTAGACTTGTCCCGTGGGGAGTACCAAATTGTTGGTACTCTGAAGTACCAGGTATTGTTGGTACTCTGGATTACCATATTGTTGGTACTCTGGAGTACCAAATATCAAGAAATGTACGCTGGAATACCTGTTTGGGTACTCTGGAGTACCAAATATTTAGGTACTGTGCATAGTATCTAGATATTTGGTACTCCCGAGTAGCAAATATATAGGTACTTCATTTAAATAAAGTAAAATATACCTAATTCAATTTTTTTTATTTAATTTGAATTGAGGTCCGTATGAGCCGCAGATCCGTAAAAGCCAGGGTCCGTAAATGCCGGGGTCCGTATAAGCCAGGGTCCGTATGAGCCGGAGGTCCGTAAAAGCCAGGGTTCATATGAGCCAGGGTCCGTAAGAGCCAGGGTTCGTATCAGCCGGCATTCTGCCCACAATGTGCCAGGTACCAAGCACTCGAAATTACGAAAAATGTCTGACGGCAAATTTAACAATGCGGCATGTTAGATTCCACGGCGTTTAAACATTGAATTAAGTACAAAACCCCGATCGCGGTTCATCGAGATCATGTTATTAGTTACATGGACTCCAGTGCATAGTGCAAAATGAAATAATCCAAATGATATTACTGTTATTAGTAAAACTTGATCGTGTTTTTGTACTTAATTCAATGTTTAATACCTCGATTTCAGGATTTCCCTGACATGTTCCCTCCACACGGAGTAAAATTTGTCTGAATGTCTAAGGTAATCGGCCAAATTTCTGAATTCTGTGTAATAATATCAAAGTAAACCAAAGAAAAAACAAGAAAAATTAAATTTTCTAAGACGAAAAGCCCATAACTCTGAGAAAAATCGTCGGATCAAATTCAAATTCGAACAAGAACTCTCTTTGTGTGAGCTCAGCGTTTGTGTATATACCGGTACAGCACATAGAGTGTGTACGATAAGCAAAACACTCAACACAGTGGCGATCTTTTTAGGAGAATGATTCGCGCTAACCCATTCAACGCCAAAATCCTGTGGCGAGGACTAGTGAGCGCTATAACGGTATGTTGCAAACAACATGGTGTTAGCATTAATTAACAAAAGTTCATTAGTGGGGTCTTCCCATTGTTGAATATTTTGCTTTTCGCACACTATTTACGTACTGTATTGCAGGTTCTTTAACAAAATTTGGCTTTGTTTACAGCGTACAAACTTGACAATTTCGTACTATTTACGCGCTATTTATTATGGGTATAAAGAAAGGTCCGAATGAACCACAAACTGATATATAATAGCCCGATTGGGCTAACAGCCTAAAATAGACCAATCAGTCTTCCTGGCACATTGTTCATTGTTGTAGGAGAGGGAACTCTAAACTATTGACATTCTGTTTGTTTGAATATTTGTATATGTTTATTTTGAATATTCTCAGTTTGCGATTTAAAGATACGGTTGGCCTTGACCGTGGGTATCCTGTGAAAATATTTCCACCCGTCAAAAACCGCCAAACAGAAAGAACAACAAAATGTAGACAGACTTTGTCCGTATACAAATAAGAAATATCGCATAAACAGTATGTTATTGTCATATTGTTGACCATTGTTGTGTAAACAAAAGCCTAAAAAGTTACTTTTCTGATGTTTGTTTATATTATGATGGTAAACATAAAGAGCGTTCTTTGTGGGTGAATTCCTGATATGGAACGAATAAAGAGCGTTTATGTCATTTGTGTGTGATTAGCCAGCAGCATTGTGTTGTCTTCTGTAACACAATCAGGCTCTTGCTTAGGTAAAATATAGTAAATCTTTATGATAACATGCTGTTTACGCGATGGTCATGGTATATATGAACGAAACTGTATGCGTTTTAATGTTTTTCTGTTTACGGTGATTGGAACAAATATGAATATTTTCGACAACTAAGGCCTCACGTGCCTTTAATCGTAAAGATGTTTGAGATTTATTGGAAAGGTTTGCGAGTTATCGCAAATATGTTTGTGATTTATTGCAAAGTTGTTTTGGGATTTATCGCAAAGGTTTATCCCCTTATCCCATATGAATGCTGGCTGTGAAAGACCGATCTGTCTATTTTAGCCTGACCGGGCTATTATAGATCGATAGGTTGTTCACCCAGACCTGTTTAAGATGTCTGATTTATAATGTTTACTTTAATTACACACAAATTAAGAAATTTGGCCTATCATTTCAGACAATCAGACAAATTTTACTCCACGTGCAGGGAACAGGTCAGGGAAATCCTGACCCAGACCTGTTTAAGATTCTGATTTGTAATGTTTACATAGAAGCCCATTAGCGCCAACGCATACAAATTTATCTCCGATAAATCAGAAACCTGTGTGACAAATCTAAAACATCTTTGCGATTAATCGCAAAGTATAAACACCTAGTAGTTTGAGTTAACTTTGGGATGTTTGATATTTATCGCAAAGGTTTACGAGTTCTCGCAAATGAATTTGTGATATTACGCAAAGTTGCTTTGTGATTTGTCGCAAAGGTCTGCTCCCTTTATCCCACATGTTTGCTGGTTGTGGTATTTTTTATCCCGATCGTGCTATTATAGATCGATTGGTGGTTCATCCAAACCTGTTGAAGATGTCTGATTTATGTGTATACGGTTCAAGCCAATTAGTGCCAACGCCCGTGTGTTTTATGGAGGTTTTGGATCAAGTAATAAATATAATCTACAACTCGGCCCATGCAACTTATAGCAAAATTTACAAAACGAGTCCAGTAAATTAGGTCTGATCCTCGCCAAAGTCTCGGCCCAGACCTAGAATATTTCGTCTTGTAAATGTCAAAGTTAACGTTCAAATCTCTATTGCGATACTATGATGAATTGGAGAACCCTTGAAATCACGATTCAGCTTCTATATGTCACTCATTGGTATGTATGTAAATGTTTACATATTTAACACAATTCCTCACATATACGCAATGTTTCATTGTTCCGCTGGCGTACGTTTATTACCGCTTTTCATTGTGCTACTATGGGAGATTTAGGTGGCCACTGGTACACAGATACAAATATTATAATAGTAAACATGTGTTATGATTTCCGATATACACTAGTGTTTGTGAGTAATCGCTATACATGTGTATTTATTAACTTATTAAGATTCATGTTTTAAAACCATAATCACATGATAAATAGTCAAATTGTCTTTATTGCGAAAAAATGTATTTATACCAATAGAACCGGGTCGTATTCCTTGTGCATGTTATTATGTGTCGTCTGCAACACCGACAATTAATATGCGGAATATCCTTAATCTGTTTGAATATTCTCAAAATGTCCCTATATTCTGGGGTCAATACTATGAAACTTTATCTTTGTAAGAATCTACAATTGTTTGTAAGAAATAACAATTTATCATTCCGCCAATACTATGAACCTACGATTACAAACATAAATCACAAATAGTACGTGTTCTTTGTATTTACAAATATCTCCAATCACAAAGAATGTTCGAGTACTATGAAACATATTTTTTCAGTTTTCGCACCCTTAACCCGGATAATATATATATCTATGATACGCAGGGATGTGGCGACAAGGGGTCGATTCACCTCCTCGTGAAAATATTTTGTCAGCTGGAAATCTCAAGTACAACGCACAGGGACGTCGCGACAAGGGGGTTGGGTTATGTTTCTCGCTCCAAACATTTTATCAACACGTTCAACAGCTGGAAATTTGATACCTGAAACAACATGAATTGGAAATTTTACAACAACAATAGGTTGAACTTGTTCTGTTATTTTGTTTTTTCCAACAATTTATAAAGGGGTATGTTTTGTTTTAGACCAACATTTGCATATTTACCTCCTTTGGTCAAAAGTTTGGATTGAAATGGCCTATATTTATAAATTGTCAAACCTTATGGGTGTCAGCTTGGATGTGAGGTAGCAGTATGTGTTCCTTGTAACTACTGAAATTACCCAATTTATTGAAAGTTACAACGTTAAAGAACTTGTGTAGAATGTCTATATAGGGTGTCAAACATAAATTGTCGATTTTCACATCCTTAAACCAGAGCATATATAACCATCTGATTCGCAGGTATGTATCCCCCCCCCCCTTATGAAAATATGTTATCAATGGAAATCTCATAAACAGGGACATGCGATAGTGGTCTTGGGAACACGATGCCTGGCACATTACAGCTGTTCAGAATAGGAAGGGGCGAGTAGCCGCCAAATCGTATGAGTCACAACATCTCTGACAAAAGTTGTTGATTAATACAAATAGTGAGTGATCCTTGCGGATTATAGCCAACATTATCATGTAACATGTATTTCCATAATCAATGATATATCCAAGAATGTTAACGGTGAGTGAAGTTTGTCCTATTTATTTTTACGCCGGGTATATATATACTGCATTTAGCTGTTTTGAACTATTCATTTACAATGGCGTATTCTTCCGATGAGGATATCGATTTGGTGGTTATTGGCGGGCGTCCTCCTAGACGAGAACGTATCTTTTTAGAAAGAAGGTTCGAAACTTCATTGCTGTACGAATTCCGGGAGAGGTACAGGGTGCCCGAAAGTGTGGTGGAGTTATTGGTGGAGAAGATTGGCGATTATCTATTGCCAATGACCGGTCGTAGCAGACCACTGACACCACGGCAGCAGATCTTAGTTTTCCTTCATTTTTTGGGAACGAATGGTTTTTACCATATGGTGAAAGACTGCCATGGCATTGGAAGAGACACCGTGAAACGAGTTGTGCATAAGGTGGCACCACTCGTAGTGGATTTAGCACCGGATGTTATTCGCTGGCCAAGGAACCCAGTTCAAATTGCAGAGAACTTTTTCGACATCAGCGGTATTCCGGGAGTGTGTGGATTGGTAGACGGTTCACACATCAGAGTTATCCCCCCTGCTGTCGACGAACGGAGTTATGTGAATAGGCACCATGTCCATTCCATTAACTGTGCAATTGTTTGTGGTCCAGACCTGTACATTTATTTCGCCAGTACACGCTTACCTGGCAGTGTGCATGATTCCCGTGTTCACTATCGTTTATCGCTAGGCCACACACGACGTTGTGAATTTTACGGGTGGAGGAAAGACCATGCAGAGGCTTGATTTCACCGAGAAATCGTCCCACTGCGTGTAGAAACCACCGACCCCCGGAAAGCAACTGACAAACTTGCCCAGATACACGATTCCGGCCACCCTCCATATGACGGGGTTGGACCAGCTTCGTCAGCGATGGACGGCCTGTGACGGTGTAATGCACCTGGCACTACCGACTGGACCCCGGGGCCCCCGCACCACTCCTATAACCGAGACCATTAGCACGTCCCTGTTTCGATACACCCCCTCCCGATAAAATGGAGGCACGTTACTGCCTCGATGTGTTATGATAAGAGTAGCGGATCAGTTTGAAATAATAGGATGGTCACAATATATATAATGCTATACCATCAAAATAATATTTTATTTTCACAAACTGAATGATTGTAAATTTGTAATTTGTAAAAACAATGATACCAAATTGTTTGTAGTACTCGTTATTACACTGACTTGTACTTACAAACACACACTACAAACGAACCGTTTAATTGTTAACTTGCGCAGACAAGTGGTCATCAACTTAGCAATCCGTGAACCGATTGGATAGCTCTGAGAAGCGATCACCTCTCAACTTATGATTGGTTATTTCTTTTGTAACTTTGGCCCGCCGTGATTCAATATATTGTGAATCGCTCACAAGCAAAGGTTTGTCCGTAAGCAATCTACAATAATCAGCAGTAGATCTTTGTGAAATTTGCAAGATTTTGTTAGCTCATCGTTTCATAGTACCGGCGTTTGTGATAATCACAATATGATAGCACGCATTGTAACTTCCCCATATAAATTGTTGTCAGTTATTTTAGCTCTATATGCATGTCCGTCTAATTTGAACTGGTATTCAGATAACACTGATAACAGGTGCATGGGAGCAGAGTGGGGAGTTAGTTTTTTCTAAGTTTTACAGCTGCCTTTTAGGGTTTCACCTCTCGTCCAGTCTAAGGTATTACAATAATACGGCTAAATTTTCCCTGTACTATGAAACCACTGTGATAGTTAACACAAATTTGTAATTACAAATTAATAAATACAATTTGTATTTACAGGTATAAAATTGTTCATAGTATTGACCCCGGTTGTAAAAGTTTTTGGTATTGCAAAGTAGGTTTTGACGCTATATTTTCACTTTGGTGATTTTAGCGAGTGTAATCACGAATTAATTACGACTAGATCGGTGATAGTTAATGAAAACCCATACACAGTGAATGACGGAAAACACTGATATATTACTCAACACACCTTCTAAAAACGTGACAATTTTTCACGCAATTGAATCGGCTAATATCGGAATTGACGGAAAGTACCGAAACACATGCCGCCATTTTTTTCTCTAATATTCCTATGCAGACGTGTTTATACCAGTTTTATCGTATTCATTGCTATTTAATGACATGTTTTGTGCAAGTTTTGACCTGTGTTATTCTCAGATAAGGTGAGTTTGTATACTTTATAGTGTGTTTACAAAATAATTCGACATCGCCTGAGTGCAGGCATGTGTTGATATTTGTTGGCCTATTGAAACTTTTTTCTCTCAAATACACCCTAATCGGTGGAATTCTTTCAAATTTTAAGAATATATAAGTATTAAAGACAGATACACGAAATCTCAGGTCAAAATATTGAATAATAAGAGTTTTATCGACATGTTAAGATTTGAATGGGAAATCCCATGTTATTTTATTCCCCGAATATGCTCATCAAAATATTGTAATTTTTTCTTTCTAAAAGACAATTACTTCACTGATTCGATCAAGTTAGTTGCAGCTAATTATTATACATATGCACTTAAACTCCCAGGTTTAGAAAATAGATATTAATTCTATTTTTGATGATTTTACTTTCGAAATAGTTTTTTTTTTAATTTTTCATGTCATTTATTGACTATTTAGTCTTAAAACCTAATTATATTGGGGGAATTAATTGATGGGGCAAGATTAATGGCCCATAGTGTATAGGAGGCCAATTTCACATTTAATAGCAAATTACGCTTAAGTGTAATGATATAATTATAATATGATAAAGCTTATATCAGATCTCCATTACACGTACGTGTAAGCGTAATACCATTACGCTTAAGCATTATACCATTGCGTGCTTCAGCGTAATCCATGACACTTATTACGCGTAACCGTAATTCAAATTCCATCTCTCAAAACCCCTCTGAAGCTGAAATGGATGCAGCCAATGTCTGATGCAAGTAACATTTGACATAAATTTGCCTTAGATGATACCATTGTATGTAAGGAAGAAATGCTATGAAAACCAATTACGCTTAAGGCTTAAGCAAAATGGAATTACGCTTAAGCGTAATGGAGTTGTAAGTGAGGCAATTACTCTTAAACTCAATTATACCATTATGGATGTAAATGCGTAATCCACTACACTTAACGTAATTAGCTATTGTGAATTTGACCTCCTATAATAAGTTAAGTGCTACTCAAGAAAATGAGAATTTTACTGGCCTATAGGTATTAAGTGCTGGAAATGTTTTCATTTTAATAACAAAATACATATCAATAAATATATACATGAATTTAAAGTGATGTGAAACACACTGCCATGACGGTCAAATGTAAATTGAGAATAATCGTGCTCAAACGTATTACTTGTTATTAATATTAATCCAAATTGACGATACACACCGTCATTCTGATATATTAATTAAATGCAATGACTCTGGTGGCAGAATGCAATGACATATACACTGCTGATAACGATAATAGAGATGATTTCTTTTTACTTATGTGCACCAATTTCCCAACATATCATCTGGGTTGACAATAGACGCTCTTTAGTGGTCATATAATTTAATTTTACCCATATAAGTTATCTGAGGTCAAAAGCGCATATCCCATGCATTCCCCTGGTCAGGTGACCTATCTGTACCAATTTTCCTACATATTTTCTAAGCTGATAAGGAACACTCTTTATTGCTCATATTTGCCCATATAAGTCATCAGCGCAAACAAACAAAATTGAGTTTTATTAGTATAGAATAGTTAAGCCATTATATCATCTAACTGTTTGCACACATGCCCCATGATAGCTGTATTTGTCAATGGGTTAACAAAATTGATGGTGATATTTGATCTTCTAATTGCAGATTTGCTACTGTCTTATGTCTGGGAAGCAACCCTGCCTCTTGCTGATTATCAATGGGTCAGCCGACTCTTTCGGCAGACCGAAGCAGGCAAGCTGGCAGAGTTTAACCCCACCCTCACATCGACCGAGATATACCCTCAAGTGCGACAGGTGTGAGGAACGACCGGATTCTACGATAATGCGGGCGAGTACCTGGAGTGTGGGAAATGCAAGCTAAAGCTGATCTTGTGGTACAAATGACTCACGGTGACTGGGTTAGGTGTGAGCACATGAAGATATTGTTTACGCTATTGAAATTATATCACTTGACAAGTCGTATTTTTTGACAGATAATCTTAGACAGATTTAGACAGTTTTAATTGGGTGAAAATCAGGGAATTTTCATTTTAGATATCATATCGAATCAACCAAGTCATTTCGAATCGCCCAATTCCAATACATTCAGAGTTTGACCCTTTCATGACGGAACAGTCCGAACTGCACTGGTGCAGCATTAAATACCCTGTGTCAGTACATTCTCTTATATATACAAATCTACCACAGGGAGCCTCACATATATAAGTGAATGCACTGGCTTACAAGGTCAACATAAATACTGTTAGGCCAATGATGTCTCTTATATATGCGAGGCTCCCTAGGGGGACTCGCATTTACAAGAGAATGCATTCAGTGGTACAGGGTTTTCCCAAAAATTCAGGAAGCTCCAGCCATGAAATTGTTGAGATAAAATATAGCACCGAAAAATATATAAATTTCAAAAATGGATTCACCATTTATAAAAACCATGAGATATATTGTTGTGATTTACTTAATGTGGCTGTTAACGAAATATATATGGTTTAAAATCGAGGCGGATGACACGTCATTTCCAAGTGAAATTTGACAGCAATATTAATAGTATAAGGATAATTATATATGATCATAAAATATGCAATCAAGTCAAAATGTATTTGTATGCAGCTTCAGAATATTACTTTTCAGTGGAAACTCAGAGTCACAATTTTGTCATGATATCTCGGTAACTTCCGCAGTAAACAAATCGCCATTATGTATTTAAACATACTGCAGCAGATTATAATCCCTGCAGAGACCCAATTTTGTCTTAGAAAACAATTATAATCTCACTTTAACTGTTTAAGTCTATGGTATGCGTATGTCACTATTATGGTGATCAAATAATTTAAATATTTGTAGTTCCTGATTATTATTTCATCATTGTCAACCATAAATATGTTTAATTTGCTTATTGTTATTTTTCAATAAAAAAATCACAAACATATTATGTGTTTATCTTTATTATAATAAACACGTGTAATTATTTTCTAGTTGTGTTTATTATAAAACATTTACACATTTTTTTGGATAAACCACTAGTGTGTACAAATGAACATGCAACATGTTTCGTAGCTGTGTCTGGTAGCCGTTTATATGTACATATGTTTTTGCATAATAATTATTTACAGTGTATCTTATTTGGACAGCTGGTATATGTATTTTAAAATTCAAATATTCCCTTCTAAAAGAACATGAACGAGTTAAATATAACACACAATACGATGTAACACAGTGTGGACCACAGTGCAATACAAAACATTATTTCAACGTATATTTTCAGAACTAATGATACTGTTACTGGCACAAATGAAGGGATCTCCGTTGTCTTGTTTCTACCATTTTCTAGTTAACCACAATACAAACCAAGTACATATACTTGGCTCAATTGGTATTATAAATCAGCACGGCACCTACTGAGTGTCATTTTCACATTACACATACAAATATACTTACAGACAAGAATCCACATTTATTAGCATCTGAAATATAAACACAAACGCATATTAGACTGGCCGTGTGTTTATGTCAGGCCGATATATACTCACGTGCTCTGTTTGATCTTGAGTAACGTTCGTCCATTGAATTCAAACAGCGCCTGCAAATATATGCTCGAGTCATAAACTCATTTTCGCTATAATTACCTTGTTGATTACATCGTTTACAGAGCACATGGGTGTGTTTTGCACGCATCCCTAGCTCAAATTCATTCATTTGTTCCATATATTATGTTGAGTTTAATAGGAGAGGGCTCCGTGAATGGATGAGTTTAGTCTACTGTTCCCTTTTAATTATCGAAATTTATTCAATAATGAGATATCCAATGTTGAAACCACGGTTATTTAACCCTTTACACAACAAACCGGCCAAAAACGCCCAAATAAAGCTTCAACAGCCTAAAATATCTTCGGTCTGTCTCAATAACACCATACAAATATGGATATCATTGGAACCGGTTCATTGACCACATTGTGATGGTTACAGTTATGCCCTGTGCCAATGCATTCTCTTATATATGCGAGTCGACCATAGGTCGCCTCGCATATATAAGAGAATGCATTGGCCTAAAAAAATCTTTTTTTAACACTTTTTATCATTTTTATTAACATTCTTAAACAATTTTATAATTTTTTCTTACATTTTTTAACAATTTTTATAATATTTTTCTACATTCTTTGACAATTTTATCATTTTTAATATGTGTTAAGCCAATGCATTCTCTTATATATGCGAGGCGACCTATGGTCGACTCGCGTATATAAGAGAATGCATTGGCACAGGGTCGTTCTGTTGGGTAAAGGGTTAAACACAACTGTTACAGTGATTTGTAAACAGACATCGTTAACTATTTCGCTGCCGCCCGACACTACATATGGATTCCACATCGACAAGCATCCCATGTATACAATTATTATTGGTGTAATATATCTCATAATTATGTTTATTATGTCCCATGCGTTGGATGAAAATCCACTGTACTTGGTGGGAGAGTCACAAGAGTTTACGGCGCTATACACCTACAGTAATGCCCTAAACCACAGCAGAATTATGGGCAATCTTTCAGGATTTAGTCGGAAATATTGCTTGTTGCCATTCATCGGAAAGTGTTAAAAACATGCTAAATATAGTCGGGATGTGAAGACAAGCTGTTCGCATTGCGACTATCGATGCGCTCAATTGGTTTCAATCAAAATATGATATTTGCTCGCAGGCAAATCCTATTAACCCACTGCTGCGAATTAGAAAATTAACATTTCATGGCGTTGGTCCATTGCTTTTTTTGGAATTTGGGCAACAAACCAAAAGTGGTCTCTGTCGAAAATTTCAACGACACGATAATTGTAAATTAAGTGTGACGTCACGCTACGTACACCCGTCAAATATACACGACCCCAGCTCGTTATATGTTCCGTAAGCTACACATTGGACACAGCACTTTTAAACGGGATGTCCGTATGTGTACGCGAAATGGTCACGTGAGTCAGGTGACTTTGGTCTGGTTGGAAATGTTGAAATGAAACACGTTACAAGTTACGCGTACGTGTGGCTAAACCGTGCAAGTATATAATTAGTTTAATCTAAATCTTGGTTTAAAATGTTTTCTGCTATTAAATATTGGATATACCCACTTTAACCTGGACATCGTCATGATTGAGATAGGCTGGCTATGTTCATGTGCGCAAAGCAGCCATTTGACCTAATCCGAAGACATAGAAGCAAGATAATTCCGCCCATGATTCCGGGCGTAAAGACCGTTATAGAAGAGTAGCGCGATGTGACTCGGTCCAAAACAGCATCAACCCAACGGATATCCCAGCTGTTGCGGACCGAGAATACTTGGTCTATTGCACCCTCATAAGTTGGAACTAAGTCTTTGCAAATGGTACCTCATACTTTGCAATTACGTAAATGTCCAACATGACACCCCCAATGTTGGAACATATCCATGCAACTTATGGCTATTTTAGACCAAACTGGTGACCAACAGTAGACACAATTGCTGCTTTGATCTAAGCCCAACACATTTCGCACTAATTACCTGTTAAACACTAAGAACAATTTAAACCTATATGTGGCGTGAAATGTCCAACTGATGTTGTATCATGCATACAATTCCAATTGTTGATATTTCTGTCCATCCCTCCACCCGCCCCCTGTCACCGTGTCCCTTCCACTAGACAATGTGGACATAAGTGAACTCAGTTTACCACGATTGTATTTCTAGGTACACCACTAACCTCCGTAAGAAGAAAATAAGGCATATCAAATCGAAGATAATTACAGCACCCATGATGGCCGACGGAACAATCACTGCAAATAGAGGATATCCTTCTGTTGCTGGAAGCAGAAAATAAACGGCATAAACGGTAAATATTTTTTAAAAATTGGTTTATTCTCACTTATTCAACCTCAGAGGAGCAAATATCGGGCGGTTAACGCGCCTCTTAGACATTTCAAGAGAGTGTTCAGTGAAAACCAAATTGACATTCTAGAATACTTAGATTATATCACTAAATTAGTTCGCCATTGAACTTTTTGTTACACTATTGTCGTGTATTTGTTATATGTTTGTTATCTCATTGTATATATTTTATTAATAATGTTGCATAAATAAATAAATATTTAACATGACACAGATTATTTCCTGACATCAACATTGAATCAGCACCAAAGGTTTCAAAACCCAAGTTTCCAAATGGACAAATCATTAAAAACCCTCAAAAAGAAGACAAACCATTAAAGGTACGGGAGGCCTTAATTGTCGAAAATATGCATATTTGTTCCAAACACCGTAAACAGAAAACATTAAAACGCATACAGTTTCGTTCATAGATACCATGACCATCGCGTAAACACCATATTATCATAAAGATCTACTATATTTTACCTAAGCAAGAGCCTGATTGTGTTACAGAAGACAGCACAATGCTACTGGCTAATCACACACAAATGGCATAAACGCTCTTTATTAGTCCCATATCAGGAATTCACCAACAAAGAACGCTCTGTATGTTTACCATCATAATATAAACAAACACCAGAAAAGTAACTTTTTATGCTTTTGTTTACATGACAATGGTCAAACATATGACAATAACATACTGTTTATGTGATATTTCTTATTTCTATACGGACAAAGACTGTCTACATTTTGATGTTCTTTCTGTTTGTGGCGGTTTTTGACGGGTGGAAATATTTTCACAGGATACCACCGCCAAGGCCAACCGTACCTTTAAACCCCAAAAGAAAAGAGGAATAGACTATAAACGGCAAATGCTTGAACTAAGGGATTATTGACACCTTGTGCAGGTGCCCATGGAAACAATAGCCGTCGGTAGATCGACATGCCCCTATAAAATTATATGATGTGTGTGCAATAATCTGTTTAGTGCAATTGAACTGAAACGGGCTGCGTCCCATACGACATCTGGCAGTTCGAAGTCTCAAATTTCAAAAGTGTTAATAGTAACGCTCGCTTCGGTTACTTCCCTGTCAGGTTGTGAGGATCAAGATAGGAGCGCGATATACATGATATAATGTTACACGGGCTTTGAATGTATGTTGAAACTTTATTCAAGTCATTATATACTTTTAAAAAATTGACTTCTTTTCTTCGGCTCGAAACGGCGAAGAAATGTTGTCCTCTTATAAATTTCATTATATTTGTGATAGTCCATAAACGTTTATCAAAAACGAGTGTACAGTTTAGTTTACAATCGTACACTTTGCACTCACGTTGAGAAAAAGGTTGGGCACAATTCTCTCCACGCCATCCGTCTTGACATCCGCGAAAGGCTGCATTATGTTTGTCACATTCTGCGCAGTTCATAGGGCATCTGTGTTTACATTCTGCTCCATGCCAACCAGTAGAGCATCCCGATGTGCCACATTCCCCGGATAGTGGACAACTACTTCCGTCGGTACAGTGACGATGTGCGCACACCTCGTGACAATTCGTGTCCAGTCCATAATATCCAGCTTTGCAAATTCGACACTCGGCACTACTTTGGTCACATTCTGCACAATTCAGAGGACACTTCTGCCTACATTCTGATCCATGCCAACCAGGAGAGCATCCCGATGTGCCACATTCCCCGGATAGTGGGTAGCTACTTCCGTTGGCACAGTGACGAAGTGCGCACACATCGTGACAATTTGTGTCCAGGCGAAAATATCCAGCATTGCAACTTCGACACTGTGCACTATATTGGTCACATTCTGCACAATACAGAGGGCATTTCTGTTTACAGTCCACTCCATGCCAACCAGGAGAGCATCCTTCTGCACAAAACCCGTCCCAAGTAGGGCAACCACCTATAGATGCGCAATTACGCTCAACGCATCTGTTAGCACATCCGCTTGCGAAATTTCCATACCAGCCTGCTTTACAAACTGAAAGAGAGAGTTTGAACATGCAATACTATTCCGATTACGTTTGTCGAACAAACGCGATTTCGGAATATAAAAAGCGAGGTGAGCAGGGGGGGGGTCGCACAAAAGTTTTATCAGACAGGGCCGGGGTGGGTGGGTCCAAAGAGGCCCGAAAAAATGAGTTTGTGCAAATTTGTTTCTATTCACATTTTTGCCCTTGTTTTAAGTTGTTTTCAAATATATTCATTAATAATTGTGTTCTAAGGCATGTTATGGCCTTTACAGACACTTAAGAACAGGGTACGTATAAGATATAAGTAATACAGGGGAGATCTTCCAAAAACATACCTATACCGGGCGGGGTGGGTGCATCTCAGAGGCCTGAACAAAATTGTTTGTGCAATTTTTTTCAACCCACATTCTGGACATTGATTTAAGTTGTTTTCACTAATAAATGTGTTCTAACATAGATTATGACCTTAACCAACACTTAAGAACATATGTAGGTATAAGATAAAGCACTCTCTGGTGCCAAATAAAAGTGATGACTGAATAGTAGTGCTGATTTGCATTTCACCTCAAATTAATATTGAATAGTGCCTGATAGTGCTGGCATTTTCACTCTGGCAGAGCGCTGGCTAACAAAATACCTCAAATTAAAAAATAAACATGCCAGCCTGTTTATTTGGCTCCAAAGAGTGATACTTATATACTATATAACTGTCATTGCAGGTATGGCTATAAGGTGTTTTGATATGATGGTTGGTGGCCCCTTTTTGGGAATAACAGTGAAGAAGTAATTAATTAGTAACTGGACTATTTATGTAAAAATTAAACACAATGTTGGCTTATTGGCACTACAAATATTACCTCACAATATCTGTGCATACTGTAGAATAAAACACTTTTTATTTCAAAATGTATTTTTCAATGTCGAAAACAACATATTACCGTTGATAGTTTTTCAATTGTTTGAACACTTGGAATCTGCCAGAAACGGACCAATTTAAAACTTGCCTTTGATTCTGTTTGATTTGGTCTTGAATAGATATAAAATGATTTTTTTCTTATTTTAGGGGGTGGGTCCAAAAAAAAAAATCAGGCGGAAAAAAGCACAAAAAGGGTGGGTGGGTAGCAAAAGGGCTGTAAAAAAAAAATTGGGCCCTCTATGTGTAAATTTGCTCACGACCCCCCCCCCCCCCCCCCCTTGAGGTGAGAACGGTTTTTATACCACCAGTGCGTCTATTTTCAGAATTTACCTGTTTCCAGCTTGGCATGTTAGTGGAAGACTGTGGGATACTGTTATTTGTGTACCCCTCTATTTTCCCACCTGGTAATAAAAGACACGTTACTATGCATAGCTTGTTTGGTAAGTGACCTGATTAGATTCTTGAAATTTAACAAGAGGGAGAGATGTTGTCAAAACAAGCATAACTGAATATCTTAATGTGAAATGTTATCATAAAATCATCAGATAAATTTCGGAATGTTAAACACGACATGAGAACGGTTTCTATATCACTAGCACGTCTAATTGCAGAGTATATCTGTGCCCAGTTGAAATTTTTTGGACTGTTTTAAGAGTTTAAAGAGCGTTTCAAGATTATAAAATATACTTATCATAATTGGTCTTATCATGGAATGTGTGAGTTGAAATTTGACACATATATTAAGTATGACTGTCTACATTCAGAGTATACCTGTTTCCAGTCTGACATTATAGTGGAAACATATCTTTTAACGTATTTAAAGATTTAAAGAGCGTTTGCTACTTATAAAACTATTAACTATCACAATTAGCCTTATCATGGACTGTGCTAATTGAACTTTGGCACATATATTTCGTATGATACTGATATGGATTGCTGTGAATGTTGTTGTCGTCATATATGCCTCGGTGGATACAGTTGCGATAACAATTTACAATGTGCCCTATGGAGATTTTGACGATTGTTCAAATTGCTGTACTATCAGGTACTATTAAAAGTAAAAAATGCCGCATAACTTAGCAACTTTGAGCTTTAATAAGATGCATATAATAAAAAGAATACCTACAGCTTTTGTTTGAATACCTGAAACATCTCATTCGTGTCTGGAACGAAATATCGAATTCGATATTTCTTTCCATATACTGGTGAGATATATGTGGATGGGATACATTCAAATGACAACGATGAAGTCAGTGAACTAATATCTACCTTGTATTTATGACATTACAGCCCGTTCTTATTTACAATATGGCCTCAAGCACTAGTAAGTTGACGACAATTATCAATTAAACAATATAATACTAATAAGCTAATATGTAGTCATAGAAGCGGGAAACTTCAGTCGTGTTGTGTTTATCGGTGACACTACAAACCATTCGTACATATGTTTACTGTTTACATATATGATCGCCAATAAGTTATATTACTGTCAACTGTCGCGCAAAATACGATATTCGCCATAGGGTCAAGTGTTAAATGTTGATCGCAATCATGACCAACAATAATCATCTGACCACATCCAAACAAACAAACCATGTCTGAGTTTCATACTTATTTTCATTTTATCAATTTAAATTTTCGCATATCATCATACTCAAGATGGCGCCATGTAGCTAAACTATTTTAATCTCCCTAGGGTTCTAACCAACATTTCTCAAAGACGGCTCAGTTACTAGCGGCTGCATGGATACACGAAATATCTTCTTGATGTCATCGATTTGCATTTTTATTATATGCTTGCCCATAAAATAGCGGGAAATTACCGACACGTAGATCGTTATATTTATCAATTAGAAGCCACAGTGAAATACGATGTCGTTATTTCACTCTATGGATAGCGTTATTTCACATTAGCCTATCGGCGGTTTACTCGAGCGAAAAATGTGAAGACAAATTCTGTACTCGAGTTGTAGTAAATATCTGCAAACTTATCGGTTATAACCCATAACCTTATTCGAAACAAGAGTTATACAATTATATTATAATTTAATCCGTCGTTTTGTGGTGGCGAATAGCGATTCCTATGTAACATGACTAGGCGCCACCCGGGTGGCGAATAGCCACTGCCTATTAAAGTAAGAAGTCAGAAATAAAACAAGTGAACAACTTTCCGAAGAAAATCACACACCCGTAAAGTTGAAACATACACTCTTGACATCTAATTGCATAATCGATTGATCATGCAAGTGTCGTCAGAACTTCGGCTTTGTTCATTGGCTAGCCACACCTTGGACGTGGGATTTATATATTTCGACTGGTGACACCGAGACTTGTTAGTTCCCATTCCGTGTTTCGTTTCTTTGTGCGAGTGTTGTTGCTTTATCAAGGTATATTGTGCACTTACGATTAGTCCTAAGTATTCTTCCCGAGTATTGTTCAAATTGCTGTACTATCAGGTACTATTAAAAGTAAAAAATGCCGCATAACTTAGCAACTTTGAGCTTTAATAAGATGCATATAATAAAAAGAATACCTACAGCTTTTGTTTGAATACCTGAAACATCTCATTCGTGTCTGGAACGAAATATCGAATTCGATATTTCTTTCCATATACTGGTGAGATATTTCGGTATTTAAACAAACACTGTAGTATATCTATTTATTATATACTTGCCCATGAATTATAAGGTTTTAGCAGTGAGATATAAGTTATCGATATCTCACTGGTATTATTGCGCCGTATAATGGATCCTCATGTGTGTAGTCAGGTTATACTTCATAGTGAATTATTTCCTGCACACATCATGTACTGACATTCATTGGGGGCCATCGGCAAGTAACGAAAGTATATAATAAATACAAAATCTATACTTTTTGAGTGTTTTCAATATGGGACTATTTTTTTGGGCGTAATGTGTCAGCTTGAAATTTCTGATGTATTGACATTCATTGGGGGCCATAGTCAAGTAACTAACGTATATAATAAACAGAATATCCACACTTTTTCAGTGCATATGGGTTACATCTCATTCGTGATGACAAAACATTTGAATTTCCACTCATGAGATATAACCCATATCCACTGAAAAAGTGTGGATATCCTCTATATATTATAATGGACCCCATTGCTTGACAATTGATAGTGACGGATTACAAAAAATCACTCGTGATTCTAAATAATGTGAAAAAGGTCTTGAGCCGCTAAGATGATCCTTTCGGAAAACGATACTTGATATACAGTTAACTAGACACTGGTTTTATGAGGCTGTGTCGTTTCACTCGGCAGGCCGTCGTGAGAGATCAGTACAAACCATCCGCCATTATTTCATCACCGGTAAAATAATACCCGGTAAATTTTAGTACGAGTCGTGACGTAATAATTTCCAACTGGAAATCGGAAAAATCCCTCTTTACAAGAGACTGTAAACGATAGAGGAGCGGCCAAACCCAAAGAGGGCCTTAGTTTTCGAGACACCCCTACCCTCTGTAGAACATGTTGAACACCTCTTTCTGGAAGGTAAATCTATGTTGTTTACGAAAATCTTGGACTTGTCGGAACTGGTGGCAGCTATGTACGGTAAGACTATTTGTGAAGGTACCCTACCAAATATTTAGCCTATTTTCAGTTGGTTGAAAGACAATCAAATCATAATAAACAGAACGATGTATTTGTTATTATGTGGCACATGTGATACTAAATCGGAACGTTCTTATGTGTTCTGGTTTGTATGAGATTTCGCGGCGTCATTGTAGAAAATGTAACATTCTGCGTCAAAATATCATGACGATTCAGAGAAACTGTCGCCCGCCAACAAAACTAATACGCTAGACCTAGCCCATGTTATCATATACGTCTGGGAAGAGTGGAGCATTTGCAACCTGGAGGTATAAACTTTATTGTAATGACCCTAATTATTTTGAAATAATAGGCAAAAACTTAACCCTCCCCAATGTCATAAAATTCGACATAAATATTGGATCCAAGAATGATAGAATATTTCGTAGTATTTGCCTTCATTTAATGTAGAAAACACATAACAAGTGTAAAATGCGAACTTCCCATCCATATTCACTGTTTGAAAAGTATCATATTCCATGATGGCGTACAATATGGCATTCAGTTTTAATTTTAAGACTTAGTTAAGCGACATACGAAATTACAGAAAAGGAACGTCCCCACTGATAAAATGTATATTATTTTAATGGTTATATAGAATAACATTTCATTTCAAACATTAGTTTCACCATTTATACATCTTATTAATTGGTAAAATAAAAGGCAAAAATTTATTCCGCCGTTCAATGTCATAAAATTCGAACTAAAATTACCGCCTGGGATTGGAACCACGAATGATCGCATAATGCGCAATATTTTGTTTTATTTAATACACATACGAATTGTCAAAAGAAAATTGCCATCCAGATTTGTTATTGGAAGAGTGTCATAATCCAAAAATGGCGTTCAATATGGCGGCCAATTTTAATTTTAAAACTTAGTGAACGGGCATACGTAAATACAGAAAAAGAACGTTCCCATTGGTATACTATATATCATTGTACTGACTACATAAATAGAAAATATGAACAGTTCAAATCATTAGTATGGAAAGATAATACATTTTCGATCTTATAACTCGTCTGGATTGTCTCACAACCACACCAATACTTGTTTGTGATCTCCAGTTTTTTTTAAGTTTTCGATCGTTGACTTTCTTTGGAATTAGTGTAATCAGGCCTTGTACTAGAGTAGCTCATGGTGGTTTTGTATGCACTTGTATGTCCAGAGCTAAACTCTTCATGATTCCACTAATTGAAGGTCCAGGAACAATATTTGGTTGGTAACACATTTCCCATTGAGGGCGAAATGGGTGAAATGGCCACGCCCTTTTTGCGCGAAGTACTACCATCCGACGTGACCAGAACCGTTGGACATATGAGGTTGTCGGACCACTCAAAATGTGCGGAATGGCCACATTATGGGGGGTCGGTAATACATTTTCATATCCAAAAGTCCATGGTTTTTAAGATAATTGCCAAAAACACAAAATAATCCATTTTTAAGGGTCTGAACCCCAATTTTTGGGTTCAGCACATTTATCTCAAAGTTGAAACACCAATTATAATTGTATTGACCTATATCCATCGGTGCCACATACATGTATCATTTCTGATATGTTCTGTACCATTATCGGATGGGATTGACCTTCAAGGAGCTCTTGATCCTGAAAATAAGGTTTTTGGATGGAATATATTGGTCGTAGAATGAAAAAAAACCAGACAATTTCCCAATAACAATGATGTTGAGGAAATCATCAATTATAGGGTATTTGATCAGTAACCTAAAACTCCTGCAAAAAAGGTTACCTGGTGATATAATTGGATGTAGTTCATCTTTTGTTATCTAGATTTCATGGCCTTTGATGTGAGATGGCTGCCAAAATGGTTATAAATGGAATGACATATATCACATTATCAATATACTAGTAAATGAGTTCAATGTGTTATTTTCTTTAAACTTATGGGAGAACAGGATGTTTTTATGGTATTATAATGTTTAATTGAATTATACTCAGCCCACAAGTAGGTTTAGTAAATGTTGAGTTACTACAATTCGATCAATCAGTATGATTCGGTAGTCGAGCAGGTTGTGTCTTTTCAGTCCAACAGCAATTTTGATTGGCTGCACCACCATTTTGTATAAAGGTTCTACAATTTCCATTACACGTACCTTATTTTAGAACAAATAATGGCTAGCCTGGCATGATTGCCTATATTTATATCCTGATATATGTATATGTACATTTAGATGTATATTTGCCCTAAATTGTTTCTGGTTCAAATTTGGGAGTTTGTGAGAAAACAAGTCATAAGATGCAGTTGCAGTAATATTATAATATATTGTTCTGTTCAAAACTAACAAATGCATGTCTATTGGTTATTGGTGTGATATCCAGTAATAAAGACTGAAAATAATCCTTCAGATTATTTTATAAGGGCTTTAGTCCAGTTATAATAAATCCACACATTACAAATATAGGGCTTCCATACATACAGAATATCTTCCAACTTGACAATCGTTCATCGTGTTCAACTGAGTGAGTTCATGTGAGGTTCATGGAAACTTATTTGGCAAGCTTGATTCTAAAGTGTCTAGCTTTATGGGCTTGAAATTCCGAATGCAATCATGTTGCGTTGTGAGTTCAGAGTGAGTTAGAAGAAAAATACAAACATCAGTTGATATGCAGATATAAATCCATAAAAATATACATTCTGCAGGTAGCCATGCTATGCAATACTCCCTCATGTTTCAACTTATCAAGGAAAAATGATCGCATTACCAATGACTATTTAATGCTGTTAAATTTTATAAAGTACAGCCCATTTGAAACTGGTTTGCTGACCCAGAAAAAACATGAGACAGGCCATGAGAAAAAACACATAAACGACATGGAAGTCGGTGACTAATTACAAATAGCCATCCACCATATTTTGTCAGATGTTTTTGTAGATTCGTGGAAGTTATAATGCAATATAGGTCTCCATTATAGTTGCACAATTTTATTTTTCATTTCGTCCCTTTAAATTGACTTTTATTTTTGTTATGTATGTATATGTGCCACTCCAAACATGTCAGTAAAAGTACTGTAAACCGTTTGGTTTGATGTTATAGGCACAGGAGAGATATATATACTTTACATGTCAAATATTGTGAACCCTGCAGGTACATGTATGTGTGTCAGTCGCTTTAGGTGTTTGGTGTACATGCAGTAACAACATGTATATTTTAGTGAAATTTATGGTCTGCACTCTGCAGTATTTCAAAAAACATGCTACGGCCATGCCTACATATACTTATGTACACTTATTCTAACACTATGATTGTCAGGTTATAATCTATGTTGGAGGAAAGTTACTATGTATTTTTTTATTTTTGTTGCATTTGTCAATATTAATGGGTCCCAGAAGCCCAGATGTTACTTGTGCAGAGCCCATTTAATTTTCATGAGACTGCATGTCCATACTCCTATTTCTCAGGTGGACTGCATGTCCATACGCCTATATATAAATGACTCTTATCAAACCAAGACGGTATTGTGTAGGTTTTACTAGAATTATATTTAGAAAAAACTCAACCATTATTTTCCACTGCCCTATATATCACAATATATTCATTTGGCAGTATTCATCCCAAGTTTAGTGGTGATGCTAATAAATTTGGTATGATACTCAGGTAGAGCAAAGCGATCTGAACAAATTGAGGATAAGCCACTCTGTGTAGAAAACATTAAAAAACATGTATATTGTGAAATATTTTAATAATGGCTGCTGGTTTTTACGAACTGGCCATAATTGAGATGACCATTCCTGTTGTTTACCAAACATCAGCGTACACATTAAATATTTTGAAATATATATGTTCTTGAATGTTTTATACAGATACTGACTTTTGCACAAATTGCTCGGATTAGCCAAACAATGCAAAAATAACCAACTTTAGGTAAAATGATGGTACTCTTTCTTAACATAATCGCTTTGACCTACAAACATCATAGCAATCCAGTAGTACCCATCAGCATTATATCAATTAGCAGGACCACTTAACATGGGGTGGTATTGAAAATGAAAATATCTTTAAAATGGTAAGTTATGAGGTCTATTAGTTATTATGAAGAATTATGTTAGTGAAATTATAGACCCTCATCTTCTTCAACCTGCAAGTGCTGCAACTATAATGGCCAATCAAAACTAATGTGGGACTGACAAAGGCTCATTCTACTATTGATTGAATAGTGATTCCATCATTTCCTAAATCTTTTTGTGAAATGAGGTGTCCTTTTGGAAGAATTGATTACTTCTGAAATATATACTGGTATATATGGTCATCTCTTATCTGATTACAACATGTTTTTACTATGCCCAGATGCAATACCCATTTTAATATCGCAACATGTGGCTGCTGCATGAAGCAAACAGCTGGTCATTCCATTTAGTAAAAGTGTTTAGCATATTTCATAGCTTTGTTGATAACAAATTATGAAAACCTGTTTTGTTCAATCTGTACATTTCTGTTGATTAGAGCACAATTTTTACCTGATTTTTGGTAAAGCACACCAGTTTCCAAGGCATGTTCAAAGTTCTCTGAAACTGTTCACATTCTCAGCAGCAATTTCCAGCTAATCCCATTGTGTGTGGTCAATTATGCTCTTAAGTCGGTCAGAGCATGCGGATAGTTCTTTAAAAAGTGTCATACATATGTTGTGGCCTTGGTGGTATTGTATACTTGTGGTGCGTAACATGCTGAAATCGTTTTTTGGCAATTATCTTAAAAACCATTGACTTTAGGACATGAAAATATATTACTGACCCCCCATAATGTGGATTTTCAGGGTCAAGAGCTCCTTGAAGGTCAATCCAATCCGATAATGATACAGAAATTATACCTGTATGTGGCACCGATGGATATAGATCAATAAAATTATAATTCGGGGCTCAGCTTTGAGATAAAAGTGCTGAACCCCAAAATTGAGGTTCGGGCTTTTAAAAATGGATTTGTTTGGGTTTTTGGCAATTATCTTAAAAACCATTGACTTTTGGATATGAAAATATATTACGGACCCCCATAATGTGGCCATTCCGCACATTTTGAGTGGCCAGGCAACCTCCTATGTCCAACGGTTCTGGAGATATAGTCACGTCGGATGGTAGTACTTCGCGCAAAAAGGGCGTGGTCATTTCACCCATTTTGCCCTCAATGGGAAATGTGTTACCAACCAAATATTGCGCGGATGTGTTGTTTTGAGAAATCATATATACACGCAGTGAGGATATATACAAAACATCTTCCGATTGTTATGACATAAACTGTATCGTGTTACAGTACTACATGCATGCTGATATCTCTTAAGTCTCCAAAATAAATAGAGGCTGCACGAAGGTGAAATAAAATTATGTAATGACACAGACCGTGTACACAGACCGTGTGATTCCTGTCAATTCTCGAGTTATAAATAGATAAATGTGGCGGTGAGACAGAATGCCTCTTTCTTACCATTCACAGGTCAGCTGTCCCTCGAATATTTGATACAAAATATCATTGACATCATGAAATATAAACTGAGTTAAGTTATCTATAGTTTCTGTGAGGTGTTTTATTTTTTTAATATCCTCTTTGAAATACGTTGTGTAAAAATCCGATAGAGAGGACACCATCCTCGAGATGAACTCGTCATAACGCTCGATGACTATCCATTTACAGTCAACTTGTGTGAAAACAACAAAAACACAACTCTCCTTGTATTTGATAATAATAGTCATGTTTCTTGTCCAAAGCTAGTGACCCATTATCATTTTCTTTACAGCAAGGGCGCAGTTCGTTCCAGAAATATTCATATGTGTTCAAATCGCCATCAACAGAAGGAATATTAAAAATATATATAGGCCCTAGTGTTGTTCATATGCCAAACATAATCAGCATGTAAATAGTATATTGTCATCAAGACGTAGGCTTACGATGATGTACTTAAACAAGAGCCTGATCGTGTTACAGAAGTTTTGCTTCTGTTTACATATAACATAACATAACGCAATTATATTGGTTAATCGCACACATATGATATAAACGCTCTTTATTATTTCCATATCAGAAACAGTAACAAAAAAACGCTCTTTATGTTTACCATATCCGGATCTAAACAAACGCCAGGTTCTGCATCGTTGTTTGCTTTTGTTTACATAACAAAGGAAAAACGTTTGACAATAACATACTGTTTATGCCATATTTCTGATTGGTATAAGTACTAAGTCCGTCTATATTTTACTATTATTTCTGTTTATGGCGGTTTTTGACGAAGGTGAATATTTTAACAGCATACCCACCGTCAACGTATGCCACCCGTATCTTTAAATACTGTACATTTTCTGAAGAATGGAAAGGTTTTTCTGTTGAAATGAAGATCCCACAGCTTGTGACATGGAGTTCGTTTCATCCATATAGTTTTTAATCGCCACATGCAATTTCAAAATATCGGCAACTTATCGTCTGGAAGTTCCATAAGATAGGCCTACTCGGGCTCCAGATTTTCTTCGTTACCAAGCTATTTGCTGTGTTTGTAACATTCCAATCTAGAATACGAAATTAGTTTGTTTCAAATGTTAATTTGACCCCAATTATTGCTATTTGTCATCAATATATTTAAACCGCCAATGACCAGCGTCGTTGTGAACAAGCGACATGTGGGGATTTATTACTTGAGCATTCCCTTTGGGTGTTATGTAAACAAAGTATACAGATGGGTGTGTCATTCTCAATGTAGGAATACCTGTTGACAGTTAATCTAATTACAAATCACACTGTCGGTGGTCATAGCAAGGTGACAATGCTACATTTTACCAAGAATCCCAAATAGGCCTACCCTATAAAATTACGTCATCACACTATCATGCGCTCGGCTAGCACGTATTCATATATTGTTGTATATCCAAATACAGTTTGCCGTTGTGCATACATCTGATGGGAATCTTTAATGTAAAAAGTATCAATTTATCTGATGTATCTTTTTCTTTTGTGTTATAGTTTGTTCTGTTTGGGTGTAAATAAATGTATTAACCACGATATATGCCTATGACTTTGCGTGGAAAGTAGAATCAAGCCGTGGAATCAAGAATTTGTTTCTCAACAGGTTAGTCGGTGTAAACACTATGTTATTATGGGTATTTCCTCTGATGTACAGATAATATAAGAATAAAATGGCACAACAATACAACGAGCAGCAATTATGAGAGGCGATATCGGTGAGAGATGCTTATTTATTATTCGATAATATTTGAAACATACCTGTTTTAATTCATGTTTTCGGCACGACAATTTATCGCCATGCTTTCTCGATTCATCTTTCAGTTGTACCAAGTTCATTTCATCACATTTACGATCCATAACTACGATAAATATATGTAAGAACATTGGACCTCTCTAAATTCTGATCGAAAATATACTGTTATTCGTTAATTATACCACTGCTGTTCTTATAGCCACTTATCGCTTGGACCGACTTTGCGTATAACGCCACCAAGCGGAGACAGCCGCAGATAACCGACTCCTATCTCTCATTGGTGAAAGAATTGAGCATACATTTTGGAATTCATTTGTGCTGAATACATCACCGAAAACAAAAAAAGTTTATGCTGAATACATTACCGAAAACAAAAAAGTTTGAAATCACACCCCCTATGGCGCCATAATGGCGGCCAACTTGACAGTTAATTTAATTTCAACACTTTGAGAACAACTAGTACGATATGCGGGCAAACGCTGTCTCATATGGTATTACTTATAGCGATGTATTAGCTAGAGTGTTTCCATTATTAAATGGCAATTTATTGTTTGCGCGATGACGGAGACCAAAATATGGCAGTAAAGTATATAAACAAAAAATCATTACATGCATTACATTAGTCATCTGAAATAGTAGTTCTGCCATTAACATATCTTTTAATTTGCGAAATAATAAACACAAAAGATACATTCATCATCTCTAAAGTTTAACATTGAACCTCTGAGAATCGTAACAAAGAATAAAACAACAAATGCGCAGTTGTAGATGTCATTTTGTGCGAGATAATTATGTGACAATCACACTCGCTATCAGAGGGATGTTACAATACAAGATGACATCCCATAATATGGATGTCATTTCATTTTGCGAAAAAGTACAACAGCCAGAGAAGAGACGTCATTTTGTGATACTTTACGCTGGATTTGTTGTTGAAGTGCCAGAAGTCTTCAACAACCGTTCAAATGGTTTGTTTGTTCGCTCTAGTGCCGGTAGTCGATTGTAAGTATCACGCGATAAGTTAACTATTCAATAAGAATATTTTGGAATGGAATAGCATTGACATATATTTATCTACATATAGATGAGCAACATTTACTTTTCTCAATCATATGATTGTACTAAATGCCTCTGATATCCAACCATTCAATCAGCGTTCAGTAACTAAAGGTCAAACATCACTCCAGTAAAGACATGGTTATAGAGACATAGAGATAGAGGGATCTGAGCAATACATTTCGAATTCCCACATTTTCATATTGAATATGAGTCGTACAATGTAAATCTATGCATTTACAGATATTGGGCACTTGAGCATGGCACTGCCATGTTTTATGGAGAAATGCAAAGAACTCTACTGCGTAAACAAGAACACAACACTATGCCAGTGATTTTTGAGTTGATCACATCACATACTTACATTCAGCAACACTGATATGAGGTCCATGTGTGTGCACTGAGTAGATTGATTCCGCGGTAAGATCTGCGCTGTCTTTCCGCCACCCGTAATCATACACTGTGATATGACCTAGGCGCCATAGACCAAACCATAAACACATTTTGAATATATTATAAACCAAGACGAATGACTAGTGTTTATTTTGAATTGCCTTATGCGTATCGCCATTTCAATTGTGTATATATTTGCTACTAGCCTACAGTTTTTCATTACTTGCCATTTTATCCAATTCAAATGCCACCTGACTCAAAAGAATCGTGGACAAAACATCTTTTTTCAGTGATATTCTGGTTTGGTAGTGAGTTGCTGTGCATATGGATATAATCTAACGGCAATAATAAATGGAACATCAACATGCGTGTTCAGTGGAGATTATCGCACTCTCAATTATGTATCAATACAATGTATTATCATGATAGTTATTACTATAATGTAGTCCGGACCCACGTCCCTAAGAACTAATACAAATGTGATATCCGCCCGAGCTATAGAAGATTCAATTTCAATTAATCTAGCCCGGAAACTTAGTATCTTCGGTTTGTAACATATATGAATCCGATTGTCATTCACGACAATTTAACGCACATATTACTCCAGACTAAAATTTCAATATACGGAAACAACTCATATGCATAGGTGTGCGGTGTTCTCTTGTTGGACGCTGGGCCGAAACTCGGACGATTATACAAAGCAGCAAGCTCTCGACCACTATACATAATATTTATAACGCTGATTGCATTATATGGACATTGCGGTCCAACATTATGTCATTAAAGTGCATTTCTGTGTGAGCGATGATGAATTCCGTGTTACATTACTATGTAGTTGCTATGTGTGAACTTTGATTGCTCGTGGACTCATATCCCACTCTCCCAAAACCAGAGATCGATTAGATATCTTATTTGCTGAATTTCAAAATGTATGCCATTTTTTGCATTACTGCATATAACAAAAATATAGTGATTCTGTTATTTAATGTTTCGTTTGGCCATAACTGTCGCAAGGCTCTCTGAAAATGTTGGTGGATATTCAAAAGGGTATGTTAAGGATGATTGCACATTCTAGACTATCACAATATACTAATGAAAGTTATATGTTAGTATTGAACATTAAAACATCACTTCGTACCGCACCGAACTCATGATTATTTGTAATGGTTAACGACCATCCTCTATTACTACTAGGTGTATATATATTGCTTATGCTTTATTGACTTAAAGTGATGTGAAACACTCCGGTAGGGTGATCAAATAGAGATAGAGGATAATCTTGCTCAAAAGTAGTTATTTTATACAAATATTAAATCCAAACTGACAACACACACCGCCATTATTATATATTAATTAAATTCAGTAACTCTCGATGGCGAAATCGTTTTCGTTACATTACCGCCGATTGTTGTTTTCCAAATTTGAGAAGTAAGTATTTACAATTGAGCGCAGTTCAGATGATGTTTTCTATGGAGTGGTACGGTCGATTTTCTTGGGATTTTCGGCGATGTAGTAGAATGCTACCTTCCTCCAGTTAACATACTGCTTGAATACAAACTTAACAGTTTAACACACCCGAACAAGTCCATAATATGTCTTTAACGTCTCAAAATTACATTGTATATGTCAAACAAAGGTCAAAATTCGCATTGGAGATCGATACACGATTATTCTATTTATTTGACACATATATATATATCGCCGGGCTGCCGTTGATGTAATTCAGCAAATTAAACTATTTAAGTCATTCTCGGAATTCTACGTGTATTTTATTTTGGTTGGTTTGTCTTTCTCCAAATATTTGATATAAAGTTCCTGATAATTGCTAAACAACCCAATCAAAGACCAGATGTGGATGCAAATTTTACATGTTTTGTTTCTTCGTTGTATTCAACACAAAGTAATTCCGAACGATTTGATTATTTCTTTGCATTCTGGACTAGATTCGCAAGTGCCGCCATTATGTGGACGTTTATGGCGGTTAAGTGGTTGTCTACTAATTCTCCAACTGATAAGATGGACTTATGGTGAAACTACTGTTCGAAATATCGTCTATGTAGTCATTTCAATGATATACAATATGCCACAGGGGACGTCCCCTTTATAGTTCGTTCGAAATATGTCCGTTCGCTAAGTGTTACAATTAAAAATGTACGCCATATTGGACGCCATCTTGGAGTTTCATACTCTTCTAATAGTGAATATGGATGGAAATCCATACCTGTCACTTCATATGTGTGTTCTACATTAAATAAAACAAAATAATGCGCATCATGCTATCATTCGTATCCCATGCCAGGCGATAACTTTATTTCGAATTTAATGACATTGGACGGAGGGATAAATTTGTACTTATAACCCTTGGAACAAACGTCGCACTACCGACGACTCGAATTCAATTCGAATTAAACTCGAGTTTAATTCATAATTTGTCTGTTGAAACAAACGTCGCATTTAATTCAAGACGAATCTAAATGATTCCTTAAAATGACATAAAGCGTCCATGAGGGTTTTGGTCAAAACGGCTAAAATATGAAGTTATATATCAATTCTAAACGTGAAATTTAGTGATAAAATGTTGCTTTTGACTTCCAAGCGACGAAATTAATGTTCATATTCTGAGGAGTGGAAATTATTGGTTTTATATCGCTATTTCGTAGGTATTTGACGCACATTTTTGGTCGTCAGACATGATTCTTTAGGTGGTATTTTGCTCTGAACTTGTCTGAAAGAAATCAGGTCCAGTTTATTTTTATACGAAAACGTTGTACCTTTTTAACAATTTAATAGCAAGTTGATGTCAACGCGGTATAACACTACATTGCGTCAGTATGCCTATCTAAAACCGCGTGGTAAAATAAACATGGCAGGCAGGGACGTATAGCTGCAGAGTCTCTCTCCGTTGGGGGGGGGGGGGGTAATAAATTCGCGTAATTCAATTTGCACCCCGCGTGGCTGTTCCTTCACATGCCTGGGTGATAGCCTATTCTGAATGGTTCAGTAGACTTGTGATCATGCACTGGGCGGACCATGGTTCTGCCAGTAGAAGAAAATTTAGAGATCTGAACCTGAAAATCCGATCATAGTTGGGAACGGTGGGAGAACAGTCTAAACATGAAAACCGCAAAAATCTATAGCATTAGACTGGCCTCGAACTTTCCAAGTGTTGGAAATTTCCAACCTGACACCCACACGAAGGTTGGAAAATTTCCAACTGATGACCATTTAAGTTCATAATTTTTAACAAAAGCATGGGAAAATAATTAGCAGTTTTTTTGGCTGGCCACGGGGGTCACGATGGACCAGGACACAGGTTTCCCGATAATAGATGGCCATTTCAGTCAAAATGTTGGACCAAAAGTAGGAAAATATGCAAATGTTGGTCTAAAAACAACAAATTCCCCAATAGTTCATTGTTGGAAAATAAAATTACAAGAAAAATTTCAACCCATCGTTGATGTGAAATTTGCACACGTCCATGCATATGTAACGGGTATATCCAAACGGAATAAATATTTATTTAGTGCGTCTACTCGCATTTAATTTGAAACAAACGTCGCATTTTCGTCGACTCGAATTCAAATACCACCAAATTACGTCATGCTCGTTGGTTTTTTCTAGTTTCAATTGGAATTCCCTCATTAGCATATCATTATGCAGCTAGTTTTCATTTCTCCGATATAAATCGAGTCGACGGTGATGCGACGTTGTTTCAAACACGGATCTCAGACGCATCAGCAATTAAATTCGTGTTGACCACACGCATTCTTCGTCGGTAGTGCGTCTACTCGCATTTACTTGAAACAAACGTCGCACTTTTTTCGACTCGAATTCAAATAATTGAATTCGAGTCGTCGGTAGTGCGACGTTTGTTCCAAGGGTTACTTTACCAATTGAAAAGATGTATTAATGGTGAAATTAATGTTTGATATGAAATGTTATTCTATGTAGTCATTACAATAATATAGATTTTACGACTGGGGACGTTCATTTTCTGGATTTTTCGTATGTGGCTTCACTAAGTCTTAAAGATACGGTCGGTGTTGGCGGTGGGTATGCTGCTAAAATATTCAGCTCCGTCAAAAACCGCCATAAACAGAAAGAATAGTCAAATATAGACAGACTTTGTTCTTATACCATTCAGAAATATGGCATCAACAGTATGTTATCGTCAAATGTTTTTCCTTTGCTATGTAAACAAAAGCAAAAAACGTTACGTTTCCTGGCTTTTGTTTAGATCCGGATATGGTAAACATAAAGAGCGTTATTTGTTACTGTATTCCTGATATGGAAATAATGAAGAGCGTTTATATCAATTTGTGTGTGATTAACCATTATAATTGCGTTGTGTTATGTAAACAGAAGCAACACTTCTGTAACACGAGCAGGCTCTTGTTTATGTACACCATCGTATGTCTTGACGACATTATACTATTTACGCACTGATTATGTTTGGCATATGAACAAAACTATATATATATTAGTATTCCTTCTGTTGATGGCGATTTGAATAAATTTGAATATTTCTGCAACGAACGCCGCCCGTGTCTTTAAAATAAAAACTGACCGCCATATTGGACGCCATCTAGGATTTTAATTCTCTTCTAATAGTGTATATGGTTGGAAATTCGCATTTTACACTTGTTATGTGTGTTCTACACTAAATAAAAGCAAATCCTATGCATTATTCTATCACTCTCGGATCCATTCCCCGGCGATGGCTATATTGCGCATTCTATGACATTGGGGAGGGTTAAGTTTTTGCCTATTATTTCAATAGTTGTAGGGATAGGATAATAACGTTACTATCCTCCGGTAGACAATACTCGACTCGTTCCAATCGTATATGACAAGATAAGCTAGGTCCAGCATGCTAGTTTTGTACAGAGTTGATGGGCACAGTTTATCTGAATCGTCATGGTGTTTTGACGCAGAACGTTACATTCTCTGCCGATCTAGTACCATACTAACAAATAGATCGTTCTGGAAGATGTGATTAACTTTTAACCAAATGTGTATTGCTGGTCAATCGATGTAAACAGCTATTTTTTCTGTAGGGTATCTTCACAAATAGTCTTACCATTCATAGCTACCACCAATTCCGGCAAGGCCAAGAATCATTTTCATAAATGATAATAGATTTACCTTCCAGAAAAGGTTGGTTTCAACTTGTTCTACATATGGTAGGGTATTCGACTACTTTTGGCATTTGGCCGCTCCTCTAAATGTAACTTTAACTGTCTGTGCATGTGCTCCATTTTACAGAGCATCAATAAATGTGTGTATACAAAGCTACATGATACATTTTGTCAGTAATATATTTATGTTCATATACAATCATTTCCCCCTGCTATTCCAGTAGTGGTTTATTGCTGTCGGAAGCGATCTATGGCGCCCACAATGTCGGATAGCAATCGCGATGCTCTTTTCTGGTTGGTTGTGGAGTTTCTCCCGCGTTCCATCATTTTCAAAATGGCGGTGGGATTGTACAGACACCTCATGACTGGGAACACAGCAGACCGTCGGCGCATCAAGGAGCCAGTGTCTAATCTTGATGTATAGCTGAGTGCTGACGTGATATATTTGGTGAATCTGTCAGTTAAACGATCTAGTTCTGGTAGATTTTGTTTATGAAAACGAATACAATGACGATGGATGTTCAACAAACTATCTCAACGCCTCTCCGATGTACTTTAACTATGTAATTTGGTGTGGGTATTATAATATGTGAAATAACATGGACGGTGTTAGTTTCGTGCCACAATAAGCTCACTATGAACAATATTATTTGTATTTGCATGCATGCCACTTATGGGCATTTAACATAACACATTATCTCATTATTATACACATTATTAAGCTACTATTAATTTGAATATATCAAGCATAATCGAAGTGTGCCCACTCCAACATGATAATGAACATTTGTTCAGTACGATCTCATTTTACAATGATGCCCGACATTTAGAATGGTTCATTATCCTAATATATATGCACGGTTAACTAGCTATCGCATGTCACCTTTGTGTTAGTAGTGCTTTATTATAGGTGTGGATGAGGTTTTATATTTGGAGGCATAAGCTGCATTGTATATATAAAGATTACTGTTAACAGAACTTTAAACCTGAAATTCTTCTTTCATACGAGATACTAACCATAAACTTCAAGTTCGTTGAACTCCAGACTCCTGCGAAAGCCATGTTTCACCAGTAACACATATCTGCCAGTCATGGCGCGATCACATGCAGATGTGTACGCCTCTTTCTCATTGATGGTTGTACCATTGTTGTGACACAGTTGACTACAATTCCGGAGGAGAACATCGGAATTACCTGTCACGTATATTTGGATTTCATAATTCCAACCTATAACATTAAAATATATAGCAGTGAAATTTAGCACATACAGGACCTCCCACACAAATAGATTGGTATGTGAATATGGATGAAATAAGTACGGTATATACAAGCCCGTGATGTGCAGTAAAAGAATCAAAAAGGGATCAATGAAAATAGCCGTCCAGTCATTGGACAATACAACCGATTACGTTAAAAACGTTTTTTTTCTTCAAAACCCTGATCTGCAAAATAGTTCACTCTTATTTGTATACTTATTGTCTACTGCATATGTCTATCTCATTAGTGTGTTCAATTACACAAAATAGAGAGATATAATTTATTAGCAAGAGTGCATACATTATACGGGAAATGCGAGCACGGCTATAACAAAATTTATTTTTGCAGTGTATACATGTATTATCAGATATATGCCCAGTTGAGGGTCAGCGAGATATACATATAGAAAACTACATCACGCTGCTTCACGTTGACTCTCAAATGTGCCGTGTTTCCTGTGGAAAAGCCATTATATAACACTAACTGGATAGTTGGAATATTCGATATTGGACAGAATCGAATTTGCCATTGGAATTGCTAGTATAGACTCTACTCGTGAACTGCTGTGAAACACCGTGAACGATGCTGGAGGGTCATCATAGCTCCAAAATTTCATGTTGCCATGGCAACGATTAAGGACATAAAATTAACACCGATTGCGTAAAATTACAAATCTTTAGTTTTCTGTGGCCATCTAAGTAGTTTATTCCGTGGTATTTTATACATTATTTTTTGGAATAAAATTATCATGTTGTTATCTGGGCAATTAAAATCAATTGTTTCCGTTATATAGGCCTTCAACAATCGTACTATCGTCTGTGAGACATACTTCCGGTTGTGTGGTAGCTACATCGTCAATGTCACATTTGGAGCCATCTGAGTAACTCTGTAATAATTATATTTGATTCAGCGCGTCTGAAAACCCCTAAATACCAAATCTGAATTCCATATCTTAAACAATATAAGAGTAATCTGTCGAAAAAAATTCTATAGTAAATACTCATTGTAATTTGGCGGACCCCTTACGGCCGAATTCTGGTCTCTGGTCTGGACCAGGTTTCGGGTAAACTATAGTCTAGACCAGGCCCAAACCAAGGTGATCGCGATGTGTTACCTAGCTTCGAAGCGAGTAAGCTGTGGTTATTGGTCCGCACTGGTCCGTATTCTCGTCTTTTTGAAACTCAAGTTTACGTAAACCAAGGTTTGCCTTCTTATTGTCATTCAAACCTGTGTCGGTTCTGTTCATAATTCGAACCATGTGGGAACTAGAAAGTTCTGGTAACAGAAACATCAGTATTTTTTGGAAGCATTTATCTTTATGTTATAGGAATTGTGTTTTATTGATATGCCGTGTAGATGAAAGATCATAATTATATATGAACTGGAAATGTTTTTATATAATCGATAATTATGTGTGTTATAGGTAATAATCTACAACTGAGACCTAGTACCCCCCTGGTCTGAGATTTTCGTATAAACCGAGACTTGAACCTGAGACGAGAATACCTATTTTTGGTTTCGCAGTTACGAAATAGATTGGTAATTTGATTGTAAATCATGCGTGCGTTTATCTGGCTTTACAGTGAAGTTTTATTTATAACATCCTTGCCTTGTTTGAAAGCATATTACCGTTAGATGGATTAAGTCAGATTTTCGTGCTATTATTTCTACGCACAATTTGTTATCGATGGGTGTGGTTGACACGGAATGATAGGGAAATAGGGAATGATAGCAGTTTTGTAATCAGAACGTAATCCGCATTGGATGCGGGTGTCTTTCGTTCCGTGTTTCTGAAATGAATTATCACCTGATATCCCATATAATAATGGTTCGAAATATTTTCAAGAGCTGCATGTAATTTCTGAGTAATATTTTGACTCAAAGTTGAACAATATATAGTTGGTTCTTGATCTGAACAGACAATATGTTACACTATACATTGATTGTAAAGGACACCGGTGGTTCCGTCGATAGAATGGTCGAGGCAATATGCCGCTATTGCGTCTAGCGCTGACGAAGCTGGTTTGAATGCCGACAATCGCGGATTCGCGATCCACTCTAAGTGAGGATAATCTTATTCGTGTATCTGTGCAAGTTTGTCTGTCCCTTTCTGTGGTCGGTGGTTTCTACACACAGCGGAGTGATTTCTTGGTGAAATTTACTCTCTGCGTAGACATTCCTCCACCCGTAAAACTGACAGCGTCGTGAGATCCGCATAGGGGGTGAAAAATCAGCACCACCCCTGCCCCGTGATACCTGTCGAACGGCGACGCCATACAGATACCGCTATACAACACGAAGATAAGCAGCTTTCATGTGCTCATGTTTTGAGACACCAACACACCAATCTCGATTTTGTCCATATATTGTCGATGGTTGTCGTTTTACAATAATGCGCCGATCCCAGCTTAGGACCAGGTGGTTTCGCGAGACCATGTCCTGACATGGAACACCGTGATTATTAGGGTGGTCTAGACCTGAGACCAGAATTCAGCCGATATGGTACATAGTTTGATTGACGTGATGTGCACGTTGTCCACATCAGCATTTCTCGACCGTTTGGCGACAAAACAAGTTCATGATGGATCAGGGCATCCCCGACTTGATAGTAATCGCCCTTTGCGCAATCAAAATCGGTTTCCAATTAACAGGTATGTACCCTGTATACGTTGACCGCTCAGAAATTATGAACTCTGCAAGACTTAGTCACAGAGCCACAGAGCACATGAATGTTCACCACCTATATTCAGCCGGCTGTATCGCCTAGATTATTCAACATGTGGAGCTACCCGATACATCGTTTAAACTGGGACACCCTCGGCTACACGACGGTGTACGCGTTGAATGTGTACTCATAACAACAATTAAACTAATATAGCATATGCGCTTGCGCGTATATAACATACCACCCCACCCCCGATGACTCAACATGTAACTTGTAATCCGAAGTATTCTACGCATGTGCACAAAGATTGAAACTGCGAGATTTTCGCCCAGCACAGCATGTTTTAAACGAGGTGTTCTGGGCGACGTACATGTATCTTCACGTCCCGGCATTGAATGAGTTAAGTTCAAACAGATCACTAACTTTAAAAATTTTAGTTTTGCAAAATGAGGGATCTGTGTGTTATTGTTTATCATTCTAGGTGGCTTCTTCTGGAGCAGAAATTAATAGTTTATAAACATGTTTGCTGTGACCCCATACTTCAATGCCATATATTAAACGATTTCGAACAAGAGAGTAAAACATAGTTGTATAGCTTCACGTGGAAGCAATTTCTTAATTTCTTTAGATTATTCAATGCAAAGTTTGCATATGCTATTCTGGATCAGATTTTGGAAATATCTCTTTTGTACATTACTTTCTCTAGTAGTTCCGATATGGGAGTGAAATACTCTAATCTGTCTCTAAGAAGCTAAGAGTTTTCACTTCCAATTGTGTGATCAGCACTACTTTAGCTATGTTCATATCAGCAGGCATAATATCAGTTCCAAAAATTATGTTGATGATAAACGATAGAGGGTTGGCTACCTCGCAGGCGACAAATTGGACTAGCGAGATAGAAATGTGGTCATTAACACCACCGGTGTATACTGTTGGCCAAATTATAGAATTCCATGGTCCTATGTAGTTTTATAAATAGTTAATTGGTTTTTCCGGTTATTTTGGGACGCCTGCAGTAATAAGGCGTCATTCTCACCAAAAAAAGTGCTGAAGGGTACACAGGATTTGACAATGTGATGAAGGGTACACAGGGCACGAACACCATTACATACATTGTGTTTATGAAAGTCAGTCGCCCATTAGCAGTTTGTTTTCAGTACATTTTAATATTCATCGTAACGTAAACAATTATTCTCTGACAGAAATCATGGTAGATACGAAGACTGAATGTCCTTTATAATGACATTTCAAACCCTGTGTACCATTCAGCAAATTTTGAAAATCCTATGTACCCTTCAGCACTTTTTAGGTGAGAGTGACCCCTTCAGCAGTAATAAGCCGTAGTTTTTTTATAATTGGAAGGATTAGTTGTTTTAACGGAATTCTGAGGCGGTGCATTCATGTAACCAATATATTTATGGCTAATAATATGATCTTGGTGGTGTACCATTTCTGACTATGGTTTTCTTGTGGCCACTGCTCTGCTTGTTGTGTAGTGAGTTAGGGTATTGTAATTATTTTTGGCAGGAATTGTAGGGGATATACAGACATAAGATCCACTTGGATACGTCTCTGAGGATTTCTCAGTTATTGGAATGTTAGAGCATACACGATTTCCAATAGCTGTGAACAATCGATTAAATTAATCAGAAATGTCAAACTGTCTCTGGCGATGACGTTAACCAGCTTACTTGCACACCTTTGCCGTTTTATCTACGTATCCACCGGTGCAGTGGTCCTGCTAATGTGCTATGACGCGGTTGGGTCCTGCTGAAATGCTATGATACTGTTATGGCAAACTGATGCTGTTATCAAAAAGTAATGTTACATTTTTTTGTATTTGTCTTTTTCACGGTGTTCTGGTATTCTGAACATATCCAAGAAAAGACATTATGCGTTCAAACATTCAAAAACATTTATTGCGAAATATGTTTAATACTGGTTGTGTTAGTTGTTGAAAATCGACTATAATCAAGATGGATATTCACGTCGTTTTAGAAACATCAGCTCATGCATTATTTATGGAATACTATTAGGGCCACTTCCCAAAGCACCGAAAGCGACAAAAAGTGCGATATTAGCGCATGTTTCGGCGCGCCGAAAGCACCACAAGCGACAAAATATGCGCCATACTGGCGCACTTTTTGTCGTTTTCGGCGCGCGCCTGAAAGCGACAAAATGCGCCAGTAGCGCATGTTTCGGCGGGTGCCGAAAGCGACACAAGCGACGATATGTTCTACTAATGGCGCATGTGTTGGCATAAAAATTGGGTACTCTAGTGTATTTGAGTAAAGGGGCATCTCCTGCAAAGATACATACAATATCCATGGTCATAAAAATGTAATTAGGGGTCACTAGGGACCTGCTTCCCTCATGTGGTGGGCCTACAAAGACTCGAAAATTGAAGAAAAAACATATTTCCAAATGCAAATCAGTATCCATGCCCCATGAATATGAGTCTCATCCCGGAGCTCTAGTATATGTGATTAAAATGACATCTCCTGCACATATACATAGCATTGCCACGGCCACAACAATTGAATTAGGGGTCCCTGGGGGCTTGCTTCCCACATTTGGCGTACTAGTTGCAAACCTTTGTATCTAGTATACAAATTACAATATTGTTACTTCATTTTCAGGACTTCCAAATTAAATCAATGGAAGCGCTTTGTTGGGTTTGAGTTTCTGGGTCGATAACAATGGCTACATAATTAAGGCATTACATGTCTATGTATTTCATGTTTAAATAGTAGTTAAATAAGTGTATATACATTGTACGTTGTGTATTATCGGGGTGGGGCCTGGTGTGGTCGGTGGTCCAATGAGCATTGCACCGGTGACCAAGCTGTAGGACCTCAGCTCGTGGCAGACAGGTGTTCGATTCCTATGTGGCGACCTCTGCTCCAACTTCCTGCCTGAAGAAAACTATCCGATGATCGGTGGTTTACATATGATACTGTGTGTGCAGACGGTCCATCGTGACTACCTATTGTAGGTGACTAACCATAGACCACATGGTTTCCACCACCAACAAATGATCTGGCCTCATTGTTATATCGTCTTAAGTTGTGGGAAAGCGACATAAAAAAAAACCCAAAAATACTCAATGTTGCTACTGCCTTTCATTTGTTTATTTTATTATTGGGGTTTTACTTGGCTTCCTACAATCACAGGACAGCCAGATTAATTGTTGGTTGAGGAAACCATGTGTGCTACACTTAGTCGTGTAAATTCAGTATTTTCTTTTAATTTAAGTAATTTATGCACCGTCTGCTCGCTTATAAACCACCGACCATCGTGCAGGTGAAGGTAGCCCATGTTTCCTCTGTTAATATTCCCATGTTATTTTACTAGTAATTGGATGAAGGTAGTCCGTGTTTCTCTGTCCTTCCCATGTTATTATAATTAGATGTATGTATACCGGTAGTCCGTGTTTCCTGTTCCTCCAATGTTATTTTCATATTATGCCTACGGGGGTCCGGGCATATACAGGTAATCGAGGGCTCTGTCTGTCCAAGCATATCACCTTGTAACTCGGGTGTTAGTTATCAAAGTTGTTTTTTTGGCATGGTGGTACCCACATTAGTTAGGCTAATTATTCAAGGTACGTAACTTTGATCCATAATTATGTTGTACTAGAAAGGTCGATTTCATGACAATTAGGTGTTGGAAATAGATTTTTTATCTATAATTGTAGATGTATATTGCAGACATTTAGCACATGTGGACCTGGTTGAATTTTTTGTGGTACCATGGATCACATCCATCGTCAAGCTACTTATGTCATTTATTGGCATTTGTTTATAATGTGGAGGGGTAGATAGGCTTGAGACCCCACCACAGTTCAATTCACACCATGTTCTCAGCTTCAGATTACGTTGGCCATGTAATTTTACGATTAGACCGTAAATGCACATTACGATGGTGTTTTAATTTTACGATAGTTTCTGATGGTCCAATTGCTGCCAACATTTTCTGTCATAATATTACGAACATTTTGTAAAATACGATCAAATTTGTAAATGTTAGATTACGTTGATCTCATAATTTTACGATAGTTACTGATGGTCCAACTGCTGCCAACAGTTTCGGTCGTAATATTAAGATGAATTTTTTTTGAGTGTTCCTGCACAGATATGTACCATAAAGTGGTATTGAGGGGTTACTGTGGGCTCCCTTCCCTCATATGGTTGCCGTATATCGACTCGAAAATTGAAGAAAACCCTTCTTTCCATATAAATCCATATAACAGCACCCCGGTCCCAAGAATTGATGTCTCAATCCCGGAGCGCTACTATTTTTGTTATTAAAGTGACATAAAGTTCACATACCTATACCATTTCTAATGTCATAAAAAGGGAATTAGGGATAGCTAGGGGCTTTCTTCCCTCATACGGATAACTATTCAAATATATTGGACTTATCTTATTCTGAACTAAGCCTTCAGTGGACGTAAACACGTTATTCCGTTGGATGGCTCCGTCCACATTGAAATCCAGTATAAAGACCGTTCATAATTATGGTAGGCCGTGAGTTGGTTTATTCATGTTATTTTCTAGTCTGTTTTTTTTTTCAAATTAAGCACAATACGTGCTTATTTCATATTTAAAATAGTTTAGGTCCATATGGAGCGTATTTGAGTTTCAAATAAGGCCAATATGAACTGATTTCGCGCAAGTAATTGAGCTTATTTTCTCGAGTACATGCTTGATTTTACAGCCTGTTATTGTGAAAAGAGAGTACATAACGTGATTATTTTCAATGTTGCGTTTTAGGCCCATATAGAGAGTTTTTGAGAAAAAGACGCTCATTTGGGAGTAAAACGCAGAGTTCAATAAAAGCAGGATATGGGTTTATTTCAATACGAAATAAGTCCATATTTGCACTATTTATTCGACTATTTCATCAATATGTATACGACTTACCAAATGCGCGCTATCTCTTTATAATGTGTGTGTTGCAGAGAACTAAATCCAACATTAACCTATGTGAATATGTAGGTCCAATTTGAACCTATTGGCATGATGATATGTTAGGATTTTTAGATGGACTGGTAGCACAATAAAAATCCACAATCATTATGTAGACCCGTGCCTGTTGTGGTTATATATGTCCACATAGGCGATTAAGCAACAAAACATTACATGTTAATCAGCCGTACATGACCTTTCAACATGCAGCTGCATGGGTGTACATGAACTTCTTAATGATGTTTAGAGGGACTATAATTGCAGGCACATTAATAATCGACAGGGATAGCACCGTGGTTGTATTGGGTATGCATACAGAGGCGATTTAGTAACGAGCAATTTTTAACGCCCAATTTGTGAACAGCTGAAAGGGCATAAACGACCAGTTTGTAGATGGAACAGTGGCATAACAAGAATCCACAAGGATAACCCCTTTGTTGCTGTGGTTATTTGTCTACATAGATGATTTAGCAACTGACTTATGATAAATGTTTGAACAGCTATATTGGCATATAGTCCGGGAGCTAATAGGGGTACCCTTTCACCCCCCTGGGACTTAACTTCACCCCATTTATTTTGTTCCTTATTATGTCCTTCAACTTTTAAGCAATGTTAACAAGAAAAAATGTGGCCGTGTAGACTCCAGACAAGATGGCGTCCATCATGGCCGCCGTTTTTCAGACCAGACCCTAGGTTAGTTTTATGCAAATTATAGAGGGAAAATCTTGTAAAATGTATACAAATGTATATATTTTCGTGAAGCTAAGACATATTGACACTTTTTTGGGCCAAAATTGAAACTCACCATCTAAGATGGCCGCCAAAATGGCCGCCGGAAGTTGAAAATATGACATTTTTTCACAAATATCTTCTAGATCAATTCATTCTGTTTGGAACTGGTTGAGTAATATGACTTTATTTAGTGTTTTGTATATTAACTGATCATTGGAGCAATTAAATGTGCAACTAATGGGGTCCTAGCCCCATCTGATCCCTCCAAAAATTCGATTTTACAGAACGCGGTACAAAATTTTACAAAAAATCACAATTGGGATTCTAGTCATATTTCAAAAAGAAATGAAAAGAACATTGTAATGTAAGTGAGGCATATCATTACCTATGAATATTCCAACTCTCTGGAACCAAAAATCTTACCTTGGCTCAAAATGGCTGCGAAAATGGCCGCCAAAATATGGAAAATGGTAAATATTGCCCCAGGGTGTCCTGCAATCGCTTACAAGTTGTGGTTGATGTACACAATTGGCTAATCTGTATTCTATACATTGCATACTAACATCTTTGATGCACCATGGATCATTTTTACTATTGTCACCACTGACATCACCAGAAATATGGATTTTTCTCTCACAAACTTGACATAAATATCGGCAAAAAATCACTTTTCAGGGTTCGACCATTTGTTCAAGTAAAATGCAACTATCTTTGGTATCAAAGGTGTTTATTGTTTTGGTCTATCTTAAGTGTGTCACACGGTGGTGTTTAAAGACTAAAATGCTCAAGATGGCTTCCAAAATGGCAACCAAATTTGTAAAAAGTTAAAAGTTAACATATTCCGAACATTATTCTCTGCGTTATCCGAAAAAGATAGCAAATTGTGACTCACTTGGTTATTTTACGTATTAGTTAATTAACTGACAAATATGTTCTATTATATTTGTCCCAGTTCCGTATGGGGCATGACAAATTCATTTTAAAGTTGCAGTATGGAATTTTGTGGAGAACCTCTTTTGTGATTCTGGCCATATTATTGAAAGGAAATGGGCAGAACTTTGAGACGGAACTGAGATGAACCATCATGATATGTGGGTATTCAGGCCCACTATGATACAAATGTATCAACTGGATACAGAGTGGAAGCCAAGATGGCAGCCACGGAGTTACTCTATGGTCATATATGAGGATAATAGGTATACAGGGAGTTATTGTATGGTCATGAATGATGTGTGGGTATATAGGGAGTCCCCTGTTGGTGACGGTGGGACATATATTTATATATGTTGTGGATGTGTTATCATTGGTGGTGTATGGGGAGTAGATGTATGATCATGGATGGCGTGTATATAACTTATGAGTGGCAAGTATGGAACTTATGAGTGGTCGTATGTGCGGGTATTGGTATATCTGGAAGGGCTCACCATTGGTATTGTGCATATGTATACCTGGGTTGACTCTATTGTCATGTGTATGGCGAATAGGTATACATGTAGTGGCTATATGGTCCATGGTGAGGTGAATATGTATACAATGAGTGACTGCATGATCGGGTAATGTAGTGAATATGTATACATAGAGTGACTTTTTGGTCATGTGTCGGGTGTAGGTGTATACCCGGTGTTCATGCATGGTGACTCGTGGCTGTATCGTCATTTGTGGTATGTGCGGGTATAACCAAGTATGGTTGCATGATCAGGTGTACGTGTATAAAGTGGGTTACTATGTTGGCATTTGTGTGGTCTTTATGTACATATGGAGTGTCTTGGGTAATGGGTGGGTTGTACATGTGTATCTTGGGTGGCAATCGCTTTCCACAATAACTCAAGGGCATGTTAATCAATAGAGAGGTCATGTCAGAGAGTTGATGATGTTTATGTAGATGGGGGACGTTAAGCTGTATACATGTATACATGTACACCTGACCCATGACCACGGGTGACCATACAGCCATGCGTCACAATGCAGGCACACCGGGTATACTCCTAAACATGACCCATAACCATATAGTCACTCCTTGTATACCCATTCATCTCACCATTGGCCATAAGGTCACCCCCTGTATACCTATTCTCCAAACGCATGGTCAAATAGACAATCAATATCTACATCAACACCATAAAGTCATTCCGGTATACATATGCACCTCACCAATGGCCATATAGCCACTCGCTTCATACACATACCCTCACCCATGTCACCTGGTATACTCCTTCACCTGACCTATGGCCATATAGTCACCCCGTGTGTACCTATTCAAAACATTCATACATGATCATGGCCAATCCTTGAATACATATTCACCTCAACATTGGCCATGTCACTCCCTATTTGTCATGTGTTGCACCATAGCCGAAAAGCCACTCAAGATATACTAATACACCCCATCCATGTCAGTATAGTCACTCCATGTATGCATATGCACCTCATCCATGGCCATATAGCCACTCGCTATATACTCATATCCCTCGCCCATGACAATAAAGCAACACGTGTGTATGCTCGTATAATCTACACATGACCATACCGCCACGAGTCACCAAACAGGAACACCAGGTATACGCCTGACACATGACCATTTAGTCACCCCCTGTATAGATGTTCATTACATTTGTGACCATACAGTCACTACTTGTATACCTACATGTACTCATCTCACCATTAACAATACAGTCACTACTTGTATACCTATTCGACACACATAGTCATATAACCACTCGATATACATAATCAGCCCACCCTAGACTATAGATTCACTCCAGGTATACATGTAAACCTCACTAATGGCCAGTCATCCCTTCCAGATATACAAAACAACCGCACACACGACCACTCAAACACTCCATACTTGCATATACACCTCACATATGACAATTCAGCAATTCACTGCATACTCATACACGCCATCCATGATAATACAGCTAAGCCTTATACACCCACACATGATAATACATCCACGAGATATATAAATATACATCCCACCATTACCACACGGACACTCCCTATATACCCACACCCTCGATAATGTCCACCCAGCTTACTCCAGGTATTCATATTCAATCATGACCGTACAGTCATTCCATGTATACCTGTACACATTACCCGTAACCATAAAATCACTCCCTATTTATCCACACACCCCATCCATGATCATACAGACAACACATGCACATACCACACATGACCTTACAGTCACTCCATATATACATAATCAACACATAGATGACCATGTAGCTATATCCATACACCACACCAATGACCATACAGGTACACCGGTTGCACCCGTACTGAATATACACAATCATACACCATAGAGTCACTCCATGCATACCGATTGACCTCACACCTGACCATGACCTCTCCCTGTATACCTAGATGCATCTTACAATGGACAACCCACTCATAACCATATAGTCACTCATTGTATACCTACTCACATCAGTCATGACATACAATAACTCCCTGTATACCTATTCACCTCACATATGATCGTAGAGTAACTCCCTGGCTATGATATTTGCATCCACACTGTATCCTGTTGACATTTTTTTTATAATAATGGACCAGAATAGCCAAAGATTATAGTCCATCTCAGTTCTGTATCAAAGTTCTGCCCATTTCCTTTCAATAATTGTGGCCAAAATCACAAAAGAGGTTCTCGGCAAAATTGCATACTTTAAAATGAATTTGTCATGCCCCATACGGAACTGAGACAACCAGAATAGAACATGTAGTTGTCAGTTAATTAACTAACATGTATAATAACCAAGTGAGTCACAATATGCTACCTTTTCGGATAATGCAGAGAATGTTCGGGATATATGTAAAAAATTAACATTCTACAAATTTGGTTGCCATTTTGGAAGCCATCTTGAGCAATTTAGTCTATAAACACCGTAGTGAGACACATTTAAGATAGACCAAAACAATAAACACCTTTCAATCCAAAGATAGTTATATTTTACCTGAAAAAATGGTCCAAACCTGAAAAGTGAATTTTTGCCAATATTTATGTCAAGTTTTTTAGAGAAAAGTCCAATATTTTTGACGATGTCAAGGGTGACAATAGTAAGAATTAACCATGGTGCATCAGACATGTTAGTATTCAATGTATAGAATGCAGAATATCCAATTTTATACACCAACCACAACTTGTAAGCGATTGCAGGACACGCTGGTGTAATTTTTACCATTTTCCATATTTTGGCGGCCATATTGGCAGCCATTTTGAGCCAAAGTAAGAATTTTGGTTCCAGTGATTTGGAATATTAATAGTTAATGATATGCCTCACTTACATTACAAAGTTCTGTTCATTTCTTGTTGAAATATGACTAGAATCCCAATTGTGATTTTTTGTGAAAGTTTATACCGCATTCTGTAAAATCGAATTTTTGAGGGATCTGAATGGGTTATGACCCCAATAATTGCATATTTCGTTGCTCCAATGATCAGTTAATATATAAGACACAAAATAAAGTTGCATTACTCAACCAGTTCCAAACAGCATGAATTGATCTAGAAGATATTTGTGAAAAAATGTTATATTTTCAACTTCCGGTGGTCATTTTGGCGGCCATCTTGGATGGTGAGTTTCAATTTTGGCCCAAAAAAGTGTCATTATGTCTCAGCTTCATGAAAATATATACATTTGTATACATTTTACAAGATTTTCCCGCTATAATTTGCATAAAACTGACTTAGGGTCTGGTCTGAAAAACGGCGGCCATGGTGGACGCCATCTTGTCTGGAGTCTACACGGCCACTTTTATTTCTTGTTAACATTGCTTAAATGTTGAAGGACATAATAAGGAACAAAATGAGTGGGTGAAGTTAAGTCCCAGGGGGGGGGTGCAAGGGTACCCCTATTAGCTCCCGGACTAATAGATGACCTAGTTTGAGATTTTTCGATGAACTAGTGGCGGCACAAGAACAATCCACAAAAATAGCTTCGTGGCTGCTATGGATCCGCGTAAAAGTGCGCTTATGCAACGAAAAATTGCATTTCCCCCCCCAGTATTTTCACCCAACGAACGACTTGCGGTCAATGTTTTAAACAGCTGGACGGTCACATATAATATTGTTTGTATCTTGCAACATATTTTCGTACAAACGGGTTCATATTGGACCGAATTAATCACATAGGTTTATTTTGAACTTATTTTATTCTCAAATTATACCGTTGGAGGGCACGGGCCACAGTAAACACGCAATAAAACAAACGTACACCTAGTAAGTCGTGAGTACACTAGGGATTTATTTCATATTGAAATAGTCCAATATACGGTTGTTTTAATAATTAGAGTAATTAGGCCCATATAGAGCGTATTTCATTTTTCAAATAATGCAAATATGAGCTTATTTTGCGCAATTATAAAATAAGTTCGTATTGTGCTCACTTTTGCAAAACCAGCCTGATCTCGCGAAAAGAAGCACAATACAGGCTTATTTTTAATGTTGCATTTAGGCCCATATAAAGCGTACATATTTTTGAAATATATGTTCTAATTCCCGTCTATATACGGGCATAAAACGCGGCGTTCAAAATAAGCATGGTATGCTTATATCAATACGAAGTAAGCCCATATTGGCACTGTTTAATCTACTTTTTCACCGATACGACTTTTTCACGCTCTTCATATAATGTATTTTCAGTGCGACCCGCATCTTTCAGTGGGTATACGCTTAATATAGGCTTATTTCATATGACATACGTCCAATATCAACCTATGAGAATAGATAGTCCCAATTTGAACCTATTGGCACGAGGGTTGGATTTTTACATGGAACAAGTGCAGTCCGTTCTCCCGAAAACCCGCACATTATCAGCTTATAATATAATTGGTCTTAGTTAGATATTCTGCTTCGAATCGCCTCATTTTGAGTCGATAATAAACTGAAAATGAAAACGATTTCGTCACATTATCGACTCATGGTAATTCGGTTAATCGAGCCGATGAAAACAAGTAGATTGAATAGTGTCAGTATGGGCTTACTTTCGTATTGTAATAAGCACATACCATTCTTATTTTGAACGCCGCGTTTTACGCACAAGAGTATTTTTGTTCTCAAATACGCTCTAAATGGTCCTAAAACACATAACAATAAACCCGTATTGTGCTTTATTTCACGAAAACAGGATGGAAAATCTCAAAGAAAATAAGCATAATACGGGCTTATAACTAAATAAGCCGATATTGGCATTATTATAATCTCAAATACGCTCTATATGGGCCTAATAACTCTGGTTATGAAAACAGCCCTATATGGGACTATTTAGATATGAAATAAGCCAGAAGTGCTCTTATTTTCACGGCAACACACCTGAACACACTGGAAAATAACACAAAAAAGCCAACTCATGCTTACCAGATTTACGTTCCTGATTTTGGGGGGTTTTCTCGGTGGCCCTTGCCATCCAACGGAATAAGTCCAATATGAACCTATGTGAATATTTAAGTCCAATGTGAACCTATATGAATATTTAGGTCCAATATGAACCTACTTGCACGTGGATATGTTAAAAATTATAAAAATTGTCGTGTATACCCGTCCATCGGTTTAAAACATTGGGCGTAAGTCGTTCGTGGGTGTCAATATAGTACTTAAAAATACAAGTTTTCGTTACTAAATCTCACTTTTTGGCAAAACCACAGCAGCCGCGAGGCTCCCCTTGTGGATTATTCTTGTGCCGCCACTAGTTCATCTAATAATTACAAAACTTTGCAATATATCCTCGTACAAATACGCACATAATCAATTTAGCAAATATATTCATATTTGATTATTTTATTCTTAAATAAGCAGATAATGTACTCATCCGTTATTCCATTTTATGGCGCGGGCGACAATGAAAGCACATTTTAAACAGCGTGCACCTGATAAGTCGTGAGATGGCTCATTTGTCTCAATGTCCTCACATGAGTAACATGTAATGAAGCCATGAGTCGATAATGTGACTAAAACACTCTCATTTTCAGTTTATTATTGACTCAAAATGAAGCGAGTCTAAGCAAATTATCTAACTAACACCAATTATATTATAAGCTGATAACGTGCGCGTTTTCGGGAGGACAGGCTGCACTTGTTCCAATCCAATCCTCGTGCCAATAGGTTCAAATTTGGCCCAACTATTCACATAGGTTGATATTGGACTTATTTTTTATGATATAAGCCTATATTAAGCTTATACTCGTTGAATGGGGCGGGTCGCACTGAAAATACATTATACATGTATGAACAGCGTGCAAAAGTCGTATCGATGAAAAAGTAGATTATTGCGTACAATAAGCTCATATTTCCATTATTTGAAAAATGAAATACGCTCTATATGGGCCTAATTACTCTCATTATTAAAAAAGGCGTATATGGGACTATTTCAATATGAAATAAGTCCCTAGTGTGCTTATTTTTACATGAACACGTTGGAAAATAACACGAAAAAGCCACCCACGACTTACTAGGTGTACGTTTGTTTTATTGCGTGTTCACTGTGGTCCGTGCACTCCAACGGTATAACTGATTAATTCGGTCCAATATGAACCCATTTGTACGAAAATATGTTGAAAATTACAAACAATATTATGTGTGCCCGTGCAGCCGTTTAAAACATTGGTCGTAAGTCGTTCGTTTGGTCAAAGTACTGGGGAAAAATGCAATTTTTCGTTGCAAAATCGCACTTTACGCGAACCATAGCAGCCACGAAGCTCTCCTTGTGGAATTTGCTTGTGCCGCCACTAGTTCATCGAAAAATCCAAAACTAGGTCATATATGCCAATACAGCTGTTCAAACATTTACCATAAGTCAGGTGCTAAATCGCCTATGTAGACATATAACCACAGCAACCACAGGGTTATCCTTGTGGATTCTTGTTATGCCACTGTTCCATCTACAAACTGGTCATTTATGCCCTTTCAGCTGTTCACAAATTGGGGGTAAGTCGTGCGTGGCGAAAAATAATATAGACAATAGTTAACTGTCATCAGCGACGAACGAAGTTTCTCCTCGAGTGAGATGCGCAGGATTATTTTTCACGAGGCGTTAGCCGAGTGAAAAATAATCCTCGCATCTCACGAGAGGAGAAACTTCGTTCGTCGCTGATGACAGTTAACTAGTGGGTTTATTATATTTTCCACAACAGTTTGTCACGACACAACTCTAATAAAATGCATTGAGAAGATGTTCCGATTCTGAATATTGACCTAAATGTTTCCGTTAAATTACGCGCAATGATAAGATAACAACCCAAATAAGGTAAATCGATTACGTCACTCATTCATGATTTTTTTACTATAGCCGCGCGCGCCATAGTATTTTACCCCGTATAAGGAACGTGACGTCATTTCATTGACTGATTCTCCTATAGCCCCCAACTTCAAAGGGGATTTTTCGGAGGAATTTTTGAAACAAACAAACTTTATTGATTAAATTAGTAACTGTTTGGAATGTCATTGTGTGGATAAGCCTTCCTAGTTCTATGAGATATCACTGCTCACTTTCATTTGGAATATGCACTCGAATATCAGTGGAATTTGAAGTGGAACTGCTTGAAGATACTGAAGTGGATTTCAACACTGTTCATTTTCTTGGTGCGAATGCACTTGTGGGAACAATTGTTTATCACGATTTCGATCTTTGGATTCCGAAGTGTAGCGTAACCAAAAATGTTTTCCAGTTGGTTTTGATCCTGCAAATTCACTGAGCTGGAATTTGATGTCGATAACACATTGGTGGTCTGTGTTTTTGGTGATGTATTTTGTGTTATCTGACTATGCACTGGATCTGAGACAATTATTTTGGTGTAAGGGGAGTAACCCAAAACGTGCACTTCGAATTACGTAATTCGGAACGTGCGAGGTTGGGATAAATAGTCCGTCATCGCTGGGAGTAGGATAAACCTCTGGGAGTAGGATAACATCGTGACACTTCCGGGAGTGGGGATACGATTATTATTTTGGCAGAAAAAGTTACTGAAAAATAAATATAAATTTCTTTACTAAATCGCCTCTGCATGCATACCCAATACAACCACGGTGTTATCCCTTATCCCTGTCGATTATTATTGTGCCTGCAATTATTGTCCCTCTAAACATCACAACGAATGTCATGAACACACATGCAGCTGCATGTTCAAAGGTCGTGTATGGCTGAATAATATGTAATCTGTGTTTCTAAATCGCCTCTGTTGACATATATAACCACAACAGGCACGGGTCTACATAATGATTGTGGATTCTTATTGTGCCACCAGTCCATCTAAAAGTCCTAACATATCATCGTGGCAATAGGTTCAAAATGGACCTATATATTCACATAGGTTCTCGTATTGATGGAAAAGTAGAATAAATAGTGCCAATATGGGTTTTTATCGTGTTGAAATAAGCCCATATCGTGCTTATATTGAACGCTGGTTTTACACCCAAATGAGCGTCTTTTTCTCAAATACTCTCTATATGGGCCTAAAACGCAACATCAAAATAATCACGTACGGCACTTCTTTTCATAATAACAGGCTGTAAAATCAAGCCTGTTCTCGAGAAAATAACCACAATTCGGCCTTTTTCATTTGCGCGAGATCAATTCATATTGGCATTATTTGAAAACTCAAATACGCTCTATATGTGGACCGAAACTCTGGTTGTTAAAACAGCCCCATTTGGAAATATTTAAATATGTTGTGCTTATTTTTAAGAAAACAGAGTCACGGCCTACCATAATTATGAACGGTCTTTATACTGTGTTTTCATTGTGGACGAAGCCATCCAACGGAATAACGCGTTTACGTCCACTGAGGGCGCAGTTCTGAATCAAATAAGTCCAATATTAATATATTTGAATATTTATCCATTTATATATGCGCATACACCTTATGAGGGAAGAAAGCCCTAGCGACCGCTAATTCCCTTTTTATGACATTAGAAATGGTATAGGTATGTGAACTTTATGTCACTTTAATAACAAAAATAGTAGCGCTCCGGGATTGAGACATCAATTCTTGGGACCGGGATGTTGATAATATGCATATATATGGAAAGAGGGTTTTTCTTCAATATACGATTCGATATACGGCAACCATATGAGGGAAGGGAGCCCACAGTAACCCCTCAATACCACTTTATGGTACATATCTGTGCAGGAACTGTCCCTTTACTAAACATATACTAGATATCCGGGGTGGAGACAGTCATTCGTGGGGCAAGGATGCTGATTGTATAAAAATATGGGGTTTTTTTTACCCAATTTTAAGTCAATTAGTACACCATATGAGGGAAGCAAGCCCCCATGGACCCCTAATTCCATTTTTATGACCATGGATATTGTATGTATCTGTGCAGGAAATGCCCCTTTAATCAAATACACTAGAGCTCCAGGGTGTAGAGACATTCATGGGGCAGGGATGCTGGTTATATGAAAATAGGGGGTTTTACCCAATTTAAGTCAATAAGTACATCATATGAGGGAAGCAAGCCCACAGGGACCCCTAATTTCCTTTCTATGACCATCTAAACTGTATATATCTTTGCAGGAGATGTCCCTTTACTGGAATTTGCTAGAACTCCGGGGTGGAGACACATTCATGGGGGCAGGGATGCTGATATGCATTTGAAAATATGTTTTTTATTCAATTGTCGAGTCTATATAGGCCCACCATATGCGGGAAGCAGTCCACCAATAACTCATAATTCCCTTTTTATGACCATTGAAATGCTATATATCTGTGCAGAAGATGTCCCCTTACTAAAATTTACTAGAACTCCAGGGTGGAGACACATATTCGTGGGGTAGGGATGCTGATAACATAAAAATAGGGTTTTTTAAAACCAAATTTTAAGTCAATAAGTAAACCATATGAGGGAAGCAAGCCCCTAGGGACCCCTAATTAGTAATTACCTTTTTATAACCGTGGATATGTATATATATGTGCAGGAGATATCCCGTTAATCAAATATACTAGAGATCCGGGATGGAGACACGCATTCATGGGACATGGATGCTGATGACATGAAAATAGGTGTTTTTGGGCAAATTTCAAGTAAATAAGTAGTGGTATGACACAAGCGCCAAAAACATGCGCCATTAGTCGCACATTTCGTCGCTTTCGGCGCGCGCCGAAACATGCACTAATGGCGCACTTTTTGTCGCTTGTGGCGCTATCGGCGGATCGAAACATGCGCTAATATCGCACATGTTGTCGCTTTCGGCGCGCCGAAACATGCGCTAATATCGCACCTTTTGTCGCATTGGCGCGTTACTAATAGCGCACTTTTTGTCGCTTTCGGTGTGAGCCGAATGCGCCATTAGGAAGTGGCCCTAATAGTATTCCATAATTATTATATTTTTCAAAATATTATATGTTCTGGAATGTTTCATACACAAACTGTTTTTTTTTTCTCAAATCGCCCGGATCATATCACATAGCACATTAGCAGGACTACTTGGCCAGAGGTGGTATATTATAATATTTCTCCAACCAAATATGCACACAAACACATAGGCCCATACGTGTAATGTAGAGGTTCAAACGAGTCGTGCTTGTTTTTGTTCGTGTAATCATTACATACTCACGCCAATCTACAGTAGTGTGGAAAACAACAACCTGTCGTACTTCATAATCGGCTTCGAGATCAACGTACCACCACGGTCCAATCTGGAGTCTATGGAAGTAACACGGGTGCCGTATGTTACGTAAAATAACGGTAGACGAGTGGCTCCACCCCCTGTTCCCATCAACGCCTCCTTCTTTGGGAAAACTGCTGTTCTTATATGGCTCGGAAATGCGTACTGGCTTCCGTCGCGCTACGTTATCTGAGAGAAAAATTATAAAATGTATATGACTCATTAGGGTTTAGCGCCGTTTCAGCCTGTATGTCATGTCACGACTAAAACATAATCAAGTTGTCAGAAAACTGTGCGGTGAAACAACTGTGCATAAACCAGACAGTGAAAGCGGTAAAAACACAACGTGCTATATACGAAATAAAAGTACCATGGAGGATAATGTTTAACCATTGGGAGTCAGGAATATCTATTCAAGAACTGACTATAGTGTGTAAACGTATAACCATCTGAAACACATAACATTAGCATAACTACATGTACACATGGAGTAACAAATAGCAAGCTAGTCCTCTTCCTTATGTAATTAACATGGCTTTGTTATGTAAAAACAATATTAAAGAGGATTTGTATTGGGTTCCAGGTACGTGTATTATTTTTTAGGATTGACTTGTTTCCAGTTTTGATTTTTCCGAAATTTGGTCAGACAGAAAATTTTCCAATTTAAACAGCATTTCGCTTCTTTTTTTTTTAGTTGACAATTGCATCTACAGGGCTATTTTCACCAGATTCGTCTGAAATTTCGTGGATATACTTAAAATCACATTATATTCATGAAGGTTCCACGTATTGTGGAAAGTTATAAACATAATTGCTATCTGAGGGTGCCATGAATTAACAATAAACCGCATGGTGATAATCAGCGTTGTTTTGTACTTCGTTACTGGTGATTTTTTTTAAACTAATTGTTTTGAAAATTGACACACATGATTAAATTAGTATTCTTCCAATTAATAGTATATCAACAATTATTGCAAAGGGGAATAATATGTGATACATTAGAGGTACTATAAATCAACACTGAATCGATCATATGCTATAGCTACACAATGGTAATGTACCTACAACTTTTAGGTCAACTCTTTTCGGATTGACAAGGAAACCAGTATATTTGTCCCACGTACTCAAAGAATTAATTCCAAGTTTTTAGGTACTGGAATAAGTTATTGAATATCTGATCAGCTGAATCCGAATTCACATCTTTGGGGACTTATGAACGGCACGGAAATATGGCAGGCCCCGAAGACGTGACATGTACTTGATAATTCGACCACTACGTCTGGCCAATAACAGCTCACAAACATTAGTGATGTCATTTGTTCTTATATATATAGATCCAGTTCGAAGTGTTCGAACCCTCGAGTGATGGTCGGTAGTGGTAAAGAACCAAGAACGTGAATTCGAATACACTGCTAATATGCTTTGATGCTGGTGGTCCTACTTAATTTAATGATGCGGGTAGGGCAAACTGATGCCGCCACGAAATAGTACCGTTATACGAATAAAGCTTCCTCTCATAGAGCCAAGCCAATAAGCTATTTGATCGTTGAATTGTTGTGTGAAAATATTAATTACTAGCAGGGTTACCCGGCGTTGCCCAGGTTAATGTATACTGTGAATATTTGTGGATACATTAGACGTTATAATATGATACATGAACATCAAACAACACATTAGTTCGATAAAAGATGATAATTGGGTTTTACATATTGAGATGTATCAATCAATCTAGTGGGTTGGACTAAGATCTCGAGGACACCTGGCTATCATATCTCCACGAAGATACAGATGTTTCAAAGAACTTTCCAGGTGCTCCTCTGTTCATGGTGCTATATATTGGCTAAATATTCTTAGTTTAAACGAAATGTTGCTGTGCAGCATATCAGGCACAGAGCGAGATTTTGAGTTGTTTATGTCAGTCGATGAGTCTGTTCTAAAACCCTTGTCAGATGTCAGTATTGGTAGGATCCTGAAAAGTCTTGTGCTACTAACTGCATTTTCTTGTATATCAGAAGAAACTATATTTGACTGCACACTGTGACCACTATTTTTGAACAGGCCTTCCTCTTGACAAATTGTTACTTTTTGTGGAAACTGTATTGAATGGAACAAAATATTTTTTTTTATTATATATATGCAAACCTCTGACGGTTCGAGGTCTCTCAGTTTGCACGAATATATGTATCCCTTCAATATAATGATAAATATACGTTTAATGCTTCTTCTAGTTATCTCTTTTTGCTAGCTCATTGTGTGAATGTCTCGATTGCCATTCCCATATAAATATGACCGTTAAGAAGATATAATTGTTCAAGTGACTTATGTGGGTCAGCATATGTCGGGATTGTGAAATGTGAACGCCCAACTACTTAAAATGATATGGAGATGGCCTGGTGACTGTATATAACTTATATGTGGATATCGGCGAATAGAAATCTCATCAATGATAGTGCATATCCGCTCGCCATCCGTGACGCAAACGACACCAAATGTGATTTAATTCATGGTATATCATTAGAGAACAACGTGTATGAATTTGGTGGAACTTGGTTTATTAAATCAATTGTTGATGCAACGCTGACTCGAACAACGCCACATAGCGAAGGTGATTATATATTCGATTGGTGGAAATCAGCGACAAAACTATTTCACCATATTTTTTAAATTTCCCCTCCCACCAACAGCGTCATTTTAGAAAATGTTAACCGCAACATTATCTTCCTTGTAAAAAGTTACCCCTCTTAGAACGCCTTGGTGCCATCTCGATTGTACCGCGTGAAGTTATATCAATCTGGTGGAAATCGGCACTAAACATATAGATATAATTTCTTGTGTCCCTCTCATCTCTATACACCACTGACTCGAATGGCCCCACTTGCGACACCCTTAAACCACACGATTACACTCCTGATATCATGGAGATGATTGTTTATAGTTGGTAATAATCGGCGACTAAACAATTTTTTTTATCAAATTTGGTGCCAATCCCTCCCCTCTCCATCTCTCACCCAAACAGCACCACTATATAGAACGTGTATCAATTTGGTGGAAATTGGCGCTAAAAACATTGTGCATCAATATTGGTGCCCCTGTCCCTTTCAATGCAACCCTGACTCGAATGAGGCCACATCCGACAATTAAAATCCACACCATTAGACTCCTCATACCATGGGGATGATTTTGTATAAGTGTGGTGGCAATCGGCGACTTATTATCAAATTTAGTACCCACCCCCTCCCAATCTCGCATCCAAAAACAACAATTTGGCGTAGTTAAATCTCACAATTAGATTCCTTGTATCATGAAGAAGAATATATATCAATTTGGTGGAAATGGGCGCTAAAATAAGTTTTATCAATTTTGGTACCCCTCTCCCCTTCCGTTCATCCCTGACTCAAACGACGCCACTTTTGACATATTTAAACCACACCGTTGGATTATTCATATCATGGGGATGATTATATGTAAGTTTTGTGGCAATCGGCGACAGAAAAAAACATCTGCCCCCCCCCCCCCCCTCCTCCCGGGCACCCCTGACGCGAACGGCGCGACTTTTGCCATATTTAAACCACGCCATTAGATTCCTCATATTATGGGGATGATTATATATAAGTTTTGTGGCAATCGGCAACAAATGTTTTTTCTGCTCCTCCCACTTTTCTGCCCCTGACAACAACGGCGTCTCTTTAGAAAATTCTAACCCAGACCATTATCTTTCTCGTAAAAAGCTACTCCTAGTAGACCCCTTTGGCATCATCTAGATGGTCCCCTGTGAATTTCTATAGAACACAGACAGACAGACATTCGCAAATATAGATATTACTAGCTCTTGGTACCTACAGGGACAAAACGGAAAATAATATTTTCAACCCCTCAACGGTATTAAAAATATTGTTTTGTCTTGTCTTAAAGGGGTACTGTACACTAAATCCGGCCATTGATGGGTGCAAAGTACATTCATTTATCGTATAAACGATACAAACAACATGCGGTAATTATAATGAAAATGAATTTATGAATAGTCATACATTTACTTTCATTATAATTACCATGTTGTTTGTATTGTGCATAGAGCACATGAGTGCATTTTGCACTAATCCACGGCTAAAATTTATTTATTTGTTGCATGTATCCTGTTGAGTATAAACTGAGATGGTCTCTTAAATGGTCGGATTTAGTGTACCGTACCCCTTTAATAATCGTTCAGATTTTAATGAATAATCGACTAGATCTAGAGCAATTATTTGTTGAAAAAGTTTTGCAGTTTCTGTCTGGATTTATGCAAAACGTGCATGCATCTGGCCCTTAACATTCCCATTATTAGTGGTGTCCCTCCTGATAATTCAACATCTAAGTTTTGTTTGATTTCACAACATGATCCATTGAATCCTTTTCTTACCCCCACCCCAGTCCCTATTGTTACCGCTAGATAAAACCTCTTCATTCAGACAACGATATGATTTGACTAATATGGACAGCTCTTTGTTGTTCAGCGCATGATCCAACTTTTCTAAATTGAATTAGATGGCTCTTTCTGATGGGCATAAAGTCCATATAAGGGTGGATACACACATGCATGTAATTTCTGTATGTAAAATCCATGTATTTTACATGGTCACACCAATTATTGATAGCATTAGTCGCCTGTGCGCGATCGGACAATTTCATCAGGCGAGACAAGTGAGTAGTTATAAGCTATTATCAAACAAACTGCTATCAGGCCAGTCATAAATTCTTTCATGGATGCCGAAATGAACAAATCCTGTCTGATATCTGTTGCTGTTTTTCACGAGTTTTAATTCATTTCGAAAAGTGGAGTTGAGTCCCTCGATTTTATACTTTATTTGTTTCTCGTCATTTCAGGGTCATCCAAAATAAAAATAAAATGTGCATAATTTGCAGCTCTTTAGGGCGATTGTGATAAACGAGTGTTTAATGTCCCATTAACAATCCGATATGGTGCTCTCATGCCTTGACTAACAGGAAAATTAAGACAGACAATACCGGTTCGTTGAGATTCCTCGGATTGTGTCAGAGCGAGCTCGTGTGATAACATTCAATTGGGATTTCCATGCAAATATCCATTACAGCGCCAAAAATTTAATGCAGGTACAGCGTTGAAAGTAAAAAGAGTGAACCCCCCCCCCCCCCCCATTTTCACTCAGAACTTACATAACCGTATATGTTTCTCAAACCAAAGGTTGAACAAGTTATACTAACTGTCACAATTTTAGCTTGTACATGCTTGAATTATAACATTTTGGACCAAAATTGTAATACTATGTTCATAATTATATGAATAGTATAAATTGCTGAATATTAGATTAATCGCTCGTATCATACAGACACGACAGAAATGACTGTCAACTACAATATTTATAAGTCAGGAGTAAACATATCTCTCTCTTGGTGGGAGTCAGGACTCGTGGTGCTGCATGCCCGCACCCACCCGTAGAGGAAATATGCAATGGTCAGTCCGATAGCTTCCGGGATAATATCGCCCCCCATGTTGGGGATCATAACCCCTGCGTTGGGGAAATCCTGGGGACATCACTGGTATAAAAATCAAGAGAAAACTGACAACGATTTGAACAGAAAGTCCAATAGTTGGGTTATCGCGCGAACAATTATTTTAAGCGGCCTGACGACTTCATTGAGTCAACGGCTCTATGCGCGTCCAGAGCTTGACTCACTGTGGTGAAACATAGCCGCAATGATTGGGCTGTCAACGGACACATATTACATGGTCTGTATGATCCATGTAAAACGACAAATACACGATATTTACAGAGATTACATGCATGTGTGTATCCACCCTAAAACTATTGAAAGATGCAATGTCCGAGTTGACACAATAAAACGACCATATGGACGTGTTCTATACCAGAAAATAATTAGTTTGTATCCATGCGCCCATTAATAGGAGGTTGTGATGACCAAATATCGACTTTCAAAACAGGAAGTTTAAACAAGTTTGGATTTGTTTATCAGCCTGGCAACAAATCCGATGATTGTCCTTAATAAAGAGCGTACATGCTTCCTTTGATCAAGGACGTAGACAATAAAGAGCGTTCTCAATTATGAGCGAATTGTTATCATTGTCTACTTATTATTTTTTAAATAGGAGTAATTTTGTTGATTTTCGCGATGTCTGCAATTGTGATACGAATTATGGTGTTTGCATGTATTTTTTTAATTTGACTGCCTGGAATGCGGAAAATTGGCTAAGAAAATCTGGAATTATTAGGTGTCAAATAGGAAAGTGAATCTTTAAAGATGCATAATCCGAATTAACCCTTTAATGACGGGAGCTACGCTGGTACAGTATTAAAAATCATGTGCCAGCGAATTATCTTATATATGCGAGTCTCACATAGGGAGCCTCGCATATATAATAGAATTGGCTTACAAGGTCAATGTAAATGGTGAAAGGGTCAACGCTCCAATATTACTATTTCTTTGGCTTCGGGGTGAAAATATTTGATCCGAGTCGAGGAACCCACCCATCAAAGTTCAGAGTTATCAGATGTCGATTTTTGAAATCTGTTATTTTTCACCACGTGGAATATTTGGCGGCCTGGCAAATATTCGAAGAATTCCGGCCGATATACTATCGATACCAAATTGCTTTGAACAAAATGTTGATATATAACACTTTTTGGCAATGTTATACTATACTTCACAGTGATTATCGTTATTTTTGGGCAATTAATCGATTCCGATAACTGAATCGTAGTTATCCCATAGGAAATGTTCACATAATAAGTTTAACCCTTCTTTCTATACTAAAGTTTCATTGATGAGTAGTTATCCCATAGGAATAGGAAATGTTCAGATAATATGTTAACCCTTTCAATACTAAAGCATCATTGATGAGTAGTTATCCCACAGGAAATGTTCAGATAATACGTTAAGCCTAAATATACTAAAGCATCATTGATGAGTAGTTATCCCATAGGAAATGTTCAGATAATAAGTTTAACCCTTTCTATACTAAAGCATCATTGATGAGTAGTTATCCCATAGGAAATGTTCAGATAATCAGTTTAACCCTTTCTATACTAAAGTATCATTGATGAGTAATTATCCCATATGAAATGTTCACATAATAAGTTTAACCCATTCTATACTAAATCATCATTGCTGAGTAGTTATCCCATAGGAAATTTACGGATAATAAGTGTTACCCTTTCAATACTAAAGCATCATTGATGGGTAGCTCTCCCATAGGAAATGTTCAGATCATAAGTCTAACATTGTCTGTACTAAAGCATCATTGATTAGTAGTTATCCAATAGGAATTGTTCAGATAATAAGTCTAACTTTTTCTATACTAAAGCATCATTGATTAGTATTTATCAAAAATGTTCAAATAATAAGTTTAACCAGTTCTATCATACAGCATCATTGATGCGTAGTTATCCCATAGGAAATGTTCACATGATAAGTTTAACCCTTGCTATACTAAAGTTTCATTGATGAGTAGTTATCCCATAGGAAATGTTCAGATACTAAGTTCAACCCTTGCTACATTAAAGTATCATTGACGAGTAGTTATCCATAATAAATGTTAAGATAATAAGTTAACCATTGTTGTACTAAACTATAATTGATTAATAGTTATCCCATAGGAAATGTTCAGATAATAAGTTTAACCCTTTCTATACTAAAGTATCATTGATGAGTAGTTAACTCATAGGAAATCTTCAGATAATAAGTTTAGCCCTTTCTATACTAAAGTTTCATTGATGAATAGTTATACCATAGGAAATGTTCAGATACTAAGCTCAACCCTTGCTACACTAAAGTATCATTGATGAGTAGTTATCCAAAAGAAATGTTCAGATAATAAGTTAACACATTCTATACTAAAGCACCATTGGTGAGAAGTTATCTCATATGAAATGTTCAGATAATAACTGATTGTATTGTATGATCATAAACTTTCTTCTAAAAGTCTCATACTAAATCACACGGAAAAGGAGTTGATAAAACACGATATCTACCAGATTGTCATATAAATACTGTAGAAATGATGGTTAATAACAAGCTCACGCGAAGTCACGAGTTATTAACGTGAATATCAACTTTTTCGGGTTGATAAATCATCATGTCAACCTCGAAACAATACAATAAATGTATAATTTCCCTCAATAAATATGGCTCCTTCTGCATTTTTATTTATCTGTCGTCTGCTTTAAAGGCACGGGCGGCGTTCGTTGCAGAAATATTCATATTTTTTCAAATCGCCATCAACAGAAGGAATATTAAAATATATATAGTTGTTTTGTTCATATGCCAAACATAATCAGCGCGTAAATAGTATATTGTCGTCAAGACGTACGAAGGTGTACGTAAACAAGAACCTGCTCGTGTTACATATGTTGTGCTTCTGTTTACATAACACAGCGAAATTATATTGGTTAATCACACACAAATGATATAAACGCTCTTTATTATTTCCATATCAGGAAAACAGTAACAAATAACGCTCTTTATGTTTACCATATCTGGAACTAAACAAACGCCAGATAACGTAACGTTTTTTGCTTTTGTTTACATAACAAAGGAAAACAAATTAACAATAACATTCTGTTTATGCCATATTTCTGATTGGTATAAGAACAAGGTCTGTCTATATTTTACTATTCTTTCTGTTTATGGCGGTTGTTGACGGAGGTGAATATTTTAACAGCATACCAACCGCCAACGCTGCCCGTATCTTTAATCACCATAACAACCGTTCAGATGAATCATATAGACCATTCAATTGTACACTTTTTAACTGGCTGGGACAATCTGTTATTGAACAGAAAAGGGGTGTTAAGGGGGTGAGCAGACGGGTGTGAAATGGCCTGAATCCGCGTACAAAAAGAATGGGGGTGACACTCTCATACATGTTTAGCCATAATAGCTTCATCCGCATAAGATCATGTTAGTACGTTGATGATTCTTGCACAGAGAACATGTGCATACACATATCAATGTGTTACAGCCTAATTGATACTCACATGTATTAATGGGCGGTGTAAATGTTGATCCAACATCAAGCACAAAATAGAGTAAAATAACAACCACGTGAATCTTTGTCATGTTGGTGGAGAGAACGAACGCGTAGATGTCCCAAACCATGTCTGTATGAGAACCAGGATTCATCTCATCTAAATATTAACATTCAATATTGTAGAACGGAAGCAGTGTGACGTTAGTCCGGGAGCTGATATTATACCCCACTAATTTTCTTCCTTATTATTTCCCTCAACTTTTAAGCAATGTTAAAGATACGGGCGGCGTTGGCGGTCGGTATGCTGTTAAAATATTCACTTCCGTCAAAAACTGCCATAAACAGAAAGAATAGGAAAATATAGACAGACTTTGTTCTCATACCAATCAGAAATATGGCATAAACAGTATGTTTTTGTCAAATGTTTTCCTTTGTTATGTAAACAAAAGCAAAAAAACGTTACAAAACCTGGCCTTTGTTTAGATCCGGATATGGTAAATATAAAGAGCGTTAATTGTTACTGTTTTCCTGATATGGAAATAATAAAGAGCGTTTATATTATTTGTGTGTGATTAAGCAATATAATTGCGCTATGTTATGTAAACAGAAGCAAAACTTCTGTAACACGAGCAGGCTCTTGTTTACGTACACCATCGTACGTATTGGCGACAATATACTATTTACGCGCTGATTATGTATGGCATATGAACAAAACTATATATATTTTAATATTCCTTCTGTTGATGGCGATTTGAACAAATATGAATATTTCTGTAACGAACGCCGCCCGTGCCTTTAACCCTTTCAGTGCCAGGGGCCGATCTCATCGGCCATAATTTATTGTCTGTAGAGCCCTAAAAAAAAACTTCTTTTTTTTAGATTTTTTTTTTGGGTGTGCTTAAGCATGCTATAGCGAATTTTAAAACAAATTCGATAAAACCTTAGGGGCATGTTATAACTCAAAACTATCACCAAGTATTCATAGTAATAATTTTGATGCCCATGAAAAATGTAAGATTCCCTGGCACTAAACCTACAAAATATGTATGTTAAAGAATATAAGAAAAAATTATTGAAATTGTAAAAAATAATAACAAATGATGAAAAATTGTTAGGCCAATGCATTCTCTTATATATGCGAGGCGACCTATGGTCGACTCGCATATATAAGAGAATGCATTGTCACAGGGTATATGGGTTGATACAAAAGTCTGACCTGCACTAAAAGGATTAACCATTTCTACACATGCTGTTATACAAGTATATAATGTAACGGTCTATTATTCATTTTGATGAATTATCAGTTGATAAAAGAAGACGACGAACAGAACAAACAGTCAGATATTAACCCTTTCACGACGGGAGCTGAGCTGGCGCAACTTTAAAGACCCTGTGCCAATGCATTCTCTTATATATGCGAGTCGCATATATAAGAGAAGAATACATTGGCCTAACAATTTGTTAACATTTTTTATCAATTTATCTTACATTCTTTTATAATTTTTTCTTACATTCTTTATCAATTTTTATAATTTTTTTCTTAAATTCTTGTTTTATCATTTATTATCATTATTTCTCACATTCTTTAACAATTGTTATAATTTTTGTATTATTATTTCTTACTTTCTTTAACAACTTTTCCTATTTTTTTTTTTCACTTTTTCTAAGTTTTAACAATTATAAAAAATAATGTAAAATTTGTTATGCCAAAGTAATCTCTTATGTATGCGACGCGACCTATGGTCGACTCGTATATATGAGATTGAATTGACACAGGGTTTTCACAAATTTTCAAGAAGCTCCAGTCATGAAAGGGTTAATACAGCAGAATAATTCATATCCATTGGTGGGAAATGTTCAGATAATAAGTTCAACAAATGGTGGTTTGATTTGATGAACTTATTATCTGAAAAATTCATAATGGAATTTGTGGGCGCGGACTCGTCAAAGAGTATTTAGCATAGAAAGGTTAATGGGGGACCATCTATATTATATGGCCCCCACACATAGGTCTAACCTGTCGCTTTGAAAAGCCCACGAAAATCGTATCGGATTTGATTTAAGCATATTTTTATTAGTATTATGTATAAATAATACATTACATTTAAGGTATTGGATGACAAGTTCTGTGAAACCTAAATGGCCCTCCGCTCCCCACGGATCATACATGAAACATGAATATAACAATTTATTTTGGATCTATACCGGGTTTTGGAGGGATGGTGGAATATTTATATAGAATACGTGAAAATAACGGATATTGCCTGGGTGTCAACTATTATAAATCGGGGGTGTGGTGGGGGATAATGAGTATAATTATATACACATATGACTAGTGTGACAACTGACAGCATATATATGTATATGGTGGGGAATGGGTTAGTTGGTGTGTTTGGGAAATGGTAAATAGAAAGGGGTCGTTTGAGCAAGTAATGAAAAAGGGTATTGGGACAGCAAGTACATTATATGGTACATAGTTCCGATTTTGTGAGGGTACAGGTCACACGTTGCTCGGCGCAAATCGTCTGGAAGATTCTATGAATTTAAAAGCTCTATCTGTTAGAATGCAATTCTCGTTGCCGTTTAAAGTTAGATCTCATTTTAAAAGCGCTTCATAAGACACGACTCGAAAGGATCTCATAACATGTGACAGTTCTATGCGTTGTTGTGAATAAAGGGTGCAATACATGTACATGAAAATGTGTTCTGCATCTTCCACAGGGCTTCCACAAGTGCACATGGGGTTATCACCAATGTGGTTTTCAACTTTGTCATGATTCAAATTACTACACTTATTTCTAATTCGACGGTGTATGATATTTCTTTGTCGGTCACCGAGATATGGCTGTGATGATTTTCTTCTCTTTGGGGAGAATTATTGATTTGAAAGCCTCATACGATTGTATTTTGATGTCATTTGCCAAGCAGTTCCAAACTTTGATTGTTTTCGGAGAGAAAGATTTCTTGACGGTTTTCAGATGACAAAAGTAGTTCTCAAAATCATCCGTGTTGCATAAAAAGTAACCACCACCGACACGAGGTAGAAGAAGATCGAACAAAAATTGGGTTGACAATTTTGTGCCTAAGACATAATGTTTGTGTATCTCGACGATTCTGAAGGGGTTTCCATCCAAGTTCTATAATTAAATTGGCGTTCGACGAGGATCTAGTTTGGTCAGAAACAACTCGCGCTGCATCGTAATACAGTTTTATATCGTGTCGATTTTGTGCTGTCAGGGCAGAGTTCCAGACACAACTTCCATATGGCCAATACATGTGTTTTGAACAATGTGTCGAGGGTCTTTCGTAATAACAGATACTTTAATTTTCGGAGTTGTGAAAGCACGGTGCAGGTGTATTCATGGCAAGGTCCCACTGAAGATCGGATTGCAGAACGATTCCGAGATGACAGTGATCTTCGACTATTTCGAGTTTGTTGAAACAGAATATGAGGTCTGCACTGCGCGTGAATGTTGAGTGGTGATCATGAAATATCATTGTTTCATTTCTGATGAGTTAAGCGATACCAGCCATTTGCCAGTCCAACTATCAAGTGATTTAAGATCGTTATTTATATGAACCACCAGATCTTCGAAATATGGTAGTGAATATAATATATACAAGTGTCATATGCAAATAGGCCAACATTGACTTCAGATTGTCTCCTATGTCCTTTATGGACATTGAGAACAAAAAGGGACAACGAATAGACCCATAAGGAACCACAGAGGCTGGTTGTAAGGGATGTGAATACTACGATACAACAAGCACTCGCTGATATCTATTGCTGATATAGTCAGTTATCCAGAAGAGTAATTTGCCGTCAACGCCATAACTACGTATTTTATTAATTAGTCCGTTATGCCAAACCCACTCAAATGCTTTAGAGTTTAGAGATATCACAGAATATACATTTGGATAACATCGACTCATTCCTTTAGTTTTGCTAAGGTGGTGAATTATTTCTAGTAATTGATGAGTAGTGCTGTGTCCAGGGTGGAATCCGGATTGGTATTTATACAAAAGGTTGTTCTTCGAAAAGTAGTTGTACATGTTCTGAAAAACGATCTTTTCAAGAACTTTGCTCACACGTGAAACAAGGTGATATTGGCCTGTAATTACCTGGGTATGTTTTCTCGCCTTTCTTGAAGATTGGTATTGGCTGCGGACACACGTATCACAGTATCGATGGCATATTAGGTGTGGCAATTATATATGGTGGAGTTTGGTGACAAGTGGTTGTCATAATTAATATGCCATAGCTAGCCATTTAAGTAATTTATCTTACATTCTTTTATAATTTTTTCTTACATTCTTTATCAATTTTTATAATTTTTTTCTTAAATTCTTGTTTTTATCATTTATTATCATTATTTCTCACATTCTTTAACAATTGTTATAATTTTTGTATTATTATTTCTTACTTTCTTTAACAACTTTTCCTATTTTTTTTTTCACTTTTTCTAAGTTTTAACAATTATAAAAAATAATGTAAAATTTGTTATGCCAAAGTAATCTCTTATGTATGCGACGCGACCTATGGTCGACTCGTATATATGAGATTGAATTGACACAGGGTTTTCACAAATTTTCAAGAAGCTCCAGTCATGAAAGGGTTAATACAGCAGAATAATTCATATCCATTGGTGGGAAATGTTCAGATAATAAGTTCAACAAATGGTGGTTTGATTTGATGAACTTATTATCTGAAAAATTCATAATGGAATTTGTGGGCGCGGACTCGTCAAAGAGTATTTAGCATAGAAAGGTTAATGGGGGACCATCTATATTATATGGCCCCCACACATAGGTCTAACCTGTCGCTTTGAAAAGCCCACGAAAATCGTATCGGATTTGATTTAAGCATATTTTTATTAGTATTATGTATAAATAATACATTACATTTAAGGTATTGGATGACAAGTTCTGTGAAACCTAAATGGCCCTCCGCTCCCCACAGATCATACATGAAACATGAATATAACAATTTATTTTGGATCTATACCGGGTTTTGGAGGTATGGTGGAATATTTATATAGAATACGTGAAAATAACGGATATTGCCTGGGTGTCAACTATTATAAATCGGGGGTGTGGTGGGGGATAATGAGTATAATTATATACACATATGACTAGTGTGACAACTGACAGCATATATATGTATATGGTGGGGAATGGGTTAGTTGGTGTGTTTGGTAAATAGAAAGGGGTCGTTTGAGCAAGTAGTGAAAAAGGGTATTGGGACAGCAAGTACATTATATGGTACATAGTTCCGATTTTGTGAGGGTACAGGTCACTCGTTGCTCGGCGCAAATCGTCTGGAAGATTCTATGAATTTAAAAGCTCTATCTGTTAGAATGCAATTCTCGTTGCCGTTTAAAGTTAGATCTCATTTTAAAAGCGCTTCATATGATGATACAGGGCCCAGTTGGCCCCCAGTTCAGGAACGATAACTCTATCCGACCTATATGCAGTAGTCCCGTTGGAGTTTGACCTATATTCTCCGCCCACGCGTCGGTCTATTTGTACCGGTTGGACATGTCCGGACATGACCCGCTGGTTATATCCAGATTTCTCCATATGAATGGTATATTATCTACATGTATATCACGTGATGATCTCGGTGGGGTAGCTTCAGTCTTGAATATTAAAGGGATACTAGTCGCTCACGGGGGATGATTATTAAAGTGACACTCACTATGGATGAATGTTAAAGTAACACATGGCGCACACTGTGGGATAATGTTAAAGTGACACTCGCATTGAAAACTTCCAAAAAGTTCAAAAAGGTCAAAAAGTTCAAAAAGTTCAAAAAGTTCAAAAAGTTCAAAAAGTTCAAAAATTTCAAAAACTTCAAAAAGTTCAAAAATTTCAAAAACTTACAAAATTTTAAAAATTTCGAAAAACTTCAAAAACTTCAAAAACTTCACAAATTTCACAAATTTCACAAATTTCAAAAAACTTCAAAAATTAAACTAAATTCAGGATTTAGTCATAAATGTGACCCGCTATATCAAATCCAGTCGGAAGTCGGGATTTTTTTTATCCTGTGCCAATGCATTCTCTTATATATGCGAGTCGACCAGCCGCCCGCGGCGGCGGCGGCGGCGGCGGCGGCGGCGGCGGCGGCGGCGGCGGCGGCTGTAATGCGCATGTCAACGCCGCGCCGCCGGCGGCGGCGGCGGCGGCAACTACATAATCCTATGGCATGCAAAGAAATTGGCGGCGGCGGCGGTTAAGGATTTAGTCAGTGATGATACTGTTGTTGTTGGTGGTGGTGTTGTTGTTGTTGTTGGTGTTGTTGTTGTTGTTGTTGGTGTTGTTGTTGTTGTTGGTGGTGGTGTTGTTGTTGTTGTTGGTGTTGTTGTTGTTGTTGTTGGTGTTGTTGTTGTTGTTGTTGTTGTTGTGGCTGATGATACTGTTGTTGTTGTTGGTGTTGTTGTTGTTGTTGTTGTTGGTGTTGTTGTTGTTGTTGTTGTGGCTGATGATACTGTTGTTGTTGTTGGTGTTGTTGTTGTTGTTGTTGTTGGTGTTGTTGGTGTTGTTGTTGTTGTTGTGGCTGATGATACTGTTGTTGTTGTTGTTGTTGTTCTGAAGGCGTGTGTTTAACTTTGATATGACGCTTCAAACTATCTTGCCAAGCATAGACACTTAAGCACTCTTCACATTGATACTTCATTTTCCTATATAATCAGTGAAATCGAGCGTTCTTCTATGCACCTATATTTATATAGAACAGAAACAAGGGAAACGTGGTGGACTAGTTAACTAGTTCAGGCTGTCGTTCACAACGTCTCTTAGTGTTGTTTGTATTGGATACAAATTTATCACATTGGCTACAATACAACCTACCTATCCAAATGTCAATGCAATTATGAGTGAATTCAATATGAGAGTATATATATATAAGCATTTGTATCGACATCTCGTGAATCTATCGAAATATCTTACTTCTCTTTCCAAATTGCGTAATAATTATGTTGAGGTTCAGTGGGTACGTCCTATATATCCAGCTGAAGGCAGAATGGACAATTGCTTCCTCTGATGTACAGTTAGTTTGAATCAGTAAACATATGCACATGATTGTGTCTGTGCAACTTGAAACAATACAATTAAAATCTGGTCGTTTTCGGCGGCGGCCGTAATGCGCATGTCAACGCCACGCCGCCGGCGGCGGCGGCGGCGGCGGCGGCGGCGGCGGTTAAGGATTTAGTCACAAATATGGCTTGTTTCCATTCATCGGAAAACTATGGGGGTAAGGTGGTGAGCGCCACCGAAAAAAGCAAGTGAGCGAGGGAAAAAAGAGAAAAATAACATGACAAGTGGTACATAGCACAATTTATTATATTAACTATTCACTGTCACTTTCGTCCGAATTGTCATCACTTTCGTCAGATGTGTCATTTGTTTCGTCCATGAACTTTTCTAGCAATGGTCTGTACTTTAATATATATATATATATATATATATATATATATATATATATATACACACACAATTGATATTAATATGTTTGCCAATAATTTACACATCCATGAATCGATCTGAACACATTATGGTTCATTGTCAACATTTTTGACGAGTAGTTGTCAATATTTAGACATTCCTGGAAGAAATTATCCCAACTGCCTTCCCGTTCGACCCATTGGTCAGTGTATAATGTCACGATAGTGTGTGCCCATTGCACAATTTCGCTGACCAATGAGAAGTCGTTGTCTTTGTATGCTTTTAAACACATTTTTCCTGTGAACAGGAATGCAGCCATTATTCTCTCCCATGTGTAGGGGCCATCTTCCCGAAATATATTGTCCAACAAGTCACTAAATATATAGGGAAAATGATCCCTATCGTAATTGTCCAATTTCCCTGTCAGCTCATTTAACAGCCACATGTTATAATTTTCCATCTGTTGAAGTATTCTTCTTGTGCAGTCACGTATTTCATCTAACTCTGATAAATAAAAGTTATTAGTGTCTGGGTAATGAAAGCCGTTTCTCAGAATGATATGCCTGACATAACTTTTCATCAAATATTTCGTAACTGCGCCAACTTCCATACTGTTCAATTTCTTGAGCTGTGTATCCATTATTATTTTTTTCCCTTCTACGTCAGACATAAAATATCAACAGTCCCTTTATTATGTTGAGTCAGCTAACCAATCAAAATGCATGATATTAACGTGTTCCGACATGTTTCATTTCTAATTTTAGATGTTAAATGTGCCGACATTGTTCTTTGTTGTTGTAAAAAAATTGGCGCGCGGCGGCAGTGAGGCCTGGGGGCCGCACGCGCGCCAATTTTTTTACAACAACAAAGAACAATGTCGGCACATTTAACATCTAAAATTAGAAATGAAACATGTCGGAACACGTTAATATCATGCATTTTGATTGGTTAGCTGACTCAACATAATAAAGGGACTGTTGATATTTTATGTCTGACGTAGAAGGGAAAAAAATAATAATGGATACACAGCTCAAGAAATTGAACAGTATGGAAGTTGGCGCAGTTACGAAATATTTGATGAAAAGTTATGTCAGGCATATCATTCTGAGAAACGGCTTTCATTACCCAGACACTAATAACTTTTATTTATCAGAGTTAGATGAAATACGTGACTGCACAAGAAGAATACTTCAACAGATGGAAAATTATAACATGTGGCTGTTAAATGAGCTGACAGGGAAATTGGACAATTACGATAGGGATCATTTTCCCTATATATTTAGTGACTTGTTGGACAATATATTTCGGGAAGATGGCCCCTACACATGGGAGAGAATAATGGCTGCATTCCTGTTCACAGGAAAAATGTGTTTAAAAGCATACAAAGACAACGACTTCTCATTGGTCAGCGAAATTGTGCAATGGGCACACACTATCGTGACATTATACACTGACCAATGGGTCGAACGGGAAGGCAGTTGGGATAATTTCTTCCAGGAATGTCTAAATATTGACAACTACTCGTCAAAAATGTTGACAATGAACCATAATGTTTTCAGATCGATTCATGGATGTGTAAATTATTGGCAAACATATTAATATCAATTGTGTGTGTATATATATATATATATATATATATATATATATATTAAAGTACAGACCATTGCTAGAAAAGTTCATGGACGAAACAAATGACACATCTGACGAAAGTGATGACAATTCGGACGAAAGTGACAGTGAATAGTTAATATAATAAATTGTGCTATGTACCACTTGTCATGTTATTTTTCTCTTTTTTCCCTCGCTCACTTGCTTTTTTCGGTGGCGCTCACCACCTTACCCCCATAGTTTTCCGATGAATGGAAACAAGCCATATTTGTGACTAAATCCTTAACCGCCGCCGCCGCCGCCGCCGCCGCCGCCGCCGCCGCCGCCGGCGGCGTGGCGTTGACATGCGCATTACGGCCGCCGCCGAAAACGACCAGATTTTAATTGTATTGTTTCAAGTTGCACAGACACAATCATGTGCATATGTTTACTGATTCAAACTAACTGTACATCAGAGGAAGCAATTGTCCATTCTGCCTTCAGCTGGATATATAGGACGTACCCACTGAACCTCAACATAATTATTACGCAATTTGGAAAGAGAAGTAAGATATTTCGATAGATTCACGAGATGTCGATACAAATGCTTATATATATATACTCTCATATTGAATTCACTCATAATTGCATTGACATTTGGATAGGTAGGTTGTATTGTAGCCAATGTGATAAATTTGTATCCAATACAAACAACACTAAGAGACGTTGTGAACGACAGCCTGAACTAGTTAACTAGTCCACCACGTTTCCCTTGTTTCTGTTCTATATAAATATAGGTGCATAGAAGAACGCTCGATTTCACTGATTATATAGGAAAATGAAGTATCAATGTGAAGAGTGCTTAAGTGTCTATGCTTGGCAAGATAGTTTGAAGCGTCATGTCAAAGTTAAACACACGCCTTCAGAACAACAACAACAACAACAACAACAGTATCATCAGCCACAACAACAACAACAACACCAACAACACCAACAACAACAACAACAACACCAACAACAACAACAGTATCATCAGCCACAACAACAACAACAACAACAACACCAACAACAACAACAACACCACCAACAACAACAACAACAACAACACCAACAACAACAACAACACCAACAACAACAACAACACCACCACCAACAACAACAGTATCATCACTGACTAAATCCTTAACCGCCGCCGCCGCCAATTTCTTTGCATGCCATAGGATTATGTAGTTGCCGCCGCCGCCGCCGCCGGCGGCGCGGCGTTGACATGCGCATTACAGCCGCCGCCGCCGCCGCCGCCGCCGCCGCCGCCGCCGCCGCCGCCGCCACCGCCGCGGGCGGCTGGTCGACTCGCATATATAAGAGAATGCATTGGCACAGGATAAAAAAAATCCCGACTTCCGACTGGATTTGATATAGCGGGTCACATTTATGACTAAATCCTGAATTTAGTTTAATTTTTGAAGTTTTTTGAAATTTGTGAAATTTGTGAAATTTGTGAAGTTTTTGAAGTTTTTGAAGTTTTTCGAAATTTTTGAAATTTTGTAAGTTTTTGAAATTTTTGAACTTTTTGAACTTTTTGAAGTTTTTGAAATTTTTGAACTTTTTGAACTTTTTGAACTTTTTGAACTTTTTGAACTTTTTGACCTTTTTGAACTTTTTGGAAGTTTTCAATGCGAGTGTCACTTTAACATTATCCCACAGTGTGCGCCATGTGTTACTTTAACATTCATCCATAGTGAGTGTCACTTTAATAATCATCCCCCGTGAGCGACTAGTATCCCTTTAATATTCAAGACTGAAGCTACCCCACCGAGATCATCACGTGATATACATGTAGATAATATACCATTCATATGGAGAAATCTGGATATAACCAGCGGGTCATGTCCGGACATGTCCAACCGGTACAAATAGACCGACGCGTGGGCGGAGAATATAGGTCAAACTCCAACGGGACTACTGCATATAGGTCGGATAGAGTTATCGTTCCTGAACTGGGGGCCAACTGGGCCCTGTATCATCATTCATAAGACACGACTCGAAAGGATCTCATAACATGTGACAGTTCTATGCGTTGTTGTGAATAAAGGGTGCAATACATGTACATGAAAATGTGTTCTGCATCTTCCACAGGGCTTCCACAAGTGCACATGGGGTTATCACCAATGTGGTTTTCAACTTTGTCATGATTCAAATTACTACACTTATTTCTAATTCGACGGTGTATGATATTTCTTTGTCGGTCACCGAGATATGGCTGTGATGATTTTCTTCTCTTTGGGGAGAATTATTGATTTGAAAGCCTCATACGATTGTATTTTGATGTCATTTGCCAAGCAGTTCCAAACTTTGATTGTTTTCGGAGAGAAAGATTTCTTGACGGTTTTCAGATGACAAAAGTAGTTCTCAAAATCATCCGTGTTGCATAAAAAGTAACCACCACCGACACGAGGTAGAAGAAGATGGAACAAAAATTGGGTTGACAATTTTGTGCCTAAGACATAATGTTTGTGTATCTTGACGATTCTGAAGGGGTTTCCATCCAAGTTCTATAATTAAATTGGCGTTCGACGAGGATCTAGTTTGGTCAGAAACAACTCGCGCTGCATCGTAATACAGTTTTATATCGTGTCGATTTTGTGCTGTCAGGGCAGAGTTCCAGACACAACTTCCATATGGCCAATACATGTGTTTTGAACAATGTGTCGAGGGTCTTTCGTAATAACAGATACTTTAATTTTCGGAGTTGTGAAAGCACGGTGCAGGTGTATTCATGGCAAGGTCCCACTGAAGATCGGATTGCAGAACGATTCCGAGATGACAGTGATCTTCGACTATTTCGAGTTTGTTGAAACAGAATATGAGGTCTGCACTGCGCGTGAATGTTGAGTGGTGATCATGAAATATCATTGTTTCATTTCTGATGAGTTAAGCGATACCAGCCATTTGCCAGTCCAAATATCAAGTGATTTAAGGTCGTTATTTATATGAACCACCAGATCTTCGAAATGTGGTAGTGAATATAATATATACAAGTGTCATATGCAAATAGGCCAACATTGACTTCAGATTGTCTCCTATGTCCTTTATGAACATTGAGAACAAAAAGGGACAACGAATAGACCCATAAGGAACCACAGAGGCTGGTTGTAAGGGATGTGAATACTACGATACAACAAGCACTCGCTGATATCTATTGCTGATATAGTCAGTTATCCAGAAGAGTAATTTGCCGTCAACGCCATAACTACGTATTTTATTAATTAGTCCGTTATGCCAAACCCACTCAAATGCTTTAGAGTTTAGAGATATCACAGAATATACATTTGGATAACATCGACTCATTCCTTTAGTTTTGCTAAGGTGGTGAATTATTTCTAGTAATTGATGAGTAGTGCTGTGTCCAGGGTGGAATCCGGATGGGTATTTATACAAAAGGTTGTTCTTCGAAAAGTAGTTGTACATGTTCTGAAAAACGATCTTTTCAAGAACTTTGCTCACACGTGAAACAAGGTGATATTGGCCTGTAATTACCTGGGTATGTTTTCTCGCCTTTCTTGAAGATTGGTATTGGCTGCGGACACACGTATCACAGTATCGATGGCATATTAGGTGTGGCAATTATATATGGTGGAGTTTGGTGACAAGTGGTTGTCATAATTAATATGCCATAGCTAGCCATGTCGCCCGCTGAGTCCTCCAAAGTTCGTTATAATCATCATTGTTCTTGTTTTTGGTCCTTGTATAGTTCGCTTTGTTTATTCCAGATACTTTCTCGCAGCTGTATTTCCCCCAACAGTTTCGACATAGCTTCATTGGCCCACATGATAATATTAGCGGAATTATGCGGAGAACTAAACGTCGCAAACATAAAAACCGCAATTGGGGAACTGTCTTGATACGCATGAAATTTATATAAGTGGATAAACATGAGTTGAGATCATATCAACAAAACGTACTGCATGCATGATATGAGTGAATGAGGGATAGCCACGGTCAAACACAATTCTGGACGATCTATCGTGCAATTATATATATCGTAGAGAATACAATGTAGCAAAATGTAATGAGTAGAGATCAACATTGCATGGGAAAACGTTAATTGGTCGAGTCGACTCATTGTGTGGAAACTCAACGCGCAACATGGCAAGCTATGGCACAGAAATATGACGACCAATTGTCACCAAACCGCACCATAATAAATTGTCACACCTTCAATGCCATCGCGACTGTGGTACGTGTGTCCGCAGCCATTACGGTAGCAACTTTCCATTGCATTGGGAATATACCTGTTTCTAAGGACTGTTTGAAGATAATGTGCAGTGGCAGGGCTTCAAAATTGTATTACTTATCCCTTTTTTAGCGTTCAATGCCTTAAGAATGTTTTCATCATCATCCTGTGTAACAGTAATTGAATTTAGCGTCTTGGTTGCTCGTTTCGGAAAATCTGGAATTGATTGGCCAGAGTCGTTTATTTCACTATTATTTATATTTTGTTCTATACTAAATACTCATTGACGAGTAGTTTCCTTATAAAAAGTTCAGATAACACGTTCAAGAAACTATGGTCGTTTGTTGAACAAATTATCTGAGCATTTCCCCACACATGAATATTTATCATCTGCACTCATATTATCTCTTGGGTTGGCTGTCGTCTGATTTAATTTCCTGATCACCACTCTAAATTAATAATTGACAATTCCAATATATACATTTATAATTGAGTGGGCGAATCAGTTTAGCATATGAATGGTTGATGTATGTGGCTTTGGTTGATTTATTGCTTCTTTGAGCTTTGGGAGGTCACGACGTGTTGTCCGATTGACTCATGCCAGATATTTAAAGATACGGGCGACGTTGGCGGTGGGTATGCTGTTACAATAATCACCTCCGTCAAAAACCGCCATAAACAGAAATAATAGTAAAATATAGACAGACTGTGTTCTTATACCAATCAGAAATATGGCATAAACAGTAAGCTGCACGGTGTTTGGTCGGGACACTGTAAGATGTGTATCAAATAGCTGTTATCTGAAACTCATGCAGTTGATTAGCAAGCTATATGTTGCAGGACTTATTGACAGTTACTAAATTATGAACATTGCCCCATGAATATATTAATAGTATAGTATAATGATAGTACGAATGCGATATTATCCACAAAACAAACACAGTTGTGTGAGCCGAGCGTTTGTTCATATAGAGCACGTAAATGGTGAGCGATAAGCAAAACACTCAACTCAACACCGTGGCTTGTTTAGGAAAGTGATCCACGGTGACCCATTCAAAACCTAAAATTTGAGAGGGGAATATTATCGAGCGCTATACTGGTATGTTGTAAACAACTGGTGGCATTTCTAACCAATGTTCACTTAGTAGGGTATTCCCGGCGTTGAGCGCTTTGCTTATCGAAAACTCCGAGCTTTTCGAACTATTGTTTACAGAACACAGTGTTTCTTTACATAACATAGAACACTAAAATGACAATAACATGCAATTTACACATTATTATACTTCCATGGTGTAACCAAGGAAGTATATTGTTTTTGTACTGGTGCCGTTTTCCGTTTATTTGGAAATACTCAGAAACTAAGGGCAGTAGGAACGCGAAATCTCTAGCGACTGTAGGCATCCACGGTCTACTAAGTACAATGGTATCGGAAACTCGGCCGAATGGATTTTGACGGAGTTATGGCCCTTTTTCGATTATTTTTCATTATTATTATTATTATACTCGACACTTTTACAACTCCCTAATATCTGAAAGTATAAGGAGTATGAATCTCAAATTTTGTACGTATGTTGGGGTCAAAGAGTTCTAACCTATCGACGTATAATGAATATTGTCCGCGTTTGCCCTGTGGAGTTATCTCCCTTTATTTGAAAACATGTGATTTTATTATCTCGGAAATTATAAGAAGCAGAGCATCGAAAATTAGACCGTATGCACATCTCGATATGCACTACTGCCCACGGGCATAAAAACTTGTGTCCGCGCTTTCCCTGAAGAGTTACCGCCCATCAATAGGCATACAGCGAATTCATTGTACTCAGCTGTATTCTCCTATCATTCCATATAATTGAATTTAGTCTTCACAGTCGTCTTTGCCATTTACTGTTCAGTGGAAAAACGAAAACTGGACAGGGTCGTTCTCATATTTTTACAATAGGATGGGGGTGCCAAATTAAAAAAAAAAAATCGTTACGAATCTCGTCTATTTATGTGTATGGCTTGACTGTGTAAAGCTGATCAAATACCGCGAATTTTTTTTTTAATCTGAGTAGAAATACCAGAGTTGTGGGCCCTCAAATGTTTTTTTTGTGGGACAATCGGGTTGTCGCCCTATCTCCTTTAAAACGGACAATCATTGCAAATAGTGACACACTTCTAAGTATCCAGACTAACTAGTGCTCGGTGTGAGCCAAATTTTGCCAGTGTCGGTTCAGTATTGTGGTTCTGGGGAGGGGTGGTTTATGGTTCAATATTTTATTTAGTCTCCGAATCAGATGAAACTTGGAATATAACATCTACCCTTCAAACTTATCACGACGCTGAAAACAGATCTCAGTTCCGTTGGAAAATGGCGGAGATTTGGACCCTCAAAGTTTGAACTTGGGCCCATATGCTTTCCAATAACCGAAATGTTTTTCGTCTCCGATTCAGATGAAATGCATTCCATACAATATATGTGAGCAGCAGATCACAAAACTGAAAACAATTTTTAAATCCATTGGAAAATAACGGAGTTACGGGTCTTCAAAATTCGCATTTTGAGCCTGGGTTGACAATTTCCCAATCCCGTCACCCAATTTCGAGGCAGGGGTGGGGTCACTTGCAATCACTTGAGATCAACATAAACATGGTAAGGACGTGATATAATCATCCTACTTCCTATTTTCCGTCCCTAAACTACGATGTTTTCAGCTCAAGATTCGCCCTATTATTATACTTCCATGGTGTAACCAAGGAAGTATATTGTTTTTGTACTGGTGCCGTTTTCCGTTTATTTGGAAATACTCAGAAACTAAGGGCAGTAGGAACGCGAAATCTCTAGCGAATGTAGGCATCCACGGTCTACTAAGTACAATGGTATCGGAAACTCGGCCGAATGGATTTTGACGGAGTTATGGCCCTTTTTCGATTATTTTTCATTATTATTATTATATACTCGACACTTTTACAACTCCCTAATATCTGAAAGTATAAGGAGTATGAATCTCAAATTTTGTACGTATGTTGGGGTCAAAGAGTTCTAACCTATCGACGTATAATGAATATTGTCCGCGTTTGCCCTGTGGAGTTATCTCCCTTTATTTGAAAACATGTGATTTTATTATCTCGGAAATTATAAGAAGCAAAGCATCGAAAATTAGACCGTATGCACATCTCGATATGCACTACTGCCCACGGGCATAAAAACTTGTGTCCGCGCTTTCCCTGAAGAGTTACTGCCCATCAATAGGCATACAGCGAATTCATTGTACTCAGCTGTATTCTCCTATCATTCCATATAATTGAATTTAGTCTTAACAGTCGTCTTTGCCATTTACTGTTCAGTGGAAAAACGAAAACTGGACAGGGTCGTTCTCATATTTTTACAATAGGATGGGGGTGCCAAATTAAAAAAATTCGTTACGAATCTCGTCTATTTCTGTGTATGGCTTGACTGTGTAAAGCTGATCAAATACCGCGAATTTTTTTTTTAATCTGAGTAGAAATACCAGAGTTGTGGGCCCTCAAATGTTTTTTTTGGGGGACAATCGGGTTGTCGCCCTATCTCCTTTAAAACGGACAATCATTGCAAATAGTGACACACTTCTAAGTATCCAGACTAACTAGTGCTCGGTGTGAGCCAAATTTTGCCAGTGTCGGTTCAGTATTGTGGTTCTGGGGAGGGGTGGTTTATGGTTCAATATTTTATTTAGTCTCCGAATCAGATGAAACTTGGAATATAACATCTACCCTTCAAACTTATTACGACGCTGAAAACAGATCTCAGTTCCGTTGGAAAATGGCGGAGATTTGGACCCTCAAAGTTTGAACTTGGGCCCATATGCTTTCCAATAACCGAAATGTTTTTCGTCTCCGATTCAGATGAAATGCATTCCATACAATATATGTGAGCAGCAGATCACAAAACTGAAAACAATTTTTAAATCCATTGGAAAATAACGGAGTTACGGGTCTTCAAAATTCGCATTTTGAGCCTGGGTTGACAATTTCCCAATCCCGTCACCCAATTTCGAGGCAGGGTGGGGTCACTTGCAATCACTTGAGATCAACATAAACATGGTAAGGACGTGATATAATCATCCTACTTCCTATTTTCCGTCCCTAAACTACGATGTTTTCAGCTCAAGATTCGCCCTATTATTATACTTCCATGGTGTAACCAAGGAAGTATATTGTTTTTGTACTGGTGCCGTTTTCCGTTTATTTGGAAATACTCAGAAACTAAGGGCAGTAGGAACGCGAAATCTCTAGCGACTGTAGGCATCCACGGTCTACTAAGTACAATGGTATCGGAAACTCGGCCGAATGGATTTTGACGGAGTTATGGCCCTTTTTCGATTATTTTTCATTATTATTATTATTATACTCGACACTTTTACAACTCCCTAATATCTGAAAGTATAAGGAGTATGAATCTCAAATTTTGTACGTATGTTGGGGTCAAAGAGTTCTAACCTATCGACGTATAATGAATATTGTCCGCGTTTGCCCTGTGGAGTTATCTCCCTTTATTTGAAAACATGTGATTTTATTATCTCGGAAATTATAAGAAGCAGAGCATCGAAAATTAGACCGTATGCACATCTCGATATGCACTACTGCCCACGGGCATAAAAACTTGTGTCCGCGCTTTTCCTGAAGAGTTACCGCCCATCAATAGGCATACAGCGAATTCATTGTACTCAGCTGTATTCTCCTATCATTCCATATAATTGAATTTAGTCTTCACAGTCGTCTTTGCCATTTACTGTTCAGTGGAAAAACGAAAACTGGACAGGGTCGTTCTCATATTTTTACAATAGGATAGGGGTGCCAAATTAAAAAAAAAATCGTTACGAATCTCGTCTATTTCTGTGTATGGCTTGACTGTGTAAAGCTGATCAAATACCGTGTAATTTTTTTTTAATCTGAGTAGAAATACCAGAGTTGTGGGCCCTAAAATGTTTTTTTTGGGGGACAATCGGGTTGTCGCCCTATCTCCTTTAAAACGGACAATCATTGCAAATAGTGACACACTTCTAAGTATCCAGACTAACTAGTGCTCGGTGTGAGCCAAATTTTGCCAGTGTCGGTTCAGTATTGTGGTTCTGGGGAGGGGTGGTTTATGGTTCAATATTTTATTTAGTCTCCGAATCAGATGGAACTTGGAATATAACATCTACCCTTCAAACTTATCACGACGCTGAAAACAGATCTCAGTTCCGTTGGAAAATGGCGGAGATTTGGACCCTCAAAGTTTGAACTTGGGCCCATATGCTTTCCAATAACCGAAATGTTTTTCGTCTCCGATTCAGATGAAATGCATTCCATACAATATATGTGAGCAGCAGATCACAAAACTGAAAACAATTTTTAAATCCATTGGAAAATAACGGAGTTACGGGTCTTCAAAATTCGCATTTTGAGCCTGGGTTGACAATTTCCCAATCCCGTCACCCAATTTCGAGGCAGGGGTGGGGTCACTTGCAATCACTTGAGATCAACATAAACATGGTAAGGACGTGATATAATCATCCTACTTCCTATTTTCCGTCCCTAAACTACGATGTTTTCAGCTCAAGATTCGCCCTATTATTATACTTCCATGGTGTAACCAAGGAAGTATATTGTTTTTGTACTGGTGCCGTTTTCCGTTTATTTGGAAATACTCAGAAACTAAGGGCAGTAGGAACGCGAAATCTCTAGCGACTGTAGGCATCCACGGTCTACTAAGTACAATGGTATCGGAAACTCGGCCGAATGGATTTTGACGGAGTTATGGCCCTTTTTCGATTATTTTTCATTATTATTATTATTATACTCGACACTTTTACAACTCCCTAATATCTGAAAGTATAAGGAGTATGAATCTCAAATTTTGTACGTATGTTGGGGTCAAAGAGTTCTAAACTATCGACGTATAATGAATATTGTCCGCGTTTGCCCTGTGGAGTTATCTCCCTTTATTTGAAAACATGTGATTTTATTATCTCGGAAATTATAAGAAGCAAAGCATCGAAAATTAGACCGTATGCACATCTCGATATGCACTACTGCCCACGGGCATAAAAACTTGTGTCCGCGCTTTCCCTGAAGAGTTACCGCCCATCAATAGGCATACAGCGAATTCATTGTACTCAGCTGTATTCTCCTATCATTCCATATAATTGAATTTAGTCTTCACCGTCGTCTTTGCCATTTACTGTTCAGTGGAAAAACGAAAACTGGACAGGGTCGTTCTCATATTTTTACAATAGGATGGGGGTGCCAAATTAAAAAAAAAAAATCGTTACGAATCTCGTCTATTTCTGTGTATGGCTTGATTGTGTAAAGCTGATCAAATACCGCGAATTTTTTTTTTAATCTGAGTAGAAATACCAGAGTTGTGGGCCCTCAAATGTTTTTTTTGGGGGACAATCGGGTTGTCGCCCTATCTCCTTTAAAACGGACAATCATTGCAAATAGTGACACACTTCTAAGTATCCAGACTAACTAGTGCTCGGTGTGAGCCAAATTTTGCCAGTGTCGGTTCAGTATTGTGGTTCTGGGGAGGGGTGGTTTATGGTTCAATATTTTATTTAGTCTCCGAATCATATGAAACTTGGAATATAACATCTACCCTTCAAACTTATCACGACGCTGAAAACAGATCTCAGTTCCGTTGGAAAATGGCGGAGATTTGGACCCTCAAAGTTTGAACTTGGGCCCATATGCTTTCCAATAACCGAAATGTTTTTCGTCTCCGATTCAGATGAAATGCATTCCATACAATATATGTGAGCAGCAGATCACAAAACTGAAAACAATTTTTAAATCCATTGGAAAATAACGGAGTTACGGGTCTTCAAAATTCGCATTTTGAGCCTGGGTTGACAATTTCCCAATCCCGTCACCCAATTTCGAGGCAGGGGTGGGGTCACTTGCAATCACTTGAGATCAACATAAACATGGTAAGGACGTGATATAATCATCCTACTTCCTATTTTCCGTCCCTAAACTACGATGTTTTCAGCTCAAGATTCGCCCTATTATTATACTTCCATGGTGTAACCAAGGAAGTATATTGTTTTTGTACTGGTGCCGTGTTCCGTTTATTTGGAAATACTCAGAAACTAAGGGCAGTAGGAACGCGAAATCTCTAGCGACTGTAGGCATCCACGGTCTACTAAGTACAATGGTATCGGAAACTCGGCCGAATGGATTTTGACGGAGTTATGGCCCTTTTTCGATTATTTTTCATTATTATACTTCCATGGTGTAACCAAGGAAGTATATTGTTTTTGTACTGAGGTCGTTTTCCGTTTATTTTGAAATACTCAGAAACTAATTGCAGTAGGATCGCGAAATCTCTAGCGAATGTAGGGATCTAAGGTCTACTAAAAATAAAGGTATCCGCATACCGGTCCAAGGTTTCTAGACAGAGTTATGGCCCTTTTTCGATTATTTTTCATTATTATTATTATTATACTCCACGATTTTGCGACGCCCTAATATCTGAAAGTATGAGGAGTAGCAAACTAAAAGTTGGTACGGATGTTGGGGCTAATGAGTTCTAACTTTTTTTCATATAACAAATATTGTTCGCGTTTCCCCGCGGAGTTATCTCCCTTTATATGAAAAAATGTCATTTTATTATCTCGGAAATTATAAGGAGCAGAGCATCGGAAATTGGACCGTATGCACACCTCGATATGCCCTACTGAACACGGGCATCAAAACTTGTGTCCGCGCTTTCCCTGAGGAGTTACCGCCCATACATAGGCAAACCTCGAATTCATTGTACTTAGCTGTTCTCTCGTATCATTCCAGATAACTGAATTTGGTTTTCACAGTCCTCTTGGTCATTGACTGTTCAGTGCCAAAACGAAAACTGGACAGGGTCGATCTCATATTTTTACAATGGGGTGGGGGGTGCCAAATTAAAAAAAAAATTCGTTATAAAACTCACCTATCTACGTGCATGGCTTCACTGCGTAAAGCCAATCATATATTACAAAAGATTTTTGAAATCTGAGTAGAAATACCAGAGTTGTGGGTCCTCAAAAACAATATTTTTGGGGCAATCGGCTTGTCGCCGTATCTCCTTTAAAACGGACAAACATTGGAGATAGTGACACACTTCTGAGTATCCAGAATAGCTAGTGCTCGGTGTGTGCCAAATTTTGCCAATGTCTGTTCATTATTGTGGTTCTGGGGAGGGGTGATTTATGGTGCCAAAATATTTTTCGCTTCCGAATCAGATGAAACTTAGAATATAACATTTACAGCAACAGCCGATCTAGAAGCTGAAAGAATTTCGAAAATCCATTCAAAACTGACAGAGTTGCGGGCCTTCAAACTATGCAATTTGGGGCCCATGTGCTTGATAACACATCTGCTCCGAAGATGTCAAACTTTGAATGTCATCTGATACGCCAATGCGTGCAGGCTGAAGAGAGCACGCGGTGTGCCAAATTTTGCCAGTGTCGGTTTAGTGTTGTGGGTCACGGGAGGGTTGGTCAACAATACCAAAATTTATTTCGTCTCCGAATCATATGAAACTTGGCATATATCATCTACCATACACGTTGAACACAAAACTGAAAACAGATCGTAAATCCGTTAAAAAATGGCGGAGATTTGTGCCCTCAACGTTTTAATTTGGCCCCATATTTTTTTCCAATAACCAGAATGCTATTCGTCTCCGAATCAGATGACATTTATAACATACAATCTAGGTAAGCAGGAGATCACAAAACTAAAAACAATTTTAAAATCCATTGGAAAATAACGGAGTTACAGGCCCTCAAACTTCGCATTTTGGGCCACTGTTGACAATTTCCCAATCCCGTCACCCAATTTCGCGGCAGGGGTGGGGTCACTTCCACACATTTAAGATCAACCCACACATGTTAGGACAACATATAACCATCCTAATGCATATTTTCCGCCCCTAAACTGCAATTCTTTCAGCTCGTGATGTTCCCTATTATTATACTTCCATGGTGTAACCAAGGAAGTATATTGTTTTTGTACTGAGGTCGTTTTCCGTTTATTTTGAAATACTCAGAAACTAATTTCAGTAGGATCGCGAAATCTCTAGCGAATGTAGGCATCTAAGGTCTACTAAAAATAAAGGTATCCGCATACCGGTCCAAGGTTTCTAGACAGAGTTATGGCCCTTTTTCGATTATTTTTCATTATTATTATTATTATACTCCACGATTTTGCGACGCCCTAATATCTGAAAGTATGAGGAGTAGCAAACTAAAAGTTGGTACGGATGTTGGGGCTAATGAGTTCTAACTTTTTTTCATATAACAAATATTGTTCGCGTTTCCCCGCGGAGTTATCTCCCTTTATATGAAAAAATGTCATTTTATTATCTCGGAAATTATAAGGAGCAGAGCATCGGAAATTGGACCGTATGCACACCTCGATATGCCCTACTGACCACGGGCATCAAAACTTGTGTCCGCGCTTTCCCTGAGGAGTTACCGCCCATACATAGGCAAACCTCGAATTCATTGTACTCAGCTGTTCTCTCGTATCATTCCAGATAACTGAATTTGGTTTTCACAGTCCTCTTGGTCATTGACTGTTCAGTGCCAAAACGAAAACTGGACAGGGTCGATCTCATATTTTTACAATGGGGTGGGGGGTGCCAAATTAAAAAAAAAAATTCGTTATAAAACTCACCTATCTACGTGCATGGCTTCACTGCGTAAAGCCAATCATATATTACAAAAGATTTTTGAAATCTGAGTAGAAATACCAGAGTTGTGGGCCCTCAAAAACAATATTTTTGGGGCAATCGGCTTGTCGCCGTATCTCCTTTAAAACGGACAAACATTGGAGATAGTGACACACTTCTGAGTATCCAGAATAGCTAGTGCTCGGTGTGTGCCAAATTTTGCCAATGTCTGTTCATTATTGTGGTTCTGAAGAGGGGTGATTTATGGTGCCAAAATATTTTTCGCTTCCGAATCAGATGAAACTTAGAATATAACATTTACAGCAACAGCCGATCTAGAAGCTGAAAGAATTTCGAAAATCCATTCAAAACTGACAGAGTTGCGGGCCTTCAAACTATGCAATTTGGGGCCCATGTGCTTGATAACACATCTGCTCCGAAGATGTCAAACTTTGAATGTCATCTGATACGCCAATGCGTGCAGGCTGAAGAGAGCACGCGGTGTGCCAAATTATGCCAGTGTCGGTTTAGTGTTGTGGGTCACGGGAGGGTTGGTCAACAATACCAAAATTTATTTCGTCTCCGAATCATATGAAACTTGGCATATATCATCTACCATACACGTTGAACACAAAACTGAAAACAGATCGTAAATCCGTTAAAAAATGGCGGAGATTTGTGCCCTCAAAGTTTTAATTTGGCCCCATATTTTTTCCAATAACCAGAATGCTATTCGTCTCCGAATCAGATGACATTTATAACATACAATCTAGGTAAGCAGGAGATCACAAAACTAAAAACAATTTTAAAATCCATTGGAAAATAACGGAGTTACAGGCCCTCAAACTTCGCATTTTGGGCCACTGTTGACAATTTCCCAATCCCGTCACCCAATTTCGCGGCAGGGGTGGGGTCACTTCCACACATTTAAGATCAACCCACACATGTTAGGACAACATATAACCATCCTAATTCATATTTTCCGCCCCTAAACTGCAATTCTTTCAGCTCGTGATGTTCCCTATTATTATACTTCCATGGTGTAACCAAGGAAGTATATTGTTTTTGTACTGAGGTCGTTTTCCGTTTATTTTGAAATACTCAGAAACTAATTTCAGTAGGATCGCGAAATCTCTAGCGAATGTAGGCATCTAAGGTCTACTAAAAATAAAGGTATCCGCATACCGGTCCAAGGTTTCTAGACAGAGTTATGGCCCTTTTTCGATTATTTTTCATTATTATTATTATTATACTCCACGATTTTGCGACGCCCTAATATCTGAAAGTATGAGGAGTAGCAAACTAAAAGTTGGTACGGATGTTGGGGCTAATGAGTTCTAACTTTTTTTCATATAACAAATATTGTTCGCGTTTCCCCGCGGAGTTATCTCCCTTTATATGAAAAAATGTCATTTTATTATCTCGGAAATTATAAGGAGCAGAGCATCGGAAATTGGACCGTATGCACACCTCGATATGCCCTACTGACCACGGGCATCAAAACTTGTGTCCGCGCTTTCCCTGAGGAGTTACCGCCCATACATAGGGACACACTATACACCAGGATGAATAAACCAAGTGTTTTTTTTTTTTGTTTTTTTTTTTTTATAAGTATAGAGCTCTAAAAAAATTATTGCAAATCTCGAATTGGACGAGTGATCCGGACCCGGATTTACCGCTTAAAAATGTTTTTTCCCAGGACTTTCCGCGTTAAGGTGTACAGAAATATTGCACCTATTTTTCCCGCCAAATCCAAACCGGCTAATTAAAGAGCAAGATAATGTCGTAGCAGGTACGTTGACATACTTTATGTACGTCTCTGAAGTTTGACGACTATACTATAAATGTAACATGCCCAACGAAGAATGCGTGTCAGGGTGGGTTGAGACTTTAGGAAAATTCCACGAAAATTGCAAAGGGGACGAAATTCAAACATCGAGATAATTTTTTTTGACGAGTACATCTGATGGCTAGTGTTCACGCGCATCTAGAGGCCGATTTTCTAATTTTCAGATGGAACGGTTTACTCGTGACAACACTATATATCATAAATATGTATACGTATGTAGTCTATCACTAGCCGATTTTTAGCCCCAAATCCAAACGGGCTAATGTAGGAGCGAGTTTCACGCAGGATCATTTAAGCCGATATACTGTAGGTACGCCTGTGAAATTTAACCGCTCTACTATAAACGCAACCTGCTCAAGGGAGTGTTTGTGTCGGGTGGGTTGAGATTTGGCAAATTCCACAGAAGATCAAATGGGGAAAATTATTCCGAAAATCAGATACTGAGATAAAAACTTTTCGACGTGTGGATGTGATAAGTAGTATCTAAACGCAAGATTAGTACGCTTTTTAAAGATTTAGATTGGACGGTTTAACCCTGATAGCGTATAATGTTGTAACGGGTGATATGTATTACTCAAATTTAAACCCTCTCTTCATGTAGCAAATTCAAACGGACTTGTCAAGAGGCAAGGCAAATGAATGAACATGCTCACCGATATACTATATAGGTATCTCCGCTCTACTATAAAAGTAACTTATTGTCACGATTTGACCTGTCCAAAACACTCCCCAGACAAAAGTTTCCCTAGGTATCAAATTTCGTTGAAATCAGTCTGTTTTGCCCGATTTGACCTTGGATTGACTTTTTTGAAGGTCAGGGTCAGGTCGGGGGTCACGATTTGACCCGTCCAAACACTCCCTGAATAAAAGTACCCATATTTATCAAATTTTGTCAAAATGCGTCCAGCAGTTTTCCCGGACATAGCTAACAGACAAACAAACAGACAGACAGAAGTCCCAAAATATATATTAAATTTAGAAATGACAATGCAAGTGCACCATCGGCCCATAAGGCACCAATTTGCATTCGCATAAAGAGGAACACACATACACGCATAACACTCACATGGGATGGGATGGGATACCATGGAAGTATATCTGATTCCATGGAATCTGACCTCTAGTTTATGATTGGTATACGAACCAAATTGGTCTATATTATACATGTAATATTCGTTCTGTTTATGGCGGTTTTAACCTCTTGGATGCTATACGTCAGTACTGAGTACGGACGTAAAATGCCACGTTGTGTGCTATATGTCCGTACTGAGTACGGACATACTTCAGCACACTAGCAGTCGGCCATTTCTCATAACTGGATCTCATCGATTGGTGCATCAGTAAATTGTTCAGGCAAATTTCCAGTGTATGGACATAGTCAATACTGAACCCGATAACTATTTGAGAACAGACATTCATAAATTTTATTCACTTAACATGTTGAACCGAAGTAACAAGTATTGTCCAACAGCAGAACAAGAATGATTGGAACTTTTACATGACACTATATCACAGGTAATTTGGAACTATTTCCCTCCACGTATCTGAGTGTTAACACAGTACAAATATGACATCAGCGTGTTGCATCGATGAACGCATGGATCGAAGTAAGTTCCGGAGGGGCACATGCACTTGACGCCATTGGTTCCGAAGCAGACCCAGAAGGCAGTAGCATCGCCGCTGTCATAAAACATCCCAGGAGCTGACACACGATATGGGCAGGATGCTGAAAATAAGAAAACAAAAGGGTGATGATACACGGTATGGGCAGGCTGCTCCAAACAGAAAGCATAAGCGTATATATATTATTACCATGCGCTGATACACGGCATGGGCATGATGCTCCAAACAGAGCATAAGCCTGCATAATTCACATTTGCTGATACACGGTATGGCCATAATGCTGCAAACAGAGGACATAAGCCTGCATAATTCACATTGACACACGGTATGGGCAGGCTGCTCCAAACAGAGAACATAAGCCTGCATAATTCACATTCGCTGACACACGGTATGGGCAGGCTGCTCCAAACAGAGAACATAAGCCTGCATAATTCACATTCGCTGACACACGGTATGGGCAGGATGCTCCAAACAGATAACATACGCCTGCATAATTCACATGAGCTGACACACGATATGGACAAATTAAATGATCCAAAACAGGGAACATAAGCCTACACCATTCACATGAACTGACACACGGTATGGGCAGAATGCTCTAAACAGAAAACATAAGCCAACATCATTCACATGATCTGACTTACTGTATGGACATAATGCTCCAAACAGAAAACATAAGCCTGCACCATTCACATGGGCTGACACACGGTATGGATCAGTAGGCGCACTTTCAACTACAGTTGTCGGGTTTTCCAATCAGCTGTTTTTACGCCGGTTGGTTTATATTTGTGCGTGATTTTATAATACTGGAAAACATCCTAGATATATTTAAGTGTGTTTTGCAGTAAATATACTGGTATATGATTATAAGTATAATGACTTGAAGATCGCTCGGGATCATTGCGTTTTCATCGAGAGTAATCCCTTCTGGTTCACACACTTTGCTTAATTGATCTTCCGGTCAAAACACAATGACCAGTTGATCTTCCAGTTATTTTATGTAACTATCACTCGGCGTGATTTCCAGTGGATGTGGGAGCAAACTATAAGAGAGCATAAAATAAACACTGCCCCCTGATTGGTCAATATATCCAAGTCTGTTTTTACAAACACAATACAGCACACATGAATTGTGTGGTGTATTTTGAAAAACGGTAATATTTTTGATTGCGGTTCTGACCATAGTAAAGCAAACACAAGATCTAAATGCGAATTCCCTACTAGACATATATGATTTATACAGAAAGTTCCCCGAAATGTCAATCTGTCAGATTTTAAGATACATTGTAATTCCGGACCTGTTCTTTATATTGAGAACAGTACACACGAAAACGTTTGCACTGAGGCCTATATTATAAGGAACACATTTATATAATTGTAACCACACACCATAACATAACATATATGTAACATCAAAATACACAAAACATGTCGAATGACTCTAAGTTAAGGGTTGTATCTAAAGTGAGTGTACTGCATGTCAATCAACATTCCTCCCGTGTCACATTCGTACCGCGTTGATCGGAACTGATTGTCTAATAGAGCTTGTAATTCTGCTGGCGTTTTAGATTGCACGATATAGTCAGCTGAGGTGAGTCTGTGGTAATTTGGGGGGGGGTATCTATTACCACCAGCAAGAGTCAGCTATGTGTGACTAAAAATAATATTTGCATTGAAATCCTGCAGTGTGATATATGACAGACAATGTTTAAGCGATATGTTTAGCAATGTGACGAATCTACCATTCCAACGGCACTTGAGAGTCAAACATGTGTTGTATTTCAAAGTGCTCTGAAATCCTTGTCCATGCGCGGATTTGGGCAAACTTTGGATATGTTGTTTCTATGGCTTTATCGGTTAGATTGATACCAAAGTTAACATGTATTCCAGAAAATATGACATGCTAATATAATTGACTGTTGTCTTAGACAAATATATACTTGAATATTATAATTTTATCGAATTTGGCTGTTATATTAACAGAAGTATGTCCCAATTGACAACAAAATTGTCTATATATATGTTCTAACATATGTTACTATCAATGTGGAATCCGTTTTTGGTGAGATTTTTGCATATTCACTGAGGGTTTGCGTGTCAATGTGTGTTGACTGGAAAATTATTCATTTGGCGGCCATCTTTTACGCCATCTTGGATCCTGAATTTTCCCATGAGCGGATTTTTGCGGATTTTGGATATGTTGTTCCTGAAGCTTTTCCGCGTTGAATGACACCAAAATCAGCTTGTATCCAATTTATTCCGGGTTGACCCCCAAATTCAGCTTCAACGACCATACTAAATCGCCTGATAGGATACATCGCCTGATAGGATACCTGATAGGATACATCGCTTTCCCGATGATGGTGTGATTAGGTGAGATTGACGTAATTGTGCTGGTGGTAATAGAAATCCCCCCATTTGCCCCAAATTCACTTCAGAATAGCTGTGGAGTCTGTGTTTTAAACAGAACTGCGCTGGAAATAACTATGTTGTATAGAAGAAGAATATCCCGATATTCTTCGATGATATATGCCAGTATCATACTGTTATATCTTGTTCTGGCGAACCCCACCCGTCACTTGAACAGATTTACTTTCGTTCACGTTGTATAACGCATTTTGATATTTGTACAGTATTGCCCTAAATAATTGACTCCTTAACCACAGTAGAATTATGGGTAACCTTTCAGGATTTAGTCGGAAATATGGCTTGTTGCCATTCCTCGGAAAGCTGTCAGTGAAAAGTTACACATAATTCTGCTGTGGTTAAGGAGTCGATTATTTAGGGCATTACTGTACGTCTCTATAGCATATCACCTCCGAATCATAGATCCCCTGGTGCGACAACCCCACCATGAGTATATACATTAATCTATATTGATATATGTTATTTAGAACAGACTCACATGCGCTCAAAATTCATAGAAAAAACTCCCTGTTCGTGAGATAATGCCCTAGTTCTTTAGGCAATATTCGCGCCTTTAATTTGACGTATCCCCCGCATCGATACGTTGAAGATCACCAAAGATGTGTATGAATATGCGCACACTTTCGAAACCGAAACACTTGAACAGATTCCCGTCAAATACAGCATACCGGTATTAGTACTTCAGAATGTCACTGCCATGATGACTCACCGTGAGTTGTGTTTTCCTGTGTATGTGACCTCAGCAGTATAAATTATGCATTGATACTCTGCTGTAATTGATGGAAATCTGTTCAAGGGTTCGTCCGGTTTCGAAAGTGTGAACATATTCATGGATATATTGAGATTATCTTCAACATATCAATGCGGAAGATACAGCAAATTAAATATGCGAATGTGGTCTAAAGATCTGGCTATGTGGAATTATGTCATACACTGGGGATTGTGATGAATTTTGATTGCAAGCGAGTATATGCTCAATATAGGTCCGATTGTTATTATCCTTTTATTAAGGTATATATATACTCATGGTTGCCTTGTCGCAACAGGGACCTGAGCTCTGAATCTTAAAGATACGGGCGGCGTTGGCGGTGGGTATGATGTTAAAATATTCAACTCCGTCAAAAACCGCCATAAACAGAAAGAATAGTAAAATATAGACAGACTTTGTTCTTATACCAATCAGAAATATGGCATAAACAGTATGGTATCGTCAAATGTTTTTCCTTTGTTATGTAAACAAAAGCAAAAAACGTTACTTTTCATGGCTTTTGTCTAGATCCGGATATGGTAAACATAAAGTGCGTTGTTTGTTACTATTTTCCTGATATGGAAATAATAAAGAGCGTTTATATCATGTGTGTGTGATTAACCAATAGAATTGCACTGTGTTGTGTAAAAAGAAGCAACACATTTATGTAACACGAGCAGGCTCATGTTCACGTACACCGTCGTGCGTCTTGACGACAATATACTATTTGCGCGCTTATTATGTTTGGCATATGAACAAAACTATATATATTTTTAATATTCCTTCTGTTGATGGCGATTTGAACAAATATGAATATTTCTGCAACGAACGCCACCCGTGCCTTCAAGGACATCAAACCAAGGTTTATCATAAGCGAGTATCTGGAGGAAACTCTCATACGAATATATTTTAACCGGAATTTTAGATACCTTTATTTACTTTATTTGAATGTTTGTCGTCAGAATTGACAAACAAGCATATATATTTAAATACTTACTGAATACATTACTGCAAGTGGGCGCTCCTTGTATCGGGTTCGGTATGATTGGAGCCTGTGTCGTGGCTACTGGACTGGGTGTGCCTGGTGGTATTGTTCCGCTGTCAAGGAGAAAAATGTGTCAACACAAGTCCTAACCAGTTATGTAATACTAAATGGATTCTCTCAGTCAGTTAAATGGTGCATATCATAGGAGTGGCATATTAATCATTTAGTGATACGGTAAGGTGATAAGCCCCATGGCCCCATGAACTCTTAGTCTCGCCATTTTTCCTAAAATGCTATTGTGGGGAGTTTTTGTCAATTTTTTAAGTTTTTGTGTATAATTAGAAAAAAACAGAATGAAAGTTTATTGTGTACAATTATTTCATCATTCCTCTTAAATCATTATTTTGTTGAGAATTTATAGCTTTTTAATAGTTATAGCGATGAATGTTACTGGATTTCACTCATCTTTCGGGAAACTTACTCCAAATTTGAACAGCGGAAAATATGGTAGGGGAAAGTACTTTAAGTACATCAACAAAAACTTTGGAAACATGCACCTTGACGCATAAAACTTACTATAAATAGCTTCTGCATACATTGTTCTATCACACATAATTGACCACTTCCTGTGTTTATGTTCATTCACAGAGCTACATGTATGATCTTTTTGTCGTAATTTGGCAGTGAAATGTCAGATTGATAATTTGGGATTATTTTTATAAAACATCGCCTCAAAATTATAAATAAACTTCCAGTGATGTAGTGAGCTGTTTTATAATGCAACAAGAAGATACACAAATTGGAGTAAAACAACAATGAGTCTAAATTGTCTGTAATTGGTGACAAGTTTGGATTTTGTAATTTCCCCCACCCCTATACCAATGTACAAATATGGAGTCAATATCCTGAAAAATGAGTGAAATCAAGTGACACACGGTGGCATAACCAAATGTAATGCTATTTGTTCAATAAAGTGGTATGGGAGGACAGTTCAAATAAGCTTACACATTAAACAGCCATTGTTTTGTTCTATTTATGACCAAATCCTTTAGGAGAGACAAAATGCCTCAAGATGGAATTTTTGGAAACAAGTTAAGACTAAGGATTCATAGGGCCATAAGTTGATTTTCTTTAACTTGTTTTGTTAATTCCATTAAAAATTGTTCAATCTAGTATTTGTTAAGGGTTGTAAGAAAAGAAAGGCATTTGGATATCAATTTGTTGAGTTACATGGCCCCAAATGCTGTATTTCATCAGGCGATTTCTTATTCAGAGGCAAATCGGGCCATGCAATGGAACACACATTTTGTTTGAGAATATATTTTGTTTTTCTTAATTATAAATGCATAAATTTATCATTTTTGTCTATAATCTAGTGAAGAAATTACAGTGAAAAAACTCTTCATTTTGCTCTAGTTTTTTAAAATAACAAAATTCGGAATTTGACTCATTCTGAGAAATCGAGGCTCCAAAATCAGATAAACTTCCGTTTTTGAAGGCACATAAGTCCAAAAATACTCATCTTGGAATAGTTTTCTATTCTGGAATCCGAATGTGAGGTCGACATAAAAGACGTGACATTTTAAGGACTTGTGAGTTTGAATTTTGTATACACCTGCCTGGAATTCCATAAATTGATGATTGGACAAACATTTCCCATATTTGGCGCCAAGATGGTGGGTGAACTATAGGTCGTACAGCTTGGTAGACACCTGTGTGTATTCAGGACACTCGAAATAGGTTTAAAAGTCTGCCTGTCAACTTTTCCTAAAAATGTCCTCTATGGTTTTCAATTCGTTATTAATCCCATATGTTCGACCATATGTCTATATGTTGTAAACTTGCAATTGGGGCCTAAACTGTACAGTTGGAAACTTTGCCGTATAGGTAATACTGACGGCAAGATAAATCCTCAGTCGATATAAAAAACAATCAAAATACAGTGACGTTCATCAAGAGGAATGTGTGTTACCCGTGTTTCGCGTTAGCCGTTTGAACGGGAACTTGTAGGTTGCAAACTGCTTATTATCTAGGTTCGGTCGTGTAAACGTATGCGTAACTTTTTATGTGTTATGCCATGGAATTCATATGGCGATCTTTTAACGTTAAAATTCACATAATTTACACGCTCAAAAATATCATTAAAGATAAGTTCTTTCCATGCATACAAATCTCATACTCCCACTGCCTGCATAGCGTTGGTCGCTCAACTGATTGCTAGAAGATTGGATTATTCCTCGTTGTTATAAGTTATGTATGCTAAACGCTGGACACAAACCCTCTGCGGAATCAATAACTGATTCAATCAACAATCTCCTCACTCAACCACTTGAAAAGCACACTCAAACACCGTCACGCGACACTGCTCACAGAAGCCGCAAGCCTCCGCCAAGAAAAACGTCACAACCTTGGTTCGCTAATGACTGTAAATCAGCACGGACCAAGTACCGCAAAGCACGTCGCACATACAAACGCAAACCAAATGCAGAGAATCGAATTCTTCTGATAAACAGCAGGCAAAACTATAAACACGTATTACATACCAGTAGAATACGCCATAATACCAAGCTGAGTAAGCATATACATAGTTTGCGTGCAAATTCAAGCAAAGAATTTTGGAAACTAATTCGGACACTTGATAACCATTGTCCCGAAAAACCATCCCCTGACTGCGTGGAATTTCAAAACCATTTTGAACGAGAGGAGCTGGGCGGACTTGATCCCTTAGATATTCCCAATGAAAATAGTTTATTCACAGACTGCTTCTCGTTCATAAGTGTATTATGTTACATATGATTGTTTGCGAGTGGCGACTCCTATATAGATTCATGCATCATGTATACCGCTGATCTTTAATAACCCAAATTTGTCGGGAAACAAAATAGCATATGTAACAATACAATTTTATTATTACTATCTACAGTATACTAAAGTATACGAATATCACAATATCAATGATAACATCGCATCTCTGTATATTATATGGAATGCCACCATATATCGATATCTAATTTATTATATGCCATTATAGACATTGACGTATAATTATAATTTGTAGATATATGACCTCTGTGATTGCAATCGCCATGCAATTTATTATATATACATGTGTATATGGGATAGTATTGACGTTATATATACACGTATATATAGTACAGTAATTGCTTCTAATTTCACACGATGCATTCGTGTCTGTTCTGATAACATATACGTAACGCCTTATTATTCTTAATGTTTTTTGATTATGTAATTGTATATACGTTGTACACTACGTCTCCCGTGTGTGGAGGAATAAACAATCTCTCTCTCTCCCTCAGAATATAGACAGCACGTGCCTAGATGCGTTAATTACGATTGACGAACTAGAGTGCGCAGTGAGAAACCTTAAATCGGGGACATCTGCTGGATACGACTCAATCACAAATGATTTGATAAAATCACCATTTAGTATAATGAAGGACATGCTGCTACGGTATTTTAACCTGATCCATTCTACGGGCATCGTTCCGCGCGAATGGACAGTTGGTGTTATCAGACCTATATTTAAAAGGAAGGGTGATAGCATGGACCCAAACAATTACCGAAAAATAACATTATTGAGTTGTTTCTCAAAGCTGTTCACCAGCGTAATTAACAATAGATTTAAATGTTTTCTGGATACCAATTGCCTGCAGTCAGAAGCACAGGCTGGGTTCAGGAAAGGTTACTCTACAATCGACCATATCTTCTCACTTTATGCAATCATACATCTCATGAAAGTAAACAAACAAAACTTATATTGTGCCTTCATAGATTTCTCGAAGGCATTTGATTCAGTGTGGAGAGACGGACTTTGGAGGAAACTTATTACATATGGCATCGATGGAAAAAATTGAAATGTTATACAGTCACTCTATAAACACCTCAAACTGTGCGTTCGCGTGAACGATGAAGACTCAGGTTTCTTCTCTAGCCATATTGGTTTAAAACAGGGCGATAATATATCCCCTCTGCTCTACGCCGTTTATGTTAATGATTTAGAAAATGATTTGTGTTCTAATGGCAGCAGTGGGATAGCATTAGATAATGTTTATGGGGAACTAGGAATATGCCCCATAACGGTGAGAATCAAAACCCGTTCCCTCTCGATCGTATTGGGCTAAGCTTATCTGCATGCCAACCAATAGATTGCCTCTTATTTTGTATTATGCTATGTATTATTTATATTGTGATAATGTTTTTAATAATTCACTGATTATTGGTATACGGGATACCCTTAACTGCCTAGGTATGAGTAGTGTCTGTACCAACCAACACATACCAAGCTTGGAAAGCTTCAATCGCACAACTTCCGGTAAGCTACGTGACATATACATTCAAGAATGGCGGGCAACAGTATCGAAATCAAGCAAATTCGCATTTTATCGGATTATAAAGTCAAATTTTGAACGAGAGAATTATCTATCCCTTGATGACAATAGAGCAGTTCAAAACACTTTAGCTTTCCGCACTAGAAACCACAAACTCCCTATAGAACTCGGTGCTTGGACGAATACCGATTATTCTGACAGAATCGGCACTCTATATGTAATCTCGAAATCGGCGATGAATATCACATGGTACTGAAGTGTAGGGAACTTAACGAATTAAGAATGAAATATCTAAAACCCTACTTCTATCAGAGACCAAACACTTATAAATTAGCCGTAGAGCTCTATTTAACTCCCGAAATCATAAGACAGTTAAAAACTTGTCAGTATTTATTAGGAAGGTCCTTGAGATATTTAGGTCCCCCTGAGGCTTACTACCAGCAGCCTGTCGAACTTAAACAGTGTAGGTAAAGAATATCGTCCACCCATTTCTACATGTAAACCTGTAATGACCATACAGTGATTACCAAAGTGATTGACCACCTGGCCGGGGCGCGATGGTGGGTAGTTTTTCGGGAGTTGGTCGGGGTGTGGCTTGTTGCCATTCATCGGAAAGCTATCGCCGAGAGCTTTCCTATGGATGGTGGCGGGCCGTATTTCCGACTGGGTCCTGAGGGGCTGCCCATGGTTCTGCTGTGGTTGTGTGGTCGGTTTCTTTGGGCATTGCTGTATATATATACATTGTATTTATGTATACAACTCTTCTGTAATGTCTATATTGACGATCTGAATAAACTTAATTGAATTGCGTGTAAACGGAATTACCGTTTATGTGTAGGCGAAGTTGTCACGGGCATGAATAAGTTGATTTTCGTTGGCAATGGCAACACGCATTACAGTTACAGCTACAAGTTGCTGAACCTATGATGAACCATATCATGTAAAACAGTGTTTACTTATCCGTATCTGCTAGTACCGTTATGTTACATGTGAATCGGTGAATCGGCCACGTTACCGTCATTATAGAAAAACAGAGTTACCGATCATTGAATAGCTACAGGTATCTGAGAGATATTATCATTCACATCATAGTGAACCCATGTCAATAGTGCCGGGAAGCTACGTCATAACTTTCGAGTAAATTATAACGTATAGATTACCAATACTGACCCATGAACAAATCGTTGAAGAGACATATATCAACACCCATGGCTAGCCCTTCCTTCGAGAAAAGGATTATCCCATCATATGCAGCCATAAAAGTATACATTTGAAGTAAGGGGGAACTGTACACTAAATCCGGCCAATTATATATGGGACATCTCTGTTTATGCTCAGCAGAATATATGCAACAAATGAATATGAGCCATGGAATGGTGCAAAATACACTCGTGTGCTCTATTATGAATATCAAGCGTGCATATGCACCATACATGTACCTTTCCAGCACCCGCTTCATTGTACCAATCAAAGGATACGGTCCGCCACCGCATTGGTTGTTGAAATCATCTTTTGGTAGTGCCCAAACCATTCCGCCACCAAGACCCTCTTGTTTGATGTAGTTTGACTGGAATTAGATACACACAGGTGACTAGGAGTTTCCTCAGAGTCTATCTCCGGGTGTGGAAATTGTTATGGGTGGATACACACATGCATGTAATCTCTGTAAATATCGTGTGTTTGGCGTTTTACAAGGGTCATACACACCTGTAAAATGTGTCCACTGACAACCCAATCATTGCGGCCATGTTTGACCACAGTGAGTCAAGCTCTAAAAGTGCAGAGAGCCGTTGACTCGGACGAAGTCAGCAGGCCGCATAAATAATTATTCGCGCGATATATAACCCAAATGGTGGAGGTTCTATTTTAATCATTTGCAGTCTTTTCTTGATTGTTATACCAGTGATGGCCTAAGGATTTTCCCAACGAAGGTGCTATGATCTCGACACGGGGGCTATATTATCCCGCGCGGAAGCTGGCGGACTGACCATTGCATATTTTCTCGACGGGGGATGGGGCAGCACCCTGAGTTCTGAACCCCTGAAGCCACTCCTGATTTATATATATTGTAGTTGACAGTCATGTCTGTTTGCTACGAGTGATTAATCTACATACATGTAGTATGCAGCAATGTATGCTATTCATATACATATTACAGCTTTAAAGATACGGGCGGTGTTGGTGGTGTGTATGCTGTTAATATATTCAGCTCGGTCAAAAACCGCCATAAACAGAAAGAATAGTAAAATGTAGACAGACTTTGTTCTTATACCACTCAGAAATATGACATATACAGTATGTTATTGTCCAATGTTTTTCCTTTGTTATGTAAATAAAAAAATACAAAAGCAAAAAACGTTAAAGAACCTGGCTTTTGTTTAGATCCGGATATGGTAAACATAAAGAGCGTTTTTGTTACTCTTTTCCTGATACGGAAATAATAAAGAGCGTTTATATCATTTGTGTGTCATTAACCAATAGAAGTTCGCTGTGTTGTGCAAACATAAGCAAAACTTCTGTAACACGAGCAGGTTCTTATTTACGTGATTGGCCAGTGGCCCGAGTTACCATGGCTATCTCGTTCCAGTTTTGTGGTACAATTCTACTTTTTCCAATTGTACCACGAAAAAAATCGGTTTATTCAGATCGCCGCACGCGACTTTTCCCGTCTTTTCTAACGGGGCATCAACGGAGTACACCCGCACCCGTAACCCTTTGAATTGTGCTACATCTTGACAATCTTGCGAATTTTCTAGCGATTTGTCGCTTGAAAGCAGTTTGATTGCCAATGAATATGGTCCAGGTGATGTTACGGTATATTGATATATGTTACGACCAAAGAAAGTTACTTAATAAGTATATTAAATGACAAAATAAATCGGTAAAATTGTATTTTCCATGGGGCCGGGCTGTGCATTCGTCGATTCGAATCTCGATCATATTCGATATTTCGGAATCAAGTTGAAACTGAAAGCGTTTGTTCACCAGAAGGGAAATAAGATAAGTTTAGTAAACTAGATCATTTAGATCGCTTTGTGTAAGGAAAATGGTCCATAGTCGATGATCATATTCATGTTGTCCCAACAACGTTCAACACAGAAATGACCGCAATATATAAGTGAGTGGTTTGGTGTGGCTGGCCCCGGGATTGTCGAAAGCGCCGAGATGCCCTTTCCTTAATCCTTCATGTTTTTGCCTTTATTATAGAGAACAAAAAAAAAACAAAAAAAAGATACAATCAAATACAATAACAAATTTAGATTATTTTTTCTTTTTCTTCTTTCTTTTTGGAGGTTTTTCTGATGACGATTGTGGAGATGGAGGAGATTGAGAATCCTGAAGAATCTGTTGGGTCTGTTGAGTAATGAGTTGTACTTTTCTTTGCTGATCTTTCATATATTGCCGAATTCTTCATCTGTCATTTTGCTGCCTTTGGTGGTGGTGGTGGTGGTGGTGGTGGTGGTGGTGGTGGAGCTGGGGGACACCTGGATAAGATGGAATTCCGGTGTCCGAGGTGGAAGGCTATTCAACTCCACGTCGAATCTGGCGGCAGGAACATCTGGGGTGGTATCCACGTCCCTGTCTCCGCTCGCCTCGACGGCGACAGCAGGGACAACGGAGTCCCTGCTAGCTGGTGCGACGTCGCCTGTCTCCATGCAGGTCGGGTCGTCTGGGCGTCTCTCAGACAACTCCGACATACCGGCTGTGACACTGGACGTCGGCTGAACCACACGGGGAGGGGTGACCGGAAGATCAACGGTCACCCCCTTCTTCTAGTAGGGAACGTGATATGGGGGGCTAACCCCGGGATTCTCGAAAGGGTCGAATGACCCTTTCCCTAACCCCTCAATTTAAGCTTTTAATTATGAATCAAACAAAATAAAAGAAGAAAAAAAAGGACATATTTATAACATATTTTACAAAGTTCATTTCTTTTTCTTTTTCCTCCTTTTGGCTGGTGGTTGATATTTTGGTGGTGTGATTTTGTTGCTGTTGGCCTCTTTTTCGCGTTTTGTCCGTATGTCCTCAATATTTGCGGCTGTCTCATCACGATGTGGTCCTGTTAAAAAAGTTGCCATGACTTCTTCCATAGCTTGGATTACACTGTCTGTGTATCTTGATGCCGTCTGACCAGGATTTTCCTCTTCTCGTGTTTCCGTACAATTTAAATGAAAGGCACGGGCGCCGCTGAAAACACATCCTTTGCTAGCCAATCACAACGATTATTTATGCAAACAAATTACCAGAGTACTCCGTGCAAAGAAATCGAGTACGCCCAATAAGAATTACACCACGAAATGTTTTCTCACCTGAGACCGAAAAAGCGCAGTATTTCGTTGACTATTCAGTCGAATTATGACCAGAAACTTTCAATCGTATTACAAAAGAAATGAATACACGGTGTATCGGTGTGTATGGTCAAGTTGTACCACAAAAAACTGATTGTAGGACTCCGCTACGCGTCGTCCTACAATCAGTTTTTTTGTGGTACAACTTGACCATACACACCTCTACACCGTGTATTTATTTCCATATATATATATTTCTTCCGTTGAAGGCCGCCCGTACCTTTACGCTAGCACAGCGCATTAATGAATCTATGATATCTGAACAACACCTCATGCATTGTATATAACAATACCAAAAAGATGACTTTGGTCATATGTTTAAGGGAAATTTTGGGAGTAACGTTCTCATCAATTATACATATTTATTTATCTGAACTTGTGAAAGGTTCGAATGACTAATTAATTGAGAACGTTAAAGGAATGTTACTTGTGTGTTGGAAAATTGTGAATAGTCGTTAGCAAGAACTGTTACAATGAAGATAGCTGGTCAGCTGGGGATGTGGCTATGACGCCAAGATGTTGTAAATAACCATAGGTTGTTCATCGATATGTTAAACTATTAAAAATGATACATTACTATCTGTAATGAAAACGATTTATATAATATATATGCACACCTAAATGCATACATATACACACATGCGTATACACACATAGCTATACCATACACATACACACACATACATCCACACCATTATATACATACACACATATATACACACATACACACATATACATATACATACACACATATACATATATATATATATATATACGCATACATATACATACACAAACTCATGCACACATGGACATACATAGAGGATATGAAATGAGTGTTTCTATCATATGATATTTATGAAACGAGTCTAAGAATTTTCAGTTTTCTCGAGCCTCCGGCGAGAGAAAACTGAAAATTCGTGACGAGTTTCATAAATATCATATGAGAGAAACACGAATTACATATTCTATTTATCATATGACACCTATAAATTGATTATGATGTCCAAAAACGCACACAAATCACTAAATAGCTATATGACATCGGCAGCAAAAGGTTAATGTGACGTCACTTCATTGCACCGGAAGCCCAATTACACCTGGTGAACTAGCAGAAATAATATGCACGCGAAGATATAGTGCGCTATTCTGTTCTCAGTTTGTGACATTATATCGTATGTTTATTAGATAAATACGAATTACATATTCTATTTATCGTATAACAATGTCCAAAACTATATATTTCAAGATTATAATTGCGAGAATTTCGTCATCGCGTTGATTGACGAGCACGAATTTGACCTGCATTTAGTTGGAGATACGACTCGGCCCCGGCTGCCATTCAGCCAATCAAAACACACTTTTTGTCAACAAACCAATCAAATCATCGGAAGGTGATATGAACTAGTAGTTCATATGAAATTGATTTATGACATACTTTCCAACGTAAATAATGATTGAGTCATATGATAAATATGTATATATATTGTCACATTCGTTATTCATTATGAAATCTTGCATGTCTAAAACACGTAGAAACCATAAAATAGCAACATAATATGCATAGTTTTAATATGAATGAATAAAATACGACATGATCTTCACATGTATGGCTGTATGTTCACGCATACAGATGCACACATATATAAGCACCACGCTCGCCAAGTATTTGAATAGTTATTTAAATTGCTTCAACCCGATTTTTATAAAGTTTATTTATTTATGTTTGAAAGATTTTTGAGATTCATTGTTACAGAAGAATTTAATAAACCACAAAAAAGACTCTCGCGATGGATTTTTCCAGATAGATTCGTCAATATATTTCATCCGGCATTCATGTAATTTTGGACAAACTATTACAAAATGGTATTCATCGCACATGCATATGGTGGCGCCACATAACTGACATGAGCCAATTGTTGACATTCATTTATTTTTGGTTCTTAGATTGTGCCCACTTCAGAGTCTCAACGCCTAATATATGATTTGATATACGAATTCTCTGTAGTGAGATAATTGAACTAAAATACATTCAACATAAAAACGACTAAGTGAAGCCATCATATATTATTTAGTGTGTGGTGTACAGTTTCCAACGTATCTAAACTTATTCAAAAGAGTAATGCGTCCTTTATAGAGTGTTTTAAAATGGTCATTATCCCAGTAGTATATATAATACTCAGACAGAGAGCTAAGTTTCAGAATTATAGTTGACGTGACGCTACACATGGCAGCGGACACAAATTATCTCACGCTTAACCTCATAGTAATTGATAAACGGTAGCATGTCTTCGAGTTAATGACGACTAGTGTGTATCAATAGTGGTGTTCGCCTACACGTGCTGATTGTATATTATAATGGATACTGTCGTAAACGTTATATTATACTTCGGAGTGTGACCAAAGTGGGGAAATATTACCCAAATCAAGGGGAATCGTGGGTCATCTAAACATAATTGCAACTATCTATTTCAAGAGAGAATGTCCGACGTCCGCCTTACTAGGGATGGGACGCCCGATGTTGCACGTATAGACCTGGCAAAAGGGAATCAAGGTCAGATGCACATTGAATAAAAGCTCCTGGTTTTGTGTATACCAGCTTGTACCTTAATTTCGAATGTCCTCACATCTTCATACCCTATCCACTGGTTTCCTTTATAAGCATATGGCGCCTGCATTGTAACATTCCAGACTTGTGTATAACCTTCTGTCAGCAGTTTGCATATCTGATCAGAATAGAATAAACAACATACAACTTTTATATGGACACTTATCATGTCATAGAATTTAGATGAATATATATATCACTTGCATCTTAAAAAGATTAACCCTTGCTATACTAATGCTTGATTGATCTATACACATTCATACATTGCATGTAGCGAATTGGACATTCTAATTCACTCATTCGGCCTCCAAGCCAAGCTCCATGCAGAGTTCAGTCCCCTACGCAGGACTTACCGATGCCCACACCTACACGTAATGTGAAGAAATGTCACATGTGTTTATTTGAGACTTTTGTAGGTTACAAATCTTGCATTATTCTGAGAAACGGAACTGTCCATATTCATTTGAAAATTGTCCAGATCAAGCCAGAATGAATTGTAACTGACAAAACACTTCAATAAAAAATGTTAGATTTATTAAGAAAATACACATGCCGGCTGCGTTCAGATATAACGTAGCGAGGGGACCGAACTCTGTTTTGCAGCTTGTCTCCAAGTATGTAAATCCAATTCTGAAAATCTGAAATTTCCGTTGTCATGTGAGAACATAGCTTGCGTAAAATCATATGATTTTACGAAAATATCTTAATCATTATGCGGTTCCGATCGGAAGTACCTTCGTTCCTATGGAGATAACGATGTAAACATCGGGAAACTCGAAGTAGACTTATGATTGAATCGCACATCGTTTTGATTCAATTAATGTCGCGAATATTCAAGATATTCAAACAAACCAATTAATTGAAAAAAGTCTTTCGAATGGCGCCGGAATTATGACGTAATTGACAGCGAACACGAATTGCAAACGGCGAACCGTTCTAGTTTTGGCGAAATAATTTGTTTTCCAAATATGGAGTGCATGTCTGGCGTATAATAAGCGTTTGTGAGAATCGAAGTATGTAGTATATAGTTGTTATAAAAACAATAAAATGCGAAAGAACTTCATAGTACAGCGGCTGTATACAAAACAGTTCGAAGTAGGTCTTGCAATGTCAATGGCCTGTCAGTATAGTGAAATAGGCCTACCTTGTCGCAACTTGGCCACGGAACTTACAGTTATTAATACAATTTATGCATATTCGATGTCAAATTGGCGTGATATGGATTTTGAGTCGATGATCTATTTCGCGGATTCCTTTGGATTGCTGGATATATTTATATTCAAAATATGGAACTAGATGTTCCACGGAGTAAGTGATATGGATTGTTTATAAACTGTCTACCATTTCCAGTTCAGAAACTCTTTCGCAGATTATCGTGTCTATAGCATGATTTTTCGGTCGATGTGAATTAGAATGGAGATAAACATGACGTCTGGTGTGATTTTTGGGACTCTTATCGGTGGGTTTTTCGATGAAAAATATCCGTAAAACTGCATTATCCTAATATCCACCGATAAACGTCCCACAATCATACCAGACATCATGTTGATCCCCTAATTCACAAGTTGTTTGAATTATGTCGTCTGTACATAGTCTGCGTTATAAAATTAGTTGTTTTCGCTATAGTGAGAAAATTGTCCAAATTTATTTGACCTCGGATCTGGAAATTTAAATATAACCAACCACAAAGCAGTACTTGTAATTTTTATTGGCTTTTTATAAAGATTAGATTAGGCCTCGAAATGATCTGTTATAGATACTCAATCCGAATTAACTCTAAAATCCAGTGGCTTTTTTGTGTCAGATATGTGACAACTGTCAAAATTTCGTTGAACAAAACGTTGATAAATAACAGGTTTTGGGCAATTTTATACTATAGTTGACTGTGGTTAGCATTATTGTGGGCAATTAATCGATTCTGATAACTGAAGCGGCATTTCAAACAGATTTTGTTGCTGGAATCTGATGATATGGGGACCGTCGAATCGGATTGAGTACCTTTAAACTACTAACCAACCAAATCGCGCATGCTCTGAGCCATAACCAATGGAATGAAGGGAATCCCATCAATACACAAAACAAAACTGAATAATAGATCTATAGAGACGTAAAGGGATTTCATGTCGGTTTTTCAATAATGGTAATTATATTAATTTAAGTGTGCGATCAGTGTAATGATAACGTATTTTATCACATAATTTGGCCATAAAAGCAGTTTCATAATTATCGGTAATAGACACGTTTAATATCAGCGCGTGCGATGACGTCACGGCGTTCTTCAAATAACTTGCGATCGCTGAAGTTTATGATTGTTGTTTTCGATGAATATTTCGCGTTGCTTCGGGTTTATTTAATCATGTGATAAAAGGTATCTCACACTCGTCCTATTTTATACATAATTTATCAACCTCGTCCTCTAAATTCTATTTGAGCCTCGGTAAACCTCGGCTCAAATCGAATTTAGTGAACTCGGTTGATAAATTCCGTATAAAATAGAAACCCATGTGAGATCCTCTATATATTGAATGTTCAAACAAATATACTAATCAACATGAGCTTATTTTGACCGACACTGTGCCAATGAACTGGTTGATATGTGTACCTCATAATAAGCAATGTCCCCAGCTTGCTTGGTGTAAATACCAGCATCTCCTGGTCCGCTAGCTGGCGCTCCAGGTCGGTAATTAGTAGGGTCGCTCAGTGTGAATGTCCTACCATAGGTAGCCATCCCTAGCATAATTTTGGATGCTGGCATTCCGTTCGACTTGTAGTACGCAACACCGGCTTTCTGTAATAAATGGATAGTAAGATATATAATCTGACCAGAAACTTGGCGACAATGGAATTTTGGCTATTGTAAATTCTAATATTTAAATTGTCCAACTAGTAATTAGTATGCAACAGCCATCAGTTAGACGTTGTCCATTAATTGTCATGTTCAATAATACGAATTGTTTTCGTCAATTTACGAAACGAATTTTTGCAAGTCAAATACTCGTATTCCTTACACCGTGATAACTTCTCTTATATATTACAAGCGCGGACAGCCGCCACTCTGTAATATATGTGAACACAACCCCAAGTGTAACACTTTATATACTAAACGCTCATTGATTAGATGATATCTATTATGGAATATTCAGATAATAAGTTATATATACGACCAGAGAGAGAACGCTTGTTGAACTTATTATCTGAACCTTTTATTTGTAAATATGAATCCTTCTGTACTTTTATTTTCTGTCGTCTGATTATTTTGACTGAGAAAATCTCCATATTAATAATAGACCATTCCAATGTATACTTTTATAACCGAGCAGAAGAATCCGTTCAGTATAGAAAGGGTTAAACGACGAAACATCTATTCGGCTATCTCTAATCCACAAACACACAAACTAAAGTTTAGTCAAAGTTTTTGGGTTATCCAAAGTTGGATTAATGGTTCGGTCAAATTCCAGAAGTTGGGTTCAATTGGTGGGTTAAATTGTTGGGTTAGATTAGTTTAGTTACTAATCACTGGTTTTGAGTTGCGCCCCTTGATAATGATTTGCTGGATGTGAGCTCTCTTTGTCATATATTCTTCTCTTTATTGGTTTGAAACTCAAATAAAAAGACGCAAAGGCATCCTCTTTGTCAGAATTATATAGTTGCAGTATTGCTTGTGTCTTTGGTATAGAAGTAGTATTTTATATAGGTTGTTCCCGAAAAGGAAGTCATTGCACGTCGTTTCGGACTTTCATACTACATGCTAGAGTCGAAGTCTGGTTTAAGTCAAAGTCTCATTTATTCAGACGCTCAGGTCCAAAATGAATCCATTGATTGGACGTATTTTTGGGAAACTTAATTAATGACCAAAATGTCAGATTATATTCAAAACTCATCCATTGAGATGAAATATAGTTATATATTGACATCGGTTTTATCTAATCACATATTTTTAGTTACTTCAAACCAAGTGTTTGGTTAATTTAAAGATACGGGCGCGTTGGCGATGTGTATGCTGTTAAAATATTCACCTCCGTCAAAAACCGCCATAAACAGAAGCAATGGTAAGATATAGACAGACTTTGTTCTTATGCCAATCAGAAATATGGCATAAACAGTATGTTATTGTCATTTTTCCCCTTGTTATGTAAACAAAAGCAAAAAACGGTACGTTTCCTGGCTTTTGATAAGATCCGGTAAACATAAAGGGCGTTATTTGTTACTGTTTTCCTGATATTGAAATAATAAAGAGCGTTTGTATCATTTTTGTGTGATTAACCAATATAATTGCGATGTGTTATGTAAACAGAAGCACAACTGCTGTAACACGAGCAGTCTCTTGTTTACGTACACCACCGTACGTATTGACGACAATATACTATTTACGCGCTGATTATGTTTGGCATATGAGCGGAACTGTATATATTTTGGTGTTCCTTCTGTTGATGGCGATTTGAACAAATATAAATATTTCTGCAACGAACGCCGCCCGTGCCTTCAACTCAACGTTTGGTTACAAAGTTCGGTTACCAAGTCTGACTAAACTTTTGTTATATTCAACCAAATTTTGTTTGAGTGAAGGATGGGCTCGCCATGTCGTTTACAGTGAAGTTTTAATATTAAAATGTTAACATTTAGTTATGTGCCTAAAATGAAACGTGCTTGTAACCAAGAGTTCATATGTACGATAATGCGAAAGGTGTGTACAACCTGAACAGTATCAGATTATATGACAGCGGTCCACGGCAATCATAGCAAACCACTGCTTATTACAGCCGCCACGACAGTGACGAATTATACCACTGTGGCTCACACACCCCACTGAGTACCAGACACAAATATATGCCATTACTAACCGTACTGTTGGCGCGAGAAAAGTACATATCCTTTTGAATATAAAACATAGTCGTATAAGAGCGACGTATTTTATCCCATAGTGTTAACCTGATGCGTGAATTTAAACCAAAATTGTGTACAAACACAAACATGTTTGGTAGCGAGATCTTTCACTGGCACTACACCATAACGCATGACATTTCAGATAAGTAAGCCATTTAGTTTGCGAATGGCAATAATTCACAGAGCAGAATCGTGGGAACTATATCTTTTGTCGGTGGGGATGCGCGAAGAGGTTGTGTTATCTTTCTTTCCAATAAATTTATCGGCGAAGACGGTCGCTTATATTGAAAACCCTCCCTCCCTCCCCCGTTTTTATTTTTTTTTGTTTTGTTTTTTTTTGGGAATAAACATTTGATTGATGTCTGCCCCCCCTTTTGGCCTACATCAATATGCGGTTATTGTGCCTCAAATAATTGTCACCCACATGTTGTATTTCTTACTACTACATTTATTGTATCGGCTTCCTGTAAATAACTATTTTTTTCTGAACAGGTAGCTATAAACGCATTCCAGTTGTCTTTCACTCTAACCCTGTGGGATTAAAATGAAACGATTTGGGTTTTTACATTTTCTTCATCAGAAACAACTAACGAATAATGAATTAAACATAACAAAAAACATTATAGAAACAATACATATGTATATACAGAACGACACAAGTGTGTGAACTGGTTAAAGGCCCACACCATTTTCGAATCACAATATATACTTCATATTCCATATTATATACCGTTTGAAAGAGGAAGCTCCAAAACCTTGTACTATCAAACTTATCCGGTCGAATAAACTGTGAACATGTTGTTTTTGCCAAGGTACCGATATGTGTTCTGTGCTTAATTTAGTTCTGTCTTTACTGCCGGTGTAATATTTTAAACGGAAGAGGAATAACTCTATGTCTTAGCTGTGAATTGTGATGCATTCTGGTGTAAATAACGAGGGGAGTCTTGGAGTGAATCTGAAAATATCTATCACTTGGTGGACACTCCTAGGTCACAGCTGACGGAATATATATTTTTGTTTGGTTCTTCTTGCAAGTGGTATAAATTAGGAATATGTTGTGTATAATGAGATCTGGGCATTCGAAAATTAGGTGGGCCTTTAACGTTATTGTACGAGATTGTTGTGACGCGATGGTAAAACGATAACCGTAGGTTCTTATGATATACCACGCAGCACAACAAACTCGTGCGATAGATAACATTATCATGTTCACACAACTGTGCTGTTTTCATGGACCTGGTGACAGGGGGTCTGTGTGCCTCACCCCCAACGTTGGTAGAAATGTTCAACAGTTTGAAATCTCATACCTGACACAACATTTGTTGGAAATTTCGCACCAATAATAGATTTTCCAACAATTCATGGGAAATTTGTTAATTTAAGACCAACGATTGGATATTTTCCTACTTTAGCAGATTTTAGGTCAAAATGGAAATGAAATGGAAATCAGTTGGAAATTGTCCAACCTTATGGGGTGTCAGGTTGGAAACTTCCAACAAATGGAAAGCTTGAGGCCAATCTGGATTCTAGGATTTTGCAATTTTCAGGTTCATATTTAAAAACAAAATCCACTACATGCCTAACCATTGTCAGCCCGGTGTATCCTGGTCCCTTCCCCGTATCCAATCAAAAACTGCTGATCTATTTAATAAATACAAATCTGGGTGGGAATTTCCCTGAGGATATTCCATTAGATCCTAGGATTTTGCAAGTGTCAGGTTCCGATCTCACAATTGTCTCCCACTGGGCTGAAGCATACATGGTCGGCCCAGTGGATCCTGTTTCTCACCAGGGCCTGTGGCCAGTCAAAGGTCAATTTAGAATAGCATACCATCCAGGCCGGATCGATATCGCATTTTTAATTGAACAAACTTGTGATTTGTGTTGACTATACCTCATAATATTGTGAAGTCATTTTATGTTACAGTTGACGTCGTCAGTGTCGTTATCAACGTAATTGGGCTGTATTCTACAAGGACAGGATACAGTTTTCTGCTGTAGCATACTTTTTAAAACTTCCGTATGTTGTTAAAATTAATGCTAAATTAAAGTAAATACCAATCGCGACATGTCACGTTATTATGCAGCGAATATGTCTTGCAGATTATGCGGTATTGATACCCAAACGGATCGGGAATTACGTTATTATGCACCGAATATGTCTGCAGATTATGCGGTATTGGTACCCAAACGGATCGGTCAATTACGATCAGTGCAGTCACTGCGGTGGTGTTCTGTTTCTTCCAAATAATGAACTGTTGTTCCTGCGAAAAGTCCTTATAAGCAATGAGTGGTCAAATTATTTTAATTCAACGTGTGAAGTACTGAATGTTCAATCACCGCACTGGCGATGATAAATGTAATGTACCTAATATGCATTGTGAACGCGGCTGCAGACCACTGAATTATATAGAACATTAACAGTTAAAACTTGCACCTGACGTAGAAATATTCAAGCAGTCTATACCGTTTTGCCACAGCAAGGGTGAAGTATGTAAGAAGACACGAACACTGTTACAGAATAGCTAAATATCTAAATTGTTGGTGCTGGAGAAGTTTGAGTACAATTTGTTGAATATTCAAATGCTTGCTGTGTCATTTTCACAACGATTTGGTCTGTTCAGGCACTAGTATATATTTCCATGTGATATCAAAATTGCGAGTGCAAAGTCACTGCCAGTTTATGGGAGAAATGGTTTGCAGCTAGTGCACACGATGGCAAATTTTAAGGCAATTTGTTCTAAAGATATATCATGTGCTAGGATTTGAACGCGGATTATAAATATAAATACAACAGTTTACTGCACCCGCGGTGCGATCTTAGTGAATCTGTTTAAAGTTGTAATACAATTGAGATTAGTCTAAAATTAACATTCAATAATAATCAAGAATCAATCATGCAATAACTCGAAGAAATTCATCCCTCTAATAAGCTATACACTGGTGCTATTCTGTTATTCCAAAATGTATATTTCACATTTTCAATAAATAGCCATCTATAAAAAACAAATCCACGAACGTTGAAACACATTTTTTTCCAGCTGTGTAAATGAAACATAAGAGGCCAACTATCTGTCAGATTTATTTTGGTGACTTTGAAAAACCGAGAAACGGTTTTATGAGATAACCGCAGCATAATGGGTTTTCGTACATTTGCATCATAATGTGTTGACCGGTTAACTATATGTTTACATAGTCACCACAATTATTGTGGAAGAATCTGATGGTCCCCTGACTGCCGGATATATTGTGTATGATGATGTTTCAAAAATCAAGCGTTTGTTTTAAACTTAAACTGGGTTGCTTTTGAATGAATTTTCGGTGACTCAACTTGAATTTAATTTAGATTCTGTCATAGGAATGTGTTTTGGCTGTAAATGGAGGCTATCATCAACAAGAACATGAACAAATAAATTGACTTTGTTCTTATTTTAATTTTTAATAACTTTCCAATATTGTGCATGTCAAAAACACATTGTTATATACACAATATTCTTATACTGTTACAGCAGAATTACCTATTAAAGTCCAATTAGTCAAATAAGATACCAAAGTTTAACCAAAACTAGACAGTAAACATTGGAAAAAGGTTAAAACACTGTAAGCTATTCTGAAAATTATATTCAGACTAAAATATTTGGACTTACGACATGATTATTGATGTTTGTTGACAAATCGTTGTAACAGTTGTTATTGCTGGACTGCCAATAATGAATACAATCTATTTATCTATTTTTGTCCAATAATCTATCAATCGAAGCTTCTAAATTCTATGCGTTACATTTGTTTTTGGATAACCATGTGTATGCGTATATTGTCAAATATGAGTGGTTACAAAAAAAAACATGTACATTTTTTGTATGTAACACATGTTTGAGGTGTTTATTTTCTTTATCAAAAATGTCTGTGTGTAAGCTGTTGCAGTGTTTAGTTTTATAAAAAAGCACATACACATGTTTTTCATAAAACACATGTTTTGTGTAACGCACATATATGAAAACATGTGAAGTGTTTACTTTCATTATCAAACACACGTGTCAGTGTGACCCAGCTGTTGCGGTGCTTATCGAAAACCACATACACATGTTTCTTCCTAAACACACATGTATTGTGAAACGCACATATATGAAAACATGTGATGTGTTCATTTTCATTAACAAAGATATCAGTAAGTGTGATCCATCTGTTGCGGTGTTTTTAAAACACTAGTGCGTTTTAATAAACATACGACATGTGACCCAGCTGTTGAATATAACCGTTTTTGCAGGACACATGTTTTTTTATATTAATTTTTAGAGTGATATATAGAGTTATCGCCTTCCCGGATTAGCGTAGATATGTGAGTTTTATATTTTCGTTTTTCAACTTTTCGCCTCAGACGCCAAAACTTTGACCTGGCCTCGGACGTTTTACGTTCACCACTTTTCACACGTGTCCCCTGATGTCCGATTACTATATATATATATTATATTTTTGAACTTCTGTCTGTATGTATATGTATGTATGTGTGCTATAGACTCGAAAACTGCTCGACCGGTATGTAGGCCTACTTTGATCCGGTGAAATTTGGTATGTAGGCCTACTTTGATCCGGGGAACAATATGGGCGGGTCCAGTTTCACGTGCGACCGTATCCTCGACCTTGACCTCGCTCATATAGGCTGATATAGGCATGTTTCCGGCAAAGAAATCCCTAAATAGCCCGGACGAAGTCGGGCACATCAGCAAGTTAATTAATATTTTGTCTGGGCCCGATTAGATATATGTTGCAAATCAGGTGATTACCACTCAATAAAACGAGTGCTAATGATAGGTACCGGTGGGTGGCTTGGTATACGTGGTTGTTTGACCTTGAGCAAGCCTGGTGGAAATAGAGGTTCTAATTATATCTGGTTGAAGAATTAAATTGCCAGAAGCACAGAATTTAGACAATTCTTTGTCCAGCATGCTAAGACATAATGACAAACCAGGTCGTGTAAACAGACATTTAAATTGGAACTGTACACTACCTCTGGGCCCAGTTTCATTACAACAACTTATGACATAGTTGGGACTTAAGATGGTCATAAGTTCAGACAGTGTCCTAACCCAAAACCGTGTTCAAAGACTGTTGGTCTTAACTTTGGTCTTAACTTTAAGTCTGTGGTGAGGTATCTTAAGAAAATCTTAAATCATAACTTATCCGCCTTTGGTCGGAAAGATGGATGGGATCTAGTTCGTGTATATTATTATAAATAAATTAACTGAATAACATCTTGCGAACACGGAGGGGTGTTTCAGAAATGGTAGTAATTAACAACCAACTGGCACGATGACAGGGACGTGACAGTGTTGCGTGATTGGCAGGGTGTCAACCTCTAAATGTACACCGGACTATACGTTTCTAACTGCTGTGAAGAAAGAGAATATATTTCCACAGACTTGGACATCATTTGTTTTATATGCAGACACGACTCATTCGAACTTCCAAATCTTGTCTACGTAATTTGAAAGGAGGTATAATATAGGTTGATAAGTACACGAAATACTGACTCTGAAAAATACATGACATGGCCACAGCCATTCCCATCTGTTTTCAATTTTTCGCACATAAATGAAACAATCGCACTTTATTTATACCATATCAGGAATAGACTATAACACGGAACGCTTTTTTCGGTTCCGAGCCATACACATGGTGCTGTTTGTTTAGAACCCAAAACCGTGTTCAAAGTTTGTTTTTATGATTTCAATGCCCCTTTCTATGACATACCATGCCCGTAGAAAGGTAGTTAAAGTATTGATCGACCAATTGCGATACCGGGGAAAGTTCAAAAGCGACAAGGGTGATCGCTGTCATGCTTGCTTAATATAGGTATCGCATTATATTAAATATGTCGAAGCATGCTATGCCATATTTGGGTAATATGTACCCCGTATATATAGGCAGGATATATATGGGCAGGATAATAATACATAACAAGCTCAGATATATTATAATAACACGTGAGATAGAGAGAGAGAAAGGGAGAGAGAAGATATATATATATATATATATATATATATATATATATAGAGAGAGAGAGAGAGAGAGATAATTATTACATTTGCATCACATTGTTTTAACTTGGAAACAAAATACAAATAGCAAACATATAATCTACATATATGTGTCGGACTATTAAATACAGCCTATTTGGAGCATGGTGTGAAGTAAATTTTCATATTAGAGTATTTTAAACAAAGAGCACTTCGTTTTAATATTCCATGACTGTTGGCAATTAATAAAGCGCATTTATCTCGGTGCTTGCGTGATGCCATTACATGTCTGAACCCGTATGGAGAAATATTCGGCTCATATAGAACTAGAGCTATGTTTCAAAGGGATGTATAATGTATTCGAACCTAATACCAGCAACTCCAAATGAGCGAACATATATAGGGCCTTGACTCAGTTGAATATACTATACAGGTGGAGGTTCACCTTTTGTGTTACGATGCATACGTCCTTTTAACACATTGGAGCTCACCAACAGAAGGAAATTATACCACCAATCTGTTTTGGCTGCTTGTCAAACAATATATATATCGAACTAAATTCAACCCAGACATGCTGTCCGTCAATGCTTTTATAGCAGCCATCCAATACAGGTATCGATGTGACAAATTCAATGCTCGTTGTAATATGAAGATTGCAGAATTTGAGAAAAACTGGTTCCTGATAGAAAGCGCTATAACTAAAAAAAAGCATACATTTCTTGATATATTCTCATCAGACTCGCGCTTTTTCCTTTAGGAATTATGTTTCTGTTCTACCTCTTACTCTCTTCAATTATAGTTATTATAGCCACCCTTCAGTTGAGAGTCGTGCTAAACCGAAACAAAAAATGAAAACAAAACTTCAAATCATTCTCTGTTGTATATCATGATTTCAATTACAATATAAAAGATTGCCCGACCGCCTGTTTAGAGCCACTGAATGCCCGTTGATGTAAGTAAGAGTGCAAGCGTGAGCGCGTGAAGGAGTGTATGCCTGAATGTATGTATCAGATGAATATTTTATTTATGTTGTATCCAACATGTACAACCATTCATTTTGCATGTAAAATCATCTGACTGTTTCAATAAAAATTATAAAAAATAAATAAAACACATTGGAGCTCGTTCTATTTGTATACAATAGACATTATAAGCATGTAGATATATGCATGTTGGTGGAAACTGACACAATACCGCATGCAGTTAAAAATCGCACACATAGAGTATGTACCGGCCACAATACTGATTATTGTCCCTTTCATTACAATCTCCTAATTATGTTTAGACCCGCCCTATTATCTATTACAAGACAACATACCTAGGCATATAACATACACAGAACCAATATTTTATGCGCAAAGCTTTAATAAATGGACGGAGAACTTAACTTTCTACTTAAGATGGACTTAAAGATTGTTTTATGAAACGCGTTCGTGAAACGGAAAAGAAAGATCATTAGATTCACCTTACGTTTTAAATTATGTCCATCTTAAGATCATCGTAAGTCCTTGCTTCATGAAACTGGGCCCTGGCCATTAAGGGGACCATCTACTTTTATACCAAACAGAATATATGCAATAAATGAATGAATGTGGGCTATGTATTAGCACAACATACACACATGTGCTCTATGAATGATACAAACAACATGGTAATTATAATGAAAATGAAATTCATGGCTGGAGTCTGGATTTAGTGTACAGTCCCAATTTAAGACGAAGCGTGCACTCGCCCTGTAGTTCATACTTTATAAGGTGTGCATATCGGCTTCTGGTTTTGGATTCAGTGTTCGCCGGGTAACATGCGTCACTATATTAGCTCACAGTGGTGTTTTCTTTGAATCAATTATCTTAACTATGTTGCAGCGCCCCATTACATCTTTCATTGGCGATGAGACATGTGGTTTGTTTCGTGATTAATTTCCTATCCGCGGTAACCGTACACGAATGAAGTACACATCCATGGAAAGAGTATGATGCCTTCTCGATTCCCAATCCGTGACAGATCAGTGAACTGCCATGCCTGTTCACCGATATATATCGTATTCCGGGTAGATGTCCTTTGTTCTGTGGCATCTGTCAAAGTTCGTATTACTTCCCATGGTAGATCATGCCATACTTTGAGGAATTACTCCACCCGTTCAAACCCTGAGAACTTTGATGTTCGGATGTGTTCGTACGGGGAAACTTTATAACATTGAACACATAACGCAGTGAATATATATCTTTGTTAATATAATTATGTTGCTACATAATCTATTTCACAGTAGGAGGTGGTCTCAAATCTAGATTGCATGATATTATATAGATAATGAATGGCTTGGAGTTGACTATGCCAAAATAGTGGTCCTTGAGGAGGAACAGTCATCGAGCCGTATGCGAGTGGACTATTCTTCGTCGAGGACCACTATTTTGGCATAGTCAACGACAAGACATTCATTATTTATTATATTATATCGGAACATTGGTGCCAATTCTCGCACAATTTCTCAGTCTGATTTGTCACAATTTTATTTACCGTGAATTTTGGAAATCTGTCTCAGATTTTACAATTTACGGCAATCTTTTGACGATGGCAGGGGAGCATAACTATCTTACTATTTACATTTAACAGCATCTCTTCGTGATTCATGCATTTATTTCGATAAATACGTCATTAGCAAAGACATTTTGGCGAAATTTTAGAAGTTAACTTGCTTAACTTCGATTAAAACGGAAATAACGTCCACTGGCATAAAAAAATTAGGACTGGCCGCTTGCCAACTAAACGGACAAACTATTAAATACACTGGATAGCAATGATCGGACATTTGTAAGATCATTACAATTCACCAATAAATATAATGATATACCAATATTGCAACAATTATCGTACAAGGTACAGTTTAAGATTGGCCGTATCTTCAGGCGGCAACCCGATTTCGCGAAATGATTTTGTTACTATAAATAGAAAAAGAATAGTAGGCATGTAGGAATCCTACTGGGGTACTATCATAAAATAGTATAGCAGTGTGCAGCCAATCAGAATGCGAGAAAGTCACGTGGGATATAATATATGTTAATTATGTGAACCGATGCGCGATAAACATTGAATTGATTACCTGGGAGAATTTTCAAGATTGTAAGCGACGCAAAGCAAAATCACTCACATGCATAGTCACTTACATCATGCAATCCCAAGCTACAGTAAAATACATTATGACGGAACAGGTATATTAACTACGAAATATATCACCTGCGTTGTATTTTCAATACTATAAACTTCCATGTCACAACCAAAATAAGTTCCAAGGTTTTGAACTGGTGGAGTAAGATCTCTACGGGTGTAGACAGAGTACAGATTCGTGGCATGATCTCATTCCGGTTGTATGTCCTATATTATGTGACATATTCTCAGGGGCATGGCTAGAGTGTCTCCGTTGGGGGGGGGTTCACTTTGAAATTTCCAACTACACACTTCCACCCACCCCAATAGACCAGACCAACATCATATGATGGCGAAATACTATTTGTACACCCCATGTACATCAAACCGTCTAACTATTGGAAATTTCCTTTTCCAACCAGACACCTACTAAGGTTGGAAAATGTCCAACTAATTGTCATTTCAGACCAAAAGTATATTTCGATTGCATCGCTACTATGGTGGAACTAGATAGTTTTTGTTTTACTTCTCGTGGATTTGGCTGTGGTACGGATGCATGTTACTTCTCATGGAGTTGGCTGTGGTACGGATGCATGTTATACGATTTTTTACATTAAGTTTCTGGCACATTGTATATCATTCTATGCCGAAATTTCTCAAAAAGAATACCGTGAAAACTTCCCAGAGTATATGGACGTACCCTAAAACATTTAATCTGATAAATGCCAATGGATAAATATTAATTATGGCTGATTACAATCTGATAATTACCTCATTTCTAAATAAATAACCCCCATGTACTCACCACTTCCGGATTCAAAGCAGTGTGATGTCCCACAATGTTTTCCCAAGACCCTCCGTGGAAGTCGTACGTCATCAAGTTAATGAAGTCTAGATACCTGCATTTCAGAAAGAAAGAACGGAAAATGTTATTTTTCGAATTCAATGAAATAATTTTTAATTCATTTATTTTTATTTCTCATTCCCTTAATACAGGGTATATGGAGATAATGATATGTGAACAATATATCTGCATATATATGTGGTCAACATGACTCACCCATAACATAAACGTGATAATTGAAATACATAGGCTAAGATATAACATCGGTATAACATAAACAATTATGATATCATTGCACCAAAGGATAATGTACCTTCCTAATCTAATTAAATTTCTTTATAATAAGTCGTATTGATATACATAGCCGGTGATATAACTGTTTATCTTTTTTATTTAGCAATTCGCTCATGGCCATAACATTTGGCCTTTCTGTGAAATCATTCGACAGTGAGCTGTTTCCGTAGAAGTCATGTGTCATCAAGTTAATGATGTCTACAGGAGCTCTCGGATGAATGGCATCAAGCCATATTTCCGACTAAATCCTGAAAAATTACCCATAATTCTACTGTGGTTAAGTGGTCAGTTACTTTGGGCATTACTGTAGATGTCTGTATTTCAGAACAATGTAGATAATGCATGTATAGAACATATATACGCGAAGCTGGGTGTAATGCAGATAGTGCTGACGACCGATGATGCTGATGACGACGGTGGTGATGATTACTATATTATGCTACTGATGATGACGATATAGACAATTATGATGATATGCATAGTGGCTGATGCTGATGACGATGGCGCTGCTGATGATGACAATGATAATGGTGATGATGATGACGATATATATATAGAGTAGTGATGATGATGATGATGATGATGATGATGATGATGATGATGGTGGTGATGATGATGATGATGATGATGATGATGATGCTGGTGGTGGTGATGATAATGATGATGATGATGATGATGACGGTGATGATGACTACGATAATGACAATGATAATCGTGATGTTGACGATGATGATGCGATATACATATAGAGTATTGATGCTGCTGATGATGATGGATATGATAATGATGATGATGATGATGATGATGATGATGATGATGATGCTGATGCTGATGACAATGCTGATGATAATGATGATGATGTGACGGTGATGATGACGATGATAATGATAATGGTGATGTTGTTGATGATGATAATGATGATGATGACGATATAAATATATTATATAGATAATGATGATGATGATGACGATATACATATATTATATAGATAATGAATGGCTTGGATTTGACTATGCCAAAATTGTTGTTAGAGAGGAGGAATAGTCCACGAGCCGCAGTCCACTATTTTTGCATAGTCAACGACAAGACATTAATTATTTATTATATTATATCGAACATTGGTGCCAATTCTCACACAATTTTTGTGTCTCATTTCTATTTACGTGAATTTTGGAAATCGGTCTCAGATTTTACAATTTACGGCAATCTTTTGACGATGGCAGCGGAGCATAACTATGTTATTAGTTACATCTAACAGAATCTCTTCGTTATTCATGCATTTATTTATATAAATACGTCATCACCAAAGACAATTTGGCGAAATTTTAGAAGTTAACTTGCTTAACTTCGATTAAAACGGAAAAGGATGTTATAAATAACGTCCACTGGCATTACAAAATTAGGACTGGCCGCTTGCCAACTAAACGGACAAACTATTAAATACATTGGCTAGCTATGATCGGACATTTGTAAGATCATTACAATTCACCAATAAATCTAATGATAAACCAATATTGCAACACGTATCGTACAAGGTTTAGTTTAAGATTGACCGTATCTTCAGGCGGCAACCCGATTTCAGACATAATGAGTGTGTTACTATACATAGAAAATGAATAGTAGGCATGTAGGAATCGTACTGGGGTACTATCGTAAAATAGTATAGTTGTGTGCAGCCAATCAGAATGCGAGAAAGTCACGTGATATATAATATATATAGTACTGATCCTGCGGCTGCTGCTGATGATGATGATTATGACGACGGTGATGATAATGACGACGGTGATGATAATGGTGATGTTGATGATGATGGTGATGATGATGATGATGATGATGATGATGTTGATGATGATGATAAGGATAATAATGATGACTACAATGTTGTAGACGATGACCACACTGATGACGATGATACTACCAATGAGGATGATGATGATGGTATTGGTGATTGTGATGCTTATATTTGTTGTTGTTTTCGGTATATTTAGTGTAGTTTAGTCAGGTTATTGATCTAATAATCATGTTGCACATATTGTGTCTGAGTAATAAACCATTAAATTAAACAAACAAAACAAGAATGGAAAGTATAAGTTATGTTTTCGGTCGGTGGTTTGCCGCACATGGTCGACGATATTATAAGCCATTGAAATCACCATTAGAACAGCCGTAAGTGTACGAATTTCCTCCAACACTAAAACTGGCAATGTCGTGATATGGCCTTAGTTGCTGAAAGCTACATTAAACCTCAATCAATCAATCAATCACTTGTTCGCGGAATGACATAACCGGGTGTTAACTGTTGTCATTCTTGAAAATACTTAATTATATTATCATTGCTAGGTATTATTGGTCAAATCTGAACTCTTCATAGATACTTTTAGTTTTTGACTAATTGTAATCTCTTATTCTAAAACGCTGTGTGAAAATTTATGATCAAGGTGAGAGAACATTTATTGCGCTATTTTAGCTTGTGGTGGATCGACCTGTCGCTGTATATGAATTTCGATGTGATAGGCTTCATCGTTAAATGTTGTGATTGGCTGACACTGACGTAATAGTTCGTGAAGGTAGTGGTATTCCCAACTATTTCCTTTAGACTCTGTGGCGTGTAGCTTGTTCGAGAGTCTAATATTGATCAGAGCCGATGTCACCTGAGATCGTGAACAATAGTAAAACAACTACTAACACTTTCTATAATTGATGGCTTTCTCATTCAGTTATAAAAGTATACATTGGAAAGGTATATAATTTATTTGGAAGGGTGTCCACGAACTAAAATCAGACGACAGGCAGAAAAACAGATAATACAAGAGTACAATGGTTCATATTCATTGACGTTTGTTGAACTTATTATCTGAACAGTTCCCAACGGATAACTAATCGTTAATGTGTATTTGCATAAGGAAGGGTTAATAAACTGCGCGTAAAACCGAATGTGAGTTATTTATGAGTAGTTATTCCATAGCAAATGTTGAGATAATAAGTTTAACACTTTCTATACTAAAGCTTCATTGATGAGTAGTTATTCCATAGCAAATGTTGAGATAACAAGTTTAACCCGTTCCATACTAAAGCATCATTGATGAGTAGTTATTCCATAGCAAATGTTGAGATAATAAGATTAACCCTTTCTATACTAAAGCATCATTGATAAGTAGTTATTCCATAACAAATGTTGAGATAATAGGTTTTACCCTTTCTATACTAAAGCATCATTGATGAGTAGTTATTCCATAGCAAATGTTGAGATAATAAGTTTAACCCTTTCTATACTAAAGCATCATTGATGAGTAGTTATTCCATAGCAAATGTTGAGATCATAAGTTTAACCCTTTCTATTCTAAAGTATCATCGATGAGTAGTTATTCCATAGCAAATGTTGAGATAATAAGTTTACCCCTTTCTATACTAAAGCATCATTGATGAGTAGTTATTCCATAGCAAATGTTGAGATAATAAGTTTAACCCTTTCTATACTAAAGCATCATTTGTGAGTAGTTATTCCATAGCAAATATTTAGATAATAAATTGAACAACAACCATGAATGTATTGTCTAAACCTCGATAAATAGGGCTCATGCAACTAACGTAATCGCTGTGTTATGTTGCATTGCCTTCGTTTTGAAATATAACATAGCTATCTGATTACTGGATATTAGTTCGCGCCTCGCTCGCAGGTAATTATAGTCTTTTATATCTTATAAGTCGCTGATCTGACCACTTCCATCGTATGTACAGACTGTCAGAAAATATGTTTATTTAATACTTTTTCGGTTACATTCTGCATTGTTTTGAGAAACTGAACTGCTTATATTCATTTCAAAATTGTCCAGCTCAGGTCATGATGACAGGTGGCCAGACTACCGTAGTGGGTGGACTGAACTCTGCATCGCTGTATGGTACCCACCAAATGATATACATGAACGGTACGATTTGCATCACTAAGTAACACTTACAATGCCAGACTCGGCAGATCGTAACTAGTTTCTGATCTCTCCGGCGATCCCGAGAAAGCGGCTGTCAGCAGAAGTTTCTTCTGTATATTGGTATCAAACTTCCTCCTGAGGATCTACAATATGCAACTACAGTTAAAAGCCACAACATTAGCGAAACAGGACATCGTAAAGAGTGTCTATCTCTACCTATAGCAAGTTTTATATAAAGTTTCATGGGTATAGAATAATAAAATATTCGATGAATCGAAGACCATTGTCCGGAAACTTTTCTTTCATCTGATATTGATTTCAGGTCGAATTTTTCTGCTATAATATACATACAATTAAAGATACGGGCGGCGTTGGCGGTGGGTATGCTGTTAAAATATTCACCTTCGTCAAAAACCGCCATAAACAGAAGGAATAGTAAGATATAGACAGAGGGGGGGGGCCGAAAAAAAGTTGCGAGACGTGGGGGTCTTTTTTTTACATTTACATTTTACACCCACCCACCCTTTCTTGCATTTGTTTTCCATAAACTTTTAGACACCCACCCCAAAACATCAAAGCTTTATATTGGTTTCCTCTGTAAAAACGACCAACCGCTCTATATTGGTCCCTTCTTTGAAAGACCAAATTAAATGTTACTTCCTGTTAACAAACATGTGCAAAATTGAACTCTAAGCAATCAACAAAGGTAGAATATTATGTGATTATATTGGTAAATTTATAACCCAGCCTATTAATATGTGTGAGTACAGCTGGTGAGTAGATGTAAAATATGTTGAATCCCCTGGAATGACAACAAAAAATAACTAGGGCCAGTGTTGGGGCCTACAGTAGAATAAAAAATTACACAAACTTAAATTTATCTTTTTTTCAGACATCAACCAGCATCAACTAGTAGGCCTAGAGCCTATAGTAATATCAAAAAGGAAAATTTGCATATCAACCAGTGTACGAATTAACTTTTATGTATGCCTGCGTGACCACCGACCCGACCTCGCATTACGACTTAGAACTAGGCCTAAAATAATGCTTAACCCTTTGAGTTTGAACGTTGATGGTCAATTTAGTGCCAAATCCATATACCCGGATGTATATTACTGAAATTCATTTGGACAATCAGAGCTGAACTTCGGTCATGTACTGGATGGAGTTCATGTGCAATAAGAAATTCACACACATTCTGTACATGACCTTTATGTGTGCCTTCAAACTAGACCACCTTGCATGCACACCATCTTATAAATATTAAGTGTCATTTACATACTAGTATATGCAGGTAACTATGGGATATAAAATCATATAATAATTACAATGTGAACAAAACTGTAATGGCCCCTCTTCACATCTATTTAAATAATATTTTTATACTTTTCAGAAGACTATCCAAGGAAGGTTATATTTTTGTTTCTTTCAATAAATGTTATTAAAACTTTATTTCATGTCTACTTATTTACTTATTGATGGTTGTCAACAACACTGAAACAAATAATTTGACAATTCAAATAATTATTTGACAAAAGTATATTTAAAAATCAATTTAGTATACAAACACTGATACAAATATTTAGTTCATACATTACACTCATGCATCAACTAACTGTATGCGTAAAGAGACTGTCATGAAGTATAAGAATTATTGTAATATTCTGTTATGAGTTGTTAGCTGATATTGTCAGACTGCATTAAGTTCACCCTACCCTAGAGCTATCTGAAGTATTTTTTTATTGATCTACACCGTGAACTAGACAATTTTCAATATAAAAACTGCCAAGCAAGCTGAAACAGACACAATAAAAAAAATTGCGCGCCAAAAAAATCAATGAAAATTTTGGGACCCACCCCCACAATATTCACTATTTTTCCAATTGATATCAACTTATGGGGGTAATTATAACAATATTGAATGTATTAGTGCTTCTCATATTGCAAGAAGCCACAACATATAAACAAATATGTTTAAAACAGTTGAAAATATGTCAATGAAAACAAAAATGCAAAAAAGGTGGTCAAAAACTGTTTCCGGCCTTGGGTACCCACCCACCCCCCCCCCCCCCCCCCGCCACCTCATGTCTCGTAACTTTTTTTCGCCCCCCCCCCCCCCCGATATAGACAGACAATTTTTTCCCCTTTGTTATTTTCAAGTCCGACCCCTTTCTGTAGACTCACATCACTTCGTATATTATTCAAACCTGCTATGTACATTATACATTTTATTGTTATATAGTCATCAAATAAAATCTAATCTAATAATCTAACCTAGTTATTCCATATCAGGAATTCACCCACAAAGAACGCTCTTTATGTTTACCATCATAATATAAACAAACACCAGAAAAGTTACTTTTTATGCTTTTGTTTACATAACAATAGTCAAATATATGACAATAACATACTGTTTATGCGATATTTCTTATTTGTATACGGACAAAGTCTGTCTACATTTTGATGTTCTTTCTGTTTGTGGCGGTTTTTGACGGGTGGAAATATTTTACAGGATACCCACCGCCAAGGCCAACCGTACCTTTAACCGCAGCAGAATTAAGGGTAATTTTTCAGGATTTAGTCAGAAATATGGCTTGTTGCCATTCATCGGAAAGCTCTCAGTGAGAGCTTTCCGCTGAATGTCAACAAGCCATATTTCCCACTAAATCCTGAACAATTATCCCTAATTCTGCTTTGGTTAAGAAGTCGATTATTTAGGGCATTACTGTAAGTCTATACAGCAACTGTTACCTGCATGAACTGTGTGAATCTCTGTTTATCCATGGAGTTTCCTCCCCTTGTCGTATCCCCCGGATATTCCCAGTCAACGTCGAGCCCATCGAACCCATACTGCGTCATGAAGCTCATTGATTGGGTGGCGAAAGCACTCATACGATCCACTGATGAAACAATCGACGAAAAACGCTGTCCTCCAGCGTTCCAGCCACCGACGGCGATCAATATCTTCAGGTTAGGATTTTTATTTTTGAGAGCCATTGTTCGCTTGTACCTGTAACGCAACAACGCTGCTGAGCTGTGGTCCAAGTTTCAAGTGTGTCCCTAGATCATGTCACGAATCTATACTCTGGTTGACACCGTAGAGATCACATTCCGCAGTAGTGTACTAAACCTGGGAAGATTTGACAGGGAACCTTGTAAAGTCGAAAACATAACAGGGGGACATATTTCTTGGTAACAATGTACTTCGCTGTAGGTGACGGCCCCAACTCGAAATTGCACGATTTAAGTGAATGTGAGCGATTTTGTTTGAGTCGCTTACATTTATGGAATTTCTCCTGGGTAATTAATTCAATGTTTATTGCGATATCGGCTCACACAAGTCACAGAAAAGCATGCAATATCGGGCTGGGACCACCCACTAATGTGAAGTAGGTTATTGAGTAACAAGTGTTAACAAAGAAATATATTCCCTGCATTGTTTGTTCAATGTTATAAAGTTACCTGTCAGAACGGGTCAGAACATCAAAAAGTTCCAAGGTGTTGCACTGGTGGAATATGACCTATACGGGCGTTAGCAAGAGTAGATATTCGTGGCATGATCTAGTGTGTCCCCAATTGTCTATTTTAAATTTTAAAAGCTGCAAAAGTAAGCAACCAACGCGTATGGTATTCAGCGATTACTATGCTTCCAATAAACAAGCTGTATTGTAGTATTTTTGTATCTAAATATATCTAAATCTAAATATAAATCGTACCGTTAATATCGGAGCAACCACCACTTTGAACATGCATGTAAAAACAGATGTGGCCAATTGACTATCTCCGCCAATTCCGCAGCCTCGGTTCCCATAGCAACAGCACACAATTTAACCTTTCGTGACGGGAGATGCGCTGGTGCAGCATTAAAGATAATGTGATAGTGCATTGTCATAGGGTGACTCGCATATATGAGAGAATTCACTGGCTTACACGGTCAAGGTAAACAATGTTAGGTCAATGTGTTATCTTATATATGCGAGGCTCCCTATGGGAGCTAGACTCGCGTATATAAGATAATGCATTGGCACAGGGTTTTCGCATGGAAGGGTTCAGTCTTCTTTGGTGTTCATGTTGTATTCAACTCACAGTTGCACGTCGTTCCATTCGTATGTGGTCAGTTTGTCGTTGTTCAGAGCAGCGAACGAGTATATAATGTGCGTACACAGGAACGGGTCTATGTCCTCTGGAAGAAACTTCTCTGGTGACAGTCGGTATTGGGCCCAGTTTGTGTGGTAGCATACTCTATTGTAGGCCGAAGTGAAAGCTGGAATGGAATAAATGTAAGCGCTCTTCAACAAACAGTTAAGGTGGCTCACTTGTAGGCATTATGAACGCATAAACCAAGAAAATAGTTGTTTGTAAAAAAAAAATATTGTTCAGGAAATGAAGCTAGAGCTTAAATTGACACTTAACATTGTTACATGTATGTAGTCAGTGGCAGTATCATCTGTCCAACCTTTGTGAGATGTACAATACATACGAATGTGAAAGTCCTTTAATGTGTAGCAAGTAATATGCCAGTTGTATGAACAGATGATAGCAGACCGACCCGAGTATCAGAGTAGTTGATGCTCTAGATTAGAGACTCAAAGATGGAATAGAATAAGCATGAACTGACGGGGAATTGAAGCTCCTTATATGGTGTTTGTCTGAATATTTAATTAGGTGTTTGGTAATACACTTCGGGATTGGTCCCACTGTTATTGCCATGCCCATATTTGGGGAGCTGACTCCATTGTGTGACAGTCGCTGTTGAGAGTAACACGTGAGGTTTCCATGATGGAATCAAACCTGGAATTCGGGTCTGTGTCTTACTAAAATGTCTGTTCATATACATGTGTGTGTGGTCTCTGCATCAAGTGGTAATGTGTGGTATAACTACAAAGTTATCTAGAAATGACACATGACATGTCTGTGTCGATGGAATTTTCTTAACATTGAAAAAACAAAGATCCGCAATTCATCCGATTCTACATCTACTTGATTCTATGGCTAAAGAAAATAAAAACATAAGATTGCACAAGACCATGGTATTTTACTCAATAAATTGTCTCATTACGGAATACGCAGACTATCGAATACTTCGTTTGACAATTATTTATCTAATAGGCTGCAATATGTCGACATTCACGATGGCAGATAGGATATGCTGCTTGTATTGACTAGAGTGCCCCAGGGGTCAATACTAGGTCCTCTCTTGTTTTGCTGTATGTCAATGGTATATGCCATCCATCAACCTTGAATATTATGTCGTTTGCAGATGACACAATTGTATACGCGTCTCATAATAATGCCAAACCTTTGGTTAAACTAGTTAATGCTGAGATGTGTAAGATTTTCGAATGGTTCTGCTCAAACCGGTTATCTCGTAATGCGAACAAATCCAATTTAATCTTAAATAATCCGTCAAATGATATTATGGTAAATAATCAGATTATTGCTAAAAATCTGGGACACATTTTGCAATAAATCAACGAAATTCTTGGGCATAACTCTTGATGAATACCTTGCCTACAATTCACACCTATTAACTAATTGTTCAACAGTAGCATATGCTAAACTAACTATACCATAAACAAAGCAGAAAGACTTCTTCCATTTCAAGCTCTTAAATCTCTGTATTATTATTTAGCTCATAACCACCTTATATATTGCATTCAAATATGGGGCTATGGTAAGCATGCTAATGAACGCTTTCTATTACAAAAACGATATATATGTTTTATAAACAAAAATAACAAGTATAACTCGCACACTGATCCCTCAAATTGAACGATCTTTAGGAACTAAATGTTTCACTGTTTGTATTAGATTGGAAGAACGGCAACTACCTGCATCGTTTGATAGTTTCCTTATTGTCAATCTGGGAAACACACTACAGTAAGGTCTACTAAAGGCATGCATAACATGTCTTGAATCGTTCCCAACATTCAAATTCCCACATATCTGGAACAATCTGAATAAATCTATTCGTAACAATGCCATACGCACAACATTTTGAAGATTGTTGATTGAGAAATTTATTACAACATACAGAGAATATGTTTGTCAACCATACTGTAAAAATTGCCTTTGATTATTACTATTTTCTTTTATAACAGATGTGTATAGGTAATTTATTTATATGCATATGTCTTATTTACAGACACATAGACAAATTAAGACACTGCCTCAGCACCGTTATTACTGCCAGGAATCAAAGTATCAACCGCGTCTGTGTCGCTCGTCCAATTTGTTCCCTCATTATCATTATCAAAATAACCAGTACACCCAGGTACCATAATAGTGAGACTCACACGCGCATGACTCGCAGGACATCCATTTTTACCGTCATGTACATTTAGTTTGTACGTTTAGGTGTTTTGCAGTACTGACCCCAGGTTAGTATACTAAGCTGAGGGACCAGGTTATCTTCCTTTCAGTCCTTCCAATGCTGTATAATTAATTGTAGCCATCATATATATATTATTATTATTTACAAATAATATAGTGCACATAACCACCGAGGAGCCGACCGTAAGGGATGAGTCTACGTTATTAGTACTCGGATGTGCAGTAAGACAGCATAGCTCTGGCTATGTACACCCCAGTCAGAATGTGTTGGCACTGCAGGATCTGCGACACTATTAGGATATGTCGGAGACCCTGCGGCGTTTATTAAATATTACTTGTAATCATATTGTTTAATACTATTTTGAAATTCATTCTGCTAATGAAGTATCTATCAGTCTATCTATCTTGAATATGAATGAATATGTGATTATATCATAGTTAGTAAATGAGATATGATATGTTTGAGACACAGACTTTGTAAAAGCTACCATATTACAAATTATGTCCTGTTCAATTTTTGGCACAAACACCGTGTATACCAAATAGAACAAATCTTATCTAATAACTATGATACATTCAATCATATTCAACGTTGAGGAAATTCCACCGACACATATATGTCATGTGTCATTTCAACACACTTTTATTAAGATAAAATGTAACACATATTGTGTAGAATTTATACACTTTTGTTGGAAGATGCATTATGCCATCGATACCATGGTGAGAAAGCGTTAAGTATTTGTCACAATTACAGTGCAGTCGTATTCATGTGCTACGGTCTTACAATACACACCTAAGGAATGTATTTACCTGAAAATAGGTGGATAACGAGTACAATCTGCCCAAACACCATGCTTCTCTGGCCGTTCATGTCGCTTTCAGAGCCCTGTAAATTTAAATGTGTTGCAGATTAGCAAATATCCTACGACATTGTTCGCTAATTCCGCGGAATGGAGATCGCTGTCTGCAATATAATGATAGTTGTCAAAAGAATTAACACGTGAATAAAAAGAAAGTTTCTCTCCAGCAATACACCTGCTCAAGCCTGGAGATAGTGTGTCTGTCATTTGCAGAATGAGGTCAACAGAGGGTGAATTTAGTGACGCTATCACGCAAGGCAGGCTAGCATCACCAAATTCACCCCTCTATGAACCTCATTTTACTGAGGTCTCAACTACTATGGGGGACCAAGGATCAGATTGAAGTTCTCCAGTTGAAGTTGGTGATGTTCACCAATTAATCACCTTGATTATGCATTTTATCTTATGCAAATTAGGTGATATAGAAACTGAACAGTAACTAAAACCAATGTTAATTTGAGACTATAGATACTTCCCATAAGATGAGGAATAAGCAGAATGAGGTCGACAGATGGAGATTTTTGTTATGTTAGTCCGCTTTGCATGGTAGCATCACTAAATTCACCCTCTGATGACCTCATTCTACAAATGACAGACACACTATTTCAAGTCTTGCACATGCTCATTTGTAAATCTAACAGTTTGGTATGTGGCGGTGTGAGCATTGCAGGCAAGTTAAACCGTGTCCCTTACATTTTGATGGATACCTGTTATCTGACGACTGATTCGGCCTGTTCTTGTGGATCATAACCTCAATGTGAACCTAATTGGATGTCGAAATATGTTCAGTATTGGCCTAACAATTTTTTATAATTGTTTTTAAATAAATGTTTCTTACAATTTTTAGGACATAAAATAAAAAACATCCATTACCCTGCAGGGAGCCCCACACATATATAGAAGCATATAGAAGAGTGTCGTCTGCTCATGTTTGTCTGGGGCTCTGTATGGGTGAAATTATAAAATTGTTAAAGAATACAAGAAAAATTTATTAAAAATGATAAAAAATTGTTAGGCCAATGCATTCTCTTATATATGCGAGGCGACCTATGGTCGACTCGCATATATAAGAGAATGCATTGGCACAGGGTAACAAAATATGCCGGCAGTATATTTGAGCAATAGTTTCTTTACAAGTCTATACTTACCGTGGTCACTTTTCACTGTGGCCCGCGCCATTCAACGGAATAACGGGTATAAGTTGACTTTGGCTTTATTACAGAACCAACTAAGTCCGATATAAACTGACGTGAATAGTTAGGTTCGAAATGAACCTAAAGTAATGCTCTAAATATAATCGACTCCTTAACCACATCAGAATTATGGGTAACTTTTCAGGACTTAGTCGGAAATATGGCTTGTTGCCATTCATCGGAAAGCTCTCGCTGACATTTCCGATGAATGGCAACAAGCCATAGTTACGACTAAATCCTGAAAAGTTACCAATAATTCTGCTGTGGTTAAGGAGTCGATTATTTAGAGCATTGCTGTATTTGCACGAGAATACGTTGACTGATTAGACTAGCCTGTTCTCCTGGATCCTAAGCTCAATGTGAAGCTATTCGGAGGCCGAAATATAAGTTCAATAGGAATGTCAAAAAGAAATCCAATATGACACTATTTGAGCAATAGGTTTTATACAAGCCTATTCATTGTGTAATGTGTTTGCACTGTGGCCCGCGCCATGCAACTGAATAATGGGTATAAGTTCAGTTTGTTAAAAATATATAAATTTAAACAGAGCGCGCCAATTTAAATATAGCTTCGCTTATACATACATACGTATATAACAATACTATTTCAGATACCTCCTCACTTCTAACGGCCATAATTCACAAACACCTGATCCGATTCTTAAAACTCCTCCAATCGATCGAGTGAAAGTTATATTTTCCAATTATAATACACAATTGTAGGATAAACTGTCCAAAAACTTCGCAAATAGCCGCTGAACAAAAAATCCCGGAGAGCACAGACAGATGGGTCCCTCTTTAGCACACGAGAAAATATACCATCCGTTTCAAAATCAATATTTATCGATGAAAACCACCTTGCATCATCCATCGACATATCTAATGTTGATCTGCACAAATCAGTCGAATATTTGAATCCAAGTCGCCATTCTGTTCCTATTAAGTTTAACGACAATTACGAAGCGACTTCGGAGTGTATAAAATACGCGTGATGCCGGTTTAACCAATCAAAGATCAGTATGCTCAGTGCATGTTCGCCAATAGGTCATTGAGTTCAATTTCAATGAAAAACTAATTTGATATTATTGCTGACATATAGGAAAAGAATGGCCACTTGGAGTCAAATATTCGATTAATTTGTGCAGATCAACATTAGATATGTCGACAGTCTCTTTGAAAAGCCGACGAAAATCCTGACGGATGTATATCTCCAGATCTCTCTATTAAAATTAGTTTCTCTATTGAGGGGATTCCCTCCATTTCATTGGAGAGTGACACAGGCTACGCGCGATTTCATTGGATAATGTCATAACAGATCACGTCACAGATCAGAGGCCAATGACGTGTTGACAATTTCCCCACGCATTGTCAAACACAACTAATATTGGAAAACTGAATACAAAATACTACGATTCTCACAAACATTTACTGCGCCATTAATGAACTCACTATTTGGAAACGGTTTATCAAGTCATGTTAGGAATGCCGCGTCGTCGTAGATATGAAATATAATCAACAAATCTAGAGACGTACACCTGTTTGGATTTTCGTCGGCTTTTTCAAAGAGACTGATATGTCGACACATGAAGTATTTATTTTATTCATTTTAACGACACGCCCTGTGGTTCAAAGTTAACATATTTACAAGAGGATATGTTTCAACATCATATTTATATTTAAGTTCAATGTGAACCTATATGTAGGAGAGTATGTTTCAGCACCAAATAAGTCCAGAGAATTTACATATGTGAGTATTTAAGTTCAATGTGAACCTATATGTAGAAGAGTATGTTTCATTTATGTGAATATTTCAGCCTGTTCTCGCAAAAAAACGCATATTACCTGCTTATAATATATTTTGTTTTTGGTAGATATTTACTTAGGATCGCCACATTTTGAGTCGATAAAGAAAAACTTACAATGATTGCGTTTAGTCACATTATCGACTCCTAATTACTTCATTATAGGTTCATTGTGTGCTGACAATGACAAAAATAAACCAACTCACGTGAACGCTCTTTAAAATGTGCTTTCACTGTGGCCCCGCCATAAAACGGAATAACGGATATGAGTCAATTATCTGCTTATTTAAGGATCAAATAATCCAATGTGAACCTATTTGCTCAAAATAGGTCGATTATGTGCGTATTTGCGCGATAATATTTTGGTACAGTTGGTAAGTCGTTAGTTGATGCGTCGGTGCGCGAATTTAAAACTGAGCGAAAAATAGTACGACTCCTGACCACAGGGAAGCCAGATTTAGGGTTATGCTGATAAGTTACACATTACGAAAGGTTAATATATAATTACGCCTATATCGATACATGTAGGCCTATATTTACATTCGATCACCCAATATCAGAAATTCAAAAAAACCATCACTGTCGCCAAGCAACATAAAGTTCGTGGTAACGTCGACGATGTTGAAATGCTTGGTTGCATGTGCATGAAAGCACGTCCCCATATTCACCACCATGGGGTGACACCGTGCTCATACTGTCTGAGTTAGTTATTTCGTCAACCCGCAGCCAAGTGTTGATTTTTCTGAAGTCAGTTGTCTTCGCGGTGTGGTTTTCTGTTTTCGAGTTCATTTAATTGATGTCCAGTCTATAACTATTTTATTATCATAATTATTATTTGGAGCAAATGATGGTACTTGCAATTATGTTCTACATGATATATATCCGCTGTGATCGTGTTTAATGTACACATGTATCTTCAGAAACGACTAAGAACTGAAACTGATCCCAGATGAAAAACATCCACAAACATAATTTTGTCAGTTTTCAATTCGCGCAGATGGGTGCGCAAATTTAAAATGCGTGAATTAAAAACTGAGCGAAAATAGTACTTTTTTTAATTTGTATCGTCAGTGGAATAACCTACTTTATGTGTAATTTATAATATAATTTTTATTGCATGGATAATTATTAATTTCAGGATTAAGCTCTCGGCGAGAGTTTTCCTATGAATAGCAACAAGCCATATTTCCGACTAAATCCTGAAAAATTACCCACAATTCTGCTGTGGTTAAGTGGTCAATTACTTTGGGCATTACTGTACTAGCCTTTCGTAATGTGTTAACCGTTGGCTATGGCTGCTTCTTGTGGACCATTTCCCACATCGGCCGTCCATCGACATGTACATACTATGATAACAAGAAAAGGGTGTATCTAAATTAGGAAATATCACAGATAGCCATTTGACTCATTCTCATGCAGAATTAAATGATTAATCATAAGCTGCGAACATTGTCCCTTTTTCAACTGTAAGGCTCCTAGTCATCCCATACGCTAGTACATAATGGAGTTTGGTGTGAATATGGCACATTACATCTAACTTGTGCGCCGTTCGGTAAACGACCTTGACCCGAGTTTATCACGAGCCCGGCTCGTATCGAACATGCGACAGGGAAGCCATGTTGTGTCATTGAACGAGTGAGTACCAACATCAAACCCAAGAATGTAATTAGAATGTTTAATTATACCAGGATGACGCGTGCCTTGGCACCTCTGCGGATACCGACGAGCATGTCAATACTCAAGGACAAAAACCAGCCGGTTGTCTTGGAATTTACCTACAGGCGAGGGCACAATGGGCTCAGAGCACGACATTCCATTTAATTACAGGCTCGTTTATTTGGCTTCCCGCCTCAAATGTGGTTTCGGTGTCGTCATTCTAGTACAGCGAGCCTGGTGCATGTGTCATTAGAGAACGCTGCCGAGAGTGGATAATTATAGTGTGTCTGCCATTTACAGAATGAGGTCCCCAGGCTGACCCAGATGGTGAATTTAGTTATGCTATCCCGCACAGTGGGCTAGCATCACCAAATTCACCATCTTGGGACTTCATTCTGATTAGGCCTCATTTTCTGGGAAGTATGTATATAGTTTCAAAGTAACATTGTTTTTAGTTACTTTTTCCATTCTGTTCAGAAAATAAAATGCATAATCGAGGTGACTAATGGGTGAATATCACCAACTGCATCTGGAGAACTTCAATCTGATCCTAGGTCTCCCATAGCGGTTGAGGCCACATATGGTGAATTTGTTGATGTTATAGCCCGCCATTTCTGGGGATTTCATTCTGCAAATTTCAGAAACACTATTCCCAGACTGGGTTGAAGTATAAATGCTGAATATTTTTTACTGGATGGCTCGGAGTTTTATTGGATAAAACGTAATATCAGCAGTATATACATACAAATATCATAATTATGGATGCACGGACTGAGTATGAATGTTCATTACTTCAAGTGTGCTTATTTCAGCGAGCGTGAACAAATTCTCATTTCTTATCGAAATGGTCACATATACAATTTCGGAGGAAGTGCATTGTGCTGTCCAATATGATGTTAGATCCGTTATGTGTCAACATTCTGGTCCATGCTCAGATAATGAGGTGGATAAATGGTCTCTGCTGGGGGTTGTCCACCTTGAAATTCCAACCGCACCCCTTGAACCAGACCAAAGTCACAAGTTTGCGTAATTCAATTTGCACCACTCCCCATGGAATCTGATTGCTTTCCAACTCGTACTACCCACACACAGGCCTAGACGGTAGGCTTTTCTGAACTGACAAGTAGTCTTTAATATGCTATCGACCCGAGGGAGGAACATGGTCCACTGGGCCGACCATGGTTCGGTCCACTGGGCGAACAAATTGATATATAAACTTAAAAATTGCACAATCCTAGAATATAGTCATTATAGTGGTCTAACTAACTCCAGGCAAATTCAGACCCCGATTTATCTTTCTAAAATTGATTATCTGTTTTGATTGGCCACGGAGAAGGGACTAGGACACGCCAGGGAGTCCGTGGTTCTGCCCGGTGTGCACTGTTAAAGTTCCGTTCTCATACGCTACAAAGTTCCGGAAAATTGCTGCGGCGCATAGTCCCGTAAAGTTAAGGAACATGTACCAGTTTCGTTACGTCCCTATGTCCCGTATGAATATGGAACATTGTTCCATAGCCGTACATAGCATATTACCGTAATGAAATGGTACAATGTTCCGTAACCCTTAGAGCTATTTTCCGGAACTTTGTACCGTATGAGAACGGAAATTTGTTGACCGTGTGAGAAATAATTTTAATCTGAACCTGAAATTGCACAATCCTATAGCATCTAGACTGGCATCTAGAAAATGTCCAACTGCCAATTTCAGTCCAAATCTTCGACCTACAGTAGGGATATAAGCAAACACTGATCTAAAAAAAAGTGTTAAAAACAAAATATCCTCACTAATTAATTGTTGGAAAATCCAACGTAGAAGAACAATTTTAACCTATTGTTGGTATGAAATTTCCAGCTTATTTTGTGTCGGGTATGAAATTTCTAACTGTTGAAAGTGTTGACCCCCCCCCCCTCTGTTTCCACGTCCCGGATGTTCCAACTGATACGCTTCCCAACTCACGGTGAAAGTCTCCGCGTCGTAGCCCAGCCGGTTAGGCCGTGGGTAAGATAATCGCAGTATAAGCTAGACGAGGCTGGCGCGGGTTCAAAACCCAATATGGGCGAAATCGGGACCGATTTTCAAGCTTGATCTGAGTTGAGGGACATCTTAATGTACCGTTCCGTGGATACATGGTCGTTTCGATAACAAATGAGAAATTTGTTTACGCTCACGAGAGCAAGCACATTTAACAACTGAAAATGAGAGTGTTTTACTGCCATTATTGACTCATAAAGACTTATTATACGTTCAGTTATGGGCTGGAAAATAAATAACACGAAAAAACCAACTCACTACTTACTAGATGTACGCTTATTAAATTGTGTTTTCACTGTGGCCCGCGCCATAAAACAAAACAACGGATATAACTCCACCATCGGTTAGTTCGGAAACAAATATATGAACATATGTGAATATTATAGGTCGATTATGAACCTATTTGCGAGACGATATCCTGGCCAGTCATTGGTAAATCAATGCTACTCTTTGGTGGAAATATGCATTTGATCAAACTTTTTGCATAAGATGTGAAAACAGCCATATGTGTTTGTGCATGTAGTTAACGCACTACGTCTGTGTTGATTTATGAACTATTCGTTATCCGCTGTTTACTACATGCATGTATATGCTGTCGGTTTCAATAAACTGCATTACTATTAAACTGACATTGAACACAATGTATATGCCTAATTAGGGATAGTATATGTTGATAAGTGAACGAAACACCGATATACTTACTTGATATACTCTAAACTAATTTTCGCCGTTAGGAAATGGACAATATAACAATTATTGTTGTTACGGCCCAGGCGCATGTTTTGCACAAATCCAGACAAAAATGCAAGACATGAAGAATTTAACACATCAAAATTCCAGTTGTCTATATAATCTAAACAGTTAATAAAAGAAGACAAAACAAGGGATTTTAATACATTTGAGGGGTTTTAATGTGGCGTACTCTGTGGAATCCATTTGTTTATCTATAATTGGACACAATTTACAGGCGCAAATGTTGAATGGCATGATTGTTTCTGCTGACGCTAGATTCTGATGACGTCATTGGTCCACAACAATAACAACATGAGCACGACAGTTCTGTTGTTGCTGTATCCGAAGGAATACTCAAACAGCTTACATTACATGTGATGTAGACTCCAAGTGTCAGGTTACGACCTTTTCAGATGATTACCGTTTCGGACCAGGAACCTGTCTATTCAACATCAGACATTGAGTGCGTCCAAATAAACAGATGCAATAGTGGGATAAACAACGGCAGATGACAGCTTGATACATATTTGCAATTACTAAGCAAGTATACCAACTTCAAGATGGCCTTTCACTTCCATTAAGTATATATTTAGATCGCCGTTGCCATAGTTCGTGCATTAGCCTTTATTGCCCTGATCGAACAAGCCAGCCGATTTGTAGTAATCTGACCCTTTCTGCGCAACTGGGTGCGTCTTCGCACTTTTACTTCGACAGGAGTTCCAATATCCAACTCATATTTAGCTCATACAACTTATAAAAGCTCAATAATTTAGCAGGGAATATGTATTTTATTTGGTTATCATTACAGCCACTTACTAACGCTGAATTGGTCACTCTCGCAGGTGTTGCGTGATAAAGGTATATAACCATGTTCTGAAAATTGTGATAAAGGTACCCAGATTGGGGGGAAATCGTGATAAAGGTACCCAGGTTCATCGAATCGCAAATAAAACGGGAATTAAATGTCCTTGCTGGAAATTCGTTTGCTTTTAAGCAGTTGATTTCAGTTTTAAATTGTTTGAACTGCTCTCAATTGAAAGGATGTATTCCCGATGAAGTATGCCAACTATTGCATCCTTTGATGTGTTGTCCTGCTGTGTAACACAGAAATACACCGTCGACCGCAGATGAACCTGGGTACCTTTATCACGATTTTTTCCAACCTGAGCACCTGTATCACAATTTTCAGAATCTGGGTGCCTTTACCACAAAATGACTGGTAAGAGTGACCAATTCAGCCTTACTAACCGTGTGATGTAAGTCCAAAAAATCAGAGGTTGGTGCAAATATAAGACGTGGAATGGGGTGAGATTTGGGAATTAGGGATAGGCAAGGAAATTAAAGTAGTAAGATTTAAGAAAGTTTGGGAAAATAGGATGGTCAGTAAACTTGACATAGGACGGTGGGAAAACTTGACATAGGACTGTTGAATATGTGTCATGTGGCAAAGTGTATTTGTAGTAAAAAAAAAGGGTGTACAAACATAGACTACACTGCGTTCGATGTGCCAGTCAGGCTTATTATAAGTTGAGTTAGCTGTACATGATTACAGGGGTTGTAAGAGGGCTGAATACTAGAACAATACGTAACGGGGGACATAATTGCCAAATGTAGCCTATATTAAAGGCACGTGCGGCCTTAATTGTCGAAAATATTCATATTTGTTCCAACCACCGTAAACAGAAAAACAGTAAGACGCATACAGTTCCATTCATATATACCATGACCATCGCGTAAACAGCATGTTATCATAAAGACCTACTATATTTTACCTAAGCAGGAGCCTGATTGTGTTACAGAAGACAACACAATGCTACTGGCTAATCACACACAAATGGCATAAACGCTCTTTATTAGTTCCATATCAGGTATTCACCAACAAAGAACGCTCTTTATGTTTACCATCATAATATAAACAAACACCACAAAAGTAACTTTTTACGCCTTTGTTTACATAACAATGGTCAAACATATGACCATAACATACTGTTTATGCGATATTTCTTATTTGTATACGGACAAAGTCTATCTACATTTTGATGTTCTTTCTGTTTGTGGCGGTTTTTGACGGGTGGAGATATTTTCACATGATACCCACCGCCAAGGCCAACCGTGTCTTTAAGGGGGATGCGCACGTTTTGCATAAATCCAGCCAAAAATGGCGAGATATTTTCAACAAAGAATTTCTCAGGATCTATCTGGCAAAACTTCTTGAATTTCACGTAACATCATCTTCATTGTATATAGAATCTTAGAAATCATTACGAGACAACAAAACATTGGATTTTAATACCTTTGAGAGGTTGATGATATTATTTTATTTTTGTCCCTTTCGGTACAAATAACTGCTAGAATAATTAATAATTTCACACAAAACTACAATAACCAAAAAGGTTATTGTGTTGTTTCTATGAGAGGAGCCTTCATTTGTATCATGATTTTGAGTTAGATTTTTAATTGCATCATATAGCATCATATCCCCATATATTTTATAACGATGAATAAAGCAGTCACAAATATTCCAGCCCAATGAAAACAAATGTTGATATGAAGTGTGGTCCACTCAAGCAAGATGTAATCAACTGGAATTAGGCCACAGTTTAAGATATATGGTGGTCAGCTTTAACTTTGTTATGAACCCATGACCCACAACTTATCCCAGCCCAATGTTTCATTGATCAACAGGCTTAATACGAAAATTCTCAAATATAGAAAATCTTGTTGGGTAGTTGCGTATTTAAATGAATATAATCATTAAATTTCACGAATCCATAATAATTAAGTCTCATCTCATGATCTTGAGATATGATATCATGGATACATGAAGTGCACTTTTGAAAAAACAGTTATATTACAGAAGTTCTTGGTATCTGATAACAGTGAAATTATAAATATTTTTCAGGCCATAAAAGTAAATTAAAAAAGTAAATGAGGTTATAATATCCAATGGGTCGATGGTTCTTAAATATTGTGTCACAATAATCGTTTGTTCCAAATTTCACAAATATTCCTGGCAGATTTTGATCAAATACATTTTGAAATACCAGGAAATGTTGGCAAAACGTGTGCCTGACCCTTAAATGCGGCATTACTGGTTTAATAGTGTTATAAAGCTATGAAAGTTTACAATTAAGTAATAAAAACAAAAAATTATTTAAATTATTTCCGTATCCAGTGCAGACCAACTCCGTGTGTGTTTGGCTATATGAAAATAGCGCGAGTCTATCCCCATAATGTGTCATTTGCGCTTGCAAGACAATTTTTTGAAATTGCTAATATAACTTTTGTTTCCAATTCAAATATTTCTCAGCTCTGCCATCGCCCTATCAGGTAGAAGAAGCTTAGTTACTGACATTTATTCTATCATGGTCTACTTTTGGGTTACAAATTGTCAATTTTAGTAAAAAAAAACAAACTGTTAAAATCTGAGACGATTTGTGTGGTCAAACCAAGGGGCACAACTCGGTGATTAAATGCAGGAATATTCCAACTACGGACATTTGTTTATGTACGCAACAATTGCTGTTTGAAAAAATTATTCATGGAGCTTACACCAAGGATAATGGCTCAATATAGAATTATCGCACAGTATCCCTTCCAAAGTTGGCTAAAATTACTGGAAATTGTGTTTGCTACATGAGCACACATGTACCAAGCCCCAATAGCCAGCTCCCGATTTGATGTAAAGTGGTGACAGGAGATACATTTTATTCGTATGTAGCAAGACTCGTATCTGCAGTTTATATACGGAAATATTTATGTCTGAAAAAATGATTCATGGAGCTTACGCCAAGTTCAGTACCCCCTCCAAAAATTACTGGAAATTGTGTATTGCTACCCGAGCACCCATCTACCAAGCCCCACTAGTCAGATCCCGAAGATTTGATGTAAAGTAGAGTGACAGAAGATATATTTGCCTCATATATAGCAAGACTCGTATCTGCAGTTTATATACGGAAATATTTATGTCTGAAAAAATGATTCATGGAGCTGACAAAAGTTCAGTACCCCCTCAAAACATTACTGGAAATTGTGTATTGCTACCCGAACACCCATCTACCAAGCACCACTAGTCAGATCCCGAAGATTTGATGTAAAGTATAGTGAAAAAAGATATATTTGCCTCATATATAGCAAGACTCGTATCTGTTCTCACCCACTCACTAATTGTATTTTATGCATAGACTTACCAGTTAGTTCTAGCCACATACGAACGAAAGTAAACTTAAAATTTACAAAGTATCCAGCGAACTGAATGGATTCTTTATATACGTGATTCATGTTTGAGTTATCAAAAAGGGCGTTGCGTTCGGAGACAAAAGGACGCATCCTGAGTCAAGACAATCCTGCTTTATCATCCAATCGCTGAAGTCTTGCCCGGTGTTACCGGTGACTATGACATGCAGCATTATTCAATGAAGGCATGCAGCAAATAATAGGCAATCTTTTGTGATGTTTGTAAAACTTGTGCCGTGTTAATGTGCGATGGATACGTTTGTAATATTTTCATTCCATATTTTCTATAAGAATGCATTCATGTTCGCGAGAGCCACCCCGAAATCATTATGTCAAACAGACATATTGTCAAACTGATACAGTTTTCATAACAATAATGTGCACGATCGAGATTTGAAAATATTATTTCGTTTACCAAGATGCGCGGATAAAAGATATCGACGGTATTTCGTTAATCCCCGGTAAATACATTAAACGAGAGCGTTTGAATGTCCTTAGGGATCATTGTTGACTGTCCGTGATGTCGATAATAGCGAAAGCAATAGCACTGTCTTACTATTGTGGGTTCAAATAATTGCGACATTTATTGAATGACTTCGGTGATATCCAGCATAATCATTGTCATTACCTGTATACGTATGACGACATTATGTTGGGTACATACTATGCGAGCTTATCGGTTCCATAACACCACCAAACCCAGCAAACATCCTAATCTGCTCAAGCTATTAACCCTATCATGACGAGAGGTCTGGTGCAGCAATAAAAACCCTCTGCCAGTACGTTATCTTAAAGTCACATGGCGGTTTGCGCTCCAAAATATACATAATATTATTCGCTTTTGAATTTTTCTCAGTATCGAAATAGATCGATAAATATCTGAACTACCTTTCTACATGTACGAGCATTATGTAACCCAAAAAGACGCATTGAAGTAAATGAAAAATACGACTGTGAATACAGTGTTTCCAAACAAAAAACAGCTATTTGCGCGACAAGGAACAGAAAAGAGCGTTCCGTGGTAGTCTATTCCTGATATGGTAGCAATAAAGAGCATTTGTCTGACTTTTGGTGAAAAGTGGAAAACGGCTGAAAAATTACTGTGACTTTGGCAAGTATTTTTCAGAGCATATGAAGCCGTTATATCAATAATTCGTTTATCAACCGACCTATCGTATCCTTCGCTCCAAATTAAGTAAAAAATTGGATGTTCGAATGAGCCATGTCCGTTTAATTATGCGGTCTCCCATAGGGAGCCTCGAATATATAAGAGAATGCACTGGCTTACATATATATATATAGGAGAATGCATTGGCACAGGGTTTTCGCAAAATTTCAGGAAGCTCCTGTCATTCAAGGGTTAACCCATACAAGTGGTATACAGGTACACCACATGTTATGTGGTCCTGCTAATTTGACACGATGATGGTCACACTGGCGGTGCAAACCGAATCTTATAAGAACACGTACAGTTAGTTGTATCTGGTCGTCACTTGCGCGGCCTTGTGTGTATACACCCTGGTCAAGAATTGTATGATGCCGGTAGGGCAATCTGATGCTGTTAAGAAAATGTACCGTTACTATTTTTCTAAAGTTGTCATTTTCGACGTGATAGGTTAATTAGAACATATCCAGGAAGAGCCATTATGTGTGCCAAAAATTAAAAACCACAGATATTGCGAAATATTTTTAAGATACGGGCGGCGTTGGCGGTGGGTATGCTGTTAAAATATTCACCTCCGTCAAAAATCGCCATAAACAGAAGGAATAGTAAGATATAGACATACCTTGTTCTTATGCCAATCAGAAATATGGCATAGACAGTATGTTATTGTCAATTTTCCCCTTTGTTACGTAAACAAAAGCAAAAAACGTTACGTTTCCTGGCTTTTGTTTAGATCCTGGTGTGGTAAACATAATGAGCGTTATTTGTTACTGTTTTCCTGATATGGAAATAATAAAGAGCGTTTATACCATTTTTGTGTGATTAACCAATAGGATTGCGCTGTGTTACGTAAACAGAAACACAACTTCTGTAACACGATCAGGCTCTTGTTGAAGATGGTGATGGGCACATATTGTGCTATTGCATTGTGTCGTCTGCCAATTGGGCATATAAGGGAACTCAATTACCAGAGAACACGAGGCATAAGCAGAATGATGTCAAAAGAAGGTGAATTTAGTGATGCTAGCCCGCTGTGCGGGGTAGCGTCACTAAACTCACCTTCTGTGTACCCCAATCTGCAAATTTCCGGCTCCTTAATTTCAGGCCTGCGACTATTGTATACAGATAATTTACAACTCTGGGAAACTTCTCAGACTTCAGAAATGTTCAACTTAACACCCCTGTATTGTTCGACTATTTCCAATTGATGGCTATTTCTGTAGTTGTGAATGGAAGTAGGAAACTATTAAAATACTGGTCTATAAACGACATACGTGTTATTTACGCTATAGATATATAATGGTAGCCAACGCTCCGGATGTGACTGAATTGAGAGGGCATTCGTCACCGAATGCTTATGAGACCAACGATTCTCAACAAATTCACTCGCAGATGGCCATGTAAACATTAACATATATACACAGAACGACACGAGTTCTACCCTTTCGCGATGGCACAAGTGGCGTATCGACAAACCCATCAACACATGAGTCGTTCAGTGCTTATTACACATCACCGTCCAATAATCCGTGCATTAAACAATACACCTTACAAGGTTTATATAGGCACACACAGGGCTTGTTCTGTCATGTGTGATGATGTTTTTATGTTATAGTTTCGGTTTCATGGTTGAGGCGAACGTCATTTGACGTCAACGAGATTTGTAAATATGGAACAGCAATAACAATGAACTTCTAGGAAGAAACGTGTATATAATAAGAAACAAATAATAAATAATAAGATTTTTGTATTCAAATTTGTTCCATATGTAAGTGCGAGAAACAATCTGTATCTTATAATGTGTAGCTACTTTTCATCAAATACACGTGAATAGGCGGTTTCCGATATTTTATTCTGGATGGCAACAGCTAGTGCACGTGCGTTTCGACAATTAGCTTATTCTCAAAACAAAACGTCTATATAACCAATTTAAAAGCCATAAAATAGCATTATCGTGTGCTACGAACGTAAAATAATAAATAACGTAAATCATATTTCAATAAAGTAAAATACCACGAGATGAGTTATTTTTGAGAAAAGAAATTCGTTTCACAGAAATATCGAAGACGATTAGGATTATTACGTGCGCTCGCGCAACAGTATGGCGATCAGTCAGATTCGTATGTACGTACGCTGGTGTCACCCTACCGATTTCACTCCATGACGTCACCCTTACGCAGTACATGCCGGTGACGTTACGGAGTAGATTATAGAGTTGACGCCCTTGGCACTGACTTCCGTTACTAGCTCGTTGCTATATAAACAAACCAGCGATGTGGCTTTTGTCGAAAATTGACAGTTAGTACATTCGCCCTGTATACATGTACTTTCAGAAAATACAAAACACCACAACGTTATACACCACCAATGTCAGTGTCTCGATATAATTTGACCAAATTTCTTTACATGAAACCGCGACAGACACGGCGTGAAATACATCGCATTGAGTAAACAATTTCCCATTGTTTCAATTCAACTTCAAGATCGCGGTAAAATCAAAACCGCAATTTGTAAGTGTTAAACATCTGAAAAAGACATCAGGTACATGCAGAAACTAATTGTTGTGCATATTTATTTCTATTTGAGGTGGAAATTTTTCATGTTTATCAGTATTTTTAACGATAAGAGCGATGGTAATTGGGGGACTATATTTTATCTAGCGCATTAAATTTAAAATAAAAAGTCGTGAATTGGCTGAGTGTTTTCTATGGCCGCACATCTCGTTGATAATTACGAGCCATTTGTTTGTCTAAATAACATTTTTAAGTTCGAAGAGCATTAGAATGGGGATAACAGTGTGGTGTTTTGTGATTTCGGAAAGGTACATGGCGAATATACTGTGGCAAATACCCGTTAATGGGCTCCGGCTCCGCCGTCGCCCATTGACTAAATTTGCCACAGTATATTCGCCATGTACCTTTCCGAAATCACAAAACACCACACTGTTATCCCCTAAATCAAATTATTGAAGATTGTAATTGTCTTTTTTTGCTAACATTAAATTAAATTAAATAAATTAAGTAAAATACAGTGAAACTATTTTTTTAATTATTTTGTTATTACATTTTTGCGCACGTTGGCATCTCTCTGAGTGCATTCTAATTGAATTCTGCGATGCATGGTTAATCGTGCGCAGTGAGATTTTCGCTATGCACGTTCTACCAGACTAAGCACATCCTATACAATAATTGTCTATTAAATCGACCACTAATCAATCGACCATTTGAGGATAGTTGTTCGATGCTTGACATGTGATCATTGTGAATGCACTGTTGATACAACAAAACAAATTGACTGAGTGTCTGCATCTTTAAACGGATTTGGCTCATTCGAACTTCCAATTTTTTTCTACGTAAATTGGAAGGATGTATAAGATAGGTTGACAAATACACGAAATATTGGTAATACCGGCTTCATATGAAAAATATGCACACAATTGGAATGAACGCTCTTTATGGCTACCATAGTAATTTACTAACACGGAGCGTTCTTTTCTGTTCCAAACGCCGTGTTCAAAGTTGTATTTTTTTGTGACGTCAATTCGTCTTTCTATGACATATAATGCCCACATAAAGGTAGTTTCATATATCTTATCGATCTATATAAATTAAAAAGCGAATTTTATTGGGTGTATTTGGAGCGCAAACCGCCATGCCTCTTTGAATTAAGTTTGTTTTGGTCCAAACCGAAGAATTGATACCTTATCCGTTGTGACGGTTAGGACATCATGGCTACAGTTAGAACGTACGCATAAATTGATGACGTAGTACTTACCCTAAACGTAGTCGTAACTATATATGTCCGCAAGTTTTGCGAAACCTCTCTATTGAATCAGTTGTATACTTATTTCTTTTTCACGACGTGTTCAGCTTGTTTATATGTGATGTGACAGTCATGATGAAGACAGCTCCGTATTTATATATCGGCTGGTCTTCCGCATTTAGAGTTTTTGAATCTCTATATAGACTGGTATTAGTAATATCTGGCAACATCGTTGGTACACTGTGATTTGATACCCAGATGTAGCATTTGAACACGGAGGCGGAATGTGTAGGTTCAAAAGGGGATACCCGGTTATGTATTTGTCAAGTGCCCCGACCTTACCGTATATAACGATTTCCCATATAAAAGGAAGCCTATATATTGCTAGGAACACCTTTGGGCCCGGCTAAGACGTGACAACGGCTGGACGATATTTGAATACCTCTGATAAAAACAACTCAATTTTCAAAGTGGACAGCACCAACCACCATACGGCCGCCATCTTGAATCCAGGAAAATATACTTGTACCAATGCCAAAACGAACAAGGAAAAACAAGAAATTTGATACAAGTAATGAAGATACAAACAATAGTAAGTTGAACTCTACTTTAGAAAGTTACGACATTTTTAATCCCGAACCGAAAAAGCACCTTACAATGGAAGAATTCGTGCAAAACTCAGGCATTCTCCGTCGCCAATTGTGACTGACTTTAATAAACAAATAAACAATCTGATTGCTCGAAACGTCAACAAAAATGCATAATGAATATTCCAAAGAACAGCAGAGTCAAATACAATACAATACAATACAATAATTAATTTGTATAGTGCTCAATATTATGAGTACATATTCAACGGCGCTTTACATTACATCGAGCTCATTGCCTAATCAGCATAATACATGTACATGCACATTTATCTAGGAATTAAATGCTACATCAAAGAGATATGTTTTGAGGCCGGTCATAAACTTATTTAAATCAGTGAATATTTTCAAGTGAGGTGGAATGCTATTCCATAGATGTGGACCTGCAAATGAAAATGCCATATCGCCAAACGTTTTCTGTTTGTTGAAAGGAATGTACAAAATCATACTACTATCAGATCGTAATTCATATGTACACACATTTCTGTCTTTGGTCATATCCTGTATATACAATGGTGACATGTTATTACGAGATTTGAATACAAGCAACATAATTTTGAACATGATTCGATACTCCACTGGCAGCCAGTGTAATTGCTTGAGAACTGGAGTTATATGTTCATGCCGAGGAGTGTATGATACAACTCGCGCCGCAGCATTTAGAACTTTTTGCGGGCGATCACACTGGTAATCCGGTAGTCCATACAGTAAAGAATTACAGTAATCTAAGTGTGACGTGACAAAAGCATGGACCAATGTCTTAGTTGAGTCTACATCGAGGTATTGTCTATTTTGTCGGATTTTGTATAAACCTCTGAACGCCTTCTTACACATATTAGAGATATGGTTATCCATTGTCATGTGTGTGTCAAAATACGATCACAGGTTGCGAACAGTTGGTGTGTCGGCGTCTCCCGCATGAATTGAACTGATGTTAACTTTCTGAAGTTGTTGTCGAGAACCAATGATTATGAATTCAGTCTTATCGTCATTTATCATGAGTCGGTTGGTAATCATCCACGCTCTAATGTCCACAATACAGTTCTCCACAATTTGACGTGCTTTAGTTTCGCCTCTCTCTGTCAGTCGAAATGAAAAGTAGATTTGGGTATCATCTGCATAGCCGTGAACATCGGGGAGGTGACTTTCAACAACTGAGAATAATTTCGAAATGTAGAATAAGAACAGCACGGGTCCAAGACAACTTCATTGTGGAACTCCGCACTCGATGGGGAAATTTGTAGACTTTGAGCCATTAATGGATATTTGCTGTGATCGGTTCGCGAGGTAAGATTTCAACCAGATAGCTGCAGTGCCACGAACACCAAAGTCAGATTGTAGAGTATCTAGAAGAATATCATGGCGGACGGTGTCGAAAGCAGCGCTCAAATCTAGTAGCACAAGCAGAGTGACCTTTCTTGTTTCCATGCTGCAGAGAATATCATTTTGGACTTTAAGCAGCGCGGGTTCAGTTGAATGGTGTTGACGGAAAGCGGAAGTGTTTATTGGAAGAGGTGCATGTTGTTCGCTGTGCCGAATGAGTTGGTCTATCACTGCCTTTTCACACAATTTAGAAATGAGGATATGTTGCTGACGGGTCGGAAGTTCTTGAAAACAAGGTCAGCACCGGATTTCTTGAGAAGAGTGGGAACTATGGCTGTTTTCCAGCTACTGGGAACACGTCCTTGGCTTAATGATAGGTTTATCAACTGGGTGATGATATGTATCAGGGAGTCACATTTCTTGAGTAGCGTTGTTGGTATAGGATCGAGTTCACAATATGCATTTGAAGAGCGTTTGATGATTTTAACGACGTCGTCAAGGTCGAGATCGTCGAATGTTGTGAACGTTTCCGTGGCTTCCTCTTTGTCGACACAAGGCGCTTTCGCGGTGATGTTGTCAATCTTCTTTTGGATAAGCTCTATCTTTTCAGAAAAGAATTCACCAAACTGCTCCGCCAATTGTCCTGCGTCATCATGCGGTGGTAGTGTCTCATTCGGTTTCTCCTCACACATCTTTTTCACAACTTTGAAAAGTTGCCTGGTGTCACCTTCGCACTTGTTGATCGAGTCGGTGTAGTGTAACTTCCGGTCTTCCTTTAGTTGGTTGGAGAACTCATAGTACGATCTTTCATGTTCTGCAGACGTGCCTCGGGTCCTCTCCTTTTTTCTCCGGTCGGCTTTGAGTACTTTCGGTAACCAATTTTGAACAAATTGTGAGCAAATTTAAGGAAGAGATAATGCAAGCCTTTACTGAAAAAATTCTTCATTAGAGGAGAAAATTAAACAATCACATGTAGAGAGTTAAAATGAAAATCGTGGTAAATTATTCAAAACGCGTGAGTAGGCTATGGTAGCAGAACAAAGCAACTCGAGTATAAATTAATCGACCTTGAATAACAGGGCCGAACGGATAGTATTCGGATATTCGGAATTCAGGATGTATACCGTAATGAATCGGCCAAATACTGCAGAGACCCGTACGGGGGGGGGGGGGGGGGGGGGGGGGGGGGGTCATGTGACCAATTTTGAATTGGGATTTCCATGCAAATCTCCCCAGCAAAAGTGATATATGAAGCAGTTGTCTGGGAACTAAAGCAACCATATCATTAAACATAACATTTAACTGGCGGCTGGGCTAGGTAATTAAGCAATTTTTGCTATTAATTTATTTTTGAGAATTTATATTCTGGAATTACATTTTTTTTTTTTTTTAATAAATGTATAAAAAATCAAAAATCAAATCATCAAAATTCAAATAGAACAAATACCAAGCCGACACGCCAGATAAATGTATATTGTTTTCAATACCCCACCACTAAGACATATTTGCAACTCTGTAACTTTTGCTGAGGAGATATGCATGCAAATGCCCATTTTTAAATTGGTCACTTGACCTCCACCTTAACCTATTCAAAACCCGCCTGAAAATTGACCTGGAACCGTGTGAAATTGACACGTGCCACAGAATAGGAAAGAGGAGGTTAAATGGGGACAATACAGCAGACATTCAACCAGACCCCAAATCAACAGCCTAAAGTAAAAACCCGAGCAATGATTGTTAAATTCACTAACATGTCCAAATATGACATTATCGACGCCCGAAGCCAGTTGAAACGCTCGGGAATATCTATGGTGGATGACGCAACACAACTGAACGCTCACCTGTTGGCAAAGGCCAATAAGGCAAATTGCGTTCAAAAATCATGGTTAACTAATGGCAAACTGTATGCTAAACTCACCAATGGAAATAGGCGGACAATTATTTTATAAAATTCTAGCAAATGTGCAAACTATGCCGAATATATGTCCAAAATGGGAATCCGATATATGCGAGAAAACAGAAAATTGGGAAGAAAATTTGAGCATGCCTCAACCGACAACCGATACGAAATTACAGTGGCTCCAATTCAGAATCAACACACGAATTATTAGTACCAATACGTTTCTGAAGGTGGTTAATTTTCGAGTCGACGATCGTTGCAATCGTTGTCAAAACGTACAGGATACCATTTCTCACATTTTCTGAGATTGTCCCCGCGTTCAAACCTTTATGAAAGAAATTGAAACATAGGCAATAATTAAACAATTTCTCATTGTTCTATCAGAACAGAATATCATTATCGGTATAGATCATGAATAAAAAAATTCAAAAAGTAATCTTTTCCTTCACGTCCACACAACTATCACTTCGATCGTTCCTTTGTGATCTTCAATTTAGGTTTGAATGAGAGATACAACGTAAAAGGTAACATGAATTATGAATTCGATAACCAGTGGCTGACACTTCGAAATGCCTTAACCCTTTGAGTGCCAGGTCCGATTTTTGTATCAACCCATATACCCTGTGCCAATGCATTCTCTTATATATGCGAGTCGACCATAGGTCGCCTCGCATATATAAGAGAATGCATTTGCCTAACAATTTTTCATCATTTGTTATTATTTTTTACAATTTTAATAATTTTTTCTTATATTCTTTAACTCGTTTCACTCGAACAAACATAAATGATTTATAGAATAACAACTACGAATTGTATAACGAAGATTTAATCTAGAAATTTCAGGATAACGTTGGCTTCACATGAACTGTGCACATCCTATATATATAATGTTATCATTACTCACAAAAGACCTATACTATTATGTCATATTATAAACATGTATCAAGCAATGAAATGAAATTTTTCAGCCTGTATTCTCGTATTTATTGATGATCAACTTTTTCAAAAGCCAATATATAATTGAATGATCTACGTTACTACATGTGGGTGGGAGGGTGGGCCCAACCGTGCACAGAAGCTAAACGTAGATTGAGCGCTAAAATCTTGTTTACGTTCAAGCACACTTTGGAACATTCGAGAAACTCGTGCTGAATCGAGTCAATTATCAATCAATGCTTATCACGCATGAACTACTATCGCCAATCACCCAGAGCTCGCCAATCAACCAGATATGCCCCATCGATTTAACCCCCTTCGATCTGATATTTTACATTAACACCCTGCTCTCTAAATAATTCTTCGTTGAACTTCAATAAAGTAATTTATATTCTTTAACTCTTTCAGTATTTTGTAGGTTTAGTGCCAGGGAATCTTACGTTTTTCATGGGCATCAAAATTATTACTATGAATAATTGGTGATAGTTTTGAGTTATAACATTATCTAAGGTTTTATCCAGTTTGTTTTTAAATTCGCTATAGCATGCTTAAGCATACCCAAAAAAATTTCAACCAAAACATTTAAAAAAAAAAAAAAAAAAAATTTTAGGGCCGATTTTACAGACCGTAAATTAGGGCCGATGAGATCGGCCCCTGGCACTTAAAGGGTTAAATATAAAATAATAGTGAATTGAAAACCAAATATAGTCAGGCACAGAGTACACCCCGAGCATAACAGTGACGACTGGACGGCTGGACGGCACACAAAATAACTCAATTACCCGAGCGGCAGATGTTTACACAATTCCAACACACCGATCATTTATATTTTCCAATCATATTCCCCGAGAACGTCAATAGATATACTGGTTTGCTTAACAATATCACAACTTGCTTTCAGTCATCGCACAGCCCGAAACGTCAATAAAGAGAGCGTTGTGTATTTTCCCGAGTGCTGTCGAATCAATAATTACAATAACTACCATATTTACAATACAGTGGTAACGCGATCGTGATACCAGTCCAACAGCCGCACGTCGAATGGCACACGTATACTTCAGTGAGGCATTTCGCGTGCTCTTAAAATTACACAACATGTTTTTGTGTAATTGTGATCGAGAATGCCAGGGATAAAGAAATTAGTTCCGCATAAAAGTGTAGAGTACTTGGTGACCAGTCGCCTGTTGTAGCTATAGTATACACATATTGCATGACTTTGTGTGATATAGCGAATACGATTAGGAACTATTTCTCGAGGTGGTGTCTTGTCAACAGCAAGCTATTAACTAAACAGCAGGCCGACGTCAATGGCCATGTTTGCTTTTCGGAAGACATGATGGTGGGAAAACATTTCTCGCTATTCCCACTCAAGACAGGCAATATGCGTTTTATTATATACATGTATGACACAAGATCTCTCCAAGCGCCAGCCGTGACGTCAAAATGAATAACTCGAAGACTAGAGCCCGGGCGATAGTTCGCTTGGCACATTTCTCGCCTCGCACCAATCGTGACGTGTCAACAGGTACATGTCTCCCGCTAGTCATGATATCAGGAAGCAGCTAAATAGTTCGAATACATTAGCCCGGGCGATAGTTCGCTTGTCACAGCTCTGGTCTCGCGTAAATCGAGAAGTTTCATCAGGCACGCTTCTAGCATGGCACCAATCGTGATGTCAACAGGCGGGTAATTGTTCGAAGAATATAGCCCGTGCGATATTTAGTTCGCTTGTCGGGCGATGGTTAAAACTACTATATGGCACGTGATCGCGCTTCGTCCAATCAAGACAGCATGACTATCTGCGAACATTTATAATACAAATGTGTAGAATCATTTGCCATTTAAAGGCACGGGCGGCGTTCGTTGCAGAAATATTTATATTTGTTCAAATCGCCATCAATAGAAGGAACACCAAAATATATACAGTTCCGCTCATATGCCAAACATAATCGGCGCGTAAACAGTATATTGTCGTCAAGACGTACGATGATGTACGTAAACAAGAGCCTGCTCGTGTTTCAGAAGTTGTGCTTCTGTTTACATAACATATCGCAATTCTATTGGTTAATCACACAAAAATTACACAAACGCTCTTTATTATTTCCATATCAGGAAAATGGTAACAAATAACGCTCTTTGTGTTTACCATATCCGGATCTAAACAAAAGCCAGGTAAAGTAACATTTTTGCTTTTGTTTACATACCAAAGGGGGGAAATTGACAATAACATACTGTTTATGCCATAGTTCTGATTGGCATAATAACAAGGTATGTCTATATCTTACTATTCCTTCTGTTATGGCGGTTTTTAACGGAGGTGAATATTTTAACACCATACCCACGGCCAACACCGCCCGTATCTTTAAATATATTTACTGATTTACTGACGATGTAAATTGTGATACTAAAACATATCTGATTCATATATTTGCCTTTATGTATATCTCTCGAAATTTACGTTGGCTCTGGGCAATGCAAGTGACCGAGATTTGTGAAAGTGCTTCAACTCCTCGCGTGGTTCGTTGTCCTGAGAAGAGAACAGACAGATACTGTTTGATGAGTTTCTATGCAGGATATGATATTGACTACCTTCTCAGCATTTAAAACTAAACCTCATATTTTCCATCGATTTTCTTTAATAAATCGGCTAAATGGACATCAATTTCCACTCTAATCGCACATAATTAGCTATCTCGATGCCTGTTCATCGCTCCATTAGCATATAGTCCATAAAAAAGACGCTATTGTAATTGTTCGTTCACACATCGTGGCTGCGGGGATAATCTGTTGACGACTTGAACTAATAGCGTTCCAAGAATGAGTAAGGATAATTAAGTGGCCAGATCATAACCGATTTCAGAACAATGTCAACTGGCAATTTTTTGGAAGTTAATAATACCTTTGGTTTGCTATCATGCAATTTGGTCCAATATATTTTTTAGAAAACTAAACAAATGTAAAGCCCTCGCCATACGTTTGCCACTTGAAAAGCCGCAAACGGCGTGGTACAAATGTAGCCAATGGCAGTTTCGTGTACCCAACCTTCAACTCCGGTGCTTGCTGAGACCGGTTGAAGTTAGAACATAGTGTAGCTCATTAATTTTAATTTCTTACCATCAATTGTTTTGACATTAAATGAACATGTGTCACTATCTAAGTCAATATCTCAGCCTCAGAAGAATCAGATATTTCACTGGTTCTTAACACAGCCCTGTTGCTGATCAATGTAATGATTAACCAATACAGATTGAACTTTCTATCAACATTCAGTCAGAAGAGAGCCATTTACTGGTCGGTTCCTGAAAGGATTGACCAACATATACTAGCCCAAATACGCACATAATCGACCTATAAAGTGAATTAGATACATAATGTGATTGTTTGATTCTGAAATAAGCAGATAATGGAGTCATGTCCGTTATTTTGTTTTATGGCGCGGGCCACAGTAAAACCACATGTTAAAGAGCGTACACCTTAAAAGTCGCGAGTTAGCTTATTGTTGTCATTGTCCGCACATAATATGCTTAGAATCGCCTAACTAAGAGTCGATATTATCGACTCAAAATGAGGCTATTCTCAGAAGATTATCTACCTAAAACAAGTTCTATTATAAGCAAATAATGTGCGCATTTTCGGGAAAACAGGCCGGCTTGACAGATTTCAATTGGCAATCTATAGTTTTATCAATAATAAACGCAGAAGGATTTGTATTGTTGGGACCAAAGCTAAGAACGAACCATCGCTGGGACAAATCAACATGACTACGGCACGTCGTTTTTTATTTAGTATGAAAAAGCAAACGAATTACAACTGGTCCCGCGGCCACAACGGATTGCCCGTTATGGTCGAACCAGAGACTGGTATACATGTACATAGATGAAACGGTAACATGTTTAGCCACTACCAATATCAGCATCACGATACATCCCATGCACAGCTCTGGATGAAAACATTCAACAATCATCAAAACAATATAAAAAACATGATACATTATATCATAATAAACCGAAAATAAAACAACAAACATCAGGAAAGCAACACGACAGACAACATAAAACTGAAAGACTACCGATTGTTTCAGCCGGGTCAACTCAACCACTATATAGTCTTGAAGAGATGTAACGCCGAAGTGAAACATGAGGTAACGCGTATCCGCATGTCGATGGGTGTGTCTTTTTACCGGATTCCGGATCCCGGATTTCGACCCGGATTTAGGTGTCTTTTTACCGGATTTCGACCCGGATTCGGGTATGAATTTCATGCTTGTTTTATCACACATTTAACCCATTAAAAGCCGTTTCTGACACGATTAAACCAATATAGGGCTGTCGTGCTCATTCAACCCGATTTATCGTATTTAAAGGTACATATCGTGCCCGGGTCAGCATACTTCTTATTTTTTCATATAGACACGGCGGTTGGCTTGATTTTACGTGATCATGATGGCATTTAAGGGAACACACCATGTCCGGATCCGAATTAATTATCTCGTAATTATTTATCATATTTAAAGGTAGATATCATGTCCGGATCCGGTTTTTTTCTCTCTCCTTTTTTCCATATAAATTATCGTCTTTTTTATATAATAAATGTCACGTGGAACAAAGTTATAAGTTGATTTTGAGACGTTATACTAGGCTGTTGGATTGATTTCACGGAATGATTATCGCATTTAAAGGTACACACCGTGTGCGGAACCGAATTAATTTCCACGTATTTACTGATAATATTTAAAGGTACAGATTATGCCCGGATCCGGATTTTCTTCTTATAAAGTAATGCTTATTTAATACAATAAATGTAAGCTGAGTCGCGTGGAACTAGGTTATAGATGTTGATGTTTAGATCAGATCATTCCCGGATTCGGATACGAATAGTTCTTTTCTATTTCATATAAATAGTCAAGTATTTAATACATTAAATGGCAGCTGAGCCACGCGGAACTCAGTTTATTTGGAAACGGTGAACATGGCGCTTGGATTGATTTCACGCGAGAATGAGCCCATTTACAGACAAACTTTATGCCCGGATCTGGATCCGGATTTTATGTGTCTTTTTCTAATTTCGACCCGAACCCTGATCTCAATGTTATGTTTATTATAACCCATGTTTAACACATTAAAAGACATTTCAGACCCGCGAAAACATGGCACAGGTTGCGTTTAACAGTAATATCATTGGGATTGAAATAAATTGACTTGCTTTTGTGAAGATTTTTTGTTCTCCAGCCCACAAAAAAACCTGGTGCAGTTTAAATGGTTTATTGTTTTAGTTCGATTATAAACGATTATATTTGTGATACTAGTAGTATTACTATTGTAAATTCGATATTTAAGTCGGTTTAAGTGAGATAGATGTACGACTTGTATTAAGCGTTTTATGTCACGACGCCCGAATCGTTATAAAAACACGGATAGCATATTCATCCCGTTGCAGCCCGCACATGGTGTGTACCTTTAAATGCGATAATAATTCCGTGAAATCAATCCAACAGCCTAGTATAACGTCTCAAAATCAACTTATAACTTTGTTCCACGTGACATTTAATATATCAAAAAGACGATAATTTATATGGAAAAAAAGAGAGAGAAAAAAACCGGATCCGGACATGATATTTACCTTTAAATATGATCAATAATTACGAGATAATTAATTCGGATCCGGACATGGTGTGTTCCCTTAAATGCCATCATGATTACGTAACATCAATCCAACCGCCGTGTCTATATGAAAAAATAAGAAGTATGCTGATCCGGGCACGATATGTACCTTTAAATACGATTAATCGGGTTGAATGAGCACGACAGCCCTATATTGGTTTAATCGTGTCAGAAACGGCTTTTAATGTGTTAAATGTGTGATAAAACAAGCATGAAATTCATACCCGAATCCGGGTCGAAAATCCGGTAAAAAGACACCTAGATCCGGGTCGAAATCCGGGATCCGGAATCCGGAATCCGGTAAAAAGACACACCCCATGTCGATGCCTTATGTTATTCGGCCGCCCTGGTAACAGGACTCCTACACCACACATCACGGAATGCAACACAGGACACACAGGGAGCCTCATTATGGGAGTCTTAACAATCACAGTGGGCGGTGAACCCGTTCTACCCAGGGCCCACAGAGTCGGTGATAATTCACATGCGTGAATGTGAATCTGATTAATGGCGCAGCTATTGCGCACGCTGACTATTCTGTATCGCCACCATGTGGAACAAAAAAACCAATGGCAGAAATGGTAACGCGCTCAAGATCATATATTATACATGTATACCCATGACTGTAATTATAGAATATAAAATATATTGTTTTTTACGAATGACAACTCATAATTCCGTTAAAACAACTAATCCTTCAAATTGTTACAACAACTATATATATACGGCTTATCACTGAAGGTTTCTCGTGCATCTCACCAGACTTCACAACTACACCTTTTACCGGACTCGGCCTCCGGGTCGTAGTTCGACTTTTATCCGTCCCAAAAATTCCCATTTCTATAAATAAAAAGCCCATGGTCCATGTATACCAAGAAACAGCGACACATTATACACGCGGAGCGCGAAATAATAATGCTTTTGCAGGCGAAAAATGAAGGTGCGCGTGAAATAATCAGATATATTTACGATAAAGTGGTGGAAACATAGAAAGATGATACGTGAACATGTCAGTCATGTTTACCATAAGCGCTGGGTCGCAGTTTGTTATGCTGACGATGTAGGGCGAAGCCTTTATTCCATATTGGATGTTTGTCTCCATGTACACACGCACTGTATCTTTAAAAGATACCAAACAATCTTAGTCTTAGTTACTCGTTGAACAATGACAATATTCAATGGGCTCCGGTGTTATTCCTACATGTAGTTTATATTGAACCAGTAAACTAGATCGATACTACGTCAGAATTTGAAATTGTCCATTTATTGTCAATCTATATTGTGACCTCACACACGCGCCTCGACCGTATATGACATCTTCCGCTAAAGTGTATTTGTGTTGCCAAGAATGGGATCTCAAGTGGATGTCTACCTCCATCACTACACCAAACTGAAGGTTAACACCAAATTGTCTTTCTATTATTATTTCTATACGCCCTCATGTCAAATTATAGTATAGCACAATAATAACAGTTTGCTTAGTATGAAATAAAAAGTCCAAAATTTCGAATTGTCCCTGGGAAAAACCGTCTATGATTTCGTCCCCAGCCAAGCACTAGAACCCTTTCTATACTAAAGCATCATTGATGAGTAGTTCCCACCTACATGTATGCAAATGAAACAATGAAGGTATAGCAAAAATTACGTGAATTTTTTCGTTTGAATGCAGGTGAGCCGCAAATTGGCTCGGGGAAAGTTTGACTAAATCTGTGTCTAATAGATCCGGGATTAATTACCGATTTGTACGAGTAGTTCATGCCGAAAACTACCGTGGCCCTTTAGTGGTTTTAGGGACCTAAAGTAAAGTTACGTTCACACGCTGGCAAACATGTATGGCAATGGTAAATCGTCGTAAGTGGCTATATTACTCTAGCATCAACAAACTATTTATAGAATGTATATGTCCCACAATTGACTATACATTGACAGAGAGCCCTTTGGGGACGAGGGCTGCGCTGGTACATCATTGAATTATCTGATATATTCGAGTCACCTATAGTGAGCCTCGCATATATAAGAACATGCACTGGCTTACAATGTCAATGTAAATATGCTTAGGTTAATCATAGCTTTAAAAGTACACATTGGAAGGGTCTATTATTCATTTTGAGGGGTGTTCGGGTGATAAAAGCAGATGATAGACAGAACAACCGATAATTCAAGAGCAGTATGATTCTTATTCATTGGGGGAAATGTTTAGATTAGGGCCCGGCGAAGGTTCGAGATTCGATTCGATTCGATATACTCCCGATGATTCGATTCGATTCGATATCATTCGTCCGATTCGTCTCAAAACGAATCTTAACAACATCAAATATAACGCACAAAGATCGTGCCATTTTTATCGCAGTCATCGGAAAAAATAGCAGCACTACCTCTATACTTAAGCCGATGGCAGAGGAAACGTCCTTTTTGAGCGCGGATCGTTCTATAACTGTATCAATGGTGGTCCCATATATCCAGAATCTGACTAAGCAGTTGCGACTCAATGACGCCAAAGGCGTGAAAAAGTTCAGAGAATAACTTCATGCACAACTTCGATCCAGATTTGATCTCACCAAACCCCCACCTGCTCGCAGGTTCACACATGGATCCGCGATTTAAAAGTAATACAGAAATATTTTGAACAGGGCTTGACACACTATGGACTCCATCAAACAGAGCAGTCTACTAGTACGGGCAATGCAGTTAATAAACCGATAACTCCACCTACCCAGAGTTTAGTTGACGCTATGTTTGATGACGTTGACGCTGCCCACGAGAGGGACAATGTACTGGACCCTGGTGACAATTCATTATATGTATGGCTAACCAAGGAAATGGAGGCATACTCGCGTGTTGGGTTATATTAAAAAGGGATGACTCTCCACTGGAGTTTTGGAAATCGAACGAGTCGCCATTGCCTTTACTCGCTACAACTGCGAAGGATATACTCGATATTCAAGCGACGAATTGTTCCAGTGAGAGAGTAACGGACCAAAGGCACAGTCTCTCCAACTATAACGCGGAAACGTTAATCTGGGCCCGCAACAACTCGAACTTACTATTTCCGTCACTGGTACAAACTGCAAAAGCCAATGAAATTAAGAGTGAACAGTTTTGTCGCTTAAATACCAAGTATATACACGATTACATGTGTTAACTGCTAAGTTCGCAGCTTTTGCGAGTAAATGCAGAGATGACTTGTTGAGTATCGTACGCTTTCAAAAACCCCAGTGAATATTTTTTCCAGGGAGAAAATCGCACATGGTGAAAACAAATCAATTAGTTAACGAATATTTTGTAACGTTCATTCATAAAATCGATGTTTATTCACAATAAATTTGTCCCAGTAATTGAAGTCAGGTTTTCTATGATTCGATTCGAAGATTCGATTCGATTCGATATCATTCGGCCGATTCGATTCGAGATTCGATTCGAACCAAAAAGGCCGATTCGCCGGGCCCTAGTTTAGATCGTAATTTAAACGCACTGTCATATGTTGATATAATTATCTGAACATTTCCTTAGGGAACTATTCGTCAATGAGTATTTAGTATAGGACGGTTTAATAAGCGATTAAACAACGACTTCATATAAATGTAGTATGTTATTCCAAAATTTACCTACTAAAACTGTGCAAAAGTTATGACCATGTGTGGAGAATTGCAAGAGAAAATGTATGGTAATTTACCCAGCTAGTATGTGAACGTGTCCTATAATCAGATTGTCCTATAATCAGATTGTCCTATAATCAGATTGTCGCATATCATAATTCTCTTAAATGTAAATTGATCGGAAATCATTTATTCAAGAAAAACCGATGGGTGGCATGAACTCTGTCACCATCGTTTCTTCGGGCACCGAACCGCGCGTAATTAGTGTAATATAGGCGCTGCCATGACACTCTCCCTCATTTCCGTTTCTTCTCCGGCTTCGCAAGGTTCTTATAAACATGCTAAAGCGGACAATCAGCGACCCTGAAGCATGTCGACTAATATATGGCATATCACATCTCGACATTACATGTATTGTTGACCTCGAACTCCTGAACTATGGTGAAAGAAGATAAACAAGACTATTGTTATCGTCTAAGGAGTTTGTTATTAGAAAACCAGTGGTTGATACTTCGAACTGCCTTAAAAATTAATATATATAGTTTAGGGTCGTAGAACACCCAACCCATAATAGTGACCTAAACGACAAAATAAATCAACTAATCGATACCCGCACAACGTGTTATTGGTTCATTTCCAACACACTAATAAATTTTGGTTTGTCCAAACGGGTGCAGGGCGTTTCGACACCTGTGTTTCGTCACTTTGTTGCTTCGGCTCAAGTATTTGGACGTTTCGGCACTTCATCGAACAAGTTTCGGCAATTTTTGACATGATTAGTATGCAGGCGAACAGTTTTAGATATAGTCATCAACGACCACTTGGTCCAGCTTCTGCATGGCTACGAACATGTAGTCTACGCTATACATGTGCATTATATTTCACATACAATAATCACTTAGTGGGCACATCGGGGCCGCAGATGTTCATTGATGTATCTTAGTGTGTGTGACTCGTGATATATATGTATGTATGTTCATCGCCATCGTTATCATTTGTTCCATCCTGTGTTTGTTTTTGTTTACTTGTTTTTTTTCTTCACATTTTATTGTAATGAACAATGGAAATAAAACTCATATCTAGTCATCACTGAGAGTTTCGCTGTCCGCAAATTACCAGGTGCCGAAACGTCCAAAGTGCGGAAAATCTGGTGCCGAAACGTCCGCAAACACAAGTCCCGAACGCGACACTGCATTCGTCCAATCATAGCGAGCGGAGAACGTTGTGTATTTTCCTGATTGATATCGAACCATTGAACCAATCTCGATAACATTTTCCAATTATATTGTTTAATGCTGAACGCAGATAATTAAAGCTACACATGGTGTTTGGAACTTTAATTCGGTAATAAAACAAATACATGTACATATCATCGACCACTACAACTGCGTTGATAAGGGGAAATTTAAAGCCCTTCTGAAGACTAAAATTTAATTTGATTTTCTTTTTTATAACCGTTGCTTTAGCTAAATAAATCACATGTGCGGACAATATGTCCATGCAGGTAGTGCCTAGTAGTGTTTCCTAGCCTCTTTTTAAGTTGGCCAATGTCTTTTATCGATTCCTCGATTGTTATTCTGTTTTCTCAATAAGAAAATTATCGTTTGTGATCATCATGTTTGGCCATGAATGTGTGACGATATATGGGTTAAGTGTGCCCAAACTTGTCCGGACACACCCAGACTCTAGACCGGACCACTTCTGGATTATCTAGAAGTAAGTAGAAACGGTACGAGGTAATTTCAGGCATAACTCAAAAGAATCAAAATTGTTATATATATATATATATATAGGGTAACTTTTCTTCTATTTCAGATATTTCTCAGTTCTATCACAACTATATCAGTTAGAGGAAGCTTTTGTGCTGAAATTTGCTCTGTCGTGTTCTAAAGTTTACTTGAAAATTGTGAATTTCATTTAAAAATTCCTCAAATCTGCCGTTTGTGTTTGAACATCAAGGGCACAACTCAGTGATTAATTGTATGCACATAATACTTGCAGACATTTGGTTACGCCAACAATTCCTGTCTAAAATTAAATGTACCACAAAAGAAGCGTCCAAATATATATCGACATGACGTTTTATACTTAAAGACACGGTTGGCCTTGGTGGTGGGTATCCTGTGAAAATATCTCCACCCGTCAAAAACCGCCACAAACAGAAAGAACATCAAAATGTAGATAGACTTTGTCCGTATACAAATAAGAAATATCGCATAAACAGTGTGTTATGGTCATTTGTTTGACCACTGTTATGTAAACAAAAGCATAAAAAGTTACTTTTCTGGTGTTTGTTTATATTATGATGGTAAACATAAAGAGCGTTCTTTGTTGGTGAATACCTGATATGGAACTAATAAAGAGCGTTTATGCCATTTGTGTGTTATTAGCCAGTAGCATTGTGCTGTCTTCTGTAACACAATCAGGCTCTTGCTTAGGTAAAATATAGTAGGTCTTTATGATAACTTGCTGTTTACGCGATGGTCATGGTATAAATGAACGGAACTGTATGCGTTTTAATGCTGTTCTGTTTACGGTGTTTGGAACAAATATGAATATTTTCGACAATTAAGGCCGCACGTGCCTTTAAAGGCTGTGTGATTCGGTTCTCCGATTATTTTATCAACACAAAAGTCAAAACGCACATGGACGAAAATCACACGCATGGCAAGTCACACACAAGAGTTCTAATTTGCTGCAATTTTGACGAGTTGCTTGCGAAAATCGTCAACAAAACTACCGTTCTGATCCTCCATTATGTTCTTAGTGCGGGAATTGTTCTCAAAGCACAAAGGAAATTTGACTTTGGGGCGATCGGTTTTTCGCCATTTTGTTCTTAAAACCCCGCGCTATATATAGAAACGGAAACTAGTATACCCAGAACAAACTCCGGACTATGCCGAAGTTCTTCGGACCACTTCGGCTTTCAGTTAACACCTAAACAAACAGAAAAAAAGCGATGTTTGTGGCAATCAACCGGAATATTCTATGTGTAATTTAACATTAAAGTTAGATTATTATACACCATTATGACCATAGGATATCTCTCTTTCCGATGTATATAGCATCATGTATTGATTTGTTAGGTAAATCGAGTAAAATACACCACAGATTCCCGCCACAGATCATGGGCGTAACTCGTGTCATAAGAAGGATATGGGCGCGATCTCGGACTAAAATCCAGCATCTCGCCATACCGATATCTTAGCTGGTTTTAGTACGAGAAGGCTTGGACTAACTCACGTATTGCTTTAAGTGTTTTGTTATATATAATGCCTGACTTGTTCAGTTATTATGCACACTAGACATATTATCCGGAACAATAGACAGTTATTACTATTACACATTGGAAAATGTACAGTCGCAGATAGAAATATCGCTCATTTGATATTAACAGGGAGAAATTTGCCTCAATCTGACATATATATTACAGACAAGAATCGTACAAATTTAGTCAACTTGTTCTCCGCAAATGCAAATTACAGTTAAATTATCTAAATTGTTGCTTACAGTGTCTGGTATTATATATAATAACTGAACATTTCATGTTTTATACATATAATAACTGATGAAAGCAGGAGATACACATACTAACTGAAAAATTTATACATAATAACGGATTATACGTTTTATAACTGTAACATATATAACGGACGGCTAAGAAACTAAGGAGTATAGTCAAGATTAGATAACACGGGTGATTGGTCGTGCTTAACCTAGAAGATGCGACATAATATACATTTGTTCAAATGGAGGAAGAAAGGGGGTGAAGAATACATTTGTTGAAATAGAGGGATGCAGAGTGTACGTGCCAAACCTATCCTATTTAAATTTCTGTTTGCATCTGTTATTTTACTTATTATGTATTGTGGGGAGACGAGGTCCGTCTAAGTTTCAAGAACTTGTCCTCCAATCCCCAGTCTCTGTTTTATCAATATACTATTAAAAGATACATAATCCGAATTAACGTTCCTAAATTACTGTTTCTTTTGCTTCGGGGGTAAAACATATTTGATTCGAGTCGAGGAACCCTCCTATCAAAGCTCAGAGTTATCACATATCTATTTTTTAGATCTGTTATTTTTCACCACCTGGAACATTTGGCGGCTTAGCAAATATTCGACGAGACGACCGCCATACTCTCGATGGCAAATTTCGTTGAACAAAATGTTGATATATAACGAGTTTTGAAAAAAATTATACTAGAATTGACAGTGATTACCATTATTTTGTTGGTAATTAATCGTTGTTGTTGTTGTTGGGATGTTGTTGTTGTTGGTGGTGTTGTTGTTTGAATGATGATATGGGGACCATCGAATCGGATTGTGTACTTTTTTAAACCAAAGAGTTTGGAGAATAGCTCCCACTGTAGCCGTAAATAATGTGATCGAAAACTCCTAAATACGTGTTTTACTGGCGGCCTTGGACGCAGTGGGTTCAGTTGGTTACTTATATGAACTCTGCTAATTTGATACGCCTGCCGATAATGTGGACGACGTGGAAGCACGAATGTTTCGATGTAAACCAATGCCAATTCTATATATCCCATGACATGCTTCCTTTTGTATACGACCAACAGTTTTCTCGCTGTCTAATTCTCCAGAGACCCCACTACTAACAAAAAGCATTAAGCTTCAGACCAGCAGAGTATCAATAAATTCACTAATTTGTTTATGACCCCAATTGACCTCGGGAACCATGCCATGGCAAATATCATGAGTGACACGTGACCCCTGTCCAATGGAGGGATAATTGATTGCGATACGCATGTCCTTCGATAGGGAAGCGTATAGATGAATACATGTTTTGATTAAGGTCTTCAGATAAAATGATCTCGCGGTGACCATAACTAATTGCCAGGATATCCAACTTCTCATATCAATGCACACCGTTCTTGCTTCGCGCACTTAAGAACGCGTGTGTAATTTGCCGACTGCGCTCTCCAACTAACTATTAAAGGGGGGGGGGGGTCAAGTGACCAATTTTGAATTGGGATTTCCATGCAAATCTGCGGGGAAAAACTTAGATTTGCACATACTTCTGGATGTGACTTGATGTGGTATTGGAAACAACAGGTATTTATCTGGCGGGGGGGGGGGGGGGTTCACTTGTAATTTGTTCCATTATAGTGTTGGTATATTTATTTCTGAAAACTATATTGATTTTCCAAATGTAATGTGATGTGTCACGTCATGTGATGTAATTCCAGAAAAATTCTCGAAAATACATGTATTGCAAAATGTAATGATCTACCTAGCGCAAATGCCAGTTAGATATTATGACTGTTCAATGCTATGCATTCGTTGGTTCCCGACTAATTATTAAACGGACATGGCTCATGCGAACTTCCAAATGTTGTCTGCGTAATTTGGAAGGATGTATAAGATATGTTGATAAATATATAAGTACGAGTGGCTGCTGAGAGAGTTTCTGACAGAATTCCCACGCAGGATAATCGAAAATCAAGAAATGAGAATGAAGTTCTTAATGAAAGACATGCTGATGCTTCACGAAAAAGAGACCGAAGTATAGGGGCAGGCGAAAATTATTTCTGGTGGTCCAACGTACACATGTACTTGTTGTTGAACATTCTTGCGCAGGTCTCGGGTTTGCCATGTCAATAGGGAGAAATATATTCACTGCAGTGAAGAAATCCTTGATTTCTAACAGGACACAATTTCATGATCATGATGGATGTGTCTACCTGTCCTACAAATCATTGTTGAAAGGACTGATGCCAACACAGGCAAATACAAATCATCTGGCGGCTTCTGAGGACCCCTGCTGAGAACTGTCTACTTTTGAACTGCAACTTATTACTAGGATCATATCATTGATGAAGATTTTTTGCTAAACCAAAAGGAACACAGCACTCATTACACGGTCAAATAGTACCTGTATCGGCTGATCTTAACACAATTACATCCTCTCTGCCAAGGCCAACACCCGAGAGTCAGATAATAACACTGGGTTTGAAGCGGCGACAGACTGATACCCATCCTGTTCAAAAACGATATATAAGGCAAGACAAAATTAATGATGCTCTCAGACTACTGAAAAATATCAACCCATTGTTCAAGGATGTACCATAAATGGTTCTTGGATTCAGGAGTCAGCCAATGTCAGAACTTCTAGCAAGACGAGGCTGGGAATATAAGCACACAGAATGATACTGGTGACGCTAGTCCCTCGATCAACACAAATTCTAGAGATGAGCCAGATCCATCAGTGGCTACTATGAACAATGATAGTGATGATGATGTAGACAACAAACTACCTCCTGAAACAATGGAAAAGTCAATGAAGAAATTTACCAATTGTACAACCTGCTTTTCACCTTTGAATGGTCCCAATATCTCAACAAACCAGGCCCTTAATATGGCTCATGGACAAGGCAAGACACAACTCCTGTCATTCCCAGGTCTTTTTCTAGATGGAAATAATATTTATGAAGAGAAACGACGAACAATACTCACTTTGCGTCAATATGTACATTGTCGACTCTCCAAGGACACAAGATTTGCTGAAAGTTGTGAATACATTATTGAGATGCAAGATTGTCTTGATCGGCAGGCTGTCCACCAGAGCATTTGTATAACAACCAGGAAATCTTATGGTCAGGATATTAGTCGGACCGTTGAAAAATCCATCAAAGATGAAGAATTTTTTAACTGATAATCAATCTATGCAACATTTAAGCAAATTCGGGGAATACTGGCAGCATATGCAGTTTGATATGCTTGCCAAACTACGACAGTTAGGGCATATACATTCTACCTGACTGGTTCAGCTGCAGACAACCATTGGCCTGAGTTGATCCAGATAGTTGTCAGGCAGTATGGGGAGAACTTACCTGTTGAGGACATTGAAGCCATGAGCTGGGAAGAAAATCAACATATCCTCGAACAAATACGGACATAATCCACCTATAATGTTAACCCTTTACCCAACAGAACGGCACTGTGCCAATGCATTCTCTTATATATGCGAGTCGACCATAGGTCGCCTCGCATATATAAGAGAATGCATTGGCTTAACACATTAAAATTTTTAAAATTGTTAAAGAATGTAAGAAAAAATGGTAAAAAGTGTTTAAAAAATTAGGCCAATGCATTCTCTTATATATGCGAGGCGACCTATGCTCGACTCGCATATATAAGAGAATGCATTGGCACAGGGCATAACTGTAACCATCACAATGTTGTCAATGAGCCGGTTCCAATGATATCCATATTTGTATGGTTTTATTGAGACAGACCCAAGATAATTTAGGCTCTTGCAGCTTTATTTGGCCGTTTTTGGCCGGTTTGTTGGGTAAAGGGTTAAATAAGTTCATAATGAGATTATTTGGTTCTGAAATAACAGATACTGGACTCATAGTCGTTATTTAATTTTATGGCGCGGGCCACAGTGAAAACACATGTTAAAGAGCGTACACCTGAATAGTCATGAGTTGTCATTATCCGCACATCATCTGCTTAGAATCGCCTCATTATGAGTCGATAGTGTGACTAAAACGCTCTCATTGTTGGCACACCATCGACTCAAAATGAGGCGATTCTAAGCAGATGATTATCTACCAAAGAAAGTGCTATTATAAGCATATAATGTGCGGGTTTTTGGGAGAACATAACATAAATCTCAACAAGCTTGATGCACCAAAGCTCTTGCGTAAATTTTACCATATTTTCCAACAGACCCAAAGGAGATTCCACCATGTACACATAGTGACCTTCTTGATTGTGCTGGCCTATCGGAGGAAGAATTCATTCAAGCTTTGGAAATATCAGACAATAGAACAGCCATAATCATGAAGCGAAGGCCCCAAGATATCCATGTTAATAACTATAATCCAGTTATTCTCAAGGCACTTCGATCGGATATGGATAATCAATTATCAGCAATATATGGGCATGTATTGCTTATCTAACATCATGCATATGTAAGCCGGAAAGAACAATGTCAAATTTAAAGGCACGGGCGCCGCCGCGTTCGTTGCAGAAATATTTATATTTGTTAAAATCGCCATCAACAGAAGGAACACCAAAATATATGCAGTTCCGCTCATATGCCAAACATAATCAGCGCGTAAACAGTATGTTGTCGTCAATACGTACGATGGAGTACGTAAACAAGAGCCTGCTCGTGTTACAGAAGTTGTGCTTCTGTTTAAATAACACAGCACAATTCTATTGGTTAATCACACACAAATTATATAAACGCTCTTTATTATTTCCATATCAGGAAAACAGTAACAATTAGCGCTCTTTATGTTTACCATATCCAGATCTAAACAAAAGCCAGGTAACGTGATGTTTTTTGCTTTTGTTTACATAACAAAGGAGGGAATTGATAATAACATACTGTTTATGCCATATTTATTATTGGCATAAGAACAAAGTCAGTCTATATCTTACTATTCCTTCTGTTTATGGCGGTTTTTGACGGAGGTGAATATTTTAACAGCATACCCACCGCCAACGCCGCCCGTATCTTTAATGAAAAATGCTTGCAAAGATAGAAATCAGGAAATCCAATAAAAATTACAAACATATTGCATAGGTCATGATTAAAGGTAGAGCAGTTTATGAGCATGAACGCATTGTCAGAGTCATAACTTCCTCTCAGAATATCAAATACATCTGTCATTTTCATTCCTACTATAAACCAAACAACAGGATAAAAGGTTTTGAAACCAAAACAGCTCCTTGGTGATTTGGATGATGACGATACTAACATATTCAACCCAGGTAACATCGATAAATATTGTGCAAGACCGTCAATAGCCGAGGATAGGTGTCTGGCTCATTTTTGTTCACATTATACAATAATGGGAGCGAAGTCAGTTGAAAATGAAGTAGAAACTGATGGGCAATGTGATGAGGATGATACGACTGCAGAGGTTTTGTCTGTGTTAGATTCAGAAGATAATCGTGGCACAATGAAAAAGAAATGTATGGATATGCCATGGAGGAAGATCTAGAATTACAATCCTATCACATACATAAATTCATAGAACTAAAGACTTTTCGACACCTTTGATCCCGACGATACCACATATCACCCACGGGGTGTCATAGTTAATGACAGTGCTTCTACTGTAGTATCTTCCTGCTCCATGGATCAAATTAATTTTAGAATGAGGTAATGATCCTCAAACGACACATCCTGCTCCAAGACAATCAATACCATTCTCACTAACTCCAACAGTACATATTTATGATTATGAATTGTATGCAATGACTCAATATCTGAATTATAAACAACGCATTCTGTTCAACTGTTTACAAATGGGCTGTCGGTAACAAGCTCCTATTATCAACACCAAATATGTGTTGTATATTCCTTAGTGGTGGCGGCGGTTTTTTTGAAAACAACTGACCAATACAACAGTCATCAAAGTTTTCTGTTGAGTGGAATCAGATCTCGATAACCATGTTGTAATAATGACGGCATCAGCAGGAAAAGCAGCCACAGATATTAATGGCTCAACAGTGTATAGTGTATTTGGGCTACGGATAAAGGAGAAATACGAGGAAGAGTTTAGCTATAAGAATATGTCAACAGAGAAGCTACCGCGATCGAGGGCGCAGCTTGTTAACCCTTTACCCAACAGAACGGCCATGTGCCAATGCATTCTCTTATATATGCGAGTCGACCATAGGTCGCCTCGCATATATAAGAGAATGCATTGGCTTAACACATTAAAAATTATAAAATTGTTAAAGAATGTAAGAAAAAATGGTAAAAAGTGTTAAAAAAAAGTTTTTTTTTTAGGCCAATGCATTCTCTTATATATGCGAGGCGACCTATGGTCGACTCGCATATATAAGAGAATGCATTGGCACAGGGTATAACTGTAACTATCACAATGTGGTCAAGGAGCCGGTTCCAATGATATCCATATTTGTATGGTTTTATTGAGACAGACCGAAGATAATTTAGACTGTTGAAGCTTTATTTGGCCGGTTTTGGCCGGTTTTGGCCGGTTTGTTGGGTAAAGGGTTAATGCAAAATTAGGGAAATTGGGAAGCACCACCTTGCTTATATATAATTTTGATTTAACCTTCAGTGACTTAGTTGAATGCCAATCAGAGCATTTTGGGGTTATTTCAGTTCTTGCTGTTGGACATCTCATGCAGCGAAATCCTGTTCGAGGCTTTGCTGTTTTGAAGAGACCAACCCCACCATACTCACGAGCCGCATGTGGATCACTCTGGAGCCATATTTTGTACATGAACTTACATAAACAGTCAGAGAGAGTAGTCATTCAGTATTCGCTTCTCTCTTATCCGGTTTTCGAGTTGGCTCAGTAACTGAATCTGACATCAAAGCTCTGTGTGAACCAGAATACCGCAAATGATGATTTTAAATAACATATTCTTCTATTCTGCTCAAGGACAGATTTGTTCACTGGCAGAGCTATTGTTAAAATAGCTGCTAAGAATAAAGACCACATTTGAGGTTTGCCATCAGAACTTGTACTCTGCATCGGTGCAAACGTTGTGGTTACTAAGAATATTGACACTTCTGACCAGCTCATTAATGGATCAATTGGCATTGTCAGACATCTTGACTTGAGTCTGGACAAGCCTTAGAGGAACGGTCTATGTCAAGCTCTCAGAAAAATGATATTGAAGCTCGAAAGAGGTCTCCCCAGGGATTTCAAGACTGTGTCCCCAAAAGCTACCACTATTAGATTTATGCGTCATCAACAATGCCATGTTCCTGTTAAAAGAACAATGTTGCCTCTAATATTAGCCTTCAGTCTAACAGTGCATAAGGTTATAGGGTGTACTTACACCCATATGGTTGGAGACTGACTAATGGTCAAAATCCAAATTCAACTCAATGTGTCGCTTCTCAACACATAATCGCGCAAATACGCACATAATCGAAATATAAAGTGAAATGGGAACATAACGTGATTACTTGATTCTGAAATAAGCATATAATGAAGTCTTATCCATTATTTCGTTTGAAGGCGCGGGCCACAGTAAAAACACATTTTAAAGAGCGTACACCTGATAAGTCGTGAGTTGGTTATTTGTGTCATTCTCCGCACAGACAATGCTTAGAATCGCCTCATTGTGTGTCAATGATGTGACCAAAACGCTCTCATTCTCAGCACATTATCAACTCAATATCTGCCTAAATCGTTCTATTAGAAGCAGATAATATTCGGATTTTCTGGAGAACATGCTGGGAATTACCTACACTATACTCAGCTGAGCAACTAACATAGTGATGCTCTCAAAGAAATGGAAAGACTGCGATCATACTTGGATAGCACTGCATACATAAACCAAAAATAAATGGACTGGGAATTGTTGTCAGACAGAACATTCATTGTCATGTTGTAGAATGAACAAAACATTGACCTGTTGGTTGTTGATCTTCCCCAGTTGCCTGCTGTAGTGGTAGATGTTTATCGGCATCGAAGAATGTCCCAAGGTGTGTTCTTCAAAGAACTCCAAATGGCAATAATTCAGGATTCTTTCAAAGAGTAATCGTGTTTATTTACTAGGTGATTTCAATAATTTCAATTATAGATAAAATGACATGACTGGGATTCCATCAGCTCATATACTGATATACTCACCATCAAGGTGGAACTCTATTTATTATGTTCACGAACTTCCCTGTTCAGTTTGAAACCTAACCCCAGTAACATATTCAGATCATTTTGTTACTTGGGTCTCATTCAAAGACTAATTTGTTTTCAGCTCAACTCATATCTTCTTTATCGTCACATAATGGGATGCTTAATGTTTTCAATTACATTTTGTTAAAATGGTTTCACGAGAATGTGCTCCCGTGACAATTGTGAACCTCATAGTTAAAATGGTTGTCTTTTGTCTCTGGTCGATATTGTCACTATCACAATGTTGAATTGTCTGAAACCTTTGCAGATTTATAAAAGGAATGAAGATTTCAGCCTGCTTTCCCCAAAATCCGCAGATAATCTTAGATAATCTGCTTAGATTCTCCTCATTTTGAGTCGAAAACATGTGCTGAAAAGGTGAGCGTTTTACTCGCTTTTTGACTCACAATCAGGCTATTCTAAGCAGATTTTGTGCGGACAATGACACAGATATGCCACGGTCTTTTAATGTGTGTTTTCACTTTGGCCCGCACCATAAAACGAAACTAAGGATATGAGTCCATCAACTTCTTATTTCAGAACCAAATAATAACAATATGTACATATTTCACATTATAGGTCGATTATGTGCGTATTTTTACGAGGATGTGTTGGAAGATTTACAGTATAAATGACCTTCAAACATTAAGTCTTATAATCTGCTGCAGTCTAGATTTTATTCCATTTTGTGATCAATAATGCTGATATAGGCTTTGACGAATATAGACTAGTCCAGTATTGCTCACTAATTGAAATTAACGTTGGTTTATATTCCAAAAGTCTTTCTTTAATAGTGGAAAAGGTCTCATGCAGATACTAATTTGTTTTCAGCTCAACTCCTTTTCTTTATCGTCACATAATGGGATGCTTAATGTTGTTCATCAATTACATTATGTTAAAATGGTTTCACGAGAATGTGCTCGTGACAAATGTGAACCTCATAGTTAAAAGGATTGTCGTTTGTCTCTGGTCGATATTGTCACTATCACAATGTTAGTCTGAAACCTGTGCAGATTTATAATGGTAATGAAGATTTCAGCCTGTTCTCCAGAAATTCGCACAGTATCTGCTTATAATTGAAAGTGTTTAGGCAGATAATCTACCTGATTTGAGTCGGATAATGAGAGCGTTTTAGTCCCAATATCGACTCATAATCAGGCGACTCTAAGCAGATTATGTGCGGACAATGACACAAATAAGCCAACTCCCGACTTTTCAGGTGTACGGTCTGTATCATATGTTTTTACTGTGTCATGCGCGCCTTAAAACGAAATAACGGGTATGAGTCCATCAACTGCTTATTTCAGAATCAAATAATATTAATATTCACATTATAGGTCGATTATGTGCGCATTTCCGCGAGGATGTATTGAAGATTTACATTACAAATGACCCGCAAAATGAAGTGTTATAATATGCTGCGATCTATATTTCATTCCATGTTTGTGCTCAATAATGCTGATCGACTTTGACGAATTGTTGTAACCTTATAAACTAGTCGAATATTGCTCACTAATTTAAATTAACGTTGGTTTATATTTCCAACAGTCTTTAGTAGTGGAAAAGGTCTCATTCAAAGACTAATTTGTTTCAGCTTAAATCCTCTTCGTATCATCACCTAATGGGATGCTCAATGTTGTTTTCAATTGTGTTCTGTTAAAGCGATTTCTTGAAAATGTGCTCTCGTGACAATTGTGAACCTCATAGTTAAAAGGATTGTCTTTTGGCTCTGGCCGATATTGTCACTATCACAATGTTAGTCTGAAACCTGAGCATATTTATAATGGGGAATGAAGATTTCAGCCTGTTCTCCAGACAATCCCGACATTATCTGCTTATAATATAACCTGTTTAGGTAGATAATTTGCCTAATTGTGAGTCGATAATGTGCTGAAAATGAGAGCATTTTAGTCACGTAACGACTCATAAACAGGCAATTCTAAGCAGATTATGTGCGGATAATGACACAAACAAGCCAACTCACGACTTCTCAGGTTTACGTTCTTTATCACGTGTTTTCACTGTGGCCCGCGCCATAAAACGAAATAACGGGTATGTATCCATCAATTGCTTATTTCAGAATCAAATAACAATCTGTACTTATTTCACATTATAGGTCGATTATGTGCGTATTTGCGCGAGGATGTGTTGAAGATTTACAGTACAAATAACCTGCAAAAATAAAGTCTTATAATCTGCTGCGACCTAGATTTAATTCAATGTTTGTGATCAATATGCTGACGAAATGTTGCAACCTTATAGACAAGTCTAATATTATTGTTCATTAATTGAAATTATCATTGGTTTCTTTATCAAAAAGTATTTAATAGTGGAACAGGTCCCATTCAAATACTAATTTGTTTTCAGCTCAACTCCTCTTCTCTGCATCATCACATAATGGGACACTCAATTTTGTTTTCAATTACGTTCTGTTAAAGTGGTTTCACGAAAATAATGTGCTCTCGTGACAATTGTGCATCTCGAAGTTAAACGGATTGCCTTTTTGTTCTAGTCGATAGTCACTATCACAGTGTTAAAGATACGGGCGGCGTTGGCGGTGGGTATATGCTTTTAAAATATTCACCTCCGTCCAAAACCGCCATAAACAGGAAGAATAGTAATATATGGACATACTTTGTTCATATAGCAATCAGAAATATGGTATAAACAGTATTGTAACTATTCGCAAGATGGAATGCTATTTATAGGAGAGGATCTCGGGATCGGTATTCACGATCCACCAATCACAAATCACTAGCATCATCGACATTCTTATTTAATGTACACTCTCTGTTATTCCTGTCATCTTGTTTAAACATGTGTGCGTATGTTGTCGGGAGTATTTATTGTATGTTTCCCCATTAAATAGTTGGAAATTTCCGCAAAGTATATATCGTAGACCGACAGTAAAGATATCATTCTGTTATTCAAATATGACATCTTCACTGTTCTTACTTCCGGTAATATCAGCTGAACTGTAGCTTGCCGAATGACGTCATGACGTCAACACCTGAAAGTGGTCACTACATATATACTGATCGGTTCCGTTTATTAGCATCATATGTGCAATTTCCATTGAAAAATGCCGTTAATTAAAAATGGCAATGTCACAAGTGATGGGGACCACCCCACCCCTGGCAGCCGGCATAAAATGGGGGTGGCATCTGGAATACTCCATAACAGTGGGTGGCATCAGGAATACTATTTATACCAATTTAACCCATTGTTGTCAAACTTTTATAGCTAAAACAACACATTGGTAGTATCAAATGTGTAACTCATTCTATATATGACCATATATACTCATATTATGCCCATAAATCTTCAAGAAATCTGTTGAATTTGATATGTCGTCCACTCCTCGTTGATCTGCTTGGTATGACTGGTATATGTAAATTTACTTCTTCGTCTGAGTCAATCTCGCCTGCAAAAATGAACACTGAGATAAGAAAAACATCCATGTGTAAACTTAATACCAAAAGCACATGGATGCCAATCAACCTAACTGCAAGCTGATATATTATCTTGAAGCAGTCTGATCGCAACATTATACTGCCGAGGTCGTATCTACATGTATATGGTACACACCATATATACGTCTACTATATATATGGTATATCCCATCTATAAGTATACTTTAACATCAAGTCATAAACATGTATATGTCATTATCTATATCTATATTTGCGAATGTCTGTCTGTCTGTCTGTCTGTGTTCTATAGACATTCACAGGGGGCCATCTAGATGATGCCAAAGGGGTCTACTAGGAGTAGCTTTTTACGAGAAAGATAATGGTCGGGGTTAGAATTTTCTAAAGTGACGCCGTTGTTGTCAGGGGCAGAAAAGGGGGAGGGGCAGAAAAATATTTGTCGCCGATTGCCACCGAACTTATATATAATCATCCCCATAATATGAGGAATCTAATGGCGTGGTTTAAATATGGCAAAAGTCGCGCCGTTCGCGTCAGGGGTGCCCGGAATGGGGGGGGAGGGGCAGATTTTTTTTCTGTCGCCGATTGCCACGAAGCTTACATATAATCATCCCCATGATATGAAGAATCCAACGGTGTGGTTTAAATATGTCAAAAGTGGCGTCGTTTGAGTCAGGGATAAACGGAAGGGGAGAGGGGCACCAAAATTGATAAAACTAATTTTAGCGCCGATTTCCACCAAATTGATATATATTCTTCTTCATGATACAAGGAATCTAATTGTGCGATTTAACAACGCCAAATTGTTGCTTTTGGATGGGAGATTGGGAGGGGGTGGGCATTAAATTTGATAATAAGTCGCCGATTGCCACCACACTTATACAAAATCATCCCCATGGTATGAGGAGTCTAATGGTGTGGCTTTTATCTGTCAAATGTGGCCTCATTCGAGTCAAGGTTGCATTGAAAGGGACAGGGGCACCAAAATTGATGCACAATGTTTTTAGCGCCAATTTCCACCAAATTGATACACGTTCTTATCCATGATACGAGAAATCTAATCGTGATTTAAAGACGTCATAGTGGTGCTGTTTGTGTGAGAGATGGAGATGGGAGGGATTGGCACCAAATTTGATAAAAAAAAGTTGTTTAGTCGCAGATTATCACCTATCATCTCCATGATATCAGGAGTGTAATCGTGTGGTTTAAGGATGACACAAGTTGGGCCATTCGAGTCAGTGGTGTATAGAGATGAGAGGGAAACAAAACATTATATCTATATGTTTAGTGCCGATTTCCACCAGATTGATATTCTTCTCCGTGATACGAGGAATCTTAGCGTGTGGTTTAGATACACCAAATTGGTGCCCTATGGGTGAGAGATATGGGGACCTTAAATTTCATATATATGCATCTATAATCTCTAATGAGTCTTAGTATGTGCAGCTTGAGTCCGAAATAGGGACGGGAGAGTCACCAAAACTGATACAAAATATTTTTAGTACCAATTACCATCAAATTCAGACACGTTCTTCTCAAATGATACAAGAAATAAAATCGTGCTGTCTGTCTGTCTTTTTGTTTGTCTGTGTGCGTTCTATATATAACTTCACGCGGTACAATCGAGATGGCACCAAGGCGTTCTAAGAGGGGTAACTTTTTACAAGGAAGATAATGGTGCGGGTTAAAATTTTCTAAAATGACGCTGTTGGTGGGAGGGGAAATTTAAAAAATATGGTGAAATAGTTTTGTCGCTGATTTTTACCAAACGAATACATAATCACCTTCGCAATATGGCGTTGTTCGAGTCAGGGTTGCATCAACAATTGATTTAATAAACCAAATTCCACCAAATTCATACACGTTTTTGTCTAATGATATACCATGAATTAAATCACAGTTGGTGTCGTTTGCGTCACGGATGGCGAGCGGATATGCACTATCATTGATAAGATTGCTATTCGCCGATATCCACATATAAGTTATATACAGTCACCAGGCCATCTCCATATCATTTTAAGTAGTTGGGCGTTCACATTTCACAATCCCGACATATGGTGACCCAAATAAGTCACTTGATCAATTATATCTTCTTAACAGTCATATTTATATGGGAATGGCAATCAAGGCATTCACACAATAAGCTAGCAAAAGAGATAGCTAGAAGAAGCATTAAACGTATATTTATCATTCTATTGAAGAGATACATATATTCGTGCAAACTGAGAGACCTCGAACCGTCAGAGGATTGCATATATATAATAAAAAAATTTAGTCTGTTCCATTCAATACAGTTTCCACAAAAAGTTACAATTTGTCAAGAGATATGGAAGGCCTGTTCAAAAATAGTGGTCACAGTGTACAGTCAAATATAGTTTCTTCTGATATACAAGAAAATGCAGTTAGTAGCACAAGACTTTTCAGGATCCTACCAATACTGACATCTGACAAGGGTTTTAGTACAGACTCATCGACTGACATAAAGAACTCAAAATCTCGCTCTGTACCTGGCACATGTAGCTGATATATGTGCGTAGCAACATTTCGTTTAAACTAAGAATATTTAGCCAATATATAGCACCATGAACAGAGGAGCACCTGGAAATTTCTTTGAAACATCTGTATCTTCATGGAGATATGATAGCCAGGTGTCCTCGAGATCTTAGTCCAACCCACTAGATTGATTGATACATCTCAATATGTAAAACCCAATTATCATCTTTTATCGAACTAATGTGTTTATGATGTTCATGTATCATATTATAACGTCTAATGTATACGCAGTTGTAAATAAATAAATACTTCATTATTGGTGGAACGGATTAATCGCGATAAACAGAATGACAATTGACCAGGTGAGCCACTACTTATATTCCATGAATAATAATCATGTTTTGTGATGCTATTTGAATATACAATTTATGAGAAAACGTATAATACTTTAAGCAAGAGCATTCTCTATTCCCAACAAATATCCACAGCATACATTAACCTGGGCAACGCCGGGTAACCCTGCTAGTTATCATATATACACAGGCATAATTATCCATGTATATTATCCATATTATGTCACAATTTTGAATTTGACTCAGTCGAAATACAATATTGGAATACACATTCAATACAATAGAATAATTTTCAAATAAAACTTTGGTTTTGACTACTAGAATTACAGAACACATCGGACGTGAACAAAGGCAAATTTACGTAACATTATTAAAATAAAGTATTCAACAGGTGCAAATTTGATGGGTCACAAGAGTATACCACAAAATATAGTTAAGTGTAATGCCTGATTTATCCGGCTCATTAGCTTGATGTCCTTCTGCACACACTGTCCTCATGATTATCCAAGGAGTTGGGACCAGAACACTGAAATAATTCACTGTTCTGTTAAACCGTTCATATGATTCGTACAATCTATTACAGACACATTCCTAATCAAAATAACGAAAACGCATTTTAGATTGTGCCATATAATTATAACACTGTATTGCTTTAACATGAATGTTTTTACAGGTGTAAGCATTGTTTGTAATCGACTTCAGAGAGCTTTTTATGCTAAATACTTTTTTCCGAGCAGAATTAATTTCAATTTCAACCTATAGCTATATGCTTCAGAGGTGATCTGATTCTGGCATGTCATTTATGAAGTTGCTTGTGCTTTTAACAACATACCAGCTCAAACATAATGACATATTTGATATATCAGTAGCTTACTGTAGAGGAGTGTGGAGAACTTGATGTTGTTTGCAGAATCTCTTGATACATCACAGGGTTGGATTCAGGAGTCTGATAGTTGTTATAGTAGTTGATGGGCAACGTTCCCGGTTTGTCTTTCGTGAAGGTGTTCCGAACCGTATTTTGGCGAACTTTCTGACCATGGTCCATTCTCCACTGTCGCATCAATTTCTTTTCCTCCGCTGTCAAATGCACAGAATCCGGAACTTCAATTTTCTCCAGTTTGATGGCCATCTGCCCGTCGGGTGTAGTGTAATAGGTTTTCCTACCAGTGAAATACCGGAAGTCTGCTTCGGTCATTGTTTTCATACTTTCGTGTAGAAGTCTTCCAAATTGTTGACTGACTTCTAGAACATCTGGCACGTCGGTTTTCATCCGCAGTGTCGAAAAAAGATGTTCGCACACTAACGTGAGTAATGCTGATAATTCGGTGGAATATTCTCTTGATGTTGAAATGACTATTTTTGCAGCTGCTTCAGATAGTCCAATATAATCTGAACGCTGTTCACGGTTTTTGTTGCCGGTGTTCCTTCCGGACCCTGTGTTACATTTTGTTATCCTGTCGCAGAATTATAATCATAACCCATCCCATCCAAAACATCAATGATACATTCTAAGTTGGCTTTAGCATCAGAAATGTGCATTGTGGCTTATTAGATCCTGGCAGTCGTACACCAAAAGAATAGTCCAGGAGATACAGAGCTTTTAAATAGAGAACAAGTCCTTCAGTATTCAAGGTCACAATTTGTACTTGTCCTACTGCTGCATCACTGATGATATGAGAATTTCGATACGTGAATAAGATGGCAGATGGCTGAACGAAGGAGGTGTTTATCCCATCTGATGCTTTCTTCTCCCCAGTGCCACACACAAGTGAGTCTATAAGTCCTCCATTCTCACCTGAAGCTACTAGAAATATGTTTTTGTCATTGCAACACAGTGAGGTGCAAAAGAAGGAATGACAGCGGCGTTGAAACGCTCAAGGACATCAAGATGATTTTATATCCATGTCTGACCACCACACATGTGCAAATATCATGACTATTTACATCAGAACATAACAGCAATGTTTTGGAGGAACATGAAGGATCCTGATACATCACCCCTGCGACCAAGCCTTCCACTGCTACATTATACTCCCTAAAACTCTTTTGATGACCGTCCATTTCTGGTATCGGTACCATATTTCCAGATTTCTCAATGGCTGTTTGTAGCCCTTCGTGGACGTCACGTTTCCTCTGCGAAGAAGTGGTTGTGATGCCAAGAGTTTTAAAACAACTCTTTAGTTGTGCCACGGTCATTGTTTTTGGATGTATGATATTCTGGTCTGAGTAGTCAATGACAAAGACACGATTGAGTTTAAGTTCGCTGACCAACACTAAACCATCCAATACCACGGATACACTGCATGGCTGAGCAGACGATGCCACTAATGTCAGATCAGCTGGGTAATGCATCTTGACATGAACGAGTTTTCCATTAGCATCCAGAATGTTTTTGGGTTTTTTTCAAGAGCTGACACTGCAATAGGTTGTTATAAAATACCGGGGCGATTGCTCTCCCACAATCTGTATCTCTCGGGAATAATAATTTGACTGATGACATCGATCTTGTCTAGAATATATACCTTACGTTAGACTGACTGATTCTAACACATGAAACAACATCCATTCGGTCCTTATTGCGAACATCATCAAGTTGTATCAGTTTCTTCAAATCATCAATTTGCATCCGACAAGTTCGCATCATTGACAAGTATATCCTTGATTCTTTGCACACCAGTCACCAATTACCGAATGACCCTTTAAGTATGTTGGCAGTGTGCACTGCTTCAGGAATTGGAACAATGTCAGTCTTCCTTTGCTGTATTTTCTCGAGTGCTTTCTTGTTCTATTCTTCACAATCAGTGGACACAATTAGAACACTGATTATGTTTGGCATATGAGCTGAACTGTATATATTTTGGTGTTCCTTCTGTTGATGGCGATTTGAACAAATATAAATATTTCTGCAACGAACGCCGCTCGTGCCTTTAATATTTCGCTCATTAAAATAAACCTAGTGTGTTTTCACGAAAACAAGTTTTTTTACAAGAATAAAAGAACTTAAACAAATATTTTAATGCAATATTTGGCAAGATTAAATATCACAATATTAATCGTGTACGTAATTTTTTTTAGCTCAATTTTGCGCTGAATATCACTGTATTGGGTGCGTCAAATGTTCTGTTTTGTGCTATAATCGCGCCTTTTTCTAAAATAAGGGCCCGCTTCAATATACCACTTGTTCTTAATGGTACTGTAAATTGAAACTTGTGCGTGTCATGGTATCTCAAACACCAGTCGTCACAGCTCACATGTAGATTTGCCATGTAAAACGAAGATTGATTCGTGAGCACTACATATATTCCTTCTCATTAGTTTCATTATACTTGATTCGGCGACTATAAATCCCCATGTTCCCATTAAGAGTATTCCGGGCACAATCTACGCGATCTTCCGCTATATATACCGTCACGTTCCATCACTGGCATTTGCACTTTTCTTCCTAATCTATTCATGGTATGTCGAATGTACAGTGTCCCCGAAGGCACCGGGATGTTGTGTAAATATACACCTTTTTGCGCCCGCGAGACGTCAACAGTCACATTATAAAACCCAGTGTTATTTTCGTGAATCTTCGCGAAAACATTCACAACCAATCAGATTCCGACAACGGAATCAGCAGCGTATAAATTCACGAAAACGCTCAGTAGCGCTCAGACGAATCGATAACTATAAATTGTCAGCGCCGATATCAACAGACTAGAAGCACGTGTTTCCAGATTCTGCGGGAATTTCCGTTATTGACTTATTAGCTTTAACTTCTTCGGCATTTCGCCAGTCGATTTCATTTATGTCTCATAGATTCTCCAACGGAAGCTGTAGAAGATGTTACACAGTGAGTTGCAGCAACAGGGACAAAAATAAACTCCCGGATAGCTATAGAGTTGCCGTTATGGGTGCTGCCGGAGTTGGTAAGAGTTGCATTATTTCTCAGTTCCTGTACGAGAAGTTTATATCACAATACAAAATGACCGTTGAGGACTTTCATAGAAAGAAATGTTGCACCAGCGGCAAAGAGTTTTTCCTGGACATCATCGATTGTGCTGGGGGATATGATTTCCCTGCAATGAAGCGACTCGCAATGAGTGTCAGCGATGCATTTGTTCTGGTGTATTCTATTAATGAAGAGTCGTCATTCTGTGAAGTGAAGAAATTAAGGGAAGAGATAATCGAAGAAAAGGGTGGAGTGGTTCCTCCGATTGTCATCGTTGCCAACAAATGTGACTTGAATGGGGGAAGTGACTGCACAACAAACAAGGAAACAACGGAAGCGATCGTTCGGGTGGACTGGGAAAATCCGTTCATCGAAGCATCGGCGAAAACAAACGAGAACATTTCCGGTATATTCCGTGAATTAATGCACCAGTTGCATCTGGAAATAGACTTCGAGCGGGAGGAGGAACGGACCCGAACTCACTCGTTGTCTTCACATTTTAAGCTGGGGAAGAAAGTTTCATCGAAGAAAGACAATCCCTCGTCACCAACGCTGAGTGAAGAGTTAAGTGAAAAAAGGACAATCGGGCATGACTGTAATAGTTGCTGACTGTTCGATCTGGGTACACGCAATTGCGTGTGTATTTCCTGGAGGTTGCAAGTATGTATTTATATGCATATGTTGGTTGTCATTGGTGATACGTTTAGATGTAATATTTCAAAAATATGCCTTCTTTTGTTTTTATTAACTTGAAACTGTTCTACATATATTCTCATGCTGTCTCATCTTAAAGCCACGGGCGGCGTTCGTTGCATAAATATTCATATTTGTTCAAATCGCCATCAACAGAAGAAATATTAAAATATATATAGTTTTGTTCATATGCCAAACATAATCAGGGCGTAAATAGTATATTGTCGTCAAGACGTACGATGGGGTACGTAAACAAGAAACTGCTCGTGTTGCAGAAGTTTTGCTTCTGTTTACATAACACAGCGCAATTCTATTGGTCAATCACACACAAATGATATAATGCTCTTTATTATTTCCATATCAGGAAAACAGTAACGTTTTTTTGCTTTTGTTTATTTTACAAAGGAAAAACATTTGACAATAACATACTGTTTATGTCATATTTCTGATTGGCTTAAGAACAAGGTATGTCTCTATATTTTACTATTCTTTCTGTTTATGACGGTTTTTGACGGCGCTGAATATTTTAACAGCATACCCACCGCCAACGCCGCCCGTATCTTTAACACTCCAAAATTATCTAAATGTAACAAACTATTCACATCGTACTAATGGAATGTACATGTACCATGTGTGCTATGGATATTACTGATTGAGCCACGCTCATTGGTTATCAAAAATATACATATTTGTTGTATAACCACAGTTTCTTTTGTCCGATATGTCTACAATAAATTTAAATATACAACCTGGTCCCGTTATTGCAGTTACCTTAACCCTTTACCCAACAGAACGGCCCTGTGCCAATGCATTCTATTATATATGGTCGACTCGCATATATAAGAGAATGCATTGGCTTAACACATTAAAAATTATAAAATTGTTAAAGAATGTAAGAATAAATGGTAAAAAGTGTTAAAAAAAAGATGTTTTTAGGCCAATGCATTCTCTTATATATGCGAGGCGACATATGGTCGACTCGCATATATAAGAGAATGCATTGGCACAGGGCATAACTGTAACTATCACAATGTGGTCAAGGAAACGGTTCCAATGATATCCATATTTGTATGGTTCTATTGAGACAGACCGAAGATATTTTAGGCTGTTGAAGCTTTATTTGGCCGGTTTTGGCCGGTTTGTTGGGTAAAGGGTTAAGGGGGACTGTACACTAAATCCGGCCATTTATGGGACGATCTCCTTTTATACTCAACACAACGTATGCAACAAATGAATCAATTAGAGTCAAGTCTTGGTGCAAAATACACTCGTGTGTTCTATGAACAATGCAAACAACATTGTAATTATAATGAAAATGAATTTATGACTGGAGTCATGGCTCAAATTCATTCATTTGTTGCATATATTATGTTGAGTATAAAAGGAGATGGTCCCATGGATTTTCGAATTTAGTGTACAGTACCCCTTTATCTCATGATTGGAAAGACTTACTAAAGTCATAGAATGTGGCAAAATTGCATGGAACTATAAAGAGCGTCCATTGTTAGCCTATTCCTGACATGGTAAAATTGAAGAGCTCTTATCTCATCCATGTGCGTAAACAGCTGGGAAATTGCTATGACTTAATGCCTTTGAAAATGTATATAAAGTGTGTACATCTATATTTCGTCCATTTATCGATCTCTGTCAACCCCTCCTTTCAAATCATATAATTATTTGATAATGACTCAATGACGAGTAGTTACATTAGAACGTGTTCAGATAATGAGTTCAACAAAGGGGCCGTTTCGTTGAACTTATTATCTGAACAGTTCCCACCAGTGAATTGGAATCCTTCTGCACTTGTATAATAGTTATCTCATCTGCTATAATTCCTGAACATCCCTCAGATAAATGATTACCCATTCCATTGTATGCTTTTGTAGCGGAATGGGAGAGTCCATTTATTAAAGAAATGGTTAATCTAATTGATGCTCGTTTTTTGTTTTTGCATTCAACATCCTGGTCAATGTTATAATTCATTAGTCGGCATTCAATTTTTGTTTCATCTGTTGTTACATGGCTCACAAGTAATGTATGTGTTTTGTTATGGTGTATTACTGACATATCTACACAGGTATGCCTTTTTATTGTGAACAACTGAATGACTCATTGTTCATATTTGGTCGGAAATATCCCAGGGTGGGGAACTTTGGTTCTTAAATTTTATTGAAAGGTGAACAATATATAACACTTGTTGTGAAGGTCTCATATACACTGAATTTTCGTTGGAAAATTATACTATAAGAAAAAGAAAAACGAAACACCACTTCATTTCGAAACGTAAATGTCCAGCGTTCCATTTTATTTCAAATATGAAATTCATAACTATCTGGAAATATTGTCTAGCATACTGTATAGGATATGCGACACCATGCATATAAAACGTCATCATTGTGTACCACTGCCGTGAAGGCCATGTCCACTCTTCGTGGAGTCGGTCGTAATTTTAGCAGCTCTCTTGTTAGAACCTGGTTGGCAGATCAACACTTTGCTTGCGATAAAAACACCCCTGGTCAAGCGGTCATGCTAATTTGCTATGATGTTGGTGGGTCCTGATATACTGCTATGATGCTGGTATAATAAACTGATGCTGTTGTGTAATAGTACCGTTATTTTATCAAAAGGTGTCATTTCGTGGCGTTTTGCTAATCTGAATGAATCGAGGAAAAGCCATTATGTGCATAAAACACTCAAAAACATAATAATGGGTGTCTTGGTTGTCGCAAACCGATCATAATCTATAATGGCTATTCCTGTCCTTTTGCAAGCACCAATGCAGCTATTGTTGAAATATTTTGTTCTTTAATGTTGTATACCGCCACTTACTATTCTTTGATTCGTCCAGTTTAGTAAAACACCACGAAAATGACTTATGGAAATAATAACGGTACTTTTTCTAAACAGCATCAGTTTTCCCTACCCGCATCATATAGCAATTCAGCGGGACCCACCATCATAACACATTGGCAGGACCACTTAACCCGTTCTATACTAATTACTCATTGACGATTAGTTCCCATCAATGAATATGAATCCTTCTACCTGTTTATTACCTTTTCGTCCTACTGTCGGCTGCTTTTTAAACATGAACACCCCTCAATACGAATAACATATAATTCCAATGTACAGTTGTATAACTGAATGGGAGAATACATTCGGTATAGAAAGGGTTAACAGTGGAGAATAACAGTTGAAAAGAAGCGCGAATGAAAGCTCTTTTAACAGATACACATTACCACGACGTGTCGCAAATCAACACCACAACTCATTGGTGAAACGCTATGCGTCATTCACGATTGCTGGCGGTGACTCATCTCGAGATATCGGACAAATTAGTGTAAACAGGCATAGGACTGACGTAAGAATTTCTCAACAATATTTACGGCACTGGAGAGAAACCCTGAAGTGCATGATTAAATTATTTTAAATGAACCTTATTCGCATTTCAAATGGCGCAGTAATATATTTCTCTGCGTTTTAAATTCGCACACCCTTATAACTATATTTCCGTACACAATCTTGTATCCGACAGTATTCAGTTACAGTTAATTAATCGCTTCTGAAGGAAGATTTGAAGACCACAACGATAAAAATGCACAGCGCACAGAAGAAAACTGTTAATTAATTAGTTGTGAAGATCTATAGGTAACTCTACTACAGTTGGTCCATTAATAATTATGTGATGTCAATAGTTACGCATGAAATCTAACCAAGTAAAGTGACACCAACGACCATCATTGAGCATCAATAGAATAATGATTTCAGAACTTCGTAGTTCACATGTATATAGCCATGTATTAATACACAAACCAAATCTCATTATTTTCCGTTGTTCGCCAAACTCTTTGAGTCGTACTATATGTGTCGCTCAGTTTTAAATTCGCGCATCAATGGGTGCGCAAAAAATAGTACCACGCGAATTCAAATACGAGTAAGATATGCAAGCACGTTGAGAATGATGTTACGTTTTCACTTGCCTCGATCGAACTCTTTCTATACTAAATGGCTTATCCCAGTCAGTTAATAATTGTACATCGGAATGGTCTATTATTGATTTGCAGGGATGCTAAGGGGCATGGTAAAAGCAGGCGACAGATAATAAAAGTGCATGTTAAAGGATCCCTATTTATTGAGGATTTCCTATTTGATAACTACTTATCAGTGATGATTTAGTATATATAGAGTTATATTGAAAAAACTTCCAGCTTCATCCGACACGCAGTACCAGACTATAATATTCCATTATATTAATAAGATTGTAACCCCTTTAAATACTTGTAAAATTTAACAACAAGTCTATACAGGTGTTTATATCTTAGTTATATATTATCAATTATGGAGGCTTGTATACGGCACATCATATACTATACTAGAAGGTGACCCGACTTCGTCCGGGGTTTGACCTTGAATTGTCTATTTTGAAGGCCAAGGTCAAGTGGGGTCACGATTTGACCCGTCCAAAACACTGCCCGAACAAAAGTACCCGACAAAAGTACCCGTCGAAATCCATCCGGTTTTACCCGATTTGACCTTGAATTGACCATTTTGAAGGTCAAGGTCAGGTGGGGTCAAACACCAACACCCCAAAAATGGTGGAAATCGGCCCAGCGGATACCGGGAAATCGGCCCAGCGGATACCGAGATACCCTATGCATCAAATTAATTTCGTCCGTAAAAAATCCGCCAGTTTAACCCGAGTTGATTTCCACTGAAGTATATAAACGCGACACACTCATTAATTATCAAGTTTCAACGTAAAGCTAAATTACCATCGGTGCCCGAGATATCGCCAAGACGTCTGAAACAGTCAAATGCATCGGCAGGGTGAGAGTTAACGTAATCTAACTGTATGACCTCTAACGACGTCATAGAAGTTACGCATTGATTTTATCCTGATAAAAGATCGTACCACTTCTCCCTAATAATTGAGGCAGATAACTAAAACGGATACATACATATTATATATCGTTGGAAAGATGAAGCCACACAGATTCTAACCGTGCAAATTATATGACTGGCAATTTATTATTCGCGCTATATCGAATCGATTTGTGAGCACCGAACTGAAATATATTAGCGCAAAACGGCGTAAAAATAGATTTGACCTCCGCACGTGAAAAGTTGACCTCGCACGGACAAATAAATATGCCTATGTTCGTCTCCGGCCGAAAATACCCTAAAATACCAAATTTCATCGAAATTGGCTTAGTCGTTTTCGAGTCCATCGATTTCAAACACACACACAAACAAACACATACACAGATCTTTCAAAATATATAATAGACTAGCAGGTTAGCCCGCCACTGGCGGCATTCGTCCCATGGCTTTGTTTCAGAAACATGACATTTTTGAATATGAATTTAATGTTTTTTAAATTTAATATATTTTGTTTCTGAATTGTTTTTTTATTGTTAATTTTTTTTAATTTTAAATTGTTTTAATTAAATTGTAAATTGTTTTAATTAATTTTTTTGTTTCTGGCGGAAAAATTCACCCGTAGAAATCCCCCCTTCCTAGGAACGACAGACAACGCATTCTTTGTTTCGTGAAATCTCTCTACGATAACATTGCATTGAATTTAAAACAAACGCTTCCCGTCGGGAAATCTGTCTGCATAATATTTTGAGTCTGCCGTACCCGTCGTAATGTCATGAAATCTCTCTGCATAATAGATAACATTGCATTGAATCTGTTGTTGGCATTCAGGGCTTCGGGTCGTTGTTGTTGGCATCACGGCTCCCCGAAAACTCTCACATTGCCGAAAACGTGTATTTAGTAATATCGTTGTTGTTGATATTTACGGCTTGGGGGCTATTTTCTTATTTAGCAAGTTTGAGCTCAATCGGTTCGAGTCTATAAAGGACACACTCATATATATGACACTTCCCGTGGGTAGCAAGTTTGAGCTCAATCGGCATTCCCTGGAATTTCCCGTATATTGGCAGATTCCAGTAGCTTTATAACGGTATATCTGGGGAGAAATCTGATGCTATATTCGTGATTATCTGGGATGATTTCGGTATATAAATATATACTGTAAAAACAAAGCGCGCCATCCGTGCTCGCAGGGTTGATCAGAAACAAATGTTTTTTAAATTTAATGTATGTTCCGTATATCTCTCTGCAGATGCAAATAACGTTGAATGGCAAACAGACGCTCTTTATAGAGATGCGTCAAAAACAAACGCTCATTAAATAATCACTTGATTAACCCACGCCGTGCCTTTGCGGTGATTTGAGATTGGAGAACGGGTGCTCTGAGCTTATCTAAACCGCGACCACGGTCGTGTCGGTGCGATTTGACACTTACATAGGAAGTTTGAGATCAATCTGTACACGCGTTTTGGATTCTATGAAGTACACACACACACACACACACACATATATACGAAGTCTCAAAATATATAGTATAGACTAGAAGGTGACCCGACTTCGTCCGGGGTTTGACCTTGAATTGTCTATTTTGAAGGCCAAGGTCAAGTGGGGGTCACGATTTGACCCGTCCAAAACACTGCCCGAACAAAAGTACCCGACAAAAGTACCCGTCGAAATCCATCAGGTTTTACCCGATTTGACCTTTTAACCCGATTTGATTTCCACTCAAGTATATAAACGCGCCACATTTACACACGTAAAGATAAATTACCATCGGTGCCCGAGATATCGCCAAGACGTCTGAAACAGTCAACTGCATCGGCCGGTTGAGCGTTAACGTGATCTAACGTTATGAACTCTAACGACGTCATAGAAGTTACGCATTGTTTTTAACCTGATAGAAGATCGTACCACTTCTTCTTAATAATTGAGGCAGATAACTAAAACGGATACATACATGTTATATATCGTTGGAAAGATGAAGCCACACAGATTCTAACCGTGCAAATTATATGACTGGCAATTTATTATTCGCGCTATATCGAATCGATTTGTGAGCACCGAACTGAACTATATTAGCGCAAAACGGCGTAAAAACAGATTTGACCTCGGCACGTGAAAAGTTGACCTCGGATCTGAAAATCAATATGCCTATGTTCGTCTCCGGCCGAAAATACCCCCAAATGCCAAGTTTCATTGAAATTGGCTTAGTCGTTTTTGAGTCCATCGATTTCAAACACACACACACACACATACACATACAGATCTTTCAAAATATATAATAGACTAGAAGGTGACCCGACTTCGTCCGGGCTATTCAAAAACCAAATTTCAAGTCGATTGCTCCACCCGTTTCCTAGATCTGGTCTGCGCATGCGCGAAGCTGGTGTCGCACGTGCTCGGCGACCCGATAAAATTCGTATCCGGGGCAAGATACATTCACATACCAAATTTCAAGTCGATAGCTACACCCGTTTCCGAGATATATAGCCCAATGTCATTTGCGGATACCTCGGCCGGTGATGAGTTAACGCGACACAGTCAAATGCATCGGCAGGGTGAGAGTTAACGTAATCTAACTTTATGACCTCTGACGACGTCATAGAATTTACGCATTGATTTTATCCTGATAAAAGCATCGTACCACTTGTACCTAATAATTGAGGCAGATAACTAAAACGGATACATACATATTATATATCGTTGGAAAGATGAAGCCACACAGATTCTAACCGTGCAAATTATATGACTGGCAATTTATTATTCGCGCTATATCGTATCGATTTGTGAGCACCGAACTGAAATATATTAGCGCAAAACGGCGTAAAAACAGATTTGACCTCCGCACGTGAAAAGTTGACCTCGCACGGACAAATAAATATGCCTATGTTCGTCTCCGGCCGAAAACACATCCAAATACCAAATTTCATTGAAATTGGCTTAGTCGTTTTCGAGTCCATCGATTTCAAACACACACACACACAAACACATACACAGATCTTTCAAAATATATAATAGACTAGAAGGTGACCCGACTTCGTCCGGGCTTTGACCCTGAATTGTCTATTTTGAAGGCCAAGGTCAAGTGGGGTCACGATTTGACCCGTCCAAAACACAGTGCCCGAACAAAAGTACCCGTCCAAATCCATCCGGTTTTACCCGATTTGACCTTGAATTGACTATTTTAAAGGTCAAGGTCAGGTGGGGTCAAACACCAACACCCCAAAAATGGTGGAAATCGGCCCAGCGGATACCGGGAAATCGGCCCAGCGGATACCGAGATACCCTATGCATCATATTTCGTCCGTAAAAATCCGCCAGTTTAACCCGATTTGATTTCCACTGAAGTATATAAACGCGCCTCAAGTTTCAACGTAAAGATAAATTACCATCGGTGCCCGAGATATCGCCAAGACGTCTGAAACAGTCAGATGCATCGGCCGGGTGAGAGTTAACGTGATCTAACTTTATGACCTCTAACGACGTCATAGAAGTTACGCATTCTTTTTACCCTGATAGAAGATCGTACCACTTCTTCTTAATAATTGAGGCAGATAACTAAAACAGATACATACATATTATATATCGTTGGAAAGATGAAACGCCACAGATTCTAATCGTGCAAATTATATGACTGGCAATTTATTATTCGCGCTATATCGAATCGATTTGTGAGCACCGAACTGAAATATATTAGCGCAAAACGGCGTAAAAACAGATTTGACCTCGGCACGTGAAAAGTTGACCTCGGATCTGAAAATCAATATGCCTATGTTCGTCTCCGGCCGAAAATACCCCCATATACCAAATTTCATCGAAATTGGCTTAGCCGTTTTTGAGTCCATCGATTTCAAACACACACACACACACACACATACACAGATCTTTCAAAATATATAATAGATAGAGACCTTTCGCAAAATCACGATTACGAATATGGACAATATCCTGCCAGTATACGGCCAAAAATATATTGTTTGCGAACTGGGGTTCTTATGTGAGACGAAATATACCCCTGCAGTTTAAGTATGTGCAGATATGTCAAGGATGTGCCACCGGTCCTACTTGGGGACACTCTAACAGTGTCCGTTTGCATTGTGTGTAACCCACGGATAAGAACATGGGATCTGAAAGAGATTCCCTAAAATATATGTGTAACTGAATATAGTGGGGCATATGCCGTCTCACCAATTAACCATCGTATGTAAGTTGTGATGGTGTCCATCTTACCAGGACAATATATCCTATCCGTAATCGTAATAGTGATTTTGCGAAAAGTCTCAAATATTCCATATATAGTGTGTGGCTTACGTGAGACCATGTCAATTTGTATATTTAGTTGTACTATTATCTGTTCATTTTGTTTACGCATGGGTACGTAGGAGCCTCGCCTAACCCTTTCATGACGGGAGCTGCGCTGGTGCTGCATTAAATTCCATGTGCCATTGTATTATCTTATATATGCGAGTCTCGCATATATGAGAGAATGCACTGACTTACAAGGTCAATGTAAACTTTGAAATATGACATACACAACTGGATAATATTTTCCTGCCGCGTGTATTATATATAGTTTGTAAGATAAGATAAGACAGGATAAGATCAGATACGATAAGATAAGATATCCGGTCACATGAAAAGCCAGAACGCACCCAAGACAGCATCAATATAGGTGCCTGACGAACCAAGTTAGCAGTCCTTCTTCGTTGCAGTCATTGATTTGAATTATCGTTAGTATGCTCATGACCTAGCATGGGCGAAGGATGTTCTCATGGAATGTATTTCTTCCAGTCATTGATTTGAATTATCGTTGGTATGCTCATGAACTAACATGGGCGAAGGGTGTATCTCAGTCACCATAGGCCGCATTTGAATTATATTTGGTATGATAATGAACTAGCATGGACGAACGTTATCAATCTGCATCTCGCAAATCTTTATAGTCAATGTAGCTGGGATGTGTGCATGTCTAATAATCTGTAGATGTCTCGAAGAAATAAATGAACTTGAGACTATCGATTCCTATATTCTTTACACATGCGTTATTTTTCCTTCGATATGCGTGCATTGATGATTACCTGCCGAAGGACTAAGATCATGCACATGCGCAATGGAGTACAGCCAGGTCAGATCATGATTCTTGGAAATCTATGTTATAAGAAAATTTAAGTTAAATGGGTTCAATAACACATGCTTCGCTTGGGTGTGTTGTTTTTTAATGTTATTGCTATAATAATTAAAACGTGCATTGAAAAGAAGTGGCATGTCAAGTGCTGCCAATGAGAGACAGATCATATCTAGTAAATCTGAAATTGATATATTGATTCCCATGTTCGCTCCTCGTTAGATCATTCCATATTCACACTTGGCCAAGTGGTCCTGCTAATTTGCTATGGTGTTGGTGGATCCTGTTGAATTGCTATGGTGCTGTTATCACGTCGTTTTGCAAACCCCAGCGCAGCCATTATCAGTCATTTTCCTGATATGGAAATAATAAAGAGCGTTTATATAATTTTTGTGTGATTAACACAATATATTGTCGTCAAGACGTAAGATGGTGTACGTAAACAAGAGACTGTTCGTGATACAGAAGTTGTGCTTCTCTTTACATAACACGACGCAATTATATTGGTTAATCACACAAAAATGATATAAACGCTCTTTATTATTTCCATATCAGGAAAACAGTAACAAATAACGCTCTTTATGTTTAACATATCCGGATCTAAACAAATGCCAGGAAACGTAACGTTTTTTGCTTTTGTTTACATAACAAATGGAAAATAATTGACAATAACATACTGTTTATGCCATATTTCTGATTGGCATAAGAACAAAGCCTGTCTATATCTTACTATTCCTTCTGTTTATGGCGGTTTTTGACGCAGGTGAATATTTTAACAGCATACCCACCGCGCCCGTATCTTTAATACATGTTTAAAAATTATATATATTCTAGAATTTATTTTCTCAAATCGCTCGGATTAGCCAAACACAGCGTAAATAGCAACTTTAGAAAACAAAAAGGTACTTCTTTGTAACGGCATCAGTTTGTCCTAACAGCATCATAGCAATTCAGCAGGACCACCCGCGTCGTAGCACATTAACCGGACCACTTGACCAGGGGTGATATTGATGTGGATACTCATATACTTCATTCATATTGCTCGAACACGAAGTGTGCTTTAAATTTTCATGAATTATTGTGTTGAAGATCCTACATGTATGATAATTTTTGTACTTAAATATGTATTATAAAGCTGAAATTTTAGGTGCTACGATGAGTCTACCAGACCCTTGGTTGTCGAATATCGTATATATTTGCATTAATTTACACGATGTGTGTGAATAACGTTATACATTGATTGGTGATATTGTTTATGTGATGCTCAATGTTTTGATTATTTTATTATTCGATAGGAATAAATGTTCCTGGCAAAATGCTCGTTAATTTATTACCTGATACCATTCATCCATCTTATCACGTGATCCTACCAATTTTCTATTATGTTGGTGGGTCCTGCTGATTTAGCTACGGTGTTGGTGGGTCCTGCTGATTTAATTATGATGTTGGTGGGTCCTGCTGATTTAGCTATGGCGTTGATTAGTTTTGCTGATTTAGCTAGCTGTGGTGTTGGGTGGTCCTGTATATTTAACTATGATGTTGGTGGGTCATGCTAATTATAGCTACGATGCTGGTGGGTCCTACTGATTTATATATGATCTTGGTGGTTCTTTCTGATTTATCTACGGTGTTTGTGGGTCCTGCTGACATAGCTATGATGATGGTGGGTCCTGATAATTTAGCACGGTGGTGTGACCTGTTGATTTAACTATGGCCACAGTGGGTCTTGCTGTTTCAGCTATGTTGCTGGTGTGTCCTGGTGAGTTAGCAATTATGTTGGTGGGTCCTGCCGATTTAGTTACGACGTTGGTTGGTCCTGCTAATTTAGCTATGTTGTTGGTGAGTTCTGCTGATTTAGCCATGTTGTTAATGCGTTCTGCTGATGTGTCTATGATGTTGTTGGGTCCTATTGATTTAGCTATGACGCTGAGGAATTCTGCTACGATGTTGCTGGGGCAAATGGATTTACCGCATGTTTTCCCACATTTTCATTATCTCAGTCTTTAGCTAATACGAGCCATTCGAGGAAAAACGAGTGTTAGCACTACACACTCAAAAACAAATATATTCAAAATTATGTAGTAATGTCTGCATTGGTTGGTGTAAAATTACCACTATCAACAATGCTCTTCTTCTCGCTTTGCAACAACCAGATAATCCGTTATTAAAATAGTTTAGACTATATTCATTGTTGAATGTTTCATGCAGATTGGATTTTCAGCTAATCGCTTGAATTAGCAACCCACTTTGTTTAATAGTATTCCAGGACTGTCAAAATGAATCCTATATATATCAGACCTAACTAATAACTCATGCAGACCTCAGCATCAAAATACACTGCAGTATGCTATATAATGAAGGGCGTAACAGGAAGACGGCCTTAAATTAAGACCATATATGTCCTAACAGGATGCCGACATAAGGATTAACTGTCAAGTGGACTGTTTTTATGGAGATGTAACCGTGAGGTAAGTGGAAGGGTTTTACATACAAGTTATGACCACTTACCTCACGGTTACATCTCCATAAAAACAGTCCACATGACAGTTAATCCTTATATGTATATACATTTACCGAAAAAGCCACTTTTGTAAATGTATTTAAATCTAAAAGTGTATCGTGACAAAACCAGCCCAAAATATCCCATAGCACCCTTGGCAAAAGTTAACAGGAACAATTTCTCTTTATATTGAACCCCGATGATTTATTAAGTCAATCCTGCGCGAGTCAAAATGCGCCCAAAACATTACGCGTTCGTCTTTCCAAAACCTATGACGCGTCGATGTAATTATGAGGCTGCAGTTATGAGCTGTTGCGCGTTCACCGAGAAATAATTGCAACTAGCCACGTGGGCGCCGACCAATCAGAATGCTGGATTTAATGATAATCACACTTAGTATGTAAATATATAGATTTGTATTTACGCATTGTCTTTTATTAAACGCTCAACATTGAAAAAACGCGTTTAGATAAACATCGATATCACCCAGAAGGGGATATAGAAGAACATACTTTCACACTATCTGGCGCGTGCGACCGATTCACTTGCGTGTACCAACACTGTTTCCGGTTTGTACTGTTGAGGAAGGACAAAGTGAAAGAACTGATCGTGATATTCTAATTTATATTATATTCACTGATATTACAGTTATAATAAAAATTTATTTTATGTTGAAATTCGACATATGTATGGGGGAAAATAATGCGAAGAATACGGAAATATATTTTTATATTCTGCGGATGGTGAAGTAGCATTGCGTGAACCGGCAGCGATCAGCTGATGGCTTCAAAAATGATGCATCGATTGAAGACGATTGTGGGATCATTTAACGTCGTCAATGCTGAATTTCTTTTGGAAATGCGTATATATAATAAAAAGAATATATAGTGCCTTTGAGTGGATACCGAAAAATATGTCATTTGTTACCGAGACAAATGTTTATTTTCGCTCGCGGCAAACCGCTCGGGAAAATAAACATTTGTCTCGTTCACTCATGACAAATATTTCGGTATCCACTCAAAAACACTAGATATCCTCTATTTATTATATGCTTCCCCATTAAATAGTGGGAAATTGCCGTGGCGTAGAGCGTTATATCCATCGCCTGGACCGACTCGATGGATAACACTGACCGACTCGATGGATAACACTGACCGACTCGATGGATAACACAATAGTATTACTTTTTCGGAGATTACTTCCGGTTTATAGCGGCGAATCACATTAAGTTTCAAAGCGTATCAATAACAGCCGGACTATTGTTTTAATTATTGATTTTCACGGTTCATAAACTGTTATTTAATTGTTATAATGTTAACTCATTTGTTTTAATATATTCTTTTCACTAAATTATGTATACATTAATTTTCTCGCATCATTTCAGAATAAAACAATGTGGACTATTTCTTATGGCGGCTATGCTCGATATTTGTCATTCGGTGGTGAGCAAATCAATTGATGGAATGTAAACAAAATGCAAATGTCGAAGCTTTCTAACAATTTAAAGTGAACTGTAGGACAAAATTAGCAGTTTTGGTGCGGTTTATAGCGCATATAATAAAAAGAAAACCTACGGGTTTTGGTTGAATACCCGGATTATCTCATTCGTGGGTGCAAGGAAGTACAGAATTTCCACTCGCGGCTTGCAGCCGCTCGTGGAAATTCTGTACTTCCTTGCACCCACTCATGAGATAATTCGGGTATTCAACCAACACTCGTAGGTATTCTCTATTTATTAATTGTATCTACATTCTGACGAAAAATGATCGATATCTCATATTCAAAGACCACGAAAATGATAATTTGGGAAAAATAACTTCACTCCACTGTTCAATTCTTCACTGTTCAATTATTTATTCTCATCAACATATAAATAAAGATATGGAGAAAACAAATTTACAATATGTACATTATATACAATAGCATGTGGACTTCCGGTGAACAATTTTCGTCACCAGATGTATATAATAATTTAACATAATTATGTATATATATTCTTGTATATTCTTGTATACTGTCACGAGTCTATATATATTAACTTCAAATCATTTATCAATAAGTCACAACCAAATAAGCAGGACCAACCAACATTTTAATAATAGCTTATCTGGTTGTTGAAAAACGACCTGAAGGGCCTTCTTGGAAATACCACTCATAAGCGAATATTAACCCTTTCTATACTAAATAGATTGTCCCATTCAGTTATGAAAGTATACATTGGAACTGTCTATTATTCATTTGGATGGTGTTCAGGTAATAGAAGCAAATGACAGGGAAAAAACATAAGACATGCAAGAGCTGATTTATTCATATGCATATAGGTCGGAAATGTTTAGATAATAAGTTCAACAAATGATCTATGGTCATTTGTTGAACTTATTATCAGAACATTTCCTGTGGATAAATATTCGTTAATTAGTATTTAGTATAGAAAGGATTAAAGTTTAAATGTTAACACTTCTCCGAATTTGTTGACTACAAATCTATGGCATTATGATATAAAAATGCAATTATAGTTTATATTGGAATGACTCGCATGTATACATATAGTTTCCGAATGGTGGCTTATTATTAAGGATAACATGGTATCAGCTCAATGTCGATAGAGCACGTCGCCAGCAAATGTGCCGACAATATGGTTTGTTTATACATTATTTGAATAAAACATTGCTTACATGAAAATATGTCTTCGTATGTTTTTCTTTGTTGGTCCGGTTAGCTCGTATATGATTGTCAGAATGATAAATAATTACACCCACTTCATTTATTACAGAATTTTGGCATTGTTTCCAAACAGCTAATGTATGTAACCTTTTTACTGACCAATTTCGCCCAATGGTTAAAGCAGTATACATTGGAATGATCTATTATTCATTTGGAGGGATGTTAAGGTGATACGCGCAGACGACAGACAAATAAAAGTTCAGAAGGAGCCCTATTTTTATTGAGGGTAATGTTTAAACAATAAGTTCAACAATCTTCGCTTGTTGAACTTATTATCTGAATATTTCCTATGGGATAACTACTCAACAATGATGATTTAATATAGAAAGGGTTAAATATTATAATTACATTAGTGGGGACGTAACCGTTGGATGTATGCATTTCATCGCGGCAACGCGCCACGTTGCAGCAACGTTACTATATATTTCCCCAATATTTGACGATATTTTCAACTCAAATGCATTTTCATTGATATACTGACTGGAATGTACTTATACGCGCAGCAATAATCTCAATTTCGTAATATCATTACACACATTTTAAGGGTATCTACTTTATCACACTTTTACTGTTCGCGATTTATTAATTTGTTATTCGACAGATCTGATACCATTAAACTGCGTAATTACATTATAGGAAGCCGAGATAAAAACTCAAGCAACCTCGAAGCCAAGGAAAGTCGAATAATTGCCCACACGATCCATTAAATGTATTTGACAGATGCATATAATTGTCTCAAAAGCCACTTGTTTGAAAATAGGCAATAAACAACATGAATTTTGATAATATATTTAACCTCAACGAGGGTTTTTTTGGCTTTTCTGTTATGGTTATAAAGAGTGAGAAAGGAGTTGAAAAAAACAAGCATATCTAACCCTTGCTATACTGAGTGAACTCTTCCATTCAGTTATAAAGATATACATTGGAACGATCGATTATTCATTTGGAGTGATGTTCAGGTAAAGACGACAGACAGAACAGATAACAAAAGAACAGACCGACTCATAATCATTGGTGGGAAATGTTCAGATACTATAAGTTCAACAAACGACATATGGTCCTTTGTTGAACTTATTATCTGAATAATTGCTAAGGGATAATTACTCGCCAATGAGTATTCAGTTTAGAACGGGATATACATAGCAGTGCAGTTGGTCCAACAAGTGTGTCTGAAAATAGCTCCCGGTGGCTTCTAAATGGACCACAACCTCCATTCATTATTGGGTCAGCCATCCCTGAAAATCATAGCAATACAATCGTTCAGACACCAATACGATATAGACATCTACGAACTCAGGACCCCTGGGATTAATCATGATAGTGTGAAACTGCTATGGTAATGGACACGTTCCCGTCTTAAAGTTACATGTGTATAAAGTGAATATTATCGACTACAGAAGAACGCAAGAACGGACAAAATGTCCATAATGAACCAGAATGTAGGAACAATTAGAATAGAAACTGTTAAAGTTATTCAAAACTCCGTTTGCCCTATTGGTCCACATACTAGTCCTGCCACCGAGGCACTGCACGCTGCATGTTTCTGCTTATTAAGTGTTATTTCACACAATTGTGATCTGCAGCGTATGGAAATGTAACTGTTAGCGTGGCAGCCAAAATTGTATGTTTTTTCTGTTTACCATTATGAGTAAACGTTAGCTGAAACACAGGTCCAATTACCGTTGGTTTTGTTGCTTATTCGATAGTAATCATACCGAATCGATTTCAAACCCGCCCAAATATATTGACAGGTGTCAATGTAATAACATTTGGTCTGGGATTGTTGCATTCATCCCACTGGATCCTTGTAAAGTTAGTAGTATGCACATATTCACTCTGCTCACAGATAACAACTCTCTTCAAAGCACACATGTTTATTCAGCGCTTTTTAATTAGCTTTCCGGCTCCATGCTTTCCGTCTCCATTTGTGGTAAAAAACAATTTGGCCAAAAGTTTAGCCAAATGAAATTTGTTATTAGCCAAATTCGAAAAAAGATTGGCCATTGGCCAATTTGGTCACCGACAACGCGAGCCCTGGTTGTAACACTAAAACACCTGGTGGCTTGTAATTCTATTTGCATCGCCCGCCTGATTTTTCACAACTGGTACCTTACAGGCCCGGGTGGTAGGCTATTGGATCAGTGCGAGAAAATCTTGGGATCTTAACCCGAAAATTGCAATATCCTAGCATGCAAACTGGCCTCAAGTTTCCCAAGTGTTGGAAGTTTCCAACCTGACACCCCCAATAAATGGAATATTTAGGACTCATGGCCATTTAAGTCAAAAAATTGGGAAAAATATGCAAATGTTGATCTAATATCAACAAATTCCCCACTAATAACTTGTCGGAAAATCAAACTACGAGAACAATTTCAACTTATTGTTGGTGTCAAATTTTCAACTTATGAAAACTTTTACCAAAGTAAACCACCCCTGGTGGTAAACAACACAACAAAGTAAACTAACCCCTGGTGGTAAACAACACAACAAAGTAAACCACCCCCTGGTGGTAAACAACACAACAAAGTAAACCACCCCCTGGTGGTAAACAACACAACAAAGTAAACGACCCTCTGGTGGTAAACAACACAACAAAGTAAACCACCCCCTGGTGGTAAACAACACAACAAAGTAAACTACCCCCTGGTGGTAAACAACACAACAAAGTAAACCACCCCCTGGTGGTAAACAACACAACAAAGTAAACCACCCCCTGGTGGTAAACGACACAACAAAGTAAACTACCCCCTGGTGGTAAACAACGGCTGGCAAAACTGCCTGGCAAACTGTCATGAAAGCCTTCATAACTTGATACATCTATTGCACACTATCGAATGATAATTTCTATCATGACATGTGTATTCGATTGTTTTATGGGTCATTGCGGCATTGAAATGTCACGAGTTATTTCGCTTCGCAATTGATTATTGTCATAAACATGTACTTAAGAATAATCTCACTCGTATGCTATGTCACTCGTATGCTATACCGTACGTGACTCAAAGAAGACGCGAATATAGGGCCGATGTATAAGGGCAGTGAGAGGGTGGAACAGCGGATCGCATTACAAGCCCGCTGCATAGCATAGGCCACAAGAGTTCAAAATGACCAAGAGTGTCAAGACCGTCTGAGTTTTGCGTCCGGGGAGACGAATATCCATAGTAATATCCATAGCACACATGGTACATGTACATTCCATTATTACGATGTGAATAGTTTGTTACATTTAGATAATTTTGGAGTGTTAAAGATACGGGCGGCGTTGGCGGTGGGTATGCTGTTAAAATATTCACCTCCGTCAAAAGCCGCCATAAGCAGAAGGAATAGTAAGATATAGACAGACTTTGTTCTTATGCCAATCAGAAATATGGCATAAACAGTATGTTATTGTCAATTTTTTCCCCTTTGTTATGTAAACAAAAGCAAAAAAACGTTACGTGTCCCGGCTTCTGTTTAGATCCGGATATGGTAAACATAAAGAGCGTTATTTGTTACTGTTACTGGGAGCATAATGAACCGAAACCACAAATAAACGTTCTGATGACCTAGCTACATTTATTTATCGATTCCCAACATTTTAAGATACCATTTTCGGCATGATCGTAGTAAACCTTTTCCAAATTATTAAATGTTATGTTTCCTCCATGTTATCAAGCCACGCCGACAATCAAACATTAGGCTAAATCACGAGGTTGTACAAAATCTGTAACTTGAAATATAGGCCTACTGTGTGGTTCTGTACAGAATACAATAAAAATATACAATATAAAGAACCCATTTATAAAGAGCGTTACACTATGTGTTATATAATTATGCATATCTCCTTACAATACTTTATGTTTATGTAGGTTTTTCCCCACTGATTATATCCCACCTGGAACTGATATTATTGTCTTCGGTTTTCCCCGTATAATATTGTATATAAACGGTTCTCATTTCTTTAAGTGCCATATATGCACATTTCAAAAAGATGAAAACAACGGTACCTCCGATGGCTCAATAAAACAATAAAACCTTGCCAGGATAGTGTGTGGATTTCAACAATGCTATGTGTTATTTACTCTCCGAAACTTAGCCACATTACCAAACACATTCATTCAAATGGTGGTTGTTTGGCGGTTTACATGCGATGTGTTAAGCATATTGTTAATATTATTAACTGGGACCCAAGCGGCCATATACACGCATGCTAATACATGGATGTGTAATGTTTGACTACCAGTGGATATATACATATTATCGGGCGCCCCAACTCCCGTGCGACATACATATATTTACATATCAAAATCAATATGTAATCATAGAATATACCCCAAATTTCTAGCGGAGCGTGCGCATTATGGTTTTGATCTGTCCGACCATCTGTCCATCCATCATTCGGTCTTGGTTTATGTGTGGTGGCTTAAGATAAGTATCAACTGGAAAACTATAATCTAGTGGTTGGGTTTTCTAACACAGAGTGCAGGCCGGGGCCGCATGTTCGGACCCCCCCCCCTTTGTGTTGGGATTTCCTTCTATGTACGGCATTGATAAGTCCCAACTGATTTTACTGGGATTACTGGCCCGGTGTGCAGGTTGGGTTCGAGCTTGTAGTCCTACCCGAGGGTTTTACATGTGTCATCACATCGGGATATTACTTCTGAGTCAATATATGATGCCCATAAAAAACGTTTAATTTATTAGTTTTTACACGGGAATATGGAAAGATCGGTTAATCCAAGGAAGTCTAGACGTATATTCTATACCTGTGTTACTCTTATCTTGACATTTTGTAAACTGCCGCAAGGTAGACTGCTCTGGACATCACTAGTGAAGTTTCCACTATCGAAGTTCAAGACAGGGGTGCCTCTATATGTGGGACCGGGGTGCGTGCATCCACCTGCTCATATATTATGGGTATCACAAAACTGATATGAAAATACTACAGAGCGTTTATATCATTTGTGTGTGATTAACCAATAGACTTGTGCTGTGTTATGTAAACAGAAGCACAACTTCTGTAACACGAGCAGGCCCTTGTTCACGTACACCATTGTACGTCTTGGTGACAATATACTGTTTACGCGCTGATTATGTTTGGCATATATATATATATATATATATCTTTAATATATTTTGGTGTTCCTTCTGTTGATGGCGATTTGAATGCCACCCGTGCCTTTAACTGCAGACTATTTACCACCCCTCGTATTTACTTACAGTGTGTGTTTGATTTCTTGTGACGGCAAACTATAGAAGTGACATAATTCTAATGTGAAGAGTATTAACTTCTACAACCTTAATCAATATCATGTTGTATCTGAAATTGCTTCTCAAATTGATGAAACAAAATAGGGCTTCCTTTCGACACAACGTGTAATTTCTCGTTACGGATTCATTTCCGACAGTTAACATTCTACTTTCCTTGGATTGGGTTCGTGTCTCTTATTCTTTCTTGGAGAGAATTATATTTCTTCAAGTCGATGTGTCGGGAATTCCGAAAAGTGAATCGTTTATATGTGTAATAATCAGTCCTTCTTTATATAATTTTTTGGCACATTTCCATTCGTTCGGTGTGGAATAAGGGACACTCCCAGAGGTAATGATAAGTATCTTCGCATGGATTTCCACAATGACATCGGAGCTAACAGTCTGTCGCCGTAATACAGGGATCGTGGGACAGGGGGTTACGTGGATGTCGCCGTAATACAGGGATCGTGGGACAGGGGGTTACGTGGATGTCTCGCCACATAATTTGGTCACAATTTTCAACAGCTAGAAAAGTTCATGCGTGAACCAATGGGAGCTGGAAAGTTCAGACCGACCATAGGTTGGGATTGTCCCGATAGTTTAAGTTTGGTTTTCAGACCAAGAAACGGATATTGTGCTATACCTTCAGTCAAACTTTTAGACTGAAATCGCCGTGAATTGGATATTTTCCAGCCCCTCATCGGGTGTGTTGCGTTAGTTTCGTCTTGTATAACCAGTTCTGATCATTTCATAAATAATTAGGTATCAATTAGAATATTGCAAACTTAAAGGAGAGCAAATCAGTTTTCTCTGTATTCCCCTCTGGTTACGTCCCTGTGTCTCCCGCATTGTTAGTATTGACGAACAGTTTTCCGGAAGTCTCTCTTTTTCTCCCTTGGGTTGCCATGCGCACTGTGAATTGTTGGCGTTCGATATGGAGATTTAAACAAAATACTTTGCAGAAAACATACTTTTCCGCCGTTTCATGACGATTTGAACCAGAACAAATTATGAAATCATGTGGTGATCAGACTGCATACTATTTTCAGTACAATTCACAGGTCCTGAAGTTTCTTAAAATCTGAAGAATGATATAATAGATAAGGAAAAAGTGTACGTCGATTTTAATACCGTCTGTGTCTCCCATATCGCCACAATATGTCCAGGACTATTTACGATGTATGGCTACGGCTGAAATTGTCCATTGCAATTGCTGAGTATATATCCACTGTTAGACTTAGACTGGGTCTCAAATCAAGCTGTGAACGGGGTGTTTTAATGTTGGAACTCTGATTTCGCCAGAACACTCGTCACAAACTTGAACTGGTGTCGCAGACCCAACTTTGGTGAAATGTTTAGCAGTTGGAAATGTCATGCATTCCTGGCAAGTTAGTGGAAGAACATGACATAACTGGTTTTTAATTGTTTTAATTCTGTGATTTTCGGACAGAATTTTTTTTATACCAAAATCTGAAGGTTTTCCTATTAATATAGGGGTATCAGATTGAGAGTTTCCAGCAGTTGGAAAGCAATAAAGGGGTCATGGGTGCGGGGTCTGCAATATAGAATTTCACGAACTTGGGAATTTCCAATAAGGTTGAGGGGTTACAACAAGAAATTATTTATAAGATGAATAACCGGAGAGTCGGTGTCAGAACCTCTACCACGCCCTTGATTGTACCGCTGTGTTATTCCATTCAACTGCACATTTGTCGACAGAGTATACATTTCTCCCACTGAGTAGTGTAAATAATGTGACCAACTGACGCCGTTGATGTTATTGGAATTTACATATTTGAATTGTCATTATAACGAATGTTCTATACTAATTTTTATCGGAATTGTTTTTAATTTTCGTTTTGTTGCATTTGTCTACATTATTCTCTACTTATCCGTAACTAACTATCGGTAACTAATCACGCGTAGAAATAATCACACGAAACTTGATGCAGACTTTAACCATGTAACGGCTATATACTATTAAGGGCACGGGCGGCGTTCGTTGCAAAAATATTTAAATTTGTTCAAATCGCCATCAACAGAAGGAACACCGAAATATGTACAGCTCCGCTCATATGCCAAACATAATTAGCGCGCAAACAGTATATTGTCGCTAAGACGTACGGTGGTGTACGTAAACAATAGCCTGCTCGTGTTACAGAAGTTGTGCTTCTGTTTACATAACACAGCGCTATTCTATTATTACTATACTACTGAAACGCTCTTTATTATTTCCATATCAGGAAAAACAGTGACAAATAACGCTCTTTATGTTTACCATATCCGGATCTAAACAAAAGCCAGATAACGTAACGTTTTTTGCTTTTGTTTACATAACAAAGGGGGGAAATAATTGACAATAACATACTGTTTATGCCATTTTTCTGATTGACATAAGAACAAGGTATGTCTATATCTTACTATTCATTCTGTTTATGGCGGTTTTTAACAGCATACCCACCGACAACGCCGCCCGTATCTTGAAAAAGCCAACTGAACGCGCCCATGAATTACAATCAAATTGCTAATCTGTATCGTTACTGACAAACCAGAAATCGGTATTCTCGTCTCAGGTTCAAGTCTCGGTTTATACAAAAACCTCACACCAGGGGGGTACTAGTAGCCGACCGCCAGGTCACGGATGCGTGTTTTGGCGTATAAAGTTGTTTTCTCTGCGGATTTTGTAAATTCAGGTATCCGACATCAAGATTTATCGGCTGGCCATCTGTCAGCCTTGAGCAATTTGTTTTATAGCGCCCTAAAAAGTATACCCCCCCCCCCAATTTTTTTCACAGACGTAAAACCAGTTACTTGGAATTTATTGCAAACTCACATGACTAATCTAGTAAAATATATATATTTTCATGAAGCTAAGGTATAATGACACTATTTTGGCCCAAAATTGAAACTCACCATCCAAGATGGCCACCAAAATGGCCGCCGGAAGTTGAAAATATATCATTTTTTCACAACTATCTTCTAGATCAGTTCATGATGTTTGGAACTGGTTGAGTAATATGACTTTATTTTGTATTTTGTATATTAACTGATCATTGAAGCAATTATATATGCCATTATTTGGGTCCTATCCGCTTGTGATCCCTCAAAAATTCGATTTTACAGAACGCGGTATAAAATTTCACCAAAAAAAACAACTGGGATTCTAGTCATATTTCAACAAGACATGAACAGAAGGTTGCAATTATGTGAGGCATACCATTACATATGAATATTCCAACTCACTGGAACCAAAATTCTTACTTTGGCTCAAAATGGCTGCCAAAATGGCCGCCAAAATATGGAAAATGATAAATATTGACTTAGGGTGTCCCGTAATCGCTTACAAGTTGTGGTTGATGTACAAAATTGGCTATTCTGCCTTCTATACATTGAATACTAAAATGTCTGCTGCATCATGGTTAATTGTTACTGTTATCGCCACTGACATCACCAAACATATTGGACTTTTCTCTCAAAAACTTGACATAAATATCGGCAAAAATTAACTTTTCAGGTTTGGATATTTTTTTCTAGTAATATGTAACTATCTTTAGATTGAAAGGTGTTTATTGTATTGGTCTATCTTAAATGTGTCACACTACGGTGTTTATAGGTCAAATTGCTCAAAATGGCTTCCAAAATGGCAATCAAATTGGTAAATGTTATTTTTTAATATATATCATTATAACATTATATATATAACATTATTCTCTGCGTTATCCGAAAATGTAGCAAATTGTGACTCACTTGGTTATTATACGTGTTAGGTAATTAACTGACAACTAAATGTTCTATTATGGTTGTCCCAGTCCCGAATGGGGCATGACAAATTCATTTTAAAGTATGGAAATTTGCGGAGAACCTCTTTTGTGATTCTGACCATATTATTGAAAGGAAATGGGCAGAATTTTGAGACGGAACTGAGATGAACCATAATATGTGGCTCTTCTGGTCCATTGTGATAAACCAATATCAACTGGATACAGGATGGTTGCCAAGATGGTAGCCAGGGAGTTACTCCATGTGAGGTGAATAGGTATACATGGAGTTAATGTATGTCATGAATGATGTGAATATTTATACAATGAGTGACTATATGGTTATGAGTGTGTTGTCCATAGTGAGATGCATGGGTATACAGGGAGATGTCATGGTGATGTGTGGGGTGAATCGGTATGAATGGTGTGACTGCATGGTGTAGGGTTGTGTGTATCATGTACGGGTGCACCTTGTGTGCCTGTGTGGACATTGATGTGGTGTATGGATGTAGCTGCATGGTCATATATGTATTGATTATATATATGGAGTGACTGTAAGGTCATGGGTGGGATGTACATGTGTTTCTGTATGCTCACTAATGGGGTGTGTGGATAAATAGTGAGTGATTTGATGGTCAGGGGTAATGTGTATGGTATACATATTCACCTCACCATTGGCCATATCACTCACTGTATCCTTATTTGTCACACCATAACCGAATAGCCACGAAAGATATACGAATACACCCCAGCCATGTCAGTATAGTCACTCCATGTGAGCATATATGCACATCATCCGTGGCCATATAGCCACTCGCTATATACACATACACCTCGCCCATGACCATATAGCAACACGATTGTACATCCGCATAACCTACAAATGACCATACCGCCACGAGTTGCCAAGCAGGAACACCAGGTATACTCACACACCTGACAATTTAGTCACTTCCTGCATATATATTCATTACATTGATGATCATACAGTCACTCCTTGTATACCTACTCATCACACCATTGACCATACAGTCACTACCTGTATACATATTCCACACACAGTCATATAACCACTCGATATATACATATGAAGCTCACCCTAGACCATAGAGTCACTTCAGGTATACATATGCACCTCACCACTGGCCATTCAGTCCTTCCAGATATACAAAATCCCGCACACACGACCACTCATACCATCCATACTTGCATATACACCTCACGCATGACAATTCAGCAATGTACTGTATAATCATACACGCCATCCATGATCATACAGCTAATCCCTACACACTCACCAATGATAATACATCCACGATATATATACATATACATCCCATCCATTACTACAAGGACACTTCCTATATACCCACACGATAATGTCCACCCAGCTTACTCCAGGTATGCATATAGACTTCAATCGTGACAGTACAGTCATTCCATGTATACCACACATTACCCGTAACCATAAAATCACTCACTATTTATTCACACACCCCATCCATGATCATACAGAAAACACATGTACATCCCACCCATGACCTTACAGTCACTCCATATATACATAATCAATACATAGATGACCATGTAGCTATATCCATACACCACACCAATGTCCACACAGGCACACTGGATGCATCCGTACGGGATAGACACAACCATACACCATACAGTGACTCCATGCATACCGATACACCCCACACCTGACCATGACCTCTCCCTGTATACCTATAAATATCACTATGGACAACACAAGCATAACCATATAGTCACTCATTGTATACATATTCACATCATTCATGACATACACTAACTCCATGTATACCTATTCACCTCACCTCTGATCATAGAGTAACTCCATGTCTACCATCTTGGCATCAATCCTGTATCCAGTTGATATTGGTTTATCATAATTGACCAGAAGAGCCATATATTATGTTTCATCTCAGTTCCGTCTCAAAGTTCTGCCCATTTTCTTTCAATAATATGGTCAGAATCACAAAAGAGGTTCTCCGCAAATTTCCATACTTTAAAATGAATTTGTCATGCCCCATACGGAACTGGGACAACCATAATAGAACATTTAGTTGTCAGTTAATTAACTATCACGTATAATAACCAAGTGAGCCACAATTTGCTACATTTTCGGATAACGCAGAGAATAATGTTATATATAACATTGTCGTACAAAACGACGTATTTTATCGCACCGGGTTATAGATGCGTAACCTTAAACAAAAAAATTGGTACAAACATAATAATCATGTTTGATCACGAGATCTTTCACTCGTATCTATCACTACACCATACCGCATGATAGTTCAGATAAGTAAGCTATACACTGATATTGCGGAGTACTTAGACGAAAATAAAACATAATTATAAAGTACAAGTATTTTTGGCAGTATTGCTATTTAGTTGGCGAACGGGGATAATTTGAAGAGCAGAATAATGGGAACTATATCTTTGGCCGGGGGATGCGCGCAGTTATACTGCGTTAAACATTCTTTCCAATAATGTATTTGCTGAGGACAGTCGCTTGTGTTGACAACCCTCCCTCCCTCCCTGTTTTTGTTTTGTTTTGGGACATACGCGTTCGATTGGCGTCTCCCCCTTTTGGCTTGCATCTGTGTAGGCGGTTATTGTGCCTCAAAATATTGTCACCCACTTGTTTGTATTGGTTACTACTACATTTATTGTATCGGCTTCCTGTAAATAATTATGATTTTCTGAACAGGTAGCTATAAACGCATTCCAGTTGTTGTCTTTCACTGTAACCCTGTGGGATAAATAATATTATAATGATATATGTAAAAAAAAAATTTTTTAACAATTTGGTTGCCATTTTGGAAGCCATCTTGAGCAATTTAGTCTATAAACACCATAGTGTGACACATTCAAGATAAACCAATACAATAAACACCTTTTAATCCAAAGATAGTTACATATTACAAGACAAAATGGTCCAAACCTGAAAAGTTAATTTTTGCCGATATTTATGTCAAGTTTTTGAGAGAAAAGTCCAATATTTTTGGTGATGTCAGTGGTGGCAACAGTAACAATTAACCATGGTGCAGCAGACATGTTAGTATTCAATGTATAGAAGGCATAATAGCGAATTTTGTACATCAACCACAACTTGTAAGCGATTGCAGGGCACCCTAGGGCAATATTTATCATTTTCCATATTTTGGCGGCCATTTTGGCAGCCATTTTGGCAGCCATTTTGAGCCAAAGTAAGAATTTTGGTTCCAGTGAGTTGGAATATTCATAAGTAATGGTATGCCTCACTTAATTGCAACCTTCTGTTCATTTCTTGTTGAAATATGACTAGAATCCCAGTTGTGATTTTTTGTAAAATTTTATACCGCGTTCTATAAAATCGAATTTTTGAGGGATAACAAGCGGATAGGACCCCAATAATTGCATGTTTAATTGCTCCAATGATCAGTTAATATACAAAATACAAAATAAAGTCATATTACTCAACCAGTTCCAAACAGCATGAACTGATCTAGAAGATATTTGAGAAAAAATGCCATATTTTCAACTTCCGGCGGCCCTTTTGGTGGCCATCTTGGATGGTGAGTTTCAATTTTGGCCCAAAATAGTGTCATTATGTCTTAGCTTCATAAAAATATATACATTTTACTAGATTAGTCATGTGAATTTGCAACAAATTCCAAGTAACTGGTGTTACGTCTGGGGAAATCTGGGGGGGGGGTATACTTTTTAGGGCGCTATGAAAATAATTGCTCAAGGCTGACAGATGGCCAGCCGATAAAATCTTGTTGTCGGATACCTGAATTTACAAAATCCGCAGAGAAAAAAACTTTATACGCGAAAACAAGCATTCGTGAATTCCGGGTGTTTGGCGACCGGACTATAGGTCTCAGTTGTAGACTATTACATATAACACACATAATTATTGATTATATTAAATTTTGTCCAGTTCATATATAATTATAATCATTCCTCTTCACGGCACAGCAGTATACCACAATTCGTATTTGGTTAACATAACGATAAATGTTTCCTAAAAATACTTAGGTTTCTGTGACCAGAACTTGTACGTTATCACATGGTACGAATTATGAACAGGTCCGATACAGGCTTGAATGACAATAAGTAGGCAAACTTTGGTTTACGTAAACCTGAGTTTCAAAAAGACGAGAATACGGACCAGTGCGGGTCAATAATCACAGCTTACTCGCTTCGAAGCTAGGTAAATCATGGACCGGATTCGTCATCTCAGGTTTAAACCTGGTCTACGTAAACCTCTAGGTTTAAACCGCCGTGAGTCAGCAAAATCCGTGGTTTAAACCCGAGACCGCAGGTCTAAGTGACGCATTCGTCATCTCTGATTTAAACCTGGTCCAGCCAGACGAGTGGTTTAGCAGTAGTGTCTCTGTATCGTCGAGATAATTAAACGTACTTTCCTATTGCGGATCGCCTCGTTTTATTGATTGCGAAAATCAATAATTACGGCAGCGGTCAGATTTTGATTGGAAATTTATAAGCGAGAAGCAGTCACACATATAAAGCGTATGGGGATAAGTTTTTGTCAATTTCAATATTGTTTTTGCGTTTTATAAGATTAAACCGGCAACTAAACCATCTAATTCGGCGGCCCAGCTAAACCAGCTTTATCGAGTCTAAACTTGAGATGACGAATCCGTCTTTTCTTCATCGCGGTTTAGAATTGTCAATCAATCAGTCCAAGGGTGGAGCTGTAAATAATCTCGAGTGAGGGAGTGTCCAAGTGGCGACTGCCGACTGGTGTTATCATGTCACAGTTGATTCATTCGCACGCGAGCTTTGTTCAGATATATGGACATGTTCCTAAATATATGATGTTTACAACTATCTTGTGGGTTTTTTTGTTTGGCTTGTGGCAATCATGCACAAATACTGATGTTTTCTATGAATTCATGTGTAGGGTTCAACGTTTTAATTTTGACACCAACACGATGCTACTGCATGACCAGATATGCTATACACATAGCTTGCAATCCTAAACTTATATTGCTATATGAGTCAAATTTGATAACTTATTTTGATGTAGATCATGCCACAAAGCTCTACTCTGGCTACGCCCATAAATTCCCATAATATTCTACCAGTTCAAAACCGTGGAACCTTTTTGATTTTCTGCATGGCGAGAAATTTATGACATTGAACAAAAATCAACGCATGTAATATATTTCTTTATTAAAAGCTGTCCCTCTGCATGGTTGCCCAATTCCAACAGTTCAGATGCCGCTTATGGTGTGCACTCATAAGCAAATTGCCTTTACTTGACTGGCCTCTTGGTCCAGGATTGACTCGATTATGGAGACTTTATTCAGCGCCAGAGGGGGCTTTGCGCACATTTTGATCATTTGTACATTTTAGTTTAACAAATCTTTAATTAAATTTAAAAAACAAATGTTAATTTAAATTTTAAATGTTGTTCTTTTTAGATTCAACTCCTTACTCAATTTAACACAATTTTTCATTTTTTTAAAATTATATTTTACTTATTTAAAATCAAAATTTGTAAAACCTAACGCAGTTATACCACACGAATCACCACAACTAATTTAATTGAAATCGGTCCAGGGGTATTGGAGAACAGTTCGGAACAGACAAACGGACATACATATAGACAGCTCATATACCCTTTAATATATACAGATATACATGTAAATACACCAAATTTTGTCTTTGCGGGTGAAGCATCTTGCAGAAATCTACCACAAAGAAAGTGATGAACAGCGCGTGATTGAGAGACATGCCCTTTGTTAAATTGATTTAAACACAGAATGAGATCGGATTAATAGTCAATGAGCGATACTTGTTTCTCTGTGAATAAATCCATTGAGCGTGCACGCGGTCACGATAATTTATGACTTGTCAATAACCATTATATCGGCCTATCTTTTGGTCCGTTTGGTAAGAGGGTAGTTTGATTGCAATCATTGCATAATCATATCACCGAATCGAGTAGTCAATTAGCTGGCAACTGAACGACAAAAACGCCCCCTTAGACCCGGTTTGGCTGGACCGCCAATGTATGTTTAAACCAGGTTTAAACTCGGAGGTTTAAACCGTAAATGACGAATCCGGTCATGGCGATCACCGTGGTCTGGGCTTGGCCTAGACTATGGTTTACGTGAAACCTGGCCCAGACCAGACACCAGAATTCGGCCGTATGTGTATATGATTCTTTTCTATCAGCCATTTGGTTCATAATGAGGTTATTGTTCTTGTTATTCTAGTCCGTGCTTGATGGACTTCTATATATGGCTCCTATCATTAATTTGTCACATCCTCTGAGTTTTAAGTGGCACCAGATTGATTCTTCGAAATCTGATTCTGTTTCTATTGCTGTTGACTTCATATATTCCCTTATTTAAACTACAACCCCACTTCCTTTTGCTATAGGAGAAAGATATAATCTATACCCTTGAATATCCATTTTCTGTATCTACAGATGTGATCTTAGCTGTACAAATGCCTCTATTTCTTCTTTCCACATTGGTGTATAAAAAAGGTTAGTTCTTTTTTTAACCTTTGTGAATTAAAAATCACCTTTGGTTCGTTAATAAAATGAAGATGAGCCTTCGGGGGACTTCGCCGTTGGGCCTTTCTCCGACTGTGAATGGAACTATTTACCACTCCTTATTGTGAATTGTACACCATCTGTATTCATCTATTTTAGTTCTTCTCTTATCTTTTTTCTTTCCGATCTCTGCTCCTCCGTTTAATCTCTCTGGATGCTGATTTCTTTTAGCGATTCGTCTTTGTTTGTATTCATTTTGAAGTATTGTTTTGATGTGTCGTTGAAGATGACTTTTGGTGGTGGTATTTTGTTTTTGTCACTTTTCTTTCCAAGTCAAACAATGGCCTTTACTGGTGGTTGTAGTTCCAGTGCTAACTCTTTGTAGAGTTTATTTATAACTGCCATATCATCTTGTTTCCGTATTGCTCCATCGTCATTTGAAGACAGAGGAATTCCAAAGAAGCATAGGTTTTTAGTCGTTGAATGTCTTTCTGACATTTCCTTAAATCAAATTTAGCTTGGACTGTCTTCTCTATTTCCGCCGTGATCTCTCCAATGTCTTTCACCACTGTACACTAACTTCAATGTTCACCTTGTCCTCAGTTTGAGGCGCCATTTTGAACACCATAATTCCAGGTCGTTGATTTGTTTTGCAATCTGATTTCCAATATTCTGCCCCCCCCCCCCCATGTGATCCAAAGGGCCTAGATCGTCTGCTAATTGTTAGATCTGTATGTTATGAAGTGAATTATTCGATATGACGTTTAAAAAATAACGGACTCGGCAGTTGTATATACAAGAGTAGAATAGTTATAGTACAGGGCCGGGGTTGGGTATTGCAATGAACACGTAATTTAAGAGGATTTTGGAAAGGTTAGAGGGGTTTCGAATCAACACGTTTTCTCTGTTATACTTGAAATAGAAAAAAGGCCCAAAATAAAGTCGTTGATGGCATTCTGTGACAATGTCCCAAAAATGTCAGTCGACCGTATCCAGAACAACAGATGAGCAAGTTTCACAAATATATATATATAAATAATCAGCCAACATGTTGACGGAAATAAAATGCAGTTCGTGGCTTCACGCGACACACATTCGTCACGCGGTTCCAGCTCAATATATACAAGAAAACCAGTCAGAAATGGTAACGCCACCAAGATCATATTATTAGCCATAAATTTAAATAATAATATAATATATATTGGTTACATGAATGCACCGCCTCAGAATTCCGTTAAAACAACTAAATCCTTCAAATTATTACAAAAAACTACGGCTTATTACTGCAGGTTTTTCATTCACCAAACCAGAAAGCTTCTAAATGCGGATAAAAAATTGGGTTCCCGCCATAAAATCTTCAAGTGTGCATGGCCCAGCCATTGTTCATACCTAAACATCGAACGCAATTAACGCGGTCATAATAGTTACATACTGCAACTATAAGACATCCATCGAATACACACCCCACGAAAACCAGAAATGTGTTGTCCTACGAGATATCCCATCGCTATGGCTCAATTTGACACGGCCAGATTAGCCTTTCTACAATATTCTAAAACAATAAAGCTTCTCAAATCATCGGCATAGTCAATAGAACTTTCAAGAACTTGGACATTCCAACTACAGCTTTTATCGGACTCGGGGTCGCAGTACAACTTTGACGCGTCCCAAAATAACCGGAAAAACCAATTATCTATTTATAAAATCCCCATAGGTCCACAGATTTATAAAATTTGCCCAGCAGTATACACCGGTGGCGTTAACAAAGGAGATTACTCATGTGAAATTGGGGTAATTCCAAGGCTATTCTGGTCTATAAATGATTTTCTGAAATAAGTGCACATGTTAGTATATAAATGTAGTTTGTGTAGTAGCTCTACTCGGGTACCTCGTTTTTCATTATGGTAAGCGACGTATCTCCTTCATGCAGGCTCATTGTATTGCATAAAACAATTCTCATTTATAATTACTCGTTCCAATACAGACACCATCTCCGGAGGAGATGGATGAGGAGGAGGTGGCAAAGTCGCTAAGTAAGTAACCCGATTACATTTGATGGAAAATCCCGCCCAAGAGTTCGGACGTAAACTCTGCTCTAGGAGAGTAATATAACGGATCTTCGACATAAACCACCATATATAAAACAACCGATACCACGATGCAGTTCTGATTAAAATCATACGCGGACGCTACTGAGTCTGACGAAATTGGGTAGGGGTTTCATTACTATACAAGTAGGAATTACGTAATTGCCAGCCAATCGCAATATTGGTAATAGCGGATTTCGTCAGACTCAGTTCCTGAAGCGTTTGAGTATGATTTTAATCAGAACTTATCATGATGTTGAATGTTTCTGATTTATAAATTTGCATCAAGAACTATTGATTATCATTCAATTCCATAATTGCACCATTCTTTACTCATATCTCATTAAAGAAGACCAGGCACAGCTCATTATATACATTGGCATGAAAAATTAAAGATACGGGCGGCCTTCGTGGTGGGAGATACCTGTTAAAATAGTCTCATCCGCAAAAACCGCCGTAAATATAAATAATATTATATACTAGACAGATATTGTTCTAATACCAATCATAAATATCGCGTACTTTGCATTTTATTGTCACGTGTGTACGCTTTGTTATGTAAACAAACATCAAAAACGTTACAGAACCATTTGTTTATAGACAAACACTCGGAACTATACAATCGTCCAATGAAAATGTTCCGTTGCGCTGTGGTAGGCGAAGATAATATTATGTATGACATCAACAATCTCATTCAAATTACACCAATTTTTATTTTAATCGACCCGCTGCATGTCAGTTCAAAATCTAGGTAATCCACGTTACTTCGTGTTTGGGAAACGATCAGACAGAACAGGAAACGTGTACATAATATAATTGTTCTTTTAAAGAGATGAATATTTTTCAATAGAGTTAGTATTTTCTGCTAACCTATGTATGGTAATACATACAAAATAAGCAATTTGCAATGATAGTATTGTGAGTTGTAAGTTGTAGACGCACCAAATGATGGGTTTTACAACCGACGTATAATGCGCGCGAATCTAAATAAGGAAATGACGCAATATTGTGACTCTGCTTATAAACAATTCACTGCGCTTTTTGTGAGAAATTAACAAACACTCGACCTGCATTTTCTCGGACACAAAGCGTGCTTTGTGAATAACGTCGCATTCATGTCATTATTATGCTATACTATTATTAAATTATTGAGGAAATTATCATAATTTGATAAATGTTATTTCTAAATTATAACCTACAAGAATTCCGCTCGTCCCGTTAAAGTGATGTGAAACACCCCGGTGTGGTGATCAAATAGAAATTGAGAATAATCTTGTTCAATGTATTAATTTTTAGAATTATTATATCCAAATAGACAACACACACGGTCATTCTTATATATTAATTAAATGCAGTGACTCTCGATGGCGAAATCGTTTTCGTTATTTTATCGCCGATAGATGCGTCCCGAATCAAGTATTAAATATTTACAATTTAGCGTTGTTCAAATGCTTCAAATTTCAGCGATGTTAGTAGAATGTTACATTACTACTGTTGGTATAGCGCCCGATAACTAACTTTCAGTTTCACGCACCCGAACAAGTACATAATATGTCTTTAAGGAAATATTTTTCATTTTCAACTTCAAATTTACAGTGTCTGCATATTGGTACTTTTGGCTCTTTGTTCCGACCGTTTTCAACTTCTAAGGAATAATTACGGATTCTTAGACATAGACTACATCATAATATCCTTGTTTCAATATTATTGACGATAGTTAGGTAAAGTTCTTGTTGGTGTTTGTGTTGTACCACACACATGTTCGTTTTAAGTGGAATATCTGTGAAAATGAAAGATGTAGTTATTGAAATTCGCTAAATGGTCTTCTTTTCAATTTGAGCCGTAAAATTGGTTGTCGCTCTCAACTAAACAGTTTTGAAGGTACACAGGTTTTATCCTGTCGATATGAAATAAAAGGGTTAAAATTCGCTGAAGGGTACACAGGGTTCGTTAATGTGTTGAAATCTCGTTCGAAATGACTTTATGTGGTTGTTTACATCTGCCGCCGCAAATTCTGCTAGAATAATTTGAGAATAAACTGAAAACAAATTGGTGATGGCCGCCATACTTTTTGGTTAGGTGATATATCATGTGAGTGAATTCGTGTCACGTGACGCCGCAAGGAGACTTATAAACATGTGTACTCTTCGGTACAATTTAGCAAACCATGCATGCGTGTGTATACCCCTTCAGCACATTGTTAAAACATGTGTATATACACTCAGCACTGTTTTAGATCAGACATTAATGGCGGTTTCATTGTGGTCAAGAGATTATTATCACGGTCAAAACCCATGACCACGTTGAATCCGCCGTTTATTATTTATATTTATATACTTAAATTCGTTATGAACTATGATTGTTTGTCTTTACCACTATTTATTCAAATTCAATTGAACACACGTAGTTCGGACAGTTCGAATCCTGGCTTTTTAGAAAACCAAACATTCAAGTTTGCAATTTCTAAGTAGTTCCCATGCGAGAAATGTGTCAGGTTTCATTTTAAATGAGTGTACACGTGTTACTTCCAATAACGTTAACATGTGATACGGATACGACACGTTTTGGTTGTGGAAAGAAAGTTAGAATAGACGGTTCCGCCAAATACGGATATCCTTGTGAAGTCAGAGGCATAACACATTTTAATTGCAAATTAAAATAAGTAAATGTGCAAATTAGCAAACACCACAGTTCGCGATTGTTACGAAAGACTGCATGCATGCATGGGGTTTATAAAAGGGGCGTTTTCAGGTATTGATACGGAATCTCTGCACGTCCAGTACTTCGTAGTTCTCTATACGGATCATTTTTGTCTGGTGATTTCTGGGGACAATGTGTTGATATTAGAGTGGCAGACCCTTTCAACCAAAACGACTGATGAATTGCCAGCGTGTTCAAGAGTGCACATATACGAACAAATATGTTCGCACGCGGTTGTGATTCATGCATGCGTATGCAATGAATAACGGTTTACATGACCCATTGGAATCTCCACGATCCGATCAGATCGGATAATGAAAGGCATGACAACATATTCTTCCCAATCGCCAGGGGATGATGGACATTTCTCTCAAGTTTTCTACGTGTGATAGACAGCTTATTCTGAGAATAGATCGCAAAAGTCGATATCATGCAGATATCGGAGAGTAACAGAATTAACACGATAACGAGCCAAATGCGAGCGAAACACGTGAGTCAGGGTTTAGAATTGCATTAGAGGGTCTGGTGAGATCACGTCAATTTTTGGCGTCATTGTCTTGTATTATATTATATGAGTCACTATCAAATTGCCTACCGATTCCTGAGCACGTGACAATGATATGGTGGTGACGTCCGCATCCCTGGTACGGATGCAACTATTGTTACGGCCATCTATGAATTATATGACACCATATACATGCAATACCTTTATCTCTCTATATCTCTCTCTCTCTCTCTCTCCGCTCTCTCTCTCTCTCTCTCTCTCTCTCTCTCTCTCTCTGATGCACTTTATACCAGGGTTGGGGCGATTACATGCCAATGTAAGCGATTACAATTACATTTGATTTGAATGATCATGCTGTATTCAACAATTGTGTGTTGTCATTTGTATCCACTGCCAAAATTTATGCAATGTACCAGTAACACAACAAATGGAAAAATTGTATTACTTTCTAATATGTTGCCTGTATTTTGTGCACACTCCCCACTAATCAAGATTACAGGTACATTTGAAAGTAATCGTCTCTCTCTCTCTCTCTCTCTTTCTCTCTCTCTCTCTCTCTCTCTCTCTCTCTCTCTCTCTCTCTCTCTCTCTCTCTCTCTCTCTCTCCTTCCCCTCTCCCCTCTCTCTTATCCTCTCTCTCCCTCCACTCCACATATATGTATCCAGCTCTCTCCCTATATCTATCCGCACCTTGCTTAATTTCAGTCTCTTTGTCGCGCTTTTTATCACTCTACCATCTCTAAGCATATACATAGCTATATTGTTATAACAGATTTCCTAGCTCTTGTCAAAGTTTGACTTGATTATATTCAGTGTTTTGATGGGGAGAGGATGTTATTGTCAGTGGCAGCACTTGTCATCCCATCCCTTTTGCCCTTGTATATATTTATATTATCAATTGAGCAAACACAATATGTTTAAACTATGAATCATTTACATTGTATAGTAAGAAACGTGTTATATATGTGTTCAGCATTCCAGACCTCCAGTTATAACAACAATTAAAAAATTACCCTTTATAAACAAAATGGTTTCTCCGATTCAGTAATAAAGGTAAACTTTGGAATGGTTTATTATTTATTTGGAGTGATGTTTATGGTAAATTAGCAGACAGTCTGACAACAATATAATACAAGTGCTGAAGTATTTCCATTCACTGTGGGGAAATGTTCAGATAATACGTTCAACAAACGTTTGTTGAACTGATTATGATTATCTTAACATTTCCTGTGGTAACTACTCATCAATGAGTATTTAGTAAAGAAAGGGTTAATTTAACGCCATTTTATGCTTTGTTCTGTTTGACAAAATGTTGAATACACGATATAGCGTTTTAGATGGGCAAATAGATACCAAAGACAGTTATTTTATTATTGGAAAATTAACAAAAATAATTGTTGGTGTCAGTCTAAACAATCGAAATTATGTTAAATAAACCCATCAAACAAAATAGCGTTTTCTTGTCGCACTTCTCAATCTAAAATGTTATTGCACGCACTAAATAAAAATAATTTAATTAATTTCAAAAATGTTAGCGCCGAACCCTGAATGCATCTTTCAGGAAAATGGCATATTGATGTATGCTAACAATCAAGGCATAGGTAGCAATACACAATTTTCAGCAATTTTGGCCAACCTGGAAGAGGGCACCGTACTTCAAATCTATGCTGAGCCATTATCTTTGGCATAGGTCCTATCAAGCATGTTTTGTTTTCGACAGAAATGTTGGGAGTAATCAAATGTCTGTACTTCAGCTTCTACGTACAATTTGTCATGGAGTTTATGCTCCTTCGTTTGCACGCACAAACGCTTAATTTTATCCATTTTTTTAGAACTAAAATTGATCATTTTCAACACAAAAACGGACCATGACAGAGCGAATGTCAATAAATAAGATTCTTCCAACTCAGAGCTATGTTGGAGTTGAGAAATATTTGAAACAGAAAAAGAGTTATCGTAGTAATTTAAAAAAATTATGTCTTGCAAGCCCAGATGACACAATTAAGGGGAGATAAATCGGGCTATTTTCCTGTCACCACGCACACGGAGTTGGCGTTCACTGATTACGAAAATCATGTTACGCATCCAAATGTTTTCACTGTTTTTGGGAACTTTCCCAGTTTTGTAAAATAAATAAACCTTCAAACCAGTTATATCACATTTAACACGGGCTAGCTGCCACTTACCCCCCCCCCCAGATACCCATTTTACAGATCCCAAACAGCACATGACGTCGTGTAATGCTACCAAATGCCACCGCTACTCCACGGGATATATTTTCTAACAGACCGAGCGCAAATCGTTATGACTGAATTGCATGAATCCTTTGTTTTCCGGAAATTATCATCATTATATTAATTTACAAATTACGTCGATCAATACAGGAAAACTTATAAATCCAGTCATTCATACTTCTTCATACCCACACAAAATATTTACTGTGGTCGTGATATAAATGCTCTTTATTTAACCATATTAGGAAATAACTAACACCGAACGCTCTTTAATTTGCCACGTCGTCCAAGAGAGACAGGATATATTTCTTGACATACGGAGTGTCGATATGGAGGTATGTGTGTTTCTTGTATACATGTATATATAAACGTACATTGTAATGTAATGGTATGGGCGCTATTTTAATGGATACGCATGCAGGTCGGTCGAACATGTATTATATAAGCGAAATAACTGAATCGATGCCATATTCGATTCATACATCCACGCGGTGTAAATGTAGTCAATCCGATTCGATGGTCCCCATGCATATAATCAAATTCCAACAACAGCAGCAACATTTTTTGAAATGCCGCTTCAGTTATCAGAATCAATTAATCGCCCAAAAATTATGCTAACCACTGTCAACTGTAGTATGAAATTGCCCGAAACGTGTTATTTATCAGCCTGTTGTTCGACGAAATTGTGTCTTATTATAAACACAAAGCCTCTTGATTTTAGAGTGGTCCATCTTCGCCCGCAATTTGGCCCGAGACCGTCGCCTCGTCGACTTTGTACTGGGCCACTAATAAGTCTCGATGGTGAAAAATAATAGATTTCAAAAATCAAATAACGCTCTTTATATTTACCATATCCGGATCTAAAAAGCCAGATTCTGCAACGTTTTTTTTGCCTTTGTTTACATAACAAAGGAAAAACATTTGACAATAACATACTGTTTATGCCATATTTCTGATTGCTATAAGAACAAAGTCTGTCTATATTTTACTATTCTTTCTGTTTATGGCGGTTTTTGACGGAGAGGAATATTTTAACCGCATACCCACCGCCAACGCGGCCCGTATCTTTAATGATTCCATATTATGGAATTGGCGAATATTCAAAGGCTCCATATATGGAATCATGAATATTCAAAAGTTATGGAATGCACCTCCATAACTTTGACATGTAGCATTTAAGTCGTGCTTTTAGTTCTGCTCGCATTTAAAGGCACGTGCGGCCTTAATTGTCGAAAATATTCATATTTGTTCCAAACACCGTAAACATTAAAACGCATACAGTTCCGTTCATATATACCATGACCATCGCGTAAACAGCATGTTATCATAAACACCTACTATATTTTACCTAAGCAAAAGCCTGATTGTGTTACAGAAGACAGCACAATGCTACTGGCTAATGACACACAAATGGCATAAACGCTCTTTATTTGTTCCATATCAGGTATTCACCAACAAAGAACGCTCTTTATGTTTACCATCATAATATAAACAAACACCAGAAAGGTAACTTTTTGTGCTTTTGTTTACATAACAATGGTCACACAAATGATCATAACACACTGTTTATGCGATATTTCTTATTTGTATACGGACAAAGTCTATCTACATTTTGATGTTCTTTCTGTTTGTGGCGGTGTTTGACGGGTGGAGATATTTTCACATGATACCCACCGCCAACTGGCGCCAATGCCAACCGTGTCTTTAAGTCGTGCTTTTAGTTCTACTAGTATGCTGTGGACCTGATTCATCGAAACTGCTTCTGGATTGAGATACATAAGCGTCGATTTCGCATTGATTTCACCTTTCCACTCCAATTCGATCTTCTCTGCTACTGCTCTGTTGAGTTTTTTTGTTTCTATTCAGATTTACTTGGTGGATTTTCCATGATCTCATAAGCTGATGGTAGTTTATAAGCAAGAAGCAATTGGCGGATTTTAGAAAACCACCTGAGAGGGTATATGTTGTGCACAGCTAGTTGGCGTCGAGCGATTGCATAGTCTATGGATTCGTTGTTGCAAATTATCATGTAGAACATATTGATGATATTTCTATCGATGGCGTTTGTTTCTGATTGGTTGAACTCCACGTAGCGAGGTTACGAGATGTTGGATTTGTTTTAGCAGCTTTAGTTGGTGTTTTTCTATCCTTTTGCACCAGGTAACGTTTATGCTGAGTAATTATACTCCACAGAGCAGTCCCAACAGGACACCGAGGATCCACTGATAAGTTGGGTCTTAGTTTCTGTGTCATGCCACTTTTACCGTGTATGCCTGCACCTATCAAATAAAGATATACATAAGTGTGTATCACTAAAGTTGCCTTATTTCAAGTCGCATACTATTAAAGTATCGGTGGCCCACACTAACTGACAGTAACAATTAGTAATCTATTTTAAGGCATATTTATTGATTTATTAGTTTCCTAATTTAATATTAAAACAAAACATAAAAAAGCTATTATTATCCTAATTGAAATAAGGTTACTATCGACGTTTACTAATAATACGTAAATCCACACGTGCTGTAGTATTTCTGACTGGTGACAAACAAACACGTAAATATTCTATTTATCAACAGATGTGTAAAATCACACGTGTTGTAGTATTTCTGGTTCTATTGACAAACAAAACGTAAATTTTTATTCGCCTAGTTCAGGGCACCCGATATCGTAAAGCCATTTTGATTGGTAACCTGTGTACCTTATTTGAATAAGATGCCACGACGGTGCATTCTGGGACTGATTAATTATAGTCTGTATATGGATTATATCGACTTCAGAAGACAACATTGACATACTTTTAAATTATATATAGTCTTTCTCTGTAATAACGAACCGTACGTTCTGAAATGTTGGAATGGGCTACCGATACAACCACATATTTTATGCTACATGAGCATTATATATACACTTACCGGTATAATTACAGTTAGTTATACTCAATTGTGCCGAATTTATCTATTTGTTACGTAATTATATATATACAACCTACATACCCCTGTCTTACAGGGACGCCGCTAATTTAATTTATTTTTGTAATTCTTTTTCACCATTTGTACCACGATTGTGGTTTATGTGAATAAACAATTTGAATTTGAATCAGTGCATATGCTGTTTCTGCTCAATATCCGGAGTATTGTCGAGTTTTCTGATGATCCCCAGGTGTTAAATGTTGGTTGATATCATGCTTATTGAGGACAAATTTGATCGTAATCTTGGTGTTATATTCAATGACGTTGCTTTTTGAAGGGTTTGTGGAATATCTTGCAGTTTTGGAGAAGTTTTCGATCTCGTTCAGCATTTTTTTGCATTTCGTCGAGTGTAAGTGTAAGTAGAGCGAGATCATCTGCGCAAGTTGTATGTGGCACTTTCAGAGATCCAAGTCTCACTCCTTCAAACTTTCTTATGTGTGCTGAAGTAGAGGATTGTTGAAATGTTTGTAATGCGAGGTAGAGAGAACAACACCTTGTCGGACTCCTTGTTTTATTGAAAATGGAGAAGACGTCTTACCATGCCATTTTACTGTTGATGTTAGATCAGAATAGATGTCTTTTATAAGCAGCCAATCCGCATCGAGGTATATAGTTGCTGCAGTAGTATAGTGTAGTCGACTGCATCAGACCCATTTTGTGCATCAAATGATGTTGGGATCATAGGTAATTTCCTCATCTTCGATTCTTTAAAACATTCAGTGACTTCCAGGGCGGCATTTATTGATGACGATGCCTTAGTGAAACCAGTCTGTAGTTTGGATTGTATTTTGCTCGGATAAATCGACTATATTTGGTACATTATCGAACGATGGTATATCTGGCGAATATTTATGGTTTCCGTTGGCTATTGTATACTATTGTGACGTGTAGCAGGTGCCCAATACTGCGCATCTGTATATGGACGGCGCATACGGGCAGTATGGATGGCTGGGGGAGCGGAGCGCGTTGCAAACCCATGTTTCGTTACTCCTTTCCCGATACCGGATACGTTTGATTAATACAAAAAAACAATTTAGCTCCTTGCTCAAATTAACAAATATTTTGTTTTATTGTTTTTATAAAAAAAATTTAATCGAACTTTTGAAAAACTAACACCGTTATAACCCGCCAGGGTACCCCGAGTCACCACACCATGCATGCATATTTGGTTGAAATCGGTCGAGGGATCTGGGAAATATATAAGAAGTGAATACACACTGGAAAGATAGTTTTATTTTGTTATAGTTATTATAAAGTCAAAAGACAAGGTGTCGTTCTCTCTACCTCGCACTACAAACATTTCAACAAACACCAGATTTACAACAACAAATATTACCCGTGTGGGTGAAATTGTCATTTTGTTAACTTATCTTATCTTATAACGTTGAAACAAGCAAAATGTATATACACTGCGTGCACACAAATTCGGATACCATGTTAATCGTTTTTCATTACATAATTGGCCTACGTACACCGTACACATGCAGGTATGTACATCGGTAATTAAATTATATTACACAATATATAGTAGGAATACATATAGCCTTTTCAGGAGGCGTTATTTTGAAGGGATAGGAGACCATGGAATTTCTCTCTCGTAGGCTTCTTCCAAAAGTATTCGGTGATATATTGTTTTCTGATTTCATTTTTGCGATTATTGAATAAAATAAGCTTGCGCAAAAGGCTGCACAAAATTGTATATTGATAACTTCCGTTTGCTGCCGTATTGTTGAAATTGCAGCATGGTTGTGTATAAGCGAGATAACTGTGTCGGGGCAATATTGGATTCACCCAGTCCCCGTTCCGCGGTTCAAGTACTACATGTCAAAGTTCTTGAGGTGAACTCCGTATATACGGAACTTTAATATTCATGATTCCATATATTCATGAATTCATGAATATTCAAAAACTTCATGATTATATGGAATCATGAATATTCAAAAGTTCCATATATGTGGGATACATGTATCCCCTTCAGATCTTTTACCTGTAGCACTTAATCGCGGAACTGGGGCTGGGTGAATCCAATATGGAATCCAATATCCAAATTTAACTATATGACTTGAATATAACTATAATAGTTTAACTTAGGATTCGCATATCCTGATAATACTTATTATTATTAATTAGGTATGAAAATTTTTGTCCCGAACGGCCTGTTACCTAACTATGCTAATATCACCCTCAAACCGAGTAACATAATTTTACGACATCACAAATCCGATTAATATCATTTTACAGCATCACACATCCGAGTAGTATATATATGCATGGTTTTACGATATGCGAATTTATTTGCCTCACTGTTAAATAACGTGTAGATATCGATTTGTATGTGACGTCACTCATATGAAAGTGTTGTCAGCTACTGAGACGCAATCTAATTAATAAATATATAGGATATTACTTGGTTGGTTTGATAGTATAGGCCTGATATCAGCAATAGGTAACCTTGTATCAGCCTTTGACCTTCGGTCCCAGGCTGATATGAGGTTACCTCGGGCTGATATCGGGCCTAATATCAAACCAACCATCTAATATCCTCTAAATATTCCCTGTTGGATAAGCATCGCATGCATTTGGACGGAGAAGTGTATTATATGTACATGTAATACAATATTGTACTGGTATTTCAAGCTGTCTTCTGACGTCTGATTATCACTAGGATGGTATCGGTATTTGAATCGGAATGAATCACCATCAGATGTGCATACTTGTGTACCTCAAAATGTGTTTAAAATAGTCCACATGCAGTACATTAACGACACGGGCGGCGTTCGTTGCAGAAATATTCATAGTTGTTCAAATCGCCATCAACAGAAGGACTATTAAAATATATATAATTTTGTTCATATCTCAAACATAATCAGCGCGTAAATAGTATGTTGTCGTCAAGACGTACGATGGTGTACGTTTACATGCTTCTGTTTACATAACACAGCTCAATTATATTGGTTAATCACACACAACTGATATAAACGCTCTTTATTATTTCCATATAAGGAAAACAGTCACAAATAACGCTCTTTATGTTTAAACAAAAGCCATGTTATGTAACGTATTTTGCTTTTGTTTACATAACAAAGGAAAAACATTTGACAATAACATACTGTTATGCCATATTTCTGATTGGTATAAGAACAGGGTTTGTCTATATTTTACTATTATTTCTGTTTGTGCCGGTTTTTGACGGAGGTGAATATTTTAACAGGATACCCACCGCCAACGCCGCCCGTATCATGTAATGGGTATGATTACACGCATATATTTGGGTTCTTTCAGCATATATATGTATATAGTTATACAGTCATCTAGCTAGGATCAGCATAAAAAAGGCAGTTGAATGGGTGAGAAGTGCACGAAAAAATATGCACAAAACACGAAAACGTGTTTCCCGGCGAGAAACATCAAATATAGCCATATGGTGAACGGTTAGGGCTGTCCAATTGGCGAAAAATTTATGGGAGAGGTTGGTGTTTTTTTCTATGTCATTTTTTTCTCCATCTTAAGGGCAGTGCGACGTTTGTCAAAACTGCAGTGTGACGCAATACGATGACAAGTACCTTTGGGGGAATTTTCGTGTGTCTAAAAGAACGTTCTATAATTTTTAATACTCGTCCAGGGTCGGATCTTTCCTGCGAATACAGGCCAGCGGGATCTGTTAACACTGAGGCCTATGCAAATCATTTGGTGTATTGTAACATTCAGGGTCGATGGCATGCTGAAATTCGATGAATAATTCGGAGTCTTGTTCTGATACGGTAATATTCCGGTAGGTCTCCGCCGCTATGGGACCGCCGCTACTAGCTTGTTATCGTCCGGAGTAAATATGTTAACATGCATGGCCATGAGGGCGGCGAAGTTTAGCATCAGTTCTTATCGATAACGCGAGAGAAGTTAGCGACGCTGTGAGAGCTCGCTTGGCGCACTCTCTTGTGAACCATGCTGACTGGAGTAAACTAATCGATTGCAACGCGGAAATAAAAGTTGTTGTCTTGTTTCGATTCGCATGCCGCAAAGTTGGGTAGCTGCTAAAGAGAAAAAAACTCATGTTTGTTTTTGTTTCTTTTGAGAATGGTGGTATGGCCAGGGGTTTACATCGATGAGTGTCATATTGTGCACTCGCTGTGACTACTGTATTTATAATATATTCCGGGAAGCATGCATAATTATATATTAAAGGCACGGGTGGTGTTCGTTGCAGAAATATTTATATTTGTTCAAATCGCCATCGATCAACAGAAGGAACACCAAAATATATACAGTTCCGCTCATATGCCAAGCATAATCAGCGCGTAAATAGTATATTGTCGTCAAGACGTAGGATGGTGTACGTAAATAAGAGACGGTTCGTGATACAGAAGCTGTGCTTCTGTTTACATAACGCTCTTTATGTTTACCAATTCCGGATCTAAAGTTAAAGGCACGTGCGGCCTTAATTGTCGAAAATATTCATATTTGTTCCAAACACCGTAAACAGAACAGTAGCGATGACACAAGTTTTTGAAAAAAATCAAGTGGCGATCAAATTTTCAATGTTTTTCAAAGCCAGAGACATCTACCATCATATAGAAAGCTAAAAAAAAAAATTCCTATGAATATATTTTTTTTGCCAATTTTTTTTAATTCGGACTTTGGAAAACAAATTCTGTCAACTCATTATGTCACCCAGAAGTTGCCAAATAATGTCTGTAGACACTGCTAATGTGCTTTCCACTCATAATTCAGTGTAGTAATATATCTCCTACATTAGTCTGTTGGTCGTGGTGGTGTATTAAGGGACACAAAGCTTGTAACATCAATTGTCTATTTTCAGTTAGGATATGTGAAGATTGTATGTTATATATTTGGTTTCTAGCAATAACACTAATAAATGTAGAATGATTGGTTGAAAACTTGTATATGCCTGAGAAATCATCAGCACATTTGGTTAAATTTAACCCGGAGGTTGATTGACATGAGACAACAACGAAGACAATCAACAGTTATACAAGTAACAGATCTTGGGCAAGACCAAGGGTTAATTTTTATTACAGAATACAAAACTATCCTGTAATGCAACTTCATGTGCCCAAGCATCAAGACTACAATAAATAAAATTGGCGTCGGATGAATACATATAAGGTGATCTTGAGAAGTTGAGTTGTACAGTACCGGTATTATAGAAGGACATGATAGACATCAGTTATTATCGCATAACCATTTTTACATGATGTACTAAATGGAAGTTCCCACTCAGTTATAAAAGTGCATTGGAATGGTCTATAATCATTTGGTGGGTTTTCAGGAAAAAATAAGCAGACGACAGATGCAAGTATAACACAAATAAAAGTACATTTTAGTGAAATGTTCAGATAATAAGTTCAACAATTACAACCTATCATTAGATTTGTTGAACTTGAATAATATTTGAGCATTCCCTTATGGGTCACTACTCATCACTGAGTATTTGCTAGAATAGTTTTAAGAAAATACCGCATACTTTCTTTTCATAAATGAAAATTGACTAACATTTGAGTTAGATGTGTTATTTGTTTTGATAAAAAAGGTACTACTCCTGCCGATCAATCAACATTTAATTTGATGTTGATATCGGTATATGTGCAACATGTAGCAAGTGGTGTGGGGGGGGGGGGGGGGGGGGGGGTCCTGGTAACTACTCACACATGGTACAGTTAACCTAAATAAAGTTGATGTGTATGTTGTACCTAAATCATGGAATACATGTAGTACCGTACCGCAATCTTGGGCTTTCTTTGATCCGCAGATTTACATGAACATGCTCAAACAATGTAAACAGGAAGTTGTCTAGCCTAAATGTTGTTCACAATATATTATTAATGAATTGATTTCATAATATCAACACAACAATCAATTATTTTCTTCAAATTCTTGTTGTGCTCTTGTGTGAGGCAAATGTTAATGTCTTTGGGAGGGATATGAGCAGAATGTCAACAGCATTGATTTTTGAAGGACATCGGCATTAACTAAGTCATAACACGATTACAATGCCTACAATGCCTATAAAGTTATGTACTCCATAGCGAATTGGATTGCATGGCATGAAAGTTATTGAACATTTGTTAATTTTTTTTATGCACGAAAATAGGCTATATATTCAGATGATTATTACATACAAAAATTTTTATACTTGGAATTTGCCCATGTCTATGATTAATATCAATGTTCGTTGTGCACTGTTACTTATTATTCCCTCAACATTTTAATTATTTAATGTCTAAATGGTTATATACATAATCAAATCATTATTTGGTATGGTCATTCGTCAAAATGACAGCCACCACAACACTATTAAATTAAACTAAATTTGTTTCAATATATTATCTTTGACAAAATTGCACCTCAAACTTAATTACAATTGTCTGGTTCACATCCCGGTGTGTTGCTCGTTCAAAGCTTTATTTAATACTTTTTTGTATTCTCTTTAAATCGCTACAAAAATTACAAGTTTGTTCAGTGACAGGTCTGACCAGACTTCTGTTGTCACCAACACGTGTAGGCCTACTATATGTACTAGCATTGTTGTTTCCTGAGAATTTGGGCAGAACTTCCGCTGGAGACACTTGCCAGATCCTTAACACCACCCGTATCCAATCAAATTAAAAAAATGGGCAGAACTTCCCCTAGAGGCGCAAGCCAGATCATTATAATCAATCAAATTGATAATTTAGGCAGTTAATGCACATTGAAGAATACTACTGTGGCTAGAGAACTTAATTCATAGTCATGCTGGCAGAACTTTTCATACTATTCCCTCCATACCATTGCCACACAATGTAAATAACATTGATTCTTGTAGGGTAGTGGTATTTACTAAGTCAAAACACAATGAAAATGATAGCCAAAAAAAAATAAAAAATATGCATTCCATAGCCAATTGGATTACCAATAACATGGCACGTGAGTTACTGGAAGTTACAAATGATTCCTTTAACTTTTTTATGCACGAAAATAGGCTACTTTTTCAGACGATTATTACCTTCAAAAACAAAATAACATGGAATACAACCTTGTCCAACATTAATGCCAATATTTATTGTGCATTGTCATTTATTTGTATTCTAAAATTTTAACGTATAACTTGTTACAAAATCAAATCAAAGTTCAATGGGGTCATTTATCGATATCAAAATGGTGGCCACACAACAAAAGTCAAACGGAATTTATTTCACTTACAGTTGACAATATTTCACATGAAACTCGATTACAATTGTCTGGTGCACACTCCGATTGTCCATTTACCTATTTTAAACAGAAAAGTAAGTAGTCTATCCAATAATTTATTGAATTTATATCACTTTTGAGCTCTGCAAAAAGACACGTTTTCCTCATTCACAGATTGAGAAACCGGAAATGGCCGGAACACTGTCGTCGGTAAGAACAGCATTAAAACGTATACAGTTCCGTTCATTTATACCATGACCATCGCGTAAACTGCAAGTTATCATAAAGACCTACTATATTTTACCTAAGCAAGAGCCTGATTGTGTTACAGAAGACAGCACAATGCTACTGGCTAATAACACACAAATGGCATAAACGCTCTTTATTAGTTCCATATCAGGTATTCACCAACAAAGAACGCTCTTTATGTTTACCATCATAATATAAACAAACACCATAAAAGTAACTTTTTATGCTTTTGTTTACATAACAGTGGTCAAACAAATGACCATAACACACTGTTTATGCGATATTTCTTATTTGTATACGGACAAAGTCTATCTACATTTTGATGTTCTTTCTGTTTGTGGCGGTTTTTGACGGGTGGAGATATTTTCACAGGATACCCACCACCAAGGCCAACCGTGTCTTTAAACAAAAGCCAGGAAACGTAACCTGTTTTGCTTTTGTTTACATAACAAAGGGGACAAAATTGACAATAACATACTGTTTATGCCATATTTCTGATTGGCATAAGAACAAAGTATGTCTATAACTTACTATTCCTTCTGTTTATGGCGGTTTTTGACGGAGGTGAATATTTTAACAGCATACCACCGCAACGCCCCCATATCTTTAATACATACTAATATAGAAACTAATACAAATCCTGAGTATCATAACATGGTTGTTGCCTCCGACAGTAACCTATTTGCCATCTCGATGCGTGTAGCGGCCGACCTGAATGAATCTGTGGATTTGCTGCTGATGTTGTTGTTGCTGCTGGTGGAGATGGAGAACATCGGGCTGGGATGCTACCCCTGTGTCCTTCGTGATAACGTGGTCATCTCCACCTCGAAGTATGCGGCAGGGACGTCCGGGGTGACATTGGCGTCCCTGTCTCCACTGGCTCTCAAGTCGATGGCAGAAACATCCGGGATGACATCGGCGTCCCTGCTGGTTGTGCTGTCGACGACGTCTTGCACAGCGGCCAAGTCGGATGAGCTCAGCACGTGCCTGACTTCAGCGGAGACAATAAATTCGCTGAAGTCAGTAATCCGACTGCTGGGTGTGCGATGTCCATGCAGTCCTGGATACCTGAATAAGTATCGTACAGGGCTGATTTATAAACATGGAGACCCGAATAAGTATCGTGCAGAGCTGATTTATAAACGTGGAGCGCTCAACCCGTATTATCCCACCAGCGGTCGGAGCTCGATTCGAATTAAATTTGAACACAGTGTATAAACCGTACAAACATTAAATCGGAAGTTGTTTTCGAAAAGACGAAAAATGCTATTTTTAAAACGTAAATGTGACAGAAATATCACAACACCACAAAACCCAAATAAATACTCTCTACTTTCAAATTGTGAATACACTTGAGCCAAGGGATTGTCCATATATGTTGCACACATATACGGCCTTTCCGTTGCAATATAGTGGGGTTTCCGACAGATGCTGGCTATGTGTTAAAATGACATTTGAAAAGGAAATTTTTGCGACAAAATTATTTTCTGAAGTGATCAAAGGTCGTTTTTATCTATTAAACAGAGTCCTTCGCTCAAATGGAGCCCGCTTGCGGTCGGCAAATGTGTATGTACAATATATAATTACGTTTATAGATGTGGTGCAACCGTGTGTCCGTCTGAAACCTGGATTTTGTGGTGTTGTGATATTTCTGTCACATTTACGTTCATTTTCGTCTTTTCGAAAACAACTTCCGATTTAATGTTTGTACGGTTTATACACTGTGATGAATATGATTATAAATAGTGTGCCAATAACCATAACTTAATAAACACTTGAGTAATGCATACCAATGTTAATACCCTTACTTTGTGTCCATATATTTTTTGTTTTTTTCCAGCATCGAAATAGATTTGCAAATACTTGAACTACCTTTCTGCCATCATTATGTCACAGAATAAAACGTTGAACAAACAAAACAACAAATAATTAAATAAAATGTTGACCAAACAAAATAAAAAACAGCCATTCACCGGCATGGAACGGGAAATAGCGTTCCGTGTTAGTCTATTCCTGTTTTGGTATAAATAAAGAGCGTTTTTTCTCACTTCTATACGAATAAATGAAAAGAGCTGGAAAATGGCTGTGACCATGGCAAGTATTTCTCAGAGCATATGAAGCCGGTATATCAATTATATTCCCTTCCAAATTACATAGACAAAATTTGGAAGCTCGAAAGAGCCATGCCAGTTCAAAGCGGAATTTACCCTTCATAAGCATGCATGAAGCTAAAGTTGGAAGCGGAGTTTTATCTAATGATTATTACAGGGAACATTGACGTGAATCACGCTACAAGTAACTAATGCAACATATACCAGTTGCAATTTAAAGCCAACGTTGTGGGGAAGCCTCCACCCCCATCCCCAGACACAATTTGCCCCTGACTTCATGTCCCTATAAACATATACCGTATATTGAGATTCATTGACGATGCACCTGCTCAACTATTCCTGACGTATCGATCGCAACCGCTAACTTACAAAGTGCACGTCCAAAATAATAGTCACAGCTTATCTTTAGCAAACACCTTCAGAGGACCAGGGGCGTGGCTAGAGAGTCCATGTTGGGAGTGTCCTGTGTCCACCTTAGAACATCCAACTTCCCCTCCTTATACATAGAGGATCTCACATGAGTTTCTATTTTATACGGAATTTATCAACCGAGTTCACTAAATTCGATAGAATTTAGTGGACGAGGTTGATAAATTACGTATAAAATAGAATGAGTTTGAGATACCTTTTATCACATGATCAAATAAACGCGACGTATTCATCGAAAACAACAATCATAAACTTCAGCAATCGCAATTCATTTAAATAATGACGTGACGTCATCGCACGCGCTAATATTACACGAATGTCTAGCCAATAATTATGGAGCTGGTTTTGTGGGTTAATTATGTGATAAAATGAGTTCGACCAGACCCAAATTCTGAATTTCGGGAACTTTGATTTGCACCCCCCCCCCCCCCCCACCTCCCCATTGAGTTTGAATTTTAAAAATTTCCAACTGATGACCATTTTAGTCAAGGCGTTTGACCGTAAGTAGGGAAACTTTTTGGACTTTTGGTCTAAATCAAAAATATTCACATTAATATGCATAATCCGAATTAACGCTCCTAAATGACTATTTCTTTGGCTTCGGGTGACAAATATTTGATTCGAGTCGAGGAACCCACCGATCAAAGCTCAGCGTGATCAGATATCGGTTTTTGAAATTTGTTATTTCTCGAAATGTGTAATTTGTTGCGGCACAGAAACGAGCCGTGAAACCGATTGCCTCGGACAAAATTGCGGACGAAGATGGATAACCCTAAAATCAAGTGGTAATACAGCCAAATTTCGTGATAGGAAAGTGATAATACGGCCATATTTCGTTGAACAACATGTTGATTAATAACTCTTTTTGGGAAATTTTATACCATAGTTGACAGCGGTTAGCATTAATATTTTGTAATAATCGATTCTGATAACAAAAGCGTTTTTTGTTGTTGTTGTTGTTGTTGTTGTTGTAACTTGACGATATGGAGACCGTCTGATCGGATTGAGTACCTTTAACCCCTGTCATGACGGGAGCTGCGCTTGTGCACCATTAAAGTTCCTGTACCATGGCATTCTCTTATATATGCGAGTCTCCCATATGGGGCGTCGCATATAGAAGAGAATGCACTGGCTTACAAGTTCGAGGTAAATATTGTTTGGCCAATATATTCTCTGTGGGAGACCCGCATATACAAGAGAATGCATTGGCACTAAACTACATGGCGTGTAGTGGTCATCATTGATTTAACATCACATTCGATAAACTACATGGCGTGTAGTGGCCATCATTGAGTTCACATCATATTCGATAAACTACATGGCGTGTAGTGGCCATCATTGATTTAACATCATACTCGATAATTAAACTACATGGCGTGTAGTGTCCATCATTGGCACAGGGTTTTCTCAAAACATCAGGTATGGAAATTCCAACAATTGAAAATGTTGTGGTGATACACCCCATCTCTGTCGCACGTCACTGCCAAGAACATAAGTAGAGTTTCCTCTATTGTTACACCACTTGGGAAATAATGTCAAGTACCGTCATTTTCTGGTCACCGAGCAGACTACCTCTTCTTCTGTGTGCCACACTAATAATAACTATTATACTAAATGAATGTATGAAATAACTGAATGCATGTCACATGTCGCACAAATCTAAAATAATTAATTTACAGGGGCGCCGGCGCATATGACAGCTACTAGGTGAGTTGCGCCTTCTTGTCAATCAAAGAGAGCACATGGGACGCACTTTCCCTTTTTGCCAGGACAGCAACATGTCCGTGTATATATTAAGCTTATAAATACCACTATCGTACATCCTCCCTTCTCATTCGATCCTAATGTAAGGTGTCTGATATCATGTCAGATACGCCCAATAATGAACACTTGTGTGAATACTGGTTATATAATATAAGACACATATCATCATTTTAACTTTATCTATAATCTGAGAAATTATTAATAGACGGGCAAAAACAATGGATTTTTAAAATACATTTATCATATTATTTTCATTTTTGTCCCTTTAGATACAAGAAGTTGAACTGCTGAAATAATTAATAATTTCACACAATAATGCAATGACCAAATTAGCTTATTGTCTTGGTTCTATGAGAGGAAGCTTGATTTGTGTCATAATATTGAGTTAACTTTTGAATTGCATAATAGAACATCATATCCCCTTATATTATAATGAAGAATAAAGAAATCAGCCCAATGGAAACACGTGTTGATATGGAGTGTCGTCCACACTCCATATGAGCAATCAGCTGGAATTAGGACACAGTGTTAAAAGATATCGTGGCCAACATTAACTTTGTTATGAACTCATGACCCGCAACTCAACCCACCCCAATTTTCCATTGATCAACAGTCATATAGATAAAATTAATTATTGGTAGTTGACGTTCTAAATGAAAAGAATCATTAAATTTCACGAATCAAGAATAATTAAATATTCAGATAGGATAACAAATATATTTACAGGCAGTATTGGTGCTAGTCCAAGTCTTCTCGTACTAAAACCAGCTAAGATATTGGGATGGAGATGCTGGTATTTAAATACCAGCATCTCCATCCAAATATCTTAGCTGGTTTTAGTACGAGAAGACTTGGACTATATATATTGGTGCCTGAAAAACAGTGAAATTTTAAATATTTGTCATGCCATAAAAGTAAGTATATAAGGTTATAATTTCCAACCTGTTGGTGGTTATTAAATTTTATATGTCAATAATCGCTAGTACCAAATTTAAAAAAGAAATTCCTGACAGAATATGAGAAAATCCATTTTGATATACCAGGAAAGTTTGGCAAAATATGGAACTGACCTTTAACCCAATGCCAGTGATAATAAGTGTGCATGCTGATTGTTAAATGCCAGAGGCGTTATTTCGCTAAAATCCCGATTCAGAATCTGGATTCAGATTACAGATTGGTTCCGGTACGACTTGGTTCGGCAAAAGAACAGACCAGAAATTGGCAGAATCAGTAAACGAACAGACCGTAATCTCAATGTCGTGGTAATCAGAATCTGGATTGATTCCGATTACGGACTCAAATGTTCGTAATGTAAACAAACCGAGATTTCGCCACCTCGGAGTTTAAAAACACAATAAAACATAAGAATCCGTCTCTTGTGTACAAATTATTGCAGAATATAAACGATCTATATCAAAGAATTTTAATTGCGGAGACAAATTTGTTTTATTGAATGTAAACTGGGAGAATATTACTGAAATTAGCCAAATAATAACGCTATTGATAGTAACGCTGGGGGAGCACTTCGGTTGATGGCGAAGTAAATCATTGTTAATTGTCACTTTCATATGTCCATTTCATAATTCCATCCATAAAATACCGCCCGAACGCATGTCGATTTCGCATTCGGCGGATACGTCACCATTGACCGAATTCATATGAACCTGCATGGATATGTCTTCTGCTGTGTTCGTTATTATAATGTTTCTTCTTATTCAAGAAATAGTAGGATTATATGATATCGATGGATTATCAGATACACGTATGTACTATCATCTAGTCTTATAGAAATTTCATGTTTAAAATGTTTTCTTTCGTTAAATGCAGTCTATTTGCACAATAGTCTCTGTATAGACAACAGCCACATGTTCTAGGGACGTGGCTAGAAGTTTCCTCAAATTTCCGGCTAACTGCTACCCCCCCCCCCCCCCCCCCCCCCCCCATTGAACCAAACATCAATCTCACAGGTTCGCAGAATTTCATTTGCTCCCCTTGGAAATATCCAACCTGACAAACACTAAGATTGGAAAATTACCAACTTATACTGGTTGAAAAAAATCAAACAATGAGAACAATGCCAACCTATATATGGTGTCAAATTAATGTCCAACTAATGTTGTGTCATGCATGAAATTTCCGACTGCTGGAATGTACCAAAGTTTAGTTTAGATATATTTATTTCAAATATATGTCAAATTAAGATAACACATACATTTGTTTATACATACAAAGGAATTGGGGGACAAGTGCTGACTCACTTAAAGGCACGTGCGGCCTTAATTGTCGAAAATATTCATATTTGTTCCAAACACCGTAAACAGAACAGCATTAAAACGCATACAGTTCCGTTCATTTATACCATGACCATCGCGTAAACAGCAAGTTATCATAAAGACCTACTATATTTTACCTAAGCAAGAGCCTGATTGTGTTACAGAAGACAGCACAATGCTACTGGCTAATAACACACAAATGGCATAAACGCTCTTTATTAGTTCCATATCAGGTATTCACCAACAAAAAACGCTCTTTATGTTTACCATCATAATATAAACAAACACCAGAAAAGTAACTTTTTATGCTTTTGTTTACATAACAGTGGTCAAACAAATTACCATAACACACTGTTTATGCGATATTTCTTATTTGTATACGGACAAAGTCTATCTACATTTTGATGTTCTTTCTGTTTGTGGCGGTTTTTGACGGGTGGAGATATTTTCACAGGATACACACCACCAAGGCCAACCGTGTCTTTAAGGGTACCCCCTCTCCCATATGTTATTATACTGACAAAATAAATAATTAGTAATGGCAAAGCAACATGACTACCAAAACAAGTTGAACATATATACAGATCACTGGACACCCCATCTCCCGAGTTAGTCATAAGTTTGTATATGTATTTATTTAAAATCGGGTTTGTTTGTTGCGTTTGCTGGCTTGTACGTATCATTATTTGGAACAGTTAGTCAAAATAATCCTGATTTTCCTCACGTATGAATGACTGCACAGCTAAGCAAATTGTATCAAAGTTCGGGGTGGTGGTCGAGACACCCAGCCAACCCCTGTCGTCACTTCCCTGTTCAACTGACAAGTTTCGTGTGTTCTTCGTGCACAACATCTTCGGAATTTGATTCAGGAGCCCTAGAGCTGTCACGTTTAGATATGCTTGCCCTCATCAATAAACACACTTTAACTTGAAAAAAAGATGCGATTAAGTCGGATTGGCAGCAAATTATGTGCCGTGTATATGCACATAGAAGAAAAGCATGACTTTCACAACAAACATGAACTTTATAAATATTTATGTTTGACGCTGGGAGAACATTAAACATAGTTTCGGAGACCACGTGGATTTCAAAATCTGACCTAGAATCGGGAATTAGCCCCGCCCCCGTAATCGGCTTCGGATTCTGAATCCGGATTTTAGCCAGATAACGACTCTGCGAATTGAGAAGCCGGTGGACCGCATGTTGAGGAAAATCTAGTTAAGATCACGGTCGGATACCCGTTAAAGATATATTATGTACTTGTTAGGGTGCGTGAAACTAGTAAGTTAGTATTCAGACACTATGCCAACTGGAGGAATATAACATTATAGTAACATTGCCGAAAATTTCAAACAAATCGACCTTGCCACTCCTTAGAACACGTCGTCTGTACTACGCGCAATTGTAAATATTTACTTCTCGATTCGGGACGCAACTATTTGTGATAAGTTAACGAAAACGATATCGCCATCGAGAGTCACTGTATTTAATTAATATATAAGAATGGCGGTGTTTGTCGTCAATTTGGATATACTATTTGTAAAACTTACTACTTTGAGCAAGATTATTCTCCATTTCTATTTGATCACCCTACCGGAGTGTTTCACATCACTTTAAGGTTTGTACGTTTCAATATGGCGGCGCCCAGTGGTCAGGATAAACGGTAGGTGTATACATATTGTCTTCAAGCATCAACCATTGACACCGTTCGGAGATATTCCTTTGAACAGTTATGTAGAAATGGGTATAGTCAACTAACTTTCGCGTGACAGGCATGGGTATACCCATTTCTAAATAACTGCTCTGTGTATCTCAAAAAAATATCTTTGATTGATGGCCACTGAGCGCAGCCATGCATCTTGAAACGTACAAACATATTAAAACGGGTAGCCGACAGTGAAGATAGGATCGGTGTGCTCTATGAGCTAACATAAAAATTATGACTTGTAGTACTATGTATACTTATGAAAAGAATCGGATATTGAAAGGTGCCATAAAAACACATGTATGGTTTAACCCGACCGCACCCCCCCCCCCCCCAACTGCCCTGTTAGTGTTCTGGAAACCCGGACATTAATCATGCACTGGCCTTATAATGGTGTGATTTATATCGGTGTACCCGCGATATGCAACGGAGAAAACTATATGTATATTCACAATCTTTGTGATAACAAAATATTACAAATGTAATGCATGTATACAATACATAATTGTGTCATGCAGTGCTGGCTATAACATATCCTGGTGCAATGACATTTCGGAAATCAATGTAAACTCTTAGCATCTTCATGAATGTGTGCATATGAAATTACTGGGTATGGCTTTTAATTCAACATACATGTAATTCATGTAATTGCTTTATACCAAATCCATTCATTTCTCTATATTATGTGTTGTAGCCTCATACGTGTACCTATTGTATGTCTACATATTTGGGGAAATACAATATGTTTATAATAATTCCACAACTGAACTTTGAGCAGCCGCATACAGACATGCAGTAGTATTTCTGCGAAAATGATGGCTTAGCTCCTCCCATTTAGCCATTGCAAGATCGATAATGAACTGTGCATTACATTGCACGTGATCATGCAACAATTGCTTCTTGTTTGTTGTGTGCGTTGGAGTGTGTTATGTCACTTCGGAATAAATTAAATTTACAGCCATAACTCGGCTGCGATCATTATTGCAGTGTTAGGCGTTCCATTTGGTGAGTGTTTATAATTAATTTATGTTTAGTTTTGCTCTGTTTTTGTACTCAATATTCTAATTTTAAAATGTCGAGGAATCATTTTAGGGTGCTATACTATGTTACTGCTGGTTAATATGAAGTTTAATGAAGTGTTTCACTTATCCATAATTTATATACGTGCAAAGTATAACGTGTGATATAAATTTACAGCGATTTGTGGAAAGTAGAACAGCAGCACCCGGTATTGCGGATCTGCGCGGCATCATAGTTCGTACCTAATACTGTAATCATGTCTCGCACTGAATGGAATGGGACATGGAACAAAGTGACAAACCGCTGAACTGGAATATGAATTGAGTGGAACCATCCATTTCACGATTACCCCACGAGGGCGCATTTTTAAGTCAAACGAAAGTTTTATTAAGAACCATACTAATTTATCAACACACTAAACCGAATTCAAATTGCAGGGATGTACTTGCAATGTTAATTGCAAGGCTAATGTATATGTGAACGTTTCATGCACAATAACCCAAAATATTATCAGGTCTAGATACTTCAAATTTGCTTGACAACTAATCACAATTAAGCTTGTGTTCACAATTCAGTAACATAGCTCAACGTTCACGCAATCGGTAGTCAATGGCCAATTTTTTTTCGAAAATGGCCCAATAAAATTTCATTTGGGCAAACTTTTGGTAAAAGTTATTTTTACCACAAATCGAGACGGAAATTTAATTCAAAAACCCGAATTGATTTTGTAACTGGAACGACATGAGAATAAAATTTATAGTTTTATCATCTGCTAAAGTATTTATTTTAACTACATATAGCATGCATGTATAAAATAGTAAATAAAATCATTGTTCTTCGTGATATGTTTGCATGATAAGAGGAGTGAAATTATTTTTTTAATATTGACTGGATCAGCTAATTGATTATGTTATACATCTTGATGGGTAACCGGTGGCACTCAAGGCAGTGCATTAAGTTACAAACAATAGGCCAATAGGTAATTGGAAGGAACAGATCAACAGTTTTTGTATTTATCTGATAGAGGGGTCCAGTTCGTCTGAGGACAATGTGATGCTTTCTATACTGAATGGATTATCCCATGGAGTTATAAAAGTGCACATTCGAATGGTCTATTGTTCGTTGTGATGGTTCTTCGCGGTAACAAAAGCAGACTAAAGAATAGTACAATAACAGAGTATCCATATACATTGTTGTATCGGAAATGTTCAGATAATAAGTTTTAAAAATCGGCCTATGGCTGTTTGTGAAAATTATTATGTGACTTTTCCTGGTGGATCATCTCGTCAATGTGTATTTAGTATAGAAAGGGTTCAAGGACGCATGTAGGTTGATGTAAACAATATTTATTTGAACGGAAGAACAGAACATCATATTGACAATTATACATATAGAACACTGTTATGCAAATTCCGAACTAGTAACCATAAGTTGCCAATAGAAACGGGGCGTTGGAACAATACCGAACGCAATGACCGCACTTGCTTATTATGCGATACAAGGTTAATTGGTGACGAATTTCACTACCTTCTCGTATGTTAAAAAAATGGCCAACGCCCGGCTCAGATTGTTACCAATGTTAACTGGCCAACGTCCTAATACAATATTGATGACTGATTTACTCAACGACGACAATGTAACACATCTCCGCAAGTTGTGCGAATTTATTAAGCTTGTAAATCGAGAAATGACCGAATAACTCATCTAGACAATAAGTCGAACAAGCAATATCATAATTTGTGCAATACCGATATACGCATACCCATAGTTATTAATATATAATTATAGATATGTATATGCAAGCAGATACAATAAATTTATTTAGTTGCATATGCTTATATATATTTACAATATTCATATACATGTTGCAGTATTATACATATATGTAGCGATGAAGGTTATGTAATGGTATTGTTGTATACAACATGTATCATCCGGAAGTTCACATGTCTATGTACATATTGTATATATTGAATTGTTATTATCTCCACACCTACGTGTCTATAGGTTCATGAGAAATAAACTGATTGATTGATTGATTGATTGATTGAAAAACAAATAGTTCAAATGAGGATAGGATAACAAGCCATAAGCCTATGGCTTTTATAAAAATCCTTTCCTCTAGAAATGTTACCCGAGTGTCAATACAGACAGCTACAGGTTAAAGAGGGCGGGAATTTGAATATTGTTCTGTGTTTTCAAATAAATGTTGGGAAGTTATTTATAAAGCGATTGCAGGGATGAGAAAGATGGAGGTGTGATAGAAGGGAGAAGATAATAAAATAAGTAGCAAAGATAATGAACTAGGTAGGAAAGAAGTGTGATAAATGGTATATACAATAATGCCTCAGTCACAATCGAAATTTTATATTATGGTTTTAAATCATGGTGTAATGTCCAATATAGAAACGGAATTAGACGCCAAATACGTCTCGGCACCCATGAGAGATGATACATGAAGTATATATTAGGATCATTGTTATACTGGTAGTGTGTATCAATAATCTAACTATAATTAGTAAGTACAATCAGTATTATGTCCATCAATGTGCCAAGGTCAGCAGGGTTTCTCAATGGGCAGACAGTCGGATATGCCCGAGCTCAAGGTGCAGAAACGCGACTTACATAATTATTTATACAAACAAGTTATGCACCTATTGTTAACATTCACGACCCCCTGCACACGAAGTTCACACATTACGCGAAACGTCGACTTTGGATAATAAACTGTTGTACAGCTTCAAATATTATATAACTTGTTTCATCGGACATCTCATTATGATTAGACCCATACAATAAGACATAAATGTTCACATGTGCTCGCGAAAATGGCAGAGCGGTTCATGTAGGTTCATGCGTATTAACATAAAAATATAAAAACAACTATCACACAAATGCATGAAAACATAGATAGACTTTGTTTTTGTTTTTATTATTAATAAGTCTCCCAATAGTAAGATAGATTTCGCATGTCAAAACCATTGCTGTGCAAGCATTTCTGTTACAATAGAATTACTGGTAAGGACTACAAATTGTCTAGGTACACCGGTAAATATAGGAACTACGCAGTTTGGTAATCTACTGGCTCCCCACTTATGGACCTACTCCCCCACTCAATCACCAGTTCTCTATTACCTTGATCTACCGTGTGTACTGTCTTCCAGAGTAGCTGACTAACACTTGTCTAACATATATGTATGGAGAATATACCCCTTTGCATAAAACCCTGTTCCAACATTAGTTAAAACGAACACAAATCACACATACCCCACCAAATGTTATTGCTACCAAACTAGCCATAACCCATATGGCAATTTGCTCTGGAAGGCATTATATCAATCACCATAAAATAACAAAATCATGCATGTAAATATGTTCAGCTGTCATCTTGTAAACATTTTGTATCTAAATCGATTTTATTGGGAGAGGGGCTTCATAAGTTGAAAAAACTTGTGCCCCAATCCCTTTTGTATTATTTGCAAATACAATACGTTTCAAGTCAAGTCAATATACTGGTAAAAGTCATATTAGTCTAATTTTAATGTGGCTGCTATGTGGGGTCATATTTAAAATGGGTTCCGGTAGTGGTCAGCATTAGCAACAAGTCCAAAAATAAGTAAGATTACACTGCCACATTTGCCCAAATACGCAACCCTTGTAGTAGTAGTAATAATATTTAATCCTTATTGAAGTTGGCTAGCCTATTTTATTCTCATTAGAACATTTCAGTGTCTGTATCATAAGTTTATTGCCATGCAAGCTGTTTTCAACATTTCAGAAATTGTGTGTTATCTGTGTCCACTGCCAGAATGTACACAGTGTAGCACTAACAACACACATGAAACAATTGTACTAACTTTCTGATATGTTGTTTGTATCTGTGCACACTCCACAGTACTACAGTATGAGACTATGAGTATCCAATAGCCATAATATGGATATTTTAGTAAAAGTTATCAAAATGTAATAATGATTACAGGTACATTTGAAAGTAATAGATTACGATTACGATTATTTGTAATAAAAAAATGTCATGATTACTGATTACAGACGATTACTCCAAATTTTGTAATCGATTACTTTGATTACGATTACTGATTACGATTACCCCCCCCCCCCCCAACCCTGAACCCTACAAGTACCGTAACACTAGAGCAATATTTTAGGTAACAGACAAAAAAACTTGATTCTAATATTTAAGAGAACATCACTGATTCCTAGCGTAAACTTTTAAAGGCACGTGAGGCCTTAGTTGTCGAAAATATTCATATTTGTTCCAATCATCGTAAACAGAAAAACATTAAAACGCATACAGTTTCGTTCATATATACCATGACCGTCGCGTAAACAGCATGTTATCATAAAGATTTACTATATTTTACATAAGCAAGAGCCTGATTGTGTTACAGAAGACAGCACAATGCTGCTGGCTAATCGCACATAAATGGCATAAACGCTCTTTATTCGTTCCATATCAGGAATTCACCAACAAAGAACGCTCTTTATGTTTACCATCATAATATAAACAAACACCAGAAAAGTTACTTTTTATGCTTTTGTTTACATAACAATGGTCAAAGATATGACAATAACATACTGTTTGTTTATGCGATATTTCTTATTTGTATACGGACAAAGTCTGTCTACATTTTGCTGTTCTTTCTGTTTGTGGCGGTTTTTGACGGGTGGAAATATTTTCACAGGATACCCACCGCCAAGGCCAACCGTACCTTTAAATAACACTGTATTAGACACAAAATCGTTGAAACCATTTGTGTTCTATATTTTCTAGGTAGAACCACACGTTGATCTGACTGATATGGCTGCCAATGCTGAGGCTGAGGTGAGCAAATTTAGCGAACATATATAACAGAACACTGAAACGAAGATATATGAATGAATTTCACTGTTAACGAAGTTTAACCCTCTGAGTGCCAGGGGCCGATCTCATCGGCCCTAAACCTACAAAATAAGTCTGTTGAAGAATATAAGAATAAATTATTAAATTGTAAAAAATTGTGAAAAAAAAGAAGAAAAAAAACAATTGTTAGGCCAATGCATTCTCTTATATATGCGAGGCGACCTATGGTCGACTCGCATATATAAGAGAATGCATTAGCACAGGGTATATGGGTTGATACACAAATCGGACCTGGCACTCAAAGGGTTAAACAAATCGTTATTTGTGTATAAATGCATAATCATCAAGAACACCTGGATTATATCGAATAGGAGGAGTCTTGGCATGAACTACAGCATTGCCCAAAGTTATTGACCCCTTAACCACAGCAAAATTATGGGTAATTTTTCAGTGAGAGCTTTCCGATGAATGGCAACAAGACATATTTCCGAATAAATCCTGTAAAATTATCCATAATTCTGCTGTGGTTAAGGGGTCAATTACTTTGGGCATTACCGTTGCTGGGTGTGTATCAATTGTGCACAATTGTTAGTCGAATGTTTTTCTTCAAAAACTCGACTTATGGGTGATTCTCCATTAAATGAACAATTTCGTCCAGAACATTCTGGGAAAAAAAAGTTTGTCACATGCCGATGAATTTTATGTGAGTATGTAGCACAGATATTGGTGACCACGAAAATGACATTTGGAAAAATTATAGGGCCAGGTCAAGGTCAATCAAGGTCGTTCATTACAGCATGTGCCAATGACGTTTTTTGGGGTTGAATCAGGGCAACGTCATTGTCAAATTCGCCCTTTCTCCAAAACTTGTTGACATGTGCCCTTTAATAGTTGAATTATCGTTATGAGTATATATTGTTTGAGTAGCCGATGATGTGTCCGCCCAAACGACGTATTGCGTAGCTCCGCGCGTTGAGACGTCTATGAGATACAGCCATTTGAGTATACGTGGTGGAAATTGATGTGCTTTGTGGGCGTGACTTAGAGTTCAAACTCTCTAAAGGTCAACGAATACAGCGTTCATATATGATAATTGGAAACAGATTTTGATCGCATAAAAGGCGATTCCTATCAAGTCGGGCATGCCCTGGTCCCTCGTACACTTGGTTTGACTCCAAACGATCGAGGAACTCTGATGTAGACAACGTGAACATACGTCAATCAAAGTCTGTTCCCCAAGGGGTTCGCCAAATTGCAATGATAATTTAGAGTAGAAAACATTGTCGATGGATTTCTCTTACATGTTTCAAGATATTGAACTGAAATTTGGTATTTAGGGGTTTCTCGGTGCGCTCAATCAGATAGAATTGTCAGTGTGATATTCTGATGGTCCAAAATGTGTATTTTGACGCCGTTGCTATAACACACGAGCCGGAAATCGCCCCGCAGGCAGAACGGTTGTTGACAAGTACGGAAATAATTGACTTTTCAAACTGTCATCTGCTTCTCACTGAGACTGTTTGATGTAAACGTCAATCCATTTAGAGAATTCGTTAGATTCCGTTGATCACCCCCCCCCCCCCACCACCGCTCATTCACTCACCCCCCCCCCCCCCCCCGATTTTATATAAACGCACTAAAACTAATCCATATGTCATATTTGTTCTTTTTATTTACACCCAGATCATCCCTTAACATGTTTTATTTGTTAGATCGTGTTTGCGTCTCTGGATATTTCAAAATTAAAATTGAGTCATTACCCAAACAGAAGGAGTGTTTGGGTAATGACGCGTTTGGGTAATGACGATTTTCGTTTCAGCGTGCTCTTATATTTTGAATATCCATCACCTATGAAAATGAACTAGTTTATGAACAAACAACCGCTGCGAGCTTTCGAAATAAACTTTTAATCGTTCGCCTACAGCATGTAACATTCAAATTATCTGCGTTTGTGTAATGACGCTGAATAAATATACGCTAGCGATTTCTAGTTTCAAAGGTTGATTTTGAAAAATTATTCAAGGAAACATAACCTTGGTTTATTTTTTCTAGACATTAAAGGATATTTACTCCACGATGCAACCATAGATATGAACAAGCTATGTTTCTGGTGAAAATATCCGCCGTCTTTATCGTGCGTTTGGGTAATGATTCTATATAACGGGACATGCTTTTGGAAGACTTCACATGCTTTCCACTAACTAAATATTTTATTTCATAAAATTATACGAATTGCATGGCGTTCAGTGCAAAATTCCGCACAAGAATATTAATTGGTTTAAAGATAAATCGTTCGGTGGCGAATGGGAACAATCAGGGAAGTTGAATGCCTTTGATTTGGGACATGCTGTTTCGGGGTACGTAGCCTGTAATATACACATGGCATATATGTTGTCACACGTCCATACTAAACCCGAAATGTATCTAATAAATGCCTGTATCGTGAGCTACAAGATCATTACCATCACTTTTATGTATGGTGGCCATTGTTTTTCATAGGATGAACTAATAACGCAGGACATGGGTTTGCTCGTTTACGGGAGAATTACACATGCGCGTATTTGCGTACGCAATACTTGCGTACATGTGCGTACTTGCATAATTGCGTACGCAATATTTGCGTGTGGGTGATTCTCCATTAAATGAACAATTTCGTCCAGAACATTCTGGGAAAAAAAAGTTTGTCACATGCCGATGAATTTTATGTGAGTATGTAGCACAGATATTGGTGACCACGAAAATGACATTTGGAAAAATTATAGGGCCAGGTCAAGGTCAATCAAGGTCGTTCATTACAGCATGTGCCAATGACGTTTTTTGGGGTTGAATCAGGGCAACGTCATTGTCAAATTCGCCCTTTCTCCAAAACTTGTTGACATGTGCCCTTTAATAGTTGAATTATCGTTATGAGTATATATTGTTTGAGTAGCCGATGATGTGTCCGCCCAAACGACGTATTGCGTAGCTCCGCGCGTTGAGACGTCTATGAGATACAGCCATTTGAATATACGTGGTGGAAATTGATGTGCTTTGTGGGCGTGACTTAGAGTTCAAACTCTCTAAAGGTCAACGAATACAGCGTTCATATATGATAATTGGAAACAGATTTTGATCGCATAAAAGGCGATTCCTATCAAGTCGGGCATGCCCTGGTCCCTCGTACACTTGGTTTGACTCCAAACGATCGAGGAACTCTGATGTAGACAACGTGAACATACGTCAATCAAAGTCTGTTCCCCAAGGGGTTCGCCAAATTGCAATGATAATTTAGAGTAGAAAACATTGTCGATGGATTTCTCTTACATGTTTCAAGATATTGAACTGAAATTTGGTATTTAGGGGTTTCTCGGTGCGCTCAATCAGATAGAATTGTCAGTGTGATATTCTGATGGTCCAAAATGTGTATTTTGACGCCGTTGCTATAACACACGAGCCGGAAATCGCCCCGCAGGCAGAACGGTTGTTGACAAGTACGGAAATAATTGACTTTTCAAACTGTCATCTGCTTCTCACTGAGACTGTTTGATGTAAACGTCAATCCATTTAGAGAATTCGTTAGATTCCGTTGATCACCCCCCCCCCCCCCACCACCGCTCATTCACTCACCCCCCCCCCCCCCCGATTTTATATAAACGCACTAAAACTAATCCATATGTCATATTTGTTCTTTTTATTTACACCCAGATCATCCCTTAACATGTTTTATTTGTTAGATCGTGTTTGCGTCTCTGGATATTTCAAAATTAAAATTGAGTCATTACCCAAACAGAAGGAGTGTTTGGGTAATGACGCGTTTGGGTAATGACGATTTTCGTTTCAGCGTGCTCTTATATTTTGAATATCCATCACCTATGAAAATGAACTAGTTTATGAACAAACAACCGCTGCGAGCTTTCGAAATAAACTTTTAATCGTTCGCCTACAGCATGTAACATTCAAATTATCTGCGTTTGTGTAATGACGCTGAATAAATATACGCTAGCGATTTCTAGTTTCAAAGGTTGATTTTGAAAAATTATTCAAGGAAACATAACCTTGGTTTATTTTTTCTAGACATTAAAGGATATTTACTCCACGATGCAACCATAGATATGAACAAGCTATGTTTCTGGTGAAAATATCCGCCGTCTTTATCGTGCGTTTGGGTAATGATTCTATATAACGGGACATGCTTTTGGAAGACTTCACATGCTTTCCACTAACTAAATATTTTATTTCATAAAATTATACGAATTGCATGGCGTTCAGTGCAAAATTCCGCACAAGAATATTAATTGGTTTAAAGATAAATCGTTCGGTGGCGAATGGGAACAATCAGGGAAGTTGAATGCCTTTGATTTGGGACATGCTGTTTCGGGGTACGTAGCCTGTAATATACACATGGCATATATGTTGTCACACGTCCATACTAAACCCGAAATGTATCTAATAAATGCCTGTATCGTGAGCTACAAGATCATTACCATCACTTTTATGTATGGTGGCCATTGTTTTTCATAGGATGAACTAATAACGCAGGACATGGGTTTGCTCGTTTACGGGAGAATTACACATGCGCGTATTTGCGTACGCAATACTTGCGTACATGTGCGTACTTGCATAATTGCGTACGCAATATTTGCGTGTGGGTGATTCTCCATTAAATGAACAATTTCGTCCAGAACATTCTGGGAAAAAAAAGTTTGTCACATGCCGATGAATTTTATGTGAGTATGTAGCACAGATATTGGTGACCACGAAAATGACATTTGGAAAAATTATAGGGCCAGGTCAAGGTCAATCAAGGTCGTTCATTACAGCATGTGCCAATGACGTTTTTTGGGGTTGAATCAGGGCAACGTCATTGTCAAATTCGCCCTTTCTCCAAAACTTGTTGACATGTGCCCTTTAATAGTTGAATTATCGTTATGAGTATATATTGTTTGAGTAGCCGATGATGTGTCCGCCCAAACGACGTATTGCGTAGCTCCGCGCGTTGAGACGTCTATGAGATACAGCCATTTGAATATACGTGGTGGAAATTGATGTGCTTTGTGGGCGTGACTTAGAGTTCAAACTCTCTAAAGGTCAACGAATACAGCGTTCATATATGATAATTGGAAACAGATTTTGATCGCATAAAAGGCGATTCCTATCAAGTCGGGCATGCCCTGGTCCCTCGTACACTTGGTTTGACTCCAAACGATCGAGGAACTCTGATGTAGACAACGTGAACATACGTCAATCAAAGTCTGTTCCCCAAGGGGTTCGCCAAATTGCAATGATAATTTAGAGTAGAAAACATTGTCGATGGATTTCTCTTACATGTTTCAAGATATTGAACTGAAATTTGGTATTTAGGGGTTTCTCGGTGCGCTCAATCAGATAGAATTGTCAGTGTGATATTCTGATGGTCCAAAATGTGTATTTTGACGCCGTTGCTATAACACACGAGCCGGAAATCGCCCCGCAGGCAGAACGGTTGTTGACAAGTACGGAAATAATTGACTTTTCAAACTGTCATCTGCTTCTCACTGAGACTGTTTGATGTAAACGTCAATCCATTTAGAGAATTCGTTAGATTCCGTTGATCACCCCCCCCCCCCCCCACCGCTCATTCACTCACCCCCCCCCCCCCCCGATTTTATATAAACGCACTAAAACTAATCCATATGTCATATTTGTTCTTTTTATTTACACCCAGATCATCCCTTAACATGTTTTATTTGTTAGATCGTGTTTGCGTCTCTGGATATTTCAAAATTAAAATTGAGTCATTACCCAAACAGAAGGAGTGTTTGGGTAATGACGCGTTTGGGTAATGACGATTTTCGTTTCAGCGTGCTCTTATATTTTGAATATCCATCACCTATGAAAATGAACTAGTTTATGAACAAACAACCGCTGCGAGCTTTCGAAATAAACTTTTAATCGTTCGCCTACAGCATGTAACATTCAAATTATCTGCGTTTGTGTAATGACGCTGAATAAATATACGCTAGCGATTTCTAGTTTCAAAGGTTGATTTTGAAAAATTATTCAAGGAAACATAACCTTGGTTTATTTTTTCTAGACATTAAAGGATATTTACTCCACGATGCAACCATAGATATGAACAAGCTATGTTTCTGGTGAAAATATCCGCCGTCTTTATCGTGCGTTTGGGTAATGATTCTATATAACGGGACATGCTTTTGGAAGACTTCACATGCTTTCCACTAACTAAATATTTTATTTCATAAAATTATACGAATTGCATGGCGTTCAGTGCAAAATTCCGCACAAGAATATTAATTGGTTTAAAGATAAATCGTTCGGTGGCGAATGGGAACAATCAGGGAAGTTGAATGCCTTTGATTTGGGACATGCTGTTTCGGGGTACGTAGCCTGTAATATACACATGGCATATATGTTGTCACACGTCCATACTAAACCCGAAATGTATCTAATAAATGCCTGTATCGTGAGCTACAAGATCATTACCATCACTTTTATGTATGGTGGCCATTGTTTTTCATAGGATGAACTAATAACGCAGGACATGGGTTTGCTCGTTTACGGGAGAATTACCCTTATGCTTTGGTGAGGTCGGTATGCAGGCGGGTAGGCGATCGAGCATCCGGACGGGTGCGAGACCGTTAGTGCGATAACTCAATCAATCAATCAAGTTTATTGTCTATGTAAATCAATTAATGACATTTAGACATCAATTAACATATATTCATATAATTTACAGGTTACACGCGTGCGTTGTAATATGTTTCCCCGCAGCAACAGGCAGCCTTGAGCATATTAAAGCCGCACACATTTCCTGGAAGTCCAAAAAATGCATGCAGCTCCAATCTACCCACGACTACCAACCACTGTGGTAACACCCTCATTCCCACCACCCTGCCATACCACTTCACCGGGCGCCATGGTGGAGCACACCCCGCTCCACACGAGACAAATGCACCGTGTGGAGCGGGGCCCGATCGACCCAGGCATCCCTCCGCGGCACCGCGGAGCTGGTGCACTTTTACTGACCATCTCTTATTTTCCATATATCTGGCGAAATATTCTGATTTTAATTAAAATAAACTTTAGATGAGCCTAAATAGTTCATTGATAATATAAAACATGGTATTAAAATTAGTTAATATCACTAGCATTGTCGCTGTTGGCATTGATTTCGATAGCTCACGATATATATAATGTATCGGCTCAGAACTACACGCCTTTAAAGGCACGTGCGGCCTTAATTGTCGAAAATATTCATATTTGTTCCAAACACCGTAAACAGAACAGCATTAAAACGCATACAGTTCCGTTCATTTATACCATGACCATCGCGTAAACAGCAAGTTATCATAAAGACCTACTATGTTTTACCTAAGCAAGAGCCTGATTGTATTACAGAAGACAGCACAATGCTACTGGCTAATAACACACAAATGGCATAAACGCTCTTTATTAGTTCCATATCAGGTATTCACCAACAAAGAACGCTCTTTATGTTTACCATCATAATATAAACAAACACCAGAAAAGTAACTTGTTATGCTTTTGTTTACATAACAGTGGTCAAACAAATGACCATAACATACTGTTTATGCGATATTTCTTATTTGTATACGGACAAAGTCTATCTACATTTTGATGTTCTTTCTGTTTGTGGCGGTTTTTGACGGGTGGAGATATTTTCACAGGATTCCCACCACCAAGGCCAACCGTGTCTTTAAACTACCTCTTCACGCCCCTGTTTTCATTTCTGCTATTTTTGGCACATTGTCAAATTAGATCAGGGAACACATAAGCGCACGTGCAGATCTTGCTGAGCGGGTAACCTTGACACGATGACACAGTTAGCCAAAAGGCAGTGACCGACTGGCGTGTTCGTGAATTTGTGATTTATTTCTGGAGTTGTTCGGTAGGATTTAAGGAGTGAATTGTGAATGTATATGGAGTCTTTACGCGTAATTCTAGGTCTGAGCTTACTGGAAACAATGACACACTTTAATCTGTCATTTATCATTTGAGTCAAATACACTTCAATTCTTAAAAGCACAGTTGTTGGAAACTTGTCAAAAAACCCGAAAAGAGATGTCACCACCACTACTTATTAATATAATTGACATTAATAAGTAGTGGTGGTGACATCTCTTTTCGGGTTTTTTGACAAGTTTCCAACAACTGTGCTTAAAAGTAACTACAGAATTTGACCCCGTCTGACTCAGTGGCTGCGTGTCGTAGAGTGCCGATTCATTACAATATCTGTGTTAGAGATATGGGTCCGAATCGGCATCTCTGGTTTAGACTAGGTTTTATTCTAGACCAGGTTTAACTCCAGTTTAAACTAGGTTTAAGTAGGGTTTAAACTTGGTTTTACAGTAGTTAAACCAGGTTTATGGGAGTAAAACTGGGTTTTAGCGTACTTTAACCAAGTTTTGTGATAAACTCAGTTTAAGTTGAAACTAGGTTTTATTAACGTGATAAAGTTATGGTAATATTTATGGAATCCTATTACGGCCACTTGCTAATGGCGCTTTCGGCGCACTTTTTGTCGCTTTCGGCGCATCGCGCCGAAAGCGCCGAAAGCGACAAAATGTGCGCCGATCGGCGCACTTTTTGTCGCTTTCGGCGCGCGCGCCGAAAGCGACAAAAAGTGCGCCATTAGCGTTGTTTCGGCGCGCGCCGAAAGCGCCGAAAGCGACAAAAAGTGCGCCATTAGCGTTGTTTCGGCGCGCGCGCGCCGAAAGCGCCGAAAGCGCCGAAAGCGACAGAAAGTGCGCCATTAGCGCGGTGCGCCATTAGGGCATTCGGCGCGGTGCGCCATTAGCGCATGTATACAATTAAGTATGTGACCAGCCCAGCAGGGGTGCCGGAAGAGGGGGCAGCTGATCCCCTGCCCTTGACCAAGGGGGCAGGACTTGCCCTTTTTCTGGAGACAGAAAATGCTGTGTTTAATCTCGTGTTTTTATAGCAAAATGTAACTTTTTGGGTCCAAATACCACCAATTTCACAAGGAATATTAATTTTTTGTCAAAAACGGCCATAAAAACCGACAAATACCTTTAAAATAGGGATTTTTGCCACAATGAATTTATGGTTGTTTTTTCCGAGTTTGCGGAGAAAATTCCCTTTTTTGGGCAGAAAAGTGCCATTTTTGTAGGCTCTCCCCCCCCCCCCCCGATGCCCTTGGATGCTCCCGGCACCTCAGTGCAGATCGGACATGGCCATATGTGTACAATGTATAGGCCTATGTATCAATTTTAAAAGGGAGGGGCTGAATTTTGCTGTAGATACACCTCTAAATGCTATAATTTGTCATTATTCAGATTTAAAATTATTTATTAATATGGTACTTAACACATGTATGAATTTTCACTATAAATGAGTCTAAATATAGTCAAGTGATTAGTATGCATACATTTGAGCAACTTTTTAAGTGAGTGTTGCCGCATGTAATTAAATGTAATATAATGAAAAAGTCTGTTAATAATTGAACACCACAACTGACTGTCACTAGCTGTGATAGACTTGCAGTGAATATATTGATTGAGTAATTGGCAATCATGAATATTTTTGTGGGACAAACCCCAGCTTCTGGCATGATTCAGGGTACGTTCATACGCTGGCAAGTTTGCAAGGTACATTTTTGTGGGCATTTCGTCATAGAAAACCACATGGTGCCAGAATATGAACGGAAATATGCACCTAACATGCATCTTTACCAGAGCGAAAGACATCGGAAGTAACATTTATATAGTTCCACTTGTACTACCAGTGCTACCTCCAAATACCTGTATGATTTATTCTTGTGAGATAATTTGCATGATATTTACAGGCAAATTCCGGTAGCATCGTTACCAGTGGAACTACAGAGATTTATTTCGCACGTATACTAGTAGTTAGCCCCCCAACTTTGGTCAAAAGTATAACAGTTGGAAATTTCATACTTGCCAAAACATTAGTTGGAAATTTCACACCAACAATAGGTGAAATATGTTCTTGTAGTTTGATTATAAAACAATTTATTGGGGGGGGGGGGGGAAATGTTCCTATGTTTGGTAAAAACTTTGGACAGAAATGGTCATCAGTTGGAAATTTTCCAACCTTAGGGGGGGTAACAGATTGGAAATTTCCAACACTTGGAAAGCTTGTGTCCTGGTCCCTCCCCCGTGGCCAGTCAAAAACTTCTAGTTAATTTAAGAAAACAATATTGTCATACATTTGGTCAACATTGTCATTGGAATTGTCATCAGTTGGAAATTTTCCAACCTAAGTGGGGGGTGTTGGGTTTAAATTTACAACGGTAGGAAGGCTTGAGGCTAGTGTAGATGTTACGATTTCAAAATTTTCTTGTTAAGATTTCTAAATTTTCGCACACCGGATCGAACCATGGTCGGCCCGGTGTGTCATTGCCCCACATCCACATGGCCAATACAAAACTGCTAATTAGTTTAGCAAAACAATATTTTACTACATTTGGTCAAATTTGTGGACATAAATTGTCATCACTTGAAGAATTTTCCAACCTGAGGGGAGTATGAGGTTTGAAATTTTCAAATAACTAATAAATGTTCAGGTTAAAATATCTGTCAATGTTCTCATACCAGGAATATAGAAATATAAAACCATGGCTTATGAATATATTAGAAATTAGGCCTGACTGAGGTTCAAGGGGGGGGGGGGGGGGGTGCAAATGGAATTATTCAAATACTTGTGTTGGTCTGATTCTGACTAAAGGGGGGATGCAGTTGGAATTTCCCAAGGTGGACACCCCCCCAAACATGTAGTTGAAATTGAAGTCAGAAGAACCCCTCCCCCCAGATTGTGCCATGAAACTTTACTCTGCATAGTGCTTGTAGAGATATTATTCCATCAGTGCAAAACATGGGAACTTTTTTTATGTTCTAACATGGAACTTTATAACATTGAACAAACAAGGCAGAGAACATGTTGGACTCTCCGTTACCACATCCCTGCATCCATGCGAATGGGGTGGGGGGGGTTCAGGAGCTGTGGCTTTTGAAGTTCACTCACCTAATTGTAATTCCATATTTCTGATAAAACTTATAGATAATTTCACGGTGTGTAAAATTTAGAAAAAAATTGTCAACAATAAACGCCTCCATTTTAATGGCATACAGAAGTTACACCTCGTTACGCATGCCGGAAACGCTGCACTTTTTGTCGCTTTCGGCGCTTTCGGCCCATCGCGCCGAAAGCGACAAAATGTGCGCCGATCGGCGCACTTTTTGTCGCTTTCGGCGCTTTCGGCGCGTTACTAACGGCGCATATTTTGTCGCTTTCGGCGCGGTGCGCCGAAAGCGCCGAAAGCGCCGAAAGCGACAAAAAGTGCGCCGTAACGGCGCATATTTTGTCGCTTTCGGCGCTTTCGGCGCGCGCCGAAATAACGCTAATGGCGCACATTTTGTCGCTTTTGGCGCACCGCGCCGAAAGCGCCGAAAGCGACAAATAGTGCGCCGTTACGGCGCACTTTTTGTCGCTTTCGGCGCTTTCGGCGCTTTCGGCGCGTTACTAATGGCGCACTTTTTGTCGCTTTCGGCGCTTTCGGCGCATCGCGCCGAAAGCGCCGAAAGCGCCATTAGCAAGTGGCCGTAATAGGATTCCATAAATATTACTAGTTGTTTGTGGTGAATTGGCTATATAATCATCAGTATAAGCTTAGGTATATATGATTTATACGTACCATACGTCTCGCCTCGAACATACACCTTTAAATATACTTTGAAAAAAATTCAAAGTTAAACCACCCTACCCCAGGTTTGACAAAAACCTATTTTTTTGGGTTTAATTATTCGGCCGATATTTTTCGCCCAATATTGATTGATGTTGTTTCTTCGTGAATATGGGAGTGTTTATTTTGAATTGGGGGAGGCGTTTATGCGCGGGCGTTTGTCACTCAATGTAGATGCAGGAGAGTCTTAGTGGAATTCGGGGAGGCGATGTCGGTACTTATGAGATAAATTCTAACAAAATATGTACCAGTGTGATGGATGATTTCTTGCTATATATGTCTGTTTGCAATTCGCTCGTTCGGATGTCGATTTGGCGGCTGAGAACATGGCGGGATCGGACTGATCAGATTGACACGTTAGACACGAACATGACTTTTGAAACTGATTCCTTATTCACAAAAAGGTCTCTTTCGGTCAATTTGACGCATGGGTTGGTGGCCCGCCCAAATACCTATCAGAGACACCCCAGCCTTCACCCGGGGGAGGGTAACGGCCACCCTGAGTGGGTGGAGTATGGACTATTTTGGAGAACTGTAAGGATTTCGGCCAATTTGATAGTATGGGTGGGTGGCTCGCCCCAAATAACCCATAGAAACATCCCACCCTCACATCCCGGGGGGGGGGGGTAACACAGAGGAGGTGAACGTGGGATATGGACCATTTTCGAGACTGGTAAGGATTTCGGCCAATTGACGGCATGGATGGATGGCCCGCTCAAATGTCCCATAGAAACAGCCCACCCCTGAACGCTGGGGGAACCACCCCAGCAGGTGAAAATGGGGTATGGACCATTTTCGAGAACGGTAAGGATTTCGGTCAATTTGACGTCGGCAGTGTGGGTAGCCCGCTCCAACTACCCCCTAGGAACACCCTCACCGGAGGTACCACCCCGAGGGGGTGAAATGGGGTATGGACCATTTTCGAGAACGGTGGGTGGCACATCCCAAATGCCCCCCATAGAAACACCACACCCCCACCCCGGACCCTATTTTCACCCACGGTAAGGGTGTGGGTGTTTCTATGACTATTTGAAGGCGGGCCGCCCACCAATGACGTCATATTGGCCGAAATCCTTACCGTTCTCGATAACGGTCCATACCCCATCCTATGGGGTATTTGGGGCGGGCCACCTACACATGCCGTAATGTTGACCAACAGAGGCATGTTTTTGCGAATAATGAATAAAATGCTCCATACCCCATTTTCACCCCAGCAGGGTGGTACCCTCCAGGGATGAGGGTAGGGTGTCTATATGGGATATTTGGAGCGGGCCACACACCCCTGTCGTCAAATTGGCCGAAATCCTTACCGTTCTCGAACATGGTTCATATCCCATCTTCACCCCTCGGTTGGTAACCCACCCCACCCCGCCCGGATGTGAGGGGTGGGGTGTTTATATGCGTTACTTGAGGTACCCTTCCCCGGGGGTGAGGGTTGGGGTGTTTCTATTCGGTATTTGGGCGTACCCAATTTCCACCTCCTCTGGTGGGACCCCTCCCCCCGGTGAGGGGTGGTAGGGGTGGTTCTATGGTGTATTTTGATCGTGCCACCCACTCCTGCTGCCAAATTAATTAGCGTAAATCCTTACCGTCCATACCCCTGTTATCCCGGGGTAAGGGGTGATGTTTCTATCGGGTATTATGGGCGAGCCACCCATTCATGCCGTCAAATTCGCCGAAATCCTTCCCGTTCTCAAAAATGGTCCATAACCCATTTTCACCCGTCCGGATGGTACCCCCGGGGTGGTGGTGTTTCTATGGGGTATTTGTGGCGGGCCCCCACCCATGCCCTCAAGAGATATTTTTGAGTTCCAAAAGTCACGTTCGTCCATGATATTAGATAATATCTAACCGTTATACAACAGACCGTGCATTCGTCGTGATTTCTCAAAGCGCACGGGTTATTCCCCTGATTAGGAGATTATATAGCGACAACAGGTCGCGTGACCGGACAATGAATTGACAAGTAGCGATAATAAACAGACATGCCACGCCTCCTATTCTTGCAATTGGACAAGTGATGCCCACAGGTAACGCAATCGACCAAATCTATGTCGTCCCGGCGGTGGAGAAAAACTTGGTTTTACTACTAAAACCCAGTTTAAACTGGTAGTTTAAACTAGGTCTAAACTGCAGATACCGATTCGGACCATGGTGTTTGAAATTACAGTCTCATTAATATTTTCACCATTGCGGCATGGTCAGAAGACCGAGAAAGTGAGGGGTTGTAATATATACATGGTGAGTATCATATAGATTAAATTAAATATCATTTCATGCATATTATTATTACTACTATTCATGAAATTTCAGGGGGGAGGGGGGGGGGGGGTCAGGTGACCAAACCTGTATGTGGACCTCCAAGCAAATCTCCACAGCATATGTTATATATAAGCAGTTATCTGTGACGTAAATCAGAAGTATCTTTAAACATACTTTACATTTAACTGACGGATTGGGTTTGGTAAAATATCTTTTTTGCTATAAATTTATGGAGATTTTTCCCTGGATTTGCAATATTTGACAAAAATTCAGAATAATTACACCAGCTTTCTAATGCTTATAATGGTACATCGACCCGACTTATGTATTATTTCCCATACCACACAACATCACAATCAGAACATTTTGAAACTCTGTAAACCTTGCTGCAGAGGCTCGCATAAAGTTGCCCACCCCACAATGGCCACCCAACCGCCTCCCCAAATACCTACAATAATATTAAATACATTCATATCTGAGAGTGACATTGGATGAATGAACTCCCATAATTTATTAACCTCATACTAGTATATCTATCATCGGTATCACTAATTATTATTACATATTTTTTATAATAATATATCAAAGACAGAATTTATTTAGTTTAATTTTGTTATCTGAGTTAAATTTTACATTTAGATTTAAATTTGGGATTGGTTGGTTGACTGCACCTCATGAGTTCTCTTTAAAGGATCTGACAGATTAGTATTATCCATGACCATTGAACATAAGTTGAAATTGTTCATGTTTTCTAAGATAGTAATTAAAATCAAATAATACTGATTAGAAATGGACAATTCATTCAATTGCTTGTATTAAATTAAAATTCATTTTATTTGTTTTTTCAGTTAATGACACATCGAGTAGTCACTTAGAATAGATTATTTCATAAGTTTTCATAAGAGGACCAGTCAGTTCACCAATCTCCCCAGTTCCCCAGAATTGAGGCTGTTGGGCTTTAGATCTATTTTTAACGTTTACAGATTAATTACAATGCACAAAAGGGATTCGTGTGATGTGTTAAAGTGACACACACACAATATCTGAGAGGCATGTGTATGCACCATTGCTGACTTAGTTAACCGGGTCTCCTTGTTTGGTCTCATATTATACGGTACATGTATATAATAACTTTTATACGTTTGATATTCATATATTTGTGTGGACACTTTAAAAAAAAGAAGAAAAAAAAAAGGAACACCAGTATACATTACATATCCCATATTCTCAGTTGGTTGCACTTATAGTCTGACACATTAATACTTTGTAGTAGCATATTTGGTTAATTATCTTATTTGACAATGAGTCATTTGAGATTTGGGTAAACAATATATACTTATAATCATAATATTTTTAATTTAAAGTTACCCTTTAACCCTAATATTCAATATATATATCATTTATATGACCTACATAGTACTCATACATTTATAAAAAAAATTATTCTGTCTCTTATACATGTAACTCAATTTTTACAAGTATTTCACTCATACATAAGAATTTAATTGGTCAAATTTCTTATTCCATCTTATATAATTAGACAAATTTCAGTATTTCCGCCACGCACCACCAGTTTGTATACACATTTTTGCAGTGGACTTACACTGCATGGGAATGGTTGTGACATTCCCAGTTTGTCATCTAGTTTGACCTCCCTGAATTGAGGCCGAAACGCCAGAAGCAAAAGACAATATGTTAAATTGTTAACTTCTGACGATTATTCATTTGGACATGGCTACCCAGAGGTAGTTGAGAGGGCTATCCTGTGACCAAGTTATAGGTGTTGAATCATCCTCGGCTCCATTCATAATTTCCATTTACCAGATATTTCATTTATCAATCGCCCTTTCCCCAATATTAAAATTCATTTTCCCCACCTCTCCCATAATTGGTCGCAGGACATCCCTCTTTAGATTTTTGGACATCTCAACTACATCTGGGCTTAGATGCTCTGATAGTCTGATTGGTTTCGACTTTATATGGATGGATTAACCCAGCAGAATATGCAATAAAATATGAACTGAAACAACTGTTAAACGACTTAATTGATATTTGGCATATGGGTCTGTTGCAACAATATCTAGCTCGAGTTCAAGAACAGTGTTTGTCTAATATTTTATACGAGAGTTATGGGCCTTAGTTTTGGGTATTTGTCTATTTTTTTTGTGATATTGATCGTTCCCGACCGTTAGCGCGAAAACTCAAACAAACTTCAACCGATTTCAACGATATTCGGTATATGAATCTAGCATCTCCTCTAGATTGGAGCTGTAAAATTTGAACGATTTTCTATGAAAAACACGTGGCCACCGGCAGCCACCTTGGAATTTTACTCTTTGTATATGACTAAATCTTTTAGCATGCCTTACAGGTCACATTTTTCATTCAATCGTCACCAAACTTCATATGGATCTTTGGGCCGGGTGACCTCTAGACGGGAGCCTCCCTTTTCCCAGAAATTCATTAAAAAACATGGCGCCAGCAGCTATCTTGGATTTCAAATGTGAATCCATCACGATATCTTGTTTATTTGCTTTTTACATCAAATCTAAATAATTTTAACTGGTGAATTAATGTGGGAATGGATTTTTGAGTGGGAAATTAATTTAACAATCTGCTGTAGATCTTGGTTTTCCAGGTACAATTTTACATGACCTATGGTTTTTCTTGTATTTTCATGATCACCTGGCGTCAATCTAGCTGGGTAAACATCAACGGAGTGGCCCACATGCTTCAACTCAGTGAATTTGGCTGAATCGTTAATACTGTCCTCTATGGGAAACCATTTAGTTCTGTGGGTCCTTTAGGATCACCTTTAGATGGGATCTATCAAATTAGAACGATTATCGATGAAAAACATGGCCGCCGGCAGCCATCTATATTTTACTCGTTGCATCAGGGGGGGGTCGGAAAAAAATTGCAGGCACGTATGATGATTTTTGACTTTCGACCCTTGTTGGGACCCACCCACCCCGCGCGTCCAATTTTTTTTCCGTTTTCGGCAGTTTTTTTGGACACCCATGCACCCCTTTTAACACTAAAACAGAGATTTGCGGGGGGAAATTCACTGTAAACAGCTGTATATGAATTTATGTGCATACTATTTGTCATGGATGTTAACATTGTAAATAGCAACAAGTTATTTTGGGGTCATTCGGTCAAAAAAAACATGGCTGCCAGCATCCATCTTGGATTTCAAAATTCAATCCATTAGCATGGGCTACAGGCTATACTGTTTGTCTGATCATCATGAAATTTGTCATTTATGTTAATATTGACATATATATTTGTTTTAAGCCAAACTCATTGCAAAAACAGTCAAAAAGACTTGCAGGAAAAATATTTTTGAGTTGCAGAAAAAATTGTTTGTTGGTCCTACCGACCACCCACCCACCCCGGCATACGTGCCCGGAAAAAACTTTTGTCCTGGTTGCATCACTAAATCCTTTAGCACAGCCGACATATATTGGAGAATAATTTTGCGACCGATCCACTTTTTCAGGCGAAATTTTTTTATAGGGCGCCATCTTCCGATGCGCACCCTCTGTTCAATATTGTTTTTATCGATGCGAACATGATCCAGGTGTTGATACTGTAAAATTGAAAACACATATTGTGTACATTGTAATATGCGATGTTGTTCAAATATGACTGGTCATTTTCTCGTAGGTTTTAATCCTTTCATGGCGGGAGCTGCTCTGATGCATCATTAAAGACCACGTGCTAGTGAATTATCCTATGTATTTGCGAGTCTCCCATAGGCAGCCTCACGTATATAGAGAATGCACTGGCTTACAAGGTCAAGGTAGATAGTGTTTGGCCAATATATTCTCGTGTACATGTCAGGCTCCGAGTGGAAGACTCGCATATATAAGAGAATGCGCTGGCTTACAAGGTCAAGGTAAATATTTTTACGCCAATATATTCTCTTGTATATGCCAGGCTCCACATGGGAGACTCGCATATATTAGAGAATGTATTGGCACAGCGTTTTCGCAAAATTTCAGGAAGTTCCAGCCATTGACCCCAACTCAAATTCGTGTTTTTGGAGATAAACTCAGGGTTCCAGACCAATTTTTACAAAATTATATTGTATATATTGTATAAAATGGCATTTTGGAACAAGATTAAAAAGATGTGCTACAAGAAATACGCTATTTTTGGTCGATATTGAATTCTCTGTGCATTTCTATGTTTTAAAGATACGGGCGGCGTTTGCGGTGGGTATGCTGTTAGAATATTCACCTCCGTCAAAAACCGCCACAAACAGAAAGAATAGTAAATATAGACAGACTTTGTTCTTATACCAATCAGAAATATGGCATAAACAGTAGGTTATTGTCAAATATTTTTCCTTTGTTATGTAAACAAAAGCAAAAAAACGTTACAGAACCTGGCTTTTGTTTAGATCCGGATATGATAAACATAAAGAGCGTTATCTGTTACAGTTTTCATGATATGGAAATAATAAAGAGCGTTTATATCATGTGTGTGTGATTAACCAATAGAATTGCGCTGTGTTATGTAAACAAAAGCAAACTTCTGTAATACGATCAGGCTCTTGTTTACTTACCCCATCGTATGTCCTGACGACAATATACTATTTACGCGCTGATTATGTTTGGCATATGAACAAAACTATATATATTTTAATATTCCTTCTGTTGATGGCGATATGAACAAATATAAATATTTCTGCAACGAACGCCGCCCTGCCTTTAAGACACCGGAATTATTTTGTTAATTTTCGAAGATGGCCCATCATGTGCACGTGGAAGCGGCGAAACTGAACGACACTACCCTTTACATTGCCGAGTATTCAGGGAGCAAAGGATAAAATTCCTTGAGAATTTACGATATACTCTAACATTGTGATATATTACTGAAAGGGTCTGATAACGTATCAGTTGAAGGAAATGTTGAAATATTTCGAGCAATTCAACTGTCCATTGACAGAACTGGTCGATTTCATAGATACTCCCACTGCTAAACACCAACCAGATACACTCTGAGGTCTAAATGTTTACTATAGATTGGCAACTGTACTTATAATTTCAATTATTATACGCACATATATTATTGGAGAGCACAAGTGGAATTTTCCGTTTTTAATTTTAAATTATTCTAGTTTCTCTGTACAACATCCTAGTCATATACTAGTGACTTATAAGAGTAGCATATAGATACAGTTCGTGAGAAATTTACTTTATATTTTCGAATTATTTTACTCATTCATGATGTTCGTTTATAGATGATCATGTGTTAATTCTCAACTGGAGCAGAACAAGCTAACTTGGTATATAGTAATTGACATAAAGAAGTAACACACCGAGGAGATGACTTTAAAAAAGCACCCTGCTTGTTGTCAGATCCTCCATATCTCTCAATTGAAAAGCTCACACACAAAATAATAAAATAAAAGAATTGTACTTATTATGATCCTCATAATGTAATTGTTATATATTCATGTATGTGTGTGAGAGCTAGTATAAAAATGTTTGCACCAAACCTTAAAGACATATTATGCACTTGTTCGGGTGCGTGAAACTGATCAGTTAATGTCCAGGCGCTATGCCAACTGGAGGAATATAGCATTCTACTATTAACCTCGCCGAAAATTCGAAGCAAATCGACCGTACCACTCCATAGAAAACATCGTCGGAACTACGCTCAATTGTAAATATTTACTACTCGATTCGGGACGCATCGATAAACTAACGAAAACGATTTTGCCATCGAGAGTCACCGCATTTAATTAATACTAGCAGGGTTACCCGGCGTTGCCCAGGTTAAAGTGATCTATTCTCATAAATTGTATATCCAAATGGCATCACAAAACATTATTCTTACACATGGAATATAAGTAGTGGCTCACCTTCTCAGGTCGGAGCGATTATCATTTTGTTATCGCGTTTAATCCGTCCCACCAATAAAGAAGTATTTATTTATTTACAACTGCGTATACTTCAGACGTTATAGCTTGAAACATGAACATCATAAACACATTAGTTCGAAAAAATATAAGACGACAATTATGTTTACATAGAGATGTATGTATCAATCAATCAATCAATCAATCTAGTTTATCATATCGTCATGAAGATAATATGTTTTACAGATATGTCCAGGTGCTCCTCTGTTCTGGTACTATATACTGGCTAATCATTTTCAGTTTAAAAGAATTTATGTTATGCATGTATAGCAGCTACATGTGCCCGACACAGCGAGATTTTGACTTGTTTATGTTAGGCGATGAGTCTGTTCTAAAAAATGAAAGAAATCCTCTGTATCGGGCAGATATACCCTTGTCAGATGTCAATATTGGAGGATCCTGAAAAGTCATGTGCTACGGACTGCGTTTTCCTTTATCTCAGAAGTAACCATGTTGGACTGCACACTGTGACCACTATTTTTGAACAGGCCTGCTCTACGTTTCCATATCTCTTGACAATTGTAACTTTTTTTGTGGAAACTATATTGAATGGGACAGACTCAATCGTGTTATAATATGCATGAGCCATTCTAATATGCAATCCTCTGACGATTCAATGTCCCTCAGTTTGAATGAATATATTTATCTCTTAAATAGATTGATATAAATATACCTTTGATGCTTTCTTCTATGTATATGTGTTGCTAGATCATTATAGGACTGCCATGATTTCCATCCCCATATAAATATGACAGTTGAGAAGATATAATTGTTCAAGTGACTTAATTCGGTCACCATTTGTCGAGATTGTGAAATTGGAATGCCAAAAACTCCTTAGAACGACTTGGAGATGTCTGGGAGATGACTATATATAACTTTGTTGGATATCGGCCAATTGAACAATCTTATAAATGCTAGTGAATCTCCTCTCGCCATCCATGACCCAAACGACCCCAAATGTTATTTAATTCATCATATCATTAGAGAAGAACGTGCATGAATTTGTTGGAATCAGTGCTATAATATATGTGTATCAACTTTGGTGCAACTCCCATCATGCATGACTTGAACCGCGCCACTTTTGTCATATTTAAACCACGTCTATTAGACTCATGCATGCATTACATAATGGAGATGATTATATATAAGTTTGGTGGCAATCTGCAATTTAACAAATTCTTATCATAGTTATTACACCACCCCCCCCCCCCCCCCCGCCCCATCTCTCACCCAAACGGCACCAATTTCGCGTATTTAAATCACACATTTATATTTCTCGTATCACGGAGAAGATTAATATATCAATTTGGTCGAAATCTGTGCTAAAAATAGCCCCTCGCACTTTAGAACATTTTAACCCGCACCATTATCTTACTCGTAAAAACTTACCCCTGTTAGATCGCCTTGGTGCCATCTCGATTGTACCCTTAAAGTTATATATAGTACACAGACAGATATTCGCAAATATTTGATTCATTGTATCATTTGAGAAGAACGTGTATGAGTTTGATGGTGATTGGCACTAAACATATTTTTATAAGTTTTTGGTGACCCTCCTTTCCCTATTTCGGACTCAAGCGGTGCCACTTTTGACATCGTTAAACCACACACTTAGACTCATTATAGAGATGAATATATATAAAATTTATGAAAATTGGCGAGTATACAAATACGTATCAAATTTAGGGCCACCATTGCATACCTCTCACACAAAAGGCACCAATTTGGCGCATTTAAACCACACGATTAGATTATTCGTATCACGGAGAAGAATATGTATCAATCAGGTGGAAATCGGCGCTAAACATATTGTTTATCAATGTTTGTGTCCCTCTCACCCTCTAGGCACCCCTGATTCGAACGGCCCCACTTTTGACATCTTTAAGCCACACAATTAGACTCCTGATATCATAGAGATTATTATTTGTAAGTGTGGTGCTAATCCGCGACTAAACAAATTTTTATCAAATTTAGTGCCCACCCCACCCCATCTATCATCAAAGCAGCACCATGTATGACGTCTTTAAAATCACATGATTAGATTCCTCATATCATGGATAAGAATGTGTATCAATTTGGTGGACATTGGCGCTAAAAATATTGTGTATCAATTTTGGTGCCCCTCTCCCTTTCAGTGCACCCCTGACTCGAATGACGCCACTTTTGACAGCTTTAAGCCACGGCATTAGACACCTCATACCATGGGGATGAATTTGTATAAGTCACCTCATACCATGGGGATGAATTTGTATAAGTTCCGTGACAATCGGCGACTAAACCAATTCTTATCAGATTTAGTACCACCCCCCCCCCCCCACCACCACCCAAATCTCTCATCACAACGACACCAATTTGGCGTCACACAATAAGATTCCTTGTATCATGGTGAAGATCTCAGAAGAATGTGCATCAATTTGGTGGAATTCGGCGCTACAATTATTTTTGATCAATTTTGGTGCCCCTCTCCCCTTCCGGGCACCCCTGACGCGAACGGCGCGACGTTTGACATATTTAAACCACACCATTAGATTCCTCGTATTATGGGGATGATTACATATAAGTTTGGTGGCAATCGGCGACAAATTTTTTGTTCTGCCCCTCCCCCTTTTCTGCCCCTGACAACAACGGCGTCTCTTTAGAAAATTCTAACCCTCACCGTTATCTTTCTCGTAAAAAGTTACCCCTCTTAGACCCCTTTTGTGCCATCTAGGTGGTCCCCTGTGAATTTCTATAGAACACAGATAGACAGACATTCGCAAATATAGATATAGATATAAGATATATGAATTACGGTGTGCGATGTCAATTTGGATATACATGTAATATTTGTAAAAATTACTAATTTGAACAATATAATTCTCCATTTATATTTGATCACCATACCGGAGTGTTTCACATGACTTTAAATTGGTGTATGTTATGCCACCATCGTATACCACACGAGTGGTGTTGTGAATATGTAGGGCATCATGGATGAGATACAACGATTATGTTTACAAACTGATAAGGATTAGAGTAAACTTGACTCTTTAATCCTGCCATGACTGGAGCTTCCTGATTGTTTTGCGAAATCCCTGTGCCAATGCATTTTCTAATATATGCGAGTCTCACACATGGCGCCGCGCATATATAAGAGAATGCATTGGCCTAACAATATTTACCTTGCCCCTGTAAGCCAGTGCTAATTCCATAGATAATTCACTGGTACGTGGTCCTTAATGCTGCACCACCGTAGCTCCCGTCATGAAAGGGTTAACAGTTAAGAGTAGAAATCTTACATTTTATTACACGCTTGTTCCTAAATAAAAGAATCCTCACACATGACAAACACTCCCTGTATGAGCCTAAATAAACCTTCTATTCCTGTATTTTTAATGCACGGATTCTAGGACGCGAAGTGTGTAAAAAACACAGAACGACACGATGTGTAAATGGGTTTGTCGGTACGGCACTCGTGCTGTCGCGGAAGGATAGAACGCGACAGCACTCGTGGCGTATCGACAAATCCATGTATTTATTACACGCTTGTTCCTTTTGAAGTACAGTGTTATTGCTGTTCCATATATACAGATCCGTATGGAATGTACGTTCCATACGCATCTCGTTGACGTAAAATGACGTACACGGTGTTCGCCTCAACAATGAAACTGGAACTATTTAAATAAAAGAATCATCACACATGTAAGATCCTAAATAAACCTTCTAATCCTGTATTGTTAATGCACGGATTATAGGACGCGAAGCGTGTGATAAACACAGAACGACACGATGTGTAAATGGGTTTGTCGATAATGCACTCGTGCTGTCGCGGAAGGATAGAACTCGAGGCACAAGCGCCTCGTGTTCTATCCTCCCGCGACAGCACTCGTGCCGTATCGACAAACCCATTTACACATCGTGTCGTTCTGTGTATTTATTGCTAAATTGTCAGGATGTGCCGTTACCGTATCAATTCTATATTACGATTGTATGAATCATTTTTTTTTAAATAAATTCTCAATGATGAATGGTTCCCTCGGGAAATGTTCAGATAATAAGTTCACGAAACTGTGGTTTTGTTGAACTTATTATCTGAAAATCTGTCACCAATGAATAGGAATCCTTCTGCACTTGTATTATCTTCGTGTAAACAATATTTTATTTTCGAACATTAGAACATTCAACATTTACAAACAAATTGACTAAAACAACACATGTTCAAAAACGGGGACAAGACAACAAGCCTAAAAGGTTTTTATTGAGTCTTTTCCTCGGAATAAGAAAGTTACCATTGGTATCAAAATAGATATATTATCTTGATTCCAGGGGGACACCTCTAAATCAAGAACATATACGGATGTTGTCAACGAAGTTGGAAAAAAGATCCAGGAAGATGTTATGAAACCTGCTCAAAACAAACTCGATGCACTGTTTACGGAGTTTAATGACATTAAAGGGGAATTGTTTTAAACCTGATCCCCGAAGGTGCCACGAAACGTCTCGAAGAAGAAATAGCAAAGATCGGTTATAATTATGATGATGGTTACCTTCATCTTCAATCAGCATACTACTTGGAAGATAAGGACAAAGCCCTCATCACAAAGATACCAGAGGATGTTAAACCTAAAAGTAGACTTGAGAATGACGAAGACACTAAGAAAATAATCAAAAAATGTTTGGATAGACTGAATAATAAATTGATATCTGATATAAAAGAATTTGAGGCAAAAGAAATGGCCGAGGTGGATAAATGTGAATGGGCCACGGAAAGAAGGACGAGTTCAGTTAATTGCAAGAGTAGATAAAGTCTTAAAGGGGAAGGAAACTACCGCATAACGAAAAGGCACGTGCATTAAGCAAGCTTTTCTCTCTCTCTCTCTCTCTCTCTCTCTCTCTCTCTCTCTCTCTCTCTCTCTCTCTCTCTCTCTCTCTCTCTCTCTCTCTCTCTCTCTCTCTCTCTCTCTCTCTCTCTCCTCTCTCTCTCTCTCTCTCTCTCTCTCTCTCTCTCTCTCTCTCTCTCTATATATATATATATATATATATATATATATATATATATATATATATATATATATTTTTTGAAGACCTCTGTCTGTCTGTCTGTTTGTTTGTCTGTCATTAATACAAATCTACGATTCTCGACCGATCGGACGAAACTTGGTACGTGTGTGTAGTTTGACCAGGCGGTCGTCGTTGTCGTATTGGCGAGCCCGTGCGGCGCCGCTTCGCGCATGCGCAGACGAGATATCGGAAACGGGTGGAGCTATCGACTTGAAATTTTGCTATGTGAATGTATCTTGCCCGGATACGAATTTTATCGGGTCGCCGAGCCCTTGCGACGCCAGCTTCGCGCATGCGCAGACGGGATCTCGGAAACGGGTAGAGCTATCGACTTGAAATTTGGTTTTTGAATAGCCCGGACAACGTCGGGCTCATCGACTTGAAATTTGGTTTTTGAATAGCCCGAACAACGTCGGGCTCATCGGCTAGTATATATATATATATATATACGTTAGGGTGAGTGGTTTGGGGTGGCTGGCCCCGGGATATATACGTTATAAGCACGGCGTCCGATTTATAAGTGAAATAAAGATCACAAGCGCCCAGAGGGGGCGCGTGGTGTTTATTTCACTTATAAATCGGACGCCGTGCTTATAACATATTTATAACACCCAATCAGCCCGAGAAACTTACAATTAGTTATGAGTTTCTGTTACCAATTACATGTGTGGTCGGTCTTACAAACATGGTGCGGTGAATACCAATCAATATACTCCATGGTCGGTATTAAACCCAGATTGTTCAACGAATTGCTTTTATGCCGAATCATGACATTTCAATTTACTTTTGTGTTGATCCTGGATTAACTAGAGAGCACACTACAATTATACTCTATTGTGCATTATTCCCACATATCGGATTTATTTATTCCATACATTCCAAGCCGGATTTATAATATCACAAACAGCACTTTCGACAAATGTAAGTTATCCAATGGGGTCCGGTTATTGACCTTTAGTTACTGTAAATATCGGTTTGTTGTTGTCTGCGCTGCAACACGGTCTGTCGTTGATTACATGGGTTCATGTGTTGGTGAGGGGTTACTACATTTGCCACTGTTCAGGATAATAACTACAGGCGTTTGCCGACAAAGCAAATGCCATGTAACTTGTCCGAATACCCCCCCGGCATAATTATTAACGTTTATATATTTAGCATGACGTATCGTCCAAGTCTTCCAATCGCTATGTCCCTGCATCTGCTCGTTGTGACTAAACACGGTATCACAGCCCATATTAGTAATGCTCACCTCGGTGGAAAAAGAACTTGTTTGAATGAACGGGGTGCATAATTGGTCAATCCAGGTGTGCGCCGCGAAAACAATGCATAAGCTTGTTGTAATCACGACAGACATTTTGATAGAACAGACGACGACTTAAAGATATTTACAGTAAACAAAGGTCGATCAACGGACCTCATTATATAACTGCCATTGGTCGAGGGCTGATTGGCGTGTTATAATCATGTGTAAAGCTTCAGCGCAAATATCCACACCTCCCTTTATAGTTTGTGACGTCACGGCCTCACTTGGTTGTTTAACCCTAAACTGTATCGCGTATATGATATGAACTTAAACATAAAACAGCAGATTGAATGTTTGTTGGGCACAATAAATGAGTATCTGTTGTGAATAAATTATAGTTTAATTCGCGAAAGATTGTTTGGTTGTCATATTTGCACATATAGAAGTCGTGTGAGTTTGGCCGAGATTGTCACATTAAAATGTTATGCGACCATTAACTGGCCGTAAATTAATTGTTCAGAATTATAACGTAAATCATTTTTGGCTTATAATACATGTACATGTATGCAGTCTTCAATAGGCTGTGGTTGTTTGGATTTTGCGCAGAATAACAAACAACATGCCGAAATTATTTTAGTGTGATAGCCTTTGCACATATCTGTACTAAGGATAAGTAACGCGAAGTGAGGCGGTGACGCCAATATCTTATAAATATGAACGCGCCGTAATTAGCGGGAGTTTTGTGTTATGCGATGTGATATCGTTGTGTTTGAGCACAACTGAGAAACGAGAGGTATTTTATCCCACCATGCATGGTTGATATACTAAACATATCAATTGCCTGATTTGTTGAGGGTTTCCTTTCCCTTTAAAGCCTTGAGATATGCATAACTTGAATAACTCATACAGTAGCCTTAGACACCTGACAACACGATGCAGTAACATATGTGACCCGCCATATCAAATCCAGTCGAAAGTCGGGATTTTTTTTACCCTGTGCCAATGCATTCTCTTATATATGCGAGTCGACCATAGGCCGCCTCGCATATATAAGAGAATGCATTGGCCTAACAATTTTTTACAATTTTAATATTTTGTTCTTGTATTCTTTAACAATTTTATAATTTCACCCATACAGAGCCCCAGACACACATGAGCAGACGACACTCTTCTATATGCTTCTATATATATGTGGGGCTCCCTGCAGGGTAATGGATGTTTTTTATTTTATGTCCTAAAAATTGTAAGAAACATTTATTTAAAAAAAATGTTTAAAAATTGTTAGGCCAATGCATTCTCTTATATATGCGAGGCGACCTATGGTCGATTCGCATATATAAGATAATGCATTGGTACAGGGTAAAAAAAAATCCCGACTTACGACTGGATTTGATATGGCGGGTCACATATATACACATGACAGCATGATGCAGTAACTTGTATACACCTGACATCACTCGTGCATTAACATGTATCTACATAACAACACTCATGCATTAATATATACGCATGGCATCACTGATATATATATATATACATTACATCACTCATTCATTATCATATACACCTCGCATCATTCATGCATTAACATATATACACCTGGCATCAATCATGCATTAACATATATATACCTGGCATCACTGATGTATTAACCTATATACTTTTTTTTCAATTAACCTATATACACCTGACATCACTCGTGCATTAACATATATACACCCGATATCACTCATGTATTAACATATATAACCTAACATCACTCAGATATTAACATATATTAACTTTATATAACTCATGCGTTAACTTATATACACTTGACATTACTCATGCATTAACGTATATACACATGCCGTCCGTTATGTATTAACCTATTTACATTTGACATCACTCATATAATAACATATATTAACTTGACATCACTCATGTATTAACCTATTTACACTTGACATCACTCATACATTAACATATATACACCTGACGTCACTCATGTATTAACCAATTTACACTTGAAATCACTCGTGCATTAACATATATACATACACCTGACATCACTCATGTAACCTATATACACCTGACATCACTAATGTACTAATCTATTTACACGTGACACCACTGGTGTATTAACCTATATACACTTGACATTAACATATATGTGACCCGCCATATCAAATCCAGTCGGAAGTCTGTATTTTTTTACCCTGTGCCAATGCATTCTCTTATATATGCGAGTCGACCATAGGTCGCCTCGCATATATAAGAGAATGCATTGGCCTAACAATTTTTAATCATTTTTTTTAAATAAATGTTTCTGACAATTTTTAGGACATAAAATAAAAAACATCCATTACCCTGCAGGGAGCCCCACGCATATATAGAAGCATATAGAAAAGTGTCGTCTGCTCATGTTTGTCTGGGGCTCTGTATGGGTGAAATTATAAAATTGTTAAAGAATACAAGAACAAATTATTAAAATTGTAAAAAAAATGATAGGCCAATGCATTCTCTTATATATGCGAGGCGACCTATAGTCGACTCGCATATATAAGAGAATGCATTGGCACAGGGTAAAAAAATCCCGACTTCCGATTGGATTTGATATGGCGGGTCACATATACACATGCACACGACTTTTGACTTAACACTATTCTCTAAATATGTTTCAGCCTTAACTATTACTGTGATTATTTTAGTGCTTATTTCAAATTATGCATGAGTTACAATTCTTCGTTAATTTGTTGACCCGGTGAAGAAGAGCATTTTATAAGTTGAAATATTTGCTTGTCTTTCACTTATATGACCAAATTCTGTAAATATCATTGATTATGATTTATAATAAAATATATTATCACCGTAACGGTGTTTATTATAGCCAAGTTAATTAATACCCTCAATAACATTATGTTGGTTTTAGCATGACACTGTTTCTGATACGATATAGACTATTCCGAGAGAAAATGCCCCTCCTCGAACAGAACACGTACGTGTTGGGACAAACACGCCGAACACACTTGGTTATGTGGCCTTCTGTATTGCTGTGAGTAATAAAATTGTACATTGGAAATGTGTATTATTACGCCACAAGGTGGTGTTGCTAGTTTTGCAGATTTTGAGATTCTGTGGTCCAGCGGGCGAATGTATCGTGGGAGATTGTTTTTGTACCTTACTCAATCGTACCGATATAATCACGTAGATGCTGAATTTGCAAAGTTAAAGCCACCGGTGTATAATATGTTTTTGAAAATATGACTCAATCGTATCGATAGTCAGGACAGGCTGAAATTGTAAACTTAAAGTCACCGGTGTAATAATATATTCTTGAAAATATAAATAATCTGATAGCCTGAAAATAATGTACAACCCATTTGGGAGCCCCTGGTGTAGTGAAGTGAGTTATGGGTAAATTTAATTGGAGTGCGCATGTCTGTTCTGTTGGATCGAGACTTGGAGTAACCGCCATCTTTAATTTTCTAATTACCGAAAAGTCGAGAAGTAATGGCTCCCAGCCCCCCAATGCGAGGTACAGTGAAAGGCCACAGGTTATAAATGAACTCAAAATGTCATCAGCCATGCGCAGCGAACGGTTACAGGTTAAATGTTCTCAAGGTTAAATGAACTCAAAGGTCATCGGCCGTGTAATTAAATATTTTGAAGCCAAAATAGTACGGTGATCAAGTCAAAATTGTATCGTATACACAATGTGTTTGTACCGATGAATGTATCGCGACTCGACTCGGTTTCGTGGTCATATAGGCCCTATATAACCTATGATCTATGATCACGAAAACGAGCAGAGTCTGATATCTGATAGAATTCGAGGAATCGTACATTCACTTTCAATAGTATAGGTTCACTGCAATCTGCCGCGGAATTCCCAAAATTAAGGCTACTTTCATTTTCAATAGGTTTTCCGAATTTCCACTTTCACTTTTACCACGCAAAGCGACCTTAGTTGACATATATATATGGCACACTGGCTGAGTCCATGGCAAATAGTTTATGTAGCATTGCTTCTTTCATTTAATTAAAGTTCACCTCGTTAAAACGCATATAAATAGTATTTGTTTACAAATTGCATTGGGTGCGACGTTTTGCAGTAGGTCCCTATTTGCGGAGATCACTATGCGGAAGTCCCCGAAATCGCGGAGTTCCCCTAAAATGGGCCATATATGTATATTTTAATGAGGGAACGGGTGCGTATATGTCAATTGATACGTATTTTAAACAAATAACGACACGATCGTCATTATAGAGGTCTGTTCTATCAATTATATATGCCCCGAGTTCACTTGGTGCAAATCAAACGGCGATAAACATTCTCGTGTGCCAGAATGACTCCTTAAAGTTGTGAATAAGATGAATATTTATTAGATGTTATTTAACTAGTCAATCAAATAATATTATTCATTAGTTAGCGCCTATATTAGCGCTAACTAATGAATAATATTTTATATTGTAATTAAATTATAATTTATATTTATGGCTAATAATATGATCTTGGTGGCGTTACCATTTCTGACTATGGTTTTCTTGTTCTTTATGAGGAGTGTTCAAGAAATAAAAGCTGGCGACCGATAATAGTAGTGCAGTTCTGAGGAATGGTTGGGTTCAGCACATAGTCGATCCATCTCGGTTATCGGTGCGGCGTATGGGCTGAAGGGTCATTGTCGTCACATTTTGCATGGTGTGTTTGTTCGGTAACCAGCTTTATGAAAAGTTGTTGTTGGCTATATACCTATAGCTTTACCTTTGTTTATGTTTTCGGAATAATCACTTTCCATAGCATTGCGTCAGGTTATGTCGCCGATAAATGCAAATACAAGACACCGGAATAACCTTTCTTCTTCTTTTTACTTTTTTTAAAAAGATGATTACTTATGCGCCTTGTCAATTATTTTTGTTGTAAATTAGGTTTATTTGTTCATAATTATCACAGAGCACCGGGTCCGGTCAACATAAAATCCTGTATAAGACCAAACCCAATTTAAAAGCAATAGCAGCACGTGCAACAATGGAAGAAGAAAAACTGTTTTAGCAGCTGAAATAATTAATAGACATTGCCACTATTGTCGATTGGTCCCAAAAATGGCTTGTAAATTTTAATCCCCTCAAAACTGAAGCTTTAATGATATCGAAGAAATCTACAAATATTGTTCACCACCCCTAATCATGGCTGATTCTCACATAACTGAAGTAGAAAATCACAAACATCTTGGTCTCACTTTTGACAACATCGGTTCATGGGAAACTCACATAAGTAACATAACCGATAGGGCATGGAAAAGGGTAAATATGATTAGGAAGCACCAATTCAGACTGAGCAGAAAGACCCTTGAAATATATATCTTGCTTTTGTTAGACCCACTCTTGAATATGCATCAGTAATGAATCAGTATTCTCCGTGCATATAAGGGATAGGAGCTTCCTTAAGTTATGTAACTTGTGCTCCGATCCCTTTATCGCCTCTCATCCTTATTCACCAACTGTATTTTCCTTATTTGTATTTTGTTTATTGATTGAGGGATAATAAAATATGTTTAAATCAATATGCATCACCAATATGGGATAACATACCAAAATATATGAGCGATTATATCGAAGATATTCAGTATGAAATGGCACGAATAGTCACTGGGGCCAGGGGTGGGGGTCGGAAAAAAATTCAGGCACGTATGGCATGTTTTCCCTTTCGATCATTTTTTGTACCCACCCACCCCCACCGCCAAATATTTTTCCGTTTTCGGCAGTTTTTTTCCAACCATTTTTTGACACCCACCCCCTTTTAACACTAAAACAGAGATTTGCGGGCATAGTATGGTAAACATAATGTCGACGTCCGGATTGACCACTCGTCGTGCGTCCGTCCGTCTGTCTGTCTGTCTGTTTGCCTGTCTGTCCGTAGACAATTTACGCATGGTGCGATAACTCAATAATTTTCTATCCGATCGGAACCAAATTTTGTATATGAGTTTCTCAGACCAAAATACAGATCGAGTTCAAATATGGGTTTGACGGAGTTATGGCCCTTTTTCGACTTCGAATTCACGCATGCTGTCATAACTCAAACAATTTTTGGTATGCGAGTTTCAGAGCCCAAAATACAGATCGAGTTCGAATATGGGTTTGATCCGATTTATTTTAAAGGAGTTATGACCTTTTTTTCGAAAATAAAATAAAAAAAACAAAAATCCAATGCTATAACCGAAGTATATTTTGTCCGATTGTGTTCATATTTGATATGTAGGTTTATGATGACACGCCCCTCATCTGTATAGTTTTTGGTATTGATTGGTTGATCGGTTTAGAAAATAATTAACCCTTTACACACATGCTATCCAATGCAATAAGTTGAACATATTTCTTCTGATCTGCCTCATATTTCTTACCTAGGTTTTTCTTAGCACCTTCTTCGTCTGTATGGTTTTTGGTATTGTTTAATTAACCCTTTTCGCTCTTATGTTTACTTAGAATTCACCCAAGTTGCTATGACTCAAAACATTTTTCATCTGATCAACACCAAATTTGGTATATAAATTTATCACCCCTAAATACAGATCGAGTTCGAATATGGGTTTGATCCGATATATTTTAACAGAGTTATGACCCTTTATAATTCAAGTAATTACTGCTGGGAATTTTAAGAGAACAAATCTCACAGACCATGTGTGTTATTGAAATGAGTTAATTATCACTATGGACATAAGATATGACATGCTATAAAGCCTGATAGTGGTACTGCTGGCTGGCAGGATTTGTTTTATCATAATGTCAAATTGATTGATGGCTATCTGGTGGAGTTCTGTTTTCTGTGCAATATTAAAGGCGTACTGTACGCCAATTTCAATAAATTCCCGGTAACAATTGCAACATAATATCAATATAATATTTTAAAATAACGTATTTGAGTCGACGATGTCTACTTAAAACGTTCCGGTTAACAGGCTATCATAAAAGTCAAATTGAATTATCTATTATATATTTTGGAAGATCTGTTTGTGTGTTTGTGTGTGTGTAATCGATGGACTCGAAAATGGCCCAGCCGATTTCGATGAAACTTGGTATGTGGGGGTATTTTCGGGTCAGGACCAACATAGGCCTATTAATTTGTCCGTGCGAGGTCAACTTTTCACGTGCCGAGGTCAAATCTGTTTTTACGCCGTTTTGCGCTAATATATTTCAGTTCGGTGCTTACAAATCGATTCGAAACAGCGCGAATAATAACATGCCAGTCATAATAATGACACTATGAGAATCTTTCGTGTTTCCTCTTTCCAACGATATATAATATGTATGTATCCGTTTTAGTTATCTGCCTCAATTATTAGGTACAAGTGGTGCGATCTTTTATCAGGATAAAATCAATGCGTAAATTCTATGACGTCGTCAGAGGTCATAAAGTTAGATTACGTTAACTCTCACCCTGCCGATGCATTTGACTGTGTCGCGTTAACTCATCACCGGCCGAGGTATCCGCAAATGACATTGGGCTATATATCTCGGAAACGGGTGTAGCTATCGACTTGAAATTTGGTATGTGAATGTATCTTGCCCCGGATACGAATTTTATCGGGTCGCCGAGCACGTGCGACGCCAGCTTCGCGCATGCGCAGACGAGATCTCGGAAACGTGTTGAGATATTGACTTTAAATTTTGTATGTGAATGTATCTTGCCCCGGATACGAATTTTATCGGGTCGCCGAGCACGTGCGACACCAGCTTCGCGCATGCGCAGACCAGATCTAGGAAACGGGTGGAGCAATCGACTTGAAATTTGGTTTTTTAATAGCCCGGACGAAGTCGGGTCACCTTCTAGTTTAATATAAATGAATTTATGGCTGGAGTCATAAAATGGCGAATTATGCCATTACGAGTTACCATTCTTGAAATCTCACATGTTGGGTGTATTTTATCGACGGCCGTTTATGACGAACATTATTGAGTTGCGAACAAAACATGTTACATGCAAAAGGAAGTCCCGCTATAACCAATTTGGAAAAAAAGAGAAGAAACAAGATTCATAAAGCGTCAAGTATTTTTATAGGGGGTGAGATTGTTCGATGGAAGAGATTACAGGCATCAATTGAACTTCCGGTTCATCTTGCAACCTGCGTCTTCTCCGGTGAAGGTCAAAAACATGGCGCGTAGTTTGAAATCGTAATATTTTTATATCCAAGATCAATATTTTCGTCGCTAAATTAGGTTTATACGAAACTCATATAACACGAACACAATCTAACTTTAAAGTTATGTCAATGGGAGTAAATAAACAAATTGCCTATCTCTGTGTACAGTACCCCTTTAAGTTAACCCTTTTGCTGAAACAGGTTCATTACTAAAGTTTATGTACACACTATAGGACACCTATTCTAAAATATTAAATTGGAATAGTCCATTGTTACTTTGTAGGGATGTTTTACAGACATTGTTGTTTACATACACTGTTGTCTTATCTTAGACAAAAATTAATCCACACATCCCTCAGTTCCATGATATGATGTCATTGCAAATGATTAACCCTATCCACACATCATATGGTTTTGATGCTTTTCATTTTATCATTCTCCTATATTATGCCCAGGTTGATGGTGATCCACTTTTGATTTGCATGGATTTGGGATTAAAATTAAACCATCCATAGACACATATTATGCGATAGACAGGTATAATATTATCCCTTTCACTTTGATCCAGGTTCAGTAAGGGTTTCAATAAATCACCAATTGTATATTCATCATTAGAGGAAATGTCTTATTTTGAAATTCCCTCAATTGCATTTGGGCTCCAGGGTAATATTAATGGTGCTGGTATTCTTGAGACTGACTTAATGTATGGGTTTCTAAATCCAATGACATGCTTTGTATAGACTATTTTGTGTTTATCAGTTCATTTGTTTGGGTAAGATTAACCCTATTCTATCCGATTTGATAACTCAAATATTTCCATTGAATATGTTTATACATGTAGTTATTGGCATAGTTGACGAGAACACACCCCTAACATGCATAGTGAGGGTCATTTGGTTTATTTGCTTAAAAATATTAACATCCTCCGCCAATCCTGTTGACACAGTGTGATAACTAAATATTGTTCACATGATCACTAATTAAGTGTGAATTGTTGAAACTTTAGCACTCATGACAAGGTTGATGTAAGGATTTATAAAATTTATAAAAATAGCTAATCGCTATCGCCAAGGTATGGGTTAAACATCTGCCGATCGTTATCGGCCTCTCGTTATGTTTACCCATACCATAGTATGGTAAACGTAGTGTCGTCCGGATTGACCACTCGTCGTTAGTCCGTCCGTCCGTCTGTCTGTCTGGCTGTACGTAGACACGTTACGCATGGTGCGATAACTCGAGCAATTTCTATCCGACCGGAACCAAATTTTGTATATGGGTTTCTCAGCCCAAAATACAGATAGTTTCGAATATGGGTTTGATCCGAGTTTTTTATACGGAGTTATGGCCCTTTTTCGATTTCGAATTCATGCATGCTGTCATAACTCAAACAATTTTCATCTGATCGGAACCAAATTTGCGAGTTTATTGGAGTTATGGCCCTTTGACATAGAATTCATGCATGCTTCGCTAAATCAACCAGTTTTCAACTGATAGGACCCAAATTTAGTATGTGAGTTTCTCAACTCAAGATCGAGTTTGAATGTGGGTTAGATCTGACATTTTATACACGAGTTATGGCTCTTTTTCAACTAAGAATTGAACAGATAACCATAGCAGCTTACAGCTAATTGGTTATCAGTGGTATCACTTTAGCTCTGTGAGAGACAAACAGTAAATCTGTATAATTGATAATTATAGTTATTTTTAGCCATCAGTGTGAAGTGTAACCAGATATACTTTTATAGGACACTGGTATTCGGGCTGCAGCTCTATGTACCAGTAATTAATTTGCACTCTTAGTCTGGATTTCTGAGAGGTCTCTATGCCAGGAAAGATGGGAATAAATTGTGTTTTATCACACATTTTGTCATGTTTGTCCAGTGTTTCAGACAAAAAAATCAAATGCATGCCCATGCTAGTGGAGATGGGAAAGTTGATACTTAAGTACCCACAAAAGACTAATTTTTATGTTTACCCATATCATAGTATGGAAGTGTCAACATCCGGATTGACCAACTGTCGTTAGTCCACCCGTCTGTTTGTCTGTAGACACTTTACACATGGTGCGATAAATCGAACATTTTCTATCTGATCGGAACCAAATTTTGTATATGAATTTCTCAGCACAAACGAAAGATCGAGTTTGAATATGTGTTTGATCAGACTATTTTTAACTGATTTATGGCCCTTTTTCGAAAAAAAATATTCACTCTTAAAAAAAAAAATTAGTTTGAATTCCTTGCCCTATTTAACATAAGCCTGTGATTTGTTGACATCTCTGCTGTATAATTGATACTAATCGGTCAGCAGTGAGGTGTTTATCTTGATGGCTGTTGTGGCTAGAATTTGATACATTATCATTATATTGGAATCTCTTGACCAAGTATTTCATGTTCAGGTCACCGTTTCACATTTAACTCAAGGCTGTGGTGGTTCAGCATTACAAATCCTGTTCCAGTGCATTCTCTTATATAAATGTGAGTGACACATAAATTCCAATAATTTGTGTTATGTGCATTGTCTATAAAAGTACCTAACAGTATACTCTATAATTCAACATCAAAACTCTCATTTATGATTCCGATCAGAGTAATTTACTTTCGCCAAGGGATGGGTTAACATCTGCCGATCGTGATCGGCCTCCCGTTTTAAATAAATTCTCAATGATTAATGGTTCCCTCGGGAAATGTTCAGATAATAGTTCAAGAAACTGTGATTTTGTTGAACTTATTATCTGAAAATCTGCCACCAATGAATAGGAATCCATCTGCGCTTGTATTATCTTCGTGTAAACAATATTTTATTTTCTATCATAACATTCAACACGTACAAACAAATTGACTAATACTATGGGAGGCCAAATTCACATTTATTAATAATTGCGCTTCGGCGCAATCCAGTCTGATTCGTATAAATTGCGCTTCAGTGCAAATTCAATTGCGCTGAAGCGCAATTATTGTTACAAGCTAAACCCCTGAACTGGGGGTTAACCTGATATGGGAAAATAATTGCGATTCAGCGCAATTAATTTTGTACTGGATTTATTAACTCGGGGTTAGCCATATATGGGGAAAATGAAGCGCAATTAATTTTATATTGCGCTGAAGCACAATTATTAATAAATGTGAATTTGGCATCCCATATAAATACAACACATGTTCAAAAACGGGGATAAGACAACAAGCCTAAAAGGTTTGTATTGAGTCTTTTCCTCGGAATAAGAAAGTTACCCTTGCTATCAGAATAGATATATTATTTTGATTCCAGGTGGACACCCCTAAAACATATACTGATGTTGTCAACCAAGTTGGAAACCAGATCCAGAAAGATGTTATGGATCCTGCTAAAAACAAACTCGATGCACTGTTTAAGGAGTTTAATGATATTAAAGAGGAATTGTTTAAACTGATCCCCGAAGGTGCCACGAAACGTCTCGAAGAAGAAATAGCAAAGATCGGTTATAATTATGATGATGGTTACCTTCATCTTCAATCAGCATACTACTTGAAAGATAGCAACACAGACATCATCACAAAGATACCAGAGGATGTTAAACCTAAAAGTATAATTGATGACGAAAAAACGAAGGATATAATCAAAGAGTGTTTGAATAAACTGAATAATAAATTGATATCTGATATAAAAAAATTTGAGGAGGAAGAAATGGCCGAGGTGGATAAATGTGAATGGGCTACGGAAGAAGGACGAGTTCAGTTAATTGCAAGAGTAGATAAATTCTTAAAGGGGAAGGAAACTACCGCATAACGAAAAGGCATGTGCATAAAGCAAGCTTTTCTCTATTCATGTGTGAAGCTTCAGCGCAAATATCCACACAATATCGGATGTATGGCTGCTCAAACTAACCCGCATTAGTAATTACGCATGTGACTTGACGCCGCCATTTTAGAAGAAATATTATCTGCCTGTATGGTTTGTGACGTCACGGCCTCACTAGGTTGTTTAACCCTAAACTATATCGCGTATATGATATGAACATAAAAATAAAACAGCAGATTGAATGTTTGTTGGGCACAATAAATTATTATCTGTTGTGAATAATTTATAGTTTAATTCGCGAAAGATTATTTGGTTGTCATTTTTGCACAAATAGAAGTCGTGTGAGTTTAGCCGAGATTGTCACATTGAAATGTTATGCAACCATTAACTGGCCGTATATTAATTGTTCAGAATTATAACGGAAATCATGTTGGCTTATAATACATGTACATGTATGTAGTCTTCAATGGGCTGTGATTGCTTGGATTTTGCGCAGAATAAACAGCCTTTACATGTTATGCCGTCCCCAATAACTCATTGTTTGTATACATTAATTGTGTAAAAATATATGTTATATTGAGTTATGAATAAATAGTCATAGTCATAAAAAACAACACGCCGAAATTATTTTAGTGTGATAGCCTTTGCACATATTTGTACTGAGGATAAGTAACGCGACGTGAGGCCGTAACGTAAAGATCTTATAAACGCGCCGTAGTTTTGTGTTACGCGATGTGATATCGTTGTGTTTTAGCACAACTGAGAAACGGGAGGTGTTTTATCCCACCATGCATGGTTGATATACTAAACATATTAATTGCCTGATTTGTTTAGGGTTTCATTTCCCTTTAAAGCCGTGAGATATGCATAACTTGAATAACTCATACAGTAGCCTTAGACACCTGCCAACACGATGCAGTAACCTATATACACCTGACAACACGATGCAGTAACATATGTGACCCGCCATATCAAATCCAGTCGTAAGTTGGGATTTTTTTTACCCTGTGCCAATGCATTCTCTTATATATGCGAGTCGACCATAGGTCGCCTCGCTTATATATAAGAGAATGCATTGGCGTAACAATTGTTTACAATTTCAATAATTTTTTTCTTGTATTCTTTAACAATTTTAGAATTTCACCCATACAGAGCCCCAGACACACATGAGCAGACGACACTCTTCTATATGCTTCTATATATGTGTGGGGCTCCCTGCAGGGTAATGGATGTTTTTTTATTTTATGTCCTAAAAATTGTAAGAAACGTTTATTTAAAAAAAATGATTTAAAATTGTTAGGCCAATGCATTCTCTTATATATGCGAGGCGACCTATGGTCGACTCGCATATATAAGGGAATGCATTGGCAGAGGGTAAAAAAAATCCCGACTTTCGACTGGATTTGATATGGCGGGTCATATATACACATGACAGCATGATGCAGTAACTTGTATATACCTGACACCACTCGTGCTTTAACATGTATCTACATAACATCACTCGTGCATTAACATATACGCATGGCATCACTGATGTATTAATATATATACATTACATCACTCATTCATTAACATATACACTTGGCATCATTCATGCATTAACATATATACACCTGGCATCAATCATGCATTAACATATATACACCTGGCATCACTGATGTATTAACCTATATACTTTTTTTTCAATTAACCTATATACACCTGACATCACGCATGCATAAACATATATACACCCGATATCACTCATGTATTAACATATATAACCTAACATCACTCAGATAGTAACATATATTAACTTTATATAACTCATGCGTTAACTTATATACACTTATGTACAGTTATGTATTAACCTATTTACATTTGACATCACTCATATAATAACATATATTAACTTGACATCACTCATGCATTAACCTATTTACACTTGACATCACTCATACATTAACATATATACACCTGACGTCACTCATGTATTAACCAATTTACACTTGAAATCACTCGTGCATTAACATATATACATACACCTGACATCACTCATGTAACCTATATACACCTGACATCACTAATGTACTAATCTATTTACACGTGACACCACTGGTGTATTAACCTATATACACTTGACATTAACATATATGTGACCCGCCATATCAAATCCAGTCGGAAGTCTGTATTTTTTTTACCCTGTGCCAATGCATTCTCTTATATATGCGAGTCGACCATAGGTCGCCTCGCATATATAAGAGAATGCATTGGCCTAACAATTTTTAATCATTTTTTTTAAATAAATGTTTCTGACAATTTTTAGGACATAAAATAAAAAACATCCATTACCCTGCAGGGAGCCCCACGCATATATAGAAGCATATAGAAGAGTGTCGTCTGCTCATGTTTGTCTGGGGCTCTGTATGGGTGAAATTATAAAATTGTTAAAGAATACAAGAAAAAATTATTAAAATTGTAAAAAAAATGATAGGCCAATGCATTCTCTTATATATGCGAGGCGACCTATAGTCGACTCGCATATATAAGAGAATGCATTGGCACAGGGTAAAAAAAATCCCGACTTCCGATTGGATTTGATATGGCGGGTCACATATACACATGCACACGACTTTTGTCTTATCAGTATTCTCTAAATATGTTTCAGCCTTAACTATTACTGTGATTATTTTAGTGCTTATTTCAAATTATGCATGAGTTACAATTCTTCGTTAATTTGTTGACCCGGTGAAGAAGAGGATTTTATAAGTTGAAATATTTGCTTGTCTTTCACTTATATGACCAAATTCTGTAATTATCATTGATTATGATTTATAATAAAATATATTATCACCGTAACGGTGTTTATTATAGCCAAGTTAATTAATACCCTCAATAACATTATGTTGGTTTTAGCTTGACACTGTTTCTGATACGATATAGACTATTCAGAGAGAAAATGCCCCTCCTCGAACAGAACACGTACGTGTTGGGACAAACACGCCGAACACACTTGGTTATGTGGCCCTTCTAATTTCCTATGATGCTGTGAGGGCAAATTGATACTATCAAGAGAACGTATACCGTTATTGTTCGCAACTCTTTCTATACTAAATGAATTATCCCAAACAGTAATAAAATTGTACATTGGAAATGTGTATTATTCTTTATGGGGGATGTTCAGGAAATAAAAGCTGGCGACAGATAACATAGTAGTGCAGTTCTAAGGAATGGTTGGTTTCAGCACATAGTCGATCCATCTCGGTTATCGGTGCGGCGTATGGGCTGAAGGGGTCATTGTCGTCACATTTTGCATGGTGTGTTTGTTCGGTAACCAGCTTTATGAAAAGTTGTTGTTGGGTATATACCTATAGCTTTACCTTTGTTTATGTTTTCTGAATTATCACTTTCCGTAGCATTGTGTCTGGTTATGTCGCCGATAAATGCAAATACAAGACACCGGAATAAGCTTTCTTCTTTTTTCTTTTTTTTTAAAGATGACTACTTATGGGCCTTGTCAATTTTTTTGTTGTAAATTAGGTTTATTTGTTCATAAGTGTCACAGAGCACCGGGTCCGGTCAACATGAAATCCTGTATAAGACCAGACCCAATTTAAAAGCAATAGCAACACGTGCAACAATGAAAGAAGAAAAACAAAAAGAAACAACATAACAATTCATCGCTCAGCAGACATTACAAATATGTACTTGACGCAAGGCAGGGGTGGGTGTATATGGGGGATCCATACCAGTATACAATATACTTGTTCAATTATATTAAGGATTTCGAAGTAACCATGTATTTAATGGCAGGAAGACAGGATTGTCATATTATTCCACCCCACAATAGACGACAGCCTTTATTATAATGTATACCCCCTTTTTACAAAAAAAATCCAGAGAAGATGAGGTCTAAGCACAGAGGTATATCATCACTAAATTCACCCTCTGGGGACCTCATTCTGCAAATACACAGCACCATATTTTGAGGCCTGTGTGGGAATAATGTTTGATTTAACTAACTTAACATCATGCATATGTAGGCAGTATGAAATTGTGGCCTTCTGAAAATTGTGCCCCCACTCAACATGCTTTGTTTTTATAGAAGAAAAAGGGGGTATACTGTTTTTTACCTGTCCGTCCGTGCGTCCGATGTCTGTTCATCTCATAACTTGAACAGAAGTGCTCGGATCTAAATGAAATTAGGTATGGATGCTCACTACTATGAGGACATTAAATTGAGGGTTCCATCGTTTTGTACGGGTTTTCCATTCTAGAGTTATTCGTCTTTGTTTATCTGGAAATGTTGGCTTTTTGGTCCGTCTGGTGTCTGTTCATGTCGTAACATCAACAGTTGTGCTGGGATCTCAATGAAATTTGGTATGGATGTTCAGTCAGTACTATGAGGACATTAAATAGAGGGTTCCATCGCCTTGTTCCGATTTTCCATTCTAGAGTTATTCATCTTTCATAATTGTCATATTATTATGTAATAAAATGCCCTATCTCATGCGAGAATGTCTGACGTTCACATGCATTATCGTTCATAGCGGAGAGCAACTGGAATTAGAAATTATCGATCTGAACCTGTCTGTTATAACTGAAAGGGTCATTCTCACATAAAAAAAAATGCCGAAGGGTACACATGTTTTGAAAGTGTGCTGAAGGGTACACATGTTTTGAAAATGTGCTGAAGGGTATACATGTACATGTTTTTAAAATGTGCTGAACGGTACACATGCTTTTCATTATAATTACCATGTTGTTACCATCATAGAGCACACGGGTGCACTAATCCATGGCTCAAATTCATGTATTTGTTGCGTATATTCTGTTGAGTATAAAAGGAGATGATCCCATAAATTGCCGGATTTAGTGTACAGTACCCCTTTAAATACGCCACATTTGGTACCAAAATTTGCGAATGTCTGTCTGTGTTCTATATAACTTCACGGGGAACCATCTTGATGACACCAAATGAGTCTAACGGGAGTAACTTGTTACCAGTCAGTTAATGGTGCAGGTTAAAATTTGCTGAAGTGACGCCTTTTTGGTGTCAGGATGCAATCAGCTCCATATGATTTGGCGCCGTTCGAGTAAAAAAAATGGTCCAAAGAGTTTCGGCCCAGTGTGAACATTGCCAGTGAGGGGTGGGGGGGGGGATGGCTTTCCCCATAAGTTAAGAAATTTCAGAGGTGGAGTTGGATGTTCGGAGGTTCATGTATATTTCAGTTATGACCGCCTATATAGATATGCAACCTCGATTGGACCTACATATACAGTACACGCCTTTGAAGTAGTGGGTACACTTGGTAGTGTGTGCAACCATTGGCATCATGACATTGTCAGTAAGAAGAACATGGATAAATATATAAACTTGTTCTTATGTTCATTATTGATAGTTCTCTAATAACACATTTCGCGTGTTGAAACCATATTGCTGTGTAACCAAAACTGTCACAGTGATTTGTCAACGCACATCGAAAATTGTGTAATAAGTTCAACTATTTACACAGGGGTAGGCCCGGATCATCGTGCATATAGGCTGATTCTTTGCGAACAGTGCTACGGATAATTTGCGAATAAGCGGATGACATTATCGCCCATTGAATATTTTCTGACAATTAATGCTTATCCGACGATAATCTTGGAGATTAAAACAAATCCAAACTCAAATTTAGATGCAGTGGTTTACCATTTTGTCATCAGCTATAGTATGACAGTTTTTATAGTAACATCCCATTGGGGACGAAAACTACTAATTGATAAGCAGATTCGTGGCAATTCAGCACCAAAGCATATTGGCAGGTCCACTTCACAAGTGGTGGTTATACCATGAGTGATGAGTGTCATGGCAAAATAGCCCTCTTCAAATAGAAAATAACGTGAATTGCTTACGCCACATCGCTCAATACTCTCGTTAGCGTAATTCGTGGATAATACACTTGGAAAAGTACTGTGATTTGCCAGTCGTTGGAATTATTATCGGAGTGTTTTTGAACCAATGTTAATTAATATGAACCGTGATTATCATAAATATAAACCGCGATTATTATAAATATAAATCGTGAATATAATTTTAATTTGAATGGATGATCCACCCAATGCATGCCTGTTTTGATATTGGCATTTGTTTCATTTACTCCCCAACCGGACTATATTTCTACAATCTCGTCACATCAGATTTATTATTTGAACCAAACTAATCCAGTGTAAATTGAAGACTGGCGGATAGCTTGAGTATATAATAGGATTCGTTCGGGCCATAGAGTTCATTCGCATTTCGCGTCCCTGAGGGGTAAAAACAAATCAATAGAGACGCCACTGTATCCTCCATTAAATGACTTATAGGCGCCACTCGGTGCAATGCTGTCTTTTTGTCATTATTTTACACATTTATAGTGATTTTAGTTACATATTGACATAATGTAATTCCATCATTTAAAGATACGACACATCTATCAAATTTATTTAACTATAAAATCAGGGTCAATCGCAGAGTGACTTATTCAATGCTACATCAATCACCACTCCCTGTCTGACGGGCATCGCGGAAATTGTCATCCCGTGGTGTGATTTTAGACCATTCATCATGGACTGATAAGATTTACACTGAAAAGTTGTCCCTTTGGAGTGGGATTATAGAGTGCAATTAAGTTATCTAACTGCCATCGAGTTCAGTAAAATGAAACCATGAACCGTTTACACCTCCTGCTGACATTAATTTTGTCACCATGCAGTTCAGGCATATACCATGGATATATAATATTCGAAACTGCATGATATGGCCATGTTGTGGATTCGATAAAAGAGGCACCATGCAGTATACAAGAACATCGCTATAATGCGTGGCAAAATACACCCGTGGTATTTTCAAAAATGGGTCTTATAACTCAGGTGAAAATTTGCGGGCGGAACCCAAATTCTAACTTGACCTGTATTTTTTGGCTAAATTTCATTCCATTCAATTCAAACTTACTAAAGTTATCATCCGGAAACGAAAATTAAGTGCAAATTCCAACAAAAAGGGCCGTAACTCTGATGAAAATTGGCGGGCGGAACCCAAATTCTAACTTGACATGTATTATGTGCTAGTAACCCCACATGCTAAATTGCATTCCATTCTGTTCAGTTTTACTAAAGTTATCAACCGGAAACGAACAAAGCGAACGGACGGACGGACAGACCAATAACATAATACGTCGTTTTTTTCTTCTTCAAAACGGGCGTATAAAAATGATTCAAAAAGTATACAGTGTCGTACTATATATGTACCATGTATACATGTATGTTTTGTGACGAAATAACATATCTAGATCGCATGCATGGCATTTTATTGAAAACGAGTAAAAATATCAATACAGAATCTAAATTAATTTTGTTTTTATTTTCACTCGTTATCAACGATCCGTGCGAAATGTCCTAAATATGCGACTCTTTAACCACAGAAGAATTATGGGTAATTTTTCAGGATTTAGTCGGAAATATGGCTTGTTGCCATTCGACTAAATCATGACAAATTACCCATCATTCTGCTGTGGTTAAGGAGTCGATTATTTAGGGCACTACTGTATATTGGCATTCAATTTGTCTAAATATTGTTATGAAGGAGCGATAGTGTCTCCTGGTTAATGTCATTTAGAAAGATTAAATGGTATATATGTCCTAGCCTCATGTAAGAATACACTAAACCTAACTCTAACCGAAAACTGTGCCCAGTTGACCCTCGGTTGACCATCTCCGGATATCCTGGGGGATGGTACATAGTAAATCGCCCAATTTTGAAGGAAATTTCGTATAATTTGACTATTTAGTGGCACAAGCTCTCGTTATATGTCCACATAATAACGATTCCAACCGGCTTACAGAAAACTGGGCCCAGTTGACCCTCGGTTGACCACTTCCGGATATCCTGGGGGATGGTACACAAGAAATCGTCAAATGTTGAAGGAAATTTCGTATAATTTGAGTATATAGTGGCAAAAGGTGTCGCTATAGGTCCACATAATCACGATTCAAACCCGCCTTACCGAACACTGGGCCCAGTTGACTCTCGGTTGACCACCTCCGGATATCCTGGGGGATGGTACATAAGAAATAGCCCGATTTTGAAGGAAATTTCGTATAATTTGAGTATTTAGTGTCACAAGCTCTCGTTATATGTCCACATAATCACGATTCCAATCCGCCTTACCGAAAACTGGGCCCAGTTGACCCTCGGTTGACCACCTGCAGATATCCTGGGGTATGGTACATAAGAAATCGTCAAATTTTGAAAGAAATTTCGTATAATTTGAGTATTTAGTGGCACAAGCTCTCGCTATATTTCCACATAATCACGATTCCAACCCGCTTTAACGAAAACTGGGCCCAGTTGATCCTCGGTTGACCACCTCCAGATACCCTGGGTAATCCTGATAATCAGGTCTTGTTGATGCTTTGTTGCTAAATTCCTTATGTATGTATAACCAGAACAGCCACGGGGCTCTCCTTGTGGATTCTTCTTGTGCCACCAATATTCCATCTAGAAATCACAACTCAAGTAACATACGCCCGTCCAACTGTTAAAAAATTGGGCTTAAGCCGTGCGTGGGGTAAACATAGACATTTTTCGTTGCTTAATTCCTTGTGTGATTAAACACAGCAGCCACGGAGCTATCCTTGTGGATTCTTCTTGTGCCACAACTAGTTAATTTAGAAATCACAAACTAGGTCACATACGCCCGTCCAGTGTTCAAAAATTCGGCGTAAGTAGTGCGTGTGGTCTGTTCCTCTGAAAGAAACACATTATATGCTTAAACTAAGTATATTTTAGGTTGATAATCTGCTTAGTATCGCCTTAATTTAAGGCTCATTATCGACTCATAATGAGACAATTATAAGCAGATTATGTGCGGAAAATGACACAAATAAGCCAACCCACGACTTTTCAGGTATACGCTTATGGCTTGTAGCTCGCATCATAGTAGGAAATGACGACTAATACTCCATTTTCTGCTTATTTCAGAATAAAATAATAGCTTTATGTATATATTAAAATTATAGGTCGATTATGTGCCTATTTGTGCGAATATATGTAGCTAAATCGCTTGCGTTGGCATAACCATAGCAGTCACGAGGCTATCCTTGTGGATTATGCTTATTCAACAACCAGTCCATCTAGAAATCACAAACCTAGTCAAATACGCCCGTCCAGCTGTTCAAAAATTGGGCTTAAGCATAGACATTTTTCGTTGCTAAATTCCTTGTGTGATTAAACACAGCAGCCACGGAGCTACCCTTGTGGATTCTTCTTGTGCCACAACTAGTTAATTTAGAAATCACAAACTAGGTCATATACGCCCGTCCAGCTGTTCAAAAATTCGGCGTAAGTAGTGCGTGGGGTCTGTTCCTCTGAAAGAAACACATTATATGCTTAAACTAAATATGTTTTAGGTTGATAATCTGCTTAGTATCGCCTTAATTTGAGTCGATAATATGCTTAAATACCATTTAAGGCTCATACTGAGGTAATTATAAGCAGATTATGTGCGGAAAATGACACAAATAAGCCAACCCACGACTTTTCAGGTGTACGCTTATGGATTGTAGCTGGCATCATAGCAGGAATTGACGACTAATACTCCATTTTCTGCTTATTTCAGAATAAAATAATAACTTTATGTATCTATTAAAATTATAGGTCGATTATGTGCCTATATATTTGTGCGTGGGGTAAACATAGGACATTTTTTGTTGCTAAATTCCTTATGTATGCATAACCACAACAGCCACGGGGCTATCCTTGTGGGTTCTTCTTGTACTGCTATGGTTATTTAGCAACGAAAATTACCTCTTTTTTTTATTATTTCAAACCCACACACGACTTACGCCAAATTTCTGAACAGCTGGACGGGTGTATGTGACTTTATTTGTGATTTGTAGATGGACTAGTGGTGGCACAAGTAGAATCCACAAGGATAGCCTCGTGGCTGTTGTGGTTATGCATACATAAGGGATTTAGCAACAACAAATTTCCTATTTTTACCCCACGCACGACTTTCGCCCAATTTTTGAACAGCTGGACGGGCGTATGTGACTAGGTTTGTGATTTCTAGATGTACTAGTCGTGGCACAAGATGAATACACAATGATAGCCCCGTGGCTGCTATGGTTATTCATACGCAGACGATTTAGCAAAGAAAAATTACCTTTTTTCATTATTTTGACCCCACGCACTACTTACGCCGAATTTTTGAACAGATGGATGGGAGTATGAGACCTAGTTTGTGATTTTTAAATGGACTAGTTGTGGCACAAGAAGAATCCACACGGATAGCCTCGTGACTGCTATGGTTATGCCAACGCAGGCGATTTAGCAACATATATTCGCACATAATCACAAATACGCACATAATCGAGCTATAAATTTCCTTCAAAATTGTGCGATTTCTTATGTACCATACCCCAGGATATCTGGAGGTGGTCAACCGAGGGTCAACTGAGCCCAGTTTTTGGTAAGGCGGGTTGGAATCGTGATGATGTGGACATATAGCGACACCTTGTGACACTAAATACTCAAATTATACGAAATTTCCTTCAAAATTGGGCGATTTCTTATGTACCATCCCCCAGGATATCTGGAGGTGGTCAACCGAGGGTCAACTGTGCCCAGTTTTCGGTAAGGCGGGTTGGAATCGTGATTATGTGGACATATAGCGACACCTTGTGCCACTAAATACTCAAATTATACGAAATTTCCTTCAAAATTTGGCGATTTCTTATGTACCATCCCCCAGGATATCTGGAGGTGGTCAACCGAGGGTCAACTGGGCCTATTTACCAAGAAGACGGGTAGGAATTGTTATTATAGGGGCGTATTGTGATGATATATATTTTTTTTTCTTTAAAATACCATCGGATGGCAAATAGAAACTTCCCTACTATTATACGCTCACATTATTAGATACCATGCTAATCTGCCAGAATGGCATTTGCCATGGTAAAAATGTACCACCATTTTACCATGGTAAATTACCATTTGCAATGGTAAGACCACCGTAAAATTTTGGTTATGGTAGGATATATTTTACTATGTAGATCAATGTACTTTACTATGCTCTCAACTTATATAACTATTGCATACCATGTTAAACGATCAAAATACCGTGGTAAATAGACATTTACCATGGTAACGTTCCACATAACATGCTCTACCATACTATGGTAAATTGAAATTTACAATGGTAGTACTACTTCTAGGGTAAGTTTTATTTAATTATGGTCAATCAAGGTATCCCAGATATAAAAAAAACAATGGTACTCTAACATGGTAGTTCCATGCATGGTATTGTGGTACTACCATGGTACTATACGGTGATACTACCATGCATATATACTATGACATTCTACTATGGTACTATCATGGTAGTATGGTACTACCTTGGCACTACCGCGTTAAATTGACATGATCTAGCATGGTACTATACCATGGCACTATTCTAAGGTACTCTAACATGTTACAGATGGAACTACCATGGTTCTATGGAACTGTACAAGGGTACTCTACCATGATTGTTACAGTTGATGTCGTTGTGTGTCTGTTGTCATATTAGACTAGATTATATTATACATGTAGACCAAGTCTTCTCGGTCCACAATTAATAGCTTGTGATATCGGATTATTGGTGTTCCCGGCATGCACTCTTCTATAATAGACGTTCATTACAAAGACGTCCTACATTTACACGTGTAGAGTCCAGGCATTCACATGAACCCATGAATGGGATTAATCAGCTGTCATTAATATGTATTCAAGATGATATTTCACTTACCTTGATAGTAAAAGGTAAAGATCGTTTAATATATTGTTAAAGTACATTTTTTTTATATCGAGACAAATCGAAATTCTCTGAAAAATCAAAGCTTTGCTTCCTTATAAATCTCGTTGCTTTGACATTCAACGGACCTCTGATATATGCATGTTTGATATATCATGTCTGGGAAAGGCTGCACTCTATGACCATATGCGCAAAGCGTCCATTTGACCTAATCCGAAGACTCGCAAGCAAGATAATCCCCACCCACGATAATGTGCGCAAAGTCTGTTATTTAAGAGTAACGGAACCAGACCGGTCCAAAAACAGCATCAACCCAAACTATATATTCCAATTTTAGCTGTTGTGGACCGAAAAGATTTCGTCTACTAGTATTATATAAATATGGTGCAGTTGATACTACCATGGTAATACCAATTATGTAATGTCATTTGTCGTAGTAGCACAATGGTTGCATTGCATGTTGTACTATTGCATTCTACCATGCTACAGTTATCAAATAACGTGGTACATGTATATCGTGCTGCAAATATGGTGATATTGTGCTACCTTCTCGAATTTTCCATAGCTGTAATTATATTACTACGGTATACCATAACAACATGCTAATACAATTTAAAAAAAACATCCCTTATAAGATAACTACCAGATTACTACCATATGGTATAGCATGGTGTTACCTGACCTCATTCAAAATATCAGGATGTGTTATTAGCGGCCACATAATTAATACGATAGGGAATTTAGAACTCAGTTACCTGTATTCACACAATCCATCTCTGACTGGTATCAACCCATATAAAATGCACCTTACTTTACCATGGTACTTTTCCATGGTACTTTACCGTGGTACTTTACAATGTAAAACATCACTTATAACTACCATAATACTAGCATATGTAAATTTTACCACGCGGCCAAAATACCAAGGTACACTTTACCATGGACCATGGTAAAAGCATTCTACATTTCACCATGGTAAAACAACACCATGCTGTTTTAATGCAGCTGAGGGAACACTTGTCCAAACACTGTCTGGTGGAAAAGTGCCAGTCGGCTTACCGCAAAGGGCACAGTACCGAAACGGCGCTGATTCGGATTACATCAGATCTCCTAACCGCAGCTGATGATGGACACGTTACCCTTCTAACTCTCCTCGATCTGTCGGCCGCGTTCGATACTCTGAACCATAGAATCCATGATAATTCGCAGTCTTGAAGCCACATTTGGCATTCGAGGTACTGCTCTGCATTGCATGGTTCGGTTCTTACCTATCAGAGAAGTTTCAACGGGTGCAGATCGGGAATTCTCTCTCCGACAATTTTCCACTACAGTTCTGAGTCCCCCATGGGTTTGTTCTAGGACCCATGTTATACCTACTGTATACTCAACCACTGGGTAGCATCATCAGGTCTCATGGTGTAGACTGCCTTGTGTATGCAGACGACACCCAATTGTACGTGTCTAGTACTGCCGACAAATGCAATGAACTTGTTTCCATTGACGAGGATTGCCTATCTTCCGTAAAACGTTGGATGCCAAGCGATCCGTCCTAAATTCTGTCACTATCCATGATATTAACATAGGCAACAAACCGATTCACTTGGGCGACAGTGCAAAAAATCTCGGCGTTTGGTTGGATTCAACTCTTTCCTATTCGCAACAAATCTCCAATGTTAGCAAAACTGTTTATTTCGAAATTAGACGACTCGGTAAAATTCGGAAGTTTTTTTACCGTCGATGCCACGAAAATGCTAGTTTCCTCTTTCACCCTAAGTCGTATAGACTACTGCAACTCGCTTCTTTTCGATGTCCCGGACAATCAACTTCAGCGTCTTCAGCGACTCATTAACGTTGCTGCACGAATTGTTTACCGGACAAAGAAATCCGAACATATTACCCCTGTTCTTGCCGATCTCCATGCACTACCTATCCATAAACAATCGGATTACATACAAACTCGCGCTGCTTTATTATCAGCGAAACTATATAGCTCAGCCGACTTCCCAGTGTACATGTATATACACGAACAGCTCATTCCCAGCTAACAAGCCATCGATCGATACGATCCAGCGACCAAGGACTGACAGGACTTCTAACTCAGTTCACCGGGAATATGCAGACTGTTGGAGATAGTGCGTTCAGGTTGAGCGCACCAGCAGTCTGGAGCTCTCTCCCGTACAATGTACGAACCAAATCATCCCTCGGTGGGTTCAAAACAGGCATCAAGACCTATCTGTACACGAGAAGTTTCCTCAACTACACCACACATAAGATCACGAAAAACAAGTGACACTTTGGTTTAAATGTATTTTGGATATTCATATATATAGTTATGTATTCATTGTAAAGCGCTAAGGGCTCTTACGAGGATAAGCGCTCAATAAGTGAATTTATTATTATTATTACCATGGTAAGTTTCACAGTAAATTTTACCATGATGCCAAATTACCACGATAAACTTTACCATGGTACTTTAGCATGGTAACAGCGTGGCACTTTTTATATGGAAATGCAAAGAAAAGAAAAAACATTTACAAAATCGGGTCGTCATCTACCCTGTCCGCTCAGATGCCTTTAACCTAGTTATAAAATCTTCTATAAATGCTCATATGTTTTCCGCCAGTCATTCCGAAGTCACCCATACCTTTTTTCTTTTTATTTCACCTGATGTATTTTGCTCGTTTTTAAAAACTGTTTTCATCAAACGAATTAAAAACAAAACAAAGTCTGCGATTGGCCGTAATTTTACTATGTAATATTAAAATTGCGAGTTTGTCCAATTTCGGGGCCTCAATTTTTAAGAATTAGCTAAAATCGATATGTTATCTTTATTTTGGGTGAATGATTCGTCAAAGCGTAGGGGTGATCGGGGCATGTTGGAACGTGGGGTATAATAGAAATAAATACCCCACCTCTCTTGTTAAAATATAAAACAGCTAGAGTTGCAACTTATTTGTGGAAAGCAATCCTTAATACACAAATAACACAAACAATTCTGAATATTCTCGGAATGGTGTAAGAGATATGCGCAAAAATCTTTTTTGGGGGGTATCAAGTATAACTTTTCGATTTTCAGGTTTCATCAATGTTCAAGATAAAATCTCGGGACGTAAATGGTGTAAATTATGTCAGTTGATCCAGTTTCATTTCATTTCAGTCATAAATAAAAAAAGTACTGATTAAAATTATATTTAGTGTCTTTCTAAGAAAGTGTACCATTGGATCCCTTTTCTACGTTTGGGGCATGTTGGAACACCACACGCGGGGTCCCCATATATATAGTGCGACTTAATTACGGGAAAATCCCATCAAAATTATGCATTGAGCGGGGGGGGGGGGGGGGGGGGGGTAATACAAAAATGCAGGAAGGTATGCCGGGATGGGTGGGTGGCCCGAGTGGCAAAAACGCGTTTTTTACAACCTCATGCATTTTTTTTTTACTAAAGACCTTTTGTGCCCATATTTGACAGTTGTAACAGTTAAAAACATATTATAAGAATTTATAACTGCAAAATACACGATATGTTACTGGGACCTCATATGGGCCTTATATAGTGGAGACGACATTAAGCTACATATATATGACATGTTGCATATTATATATGTGACGGTGGGGTGAATAAATTCCTTCGCGACACCCTTCGGAAAGAAGCTTCGAGAAATGTAAAAATAAATAAACTTGTCTTGAGGTAACTAAAGCCCAGATCACTGTGTGTATGGAAAAAGAGCGAGCAACTTCTCAAACATTAATGTGACTATCAATGGCGAGAACATAAATGTCATCAGTGCATCAAGCCAATCAGTGAATTATTTGCTTGTCTATCAACTCAGATGATCTCTTACAAGACTTAAAGTCTGGTACAATTTTGTGACTGCTTGTCATCTATCTTTTCTATTATATATTTTGGAAGATCTGTGTGTCAGGTGTGTGTGTGTGTTCGCGATGAACTCGAAAACGGCTTAGCCGATTTCGATGAAACTTGGTGTGTGGGGGTATTTTCTGCCGGGGGTGACATAGGCCTATTAATTTGCCCGTGCGACGTGACCTTGACCTTGAAATCGGGTAATTTAGAGGTCAAACGTCCGAATATCACGGGATTTCGATGAAACTTGGTATGTGGAGGTATCTTCGACCGGGGAGTGGCATAAATCTATTAATTTGCCCGTGCGACGTGACCTTGACCTTGAAATCGGGTCATTTCAAGGTCAAACGCCCGAATATCACGGGATTTCGATGAAACTTGGTATGTGGGGGTACTTTCGTATGGGGAGTCTCATAAGCATATTCATTTGCCCGTGCGACGTGACATTGACCTTGAAATCGGATCAATTCAAGGTCAAATCGCCAATTTTGATGGGATTTCGACGAAATTTTATACATAGGGTTACTTTTGTCCACTGTGTGTTTTGGACGGGTCGAGTCGTGAGCCCGACCTGACATTGACCTTCAAAATGATCAATTCAAGGTCAAATCGGGTAAAACCGGATGGATTTGGACGGGTACTTTTGTCGGGTACTTTTGTCCGGGCAGTGTTTTGGCCTGGTCAAATCGTGACCCCACTTGACCTTGACCTTCAAAATGGAAAATTCAAGGTCAAATTATATGATGAATTAAATCACATTTGGGGTCGTTTGGGTCATGGATGGCGAGAGGAGATTCACTAGCATTTATAAGATTGTTCAATTCGCCGATATCCAACAAAGTTATATATAGTCATCTCCCAGGCCATCTCCATGTCGTTCTAAGGAGTTTTTGGCATTCCAATTTCACAATCTCGACAAATGGTGACCGAATTAAGTCACTTGGAACAATTATATCTTCTCAACTGTCATATTTCTATGGGGATGGAAATCAGGGCATTCCTATAATGATCTAGCAACACAGATACATAGAAGAAAGCATTAAAATTATATTTATATCAATCTATTTAAGAGATACATATATTCATTCACACTGAGGGACCTTGAATCATTTATTGGCCTTCATATTAAATACGAAGCTAACATGCAGGATTAGCTATATATACATGTCTTCATTTAGTGGACAATCCCAAGCTCGCGTACTGCCACGCGTGGTTGGATTGTCCATTTATTAATGACCATTTTAGGTAAGGATTGTCCGTTTATAAGTGGACAATCCTTGAAGAATTGCCTGAATAGATAATGGGCTGGTTGACAGACTGATCAGGAAACAGTTAGAAATTATGGAATTGTGTGAATTCTGTACAATGACCTAGGTTTACAGATGATCACGAATTCATAAAACTTTTTTGTTCAACTAAAAGAGCTTCTGAAACAGGTTAAACTGTTATTTGAACTAAATTAGACCATTCCCAGTCATATGAGTGATATCAGTAGAGTTTAATGCGTTATTAGACCAAATTTAGTGAAATTTCGGGGGTGGGTTCATGTCAACAAATTGGATGTAAAAAATAATTTTGTTTGCAGGTTTGTGGGTGGTGGGTCCCCGAAAGCACCAGATGCAAAAAAAACCACATACCACCCTGCAATTTTTTACTACTCCCCCTTGCATTGAGCTTGTATGTCTAACCATAATTATGGAAACAATCATAAGGAATTATGGCTAAATGCATCTCAGTTGCTTGCAACCATGTCCTAAATATGATTTCAATACGTTTTCGTTAATGAATAATTATTTGTGTGGAAAATGGGCTGGTTTACGTATCGATAGCACTAACACCCCTTCAAATTTTTCCTTGCTAGTATGCTACACGAATAACATGATCCCATCCATCCTGTATGCCAAAAGACGTTTTCATTGGATGTGTTGCGTTTTCGAATGATGACGCTTTCTCGAACATACTTTATTTCCCGGAATCAGCTATTGTGTTTCATACTAGCAATTTAATTTAATATGTGTTCCTTACATCATGTTACATGATCAGTGTTCTGACTTACCCCGGTCAATGTTCCAATTTGCCCCTGGTTTCAAACAACCCGGGGCATGTTGAAACGAAAAGCGAGATAGATCACTTACCGGTATAATGATATGCCATTTTGAAATTCTTTGATATACTTTAATTTATAATAATGAACGTACTTGTAATAATAGTTGAAAAGGGTAGGGGCCCATGTCCACCTCTCCATGTAGGCCTATATGTGTGATTGAGTAAAAAACGTCCAACATGTCACGCTCTAAATGCGCTCCCCTTATAGATAGCCTCTATATGCAGCGGCACTCGCAGTGGGTGTGGTGGCCGACCCATAACATAAATAAAACACTATCGGGGAAAACATAATAAAAATTATAAAACAAAATTAATTAAATAAACTTTGACTTTGGGCACGTTTCGTGTCTCATTGGCAACTAACGAAATCGAATAAATGTTGATAAAAGTTGAAACATAATATAAGACTTTCAAATTATCTTTTTAATCTCTTTCATTTGCAACTGGCAAAGATTATCACAAACTTCAACATTTTGGGTATATATTAAAAACAAATTCCCAATTGCACACCCCCTGCACCCCTCCATTAACTCCACTCCCCCCCCCCCCCCCCCACGACTCGAATTCGGACTAGGACTACAACGTTTAGTGGGTCCAGTCGTAGTCAAACCCGAGGGACGACGGAAACCAACGAGGGTTTTTGTCAGGTCAAGGATTCGCCATCGGACAATTCTGAAGCTTGTGAGGAAGTCGCCGAAGCTGAACAATTTCTAGGAAGTTGTACACTAATTTAAAGCTTTTTATTACCAAATAGCTTTGTATATCATGGGGATATACTAGGTACAGTATTTCGGCATTGTTAGAGTCGAACAAACATTATATACCTGTTTATATCCCGCATTGTTTGTATCAACTATCACACTCACAGTTGTTGGAAATTTGTTTCAAAAACACCGAAAACAAATATCCCCACCCCTACTTAGTATACAATTATATAGTAAGTAGGGGTGGGGATATATCTGTTTTCGCACAAATTTCCAACAACTGGTTTGTACCACACTGTCCACATGCCCCTGGGGAAAATTACTAAAATAGTAAGGGGCCTGTGACACAAACTCCAGTTCAGCTGACAATATTGACAGTGTTGTTGACATTAAATTAATGACAATGACAGAACATATGGGACTGGAAGTTCAAGTGGAACTACTAACTAAGTTCTAGCCCAATGGACCTGAATGGTGCCCTGCGAATCAAAATTCGGCAACCAAATCGAATCTCAAATCAAATTGGGTGTCCGATGTCGACATCAAATCTGAATCGAATCGGGACAAGCACTGGATGGAGAAAATCATAGCTGACAATCAGATATCCTTAGTTTTAGAGATGCCACGATTAATGATTTTGATAATCGATAATCGGTCGTCAATAATAGACTATTATCGATTAATCGTACCTATAATAAAACTAATATCATCAGTTGAAGTATTCCGTAATATGGTCTAGCTATTGGCTGGGTGCTGGTTAACTACAATGTCGCTGTTGTTTGAGGCATCGGCTTGATATCAGTTTACATTAATAAAGTGCATCATAAACCACTGTTAATGACCATTAATGAACGCAATGTATTCAATACCTGCACAATTCTCGGCGATGTTATGGTTGTAATATTTGTGAGTTCATTAGAACGAACGTAGCTATGAATTTCATTGTCATGAATAGCCAAAAATACAAACAATATAAATGTAGGAATGCACGACGGATGACCGACGGTTCCTAAAAAAAGGAAACTATAAGTTTCATCAAACTTTGAGGGCGTGGGTAACAATCACAAAGGTGTGCCCCCACCTGCAAATGGCAGGACTCGGAACGAGTTAAGTATTTGATAATATCATGTTTCATTCAGCATTCACTGCATGATACACAATAGTCTGTACCGTACTAGTAACATCTTAAGTATACTTATGCAATCAAAGTATACTCGCAAATGACATCGCGGATAACATCGCTGATTAAAATGCCATAGGTTCCCTGCCAATCCCTGGTTTCCAGAGAATGTCAATCAACTCCCCATTGGTTCAATCAGATTCAAGGTCAAGTGCATTCAGTTCATTGAAGGCGGTGACAGTCGGCATATTTCTAAGATGTAATGCCGCCTTTCAAGTATAAATATACAATGACGTCGCCATAAGTTCAAAGCTGCAGTGCCGCCAATTTGTAGAATATACAACCACCCGAAGAGTAACCATGTCGCATCATCAAATGAACTGCCGACTGTTTGCAACATAAGTTAGTTGACTAGTTGTACTCATGTTGTCGAAATCTCTTTGATATGCGATCAAAAGTTGTTAACCCATCAGTTGTGGATTAAACTGTGTAAAACATTGAACACAGTATTCATTAATACCTGACATTTTCCGATGTCGAAATAAATAATGCAGATTAATCGACGATGGAAATGGTAATCGATTATTGGCATTATCAACGGTTCATCGATTATACGATTAATCGTGGCACCCCTATATCCTTTTAATTATTTTCACTGATTTGTCATAAAAGCTGAGTGAGAGTGAGACTCTTTCACATATGAAACAACGAGCTAAGATGTGCAGAGTTCGCAGACAATTTTTTTGCGGCTGTCATCATTCACAACTTTATTTTTGAGAGAAAACTGAAATTATGTATCACTTAATATATCATGTGACATACATGTATATGTCAATTGAGCTCCATAAATAACAAATTTCCTCTATGCTGTTCCAGGTCCTGATCGTTCTCAGGAACGGAATGAAAGTTTGTATTGCTCCGTGTTAGTTCTTATTGGCTCAAACGATCATGAGTTGATACACTCTTTGCTCGATATTATATTGTCACTTGTATGGTCTGGAAACTTTTTAGCTCAAATTTTCCGTCCTTTCTTATCCTTTAGTAAATTATTGTGTCTGTATGGCTGGGAGTTTCCCCTCAACCACCTTGCTGAAGAGTTGTATTCTATTTATCTTTCTCCGGGTCTCTTGTGAGTCCAACTTAGGCCATCTATCATGCTTGTTACTGCACCTTTTTCTTTATCTCTATAGTTGTTGGTGATAAATCTAGCCACTCTTCTTTGTACTTTCTCTATCTACTCTATTTCTCCTACTGTGGTATGGTCCCATATTGGTGGTCTAACCATAGCTCTATATGCTGTCTCTCTGTATTTATTGTCCGCTCTTTGTATAGTAGGTACTGCATAGGATGCCTAAGGTGCTATTGGCGCTGAAGGGGTCACTCTCACCAAAAAAAATGCTGAAGGGTACACAGGGTTTGAAAATGTGCTGAAGGGTACACAGGGTTTGTGATCGGCACGAACACAGTTACTTAAATTGTGTTTATGAAAGTCTGGCGCCCATTAGCAGTTTGTTTTCAGTACATTTTAATATTCATTGGAACGTAAACAATTATTCTCTAACAGAAATCATGGCAGATACGAAAAGTGAAGGTCCTTTAGAACGACATTTCAAAACCTGTGTACCCTTCAGCACATTTTGAAAAACTTGTGTACCCTTCAGCACTTTTTTTTGGTGAGAGTGACCCCTTCAGCGCTATTGGCTCTTCCATTGATCTTAGATATGTGCGTTGTCCACTTTTAGGTTGTCTGTGATGGTCAGTCCAAAGTATACGCTTTGTTTGACTCTTTACAGAATTTGATGGTCTAGCTGGTAGATGAACAATGTTTTGTTCTTGTCCTTGTTATTCATCGGCCTCACATCTCCCAGGTTTTCACCCACTCTACTAGTGATGTCAGATCCTTTTGTACATGTAGTTGGATGTGGTTTTGGTGGTTATTTAATTGATGGTATAGAATGCAGTCAGCATGAGCATAGAGTCTTATTTCTGATTTGACTGCTTGTGGAAGGTTGTTAATGTGGCAGAGGAATAGACTAGAGGTCCTAGAACTGTAACTTGAGGTACTCCCGATTCCATTGCAACACTTTTGGATGTTTCTCCTTACAACACTACTCTCATATGCATTTTTGTTAGGAAGCTTGTCAACCAGCTGTGTTTAGGTCCGGTGATTCCGTAGGACTTCAGTTTATATAACAGACTCTGGTGTGGCAATAGACTCTGGTCGACTCCACATGCTGATGTCATTAGGCCTAAAATAATTTTTTATAAACAATGTTTGTTTCTTCCTAACCCAAACGCTTCTCCAAAAATGGGTTGACTCACCAAATTTATTACCTCTCATTCAATTTCACATGCATATTATGTTAGCTGTGCAGCGCCATTTGTTGTGCGTTATTCACAAAATAACGTTTGCTTTATTCAATGTTTTCATACCGGGTATATAACCAACTCAAATTATGAATTAGGTGGAAAAGGATAAAATGATCATCTCACACAAAAACAAGTTCCTCGTGAAATGTTGCACATATTAATTAAAAGCATCTGCCACAAATTTGTGGTGGAGAAAGAGTTACTACTACAAAACAGTGACTGTGACCCCCATTTTAAATGGCATTTGCGAAGATTGTATGGTACATATCATGGATTGTTATATAATATAAATTTCCCAAATGTTGGAAATGAAAGAAGATAATTGAAATAGAAGAACTAAATTGCTGTGGAATTTTTTTGTTCTATATATCAGACATATATATATAGAATACACACATACAGTAATGCCCTACTAGTAAGTAATCGACTCCTTAAACACAGCAGAATTGTGGTGAACATGGTATAAACATTGTCTATAAACACTCTTTCAAAATATAGAAATGGTATGATATGATTCAGGCTTTCTGCGAGGGGTTGGGAAATGGGACCCCTCCAGCCTCTGTGAGAAATCTCAATCCATTGAACAAAGTTTGCGAATATGATGTAGTTTCAGTAAATCGGTCGCTAATTTAAGTCCATAGTTCTGTAGTAGAAACAGGTTAAGTAATGTAAGGGTGTTATCATTTGGCACATGTATAATGTTGATAGTGTCAGTACCGTAAATGCTGCAATTACCTGAATGATAATAAGCTATAGATCTCGTCAGATCATTTCCCTTTAATGATCAATGTTAATTGGGAAATTTTACCTTGTTTCACTTCTACCGATATTAAACAGGAAACCGAACCCGAATAAAGTTGATTAATTTAAAGTGATGTGAAACACTTGGGTATGGTGATCAAATAGGAATGGAGAATAATCTTGTTCTAAGTAATAATCATCATGTTTGCAAATAGTATATCCAAATTGATAATACACACTGTCATTCTTATATATTAATCAAATACAGTGACCCTTGATGGCGAACATCGTTTTCGTTAGTTTATCGCCGATAGATGCGTCCCAAATCGAGTAGTAAATATTTACAATTGAGCGTAGTTCTGACGATATTTTCTATGGAGTGGTACGGTCGATTTGCTTCAAATATTCATCGATGTTAGTAGAATGTTACATTCCCCCAGCTGGCATAGCGCCTGGATACTAACTTATCAGTTTCACGCACCCGAACAAGTACATAATATGTCTTTAAACAGTATTTATTTTCCTTCCATGGACATTCAAATATATAATTACAATAGGAACAAATATACAAAGTTGATTTAGGCGGGCAGATGATCAGGCCTGAAAACATGTTGCTAGGCATTTGCAGAATGAGGTCCCCAGAAGGTGAATATAGTGATGCTAGCTACCCCTACACATCAGGCTAAATTTAAATGCAAAATACACTCATGTATGAATGATGCAAACAAATTGGTAATTATAATGAAAATGAGTTTATGACTCGAGTCATAAACTCATTTTCATTATAATTACTCTGTTGTTTCTATTGTTCATAGAGCACATGATTGTATTTTGCACTAATCCATGGCCCAAATTCATTCATTTGTTGCATATATTCTGTTGAGTATAAAAGGAGATGGTACCATAAATGGCTGGATTTACAGGGATTTAGTGTAATAAGTTCAACAAACAAACTTATTATCTGAACATTTCCTACCAATGAATATGAATCATTCTGCACTTGTATTATCTGTTTTTATCCCCACTCTCGAAGAGAAGGGATGGTATAATGGATTCACCTCCTCCATCCGTCCTTGATCCATTGGGGCGTCTGCCCGGGCTGATATCTCAAACACCTGTTCTCAGATCTGAATGAAATTTGGTTTGGATGTTCACTACTATGAGAGTTTCAAAGGAGTGTTCAATCGTTTTCTCTGGATTTTCCGTTCTAGAGATATTCATCTTTGTTTATGTGGAAATGTTTGTTTTTGTCCATCCGAGCAGATATCTCCACCACTGGTTGATGAATCTCAATGAAATATGGTATGGATGTTCACTATCCTGATGGCAATCAATTGAGTGTTCATTTCTTTTTCTTCTGGTTTTCCGTTCTAGAGTTATTCAGCTTTGTTTATTTGGAAGTGTTGGTTTTTTGTCGGTATCTCCACCACTGGTAGTCCAAGTCTTCTTGTACTAAAACCAGCTAAGATATTGGGATGGCGATGCTGGTGTCCAAGTCTTCTTGTACTAAAACCAGCTAAGATATTGTTAAACACCAGCATCGCCATCCCAATATCTTAGCTGGTTTTAGTAAACACCAGCATCGCCATCCCAATATCTTAGCTGGTTTTAGTAAACACCAGCATCGCCATCCCAATATCTTAGCTGGTTTTAGTAAACACCAGCATCGCCATCCCAATATCTTAGCTGGTTTTAGTAAACACCAGCATCGCCATCCCAATATCTTAGCTGGTTTTAGTAAACACCAGCATCGCCATCCAAATATCTTAGCTGGTTTTAGTAAACACCAGCATCGCCATCCCAATATCTTAGCTGGTTTTAGTAAACACCAGCATCGCCATCCCAATATCTTAGCTGGTTTTAGTAAACACCAGCATCGCCATCCCAATATCTTAGCTGGTTTTAGTACAAGAAGACTTGGACTACACCACTGGTTGACAGATATCAATGTGAAATTTGTTATCGATGTTCACTATTATGATGGAAATTAATTGAGTGTTCATTTCTGTCCATCATCTGCTTTTATAACCTGAACACCCCTCTAAATGAATAATATACCGTACCATTGTATACTATTATAAGTGAATTTGATGATATGAAAGTAGGACATTCATTAAGTGCAGAATAATTGTTTTATAAAAACATGTTGGTGTACGGTATGAATATTGTATTAACGTTGTTTGTTAATGATGGATTATCTGTTCTGTAACATGAGCTATATAGTTTCCTTGGTATGAAATAATAAATATGAATTGAAGAGCCATGTCTGGAAACACGTCTATCAATAATTTTTTATTTTATTTGGAATTTTTTTCGTATAAAATAACTGTGCCATTCAATAATATGATATTCACGGCCGTCTTATTTTATTTGTATTTCTTTGTTATTTCAGTTATTTTAATCAATAAGCATATGCTACATTCTAGGTGTTATCTACTTGATTCGCACTTAATATTGCAATAGATACAATCAGTCGGAGACATTTTGCGGCTCGTATTCGTTTGGAATCGGAGCTCTGTGCTGGATGCCTCTATCTAAAATTTCTATTTATAAATCAAAGAAGTGACCCATTAATTGAATAAAATAATATTGAAATAAAATCAGTATTAATTGATAGAATTGTTTCCGGACAGGGATTTCAAACTCACACGTATTATTTAATACTCAGGAAACTATCTAAAATTTGTTATTTAAAGAGATAATCCATCTTTAATGTTTGTTCGAGTGAATCAAGTTAAACCACTACATGTATTTATTCCAGGTTCAGTTGATGATGACTTCAAAATGGGAAAAAGTTAATGAATCATCTTAAACAGCTATGGCTGCTGGCGACGAATTAAACAAAAATGAGGGAACCAGTTTATCTTCTGAGACCTTTCACAGTCTGCCAACAGAGGATGATGAATACCATAGTTTACCATCGGAGACATTTAACCCACCGAGGCATGTGGCATCTCCTTCCAGGGATTTGGGATTCTCTTTGGGACAGCATATGACATTTGCTGGAGATAGTAGTCATACGGACATTTTACCTAGTGTCGTAACACCCTCAAGGAGAGAATCAGAGTCATGGCAGTATCCAAGACATGTCACGCCTGATTCAGGGGATGAATATACCGGTATAAGAACTTTCACTTATCATGAACAGGTTAATGTTAAACAGAATCAGAATCTTAGTGCTGAAGTAGCTAGGCTAAAAAAGGAGAACAGGATGTTGCGATCTAAAATTGGTGAATTGCGAGATGAGAATGAGCGAATGAAGAAAGTTGACTTCCAGAAGGTACTATTATTATTAACATTATTCTGCAATTTTTACCCTTTAGTTACTAAATGGACTCTCGCACCCAGTTATATCTGTAATGATTGCAATGGTCTATTATTAGGGTGTAAGGGCGATCCATGAATGAGCCCATCACCGTCCTTGTGCATCACTCAAATGCTTTCATCATCGGTCTATTATTATATTATTGATTTGGAGGGGTGTTAAGAAAAAATGAGCAGACGACAGAGATACGAAAAGATAATACAAGCACAGAAGGAGTCATTTCATTGGTTGGAAATTATCAGATACATGTAATAAGTTCAACAAACGACCATGAACTTATTATGTGAACAGTTCCTAATAAGAGAACTACTCATTATTAATTAGTGTTTAGTATAGAAAGGGTAAGGGTGCGTACCTCTTGATTATCTACTAAATTGTAATTCAAGTTGAATATTTGTAGCTGAAACATGCATTCTGATTGGCTGAGAGCTGCTAACTTTCGATTCACCAGCATTGGCTGCTGATCAGAGAACAAATTGCTGTAGATCACAGTGTTATTGAAAACACACGCAAAATACAACACTCACCATGCTGGTTAACTGGAAATTTGGCTGGCACCGTTATCAGTATAAACCACAAGGAATATGCCCTGAGATATGATCACCAAAAAAATTATATCTCACTTCATATTATGTAATGTCGATAAAAATGCTTTTTAATGTGTACCAATACACTGTATGGTACACGTAACACTGATGTCCGGATCAACCATCCGTCATTCATCAAGGTGTCTGTCTAGCTATCTGTCCATCTGTCCGTAGACACTTTCTATCCAACTCGATAACTCAAGTATTTTTTATCGGATTGTGTTCAAAATTTATGTGCATGTTTATGATAACATACCCCTTACCTGTATAGTTTCTGGTGTCATTCGGTTGACTGGTTTAGAAAAATTAAACTTTTCTTCATTAAATTGGCATGTAAGGTCTTATCCAAGCGATCAAAGGGGAGTAATTCTACAGAATATTTACTGTCATTACTCTTTATGAGCTTTGTAGCTCAGGTCATTACTGTATAAATCAATTGTATTTCACTTGGCTACCAGTTCTCTACTAAGAGTTAAATAATCTAATTAGGTTTGGTAGCATTTAGCTCTGCTCTATTTTTATTCTCAAACCATTGAAATGCTATTGTTGTAACTATGACACATTTAAGTGCCATCATATATGATGTCATTGAAAATGATTAAATCTTTGCACACATCATATAGTCTTGTGATATTTCCAGGTTGATGGTTATCCAATTTTAACTTGCATATGGACTTCGGATTAAAATTAACCCATTCCATAGACACATGCTATCCGATAGGCAGGAATTAAATTAACGCTTCAACTGTGTTCAGGTTCAGTAATGAATTGTATAAACCACCTATTGAATATTGTTATATCATTATAGGAAATGTCTTATTTTGAAATTCCCTCAATTACATTTGGGCTGTAGGATAACAAGAACAGCACTGATATTCATCAAATGACATGCGTTTTAGGCCAAAGAAAGAATATTTGTGGTTTGGGTTTCCCTACCCACCCTATGTTAAACCCCCATACCCTAAAGTTTTTTTCATGGATTTCAAGAATGAATATTTTCTCCAAAAATTTCCTAAAACACAATAAACACTTATAAAGACATATTAACATACTTGTTTGGGTGCATGAAACTGATAAGTTAGTATTCAAGTGCTATGCCAACTGGAGCAATATACAATGTAGCATTCTACTAACATCACCGAAAATCTCAAGCAAATCGACTGTTCCACTCCACAGAAAACATCATCTGAACTACACTAAATTGTAAATATTTACTACTCGAATCGGGACACATCTATCGGCGATAAACTAACGAAAACGATTTTGCCATTGGCAGTCACTGCATTTAATTAATATATAAGAATGACGGTGTCTGTTGTCAATTTAGATATAATATGTGTTAAAATAACTACTTCACATTGATTGATTTCTAAGTAAAAGTAGTTTTATGGCAGTCTTGCAGAGTAAAATACACACACATGAAAAGTCATAAGAATATATCATAATAAAAAAATATATTAAAAAAATAAAATTTCAAGCCTACATAAAGACCCTATTGTTTTTCGGCTTGTAACTCAATTTTTAGCTCAACTTTACTTTGTAAAGTTTGAGCTATTGCCATGGCTTGGTATCCGTCGTCTGTGTGTGTGTGCGTGTGTGATTCGTCAACAATTTCCTTTAGCACGGGCTACAGTTCGTACCTTTGGTCCGATTATTATGAAATTTGTCATGGATGTTGACATTGACATGTAGATGGGAACGAGTAATTTTGGGGTCATTCGGCCAAAAAACATGGCCGCCGGCAGCCATCTTAGATTTTACTATCTGCATGACTAAATCCTTTGACACGGGCTACAGGTCGTACCTTTAGTCTGATCATCATGAAATTTGTCATGGCTGTTGAAAATGGAATGTAGATGGGAACGAGTCATTTTGGGGTCATTCCGACAAAAAACATGGCGCCAGCAGCCATCTTGGATTTTACTCTTTGTATGACTAAATTCTTTAGCACGGGCTACAGGTCGTATCTTTAATCTGATCATCATAAAAATTTTCATGGATTTTAACAATGACATGTAGATGGGAACGAGTAATGTTGGGGTCATTCGGCCCAAAAACATGGCCGCCAGCAGCCATCTTGGATTTTACTCTTTGTGTGACTAAATCCTTTAGCACGGGCTACAGGCCATCTTTGATTTCAAAATTTATTTCATTAGCACGGGCCACAGGTCGTACTGTTCGTCTGATCATCATGAAATTTGACATGGATGTTAATATATTGACATGTAGATGGGAACGAGTAATTTTGGGGTCATTCGGCCAAAAAACATGGCGCCAGCAGCCATCTTGGATTTTACTCTTTGTATGACTAAATCCTTTAGCACGGGCTACAGGCCATCTTTGATTTCAAAATTTATTTCATTAGCACGGGCCACAGGTCGTACTGTTCGTCTGATCATCATGAAATTTGACATGGATGTTAATATATTGACATGTAGATGGGAACAAGTAATTTTGGGGTCATTCGGCCAAAAAACATGGCGCCAGCGGCCATCTTGGATTTTACTCTTTGTATGACTAAATCCTTTAGCACGGGCTACAGGTCGTACCTTTAGTTTGATCATCATAAAATTTACCATTAATGTTAATAATGACATGTAGATGGGAACGAGTCATTTTGGGGTCATTCGGCCAAAAAACATGGCTGCCAGCAGCCATCTTGGATTTTACTCTTTGTATGACTAAATCCTTTAGCACGGGCTACAGGTCGTACCTTTAGTTTGATCATCATAAAATTTGTCATGGATGTTAACAATGGCATGAAGATGGGAATGAGTCATTTTGGGGTCATTCGGATGAAAAACATGGCCGCCAGTGGCCATCTTTGATTTAAAAATTCAATCCATTAGCACAGGCTACAGGTCGTACTGTTTGTCTGATCATCATGAAATTTGTCATGGATGTTAATATTGACAAGTAGATGGGAACAATTAATTTTGGGGTCATTCAGCCAAAAAAACATGGCCGCAGCAGCCATCTTGGATTTTACTCTTTGTCAGACTAAATCCTTTAGCACGGGCTACAGGTCGTACCTTTAGTCTGATCAAAATGAAATTTGTCTTGGATGTTAATATTGACATGTAGATGGGAACGATTAATTTTGGGGTCATTCGGCCAAAAAACATGGCCGCAGCAGCCATCTTGTGTTTTACTCTTTGTATGACTAAATCCTTTAGCACGGGCTACAGGTCGTACTTTAGTCTGATCATCATAAAAATTTTCATGGATGTTAACAATGACATGTAGATGGGAACGAGTCATTTTGGGGTCATTCGGCCATAAAACATGGCCACCAGCAGCCATCTTGGATTTTACTCTTTGTATGACTAAATCATTTAGCACGGGCTACAGGTCGTACTTTTAGTCGGATCATCATAAAATGGATGTTAACAGTATGAAGATGGGAACGAGTCATTTTGGGGTCATTCGGCCATAAAACATGGCCACCAGCAGCCATCTTGGATTTTACTCTTTGTATGACTAAATCCTTTAGCACGGGCTACAGGTCGTACTTTTAGTCGGATCATCATAAAATGGATGTTAACAGTATGAAGATGGGAACGAGTCATTTTGGGGTCATTCGGCCATAAAACATGGCCACCAGCAGCCATCTTGTGTTTTACTCCTTGTATGACTAAATCCTTTAGCACGGGCTACAGGTCGTACTTTAGTCTGATCATCATAAAAAATTTCATGGATGTTAACAATGACATGTAGATGGGAACGAGTCATTTTGAGGTCATTTGGCCAAAAAACATGGCCGTCAACAGCCATGTTGGATTATACGGTTTGTATGACTAAATCACTTAGCACGGGCTACAGGTCGTACTTTTAGTTTGATCATCATAAAATGAATGTTAACAGTATGTAGATGGGAACGAGTCATTTTGGCAGCCATCTTGGATTTACTCTTTGTATGACTAAATTCTTTAGTACGGGCTACAGGTCGTACCTTTTATAAATAAAGTGTGATCATCATAAAATTTGTCAGGGATGTTAATATTGACATGTAGATGGGAACGAGTCATTTTGGGGTCATTCGGTCATAAAACATGGCCACCAGCAGCCATCTTGGATTTTACTCTTTGTATGACTAAATTATTTAGCAGGGGCTACAGGTCGTACTTTTAGTCCAGCCAACTTGGATTTTACTCTTTGTATGACTAAATCATTTAGCACGGGCTACAGGTCGTACTTTTAGTTTGATCATCATAAAATGAATGTTAACAGTATGTAGATGGGAATGAGTCATTTTGGGGTCATTCGGCCAAAAAACATGGCAGCCATCTTGGATTTACTCTTTGTATGACTAAATTCTTTAGCACGGGCTACAGGTCGTACCTTTAGTGTGATCATTAAATTTGTCAGGGATGTTAATATTGACATGTAGATGGGAACGAGTCATTTTGGGGTCATTCGGCCATAAAACATGGCCACCAGCAGCCATCTTGGATTTTACTCTTTGTATGACTAAATCCTTTAGCACGGGCTACAGGTCGTACCTTTAGTCTGATCATCATGAAATGTAGATGGGAACGAGTCATTTTGGGGTAATTCGGCCAATAAACATGGCAGCCATCTTGGATTTACTCTTTGTATGACTAAATTCTTTAGCACGGGCTACATGTCATACCTTTTATAAATAAAGTGTGATCATCATAAAATTTGTCAGGGATGTTAATATTGACATGTAGATGGGAACGAGTCATTTTGGGGTCATTCGGCCATAAAACATGGCCACCAGCAGCCATCTTGGATTTTACTCTTTGTATGACTAAATCATTTAGCACGGGCTACAGGTCGTACTTTTAGTCGGATCATCATAAAATGGATGTTAACAGTATGAAGATGGGAACGAGTCATTTTGGGGTCATTCGGCCAAAAAACATGGCAGCCATCTTGGATTTACTCTTTGTATGACTAAATTCTTTAGCACGGGCTACAGGTCGTACCTTTAGTGTGATCATCATAAAATTTGTCAGGGATGTTAATATTGACATGTAGATGGGAACGAGTCATTTTGGGGTCATTCGGCCATAAAACATGGCCACCAACAGCCATCTTGGATTTTACTCTTTGCATGACTAAATCCTTTAGCATGGGCTACAGGTCGTAGCTGTAGTCTGATCATCATGAAATTTGTCATGGCTGTTTAAATTGGAATGTAGATGGGAACGAGTCATTTTGGGGTCATTCGGACAAAAAACATAGCTGCCAGAGGCCATCTTGGATTTCAAAATTCAATCCAAAATCTTTCCATTCATTGCTCATCACACAAATTTAACTTCTTCCCAAAGTTGAGCTACAGTGTCATTGACACTTTCATTTGTTGATAAGTTCATTTGTTTTGGTAAGATCAACCCCTTACAATCTGATTTGATAACTCAAATATGGTATTTGTCATTGATTGAGTGACAGCTAGATGGGAGTCTCTTATTTTGACAGAAATTCGTTGAAAGTTGCCAGCAGCCATCTTGGAATCCTTTGTATAACTAAATCCTTTGGCCACCCTACAGATCATATTCCTCATCCGATCATCACCAAACTTCATATTGAGCTTCGGGGTGACCTCTAGATGGGAGCCTTTAAATTTTTCCAAAATTTGTTAAAAATCATGGCCGCCGGCTTTATTATTTTTGTCGAATTTACCAAATAGCAAATAGACGACATTACAGGGCTCATTTCCACAAATGTCAACGGATTTCAAAGATATTTGGTATATGAGTTCACTTGACCAGTATCTAGAACAAGTTCGCAAACCAGGTCAGGCCAGTTATTTTAAGCTGACTTATTGGACTTCAGAGGGCTCATTTCCACAAATGTCAACGGATTTCAAAGTTTTTTGGTATATGAGTTCACATGACCAGTATCTAGAATGAGTTCGCAAACCAGGTCCGGCTGGGTATTTTCAGCAGAGTTATTAGACTTTGTTTATTATTTTTGGTGTAAATAATTTTCAAAACCTGTGTTTCAGCATATACATTTGTACATGTACTCATTATAGTTATCAAATATTGTTCAGTTACCTACGTGTATCATATGTGACCGTTAACCTTTTCTAAAAATACTAATGTACTCATCGTTACCCTCTTCCTATTTTACCCGCTTCTGATTGGCCCAAGTCTTGTCCCATGCCGGGTGACAAATCACATTGTTATCCTTCATCCCATTCTTCTCTCTTCTGATTGGCTGAGGGTACGTCACATGGCGGGCCGCAAATCACTTGTTACCCTCGAGGGTAACATTTCGAAAGTTGTTGACCGCTCAGTGATTACCAGTAAATATAGAAATACGACGAACTCCCTGACAGCTCTCTAAAGATTTCATAAAACACTCTTTTTATAAACCCCACTGTTTTGTCACAACCGCAAACTGTGGTGTTTGCTAATTTGCATAATTGTTGTTTTTAATTTGCAATTAAAGCTCGCTATGTATAAATAGTGTTATCACGGACATAAATCCACTGTAAGGTGTAATGTTCCTATTGAACTTTTCATATCAATAAATAATACTCTGGAACTAACACATAACCTTATTATGCAGTTGGTATTTACTGTAGACAATTGCACACACATGTACAGTATACGTTACAAATACATTTCTGTACTAAGCTCCAAAGATGAAATAGTTATCAATTGACAGTTTCATTTCGGCTATTCATTCAACTGACTTCACAAGTATACTCTTATGTTGCGTACCAGTCTATAACAGTGTTAGTTTCACATTTTAGCGTTATAAAAATTAACACGTCTACCTGCATCTTTACGCTCATTTACAACATTTCGCCGCATGGCTGCTCTACTTAAAAATTGCTTTACTCCTCTCTCCGTTAACCGATTCCCACCATGCGACTAGCACACTGACCGGACAATAGCTGCGCAAGTGATGGATCTGTTAATTTATCCAAAATGTGAAGATTTTATTTTCTAAAAAACGAGGATTCCAACATAAAGTTTACTCTTCAAACTGGATTAAAGAATATACGCCTGACATTAAGGAGGTTTGCTTTGTCAGATAACAAAACAGTTGTCACCCTTGTTTTTGTGAAACACAGGGATTTGTCGCCGCTCTCGACCTGGAATGTCTCCCGAAGGCCGCCAAATTCCCGTGTCTCACTCAATCGCGGGCAACAACTGTATACTATCGACATATTTTTTTTCGCCTGCCTAATGTTATGTTGCAAGAATATATTCACATACATCCAGTGCAGTATCTCAGGTATTTTGCATATGTACTATAATCAATAATCTTATATATCCCAACGGGAAAAACACAAGTTGTGGTGTTGGCTAATTTGCATATATTTAGTTAAAACTAATATTCATACTTTCAAGTTAATACTTTTATCAGGAAAGTGTTATTCTATACTTTTTCCATCGTCTTGGTAATTTATTCATATAATAAGTTAAAAAAACGACCATACAAATAGGTCGTTTGTTAACTTATTACCTGAACATTTCCCTCCAATAAATAGGACTCCTTCTAAACTTGTATATTATCTGCCGTCTGCTTATTTTTCCTGAAATACACTCCAGATGAATAATAGACCAATCCCATGTATGTATTTATAACTGAGTGGGAGAAAGGGTTAACTGGAACCATTCTTAGAATAGTAAAATTATTTGCCTTTCAAATTTTCGATATCATAGGTGGAACAATTACACAAGACTTACCTCGAAACGATGTCTGCTGAAATGAAATCATGGTTCAAGGAACTCACAGCATCATTTGAGAAGTTGAAGGAGCAGGCACTCGGCTCATTGAACTCATTGACGACGGCTTCCACAGATTGTAGTTGTGAGGATTGGCCGGCAAGCGTACAGGATCTGTGCAAAACTCTTTATACTATGATAGGTATGTATTGAGCAATGATTGCCACTACTTTAAAGATATGGTAAGCATTGGCGGTGGGTATTGTTGTTAAAATAGTCACATCTGTTAAAACCGCCGTAAACAGAAAGAATATTAAAATATAGACATAGTTTCTTTTGTACCTATCATAAATAGTGTGTTATTGTCAAGATTGTACGCAGTGTTAGTAAACAAAAGCCATGTTATGTTACATTATATTATGTAAAGAGCATGTGAAAAGCAAAACACTCAACACCGGGGATATCTCACAATATGATCTGTGTTAAAACTACCATTTTCTTTACAACATACTGTCATACTAGTAGTACTCGCTAATCATTGCCTCTCATGATTTCAGTATTGAATGGATCACCGTGAACAGGCTTGTCAACCGGTACCAGTACCGGTACCGGCGGTATTTGGCCGTTTCAACGGTACCGGTTCTGATACTCAGTACCGACGGTTCTCGGTACTCGCCAAAAACAGTAAATAGATCAGTATAGATCGATTAAAATTGAAGGAACTTTGCTCTTTTAAGTGTGCCGCAACTGCCGCTTGCACTATGGTATGCTACTATGTGTCAACGGATCAAGCACGCGGCGGCAGATGCCGACATCAAAGGGAACACAGAGTTTTACGGACAGCCATGCGTGGGCGGGATTGCATTGATCCGCCTGGCGGATCAATGCAATCCCGCCACCCACGCACGGAAGTCTGGAACACTCTGTGTTTCCTTTGAGTTTGATTACTTTGATGTCGGCACCTGTGACCTGTCACGTGACCTGTGACCCGTCAGCAAATTATTGCATCAGTCTAGTCAGTTGTGCTTGTAAGTGGACAGCAGATAAGTCAGTATTTCTCAGTATCGCAAATTCGCAAATCACAATGGCATCAACTTCAAAATCCAAAACAGCTCCCAGACGTAAAAGTGTGTGAGACTATTTCGTAGCGGACATTAATGACAAAACTAAGGCGAAATGTGTACAGTGTAGTGCAATGATAATGAGGTCCAGCCGCTTGCAGCCTTGCAGGTACATAAAATTTATTTCAGTTTAAATTGTCATTCACCATATATATATACCCATCTTTCCGATGTATGTATTTGAGCGCCTGAAGCCCTAATAATAAAAGTTCTAACACCTATCAGGCTGCCTAAATTATGGCACATTTTAGGTGATTGTTGTGGGTGATAAATCCAACTATTTCAGACTATACTAATGCATGTATGTCACACATTTATGTATAGCTGCTGTGGAATACGTGCATTAGGATAGTCTGACATGGTTGTATTTGTCATCCACAACAATCGCCATAAACGGGCACAAAGTCCCATACATTACCAGTAAACACCACATTAGAATATACTCTTTTAAATGTGTGATATGTAGTGGAATAAACAATACAACACCAGGTACCGGCGGTACTTTGACAAGCCTGACCGTGAATCACTCTCCTAAAAAAATTAACACGGTGTTGAGTGTTTTGCTAAGCGCTCACTATTTACGTGCTGTATATAAACAAACGCTCAGCTTGCACAAGTGTGTTTTGTGGATAATATCGTATTCATACTATTATTATACTATACTATTAGTATATTCTTGAGGAAATTTTCATAACTTAGTAACCTTTATTTCTAAATTATTACCTTCAACCAAGTCCATCCATGCCTTTAAATTTAATTGAAATGCATGCTTTTGATTATTTGTGAGGAGAGCATGTGACATGAACTATACCTGTTTAGAAGTAACAGTTGACAAGTCAATTGCTGAATCTATTAATATGCCGATATTGCTACCAAGCCTTGAAATAGGGTGTCTGTCATTTGCAGAATGAGGTCCCCAGAGGGTGAATTTAGTGATGCTACCCCGCATAGCGGGCTAGCATCACCAAATTCACCCTCTGGGGACCTCATTCTGCTTACACCTCAGCAGAATGATGTTCCCAGAGGGTGAATTTGGTGATGCGGGGTAGCATCACTAAATTCACCCTCTGGGGACCTCATTATGCAAATGACAGACACCCGGCTATTTAAGGCTTGATTGCTACAAAGTAATGCTGGTAGTTATTCTGTTTACACGAATTGAGTCTGTTACCCTTTGAACAAACGTATCACTACCGACGACTCAAATTCAATTTCGAATTAGACTTAGAGTCTAATTCTAAATTCGTATGTTGAAACAAACGTCGCATTTAATTCAAGACAAATCTAAATGATTTCTTAAAAGGGCACAAAGCGTTCATGAGGGTTTTGGTCAAAATGGCTAAAATATGAAGTTATATACTGTATAATACATCAATGGAACGGCTATTCAAATATATGTTAACAATTTCTCTATATTTATCAATTCTAAAATGTAAAATTTAATGAGAAAATGTTTCTTTTGGCTTCCAAGCGACGAAAGGCCCTTGTTAATATGTTGAGGAGTGGAAATTGTTTGTGGTATTTTGCTCTGAACTTTGCAGATACATTATATTGTGTCAGTACTCAGTAGGCCTACCGGTATTTAAAACCGCGTGGTGAAATAAACATGGCGGACAAGTACTATTTCTTGTGGTCTTCCTAGTCCCAGTCTTCTCAGTATTTACAGTCTGGTGAGCGTCTCCACAGTCATTGACTGTCTTGTATGAGTCCATGCTTTCTATTCATCTTGTTTAATTATTTATATATGTTTAATTTCATTTATACAGTTATTTTATGCATGTACCTCTTCAGTGATCTAGCATTATATGCTATTGTGGACACACCTGTAATTCTTGGTAGAATCACAAATTCATTTCTGCAAACCATTTTGTTACATGTATCAGGTCTGGGTGAACCATGATCGATCTTTAGTAGATCGATATACCTCTTCAGTGATCTAGCATTATATGCTATTGTGGACACACCTGTAATTCTTGGTAGAATCACAAATTCATTTCTGCAGACCAGGTCTGGGTGAACCATGATCGATCTTTAGTAGATCGATTGGTCTAAAATAGACTGATCGGTCTTAATTGTGTAAGAGAGGAAACTCTAAATTTCTTGACCATTGAAATTTTATGTGTTTGAAAATTTGTACATGTTTATATTGAATATTCTCAGTAAATAATTATTTGTGTCTTTCAAAAGAAATCAGAATTAATCTGTTTTAAAGACATATTATGGACTTGTTCGGGTGCGTGAAATTGATAAGTTAGTACTCAGGCACTATGTCAACATGGGTAATGTTGCATTCTAATAACATAGCCAAAAATTTCAAAAAAATCAACCATACCACTACATAGTAAACATCATCTGAATTGCGCTCAATTGTAAAAATTTACATCTCGATTCGGGACGCAACTATCGGCGACAAACTAACACAAATTGTAATTAATATATAATAATGATGTGTGTTCTCAATTTGGATTGATATTCATAGAAAATAACTTTGAGCAAAGATTATTCTCAATTTCTATTTGATCACCCTACTGGGGTGTTTCAGATCACTTTAGGATGGTTTGGTTGAAAGATAATTTATAGAACAGTTTAGAGTGACTCCTTATTCCAGATGCATGCAGGTAGTGAAAGACCTATTGGACTTTGGATAACTCTAAAATCAAGTGGTTATTATTACCTATTGATTTTAGAGTTATCCATCTTTATCTGCAAGACCGTCCATTTGACCTCATGCTTCCTCGAACTTGTGGCCCAAAAACAATTGAAATAATAAACTTCAATAATCAGTATCTGATCACTCTGAGCTTTGATGGGTAAGTTCCTCGACTCGAATCAAATATTTTTTACCCCCGAAGCCAAAGAAATAGTAATTTAGGAGCGTCTGATCAGATTGAGCACCTTTAACGTAGCATGATGTGACGTAATTTGGGGAATACCGCATTTCGGGGAATGCCGCAAGCCTTCAGAGAAATAAAAAGTTGGTGGGAATACGATAGACTCAGTAACCATATGAATTTGAGTATGTTTACAAAGACTAGGTGTACACAGGGAAAATTCTCAGTTGACAGGTAGAACATAACTCTTCCTGTCCCCTGTGATAAGTAGAACTTTAAGAACATTTCAAGCCCGTGTGGCCAGGGTGTGTACATGTATATGCAATTGTTTCCTGTCAGTATTGGGTAGGAATATATGCTCATGCGCATACATGTAGCATACAATTTACAAAAACATACGTTATTTTAAGAGAAATGTGGCACTATATATAGGACATATATAGTTGCATGTTTCACATGTTTATACTATAGACACAATTTAGACAGCTGATTTGAGCAATGGGGGAGCGATATACCGGTATACTGCCTGAAATAATGTTGTTTCTGGTCCCTGTGATATAAGTCTCTGTTCAGCTTCAAGTATTTGCTTAGCAACGTGGTATTGATTGCATTAAAACGCAATTCTCATAGGTTTAATTACAACTCTATAAGCCATAATTGGACTACATTTTCCTGCCAATTTCAGGTAGTTGCCTAGTAACTGTTACTAAGGATTGGGTGGCAAAGTAGTCCGATCTTATAATGATCAGTGATCCAGGTTATCAAACCATTTAACCTCAACAACTGGTACTTTGTGACCCCTGTATACATGCTGATGCACCATGTATGTATTTATTATACCCCCCCCCCCCTTGTCCATCTGATGTCTGTTCATATCATAATTGAACAGTAGTGCTCGTATTTCAATACAATTTGGTATGGATGTTCATCACTATGAAGACATTGAATTGAGTTTTTAATCATTTTGTTCAGGTTTTCGTTCTAAAGTTATTCATTTTTCTTTATCTGGAAATGTTGCTTTTGGTCTGTCCGAGCAGATATCTCCTCCACCAGTTGTCGGATCTGAATTTGGTTTGGATGTTCACTACTATGAGGACATCTTTGTTTATTTGTAAATAATGTATATACTGTAAATTTGTTTCTCCATACCTGTATGCATTAGGTGATGAGAATAAAGAATTGAATGGGTTTTTTTTTCCTTCCAAACAGATATCTCAACCATAGGTTGTCAGATATTCATGGAATTTGTTATGGATGTCCATCGCTGTGAGGACATACAATGGAGTGTTCAATCGTTTTGTTCAGGTTTTTCGTTTTAGAGTTATTCATCTTTGTTTATCTGAAAATGCAGATTTTTGGGTCCGTCTGTCTGAGTATCTGAGTCATAGGTTATAGGTATGCCCCACTAGGTGGTATGCCACATGGTGGTATGTGGTGGACGACAGTCCATCCATCTCTTGTTATTTAGGTGTTTCTATAAATTTGTATTTTCTGATTTTCAGGAGCCAATTGGCAGGACTTCGCAGTTCATCTCAAAATTCCGTTCAATGTGATCACTGAGATACACGAACAGTGTTCTGACAGAATGGACATTCGAGGTTTATTTTTAAAAGTTATTAGAGCATGGAAGATGCATGTCGGAGTGTCATACTCTGGACTTGTCAAAGCTTGTGATGAAATTGGCATTAACCCTCATACCAGTAAGTCACATAATCCTTTCTTTACTAAATGGATTCTCCCAATCAGTTATAAAATAATGCTTTGGAATGATCAATTTGTTCATCGGGAGGGGTTTTCAGGAAAATAAGCAGACAACAGATAATACAAGTACAGAAGGAGTCATAGTCATTGGATGGAAATGTTCAGTTGAAGACCTATGCCAATTTCTAGTGGAGAATATTACAGGAATATCGAAAAATACTGTGTACTGATGTGTAGCAGCCAAGATGTTAAAGTTGATAATATGTAGTACTCACAGATAAGAAAAGCGGGACATTTTCATGGTGACACAATCTGGCCAAAATCTAATATGAAAAGGAGTCAAAATAAGAAACAATTTGAAAACAAAAGGTAACAAAAGGATCAACGATCAAAGGTGGCAAGACAGTGAGACTGGTACACAAACAGCAACTACATGTACATGTACTTGATTTGTACATGCAGTGCTATTTTTTGGGCAGACATAGCCACATCACCTGAACTATACCATTATGAGAAACGCCCACTATCTTAACATATAACTTCCTTACTGCTAAGAATATTTGTGCATTTAATGTGCTTGGAAGTTTATGTGATCTGTACAATAGGACATCAGTTGTTATCGTGCTTGTTGGTAAAGTTCTTAGGAATTCTGGCGTAAAAATGGCTTTGGAAAAAGAAATTATAAGCGGATTCAATTTCAAAACTACCACATTGACATAATGGGGAATCTTAGAAGTGATTTATAACAAGTTGCTGCAACCTATTCTAATACGAGTATGGTAGATTTGGAAAAGACATTGGCAATACAATTTTTTTTTTATCGCACGGTCATTAATTTATGCTTGAATTCTTCCAGTGTGTTTGACAATTTTATTGATTCCGATAATTATTCCAGATTCGTGTGCCGAGAGTAAAGAGTATTGTGTAAAGGGCTCTATTGCTATCAAGTGGATGAATACTAACATGCCTAGAATTGTAACTAGATCTAATGGAGTCAGAAGGAATCATGTTTGATTTACATGTACAAGACGGGGCGCGTTTCCTGGGCATCTTAAATTTTTTTATTATTTTCTATTTTGATTTATGTTTCCCCATCTAATAGTAGGTTGCGCTCAAGCCTTGAAATAGTGTGTCTGTCATTTGCAGAATGAGATCCCCAGAGGGTGAATTTGGTGATGATAGCCCGCTATGCGGGGTAGCATTACTAAATTCATCCTCTGGGGACCTCATTCTGCAAATGACAGACACACTATTTCAAGGCTTGGTTGCGCTCACTGGTACTTACTGTCCCCCCAGTGAGTAATCGTGCCTTTTCGGACTGAATATCTTTGATGTAATCGCTTATGTATATCCAAGGGTGGGTTTAACAGAAGCCAAATATATCTTTTCAAGGGTCTTCTTGCTCAGTCTGAATTTGTGCAGTCAGATAAGATATTTAACTTTTCACGTACTCTATCAGTTGTGTTACTAATGTGATTCTCCCATGAATCGCTGATGTCTGACCTACATATGGCTGTTTGTGATTTTCTACTTCAATTATTTGAGAACCTGCCATGATTAGGGGTGGGTGAACTATATTTGTTGTTTTCCTTGATATCATTAAACTTCAGTTTTCAGGAGATTAAACTTTACAAGACTTTTTTGAGACCAATTGAAAATGAATATAGGTTGAAATTGTTGTGAGAGTTCCAACCAACATCAGAAAATTTTCCCACTTTCAGTCAAAATTTTAGACTTAAATGGCCTTCAATAGCTGGAATATTCCTACCTTTGGAAAATGTGAGGTATCTGTTAGAGAATTTAACCCTTTCTATACTACATACCCATTGGATGAGTAGTTCCCATAGGAGTGTTCAGATAAACAGTTCCTGTTATCTAAATAAATAGGACTTCTTCTGTACTTGTGTTACCCGTATCTGTTGTCTGCTTAATTATTTTTCCTGAAAACCCCTCCAGATGAGTAATAGTCCAATGCATGTATACTTTTATAACTGAATGGGAGGATCTATCTAGTATATAAAAGGTTAAGGGAGATAGTACAAATGAAGTTTACATTGTTGGCATTCAAAGGGGACGCCCACAAAGATCCTCTAACGATGTTTCTGATTAATTCCGAAAAAAAAAAATTTAAAGACATTTTATGAACATTTCCCGCCAAAGAATATGATCCTTCTGCATTTATATTATATTTTTGTTTGTCAGGTAGTCTGCTTTTAATACCTGAACATCACTCCAGATGAATATTAGACCATTCCAATGTACACTTTTATAACTGAATGGCAGAATCCATTCAGTATAAAAAGGGATAAATAACTTATTTAGGACGAGAAGTGCTACATGAAAGATGCTGTTTTGTTTTATGTTGAATTTCGTATGCATTTATTTCAAATTTTTCAATGTTCTAAAGGGATATCAAAGTTATTGTTAATTTTTTGTTAAAAAATTTATATTCTTTGGTATTTACATGTCTACAGAAAATGGTGTATAAAATTATTGGCTGTTGTAACTGGAGCCCTGAATTCATCTTTAGCACTCACATGAACAAGTCTGGGAATATAGTGTGTCTGAAATTTGCAGAATGAGGTCCCCTGAGGCTGAATTTAGTGATGCTACCCCGCAAGTTGGGCTAATACATATATCACCAATTTCACCCTCTGGTTACCTCATTCTGCTTAAGCCTCATCTTCTGGGAAGTATCTATGGTCTCAAATTAACAATGTTATAGTTACTATTTCCCTTCTGTTCAGTTTCTATATATCCTAGTCTGCAGAAGATAAAATGCTTAATCGAGGTGACTAATGGGTAAACATCACCAACTTCAAATGGGGAACTTCAATCTGATCCAAGGTCTCCCACAGCAGTTGAGGCCCAAGCAGAATGAGATTCCCAGCAAATGTCTGACACACTATTTTCATTCTTGCACTTGAATGTATGTACTTCTTTTTTTTCACAGCTAAAGAAATGTCCGTAATCCATCGTAATGTTCTAAAGAACAAAGCAGAATGTATTCGTGACAATCTTATAGTGGCTCCATTCTGCTCGAAGCTTCAGGACTTCCAAGTGCTCAGTGATTGTGAGGTGCTATATATTCAATCAACAATAATAAGAAACGAGCAAGTGAATCGCTTTATGGATATATCTGTATATGCTAGTGATACTGCATTTGAGGGATATGTTATATGCTTAACTGAATCTGACCAGGAAAATCTTGCCGGGGAATTATTGAGTAAGTCACTCTTATTAATATAAGATATACAGGATCAAGCCTCATTATAATTTCATGAATGTTTTTTAGTCAAAATGACCTACATATGTACACAATTGTGTTTGGTAGGTCATTATGATATTGAGTAGGTCAAGACAGTGCGAAATTTTCAAAAGCTTAAATCACCAAAATGAACAATACTTTACACAAAAAATTGTCTCTTTATATAGTATGTGTGATTTTTTTAATTTCTGTGCAGCAGTAAGTTGTGCGTTTTTATCCAGAACCTTCTTTTTGACTGAGATATAAGCATAGTTAACACTATGAATCTTTCTCATGGTATAATAACACTTATAATAACAATTACAAGACCTGTTATTAAACCTCAATTTTCTAGAGGTTGTTAATGGAGATTAGGAATGTCATTGTTTTAGGCCAAATAAAAAACCCAAATCCAACATTTGATTTTAACCCTTCAATACTAAGGCCAATGAAAGATATTATTTGAGTCTCAGACACCGCCGCGTTGAAATAAATGGCCCGCATTGGCCGTTTTATGTTGATTTTTGATATATGACAAAAAAGGGAAAAAAAGAAAATATTTGAGTATGTTTTTACCAACATGTCCATGAGCATTAATTGCAATATATACATGAACTCTTAACATATCTCTGTGATTGATAGATTTACTAATACACATGGTGACATAGAACTTTAAGTAGATGACTACATGGAAGAAAATGGTTAGCAGATCCTCATAGTCTGGTGTACTTATTGTAACTCCAGAACAATTGAAAGGCCATGGAGGAAATTTAAGATCACATGTTATAATGGAGAGGTGTCAATTTATGGACAACAATAGCAATTGTGAATATTCAGGGGCATTAGAACATTATTGGTAATATAGATGCAAAACAAAGTCCCCATAGGGACATAGGGAGCCTCTCATATATAAAGAGAATGAACCATCTTATAAGGTCAATGTAAATATTGTAAGGCCAATGTATTCTCTTATATATGCGAGGCTTCCTATGGGAGACACTCATATATAAGAGAATGCATTTGCACAGGGTTTTCGGAAAATCTGAAAACATTTCTCAACCATAAGCAAAATCTGAGAAAATAACCATAAGCTATCAGATCTCAATAATATTTGGTGAATATCTTTTGCATCAGAGAAGTACATGTATCCAATGATGGTGCTTACATTTTCAGTATTAGAGTTATTCCTCTTTTATCATCTGGGAATGTTAACTTCTTGTCTGTCCATACAGATTTTTCAGCCATAGGTTTTCATTTCTCAATGAAATTTGGTACCGCTGTTGGCATTCATGATGGCTTTGCTAGAAGTACCCAAACATGTAGCTAGCATTTTCCGTATTATAATTATTCCTCTTTGTTCATCTGGAAATGTTAATTTCTTTACCATCTGAACAGATATATCTCAGCCATAGATTATTGTATCTCAATGAATTTGATAACAGTTTTGCCCATCAAGAGGACTTTGATATAAGATTGATCATAATTCTCTGTTCTAGAGTTACTTCTCTTGGTTTAACCCATTGAGTGCCAGGTCGAATTTTGTATCAACCCATATACCCTGTGCCAATGCATTCTCTTATATATGCGAGTCGACCATAGGTCGCCTCGCATATATAAGAGAATGCATTGGCCTAACATTTTTTTTTTTTTTTTTTTTTTTTTTTTTTTTTTTTATTTATACAATTGTTTACAATTTTAATAATTTATTCTTATATTCTTTAACAGACTTATTTTGTAGGTTTAGGGCCGATGAGATCGGCCCCTGGCACTCAAAGGGTTAACTGGGGTATGCCAACAGGCAGTATGCCACATGCGGGTATGCACCCGGTGACAAACCAGCTGTTGTTTAGGATGCAGTATACCAATATTTTCTGACTTTGACAATTGTTTTTTACAGGTGAGAAAAGAAGATTGGAAGACTCATGGAACGGAAATGTAGTTCTACCTGACCTGGATGTGACACCATGTACTCAGATCATTCCTGTATGAAAAGTAATACAGTAATATTCAAAATAAGTGTCCCCTATCACTACATTGATCACTGCATTGACCAATCATTGATTAAACCTTTCTATTCTGAATGGATTCTCCCAGTCAGTTTTAAAAGTATACTTTGGAATAGTCTATTATTTATCTGGAGGGGTTTTCAGGAAAAATGTGCAGATGACAGACTGAGATAATAAAAGTGCAGAAGGAGTCCTATTTATTGGAGGGGAATGTTCAGATAATCAGTTATTATCTACTAAGGGACAACTACTCATCAATGAGTATAGAAAGGGTCAACATCAATTCAACACAGTGTTTTGTTGTTTATGTTGATAATGTGTCATTAATGTGGTATTAATGTTTGTTATTTTTCAAGTTACTGACTGTCTGTGGATGGGTGGTTACATTTTGAATAGAAAGCTGCCATGGCATTCTGCGATTCACCCACATTGCACGCCATGTGCAAGCACTCGTTGTCTCCAGTGTGTTGTAATTTGATGTACCGCGCATATCGCCATGCTGCAAACGATGTGTGGAAGACCTTAAGAAATGGGATTAGTTGTTACACATCACCATCGGACACAGTGCCCCTACATGTTTCATAATCAATAAGATTAATTACTTTTTGATGGAGGTGTTGCTGCGACTGCAACTGGCATGGGTAATAGTTTCTACATTTGTGTTTAATCAACTAATTTAGAACTCTCTTGCCATATTTTTTTTTGCCAAATGAAAATAAATTATGTCAAATGCAAAAGCAGCGTGAACCCTGTATACCAAATTCCTTGCTATGCAACTAAAATATTTACAACAATAACGGCCTGTGGCAACAAAGACAGAATGAGCAAAATCAGAGTTGATTAACACTAGAGCTGGGACGGTTATGCGGTTAACCGGTTAACCACCAACTATGGCCATGACCGGTCACGGATTTGCCGTGGTCGGTTAACCGTAACATCACTATTATAGTGTATGATCACTGTGATGGTCAGCTATAACTGGCTATAAGAGGGTTAATCTGTCTCCGTCAATTAAAATGAATCCGAGATTGACGGAACAACATCAAACGCGGTGTGTCGGCTCTTTGAAGGCTACATTTAACAGCCTGCCGACGTCAAAACGAAACATCAAAGGGTCAGCACACGTGTGATCTTACAACATTGTCACATCGCATGACTCGTATTCAGTATTATTATCAGGAAGATAATTGTTTTTGTTATCAACGACTAGTTATTTCTTGAGACTCCCGGCCCTTCAATCCATTCCCCCCCCCACAACATCACATATTAACGTATATGTAAGTATTTCATTAAGAATAAATAATAATTGTTCGCCCACCCAGCTACCGGAAATTGCGGAATAATCAATAAAATATTCCGGAATGTATATTAAACCTTTCTAGTCGTCACTTCCGTGTCGGTGTGTTCAGCTTCCCGCCCGATCACATATCCCGATGGCGATGGAGTAATTTTACAAGGACAATAAATGAACACAACACAGCCTCACAGGGGAATGACATTGTATATTTATTTTATTCAGTAATAAATTGAAGATGTGTACTTAATTAGATATGTGATTATGTGTGTCATGGGTGACAACTTCTTTATATAATGGGCAGGAGCCGTTCTCAAACTTACCATGTCAGTGAGCATCACAATCATCGCCGTTCTGCATACTGGGCTTACCCACCCATAATAGTACCTATAATATGTGGTTAACCGGTTAATCGCGTTTTTTTGCCGTTCATAACCGGTCACGAAAAACCCATAACCGTCCCAGCTCTAATTAACACCACCCGATTCTGTTCGAGATTCAATTAAATGTCAATATCGGAATGACGTTTCAAAGTCGTGATTCAACATGAGTTAAAATCCCCAATTCTAATTCACTCATTCAACCTCCTGAGAGGTAGATCCAAGTTTCTCGATGCTGATTGGTCAGTTGCCTAGGTGTAGCTGTCATAAAAATCATATGAGTTTACGTAGCTGGATATATGAGTACAAGCTATTGGCTTGTTCACTGAAAGAAAAAAATCTGAACAGTTACGCGGACCCCAGAAGTATCCTCGTTCCTAGGGACAACAGTGTTAACAGCGGGAAATTTGCCTATGGTCGTTTGTGGAACTTATTGTCTGAACATTTCCAAATGGATACATACTCGTCAATGAGTATTCAGTATAGAAAGTGTTAAACAAAAATTGGGGCATGAATTATTTTCTAAGGGACTATTATGTTATACATACTGTAATGCCCAGTAATTGACCACTTAACCACAGTAGAATTATGGGTAATTTTTCAGGATTTAGTCGGAATTATGGCTTGTTGCCATTCATCGGAAAGCTCTCGGCGAGAGCTTTCCGATGAATGGCAACAAGCCATATTTCCGACTAAATCCTGAAAAATTACCCATAATTCTGCTGTGGTTAAGTGGTCAATTACTTTGGGCATTTCTGTACTGGTATGGCATATGTGTTCAAAGCCTTATCATTGTTTATAGTGTTCAGAATATGTTGACTCAATTTTCCTTTTTAGCATTGGAATTTCATTCACATATAGTTAGTATACATTATAAAGGATTTGGTGCTTATTCCATCCATGTCAGAAAATATAATCATTTTAAACATAATATGCACAAATTGTTGAGAAGAGCAGCTTCGTTGATGCCAGCGTATATTGGTTGTTGCCACAAGGGCATGTCATTAAAGTGAGACTGTACGGCAATTTAAATTAATTCCCAGTAACAACATTGATCTAATATCGATAATAAATTGAAAAATAATTTATTTGAGTCGAGGATGTTTTCTGTAAACGTTCAGGTTAACAGGTTATCTTAAAGTCAATTTTAATAAATTAATACAAGTTTAGTTTATGACTGAAGCCACAAACTAAGTTTTTTCAAATTTCCATGAAACAACATAATCAAATTAATTGCATGAATAGTGGATTGATCATTTGGCACACATCAGGTAAAATATAATGTTGATACGGCATCAACTCAAGACACACGCTGACTATACAATAAAATTAATAAATTTCTGGGACAAGTACGTATATAATGAATGTACCATTTTATTTGATCCATTTGCCTGAACGAGAATATCACAATGACGAGTGTTCTGTTCATTGCATTCCGGTTTTGCTGCCATCCATAAAATATCTTTATTCCCGTCAAGTCGTACTCTCGTTGTAGACAGTGAAATTTGGCAGATTTGATTAACATGTTTTAATCCAGAGCGATGTCCATGTTGATTGATACTCACACTTGACATGTTGGTAAAGTTCTTGTTATTACTGCAGGCTAAACATATCTCTCAAATACAGGAAATTTGCATACAGTCCTGCTTTAAAAAACAAGTAAAAATAGCAATTAAAAAAACTAAATTAAGGACAATAAAATAAAATGTCTGTGTTCTCAGGAAATTAAATCCTTACCCAACAAAACGGCCAAAAACGCCCAAATAAAGCTTCAACAGCCTAAAATATCTTCGGTCTGTCTTAATAACACCATACAAATATGGATATCATTGGAACCGGTTCATTGACCACATTGTGATGGTTACAGTTATGCCCTGTGCCAATGCATTCTCTTATATATGCGAGTCGACCATAGGTCGCCTCGCATTTATAAGAGAATGCATTGGCCTAACACTTTTTACCATTTTTTATGTTTACCCATACCATAGTATGGTAAACATAGTGTCGTTGTCCGGATCGACCACTCGTCGTTAGTCCGTCCGTCTGTCTGTCTGTCTGTCTGTAGACACTTTACGCATGGTGCGATAACTCGAAAATTTTATATCTGATCGGAACCGAATTTTGTATATGAATTTCTCAGCATAAAAGACAGATCCAGTTCGAATATGGGTTTGATCCGACTATTTTTAACTGAGTTATGGCCCTTTCTCGAAAAGATATATTTCACTAAAAAAAAAATAAAAAAAAAATATTGATTTCCTTGCTCAATTAAAAAAAAAAAAAATGAATATGGATATATAAATAAAAATATTATATAATAAAATATTTTTTGTTTAAATAATAAAAAAAAAAAAAAATTTAAAGTAACAAAATTTGAAAAACTAACACCATTATAACTCTGCCAAGGGTACCCCGAGTCACCACACCAAATTTGGTTTAAATCGGTCCATAACGTTGTGTAAATTTGTTTGGAGCGACTTTAAACCCAATTCACCAATTTATCATCCCATGCCTTTGGACTACTTAGCTATTGATAAGGCTATATTATTTTCTGATGTCAGTTGTATGCCAATTGATGTGCAAATAATCTGATAAAGAAAGCTATGGTATCTAATTTAAAATAAAGATTCAACAATAAACATCACATGGTATTAACAGTAGACCTGGACATCTGTGCTGTAGAGTGATATCTTCAGATGGTCTTGAGTTCATTATAATTGTTGTTGGTTTAATAGAGAAGTCAGTGTTCAACATAAACAATTCTTGTGAGTTGTTGACAGCTCTGCTATATAATTGATATTAATGGGTCAGCAGTGACCTGGCTTATCTGTATACTATATTGTGGGTAGAATTTGATACATTATTATTCTAAACTTAAATGTCCAGGCCACCTTTCACATTTAACCCAAGGCTGTTGTGGTTTAGCTGTACCAGTGCAATCTCTTATATAAATGCGAGTGACCCATAAATTCCAATAATTTGTGTTATGTACATTTGTCTATAATAGGACATAACAGTATACTCTATAATTCAACACTAAAACTCTCATTTATGATTCCGATCATAGTAATTTACTATCGCCAAGGGATGGGTTAACATCTGCCGATCGTGATCGGCCTCTCGTTCTTACATTCTTTAACAATTTTATAATTTTTAATATGTGTTAAGCCAATGCATTCTCTTATATATGCGAGGCGACCTATGGTCGACTCGCATATATAAGAGAATGCATTGGCACAGGGTCGTTCTGTTGGGTAAAGGGTTAAATCTTATTTTTTCTCAAAATCTGGAAAACATACTCCAGAAACAGAACATATTAATTTCCGTTGTTCAAATGAAACATTTCTAACAAAAAAAATATTGAAAAAAATGTTTGATGAGGCAATTTAAATGAACAATTCAGTGATGAGGGAGGTGCCTGAGAACATGGAATTTGTATTTAGTTGGCCTATTTTATTTTTTTATTTCTATTTTTACTCGTTTTTATCGACATGCCCCATTGGTTGTTACTATTGAATGGTATACATTTCCTTTCGTTCTCCACCATTTTCAATTCACCTTTTGAAATTCTGGTTGATTCTGCTATTATATTATTATGGGTTTCTTTATGTCACCAATGTCATAATGGCTCAACTTAAATTTACACCGCAACGTCAGCCTTCTATAATTTAGTAAGTATGATGCAATACAATACCCCATTCATAAAGTTATTATAATGAGTAAAGACACCACTATAATCAGAAAATACAGTTTAAATATGTTGTATGGACATATGAATACTGGTTTATGAGAGAGGTCACTTCTCCCTTGGAAAAAACTAGGGAGAAGTGACACAATTTATGGAGAAGATGTCTCCCAAATCACCCTCTTGGCTGGTCCCTTGCACATGCATTAATTCACAATTTCATATGTTTGGGAGCAACATCAACATATTCTAGATATAGAGGATATGAAATGAGTGTTTCTCTCATGAAATTTATGAAACACGTCTTTAGAATTTTCCGTGTTGTCAAACTTTTGGCAAGACAAAACGGATAATTTGAGACAAGTTTCATAAATTTCATGAGAGGAACACAAATTTCATATTCTATTCATCATATGACTCGATTTGAGTTGATTATGTCGATGGCAGAAATTGGTTAAATTAAACGAAATGCATGCTTGAGATGCTTCACGCGTTACGAAACGAATGCATGCATCCGCACATAAAGCATAACTCGTTCACTTCCAAGTACAATCCCCAGACTTTTTCAATGTGCCAGTAATGTTGTCACTGATGGTGAATTCATGTTGAAACAAAACCAAAACAGATATGTTTTATTTTTATTGCACAACAAGGATTTATATTTTACATGGAATCAGATTGTGAATGCAATTAGAGGGCTTTTGGTGTTTGTTCTTTGCCATAGCATTCATGTGAGTTTCATATAAAATTTTCGGTCCTGTTCGAACATTTTCATTGAACAAAATACAAATTATTGAAACTTATTCTGACATATTGTTAATGTTGTTAGTTTTCCAATTATGATTTTTGAGAACAGCATTGACTTGGTAAGATGAGAGATTTATTCATGGTCGCTTCTGTGCCACCAAGTGCAGGCAAATTTTGAAATAGTTCTATTTTTCATGCACGTAAATTTGACCTAGAATTTTAGGTGACAGCCAATTGCAAATGCTCTTTGAAAAATTTACTAATCAAATCAAAGGAAGTGTTATTTGTTACTAACTAACAACACCTGGAATTACAAATCATATGAGAAAAGTATTTACATCTACTAATGCCAAATAAACACAAAAATACAATAAATACTCTGGCACCTCCCTCATCACGGAAATGTTCTTTTAAAAAGCCTTGTCAAACATTATTTTAAATATTTTCTGTTAGAAATATTGGATTTGAAGAACGAAAATAATTTTTGTTTGTTTCTGAAGTATTCTTTCCAGATTTTGAGAAAAAATAGAAATAAATAGCCTTCCACCCCTCATCTCAAAATTGAGATATAAATGCCCGAGAACACAGATATTTTATTTAATGGCCTAAATAAACAAACTTTCATGCCACTAAATAGTATAAAATAGATGGTGATCAGTCAGTGTTCAGTCAGGTCAGAATCAAATTATAGGTTAGGATCATCAAACTTACTCAGGGTTAGCAGAAACAAAGATAATTTTAGTTTCAGCCTAAGTACATCATTAACCCTTCCATGGCTGGTGCTTCCTGAAATTTTGGGAAAATCTTGTGCCAATGCATTATCTTATATATGCGAGTCTCCCATAGGGAGCCTCGCATAATAGGGAGACTCGCATATATAAGAGAATACATTCGCCTAACAATCTATACCTGGACCTTGTAAGCCAGTGCATTCTCTTATATATACAAGGCTCCCTATGGGAGACTCGTATATATAAAACAATGCGCTGACAAAGGATCTTTAATGCTGCACCAACACATCTAACGCCATGAAAGGGTTAAACTATTTAGTCAATTCCATCTCATTCAATCATGTTTCCATTCACTATATCATCGGTATGTGCAGTGATTTCTAGAATTGTCTCTTTGTATGTATACATGTAGCTAGTCGGGTATACATCTATTTTACATTGCCCAATTGTTTTGTGGGTTAGCAATTCATATGCAGGCACAGTAATGCCCTAAATAATCGACTCTTTAACCACAGCAGAATTATGGGTAATTTTTCAGGATTCAGTCGGAAATGTGGCTTGTTGCCATTCATAGTGAGAGCTTTCCGATGAATGGCAACAAGCCATATTTCCAATTAAATCCTGAAAAATTACCCATAATTCTGCTGTGGTTAAGGAGTCAATTATTTAGGGCATTACTGTATGTCTAATCATAGGTTAAGATCTTCCAACTCAGTAATCATGGTAGGGTAGAAAGTAATAAGTGAACTCAGCACTTATTATCCAGTCACATTGTCAAGTATTTGTAACATTCCTTGTTTATATGCAATGTCTCAATCAAACTGATTAAACCTTTCATGGCAGGAGCTGCGCTGGTGCAGTATTAAAGAACCTGTGCCAGTGCATTCAGTTATATATGCTAGTCATCCTTAATTAGGGAGCCTCGCATATATAAGAAACACACTGGCTTACAAGGTCAAGGTAAATACTGTTACAACCAATGTGTTCTCTTATATATGGGAGGCTCCCTATGGGAGACTTGCATAATTATAAACCTAAGAGAATTCATTGCATGGCACAGGGTTTTTGCAAAATGTCAGGTAGCTCCAGTCATAAAAGTGTTATTGCAATTTTGAAATTAATTGTTGCAATTCCACAGAATCATGAAGCTAATTGGTAATTGCATGTGCCACGTCTTAGGGCTTTAATGATCATCTATATTTGATCATTGTTAGTTCATTACATGTTTATTATTTCACTATAATCATTCCCAATTAACTTTGAAATTTTTAATCAATGTCGCCCAATAATTTTATTACTTCGATGACTGTATCAAATTTCTATATCAACTTTACCTCCTGTGGTCAACCAACCTTGAAATAGTGTGTCTGACATTTGCAGAATGAGGTCCCCAGAGGGTGAGTTTAGTGATGTTTTTTCCACATTGCAGGCTGTCATCACTAAATTCACCCTCTGGGCACTTCATTCTGCTTTGGCCTCAACTGCTATGGGAAACCTAGGATAAGATTGAAGTTCCTCAGTTGAAGATGGTGATGTTCACCCATTAGTCACCTTGATTATGCATTTTATCTTCGGCAAATTAGGGATATAGAAACTGAACAGAAGGAAAAAAAGTTACTGAAAACAGTGTTAATTTGAGACTTTAGATATTTCCAGAAGATGAGGCCTAAGCTGATTGAGGTCCCCAGAGGGTGCAATTAGTGATGCTAGCCCACTGTGCGGGGTAGCATCACTCAATTCACCCTCTGGGGACCTAATTCTGCAAATGTCGGACACACTATTTCAAGGATTGCTTGCAAGCCTTGAAATAGTGTGTCTGTCATTTGCAGAATGAGGTTCCCTGAGGGTGAATTTAGTGATGCTACCCAGCATAGTGGGCTAGCATCACCAAATTCACCCTCTGGGGACCTCATTCTGCTTACACCTCAGCAGAATGAGGTTCACAGAGGATGAATTTGGGGATGCTAGCCTGCTATGCGGGGTAGCATCACTAAATTCACCCTCTGGGAACCTCATTCTGCAAATGACAGACACACTATTTCAAGGCTTGATGTTGTTGTATCCTGCTGAATAGTTATGATGCTGTTAGGGCAAAATGATGCAGTTAAGAAAAAGTTACATTATTTTTTCTAAAGTTGTAATTTTCATCAGTACACATCCAGGTGAAGCCATTGTGTGTATCAATCATTCAAACCGGTTGGATTAGCCAAACACCACGAATATGACAACTTTAGAAAAAATAATGGTAATGCCGTTGTCGTACCTAGGCGCGAAATTTGTACATGGTTCGTTGGGAAAGTGTAAAATTTGTGTGGAGGTGTGAGTAGTTACGTTACCTTCCATTGAGAATAATAAAAAAACATTTTGGTACCTTGACAAAAACAACATGCTCACAGTTTATTCGACCGAGTAAGTTTGATAATACAATTTATCCACCGCTCACTACGTCTATTGACAACATAAAGCCTGCCTGATAAACGTTACGTTTATTTCATCAATGTAGCTTTATTAGGTCAAAGTAGCTTTATTAGGTTAGTACTACTTTTATGACGTAATTTGATATGCAAATTGCGCAGGTAACTAGGGACGTCAACCGGCCTTAATGACCTCATTGTGATTTCAGAACATTTTTATCATGTATAATTCACTAAAATAATTTGTAAAATGAAATATGTCTTAGCTCTAAAACATCTATAAATCCTCAGAACAAGGTCTGCTTATAATAAATGTAAAAATTCCACCGAACTATTTCGCTCTAAGCTGCACTCAGGTTTTCCCACGTCATGAATGCTAATTGGTTTGCTTGACCTAATAAATGTAATGGTGTCATCGAAGTAACAAATGTAAAACTGAGAAAAATGACAGATTTACCTCACATAAGGCAAGTTTTGTGCGATGGATAGATAAAATATGTAGCTAATGTCGTCGCTTAAACTGTTTATGTCCGCTCGGCGGATTTGGCATCTATTGGAATCGGCAGAGCCTCGCCCAATAGATGCTCAAATCCCCCTCACGGACATAAACAATTTAAGCGACGACACTAGCTACATATTCTATGTTTTGGGACTTCCTCTTGGTGATATGATCTGGGGATTCAGAAATTTAGTGGGCCTTTAAGCGCTATATAAAAACTGTCCATTATTATTATTAGTCACTCAAAAATAAGTGCGAGAACTAGTCATTGAGTTACAAGGTCCAGCTCATCCTGAATTCAACTACAGTAATGCCCTAATTAATCGACTCCATAACCACAGCAGAATTATGGGTAATTTTTCAGGATTTAGTCGGAAATATGGCTTGTTGCCATTCATCGGAAAGCTCTCGGGGAGAGCTTTCCGATGAATGGTAACAAGCCATATTTCCGATTAAATCCTAAAAAGTTACCCATAATTCTGCTGTGGTTAAGGAATCGATTAATTAGAGCAATACTGTATTATATCAGACTTATGGAGTCACGGACTCAATATGAGTGTATTTTTTTTTATAATTAATTCATAATCAAATCATTAATATTTTTCAATTTCATTTGCTTTGTTACCAGATAAACTTGTTATGAATTTGTTTCTTTTATTTTACTGCCAGCATCATTCTCATATAAATGTTCTTACAGTTACTGTACAGGACTGCAGCCACCATCGTTATTAATGTACAGTAATGCCCTAAGTAATCGACCCCTTAACCACAGCAGAATTATGGGTAACTTTTCAGGTTTTAGTAGGAAATATGGCTTGTTGCCATTCATTGGAAAGCTCTCGTGGAGAGCTTTCCAATGAATGGCAACAAGCCATATTTCCTACTAAATCCTGAAAAGTTACCCATAATTCTGCTGTGGTTAAGGGGTCGATTACTTAGGGCATTACTGTATATAGGTCCTTCACATATCACTATTATCAAATAAAGTTGTATATATTTGAGTGAATTCAAAATGCATTTGCTTTTAGTCACTGGTATGATGCTAGGGTGAAACATTGAATTGGGAAATATTATATGGTTTTCGATGAATGGCACCAAGCCATATCTCCGACTAAATCCTGAAAAGTTACCCATAATTCTGCTGTGGTTAAGGAGTCGATTATTTAGGGCATTACTGTACCTACCCATAATTCTGCTGTGGTTAAGGAGTCGATTATTTAGGGCATTACTGTACCTGTTTACAGGTTCAAATTTCTGTTTCATTCATGATCGTTGTGAACTAACTGTTTATGGACATCTGTTCAGGATATAATGGCTGCTGGCAACTGATAATAAACCCAGAGCTTGATGATGCAGATGTGGAATGTTTTGTTGCATGTACCCCAGATATACAAAATTTTATTCAAAACCACTTGCTTTTCAAAATTTTCTTGATCTGAGAAATGTGAAATTGACATTTCATGGCCTAACAGACCTACATGTAGCTTGTTTGAACCTCCATATTATTCAACAGTTACAAGTTTACCCTAGTGTCATACACGTTTGAGCTTAATTGAAATTTATGCATTTATTTATTTTTTATATAAATATGCAAATTATGTATATATATTGCTATATGCTGCTATTAAATGCTATTGCTTGAATTTTTTTGCAATACCAGAATAATTGTTAATAAAATTGCCTTTCACTGATTGTTTGCTCATTGTAACATGTAACCCCATGTGGAGTTTGAATGTCTTGGTAGCTAGATAGATCAAAATTAAAGATCCACTGTCAGAGTTGACACCAAATAATTATATATTATTATATTTTATAATTATATATTTAATTTTATTCCACACCAATTGACGAGAGGCATGTGTATTCAACATACTCCCAGCCATTGGGTACATATTGTTGTATATCACAAGTGGAATACAAGCCTTAACTACTTCTTGTTGATTATGTTTCCGAAAATGATACGCTCCGGGTGATCCGCAGATAATGACCAGTTTGTTATCAGACTTGTTTCAGAAGATAAGTAATAATACCACTGTTGCTCATATGTAAATTGTAATAATTCCCACTAGCTGGTTTATAGTAGATATTGCTCGAGAATATTCAACTGTGGCTTTTATCCCATTAATTCGGAGAATTTACCACCTATATTTGGAAATTTCAGCTGACATATTTAGATATAACAAATTAACAATGCATGTTCGTTAATAACACGCACAATAAGATCGCGACTGCACCTCGGCATGTCACTTCTAGGTAAGGTTTTGATGCGTCCGAACCTGAACTAAAAGTGTCCGAACCTGAACCAAATTTGTCCGAACCTGAACGTAAATTGTGTCTGAACCTGAACAAAATCATCACGAATGTTGCGAATCCGAACCTGAACATTTTGAAATTTTCAAAGGTCGTTTTTCGGAGTTAGACAATAAAAATATCGCCGGTTTTGCATTCCGAAGATGTGTGGTGACCTAATCTACCCACAACAATAAATAAATTTGCGGATGCATGAGCTCAATACGAAAAAGCGAACATTTCGCCGCCTCGATAAAATTTCTAAAAATTATGACGACTTGACACGCCAAATACAACAATTCACATGCCTGTCATGCGCAAATGCGTGTTACGTATATGTTGGGCATACAAATTCCTACATAACTGTTTCAAGGTGTATCACCGAAAGATGTCGTTGATTGCTGCTTGGAGACAATATATACACTTACCGTTTATCTGATTAAGTGGGCGCCGCCATCTTGGAATGTCCGAACCTAAACGGGTATCCGACAGTGTAATTGGTTTGCTTGACCTAATAAATGTAATGGTGTCATCGAAGTAACAAATGTAAAACTGAGGAAAATGACAGATTTACCTCACATAAGGCAAGTTTTGTGCGATGGATAGATAAAATATGTAGCTAATGTCGTCGCTTAAACTGTTTATGTCCGCTCGGCGGATTTGGCATCTATTGGAATCGGCAGAGCCTCGCCCAATAGATGCTCAAATCCCCCTCACGGACATAAACAATTTAAGCGACGACACTAGCTACATATTCTATGTTTTGGGACTTCCTCTTGGTGATATGATCTGGGGATTCAGAAATTTAGTGGGCCTTTAAGCGCTATATAAAAACTGTCCATTATTATTATTAGTCACTCAAAAATAAGTGCGAGAACTAGTCATTGAGTTACAAGGTCCAGCTCATCCTGAATTCAACTACAGTAATGCCCTAATTAATCGACTCCATAACCACAGCAGAATTATGGGTAATTTTTCAGGATTTAGTCGGAAATATGGCTTGTTGCCATTCATCGGAAAGCTCTCGGGGAGAGCTTTCCGATGAATGGTAACAAGCCATATTTCCGATTAAATCCTAAAAAGTTACCCATAATTCTGCTGTGGTTAAGGAATCGATTAAAGGTACTCAACCCGATAAAACTCCTCTCAATTACTATTTCAATGGCTTCGGGGGTCAAAAATATTTGATTCGAGTCGAGGAAGTCACCCATCAAAGCTCAGATTTGTTAGATATCGATTTTAGAAATCTATTATTTTTCATTATCGGGAATACTATCTGGCCCAGAACTCAGTCAAAATTGCGTTAAAATTACCACTTGATTTTAGAGTTATTCATCCTTGTCTGTTTGAATAGATTTTGAGTACACATCCAGAGCAGATTACGGCAGTTATTAGTACTCATCTCGAGAACATAACAAATTTGAAAAATCAATATCTAATAACTCTGAGCTTTGTTTGATGGGTTCCTCGACTCGAATCAAATATTTTTTACCCCCAAAGCCAAAGAAATAGTAATATAGGACCCTCTGATCGGATTGTTGTTGTTGGAATCTGTTGAGATGGGGACCCTCTTTGCGGGTTGAGTACCTTTAATTAGAGCAATACTGTATTATATCAGACTTATGGAGTCACGGACTCAATATGAGTGTATTTTTTTTTATAATTAATTCATAATCAAATCATTAATATTTTTCAATTTCATTTGCTTTGTTACCAGATAAACTTGTTATGAATTTGTTTCTTTTATTTTACTGCCAGCATCATTCTCATATAAATGTTCTTACAGTTACTGTACAGGACTGCAGCCACCATCGTTATTAATGTACAGTAATGCCCTAAGTAATCGACCCCTTAACCACAGCAGAATTATGGGTAACTTTTCAGGTTTTAGTAGGAAATATGGCTTGTTGCCATTCATTGGAAAGCTCTCGTGGAGAGCTTTCCAATGAATGGCAACAAGCCATATTTCCTACTAAATCCTGAAAAGTTACCCATAATTCTGCTGTGGTTAAGGGGTCGATTACTTAGGGCATTACTGTATATAGGTCCTTCACATATCACTATTATCAAATAAAGTTGTATATATTTGAGTGAATTCAAAATGCATTTGCTTTTAGTCACTGGTATGATGCTAGGGTGAAACATTGAATTGGGAAATATTATATGGTTTTCGATGAATGGCACCAAGCCATATCTCCGACTAAATCCTGAAAAGTTACCCATAATTCTGCTGTGGTTAAGGAGTCGATTATTTAGGGCATTACTGTACCTACCCATAATTCTGCTGTGGTTAAGGAGTCGATTATTTAGGGCATTACTGTACCTGTTTACAGGTTCAAATTTCTGTTTCATTCATGATCGTTGTGAACTAACTGTTTATGGACATCTGTTCAGGATATAATGGCTGCTGGCAACTGATAATAAACCCAGAGCTTGATGATGCAGATGTGGAATGTTTTGTTGCATGTACCCCAGATATACAAAATTTTATTCAAAACCACTTGCTTTTCAAAATTTTCTTGATCTGAGAAATGTGAAATTGACATTTCATGGCCTAACAGACCTACATGTAGCTTGTTTGAACCTCCATATTATTCAACAGTTATAAGTTTACCCTAGTGTCATACGCGTTTGAGCTTAATTGAAATTTATGCATTTATTTATTTTTTATATAAATATGCAAATTATGTATATATATTGCTATATGCTGCTATTAAATGCTATTGCTTGAATTTTTTTGCAATACCAGAATAATTGTTAATAAAATTGCCTTTCACTGATTGTTTGCTCATTGTAACATGTAACCCCATGTGGAGTTTGAATGTCTTGGTAGCTAGATAGATCAAAATTAAAGATCCACTGTCAGAGTTGACACCAAATAATTATATATTATTATATTTTATAATTATATATTTAATTTTATTCCACACCAATTGACGAGAGGCATGTGTATTCAACATACTCCCAGCCATTGGGTACATATTGTTGTATATCACAAGTGGAATACAAGCCTTAACTACTTCTTGTTGATTATGTTTCCGAAAATGATACGCTCCGGGTGATCCGCAGATAATGACCAGTTTGTTATCAGACTTAAAGGAGTACTGTACACTAAATCTGGTTATTTATGGGACCATCTCCTTTTATACTCAACAGAATATATGCAACAAATGAATGAATTTGAGCCATGGATTAGTGCAAACTAAACTAATGTGTGCTGTACAAATAATGATTACCATGTTATTTTATATGTTACATTATAATTACCATGTTGTTTGCATTGTTCATACAGCACATGAGTGTAATTTTCACTAATCCATGACTCGAATTCATTCATTTGTTGCATGCATTCTGTTGAGTATAAAATGAGATGGCTGGATTTAGTCTACAGTACCCCTTTAAATCACACTGTGAAAATACAGTATAGTTAGAGTATCAATGGCGGCAGAAGTCATGAATTAAACTTATCCACCGGAAGGGTGTTGAATAAATATAGCTAGAACACAACTTGCAATATAATCTGTAATCTTTTATTGAACGCATTGTGGACGGCGCAGTCACATTTCACTCAAGCTACGCTGTTGTGAAATATATCATTGCACCATCTGCAACTGATTCGATTAAAGATTCTTGATTAAAATGGGTGTTGTGTTCTGTCTATTTTTATAAAAAATATTCTAATTATAATTTCTATTTAATAACCATGGATAGAGTCCTCAATATTAGTATTAGATGAAGATTGGCAGCCTCTGTGTGAACATCATGTTACAGTATTTCATCTGAAAAGCCTTCGCCAGGTAAATCATCTGACTCATTTATATCTGAAGAAGTCTTTTCAGCTGCATATTAGTGACAGAAAAGTTAACATACTGACAGCTGAAAAAGGGTATTATTTTTAATTCTTATCTCATTGAGGTTTGAGCCTATTTTGCCTTTTGCATTTAGCATACCAGAGCTTCCCTAGCTTCTGAAGCTGACTATATGATAACCAAATAGAACAAATATATGTTTATTTATTTTTTTATACTGAATTGTATCATCCTATCGTGTTGGATTTAGTTTGCGTGATATATTATTTACTCTCATTTGGGAATACTTTTCAAACTGCTGATGATAAGATGACATTAGATTTATAACATTGTTGGATTTGGAGTGAATTGCATATGAATTTATATCATGTTATACAGTTGTACATGTACTATTAAAGTATATTTCACCTCTACTTCAGATATTCTTATCAATCCCTTTAACCCTATCATGATGGGAGCTGTGCTGGTGCAGCATTACAGATTCTATACCAGTGCATTAACTAATATAAAATTGAGTCACCCATATGGAGCCTCACATATATAAGTTAATGCACTGATTTACAAGGTCAATGAGCATCATATTTCCCAGAATGCCACATTGAAACTATTAAAAAAAACTTCATGCACTGCTTTCTGTTTCTTTCCATAGTACACATGTCCAATTTTTACATGACCGCTAATTAAAATATTTGAACCAACAAATGAAACAATCCCATATTTAGAAAAATAAATATAAGAAACAAAACAAGTATTTTCAGCTGTATATCGATGTATAGTTCGGAAATCTTCCACGTAGGTATGTTTTGAGATACATCTTACCAAATTATGTATACATAACTTTTGAGTTTGAATGAACCATGTCTGTTTAACCCTTTACCCAACAGAAGGGCCCTGTGCCAATGCATTCTCTTATATATGCGAGTCGACCATAGGTCGCCTCGCATATATAAGAGAATGCATTGGCTTAACACATTAAAAATTATAAAATTGTTAAAGAATGTAAGAAAAAATGGTAAAAAGTGTTAAAAAAAGATTTTTTTTAGGCCAATGCATTCTCTTATATATGCGAGGCGACCTATGGTCGACTCGCATATATAAGAGAATGCATTGGCACAGGGCTAACTGTAACTATCACAATGTGGTCAAGGAGCCGGTTCCAATGATATCCATATGTGTATGGTTTTATTGAGACAGACCGAAGATATTTTAGGCTGTTGAAGCTTTATTTGGCCGGTTTGTTGGGTAAAGGGTTAAAGCTTCAGCAATATCAGTAATATGCTACATCTCTTCAGTGGGGAAAAGATCCTTGGTACATGTACATATTAATACAAGCCTAGATATAAATGTAGTGTGTCTGTCATTTGCAGAATGAGATCCCCACTGGGTGAATTTAGTGATGCTATTCCACACATTGGGCTAGCATCACCAAATTGACCCTCTGGTAACCTCAATCTGGTCTTACCCAATGCCATGGACATGATAATATAACGAACAACATTAGCTTCAATTGTAATGCAATAGGTGGAAGAAACTTGTAACATGTGGGTATCCTAGAGCCCGAAGCCGCCTTCGCACGCCGCTGCCGCCAGCCACATGGGCTTATATGTCAAGCACAACTGTACTGTGAATCGCATTGCCTAATATCGGCATACACTCATGGACACTGCTTGGTTGTTATATTATCAGAACACCCGGGCCTCTATGTGGAATAGACTATTCCAAAGCATGCTTTCATATATGGGAACATCCATTCAGTATTGAAACTTAAAATATAAATTGTTTAATTCGACACGACAGTCTCATGCAGACATTGCTGGCATTTGTCAATATATGCACTTAACCTGTAGAATAGAATATAAAATAGTTTGAAATATTATATATCATTACTATCGGATTCATCCTTCAATGATGCATGCATATATCACAAGATGCCAGTGATGATAGAAGTCTCAAGTCGACAGAAGTCCCAATGTAACTTATAATATACAGACTAGGTGGGAAACTACATTTTTTGTTAGTGTTTATGGTGAACCCTTGACCACATGTATTCTTTTGGCTTTGGGCTTTTCCATAATGGTGAAAATAAACGAAGGACTTGGGGTCTATAAGTGGGGATTATAGGACAATTTCGGAAAGAAAATATGCTGAATGATAACGGCTGAGCCGCCATATTTCATCAGTCGCGACTGAGCCGGCTTAGCTAGCTAACCAGCCACGAAATTGGTTTAGCCAGCCGCGGAAAAATTTGTCATGGCTTCGGGGTCTACTTCATCCCAAATGACATCATAATCTGACATCCGTAAGACAGAATGCAGCCTTGGGTATTAGCCTAGGCAATAGGTAATGCATAAGTAAAAGCAGAGAACTGCAATAACTAAGAAGGTTTTCTGTAAACTATAATAATATAGTATGATTATGAGTATTGTTAAAGGCATGGATGGCCTTCATTATTGGTCATAATTTAGTTACCAAATTATGAAAATTTCCAAAAGAATATACTAATAGCATAGTATAAATCAGGTCAGGCACATCCTGAATTCAACTATTATAGGTAAAGTTGGATATCGTCGTTTTGTGAATTTGATACAAGAGGCATTACCTAACATATTTCACACAAAAATATTCAAAAACAGCGCCATGCTAAATCGGTACCATGTTTCTTTATGTGACGAACTGGCAGGTCTCGATCCAATAAGAGGTGGACTGTCATCAGGCGCATACCCCCTTGTGGCATACCACCAATTGTGGACATACCTCTAACCTATGACTGATATTCTCAGACAGATGGACCCAAAAATCAGCATTTTCATACAAAGATGAATAGCTATAGAACGAAAAACCTAAACAAAACTATTGCACACCCAATTGAAAGGTCTCATAGTGGGGAACATCCATACCAAATTTCATTGAGATCCTGAGCATTACTGTTCAAGATATGGCCTGAACAGACATCGGATGGACCAAAAAGCCAACATTTCCAGATAAACAAAGATGAATAACTATAGAATGAAAAACCCGACCAAAACGATTGAACCCTCTATTTAATATCCTCACGGTAGTGAATATCCATACCAAATTTCATTGATATCCGAACACTACCGTTCAAGTTATGACATGAACAGATATTAGACAGATGTACGGACAGATGCACGGACGGGTGCAAAACAATTTACCCCCCCCCCCCCTTTCTTTAAAAATGGGGTATAACTATAATAGTAAAATATAACTATATATAGAATATGTAGCTAGTGTCGTCGCTTAAACTGTTGATGTCCGTGAGGGGGGTTTGAGCATCTATTGGGCGAGGCTGTGCCGAGTCCAATAGATGCCAAATCCCCCGAGCGGACATAAACAGTTTAAGCGACGACACTCGCTACATATTTTATTTATCCATCGCACAAAACTTGCCTTTTGTGAGGTAAATCTGTCATTTTCCTCAGTTTTACATTCGTTACTTCGATGACGCCATTACATTTATTAGGTGAAGCAAACCAATTAGCATTCATGACGTGGGAAAACCGAAGTGCAGCTTAGAGCGAAATAGTTCGTTGGCATTTTTACATTTATTATAAGCAGACCTTGTTCTGAGGATTTATAGATGTTTTAGAGCTAAAACATATATCATTTTACGAATTATTTTAGTGAATTATACACGATAAAAACGTTCTGAAATCACAATGACGTCATTAAGGCCGGTTGATGTCCTTAGTTACCTGCGCAATTTGCATATCAAATTACGTCATAAAGTAGTACTAACCTAATAAAGCTACGTTGACCTAATAAAGCTACATTGATGTAATAAATGTAACGTTTATTAGGCAGGCTTTATGTAGTCAATGAACGTAGTGAGCGGTGGATAATATAGTTTAATTCAGGATGTCCCTGACCTGATAATGATAGCATGAATGTGATATTAGCACATTGCTTATCTCTTTTTGAAACAACATTCTGGAGGTATGAGATTGTTATTTGAACATTATAAAGTTATTCTGTTTCCTGCCAGGGTAATTGGTGTCATGTCCCAGGCCTGGAATTTATATTCAACTAAGCTGCCCCGTGAAGTGGCGAGGTTGAATATTATTTCCAGGCTAGGCCATACCACCATGCACCCTGGTAGGAAACAAAATAATGTGTTTTGACATATTTCCGACCATGGAGTGTCATTGACTCACTTGGTCTTGAAATGTTTATCAGACCGTGGTATTTCATAATTGTATTGTTACAAAAAAAAACGAGAAAAAAAAAACCTTGAATAGTCATAAACTCTTAGTGTCATACCAAAAATGAAGGTAACTTGTATGGGAAACTTGTCACAATTTGCATTTGGCAGCATCCGAAACCTGATGGAATCTCACGTCAGGACAGCAGACCGCAGTATACAATACATGTTGAATATAGTCTGGACTGGATCGGTCCAGCATGCACTGGACCATTCCAGAAGGGGTGGTCCGGTACAGCTGTGGACTGGTACCAGACCGGGTTTTTTTTGGCGGTCCGGTCCACATCACAATCAGATAGCATAGATTCCTTCAGGTGGTGTACTAGCTTAACAATTAAGTAGTGTTCAGTATAGGTCCATCTAAACTTTCCACATCCGGAGATATGCGTGGAACCCCCTTAAGGGCATTCTAAGCGTGCTGGCCAAAATGGAACTCCCATTCAGGGGAATAAGCTTAACCAAACCTGTAAGCTGGCTAAGTAATCAAAATATTCTTCATTAGTGAATATATTGTGGAATATTCTCAAAAATATTCCAAATAGGTGATTATTGCGGAATATATACTTTAAAAACAAATATGGTTTGTTCCATTAACTTCCAGTTATCACCCCCGCCATGACTACAAATTACAGTCAACAGTGTTGAGTGGTCGACGCCCTCACATATAAACAACCACAAATGACACGACCTGAATTTTACCCCCCACCATAATTATGCTGTGGATAAGGAGTCGATTATTTAGGGCATTACTGTAGGGGTGTCTTTAAAAAGCCAACGGAAATTCTAACAGGGGTATGTCTCTAGATCTGTGATTCAGTTTTCATTTTCTAGGAGATTCGGCTTTCCCAAAATGACAAAATAAATCGTAGTAAACAATAAACATTTGTGAGAATCGTATTATTTAGTAGTAGTTATAAAAAAAACAAAATGCAAAAGAATGATCAGTAATAAATATCTATGACATGACTGATAAAAACTCGAAGACGATGTCTACCAGATTGCGATGATTATAATGAATTATGAATATGTCGCCTGTATTCTGTATTATAAAATGTGTTGTGTTTCGCTACCATGGAAAAATTGTCAGATTAACCTCGGTATCTCACATTTTAAATATAACCAACCATGAAGCAGTGTTTGTAATTGTTAAAGACACGGGCGGCGTTCGTTGCAGAAATATTTATATTTGTTCAAATCGCCATCAACAGAAGGAATATTAAAAAATATATAGTTTTGTTCATATGCCAAACATAATCAGCGCGTAAATAGTATATTGTCGTCAAGACGTACAATAGTGTACGTAACAAGAGCCTGCTCGTGTTACAGAAGTTGTGCTTCTGTTTACACAACACAGCGCAATTCTATTGGTTAATCACACACAAATGATATAAACGCTCTTTATTATTTCCATATCAGGAAAACAGTAGCAAATAACGCTCTTTATGTTTACCATATCCGGATCTAAACAAAAGCCAGGTAACGTAACGTTTTTTGCTTTTGTTTACATAACAAAGGAAAAATAATTGACAATAACATACTGTTTATGCCATATTTCTGATTGGTATAAGAACAAGGTCTGTCTATATTTTACTATTCCTTCTGTTTGTGGCAGTTTTTGACGGAGGTGAATATTTTAACAGCATACCTACCGCCAACGCCGCCCGTATCTTTAACGGCTTTTTATAGAGATTGAATTCCATCTTGAAATGATCTCTTACGCCACTGACCAATGAAATTGACCCTACCGCAATTAGCTGTGTGAGCCAATGAGATAATTGCATTATACAGCCTGGAGCAATGGTCGCTTCTGCGAACAGGCGGTTAGACAAAAAGACTCATTTTACCGGCTTATACTCTGTCGCTTTGATTTTGTTTTGTATAAAAGAGTATTGGTTTCATGTAAGTTGACAACATATAATAATATAACAGTAACAGAATCCGAAAGCTTCGCCCTATGGGCTTTTTGGATTAGTAAATTATGAAATGTCACGCTGAGCCAGAGAGGTGACAAATGGAAATATGATGAGGGGATTAGGAAGGGCTAGATAACCTTATTAGTTAAAAATATCAAATCAAACTATGTACACATTTGAGATAATGGACCACATAGTGTTATAATCTCCAAGGGATGATTTGTTGGGGAAAGAGGGACACTAAAATGGCCAAAGTATATGACAGCACCTGTTAAATTCACCTGTTGTCGATTAATACAGGCTGATTAGGGCGCCTCTTCCTGGTAGCTTTCGGATTTGTGATGGTTAGATTTGGTACATTATACAGCATTTATTGGTATAATTTGTGAATAAATGGTATTCATGGCATTTATACGTGGACTTACATACACAAACATTATGACAGACCAATGGAATATTAGGGAACTGATATGAAAAATAATTTCTCAATATACTAAAACATGTTTGTTCTATACGCGTAATGTGCCAATTATGAAGATTATTAATTGTTATTATAACATTTTTTTTTAAAATTTAAATGGCTTTATTAATTCCTTAGATAATTATATAAGTCACGTTTTTACATAGCCCATACACACCCACGTGGCAGGGATAAGGGTGTTCTTTTTGTCTGAAATAAAAGGATTATTATATATTGAACAGATGTTGTTCCATATTCTTGGTAATAGGGTGGTCTGCTCTACGTCATTGTGGGAAAATTATTAAAAGTTACAACACACAGAGGCTCCATACACACGGCAAACAGTCCCTATATTATTCTAGGACATATATAAACACTATATATCAATATATGCCGTATGTATTGGAACCTATGTCTATGGCATTGCCCCCACTTTCTGTATAGGCGTGGTATTTTCAAATTCTAAATTAGTGACTAAGGAGTTAATAAAGAAAAAAACAAATACCAGATGCTTTGCTGTATCGGGAAGGATGGTGGGCTGCTATGTACGTATATATAGACAGTTTAGTCAAAGATGTTGAAGGCGGTCGATGACAAAACCATCTCCATATATGATCAATACGTTCACGTTCATAAGTCCAGTATAGGATCCAATATTGCCCATATATTAGAATATGTATCATTATCCAGACAAAAACAATCAGTTATCCAGAAAAAAACAATCAATTATGACATGGAACACTTTTTGATACCAGTATGGTGCATCTTCGAAAAAGTACAAAAAACTGACTACAACGGATGAAAACATACAAGTCCTCGAATTTTTATCGAAGTAGGGAAATTGTATGGTACACCATCGATAAATTGATAGATCGTGCGTCTATTGTGAAGTGATATATTATAACAACATTGAATATTTATTATGTGTTACATATCCAGCTTGACAAGAACAGTGAATATCCGAAATTATCGAACAATTTATCTCAAAATCGACGCCATGTGCAGGTTCATTTTTCATCATGCTTCGGTGGTAATTTGCCCCAATAAAGAGCTTGTCGTCGCAAATAAACATTGAAACTGAATTTATGTAGCCTTCACTAAAGTACTTGTATCCTTGCTGTTGTGATTTCAATGAAGTGCCAGTCGAATTGAAGAACAATCCAGCGAAATCTGGTGGTAAGTCCACCAAATTTGAAACATGTCGTTCCTTGTTGTCAGACATATCGGCGTGTGATGTCTAACCTGCTATAATTCAGTCTGGCAATTTATGGCAGGCGTGGTTATCGCCGCTGGGCAGTAGCGTGAATTGTGCATGCTCCGAGACATAACCAATGTAATGGAGGGGATCCCATCATTGCAGAAACAAAAAAGAATTACAGATCAAGAGATATAAATTTGTTAGGATTTCTGTTGGCTTTTCAGAGACTGAAATAATATTTGATGGAAAAATTGATGGAAAAAATAGCAGAAGCCTAAGTATTTATAAAATTGTTTATTAGTTGGATGGACAATATAAAATGACACAATAACAAGATGATGAAATCTGGTATGCTGCTGCACAATTAACCATTCCTATACTAAATGGATTCTCCCACTCAGTTATAAAATTATACCATGGAAGGGTCTATTATTCATCTGGAGGGATGTTCAGGTCATGCCAAACAACTACCACACACAAAATAGCTAAATGCACAGACAAAACCATGCTTGTTTTTATGGATATATTTTGTGAATACACACGTGTATACAGTAATGGCCTAAATAATCAACTCCTTAACCACAGCAGAATTATGGGTAACTTTTCAGGATTTAGTTGGAAATATGGCTTGTTGACATTCAACGGAAAGCTCTCAGTGAGAGCTTTCCGATGAATGGCAACAAGCCATATTTCTGACTAAATCCTGAAAAGTTACCCATAATTCTGCCATGGTTAAGGAGTCGATTATTTAGGGCATTACTGTACAGATATTATGAACAAGCTACTATCATCTGGCTGCTAATTCTCACACTGGCTAATTTATAAACAGCTTCATACCAGATCTTATATGGAATGAATAATGAAATCTTGTGAATATAAAGGCACAGGAATATAAAGGAATGGATACGACAACAATTCATACGTATACCGGTATGTAATTACATCAACATCAGAGTAAAATATAGCCTGATCACACCTACCATTCGATTTGTCTCCACTCTGGCTAAAACATTTGTGTTTTTTTCTCCAGGGTACTAATTACGTAGGATACAATGGGGGAAGTAATAAATAATGCAATTACCATGTACTGACCGCAAATCTGATCCCTAACAGAACTTAAGAAATACCATTTAAGATAAATAGCCATCAGAAAGATATCATTAAGTGTATGCAGTTATAACCAACAAGTTTGTAGACAAACATCACAAGCGACATCACAAGCCCCTGAAAAAAATTCTAAAATACCTGAGGAAAATTCTAAAATACCAATATAGACTATATATACCAGTGACTGGTATAGTCTATATATATTGGTATTTTAGTATTTTGCCCAGGGGCCTGTGTGCGACATAACGTTATGTGAATATGTCTTCAAACTTATCGGTTGAAAGTTATAACTCATAAAAAGACAACAGTAGTTTCTTATAATTATTAACCCCAGCGCTGGACAAGACAGTCTAGTTTCCCTGCCAATAGTTTTCCATCAAATCAGACATGGTATCTTTTAGTAACAATTATGTCTTGGGAACACCTGTCATTCACACATCCAGTTGCAAAGAAACTTGATTTTATTATTTTCATTGTTCAGTCAATTGAAATCAACAAAGCTGGCATCTTTCCAAACACGTGTGGAGCTGTTGTCTGAAAACTAGTTTGTGCACCTGTACTTGTTGGCAGAGTGACCGACAGGCAATAAGTTCATCAATTTATAACCTTACCGGTAATGGCTAATTGTTTTAGTACAGTATTCTGTGAATTGACATCTTTATATAGCTAAATTAATTATAATTTGCTACACTTTTGTGAATATTCCTGTTCAGATACCATGTCCAAAACTTAAATTTGATGTGTACTATATAGATGCTGATTATTTTCCGGCGTAAATTCAAATCTGGATGCTTTGGTGCATTTCTAATCCATCGCCTATCTGGGGCTTATGGCAACTTTTAAATCTGAATTAATATGGGGTTGTGTAAATTGTTAAAATGATAAATTTCTAAGCCATTGAACTCTGCATATGGGTAAAGTATATATTACCTTCTTATTTTCATCCAAAGACAAAAATATGTAATTAATATCGGGATTAACCCCTTATATTCTAAATGGATTCTCCCACTCAGTTATACAATAGAATGGAGGGATTTTCAGGAAAAATAAGCAGATTCCATATAATAAAAAATACAGAAGAAGTCCTATTTATTGGAGGGAAATGTTCAGATAATAAACAACCAATGTCTGAGATATATAGTAATGCCATAAATAATCGACTCCTTAAATAATCAACTCCTTAACCACAGCAGAATAATGGGTAATTTTTCAGGATTTAGTCGAAAATATGGCTTGTTGCCATTCATTGGAAAGCTCAGAGTAAGAGCTTTCCGTTGAATGGCAACAAGCCATATTTCCGACTAAATCCTGAAAAATTACCCATAATTCTGCTGTGGGTAAGCTAGGAGTCGATTATTTAGGGCATTACTATACCCCCCGGACAGACGGAAAAAGTCAATCCAGTATACGCCCCCGATTTTTTATCCCAAAACTCCTATTTAACATTTTATATTTTCACACCTCAAGGGTGTTGTACCGGTATAACAATAATGATAACACCCAAACTTATATAATCACACTGAACAGGTCAGACACATCCTTAATACATTTATTATAATTATATTTAACTATAATAGACTAGTTAAATATATAAATTGCCGTTTTGTGAATTTGATAAAAGAGGTATAATCCAACATAATATTTCCCAAAAATAATTAAAATCAGTGTCGCACTAATTCGGTACCACATTTGTTTTTGTGATGAAATCAGGTGTGAGATTAGTGTGCCTGTAATTTGCAGAATGAGGTCCCCAGAGGGTGAATTTAGTCACGCAATCCTGCATAGCAGGCTAACATTACTAAATTCACCCTCTGTGGACCTCTTTCTGCTTAGGCCTCATCTTCTCTGGAAAGTTTAGAAACTTCTTCACATAGATACTATTTCTTTTTTAGTTTAGTTTCTCTATATCCCCAAATGACAAAGAACACATTGCATAGTTCCCAATGGGTGTACATCACAATATTCACCATTTGGGAACTTCAGTCTGAGTCAATGTCTCCCTAAGCAGATGAGGCCATGCATAATGAGGTCCCCAGTGGGTGAATTTGGTGATGCTAGCCCACTGTGCAGGATAGCATCATTAAATTCACCATCTGGGGACCTCATTCTGCAAATGACAGGCACACTAAACTCAGGCTTGGATGAAATAACATGTCTCGATCCATTCGTATGATGATAAGAAGACAATTCTAAATAATGTTATGAACTAGCAATCAGCCATCATGTTAATGTGATTTAGATAGGAATACTTGTGTGGTTATTAAATACAATAAGCTATAGGTCCAATAAGTCATACCAAATTGGTACCATGTCTGTTTATGAGACGAAATAACATGTATCGATTCGTGCGAATCACGACGGCACATGATAAGGAAGTCAACTAACATTCAATTGATCCAAATATTCTTATGAAGAAGCAATTGAGCGCTCATGTTTAATGTCATTTAGAAAGGCATCCTTGTGTCTTTATTAACTAAAATAAGCTGGCGCAAAATATTGCAAACACAAATTTATCAGAAGAATGAAAAGTTGCAGCAATGTTGGTACGAGTGCAATTTGACTGTGCACTGGGACGCGTGATCCCAAAGTTTCCACAAAAATAGGAAAATATTGGATAATAACTGTCAAATTCAATTATAATAGTTAAATATAACTTATAATAGTTGAATCTAGGATGTGCCTGACCTGTTGAGTGTCAACTAAATATGCTGATATCACAAAAAAGACACAACTCGGTGTTAGGGTTTATGTGTACGCACAAAAATGATATGTATAAATGGAAATATTGTGGAATGTACAACTAAAACAATAATAAAATAGGTACAACCATGTGATATTTTATAACAATGCAAAAGACAATATAATAAATTCATAAAATGATATGTCTTGAATTCTTTTCAACAAACCAGAGTCAAATTCATAATAAGAACATACAAAAATAGAGCATAAAATATGTTTTGCATGATAAACAAAGAAGGAAACTTTGCCATTCATAGCTTCTATTCGGGGTTTACATCGTCGGTTATTTTTTTTAATGGCCGAAAAGACCCTAACAGTTTCAAGTTTATAGTCAGCTATCACCTCTCGAATTACTATCGTATCTCCGCGAAACCCTTAATTTGTTAACCCTTTCAGTGCCGGGGCCGATCTCATCGGCCCTAATTTACGGTCTGTAAAATCGGCCCTAAAAAAATTATTAAAATTGTAAAAAATTGTAAAAAATAATAACAAATGATGAAAAATTGTTAGGCCAATGCATTCTCTTATATATGCGAGGCGACCTATGGTCGACTCGCATATATAAGAGAATGCATTGGCACAGGGTATATGGGTTGATACAAAAATCAGACCTGGCACTCAAAGGGTTAATAGATAATAAGTAGTTGCTCGCCTGTGTATGAAGACCGATTTATCAGAAGTCACACATGATTACTTATCAAAACAATGATGGTTCACTGCTAGCATTGTGTCCTGTCTTAACTTAACTGTTTCATGATTCCAAATTAAGACCTTGTAGGCAAACATGCGGTCATTTATGCTGATATGGATTAGACCTATTTCAGTTTTTGCAGTTCCCATCCATTGTCTATCAGTTGTTTGTATATGTGTGTTTTACATTTGGTTTTCACAATGATCCCACAATTAATTTTTACAATTTGGCCAAAGTTTTTGAAAAGTGGTAAAAATAATTCAGAAATCAGCTGCAGAAACGGCAAACAAATTGGTCAAAAAACATTTCCAGCCATCGTGAACCTTGCTTCTTATCTTACAAGGACTGAACAAGAAATCCAAGGGATGTGAGAAACTGAAAATTAGATGACAGGTAGCTAATTGTCTATGGTCAGATTCTATGAGCTTTACTAACTTTCTTTCTGGAAAATCTTAACCATTTCTTTACTAAATGTATTCTCCTATTCAGTTATAATAGTATACAATGTAATGGTCTATTATCCATTTGTATGGATGTTCATGTGTGTGGGCAGACAACAGACAGGCAAATAGATAAGAAAAGATTCCTTTTCATTAGTGAGAAATGTTCAGATAATAAGTTTAGCAAATGGCCTGTGGTGGTGTAATGAACTTATTACCTGAACATTTCCTGAGGGAACTACAGTAATGCTCTAATTAATCGACCTCTTAACGACAGCAGAATTATGGGTAACTTTTCAGGATTTGGTCAGAAATATGGCTTGTTGCCATTCATCAGAAAGCTCTCGGCGAGACTATCCCAATGTACACTTTTATAACTGAATGGATGAATTGATTTAGTAAAGAAAGGGTTAAAGGGACCAATGGCACTTTTCAAAAATCAAGAGTTTAGAGCATTAAATCACAGAATATACATGCTATCATAGTGTTAGTTTCATGATCACAAGACTGAATATAATGTGTCTGACATTTACTTATTGTAATACAATCTTGCCTAAACCTACAAACAAGGCTCGTTCTGATTGATCAGTATCATGTATTCTCATGGAGACACGACTGTTGAACTAGAAACTGGGCTAATATATAGCATGTTGAAAGTATGTCACTACAATTTCCACCAAAACATACAGTCGAATTACAAAAGAAATGAATACATGTACACTGTGCATCAGCGTGTATAGTAGAATTTGACCACAGAAACTTATTTTAGGACTCCGCTTCGCATCTTCCTACGATCTATTTGTGGTCAAATTCTACTATACACGCCGATGCGCAGTGTAATTATTTCTTAAATTAGCTATCCAGAATGAAACTTTAGTGACACTATCCCACACATCGGGCCAGAATCACCAAATTCCCCCTCTGGTATCCTCATTCAGCTTAGACCTCAACTGCTATGGGATACTTAAGGCAGATTGCCACATTGGGTGCACTTCCTTTTGTTGAGGTGTTTATTTCAGAAAGCAATGAAATATATATGACAGATCAATAGTTTCACTAGGTGATAAAAGATGGTGCTTTATCATCCAGGCTCATCTCCAGTTCTTCACCCTCGATAGCCTCACGGTACTCTGTGAGCTCCTTTGATATTCTTATTCGTGTATAGTTAGCAGTCAAACTAATCATGAAGTGGATCTAAAAAGAGAATTGAAAGGAACTGTCACAGTTAATGCTACTTAACGACATATTATGTGCTTATTTCTCTAATTCAAACAGATATTTTATGACTCAGGAACTGCACCCATTTGAAGATTTCATCATTAAAGACATATTATGTACTTGTTCGGCTGTTTGAAACTGATAAGTTAGTCCTCATGCGCTATTCCAACTGAAGGAATGTATCATTCTACTGACATCGCCGAAATTCTAAAGCAAATTGACCGTACCACTCCACAGAAAACATCGTCCGAACAATGCTCAATTGTAAATATTTACTACTCGATTCAGGAAGCATCTATCAGCGATAAACTAATAAAAAATATTTCACCATCAAGAATCACGGCATTTAATTAATACATAAGAATGATGGTGTGTGTTGTAAATTTAGATATAATATTTGTAAAAATAACTACTTTGAGCAAGAATATTCTCCATTTCTATTTGATCACCCTACTGGAGTGTTTCACATCACTTTAACACTATCTATACTAAATTGATTCTCCCATTCAGTTATAAAAGTACTAGCTGTTTTAAATATTCACATTTATTTGAAACTTATTTTAATTGGTGAGTTTTATCATTTATTTAATTAAATTTTTTTAAAGCAAAATTTTGAAAAAATAATGCCGTTATAACCTCCTCCAGGGTACCCCAAGTCAACACACCAACTTTGTTTGAAATCGGTCTAGGGGTCTGGCAGAAAAATCTGAACAGACAGATCCTACTCTTTTATATATACATGTATACATGTAGATGCATTGGAATGGTCTATTGATCATTTGGAGGGGTGCTCAGGTAATAAAAGCAGATCACAGACAGACAAAAATATAATACAATTACAGAAGGATTCATATATTTATTGGTGGGAAATGTTCAGATAATAAGTTCAAAAAGGTTTGTTGATCTTATTACCTGAACATTTCCTAAGGGAACAACTGGTCAATGAGTATTTAGTATAGAAAGGGTGAAACTATTATTGCTGAAATATTCAACAACAATGATGGTACGCTGTCATAAAACACAACATCTGAACTACAAAAAAGTAACTAAAACAAATGTTAATTTGAGACTATAGATACCTCTCAGAAGATGAGGCCTAAGCAGAATGAGGTCCCCAGAGGGTGAATTTAGTGCTAACCCGCTGTGCAGGGTAGTGTCACTAAATTCCCCTTCTGGGGAACTCATTCTGCAAATGTCACACACACTATTTCAAGACTTGTATGGAACCCGGCCTGGGGCGTTCATGTCTGTGATTGGATCATCATGGATATTTAATGCGACCTGTTGACAGGTCACCATAATCTTTGCTTTTACCTCAAATTTCATGCCCTGGAATATGATTGCATATAGTGTTTCTCTAATACAAATAGCTTTTAATCATGAACATAAACCCTAGTTTATTACATACTTAGCATTTATGTACATACATAAAAATATTTGATTCGAGTCGAGGAACCCACCCATCAAAGCTTAGAGTGATCAGATATTGATTTTTTAAGTTTGTTATTTCTCGAGATGTGCAATTATTTGTGGCCTAGAAAAAAGTCGTCAAACAAACGGTCTTGGACAAAATTGAAGATGAAGATGGATAACTCTAATATCAAGTGGTAATACGGCCAAATTTCGTGAAACTCAAGTGATAATGAGGCCATATAGCTCATTTGCAACCTTTTTTAATTAAGTTATTTATTTTGGTGAAGAAAACGATGAATACGCATTCGATATGACAAATCTTGGAGCAAATTGTGATGTAGTTTCCAGGCCCAGCTTTTACATTTTTACATATTGTACATCATCTACTTGATCGATTGGCATTGACATTTTAGGAATCGGTTCAGTAATTAGTGAATTATTGCCATTAGAAGTATTCAATTTTGTGAACTCGCTTGTAACATTATCAATATAGCAATGTGTTCGTTAAAGTGGTGCGCTCGTTTTTACTTTAGATTTATTTATATTAACCCTTTGAGTGCCTAAACCTACATAATAAGTCTGTTAAAGAATATAAGAATAAATTATTAAAATTGTAAAAAATAAAAAAAATTGTTAGGCCAATGCATTCTCTTATATATGCGAGGCGACCTATGGTCGACTCGCATATATAAGAGAATGCATTGGCACAGGGTATATGGGTTGATACAAAAATCAACCTGGCACTCAAAGGGTTAAAGACATATTATGGACTTGTTCAGGTACATGAAACTGATCAGTCAGTATTCAGGAGCTATGCCAACTGGAGGAATGTAGCATTCTCCTAACATCGCCGAAAATTTCAAGCAAATCGACAGCACCACTCCATAGAAAACATCATCCGAACTACGCTCAAATGTAAATGTTTACTTCTCGATTTGGGACGCACCTATTGGTGATAAACTAACGAAAATGATCCACCACCAAGAGTCACTGAATTTAATTATTATACAAGCATGACGTTGTGTGTTGTCAATTTGGATATGATAATTTGTAAAAATAACTACTTTGAGCAAGAAACAATATTTTCCAAAAAAGTAAAATATATATCTCCTAGAAGTATCTTGCCCACTGAACTATATGGTATATCCCCAAAATATTAACAAGGAAGGGTTAACAAACCCGTACGAAAATTCTATGGTACATTTTATCCTGTTTCGTGAACTGTAACCTCTGATGACGTCATCTCCAAATGTCCCTAGAGTTCAGTGGGCAAGATACTTCTAGGAGATATATATTTTACTTTTTTGGAAAATATTGTATCTCCGTCAAAGTCATCTTGCCCACTGAACTATATGGTATAATATAGAATTTTCTGGCAGGAGGAGGCCACGAGGAAAAATAAACACCTCTATGCACCTCAATCAAAGAACTGGATTGACCTGATAACCTACAAGATATACAATATCACCATAAGCCAATGTATGTAATTACACCAGAAGACTAATACATGTTGGGCAGCTACCAGAGGTCCCAAACTAAACAAATAGTGGTGAATTGGATTGAATATCCTGCAAATAAGTAGATACCGGTAGTTCCCGAAAGACATTGAGACTGAGATGACCTCCCTTTCGGAGCTTAGAGCTATCAACATATCAGCTGAGTACTTTGCTGGACAAAGGATGTGTAACCCTACCCCCCCCCCCCCCCCCCCCCCCCCCCCCCCCCCGGAAGGGAAGAAATATCTATTTCCTGATGAAATAGAAAATTGAGGGGGGATTTGCAATAATGTATTTCAGTCCCTCCCATGAGGAAAACACAGCGAGCATTTATTTGCTCCCGTAATGCAGAAGACGGGTGTAATATGGCACCCATACTATACTATAATTGTAAGTTGGGGTCTTGCTCAACAAAACAGTCATTGTAGAATAGACCTATGTCTAGTGACACTTTAATATGCCATACATATTGAACTGAGATGGTAAAGGATCTACATAAACCTTGAAATAGTTCAATATTGAACCAGCAATTACAGTCTCCATTAGTATTTTGCAAAGAGGGACGGGTGCGAATTTCAGCACCTGTGAATTGAAAATTACGAGTCAGTACGGGAGCGAGAACAATCACTCCCGTCTCCTGGGAAGGACTGGTATATATAGGCTACCCCATGTGTAGACAAATACAATAAGGAAAAAAACCAGCCTTATAAGGGACATGAAGAAACAACCTGAGGCAAATGCCGCAAAGGATAAAGGAGACCCCTATAAACGGGCCCAGACACCCAGTAATCCGAGATATGCCATTGTCGATAAGGATTGATATATCATGGACCGAGAATCTATACTAGAGACCAGGAAGAGACTCTCGCCGAAATAGTCGATTGCACCCCCCTGTAAGATATCCAGAAGAATTTGAATGGATAGAATACTGACATAATCTGACCTATAGGCCAGGGAACCATACATGCAATTGTAGGGAACCTAGATTCGCTTTGATGACCAGAGCACACGACAATGCTGTTCATAGAAAACACGAGAAGAAACATTTATGAGCCAAGATGACCCACTAATGTAGATCCCAATAGGGCCATGCAGTATAAGCGTGTACTAAAAAAGGAAACGTTGCATCGACCCTATAACCTGGACGTAAAGGAATAAGCTATTACCCCATTGGCAGGTGACCGATCAAGGAAGTCCCCGCCTGCCCGCGTGAGCCCAACATTGAGCGAATTACAGGCTTACGGAGTCCGGATGACCGCCGTGAATACCAAAGGATACACCAGCGCGTGGAAACTAGCTTGTGCATACAACCAATTACGGAACATCTGTAATAAACCAGTGAATACGTGAACAAGAGAATCCTAATGAATCAGCGATCATTATGGACCATAAGCCGTCAATCAACAATTGAAAGGTCTAAATGAAGCTCAAAAATTGAAAGGTCTAAATGAAGCTCCACAAGACAACCGTCGCTGTCAATGTGTCTCATGCATGTCATGGAGAAAATAATGGGAAGAGAAGAAAGCAGATAGACCATTTCGAAAGAAAGGCTACTTCTAATCAACTGTCCGCTAAAGTAGTCAACAAGTGGTTGCAAGCCTTGAGATTCAAGAGAACCCCGAAACTATGTTCGTAATGATGCTCGCGAACTTTTCAAAGTTCAGTGCTGTATGACCAACCTGATTCCGCATTTTATGCTCACAAAAGGAAATGCGTTTGGAGCCTGGCATTTATATGTTGCACGATTTGGAGAAGGCTTCCATTTCCCAACCTGGCGATATTCAATATGTTGAAATACCGGCTAGCTCCAAAGTTAAACCAACTGAGAAATCACAGGAAACATGCACTGTGATTGTGTATCCCTTCTGAAACGTGAAGATAGGAAATCAGTTGCTTTCTGAAGATGAGCCTATGTCTAGGATGGATTCAGATAGTGACCCATTGTATCAGTACCGCTCTTCGTGATATGACTGACCCATCATCCCAAGATTATTCCTGAAGACTATCGACACAGGCGACACTCTATTCCAGCCATGACCACGACCTCTCAGGCGCCGGAGGGCATATGGAAAGAAGCCACCACATATAAAGCAGGAAGTCTTTTGAATACCTAGTCCGTTCCCATGTCGCCAGGTTTGCAGTCCGATGGTCTAACCACTCGGCTACAGCGACACTTGTCTGCAACAGAGAACCCTGAACAACTAACTGAGCTCCCTCGTGAGCGCAGTTCTCTTCTTCTTCATTTCTCGTTTGTATGGGTGACCCCAAAGGAATGTCCAAAGCCTTTTCACCTCGGGGATAGAGCTACAGCTCGTTCCGATCCCGATCTCCATCCGTCCGAACTGGCGATGGGTTGTTAGGTGGGGCAGGATCCTAAGCATGCCTCCTACTCGAATGGCATTGTGGAAAAAAAAAGAAAAAAAATGAATTATTGTGCATTGGGATTCAAACCCGAAGGTACTGGCTGCTGTTAATCAAAAGGCGGCCAGTAACTGGAATTCCAGGACCACGGACATGCAGTTGGCCAACAAGGAGGAAGGATGCTTGGAAATTTTCGGCCCCAGCCCAAGCCCAGCAGGGACCGAAGGCATATAGGATTATAATAGGGACAGGGTGTTCTCACCCCCAGCGGTGCTGACCCCGAGATGGTGACTTGTAGCGATGTACGGCGTGGTTCGAATGTTAGGTGAGAAGCACATGGCCGTACCTGGGCACGCCAACCCGCCAACGGCCGACCCGAGGGAGCAGATGGACGTCCCGTACGATAGTCCACGGATACCCACAACTTTTCTTCTTTTTCCTTTTCTTGTTTGTGTGGTTCTTCTTGGAGGGGCAGCTTGGCTGCGGTGCCCTCACGTTCCGTGTTTGAGGTAACTATCACCCCGAGTTGCTAAGCCAAGGAGGGGAGCACTATTCTCTAGTGGCCAGTTCTCCGAGGCAGCGGTACCCTCGAAACGAGGAGTTCAGCAGCTCTAGGGGAGCTACAGGGAAAGATCTTCTGGATCTGGTTCTTCTTACATCGTATCTGTATATAGAACAGTGCAGGAACCATCTGGTTGTAAACGCACTGGTGCAGGTGCTACCATGGCCGAGTAACGTTATAACCCTGTGTGATTCCCGTAGCTTTCTTTAACGCGCACACTCCGAGGCGTGTACACGGGTCAGCTATCAATGTCAGTGCCCGATCGGGCATCGTACTGCACCCCGACAACCTACCTGGACAAGTGTTGTAATGGGTGGGAAGTCGGCATTTTGCATTCGGATCTTTATTCATAGATCTTGCATGAGACCTGTCATTCTGACAAGCTTGGAATCTGACCAAGTTCTGACAATTGCTAACCATAAAAAACGACACCTGTTATTTTTATGCTGATAAGCACTTTGGCTGTGACAACGGACTGCAGTAAGCTAATCGATTGTATTGCACGAAATCAATATTGTAACACCATTTTGTTAAGTTGAAACAACAATGAAAAAATAATTGACAAGTGTCAATTTACACTCTTAGTATAACTAAACCTTGTAGCGACGAAGCCGTCAGAAGCCGAAGTAAGTCACCTAATTTCGTGATACCTGTATCGCACAGGCCAGAGCATGTGGCGCCTCGCTTGGACCCCGGAATACATTTCACATGTATGCAATAGATTCTTGCAATAAAGATGAGCGTCTTTAATCATATCCAAATGTGCATATATCATTCTGTCGTTCGTCGACGAATATATTTATTATTATGCCATTTTGAATTTATTAAAATTTGGAAAACAAACAAACTATAAAACGGAACGAGTTTCCACACCAATCCGGGATATATTGCATATCCTGACCATCCGTTTCACAAGATTTTAATACTGCTTCCGTCAGTTGTACACCTGACTACAACTGCGTTCTCTTATAAATAAAATTGTAGCTACAGTATTACCAAGCCGTCAGACGGTCGAAAGTAAGTCACCGAATTTCGTGATACTGTTACAATGCAACCGCCCACGTGGCGAATTTGCTTCGACCATAGAAAATCTCTCATGCGTGCAATCTATTCTTGCTATAAAGATTCTGAGCGTCCTTAGTCATATCCAAATGTGCATCTATTATTCGTCTGTCTTTCCGTGACAAATAATATAAAGAAAATAAAAGATGCCTTCGACAAGTTTCGTTTCATGTGGACTTGTCTGTTTAAAAACATGGATTGGACGACAAAAATTACGTATAGCAACGCGTTAGTAAAGTTTGCACACAACAAATAATAATCAACGGAGATAATGTTTTTTGTATAACACAAAAAACATATATATATTATCAAGACTTATCTTCGTGTCCTCCGTTAACAAGGGAAAAAGTGAAAAGCGGTCTGGCTACAGAGCTTATATAGGGACATTTGGAGATGACGTCATCAGAGGTTACAGTTCACGAAAAAGGATAAAATGTACCATAGAATTTTCGTACGGGTTTGTTAACCCTTCCTTGTTAATATTTTGGGGATATACCATATAGTTCAGTGGGCAAGATGACTTTGACGGAGATATTCTCCATTTCTATTTGATCACCCTACCGAAGTGTTTCACATCACTTTAATATTTGTTACTTGTTTTAACCGTTATGCCCTGATATATAAAGGAACAACCTACCATTCCAATGATAATCAATGCTGCTCCACAAAAAGCTACTAGGAAGAGAGGACCAGCTTCTACCGTCTGCAATTAGAGGATGAGAAAAGAAATGTAAGTACTCTCCACCATAACACATTAACCCTTTCTTTACTAAACAGATTCTCCCAATCAGTTACAGTAATGCCCTAAATAATCGACTCCTTAACCACAGCATAATTATGGGTAATTTTTCAGGATTTAGTCGGAAATATGGCTTGTTGCCATACATAGGAAGCTCTCACTGAGGAGTCAATTATTTAGAGCATTACTGTACATGTAACTGTCAGCTACAACTGTGTTAAATGTGGCATTAAGCCCATGCTTTCTTTGTATGCTAAAACACTCCTAATCGGCGACAAATATTTTGCCATCGCGACCCTTGGAAAATGTGCTATACCTCAGGGTATCTAACCGATCAGCCTGCAAATTTGCGTGTCATACATGTATATCTATTAATAAATATTTAAAAGTACTAAATGTGCCAAAAGTGTGACCGAGTTACACACATGTGCATATACGGACATATGACAGGTTATATATATATATATGTTTGTTTACATTTGTGATGACACTTTTGGGTAATTCATGTTTTAACAAGGGGATCATCTTCAGGGATGGGTAGGGGATCATCTTCAGGGATGGGTAATGGTAATGCATTATAAGTAATCAAGTGACGAAAATAATTTAAAGATATAAAATCGATTTAACACCCCTAAATTACTATTTCTTTGGCTTCGGGGTAAAAACTATTTGAATTGAGTCGAGGAACCCAACCATCAAAGCTCAGAGTTATTAGATTTTGATTTTTGAAATCTGTTATTTTTCACCACCTGGAATAATTGGCAACCTGGCAAAAATTCCGCTGAATTCTTACTGAAATAGTCCAGACATGTAAGGACGCCATTACGAGAGGTCACGTAATGTCACCTCTTGATGTACGATTAGTGCATCAGTGGCCTTACATGTAGCAAAATAATTCAGAATGAAAGGTCTTACCCGATCACACATCCTCTTCAAGAGATTATGCTCACAGATTTCGTCTCTGCCTGGCAGTATAGTTCCAATTGGTAGTGATGCATTTCGGAATATTCCTGTGAAAAAATATACTTACATAAAAAAATTGTTATCCTTTTCATGATCGCAGCTGCGCTGACGCAAAATTAAAAACCCTGTGCCAATGCATTGTCTAATACATGTGAGTCGACCATAGGTCTCCTTGCATATATAACAGAATGCATTGTCCTTCAATTTGTTATAATTTTCTTTATCAATTTTTCTTAAAATCTTTAACAATTTTTATAATTGTTTATATTATCTCATAATTTAAGGCTTTATGAGTGTTGAGACAAATATCGCAGATGCATTTGTCAATAATGGGGACAGATGGAATATTTGAAAATATTTGATTTGGAGGTGCGATTTGGTGTTGACACTGAATCACACCGATTATATCAACATCGAATTGATTATTTGCAGGTGCCTACACATGAATGACATATATACAAACCAGCAAAATATCTGTTTTATCTTTAACTGTGAAGTTCTAAAACCCAGGATTAGTAAAACGATTTAAAGTCATATTATGGACTTGTTTGTGTACGTGAAATTGATGAGTTAGTACCAGGTGCTATGCCAAACTGGGGAATGTAGCATTCCGCTAACATCGCCGAAAATTTAAGGAAATCATCCATATCACTCCATAGAAAACATCGCCTGAACTACGCCAAATTCTAAATATTTACATCTCAAATCAGGACACAACTATCAGCGATAATCTAACACAAATGATTTTGCCATCGATAGTCATCGCATTTAATTAATATATGACAGTATGTATCGTCAATTTGGATCAATATTCATAACAAATAACTACTTTGAGCAAGATTATTCTCAATTTCTATCTGATCACCCTACAATAGTGTTTCACATTACTTTAACACTTTCTATACTAAATGGATTCTCCCACTCATATATATATACAATGGATTGGTCTATTATTCATTCAGAGGAGTATTCAACAACAACAAGCAGACGTCAGATAATACAAGTGCGGAGTCCTATTTATAGAAGACTTAGAGAATAAGTTCAACAAATGATTGTTGAACTTATTGTCTGAACATTTCCTAAGGGATAACTACTCGTCAATGAGTATTTAACATAGAAATGGTTAACAATAGCATACTAAGAATCAATCTGAATTCGTACAAAATGGAAATTACATCTTTGGGTGATTCTCAAAAAATGTCAACCAGAAGGGTAAAAATTTGAATTTGTCCTAAGACTCTGATTTGTTTGAAAAATTTAAATTTTATTCCAGTTTGCCATAATATTTCTTGTTATGCATGTGGGACACAGGGGACAAAAAGTCTTAAATACTTGAGAAAATCTAATTCTAAATTAGTATTATGAAAAAATAGTTGCTAATATACACCAGGCCATAGTTTTATCTCATTTTATATTGTTTGAGTAGTCAAAACTATAATCAAACATAATACTTCCAAAAACAGTGCATCAATTTCTTGATATGACACAATACACCTTATGAGTTTAACTGTAACGTACGTGACAAAAATGAACTGTTTAGTATTCTTATTACACGAAAACTATGTAAAGGAATATAACAGTTGCATTATTGTATGAAGTAAATGGATTGGAAAATGATGACGGTTAATCAAAAGTGTGCTTGTGGTAGGGAAAAACACTTAAATACTCTATAAGTCACGTATGTTACATTTTAATTTATTGCAACTAAACATCAATTGCTCCTTCTGTTCTATACTATGATGCTTCTACTAACAGAAGCACTTAAGCTACATGATTTGACATCTACATCTCCATTGTTTACCAGCAGATTGGCTAATATACATTAGTTCTAGTGGTTATAGGTGATTTGTGCAACCTCTTGAAATCAATTGTTCCAGACATGGTGAAACAAACATGTTTTATCATTTATTGAAATGCGGAGGCCAGTTACTTCTTACTGTTCAGTTACCCAGAGTTCCAGAAACTGCCTAATAGTTGGTTAGCATTTCTCCCAATTTAAATTTCATACAGTACAGCTGTACTACAGCATAACACATACACAATGTAGCAATATTTCAGCAGAAAGTGTAGCAATTTCATATAGATCATGCATGTCAAATTAACCATTCAATTCTATGACTTTGTTATTTCCAGTGCTATTTATTAGAACAGTGGCCTAAATAATAGGCAGTGAAAATCAAAGAGCGCTATTCTGACATTAGTTGTCCATTATTTATATGTTTAAAGGCTCACATTGTGGTGGAATCAATAACATTGTTGTATGTGGTTCAATTTTTTCACCAGCGCAGCTCATGTCGTGAAAGGGTTAAGGAATGAATAGATATAGGATATCTGCACAATTTTAGTGAATATGGGAATTATTTTATTGGTGTAATTTCTAAGATTACATACTGTTATAACTTAGCATATTATCTGTAAAGCGGCCCGTGGTAGATTTATTACTGATATTATTTTTAGATGAACATCAGTGTGAACATAGGAAAAGAAATATATACTTCACCCAAATATGCAAATACCATTGGCTTAGGATTTAGAAAATTTATGTTTTCAGCAAGATATTCACAAAAATCGGTTGACAATTTTCATCTTAAGATTTCTTATGATATCCAAACTATACTTACATGCAATGCATAGAAACACTTAATATGTACATATATAGCTATATTGCCATAAGGCAGTGGGGCCGAAGGAGTGTGTTTCTATCCGCACAACTTCCCTTACCCCAGACATGATTCATTTTATTATACTTACATTATTTCACATATGGTATAAAAGAAAATAGACATTCTTACTAAATTAAAAAGAGTGTCTATTTACTTTTATACCATTTGAAAGAATTTGGATCTGTCATTCTCTGGATAATCATTTTTTGTGTTACAATTTATCATAAATGTGGTAATAAAATAATTTTACAAATAAATGTCTGCATAATAAAGCTCTTTTCATGAAAACATTGTCCATGACTTGAAGATGTAACGTACGTGACAATTCAATGTAACGTACGTGACAACAGCAAAACAATTTGAGGCTCTGCAGATAAATTAATTCTTGAAAACAAAAGAAAGTGAGCCTGAGTCACTGGTAGTTGATTGGAAATGACATATAGTTGTCAGAAATCACAGAAACAATGAATGAGTGTGTTTTTGCATGTAACGTACGTGACAGACTTCAGTTTTGGCATAAAATTTTAAAACACCACCAATCCACTGATCTGCTATTTTATTATGATTATATATACTGTTGACTATCTGGACACTTAGACAATTGTTGTTATCAGTGTTCAGTTTTCAAACAGTAACTTCTTTTATTCTTCAAAATGGGTTCAGTGTAACATACGTGACGCTGAGAATCACCCCTTTGTAAGTTTGGCCGTAAATGACTAAATGTTCATAACACTGAACCAACCAACTGAAATATTCTGAGTCTCTGCCACTGGAAGTCTGTAACTCACCCATGCATGCACTCACACTAAAGGCAGTATAATGTCCAGTGTTCGCGCTGTCGGTAGCCAAATTAGCCAATGGCTAATCTTTTTAGAATTTGGCTAATAAAAATTTAATTTGGCTAAACTTTTTTTACCCCAAATGGAGACGGAAAGGATGGAGTCAGAAAGCTAATTAATAAAAGCGCTCAATAGATCGACATTCAAGACGAAGTTAGGTGACGAAATTATTTCGTTATTTTCGTACTTATGAAATATCATTCCGTAACGGTGGCATTGATTGAATTGTATCAGCTGTACAAAGGGAACATTACACAACTGTTTGACATCTGATCAGTATTTTTGTTTATATATATGCTTTGAAGAGAGTTGTTATCAGTGAGCGCAATTAGTAGGTGAATACCTAGTGGTATTTTCGGACAAAGACAGACATTGCCTTCTATACCACAGACTGAATGTCCTCTAACGGACATACGAAATGACGATAGTAGATGTGAGGAAGTTACTGAACAGACGAACGAACCTGACGAAGCACTACTGAATACGACGAGACCGAATGACATTAGTTTACTGACGCCTAAAAAGACTTCTGATGTTCAGACATTGGGCTCTCTGTTGAGAGCCTAACCAGCCTAATCGTCAAAACATATAAGCTGTATACTGGTTATGTCATTGATTAAGCCGTCTGTAAGATAAAATACCTAAATGCTTTGTTCGTTTTAGAAGAGCAGTTTTTAACTCAATGGTTTCGTAATGGGTGTCATAAAGTGCATCCCGTCTATTAAGCGGGCTTCACATCATAAAAGATTTGAATACAATAGATATTCATCAGTTAACACCTTACTACAATATAATAAGCCATAGTTAGCGGCCGTCATGCCATGGTGTCAATGGCATAGAGTTATTACAATTAGTTTAGCGGATTATAATTATATAGAATGTTAGTTTCATGTTTGCGAATGCGAATTTCTGTGTGATATGTGATGATATGTTCGTATAATATTGTTTTTAAAGTTGTTTTTTCTGTTGTTTTAATTATTTTTTCATTCTGAGTATAACAAATAAAGTTTAAAACAAATATTTTAGTCATTAATTGTGAACCGACCAGAAAACGATGATTTAATTTGGCCAAAAAATATTTGGCTAAAGTTTTTTTCATTTGGCTAATAAATTTTTCATTTGGCTAAAATTTTGGCTAAAGTTTTTTTCGGTCCAGCGCGAACACTGATAATGTCTGAATCAATGTGTGACCATATTATTATTTTATTTTAGATTCCAACTTTTTCAAGATCGAGGGGAACTCCAAAAGTCAAAATTATTTATAATTTACGCTATCTTAACTTTAGACTACAAAATGTTGGGTATTGTAAATGGAGGATGTATTGTGGCAACGGACCGGAATTATTTTAGTACGCACGACAACTCTATTGCGTTAAATCATGAAGTTTGCCATGTGTTTCGGATATAGACTGGAGTCTTATGCAGCAATACAAGCATATACATATGCTTAATTCTGCACTAAGTTTTCACATAAATGAATAAGTAAATGGTGTAACCAATATTTGAAATATAAACGATTCTCCCGACGAATTTCAAATCAAATCGAATCAGTTGGACGATTTCGAATTGAATCTCGACCTTTGTCGAAGTCTATTTGGACTCATGCATTTTATACCCCAGAAACTGTATAAAACATGTTTAGGAAGAGATAGAACATCTTTAACCTGCTCAAACATATAGTTTTAGAATTGAATGAGAGGAAGACGATACATTCAATAGTGAATAGTGAGTCATTATTGGTGGAAATAATAGGACACTCTTCGAGTAAACAAATATTAGTGGTATAGCAAACATGAATTTAGAATGAACTTACGAAACATGTATTTAAAATGAACTTACCAAATTGTGATAGCTTGAAACAGTAGATAAGTTCATTTGCATTTTTGGAGAAAATTTGTGTGTTACAAATGGAATGGACCATGAAGTAGATCACGATGGGAATGACAGACACTGACATTATTATCATCCATGCCAGATTCAGCACGTATGACAGCACCATGAACTGCAGAGAGAAAGAAAGAGAAAATAAATGTGATATGGTAATAGTATTTAACAAGAGCATCGCTACGCCCGTGGTAATTTCAGCAAAGGGCCATAACGAGTAATCCATATGCCAAATTTGAAAACAAACAGATATCTATAAATAAAGCTGTCACCCGGCAACCAAACTAATCATCAAATTATCAGTCTTATGATGGTAATGTGACACACTGACACTATTATAATCCATGCCAGATTCAGCACATATGACAGCACCATGAACTGCAGAGAGAAAGTAAGAGATAATAAATGTTTATATGGTTGCAGTATATCATGGAGAAAACATAGCGTTAACCCATTCTATACTAATGTATTCTCCAGTTTAGCTATAAAAGTATACATTGGAATGGTCTATTGTTCATTTTGAGGGATGTTCATGTGATAAAAGCAGAGAGTACAAAAAGATAATACAAGTGCAGAAGGATTCATATTCTTGGGTGGGAAATGTTCAGATAATAAGTTGAATAAACATCTATTTACATACATGTACATATTTAAACAATATTGTTCCAAATCACGGATCCACTGGCGATTGAAATCATGTTGTACCATTAGCTGTTACAAAATGATCAGATGGAACAAAATAAGAGCAGAAGACATACATGTATACAGCTCATCATAAACTTTGACGCAAAGCCTAATTTGCCGTTTCCAAAAGCGCTCAATAAGTTGTTGAAACTTAAGAATTTTAAGAAGTCAGAGATAAACAAATACAAGTCGCATAGTCAGAGCCCTCCCGAAATTTCCAGTTTCAATGACAAACCGGTAGGTATAAAATAGGCTGTGTGGTATCGAAGTTTTTAACTTTTTAGTATTCAAATTTAGAATGTTCAAATGCCGCAATTGTCAGTGGTTACTTTGCTTAAGCTATATATCAATACCGCTAGAGGACATTAGTCCCAGGGTCTATCATCAACCTACCATCCAATGATCCAACTAATGTATCTACACGATAGCAATTAATAGATGCTCATGCTGGTGAACAGCACCATAATTTGATTCCGAAAACGTACAAATTTTTTTCTGTGAAATTAATCTGCTGAATCTGCTCTACCGGTGTCTACTACCAGATGTGAATAGACATTTTGTATATTCTTGAAGCCATTTTATTGCATGACTATTCTAGTATTACACTGTTTTTCCAATAAACTAAATAAAAATAATTTATCAATGATCAATTACGCCACACCGAAATAGACAGTGTAGTAATCGGCACCAACAACTTTGCAGTTCAGGTCACTGAGTTCACCACCCGTGCACTGATGGCAGCAGCCATGCCAGCATCACCAAACGCACAATACTAAATAACAAGTTAATTAAGCGCTACGTGGATTAACTGCTACATTTTTCGTGATAATTTGGCCATGCAACGGCACTGCTGTCATTATAGCATATATGTAGTGTGTTTTCCCAATTAATCGACTAGCAGATTTCGGAATTGACTAATTTAATAATCGCATCGATGTTGATTAGTCGGATAATCATTTCAACACTAATTAGAATATGTGGATACAGTGCAGAACATACAATGTCATTTTAAAATGCCTCTTTAGAAAAATTTTGGGCTCAGTCCTTCCCAGGAGACGGGAGTGATTGCTCTTGCACCCGTACACACTCGTAATTTTCAAATCACGGGTGCTAAAATTCGCAACTGTCCCTCATCTCAAAATACTAACATTTGTAAATGTTGGTTCAAAAGTGAAATATTTTAAGGTTTATTGAGATCCGTTACCATCTCAGTACAACTATGGCATATTAAAGTGTAACTAGACATAGGTCTATTCCACAATGACTTTTTGTTTGAGAAAAACCCAACTGACAATTATAGTAAGGGTGCAATATTACACCCGTCTTCTGAATTACGGGAGCAAATAAATGCTCTTGCAGTGTTTTCCTCGTGGGAAGGACTGTGGGCTGTTATAAAAATCTCACTATATTCTCCAGAATCTCACAGTTTTTTAAAGGGAATCTCATGATTTCTGACATTCTAAATTAACAAGTCTGATAATAACTATGACTCACAATAGCTGCTGATACCCTTCCACCCATAATGCACTTTGCTCCTGAGTAGACATTACGTCTTGTGGCACCAGTCGCTAAGAAACCAAAAATAAGTAGGATGATGGCAAATAGGGCCATCCCACAACCAATAACAACAAATACTATCTGCAGCGACTCTAACCTGCAAAACAGTGAAATGGAGGAACAAGTTGAATGACCTAATTAGTAATATAATGTTTGAAGAAAACATAAATGCTTAGGTCAATATAAATAAATTGCTAGATTTATGCCCAACTTTTTCAGAAAAATTGAGGGGGAGGACGAATTTAACTTTTTGATATTTTGAATATTCTTCTTAACCCTTTACCCAACAGAAGGGCCCTGTGCCAATGCATTCTCTTATATATGCGAGTCGACCATAGGTCGCCTCGCATATATAAGAGAATGCATTGGCTTAACACATTAAAAATTATAAAATTGTTAAAGAATGTAAGAAAAAATGGTAAAAAGTGTTAAAAAAAGATTTTGTTTAGGCCATGCATTCTCTTATATATGCGAGGCGACCTATGGTCGACTCGCATATATAAGAGAATGCATTGGCACAGGGCATAACTGTAACTATCACAATGTGGTCAAGGAGCCGGTGTAACACGATATCTCCCCCCCTGGGTATCTTCCCCCGCGGGGGAAGATACCCCGGGGTAACTTCCCCCCCAGGGGGGAACATACCCCGGGGTATCTTCCCCCCACCCTGGGTATCTTCCCCCCCCCCCCCCCCCCCCCCCACTCGTACATTTTTTTTCCCTCACTTATTTTATATTATTATGGTAAGAAATGCTGAGAAAACTATTAAATTTTTTATTTTTTTTGGTTATTTTTAAGTTTAACTTAACCCAGTATTAAATAGCATAAATATGTCAAAATATTACATTATGATTCTATCGTTTAATTTGCTTTATATAGTCATGAAATGGCGAGAAATTAACTTTATATGAGCAAAATTTGATAGAGTAAGAATTTGGGGTGGGGGGGGGGGGGGGGGGAAGATACCCAGGCCTGAGTATCTTCCCCCCCACCCAGCACCTACATATGACACAAATTAAACGTATGATTTTATTGCTTAATTTGCTTTATATAGTCATGAAATGGCGAGAAATTAACTTTATATGAGCAAAATTTGATTGAGTAAGAATTTGGGGTGGGGGGGGGGGGGGGAGATACCCAGGCCTGAGTATCTTCCCCCCCACCCAGCACCTACATATGACAAAAATTAAACGTATGATTTTATTGCTTAATTTGCTTTATATAGTCATGAAATGGCGAGAAATTAACTTTATATGAGCAAAATTTGATTAGAGTAAGAATTTGGGGTGGGGGGGAAGATACCCAGGCCTGGGTATCTCCCCCCCACCCCAAATTCTTGCTCTAATCAAATTTTGCTCATATAAAGTTAATTTCTCGCCATTTCATGACAATATAAAGCAAAATAAACGATAAAATCGTAAGGTAATATTTAGACATATTTATGCTATTGGGTTGTGTGAGGGGTTAAGTTAAACTTCAAAATAAAAATAAAATATATTTTTTTTTATAATAGTTTTCTCGGCATTTCTTACCATAATAATATATAATAAGTGAGGGGAAAAAAATATATGAGTGGGGGGGAAGATACCCAGGGCGGGGGGGAAGATACCCCGGGGTATCTTCCCCCCCGGGGGGGAAGATACCCAGGGGGGGAGATAAACTGTTACACCGGTTCCAATGATATCCATATTTGTATGGTTCTATTGAGACAGACCGAAGATATTTTAGGCTGTTGAAGCTTTATTTGGCCGGTTTTGGCCGGTTTGTTGGGTAAAGGGTTAACATGCATGTAAATGGTCATGGTCACATCTAGATAATGAAGGAGTAACCTATCTTATATAATACAAGGTGATTTAGATTGTCCAATTTGATAAAAATAAACTGATTAATGGATCATTGAAACATTGTTAGATGGATAAGGTATGCAATTGATCAATTGATGAAAAAAAAAGTTTACATCCAAATTAGCCAAATAAAAAATAAATTGAGGAGGGAACTAAAAATAGCGGTAGGGTCGGGAGGGGATACAAATCTAGCAATTTTCGTTATATTGGACAACTTAATGTTCTAGACATCAAATAATCATCTTTATTTTTTTGCCAGTCAAAGACTATGTTTAAGCTTCCGGTAGGTTGAGGTGGACAAAATTTCCTTTGTGCACAAAAACTTAGGATAGCATGTATTCTGTATGCTAGTGTACTGTGTAGCCATATATTTTTGGCAATTTTCGCCTGTATTGCCACTGCCAATAAAATGCAGTAGTGCTAGTACTTTGGAACAATGGTACAACTGCAGTTTAAATGTATTGATAACAACAAAAAGACAATACAAAGTGGAGGAGACAAGATAATTGAAGTGTTTTTCAGTACTGTACAGTGTGTATTAGTTCAGTCCTGAAATAAGTTTGTTGCACTCTGTGGAAGTTGTCATGTTGACCTACCATAAGCACTGTACTGTCCAAAGTAAATGACTCATCCAGCCGGAGTGGCACCCAAGTTAGACTGCACTTCGGTTAGACTTTAAACGCAGTTATAAACCAGAGGATTGTGTAGTTACTAGTAGAAAGCATGAAATGTTAACTTCCAGTACAATTGCCGCTCCAACAAATCTGTCATAGCTATGAACAGTGTATCGGCAGTCAAAGAATATAACCAGGGCTTCTTTCTGCATTTAATCGCGATGCCACAGCCATCACAAAACTGTTAACTGGTGCAGTTATGGTTTGACCAAAGTTATGAATGCATAATAACCCCAGTTACTGGGTCAATTTCTTAGGGCAGAACAGTATACATGTATAACTGGGCTGTAACAATGCAAACAATCAGGCTACTCACTGGTCAGAAGTTTACTTTTATCAAATTCTCTCAGAAGTTGGAAAATGTTTTAGGACAAAAGATATATCTTTGGCCCAAAATATTGAATCTTATTCACCAATGAAAGTGTCAATGACACTGTAGCTCAACTTAGGTAGGGGAATAATTTAATGGTTTACAGTAAATGGAGAAATAGGAAAGATGCTGATTGAAATGTGCCAAAGGATTTAGTCATGCAAAGAGTAAAATCCAAGATGGCTGCTGGTGGCCATGTTTTTTGACCGATTGACCCCAAAAGAACTCGTTCCCATCTACATGTCATTATTAACATCCATGACAAATTTCATGATTATCAGACAAATAGTACGACATGTAGCCCACAAGCGCCAATGGATTTAATTTTGAAATCCAAGATGGGCCACCAGTGGCCATGTTTTTTGGTCGAATGACCCCAAAATGACTCGTTCCCATCTGCATGTCAATGTCAACAGCCATGACAAATTTCATAAAGATCCTACCAAAGGTACGACCTGCAGCCCGCACCAAAGGATTTAGTCATGCAAAGAGTAAAATCCAAAATGGCTGCTGGTGGCCATGTTTTTTGGCCGACCAACCCCAAAATGACTCGTTCCCATCTACATGTCATTGTTAACATCCATGACAAATTTCATATAATTCCAACCAAAGCTACGACCTGTAGCCCACGGGAAAGGATTTAGTCATGCAAATAGTAAATTCCAAGATGGCTGCTGGTGGCCATGTTTTTTAGCTGAACGACCCCAAAATCACTCGTTCCCATCTACATGTCAATATTAACATACATGACCAATTTCATGATGATCAGACTAACAGTACAACCTGTAGCCCTCGCCAATGGATTTAATTTTGAAATCCAAGATGGCCACCAGTGGCCATGTTTTTTGGCCGAATTATGACCCCAAAATCACTCAATTCCATCTACATGTCAATGTCAACATTCATGACAAATTGCATAAAGATCAGACAAAAGGTACGACCAGTAGCCTGTGCTAATGGATTGAATTTTTAAATCAAAGATGGCCACTGGTGACCATGTTTTTCGGCCGAATGACCCCAAAATGACTCGTTCCCATCTACATGCCATTGTTAACATCCATAACAAATTTTATGATGATCAGACTAAAGGTACGAACTGTAGCCCAGGCTAAAGGATTTAGTCATACAAAGAGTAAAATCCAAGATGGCTGCTGGCGGCCATGTTTTTTGGCCGAATGATCCCAAAATGACCCGTTCCCATCTACATGTCATTATTAACATTCATGACAAATTTTATGATGATCAGACTAAAGGTACGACCTGAAGCCTGTGCTAAAGGATTTAGTCATACAAAGAGTAAAATCCAAGATGGCTGCTGGCGGCCATGTTTTTCCGCTGAATAACCCCAAAATGACTCGTTCCAATCTACATGTCATTGTTAACATTCATGACAAATTTTATGATGATCAGACTAAAGGTACGACCTGTAGCCCGTGCTAAAGAATTTAGTCATACAAAGAGTAAATCCAAGATGGCTGCTGGCGGCCATGTTTTTGGCCGAATGACACCAAAATTACTCGTTCCCATCTGCATGTCAATATTAACATCCATGACAAATTTTATGATGATCAGACTAAAGGTACGACCTGAAGCCCGTGCTAAAGGATTTAGTCATACAAAGAGTAAAATTCAAGATGGCTGCTGCCGGCCATGTTTTTCGGCCGAATGACCCCAAAATGGCTCGTTCCCATCTACATGTCATTGTTAACATTCATGACAAATTTTATGATGATCAGACTAAAGGTACGAGCTGTAGCCCGTGCTAAAGAATTTAGTCATACAAAGAGTAAAATCCAAGATGGCTGCTGGCGGCCATTTTTTTGGCCGAATGACCCCAAAATGACTCGTTCCCATCTACATGTCAATATTATCATCCATGACAAATTTCATTATGATCAGACGAACAGTACGACCTGTGGCCCATGCTAATGAATTAAATTTTGAAATCAAAGATGGCTGCTGGCGGCCATGTTTTTCGGCCGAATGACCCCAAAATGACTCGTTTCCATCTACATGCCATTGTTAACATCCATGACAAATTTTATGATGATAAGACTAAAGGTACAAACTGTAGCCCGTGCTAAACGATTTTATAGTCATACAAAGAGTAAAATCCAAGATGGCTGCTGGCGGCCATGTTTTTTGGCCGAATAACCCCAAAATGACTCGTTCCCATCTACATGTCATTATTAACATTCATTAAAAATTTTATGATGATCAGACTAAAGGTACGACCTGAAGCCCGTGCTAAAGGATTTAGTCATACAAAGAGTAAAATTCAAGATGGCTGCTGCCGGCCATGTTTTTCGGCCGAATGACCCCAAAATGGCTCGTTCCCATCTACATGTCATTGTTAACATTCATGACAAATTTTATGATGATCAGACTAAAGGTACGACCTGTAGCCTGTGCTAAAGAATTTAGTCATACAAAGAGTAAAATCCAAGATGGCTGCTGGCGGCCATGTTTTTTGGCCGAATAACCCCAAAATGACTCGTTCCCATCTACATGTCAATATTAACATCCATGACAAATTTCATGATGATAAGACGAACAGTACAACCTGTGGCCCGTGCTAATGAATTAAATTTTGAAATCAAAGATGGCTGCTGGCGGCCATGTTTTTTGTCGGAATGACCCCAAACTGACTCGTTCCCATCTACATGTCAATGTCAACATTCATGATAAATTGCATAAAGATCAGACAAAAGGTACGACCAGTAGCCTGTGCTAATGGATTGAATTTTTAAATCAAAGATGGCCACTGGTGACCATGTTTTTCGGCCGAATGACCCCAAAATGACTCGTTCCCATCTACATGCCATTGTTAACATCCATGACAAATTTTATGATGATCAGACTAAAGGTACGAACTGTAGCCCAGGCTAAAGGATTTAGTCATACAAAGAGTAAAATCCAAGATGGCTGCTGGCGGCCATGTTTTTTGGCCGAATGACCCCAAAATGACCCGTACACATCTACATGTCATTATTAACATTCATGACAAATTTTATGATGATCAGACTAAAGGTACGACCTGAAGCCTGTGCTAAAGGATTTAGTCATACAAAGAGTAAAATCCAAGATGGCTGCTGGCGGCCATGTTTTTCCGCTGAATAACCCCAAAATGACTCGTTCCAATCTACATGTCATTGTTAACATTCATGACAAATTTTATGATGATCAGACTAAAGGTACGACCTGTAGCCCGTGCTAAAGAATTTAGTCATACAAAGAGTAAATCCAAGATGGCTGCTGGCGGCCATGTTTTTGGCCGAATGACACCAAAATTACTCGTTCCCATCTGCATGTCAATATTAACATCCATGACAAATTTCATTATGATCAGACGAACAGTACGACCTGTGGCCCATGCTAATGAATTAAATTTTGAAATCAAAGATGGCTGCTGGCGGCCATGTTTTTCGGCCGAATGACCCCAAAATGACTCGTTCCCATCTACATGCCATTGTTAACATCCATGACAAATTTTATGATGATAAGACTAAAGGTACAAACTGTAGCCCGTGCTAAACGATTTAGTCATACAAAGAGTAAAATCCAAGATGGCTGCTGGCGGCCATGTTTTTTGGCCGAATGACCCCAAAATGACTCGTTCCCATCTACATGTCATTATTAACATTCATAACAAATTTTATGATGATCAGACTAAAGGTACGACCTGAAGCCCGTGCTAAAGGATTTAGTCATACAAAGAGTAAAATTCAAGATGGCTGCTGCCGGCCATGTTTTTCGGCCGAATGACCCCAAAATGGCTCGTTCCCATCTACATGTCATTGTTAACATTCATGACAAATTTTATGATGATCAGACTAAAGGTACGACCTGTAGCCTGTGCTAAAGAATTTAGTCATACAAAGAGTAAAATCCAAGATGGCTGCTGGCGGCCATGTTTTTTGGCCGAATAACCCCAAAATGACTCGTTCCCATCTACATGTCAATATTAACATCCATGACAAATTTCATGATGATAAGACGAACAGTACGACCTGTGGCCCGTGCTATTGAATTAAATTTTGAAATCAAAGATGGCTGCTGGCGGCCATGTTTTTTGTCGGAATGACCCCAAAATGACTCGTTCCCATCTACATGCCATTGTTAACATCCATGACAAATTTTATGATTATCAGACTCAAGGTACGAACTGTAGCCAGTGCTAAAGGATTTAGACATACAAAGAGTAAAATCCAAGATGGCTGCTGGCGGCCATGTTTTTTGGCCGAATGACCCCAAAATGACTCGTTCCCATCTACATGTCATTATTAACATTCATGACAAATTTTATGATGATCAGACTAAAGGTACGACCTGAAGCCCGTGCTAAAGGATTTAGTCATACAAAGAGTAAAATCCAAGATGGCTGCTGGCGGCCATGTTTTTCAGCCGAATTACCCCAAAATGACTCGTTCCCATCTACATGTCATTGTTAACATTCATGACAAATTTCATGACAATAAGACGAACAGTACGGCCTGTAGCCTGTGCTAATGGATTGAATTTTGAAATCCAACATGGCCGATGGCAGCCATGTTTTTTTTTCGAATGACCCCAAAATGACTCGTTCCCATCTACATGTCTATGTCAACATCCATGACAAATTTCATAGTAATCGGACCAAAGGTACGAACTGTAGCTCGTGCTAAAGGAAATTGTTGACGCATCACGCACACACACACACACACGGACGACGGATACCAAGCCATGGCAATAGCTCAAACTTTACAAAGTAAAGTTGAGCTAACAATCACTGTTTCAAATACTTTTCTTATGGATGCGAACCAGATGATTTTTGTTATATTATATTATGCTGGTAAAAATCACCACAATTAAGCACTGATTTTGATCAGATAAGGAAACCCTGTTTTCTTTTTTCACATCACATCATTGCTTGAGAAATTGAAGATTCACTTTTAATTTTAATTGAGTACTGAAGCACCTTTCCTATTGAACGAATATAGCATTAATTAAAGTAATATTATCAAAAATTCAAGCCATGCCTGTCATACCATTTTAGAAAATTCAAATGTTAATATTTACTTAATTTGGTAAACAAAATTTGCTGATAAATGAACGACAAAGAAGCTGCATATAATTCATATATAGGAATTAGTTTATTACCAATTGATCAACCCAATGGAGTGTTCAACATTACTTAAAATTTTTGATATGGCAGCAAATACTGCCAAAAAATAATTCCATGTTTAATCTATGAGAACAGATATCAACATACCATGCTACATGGAATCCAAATAGGTCATTGAGTATTCCAATGATGATAATCTTTAAAGCTCTGTACAATGTTCCACAGAAAACACCGACTCCTGCAAACACAAGCAGGCATGCTACCATGGAAGCAAACGGGAACCGCCCAATACTTTCTGTACACCCTGAAATCAGAAGACAGCCCTTAAAATCCATAAAATGTTTGCGAGAATCAAAATATAGCATTTCTACAGTGATTTGAGGTTTAATACCTCAATTTTATTATTTCTCTGTCAGAACTATATCTGCCGAAAAATACGGTCCTACTAAACAATGAACACAAACGAACATAAACAAACACACACGAACACAAGTCCAAAAAGCGGAATAGAAGGGTGAAATTGGGTTTGTGGGTGCGTGAATGTCCATTCTATGTGTGTATGTGGTATCATTTCCAACTTTGTTGACTTATTTTTTCAGTTATTAGCATTAGTTGAATACAAAGCTACTAAATAACGAACACAAACGAACATAACATTGTCCCTATAGCACTATAAGGCGTTAATCAAGGTGTTAATTAACTACCGCTTACTCTACGGTTTACTCTATCGCCTTGTTAATTACACATCTCTGAGTTGGTTTGACTTTATTTCATTCCCTATAAGACTTTGTTTAACTCCCCTCAGCATTTATCTGAGCTATCGACCAGCAGACTTCATAGTAGTCCAAGTCTTCTCGTACTAAAACTAGCTAAGATTTTGGGATGGAGATGCTAGTGTTTAGTCCGAGTTCCAGGCCCATGCATTTCTATGACACGAGTTACGCCCAGGATCTGTGGCGGGAATCTGTGGTGTATTTTACTCGATTTACCTAACAAAGCAATACATGATGCTATATACATCGGAAAGAGTGACATCTTATGGTCATAATGGTGTATAATAATCTAACTTTAATGTTAAATTACACATAGAATATTCCGGTTGATTGCCACAAACATCGTTGTTTTTTCTGTTTGTTTACTTAACTGAAAGCCGAACTCAGGTTCCGAAGAACTTCGGCATTGTCCGGTGTTTGTTTTGGCCGAGACGAATTTCGATACAAACAAAATGGCGGCCCCCATGATATTCTAATGGTCATTGTGTTTACACTGTTTTAAACTGTGAGATGGTTATAATTCCCGTAATTTATTTAATGTATTACATTTATATCTTCAATATGTATTTAATCTATGTATTTATTTATTTATTGTCACGTATAATTACGATTACAATGGAGAATTCATCGTGCGTGGTTGATTGAAAATCTACGGAATATTTTCACCGGAAAATGCCGAACGCAGTTCGCAAGGTCAACTGAGTTCGCATACTTTAAAAAATATGTAAACACTGCGGCAAAAGTTTCTTTTCACATTAAATTACTGCTTTCAATTCACAACCGATGTGGGTTTCAGATCAAATAGCATGTCTTCTGCGGAAACTATCCGTTTATTGTAGCAATTGTGATATTTTATTTCATATAATTGTGGTTTTATTTGAGCGGGTCACTAACGCTTAAGTCGTGTCATAGAAATGCATGGGCCTGGAACTCGGACTAAACACTAGCATCTCCATCCCAAAATCTTAGCTAGTTTTAGTACGAGAAGACTTGGACTAACTTCATAGAAGTCAGGCGTTTTAAAAAAATTTAAAATCACAATATTTTAAGGATATATAATTCTGCATGCGTGGACCTCTTTATCTGAACTGGGATCGTACAAGTTTACAATACTAGAAAGCAAAATTCCAAAATTATATGACTCTGATATCAAAATGGTGAGCTGAATTGGACGAATAACAATTGTGAAAGCCTTAACAAAAATAATATATTAGAAAACAATTGGAAGGCAAAAATAATTAACTGATTTGACATTACAATTTAAATGAAATAGTGACTGACCAACTGCGTGACATTCGAGGAGCCCTCCACGGTGGCGGGGATTTTACCCCATCAGATATTGCATCTTCTTCGAAAGTCAGACACAAAATTTGGACAAACATGACAACAGAACAACGAGACAGACGGGTGCGAATACTTCTTAATTTTGTGAGTGACAATTCCAAATTTCAAACTTCAACTGATTGACAATTAGCAAGCTCTACCGAAAGAGCAGTGTGATATATATATCTGATCCATCTGTGCCAATTTCCCTACATATCTTCTAAGCTGATATAAGAAATGCTCTTTATTATTGATCCCATGCAAAAATATTGTGTATACAATTTGTGACAAACAAATGACCAACCATCTCTCAAATATTCGATTAGATACCAGGAGGATGAAACTAAATCAAAACACTTGGACGCGAACATCAATTGTTCAATCGCAGAAATGTTGAAATCGCAAGCATTTTCACATGCAATTTCACAGAATTAAACTCTCCATTGCCTGAGAGTCTCAACAAATGAGTGATTATAGCTTACAGAAAAAATCTGAGTTTGCACGACATGCTTGTTCGACCAAAGTACGTCATGTTGAAAAATAATTAGCAGTACATGTACTTGTCATAATCGTTCATCTATCAAACGACAAATCTTAAACTCATTACCGAGTTCCAAAGATGCATAAAATTTACATAATAAATCGCGCCAGCGAAATGAGTGCCTACATATATATACTTAATTTTTTCAAAAAAATATAACTTTAAATCCGGCTGACTTCTTCGAAGTCTTCTGATCCCAAGCTCAGATAAAGACTGATGGGAGTTAAACAAAGTCAAAACAACTCAGTATTTGTGTAATTAACAAAGAGACATAGTATAAGCGTAGAGTACCGTAAGCGGTAGTTAATTAACACCTTGATTAACGCCTTATTTATAGTGCAAAACGGCCAATGTTATGTTCATTTTTGTGTTCGTTGATTAGTACCGTACCTTTGTTTTCAAATAATGCTAATATTAAATAACTAAAAAAATAAGTCACCAAAGTTGTAAATAACACCACATACACATAGAATGGACCCCCGCACACACAAAACCAATTTCACCCTTCTATTCTGCTTTTTGGACCTGTGTTCGTTTATGTTCGCTTGTTTTCGTTTGTGTTCGTTGTTTAGTAGGACCCGAAATATAGACATATCATTACATATAACTGTTTGGACCATGTAAAAATATAGACAAGTATGGAAAGCTCCTGTGTGAGATTGACAAGTCACCATCCAAGATTATAATGTCGTAACCAATCAGTGCTTCTAATTATAGCCTTTGACTCAGATGGTGACACCTCCGATATGTTTGTCTGGGCACGTGGAAACGGCTTTTTAAGCCTGCATAACTTTTGATTGTTATACCCATGTCGAGTTAACTGTGACTAAATCCAGAGCCATCTGAACCGCACTGGGTTATTGCATACCGGCCGCTAGCGTTAGTTAATTAGACAGCGCTGTCTAATTAACTAACGCTGACGGCCGGTGCCGGTAATCACAGTGACAACACAGCTCGTATGTTTACCCTTTAAGGCTTGTTATACTAATTAATTTGCAGTCAGCTGCTTAGATATGTCTTCATAAGCAATGTATATCACGTTTCAATTTTTTTTTTTTTTATTTTTAAATTTAATTTTTTTTTTTTTTTTTTTTTACATTTTTAGATCCTCATTCCAGCCTAATATACACCATAAAACTGTCTTTTTCATTGCAAGTTTATAATTTTAAATTTTAAATTCAAAGTTTAACTTTAAAAAAAATTTAATTTAATTTTTGTGATTTTTTTAAAAACCTGAATCTGAAATGATAAATAAACGAAATTAAAAGTTTTAAAAATTACTTACATTTAAAAAGGAAGACAGGTAGCAAGACACTCTTTTTAAGTATGGTAACTGGTAGCAAACCAATCTTCCGAAAATTTTCTGAGTTTTCTCCGCCTAAACTCAGCTATAATATTTTGGTCGGCATCTATGAACCGACACAATAGGAACCAAACAAATATACCGTGCCAGTATAAGAAGTATTAAATAGTTTGCCGATGACTGTGAATATCCGAACCGCACCCACACCCAGGTCTGGTAAATTGAAAATAAATCAAAGTTCCCGTGCATATATTTTCGATTGGAAAACGGCTATATGTCGGGAGAATATAGCTCTATAATATCCAATAAATAGAATCATATGATGTGACTTAATATTTCAAGATATAACGGTTTCAAAGTGAAACGTTCTGACAGCCACGCGAGCCTTGTGTATAAGTATTAAATAGTTTGCCGATGACTGTGAATATCCGAACCGCACCCACACCCAGGTCTGGTAAATTGAAAATAAATCAAAGTTCCTGTGGATATATTTTCGATTGGAAAACGGCTATATGTCGGGAGAATATAGCTCTATAATATCCAATAAATAGAATCATATGCTGTGACTTAATATTTCAAGATATAACGGTTTCAAAGTGAAACGTTCTGACAGCCACGCGAGCATTGTGTATAAGAAGTATTAAATAGTTTGCCGATGACTGTGAATATCCGAACCGCACCCACACCCAGGTCTGGTAAATTGAAAATAAATCAAAGTTCCCGTGGATATATTTTCGATTGGAAAACGGCTATATGTCGGGAGAATATAGCTCTATAATATCCAATAAATAGAATCATATGCTGTGACTTAATATTTAAAGATATAACGGTTTCAAAGTGAAACGTTCTGACAGCCACGCGAGCCTTGTGTATAAGTAATAAATAGTTTGCCGATGACTGTGAATATCCGAACCGCACCCACACCCAGGTCTGGTAAATTGAAAATAAATCAAAGTTCCCGTGGATATATTTTCGATTCGAAAACGGCTATATGTCGGGAGAATATAGCTCTATAATATCCAATAATAGAATCATATGCTGTGACTTAATATTTCAAGATATAACGGTTTCAAAGTGAAACGTTCTGACACTGACAGCCACGTGAGCATTGTGTATAAGAAGTATTAAATAGTTTGCCAATGACTGTGAATATCCGAACCGCACCCACACCCAGGTCTGGTAAATTGATAATAAATCAAAGTTCCCGTGGATATATTTTCGATTGGAAAACAGCTATATGTCGGGAGAATATAGCTCTATAATATCCAATAAAGATATTCATATAGGTTGACTAAATATTTCAAGATATAGCGGTTTCGGAGTGAAGCATTCTGGGCAGCCGCGCGAGCCTTTGGTATAATAAGTCTGTCCACACCCACACCCAGCATTTCGTTCTCGCTCCATTAAAAAAGAAGTCCGTGTGACAGGCTAAATACGCCATGTTAAAAATAGCTTTACCAGGCCCAGTACGTCGGCGGTAGATCAAAGGTTATGTCGCCGCAGTCTGCTGTCTGGCATGTGGGTAAGTTACGTAATCATGTGACACATCGAAAAATAAGCTGATACTATATATCGCATTTTTTTTATTTCATTAAACTTCAGCTTTTGACAAAAACGAAATGTACCAAGTGTATAATTGGAATCCGCGGTTGTGGTTTGAGATTGAAAGAACTGAATTCATACAATTAGCGATAAAAACATGTTCATGCACGATCGTTTTCGCATTGTTTACAGGAAATACATGGTTTTGGGTTCCGTTTGCATTGAACGAACTAAAGCGTTAAATTGTCGTTTTGGAAACTAATTCAATTATATTTTGCTGATTTTCTAAAAAATATAATTCGTTTGATAACTTTGTTTTGCTGCGTCATAATTGTTTTTATTACACGATCCTACCATTATTCCATTCAATAAACCCATTCTATAAATTGTGATATTAAACGTTCGTTTAATAACAGGAAATAGTGCCAGGTGACCTTTGACTTCCGGTTTACCGTCTTTTAACATTCTGTACGCTACGTCTCAAAAATACTATGACTTCCAATATTTTTCCAACAAACTATCATGACTGAAGAATTTGAAAAGTTATGTTATTAAATATACGCCATTAAAAGCGCCAAATAGTCTTTATTTATCTGGGACTATTTCTTTACGCGGACAAACAACGAATAGTTACGTGAAACGTCATCGCATGCCTTATAGAAGCCGATGTTAGTTTCTCGTTCCATTTGTTGATTTAAGTATGTTTTGTCGATGTTTTGGATCATGTAATAAATAGAATCTACAACTCGTCCCCAGTTTATAGCGGAATTTACAAAACTCGTCCAGTAAATTAGGTCTGGACCTCGCCAAAGGCTCGGTCCAGACCTAATTTACTGGACTCGTTTTGTAAATTCCGCTATAAACTGGGGACTCGTTGTAGATCCTCTATTTATCGTTTTATTGGCTAATTGCAATTCTGTTTTTCCTTTAAAAATAACAATACAATTTAACATTTTATACATCGAATAATAAACGGTGATTAATTTGCCAGGGTGCCCTGCCCATGCTCCCACAGGCTGAGATATGAAAGGAATATGGAGAGCTAATTAATTACTGGTTGTATGCTGGAGTCACCGTATGGTATAAAGCCAGTGCAGTTCACACCCAGGCGCCCTGCATTAGTGCTGGGAGTATATTTTAGTCACAGATAACTCGACATGCCCTGCTGGACAAAACAAGTGTCCACTTAACTGCGGTGCGGTTAGCGTTGCCACCGCGGCCGAAATGCAACTACACCGCAGCTCCACCGGCTAACTACAGTTGGGCCGTGGTATAATTGCCATTCAGCATGGTGTAGTTGCCACGGTGTACTTTCATCAAACTGAAAAAAGACAATACAAACCAGAAATCTAACCACGGTGTACATGCCATTCGACTGCGAGGGTAGTTGCCTTTCGGCCGCAGTGGACTTGCTGTTTGGCCGCAGTGTCTGAGTGTACTTGCCGTTCGGCCCGCGGTGCTCAACTGCAGTTACAAACTCTGACAACGCGGCCGAACGGCAAATACACCGCGGTGCCAATGCCGGGACACTTGTTTTGTCCAGCAGGGTAGTAGGATACCGATTTATAAACTCGATTAAAACCTTATTTTTGGGACTCTATGTCCAGTAACTGTGTTCAGACAAACTTCGTCACAAAGAGGTCATTATTTGAATTTGATTTTGCGTCCGAAGTCGCGAAGCGTCATTTTTTGACCTGTTGACATGGCGAATATGGGAGAACTGTTCAAAACTGTTGAAAATGGCAATGTCTAAACTACATAAAGGGTTATACTTACTCATTGTTAACTTTTGTGAACTTCCTAATCTGTGATTTTCTTCATTATCTTGATTTATTTATGAGAGATTTTTCAAAGATTAATCACTTCCGGAGAGTATTCTATTCATCTGGCTAGAACAACGCATACTTTAGCCGGTGTGATACAGACAACGCGCTGGAGTAAAAAAGAGGAAGCAAGCTCTCTCAGCGTCGCTATCTCTCTAGCGTCATCTGATATCCCAATTCTGAATTTAGTACTTTTAATTTAAATTAAATATTTTTATCTTGCACTTTTAATATATACCGTTTATTTTCTTATTTTCTTCTTCTTCTTTTTTTTTACATAATTATAGGCCTAATTCAATATTTTAAGTTTCGTTTTGCTATTTTATTCTTATTTTATAAACCGTGGTTTGTAAATTTCAAACATGCACGCACTGTATAACGAACAAAACAATATAGAAGCCCTATCTAAAGCATTTATGAGAATTAACACAAAGACTAAACATATTGCATGATCACGGTGTATCACGGTAAGCGTTGGCTGTGTGTATATTGCTGGTTAAAATAGTCACATCCATTGAAACCGCCATAAACTGAAAGAATAATAAAATATAGGCAGATTTTGTTCTTACACCAATAATAGATATCGAGTAAATGGTGGATTATTAATTGTCAAGCTCATGCGCATTGTTATAAACAAAAGCCCAACACGTTAAGGGTGCGTTCATACGGTAGCAAAATTGCACTGCAAACTTCAAAAATCCCATGGCCGATGGTCGTTTATTTAGCTGGCATTTTTGCCGACTAGCTCGTGCTCGGTCGTGGATGGCTGACAACAATCAACGATGATTTATGATAACGGTGTTTATTTCTTTGCCGGTGACCCAAAACAAGGCCACTATAACAATAATTGCTAGTGTCCGTGTTGTACTTGATACGAATTGTGTATCGGGGAGGAGCATTGATAGAACAGTTTGTTCTCAGCGATTGTCATATATACACATTTAATTATACATGTATGTGCAACGCTGTTATACGCGAGGAATCTCGTGACTTGGTATAAAAAGTCCGGACAGTGGTACTCTGGAAAAATGGAAACAAACAGTGTCGCAAACTACACCAAACATAGGGCCTACATAAGATTTTTGAAGCCACGGACTCGGTATAAGTATTCTTTGTTTCAAATTTGCTTAATTCAATGAGGTTGAACAATTTCTCATTTATGATCGCGAAATTGACACGTATCGATTGGAATGACACATTGAGAGGTCCCGATTTACGCCCATGTCGGGATTGGAACCCGTGCCATATCGCATAGCCCAGACTGCGATGCTGGTATCCACTGTATTGATGTAATATAGTTGTTTTGAACGTGATATTGCTTGTGTCATGGTGGGGTTCTTGGCAGAAGTGATATTGGTTAGTCTTTGGTATTGCTAAAGCATATAATTATGTAAGTTATTATAATGTAAATTTAGTCCTGACATAAAGCATATATACAAATACATTCTAACTCGCACGGGCAACCCTATAGTCCAGTTAGTTAATATATGAACACTCTCAAGTATTTTCATAAACCTATTTCAATCAAGGCAATACTTTACCACCAGGGACGTGTGTCAGGGGTGGACCCCCAAAGTAGAACAGTTGGACATTTCATGCCCGACACAACATTATGTGGACATTTTGTGCTTATAATTTGATTTATCAAACAGTATTAAAGTGATGTGAAACACTCCGGTTGGGTGACCAAACAGATATTGAGAATAATCTTGCTCAAAGTAGTTATTTTTACGAATATTATATCCAAATTGACAACACACACCGTCATTCTTATATATTAATTAAATACAGTGACTCTCGATGGCGAAATCGTTTTCGTTAGTTTATCGCCGATAGATGCGCCCCGAATCGAGTAGTACATATTTACATTTGAGCGTAGTTCATTCGATGTTTTCTATGGAGTTGTACGGTCGATTTGCTTCAGATTTTCGGCGATGTTAGTAGAATGGTACATTCCCCAAGTTGGCATGGCACCTGGATACTAACTGATCCGTTTCACACACCCGAACAAGTACATAATATGTCTTTAAATAAGTGTTATGTTTGTGTTTTTAGACCCAAAAAGACCGAATTATTTGACTGAAATTTAGCAATCAGTTGAGAATTAGCAACCATATATAGGGGGTGTTACGATGGAAATTTCCAATACATGTAGTTGGAAATATGATAATACAGATTCAGAATAAATAATGTATGCTACAAGGGGGACTTTGCATGCATGCAGTGGTAATGTTTTGAGTGAATTTCCAATCCTGGACGTTAGTTTACGAATTTCCACCGACAGTTTGAAAGCTAGCTTGTGGTACCAGTTGAAAAAAAAGACCAATACAATTTAAGGCGGGTGGTACCAATGGGATTTATCGAAAGTCGGAATGTCGTCAGTTTTCTTAGTTGAGCAAAGTGTGGACCCACCATCTCCTCTCTATATGGCGCTAGCTTATGGTACTCTTATATCAGCCGCATCCCATCGATGGAGCTGGTCGTGGCGAATACACATTTCAACATATCAAGTGACATTATTTTGACTGGCCTAAGTACACCACCACGCTCTGTGTTCTTAATATATTGTGAACAACTCAGCGATAACTGCAATCACGCAAAAAACCTCTGTTTTACATGATCACTACTAACGCTGATTTGTTGACAACTGGCAGAAATTAATCTGTTTTGGCAATTTTGCAGATGGCAATTTTGCAGTTTGCAGTGCACTATTGCCAGTGTATGAATGTACCCTAATAACCTGGCTTTTGTTTACATACATAACATGGCGTATGGACTTGACATATAACATCATATTTACGCGATAGTTATGATTGATATAAGAACAAAACATGTTCCAGTCATAAATTCGTTTTTATTATAATTACCATGTTGATTGAATCGTTAATAGAGCACCCGAATGTATTTTGCACTAATTCATGGCTCAAATTCATTCATGTGTTGCATATATTCTCATAAATGGCCTGATTTAGTGTACAGTACCTCTTTAATTCGTCTAGTGCTTTAAATGGTATGAGTATGAAAGATAAACATATTCCCTGTATTATTGTATGATATTCATCATTGGGTAGATGAGGACCTGGATTACGCCACGTGACATATGTACCGATATATAATGAAAAGATGAGTAATTGAACATAACATTATTACAAGGCAAGTATTCATCTTTGAGATGATAACATTTTATTTCGGGATTACTGTTTCTGCCACATGGGCCTGAAATGCGATCCACTGTCCCAACCCGCATTTCTCTTGCTATTTCCTTCAACAATATTCATGGCAGATTATCTGGGCCTTAAACTTTTTAATATATTCAACTTTCGTAATTTATTTTCAACTGCATGCAAGTGGAGTATTTCTGTAAATTGCACGCGAAAATATCCTTATTTGCTGGTGCTAACACATGTACATATTCAAGGTTTTCCTTTGTAAATACACTAGAGGAAATGTGATTAAGATCTCCGCTTTCTCCTTGTTGTCCTGACATTTTCGATGTTATATATAATAAATCTTAAGTCAGCTACTCCATGTGTTATCTTAGTTTTACTTTTAACATAAGTCCAAAAAGCATTTGGATTTTCACATGATTTATGGTGTTTTCGCGAAATTTCTTATAAGATGGATAATCCTCCTTATTTTTCGTTTCTTGTACTTCTTGTATACCCTCCGCTTGCTCATTATTGACTCAAGGATTTCTCCAGTTATCCAAGCATTGTGTCGTTTGCAAGGACGATTGTCTTTATTCTGTGTATATAATTTTCTATCAGTCCGTTCATGATTCCATAAAATGCGGACACGATATTAGCACGTAGTCATGTTCCAAAAATGTCCAGTCTTGTTCCTTTAAGGTGTTTTTTTTCCGCATTTCGTCATAGTTACCTTTATTAAATAAGAGCTTTGTTTTTTATGTTCCATTTTATAAAATAAAAGAGCCTGAGATTCAGCCCCACTATACAGCACGTCGTTGTCGCTCTTTCCGAGAGATTCACTGTGTGTTATGTCTTGTATAAGGTAACATTTGTTAGTGAATACAAGGTCGAGAAAGTTTGGAGTTTGTCCTTCTCTGTGTCTCGTTGGTTTCGAGACCAGTTGGTGTAGGAGACATTCTCTAGCAGCTTCGATGAACTTTAGTTCTTCTTCAGATGATGTCACATCTCCGTCCTACTTTATATCTGGAAAGTTAAAGTCTCCCGATAACAAAATATTTTAGAGTCCACAATTGCTCATTCAGAATTTTGATAAAAGCTTCGTTGTTTTCATTTTCTGAGTTTGGGCTCCGATACACACATCATATCAGCAGCTATTCTTTGTTTTGCGTTTTACATTCACACCACATGCACGCTTTCTTCAAAATGTGCTGTTTTCACGCATTTACTTGGATGTGCTTCCAAATCTTTATGTGTATAAATAACCACTCCTCGTTTAAATGTGTTATTGTGGAACATGTCGTATCCGTTAATTTAGTTATGTGGAACAAGATATCTGCAAATTTTTTGGTAATGTTTCCTTTACTAATCTGGCTGATGGTTGAATTGTAGTGAGCAGTATATATATAGATAGTTCTTGTAATTTATTCATAAGGTTGTCTGCATTTGTTTATAATAAGTACAGGATTGAATTTATTATTATTTCATTGATCCCTTTCCTTCGCATCTGGAACTTGTGCACAGCAATGGAACAAGATATCTGCAAATTTTTTGGTAATGTTTCCTTTACTAATCTGGCTGATGGTTGAATTGTAGTGAGCAGTATATATATAGATAGTTCTTGTAATTTATTCATAAGGTTGTCTGCATTTGTTTATAATAAGTACAGGATTGAATTTATTATTATTTCATTGATCCATTTCCTTCGCATCTGGAACTTGTGCACAGCAATGATATTTTTACGGAATTCCTCATTTGTTTCAGATTAACCACTTTCCCGTTCTTTATAGCAAACCTTTCCTTTGGGTTATTTTATCTGGTCGTTTTCAATTCGTCCCTAAATGTTTGCGAATTTCATTTTCTTTTTGTGTGTAATCCTTGTTGAAGTAGATTTTATCACAGTTTTTAGCCGAACTATGTAGATTGGAATTCGTTGAGTTTTTCACTAGTTTGTCTCTCGTGTCCTGTGATTGAAGAATCACTTTCACTGGTCGACATTTTGATTTGGATTGCTTTCCTATATTAAATCGGAAGAAACTTTTTATGTCACCATCTGATCCTTTTCCTTGGTTCAGTATTATTTGCTGTATTATGTGTCAGACTCTGTCATCCGATTTTCTTTCGGATTGTTTCGTAGAGGTGGGTGTCCGAGACCGGAAAGGAAAAAATACTTGCGTTCCCTGGGTGGTGGGTCACAAAAAAAAGAAAGAAAAAAAGAAGAATGCAATCTTGTATCATGGAGTTTTGTCCTTGCCCCTTGATACCTGCGTATAATACATATATTCCGGGAATCGAAATAATATTTGCTCGGGAACTTTCTTGGCGATAAGTCTTTAAAAAGAAACTGTCCATCATGGCGTACATCAAAGGTGGAGCGAATGTGCTCTCACAATAACAAGATAACACACTCGCTGGGATTTATACGTTGTCAGCCATAAACCTTAGTTGGACCGTATCCACCTTAACTGATTCTCGTACATTTGATTTGTGGTTTCACACGAATGAATCGGGACGGGATTTAAAATTTGTTGGCATAATAATATTTATTTTATATTTGTATTAATCGATATTATTTTTGTGACGTTCTTCTTCGTTGAACAATTCCAGGACTATAACAATTATATAATTCGGTATTCGTTGTTGTGGATTTTAAACCAATATATAAATATTGACATGCACACGCACATGTGCGTGTATATATGTTACTGTTTTGTTAGATAATGCCACGAATATCTACTCTAGCTACATGCATGTACGTCCGTAGATTTCATAATCCACCAGCACAAAACCTTGGAACTTTATGTTGTTGTGACAGGGAAGTTTATAACATTGAAAAAACAGTGCAGTAATATATTTCTCAGTTAAATATGCATAATCCGAATTAACGCTCGCAAGTTACTACTCCTTGGCTTCGGGGTCAAAAATATTTGATTCGAGTCGAGGAAACCACCCATCAAAGTTCAGAGTGATCAGATATTAATTAATATTGAGTGGCCCAGTAAAAGGTTGACGAGAAGACGATCTCGGACCAAACTGGATGGATGACTTTAAAATCAGGTGGCATTTTTGTGTCAGATATTTGCCAAACCGGCAAAATTTCGTTGAACAAAACGTTGATAAATAACAGGTTTTCGGCAATTTTATACTATAGTTGACTGTGGTTAGCATTATTTTTGGGCAATTAATCGATTCTGATAACTGGAGCGGCATTTAGAAAACGTTGTTGTTGTTGGAATCAGATGATATGGGGACCATCGAATCGGGTTGAGTACCTTTAATACTTGTTATTTAATAATGTATATCACTGTAGGTGAAGGTCCCAGCTGGACATCAAGTAGTTCCAAGGTTGTGTACTGCATGGATGGTGGAGTATGATATCTGCGGGCGTAGCTAGAGTAGACGTTCGTGGCACGATCTACTGTTTTTGGATTCCTTTTTGGACTCGACCGCAAGAGCATTCTCAGAAGACGTTGAGCTCACACGTACTGAGATGGGTCATATACATGTAAATACCTGCTATGTGTTCCGTTTTTACTACACTCGTATATATAGAGGATCTCTAATGAGTCGCAAATATATTATAAACGTAATGTATTAACCGAGTGCACTTAATAAAGGAGAAACTTTTTTTTACAATTATTCGTGTATTTCAAACGTTGTTTTTGTTTCTGAAGTGGTACGATCGGCGTCGCTGGAATTTTCGGAAATATTTTGATGAAATATTAGATGAATGCTACATTATTTTAGCGGGAAAAGCACCTGGGTATGTATTCACTTATCGGTTTATCAAATTCTGTTCACTGAAATAAGCACATAGCATGTCTTTAAGGAATTGTATACCAATATTATGTATATTGCTGTTAGCCCTCTCTGAATTTCGTGTGGCGCCGCAATATTCCCCAAGTTGACACCTTGATGTTTAATGAGATTTTCCTTTGATTAATTGTAGCACTGTTCATCGATCTATGACATGGTCTATGGCACCGGCTTTCACGAGTATCGAATTGAACTTTCCCCTGATCACGTGCTCGGTTTCATCTCCTTTATCTCGTGATTATAGTGGATTATATTTTAATCACAACCGGATCGTTTATGGCATGTGTTAGAGTTAGCGGAAGTTTGTACAAATATTGAAACAGGAGGAAAAGTTACTTCTCGATGGGAAAGCATATCAAATGGTGAGTATTATCAAATTTAAAAGGCCAAAAATATGGACAGTTGGGCTTTCCCTACTGATCATATTTTAAACGCCCCACCCTAAAATTACAAGAAAATCCTTCGTAATTTTATGTAATTTTTTTCAGAAAAAAAATCAACTAAATCAGGCCCCTGTTGTTTGTTAAAGCCATGAATGTTTTGTCATTATGCGTGGGACTATATACAGTCCGTAATAAACATATTTGACACATTTGCCGACCTATTTGGACCCTCGTGGAACCGCCTAGCATGTGATGGAAGTGAGTATTCAGTGTTATATACAGACCACAATTTAAAACAACATCATAACAATTCTAATTTAACATTGTTTTCGGCTTTGTTCTGTTGAACAAATTTTGAAAACCAGCTAGAGGTGTAACTGTCCAAATGGGATTAAGGATACACCCCGTGTTTTTAAAACACCAAGATGTTTCACATGTCAGTAAGCATTAAGTTAAAATAATAAAATAACATATTCCCATGTACAATCCTAACCCCTAACCCTAATCCTAATCCTAATCCTATTCACCGATAAATGTAGGAATAGAAACTCGGATAAAATTATGCATGTCTCGAAAACATTTTAAGTCGAAAAGGGGGATAACTCCACCAAAAAAAGTCGGACAGACGTCATAATCGCAGGTGCACAGGTTTCGGACGGACGGACGACCGGCTAGACTGATTCCAGTATACCCCCCACAACTTTATTGCGGGCGGGGGTATAAATATTACATATAAACTAGGCTTATAAATACCAAAGATTATCATATTATTGCAAAATTAGCAAAACATTTTTTGGTGCTCCTCTAAAAGATGGAAACTATATATTAAACGGACATGGCTCATTCGAGCTTACAAATTATGTCTATATATACGTAATTTGAAACGAGGTAAAAGTTATAGGTTGACAAATATAATAACACGAAATATTGATAATCCGGTTTCATATATATGCTCGGAAAATATAGTTGCCATGGTCACAGCCATTTACCAGCTGTTTTTCATTTTATTCCACACAGGCGCTCTTTATTTCTACCTTATCAGGAATAGACTAACACGGACGCTCTTTTCTGTCACACGCCGTGAAAATGACTGTGTTTGTTTGGGGCACAAACATCGTGTTCAAAGTTGTATTTTTAAAAAGACTTCAATGCGCCCTGCTCGTAAAAAGGTAGTTCAAGTATTTATATTTAGCGCAAACCGCCAAGTGGCTTTATAATAAATGCACAGAACATTCAACATCACACAGAAATAGCGTCTTCGTATAGAGCGTTTTGTTCTAAACATGTTATTTTATACAATACAATCTAAATAAAAAGAAAATATGTTACGTAAAAATTAGCCTGGAATCCTGAATACATCTTTAAGTATAAGTTGAGGACAAGTGCCTTTAAATGTACATCTGGTCACATCTCAGCCCGGCCCAGCGGCTCAACATTATAAATTTAGGTCGATATATAAGCGAAGTACTTTTATATGATACTAGCTTAAACAGGCTCCATTTGGGAGCCTTTATTCAGCGTCGGTGATGATTGGGGCCCCTGCTGAATGGGGCCTGCGGCCCCTTTGTGCGTTTGAGGTCACATGCCCCTGTGTGCGCTCCGCGCACATGACAGACAGCTCCTATACTCTTTTATAAATATTGATCATATTATTTAAAAGCTACTTCAATATATCCTAAGGCAAATGGGTTCAAATAGGTCCACTAAATGTTGGCATTGGTTCACATTGGACCTATTTGATTCTCATATAAGCCCACAGTGGACTTATATCCGTTATTCGGTTGGATGGCGCGGGCCACAGTGAAAACACATCTACAACGAGCTTACATCTGGTGTTCAAATAGGCCCATGCATAGTGAGCGTATTTTTTGTTATATATTGAGTAAATTGTTTGAATCAAATTTTTTAAAAACTACCGCCGTTATAACTTCGTCAGGATACCCCGAGTCACCACACCAAATTTGGTTGAACTCGCATCAGCAGTCGGGGGGGGGGGGGGTCCGGATAGACGGACAGAGAGATCCTACTCTTATATGCCACGGAAAGACTGAAGTCACATAATATAGAAAATATTCTTCAGTATATATGAAACAATGAAGAGCGATAATATATAAATAAAGAGCATATAGCGAGCTCAACTTATGTGCGAAATATTGAAGCCCGCTGGAAATTTTTAATGACTCCGATAAGTTGCTTTCTTCGTGCAAACACTAGTTTATGTGAACAAACAAGAGAAATAACAAACCATGGGCCTATGGCTTTTATAAAAAAAAAAATCCTGCAGTCTGGAAATGTTAGTCGAGATATATAATTATGGTGTAGAAACATAATTAGAAGCCAAATACACCTACTGTTTTCTTGATGAGAATACATAAGTCACATTCCTGAATAGTGTCCCACAGAAATGATCCATGTCCTTTAACCCCTTCTATACTAAATTGATTTTCTCATTCAGTTATGCAAGTACACATTAGAATGGTCTATTATTAATTTGGAGGGTTGTTATGGATATATGAGCAGATGGCAGCCAGACAAAAAGATAATACAAGTGCAGAATAATTCATATTCATTTGGTGGGAAATGTTTAGATAATAAGTTCAACAAACGTTTGTTGAACTTAATATCTGAACATTTATTAAGGGAACTACTCGTCAATGAGTGTTGGATACAGAAAGGGTTAACTATAATGTTTTGGTAATGAGTTAAAGTTTAAACAAACTTTTGTTGAACTTATTCTCTGAACATTTACTAAGGGAACTACTTGTCAATGAGTATTTAGCACATAAAGTGTTAATTAATTTAATTATAATGTTTTGGTACAAAACAATTTTTTCTCTTCAAAATCAGGGGGGTGGAAAAAAAAACTATTTTTTCCGCAACTCAAAAATATTTTTCCTGCAAGTCTTTTTGACTGTTTTTGCAATGAGTTTGGCTTAAAACACATCTATATGTCAATATTAACATAAATGACAAATTTCATGCTGATCAGACAAACAGTATAGCCTGTAGCCCATGCTAATGGATTGAATTTTGAAATCCAAGATGGCTGCTGGCAGCCATGTTTTTTTTTACCGAATAACCCCAAAATGACTTGTTCCTATTTACATGTCAATGTTCACATCCATGACTAATATTATGCACAGAAATTCATATACAACTGTTTACAGTGAAATTCCCCCCGCAAATCTCTGGTTTAGTATTAAAAGGGGATGGGTGTCAAAAAATGGTCGGAAAAAACTGCCGAAAACGGAAACAAATTTGGACGCGGGGGTGGGTGGGTCCCAACAAGGGTCGAAAGTAAAAAAATCAGCATGCGTGCCTGCAAATTTTTTCCGACCCCCCCCCCCCCCCTGTTCAAAATCAGGAATTTCGTTTGCACGGAAAGGCGATATGTGACAAAACGAACGTTCGAATTTATTATATACATGGCTGTATATATATAGGCCGTTTAACACTTTCTATACTAATATATCGTTATGCAACGTGTATATAATAAGTTCAACAAAATTTGAATATATTATCTGAACATTTCTCTCCAATATATATAGGACTCCTTCTGTACTTGTATTATATGTCGTTTACTTATTTTCCCTGAACGTGCACCCCTCCAGATTAATAATAAAAACATTCATATATATGTACTTTTATGATAGTGGGATAATTCATTGAGAATAGAAAGGGTTAACCCTTTACCCAACAAACCGGCCAAAAACGGCCAAATAAAGCTGCAACAGCCTAAATTATCTTGGGTCTGTCTCAATAAAACCATACAAATATGGATATCATTGGAACCGGCTCATTGACCACATTGTGATGGTTACAGTTATGCCCTGTGCCAATGCATTCTGTTATATATGCGAGTCGACCATAGGTCGCCTCGCACATATAAGAGAATGCATTGGCCTAAAAACAATCTTTTTTTTAACACTTTTTACCATTTTGTCTTACATTCTTTAACAATTTTATAATTTTTAATGTGTTAAGCCAATGCATTCTCTTATATATGCGAGGCGACCTATGGTCGACTCGCATATATAAGAGAATGCATTGGCACAGGGGCCTTCTGTTGGGTAAAGGGTTAAGGGGTCGCATGGTTGAAGCTTCGTGCACCACCATGATACATCTCATTCGAAGATCCAAATGATGTCAACATAATTTAGAAGGAGGGTATAAAGTACGCCGATAAATAGACGAACTAACAATACACGCGCATTAAAGGGGCAATGTACTCAACTACATGTTGTTGTTGGTTTCTATAGTCTCTGCTTGGTGTAATAAGGTCACCACATTTCCATTATTTGACTGTATATATGTTGAATACGAAGTATAAAACTATATTACAGTTGCATTGCAGATAAGCCGGAATGCAACAATAAATCGCTCGTCATTGATGTATTTTTGCACAGTTTTCAGGTAAATGTATCAAATAAATGTTATAGCATGTGCATAATAGTCCCAGATACTCATTAATTTTTATTGTATATTGTAAGCGAGTGGCTTGAGTTCACGCCCCGTATCAACATAATGTTTTACACGATGTTATCCACGCGTTATCCAATCCACTCTCCGTCAAATTTGATTACGCCCTGTGCATGGACATTCGTATCTTAATTTATGACTCCAGCCATGAACTATAATTTATATTTATTAAATAATTATCAATTTGATTTTTATGATAGCCTGTTAATCGGAACGTTCTAAGCATAAATCTTCGATTCAAATTAATTATGTTTTAATTATTATCGATAATATGACCATACGCTAGCGCAATAACGAACCAAAGCTAAACCACTCACGTGAGGGTAGCTGCGGCTTTTAATTTTTTTTTATTATCAAGATTAGTTTATAGATTCCCTGGTATTCCCACCAAATAAGATTAACATGAAGCCTGTTTCCAGGGGTGATTATCATATTGATACTATATGGAGCAGCGTGTCCAGTTCATAGCTGTTCATTTCATTCATATATAAGGTGTTACCGTGTCGATTTCATCGCACATCGCCGAACGTTATCGTGTAACTTTCCCCATTGACTGAGTTCGCCTGAACCTGCATGAGTGTATCTTCTGCTTTGTTCATGATTGTGTTTTTCCCTTCGATTCCAGAAAATAGTATATTTATGGATTATCACATGCATGTATGTACTCTATAGTCTTATGATGACAATAAATTCCACTAAATATATATGTTATTTCGTTCCGCACTGTACTGTACAGTACCAAGTGATGTACATAAAAGGCCCACATTCGCACAGTAATCGGTAAATTTGTGATGTCACTCTTATTATATTTCACATCACGAATTTCGATCACATTTCACTCGCCCCGCAGGTTGTAGACTGTAGTTACTATAGTGTCGTTATTTATTGTGTCTTGTTTTCTCAATAAAAGGTAAACTATCCGTTACTACAACTACGAATGAACTTACATTGTAATTCAATATTCATAATTCTCATTTGCAATACCAGTAATCGAAAGACACAGTAACAAGATTTTCCGATTACGACATTAATGCTTTAAGCCCACCGATCTACTGTGCAACAAAAGTGGTCGCACAAATGTTTAGTTTAAACTTATTTTATTGTATCATTAATGTACAAATGGGATTGGGGCACAAGTTATACAACTTAGATAGCTCCTCTCCCCATACAGTTACAACATATTATTTTGATAACAAGATGGTATATAATATGTTTAAATTGTTTAAGTGTTACCAGATCCAGGTTCGATATGTGAATTCTTTTGGTTTGATTACTGATTGTTGACATTGGAGAAATGAGTTTATTAGTTTAGTAGCTTTGTGGTACAAAATGATGGCGATTGCGCGTGGCGATGACCCAGAGGTGGTAAATTTGTTAATTGGTGAAGCGGTTTGTAGCGACTATATATTTTTGAACTTCTGCAAATATTAAATTGGTTTTGTCATTACAAATGTTTGTTGTACCTTTTAGGAGGTCAGTGGTATTGTGTACATTGATGCCCTTTGTTCTAAGCCTGTTGAAAAGCCGTACGCGTTGTATCTGATATAGGGGGCATAAGAAAAAGTAATGATGGGCGTCTTCGATTTCGTTTCCACAATCGCAGAATGGGCTAACAGTTATGTGGTTTTCGAATTTGTCGTTATTTACGTCGCTGCATTTGTTTCTCAGTTTGGTATGTATTATATTGTTTATTCTGGAACCGGTATAATAGAAGTTAGGGGGTTTGGGTAAGTAGTATAAAATTTTAAGGAATATCTTGAATTCGTGTAAGCTTTCAGCTTTGGTTACAATGTCGGGGAGTTTGTTCCAAGTTAGGCACATTTTTTGCATGAACGATTTTCTGAAATGTTCTGTTTCGCAATAATATGCGTAGAAGTCGCCATGTCTTCTGAAGGAATAACCCGAGACCTCACCGGCTCGTGGTGGTAGGAGTATGGTTAGATAACTAGGTACGTCTGCATTTATTATTTTGTGGAGCGTTTGTAATTTGTGAAATTCGCGTCTTATTTGTAGAGTAGGCCAGCCAACTTCAAGCATTAAATCTTTAACGGAGGCAGAGCGCGTTAATCCACGGACAATTCTCGCTGCATCTTTATGAAGGCGATCGAGTCTTTCAGTTTGTTGTTGTGGCGCACAGTCCCAGACAATATCAACGTAATCCATTAAGGGTATAGTATATCAGTTAGATAAATACATTCAAGTGTCTTTCGGTCAAGTTTATATTTTAACTTTCTGAGTTGAGACCAAGATGCGTGTGCGAATCTACAAAGGAAACGTCGTTTCCCTGGAATTGCAAGTTGAGATGGGGATTTCCGGGTACTAGGGAGTAAGATAGCGCTACAGTTTTTGATGGATTAAATACCACCAGCCATTTATGAGCCCATTTGTCAATTTTATTTAAGTCGTTATTTAAATCACTCGTAAGAATATCCATATCGTAATGAGAGGCAGTCAAGCATGTATCGTCTGCGAACATTCGCGTATCGGATTGGGTGACGTCGGGTAGGTCGTTTATATAGACCAGAAATAGGAAGGGGCCCAATATTTATCCTTGGGGCACCCCTGCTGGGATACGTTTCAAGTCATAATATGTATTATTTACAAGAACTCTTTGCTTTCTGTTATGTAGGTAATCCTCCAGCCAGGTCAGAAGATCTACTGTGCAACAAAAGTGGTCGCACAAATTCAAAACAGCAGCGTCGTATTAGATAATATGATCATACGCAAGCGTAATAAACGAACCAAAGCTAAAACAATCACATAGGGGTTTCTGCATGCATATGTAGCGTTTACAACAATTCTTGTCAAAATCACTTTATAGATTCCCACCAAATAAGATCCACATGCATAAGGCTTATGTTTGGTGGGGTATTTATAAATAGTTATATATGTTGTCGAGAGTGCATGGAACTGAAACTAACCATTATATTACTTGGCGTACTGGGGGAGCTCTCCGCTTCAGATACTCAGGATGTTCATTTCACTCATAATATGTCATCATGTCGATTTCAACGATAGTCGACAAACAACGTCATCGTGTAACTTTCACCATTGACCGAATTCGCGTGGAACTGAATGTATCTTCTGCTTTGTTCATAAGTATGTGTTTTCATTCTATTCAAGAAAATAGGATATATATGGATTATCAGATGCATGTAAGTATGCAGACTTATGATAACAATTATATAGAGAACACACCGTGCAGTATTGATCAACTGCTGTGAATCAGTTGGAAATAAAGCTTTGAGATACACGTAGATCGTGTTGAGTTGTGGCGATTTTAGTTTATTTTAAAAAAATATTAAAACTTCCTTGGGTCCGATGATTTGATCCAGTAGAGTGCCGGAGTAGACCCGTTAGAAATTCAGTATGGACCTACTTTCCCTTATAAATAAAAACAAATAAATGATTTTATGACGTTTATATAAATAGGAGAATGTTGCACGTCGACTGATTTGGGTTGGCCTCTTGGCAGCCGAATACGACATTAATGCTTTAAGCCCACCGATCTTCTGTGCGACATTCGCGCTCCCGAAATTCGAAACAACAGCGTCGTATTAGATAATAATTGGTGACGTCACTAAATCAGATATAGTCTATATACGAACCAAAGCGTCCAGCTTTGGTTCGTTATTATATCGTTGTTACTATACAAGGAACGTATTGAAATTGGCGTACATTCTCCCTTTACTCTAAAAACTAAAACACCAACGTTATAGCAATTTTCTAGCCATTTTCAAATTTCAATCGAATTTTCCGCACAGCAATTTGATAGGAACCCAGCCTTTGAAGTCTACCACAATTTATACAATTCAGAATGTGTTTTCCCACAAAAATGTTATAAAATCAGGCGCCGAACCCATATTTGAACTTGACATGTATTTTTGGAGGAAAATGCACATACCAACTTTAGAGTTATCAACCACTGAAAAACATAAATGTTATCAAATTGGACAAATTCTGAGTCGAAAAAACACGTGCATAACTCATGCCAAAATCATTGGACAAAATCCTTGTTCGAACTTAATTTTTGATTGAGAAACGAGAAGCAGAACTTATATTCAAATCAAATAACTCAAATTGGAGTTTGAAACCCAAATGCTACCAGACGGACAAACGGGTGGTTAGACCAATATGTACCCTTAGCATCACTCCGTAGTACTTATACCATCTCTGTTTATTGCCACAACCTTCATATAAATCTGAATCTAAATCATGTCTAACCATACCATGTTCCTCAAACTGTACATTCGTATTCGCCGTAATTTGTAAGCAGATGTCTATAATAATGTCTATATATTTCATATATACTTGTCAGTCATTGCAATTTTTCATATATTTTATAGTGACAAACGCTCTTTAGTTTTACCATATTATAAATACATATTATATATGTACTTGTTCGGGTGCGTGAAACTGACAAGTTAGTACTCAGGTACTATGCCAACCTGGGGAATGTGGCATTCTGCCAACGTCCCGAAAATTTGACAGAGATCGGCCATACCACTCTACAGAAAACATCGTCTGAACTACGATCAATTGTAAATATTTACATCTCGATTCGGGACGCAACTATCGGCAATAAACTGACACATATGATTTCGCCACAGAGCGTCATTGAATTTAATTAATATAAGAATTACGGAGCGCATTGTTATTTTGGTTTACTATTCGTAAAACAAATAACGACTTTGATCAAGATTATTCTACACTTCTATTTGATCACCCCACTGGAGCGTTTCACATCACTTTAACAAGGAACGCTCTTTATTGTTTACGAAAATGTTATCACTTAAGCAGGGAGGTATATATCATATACAAAACATCCCAGACGCGTAGGATATTTCGATCACTTTCGGGACCCACCACCCCAGTTTTCTACTATTTTAATGTCAATAGTATTGGTTTAATTACATCTTATTTTATTATATACCAGATTAAAACTAGCTGTCATAATTTGCTCAGGTTGTTTGTGTCTATCCAGAATCTTGTAGCTGGTAACGGGCGGGTGGTAGCAGAGGTGGTCACTGGGGCTATACATTACATCCGCCCTACTAACGGACTACATTTTCCACGTATATTCACCCTGGTAACCACCATGGTACACATGCCATTTGGATATACACTAATATTTATGAGAGTACTAGTACGTGTAACACTTTGAGAGCAAGAGTATTCTCTATTCCCACCAAATATCCAATATCCACAGAGGGTTTCATATCACTTTTACCTGGGCAACGCCGGGTAACCCTGCTAGTATATATATATATATAAATGGAATAAAAACCAACTTGGTCCAAATTTGTTCCAGGTTGACCCTAACATTTTAGTTTATCGACCAGACTAATAGTGTGGACAGCACTGTGTGTTACAATGTCCTTTTTCGAGATGCCATTGGTGAAATTGCCGACTGTTCTCGATGTTGGCTTGTGGCAATCACAAATAGTGGTGCATTCTATTACTCCATTTGACGATTGGATTATGAAGCCAAACAAAGCTACTACATGGCCATATGTGCTATATACATTGCTTTTATTCCTTTATAGTGCATAATTTATGGGTCAAATTGTTTATTTTCATTTCATTCCCAAAGACAGCAAAAGTATATAGGTTGTACTTGGTCGGATAGTTTGATTTTCCAATCGTTATTTAGTGTGGAATTTGTTTTTATAACAAAACCCGAATATTTTTTGGACTGGAATTGCCACCAGGGGCAAAATGGAATAATTTTCCCAAATGGTATTTCGGGTCTAATTCAGGGAGGGGCCCGGAGTTTGACATTTAGTTAAAACATCTAAGTTGGACAGCGCCCATGGGTACCTCTAGCCACGCCCCTGTATATATGCATGTCTTACTGGTGATAAATCATTGTCGTGCGGAATGACTTCAGTATTATAAAGTTATTATACAATGTTGTGTACAGTATGTGTTTTTCTTGTACGAATCCAGGTTGTGGTGAAGTCATTTTGGACGAGACGCGTAGCGTCGATTCCAATATGACTTTTCACCACAACCTGGACGTACAACCTGGACGAGTACAGGAAAACACATAATGTACTCAACGTTGTATAATATAAAGTTATTATACAATGTTGTGTACAGTATGTGTTTTTCTTGTACGAGTCCAGGTTGTGGTGAAAAGTCATATTGGACGAGACACGCCAGTGTCGAGTCCAATAAGACTTTTCACCACAACCTGGACGAGTACAAGAAAAACTCATACTGTACACAACATTGTATAATGACATTTTTATTATCCATCTGTATGTTTATCCAAATTTTGGGAATAAAACTTTTGTGGTTATTTTCGGTATTTGTCGGCACTTAATTCTCTATAAAAGCCTGTATATTGATCATCAGAAAGCATGATTTGGAAAACTAAACACGGAAATGAGAAAAAAACTCAATGCGGAAGTGAAACGTCTGCTAAAATCCATCAGTGTTGCGCGCGCATCACAATTTCACCGATTAATTTCGCAATAGAGTTAATTCGTGACGTCACGAAGTCCCAATAAAAAAATGATATTGTACAGTCGGGAGTCCAATATGATTTTCGGGAGTCCAATATGACTTTATCCAGGACTATTACGTGGCGGCTTTTGCCCAATCGGAAATTGTGTTAGTTAAGGGATGGATAATAATAACCTTTTTATTATCCATCTTTATATTTATCCAAAATGACGTCACCCATGCAGTACCGATAACTTTTATAAAAGAGTGCAATATGACTTTCGGGAGTCCAATATGACTTTTTCCCGGACGGCTTTTGCCCAAACAGAAATGGTGTTATAGTTACGGGATGGATAATAATATGACATATTACAGGTAGCATGACGATGATGGAGTGTCAGGATCCGATGTTCGATAGAGGTTCATTTCAGACGCATAGAACTGTGGAAGGAACTGTACCTTGCCGGTGGTCCGCCCGCCCGACTCAAGCATGTGCATTTGCGATAAGCACCCATCCAGGAGGTTACACTGGGCAGACCATGACTGTCGTTGAAGAAGGCGTGGCATCCAAACTTATTGACCATCAAGCAGAACAGCAAAATTCGATAGAGCAACGACCCTGTGATAATAACCCGGACTCGGCTCATATTCCCCAGACAGTATCAGGAAACCACTCATGTTCGGGGACATATTCGACCAACTGTCAATTCTATGAGAAATCCGTCTTTGGGCGTAGCGATAGAAGCAAGCCCAGACTGCAATTTTCCTGGATGAAGACGACAAAGTCACATGCCCGTCAGTGGAAATCACAGTGGTCAGGTATTAACCTTATTATACATGTACAAATTAATTCAGGGAATACATATTTGTTTCTGGTCGCCTCATGTGTTTATACATTCAGTATGATAATGCTCCTTTGCAGTATAGTATATGTACACACTACTATATGAAATAATTTTTTCCTCAAATACTTTTTTCATGATAATCGGCTTAAATTTCCATCCTTTATATCGTGGGAATACAAGGACGCGCGCCGTATAACTATATTATCAGCAGATTGCAGGAAATTCAAAGCTGGATAATACTGGTTACGTCGAAGAACGGTTGCCCCTTATTCTTCTATAGCGGACTTCAATAATAAAATAACGCTCATCTAAATTCACCAAAAATGACGGTAATAAATTGTCACAATTGTGAAAGTATAACCCGGTTTATTACATAGAAAACATATTTGTTATAAACTCCACAAGAGTTGCCAACTGAAAGTAGTAATTTAATGTGAAAAATAAATTTTATCACAATGTTTACATAATTTCAAAAGAATAGGAACTAATTTGACATCGCGTAACAGTTCCGCTCTTTGCTGAGCGTAAACAAACACATATCAAAAGTTAGTTACTCGTAATTACATGGCATATTATATGCGCAATCTATATATAAAAAAAGAGTAGGATCTGTCTGTCCGGATTTTTATCACAGACTGCTGGTCCGATTTCAAACAAATTTGGTGTGGTGACTCGATGTACGCTGGCGGAGGTTATAACGACGTTAGTTTTTCGAAATTATGATTAAATTAATTTAATTAAATTAATTTAAAAAAATAAATGTTTATTTAAAATAAGCTCAAATAAGACCAATATGAACCTATGTGTATATCCCAATATCAACCTATTTGCACGATGATCTGTTGCAGCACCAGATGTGCGCTCTTTATATATGTGACTTCACTGTGACCCGCGCCATCCAACGGAATAACGGGTATAAGTCCACTATGGGCTTATTCCAGAATCAAATAAATCCAATATGAACCAATTTCAATATTTAGGTCTAATAAGAACCTATCTGAACGAGGATATATTGAAGTAGCATAATATAAGTTATCTCTACATATACAAGAATATGATATGTCTGTCAGCATGTGCGCGAAGCGCACACATTTGTACAGGGGCCGCAAGCGACTCCGACGCTGAATAAAGGCTCCAGAAGAGAGCCTTTTCAGCTAGTTTAACATAAATATTAGATTATAAATACATCACTATGACCGTATAATATATCACTCTTTCCGATAAATATAACAATTTGTATTAATTTGTATGATAAAGTCGATTCAAATTGACAACAAAATTAATCCCGCCACTGAGTCTTGGCGTAAAAGTTCGCTACATAAGAGTAAGGCAACGTTACTCGACGTAAACCATTATTATCCCAACCAATTTCACCAGCTGGTTTATACGTCGAAGGAAACCTGGACCACCCAAGGTCCCAAACATATAGACCCTCTATACGCGTCCCTGATTGTCGTACCTACTCGACGCTGCCCTATTGGGAGGGGAGTTGACAGATATTCGCTATCAATATGCAAATAAAACATTGTTACTATTATCTCTGAATAACAACCACACAGCTACGCTGAGAGCTACCAGACATTCTGATTATAAAAGTAAATCGTCGCCCGCTTATTTCAAATAAAATGTAATCGCCAATAGAAATTCCCGCTTCTTGTGTGACATTCGCGATTACCTCAATCAATTCCTTGTAATTACTCAACAAACATTTATCTTAAGTCTGTCACTCACAGTCGGTTATCTCCCGTTTAATTAAATACACTCCCGCATCACCGAGGAGATGTGTCGAAATGTTTTCTTCCAATTGTCTGCGAAAACTCTATTGGTCCTGTTATGTTAACCCTTTCTATACTAAATGAATTATCCCATTCAGTTATAAAAGTAACATTAATTGGAATAGACTATTATTAATTTGGAGTGGTGTTCAGGTGATAACAATAGGCGACAGACAGAAACAAAAACAGATAATACAAGAGCAGACTGATTCATGCATATATTCATTGGTTGGGAATGTTCAGATAATAAGTTCAACGATGGTCGACTGTTGAACTTATTATCTGAACATTTCCTAACGGAATTACTCGTCAATGAGTATTTAGTATAGAAGGTGTTATACATGGACTCATTGCATTCGAAGTGTGTTCGTGCGAAATAGAATACATTTTATTAAAGTCTGTAAAATATATATCATAAAACCAGTACACGATAGACTAAAGATCCACTTAGTTCTTATTTTCGTTATTAATAATTGGTGTAAATATATTTTATTCCAATCCCAATAACATTTATGAACATTTAACAATAGTTTTGACAGTAATAATTAGAATAGTATAGATGGATTGATTGGAAAGGGGATTAAACAACAAGCACAATGGCTTTTTAAAAGTTTGCTCCCCTTTGTTTCGCGCCCCTCTCCAATAATAAGCTAAAACGTGCCCGAAATCGGACGCAAACAAATGCTTATATATAAAATGCATCTGTACTCTGTGAGAAGTAAAAATTGTGCAGCAGCGTGACTACCGAATGTTTTTTCACAAAAAGCATGCAATTATCTCGCAAGAATCAATCATATACAATTCTTTGACGGCAAATGTTAGTAGCACCATTATAATGACATGGGATACAGTTTCCCATGTCGTTAGTCATGGTAAAGATGCATTTTATAGGCATGTCGCCGTTCATATCCTGAAACCATATGATTTTTTTAATATGACGAATCGCCTGCAAAAACCCTGTACAGTTTTCTGCGTGTGAACGTACCCTATACTCTGTCGAAATTATGGAAGCTGGATGTATCGACAACGATTACAAACCGACAATATACAGACGTACGTTGTTTGTCGAAGTTTCCTTCGACGTAAACGAGCTAGTGAAATCAGATACTGCATTACGTCGAAGTACGATTGACTTAAGGTCGTTCCACACCGGGCGCGATCGAGCGATTATAACGGCCGTTTTCTAACGCCCGTAGCAGTTCAAAGCGCGCGAATTTTATGTTCACACCGCAAGCGACTGAAACGCTTCGTCGCGCGCGATAGTCAGGTTATTATTCTGTGTGTACGCTAATTGCAGGGGAGTCAGGTGGCTGCATGGGGGGTACCCCCACTCCACACACTTATGACTAATGTGTAGGGGTTCTACACACAACGTGTAGCCCTGCTACACAACCATTATTCATTTGTGATCTTAAACATATTTTACACAATAAATGGGTCAATTTATACACATTTATACACACTGGTGTGCATAAAATCAACACCTATGCCTTACACATTTTATGTAAATTCTTACACATATATATCGTAAGAATGTAAGTTCAGTATTCCGAACTGTGGGTATATAGTATTCATGGCAAATGGAGATTTATATGTTAAAACTTTCATGGCGTACAATGGTACGTAATATTTTGCTCTGTCATGTGTGAGTTTTCGTTTTAAATGAACAAACCATGGCCGTGGCGTGGTTGCACGTGATTAATATTAACGTAATACAACAATCATATAAACAAGAGTAAGGGCGCGTACACATGAAGCTGCAAGAAAATATCTGCAAGAAAATATCAGGTAAAATTGCACACTGATATTTTCTTGCTGCAAATATTACGCCCGTGAGAACGCGGCGGTTTAGACGGCATTGATTGAGCTCAATCAGAACAGTATTAGTCATGCTGGTTCAAGTGAATTGCATCCGGTAAATAACCTATAGTCCATTTTGGCAATTCATAGCTTTGTGAAATTTCCAACTGTAAAGTTGACATGTATTACCGAAGTCGGTGGGATTATACACCACTAACCTGTAGCAACGTTGCTGATCTCATGCATAAAGACCTTCTGCATAATGAGAAAGTGGTCACGTTATTTGGAAATTTGGAAATGTTATAATTTCATAGTGCATGTATATGTGGGGTGACAAATGTTATTATGGTTTTGTGGCAAATCGGATGACCCCACCCCCATTGAGACCCCATATGAAGTTTTCAGGAGATTGTTGCTTGGTGCATGGGGCTGTGGTGTACAGTACGTTACCGAACTTACATGGTGCATGTGGGGACATGGGGACAACTCGGAAACAATATTAGTTGGAAATTTCACACCAACAATGGTTTGAAATTGTTCTTGTAGTCTGATTTTTCAACTATTAATGTATGTGGAATTAGTGGTTTTAGACCAACATTTGCATTTTTCCTACTTTGGTCAAATTATTGGTTTGGAATTTCTTCTAGGCCCCTCCCTCCCCGGTATCCAGTCAAAATTCAAGGTATGTGAGGTACCATATGGGAAATTCAAAGACGATGGGATGTGTGCAAATTCAATTATGTGATCTTGGGTCTTTGGCCCGATTCAAGAGGGGGTGCAGTTGGAAATCCATGGACATCCTCCGTCAGCGGAAACCCTCAAAAGATATATGTCCCCACACATATCCATATAATAGCTCAGCGATTATGTCAAACAATCCAAAATGGAATTACGAAGTCAATTGTTGAAACAGGCGATAATATTGATGGATCATAACTCGAGTGCGTGAACGGTTACCAGCGTGTCCCTTATAGAGATTAGTTAACGGATACCGATGGCCACCAATCAAGGTGAACACATATCACCAACTGGCGATAAAATATCAGCGTGCTGCCTTCGTCGGATATTTTCCGGTATTATTTATTTGATTGGTCAAGTAAGTCACATGGGGCATACCTGATATTTTCTTGCCCGCCATGTGTACGCGCCCTAAGAGCAGTATTCTTCATGAACGTTTTAACAAATAAATCCTCATATATCATTAATACAATACTCACAAGTCGGAATTCTGAACTTACATTCCTTGTCCACAATTTGTTTATTCTCGTGACTCAAAATTACATGGGTATTGAGACAGTAGTAGATTGTATTCCAAAACATATACTCAAACAATATCGCCGTCATGTAGCAGACTATGAAACTGAAGGCACGCAATGCACACGCTCTACGTTCTTACACAATTGTGTGTAATAAAATGTAGAACGGCACTTGGTCAATGTATTTGTATGTAAAACTACACATTGCTATGTGTATTAACCGGGTTTACACATTTGATGTGTAATCGTTTCTACACATTTGTTATAAGAGTGCACCCACCCGGTAATACGCGATTATTATTATTTGATGAATGCATTGTCTCATGTTTACCACAACGTCTTTTGGAATGAACTAGCCTCGTTATATTCTTTATCATTTGCCCTGATTATACCAAAATATAATTCACCAGCCAATGAAGCAGATTATACGGTCCATGATTTTAGTTCTTTACAAGGAATAAACTGAGTATAGTAATCTAAAATTAATGGTTTAAAATTATTTGGTCATAGAGACATACAGTCATACAGACACACTTGGCATACATACATACATACATACATACATACAGTCATACAGACACACACAGTCATACAGACACACACGTGTCACACAGACAAACATGGCGTTGTGCTTCGATTATTAGCCTCTCGCTAAAGTCCTCCATTATCGCGGCGACAAATCAGTGTGCCGTCATCAAATAGAAAAAATACGGTCGTATAAACACCCTATTTGAGAGCGGTCCAATTATCTCGCTGATTTGCAACAAAGCGAGAATTCGACGAAGCATAAAATCATTGCTATAATCGCCTCGTGGTCAGCGAGTCGGTCGCTTGCGGTGTGAACATAAACATCTGGGCTGGAGCACTTAAACAACTTGATGATGTAGAATACGAGGCTGCCCGAATAATAAGTGGCTGCACGAGATCAGTATCCCACAAACGTCTACTAACCGAAATGGATTGGGAAACACTCAGATAGAAGGCAATTAAAGCGTGTTTCACTTTTTCATAACATTGTCAATCACAAAGTGCCCAAATATTTAGTCGACTTACTTCCCCCCAAATTTTCTGACATAAGTGATCATGATACGAGATTTGCGTCAAACTTTATCCATTTTAAACCCAATTCCAAACGAATGGAGTCTACATTCATGCCAACGTGTGTACAAAACTGGAATGCAACCAAAATTGAGACTCGAGATCTCCGCCACCTTTGTTATGTAAACAAAATTAAACCTATAACACCCAAACCACCCAAGTACTATTCTGTCGGAAAGCGGACTGAAAACATATTTCACTGTAGATTACGATGTGAATGTAGCAACTTGCTATCCGATAAGGTTCTAAATCACATTGCAAATTCAAAAGACTGCACCTGTGGAAACGGTGAAGAAAATGCCTTTCATTATTTCTTTGATTGCCACCTACATTCAATCCCAAGAATTCGTCTATTGAATAAATTACTTCCTTACAATATTTATTTTTTAAAGATTGGGTTAAATTACGCACAAAATATGCCGTAATGATGTTTACATACCACAGCGCAATTCTATTGGTTAATCACACACAAATGATATAAACGCTCTTTATTATTTCCATATCAGGAAAACAGTAACAAATAACGCTCTTTATGTTTACCATATCCGGATCTAAACAAGAGCCAGGTTCTGTAACGTTTTTTGCTTTTGTTTACATAACAAAGGAAAAACATTTGACAATACCATACTGTTATGCCATATTTCTGATTGGTATAAGAACAAATTCTGTCTATGTTTTACTATTCTTTGTGTTTATGGCGGTTTTTGACGGAGTTGAATATTTTAACAGCATACCCACCGCCAACGCCGCCCGTATCTTTAAATATAGAAAAAGTTAACTTAGTCTCATCTGAACCTTCCTATATATGTTTCATATTTCCAGGAGCAAACTTTTCTATAGAGGATGACAATAAGAGAACACGGACAGCATATACGAGAGGACAGCTGCTGGAGCTGGAGAAAGAGTTTCACTTTAACAAATACATATCACGCCCCAGAAGAGTGGAACTGGCGGCGTTATTAGCGCTTACTGAGCGGCACATCAAAATATGGTTCCAGAATAGAAGAATGAAATGGAAGAAGGACGAAGCAAAACGTCGTCCGCTTCGGACTCAGTCTCCCGATGAAGCTTCTCCAAATGATGCCAAATCAGAACACACAGATTCGGATGCTGATATATGATGATATATACATGTATATGATTTTTGACAATCAATTTACACCCACTGGGACAGATGCCATATATAACATGAAAGCAACACCAAAACTCATAAAGCATAACACATAGCTGGGACAATCCTTGAAAATCAATACAACTAATCGTGTGTTTTTAATGGACCTCTTGATAGAATTTCATAAAACTTGCTGATTGTAGTGAAACAACTGGATTTCTTTTTCAGCATATTTATAAATTCGTCCTCATTCATACATGCACATTGAAAGTCGGATATTTGTTCTAAAATGGCAAGGAACATTATTTCGTTCGTTCCACACACATCATAACTATAAGTGCTTTTACTGTATTATCGTCACAACATGTCTATACGAGGATCTCGAACTCGTTATGTTAGGATATCAGATTTTATGAAACGAGTTTGTTAAATTTGATTCAAATTATCAAACGAGTTTCATAAAATCTCATATCCCAAACATAACTAGTTGAAGATCTTGTGTATCACATTGTGATAAACAAACTAGAACTTTATGCCTTTTTATCATATCAAAACCCTTTTAAAAACCTGTACAATGCATCCATTTACAGCGTTGGCCGAGACGCTTCACAGCCGTACACGACAGTATTGCGCGCTCCGGGGTTGGCGACGGAAAATATAGTACCCCAATTTGCCTCTTTGATTTTGTTTCTATTTTATTGAGTGCACCGAAGTTGGACAATGATTAACTTTAATGAACAAATCAATCATTCTTACAAATTCAAATATGTTTATTCTCATTAAACCATATATACAATACAGTATTTGAGAAAAAATAATAAAGTGAAATACATGTAATTAAATATATATACATAATACCCGACGTGTTATAGGTATCTCGAGGTGTATGGCGATTTTTCGTCATTTGGCTGCATAACATTATCCTTATTATACATTGAAAGAGACTGTAAAAGTGACACATCAAGCCATTCTGATCCTAATATGGGAGAAACTTTTGATATAATACATATATATATATATATATATATATGTTTGACGTGCACAGGTCTGAGACAATCTCATCACATTTCCTCTTTAGTATAATTAATGCATGGATCAGTTTTGACACAGAACTCTGTTGTATATAGGAATGTACACGTATGATTCAGGGGAGAAGCTCATATCGAACATGTTGACAACACCTGGATGTTTGAATTGACCCATTAGTCGAGATTCCACAGAACTTATTGTTAATGCTTAGTTCTATAAATTAGATCTTCCAAAAAATACAATATATATTGTTGTGTAGTTTATATACATATATATATATAATTCACAAGTATGTGATTATATGTCGATCGGGTACTTTGTGATACAAATAAGGCGAACGGGTCTATTGTGTCACTTTAACTGGTCAATCATCCTTTCACAACTGGATGGTCTCGCCGAGCGAGCATCCAGTCATAAAAGGTTTACGTGATTTGATAACGGATAACTATATTCTTCGTTGTCTGTTGTTGGTGTCATGCGCGCCTTTTCGAAATTAATCCACCTGAATCAATGTAAAGACGCGCGGTCATTTTGTTGATGCAATGTCAAGTGATATGCAACTAGTGAGAGATAAGGAAACATGTAATGGCTTTTAAAATTATATAATATGGGTTTAATGTAATATACGAACATATCCTTTTTTCGTATGCTACACGTAGTTTATGCTATATGAAAAGCAGTCGCTCAAGTTTGTCAGCGCCATTGTTTTATTTTAATTTGGCGAGCACGAAACCAGTGTCTGTATGAGGATGTCAACCCCCTATACCCCCATGAATCCCGAATTTCAGAGATGGTGAATCCTGTGTACCAGTTAATAAAATATAGAATGCAAGTCATGGTTATTTCACACAATATAATATGATGTTATGATATTTGCTGTAATAATTTCCACAATCAAATATTAAACAATACGATGCTATAAAAGCTTCGCACCCGCCTTGTTTAATCCTGAATACCGGTTAAAATGGGCATATGATTCCAAGGTACCAGTTAACAGATTATGAGGGGGGGTGAGAATCAAAATAATCGAATCCCGAGTACCAGAAAAGGAGGCGGTACCCTCATATACATGTATCCTCACTGAAACCTCAGTTCCTCATGTCCTGATGCCAGTAAATAATATGTTCTGAACCGTATAAATGCAATCAGGATACCACAACTATACTGAAACCCCAGTTCCTCATACATTTGAGTACTCAAAATGCTCGCCACGAAAATGTGCATTAATTGGCAGCTAAATGTCCATTCTAAAAAGCTTGGTCTCCAAATACTCGACAATCATGCCCCATTCAGTTACTTTTTATTTTAATGGAAACCAGTTCTTTTTATATATATAAATGTCAGCTCTAATAATATAGTCTTGTGTCAGTTCTTTAAAATGTCCAAGGCTTAGAGTTATATGGGCTAGTTTACGTTCCTCTATATTAAATGGGGGCAGTACACTAAATCAGGCCATTTATGGGACCATCTCCTTTTATACTCAACAGAATATATGCAAAAAATGAATGAATTTGAGCCATGCATGGATCAATTCGTTTTCATTATAATTACCCTGTTGTTTGTATCGTTCATAGAGCACATGAGTGTATTTCTGCACTGATCCATGGCACAAATTCATTAATTTTTTGCATATATTATGTTGAGTATAAAAGGAGATGGACATATAAATGCCCTGATTTAGTGTAAAATCCCTATTTAAAGGAATTTGGCGATTTGAGGGTCCAAATTATGCTCATTTGTCACATCGCTGTCCGGTTCTTGGGATCAACATATATCGACCAATACGTTCCTCATTATTGAACGGCCTCCTTGTGCCACAGAGAGACTTCCACAAGTGATCCAATTCAGAAAGTTCATGTCCCTAACTTTCTTCGGCATGGAGCACTAAAAAACGTTCATTGTTAGTGTATTCCTGGTACGTTATAGACACAAAGAGGGTTTGTTTTACTTCTGTGAGAAAAGCTGTGACATTGGCAAGTATTTTGTTTTAGATCATATGAAGCCGTTATATCAATATTTCGTGTATTTATCAACCACTAGTATATACCTTCTAAATTACGTCGACAAAATTTAGAACTTCGAACAAGCCATGTCCGTTTAATATAGTCTATGACTGCTTTGTGGATTGACATCCTGAGTATATTCCCGTGTCATCAAAGATGAGCTGTCCGATGTGACATAAAATTAATGAACATTTAGGGTACGTTCATACGCTGGCAAGATTGCACGAAATGGTTTGCAGTAATTTCGGTCGTAGAAACCCATATGGTGCCAGAATATGAACGAAAACTATAATGTAAAATGTTTTTCCGAAGACCCATAACTCCGAAGGTCCGATTCTCCGAAGGTCAGATTCTCCGACGCCCCGATTCTCCGAAAGCCCATAACTCCGAAGTCCCGATTCTCCGAAATCCCATAACTCCGAAGACCCATAACTCCGAAAGCCTATAACTCCGAACGCCCATAACTCCGAAGGTCTATAACTCCGAAGGGCCGATTCTCCGAAGGTCCGATTCTCCGAAGGTCCGATTCTCCGAAGATCATGTTTTATCGCTTATTAAATAGTGTACAGTCCAGTGGCGGGGTCAATGGGGCCCTAGGGAAGACCGCCCCCAAAAAAAATGTCAAATGTCATGTAAACGTCAGGAAATCCCTCCTAGGCATTCAAATATTCACAGTGTTCCTACCCAGGGGAGCCCCCGGACCAACGATTAGGGGCGACCCCTCCCATGTATGCGCTCCCCAAATCAGGCCGTCGTGATATGCTTTCGGCATATCATATGCACGATATATCCCCCACATATCCCCCACATATGCTAATTAATGTGCACCCCTAAATGGGAACCATGGCTCCACCACTGGTGTGCACCGGGTATATTATAACGAAACGCTGCAAGAATGTCAGAGTAGCCTAATAGGCACATGCAGGGGCGACAAGTTCTTCCCCGTTCACCCCTGTACATTTTACTCTGGCATCTCATGGGCCAACGTAACGTTATAGTATCTGGTGTATAGTCAGTGGCGGGCCAGGATTCCCATTTAGGCGGGGGGCAGTAGGACAAGTTTGAATATTTTGATGCCCCATGAACGATTTCCGGGAGTTTACATGACATTGGACATGTTTTGGTAGGGGCCCATATTGTCTGAAATAGCAAGTAGAGGTTTAATGGGGCAGTGGGAATTTTGGGACCCCTTGGCTTCGCCACTGGACTGTACACTATTTAGTAAACGATAATACCCCGATAAAACAAAATATTCGGAGAATCGGACCTTCGGAGAATCGGGCCTTCGGAGTTATAGGTCTTCGGAGAAATAGGTCTTCGGAGAATAGGCCCTTCGGAGTTATGGGCTTTCGGAGAATCGGATCTTCGGAGTTATGGGCCGTCGGGTCTTCGGAGTTGTGGGCCGTCGGAGAATCGGGTCTTCGGAGTTGTGGGCCTTCGTAGTAATAGGTCTTCGGAAAACCGGTCTGACACCCAATTAACTCTCAAGAATCAATCATACCGGTATTTGAAGGGAAATGCCAGTAGCACCGTTACAAGTTGAACAATACAAATGTTACTTCTCACGTCGTTCGCTTTTGTAAAGATGCATGTAATATGCACGTTTCCGTTCGTATTCTGGCACCATGTGGTTTTCTGTGACGAAATGCCTGCAAAACATATACCCTGCAGACTTTCCAGCGTATGGACGTACCCTTAAGCTAATGTTCAGCTTACCATTCAGTCAAAATAAATTGGGAACATACTTGCAATAACCATTACCCGTATGGCACAGGCGTCGTGAACCTTCACAAAACCATCCACCAGTTTTATGTTGAAAACGATCACAAAACAAAAGCATATATATGAGGACCCTCTTTATTGCCTGTCGCTTTTTGGAAATGAAGGCATGGACCAATGGCGATCATTTAGTGGGTTCATGGGTCCGATAAAAACATATCTGCCACAGACAAACTTGTTGAAATCATTGAATTAAAAAAAGTCTGGCTCCGAGTTTCTTCAGCATCCATCAATAAAAAACGTTTCTTGTTGTATTGTTGATAAACCGGCTTCACATACTCGGAAGGAAACTACTCGCCATTTGCCAGCTTAAAAAACAAATTCGCACAAGTGAAATAAACGCTCTTTATTATTCACCATATCAGGAATAGGCTAAAAAGGAACGCTCTTTTCTGGTCCATGTCGTGCAAATTGAACTTTTTTGTTTGGAACCCAAACACAACAGTAACGTTGTATTTGTCATGTATTTGTCAATGTGTCAGAAAGGGTCAGATTACTACGTTTTCAACTGTTCGGTCAACACAGACAACGACCAGGACTGTCTTAATTTATAATTCATGGAAGTAGAAGTACATTTTAATGAATGACTGTCTCTTGTTGGATTGACTGGTTCTTTGAACTGAACACGTATTAACCTGAACTCTCCAGCGTCAAACTTTTGGGGACATACAATGCTCGTAACAAGTTAGTTAAGGTATTTGATAGAACTATTTCAATACCGGGAAACATGCAAAAGCCAAGTGGCTTTAACCCTTTCAAGACGACAGCTGTGCTGGTGCAGCATTAAATATCCTATATGTGAGAAAACACTTGCTTACAATGTAAAGGTAAATATTGTTAGACCATTTTGATGTATTCTCTCATATATGCATGGATCCTCGCAAATAAGAGAATTCACTGGCTTAAAGGCACGTGAGGCCTTAGTTGTCGAAAATATTCATATTTGTTCCAATCACCGTAAACATTAAAACATTAAAACGCATACAGTTTCGTTCATATATACCATGACCATCGCGTAAACAGCATGTTATCATAAAGATTTACTATATTTTACCTAAGCAAGAGCCTAATTGTGTTACAGAAGACAGCACAATGCTGCTGGCTAATCACACACAAATGGCATAAACGCTCTTTATTCGTTCCATATCAGGAATTCACCAACAAAGAACGCTCTTTATGTTTACCATCATAATATAAACAAACACCAGAAAAGTAACTTTTTATGCTTTTGTTTACATAACAATGGTCAAAGATATGACAATAACATACTGTTTATGCGATATTTCTTATTTGTATATGGACAAAGTCTGTCTACATTTTGTTGTTCTTTCTGTTTGTGGCGGTTTTTGACGGGTGGAAATATTTTCACAGGATACCCACCGCCAAGGCCAACCGTACCTTTAACCAGGGGGGGGGGGGGGGGTCGAAAAATAAATTCCAGGCGCGTATGCTACCTTTTTGCCGATGACCACTTTTTGGACCCACCCACCCCCGACCCCAAATTGTTTTCCATTTCATAAGTTGTTTTTTTCAGCCATATTTTGACACCCACCCCCTTGTGGAGCACAAAACACAAACATACAGAGAAAACCAGGACCAAACCTACATTGAGATTCAGTAATGAACAGCAGGACTGGTCTCTAGCAGTATATTCTTGACTGCAGTGGATTTTTAATCGTTTTTGTTAAATATAATATTTCCACAGCTCTGCAGTCAATTTATTTTAAAGCTTAGTATATGAATAGAGCATGGCTTGGAGTTGACTACGCGAATATAGTGGCCAGTGGGAAGGGTGTAGTTCATGAGCCGAAGGCGAGTGAACTACACCATTCCCACTGGTCACTACATTCGCGTAGTCAAGACAACGACAAGATATGCTCTAATCATTATATTATATCGAACATTTATAGACAAACTGACGTTCTAATATTTATATACCATCGAACATTTTACTGCTAAACTGAAGTCATTGTATTGTGTCCAGGTTGCATTCAATTTCTTTCTCGTCACAAAACCTATTAAGCAGCTTTATTGCTATTGTGAATAGCAGCTATGCCTGAGTGGGTAATCGGTCACTGACACAGCGTGCATGGTTAATCATAATTAATAGTCACTGTTTTAGGGTGCATTTACATTGTTATAGAAATGTACACAGATCTACACGCAGACAGTGTAAACGGGTTGATATAGAAATGCACACAGAAAGAAAACGGTATTAGTTCGTGTGAGCAAACATCGTGACCGATACACGTCACGGTCAACGCCCATATATTGCGACAGGTAAATCAGTTTTGATTAATTGTTACTCGGGCTTGGCGAATGTTTTCGTTGTCATTTCAACCCGTGTATTTCGAATATTGAACACGGATAGGGACGTGGCAACTTGTTCAACGGTTGGATATTTCATACCTGACACAACATTAGTTGTAATTTCCAAACCACCAATAGATTAAAAATGATCTTGTAGTTTGATTTTCAAACATTTTATTTGGGGGGGGGGGGGTATTGTTTTCGGACCAATATTTGCATAATTTCCTACTTTTTATCAAAATTTTCGACTGGAATGGCCATCAGCTGGAAATTTTCCAACCTTATCATAGGGGCGGATGTAATGTTGGAAATGTCCAACACTTGGAAAGATTGTGTCCTGGTCCCTCCCCGTGGCCAGTCATCATCATCATATTTATTGTCTAACAGCTATATATAAAATCTGCATGTAATTTAAGAAAACAATATTGTCCTACATTGGTTAACATTGTCATTGGAATTGTCATCAGTTGAAAATTTTACTACATTTGGTCAAATAAAGGGTGTTGTATGGTAACTGCATGATTGTCATTCTTTCTTCGAACCATTATCAAGTGGTATAAGGATACACTTTAAATAAATGCGGCACATACCAAATCGCTGTTATCTGCTGATAGTTGATACATTTTTATGTCTGGCCTAAACTGACACGACTCGCAGTGAATTGTCAATTACCAGAGTACTGATCAGCGCGCGTTCACTATTAGTAATCATGTTGTGATCACAGTAATGCGCGACACGTGACTTCATACAGATATGTATACATTTCTATAGCAATGTAAATGCACCCTTAGTGCCAAAATGTGTGTGGTAGTCCTTTTTAGTTTTTGTGTTTTGTTATGGAAATTTATAAAGATATTATGTCTATACACCAGGTAGGTGATATTGCTCTACACCAGATAGGTGATTTTGTTTTACACCAGATAGGTGATATTGTTTTACACCAGATAGGTGATTTTATTATATCAGATAGGTTAAATTAGTATAAGCTACGTGCCACACAGACTCATTAAACATTACTAAAAATGTTTATCGCACATATAGCAATACACTAGAGCACACAGGGGCACCAATGGGAAATCAAAGACAGTTAATGTTACGATTGATTCCAATTGATTCCGATTGGTCAGGATTGGTTAGGAATTTTATAACGTTCACAGTTTATCTTGTATGAATTCAGGAATCTTGCATGAGTTCAGAAAAGGCATTATTTCTATTGGACTGCTCAAGTGTAGCATATGAGAGTAAAGCATATAATAAAAAACAAACCTACACTTTTAGTAGAAACCTGTATTAACTCATTCATGACTACATGAGATTGTAAATTATTACCATTTTCTATCTCTTTTGTCACATATGAGATAATTGTGTTATCCACTCACAAGTCTAGGTATGTTACATGTTTTTTTTCTTTATACATCAGTGTATACATTAGTGTTTAATGTCCATGTTTGACCAGATTTGGCATTACATTTATTTCTTTAAAGTTATCCTTATTTGATGTTAATTACATAGAATACTGCATGGGCGATTCAGCTGCATTAAGAATACTTTCCCTTGTCCTAAAGAGGCACAAACCAACATCCAATGGCCCTAGCGTGTTTAGTGTTGCTGCTGATCCTTATTATTGATTTCTTAGTGTTACAAACTAGTACAAACTAGTAAAAATCTAATAAAAGGTGTGAAGGGCTTATTATGACACCCACCACCCCCGCATACGTGTCGGAATCCCCCTGGCTTAACAAGGTAAATATTTTTAGGCCAATGTATTCTCTTATATATGTGAGGCTCCCTATATGTGAGACTCGCAAATATAAGAGAATGCATCTATTGCGACAGTTCGCGAAGGAAGGAAGCTCCAGTCATGGAAGGGTTACAGATACGGGCGGTGCTGGCGGTGGTTATGCTGTTAAAATATTCAACTCCGTCAAAAACCGCCATAAACAGAAGGAATAGTAAGATATAGAGATACTTTGTTCTTATGGAAATCAGAAATATGGCATAAACAGTATGTTATTGTCAAACCCCCCCCCCTTTGTTATGTACACAAAAGCAAAAAACGTTACGTTACCTGGCTTTTGTTTAGATCCGGATATGGTAAACATAAAGGGCGTTATTTGTTACCGTTTTCCTGATATGGAAATAATAAAGAGCGTTTATATAATTTTGGTGTGAATAACCAATATAATTGCGCTGTGTTATGTAAACAGAAGCACAACTTCTGTGACACGAGCAGGTTCTTATTTACGTACACCACCGTACGTCTTGACGACAATATACTTGTTTACGCGCTGATTATGTTTGGCATGTGAGTGGAACTGTATATATTTTGGTGTTCCTTCTGTTGATGGCGATTTGAACAAATATAAATATTTCTGCAACGAACGCCGCCCGTGCCTTTAAAGATTGCCGTCCGATTTGACACAATACAACTACACTATATATGTCATACCAAAAAATCATATCGTGTGCGTGCATGATATCATTCGTGTGAGGTGTTCAAATATGGATTTTTTAAAAGGGCACGACAAGTTTAGGAGACTTTTGAATTTCGGTTTGGCACCCAACAACTTCTATACGACAAAGAGGTCGATGTGCCATATTGTTGCCTTACAACTATAAAAGGAGGACGTTCATCTTTGGTTGCATTACACGATTTCGAAGGGTTGTAGGGAGTCTGCAAAAAAATATAAAATATAGGGGACATAAATTACATAAATTGCCAGGTAGCCTGTGTTAAATGCGACATTAATGGTTTGGTAGTTTAACCGAAAATCTCAAAGAAATAAACCATAACGCCCCATAGATCATTGTCTGAACTACGCTCATTTACATCTCGATTCCGGACGCTGCGATCGGCGCAAATTATTTCGCCAACGAGAGTCATTGCATTTAATTAATATATAAGAATGACGTGTGGGCACTGGTGGGTACTGTGAATTTGAATTAATATGCGTAAAAATAACTACTTTAAACAATATTTTTCTCCGGTTCTATTTGATCACCCTACCGGAGTGTTTCAAATCACTTTAATCTATTATATATTTTGGAACTTCTTTCTGTCTGTGTGTGTATGCGAGTACGTGTGTTATATACTCGAAAACTGCTCTGCCGATCAGACTCTAATTTGGTCCCTACTTTGATCCCAGGAACAATATGGGCGGGTCCAATTCCACGTGCGATCGTGTCCTTCATCTTGACCTTGACCTCGCTCATATACGCTCATATAGGCATGTTTCTGGACCGATGCTGCATGTTCTGCCCAGACGGATGCGATCACAAAGAAACCCATAAATAGCACGGACGTAGTCGGGCACACCAGCTTGTTATTTTATAAAGCTGTGAAAGGTCACAGTACATTAGGATGCGTATCATCATGTTCGTATTCAGTGCAGGACAACACAGTATGTGTGGTTATTAGAAAATAGCCCGAATTCTCTCAACGGAAATTTGTGATCTGCGCTTGCAAGAAAATGTTTTGAAATTGCTAAGATAACATTGTTTATATTAAAAAAATTTATCAGTTCTATCGTAGCTCTATTAGAAGCTTATTTACTTGCATTCGCTCTGTCATGGTTTGGTTTTGTGTTGAAAATGGTAAATTTTAGTCATTTTTTTTATATTTTGCGTTTGAAAATCAAGGGGCATAACTCAGTAAATAATTGTATGAACAAGTCAAGGTACAGAAACGCAAATGACCGCACTCTGAAAACAAAAATACTCAAGGGGTTTATGCCGAGGATAATGGGCCATTAATGGCTCAGCACAGATTTGAAGTACACCATGCACCCCTTCCTATTAAGTTGCCTAAAGTTGCTGCAAATTGTGTATAAGTCGGATGGTATTTAATATATTACCTCAGTGTCATTTCCTGAGCATGCATTAGCAAAACAAAATCAAATAGGAACGATCAAACTAGGACTGACAGTCCCCGCGAATTGGCTGCAGAATTAATGCTTCGTTCATTGTTGAATTACGCCCCTTAGATGGGATACAGTTCATTCTGTTCTCGTTAAATAGAGTTGTCAATTCTGTTCTCGTTAAATAGAGTTGTCTTTCGTATATAATAAGAATTGGTGTCCAGCCTGGTCCAGCTGCGAATTTTTTAGATTGAAGAGGTGAACATGCATCGCTATTGGGGAGGGGCGGTAAGAAAACATGACATGTCGTGTTAACGCATAATTGCTCCGGATATTTATATGGACATTAACCAGGTCTGGCACGTCCTATAACAAACATTTTTTTTATTGTTGTATTCAACTTCAAACAAGTCTGGTACCCGGGATTATGGACGCATGATTCATACCTCTCAGTTAAATGGTAATCAGGATTCATATACCCATTTAAAGACACGGACGGCGTTCGTTGCAGAAATATTTATATTTGTTCAAATCGCCATCAACAGAAGCAACACCAAAATATACACAGTTCCGCTCATATGCCAAACATAATCAGACGTACGATGGTGTACTTAAACAAGAGACTGCTCGTGTTACAGAAGTTGTGCTTCTGTTTACATAACACAGCGCAATTATATTGATCACACAAAAATGATATAAACGCTCTTTATTATTTCCATATCAGGAAAACAGTAACAAATAACGCTCTTTATGTTTACCATATCCGGATCTAAACAAGCGAAGGGGAAACAATTGGCAATAACAAACTGTTTATGCCATATTTCTGATTGGTATAAGAACAAAGTCTACATCTTACTATTCCTTCTGTTTCTGGCGGTTTTTGACGGAGGTGAATATTTTAACAACATACCCACCGTCAACGCCGCCCGTATCTTTAGCCGGTATATGTGATTTAACAGGACTGTTGCGCTGCTTATTAGCATAGAATTGTTCAAATTTTTATTATTTCTTGGCCAAAATGACACATTTTGATGTAATTCAGTTTCATACATCTTGATGTGTTAACGTTATGGACATTTCTGTGTGAAAATTGCATACTAGTGTGAAATAACCAGGGCTTGTGCATGTTCAATCCGATCTGTTAACTAAAATTTGTGTAGTCAGAATGTATAGGGTTATATAGGGGTATAACCCTCAATATAAGTTTTGTGGTTTCAATATCCAAAAGCATAAACCACACCAGTGATTTAAAAATAGTGATGCAAGAACATGTGCACCACATTTGTTATTGTAACCAAATAGGATGAGAGTGAATTCGCCACGGAATATTCCATTATGGTGCGTATATACATGTAGGATTCTATAACTATTCAATTGGCCCAAAAGTCGTTATGAACGAGTTAGTATGCATCCCGGTTAATGTCATTCAGGTCGTTAATGTCATTCAGAAAGGCACAACCATGTCATTATTAATTAAAATACAGTAATCGTGCGCAAAGCAAATTTTATCTATAGCCCATTCATGTTCTGCACTATTGTTAACACTGCAATGTGATTGTTCAATGGGATGCGAAATCTCATAGTTACTTCAGTATACAGCAGGAAGAGTGATTTTTGTATCACCATATTTCTGTAACTATATGATAGATGAATGCAACTAATGGCAACTATAGTTAAAGTGATGTGAAACACTCCGGTAGGGCGATCAAACCGAAATTGAGAGTAATCTAGATATTTGTTATCAATATTAATCCAAATTGACAGCACATACCGTCATTCTTATATATTAATTGAATACAATGACTCTGGATGGCGAAATCATTTGTGTTGGTTTATCGCCGATAGTTGCGTCCCGAATCGAGATGTCGGGGCATATACAGGTAGTCGAGGGCTGTCTGTCCGAGCATATCACCTTGTAACTCGGGTGTTAATTATCAGAGTTTGTTATCTTTTGACATGGTGAAAGCACAGGTTGGTACCCACATTAGTTAGGCTAATTATTCAAGATATGTAACTTTGTTCCATCGCCATGGTAGTGTTGTGCGTGTACTAGTAGTTGAGTTAATGTGGCCTATGTGGAATTGTATAAGAGCCTTTGTGGAATTGTATAAGAACGCTTTGTTAATGTATCTATTATTCACGACCAGGTTTAATCTTGTCTGGTTTGCTCCCGAAGTTCGGGCAGTGTTTTCTTTACTCGTCGAATAAACTTTGTCTCCGTAGATCGTCGTTGTTTGTGTAGATCTAAACTGGCGTATCACCCTTATTAACTACTGGCGTGGTGGCAGCGGCAACGAAACTCCGCCCAATCATTTCAATAAAAGAGGTATACCACTCGAATTCTCCGACCGTTTGGCATTCTATTTAGCCTATATTCGCGGAAAATGACCGACACGAGAGTGTGTCGATAAAGCGGTCTATTGGAACTGTTTAATTTTGACTGGTGCACTGCCTGTTCGTTCGGGGTTATCGGGATGTCGTTACCCCACATCACATTGTTTCATGGAAACTGTCCTGTTGTTGTGACACTGGTATCAGGCAGAGATGAAAATTGGATCAGCAATGATGTGCTCCACTCACTGGGATTGTCAGTATCTCCCATACCAGAATATTCGCTACCACACGACAAAGGCACACACAGTATTCGTGGCTGTACACAAATTGAACTGCAACGAGACGGACATCATCTTTTTGTGGATGCCATTGTTGTCGATCATCTCGATGTTGATGTTTCAGCTGGTTTGTCATTTATGTCGCAATATGACATAACAGTTCGACCGGCTAATGGGTGATTCTTCATTAAATGAACAATTTCGTCCAGAAAATTCTGGATAAAAAAAGGTTTGTCACATGCCGATGAATTTTATGTGAGTATGTAGCACAGATATTGGTGACCACAAAAATGACATTTGGCAAAATTATAGGGCCAGGTCAAGGTCAATCAAGGTCGTTCGTTACAGCATGTGCCAATGACGTTTTTTTTTGGGTTGAATCAGGGCAACGTCATTGTCAAATTCGCTCTTTCTCTAAAACTTGTTGACATGTGCCCTTTAATAGTTGAATTATCGTTGTGAGTATATATTGTTTGAGTAGCCGATGATGTATCCGTCCAAACGACGTATTGCGTAGCTCCGCACGTTGAGACGTCTATGAGATACAGCCATTTGAATATACGTGGTGGAAATTGATGTGCTTTGTGGGCGTGACTTAGAGTTCAAACTCTCTAAGAGGTCAACGAATACAGCGTTCAGATATGATAATTGGAAACAGATTTTGATCGCATAAAAGGCTATTCCTATCAAGTCGGGCATGCCCTGGTCCCTCGTACACTTGGTTTGACTCCAAACGATCGAGGAACTCTGATGTAGACAACGTGAACATATGTCAATCAAAGTCTGTTCCCCAAGGGGTTCACCAAATTGCAATGATAATTTAGAGTAGAAAACATTGTCGATGGATTTCTCTTACATGTTTCAAGATATTGAACTGAAATTTGGTATTTAGGGGTTTCTCGGTGCGCTCAATCAGATAGAATTGTCAGTGAGATATTCTGATGGTCCAAAATGTGTATTTTGACGCCGTTGCTATAACACACGAGCCGGAAATCGCCCCGCAGGCAGAACGATTTTATATAAACGCACTAAAACTAATCCATATATATGTCATATTTGTTCTTTTTATCTACACCCAGATCATCCCTTAACATGTTTTATTTGTTAGATCGTGTTTGCGTCTCTGGATATTTCAAAATTAAAATTGCGTCATTACCCAAACAGAAGGAGTGTCTGGGTAATGACGGGTTTGGGTAATGAGGATTTTCGTTTCAGCGCGTTCTTATATTTTGAATATCCATCACCTATGAAAATGAACTAGTTTATGAAAAAACAACCGCTGTGAGCTTTCGAAAAAAACTTTTAATCGTTCGCCTACAGCATGTAACATTCAAATGGTCTGCGTTTGTGTAATGACGCTGAATAAACATACGCTAGCGATTTCTAGTTTCAAAGGTTGATTTTGAAAAATTATTCAAGGAAACGTAACCTGGGTTTATTTTTTCTAGACATTAAAGGATATTTACTCCACGATGCAACCATAGATATGAACAAGCTATGTTTCTGGTGAAAATATCAGCCGTCTTTATCGTGCGTTTGGGTAATGATTCTATATAACGGGACATGCTTTTGGAAGAGTTCACATGCTTTCCACTAACTATATATTTAATTTCATAAAAATTATACGAATTGCATGGCGTTCAGTGCAAAATTCCGCACAAGAATATTAATTGGTTTAAAGAAAAATCGTTCGGTGGCGAATGGGAACAATCAGGGAAGTTGAATGCCTTTGATTTGGGACATGCTGTTTCGGGGTACGTAGCCTGTAATATACACATGGCATATATGTTGTCACACGTCCATACTAAACCCGAAATGTCTCTAATAAATGCCTGTATCGTGAGCTACAACATCATTACCATCACTTTTATGTATGGTGGCCATTGTTTTTCATAGGATGAACTAATAACGCAGGATATGGGTTTGCTCGTTTACGGGAGAATCACCCTAATGCTATAATCATTATTGCAGATGATTCGTATCCATACAACAAGCGGGCTGTCCCAACGAAAGATTGTACCGATGTTAACAAATTGCCGTCTACAAAAATGACGCCACTTGATGACAGACTACCGGCTGACTCAGAACTATCTCAAAATCACTCATTTCCAGCTGACTGCAATTCGATGTCAACCAACAGTGAATTTGTCTCAAAATCTCTATGCTCTGTTGCTAGATCTGAGATTCCAGGTCAGAACCGGTACAGTTCAGCACAGATTAGAGAGCAAGAAGAAAACTCACCACCTGTTCCCAGATTATTGGACAAAGAATCTGCACTCATTGCTGTACAAGAAGCTGATTGCACAAATGAGTTTGCTGGTACTACTAGTGATTGTAGCAAGTCAATGATGAATCTCCTCACGTCTATGGATACCGGTCAAATCATTCAGCCACATGACAAAGTATCTGTACCAGAGTTGTCTGCTCCGGTACATGTGCAAACTCCATCTAGCTGCCGAGATCTGGACGCAGATTCCCGACAACTGGTGTTTGGTCAGCCGTCAACAGAGTACGCCTATGCATATCATGCCACTTGTGCACGGGTTGCAGTTTCACGATATCGCGATCGTAATAGACTCATAATGATAAGCAGATACTATTCATCAAAGAAACACCATCAACCTGATAGTACTTCTGTGGAGATCGTACGATTTCGCGATCGTGACAGCTACAACAAAATCAACATAGCCATATAGACATATATAGGGAATGCTCTTCATGTAATTGGATGTCTATTCAGCAAGATACGTTACATGTAGTGTTGCTTGTGACTATCAGTGTGTCATTAACATTCAGTGTCAGTGGGGTTGATGGACAATTTTACAGAGTGCTTCCTCAAATTCAGAAACAATCTTGTCTATTGGTATATATTGGACCGGACTATTACATTGTGGATGTCTATGTAGTCTTATCTTCTTCATATGGGAATTGACAAATTTGGAGTGCACGTAAAACCAGTTACCACACGGACTGCAATTAGAACTACCTGGACTACAATTTGAACTACCCAAATATTCAGACATTCAGAGACCTTCGAATTTCTATCCGGACATATTTGTCTATTTTAGTATACCTCGTCGTACATATATTTCACAGGATTTCATAGACAATGATTTCAGACTTTATACCAGTTCAGTTCATACAGATTGCAGTTATACTACAGTTATACCCACCACTAACTGATAATTCACTAGTGTTTTCAAGTAGTGTTATATTCCTGTTTCATTTTAAAATTTATTTTAACCAGCAAGAAGAAAGGAAGAGAGAAAAAGAAAAGTGGTCACGCCATGGTAGTGTTGTGTGTGTACTAGTAGTTGAGTTAATGTGGCCTATGTGGAATTGTATAAGAACGCTTTGTTAATGTATCTTCATTAATTGGATGTCTATTGAACGCTTTGTTAATGTATCTATTATTCACGACCAGGTTTTATCTTGTCTGGTTTGCTCCCGAAGTTCGGGCAGTGTTTTCTTTACTCGTCGAATAAACATTGTCTCCGTAGATCGTCGTTGTTTCTGTAGATCTAAACTGGCGTATCACCATTATTAACTACTGGCGCATAATTCTGTTGTACGAGAAAGGTCGATTTCAAGACAATTAGGTGTTGGAAATTGATTTTTGATCTATAATTGTAGATGTATATTGCAGACATTTAGCACCTGTGGACCTGGTTGAATTTTCTGTGGTACGATGGATCACATCCATCCTCAAGCTACTTAGGCCAAAGAAAATTAAATGTCTGGTTTGGGTTACAAGCCGAAAAAAATAGGGTCGGTAGGTAGGCTTATATAGTCAGCAATCTGCATTGATTGTCATCCTATCAGAACATTTTGGCATCTTAACTCATTGGGAGTAAATTTTCCACCAAATTTGTCTAAATTAATTTTGGGCATAAATAAAATATGTTGTTTTGGGGTACGTTCTAAAAGCTTTTCAAATTCAAGTAATCCGCTCCAGGATCCTGCTTTCACTTAATAATATTTAACGAGGAATAATTTGTCTGCGATAAATTGGGAACTTGGTGATTATACTATTTAGCCTCTTTAATGTGACTATAAACATCCTCCCCCCTTCTCATGTCGTCCGCATATTTTGAACCACCTTCATCGTGTGGGGAAATTATATGACGCATATATGTTTAAAGCCATAACTGCTTTTAATCTACATACTTTGACAAACGAAAGGCGTTATATATAAAGTCCGTTAGCCAGTTCTCCATTCTGACTTGTTACTGTTATTCCGGAGGGCTAGGTGTGATTTTCACTTGTTACTGTCATTCCGGAGGGCTAGGTGCGATTTTCGCTGACTCTGTTAGATGTGTCACCTGGTCAGACACATACGTCCTTAATATGCTGGTTACATATATAAAACCTACATATGTAAAGGATTATGAGAATAAACATATCTCTTCTCTCTCCATACCAATATTCAAAATGAATGACTAAGTCGTTGGAAATAACATGTTTATGACTATATATATCAGATTTATGGAGGCACTGACTGTGTGTTTATTGCTTCAAATGTGCTTAATTCAATGAGCGTGAACAAATTCTCATTTCTTATCGCACATTGAGATGTCCCTTAACTCAGCTCAAGCTGGAAAATCGGTCCCGATTTTCGCCCATGTTGAACCCGTGCCAAAACCTCATCAGGCCCAGACTGCAATGATCTCATCCACGACATAACCACCTCGGATACGGGGACATCCGTAATAGGAAGCCCTTTCACCCATTATTAGACAACGTATATTATAATCAGTCGAAATATATAATGTATGAGAGAATGTTTTCATGGTTGTAGGCCAACAATATGCAACGTCTAATACAGATCCACGATCCGACTGACAAGCAAATACAGCATGTAGCCCCAAAAAATCGCACATTATCTGCTTATAATAGAACTTGTTTTGGGCAGATATTCTGCTTAGAATCGCATCATTTTGAGTCGATAATGTGCTGAAAATGAGAGCGTTTTAGTCACATTATCGACTCAGATTGATGCCATTCTAAGGTGATTAAGTGAGGATAATGACACAGATAAGACAACTCTCGACTGTGTATGTGCACACTCTTTAACATGCGTTTTCTGTTTGGTCTGCGCCATGAAACGAAATAACAGATATGACTCCATTATCTGCTTATTTCGGAGTCAAATAAGCATATTATGTACGTATTTACATAATAGGTCGATTATGTGCGTATTTGGGCGAGAATATGTTGGCAAATAATCCAGCATCTCCGAAGCCAATGTTTCCGCTTGCCAGAAATATTGTTAGAAAGGTTCAGTTACAAGTTAAAGTCAAGTCAAATTATTCATAGTTGCATATACGTTATATAATTAATTGAACGTTCAGATGACTACGATTCAATCGTAAGTTGGAATATTTCCGTCGTGGATTGTAACCGCTAGTTGGTCTGCTCATGCTCACGGCAAGATCGTGAGTATAAAATGAACATGACAAGCACTGCTTGATTTCAGCTGCGAAATCGTGGTGTGTCCTTGGGTACCTCCACTCCACGGAATCGCAGTGGTGTGTACGTAAACAATAGTAGATGGAAAGATCGTAGGGTAGTCAGTCACGTGGTTAACCATGTATTACGCACAACCCACGATATCCTCATATGCGATGCCATCGCATTCGTGTGACTCGGAATAGACTATCCATGATGTTTTCGGGCCAGATTCCTCCACTTACGAATGAATCGTGGTCATCTGAACGTTCAGTAAGTAGTAAATCAATATATTTGTCAAAACTAAATGTAAATAAGTTTATATATACCGGTAATATAATGCCCATAAATGCATTCTATAAATGTGGTTTCAGATGCGTTAAGTATACATGTATATCTGATGTATCTGTGAATTAACCCATACTGTGTTAAATATATACATGTACTTAAATGACGAGCAATTATCCATTATAGTAGAGCAGCAGAGACCGAAAACAAAATCTGTCCAACCATGTCGGAGAGTAACAAACTGAAAGACATATCAAAATGTTCATCTTGATACAGCCGATGCCATACCAGTGTTGCCTTTCCGGGTTAGGTTGTACGATTTCCTATTTTTGGGGTAGAATCTCCCCTTTTCTAAATAAAAAGGGTGAAAACTGGAATCGACCTTAAAATCGTTCATTTTGGTATATTTTTGTGGTTGTTACTTTATTGAAATAACTCCAGAATTCTCTAATTTTTCACTCAAAAAACGGGTTTTACCCCCAAAACGAACCCTAGAACATCGATATACTCCGAAATTTTCTCACAAAATTTGAAGACGTCCATCCTCTATAGATCAGTTGTGTTCCCATCCAAAAATAGATGTAAACATCCCTCCAAATGAGTAGTAGACCCTTCCAATGTGTACTTTTATGACTGAGTGGGCGAATTCATTTAGTATAGAAAGGGATAAAGGAGAAGAGGTCATCACATATTTATACAACTTATTCACAGCCAATTTCACTTGGACTAAAGAATGTGGACCCAAATCTAAACGTTTCATTTAACAGACACACGATCGTGATACAAATTGAATTTTAGTGTCAATATTTGACATTTTCCGTGCCATCCGATGAGGGATGATACTGATGGCCGGTGCCGTGCATCTTGTCCATGGTATCTCATTACAGAGTGACAAATGCTTCGTAAATTAGTTAATTCTCTTTGGAAGATGTCGATCGAAAAATTCTATTCTCTTTACCATCGCGCCGAAATTTCATCAACTAGTAATTCTATATTAGGAGTACCTAAATTAATACAATGCTATAAATATTGATATCACTCTCTCTTTCTCTTTATCTTTCACAGTGACGTATATACTGGTTCTCCGTGTAATGTGTTGCCCGGAGACTACCAGAGGGAGCGCGCGAGGCACGTGTCGGGGATGATCATGTCAAAATTGAAGGACGGAATTCGACATAAATAATGGTGTACGGCCGTGGCATTTATGTCGTTAATCTCACGGAATCCGAAACCCGCATTTAGATTAAATGGTGGATGAAATTGTCCGTTCAATGACGACTATTGTCTCCCATGGTGACAATATTCTACAATTCAAAAAAGAATATATAACGGTGACTCTGGGGTCCATATTTTTCATTTCAGGTTAAAATTCGGTTGACGCTCTATAGTATAAACGACGGGGGCGTGTCTTTGTAAAAATGGCGCGCTCATTTCAAACTGATATTTTTTTTTATTTATATTTTACTCGTTTTAACGACACTCCTCCTGTGGTATGGACAATATTTTCTTCTGAATTATACACACGCATACACAGCACACATATCAAATACATTACCTGGTGTACACCACGAACACAAAACAGAGAATTGACATGTAAGCTACGGGTTATTATGTGTTATTTCCTCATAATGTGAATGTCGCAAAATTGTTTTATTACTCTCATATCTTGATCCATTCTACAACCACCCGTGGGTCTACATCATCCTGGTGGCCTCGACAATGTACCCCGCCCACACATCTCGCTGTAGTCAATACATGGGAGTACTTCAAGAGAACGAAAACCCTGAAGATTGTGCTCTGCAAAAAATATACATGTTGAGTCCTTAATAAATATACGGGCGCCGTTGGCGGTGGGCATGCTGTTAAAATATTCACCTCCGTCAAAAACCGTCATAAACATATGGAATAGTAAGATATAGACAGACTTTGTGCTTATGCCAATCATAAATATGGCATAAACAGTATGTTATTGTCAATTCCCCCCTTCGTTATGTAAACAAAAGCAAAAAACGTTACGTTATCTGGCTTTTGTTTAGATCCGAATATGGTAAACACAAAGAGCGTTATTTGTTACTGTTTTCCTGATATGGAAATAACAAAGAGCGTATATATCATTTTTGTGTGATTAGCCAATATAATTGCGCTGTGTTATGTAAACAGAAGCACAACTTCTGTGACACGAGCAGGCTCTTGTTTACGTACACTATCGTACGTTTTGGCGACAATATACTATTTACGCGCTGATTATGTTTGGCATATGAGCGGAACTGTATATATTTTGGTGTTCCTTCTGTTGATGGCGATTTGAACACACATAAATATTTCTGCAACGAACGCCGCCCGTGCCTTTAAATATATACATTGTAAAACGTTTTTGTCAAATATATCAAATTTATACCGAATTGATGACTTCTATTTTCAATATAAGATAAAATACTAAGGCCATTCAGGAATGTCTCTATTTAGGATGGTACATAGTCATTTAACTAAAACAGATGTCCCATTCAATAGCATGTCTACATCTAGGATTGTATATAGTATTTACACTAAAACAGGTTTAGCGTTCAGTAGCATGTCTACATCTGGATTGTATATAGTCATTTCACTAAAACATGTCCCAACCAGTAGCATGTCTACATCTGGATTGTATATAGTCATTACACTAAAACAGGTTTACCGTTCAGTAGAATGTATACATCTAGGATTGTATATAGTCATTCCGCTAAAACAGATTTCCCATTCAGTTGAATGTCTACATCTGGATTGTATATAGTCGTTACACTAAACAGATTTCCCATTCAGTTGAATGTCTACATCTAGGATTGTATATAGTCATTACACTAAAACAGGTTTACCGTTCAGTAGCATGTCTACTTCTGGATTTTATATAGTCACACTAAAACAGATTTCCCATTCAGTTGAATGTCTACATCTAGGATTGTATATAGTCATTACACTAAAACAGGTTTACGGTTCAATAGCATTTTTAGATCTGGACTATCATTCCACTAATACATATTTCCCATTCAGTAGATTGTCTACATCTGGATTGTATATATAGTCATTCCACTAAAACAGGATTCCCATTCAGCAACACTGGACTTCTATAGGAGCAACGCAATGAACTCCGCGTGGTGTTGAAAAGGACACACACAGATTACCCTTCTGGGAATTTCCACTTGGAAGGTAATCATTGGATAGTGAAACGCCAATACTTTGTTACTGCACTGCAGTGTATGCAACCTTATTGTGGTGTCAAATTTAAATTTGTTATAACGGTGACCCAATGTCAAATGATTCGCCATCAAATACAGATGATGATGATGAACGACGACGCGCAGTTATTATATGACTCATACAATATGAGAGCTTGATCTTTCATATTTGAACACAATGGGCGACATTTCATAACAGATTACCTGACACATTTTCCAGTTTGTGAATTTACGCTTGAAGATGCTTAATCCGAATTAACGCTCCTAAATTACTATTTATTTGGCTTCGGTGGTATAAACAATATTTGATTCGAGTCGAGGAACCCACACATCAAAACTCAGAGTTATCAGATATCGATGTTTTTGAAATGTTGTTTTTCACCACCTGGAATATTTGTCGGCCTAGCAAATATTCTACGAGGCGACCGACATACTCTCGATACCAAAATAGCATTATATTTTGGTAATTAATCGATTCTGATAACTAAAGGGTCTTTTGAATAAATGATGTTGTTATTGTTGGAATCTGATGATACGGTGATAATCGAATCAGATTGCATACCTTTAACAACGACTACTGTACTGATAACTCTGTATTCTTCATTTCTATATATACGTTTAAATACAAATCGCTTGTGATTTCTGTAAACATTTCAAACAGACCTTAAAGGTAATAAAGACCCCGTAGTGTGTTCGTGCGAAACAACTTAATGTCTGTAAAACAACTATATCATCAACACATACATAACAAAATAGATTGACATTATTCTTCTTTGAATTATTAATAATTCTCCAATAATGAAATTTCGCAATGTGTAAACATTAGTCCGATAAGATTCCAAAGTTGAATAAAAAATGGAGGTAAACATTGGAAAAGGTTAACTCATTGAAAATTAGTCGGAAAATCATAATCAGACTAAATTGTGAACTTACTAACCACTTAGCGATATTTGTTGACATATCACGAACAAATTTGTTTTACATAACAATGGTTTCAACACACGAAATTCTTTTATTGGAAAACTATCAGTAATGAATATAAGAACAAAGTCTCCATGATTTTATTAACCCTTTACCCAACAGAACGGCCCTGTGCCAATGCATGCTCTTATATATGCGAGTCGACCATAGGCCGCCTCGCATATATAAGAGAATGCATTGGCTTAACACATATTAAAAATGATAAAATTGTCAAAGAATGTAGAAAAATATTATAAAATTTGTTAAAAAATGTAAGAAAAAATTATAAAATTGTTAAAGAATGTAAGAAAAAATGGTAAAAAGTGTTAAAAAAGATTTTTTTTTAGGCAAATGCATTCTCTTATATATGCGAGGCGACCTATGGCCGACTCGCATATATAAGAGAATGCATTGGCACAGGGCATAACTGTAACCATCACAATGTGGTCAATGAACCGGTTCCAATGATATCCATATTTGTATGGTGTTATTGAGACAGACCGAAGATATTTTAGGCCGTTGAAGCGTTTTTTGGGCGTTTTTGGCCGTTTTGTTGGGTAAAGGGTTAACGGCGACGTTTTGACAGACTAGTATATGTTTTTGCACATTTGTTCGCTGCGAGTGCCTTGGGGCCCTTTGAGACAATGACTGCTATGAAATTAAAACTCGTCATTCTACACTTATACATATAGACGTTTCAATACAAATCGCTTGTGATTTCTTAACACATTTCAATCCTTTCTATAATAAAGCATCATTGACGAGTAGTTATCCAATAGGGAATGATGGGATAAAAAGTTCAACTTCAAGGTCGTTTTGTTGAACTTATTATCTAAACATTTCCCTCAATAATTGCTATACATTTGTATATATGTCGTCTGCTTATATTACCTTTAGATCCCTGCAAATCAATACTAGACCATTCCGATGTTCACTTTCAATTTCACTTTCAATGATCATTCGAGGGTTTATATATGGCATTCTGCCCAAATGCGCATAACGCACAGCCACGTACTGTTTTTCTTCTGTTCTTCTCTACGCTAAACATAGTTTTATTTCCACCAACTACCATATATACCTACTGTCGCGCCCTCCGACTACTAATATGATAAACGATTTATAATTAATGAACACATATACTGTGTGGGCTTCGCTTGGTACGGGGACGACTACAAAAAGCTCACGCTTACTATCGTTCCTTTTCCAACCAAATACATATATCTATACATATATACATAACTATATGCAAATGGTAGAGAGTGAAATTTATATACTATGTGTACATGTATATAACATTTGTAAATTAACATGTAATGAATTGTGTTGGAAAATAAACTATGTTTTAAACTACACTTTCAATTGACTGGGCAACCTGTTCTCCGAAAACCCGCACATTATCTGCTTATAGTAGAACTTATTTTAGGTAGATAGTCTGCTTAGAAATGCCTCATCTTGAGTCGAAGATGTGCTGACAATGAGAGCATTTTAGTCACATTATCGTCTCATAATAAGACGATTCTGATGGGATTACTTGCGGACAATGACACAAATAGGCCAACTCACAACTTTTCAGATATACGCTCTTTAACATGCGTTTTTATTGTGTCCCGCGCCATAAAAAGAAATACTGGATATGACTCCATTATCTGCTTATTTCGGAATCAAATAATCACATTATGTACCTATTTCACATTATAGGTAGATTATGTGCGTATTTGCGCGAGGATTTGTTGGACTGGGAGAATTAATTTTATATAGATCGGGTTAAACATACTTTAAATGAAAACAAGGCACTCGAATTGTGTAGATATATGAACGTGACATATTGTGTAAAATGTACACCGGCCATCCACACTCAATGTAAATATTTTGCAGATATGTTCTGCACTGTTCTACCTTAAATGGTAGCTTATGCAATAACGCATTCAAATGTTAACAATCACTTGTAAGAGTTTGAACAATTATCGTTACTGGTATAAGTAAGAACATGGGCTCCTTGACCACATTGTGATAGTTACAGTTATGCCCTGTGCCAATGCATTCTCTTATATATGCGAGTCGACCATAGGTCGCCTCGCATATATAAGAGAATGCATTGGCCTAAAAAAAATCTTTTTTTAACACTTTTTACCATTTTTTCTTACATTCTTTAACAATTTTATAATTTTTAATGTGTTAAGCCAATGCATTCTCTTATATATGCGAGGCGAACTATGGTCGACTCGCATATATAAGAGAATGCATTGGCACAGGGCCATAGATAGACTTAGTTCTCATTTATATTATCGATATATACTATTAAATGACGAGATATCGCATGTTGAAACCTTTGTTGTGTAAATATTGCTGTTACAGTGAGCAAATTCTGATCAAATCGTGAAAATATACATTGCAAAAGATCAGAGCAATGAAAACTGTTAATAAAAATAACAAAACATATGATTCGCAATTGCGTTTGTCAATGTCCACATTTTTTTTACAAAACTTTTGTTCATTTGTCAAATAAAACGACTGTGAATGTCTTATGTCCCTTTAAGTTGTTGCAATTGACAATTAAAGACATATCGTATACTTATTTCATTGAATAAAAACAATCAGTTAGTGTCCAAACACTATCCCCACTGCAAGAAAGTAGCAAAACTACGATTGTCGAAAATTACAACCACATCGACTGTACCATTTCAGTGAACACAACGGTTAAAATACGGACAAATGTAAACATTTACTACTTTATTCGGGACCCTTTATTAGGCATAAACATTACAACAATGATTGCGCCAATTATAGTCACTGCGTGTAAATCGATTATCATAATGACTGTTTTCTGACTATTTTGATACAAAAATTTATGAAAATAACGCATTTTGGCATATTATTTGTTATACAGTCCGGGAACACCTCAGTGGAGTTTTTGACATAATTTTAAGGTTCTAGGCGGAGAAAAGAAACCCTCAGAATGAGAAGAAATTACAGTAATTACAGTAATGCTCTAATTAATCGACATCTTAACCACAGCAGAATTATGTGTAACTTTTCAGGATTTAGTCGGAAATATGGCTTGTTGCCATTCATCGGAAAGCTCGGAAATATGGCTTGTTGCCATTCATCGGAAAGCTCTCGTGGAGAGCTTTCCGATGAATGGCAACAAGCCATATTTCCGACTAAATCCTGAAAAGTTACCCATAATTCTGCTGTAGTTAAAGAGTCGATTACTTAGAGCATTACTGTATATAGGCGTTGATTTGTGAAGTCGACTAGTCCTTATTATAAAACCAATCTCTTGAGAGCTGCTGTCATGATAGCGTCCTTAAGTTTAATTAACGACGCAGGAAATATTATTAGCTCACGTCCCAGCCCTTTAACCTTTGGCCACATACGAAACCAAACAATGATTTTAAAGCAATTTCAATAAACAGACGCAATTAGATCGTTGCAACCCCTCTTTTCGATGGGTATGCAATGTGAATATTAGTTGAACGCGTGACCAGTCACACTTTATCCTTATTAACAATAGTTGACCATTGATCGGAGGTCCGATCCTGGCCTCATTTGGCCCCGATCTGCTCCGATAGCACATAATTGATGTATCCAATAAATTAAAGGCTGGGATGTCACTACGCAACGCGCGTGCCAAACTCCAAAGATCTCATGGAAATATTTGTGTAACAAAATGTAACAAAATATTAATTGAATTCTTAAAAAGCATGTCCATTTCCATATAACAATAGGCCGTCCGCCCCATTCATACTACGCTAAGGATTTAAGCGTGGCTATTGTAAAAATTAGGTGGACATGGTTTTCATTGTCGATAATTTGGGAACTAGCTTTACAGTTAGCGTCGTCGGTTGACCAATAAATGGTTTAGATAGGCAAACCGCCGCGTTTCTAATATAATGACTTATTTGCTAACGCGAACTTCGTTTTATCGCAATATTTATCCGAGTTGAATGACTTTTTGTATCACTGACACGTGTTCCATTTGGCCCTCGTGTAAGGTATGCACAAAGCCGCGCAGTGCATAATTGCTTTTTGTGACTTAATATTTGATGTTGCGTGAGATACCATCCACAAAAAACCTCGCGAATTGTATTAATGCTTAGCCGAAATTTATTGTGGCCGGATACGACGATTAGCGTTGCACTTAGCGATATTAAATACATTGCGGTTTAATTATCTCTATATCTGGCCTGTAAACGCGGTCATGCGGACATTATACCATATTGAAAACAGAATATTGCTATCTGGATTGTTTTTTTTTCTGACTAAATTCAACAATACGTGGAACTCTATTGGTTGATTGGGGTTTTAACGTCGTTTTAGCCGCTAGGTCACATATAACGGCCAAGAACATAAACAGGTATAAACCGATCGCAGCGAAGGAACTGAGTAGATCAATCAGACAGTGGATTAGATTAAACAAGAAGCTAAGTACAAATAAAAACACCCAAGGGGAAATGTTCCGCTTGGAGTCAGGAATGTAAATCCAAGAAATGACCAGTGTGCAAGCTAGCATAACATAAAACGAATAAATGTAGTACAAAAATTACACAATTAATAGCAAACAAATAACACGAAATTACCAAGTTTGTATATCAATATATGTAAAGTAGCGTTTGATATTAGACTTGCCATTGATAAGGTATTTATATTACATGATGAAACTTGCGTGAACCTTTATATATGCGTTAAAGATACGGGCGGTGTTGGCGGTGGGTATGCTGTTAAAGTATTCACCTCCGTCAAAACCGTCAGAAACAGAAGAAATAGTGAGATATAGACAGACTTTGTTCTTATGCCAATCAGAAATATGGCATAAACAGTATGTTATTGTCAACCCCCCCCCCCCTTTGTTATGTAAACAAAAGCAAAAAGCGTTACGTTTCCTGGCTTTTGTTTAGATCCGGATTTGGTAAACATAAAGAGTGTTATTTGTTACTGTTTTCCTGATATGGAAATAATAAAGAGCGTTTATATAGTTTTATGTGTGATTAACCAATATAATTGCGCTGTGATATGTAAACAGAAGCACAACTCCTGTAATACGAGCAGCCTCTTGTTTACGTACACCATAGTACGTCTTGACGACAATATACTATTTACGCGCTGATTATGTTTGGCATATGAGCGGAACCACCTAATGCGCATAAGATTGTCCATTTATAAACGGACACTCCGTACCTAAAATGATCTTTAAAAACACTTCTTCGAATATTTCCGTTATTTCGTCAAAAACTCTTCTTCAAATATCTCCGTCAGTTCGTCAAAAACACTTCTTCTCATACAAATCGCCGTTGTTTAGTAAATTAGCATTCTTTATAGAGTTATTGCCCTTCATATTAAATATGAAGCTAACATGCAGGATTAGCTATACATGTCGTCATTTAGTGGACAATCCCAGGCTCGCATGCCACGCGTGGTCGGATTGACCATTAATTAACGAACATTTTAGGTAAGGATTGTCCGTTTATAAATGGCCAATCCTTGAAGAATTGCCAGGCGGAACTGTATATATGTTGGTGTTCCTTCTGTTGATGGCGATTTGAACAAATATATATATTTCTGCAACGAACGCCGCCCGTGCCTTTAAGTTGACGATGTGGTACGGGTGGGACTGAATGTAATTTTTCACCCAACCGAGAGCCTCAATTCACAAAACACTGTTTGGTGCCAGTTAGAGTTAAAAGTTTCTCATCGATCATCATGCCAAACTGTGACATCTCAAATATGAACCTCTCTTTCTGAGAGTCGAAACGTATGAGAGATTTTGGGCGATCTTTTTTTTGCTTTGTTTTGAAGCACCAGGAGTAATGTGAATAGCATGTTTTGTAACTGCATGGTGCTTCGTGAGTGGAATGTTTTGGATCAACTGTCGGAACTTCGGTTGATGATTCCATGGAATGTGGCATATGTCCTGGAACCGGAGTGATATCGGTCGCGTCAATGTGTGTTGCTTGTGATACACGAATGATGTTGGTCTGACTGTTGTCTGTCTGAGCGCTTGCGTCAACACACGTTTTGGTAGAACAGACATCAGAGTACAGTAATACTCTAAATAATCGACCCCTTAACCACAGCAGAATTATGAGTAACTTTTCAGGATTTAGTCGGAAATATGGCTTGTTGCCATTCACCGGAAAGCTCTCAGTGAGAGCTTTCCGATGAATGACATGAATGGCAACAAGCCATATTTTCGACTAAATCCTGAAAAGTTACCCATAATTCTGCTGTGGATAAGGGGTCGATTATTTAGGGCATTACTGTAGCATGTGGCTGGTTGAATTGATAGTCGAACACCAACTATGTTATTTGCATCTTTGAATTGTTTGGGGTTTGTGCAATCCATATGATCATATGTCCATAAGAACATCGTGCACATGTGGTTTCTTTCTTTTTACAATGTTCCTGGCAATGACCATATATATCTCTGACAGTTAAAACATCGTAATTTATTTGGAACAAGTACGTAAATCTACCTTCATATTCCCCAACATTCAATGTCGGTGGATGTTCGCACTGATTGAATATTACTTCCGGGTGAAATTGATTGTGTGCATTTCACATCCATTGAGTGGTGAGGTGAGCTCCGTGTTAACAATCGGTGCACAATCGGTACCAAATTTCCTTGTAAATTTCAGTTAAAAATATGACTTTAAACAATTACTAATTTTTTAACGTGCATTGCCACAGCTCATAATGTACTGCATTTCGTTTGTTCCACCAGGAAAATGTTTAAATATGTTTTAAACAAATTTAAAATCAAACCCACTTTGGGTTAGAGACTAGATTGGTGACGTATGTTCATGGCCCTGGATTCATGGCCCTGCATTGCTGGTCTATGACTGTAAACACCTTATACTGATCAAGCTAACGGGGGTCTCAACACCATGCATGGGGAAAGCAGAATTACTATGAGATGCATATACATTTATGTTTTTCTTGATCTCGCGATGTTTATAATCACGGATATAACAGAATACAACATACGGTTTCATAATATTAGATAGGTTTCGCAAATTCACGGTTTGAGTTACGACTATGTTTAGCTATTCGCCGTCGTAAAATTTATGTAGGGCCAAAAAAAATAAAAATCACGATGTACACAGTGATTATTTCGCTTCACACGATTTAGCAGATTAGGGCACACGACACACATTAATCTTCTATACATTCAATTGACAAATTAACTAATTACTGAGTGTCTGTGTCTTTATATGAAGTTCTAATTGATACCAAATCCGTTGCGATGGTTATGACATGGCTACTGTTAATTTGATGACGTATGGTTATCTTAAATGAAGGCTAATTGATACCGTATATATTGTGTTAGGACATAATGGCTACATTAATCGTAACTGCTGTCCGCTATAGTTTTGCGAAAGCTCGCTAATATCAATTCGCAGTACGCGGGACGACCATAATACCACCTAGTTGTACCGAATTTGAAGACATACTCACAAGCGACTTCGATTTGCTCTGACAATTTGCAGTCACGGCCCACTTAATCTTGTTCACACGGACCGCATCGGCGTCACGCATGCAAGAAACAGTGCATCACATGCAAAACTGCGCTCACGTCGCGGCGAGTTCCATCGGCAGATAGAAAACGACCGTAGGTTCTCAGCTACACTGCAGAGCTGAGAGTGAGATCAAAGATGTAAATAACAATTCTCAATTCGTCAAAGTCACTTAGCAATCTACATAACTAGTTACACATTGCTAATTAATTCGGACGGCTAATTGATAAACAGGAATAAGAGAGGGTCATATTCCCTTAATGACAGCATTATCGCTCTTTTGTTCGCAAACACCAGTTATACAGTTAGTCACGCCCCTTTTAAATTCTTCAAATTATCAATTAGACGTTTGGTGGCACAAAGGGTCTTTTTATCGGGACATTAAGCAGTTTGCGGCGACCTTATTGTGCCAGGTCTCCCGCTTTTTACGGCCGCTGGCTAACACACAGGTGGAACGGCGGTCTCATAACTGCATCTAGATTAATGAACACAAAACACAATAGCAACCTAGAAATTAACATCTCCATAATAGTCATGTTTCGTAAAATAAAATGTTGATTGGATGTTATTATGCAAAGTCGATTACAATGACAATTTCTGACTTCCTTCTGGAAAAATATTTTATTGTTTATAGATTAGCTATATATGCTCTGTGATGCCGTGAAATCACGATGTTATATTATCCTGGTGTTCTATCTACATCAAAGGTTACGCATTCGTTTGTTTCCACACTTGTCTTCCGTTTACATTTAACCCTTAAATTCATATATGGCAGATTTTGGTGCAGAAACAAAAATACGACGCAATTGTAACCAGTTACTGATATCGGAAAGTAGGCACCAATTCGCTATCGGAAATTTGGTACCAATTCAACACCTTGCTTTCAATGTTTATTTACTCAAATCACAGTATGTGATACAAGAGACATTTATAATTATACAGTGCATGGCATGTCATTGGTGTAATAATCAAAGTCGACAACAACAAAAATGGTTGTGATAAAAACGTATTCTATACGCACATGGTGTGCGAATGGGATGGTGGGGTTGATAAGGTCAGCGGTGATCCAAAATAATTTCGAAGATTTTTGATGAATCCGCATAGCTTATAGAAGCATACATTGTTTTTTGGGTTCATTATATTTATGAAATTATGAAAAAAAAATTGTTCTGTCAAGTGTAAGGGTAAAAATCGTCTCCGGAGTGCGTTCAATTGCTTACAGTCCATTATGTAGTGATATTCATTCCCTATTTCGCTCTTATTACACAGCGTGCATGTTCTCATTTGGTAATCAATCTTGTACCATGATCCAGTTTCTACGGGGAGGTGATGATTTGAACATCTGAATTTAGCTAAAATAACTGCTTGTTTTTGGTGGAGATCGGATAAATATTTTTCTTGTGCGAATTTATATTTTATGATTCGATAATTTCGACACTTATTCATAGAGTTAATCTCGTTTCTCCACTGTTTCAGTAATACAGACTTTAAATGGATTCAATTGCAATAATTCGCTGCCATGTTTAATTAAATTTAGGGGTTATTTTGATCTGAAGAACACGTGGTACAGTTCTCTAGAATTATATTAGAATTATATAGTCTATTTGCGTCGTTTATCAAATAGCATTGGGCCACTATATATTTATTGGCGTTGGATCAACACCGGAAAACAGTACCAATCCATCACTGTGGTATCAATACAAATCGGCATGTAGTTCCCACATGATATGTTCAGATAATAAGTTCAACAAACGACAATTTACCGCCTATGAATATAAATCTTTCTGCTATTTTAGTATCTTTTCGCGTGTCAGTCGTCTGGTTGTATTACATTAACACACATCCATATATCGCTAAATGTTTTCCTCAAAGAATTGAATTATAGATACCAATGTGAGAAGTATACCGCACGATGTCAATCGAAACAACAATAATTTTCGAAAAACTGGTCCCTTTTAGAAAAGGCTATACATATACGCACGAGTCAACACCACTAAACTTGAGTGTTGTGGAAATTTTCTCTTCTCCAGTTCGAAAACTCATTTAATTATTATACCCAGGAAATACTATCACCGACCCCCCTCCCCCCCAATACCACAATGCCGTTTATGGTTATATGTCGTACCGATGCGCCGTTCATATGAACACAGTTCAAAGATTTAAAATCTGAATTACTATATAGAATTGAACATATATTCGATTTATCCCTATTCACATGTAAGTCACTGGGAGTGCATATGATGTAAGAAAGACGTGTAAATGAAGTGAGCTAGATGTGAGCGAATTGGAAGCATGTCACTTTATCTATAATGGCATGCACCAATGTCTGTATTTACATTCATTCATTGATGTCTGTTTATTCCAATAACAAAATAAAACTAGAGGGTTAAAATTCTGGCCTGCATAATTTTGATACTTCCATATAAATCACCCATCCCCAATCACCATCCATAATTCAATCCTCTACCCAACCCTATTCGATCCTTACTCATAAACCGCTTTATATTCCTATTATTTTGATAAGAACAACCTCAGTCGTAGCCAATCCATGATCACAACCCTTTCCATTACCCTATCTACAGCACTTAACTCTAACCCAATAATATACCCTGAAAATATTCATTGCCCTCCTGCAAACCATATATACAGACATACCTTAACCTTACCATAACCCTTTCGATAAGCCTAATCATACATACAAGCCTACCCAAAATCAAATCATTTGCATAACACATTCACTGTTTTTAACATTAACAATATCCACAAATCTAACCCAATTTATAAACCTGATCCTACCCATAACATTAACCCTGAACATAACCCTGATCTACACTTATCCATAACCCTATACGTAATGTATTATATAGTTATCAGGGTATAAAATATTACATATGAGTCGAAGACTTTCCGGAAATGCTTCTATCGATTAATATTGATTTTATTTCGGAATATCTTCTGGTCTAAGAAGGTTTACCAGTGACAACTGAGGTCTGTTCTAAAATTAGATCAATAACTCGTCCTAATTAAACATCCCATTTCACAATAGAATATTCGAAATAAATTCAACATTAGCTGATAGAAGTCTTTTCGTACAGGCGTCGTTAATTCATATTTATTGTTTTATACCGACAAAACTATTTCAATTTTGTTATTTAAAGAGATCATTATATCGTTAACCCTTTACGTGAACTTTAAATTTCCTAGTGTATACCGTCATCTGGGGGTATTTCCTACATAATAAGTGAATGCATGTAATATCGGGCACTTAATCATGATTAACTCATTGTGCATTCATTTGAAAAGTTGAATTTTTTTTTACCACATTTGTAGGTGGATAGTACCCACCACATCCAATTTGTTTTATCTCGATTTCACGAGTTCTCCATTTTTTGTTTCTTTGCGAGTTTTACTTGAATTTGCCAAAAACCTCGACCCACACCGATGCGCGTTCTCCGTCAAACTTCCAGGATGTATCTATAACGCTATATACCGTCGCCACGAGTGAATCATTTGCACTGAAACTAAAGAAAACGCACCTATCACACCCACTCGTCAGCAAAATGTTATTTCCATATTTGATTTTTTAAAGTATTTTTCAACATTTGGTTTTTGTTGGAATTTGCCAATATGTACCCACATGTAAACATGTTATTAATTTATTCATGAATTCCAATTTAAATCACATAACGTCAGCTGTACCTATCCCCATGGCACTCCACGTGACAAATTTCGTGGAAATCCTATCAAAATTCGCGATTTGACCTTCAATTGACCCGATTTCAAGGTCAACGTCACGTTGCACGGGCAAATTAATAGGCTTATGAGACTCCCCATACGAAAGTATCCCTAGACACTAATTTTCATCGAAATCCCGTGATATTCGGGCGTTTGACCTTGAAATGACACGATTTCAATATCAAGGTCACGTCGCACGGGCAAATTAATAGGCCTATGCCACTCCACGGCCGAAAGTACCCCCACATACCAAGTTTCATCGAAATCCCGTGATATTCGGGCGTATGACCTTGAAATGACCCGATGTCAAGGTCATGGTCACGTCGCACGGGCAAATTAATAGGCCTATGCCACTCCATAGTGGCGTGTGATACATCATTGGAAAGATGAAGCGCCACAGATTCTAACCGTGCAAATTATATGACTGGCAATTTATTATTCGCGCTATATCGAATCGATTTGTGAGCACCGAACTGAAATATATTAGCGCAAAACGGCGTAAAAACAGATTTGACCTCGGCACGTGAAAAGTTGAGCTCGGATCTGAAAATTAATAGGCCTATGCCACTTCCCGACAGAAAATACCCCCACATACCAAGTTTCATCGAAATCGGCTCGGTCGTTTTCGAGTCCATCGCGATCACACACACACACACACACAGACACACAGATCTTCCAAAATATATAATAGACTAGCAGGTGAACCCGACTTCGTCCGGGCTGTTTCCCCTCTGCTTTTCGGCGAATTGACCTTGAATTGTCCATTTTGAAGGTCAGGTGGTGGTCACGATTTGACCCGTCCAAAACACTGCCCGGACAAAAGTACCCGTCGAAATCCATCCGGTTTTACCCGATTTGACCTCGAATTGATCATTTTGAACACCAAGGTCAGGTCGGGGTCACGACTCGACCCGTCCAAAACACTCAGTGGACAAAAGTAACCCCTCGTATTAAATTTTGTCAAAATCCCATCAAAATTCGCGATTTGACCTTGAATTGACCCGAGTTCAAGGTCAAGGTCACGTCGCACGGACAACTGAATAGTCTTATGAGACTCCCCATACGAAAGTATCCCTATACACTAATTTTCATCTAAATCCCGTCATATTCGGGCGTTTGACATTGAAATGACCCGATTTTATGGTCAAGGTCACGTCGCACGGGCAAATTAATAGGCATATGCCACTCCCCGGCCGAAAGTACCCCCACGTACCAAGTTTCATCGAAATCCCGTGATATTCGGGCGTTTGACCTTGAAATGACCCGATTTCAAGGTCAATGTCACGTCGCACGGGCAAATTAACAGGCCCATGCCACTCCACGGCCGAAAGGACCCCCACATACCAAGTTTCATCGAAATCGGTTCTGTCGTTTTCGAGTCCATCGCGAACACACAGACAGACAGACAGACACACACACAGATCTTCCAAAAATATATAATAGACTAGCCGATGAGCCCGATGTTGTCCGGGCTATTCAAAAACCAAATTTCAAGTCGATAGCTCTACCCGTTTCCGAGATCTGGTCTGCGCATGCGCGAAGCTGGCGTCGCACGGGCTCGGCGACCCGATAAAATTCGTATTCGGGGCAAGATACATTCACATACCAAATTTCAAGTCGATAGCTATACCCGTTTCCGAGATCTGATCTGTGCATGCGCGAGGCTGGCGTCGCACGGGCTCGGCGACCCGATAAAATTCGTATCCGGGGCAAGATACATTCACATACCAAATTTCAAGTCGATAGCTCCACCCGTTTCCGAGATCTGGTCTGCGCATGCGCGAATCTGGCGTCGCACGGGCTCGGCGACCCGATAAAATTCGTATTCGGGGCAAGATACATTCACATACCAAATTTCAAGTCGATAGCTATACCCGTTTCCGAGATCTGATCTGTGCATGCGCGAAGCTGGCGTCGCACGGGCTCGGCGACCCGATAAAATTCGTATCCGGGGCAAGATACATTCACATACCAAATTTCAAGTCGATAGCTCCACCCGTTTCCGAGATCTGGTCTGCGCATGCGCGAATCTGGCGTCGCACGGGCTCGGCGACCCGATAAAATTCGTATCCGGGGCAAGATACATTTACATACCAAATTTCAAGTCGATAGCTCCACCCGTGTCTATATATTAGACGTTCCCGTATATCTATCTGCAGATGCTAATAACGTTGAATGGTAAACGAACGCTCTTTATAGCGATGCGTCAAAAACAAACGCTCATTAAATTATCACTTGATTAACCACCGCAGTGCCGTTTTTTGTGACTGAGATTGGAGAACGGGTGCTCTGAGCTTCTCCAAAAACGCGACGCCGACGGTGTCTGTGGGATTTTACCTTTGGATAGGAAGTTTGGTCTCGATCGGTCAACCCGTTTTCGATTCTATAAAGGACAGACAGACAAACAGAGGTCTTCAAAACATATATGAGATTGCGTTTATATACATATAGCCTTTATATACATATATCATTTTTATACATATAGCCGTTGTATACATATAGCCTTGATATGCTCCGATGAACCTTAGCGAGGCCGTAGCAATATTCCATATTTTTTCGATTTTTGGCACAGAAGTGAGATAAACTAACTTCGTGCATCAAATTATATCAAGTATGTTTTAACACTATGGAGAAAAGTCGGATCCCGAGTTATCTAAATGATATGTATACTCAATATTTCTTCCCGTGGCATATAGAGTCCGAGTCGACACGCTGGTAGTTTGGTCCGCGGAACCGGCCGGATTATACGACAAGCGACCATTATACAGGATATATAATTTGGGGTTCCGTGTGGCTTTAATCCGTTCTTACGAAAGCGCATTAGGGCCATCCGAAACACCACCGCACCCCCAAATAAACAAATACACAAATCGTTATAACGATTTGCAACTTGTTTTTTTTTCTACAAGTCGTTCAACGACTTCCGATAACTGGGTATAACGACTTGCAAGTCATTATAACGACTTTCAAAACTCGTTATAACGAGTTGTATATTTGGTGGTGCGACGATGTTTCGGAAGGCCCTGGTGCGCTTTTTACCTTTCTATACCTCTCATTGTACCCGGATTGTGCGTTGCGGTGGCTCTGTGTATAGCGACTCCCCGGCGGGAAAACAGTTTTCATCATCGCTCCAGGTTAGCCTAAGTTTTGTTCTCCATAAACAAGTTGTTTTCGAGTAAGCTGTCTTTTTCTATGTTAACGCCGATGATAGGCTTAACGAATGAAGCAATCCATAATGCAATGACTGTCATAGATTTTCTTTGACAAAAGTGTGTTATTTGAAAATTCTGACGCGAAAAGCGGGCTTGTCCCAAATAGTATAAAATGTAAACAAGTTCCGCATATTCAATGCATGGAAGTTTAATTGTGGGCGAAGTTCGACATCCAAGCTCTCTGACTGTGGGAAACGTACGCGATATGTTTCGATCAAGTGTTCGAAAATTGAATTTCCGTCGACGTACTCGGTTGTATTTTGGGGACGTTTATAGTACTCCTCGAACTTGTTATGAGATGCTAATAGCGAATTTCTGCATAGACATGTATGTCGGCCTGATTTTTGCGATGAAAAGTTGGCACATTGAACTGAGATTGGGTGCCATTGTATAAATGAGATATATACGCATTCGGAAAAGTGTCTACAGAATAGTTATCACTCACTTGCCAGATTTGTACGATAAAAAGATTTTTTATTTGCACATTGGCCATATTTTCCCATAAATAGAAGAGTCTTTTATATTCAAATTCCATGCTAATCGGTGTACATTTAAATAAATTATCGCCCTATCACCTGGCGTTAATGCCACCCCCACTCGATTGTCTACTTGAGTGAAATTTTCGTATAACCGGGAGCGATGGTGAAAGTTGTTTTCCCGCCGGTGAGCCGCTATACACAGGCCCACCGCAACGCACATATCCGGGGGCAAGGAGTGCATACTCAATAGATTTTCACACCAAATTTTAAAACATTGTACATCAGAGTGGTCTATGATTGCTTTGGGTGGATGTAAGGTAATATAAGCAGACGCCAGATAATACATGTTCAGAAGGAGTCCTATTGTGCGATATGTTCAGGTAATAAGTTCAACAATCGACTTAGGGTGAACTTATTATCTGAACACTTCCTATGGGATAACTACTCATCAACGAGTATTACGCATACAATGTGTTAAAGATACGGGCGGCGTTGGCAGTGGGTATGCTGTTAAAATCTTCATCTCCGTCAAAAACCGCCATAAACAGAAGGAATAGTAAGATATAGACATACCTTGTTCTTATGCCAATCAGAAATATGGCATAAACAGTATGTTATTGTCAATTCCCCCCCTTGTTATGAAAACAAAAGCAAAAAACGTTACGTTTCCTGGCTTTTGTTACTTAACTGTTTTCCTGATATGGAAATGATAAAGAGCGTTCATATCATTTTTGTGTGATTAACCAATATAATTGCGCTGTGTTATGTAAACAGAAACACAACTTCCGTAACACGAGCAGGCTCTTGTTTACGTACACCATCGTACGTCTTGACGACACTATACTATTTACGCGCTGATTATGTTTGGCATTTGAGCGGAACTGTATATATTTTGGTGTTCCTTCTGTTGGTGGCGATGTGAACAAATATAAATATTTCTGCAACGAACACCGCCCGTGCCTTTAATATAAGGAAGGACATGTGCGGTTTTAATATTTTTCGAAATTTAGAAAACTGAAAGTTACAGTTAGAAAAGTGACGCTATATAGCTACGTCCATGCCATTGTCGCTCTGTATACATACGTTGTTAATTATGGTCCCGCACGTGCAGTGCAGCAGGTGAAGCCGATATTTAGAGAAATAATGGAGTCAAGTTATTTCTACGACCTTTGGTAGTGTCCGCGAGCACTGTAATTTGCACAGTGATATTTGCATAATGCAAGGATGTGTCAGTCATTGTGACGGAAACTAGATTCAATTGTATGAGTTGCCCACGGCTTGATTTCATAGATTTTGATTCATTTTGAAATGCGATATGATTGCAGGAAAATTTCGATTCTCTCCGGGGTTGCGTTCGCCGAATGCGCCACCCGACCGGGCACATTGTGATTATGTCTGGTGCGACCGAGGTGCAAACATGGGCAACCTTTGCACACGCGCGGCACATCGCTGTAATAATTAAAATAACCGAGAAACTGACCCTAACTCCGTTTTGTGTCATAAGTTTGGTACAGGGATGCACGATAAGAGGTTGTGTGGGTGTCTCACATCCGCCCCCAACATTAGTCAACATTTTCAACAGTTGGACATTTCATGCCTGAGTTGGAAATTTTCTCCAAAAATATGGTAAAAATGTTGAAACAGTTAGATTTTATTACAAGTATCTAGTAATTTTTTAGTATATTTTGTTGATTTGTCAAAAATACATGTTGCAATAGTTGGATTTGATTACAAGTATATAGTAATTTTTTAGTATATTTTGTTGATTTGTCAAAAATACATTCAGCCATATTGAAATTGGTATCAGCTGGAAAACATTCAACTTAGTTTAAACTTTCAAAAGTTGGAAAGCTTGTGTACCAGTTGGGAAATATCAACTCAATGGGTGGCCCGACATTTACTTTTGCCAACTAAACAGGTTTTTGCCAAATTTTTCGCAGGACTTGCCAAATGATATCTGACAGTACGATGTCTGTGGGACATTGGTTCTTATTGTTTGACAACAGTTATTTTGAAGAATTGGAAACATTAACACCGGGGCGGATATGTGATCTATTAAACTCAAAACACAACAAAATTCAATACAAAAGGGGTCCCGTTTTCTGTGCAACATAATACAGGGCTGTATATGTTAGTAATCCCTGGTGGGATAAACGTAAATAACTTTCGTCTCATAGGTGCGAACCTTTTCTATCCTGTGCCAGTGCATTATCTTATACATGCGAGTTTCCCATATGGAGCCTCGCCTATATGAGAGAATGCACTAGCTTACAAGGCCAAGGTAAATATTGTTGTGCCAATGAGAGACTCGCTTATATAAGCGAATACATTGGGACATGGTTTTTGCAAACTGTCAGGAAGCTCCAGTCATGGAAGGGTTAAGTCTGTTATCAATTTTCAACATTTGTATTGAGTCGGTGTGAAGTATAATTATACATATAAGTATTTTCAGTGTGTATCCACTAAGTTCGACCCGCTAGTATACTCATTATGTTTATTTTAATTAGTTATGTCCCTTTAATATGGTGGATTCATCTCCACCTGGAACGCAATGCCCCACATTTCTATATGTGAGCACCCATGCTTATTTGTTTGAACATATTTATTCAACAAACCCATGCTTATGTACCAATTCTAAATAAAACGGGCGTTAACGCTTTAGCTGGGCTGTTTATATTCCATACATCATTTGTCAGCCACTCCAATTTTCTTTCAGTTGCTTGCTGACATCTCATATCGCATTATATATAATTATCACGTATTTGTGAGCCTATTAACAATTCAGCTTTGTGGTTAATTGTGGTAATTTTGACTCGACGCTAAATAGGGTCCTACTGTGCTCATACACAGTATATGTGAGGGTACATATCATAAACGTTTATGTCGTTATGCCAAAAAAACGCTGGTGATTTATTCTCAGAATGCCTTTAATTCGATTGAACCCCTGGAACAGCATAAAGTTATTTACAAAAAGAGATGAAACTATCTGAAATCTAACACTCATATTGTATTAGTGTATATAGTAGGTCTGTTTTTCTGTCAACTAACGATAATACAAGTTGAATTGTTTTCGATATGGTTAGACATAACAGTTCAGTTTAAATAAGAACATTTACGTCGCCAGGTTTCCACAAGAAGAATGTGGATACGAAAAATGGGATTATTTTTCAAAACAATCAACTATGTCGTAAGCAAGTTTATCACAGAAGCGGAACAAACTTAGAATTTACAGTATATAGGCAATATCTTCCTATTATACTATGATGTATTGATCTTATAAATGTTATACATGTATTACAAGTATGTTTTTGTTTTCTTTATGTTTGCCATATCCTATGGGTGTAGTGGCAGCGCATTATCTATGTCTATATACTATCTATTTTCGATAAACGATCAAATCAGATTGTGATAAGTTAACGATCAATTATATAAGCCCCCTTCCACCTGTTTACATCGAATGTATCAAAACGGGTATTGTGTATTCCAGTCACTTGTCATTGCATGTACATATTATTGGGTATCGACTTCCTTGATATTGTTTTATTTGAGGCATAACTGTGTTTCCGCAAATTTGGTGGTATGTATACTAAACAACAATAACTAAACAGGACATTTTATTTTTATCCATAATTCCCCGAGAAAACCCAGTAGCACACGAACCGCCCACTAAGCCCAATACTGGGACGTATTCTTACATATACATGTACATACCACATGTAAATTAGATAGTTTGACACATGCGTCGATATGCGTGATCCAATATATACTGAACTGTTAGTCTGAACACATAAATTATAATAATCGACAAATCTGGCAGTATGGTGTTTTATCAGTTGTAACTGTGAAATATATGATCTGTTCACCAGTTACAATTCTGCCTATACGTACTTACTATATTGTATTACTATATTGTATTACTATTATTATTTATTTATTCTAAGTACAGCCACCATATATTATGAATTATTTTGATAAAGTTGAGAATTTGAGATGCGGGTCCATATAGTTTTCTTCCAAACTTCTGTGCCGCCATTTGGCCATTTGTATGTTGTTGTTTTGTATATGTATCTATGTTATATATTATATTTTGCGCAAATATAACATGTTTAAACTAACAAAGCTTTGAAGAACCGATGTGTTTTCATATGTGTGCATATGTATAGTATATGTGCATAGGTATATGTATTCTTCGTCGGCATATACATGTGATTTTAATTTGCCATTCGGACCCATGACATTTGCTGAAATAGGTATGCTACTCAAAACCGTTTCTTGACGCAACGAATACGTTTGATTTAATCTAGACTAACGTGTTTTCTGTTGCTTTTACTTTATTTTACTACAGTATCGAATAGGTGCAATACCTAGTGCGTGTCATTGAAGTCCGCATGCCATATGTATGTTTGTAAATAATTTAAATGATGTATGCTAATTTATTGTGCATGGTATAACATATGTCTCAATACCTAGCTCCATTATTTATCCGTTCGTGTGATTAAATTAATATGACTTCAAATATATGCATAAATGCGCAGGTAAACATGAAATAGACACAGGCATTTTTCCCTGAATACACCACGTATTTTTACCATTTTGAAAACATCTCTCTTCGCGGGCTTATGTTGTGTTGCACTGTTCCCGCGCTGCAACTGCGCGCGCAGAAACAATGTTTGGCGCGAAAGAATCGATTGTGCATATTATGCAGATTACTGCTGGTGCAATTACAATTGGCTGCACCGCAGACGATCAATAATGCGCAGTGCATGTCGGGTATGCATTAGATATGAATTTTCTGGCGGGAATTTGTTTTACAAAAACATTCACTTTCTTTTCAATTTTACTATCATTTTTGCTCGCCGTGTTTCAGATTTTGTACTGGAAGTTCATAAAACAACCCATCCTACACCCAAAACGTTAATATGGGAGAGGATATAAGACTGGACACGAAGCACAGCGATGAGTTTATAAAAACATCCGCGTATTGTTGTCATAAAGCGAATAGTTAATATAACCTATTTTCCAACATTTTATTCTCATTCGGCATAGTTATCAAAATATTACAAATACCGCCATCCGTCTCGAAATTTTGTTATTAGGGAAGGACTTCTGATTCAATATGCCAGCATAAAACCGCATAATAGACAACTATAGTTAAGAGGTGCGCCATACTCTTCAAAAATCTGGCGCGCTTTCTTCGATAGGTTAGATGCTTTTAATGAGTCCTAATGACCATCGACTGGTGCGAAGTGTTTGGTATCAGTTTTCCACATCAGCTAGTCATCCTCTTCCAGTACATTGGTGCCCATATGCCAGACTATATTGTTTGATTTTTATGCACTGATGCCGACGGATACTCAAGTAGACGGACTTATGACATAACTCGTTTAATCACGGGATGGTCGATGAGTTATTCAAACATTGCACAAAAACTCCTTAATTACGGTTTCAAAAGACAACGTCAAACGATTATAACGCTAAATGATGGAGAGCGGCGGCACAGACTAACAGAAAGGAAGGCAGGGGGTCTTGTGAGAGCACGAGCGAAGCTAAAACAAATTATGTAGTGCTTAACCCGCGCATATCACAATTCTATTTCTTCATTTAAAATATTAGCATCTGCTAGAAAATATGTTCATCGGACTTGCAGGTGACAAGGCAGATTAGGAAACCAATTCTGTCGTTTTGCAAAGAACATAATTTGGTCCGTGAAACATGGCGCGCGTGAGTTCACAATAGGAAGGAAGGCAATTCTTCGATAGTTCCACGATTATTATGTAAAAATTAGGAACTGTGACAAAGAAATGCATTTAATGAGAAGCATGGTGCAATAGGCGTTCAGGTTTTCTCTTCTCCGTGCACGCGATGCAGCCGAATCAACACGCGCTGCAGAAAGCGCGCGCAAAATCAATCACGTGTCAGTCTGAAACATTGCGTTTCGGATGACAAACAAGATAGGAGCGCACACAAAAACTCAGCATACGTTTGTGCAGTGAATAAACAAATTATAAAAAATTATTGCACAAACTATTCAAAAAGCCTGCATATTTCCCATGTATTTGAATATGTATCTGCTTATAAAATACTTTAGGTCGTGTGCCTATGACAATCTTCTGCAAAACTTGCTCTCGAATCGCAGACATCTGCCTGGAAATGTAATGTCAACCTCCTAATTGGGCATTGTGATCCGGAAAGACCGGTCGCGCATGCACACGGTGATACGAACGATTCAAAGGAACACGCCGTTATCATTACGTCACTAACTCATTTGCATTTATCACTGCATTCATGGTGCAACGTCCGGTGCATTTCCTTTTGTAGTTTGAAGTGCAATAATCGTTAAGCAAGACAATCTTCTCAAACACGAACTCGTGGAGACAATGTTCCTGTCATCGGCCTTCAATGGAAAATTGGCCTCGACAAAGCGATCACGAATCTTATCTTGATGCATCGATGATGGTTCGAGGCGTTAGAAGCAGGAATCATCGTGTCTCTCCGAGACAACTATCACCACCTGCATCTGGACGAAACGTGTCTGCTCTTGTGATGCATTAATACTATTCATCATGATGGTTTCCGATCTCACAAACTCATTACCTTTTGAACTGCGACGCATTCATTGCATTTTAGAGAGGCATGATGCCAGTTATGGTCAAATTACGAACCCTAAGCGAGAAACCGTAGCGCTGATTTTCGTAAATCGGAGTCAGATATCAACTTTCAGAGAGCGAAGAGAGATCTCGTATCAGTTGTAATGATAGGTTATACGTTCGACATGAGTCTCACCGAGGCAGATTTAAATCATATAATGCATAACATCGACCCCCATCGAAAGCTGTCGAATATGTCATGGCAGTAATGCCGACCAAACAAGTTGGCACTGGATAGTATTCCAATTGCACAATGTTGAGATCTCCCTTGAATTGTCCTGAAAAAGCAGCAAGAACTCCAAAGGAACTGGCGGAATAATGGTTCGTATGCAGTCACGACTGGCAGATTTGAATAAGATAATGCTTAACCGCGATCCCCAACGAAAGCTGTCGACTAATTCATGGCGGTAATGACGACCACACCTAAGTTGGCACTGCTGGAGTATTCATCTCGCTCAATTTGTATATCCCACTCGAGTTGTCCTGAAAAATTAACCAGCAAGAATTCTAACTGACTCTGGCCCCGGCGCAACAGAACGGTTCGCATGCAATCACGACTCGAAGGTTTCAATCAGATGTCTAATGTCTAATCACGACCCCACTGCAAGATGTCGAATGTGTTATGGCAGTAATGCCGACCACACAGAAGTTGCCACTGGATAGCATTCATATTGCACAACGTTGAGATATCACTTGAACTGTCCTGTGAAAAGAACAGCAAGAGCCCCAAACGAATTCTGACACAACCGAGCAGTTAGCATGAAGCAACGAATCTCATACCTGAATCATAATGCATAACCACGACCCCCACCGAAATCTGTCGAGTATTTCATGGCCGTAGTGCCGCCCACACATAAGTTGCCACTGCCGGAGTGTTCCATCGCACAATGGTTATATCTCAATTGAGTTGTCCCGAAAAACACACTACAAGAGTTCAAACTACATATAACTCTGGCTCTGGCGCAACAGAGTGGTTCGCATGCGTCCACGACTCGCCGATTTGAATCATACATGTCTAATGGCTAGCCACGACCGGCTGTCATATATATTATGGTAGTAATGGCGACCACACATAAGTTGCCACCAGATAACATTAAAAAAGCAGCAGGAATTTCAAATTAAATTCTGGCTATGGCACATGCAACCGAACATGTTAGCATGCAGTTACGTATGACGGATTTGAATCATATAAAGCCTAACCACGACCCCCACCGAAAGCTATCGAGTATAATTGCCATGAGAGTTGTCATGGAAACAAATACTAAGGGCAATATTTTTAAATGGCGCAACACAACGGATAGCATTCACGGCGTGCAGGAAACGCATGAGATCCCGATTTGTGGTGTGTTTACGCTCTTGGTTTACGAAAATATGTAGGCAGGCATTTTAGCAGTCTGGAGTAAACTACATACCCACATATAACAAATAGTGGGTCTGACGACCTTTCGTTCAGTTTTCATTTCCCAAACCCGGGATTCCTTGTAATTACCGCCAATCAAAACTTAGCTCCAAGAAATGTGTGCCCCAATAAAAAACTAGTAACATGTCACGTGCTCTCGGTGTGGAAATTCCGAAGGTGTGGCTATATGTTGTTAAAATAGTATCCATGACGTCATTTATACCGGAACAGAAATTCACAAATCGACAAATAAAGTAGATTGTTGACGAGCGGTCGAAAGTTTAAAATCAAGAATCACCGGAATTTGGATTGCAGGCAACTGTAATTAGGGTACAACTGGCCAATCTTTGGAGCTAATAATACGGCTGTGTAATGTCGGGAGGGTTTCGGTGGGGTTGGTGGTAGAATTGTGTTGCTCTACGCTCGTTTTGGCTGCGGTGGTACTACTGTCGGTACTGGGGAACTGATAGATCGTTTTGTTATGTCATTTAACTTTTTTTTAGTTCTGTAGTTGTTTTAGCAGATAGTCCCGACATTCATGTATTTTTGATTCGTGGCCGTTGATTTGTGTTATTTTTTGACAACATGGGAGACAAATCGCCTGGCCGATCTAAAAAATAATTCGTTCTGAGTCCAAGACTGGCAAGAGATCCACAGACATTTTTTATAATTTCAAGAAGATCTGTCTTAGTTATTGTACATATTATTTTGGATCCCGGAAGCTAGCCCTTTATTGTCAGTAAAACAACCGCCGAACGAACAGTCACAAACCCTGCAACTATTAATTCCGATTCTTAGAATCGGCTTCACATGGTTCAAGCGGACATGACGGCACTGGCACGTGACCATGTTTACGCCTGTCAATCAACTAATTTCAGATTTATATTTAGTGCGGTGTGACGTAATTTGGTAGAAGCCCACAACCTTTCAGAAATGAAAAGTTGATGGGAATGCAATAGACTCAGTATCAGTATGAATCTGAGTGTATGTTTACATAGACTGGCATTTTAGTCAAACATTGTTGGTTTACGTAAATGTGTAGGCATGCATGTTAGTCAAACACCAATTATGTACTGTGTATGATCTCAATCATTTGAGACATGCGACATGGTATACTTTTAATTGCCCCAGCAACAACCTGTTGCTTATTGCTAATTGAGCTTGATCAGCGTGAGTTCTCCCACTGTGTTTACGTAAGTAATGGCGAATTCGTCAAAATGGCATGTTTCCGTTGGTTGGATTATAATCACACACTCTCCACATTCACACAATTAGCAGCCGTAAGAATCAGTACAAATCGTTATATGGTTTACACGAACGTTCCCAAAGTTTGTCAGCAATAGCTGCAGCATCCACTGCACAAGAAGCGACGAACCACACCCGTCACTTCAGGCCGATCAGGCACACGTGTTCGCTGTGTGTTGGTATTGTGATACTGTGTTGGTATTTGAACAATATGTTTACTCACAGTTGCTTTGGTAATTTTGAGAAAAAAATCATGTTATTAATGTTCTATTAAAATGTACTGATATAGGATTATAAGGGAATGACTGGAAGATCGATTTGGGTCATTGGATTTTGATCTCCGAAAACGTTGATAATAGTAGACATGATCTCCAAATGTCGCCAAATTAACCCTTAGATGACTGGAGCTACCTGAAATTTTGCGAAAACCCTGTGCCAATGCATTCTGTTATATATTCCCGTTATTAAAGGGTTAGCAATTAATAATATAGCCGCAACTTAAATATATAATATGCGCAGTTATGTCTCTATTCAAAATGTATATTTAAACATGTCGATTGTTCTGTGCTGAATAGAAGCTACAGAACCTATCTAATATATGATGTCACGTATATTGGACGATATTTTGGAGATGATACATCAATCTACGTCTCAGACACCGTTGGTTCCCGAATCAACGGAATTAGTCAGCTTAAGTAATGGCCGGGATGGGTACCCGTCACACCTGGATATATACTGTGTATGATATATTTAGAATGAGGTCCCCATATGGTGAATTTAGTGCGCTATCCCACACGGTGGGCTAGCGTCACCAAATTCGCCATATTGGAACCTCATTATGAAGACCTATGGAAGACCTATGGGATCAGATTGAAGTTCTTCAGTTGAAGTTGATGTTCAATCACCAGTCACCTCGATTATGCATTCTATCGTCAGCAAATTGGTAGATATAGAAACTGAACAGAAGGGGAAAAGTAACTAAACAATGGGTAGATACTCGATATGCTTCCCAGAGGATGAGGCCTGAGCAGAAAAATGTCCCTAAAGGGTGAATTGTGTTATGCTAGCCCGCTGTGTGGGATAGCATCACTAAACTCACCCCTGGGGATCCCATTCTGCAAATATCAGACACACTATATCCAGGCCTGGTACTCTATCAGTGCACGGGGGTGTAAACACTACATGTTTCTGTCTGTTATGTATAGTTCCTGGATATAATCTGTTGCTAGTTAAGAAATTAATGTATTAATTTTCGGGATATGTCTAAAACTTTCGACGAAGTCTGGCACGAAAGCTAGTTAATGGACGATATATTTCAGGACCCAAATAAAATTCACCCAGGATTGCCTTACGAATATATTGTTGGTGATGAGTTTGCATTCAGAAAATATATTCATCAACCGGTGTCCCACAAGGACATACATTTGGCCGCGTCTTATTTCTGGTTAAATATATGTTCTTTTACCCGTATGCCCGCATGTACCACATGACACTTGCATCAGTGCTGGGAGTAAAAACGTGTTGATGATGTCAATATCTACTTCGAAGATGTCAGTGACTGGTGGAAACAATGGTTAGTCAAATATAAGATTTGGACCACATTACTAGTAATGAAGAATATTCGCTGTGTTACGACCAAATGTTCGTTATCGGGGTACGCCTGGATGTATAAATTTAACGTCATGATTCGAGCAAGGTATCTACACAAAAGACAAAAGTTGTCAATCCACCGGTTATACAACAAGGACGTCATAGTGGGTATGACGACCTGCAACACTGGAGGTTAACCATTTCTACACTAAATGGATTATCCCACTCGTTTATAAAAGTATATATTGCATCTATTATTTATTTGGAGGGGTTCCTATCATGAAAAATTATTATGCGACAAACACACAAAACGATCATACATGTGCAGAAGGCTTCATAGTCATTGGCGGGAAATGTAGAGATAATAAGATCCACAGGTCGTTTGTTGAACTTATTTCCTGAACATTTCTTAAGGGAACTACTCGTCAATGAGTAGGCCTATTTACTATAGAAAGGGTTAATATCGTGGCTGCAAAACTCAGTACTCAGTACGGACGTAAACTGTCACCTAAACAAATTTATATTATTTTTTTATAATTGTTAAAGAATGTAAGAAATAGTGATAACAAAAATTATAGAAACTGTTAAGGATTGTAAGAAAAAAATGGAAAAATTGATAAAGAATGAAAAAATAAAATAAATGACAATAAAAAAAAGTTATAGAATGTAAGAAAAATTATAAATGTTTTTATAATATTGTTAAAAATATATAACAAAAGAATATATAAAAAAGTGTTAAAGAATGTAAGAAAAAAATGTTAGCCACTGCATTATCTTTTATATGCGAGGCGACCTATACAGAATGTATTGGTACAGGGTCAGCGTAGCTCCCGTTATGAAAAGGGTTATCAAGTTCTAGTTGTTTCACGATTGGCCCCGATCTCCCATCACACCGTAGATCCTAATTTTTCTGGGCGGGTGAAGTTAGAAGTTTTCAATGTAAACCTCGCTTTTATGAGTTGAATGAGTTCCAATATGAATACGCGTAAACAGCATATTGTCATGTTCCGTGGCGATCAGTGTAAACGCAACAACATAAAAATATAGTCTTTTCTATAGTCAAAGTATGCGATACCATTTTCAAAGGGGGAAGGGGCAACAACAGAGCTGATAACCGATGGTTTGTGATCCACATAATGATTGGTTGTCTGATTTGTGTAAGTGTCGACGGACACATTTGTCAGTGGCTTACCAGGGTTAGTTATATCTATGTACAGTGTAGTGATTTTCGTGTGAAAAGATCCCTCTATGTGGTCTGTCCTCCGTGATGCAGCCGAGGTTCGCGCTTCCACTTGCCAAAGTTGCCAATGGCAAAAATAATTCACATTTGGCAAAAAATATTTTCATTTTCAAGTCGCTTTTTAATTTCTCAAAAAAGAAAACTATTGGTCACTCAATACCATTCATTTCAAAATAGCATTGCAATTAGTGGTGTTTTATAAGGTTAGGAAATGGTAACACATCTATCAAGATGCAGTTAATCTGATAGCATCAGTATCGATGAAATTACTATAGTATTTATTGTGGTGGTGTTTACATTGATAATCCTCTTTTTGTGTGCACTTCTGGTGAAGCAACCATTCAACAAATTGTATTATTCGGTAATTGGTTTGTTGTTCTATGATTAACCACAGTAGAGAGGCGAGAATTATTAATAATTAACTGCTTTCCTATCGATATCAACAGTTTTTTAAAACGGCGTTTGTCGAAATATAATAATACATTTTGCAGAAACTGATAGCATTTGGCAATTGCTAAAATAATTTGGCAAAAATAGTTTCATTTGGCAAAAGTATATTTCGGTCCAGCGATGACCCTGGATATAGCAAAGCGAATGAAAATATGATCAATAGCAGTAGAACCCAAATAAACCAAAACGTATTGTTATGTGACTAAACAGAAGCCATGTATGCTTCATATCATGTGTTATACTTTTCCAGAGTCTGTCGTAAATAAGTTTTAGCCCCGTCTGCTCTCGTTATGGAATCCACAGTAACGTCCATCCCTAATGCACTAAAACGCCGTCCACCTGTCTAGTTTCTTAAACTCATAAACAATCTCCAGGACCCTCAATACCGACCTTGTAATTATGAATTTGGGCGCGCTGGGTTTTATTTGTTTGGAAGCGTGTCGTTTTATTATATTGCGACATATTATACGACTAGAAGGGTTTCCGCGAGACCATGTCATAAGCAAACAGCGGTTGTACCGACCGGTCAAAGCGTGCTAGTCGGAAACTATATCCGCCCTCTGATCTCAATGTTCGGATTACTCTAGAATTTACTAGCAGGGGGCTATTAGTTAGAGCGATACGACGCATATAAGGTTACGCCAATCCATATCACACGACCGAGTCTTCAAAGCCGCCGAAGAGTGAAAATCATTGCCTGCCGGACCTATAATTTTCTAATGCCCTAAGTGCCAGAATGTTGAAACGATGCAATTAATTGTTCGACAGTATGTATAAATAATAAATTATGCCTAAAATTTGATCTGGAATTGAATTTAGTGGCGTTTAATTACATTATCATCAAGTAAAGTCCAATGGTGTATGCAGTTTTGCCTGTGGAAATACTATCATTGTTTCCATAATGGTAATCAGAACCAAAATAGATTGCGTTTCCTTATTCATGAAGCTAGTAATCTGTCGCGAATTTCACTTGATTGGATTGTGATCAACTTACAATGTGAATGGCGTACGCATGTCAATTATTTACTCATTCATCCTGTAGTATAGATCATGCATGCCATGAATCTCTACTCTGGTTAACGCCCGTATAGATCATATTCCATGAGTACAAAACCTGGGAACTTTTTGAAATGTTGACAGGGAACCTTATAAAGTCGAATATAATGCGGGGAATATATTTCTTAGTTATTATTATCTGTTTCTTAATAACGTGATTCACTGTAGGTGAAAGTCCCAACTCGAAATTTTACGATTTAAGTGACTCTGTGAGCGATTTTGCTTTGCGTCGCTTACAATTATGGAATTTCTCCAGCGTAATGAATTCAATGTTTAGTGCGATATCGGCTCACAAAAGTCACAGACAACCATGCAATTTCGAGTTGGGACCTTCACCAACAGCGAAGTACATTATTAAGGTACATATAATAACTAAGTGATATATTCCCCGCCTTATTTTTTCGCCCTTTACAATGTTCCCTGTCAAAACTTCAAAAAGTTCCCAGGTTTTGTAATGATGGAATAAGATCTCTATGGGCGTTAGCCAGAGTAGAGATTCATGGCATGATCCACCTGTAGTAAGAATATGCTTGTAAACTATATCACTGAAAATAGAGTGTTAAATCCGAAGATGACATTGACTGTAGGTTATATATACTTTAGTAATAAAAGTGATCACATTATGGATTTGCTCAATAATATACTAATAGTATAGTATAATGATTGTATGAATGCGATATTACCCACAAAACACTTTTGTGTGAACAGAACATTTGTTTAAATACAACTCGTAAAGAGTGTGCGATAAGCAAAACACTCAACACTGTGGCGATTGTTTTTGGGAGAGTGATTCACGGTGACCCATTCGACACCGAAATCTTGAGTGGCGAGGATTAGCGAGCGCTATATATCGATATGTTGTAAACAATATGGTGTCAATTTTAACCAAAGTACACTTAGTGTTTATTGTAGTCTTCCAGGTTTAGAGTGTCTTGCATATCGCAAACTCTTAACGCACTGTACTGTATCATAATATGGCTTTTCTTCAATAACAAGGCATACGATCATGCTATTTATGCGATATTTATGATTAGTATAAGAACAAAGTGCGGCACAAATTGTTTTCTTTTGTGGCTAGAATGTATCTTTTTTATCCCTGTTTTTATCATGTTCGGGTCTCGTTCTGTTAATCTGTCATATGTGCCCGTGACAGACGTTCACATATCAACCGTATCGTATACGGTGATCACGGTGTCGGAAAAAAGAGTAGTATATAGCTGTATAAACTTTTTATAAGTTGTATTTCAATAATCCTCTTAATGCGGTACAGCTTGGCAGATTAATATTGAGAACATTGATGACAATAGATGGAAGTGTGAAATCTATATCATTCTTCACATATATGTTCTTAACTGGCATTCAGCATTCACCCTCTTCTGTTAATCTGTCATTCAGTATTCACCCTCTTCTGTTAACTGGCATTCAGTATTCACCCTCTACTGTTAACTGGCATTCAGTATTCACCCTCTTCTGTTAACTGACATTCAGTATTCACCCTCTTCTGTTAACTGACACTCAGTATTCACCCTATTCTGTTAACTGGCATTCGGTATTCACCCTCTTCTGTTAACTGTCATTCAGTATTCACCCTCTTCTGTTAACTGATAATCAGTATTCACCCTCTTCTGTTAACTGACATTCAGTATTCACCCTCTTCTGTTAACTGACATTCAGTACCCACCCTCTTCTGTTAACTGGCATTCAGTATTCACCCTCTTCTGTTAACTGGCATTCAGTATTCGCCCTCTTCTGTTAACTGGCATTCAGTATTCACCCTCTTCTGTTAACTGGCATTCAGTATTCACCCTCTTCTGTTAACAGACATTCAGTATTCACCCTCTTCTGTTAACTGGTATTCAGTATTCACTCTCTTCTGTTAACTGACATTCAGTATTCACCCTCTTCTGTTAACTGGCATTCGGTATTCACCCTATTATATTAACTGGCATCCGGTATTCACCCCCTCTGTTAACTGACATTCAGTATTCACTCTCTTCTGTTAACTCGTATTCAGTATTCACCCTCCTCTGTTAACTGACATTCAGTGTTCACCCTTTCTGTTAACTGGCATTCAGTATTCACCCTCTTCTGTTAACTGGTATTCAGTATTCACCTCTTCTGTTATCTGGTTTTCAGAAATCAGAAGGATGGGGGATGACACCCTCAATAATGATTATTGCAATACATTTCTGTTAGCGTTGTAAGCTGTGGTAAGAGATAATTGGTTTAGGAAATTCTGATCCCCTTGCGTTCATTTCGAATGGGCATCATCATCATTTTTTTTTCTTCAAAAAAATTCGTTCTATTATTGATTCCGATAGATTGTTATGTAGATTACATATACCAGCATGAGAGATACATAATTATGTTAGTCCAAGTTAGCTACCATCGTACTTATATTAGAGATGATGCAAGTAGGAGTCAATGGGTTGTATAAAGTCTGTACCTGTATGTCGCTTGGGGAAAATCGGTGTCTCATCATTTCAACATGATAATTTACTATTCTTGATATGCGGCTGTTTAGTAGACACTGCATTCACAATTTTATTTTTGGATTCTAATTACTATCTAGCGTATCCAAGTCGCCACTTTGATTCAAATGTTGATTTGACATACCCGACCAGCAATGAAATTGCCCTGATATGCCCTATCGGTCGATCGCTGGACATCTGCCGGCCAATTGTCATAGTCGACTATCAAACTTATCAAGGCAATAAAAAATCAGAGATCAATAGACGAATGGCCACTGGTCAGTTAAAGCAGCTGGTTCTGTCAATTTACTAGTGTGGTTTACATACAATCATGACTGTCAATGCATTGTTACGATTAGCACCCGCCAACCAACCAATATTATAACACATTAGCAATCATTATTATCAAAAGAAAAGTCATGGTTATAAAGTAACAGTAATGTAATCCAAGCCGAGTGGTCCGATTCCAATTCCGTGCATTCACCATAGGCGACCATGCACCTGTTCGTTTCCAAATCCGATTTTTATCTTATTTTTTTCGGGACATTTCTTTTGTAACAAAAATTACATATCTAAAGTCTCCATTAACAAATTGTCCACTTGTCATTCAAGAGAACACTGATTAGAATTGCCTTTAGTCAGCACGCGTGATGTTATGATTGACAACGATTGTAGAAATCAGAATTACGATTTTGTTACAAAACATTTCCCTTGAGGCATGAGCCGATTTTTTGAGTGGCCGTACTCGTCCGAAAATTATAAGGGATTATCTGGACAATACCTCCTAATTTTATTCATCGCAAGAAACGATAAATCTGTTCGTGGACTGGTGCTATCGTCGCTTCGGGCGAGCCTTTCGAGGGAAATTATCACAGGATTTTCTGAAAACCAGCAAAATACTCATGATCACAAAGTTATGGTTTCGCTCACACCTAAATCTAACATTGGTAGTTTGGATGCCACTGATCTCTCGCATAAATGTACATTACACATAAGGCACATGCATATGGAGCAAGTATAGCCATGTATGCATCACAGGAAATAACACGAATAAACCAACTCAAAACTAACTAGATGTACGCGCTTTATAATGTGGTTTCACTGTGACCCGCGTCAGAAAACGAAATAACGAGTACAAGACCACCATCGGCTTATTTCAGAATCAAATAAGTCGAATATGAACATGTGAACATTTAGGTCCAATATGAACCTATTTTTACGAGAATATTTTGCAGGGATATATATTCAAGAACAGACTATTGTGCACAAATATAAAAAACTAAACTCATCAAATTCAGCCTGTTCTCATTAAAGGCATGGGTGGCGTTTGTTGCAGAAATATTCATATTTGTTTAAATCGCCATCAACAGAAGGAATATTAAAATATATATAGTTTTGCACATATGTCAAACATAATCATCGCGTAAATAGTATATTGTCGCAAAGACGTACGATGGTGTATGTAAACAAGAGACTGCTCGTGTTACAGAAGTTTTGCTTCTGGTTACATAACACAGCGCAATTATATTGGTTTATCACACACAAATGATATAAACGCTCTTTATTATTTCCATATCAGGAAAACAGTAACAAATAACGCTCTTTTAGTTTACCATATCCGAATTAAATAAAACCAGGTTCTCTAACGTTTTTTGCTTTTGTTTACATAATCGAGAACAGGCTGAGCATTCGGGATACTGCTCCGAGAATTCTACCAGTATATACATTAGTGTATATGGTATGGCGATTAAAGCTACTCGTATTATTGCTGTCCTCGAGTCCTAGAATATAACAATTTCTATACTAAGTACTCATTGGCGAGTGGTTCTCATGGGAAATGTTCAGATAACAAGTTCGACCATAGGTAGTTTGTTGGTCTTTTTATCTAAACATTTCCCGCCGTTTAATAGAAATCCTTCTGAACTTATGATATCATTGTTTTATGTATGGGGGGGGGGGGGTCGGCTTACACTTAAACACCCTCCAGTTGAATAATAGACAATTCCCATGCTTATATGTTGGAATATTACATTCAGATTTAACCCCTCCTTTACTAAATACTCAGCGTGCTCTCCCAAAAATACGTACATCATCTGCTTACAACAGAACTTGTTTTAGGTAGATAATCTGCCGATAATAGCCTCACTTTGAGTCGATAATATGCTGAAAATGAGAGCGTTTTAGTCACAACGTCTCACAATGAGGCGATTCTAAGCAGATTATATGCGCACAATAACACATATATGCCAACTCACGACTTTTCAGTTGTACGCTCTTTAACATGTGTTTCACTGTAGCCCGCGCCATAAAGCTAAATAAAAGACATGACTTCATTATCTGCTTATTTCAGAATCAAATAATCACAGTATGTACCTATTTCATTTTATAGGTCGAGTATGTGCGTATATGTGCGAGGATACTACTTGATGACTAGTCCCATTTGGAAATGCTCTTATTATTTGAACATTATACCATCAAATAATAGGAATACTGCACTTGTATTACCTGTGGTCTGCTTTTATTTCCCGAGCATCTCTTAAAATGAATAGTAGACCATTCCAATGTATACACTTACAACTGGTGGCCATAGAAAACATTTGGTGCAGAAAAGGTTAAATTGAAGCCTGGATATAACGAGTGGTCTAGAGCGCGCATGTCATGTTACTATATATCGATGGGCTGGCGATTTATTGGCACATATACTGTTTGTGCAAAGTTAATGTTGATTGGCTAACCAGCAGATAATTTATATCGTGTCAACGATGCCATTAATAAAAGGTTCTGGCTGTCAGATTTTCACTTTCAAAAGATGAAATTTTAACACGTTTTAAATATGTGTCATTCTAGCAACAATTTAAATGGTCTTCACTGATAAAAAGCGTCCATGCTTTCGTTTCACAAAAGCAGTAGATGAAAAGAAGTGTTTTACATCATGACCTTTTGCACTCGTTTTCAACTTAAAACCGGTGTACGTTTCTCTGGAAATTTGCGATGCTTTGGCAATAATTTGTGATTTTATTTCGTAAATTGAACATTGGCTCCGGAAGTTCGGACAAATTTGGTATCAAATCGGAATGTGCATCTTTAGTGGACAATTTTAATGGCCAGACGCTCGTTTTGCATACAGCCTTCTAAAAGATAATAGTTATGTATTTCTGGATTTAAAAAAAAATAAGTCATGATCTTCAGAAATGATAAGTTCAGTTCTATCTCACAGGTGTTCTTGGTACCGGGAAACAGCGAAATGTTACTTGTTTTTCATGCAATAAAATTATCGCAAATGGGTTATAATTTACAACAAGTTTACGGTTCTTGCACATTGTGTCACAACAACAACTTGTAGTCTTGTACCAAATTAAAAAAAAGCAATTCCAGACAAATTTTGAAAATATCCATTTTGATATATGAGGGTTTGTTGGCAAAATGTGCGTATGGAGACTTGATGTGGATATTTGACGTGATACACCTCGCCGTTGAACTCGTGTGCTCGCAAGTATTCAAGCGATCGACATACGTTATACCACTTTAAGATCACGCTAACGGTTTCGTTCTCACGGAAAAGTCCAATCACACAATCCGATAAATACTCCCCTGTCCAATGCACAGGAAACGTATAAATGTGGCCAACTCAAATTTCACCTGACATCCTAAGTGAAGCGACACGCATAGTGCATGTCGACAGCGGTCACCCATGACGGTTCCTCTGATTGGTGTCTTTCCTCATTGTACACTGACAGGTATGATATTAAATGAAAAATGTGTAGGAAAATTATTAACACGAATAGAATACTAATGCATTCATTGGTTGTCATTTGAGCTCCAGAACACACGGCGGTGGTAAATCAGTTCCTAATATAGAGAAACTACAGGTGCAGTGTGTTTTCTCTTGCACTGAGCTTTTCAAAAATGTGCGGTGTAGTTTCTGTGAGAGTTTTGCCTTTGGTAGACACATAATTATGAGATACAGTTAATTTATTTTTGGAAAAGGGCACCTGTATTGTTCAGTTTAGTTCGAGATTGTACTGTTCAGCTAACTTCATCATATGCCAGTGGCGCAGCCCCCTCACCACCTCCGCCCCAAACACTAATCGAGCTCTGACGAACAATCACTTTTTATACACTTAACATAGTGGCTAGACATTCACATAATGTTATACACTTTCATAAGGTCGTGGAGAGAAACACAAATAACAGCTTATAGGTTTGGTATTCGATGTCATATAATGTGTATTGTATAATGCACAGAAAAGCATGCAACGATCCCGTGGATGTCAATTGCGGTAGCAGGCAAGGTGATAATATGTTCCCCTTCCAATGCATCCAACACAAAATAAATGGTTCAGATGAGTTTTATGTCATATGTACATCGCCAAATACCCAGCTGACCAGATATATCTAATGTCCAGTTGATTGCTCCCTGGTTGAATGGACTGGCATGCATACTATAACATTTGTTTGCATTGGGCAGAACTAGTTTTGGCTGCTATATTCTTCATTTGTATTATATGGGGGTATGATATGCCAGGCAATTACAAAAATAACTCAACATCATGACACAAATGAAGCTATTAATTAGTTTATCAGTTATTGGTACCTGGAGGGACAAAACAAAATATAATATCAAATGTTTTAAAATTTATTGTTTCTCTTTAATACTAGTAATCGTTCAGATTCTATATACACTGAAGATGATGTCATGCGAAATTCAAGATGGTACGTCGGATTTTTGTGGAATATATCTTGCAATAATGTTTGCCTGGATTTATGCAAAACGTGCGTCTGTCCATTAAGCCTACACAACTTGCCAAACGACGACGAAGTCGGTTTCATTCCCAACCAGTACACAGATGACTGTTCCAAAAAAGTCGATTATCAATATTTATTTCTGATTTCTCTCATCATTACAGCTATATGTGTTATATGTACACATGTAACATGGCGATAATTAAAACTCGATGACGGCAAAACAAGTTTGAAATGGCCGATATGTGTGATCGGCTCTTCTTCCGGGTAATGTATAGACTCAGAAATGGTCTACCAATTAAGCTACGACCGCAACTTACATTTTTTTCGGCCTGATTTCGAGTCCTCGTGTATGTTTTATCAGGCCCCCACAATAACGGACAAAGTTAAATTCGAATATGTTCACTGTTCTTCAAGAATTTTTCCCAATATGAATAAATTCAGTAAAACTGACAGCCTGTTCTCCTGAAAGTAAGTTCATATTGAACGTATTTCAAAAACCAAAATACACCCATTTCGGCTTTATTTGATTCTGTATTACGCTCTATATGAACGTAAATGGGGCACGAAAACAGTCTTATATGAGCGTATTCATATTACAAATACGTTCGTGTCGCAACCCATGCATACGAAACACGCTAATATTGGCATTATTTATTCGAACTTTTATCATCGACACGACTTACCAGATTCACGCTCTATAAATGGTGTAGTTTCACTGCGGACCGACCATTCAACTGAATAACGGGTAAACGCTCATTATCGACTTATTTCAGAATCTACTGTTTTTGTGCCCCATTTACGTTCACGTTATTCAGATTCAATTAACGGCAATATGGGCTGATTTTAGTTCATATTTTACCAAACTATTCATGTAGTTGATTCTGATATAAGCCCATAGTGGACTTAAACCCGTTATTCCGTTTAATGGCAGATGCCAAAGTGGAAACACACTATAAAGAGCGTAGACAAAATGCCGATATGGGCTTATTTGAAATAAGTTCAATTATTTTCAGGAGAACAGGCTGTATAATAATATCACGCAAATTGAAAATAACATCATTCATGTTTTTGGTCAATGTTGCTTGTTTCTCGCAAGTGGTCGGTAGTTTTCGCGTGCAATGGAGTTATTTCTCAGTGAAACTACTTCGCAATGTATAATTACGTGTATAGTTGGAGACATAATTAGCAATAATATTTACCATTTCATGTTAAATTGATACAGATGACAGAAATTATACCTGCTAATTGGTTAGCACAATAGTTTGAAGCGAATATTTGCTTTACTACAATCGTTGATAATCATCAATGAAATCGTTCAATGATAAGTCAGATATATTCAACATTTTGACTGTGTAAGTTAACTAACCCAAAACTTATTGCTTATCTAAATCGTGTTTCCTAAAGATATTATATCCAGTATAATAAAGAATATAATAGTTGTATATGCACCAGATAGTCTGTCAGTTAGATACTTTTTTATATATTATTCAGCATCGGTGTGATGTATAAATCGTCCAGTATAATCGACACTATACACATTCAAGCGTATAACATATTTAGATTATAACAAGGAAAATGGGTATACTGTGCACTTCATTTTTTTTTTAAGTTGGGCGGTGGATACATTTATCTGGATTATTAACTGAATGTTAACAGAATGTGCATAGAATATTTTATCCAGGATCCCTTTGATGTGAACGGAATAGTACATAGAGTATACAGGAGCAAAACAATTCCTTGGCCGAACAAATGCAAGGTACAGTAATGACCTAAATAATCGACTCCTTAACTACAGCAGAATTATGTGTAATTTTTCAGGATTTAGTCGGAAATATGGCTTGTTGCCATTCGTCGGAAAGCTCTCACTGAGAGCTTTCCGATGAATAGCAACAAGCCATATTTCCAACTAAATCCTGAAAAATCACCCACAATTTTGTTGTGGTTAAGGAGTCGATTATTTAATGCATTACTTTACTCTAGATATAAATGGCACCGAACATTCGTATACATTTATACTGAGTTAAGAATGACTATATGTATGGGTGAATTAATATAATTGTGATATAAATATATGCACTGCATGCAATTGCCCGCGAAACAAAAAACATCATGCGAAGAGAGCATAAAATTAATTAACTATGCTGTTGTCGTTGAACATTAAGTTAAGAGGGGCTAACGCGACCACCCGTAATGAACTCACACATGCTCCCATAAACGCTTACTAATTGGTGGCGCTATTGTCCGTAAAAGACAGAAAGTGTCCGGTTGCAACGTTTGATATCGCAGAGATAACCCGACGATCATCACCAAAAACGAGTCTTTTAACGACCGATAATGAAACAATATACCACGACGATAAACACCTTCGCGGGACAATTATGCTCAAGGACTAATTGTCCCAAACAGAAAATAACTACTTTTGTTCGACCTTTTGTTGACCACCTGAAACTTAATTTCACAGCAGCGGGAAATTAAAAGGAAGTTAACTGCAGGACAGTTAATTAGTATTGTCGCCTTATTTCGTGTAATTATAAGAGATTCGAGGCGATCTTCACAACATACGACCATGTAATGAAACCGACATCAACGGTTTGACCTATGACATGGAAAACAAGACAGGACCCTGTGCTGTTAGCATGAGGCCAATTAAAACCAGGTCCAAACAGGTTGTGCGTTATCTGGATGCGTTCGATGTCACGACCTTGATTGTGCCCAGAACTCTGCAGGCTAATTTTGCGGCTTGATATGAAAGACTACCATGATCTTGCGTTCATTCAAACTGACGTTTTTGTTCGACAGGGAGGTTTTATAAGGTTTTCCGCTTACTTGTTTGTCAATCAAAATTGACCTATAAGTTAGTTACGTCTTCATAAATTGAAAGCCACCTCCGCATGGGGCTACACATTTATCACGTGATGGGATGACCAGGTTGAAGTTTAGGTTTGTTTACACTGAAACCTAGTCCCATCTGTAATCCATGGCCGATGTAATCAACGTTATATTTGTGACGAAAGATGTATCATTGCGGTATATGGAACACATCTAACCCCAAGTTCACAATTTCCGCCACATAAAATGTCCGTTATTTCAGGCACTACGACGCCTCGCAATATTATAACTTTGGACCTCTTGTTGATTGTACATCTGTGTTTATATTTCAAGCGAACAGTCTATACGTGCACATACATGTTCCAGAATATAAATCACATTTTGTAGCTCAACGAAATTGGTCTAAATAAAACTAATATACCTAGACATAAATCACATGGAAATTCTTCAGAAGTTGTGAAGTAGCCAATTCTATATCCATCTCGCTGGTCACTGCCGATTCCGCAATTTAACAAACTTCAGATATGTTCTAACCCGAAGTCACGTGTCAATTTCACCAAAAAAAAACGCACAGAATTTGGCTGATCGCTATAGAAAATATAGAAAAAATTATATGACGTCATAATTCACCTGCGCCTAAGGTATACAGATTGTGCTAACTCCATATCTTATTTGCTTGGTGATTTGTCCACTAGTTAAGTTTATAGATTTGTACTGTCAGCACATATATCATCATTTTGAAAAAATATGGCTATTAGAACCCCAATTTCCAATGATTTTTGCTAAATATTTCTGTATGAAAACTCCTTCAGGACAACATGATGATCGATCAGATTCCTCAAATTTAGGGCTGCGTGTAGCAACAGGTGGGCACAACGAATCCAGACAATCCAAATAAATGAACTACCAATGACTCTGTTGCTCAACATGGAGAGGGAATAATGTCATAATTACAGTCAATGGAATGTGGCAAGTTGAAATGTTTAATAGATGTCATCCCGGAGTCATATTTATGTGTTTCAATAGGATAAATAGGATGCAAAATGTTAGCTGTATGGTATTTCTAAGGATTTTGTCATTCAAAGATGTAAATCCACTTTGGCTACCGACAGCCATGTGTTTAATTGAACATCGTTCAAATATGATAGCTCCCACCTAGAAGTGATCCAAAACACGTCTGTACATTTTCAAAACATTTATCCAATACACGTGTGCCGCAGGGTGTGTTGATGGATTCAAGTATGAAAGATGGTCGCTGATAGCCATGTTTTAAATGAAATTCGGAACAATATTGATAGCTCCGGCATAGAGTTTATCCCGAAGAATTTTGGGATGGATCAGATATACAAAATGTTGGTTGCATGATATGCCAACGGAGTTGGTTACGAAATAGTAAAATCCACGATGGCTGTCTGCGACCATGTTTTGATCGAAAATTCAATTTCGATTGCTCTCATCTAAAGGTCAGACGGAAAATGTTGGTTTTAAGGCGTGCCGACGGATTGTCGTGCAAGGAGCAAAATTCAAGATGGCTGCCGGCGGTCACGCGTTTCGATTGAAATCGTTCATATTTGATAGCTCCCATCTAGAAGTGATCCTAAACATGTCTGTAAATTTTCAAACTTTTTTGTCGATAAATGTGGGCTGCATGGTGCACCGATGGATTCAAAATTGCCTGCTGATACCGAACAATTCGATAGCTCCCATCTATAGGTCACCCAAAGATCCATATGACGTTTGGTGATGACCGGATGATGACTATATATGGTCTGTATATATATACATGCTGTGCCAAAGGAAATTGTTGACGGACGAACTGATAGACGCACAGACGTACGACAGGCCATTGCAATAGTTCAAAACACCAGTCAGGGCCATGATTTGATACCGAGTTCCGCATTCAACCAACGGTTCACGTGCAACAAATGACCAACTGAATACATTTCAGAGCCACGATTCACCATCGATACGCGCAAAGTGTGAACAAATTGCCAGTATGTTTACCCGGACATCAGTGATGTTTATTCAATAATGTTTCACCAATAATGCAAATTATAATCATGGTGAAGATACAAGCGTCAAATGATGATATGCACACCTGGGATTTTGTTTCTCGCAGTCTAAACGTAACACCGTGTCGTCAGCGAAGAACTGAAGAGGAATTCACGGCAGGGCTACTTTTAAAGAAAACTTACATTAAAATTAATGACACGTGCCCGTACAAATGTAGACAAAATGTTAATTGAAATGATTTAAACTCCATTGAATATCAAATGTTCTTCCAGGACCCACTTGTCAGTCCACATCAATATGCTCACACTGCTTTCCAACAAAGGCCATCCGCATAAGGCGGATAAGAGTTGTACAATGTCCTCATTACAGATGCGGGTTTTCTGTATTTCCAATATATCAATGCAATACAAAATCCGTGTAGGAGTTATGTCCCTTCCATGTCTCGATAAGACCGGCGTCACCGACGACATTTTACCTACGTGTTGTGGCATTTCTCATGTAGGTCGATAGACAGTTTGACAGGAAGTATTGTCCACTAACACACTTCTTTATCTAGGCTATGAACGCAACTAGGGTATGTGCTCAGTTTACCATCTGAAATCATGACTGTCTGCGAGAAAATAAATTAAACATTTTTCGTTGCATATTTTAATGTTTGGCAGCCATGCATTTGCCGAACTATTTTTTAATGAAAAAATAACAATAAAACTACATAATGTCTGAAAAGATGAATCAGTATTGAGTATTTATGTCTGCCAGATTATTGAAACGTTGAATTGATATTTATGTTTTTATAGGTTGTTTTAATCATCTTCTCGATAACAAAATTGCCCTTCAAATGGCTGCCAAATAACTAAAATATGCAATGAGAAAAGTATTATTTACTTTCTCGCAGAGTCATGATTTCGGATGGTAAGACTGAGCGCATACTTTTAATGGGTTCATTGTCTAGATAATGCAGTGTGTTTTTAAAAAATATGTCGATTCAAATTGTCTATCGACCTACAACAATTTTGTTCATAATTCGAACATATCTCTCATATTGTGAGGGTAACCACGTGTTGTTATTATACCACGCCATAAATTGGTTATAAAGGACAACTATTTTTCCCTTCAAATTTAGTGTTTGAAATTGAGAGGTTTTGAAATATCACGAATGGGAAGCCTCCTTACATGTATATAACATAGAAGTTTTTAAAATGTGACACTAAAATAAATTTCATATTTCCTTATAAAACTGAACATAATATGGAAAGTAAAAATGGCTGCGAACTTCCAATCTTCTAAACATGAGAAGTGAAAATGTGAAATATTAAACGTAATTACTGTTTTCCTCTTTGGACTGATATCAATATAAAATAAGCATACGAGAAAGGGCCACTCAAATACAGTTTAAATATTAATGTGACCATTGGTAACTACAGACATAAATGGAATCAAACGTAGGGTATACCTAATGTTGCTGATGTACTACTTAGATAAGTAAATGTAGGCATTCAGATTATATGCTAGGGACATTAATGAAACAATCCGAGTGCACTGAGTGCATTTACTCACTGATTAAAGTGACTCCATGGCATTCGAAGTAAGCTGTTCTTGTGAGAATGATCACCAGGGTCCGCGCTGGACCAAAATTTACTTTTGCCAAATAATTTGCCAAATTATAATATTTTTTACCAAATTCTTTTTTAATTTGTCAAATATTATCCATGATAGCATAATTTTCTGCAACATTGAGTCTTATTTTGTGGTTTATCATACAACAATAAACCAATCACCGAACAATACAATTGTAGAAGGGATGCTTCATCAGAAGGGCACATTACAAGAGTATTAGCTATGTAAACACCATCACCACCACTCTAAATACGGGTAATCCCTCACCCATCAATACTAATGATATTAGATTAATAACTGCATCTCAATACAGGTACCAACTGTACATAGACCTTATAAAACACAACTAATATAATTGTGAGTTTCTTGAAATGAATGGCATTGATTGACCAATAGTTTTCATCTGACCAATATTTTTCATCTTTCTTTTGAGGAATTAAAAAGTGACTTGCCAAGACTTGCCAAATGAAAATATTTCTTGCCAAATGTGAAATATTTTTGCCATTGGCAAATTTGGCAAGTGTCAGCGCGAACCCTGAATTTTGATCACGTTTTGGACTTATAATTAGATTTGTTTTAGGTTAATAAACGGATTAGAATCACCCCATTTTGAGTCCATAACGAACTGCCATTATGGAGTCATATTGACTTATTATAAGTTCCCTGTGGGCCGAAAATAACACGATAAAACAACCCATGACTTACATATGTAGGCCCTTTGTAATTTGTGTTCACTGTGGCCCACGCCAGTCAACGAAAAATAGGGTATAAGTCCACTTTGGGATTATTTCAGAATAACGTAAATCCAATATGAACTTAGGTGAATATTTAGGTCCAATATGAACTTATTTGCATGTTGATGTATCGTCGAAGTCGGTTTATTCGTAATAACAAAAAAGTCGGTTAAAGCCACATGGCGGATTGCGCTCCAAAATACTCATACAGTGTAATAATATCCAGCACTTGTATTATCTTTCGTCATACTGTCGCCAGCTCATTTATTCCTGACCATCCCTTCAAATGAATAATACACCATTATAATGTATATATTTTTTATAACTGATTGGGATAATCCATTTAGTATGGAAAGGGCTAAGAACCAACTGGGTGCAATATAAAGCCTTGTGCTACGCCAAATGATATATGCATGCATTGATACATATGTACTAGTAAATGAGTTCGAAGAAACAGCATTGCCATATTAACCATGCTAAATTCCGACAATGACATAAAGTCATCATTCTCAATATATTGTCATTCAAGCCAATCTAATGTGATTTACATATCATTACTGTGGTGTTATATTATAATTAAGTGTCTCAAATTATTTTTGAAATACTAACATGGGCATGCCACACATTTTCAGGTAGGGCTGGAAACTATGTGATAAGTACCTGTCCTCTTAATCTCTTTGTCATAACTGGCTATGACAAAATATAATACGTTTTAGCTAAACACATGCTCTTTGACTGCGATTCACGTTGTTAGTACGGGAAGTTCTTCCATTCATTATACGTCCTGATGCCCATCTTTACCCAAAGTAAAAAGAATAGACCTCGGAACAATAGGCAGAAGATAAATCTGCCGTTATTGTCTTTTTGGCGCACTTCAAAGCAGTAGGAACTCAACAGATGCAAAACAACGCAATGTTACACAGAAATTATGACACTGCATAACAATGTAAATTTTGTAGATCATTGTAGTTGAACAACAATGCATCATAAGGTCATTTGTCCCGTATTTAGATAAAACAGTGAGACTAAGTGCATAGAAAAACTAGGTATTTAGCGCATTTTAACAGGCTTTTTGCGGAATATGAAAGCCCAGATAGACCATTGCGATGCAAGAGAATAGAACAATGAGAGAATTATTTCCCAACGCATTGTTAGCTCGCTGTCCATCTTCAATTCGCGATCGATCTATCTTTTATTTGAAACCCGTCAAATTTTCCAAGGACTCTTCTTCCCAATTTACGTTAAATTAAACTTGAACGCTTTGTCTGGTCTTGTTAAGGTCCTAGTGTATATTGTTGTGAAGAGCGTTATGATTTTATTACTTTGTGGTCAGTAACAATGGATATGTTCTGCTCATTATTTGAGGCACATGCCGGCGTTATATATAGTTGATTTGCATCCGCCTATTTTCATGCGTGTATCAATTAAGCGCAGTGAAACTCAATAGATTGTTTTCTCCGGATGAATTGCCTTGTATGGTAATGCATGATGGGATATCACAGGTGTGACAAGACTTGTTCCTCTATCCGAATTATAAAACAAGTGGCTGTTCATTCTTTTTATGGCGGCGACCGTTTTCATCTGGTCATTTCTTTCAAACGAGATTTTTCCTAATACATATGTATACTACATCACTATATGCGCAAGCTATTTTATCTTTCTTGGCGTTTCGCCAACCTCTTCAAATACCAACGATTCTATACGGGACTGCCAATATACTATCATAACCTTGAACTATTCAACCATCGATATATGTTGAAAAATATCAGTTAAGTTTATTGGATGTACAGCAATCTTGGCCAAAGAATAATAGGAGAAACAGTTACACCCTTATTACGACAAACACCAATGTTAGCTCGAAAACATGGGCCGGTGCTGTTCACATAAAATATAATTATACCCCCACTTTCGAAGAAAATGGCGGTATACTGGATTGACTGCGTCCGTCCGTCCGTCCGTCCGTCCGTCACGCTTTCTCCCTCTGTGTGTCCGTCCGACCTCATAACTCGAACAACTATGAACCGATTTCAATAATGTTTTGTATGCAATCTCCTTAGGACGGTCTCTCCACATGATGTTAATTGCGGTTCGGTCCGACTTTGTTTTTTTCAAGTTACGCCTCTTTTTCGACTTATTTGGACTTAATAACTTTAACAAATATGAACCGATTTCAATAATTTTTGGTATACATGCTTCTCACAACACACTCTCTACATGATGCGGCTAGGGATTGGCTCAGACTGTTTTTCGTAATATTACACTTCATTTTCGACTTATTTTGACTTAGAAAATTCTGTCTGACTTAATAACTTTAACAAATATGAACCGATTTGAATAATGTTTTCTGTACAAGCTTCTTGTGACACCATATCGATATTATTAGTCCGAATTTTTCTTTAAAGTTAAAAATCCTTTTTGTTGAGTTTACGGATAATGCGGGTTGAATTTGCCACGGTGGGGGTATGCTAGCACTCGAGTGCACACCTCTTGTTCAGTTTGGGTTGCCTTGACCATAATTCATCAAGAGGTCAAAACGTATTTTTCGGAATTGCGATTAGGATCCAATCAATTCAATCAACTTAAATTACACATGGACTTGAGTTAACGAATTATGCAGTTCAAGTTTGAATAAAATCTTGTCCAATTTTATTTTCCAGAAGTTAAAAAAAGCCAATGAATCAAACCCTCACCTTCTGTTCGGTCAACAATCTATAATTTGTTGAAAATCAAATTTTAAACTATAGCAATGCTGATCTTAGGGATCCCCTATGTATATATCATATTGGGTAGTCATAAGCCCTCAAACGGAGTGTTGCCATTGGCATTAATCATTTGCGCGAACGGACAGAAACGACGATAAATCCAAACTCAAACGTTTGTTCGTGGATGCTATGCTTGTTAATCTTTTCATGAGGGAGCTGTGCTGGTACAACATTAAAGATCCCGCGCCAGTGCATTCTCTTATATATGCGAGTCTCCCACTGTGAGCCTATAGCAAATATAAGAAATTGCACTGGCTCGCACGGCCAAGGTAAATATTGTTAGGCCAATATAATCCCTTATATATGCGAGGCTCCATATGAGAGAGTCGCACATATAAGAGAATGCATTGGCATATGGTTTTCGCTAATTTTCAGGAAGCTCCCGCCATGGAAGGATTAAACGCATAAGTGACTACCTGGATAGTTACCAATTAATAGCCATGACTAATAATAATAATACAAATCTGCAACCATTTCAAAATAAAGACTGCTGACAAGTGGTACGAACATCTGCCACACAATGTAGATTCTACAGACAGCGTTGGGCGGCGTTGGCGGTGGGTATGTTGTTAAAATATTCACCTCCTTCAAAAACCGCAATAAACAGACGGAATAGTAAGATATAGACAGACGTTGTTCTCATGCCAATTAGAAATATGGCATAAACAGTAAGTTGTTGTCATTTTCCCACTTTGTTATGTAAACAAAAGCAAAAAACGTTACGTTTCCTGGCTTTTGTTTAGATCCGGATATGGTAAACATAAAGAGCGTTATTTGTTACTGTTTCCTGATATGGAAATAATAAAGAGCGATTATATCATTTTTGTGTGATTAAAACAGAAGCACAACTTCTGTAACACGAGAACAAGCTCTTATTTACGTACACCATCGTACGTCTTGACGACATTATACTATCTACGCGCTGATTATGTTTGCCATATGAGCGGAACTGTATATATTTTGGTGTTTCTTCTGTTGATGGCTATTTGAACAAATATAAATATTTCTGCAACGAACGCCGCCCGTGCCTTTAAAGTCACCTGGGACACTCAAGTTCACTCTGATGCCAGATATAATCGTCAGGAACATGGACGATGAACATGTCTGTTCATAGATGTTTCGATTCTCGGTGACTATATATATACTGTTATCCTGAAGGAAAATGAGAAGGTTAAAAAGTACACAGACTTACAAATAAGTCAGTCGTATCTGGCAATCAAAAACTACCACATTGCCAGTTATATGTGCAACATGTGTTGTGAGTAAAATATTTGAAAAAAGTGGTTGACATATCTTCGATGCCACACATCTGTTGCCCATAATACAACCCTTCTCGACACAGCACATATCCTGCGCAAGGTAACATCAATTCATACACCATAGGTAGTGTTGTAATGGCCATAAAAATAATCAACACTTACCTCATATACCTCCCCCACGAGAGTGGACAACACAGTCACAACTACATAATAATAATTATTTATTTTTATATAACCGTAAAGCCACATGCACGTGTGCCCCAAAATGGTTTACAAATTCCATATTAATAAAATGGTGTTGAATTTAAGAATAAAGGGCAAGGGTGTGGTCTTAAAGATGGTCCATCTCTTTGTGAACGTGTGGTATATAGTTACCGGGGTATAACATATAAGATATGAATCGAAGACCCTTGTCCGGAAATGCTTCTATCGATTAATATTGATTATATTTCGAATATTTTCTGGTCTAAAAATGTGTGGTTGTTTATCTAACGAACAATAGTGGTTGCTGATAACAGAGACCAGAAATTGTATTGTGTAATTTTGTCACAAATAAACGTTAATTTGATTCATTATCGCTTATAATTATGGAATAAAACAAAACAATCAATCTGGGACATTTGACGTTCGGAACGTAGCTATCGGAACAGCCAAGTGATCTTTATCGCTATATGGTAAATCCCTGAATGGCCTGTTCTAAAAATAGAACACTAAAGTGTCCCGATTAATCATCTCATTTCATAATGAAATATTCGAAATAAAATCAATAATAATTGATAGAAGCGATTCCGGGCAGGGGTATTCAATTCATATTTATTATTTTAAACCCACGCAACTATTTTAAATTTGTTATTTAAAGAGATAACCCATCTTTAAACTACTAATAAAACCGAAAGCTTTGTATGTGAAATAGGCTGAAACGATAATGAATTAAAACTCAACCATTTGTTCTTAGACTAAATCTTGGTGAATACATTACGAAGGTATATAACGCTGTCTCATGCTCGCACACGGCTACGACAAATTCGTTCTAAGATTTAATATTCCGATTATCGCTGTTCAGTTTGTCACTTGTAAGAAAACAGATTAAGGTTTATTTTCGAATTATGTTCGAATTTGGTATAATTTAATTGAGTCTCGTCTGAGAAGCCCGTTATAATTGGGCGCGCCCGATGACACCTGAACGCGTGCCGTGCCATATAATGCACTCCCTTGTTGAATGTATGGTGAGGGGGTTGTGAAGTTCATGCCGGTACGATCCACGACTTTGCGTTGTGTAAAACACAATGGCATCCCACCGCGTACAGATAGATTTAACATATTAAATTTTAAGGTGCATTGTTCGCAATCAAGTGCTAATCTCTCCGATACTGCGGAACTGTATGGACATCGAAATTGAGTATTAATGAATTTTAAGCCTAGTAATTAATTGCGAGCTAGCGGTCTCCAAACGGTACCGACGCAATTGTTGAAAATGTGCACTATAATTAGAAGATACCGAGATACGCAAACATACTGATGAGATCTGAGTGGGTGAATTGTCGGATTTATTTTCATGTAAAAATATAACTTACTGATATGACACTCATGTCGATGGCCGCCGGCAATCTTAACAAGCATCTACATAATAATATTTGTCATCTTTAAACTGAATTTATCGGTTGAACGTCGCACATATAATAGTCCATACATACAAGGTAGCGTGCATGAGAGCAGGGGTACATTAAAACATACTTATGACGGATAACGGAATAAGTCAAATCAAACTCGTCGACAGAGAGGTGCATGAAAATGTTTTCTTATAATTTGATGTACGAATTTTTACAAGCCTGTTCTCCTGATAATAAGCTCATATTGAACTTATTTCAAAACCACAAGTATCGGCATTATTTTAATCTGAATTACGCTCTATATGAACCTAAATCGACTTAAATGGATCAACGCTCTATATAATGTTTTTTCATTGTTGCTCGTGCCATAAAACGGAATAACGGGTTTTAGTTCGATATTGACTTATTTCAGAATGAAATAAGTCCAATATAACCTTAGGGAATAGGTCCTGTAAGAACCGATTTGCACGAGAATATGTTGAAGTAACATATCCTCGCACAAATACGCATATAATCGACCTACATACTAAAAAATAAGCAGATAATGGACCCGTTATTTCATTTTATGGCGCGGGCCACATTGAAAACACATGTCAAAGGGCGTACCCTTGAAACGTCGTGAGTTGGATTATTTGTGTAATTGTCCGCTAATAAATCTACTTAGAATCGCCTCATTGTGGGTCGACAATGTGACTAAAACGCTATCATTTTCAGCACATTATATATCCACTCAAAAGAGGCGATTCTAAGCAGATTATCTACCTAAAACAAGTTCTATTATAAGCAGATAATGTCCGAGATTTCGGCAGAACAGGCTGGTTGAAAAGCAACTGGAGGAAATAGCTAGGCCATATTTTGTCTAGAGTGGTAACAGCGGGACTTTTATAAGTATGTCCCGCCGACGAAAATTCTTTGTCAATGCATTCTCTTATATAATTATGCTTCTCCAGGGAGCCTCGCATATATAAGATATTATATATTATACAAGATAATATACCTGTATTGGGCTAATACTATTTACCTTTACCTTGTAAGCCAGTGCATTCTCTCCAACATGAAGCCTCGCATAGACGAGAGAATGCACTGGCACATGACATTTAGCGCTGCACCAGCGCAGCTCCCGTCATGAATTGGCTAACATAGTTGATTAATAGAGATTGGTCACCGAGAACCATACAGTCAACAGTCTTTTTCTCGAAAAGTTGTCCCAAATGTCAGTGTGCAGAACAATGAGACAATAGTCATTGTGTGGTGTCAGAGGTTCCTGTCGATACCAAGTTTCGCCCTAAATATATATATAAAAAGGAAGAGATACAACATATGTATCACAACACAACTGTTTCTTTCGGTTACGAATATCTATGATATTATGGACGTGCGTGCAAAAACAAAAACAAAAACAACTGCAATGATAGCCATGTATCAAGTTGTTATTTGCGAAGTATTTGACAAATCAGGATAATTCAAGAGAATACAAAGGAAGAATTTAAAGATGATTTACCTCTTCCCTTAAAGGCACGGGCGGCGTTCGTTGCAGAAATATTTATATTTGTTCAAATCGCCATCCACAGAATGAACACCAAAATATATACAGTTCCGCTCATATGCCAAACATAACTAGAGGTGTGACTGTCCCAATGGAACTACGGATACCCCCCCCCTGTTTTTAAAATACTAAGATGTTTCACATGTCAGTAAACATTTAGTTAAAATAATGAAATAACAGTTCACATTGCAGGTGTACAACCATAACCCTAATCTTATACCTATTGACCAAAAAATGTTGGAATAAAAGGTTGGACAAAATGATGTATGTTGCGAAAAAAAATTCTAAGTCGAAAAAGGGGAATAGCTCCACACAAAAAATGTCGGACAGACGTCATAATCGCAGGTGCACAGGTTTCCATGGTACTAAATATCAGTGCCAAGATTAAAAAATATTGACCGAAAAATGTAGGAATAAAAGCTCGGACAAAATTATGCATGTTGCAAAAAAAAAATCTAAGTCGAAAAAGGGGGATAACTCCACCAAAAAATGTCGGGCAGACGTCATAATCGCAGGTGCACAAGTTCCCATGGTACTTAATATCTGTGCCACGTTTTAAAAAAATTGACAGAAAAATGTAGGAATGAAAGCTCGGACAAAAGTATACATGTTGCGAAAATTTTCTAAGTCGAAAAAGGGGGGATAACTCCACCAAAAAGAGTCCGACAGACGTCATAATCCCAGGTGCACAGGTTCCCATTGATGTCTGTGCCAAGTTTCACGGAAATTGATGAAAAAACGACTGAGAAAAACTCCGGACAAATTTGTGTCCACGGACGGACGGACGACGGACGAAGGACGGACGGACGAGCTGACTCCAGTATACCCCCCTAACTTCGTTGCGGGGGGTATAATCAGCGCGTAAACAGTATATTGTCGTCAAGACGTACGATTGTGTACGCAAACAAGAGCATGCTCGGGTCACATAAGTTGTGCTTCTGTTTACATATCACAGCGCAATTCTATTGGCTAATCACATAAAAATGATATAAACGCTCTTTATTATTTCCATATCGGGAAATCAGTAACAAATAACGCTCTTCCTGTTTACCACATCCGGATCTAAACAAAAGCCAGGAAACGTAACGTTTTTTTGCCTTTGTTTATATAACAAAGAAGAAACCATTGACAATAACATACTGTTCATGCCATTTTTCTGATTGGCATAAGAACAAAGTATGTCTATATCTTAATATTCCTTCTGTTTATGGCGGTTTTTGACGGAGGTGAATATTTTAACAGAATACCCACCGCCAACGCCGCCCGTCCGTATCTTTAAAGTCACATGGCGGTTTGCGCTCCAAACTACCCCTAATAATATTCGCTGTTGAATTTGTCCCGGTATCGAGATAGGTCGATAAATACATTATCTACATTTCTACGACGATTGTATGTCACAGAAATACGCATTGATGTCATAAAAACACAACTTAGAATTCTGGTCCCAAACAAAAACAGACATATGCACGGCACGTCCAAATACTTCTGAAATTTCGTAGCCTCAACCACCACTTACCAATCGAATCTGGTTCATGGATTAACTCAGATTATTCCGATAGACTATGTACTCTATGCGGTACAAATATAGGCGACGAATTCCACGTAATATTGCAATGCCCGTGTTTAAAAACCTGTGAGTCAAATACATACACAAATATTATTATTGTCGACCAAATACCTTCAAATTAAGTGAACTTTTTAACTGTAAACGACGTAAAACCTTGAAAAAACCTATCACTTTTCATTAGACGGGTCCTGATTTTATTCAAAAACTCCTGAGGCACACTATATACGTAATACATTAAAATCCGACATTTGCACAACCATGGGCTGTTCTCAATCAACTGTATTATTATAATATGTGTAATTTTCAACGCGCACCACTTTTGTAATTTGCACAGCAATTATATGCACTGTATTCCACCGAGCTCTATTGTGTCATATTTGACGATTTGAGTGAATAAATAATTGAATTGGAAGAAAAAAGAGCGTTTTGTGTTAGTCTAGTCCTGATATGGTAGAAATAATGAGCGTTTATTTGACTTATGTTCGAAAAATTGAAAACGAAGGAAAACCAACGAAAGTATTTCTCAACGCATATGAAGACGTCATGTCAATATTTGTCAACCTATCTTGTACCTCCTTCTAAATTTGGAAGCTCGTTAATGTACCGGGGAAGAGCCAGTGCACATTTAACCCTTTCATGATCAACATTAAAGACCCTGTGCCAATGCATTCTCGTATATATGCGATATACAAGAGAATGCATTGGCCTAACAATTGTTTTTATCATTTTTTCTTACAATCTGTAACAATTGTTTTCATTTTTTATATTACAGTCTGCAACTATTCTATGATTTTTATAATTTTTTTTTACAATTTTATCATTTTCTTGCATACTTTATAAATTTTTATCATTTTTGTCTTACATTGTTAAACATTTTAGAAAAAATTATAATTATTTCTTACATTCTTCACCAATTGTTATCATTTTTTTTTTTCATTTTTGTACAATTATAACAAATAATATAAAATGTGTTAGGCCAATGCATTCTCGTATATATGCGAGGTTACCTATGGTCGACTCGCATATATAGGAGAATGCATTGGCACAGGGTTTTAGCAAAATTTCAGAAGATATCTAAGCAGATGCACATCTGAAAACAGTTAAATGTTCTTTTTGCACGACATGACGGAATCAGGAATACTTTTTGCACGAATTAGGGGTAACAAAAAACGTTTTTGATTAATTTTTGCACTAATTAGGAGTAACAGGCTGTACAAAACGATCGAAAGTAATGTCGGCGATGATGCTGATTATGACGACGATGACGATAATGATGACGGATGTCGACGATGATTATGGAGATAACGGAGATGATGACGCTGGTGATGATAATAATGATGATGTCGATTATTATGAGTATGATGATTGCATGATAGCGGTGATGATGCTGACGACGACTATGGTGATTGTGGTAATAATGGTGACGACGGATGTTGATGATGTTAGTTGATGAGGACAGCGGTGATGATGATGATGATGATGATGATGATGATGATGATGATGACGACGACGATAACGATGATGATGATGATGATGATGATTATCCTAATGATGCCGATGAGTATGATGATTGGCGACGATTGCGATGATGATGATGATGATGATGACGACGACGATAACGATAACGATGATGATGGTGATGATGATGATGATGATGATGACTATACTAATGATGCCGATGAGTATGATGATTGACGACGATTGCGGTGATGATGGTGATTATGATGATGATGATGATGATGATGATGATGGTGATACTAATGATGCCGATGAGTATGACGATTGACGACGATTGCGGTGATGATGATGACGATAATTATGATGGTGACGACGAAGATTTTAATGATAATGAAGATTATGACGATGATGATGATGATTATGCTGCTGCTGCTGATGATGATACTGATCATAATAATGATGACGGTGATGAATAATTTATGGTGGTGCTGGTTGTGATGATTATGATTATGATGATGATGATGATGATGATGACGTTATCGACGATGACGATGATGAGGAGGATTAATTGAAGATGGCGATGACTATGTTGTAACTAGTGTAAACATGTTCCCTCCTCAACTCTTATTTCATGTTAAATAGACATGGCTCATTCGAGCTTCCAAATTATGTCTACGTGCTATGGAAGGAGGTATAAGATGTTGATAAATACACGAAATATTGATATACTGGCTTCATATTCTCTGAAAAAATATTTTCCATGTCACGGCATTTTTCAATTTTTCGCATAAAAGTGAAACAAAAAGCTCTTTATTTCTACCATTTCAGGAACAGACAAACACTGGACGCTATTTGTTTAGACCCAATCATCGTATTGAAAGTTGTATTTTTTATGATTTACATGCGTCTTTCTGTGACACATAATGCTCGTAGAAAGGTAGTTCGTGTATCTATCGACCTATTTCGATACCGGGAACAAATTTAAAGCGAATGGTATTAGACATATATATCGGAACGCAAACCGCCAAGTGACTGTCATGCATACCATTCCAAGAATTGTAGCAACCAGCATGATCTGTGTTGTAATAGTTACAGATCACTATTCTAGAGCTTCCATGGAGATAATAATTGTTTCTCGCAGAAACATTCGAATTTGCACATCAAAAATCAATATTTCGTGTATTGTCAACATATATTATACCTCCTTCCATATTATGCAGACACCTCAAAAATTACAATTCTATAGAAAAATAAAAAAAAAGGTATTTAGCAACAATATTTTGATCAGCAATCATTGATAAGTCAGACAGAGCCACAAATTCCATATCAGCTAAAGCAGGACCAGTTTACCAGGCTAGGTTCAATAACAGTCCACAGCAGGAGGCGGACTAACTAAACCAACACTGATATGATTTTCATTTATTTATTACAATATAACAAACTGTCATTCAAAATATATAAGACACAATTCATATTATCAATAATTTACATATATTATCACTCGATTCAAACGCAATCTGCAACATTTGAAGACAGCACAATGCACATAACTTACAATGCATATTAAACATGATATTTTATCAGATTCAAACTTTTATTAACCCATTCTATACTAAATACTATAGATCCCTCAGGAAATGTCCAGATAATAAGTTCAACAAACGACAATTTCCCTCCAATAAATATGACTCCTGTACTTTTATTATATGTCGTCTGCTCGTTTTTGTCTGAACACCCCTCCAGATGAATAATAGATCATTCCAATGAATTATATTTTAACTGAATGGGAGAATCCATTAGCATAGAAAGGGTTAAAGTTCTTGTGTGCACACGCATGCAAACTACATTTTGTATTGTATTCAGGGTGTACAGTTTATGGAAAGATGTTTCAAATCAAATCCTCGTCGTGTATTGAATACACAGCGGGAAATTATAACAAAGGGCTTCATTACACGAGAACAACCTCCCTGCGAGTTCTCAGTAATGTCACTGTTGACGAATTGAGACTGTTTTAGATGTGAATGCCGACATGACAGCTGACGTAAGTTTCATGATCGCTCTTTCATTATACAATAGCAACGCTAACTTGAATTATTCCTGGTTTTAAGTTAAACATCATTTCATTATGCTAGTATGCTAATATCCCACAATATAATATACACAATTCAAATGTAAACTATATATGATGTTTTAAAAACCACTTTATGTATGAGACAGCACTTTTCTCTAATTCACGATGATACATTATACAGATTACTCGATATTGTTTTTGTATTCATAGTCAACCATTTCGCAACAATAACACATAACATACATGCACACCATAGTTACCGTGGTATAACTTGAATGCATGGTCTGATTTTATAACACAAGCTACATGTACACTTCACTAAAGTAATACAATAACAACATTCATCTAGTTGTGCGTGTTTGTTCCTCTCTGATATTTCAAAATGCGCATGCGTTTCGAGATCCGAATTCTACCAGTCAGTTCCATTTAGCTGCCAGCGTTCGACTGAATCGATTGCATCGGACGAAGGTTTGTCAAATGACAAACAGAGCCGGACTTGAACGTGTTCCCTGCCTTCGGCTGTAGGCACTTGTGTGATACTTGAGAAGACTTGAGTGGGTGGATGACCGCGACTTCCAAATCACGGCAGCCGAGTCGATCATTTATCATCGCTTAAGCATCCTTTATCAACATGGGACGTTGAAGAACAGTCACTCGTGTCATTGTCCACCATTATATCTATTTCACTGCACGGCGAGTTGAAGTTCCTTGTCACGGAATCACCCGAATGTCTCTTCCTGTCGTGCCTACTCGTGCACGTGCGCAGACAACGACACCTGTCGGTGGAATCTGGTGAATCGTCTTTCTTGTACTTCACTCGCCTGAAATATGACAACAACAATTAAGTATAATGCATGTGACGATGGTATTGGTAAATTGCATGTTATACATTTATATCGATGTCGGCGAAAAATAGATTTAAATATCATTGGCATCGGGGTAACCCATCTTGAAATTTCTTTCAATCTTCACCCATCTTGAAATAGACCAACCACTCACAGGTTCGCAGAATACTATCTGCACCCCCGTCTTGGGTTGGAATTTTCCAACTGGTACCTCTAAGCTTTCCAACTGTTGTAAATTTTCAAGCTGACACCCCCCTAAGGTTAGAACAGTTCTAAATGATGACCATTTTGAGACAACAATGTTGATGAAAAGAAGAAACGTTGGTCTAAACAACAACAAATTCCCCACTTATTACTGGTTGGAAAATTAAACAATGAGAACAAATTCAGCCTATTTGTTGCGTAATATTTCCAGCTGATGTTGTGTCAGAGATGAAATTTCCAACTGTTGAAAATGTTGAGAACATTTTGGGAATAGGTAGACACCCCCAAACCCCCTGTGTAGCGGTGCAATTCCGACATAATGTTTGTCCATGATCTGTTTATTGGCATTGCCACATATTGCAGATGTCGAATCCGATGCCACGATCGTGTTTAAATAAATGTGTAAAGGAAAGAGTTGCTCACTAAATTGTTCCTTTGATACTAGGCACTCGACATCACTGAGCATAGATGTCTGTGAACTGTATTTGGGATGCACAGATATAACAACAACAATCAAGTATCTTGTAACGATTGCAGTACATGGTAAAAGTTATGTTACACATTTATATCGATGCTGCCGAAATATAGTATGCATAATATACGATTTTCGGCAACGAGGAATGTTTTGTCGCTTTACGCAACAATTTCCGTAGCCAAACCACACTGAGGTGGGCTTTACTGTGAAGATGTTTTGGCGGACTGTGTATGGAAAATACACTGCAAGCATGGCGCTGACTTGAGTTCAATCGACGTTCTGTTTTTGTTGAAACCTTGGCGTTTGGAAGATTGAATGCATTTTAAACCAGCCGCCGTAACGGCAACTTTGTGTTAATTATAACTAGTTCGCTGTTCATATGCCGTACCTGTTTTGAAACCAGATCTTGACTTGTTTTTCTGAGAGGTTGAGATATGTGGCGATCTCGATACGTCTGAGTCTGGACAGATACATGCTCGACGTGAATTCTCTCTCCAGTTCCAACAACTGTGTGCTGCTGAACGCCGTCCGTATTCTCTTGCCGCTCATGTCGTCGGGAGAACATTTTCCACCTGGAGACAGAATGAAAGAGTCGCCTTATTTTCAAGTTTAACCCTTTACCCAACAATCCGGCCAAAACCGGCCAAATAAAGCTTCAACAGCCTAAACTATCTTGGGTCTGTCTCAATAAAACCATACAAATATGGATATCATTGGAACCGGCTCCTTGACCACATTGTGATAGTTACAGTTATACCCTGTGCCAATGCATTCTCTTATATATGCGAGTCGACCATAGGTCGCCTCGCATATATAAGAGAATGCATTGGCCTAAAAAATATCTTTTTTTAACACTTTTTACCATTTGTTCTTACATTCTTTAAATTTTTTATAATTTTTAATGTGTTAAGCCAATGCATTCTCTTATATATGCGAGGCGACCTATGGTCGACTCGCATATATTAGAGAATGCATTGGCACAGGGCCCTTCTGTTGGGTAAAGGGTTAAGTTAGTTTACATTGTTGTGCCAAACGTTTGTAATGAGTTTTTAAAGTTTGACCCATATTAAAGTTAATGGGGGACTGTACACTAACTCCGGCAAAATACACTCATTTACTTTATGAGCGAATATTTAACTCATTTTCATTATAATGTCCATGTTGTTTACATCATGTTGTTTGATAGAGCACATGAGTGTATTTTGCCGGATTTTGTGTACAGTACCCCTTTAAGTTTTTTTCTGTTTACCAGACAAAGGAAAAATTAAAAACCTGCAAAGAGCCAATGACTATCATCCGCATGGCACATATGGGGAAACTGACACGTAAGAGTATGCATTCGCACAGGAATTTTCGCAAAATTTCACGAAGCTCGAGACACGGAATTTCTACTTTTAATGACATAGTTCTCAAAGTGCGCAACTGGGAAATACGAAAGTGCTGCGAACCACGAATAGCGTTCCACTTGAATATATACTCGGGTATGGTGACATCTAAAACAACTAAGACTTATCCGTATGGAAAAACATAGTTTTAAGCCATCGTTGGTTACCTTCAATCATGGCTATTAACCAAAGATGATACACATTACTGACATGCACGAATCATGTTCGAGCTTGTGACAATGTCGTGTGTCTGTTCCCTTGGGTTTGTCAACAACCCTTTTCGAAGTACCGAAGCTACGAAGCGACATTTCAGTATACAAGCGGGAAGATAGAAGGGCGGCGTTTAATTAAGGCTAAACCTCTGCAAGAATAGTCTATTAGAAGGTTAATTACACAGGTGACCATCTCTCGAAATCCCCTTATACACCAATGTTCACAACTCTTCTCTTTGAAGAAGACCTTCGACATTGTCGCTCTATCAGTCTCATTTTAGGGCCCCCTGGTGGGCGTAAACTGACTCTATCAATATCGGGTGGTCAAACAACCATTCATGGATATGATTAGCTCGACTGACAACAATAAACTGGTAACAAGGTTGTAATTGTTGCACGACACCCAGTACAAACGGTAGCCTGCCCACATGCTGAGATAGGTGGTCATATTGCTCGGAAATTTCGCGGCTGAATGGATTGGTGCGTCCTGTTTTAATCGCGGGTGCAAAGTAATGACAGGGGTGAAAAGTGTGTGTGGTTTCTTCTCGCACCTCACGAAATTAGCCAATTTCATTAGGTATCGCCAAATGTTCTCTGTCTACTCTGATTACTTTTGTCCGCAATATAAATGTTGTATATTCCCTGTTTTGTTGTTTACAGCTTTGTACGTTCCGTTTTATTGTTTATTTGACGCTATTGCATAATATATTATTTGTTTCCTTTGCGCATGGCAGAACGATTTATAATCAGTAATTTGTTTATAACAACTCGTATATATTCTGTAATGTCATCCAAAGCGGAGATCATTGCATGCACACATATTGGAGTTACAAACATTATATACCTATATTTGCAAAATAATGTGAGTTGTTATAATTACGTTCGAAACTTCCGCATATGCTTACTATATACATGCATGTACGTGTGGGTTGAGTTTAAAAATTGCAAGATTAATGCGCCTACACGTTCAGTTGACATTTTCCATATGGTATGTTCTTAATTGGTATATGTTGAAATTGATAGTCCGATGAACGAAAAGTGTTGGTCTGACTTGGTCATACTTGCATTTTATGATATCTGGAGTTACACAACCATTGGCATTATGACGATGAAGATCTAATGTAGATATGTATAAGGACACTGCGAGATTGTCACTATAGTGTCAAATATTATGATAATTTAATCTGTTGAACATGCCGAATGTGTGGGTGCCATTTGTTAACATAGGAGAACCTCGTGTTCACTATACATTGGATCAGGAACACCTGGTAATTATGGTGCGACTTGTGTCTTAGCACTAGTTTTTTAAAAAGGCCATTCTGTTCTCATATCTGGACATGAATGCAAGCCGATAGCGTTATAATGTTCACAATAGATGCATTTAGCAGCTGGGCGCCATTTCTGTCTACTGTTATTGCTGCAGATTTAATATTTCGATGTTCTATTGTTTTGTAATCAAGAAGACAATAATGGGTACCACTTGACCACGTGGAACTATAACTTACAACACACCATGAGCGGAGGAATCGTATAGAGAATAGTAACTAGACTAAAATTCCAAATCAAATTTTATACCACGAAGCTACTGTATATTTTACACAATGAAGCTACAATGTGTATACGTTGTATAGACACTAGTGCGAGGTGGTTGTGTCAGTTTCGAGTATTCGTGGGGCGCAAAACTAAGTTCAACTGTTTATAGTTTCCCCTTCCACTAATGGAAAATATTAAAGAGCTTTTCTGAACGAATGCTTTTGGTCTATTTGTTATGGTATTATTTTACATAATTTCGATGTTCATAATTTAACTTATATAAAAACACAATTAAGCCCATATCGGTATTATTTAGAATTATTTTCGCTGTATATGAACCTGAATCGACATTCCAGATGTACGATCTTTATCATGTGTTTTCACTGTGGTCCGTGCCGTAATACGGAATAACGGATATAAGTTCACTATGGATTTATTTCAGAATAAATGAAATCCAATGTGAACCTTTATGAACATTGTGAACCTATGTGAATGTTTAGGTCCAATATTAACCTATTTGGATAAGTATGTTGATTATTTTGATGTTTTGTTGTGTCTTACTAACGGCGGAGTAATGGATGATGTTGACTGCAATAAATGTCCATATTTTATTCGCCTGACAAACGGAAATTTGGCTTAGGTGATCTTCACTAATTTGTACAATCGAATGGGGCCTTTTTAGTGATCACCTGATTCTTCTACGGACAATTTGGTTTCTTTAATATTTGAAATACATGAAATATCTTCCATTGGAAATCACGTCATAATTTCATAAATACAAGAAACGAAGCTCATTTAACTATGTGATGACATTATAGTTCTTCGTCATGACAAAGTATACATCACGGAACATTATAAAATACATATCACTATTCGAGATCGACATTTTCTGTTCCAACTGGTTATTTTCGACTCAGGCTTACCACACAAGAATCATGTTAGTTTATTCTCCAACAAAATTCAATACATGTTAATTTACAAATTTTATATACATGTATACATAGTAAATAAATTTCGCTCTGTTCCATTTGCATATAATTATGTATATATGTATAGATATATGTATTTGGTTGGAAAAGGAACGACACTAAGCGTGAGCTTTTTGTAGTCGTCCCTGTACCATGTTAAAACAGGAATTATGCAGAAATTTTATAAAATAAGTGTTACCCTGATCTTTTTAACACAAATATTAAGTGGCACTACAAAATGGCATTAGTGAACCACTTAATTTACGTTCGCACGCTGGCAAGTTTGCACGGAAATTTTATAATCAATTCATCGCAGTGGGACTGGCAAGTTTGCATGGAAATTTTATAATCAATTCATCGCAGCTGGGACTATTATAGAAGTCTCAGGCTGTAGTGTGCCAATATGTAAAGGACAAATTATGTATAAAATTCACACACCACACTATAATTTACTATACATACATGTACGTAGTGAGATTTATGCATTTCCATAAGTTATTATGCAAATTACATTTGCCTGAAATTAGCCTTCAGATATATTGCAAGAATCAATCGTGTAATAACTCGTGGCATTTGACCACCCAAAATATGCAATAAAATAACCGAATATACATATTCTGTCGTTCCGAAAATTATAAATAGAAAGTGTGCAATAGACAGCCAGCCATGAATATAATTCCATGAAAGTGTACCTGGTAATACTACTGCGCGAACGTACACTTAACCCTTAGAAACTTATTATCTGAACATTTCCCACCAATGAATAAGAATCATTCTGAACTTGCATTATCTTTTTATCTGTCTTTTGTTATTCGCTCATTTTTCCTGCACAATCATCCAAATGAATAATATACCATTTCACTGTAGTTTTATAACTGGGTGGGAGAATCCATTTAGTATAGAAAAGATTAATGATTAACAACAGCTTACAAAATACGTGACCATGTACTTACTCGGAGAATCCGGTGGGGAATCTTGAGGCATACTCTCTACTCTTTTAGCAGGTTGTAGTTGTACTCCTCGTGCTTGAGATATGTAATGTTGTTGTGCAGAAAGCGCATGTGCCGAGTGATGCTGCGGCAACTGAAAGTTCGTTCTGTGATGAATGTTTCTTGAATTTGCAAGGGCTGAAAGGGCACTAGATGGGGACAGAGATCCCATCATGGCCATATGTCCTCCAGGAACATGCAGCATATTTCCACCTGTCTGAACACACAGAGGACAACACATCCCGAGCATGTCGTGAGAATGAGCCGGATAACACGCCAAAGGGTGTGGTAGGTGATGGAGCGCCTGGCTTGGACTGTGCACAGAGATAGGACTCATTGTCGGTGAACAAATTCCAGTTTCTGTTTTACTCGTGTGAGAAGGTTTCAGCATGATAGAATCCACAAGAAACGATCGCGACATCTTTACCATGAATAACTAATCACCAATCAACAAATCATCAAGTAATACCAGAGTCATTAAACATTTTTGATTTGATTTTTAGCTATTATTTGCCAATAACCAATCGTCGTAGTCTTGAGCTAAAGGAGGCGGATTTATGTTGTCCGCGCATGACTGGAGCACGCCTCACGTGCCGGTCGCGCGCTAAGTGGCCATAACAATCGATCGATTACCATAGAATTTTATGTGTAATACATACGAATTCAATAGAAAGGAGAATAGAAATTAAAGCCCAAAGCGTGCTCTTTGGGATGACGGTCATTTTAATATTCATGGGGACTTCTTCCCTTTGTCGTCGAGTGTTTCCATTGGTTAAGGAGCGATATGTCATATCCTTCGCATTGTTCGGACTAACAACAGAAAAGTGTTGGCTCAAAGTATCATGGTTTGCATGCGATGAAACATGCACTGCATCAAATATATATAGACGAAAACTAACTTATATCGTACATATATAAGGGCACCCTTCATCTGGTACGGCGATTGACTTTTTTGTTCTGCCCTGACATCTCGACTGCAAGAATACATATGTATTTTCAAACTAAGATGTTTAGTCGATCCAAACGAATATCGGATATATGTATCCATTTTTATTGTGGTCGTTTTTCAATAATAAGTTGCGATAGTTTCAGTTATCGCTGCGCACACATGCATGTATCTATAATCCCGTAGATAATGTCCTATTCTTATACATTGTACTATTCAGAACAAACAAAAACAAAATACAGCGAACATTACGGAACATGACGATTTGAATTACTGTTCACATGTGTTCGGTAGTTTTCATTATGTATTATTTTGGAAATATCCTTTTCAGATTTGAAGATTATGGATTAGTAGAAAACTGAATTTAGCTTGCCCTGTGTCAGCACCAGAAAACGACCGAACATTTAGGGACACACAGGTCGATAAGCACACGAAATACCGACATAAGACTTTATACATGCATATTCCAAAAACAAATGCCAAGTCTCCAGATGATTGAATTCCCCGTGGGCCGTCCTCGAATTATGCATATCAAAGTCTTGTTCGTCCACTCTAGCAAATCAAAGCGGGCGGAATACCCTTTCATATTCCGTTTAAATTTCACTCGCAAGTCACAAACAAATAACATTTGTATTAATAATAAACAGACGACTAATTTAAAATCGCGTTGTTGGAGAGATTTTGATGGGTGACGTTTTGCACGAAACCATGCGACAATGACCAATCCAGTGTAAGTAGATCTATAAATACGTGCAATAGTTTTATACGGACTTTAGATGACGAGGACATACTCATTCAGGTCAAATATCTAGACAAATCGGGTCCTGGTTTTTCTTGAGCGTGGAACGGCAAAGCACGTTCATTGCTAACCCATTACTGATATGATCAACATAAAGAGTGTTTGTCTCACTTATATGCAAACAATTAATTAAAACCGACATTGCTATTTCAATTCAATTTGTTTATTCATCTCGTCATCATGTTGATATACAAAGTGCATACGTGTATATAAATATATGATAAATTATGTGCGCATGCGTGCAGGTTGTGTATTAGGTTATAACATATATCTTTAGACATAATGCAGCAGAGCTAGTGCATGTGTATTTTACGTATACATGTATATGTGAGAAAATTAAAGCTAACACATGTATAGTGCGACAACCCATGCATGGTGAAATATGGTAAGATGTGTCAGTATAGAAGCCACAGGAGAGCCCAAAGAGCGGCATAACCCTTCTAACGAATATGGACATATTTATGGTTCGTCTTCCTATTCCCGAGTTGAAGAGTTCTCTCTCAACTTAATAGTGTTAGGATTTCGGTAAAAAATATGATGTAATGTATTTCTGATGGAGATCGTGTATAACACTGGACATTTCAGTATCATGAAATTCGTCGCCCAATTCTGAATGACACAAGGTACATTTTCTCTCAGAATAGTCTAGATATCTCCAGGATCCAGTTTCAACTGTTAGGTGGTGGTTTCTTGTTCTAATTCTAATCTTCAGAGTAATCATAAAGCCTGTTGATTGATATTTCTTGTGTTATACACCTTTCGCATAATGAACGACTACAGTTAATTATTTCGAATAGCTATTTATAGTCGTTTTTATTTTGAGGACGGTCCAAAAACATGTTCGCAGAATTGACGATTACGAGTCCGTTTGTGAGACAATCGTGCTTGCCACTCGCATTATGGGGATTATGGTTATGCGTGCCGTATTTAATTTGTACTTAATTTTACTGTTATCAGGTCTTAGCTTGGCGCGTTGTGTGTCGCAAGATTCTCATGTTTGACGACGACGAATGGTTTGATTGCCACTACTAGATAAAAATTAAGGACATATGGCAATCACAATTTAACTTGTTGGAAAATTAAACTACCAGAACAATTTCGATTTATTCTTGGTGTGAAATTCCAACTAAATGTTGTGTCGGTATGAAATTTCGAAATGTTGAACATTTTGACCAAACCCCCATGTAGTATGTAGTATAACGGCTATATACATGGGGAGTTTGGTCAAAATGTTCAACATTTCGAAATCTCATGTTCACTATAACCCTCATATTTATACCAAAATTGTGGGTATATATAAGTTAGAATACTCGATTGTAGTTCATATCGAAATGCATATATACGCACATTTGTGTCGAAAAAGAAAGAAAGAGAAACCTGTGACCTGGGCTCGAGTAAATATGGATTCAGATGCAGTTTTTTGTGGGTCACGACATGGTAAACTTCAGCATCGAGGAAACGGCTACTAATTGATAATAATTCTTACAATAATAGAAAATAATGAAACCTTTAAGAAACAAATGATGGCTATCGGACAAGTGATATGTCAAAAAAGGACCCCAGTAATGACTGGACACGCGTTTAGATGTCGCCGGATTAATTATTGTCCACACTGTCCACCCATAGAAGAAATAAATCGTCCATTCAGACGTCATTTACCGATTCCCGGCTCACTCTTGATTTAATTTAGCCACGGAATACTGCCTATCTAACGAAATCTTAAATGCGTTTATCGAGAGAAATAAACTTTGATTAACCAACTGTCTTTTTATATTTCATTCGGGAAATTTGATTACCGAAACAGAATAAATGTTTTCATCGGGGAATTAACTCTAAACGCCAACACGGTGAAACATATGGCACGATCGTGAATTATGTTTTTTTGAGAGGTCGGACTGGTAGTTGTTAGAAGTTAAACGTATTAGTGATGTTATATCGATCGTCTTCTTATTAATACGCAGCATTGAGTGGCCCAATCTAGACTATTTAATGAGGCGCTCCATTCGTGAATTAAAAAAAAAATCTCAACTTCAAACAATCAATTTGAATGGAGAAATCATTATCCTTTATCACCAATGTATATGCTATATATAGTATTATAACAACACGCGTTTATCCTCACAATATGAGAGATATGTTCGAATTATGAAAAAAAGTGGTTTTAAACAATAAAAACAACAAATTTTTCATGTAGTTCGATAGACAGTTTGACAGGAAATATAAAAAAAAACCCCACACACTGCATTATCTAGACTATGATCCCAACTATGGGGTATGCGCTCAATCTACCATATGGAATCAAGATTGTCTGCGAGAAAAATAACAAAGCAATATTCATTTCATATTTTAGTTTTTTTTTGGCAGCCATTTACATGACTATTTTTTATCGGATAAAGGATCAACACAACATAAACAACATATATTTTATTCAACCGTTTTCAATAATATGGCAAACATAAATACTCAATAATGATTCATCTTTTCAGACATTATGTAGTTTTATGGTGATTTTTCCTGGTAGTTGTCAGAAGTTAAACATATTAGTATACATAATGTTATACCGATCGTCTCCTTATTAGTATTATTTCCTCAGACTATTTAACAATGGAAAACTACAGGAGTTTTGTTTTTCTTCCAGCAAATATGGCAAAAGTCTTGTCGATGGTAGATTAAATAATGCCAAATATTGGCTTATCTCGTATACGGAAATAGTTCATATTAATTGGACTGTTTTAAAAATCGCGTTTTATGTCCACATTGAGCGTATATTGATGTAATATGTAATATTAAAGGTACGGTTGGCCTTGGCGGTGGGTATCCTGTGAAAATATTTCCACCCGTCAAAAACCGCCACAAACAGAAAGAACATCAAAATGTAGACAGACTTTGTCCGTATACAAATAAGAAATATCGCATACACAGTATGTTATTGTCAAATGTTTGACCATTGTTATGTAAACAAAAGCATAAAAGGTAACTTTTCTGCTGTTTGTTTATATTATGATGGTAAACATAAAGAGCGTTCTTTGTTGGTGAATTCCTGATATGGAACTAATAAAGAGCGTTTATGCCATTTGTGTGTGATTAGCCAGTAGCATTGTGCTTCTTCTGTAACACAATCAGGCTCTTGCTTAGGTAAAATGTAGTAGGTCTTTATGATAACATGCTGTTTACGTGGTGGTCATGGTATATATGAACGAAACTGTATGCGTTTTAATGTTTTTCTGTTTACGGTGATTAGAACAAATATGAATATTTTCGACAACTAAGGCCTCACGTGCCTTTAATGCAATATGAGCCCGTTATGTACTTATTTTCACAAGAAAAGACTGCCCACCGGCATGTAAATGATGAACATTATGAAATTAACATTCTGCCATTTCCCCAACAAAAACATTGGTCGCCGATTTAGCTACATTTCCGTGTGTTCTCTGTTACCTATAATATTTCTAAGTAAAACTTATCGTTTACATTAAAGCACTACTTGTATTTGGAGATAACAACGGGTTGGTGCACATTAATGTTTTTAACACAAATTTGTTTTCAGTTACTCAAATAATGAACTTCTTGTGTCCGATATTCCGTTGTGTCATTAAACCGACATGGGCCACATGGCTAATTTGATCTTCCAAATTTGTAATGATGAATCATACACGTCGATAACTATAGATTATGTATAGCTAGTGCCGTCGCTTAAATTGTTTATGTCCTAGATCATGCCATGAATCTCTACTTTGGCCCGTAGAAATCATATTCCACCAGTACAAAACCTTGGAACTTTTTTGAAGTTTTGAGAGGGAACCTTATAGAGTCGAAATAAATAACACGTGGAATATATATATTAATGATTATCTGTCCCTTAATAGTGTGAACTCTATGTTAAGGTCCCAACTCGAAATTGCGTGCTTTTCTGTGACTTTTGTGAGCAATACACATTCAATTAATTACCCAGAAAAGAGTTCATAATTGTAAGAAACGCAAAGAAAAATCGCTCACAAGGTCACTTAAGTCGTGAAATTTCGCGTGGGACCTTCACCTGCAGTGATGTACATTATTAAGAAACAGATAATAACAAAGACATATATTTCCTGCTTTATTTTTTCGATTTTATAAGGTTTCCGTCAAACCTTCAAAAAGTTACCAGGTTTTGTACTGGCGGAATATGATATCCAGGGTGTTAGCCACAGTAGAGATTCATGGCATGATCTTTTTACGTCCGTGAAGGGAATTTAAGCATCTATTGTGCTGGGCTCTTCCGAGTCCAACAGATGCCAAATCCACCATGCGGACACGAACGTGCGACATCATTACCTGCATTTTATTTATCCATCTCGCAAAACTTGCATTTTGTGGAGAAAATCTGTCGTTTTCCCAAGTTTTTCATTCGTTACTTCGATGACGCCCTCGCGTTTATGACATCAAGCAAACAGTATTCATGACATGGGGGAAATCGGAGTGCAGTTTACAACGAAAGAGTTCATTGTTTTTTTTTTATATTTATTCTAAATTGGCCTTATTCTAATTATTTACAAAAGTCCCATTAATTTATAGCCACTTGGCGGTTTGCGCCCGAAAACACACCAAATGATATTCGCTTTTGAATTTTTACTGGTATCGCAATAGGTCGATAAATACTACCTTTCTACCAGCATTACATGTATGTGTCACAGAAAGACGCATTGAAGTAATGCCATATGAAACTTTGAACACGATGTTTGGGTCCCAAACTAAAAACAGCCATTTGCACGACATGGGACAGAAAAGAGCGTTTCGTGTTAGGCTATTCCTGACATTGTGGGCATAAAGAGCATTTGTTTCACTTTTGTGAAACAAAATGAAAACAGCTATAGACAATGGCTGTGACCATGGAAAATATTTGCTCGGAACATATCTGAATATTTATGTATCAATATGTCGTGTACTTGCCAACCTATCGTATACCTCCTTACAAATTTGGAAGCTCAAATGCATGAGCCATGCCCGTTTAATTAATCAGACCCCCCCCCCCACAAAATTGAGGCAAGAGCTCTTGTATTTTACCACCTCAGGAAATAGGCTGATATTGAACGCTCTTTTTTAAATCCGAATGTCGGGTTTTTCGTACTGGAGCGATTGGTTCTTTAGCTCGAATACGTCTTTATGTGGCAAACGCAGCCCTTATAAACGTATTGTATCGACAAGCTTTAATATTCGTAACCGTTCTGGAAACTTCCAAAAGCGAGTATTACTATACCTATAAGTTTAAAGATACGGGCGGTGCTGTGGTGGGTATGCTGTTAAAATATTCACCTCCGTCAAAAACCGCCATGAACAGAAAGAATAGAAAATATAGACATACTTTGTTCTTATTCCAATCAGAAATATGGCATAAACAGTATGTTATTGTCAATTATTTCCCCTTGTTATGTAAACAAAAGCAAAAAACGTTACGTTTCCTGGCTTTTGTTTAGATCCGGATATGGTAAACATATAGAGCGTTATTTGTTACTGTTTTCCTTATATGGAAATAATAAAGAGCGTTTATATCATTTTTGTGTGATTAACCAATAGCATTGCGCTGTGTTATGTAAACAGAGGCACAACTTCTGTAACACGAGCAGTCTCTTGTTTACGCACACCAGCGTATATTGTCTTGACGACAATATACTATTTACGCGCTGAACTGTATATATTTTTGGTGTTCCTTCTGTTGATGGCGATTTGAACAAATATGAATATTTCTGCAACGAACGCCGCCCGTGCGTTTAAGATTCCACTGCAAAGAATATAATACCCCAAACTTCAAGACAGAGTTATGTCGTCACTCTACGCTGGTCAGACCACTGCCATCTCGTACACAATTCAAGGAAATTTTTTTTTTTTTCATGAAAGACTTTTATCGATTACAAAAACATACTACATTATTCTGAGAAATGAAACTGTCCATAATCAATTGGACATCCGCCGGATCAGATGAAGTTTGTTGGAAATTGTTCCACATGCATAGTACGGGTATAGGGTATAACTTAGTCCGCCCGACAACTGCAACGACGATTAGCCACAAGTAGAAATAAACACGTTTCTGAAACGAACTTTGTATACTTTCCGCTAAATTTAGCACAGAAGTGAAATAAACTTTCGTTATTTCTGCCATATCAGGAATAGACAAACACGGAACGCTCTTTTTCTGTTCCATGTCGTTCAAATGGCTGTTTTTTTGGACCCAAGCATCGTGTTCAAAGTTGTATTTTTCACGACTTCAATGTGTCTTTTATAGGACACATAATGCCAATTAAAAGGTAGTTCTTGTATTTATCGACCTAATTCGATAACGGGAAAAATTAAAAATGTAATATTATTCGATGTATTTTGGAGCGCATACCGCCATGTGGATTTAAGTAATTTTGAATCAACTAGAAGTTAGACAAAACATTATTAGAAAGACATACATACATGCAATAGTATTTTTAAATGGCTTCCTATATAACAAAACAAAACAAAAACTAGCACATTGTGACCAGAGGGGACACAACTCTGTCTTTACAATTTGATAACGTGTAAACCACAAATTGCACTAAATTGTCTACACATGATATCCGTGGCGTGTTCATATGTCACGAACATATGCCACTTATATATACAGACGCACACTTATAATGCGCGTCAAAACGACTTACTCAAGTTTACATTGAACCACATACATTTATTGACTGCATGCTTCCGACATTTTGCACAGAAGTCAGGACGAAAACTCGAAAGAGACTCGTATATCCCATTCACATGCTTCGATTTGGTTCCCGACTATACTGTGTCCAAATAAATAATCGGGGACCTAAAAATCATCATGTAAATGCAAGTGGTCGGGGACTACATTATTTGATCCCCGACCATTTTAAAATTTGGTCTTGCTCGTGAGGTGGACCAAATCGTGATAGTCTGGAACCAAAGCGTCAAATGTCCACATGTGAATGCTCTCGTGAAATGGTCCAAGATCAAACAGAAGTTTTTGATTAATGTTTTACAATTTACATATTTACAATTTAACCCATTCAACATTGCGGATACATGACGATTTTATAACTGCATGTTGATTTTGTTCAAAACCAGACACCCAGGTATCAATAATCCATGTACCCCACGATGAGCACACGATGTTGTCCCCACCACAATGGGTGTAAAACTATAAGTTTACTGTGTTTCTCATCAGATCATTTTATTTAATCACATCAATAAGATGGATTCAATAGCCAAGACCGAAAGTTTTGTCTCTGCAACTGTTTCATCCATTCTGCTTTAAAGTTAATTCATGTGCAGGTCCAAAGGCCAGTACTGTGAGCACACTACCGAAAAGCCCGAACAATTCACGCATGCAAATGTTACTTGTCACATAGATGGTTTATATACTGATAAATAAATCGGGTAAATGTAACTAAGGTATGGTTAGTCACAAGTATTTGAATCACTTCGAATAACGCACACATTTCAGCGAGTCACTATATATAGCTATCTCTTGCCTTAGTCATAGTGACTAAGTTACACGGAGAATAACTCTTTAATAACTCTTAATAACTCTTAATAACTCTTAATTGCAACACTGCCTTAAATAACGTTCAATGTTCATTGCTAAATGTTCACTTTCCATTGAACCGCAACAATGTTAGATCTATAATTGAACTAATGTGATGGGAAGATATAATGACATAATTATATATCAGAACTTCAACTCACACCAAAGGCTACATTATTTGAAGAAAAAAAAGGATTCTTATTCCATAGACATAACAGACATATTGGAAATGTATCATGCAGTTAAACAGACCCACACCACAAAATATCGGTATACCTATCAAAAGACCAGTATTGTAATATGTGTTTTAGATAATTGATTGAAACTTGTCTTGCTTTCAACTCGGCCTCTATAATTGTGGACACATCATCTGGCTGAGTATTTGAAATATTTGAACCAAATTTTCACCAAATTACATTTTCACCTTCCCATTGACTAAGAAAATTTAGTCATTACTCAATCCTGGTCATGTTGACTGACACAATTCTAGTCAAATGCCCCAATCAGTCGTTTTGACTAATTATTTCTTAGTCGTTATGACTAACATCACCCTAGCCAGTATGAATAATCCAATATGGATAAACATTTCACTAACCGAAGTTAGTCATATTAATTACCCACCCCCCCCCCCCCCAACATTTCAATACTAAGACTTAGTGTCTGCGGCTGAAACCTAAAAAGTTTTATCTACATTTCAATTCTTTTCAAGAGTAATCGACTTCCGAATATATTGGAACAGTCTATGAATGATCAAATTGGATCTAACATACACAACACAAGAAAGAATTCTCCCGCAATAGTGTCGTATAAACACGCTACGATGGCAACCAAAATTCCCCGAAATAGTTCCTGACTAAAATCCGAGACAATAATAGTCCCCACCAAATAAAAAGGTCACCGACTACATGTGTATTTCTCGCCATATGAATTACCCTATACTCTCAACAAGTTACATATACATATTAGGTCTAATATAATCTCCTTGTCACACACCTGTGTCAAGATCAGTCTGTTATCCTGTATTATAAGCTCAATGTGAACATATTTAGAGGTCGAAATGGGTTCAATGTGAACGTATTTCAAAAGGAAATAAGTCCAATATCGCAATATTTAAGCAGCAGCTTCCATACAAGCATATTTTTTACCACGATAATGTGTTTTCATTTTGGTCCGCGCCATTCAACGGAATAACAGGTGCGTGTATATTTAGGGTATTTATCGACCTATTTCGATATCGGGAAACATTCAAAAGAGAATGTTAGTACGTTTATTTTGGAGCGAAAACCGCCATGTTAAACACTACTTTTGAGAACTAAGCGTATAATTGTCAAGAACGTCGAGCGGTGAATATGAAATTAGCAAAAACGTAATTTTTTTTAGATTATTTTATTGCAAATACAGTGCATTACCCGAGAGAATTTTCGCGTCGTTATCTCTGACCACAAATCAGCGAGTGCATATTATTATGACTGCAACATTGATAGATAAGGAAGCATATGGTCTACCGCATTGTCTCGCCGTACCACAACCACAGCGCAGTCTGAAACACAATCCGCGATGCATTAAGGGATTAACTACCGATACCATATTGCTGTCTGAGACGAAACTGCACCGCCCAACTGTACACAGCCATTATTTCGCCCAACCCCTGCGTGTTTTATTGCCTGAAATTCATTCTCTAAAATTTGATGACTGCATTTAATATGGTTATTATAAAGTTCTATGCCGCTCATTGTCACCACAAACAGTGATTAACTATAACGTTTATTATTCTCCCTTCGGGTGTCCAAATATGTTACTTTGTGAAAAGTCACTGTTTATTATAATTGATGATGGATATCTGATATGTGAGCGATGATTAAAGCCAATAACACAGATTGAGGGGATATAATAGAATTATAGAAGCCACTATGAATCTGATGTTGACTGAGTCTACCCGCGTGGTTTGGGATATAATGAAACTTGTCGGTATTGTTGTTTCTGCTGTAGGTGTGCTATGTTTATTCGTTAAATGTGCAATGTTTATTTGTTAAATGTGTTTTCTTTCGAACCTCCAATTTTTTTCTACGTAATTTGGAGAAAAGTGTACGATAGGTCGATAAATAAACGAAGTATTGAAAAACCGGCTTCATATGCTCTGAAAAGCACTTGCCAAAGTCACAGCCATTTTTCAGCAGTTTTCAACTTTTCGCCAGAAGTAAGGAAAACGCTCTTTATTGCTACCATATCAGGAATAGATTACCACGGAACGCTCCTTTTTGTTCCATGTCGTGCAAATGGCTGTTTTGTGTTTGGGACCCAAACACCGTATTAACAGTTGTATTTTTCATTACGTCAATGTGTCTTTTTGGGTTAGAGAATGCTCGTAAGAAAGGTAGTTGAGATATTTATCGACCTATTTCGATACTGAGAAAAATTCAACAGCGAACAATATTAAGTTTATTTTTGAGCGCAAACCGCCATGTGGCCTTAAAGAGAGGATCTACAACGAGTCCCCAGTTTATAGAGGAATTTACAAAACGAGTCCAGTAAATTAGGTCTGCATGGACCGAGCCTTTGGAGATGTCTAGACCTAATTTACTGGACGAGTTTTGTAAATTCCGCTATACACTGGGGACGAGTTGTAGATTCTATTTATTACATGATCCAAAACCTCGACAAAACATACTTAAATAAAAAAATTTGGACGTGAAACTAACACCGGCTTCTATAAGGCATGCAATGACGTTTCACGCAACTGTATAACGGTTGTTTGCCCGCGTAAAGAAATAGTCCCAGATAAATAAAGGCTCTTTGGCGTATTTAATGGCGTATATTTAATGACATCACTTTTCAAACTCTTCATTCATTATAGTTTGTTGGAAAACTATTGGAAGCCATAGTATTTTGAGATGTAGCATACGGAATGTAAACAGACGACAAACCGGAAATCAAAGGTCACTTGGCACTATTTCCTGTTATTAAACGAACGTTTAATATCACAATTTATAGAATGGGTTTATTGAATGGAATAAGGGTAGGATCATGTAATAATATAATTTATCTAATATGCTGGCACACACGCGTGACTGTGAATGGAATGTACAAATAGTTAGGTATAATGGTAGATTCTTCATATAGCTGCACATTATATGTACTTGTCTCAGAGACGTGCGGAACTTTGCAGATTTTTGTAAGCTGCATGTGTTTTTGAGTCATCACCCTTCTTTTAGTATTACAAATGTGCACTATCTAAAAAAACACAAGCAGCTTACAAATAGTTAATTTGCTAAAGGTGCTCATTGTGATCGAATTAAAGATGCTAGTAATTCATTGTTTTTACCAAGTTACGGGGTTCAAAACAAGTCAACACTAACGTGTAACATACATGTACATGGATTATTTGAGAATTTAATTCAGTATGACGGGATGATGCCTGATATACTTAGTCCAAGTTTCATTCAACGTAAACCTCCTTGTGAAAATTGGTAGGGATACTACTGGTGTACGTCGAATTACAGATGCCTTGTACTCTTCTGTATATGTTTTAAGCGTAAATCACCCGCTCATATATACAGCAATTCCCTAAATACTCGACTCCTTAACCGCAGCCGAATTATGGGTAATTTTTCAGGATTTAGTAAATCCTGAAAAATTACCCATAATTCTGCTGTGGTTAAGGAGTCGATTATTTAGGGCATTTCTGTATATAATCACAAATGGCGGTAATAACATGTGACAATTGTGACCGTGGCCCGGTTTATTCCACATAACACATTATATTTGTTCTGAACTTCACGAGAGTTGTCAACTGAAAGTAGTAATTTTATGCGAAAAAAATATTTTATTAGAATAGATATATACGTTTCGCATAATGGACGACGACAGATAATTGTTACGAATAGGGTACCACGTCACCAGAATGTGTGTTCTTTTTTGCGAAAGTTACTACAAATAGCTATATTTGTATAGTAACCTTTGTAGAATGAACGATTACGAGTCCGTTTGTGAGACAATCGTGCTTGCCACTTGCAATTATGTTATGTAATAGGTTTTTGAGAAATAAACTGATCAGTAATTATGTTGTTATCATGGCATAGCTTAGTGCTTTGTGTTTGGCAAGATTCTCGCGTTTCAACATCTAACATGCATTGAGGAGACGAGAACCGATCGCGAACTTATTACTCTATGATATATTTGTCAGATTTGTTGAAATCCCGAAACCTTAATCTAAACAACAAATAGGGAAAAACAACGAATAGAACGAACACAATTTCCAGTGACGTAGTACCCTATTCGTAATTAGTATATGTCGTTATTCACTATGCGAAAGGTGTCTATTGTTTATATAATTTCAAAAGAATACGATACTAATCAGAATATGGTTGAAGAACGAATGAGTTACATGTATTCATTATGCATGCTGAATGATTGTTATATTGTTAAAGCTGTCCTCAGAAAGATATGGAGGTTTGACATTACTAATAGACTGGTGACCACGAATCTATGGTTGGTAAAACATAACAGTCTGAACTTGAAGGAAATGCTTTGTCTTCAAGTTCATGTGTTCAGATAATGTGCATTGCTGGAATGTATTTACTCACATGCCTGTGTATTAATTTGTAACATTGACATTACTTTGCAGGACAAATTTAATTCTAATGCACTTAGACCAGTATACCCCCGGAAACACCACATATTTGCGGGGGGTTATTCATTCAATAACCTGTCGCAATGTATAGTCCGGTTCACCGCTTCAGTGTTAGATATTCCTACGCGCCAATATTGCCGTTAGCTGAATTCCTAATTCGGCCATGCCCAATCCAGCCCCGCTCATTGTTCCGTTTCACTCCATGACGCCACCATTACGCAGTACACGCCGGCGACGTTACGGAGTAGATTATAGAGTTGGCGCCCTTGCTACTAACTTCCGTTACTAGCTCGCTGCTATATAAACAAACCATCGACGTCGCTTTTGTCGAAAATTGACAGTCAGTACATTCGCCCTGTATACATGTACTTTCAGAAAATACAAAACACCACACCGTTATATCTCACCAATATCAGTGTCTCGATATCAATTGACCAAATTTCTTGACATGAAACCGCGACAGACACGGCGTGAAATACATCGCATTGGGTAAACAATTTCCCATTGTTTCAATTCAACTTCAAGTTCGCGGTAAAATCAAAACCGCAAGTTGTAAGTGGTAAACATGTGAAAAAGACATCAGGTATATGCAGAAACTAATTGTTGTGCATATTTATTTCTATTTGAGGTGGCAATTTGTCATGTTTATCAGCATTTTTAACGATAAGAGCGATGGTAATTGAGGGACTATATTTTATCTAGAGCATTAAATTTAAAATAAAAAGTCGTGAATTGGCTGAGTGTTTTCTATGGTAGCACATTTCGTTGATAATTACGAGGCATTTGTTTGTCTAAATAACGTTTTTAAGTTCGAAGAGCATTATAATGGGGATAACAGTGTGGTGTTTTGTGATTTCGGAAATGTACATGGCGAATATACTGTGGCAAATACCCGTTAATTGGCTCCGGATCCGCCGTCGCCCATTAACTAAATTTGCCACAGTATATTCGCCATGTACCTTTCCGAAAACACAAAACACCACACTGTTATCCCCTAAATAAACTGATTAATATCATGAAATTCTTTAAGGATTGGCCATTTATAAATGGACAATCCGTACCTACATTTTCATTAATTAATGGTCAATCCGACCACGCGTGGCACGCGAGCTTGGGATTGTCCACTAAATCACGACATATATAGATAATCCTGCATGTTAGCTTCATATTTAATCTGAAGGGTAATAACTCTATAAAGAATGTACCCTTACTAAATAACGGCGATTTGTATGAGAAGTGGTTTTGACGAAATAACGGAAATATTTGAAGAAGTGTTTTTAATCGTGAACTCTGATTGAAACACTTAGATCATTCGATTTACTTGTTACTTTTTATTTTCAACTATTGGAATTTGAGTCATGAAATTATGGCCCTCATTTGGGGTGATATATCCCCCACACCCCCTGTCTGTCGGTACGTGCCTTAACGTAGCTTACATCATTGTGACCGTAAGATCGCCGATAAATGTAGCAACTTGTCTTGATTGATAAAGTCGAATTAAAATTGACGAAAAATCCCGCCACTGGATCTAGGCGTAAAGTACGATATTGAAGATTAAGGCATCCATACATCGGCGTACCACTATTATTCTTACCGATGTCAATAGCTGCATGGTTTACGTCGAAGACACTTGAACTACCTGACATAATGCTCCATTTCGTTACACCCAGGTCCGTTAAAACATATAAAACTAAGACTATAAGTACACACATATAGACTTCTACGCCACAGATGGACTTATTCAAGGGCTAACATTAAGATCTAGAGCAGAGCCAGACATAGCATAATACGGACCTTGGTATGTTTCATAAGAATGTCTAAACAGTTGGACTAATCATCTAAAAACCAATAGCACAAACAGTCAAAACAAAAAGGCCCATAACTCTCATTGCCCATAATATCATTGAACAAATCCACGACTCAAACACAGTCTGTATTTTGAGGCAATTCATTCGCACACCAAGTTCCGTTGTGACCAGACAAACCCACTGGAGTTACATGGAAACAAAATACTCGCGGATTTCGACGGACAGATACAAAATAATAACAATGCGTCAAGCAAGCAATGCATTTAACCCATTGTATACTGAATACCTTTTGACGAGTAGCTATCCAATAGGAAATGTTCAGCTAATGAGTTCAACAGACGACAATAGGTCGTTTTTGAACTTATTATCTGAACATTTCCCACTAATGAATATGAATTGTTCTGCAATCTTATTATTATATTTTCGTCTGACTGTCATCTGCTTTTATTACACGAACACCCCTCCAAATTAATAATAGACCGTTTCAATGTATACTGTTATAACTGGTGGGATAACTCATTTAGAATATAATGGGTTAAACTCTAGTGAAGGTCACATATATCGTTATGGTTGAGACGCTGGACAAGTCTCAGTTGGTGATATGGTTTGATTTATATTGGGGTAATCGTCGATTTTTGTCGACACTATGCCATGGCATGATGTTGTCAGTTCTATGCTGGTGGAGCGCATGGGTTTAACGTCACTAGGAACACTCCACTGCACGTAGAAACCACCGTCCCCGGAAAGAAATCGACAAACTTTCCCAGATACACGAATCAGGTTACCATTCCATGATGAATTGGTTATCGTTTCTCAGTGTCGTACATACATATACACGTTTGAAGTGAATGGCCGCGTACTGGTGTCGGCGTCATGGTTACGTCAGTAACCAATAATATCAATTGGTTTTAGTTGGGAAAAGCAACACACGTTATAAGGTACACGTACATCTGGCTAAATATGTCTACTTATGGCCAAGACATGCACCATCCTTCCGCACAACGGCGTTAACTACTGCATGGGCTGTTGTGAAGAAAGAAAAACACAGGACGTGACCTCGAACAAGAATTTTTATCATCGAGTTGCTGATGCAAGTCATTGATTAGATCCGGTGATAATTTGATTGTTACAGTCTGCAAACTAATCCGTGAATTCTAACAAGATAACAACGCCGAATAAATCGTGCTATAATGCCTTATGTTTTCTGTAAATTCGAGCATATGTGATGTTCCGTAGGCGAAGCGCCTCCATTATCGGCGATTGACTCTCAATTATATCCGTGAATATAATCCGAGAGACCGTATAACCGTTATGACGAGATTGACAAGGTCCGACTGTGAGAGCTATGTCGCCCAGCGGGATTCCAACGAACACTCGAGGCTCTTTCTGACCCCGAAACGCCTCATGAATATCACAAAAACATTATGAGTTGCATTTTATGCTATTTTGTGTTGTATTCAATTTGTATACTAGACACGAGTTGTAAATTTGTAACAGATGCGGCTTCGTTAGCTATAGTGATATAACGGTACACTGGTACAGAACGTGCTTAAAGACACTTGGCGGTTCGCGCTCCAAAATACACCTAATAATATTCGCTTTTGATTTTTCCCGGTATCATGCAAGATAGGTCGATAGATACTTGAACTACCTTTCTACGTGCATTATATGTTCAAGAAAGACTCATCGAAGTAAACAAATACCACAACGTTGAACCACGGGCCCCTGGGGAAAATACTAAAATACCAATATAGACTCTACCATACAGTGAATGGTCTAGTCTATATTGGTATTTTAGTGTTTCCCCCAGGGGCCTGTGCGTTGAACACGGTGTTTGGGTACAAAAAAAAACCCATTTGCACGTCGTGGAACAAAAAGAGCGTTCCGTGTTAGTCGATTCCTGATATGTTATATAAATAAGGAGCATTTATTGCACTTCTGTGCGAAAAGTTTAAAACAGCAGGAAACTTGCTGTGACCATGGCAGGTATTTTTCAGAGCATATGAGGACGGTATATCAATATTTCGTGTATTTATCAACCTATATCTTATCCATTCTTCCAAATTGCGTAAACAAATTGGATGCTTGAATGAGCCATGCCACTGAGGTGAGCAATGTTTTTACCCTAACATATATCAGTTTCTCACAGCTGTAAGTTCAAAATATTCGACGCCTTTCAACTTTCAACTTTCAAAATAAACTTGACATCTTTTCTTAACTTAATGTATTGTTGAAATTCAAAGGTAGTTAGTTATTCATAGCTCAAAATAAGGTGACATATTTTTTAACAGAAAAAAAATGTTTATTTGTTTATTTTGTAAAAACCAATACTATAAAACCAACTTTGAATATTCCCAGGAATTTCCAACAAAAAAAACGACACTAGCTGGTTTTCAAAAGAAAATCCAGTTCTTTTCCAAAGATCATCTATTTGAAATAATAAACCAGTGAATGCATTATATCACAACAATAGCTTTATGTTTTGTGATTCAACTACCGTTTGATTTCATTTAGTTTTAATAACACAACAGTTTGTTCAACAACATGTAATATTATTCTGGGTTACGAGTAACTGTTGTCTCCCTTCGAAATTTAACAGTACCTATATAGAAACGATGTCGAGTTCACTATGAATGCAAATCAGTATAGCGTCAAATTCCAAACTGGGATGAAAGGAACTCTGATTTATATACAAGTGAATATTGGCCACCTCATCGTCAGCTTAACCATTTCAAGAATGGAGCTTTATTTTATTTGCAAAAACCCTGTGCCGATGCATTCTCTTATATATGCAAGTCGACCATAGATCGCCTCGCATATATAAGAGAATGCATTGCCCTGACAAATTATTATTGTTAAAAAATGTAAGAAAACATGAAAAAACGATAAGAAAAATGTTAAAGAATGTAAGAACAAATGATAATAAATATTAAAGAATGAAAGAAAAAATAAACAATTGTTAGGCCAATGTATTCTCTTATATATGCTATGCGACCTATGGTCGACTCGCATATAAGAACATTCATTGACACATGGTCTTTACTGTTGCGCCAGCGCAGCTCCCGCCATGAAAGGGTAATCAGTATGAGCAACACGGCCGTATTCGCAGTCTCCAGTTTAAACCATGTTTAAACCTACATTAGCGATTCAGCCGGTTTCAACCGGGTCTAAGGGAGCGTTTAGTGGATAGCTGATTGGTAACTCTATTCCTTGAGATGAGCATGCAACTAAACTACCCAGTTACCAGGCGGACACAAAGCGTATATGCAGGCCGGTAGAATGGTTGTTGGGACGTCGGCAATTAACGCGAACCAGTGCACGCTTATAACACACCTCGTGTGGTAATGAATCAATTGTGCCATGATTATACCAATCCACCACTCTCAATTTAGATACGCCGTCAATCGAGATTATTTACAGCTCCACCAATTGAACTGATTATGTCACAGATGACGAATCTGCCCTACGATTCGGTGGACAATCGTCTTCAATGCACCAAGACAAGGACATTCTATAACGCGCTAATTTTGTCTAAAAAAATCTGTTCAGTCTGACTCATTATCGAGACTATCAGACAATATGTATTATACTTTGTACGCTTTTATAGGGGTGCCAGTAGCGCCGACCATTTATTTTATATGATCTATAAGTTTCTCTCTCTCTCTCTCTCTCCCCCCCCCCCCCAATACTCATCAGATATATTGAATATGGATTAAAATATGGAGTTACTATTCCACACTCGTTTCCAACTACTCAATAAACTCGAGCGGGGGAGATTAAAACTTGACCAAATGGCCGTATCGGTCAATCTCCGTTAGATACCCCCATCGACGAGGTTATTGTTATCATTCATCCGTCATAATTATTTGCAGCTATTGTCAGGACAGATGTAGCCTTCTAAACATTTGACGGAAATTCTAGAAAATCAAACCCAATAAAAAGAAACAAATTACAACGACTAGCATTCAGTGGTTTCGTATTACTAAGTGGGCGTCATGGTTTACACTGACTTTTGATCGCTTGGGTGAACAAATTTGATATTTTGAGCTTTTGTCATAGATACGACCCTTTGATGTAGCTTGCGGCCATCGAAATTGTCAAAAACGATACCGAAATATATAAAGTTATGTTTACGTCTGGGGCTAGGGTTTCGTTGATGTACAGATATTGATGAGTAATAGGTATGCCGCGTGGCAAGAATTCGGTGGATTGAAGGTGTGTACAGGTAGACTCAAGCCAGACCAACTGGGATCAATAGCCAACATTAAAATTTCTATCTGTGTAATTTATGACGCTAAAATTTCGAGTAATATAATCGGAAATATTACACGTCGCGTGTGCTTTCTTCATATGGTGGTATTCTTATTCGTAAATAGTCCAAGCACATTAGACATGAAAGGGGGGAAATAAGGAAATAAATCGGAGAAAGCTGATTTTTTAATAGTATTTAGGCCATAAATAACATCGTAGATGTGTCATGAAAAGTCTCCTAATATCCGAGTTGAGCTTTCTGAGTTACACCATTTTTTCCATATAAGAAACCAATTTTTTTTCTTTTTCACAATCATGGAATTAACTGGATGCTGTGACAAAGGTTGAGCCTAAAAATATACAAAAGGCACTCGATATTGTTCAATACAAAGTTCACAAACGGGAGTCAACCATTCAACGGGGAGCTTCGATGAACCTCGCATATATGGTGTGATATACATGTAAAATGACGATTTTGATTTAAAGGCAAAATGTCGTATTCGATGTCGGATTTATCGGGCTTCTCAAAACATAAACACGAGCTATCTATTTAAAAACTGCACAGACATCACTCCTTCTCTATAATATAGATAAAATTAGCGACTGCGCATATCATTAGGAGGTAAAAACATAACCCTACCCCCCTAAATTGGATCTTGTTGACCTAGTCACATTTTATTCTTCTATACTCTGTCTAATCTAGTGGAGTGAATTAGGCAGTTAAACCAGTTTGTGTGAAATTAGAGTGACACCAACAGAATAATAAAAGACGGACGGAAGTTATTTCATCTCTTAAACCTAACAAGGCACACGGCCACGGTGGAATCAGTGCAAGAATGCTTCTTGAAACAAAATATGACATCGTTCAGCCCCTCAAAATGATTTTCTCAAAAAGTGTAAATTCCCCGATGAATGGAAAAAAAGCTAATGTGATCCCAATATTTGAAAATGACGATCGCTCAAATCCTAAGAATTATAGACCAATCTCTTTACTGCCGACACTGGCGAAAGTTTTGGAAAAAGTTCTTAAATATCTTTTTAAACATTTCGAGACCAAAGGCTTCTTTTACGATTTCCAATCGGGTTTTATTCCTGGGCATTCAACCATTTTCCAACTGTTAGAACTTAACCATTCCCTTAGCCAGGCCCCAGAGAATAAATTGTATTCATGTGCTGTATTTTGTGATATATCTAAGGCATTCGAGAGGGTCTGGCACGAGGGACTGGTATATAAACTTGAGCGATATGAAATTTTCGGACCACTTCTTGCTTTCATTAAAGATTATCTCACAGATCGAAAATAAATGGTGATAGTAAATAACACGTCTTCAGAATATAAAAAGATACTCGCTGATGTTCCACAGGGATAAATTCCTGGCCCTTTCTTATTCTTAGTATATACTAGAAGGGTTACCCGGCGTTGCCCATGTTAAAGTGATGTGAAACCCTCTGCATACTGTGGATATATGGCGGGAATAGAGGATACTGTTGTTCAAAGCGTTACCCATATTTTCATAAATTATATATCCAAATAGCATCACAAAACATGATTCTTACACACGAAATATAAGTAGTAGCTCACCTTGGCGGATCGGAGCGATTGTCATGTTGTTTATCGCGATTAATCCGTCCCACCAATAAATAACTATTTATTTATTTACAACTGCGTATACTTCAGACGTTATAACATGAACATCATAAACACATTAGTTCGCAAAAATAAAAGACGTCATATAGAGATGTATCAATCAATCTAGTGGGTTTGACTAAGATTTTGAGGACACCTGGTTATCATATTTCCATGAAGATACAGATATTTAAAAAAAATATCCAGGTGCTCCTCTGTTCATGGTGCTATATACTGGCTAATTATTCTCAGTTTTAAAGAAATGTTGCTATGCAGCTATATCAGCTGCGAGATTTTGAGTTGTTTATGTTAGGCGATGATTCTGTTCTAAAACATGTATATTGTATATATATATCTGTATATTGGGCAGATATAACCTTGTCAGATGTCAGTATTGGAGGATCCTTAAAAGTTATGTTCCACTGGCAAATTATATTTGACGGCACACTGTGATCAATATTGTTGAACAGGCCTTCTATATATACATTTCCATATCTCTTGTAACTTTTGTATGGAAACTATATTGAATGGGCAGACTCAATTGTGTTATAATATTAAAATGTAACTAATATTTTAACATGTACCATTCTCTTCCTGGTAAAAAGTTACCACTTTTAGAATGCCTTGGTGCCATCTCGATTGTATCCCGTGAAGTTATATATAAAACACATACAGACAGACATATATTTGCATATATATTTAGGCATCAAATGTGGCGTTTTAACACGCACGATTTGATTCCTCGTATCATTTGAGAAGAACGTGTATGAATTTGATGTTAATTTGCACTAAACATAATTCTATCCGGTTTGGTAATCCGCCCGTCCCTATTTAGGACTCAAGTGGCACCACATTTGACATAATTAAACCCCAAACTTACGACTCATTATAGAGATGAATATATATAAAAAACAAGAGCTACGCTGGGCGTGCAAAATACGCCCTCTCTTGGGTCGGCGGAAACTGGTAAAAAAAAGGGGCATAACTCTGGTAAAAATTGGCGGACGGAACTCAAATTTGAACTTGACCTGTGTTTTGGTGGGAGAAAGTAATATACCAAATTATCATTGAATCCGATAAGTTCTAGTAAAGTTATATTCCGGACAACAAATTTCAGGGATTTTCTAAGTCAAATTACGTCAAATAAGGGGCATAACTCCGGTGAAAATTGGCGGACGGAACCCAAATTCGAACTTGAGCTGTCTTTTCTCCTAATAAACCCACATACCAAATTTGATTGAAATCGGTTCACTCTAACTAAAGTTATCATCCGGACAACAAATTTCAGGGATTTTCTAAGTCAAATTACGTCAAAAAAGGGGCATAACTCTCGCAAAAAAAATTCGGATTAAAACGAAATTCGGACTTGAGCTGTATTTCGATATATGTAATCCACAAAAAAAACGGGTTTTGCGTATAAACATTCCAAAATCGAGTTATCATCCGGAAACCAAAAAACATAAGAAAAACTGAATTTTCTGAGTCGAAAAAGGGGCATAACTCTGCCAGACAGAACCCAAGTTCGAACTTGGCCTGTGTTTTGGTGGGAGAAAGTAATATACCAAATTTGGATTCATTCCGATAAACTATACTAAAGTTATCATCCGGACAACAAATTTCAAGGATTTTCTAAGTCAAAAAACGTCAAATAAGGGGCATAACTCCGGTGAAAATTGGCGGGCGGAACCCAAATTCGAACTTGAACTTACTTTTCGGCTAATAAACCCACATACCAAATTTTACTAATTTTGGTTCACTCTAACTAAAGTTATCATCCGGACAACAGGTTAACGGACGGACGGACGCCCGGACGCCCGCCCGCCCGGACGCCCGGACGGACAGACCAATACTATAATACAGCCGTTTTTTCAAACGGGCGTATACAAATTAACATTGGCGAAAATTCGTATCAATTTAGGGCCCCCACATCTCTCACCGAAATCGCACAAATTTGGCGTATTTAAACAACACGATTAGATTCCTCGAATCATGGAGAAGAATATGTATCAGTCTGGTGGAAATCGGCATTAAACATAATTTATTGTTTATCAATTGTTGTGTCTCTCTCACCCTGTCTCGAATGGCACCACTTTTTACATCTTTAAACTACACAATTAGACTCCTGGTGCCATGGAGATGATTATTTATAAGTTTAGTGATGATCGCCGACTAAACAATATTTTTTATCAAATTTAGTGCCCACCCCACACCATCTCTCACACAAACATCACCAATATATCGTCTTTAAATCACATGATTTGATTTTTCATATCATGGATAAGAATGTTTATCAATTTGGTGAAAATTGGCGCTAAAATTATTGTGTATGAATTCTGGTGCCCCTCTCATTTTCAGTGCACCCTGACTCGAATGACGCCACTTTTAACAGTTTTAAGCCACACCATTAGACTCATCATACCATGTGGAGGATTTTAAAAAAGTTTGGTAGCAATGGGTGACTAAAACAATTCTTAACAATGTTAGTGCCCCCCCCCCCACATTCTCACATCCAAACGACACCAATTTTTCGTCTTTAAATCACACAATTAGATTCCTTGTTTCATGGAGAAGAATGTGTATCAATTTGGTAGAAATCGGCGCTAAAATCATTTGTGGATGATTTTGTAAAAGTTTTTGTACAAAATTGCGAGTATACAAATCCGTATACAATTTAGGGCCCCCATATCTCTCAAACAAAACGACACTAATTTGGCGTATCTAAACCAAACGATTAGATTTCTCGTATCACGGAGAATATATATGTGTTCCTCTCACCCTCTATGCATCCTGACTCGAATGGCCCATGTGTGACAGTTTGCGACATCCTTAAACCACCCACTTAGACTCCTCATATCATGGAGATGATTATTGATAAGTTTGGTACTAATCGGCGACTAAACCAGTGTTGATCAAAATTAGTGCTCACTAACCCCCACCTGTCACCCAAACAGCACCAACATGGCGTCTTTAAATCACACGATCAGACACCTCGTAGTATGGATAAGAGTTCGTATCACTTTGGTGGAAATTGTCGCTAAACTTATTGCGAATCAATCTTGGTATCCCTCTGCCTTTCCCTGACTCGAATGACGCCACTTTTGACGGATTTAAGCCACACCACACCATGGGGATGCTAAGTATAAATGTGGTGGCGACTAAACCCATTCAACAATAGTGCCCCTTCCACAAACTTTCATCCAAATGACAGCAATTTGGAGTCTTTAAATCGCACAATTAGATTCCTTTTATCATGAAAAAGAATCAATTTGGTGGAAATCGGCGTTAAAATTAGTTTTATCAATATTGGTGGCCCTCTCCCCCTCCGTGCATCCCTGACGCGAATGGCGCCACGTTTGACATATTTAAACAGCACCATTAGATTCCTCATATCATGGCAATGATTATATAAAAGTTGCGTGGAAATCGGCGGCAAAAAAAATATTCTGCCCCTCCCCTGTTCTGCCCCTGACAACGGCGTCACTTAAAAAAATTATAAGCCGCACCATTATCTTTCTCGCAAAACGTTACCCCTAGTAGATCCCGTTTGGTGCCATCTAGATGGTCCCTCGGCGCTAAACTTAGTTTATCAATTTTGGTGCCCCTCTCCCCTTCCATGCGTCCCTGACTCGAACGGCGCCACTTTTGACATATTTAAACCATACCATCAGATTCCTTATATCATGAGGTTGATTATATATAAGTTTCGAGGCAATCGGCGACATTTTTTTTCCTGCCCCTCCCCATTTTTTACCCCTGACAACAACCGCACCATTATCTTTGTCGTGAAAAGTTACCCCTAGTAAACCCCTTTAGTGCCATATAGATGTTCCCCTGTGAATTTCTATAGAACACAGACAGACAGACAGACATTCGCAAATATTCGCTAAATTTATTAAATCTTTCACTATAAGAATGTATGCGGATGGTACTTGCCTCACTGCTAGCAATGAAAGTCTCCAGGTCCTTGAGGATGGTGTAAATACTGATCTTGAAGCCATAAATATATGGTCGAAACGATGGCTAGTAATATGCAATAGCAGTAAAACTAAGTCCATGACATTTTCTTATACCGGTGCCCAGTCTGGCATACATCTTTTGCTCAACGGTGAATCTATAACCCAAGTAGAATCAGATAAGCACCTTCGCTTGAACATACAGAGTGACCTTAATTGGGACAAACATATCAATGAGTTATCAAAGAAAATATATGGCCGCCTTGCATATTTAAGACAATTGAAATATTCTTTAAATAGGAAAACCTTAGACACAATTTATCGAGCGAACATACTGGATTATGCTTACGTTGTCTGGGACTCCGCCCCAGTAAATGCAATTTCAAAATTAAGTCGCATCCAAGCAGACGCGGGTCGAATTATTACAGGTCTTTTTAATGTTTTGTATAGTTGCTGAGCGAGTCGTGTGGTGCGCTGGAATGAGGAACGGGGCCCGTGTTATAATGTTAAAATGGTGTTAGTTATGTTAGTTATGTCCGAATGCCATGTAGAAGGCATTCTGAATATTCAAGGACTTCCTCGGCACAGAGGCATGCGTGCTGGCTCCCCTCAAATGAACATATTTGCGTCAATTTTGACATTTAGATAGTTGTCAATGGTACGTCACTCTACTAACACATTGTTTGTGTCACGTGGGGGTGGGGGGGGGGGGGGGGGGTGGGGTGGTATCGGGGAAAAATGGGTGCGTTGTGTCACACTCCCGATAACAGATATTTCCATTGCCATGTAATGTTTTGTCCAAATCCATGTTTAAAGATAAATTATGACTAATAAACCAATTTGAAATGTCAAGGCTTAAGAAACTGGACCAAATAAATCATTAATCAAGAGCAGGGGTCCCATGCATTTAATTTAATTTAATTCAATTTAATCGGACATTTCCTTATTTTGAACCACAATTTTTCGTTCTGTCTTAATATGATTTTGAGAGTTTTAGCTGTTATATTGTATATCCAGTCCAGCAATAATTTATTCTCAAATGATGAATTAGTACTATCAAAACTAGCTCCGACCTCAATTCATTTCAGAAACACGGAACGAAAGACACCCGCATCCAATGCGGATTACGTTCCGATTGCAAAACTACTATCATTCCCTATTTATCCGTGTCAACCAAACCCATCGATAACATATTATAAACAAGGGGTCGCATCTAAGATGCTTTTGTCGAGTTTTTTGGCAGTCGAACCAAACTTCTGCCAATAAGGTGCACAAAAAGGTCGGACGGTGGTATATTATTGCAATAGACCTATATACCAAATATCAATTGAATCCATTAATATTTCATTGAGTTATCACACTAACGGTGATAAAAAAATTATTAAAATAGACAAACTAAAACCCATAACTCCGGAAAAAAAATTCGAACATGTCCGAGATATTGTTGCAAGAGTCTCATATAACGAATATTGTTGAAATTGGATAATATTTGCTTGAGTTATCGCGCTAACGGTGAAAAACTAAAAAAAAAGTCATCAAAGATGGATAATTCTTGTCAAAAAGTTCGGACGTGACCCATTTTCTACAGGCAGTAAATAGTCATTGGGAGCAACTCACATACCCAAATTTATTTGAATCCGTTCACAAATGTCAAAGTTATAATGCATTCTTTAGGTCCCCCCGCCCGCCCACCAACCGTCCCTCGTCAAAACTCGACTAATAATAGCACGAAAATCTGACTTAATCCATCTAACGGTAATATGCTTTCAAACACGACAAGGTTGTTATAAATTAAACTCCACTGTAAAGCCAGATAAACGCACTCATGATTTACAATCAAATTACCAATCTGTATCGTTACTGCGAAAACAGAAAAAGGTATTCTCGTCTCAGGTTCAAGTCTCGGTTTATACAAAAATCTCAGACCAGGGGGGTACTATGTCTCAGTTGTAGACTATTACCTATAACACACATACTTATCGATTATATTACATTTTGTCCAGTTCATATATAATTATAATCTTTCTTCTACACGGCATATCAATAAAACACAATTCCTATTTGGTTAATATAAAGATAAATGCTTCCAAAAAATACATATGTTTCTGTTACCAGAACTTGTACGTTACCACATGGTTCGAATTATTAACAGACCGAGACAGGCTTGAATGACAATAAGAAGGCAAACCATGGTTTACGTAAACCTGAGTTTCAAAAAGACGAGAATACGGACCTGTGCTGACCAATAATCCCAGCTTACTCGCCTCGAAGCTGGGTAACACATGGCGATCACCGTGGTTTCGGCCTGGTCTAGACTATAAGTTTACATGAAACCCTGGTCTAGACCAGGGACCATAATTCGGCCGAATGTGCCTGGACTAAAAGTACAGCCACTTGGGGGTTTGCGCTTCAAAATACACATAATAATATTCGCTTCGGATTGCTTTAACTACCATTCTATACATTATATGTCCCAGAAAGACGTATTCAAGTCATACAAAATACAACTGTGAACACGATGTTTGCTTAGCTCCCAAATAAAAATAATATTCGCTTTTGAATTTTAACCGGTATCGAAATAGGTCGATAAATAGATGAACTATACCTTTTTATGGGCATTATGTGTCCACAAAAAAAGACCCACTGATGTTTTGAGAATGATCAGAAAAGGGCGTTCTGTGTTAGTTATTCCTGATATGGTAGAAATAAAGTGCGTTTGTTTAACTTATGTGCGAAACAATTAAAACAGCTGGAAAATGGTTGTGACCATGGCAATTATTTTTCAGGGCACACGAAGCAGGTATTTCAATATATCGTGTATGTGTCTGTTAAATTGTGTCATATCAACAAATCTTATACCTCCTTCCAAATTACGTATAGACATAATTTGGAAGCTCGTCTGAACCATGTCCGTTTAATCTTCGCACATGCACTATATATATATCAACAGAAGCGACAACCGACTGTCTAGTCTTTCATGTTACCTTCTTGTAATAGCAACCACAACGCGCCGCAGGCGCGTTGTTGCTTTTCAAGTTTAGGCGTGAATGACGTCATTAATTTTTACAATACCATGAAACAGAATTTCGACGCGATGAAAAACGGCGCACAAAAATGGGTTAAAAATCACGTGACTTCCGCTCCGCTTTCGCATTATAGCATCCTGGGAACAACAATTTCCCAAAAGAAATGGTGAAATCACAGAATCGGAAGTGGACCAACGGGATGGTTATGAAATTACCAACTTCAGTTTTTCTGAACAATTCCTATGTGATTTAGGCCTATAGATTAGTTTCATTTTGACCAATTTCGTTGGTTAGCTGAACGAAAACCAGCGAAGACATCATGACATGGTCCATGACGTCATTTACGTCATTTGGCTTTGTGGGCCAGAATCCAGACACATTTGGTCTCTACCGGAAACACTGATTTCACATCACTAGACTATAGACGCAATTATATATACGAAGTGGCTTTAGCACTGAGGGCTCAAGAACGGCATGCCGCTCTTTAGCAATGAGGGCTAAGGAGCGGTATACGGCTCTTTATAGTCGGACACTGGAGATCGAGCAGTACGGATGATATTGTAAGACCGTTCTTTATCGCGCCAGGACCATGTAGGGCCTATAGCTAAATATTGGTATATACCGATGCACACCACTCCTGTCCCCCGTTCTTTGACGTTTGTCACTGAGTAGCAGTATACCGTTCTTTAGTGGCAGCGATGAAGAGCGGTGGGCCCATACCGTTCCTTGGTACCAACCGCTAAAGGGCGGTATAGCCTACCGTTCTGAAGCGTATCAGACCCATAAAGATGAAGAGTGGTATATACCACTCTTTAGCGTATATAATGTATATTTGACTTTGATAAGTCTTTTAGTCACCAGTACGCAAATCAAACCTTTACTACAACGACACAAATTAATGAGTAACACGCATAACACATATACAACTTTTTATATACAATATGCACACAATAAATATGGGATCCTGGATCCCTCACTACAAACGTGTTGTTTGTTTGTTTGGTTTTCATTGTTCCTTTTTTGTTTGTTCTTCTTTTGACCTAGTGTGTATATATAAGATTGTATTCTTCATCATGTTTTCAAATGTCCTTTTGACTATCAGTTTGAATTTTTGACCTGCAGGCATGAGCTAATTCAGCTGCCTTCCACAATGTATACACTTAAATGCAATAAGAGACGTCTCTAAACACCATTTTCTAGAAAAAATACAGACTGGATTCAAACGAGGGATGTTTTCTATTGACAAGAGCCCATGAAACCGTTCGTGCGAAAGATTTGCCCAGTGATATTTTGGGATAATGCGCTCATGTAGTCATTTATATTTGTCATAGCTAAACGTGGGAAATTGCTAGGTTTAGTTTGGCATGGAGGTGTATGAGTTGCTGTAACAAGAGATGTGGTGGCAGGGTGGTTGTACTGTATGGTGTTCCGCGGAATCCGCCCCTCCAACTTTGGTGAAAATATTCAACATTTTGAAATCCCATGCCGTGACACAGCAACAGTTGGAAACTACGTGTATACATTGAAATTGTTGTGACAGTTTGATGTATTTGTGTGGTTGCTCCACTACGTGTCACGTGCGATCATATTAGCAACCACAACGCGCCGCAGGCGCGTTGTTGCTTTTCATGTTTAGGCGTGAATGATGTCATTAATTTTTACAATACCATGAAACAGAATTTCGACGCGATGAAAATCCGTACAAGAAAAATGGGTTAAAAATCACGTGACTTCCGCTCCGCTTTTGCCAAGCCTTGTGGGAACAATAATATCAAATTGTGAAATCACGGAATCGGAAGTGGACCAAGTGGGATGGTTATGAATTTAGCAACTTCAGGTTTTCTGAACAATTCCTATGTTATGTAGGCTTATGAATTAGTTTCATTTTTACCATTTTCGTTGGTTAGCGCGCTGACCTAAAACCAGCGAAGACGTCATGACATGGTCCATGACGTCATTTACGTCAGTTGGTTTTGTGGGCCAGAATCGAGACACATTTGGTCTTTACCGGAAACACCGATTTCACATCACTAGACTAAACGCAATTATATATACAAAATAGCCAAAGGCCATTTTATATACAATATGCACACAATAAATATGGGATCCCTCCCTACAAACGTGTTGTTTGTTTGTTTGTTTGGTTTTCATTGTTCCTTTTTTGTTTGTTCTTCTTTTAAAACTAGTGAGTGCATATAAGATTATATTCTTCATCATGTTTTCAAATGTCATTTTGACTATCAGTTTGAATTTTTGACCATGCAATGAGCTAGTTCAGCTGCCTTCCACAATATATACATTTAAATGTAATTAAGAGACTTCTCTAAAGACCATTTTCTAGAACAATACAGACTAGATTCAAACGAGAGATGTTTTCCATTGACAAGAGCTATAGCTAGCTAGCGCATGAATCTGTTCGCGCGAAAGATTTCCCCAGTGATATTTTGGGATATAGCGCCCATGTAAACATTTATATTTGTCATATATAAACGTGGGAAGTTGCTAGCTGAAAGTATCAAATTTTGAAATCCCATGACTGACACAGCAACAGTTGGAAACTACGTATATAGATGGAAATTGTTGTGATAGTTTGATGTATTTGTGTGGTTGCTCCACTGCGTGTCACGTGCGATCATATTAGAAGTATTAGAGTATTTGCATCTGGCTCTGCTGAGTCTATTATGGGTGTTGGTGGATCCTGCTCATTCAAGTAAGAGTGTGATTTTGGTGTGATGAAGCCATGCTGGTAAGAAAATGTGAGTTATTTTAGTCAAAAAGTCAGGGCGATTGAGTGATGAACGATTTGTTTCCTCTCGTGAGATGCGAGGCTTATATTTCACTCGAATAACGCCTCGCGAAAATCAACCCTCTGCGATTCACTCTATAGTACAAACTTCGTTCGTCACTGAGGCACTTGTGAGGCCTATGTAAATGATTTGGTTTATTGTAACCAAATGGGCGAATTGACTGCCTCCGCATCGAAGGTGAGTAACTCTATTATCGTTTTGATAGGGTATCGCGCTGTGAGCTCTTCTAAATAATTCAGCAAAACTGAGTATGGATCACCGGTGTTTCATTTTTAAAACTGTGGCTACCAGTACATACATATAAAGCAATATACATCTCAGGACATACACGTATATGTGTGACAGCCCGACCCTACACGTAAGCCCAGCTGCATATTATACATGTAGTGTTCAATTCCCATGCATGTGCACACAACAGGCTTGTATTAAATGATGTCATATAAATATGTTAATTTATAATTAACTCTGGTTTCATCCTGATAAAACATGTGGGTGATCCGAGTCTGCATGTGCATCCACGACTAACGTGCACGTTTAGTCTGCTGCACATGGACGTGCCGGGAAAATGAGTAAAAATCTAAACTAAAAAAATCTAAATTTAAAGACACAGTTGGCCTTGGCGGTGGGTATCCTGTGAAAATATCTCCACCCGTCAAAAACCGCCACAAACAGAAAGAACATAAAAATGTAGATAGACTTTGTCCGTATACAAATAAGAAATATCGCATAAACAGTATGTTATGGTCATATGTTTGACCATTGTTATGTAAACAAAAGCATAAAAAGTTACTTTTCTGGTGTTTGTTTATATTATGATGGTAAACATAAAGAGCGTTCTTTGTTGGTTAATACCTGATATGGAACTAATAAAGAGCGTTTATGCCATTTGTGTGTGATTAGCCAGTAGCATTGTGCTGTCTTCTGTAACGCAATCAGGCTCTTGCTTGGGTAAAATATAGTAGGTCTTTATGATAACATGCTGTGTACGCGATGGTCATGGTATATATGAACGGAACTGTATGCGTTTTAATGTTTTGCTGTTTACGGTGTTTGGAACAAATATGAATATTTTCGACAATTAAGGCCGCACGTGCCTTTAAAACGAGGGAGCCATAATACGTTATATCAAAAGCGACGTGTTTGTTACACGCCCTTGTGAAAATCACCGAAGCGGAAATACGGAAAGCGGTCTCAAACCTTAACACAATAAAGCGGCAGGTGTAGAGAATGAATATAATGAGTACCTCAAATACTATGTTGATAAAATAATTGAAGTGTATAGTGGTATATACCATTTGATATTGGACACCTGATTCTTACCGGATGATTGGGCTATTGGGATAATACAGTCAATATACAGATATATATTTACATATATATATACATCAATCTTGAATAGAAGACTTTCCCAATTGTCTGATGAAACGAGTCTCATTGGTACAAACCAAATGGGGTTCAACAAAAATAATTCAACTGTTGATAGTGTATTTATTCTGCATGCATAATATCATTAACATATGTCTCGTAAGTGTGTGCAAACTGTATTGTGCAATTGTAGATTTAAAAAGGATAGTGTGTGGAGAGGGGGATTATTTATTAAAATGCTGCAAAATGGAATAAATGGAACATTGTTTAGGGTAGTGAGGAATAATGTATAAATGTATTTTTATTGATTGTTTGAAACAAAATGGTCGCAAAATTCAGAAGAAAAAAATGAATCTACATGTATGGGGATTTTATACACCAATGTGTCAGATATTATAGCGTTGATTCTTGTTCCGGTACATATCTGAGCCCGCGTTGTCATGTTCATGGCTTGGCACATACGCCACATGTGACAGGGCAGATGTTGTTTCTGATCACAGAGTCCACAGAACATTCTACACAGCCGATTCCTCCATCATACGATGCACACACTGAGTAGTCGTCACCAGCTCTCCCTAACGCAGTACATCTCTCTGCAAATGAATTTTGAAGTGCTTTATTATGTGATCCAATTAACCCTTTACCCAACAAACCGGCCAAAACCGGCCAAATAAAGCTTCAACAGCCTAAAATATCTTCGGTCTGTCTCAATAGAACCATACAAATATGGATATCATTGGAACCGGCTCCTTGACCACATTGTGATAGTTACAGTTAGCCCTGTGCCAATGCATTCTCTTATATATGCGAGTCGACCATAGGTCGCCTCGCATATATAAGAGAATGCATTGGCCTAAAAAAAAATCTTTTTTTAACACTTTTTACCATTTTTTCTTACATTCTTTAACAATTTTAAAATTTTTAACGTGTTAAGCCAATGCATTCTCTTATATATGCGAGGCGACCTATGGTCGACTCGCATATATAAGAGAATGCATTGGCACAGGGCCGTTCTGTTGGGTAAAGGGTTAAATAACATGAATGGATATTGAGAAAACAAATTATATACAAAAGATGGACAGAATGACGAAAAGCATTTATGTACAAAATATACAGTGACCTCCCAAACGTCTTCATCATCAACACCATCATCTTCATCATCATCATCATCATCATAATTATTATCATCATCATCATCATCTTCATCATCATCATCTTCATCATCATCATCATCATCATCATCATCATCATCATCATCATGGTCTTCATCGTCACCTCCATCATCATCATCGTCATCATCGTCATCATAATCATCATGATTATTATCATTATCATTATCATCGTCGTCGTCGTTCTCGTCGTCGTTGTCATCATCATCATCGTCATCATCAGCATCGTCGTCGACATTATCATTGAAACATCATCATCATCGATGTAGCATTACATCACCATCGTCATCATCATAAGCTTCATCATCATAATAATAATAAACATCATCATCATCATCATCATCGTCGCCCTTGTTGTTAACACTTATCATGCGGTTAATCCTTTCTGTACTAATCCTTTTTCTTCAATTCAGTTATAAAAGTATACATTGTAATGGTATAATATTCATTTGGAGAGATGTTCTGGTTATAACAGCCGACGATATCCAGACCAAAAGCTTATAAAAGAGCGGAAGATTCACATTCTTTGGTTGGAAATGTTCAGATAATAGGTTCAACACACGACATGCGTTGGTATGCTGGAGACCCCAGTCTAACTCGGCTTACCGTGCCAGCCAGGTTAAACGCATGTTAGCTGGCTCATACAACCCCCCCCCCCCCCCCCCACAGGCTAGTTGATTCGTGTCCGTGCTAGACTAAGGACACGTTCATACACTGGCATGTTTGCAATGTATGGCTGGCGGACATTTCGTCGTAGAATACGAATATGGTGCAAGAATATGAACGGAATCAAGCATATAAAATGCATCTGTACCACAGCTAACTACGTCCGAAGTAAAGATGTCTGTAGTTTCACATGTAGCGATGCTAACGAAATTTGTCTGTAAATAGCATGCAATTATCTCATGCAACAATGAATCATACAGGTATTTGAAGACATATGCCAGTGAACTGTTACAAGTGGACCTATATACAGAAATGTTAGTTTGCCTTGGTAAAGATGCATGTTATATCCACGTATCCGTTCATATCTGGCACCATGTGGTTTTCTATGAAGAAATGCCTGCAAAACATACCGTGCAAACTTGCTAGATTTATTTTTGACGGAAAAATACAAACTCTGCAATTGTGCATACTTTCAAAACAACAGTTCCTACATGGTATCCAAGACTAAAACAATTTGTCTTACAAAACAGATTCTGCTTCAATTAATAAACAGCTGACTATAATAAGGAACCAACGCTTTGGTTCGGAGATAGTCTTACTTTGTGACGTCAAACATTTTTTAGATACTGCGAGAAGCCATTTTTTAAATGCGATGATTTTTGTCGCCTGGTAGAACGACGGGCTCAAAGCATTAATGTCGTTATCGGAACATTTTGTTACTGTATGTTTCCATTAAAGATATATACGGGCGGCGTTGGCGGTGGGTGTGCTGTTAAAATATTCACCTCCGTCAAAATCCGTCATAAACAGAAGGAATAGTAATATATATATAGACTTTGTTCTTATGCCAATCAGAAATATGGCATAAACAGTATGTTATTGTCATTTTTCCCCCTTTGTTATGTAAACAAAAGCAAAAAACGTTACGTTACTTGGCTTTTGTTTAGATCCGGATATGGTAAACATAAAGAGCATTATTTGTTACTGTTTTCCTGATATGGAAATAATAAAAAGCGTTTATATCATTTTTGTGTGATTAACCAATATAATTTGCGCTGTGTTATGTAAACAGAAGCACAACTTCTGTAACACGAACAGGCTCTTGTTTACGTACACCATCGCACGTCTTGGCGTCAATATACTATTTACGCGCTGGTTATGTTTGGCATATGGGCGGAACAGTATATATATGTTGGTGTTCCTTCTGTTGATGGCGATTTGAACAAATATAAATATTTCTGCAACGAACGCCGCCCGTGCCTTGAAGAAAATCCAAATGATAGGAATTGTGCATATTGAATTACAAGTTCAAACGGAGTGGTGGTTAGCTTTTTGTTGAGAAAATATGACATATTAGCGACAATCTAAGATTTGTATTGGTGTGGCCTAAATTATAAAACGCGCATTTGAATTTGAATTGTTTAATGCGTAAAGTCGCCATTTAAGGTGGAACATGAACAATGCACTCGGAAATTCCCAATTACTCTGGCAGGGCGGGTGATAACATTACTGTTATCGAAATTCGTGATCCATGTAAACCTATATATAATCATTTCGCGTTTAAATTATCATGAGACTACATAGTACGTATGCATCTGATTCATGTACATTTGATCACCAAGTACATGATTTTAAACAAAGCGAATGATTTTACTCATCAAAGTATATTCAATATTTTTGTGAATTGATCCACACGGATTTCTGTTTGTTCTGATTTATATAAAGCATGTGTTAAATAACTCAATGTGCTATAATGCTTCGTGAAGAAATTATGTCATGTACATAGTGCATATATATATATATGTTCTGTATATATTCCACCTTAGCTGGTGGCTTTCAACCTAATGTGCCTGGAATAAAAGCGTTACAGCCACATGGTTGTTTGCGCTCCAAAATACACCTAATCATATTCGATTTTGATTTTTTCCTGGTATCGAAATAGGTCGATAAATACTTGAGCTGCCTTTATACTGGCATTATATGTCGCAATAAGACACAACAAAAAGTCTTTGAACACGGTGTTTGTGTCACAATTTGACTCACAAACAAATAACTGCCATGTGCACAGCGTGTAAGAGAATAGAGCGTTCTGTGTTAAGCAATTCCTGATATGGTAGAAATAAAGAGCGTTTTTTTTCACTTATGTGCGAAAAAGTGAAAACATCTGGAAAATGGCTGTGACCATGGCAAGTATTTGAAGCATATGAAGCCGGTATATCAATACGTTGTGTATTTATCAGCCTATATTATAGCTCCTTCAAAAATTTGGAAGCTCTATTGAGCCATGTCAGTTAAATTGATAATCCATATTTCTTGAATCAAAAAGAAACATACAATTATGAAAAAAGCAGAATATACGTTCAGGTTCACGCTAATTCGGTAATTAGGGAACGCTACACGATGACGTTGTTCGTCGAATTTCGTTGAAATGGACATGGTGACATTATATGAACGACATGAACATGATGCAATTGACAAGCTTCTCCATCTGGTATCTCAGGAGGAGTGCTCCTATGGCGTTAACCCTTTACCCAACAAACCGGCCAGAACCGGCCAAATAAAGCTTCAACAGCCTAAAATATCTTCGGTCTGTCTCAATAGAACCATACAAATATGGATATAATTGGAACCGGCTCCTTGACCACATTGTGATAGTTACAGTTAGCCCTGTGCCAATGCATTCTCTTATATATGCGAGTCGACCATAGGTCGCCTCGCATATATAAGAGAATGCATTGGCCTAAAAAAAAATCTTTTTTTAACACTTTTTACCATTTTTTCTTACATTCTTTAACAATTTTATAATTTGTAATGTGTTAAGCCAATGCATTCTCTTATATATGCGAGGCGACCTATGGTCGACTCGCATATATAAGAGAATGCATTGGCACAGGGCCCTTCTGTTGTGTAAAGGGTTAAGAATATAATGGTTAATTTCAGTAAAATACTCCTCTCTCGACAACAATCAACTAAAGGTTGTATTAGGTTTTATGTCTGTGAGGTGGTGAGTCCGTAGTTAGTTTGAATTGTGAAACTGGGATTTCTCAGATACCTGGACTTATACCTAATTTATATACGAAATTGCTATTAGTGTCCGCTCCTTCTGTGAACCCTTGTGTCCAGAGTGTAATTAATCATAAGCTAGCACCTACGGAATAAGCCCTTCGTGAATCTTATTTGATGGGAATACGCTTGTATGCAACTTATTTTTATAAGACTTTTAAAGCAACACATATGCTTGCGGTTTAGCTGTGGTTTGGCTGTGGTTCGTTAAATACGATAGCCGATTGTCATATTTGATAACAATATCAGCCTTTTCATTTTCATAAGAATTCAACTCAAGTTCAATTAAACGAACATGGCTCATTCGAGCTTCCAAATTATGTCTACGCAATTTGGAAGGAGGTATAAGATAGGTTGACTTAACTTGGCAAATACACGAATGTTTTATATACCGCCTTCAACTGCTCTGAAAAATATTTCCCATTGTCACAGCCATTTTCCTGCTGTTTTCAATTGTTCGCACATATGTGAAACAAACGCTCTTTATTTCTACCATATCAGGAATAGTCTAACATGGAACGCTCTTTTCTGTTCCATGCCGTGCTGATGGATGTTTTTATTTTATTTTTTTTACGAAGTTGTATTTGTTATTACTTCAATACGTCTTTCTGGGATTTATTACATGATCCTACCATTATTCCATTCAATAAACCCATTCTATAAATTGTGATATGCAACGTTCGTTGCATAACAGGAAATAGTGCCAGGTTTGCCAACATGTATTATTATTACGCAAACGTGACCGAGTCTAATTAATGAAGAGCTTGAAAATATATTTAATTAGATTTACGCCATTAAAGGCACGTGAGGCCTTAGTTGTCGAAAATATTCATATTTGTTCTAATCACCGTAAACAGAAAAACATTAAAACGCATACAGTTTCGTTCATATATACCATGACCATCACGTAAACAGCATGTTATCATAAAGACCTACTATATTTTACCTAAGCAAGAGCCTGATTGTGTTACAGAAGACAGCACAATGCTACTGGCTAATCACACACAATTGGCATAAACGCTCTTTATTAGTTCCATATCAGGAATTCACCAACAAAGAACGCTCTTTATGTTTACCATCATAATATAAACAAACACCAGAAAAGTAACTTTTTATGCTTTTGTTTACATAACAATGGCCAAACATTTGACAATAACATACTGTTTATGCGATATTTCTTAATTGTATACGTCCAAAGTCTGTCTACATTTTGATGTTCTTTCTGTTTGTGGCGGTTTTTGACGGGTGGAAATATTTTCACAGGATACCCACCGCCAAGGCCAACCGTACCTTTAAAGTGTCAAAGAGTCTTTATTTATCTCGGACCATTTCTTTATGTGGGCAAACAACGCATGCATACGTGAAACGTCATCGCATGCCTTATATTAGCCGTTAGTTTCATGTCCAATTTGTTTATTTCAGAATGTTTTATCGAGGTTTTGGATCATGTAATAAATATAATCTACAACTCGTCCATTATATTTACCCATGCTTGGTCGCTTTCCTGTGTGAACACAACCTTGGGCAGATGTGTATCGTGGTGACTGAGCTGAATAAAATATAACGAAAATATGTTACAAGGGTTAGATGATAACTCGCTATGCATGCATCGTGTCGTATTTTGTGATATCAAGACTGTCAAATGAACACCCTTTCGGTTATTTTTTTTTACCTCATTCATAGCCCCCGTAACTTCTGACAAAGGAGGCGCGATAACTCTATTCCAAACAATTACTATATAATTTCTGGCAAAATGGGTTTTTCACAATCCGAATGTGATCCACCCCTGGCAATGTCGTCCTGCTAATTTGCTATGATGTTTGTGGCTATCATGCTGAATTCAAATTCAAATTCAAATATTTATTCTCAAACCAAATATATATGGTAATAGAGACACAATATATCAACATGCCCCCCCCCCCCATAATTTTATTTTCATATAAAATATTCATGTATAATTATGCATTTTCATTAAACCGAAGTAACTATGTTCACATGGGGTGAGCGATGCCGATAGCTATTAGTTCGCATGCGCCGGCAAACATATAATACGTCTATTTTATATAAACGTGAGTGTTATTTCCATTAAAAGTTAATTTTTTTATCAATGTGGCTAGATAGAGTCGTTCTAGTGTGACCAAAATGTATGAATATACATCCACACACATTTGATTGTATAATAATTGCGTTAGTTCTTAAAAAAACTCACTTATACATGTATCTACCTTTTACATAGTGACGACCCCCTCCCCCAGACACCATCCCACCAATAATCCAATAAATTCATTTGACACCGTTCGCAGCCGGTGGGAGAGATGTTCTCAGTGCACGTGCTAAGCGTTCAAAAACAAACTCAGGCGACACCGATGGACGCATCTCGATATAAACATTTCAGATCTCTTTAGGTCAGTGTCGCGAAGTTCGACTTGGGTTCGGATTGTGTTTTCGTGATCTACGTGAATTTCTGCATTTCATCGTTTACCTCCTTAGTGCATGGATATATTAGCACCCTGGCACTTGGCTACTGAGAACAACCTCCCAGCGTAACGGTACATATGATAATAAGAGATGGGTGAGTATGACTTGTTACTGTATAGTCGGCAACTATGACGTCCACTTTGAAACATATATCAATACAGTCACGAACAAAACATGTATAACAAAATAAAATATGAATAGATCGGGCGACCCCAATATTGCCACAGACTATTGTTCCATCAGTATATGGTTGTATAAACGACTTGTTTATTTCATGTTTAAAGTTATATATAACGGTTTTCTAGGAATCTTGCATTAGGGCACTGAAAATACAGGAAATAACTTTGCACAAGTTTCGTAAAACCTTTGGCTTATTGTTATTCATCAATTGATTCATTTTCACCATTGTCGGTCTAGTATAGTAATATGGTGCGATAAATTTGCGTCTCTGATACTCGAATTTATCGCAAATAAGTAACACATGTAGTTCATCGCCGATTTCGCCGGAGTAACAAAAGCGACACGAAGAAGGGTTTTCATCAGCCCAATCTCCCGTTTCAATCGGTAATCTGTGGTTTCTCGTTCTGAATTTGAGAAGTGTATGTGCTTCTTTTCTGCTTAGACTGTTAAAATAGCTTTCATACCCAAAAGCGGGCTTAATGTTTTTATACAATTTACATTTACTTGATGTGTTTAATATGGTCCACCATTCTTGAGTGTATTTGTCTTGAACCGCAGTCTGCATAACCGTATTGAAGGCCTTAATTGAACTTACATCATGTGTTTCCCACATATGGCTATGTCCGAGTGAATTCAGCAGGTTATTAACGTAGTTTATCCATATCGATTTGCTGCGGAGCTGTCTGTTCTGACTGAATCGCGTACACAATGACCAATAGAGTAGATAACTTATTTTCTGGCGTTTGCCACTGATGAGTTTCGCCCAAAATTTCAAGATTCGTAGTTCGATTTTGGTTTTTATCGGATATAGTCCTAGCTCTCCATACACGAATGCCGTTGGTGTACTAGTTTTCATCTTCATGACATATTTCAAAAACCACAGCTCTGTTCTCTGGATAATATCATTGTTGTAAATACCCCAGATTTCTGACCCATATAACATAATTGGGACGACAGTTTTTTCATAGATATCAATTATGCATTCAACGGATAAGTCAAATTGTCTGATCTTGCAAATTAACGCAAACATTGCTCTCTTTGCTTGTTCACATCGAGACTTTTTCTCATTTAAAAAGGAGCCGTTTTTATGGAAAGTTACTCCAAGATATTTGTATCCATCAGTTACTTCGATATGTTGATTATTGAACGCGAAGGACTGTGGAAGTTTATCTTTTTTTCTGTGACGACCGAATATGACAACATTACTTTTAGAATTATTGATTTTTAATTTCCAGAGTTCACAATATTCTGCATAATCATTTAGCATATGTTGTAGCCCCTGGGGTGTGAATGAGAATAGCACTGTGTCGTCGGCATAAAGAAGACAAAATAATTTAAGATAATTTTCATTCAAGTTTTGAAAATCGGTTATATGTATGCCATTTTCAGAATTAGCGCCAAGTTTCATCTCCAAATCATTTGTATACAGGGAGAATAACACGGGTGACAGATTTTCACCTTGTCTAACACCAACTTCACAATAAAATAGATCGGAATATTCATTATCTGAGATGACACACGATTTTATACTTTCGTACATATTTCTGATAACTACAAGAATTCTACCTGATATTCCTACCTCTATCAGTTTTCGCCAGAGTGCAGCCCGCCAGACGTTGTCGAAGGCCTTAGATAGGTCTATAAATGCGCAATATAACTTTTTCTTTCTAGCTTTCGCTAAGTCTATCACAGCGTTTAGAGTAAAGATGTGATCGAGAGTGGAGTAGTCCTTTCTAAAGCCTGCCTGGTTTTCAAAGAGTATTTCATTTTGGTCCAGAAAAAGCTGGATCCGTTCGCTAATTATCGATGTGAATAACTTCGCAATACAACTTACAAGCGTAATTGGTCGATAATTTTCTGGGAGTTGCGAATCTTTACCCTTGTATAATGGTTGTATAACGCCAATGCCCCATTCGGTGGGAATGATGCCTGTTTTTAAAATTAGGTTGAAATATAATTGTAGAAATGGCTTCAAAGGGGTTGCCATTTTGATATATTCATTCTTGATACCATCAATACCTGGGGCGCGCCCAAATTTAAGTTTTCGGAGTGCTTCGTCGATTTCATCAAGTTTAATATCGTAGTCTAGCGCAGACGTTTGAATATCTGCCACGTTACTCGTTGTGTGATCGGTGATATCTACATCTGAATCTGAATGGTTAAGTGCAGCAAAATAGTCATGAAAATCCTTCAAATCGGGTACTCGACTGGGCCGGGTTTGTCTTTTGCCGCGTCCAATGTATCTCCAATATTCGCGGGGGTTTCGGGATCTCAATTCGGATATTTTCTTACCGGTGTCTACTTTGTATTTTAGTCTACTCCGCCTTATTGTCGATTTGTATTCACCTCGGGATTTCTCAAGGCATTGTTTATTTGTGTTATTTTGATTCAATCGGAAACGTTTATATGCTTTGCGATACTGACGTCTTGAGTTGGCACAGTCTCTAGAGAACCACGGATTTTTTACTCGCATGTTTGTGGCTGCATGTTTTCGCTTTTTGCTCGTCCCCATACTCGCGGCCGCGCTACGTAAGAAAATAGTTTTCAGCTTATCATTTACATCATCTATATCAATGCGGGACACGTCACTTCTCATATGTAATGAGAAAATGTCTTCATTCAAATCAGTCACTAATTTTGGATCAATGTTTTCTATATACTCACGTTCGTATTCATTGTTCCACGGTTTGATAGTTTCATGGTTTGAGTTTTCCGACACTAATGATATTGGCTTACCAGTACTCGGTGCTACAGTTGGACTACTCACAGACACTTCAAATGAGATCTTACAGTAAATATGGCTATGTACATCACTAAGGAGGTTGTTAAAATCGCCCACACAGAACTCGCTAATCAATGGCATGAACAGATATGCCGCGACTGCGTAGTCCACTACACTTACATTTCGACAAGTTACTTTACCAATTCCATCGTCACTACCAACTCTACCATTTACTATGAGGGATTCCACAGTCTTGCACATGTCGACCAATTTATACCCATAATTATTCGTTTTTGTGTCTTGTGATGACCGTTTGGAACATTCAAACTGTTCACCGGGGAAAGGTTTATCAGGGGTAACAAAATCAACTAGGCGAGCTGTCCTAGCATTGAAGTCGCCCATCAATATAATATGTTCACTAATCATTCTAACTTCAACAATGGAGGCATGGATTTCATTGAAGCATGTGTTAGAACTGAACTTTGTACCTTCCGGTGGTATATAAACATTTCCAAAAATCAAAGATAAATTCGGTTCTGCTTTGAATCTAAACCAAGCAACAAATTCATTTTTAATATCAAGTGGCTCGGTAAAATCTACCAAATTATTTTTAACTAGAACACATAAACCTCCCGATCTGTATCTAGAAATTGTTTCTCTATTTTGTTGTATTAGTGTTTTGAAACCAGGTACCTCTATAACATCCGCTTCGTCGGTTTTGGTTTCTTGTATACATAGCACATCAAATTGTTCAATGAAACTTATGAATTCTGGCTCGTTTTGCTTACTCATTATTCCTGCTACATTTAGAGAACATATTTTCAGTTCCATCTCATGCTTCATGTCCCCTTGTCCCGTCCCTGTGCCAGAGGGACCACAGGGGTGGGACCGGGGGTTATATCCACGGCTTCATCTGCTGTAACACCCAATGCATCCTGTCCGGATGTTGCCACTAAGCCCGGTTGTGGTACACCAACCACCGGAGGTCTGGCTGAGCTTTCACCTCCTCTGATTGGTGCACGTCCCTGGGGTGGCCTAAAATGGTCACTCACCGAGTTCATTGGCTTACCTGGGTACCGAAATTCATCCTGAGTATCAGGTTGCATTTCAATATCCGGTGTTTTCACTACAGGGCAGGATGCAGGGGCAGGCATTCTTGGGCGGACAGAAATTATGGGCGGTACTTGTTGTCGAAAACTGTTGTTTCCTGCAGTGTTCGCATAATTTGATTGTACTCTAGGTTGGGAAAAATTCCCTGCTGCTGGGTCAATCGGGGACTCAATCAGCCTATAGTTCATATTACGAAAGTTGGTTTGTTGTATCATCGGCACAAGGGGGTAAGACCGATCGGGATTCCATCTGTACATCGGTGGGTCATCAGGGCACACTTGATAGTTATTCACAAACAGTCTGTCACCTGCAACGACGGCTTTTTTGCCACTGCTTCTGGCACTCTTTGCTACCGGGAATAGAATAGCTTTCCTATAATCGTCAATCTCTTTCGGATATTGTTCGGTGATATAGAATTGTTGGTCTCCCTTATCGCGGACTGCCCTTTTAACATCTTCACGCTGACGGAATTGTACGAATCGTGCGATGACGCGCCTTGGTTTGTTGGGAAAGGTACCTCTCAGGCGGTGAACATTCCCGAATTCCATTCTTTCATGAATATCGAGCTCGTCGCGTATGAAATCGCGCAGTATGTCCTCGGTGGTAGCATCCTGGGATTCCGTTTCAGTTATTCCGGAAAATATAAGGTTACATTTCATACCACGTGATTCAAGATCAATGACCCGTTCGTTTGTTTTTGTCTGCTGACCGGATAGTGATTGCAGCTCATGATTTATTCGATTGAAGTGGTGCACAAGCTGATCAATAGATTGGCCCATTTCGAATTGTTTTTGTGTTATGTTTCCCATATTACACGCACTTTGAGCCGCGATTGACTTCGTGTGTTGTATTTCTCTACCCATGTTTGTGACTATATTCTCCACACTTTCCAGCCTCTGGCCAAATTGACTAACATCTGTATGCACTTGGTCCAGTTTGTCTAATCTAGTGTTCATTTGTTGCAAAATTGAGAATTGCAGAATTGCTATGACACTGGTGGGGAAAACTGATGCTGTTAAGAAAAGGTACCGTTAAGTTGTCATTTTCTTGGTGTTTGGTTAATCGGGGCGAATAAAGGAAAAGCCAGTGGCGGTATGCCACATTCAATAACCGAATTTAAAAAAATATTTCAACAATGGATGCGCTGGTGATTGCAAAGCGACACGAATAACCATCGTGGTTATAGTCGGGTTTCAACAGCCAGCACAATAATTCCCAAAATAAAATAAAAATAACGATGCCATTTTAATCGCAGATTGGGGAAATCGTAGGTTGAGGGAAGTGGCACACAATCGTCGCAATATATCTTAGATGGTGATATATCGAACCTATACGACTAAATTTATCTACACTTATATTGCGACCCGTGTTGTGGCATGAGTTTCTGAATCGTATCTACGTGTATGTTAATGAGCATTGTTAGCTTGCAAACGACAAGAACGTATAACACTAAAGATGCAAAGATCACCATGCAAAAGTAAATTAAAATATACTTGAAATCAACATCGCAAAAATACACACAACCATCAATAGAAAACGACCACAAAAGCTCACAATTGAGAACGATCTAAATTGTCAACTGCTTTTGGACGACTAAATAATGGACGCTCTTTACAACAGGTGGTCATTGGATTTATTTGCTATATATAGGTTGGACATAAAATAACTACGTGTTAAAACTTCATATTTTGATAGTAAATATCTGCCAACAAAACCTCACATTAATGTTATCATGGGCCCGATCTAATTGCTTTCTTCTGCAAATGGTGGTTTTACGATGTCAAATAGAAGACGACATCTTTAGCATGCAATGGGAATTTGATGCCAACGTGCCACCATGGGTTACCATTTTCAACACATTGTCCCTATTATATGTAGTGAATGTAGTATACAATGTACCCGGCCACATGTAATCGAGTAGAGTCAATACGACACTCACCAGACTTGAATTGTGATAGTCAAAATGACAAGATTGACCGATAGTGACTAACTTTTCTTAGTCACTGGGAAGGTGAAAATGTAATTTGGGGGATTTTATTTCCAAATAATTCCAATACTCAAGCAGGTGATATATCCAGAACCAGAGCCCAAGTTTTCAATCAATTCTCTAAACACATATTACTATACTGGTCTGTGGAGAGGTATATAAATTATATATATATAGTTTGTGGTACATGTCTGTTTAACTGGTTCATTTCAGAGATGTCTTTTGTGCCTATGAAATAACCGTTATCGAAATAATGTATAGCCTTTATGTGGGGTGACGTTCTGATATATAAGCCACTATATCTCCCCCATCACTTTCGTTCAATCGTAGATCTAACAGAATTTCGATGCTAAACATTTAGACTTATTCTTCAAGTCCAGAGTCAGTCATAGTGACTCGCTTAAAAGGCCTGGTTAGTCAAAGTGATTCCAAATGCTTGTGAATAACTTGTTAGTCATATTTGCCGGATTTTTCTCTCAGTACATGGTGTGTCACATTAATCCATGGTTGCACATAGTAATGTTTGGATAAAACTGCCACTACCATGTTGATTGGGTCACGGTGAATAACTCTTCCACAACACGGTGTTTTGCTTATCACACACTCTTTACGTAATGTACCTACGTGCAGTAAACTTTACTCACCCTCACATATTCCACACATCACGGGACATGTTTCTTGGACGTTTAAGTAGTCACAGTATGAACAGTTATACTGCCCTCCGTTTGTTTGACACCCGGCGTCATCTGCCCCGTTAACTCCTAGGCCTAAACACGTGGCTGTGTAAAATGAAAAATAGGTTATATACATATAATCACACACCATCTACATTCACACAATTAGCGCCCCTGTGAATCAGTACACTTAGCCAGACGGTTTATACGAACGTTTACGGTGTTCATATATCAATAACTAAAGTCGAAACTTCATAACAAAGCGTAGATCATGCCATGAATCTCTACTATGGCTATATAACGCCAGTAGAGATCATATTCCACTAGTACAAAACCTGGCAACTTTTTGATGTTATGACAGGGAACCTTATAAAGTTGAAAAAATAACGCGGGGAATATATGTTTTAGTTATTATGTGTTCCTTAATAATGTAATTCACTGTATGTGAAGGTTCCAACTCAAAATTGTACGATTTAAGTGACATTGTGAGGGAATCTGCTTTGTGTAGCTTACAATTATGGAATTTCTCCAGGGTAATTAATTGAATGTTTATTGCAATATGTTAGCTCAAAATAGTCACAGAAAAACATGCAATTTCAAGTTGGGACATTCACCTACAGCGAAGTACATAATTAAGGAACAGATATTAACTAAGAGATATATTTCCCGTGTTATTATTTCGACTTTATAAGGTTCCCTGTCAAAACTTCAAAAAGTTCCTAGGTTTTGTACTGGTGGAATATGATCTCTACGGGCGTTAGCCATAGTAGAGATTCATGGCATGATCTAAACAAAGCGGTGCACATCTACGTCACTTCAAGCCGATCGTGTGCACGTGCGCGGTGAGTGCTGTCTACTTCACAATCAAGCTGCAAAACATAGTTCAGTCCCCTCGCTACGCGATGCCTGAACGCTGCCGCCATGTGTATTTTCTTAATTAAATCTCACATTTTATAAAAGTGTTTACAGTTTTCAGTTACAATTCATTCTTGCTTGATTTAGACAATTTTCAAATGAATATGGACAGTTAAGTTTCTCAGAATAATGCAAAATTAATTGTAACCTACAAAAGTCTCAAATAAACAAATGCGACATTTCTTCACATTAAGTGTATGTGCGGGCAGCGGTAAGCCATGCGTAGGGGACTGAACTCTGCATGGAGCTTGCTTCACAATAAACCGCGAACCACCTAGGTCACTTCAGGCCGACCGTGTGCTTGTGCTTGCTGAGTGTTGGCAATGGAAGACTGTTCAACGTTGTCCAAATTATTAATGTTCTATTAAAATGTACCTGTATATAATTATAAGAAATGACTTGCAGATCGATTGGGTTTCATGGAGATTCACAGGAACTTTGTTTAATAACTATGCCGGTCAAAACCAATGACACCAGTCGATCTACAATTCATTTCTTAAGTATATATACATACAAATTTTATTGCTTCCGCCTTTCCCATATCGTTACGATGGACACCCCCATGAGGCAATGTGTTAAAAACATATCAACTACATTGAAACAATGTACATGAAGTTCATAGGTTTATGAACACACTGACTTCGAATACATAGATTATCTGTTTTGAAAGTCGATATCTGGTCAGCATGACCTTCAATTGATAGGCTCGTGGGTACGATCTTATTTTCTGGGGAAGAAAACGTACATTTTTATTTACATTCACACATTCGCGTTGTGGAACATGAATGCAGGACGTTGGTTGGTCGAAATTACGTCACATGACGTCGCGCGCGGACGCCCAACTTGCATCCATTTGTGTGTAGACTCAACTTGCATCAAGTCACGAGAATAACGTTGGAAATGTGCGCTTAGTGCTCGTCTAATCTGCCAGTTGACTCCACACAAAATGTCAGACCAACTTGCATCCATCATCTATGGAACGCAAGCAAATCAACATCCATTTCTTAAATGGTAGCTTTATGGTGTCAAATCGGACAGAACATCTTTACTAGATAGATGTAACAATATCGCAGTCTTAGCACGCCAGGTGATCATAATTGGTCGACGAATAGACGGAATACTAATGTAGACTGTATACTCTTACTTACCTGCTTATAAATAATTTGTGCATTAATCACAGTGAATCACTCTCCCAGAAAAAAATCAGACTTTTCTGTGTTAACATACACTCAGCATATTCATACTGACACTTTATCAAATTAAGAAAAAAATTGGGCCACTATGACTGAACTTTTCATTTGTGTTAACATACACTTATATTCACACTGATGCTGGTCTGTAGTATAGTGTCCACACAACTATCTAAGTCTATAATAATATGTGTAGTTTTTCACTTGATAAAGGCTTCACAGAAGGCCGAACGTGTGTGTGCAATATACACGTGTGACTTTATAAATGTGTTATCATTCAATTCCTGTTACCTGCATACAAAAACCACAAAAACTTGTCAATTGTGTTCAACTTTCTGTAAAAACGTATTGGCAGTATTATCATTAAATTCGTATCATCGTATTACCTGCATACCAAAGCCATAAAAACTTGTCATTTGTGTTCAACTTTCTGTACAAACATATTGGAAGTATACAGTATGCAGATGAAATTATATATCGTTTCTTTTACCTTTGGCTATTATAGAACATTTTAACAATGCTAAATATAAACAAAAATACCAGAACAAGAGATTTTATATTATATTCCTGACATGTTTGTATACAATCTGTATATATATATATGTATGTATATGTATGTATGTATATATATATGTATATACATAATATGAGACACATCCATAAATTGGAAATTGCATAATTATGAATCGTATGTATACGTGCTGTGTATAGTCATTATATTATGGTGAATTTGTTACGGAAGTATGATATGATAATTGTTAACGTATAAATTGTTTGTATAAATTGTTTGTTTGTATATATGTATATATGTTTGGCTATGTTCCAACTTAAATGTTGGCTTTGCAAATAAACAATCAATCAATTCATGAGATTCTGTTTACCAGTATCAAAGTCAACTCGTCAGATATGCATAAGAAGCGGAGTAACTCTATATATCGACCCAAATTTTTGTTCGGTTAAACTCGTGAATTTATGCTTTCCTTTTAAATGCACGGATGGCTTTCGCGGTGGGTATGCTGTTAAAATAGTCAAACCCGTTCAAACTGCCATAAACAGATATAATATTAAAATACAGACATATTTTGATCTTATACCAGTCATAAGCATCGTGTAAATGGTATGTTATTGTCAAGTTCGTACGCTTTGTTATGTAACCAAAGGCCAGGTTCTGTAACATGTTTGGCTTTTGTTTACATAACAAAGCATACGAAGTTAATAATAACATACTATTTATGCGATATTTATGATTGGTATATGAACAAAGTATGTCTACATTTTAATATTCTCTCTGTTTATGGTGGTTTTAACGGAAGTTACTAATTTAACAGCATACCCAGCGCGAAGGCCATCCGTGCCTTTAATATTATAGTTAACATTTACTGACCTTTCGATTGTCGGACGCCTTGATACATACACCCATGCTGCGAGATAAACGTGCCATAATCACCTGGAGAAAAGTATAGATTAAAGTATAGGCGATTCCCGTGAATGAATTATGCTATATTGGACAAGACTGTGTTAACATATACTCATATCCATATATGGTATAGCATACACTCATATTCATACTGATACTGAGTCCATCGTATTCCCACATGTCCCCTGGTGCGATACCACGACTACAATTATATGTATTAGTATATATTATTGTAGTGGTGGTGTCGCACCAGGGGACCGGTGTATTAGTATATATATTTGCAGTGGTGGTATCGCACCAGGGGACCTGTGTATTAGTATATATACTTGCAGTGGTGGTATCGCACCAGGGGACCTGTGCGTATTCCCGCCGACTTTTCATTTCTCAGAACGTTTGCGGTCTTCCCTAACATTACGTCGCATCGCGCGACGTTAATCGTTTCGATTGGACGCATTGATCTTGGTGCCACTATAACGGTAAGTTCTGATTGGCGCTACTGACGCGTGGAATTGCTCATTTTTGGAAATAGAAAGTCTACGACAAGATAACTTAGTCTGTAATCTCGCTGGTCATCCTATAATCCCCGCTGCGGGTAGTAAACCCCACATCGGGCTATAACCGTTACAGTTTTTCATACCAGGGCTAGTCTAATCAGTTAAAAGTATTCAATTTAGAAGTTTTACCAACCAATGGAGGACATATATGATAGGCAATGCCTATTTATATGCTGTGACAGGAGTTCAGAGAAAATTCATATATCAGTTCTCGAGAAAAACACAATCTTAGTCGAGCGCATTCGGAATTTCGGGGTCAATTTAAGTTTCATTCAGCAAAACTTTCACTGCAACACTTCTCGAGAAATTGTTTGAAAACGTGGACCCATCTATATGGGACACTCTACCCATGACCTGTTTTGATACTAAAAAACCCAAATCCCTTTCCAGTAAACTCGAATAAAGACATCTAAAACGTAGAGCTGAAAACACACAAATTTGAAAAATGGAAGCTTATTCTCACAATTCATTGAGCATTTTGTCACTTTATGGAGCTTTATTCGTCGAACTGTTGACATTTGGCTGAATATGGGTTCATCAAACACCTCCTGGATCCGGACTTGTGAAGCGGGCGTCATCGACGTTATAACACGTCTACGTGTGTAATTTACAAGTCTGTACAATTCTGAGTACTTAACAAGCGTCAATAATACAGGTCGCATGCGTTTTTATGATGAGATATTTACTGATATTAGTTTACATTTACCTTAGCATAATATCAATTGAAATAATTTATATGGTTTATGAACCACGAACTTGCATTCCTTTTAAACGTGTAATTTGAAGTTTAATAATACTGCAACATATTCTCGTGCAAATAGGTTCGTATTGAACATAAATATTCACATAGGTTCATATTCGGCGTATTTCAGAATATTGAACTTTAACCAAGTATTCCGCTGAAACAAATAATGTAATATTGGACTTATTTCGTTTCGAAATACGTTCAATGTGAACCTATTCCGATATACAAGTAGGTTCACACTGAGCTTATGATCCCGTAGATCATGTTGAATACTCAGCACTGGAATGCTTTAAATTTTTCGAGTTCTATGTGTGGCAAGAAATCCCAGTCTTAAATATCAAACCATACCTGGTTCGTATACTTATGTTATATAAGCGAGATGATGCCAATAATTTGAATAATGGAACCAACTACGTGCATATGCTTTTCGTTCTTGTCGTGTATCTTCTAATTAACAAACTATTAACAACGTTCACATTATTTGCAACTGACAGGTAATTTAAAGTAAGTCAGTACACAAATCCAACTGAACTGAGACAAAGAAACATTATTTCTTGTGTCTGACTAAAATTAAGATAACAATGAGCCATGTGTATGCCCGTAACATGCACGTAATAAGAGAGAACATTGTAGAACAAATATCGCAGGCAGATGCCAACAGTATAATCCCCAATACTATTACAAGAAAACCATAGTCAGAAATGGTAACGCCACCAATATCATATTATTAGCCATAAATATAATTTATAATATAATTATACTATAAACTAGCTTTCAAATTTTATGTGGGAAATTTGCATACTTCCATATTTCATGTTTTCCCGTTTCTCGTGTTATACATTACATTCTTCAAACTGTCTTCTTTATTACACAAGCTGATGGGCCCGACTTCGTCCGGGCTGTTTCAGTCCCATCTGATTTCCGGAGAAAGGCGCGATTTGACCTTGAATTGACTATTTCGAAAGTCAAGGTCAGGTCAGGGTCATGATTTGACTCGTCCAAAACACCCCACACCGGAGAAAAATACCCCTAGGTATCAAATTTAGTCGAAATCCGTCCGTTTTACCCCACTTGACCTTTAATTAACAATTATGACGGTCAAGGTAAGGTCGGAGTCATGATTTGACCCCGACAAAAGTACCCATAGGTATCAAATTTCGTCGAAATCCATCAGTTTTACCCGATTTGACCTTTGATTGACCACATTGAAGGGCAATGTCACGCCGAGGTCACGATTTGACCCGTTCAAAACACTCCCCGGACAAAAGTGTCCCTATGTATCAAATTTCGCCGAAATTCGTCCGTTTTACCCAAATTGACCTTGTTTGACAGTTTTAAAGGTAAAGATCAGGTCGGGGTCACGATTTGACCCGTCCAAAACACTTCCCGGACACAAATACCCCTAGGTATCAAATTACGTTGAAATCTATGGAAAGCCGAAGAGGACATTTTAGTTGCTAATTGCTAGATATACGACGCACGACTTGTCGCGGTTTTTTAAAGGTGTTTCAAACTAGGAGATAGAAGTATTCTGCGTTTCAAATGGTGATGAATTATAGTATTTTATTCAAATTTTATGGCATAAATTGTTATTAAAACCGTATATACTATAACAAAAATCAATAACTCGACAATTAAGTGGGCCTTTAAACAAAGTCACAATTGTAGTTAGGCTCATCTCATACTCGTATATTCAGCGATATTCTGCTGCGCAGTTTGTTATAGCCTCCAGTATTCATTGAGCGTTATAGCCCCACTGTTATAATTCGCCTTTAGCAGGCGTACTCTTGCCTCAGATTATTGAGATATTAGGTCACACGTAATGACATTAAATCGCATGGAAACATAGCAATTGTGTGGGCTGCTTGGCGTGAATATGCAATAAGGTCATACGTAATAATAATAATAATAATAATAATAATATTTATATAGCGCCTATCCCCCGCAAGGGGCCCTAAGCGCTTTACACATTATATAAATACACAAGAAATGGGTTTGACATTAAACTCAACAATAAACGTAATGACATTAAACTCAAGAAAACCCGCGAAAACAAAACAAAATCACATTTAATGTTTTAAGTTATTTCCTTCATAAAAAGAATCTTCGTGATAATGAACCCTCTCGATACTTTAGAATATAGAATTAACCTTAAAATAACAAAAACCTTCGGAATAGAGAATCTTCGGAATAACGGACCGTCGGCTTGGTGAACCTTCGGAATAGCGAACATTCAGAGAAATTTCGAAATAGTGTACCTTCGGGATAATGAACCTTCGGAATAGTGACATGCCCCCCCCCCAATATTCATATTATATGCCCAGAGTTCAAAGGTATGGGCCCATCAAATTCTAAATTTGGCCCTTAAAATATTGAACCCCAAATTGGAGCCCGCACAGAACAGCACTTAAGTCAACTGTACCTGTGTCATGTCCCAATGCAGGAGGGTCCATATATACCACAACATTCATATTATATGCCAAGAATTCAAAGGTATGGGCCCACGTAATCACATTAAATCTCAAGAAAACCCGCGAAAACAAAACAAAATCACATTTAATGTTCTAAGTTATTTCCTCCTGTATCTGTATCGGTATGCGCGCAGGATCAGTTCGGATGTGAGCGCACACTCCATAAAAAGAATCTTCGTGATAATGAACCCTCTCAATACTTTAGAATATAGAATTAACCTAAAAATAACAAAAACCTTCGGAATAGAGAACCTTCGGAATAGCGAACCTTCGGAATAGCGAACCTTCGAAATAGCAAGTATTCAGAATAGAGAACCTTCGGAATAGTGGACCTTCGGGATAGCGAACCTTCATAATAGAAACATGTCCCCACAAGTACACCGGTGACGTAAACACATGTGCTAATCTTTGTTGGACTATCGTCACTCTATCGGTACTGTTTATACTCCAAGTACGAAATACCTAACCATATTACATTCGCCCAGTGGATTATCGATCGTCCGCTTGAACATGAAAAACTGTAATACAGCTTACACCACCTTGTGGCGTAATGATACGGTCCCCTCGCGAGGTACGGTCGGCGGTAGACCAAGTCTTCTCGGCCCATAACAGCTTGCGATATCGGTTGGGATGATGCTCTTTTGGACCGAGTCCCGTCCGTTGCCCTTCTATAACGGACGTGCATTCAAAAGACATACTACATGTAAACGTGGAGCCCGGGCATTCACGTAAACCACTGAATGTGATTGATCACCTGACATGTCTGCGATTAATGTTTCTTCATAATTATATATCATCTACCATGATAGAAGAAGGCATAGTGATGATATGATCATTTAATGTATTGTTCACATGCATTTTCTGATAGCGCGACAAATCAAAATTCTCTGGAAAACTAGGCTTGGTTTACTTATATATCTCGTTGCTTTGACATTTAACGGACTTCCGATATATGCATGTTTGATATGTTGGGAAAGGCTGTCCTCTATACTCATATATGCCAAACTTCCATTTGCCCTAATCCGAAGACATACATATATATTTATTCTAGTATATACCTCCACTATGGAGAAGAGTATTTACAGGTTATTTACAATGTTGCCGCGTTATGTACAATGATATGGTTGTAAAAACACGTTATCAAATATAGTTCAGGTTCAGTAGATTGTGTGAGAGTAATATGTCGTCCGCACACCCCTTTAGTTGCTGGGGAGGTGCAGAAACGTTCTCTCCGAGTAAGAATGCAGATAGTGATTTATCGTCCAAGGAGTCGTGCATGGAAAGGAATATTCCAATACCAAAGTGATTTATAATGAATTCCCAGTAGCTATTTCGGAGAGAAAGTATGACTTCTGATGGACAATATCGTACAGCATGGAGGATTTCGTTGTTATACTGGCAGTCATAAGCATTGTATCTCAGATTATTCATGTATGTTGTCTTGTTGAGTAACAGGCCAAGGTTTCGTATTTGTGCTGAACGGTCGGGGTGTTGCTTCAGGAGTTTCCATATCGTTCAGTTAGTAGTGGGGTCTGTGTGGACCAATCGGAAAATGTTAAGGGATTGGTTGCTGTCAACAGATAACGACCAGGCGATCGAGTAATGATCCGAAACAGCTTTCTTGTAAATACTTTTCCATGCTGATTCTGATGGAAATTGACCAGTATTGGTGAATGTGTCGAGGAAGTCGTAGAGTTTATACGCTTGGATGATATAAACTATATCGGACACGAATCCATTTGTCAGTCGATCACACAGAGTGTACTGGTAAAACCATTGAAGGAATATCTTTAAAGGCACCTGGTGTGTTTGAGTCAGATGTATCAGGTGTCCAAGGAAGTTCATCTTCTTCATGTGAATTTCACATTCGAGATGGAGGAGTCCCAACAAGCTGAGAGCAATATCCGTTGGTGTGCGTTCCGTGATAGTTTCCATGTGCTTCACACAACATCGGAGTGCTCGTTCTAGGCAGTGCTTCGTTGAGCGGGTGTCGGTTGTCATGAGCTCGCCCCCGTAGAGCGCCCATCTGATTTCCGGAGAAAGGCGCGATTTGACCTTGAATTGACTATTTCGAAAGTCAAGGTCAGGTCAGGGTCATGATTTGACCCGTCCAAAACACCCCACCCCTGAGAAAAATACCCCTAGGTATCAAATTTCGTCGAAATCCGTCCGTTTTACCCCACTTGATCTTTAATTAACAATTATGAAGGTCAAGGTAAGGTCGGAGTCATGATTTGACCCGTCCAAAACACTCCCCCGACAAAAGTACCATAGGTATCAAATTTCGTCGAAATCCATCCGTTTTACCCGATTTGACCTTTGATTGACCACATTGAAGGTCAAGGTCACGCCGAGGTCACGATTTGACCCGTTCAAAACACTCCCCGGACAAAAGTGTCCCTATGTATCAAATTTCGCCGAAATTCGTCCGTTTTACCCAAATTGACCTTGTTTGACAATTTTAAAGGTCAAGATCAGGTCAGGGTCACGATTTGACCCGTCCAAAACACTTCCCGGACACAAATACCCCTAAGTATCAAATTACGTTGAAATCTATGGAAAGCCGAAGAGGACATTTTAGTTGCTAATTGCTAGATATACGACGCACGACTTGTCGCGGTTTTTTAAAGGTGTTTCAAACTAGGAGATAGAAGTATTCTGCGTTTCAAATGGTGATGAATTATAATATTTTATTCAAATTTTATGGCATAAATTGTTATTAAAACCGTATATACTAAAACAAAAATCAATAACTCGAAAATTAAGTGGGCCTTTAAACAAAGTCACAATTGCAGTTAGGCTCATCTCATACTCGTATATTCAGCGATATTCTGCTGCGCAGTTTGTTATAGCCTCCAGTATTCATTGAGCGTTATAGCCCCACTGTTATAATTCGCCTTTAGCAGGCGTACTCTTGCCTCAGATTATTGAGATATTAGGTCACACGTAATGACATTAAATCGCATGGAAACATAGCAATTGTGTGGGCTGCTTGGCGTGAATATGCAATAAGGTCATACGTAATGACATTAAACTCAAGAAAACCCGCGAAAACAAAACAAAATCACATTTAATGTTTTAAGTTATTTCCTTCATAAAAAGAATCTTCGTGATAATGAACCCTCTCAATACTTTAGAATATAGAATTAACCTAAAAATAACAAAAACCTTCGGAATAGCGAACCTTCGGAATAGCGAACCTTCGAAATAGCAAGTATTCAGAATAGAGAACCTTCGGAATAGTGGACCTTCGGGATAGCGAACCTTCATAATAGAAACATGTCCCCACAATTACACCGGTGACGTAAACACATGTGCTAATCTTTGTTGGACTATCATCACTCTATCGGTACGGTTTATACTCCAAGTACGAAATACCTAACCATATTACATTCGCCCAGTGGATTATCGATCGTCCGCTTGAACATGAAAAACTGTAATACAGCTTACACCACATTGTGGCGTAATGATACGGTCCCCTCGTGAGGTACGGTCGGCGGTAGACAAAGTCTTCTCGGCCCATAACAGCTTGCAATATCGGTTGGGATGATGCTCTTTTGGACCGAGTCCCGTCCGTTGCTCTTCTATAACGGACGTCCACTCAAAAGACTTACTACATGTAAACATGGAGCCTGGGCATTCATATAAACCACTGAATGTGATTGATCACCTGACATGTCTGCGATTAATCTGTCTTCAAAATGATATGTCATCAGCTGTGATAGAAAAGGTCATAGTGATGATACGATCGTTTGATGTATTGTTCACATGCATTTTCTGATAGCGCGACAAATCAAAATTCTCTGGAAAACTAGGCTTGGTTTACTTATATATCTCGTTGCTTTGACATTTAACGGACTTCCGATATATGCATGTTTGATATGTTGGGAAAGGCTGTCCTCTATACTCATATATGCCAAACTTCCATTTGCCCTAATCCGAAGACATACATATATATTTATTCTAGTATATACCTCCACTATGGAGAAGAGTATTTACAGGTTATTTACAATGTTGCCGCGTTATGTACAATGATATGGTTGTAAAAACACGTTATCAAATATAGTTCAGGTTCAGTAGATTGTGTGAGAGTAATATGTCGTCCGCACACCCCTTTAGTTGCTGGGGAGGTGCAGAAACGTTCTCTCCGAGTAAGAATGCAGATAGTGATTTATCGTCCAAGGAGTCGTGCATGGAAAGGAATATTCCAATACCAAAGTGATTTATAATGAATTCCCAGTAGCTATTTCGGAGAGAAAGTATGACTTCTGATGGACAATATCGTACAGCATGGAGGATTTCGTTGTTATACTGGCAGTCATAAGCATTGTATCTCAGATTATTCATGTATGTTGTCTTGTTGAGTAACAGGCCAAGGTTTCGTATTTGTGCTGAACGGTCGGGGTGTTGCTTCAGGAGTTTCCATATCGTTCAGTTAGTAGTGGGGTCTGTGTGGACCAATCGGAAAATGTTAAGGGATTGGTTGCTGTCAACAGATAACGACCAGGCGATCGAGTAATGATCCGAAACAGCTTTCTTGTAAATACTTTTCCATGCTGATTCTGATGGAAATTGACCAGTATTGGTGAATGTGTCGAGGAAGTCGTAGAGTTTATACGCTTGGATGATATAAACTATATCGGACACGAATCCATTTGTCAGTCGATCAAACAGAGTGTACTGGTAAAACCATTGAAGGAATATCTTTAAAGGCACCTGGTGTGTTTGAGTCAGATGTATCAGGTGTCCAAGGAAGTTCATCTTCTTCATGTGAATTTCACATTCGAGATGGAGGAGTCCCAACAAGCTGAGAGCAATATCCGTTGGTGTGCGTTCCGTGATAGTTTCCATGTGCTTCACACAACATCGGAGTGCTCGTTCTAGGCAGTGCTTCGTTGAGCGGGTGTCGGTTGTCATGAGCTCGCCCCCGTAAAGCGCCTTGGGTAGAACAACTGACTTGAGCATATACCCCATTGTTATGGGAGAGCATGCATGATTTAAGATGTCTGTTTCCAAATAAGGCGAAATAACCTTTTCTCAGTTTCTGTGTTAGATCAGTAGCTCTGCTATATTCATTTTTGAATTTGTTGTGTGAGATTCCTAGATGCAAGGAGGAAGACTTTTCTGACAATGGCTGATCACCCAAGAACCATTGTCTATCACGGAATACATCATGCCTTGTCGTCTCATTGAACACAATGACTACGCTTTTTGTGTCAGAGAAATTAAACCGCCACACGCGGCTATAATGAAAACACAGTTTAAGGAGACTGTCCATTCCAGCTTCCGACAGTGAAAGAAGAGCAATGTCCGAATGTCGTCTGCTGCCGTCGGAGCTGCTCAAGGTACAGATCCCATGGATAAACCATTCTTCGACGAATTCAAGTCTTTAATAAGTCATTTATGGAGGCCAGATAGAAGAACGGGGAACAGACGACCCCCTGTATTGTTCCCTGTTTAATCGTCAGTATATCGGAGAGTTCTTGGTTATACAGAACACGACTCGTGCAGCAAGAGTGCATATTGGCGATTATCCGCAGTATTTTACCACAGAACCCTAAATGGTACAGTTTCACTAATAGTCCTTCGTGCCAGACTCGATCGAATGCTTTTGCTGAGTCCAGAAAAACACATATGCACGAGAGTCAAGATCACCAATGTAGTGTATGAATTCCTGAACAAGAAATGCAGACATTGTGCAGCTAACCCCTCTCTGGAATCCATGCTGCATTTCGTGCGGAAATTTGCGATACCACTATCATTAAGAAATCTGGTGAGGAGGATATGTTCAAATGCTTTATACATTACAGGTAATAAAGTTATCGCTCTGTTGCTATCTGGCAGTTGCTTCGGCTTAGGGTTACCTTTGTATGTTGGCACGATGATTCCAGTTTTCAGCGAATGTGGTATCCACTCCAATCTAACAATTCCGTTGAAAAGACAACACAATGCGTTCGCAAGCGACCCACTTCCATGAATGAGTCCACCGGACTTGTTGCGCTTCAGTCGCCGTATAACTGATGTTACCTCCATATCAGTAATTGGTTCGAAGAACACATCGAAATCAAATTCTGGATGAGACTCATCGAGTAGTGAGTTAAGCTGCATGCATATGGCTTCCCCGAATCCTGGATCAGAATGGGCAGCGGGCGTTTATAGCTTTTGGAAATATGCTCTCAAAGCTTCTATTATTTCACGATGATCTCTCAGTGGTCTACCATCGAACTCCAAGACGGAACCGAAACTGTCAGTATTTGGATTAGCACCATGTGCTCACAGCATTTTCCAGAATTGTTTTTGGTCCCTGACGGCACATGACTCAAGAGATTCACATCTTCGCTGTTCTTCTGAACGAGCAGCAGAACGCACTAACCTTTTGACCAGACGTTTAGATGCTTTGTATTGGACGTGCGATTGGGCACAATTTGAGTGAGGCCGACCATTCGCTATCCACGTTACACATTTCTGTTGAACATCGGCGTGACACGACCGTAGTTCATTGTTCCAGAAGGATTTTCGCGATATATGCCATCTTATCGGTGGAGAGGCGATCGATGAGGCGTGCAGTATTGTTTGAACAATGTGTGCGTACGGTTTGTCCAAATCGTCCCGTGTCGCGAGAGTGTGACACGTGATGTTGGGAAGAAGTTCGTCTAGAGAGGTACGATACAAATCGGTGTCCATCCTATCCCAGTTGAAAGTTAACTTCGTGAACGGATCTGGTTCACTACACTGGTAGGCGGGAATCTCAAAACTGCAGCACACTGGCAGGTGATTGGACGTATTCAGTTCATGGTCGTCAAGTATACCACTGTTGACAATTAAATCCGCCATCGTATTCGGCACAAGGATATGTCTACTTGCGAAGGTGATGCTATGGTACAGAATGGGTAGTATGTGAATGAGGGACCAGTGCATGATTCCAGGCAGGTAACCGAAAAGACTTGCGTCCGAGTTAACATATCATTTATGAGTCGCAGTCTACCATTATGATCAACCGGAACACGCTCATCCACGGTTCGAATCAAATGGGAGTTTATGTCGCCCAAAACAATCACTGGACCTTCTGGTGAGTATTTGTCTATCAGATCTTTCACAGAATAAAGACATTCTGCAAAATGATCATCGCTGTGTGAAGTGCTCGGGAGGTATACCTGGAAAACACTGATATATTCTGATGATCTCACTTTCAGTTGTAAACCAACAATCCTATCTGAGTCGGTGTCCAGAACAACACACCGTTTAGCAAGTTGTTCCTTTATAAAGATAGCCACACCGTCGCGGGTGAAACTGCCGCCTGTCCTCGTGGTAATTGTTCGCCCGTGCTTTGGCTAAGCAGAAATACGAGTCGTGAAACGTCTGTAGAAAGTTTATGTTATCAATATTAAGCCAAAGTTCTGATATACAAACTAAGTCTGAAGTTCACACCCTTGGGCCAGAAGCTGTCACTATGAATCGTATCTAGATCACTAGTGTGGATGTGCACTCTGGCAGACTGAGTTCCACTACGCGAACTCGACATTAGTCGCACAAATGTTGGCGATGCACCTTTGCCTTCTAGAAACGCCCAAATATGTTCGTCTCCGGTTTTCAAGGAAATTCCACTCATGAATAGTTTACGTGTTCGTTTACGAGCGTATGAAACTCCGATAAAACCATCATGTTCATCATTTTCGCCGTCATTATCATCATATTGGTTAAAATGTCCATTTGGCCTACGATGATTTGGATCCGTACGAGGAGCACTCGTCGAGTTAGACGGAAATGCATGTGAACAATACATCAAACGATCGTATCATCACTATGCCCTTTTCTATCACAGCTGATGACATATCATTTTGAAGAAAGATTAATTGCAGACATGTCAGGTGATCAATCACATTCAGTGGTTTATATGAATGCCCAGGCTCCATGTTTACATGTAGTATGTCTTTTGAATGGACGTCCGTTATAGAAGAGCAACATGGCGGACTCGATCCAAAAACAGCATCATCCTAACCGATATCGCAAGCTGTTTTGGACCGAGAAGACTTGGTTTAGGTCGGCGTGTATTATTTTCTGTGTTTTTTTTTTGCGTACATACATGTACATAACGAATTCGACGGCAGAATGTGGGTTAAAGTGATGTGAGGCACTCCGGTAGGTTGATCAAATTTAAATGGTATATCATGTTTCTCAAAGTAGATATTTTTACAAATAATATATCCAAATTGTTAACACAGACCATCATTCTTATATATCAATTAAATACAGTGACTCTCGGTATCGTGTTCGGTAGTTTATGTCTGATATTTTCATCCCGAGACGAGAAGTAAATATTTACAATTGGGCGTAGTTCAGACGATGTTTTCTATGGAGTTGCACGGTCGATTTGCTTGACATATTCGGCGATGTTAGTAGAATGCTACATTCCTCCAGTTGGCATAGTGCCTGAATAATAACTTATTAGTTGCCCGCACCCGAACAAGTCCATACTATGTCTTTCATATATTCAATTCCGCTATATAGCTAGCAACTTGCCCGATCGCCCATGGATGCAGAGGAGTGTTCGCTGGATAGTATCAAATCATGCATGATATGATGTCCATTTCCGTGGTCAGACAGCTAGGAAAGATGAAGTCAGTGGTTTTTGTTATTTTGCGTACCTGACGGAACCGGCCGCAAGTAAGGGACTGACAGTGCCGTTTCCACTCGGGATATCGACTTGGGGATTGGAACTGGTACATAAATGTCTATTATGTACGATAGTGCAAGTCCCATCTCGATGGGGCCCCTGGGGCGGTAAGGTCAGGTGCGGTCGAAACTTTGCAGGGCCGGCATAGGGTAAACTTACCTGTGCACAACCCGCACATATACGGACACAGATGGTTCACTTCTCCACCATTGCTGCATTGAGTAGCGTCGAATTGGACATTGCAGTTCACATCGTCTCTAAGGGGGCAGTCAACTACAAATAGATTATGATTTGGTTTAAAGGTAATCATTAAAGTGAGTGTCTGACCAGGTGACACATCTGACAGTCAGCGAAAATCACAACACTAATTACGTAATGCCCCCCCCCCTCGGAATGGCAGTAACAGTTCAGAATTGAGGACTGCCTGACGGACTAGATCGCTTTTCCGTTTGTTAACGTAGGTAATCAAACTTAGGTATAGTGAAATAAATAATGGCTTACGACCTATGTGTCATATAATTTCCTCACATAATGAAGTTGGTACATACATGTATGGATGACATGGGAAAGGGGACGGACGATGCATGTTATCCACATTAACGAAGAGGCTAAATATTATAATGACCAAGGTCCCACTTTATCGCAAAGAAAATATAGGCCTACCCCTTTGCACAAATCCCTGCTCCGCAATTAGTTACAAGGAACAAAAATTACACAAACTACAACAAATGTTATAGCTACCATATAACAATATGCTCTGGAAGGCACTACACCAAGCGCCATAACATAACAAAATCATGCATGTAAATATGGTCAGCTGTCATCATGTAAACATTTTGTATCTTTAATCGTTTGTATTGGGGAGGGGCTTCATACGTTGAAAAAACTGCCCCGATCCCTTTTGTATTATATGGAAATAACATACGTTTCATGTCAAGTCATCTCTTATGATGAAGCGTCATGTACTGAAATCTTTCTGCGCTACCCAGAACGCCCAACCACGTACATACATGTATAGCATTCTAGTATTATACGTGTATCAGGGAGTTTATACGTTGCATACATACATGTACGCGTACTTTATCCCTCAACAACTGTCGTCGCTCTACGTTATCACCCGTTCTAAGTGGTCCTGCTCAATTGATATGATGTGGTAGATCATGCTATATTGATATGATACTGATGGGACAAACTGCAATTTATGATTACTTATTCGCAGTCTAGCTAATATGTGTATAAGATGTGCACGTACTATGTTGGCATTCGTTCCCAGTGAATAGACTGTCACACTGACACGTGCATGTACTGTAATCCAAAATTCCTCCGTTACGACATAGGAGTCCGGTGCATGCTGTGGAATGGAGGAACAATCATCTTGTACATCACATATAATACATACGTAGGTCATGCCACGAATCTCTACTCTAGCAACGACTGTACAAATCATATTACAACCGTTCAAACCCTGGAAACCTTTTGATGTTTTGACCATCGTTCAATTCTGTAATTTTCGAAAGAATAGAACGCTGGTATATAAGCATTCGAGTGACAAACTTTTTTCATATTTTTGGAAGTAGTGTCATGCCTTGCTTATGATTGAACAACTTATTGACGCCCAATCACGATTTTTTCAAGCGATCCCATACTATTTCAAGTCGTTAACTGTATGTATTTGTAATTTTGTGAAACCTCTCTATTGAAACAATTTTACACGAACTTCACCACAAAAACGACACGTTAGAAGTATAAACTGTCAATGCATCATATCCGTTGGTAACGACACAATTATGTAGATCCATATTCAATCGGTGCATTATTTCGAGACTAATGTGTTACCAGGTCAGGTAGATCCTTGGTTTGACTATAAAAGTTATATTCAATTATAATATGGATATCGTAGTTTTGTGAATTCGATAAAAGAAATTCACAACCCAACATCACATATCACAAAAATGATTAAACGGTTTATTATTAAAACGATTAATTGTGATGACACGTGATAAGAAAGTCAAATTAAAATTCAATTGGTCTAAATATTGTTATGAATGAGAATGAGCCATTGCGTCTCCATTTTAATTTCACTGTGAAAGGTACACATTGTATTTACTTGTTCGATTAGTGAACAAAACAAATTGGCGCAAAAAGTTGCAACACGTCAATTGCTTCAGCGCAATGTTGTCGTGCATCGGTATGTGTCATCACATATATAGTTTCCACGACAACAGGGAAGTTGTGGATTTCGTACTGTCAAACTGTAACTAGTATAGTTGAATATAACTAAACCAATTAACGGCACGGGCGGCGTTCGTCGCAGAAATATTCATATTTGTTCAAATCGCCATCAACGGAAGGAATATTAAAATATATATAGTTTTGTTCATATGCCAAACATAATCAGCGCGTAAATAGTATATTATCGTCAAGACGTACGATGGTGTACGTAAACAAGGACCGTCTCATGTTACAGAAGTTTTGCTTCTGTTTAAATAACACAGCGCAATTATATTGGTTAATCACACACAAATGATATAAACGCTCTATATTATTTCTATATCAGGAAAACAGTAACAAATAACGCTCTTTATTATATGCTTTCCCATTAAATAGTGGGAAATTGCCGTGGCGTAGAGCGTTATATCCATCGCCTGGACCGACTCGATGGATAACACTGACCGACTCGATGGATAACACAATAGTATTACTTTTTCGGAGATTACTTCCGGTTTATAGCGGCGAATCACATTAAGTTTCAAAGCGTATCAATAACAGCCGGACTATTGTTTTAATTATTGATTTTCACGGTTCATAAACTGTTATTTAATTGTTATAATGTTAACTCATTTGTTTTAATATATTCTTATCACTAAATTATGTATACATTAATTTTCTCGCATCATTTCAGAATAAAACAATGGGGACTATTTCTTATGGCGGCTATGCTCGATATTTGTCATTCGGCGGTGAGCAAATCAATTGATGGAATGTAAACAAAATGCAAATGTCGAAGCTTTCTAACAATTTGAAGTGAACTGTAGGACAAAATTAGCAGTTTTGGTGCGGTTTATAGCGCATATAATAAAAAGAAAACCTACGGGTTTTGGTTGAATACCCGGATTATCTCATTCGTGGGTGCAAGGAAGTACAGAATTCTGTACTTCCTTGCACCCACTCATGAGATAATTCGGGTATTCAACCAAAACTCGTAGGTATTCTCTATTTATGTTTACCATATCCGGATCTAAACAAAAGCCAGATTCTGTAACGTTTTTTGCTTTTGTTTACATAACAAAGGAAAACTTTTGACAATAACATACTGTTCATGCCATATTTCTGATTGGCATAAGAACAAAGTGTGTCTATATTTTACTATTCTTTCTGTTTATGGCGGTTTTTGACGGAGCTGAATATTTTAACAGCATACCCACCGCCAACGCCACCCGTATCTTTAAATCCAGGATATACCTGTCCTGGTTACTGCGTGGATGATTGACATATAAATGGTTGTTCGACATACCGTTACCACACAGTCCATTGATACAATTACCCGGACATGCGCTGCATCTTGTTCCGGGGGTGAACGGGTATTGGGCAGACTCTTGTCTGAAAGAAAAGTATCGTCTTTATAACATCTTTGTTATGTAAGTGAAGGCGTTAAAGGAATATGATCCTGAACAAACATTAGTATTTTCTTTCAATATACCGACAATACATATTTCAAATGTCCATTTTGCTCATACAATATAATATTCTCCTGCTAATCATATTTGTATAACGATTAAAACAAATTCCGAAGTTATCCGAAGATTTTGTATTGTGACGAAGTCGCGTGATCGGCGCTATCACATGACTGTCACATGTAATCAGAAGTATAGTCACATGATCGATCACGTGATAACCCTTTGACAACACATAGATACGCAACGATAGCTTATCTAAAGTTTGCACGCGCAAAGCGATCATGAATTCAACCACGCGTGGCTATTGAAATTTGCCGCGTTATGGAGAGAACACTCCGAATGCAACAACTTCGCCGGAATACGTCGCAGTTCTCACAATAGACAAGCTTAGCCACAGGACGGGTAACTGGTAACATGTGCATGTTACTATAGTATTGCTATGGGCATGCACTTGGCGGGGAAAGTCATGCGATTTTAAGGCGCCAACACAACACGTTTTCCACATCGGCGAACGTCCAGGGAAACTTGTAAATACTAGACGGTATAGAGAAGGCGAGACAACTCTATGGTGTACATTTCTCACCTTGTGTATATCGACATATTACTAGTACCATGATGAATGATACATGCATGCTGAATTTCGGTTCTGTTGCAACCGCGACATGCGAGTACAAGAAGCCACAGTTGGCTTCAATCAAATTAAAATCATTCCGCGACGGCAAACCTCTGTCTGCACAGCGCTGATCGGTCATTCTGTCAGCAGAACATAGGATTAGTCCTCTTCGCTACACGTTTCGCAGACGCTGGACGTTGACACAAAACTTCTGAACGGTTTGATCGTGTACATGTAGGCATCATTGTCACGACAGTAAGGTGACTTTTGTTGACAATGACAACACAAGTTACACGTACGTGTGTCTGATCCTGGCTATTAACACGTCGTATAGTGTGTTATTACGCCCTCTGTGGTGTTTTCTGTGAACGTGTTTTACTTGTCTATGGGCCAATGGGCGAAATATGATTAAAAAGGTACTTTGATATTTTCGTACGCGAACCATATGATTAGAAAGATACTTGAGTATTTTTCGTACTTCGTACTCATTTCTATTTCAGAGGGAGCATCATTATATGTATCGCGATGTGTTGTTATTATAATGCCATGCCCGTATTTTACGTAGGACCTAACTGTTCTCGTAAAAGAGTATACTGTACATTCGCTGTATTTGACGTCAGTGTTTGTTGCCGGGCAGTATCATTGAAACAACTAATTGCGATCGGTTTCTTGTAAATCAGTTTCTAGATTTAACTGTTATCGGTAATATCGTTATCGGCAATATCGTTAAAGATACCGGCGGGGTTGGCGGTGGGTATGCTGTTAAAATATTCAACTCCGTCAAAAACCGCCATAAGCAGAAAGAATAGTAGAATATAGACAGACCTTGTTCTTATACCAATCAGATATATGGCATCAACAGTATGGTATTGTCAAATGTTTTTCCTTTATTATGTAAACAGAATCAAAACTTCTGTAACAGGAGAAGGGCCTTGTTTACGTACACCATCGTACGTATTGACGACAATATACTATTTACGCGCTGATTATATGTTTGGCATATATATGAACAAAACTATATATATTTTAATATTCCTTCCGTTGATGGCGATTTGAACAACTATGAATATTTCTGCAACGAACGCCGCCCGTGCCTTTAACTCAATCGGACGATACTCTAGTTGACGCGGTAGCAATATACTATAATTTACTATAGATTGGACCATATTATATTATATAGCTGACCCGATTTTACGATACTAAGCCTGTCTTCACTAAATACTCAATGACGGGAAAATATTCAGATAATTGGTCGTTTGTTGAAAATATTATCTGAACATTTTACCACCAATTAATAGGACTCTTTCTGTACTTGTATTTTATGTCATCTGCCAATTTTTCATGAAAACCCATCGCTCCGTATAAATAATTTGGACCATTCCAGTACGTGTATATACTTTTATAACTGAGTGGGGGAATCAATTTACTCACCCATTAGCGTAATTACAGACATAGTAGTTCCTCCATGGAGAATTTGTGCAGATGGCGTAACCACAACCAACACGGTTAGTACTGTTAGAGACGATCTGAAATTAGGGCGACAAAATACAGTGTTCAGCTACATATATACAAAGTCATATGCATATCTGTCCCGATATATGCCCTCTCCGAGTTGACACCATAAAACCACAATTTGTACGTTTTCGATACCGTTCCTACCTTTGTATATAAGTCCATTGACCCTTCCATGAATATAGCCTCTTGAAATTTTGCAAAAATCATGTGCCAATACATTCTCTTGTATATGCGAGTCTCCAATAGGGAGCCTCGTATATATAAGAGAATACATTGGCTTAAACATATTTACCTTCACCTTCACCGTGTGAGCCAGTGAATTCTATTATAACATAACATAACATAACATAACATTTATTAGCATAAAACAACATGTAAGGCAGTATGCACACAATAACAATATTAACTAGAGGTCAGATTCCATGGAATCAGATATACTTCCATGGTATCCCATGCCATGTATGTGTTATGCATATAGGTGTGTTCCTCTTCATGTGAATGCATATTGGTGTTTTGTGATCCGTTGGTGGACTTGCATTGACATTTCTAAATAAGATATATATTCCAAAGGTTTATGTCATTTGGTTCGACCCACCGTGGATGCTTAATGACAGTCTATTGCATAATGGTCGTGACCAACTGAGCCACTATTCACCCCAGCCAATCAGTTCATTTTTATTCGGTAGGGATATATTTTAGAGCTAATTATAACCCCTCCCCAAGACGCCCATATCAATTTCAACGGTCACGAAATTTGTCATATCTGATTATATCGTAATCGACATGTAGATCAAAAGGGTGTAAAGCATATTAATGTACCATAACTCTGTTGTTTCACATTTATTTGACAGTTCGATTCAGTTTCGGATTCAGAATCTTTTAGTTTTAATGGCGGAGAAAAGTCCGCTGGGTTAATTAATTAATTAGTAATTCAGTGCGTCATCGCTACACTATAGCCATTAACGTCTTTGTAATAGAGTTAACTGTAATCGAGAGATAACTATATCACAATCGATAATGCTAGCTGAGTGCCTACCCGTCCACTCTGAAACTAATGTTGTCCTTATAGACTACCAAACAAATGCAGTGTTCAAAATATAAAACACTTGATTCGCGATTTGCCATTTTTCCCGTTACGAGTTTCGGTGGAATTTGCCAAAAGCCTCGACCCTCCCCGGGGCATACGCCACCTCTCCGTTGGACAGGTTACTTTTATAGTAGGGCGGACATGCCTATAGTATATCGGTGACCATATTCATGCATTTGACTTGCTCCTTGATAAGTCCGTTTGAATTTGCGTCATAAAGAGTGGCTTTGAATTTGCGTCATAAAGAGTGGCTTTGAATTTGAGTAATATATATCACCGTTAACAACGTTACGCGCTACCAGGATTAAACCGTCCACTCTGAAACTTTCAAAAGCGTACTAATCTTGCGTTTAGATACTACTAATCACATCCTCTCGTCGAATTTTGTTTATCTCAATATCTGATTTTCGGAGTAATTTTCCCCATTTTATTTTCGGTGGAATTTGCCAAATCTGAACCCACCGACACAAACACTCCGTTGAGCAGATTGCGTTTATAGTAGAGATGTCAAATTTTGGAGGCGTACCCACAGTATACCGGCTTACATTCCACTGAATTAAACTCGCTCCTGCATTAGCCCGTTTGGATTTGGGACTAAAAATAGGTTAGTGATAGACTACTTAAGTATACATATTTATGTTATATAGCGTTGTCACGAGTAAACCGTTCCATCTGAAAATTAGAAAATCGCACTCTAGATGCGCGTGAAGACTACCCATCAGATGTAATCGTCAAAATTCTTTTATCTCGATGTTTGCAATTTCCGTGGAATTTTCCTAAAGTCTCAACCCACCCCGACTCGCATTCTCCGTTAGGCAAGTTGCTTTTAAAGTATAGCGGTTAAACGTTTTAAACGTTCCATCTGAAAATTAGAAAATCGCACTCTAGATGCGCGTGAAGACTACCCATCAGATGTAATCGTCAAAATTCTTTTATCTCGATGTTTGCAATTTCCGTGGAATTTTCCTAAAGTCTCAACCCACCCCGACTCGCATTCTCCGTTAGGCAAGTTGCTTTTAAAGTATAGCGGTTAAACGTTTTAAACGTACATACAGTATGTAAACGTACCTGCTACGGCATTATCTTGCACTTTAATTAGCCGGTTTGGATTTGGCGGGAAAATAGGTGCAATATTTCCGTACCCCGTAACGCGGAAAGTCATGGGAAAAACATTTTTAAGTGGTATATTCGGGTCCGGATCACTCGTCCGAATCAGAATACGCAATACAAAATTGAGAGCGCTCAAAAAAAAAAACCTCGGTTTATACATCCTGGTGTATGCTGTTTGCCAAACTAAGGGCGGTAACTCCGCAGGAAGAGCGCGGACACAGGTTTTGATGCCCTTGGGCAGTAGGGAATATCGAGGTGTGCATACAGTCCAATTTTCGATGCTCTGCTCCTTATAATTTCCGAGATAGTAAAATGACGATGGCTTAGAACTCATTGACCCCAACATATGTACAAAATTTCAGTTCGATACTCCTCATAGTTTCAGATATTAAGGCGTTGCAAAAGTGTCAAGTATAATAAAAATAATAGTGAAAAAACTCTGTAATGAAACATTGGGTCGAAATCCGGATACATTTATTTCCAGTAGACTTTAGATGCCTACATTCGCTAGAGATTTCGCGTTCCTACTGCAATTAGTTTCTGAGTATTTCCAAATAAACGGAAAACGACCTCAGTAGAAAAACAATATACTTCCTTGGTTACACCATGGAAGTATAATTAATACAACAAGTAATATTCAACAAGTGATGTAGTTATTTCATTGAATATATAATTAGTTATTTAGTATTTCGTATACAATATAATATATATATAAGTGCCTCTTAATACTTTAAAATGAAAACTACCTTATATACATTTATATACATGTATAGGATGCAACCATGCAGTTTGGTTGAATATTACTCTACATATAGTTGCTACTGCTGGGATCTTTGATCAAAACATTTTATATGTGCGAGGCTCCCCATGGGAGAATACACTGGGACAGTATCTTTAACGCAGCTGCCCTCATAGCAGTATTATTAGTATGTTTCACGGTAGATGGTTTTTATCTTTTGTCAGGCTTGCAAAATTTCAAATTATCGTCTCAAATAAAGGTCTCCAAGCTTTCGTTTCCCAAACTAGCAGATAACAAAGAGCGTTCTCAATTCTCAGCGTTTTCAACGTAAACTTATGGTTGTTTTTGTAAACTTTCGCGATGCCTCCTTGCCATACAATTTATTGTGATTGCAATATTTTTGTTTGTTGTTAATTTGACTGTTAAGCTGAACTTTATCTTATGCAAGTTTTACCAGGTTGGTGCCAAATCAGATCGTGGATCTTTAAAGGGACCCTAGTGCAGGTCATGGGTAAATGTACAAAACAATAACAGTTTGTAAACCTCACTACTGATATGAGAAAAACATGGAGAAATATATAGACGTTCTTATGTTCGTAATAATTCCAATAACGCACGCTCTCTTATATATGTATCGACGAAAGTAATTATGCAATGTATCCACCAATTACAACATTTGTCATCCGGAAGTTCACATACCTATGTGCATATTGTATATATATTAACTATTATTATCTCCATTCCTATGATATGTATAGGATTATGAGAAAATAAACTGATTGCAATTTATTTAAACAAATATATAAAAAAATGGAGCATATAATTATATTTCAAAGAGATACGCTATTATGGAATATATTCCCTGAAGAACAGAATTGTTTAATTATGAATCAAGACAATTACTTGAAACTAACAAAACAATATTTTACTGGAACTTATTGTGTAATGTCTTAATATGTCTTAAATTGAATTAGCCTCAAACCTGCATTGTACATTTCTAATGCACTAACATTTCACAGTTTATTGACCATCGTTGTCAATGCATTTACATGTCCGTATGCGTAGGTGTGGAACATTCTCTCTGTCTTTTCATAATAGAAGGCTTCGTGTGACTTACAGCAATGAACAACACTGGTTTACATTTTAATAATTTCATGTTATTATTTTTCGTCTTGTTTAGTAAATTATTTTGTTGCTCAAGGTTCATACGACTCAGAAGATTTTGCCGTTCGACGAGCGCCCATTATATACGTGTATTATTATGCTTGTGTATCTCCTATCAGTCTCTCAATGACGCATTATCAATGTACTGCGTGTAAATGACGCCATGGCAACGCATCTATGGCCGATGGTGGAGCGGTTGACTTTGTTTCCATTATGTTGACGCCTCTAGACGTATACATAAGATATATTTCGCTGCTATCGGGCCAACCAAAGACACTGTTTCTTATTGTAGTCAGAAAGTAGCCTCACATTAATCAATCATGGAATATACCAAATATTGATGTGCATTCAACACAATAATCCTTGTAAGAATTTCATTCAGTTATAACTCGTTTGTCCGATTCGTCATGTCGAGTTTAAATTACGGGGTCTAACCCTTACACTACTGAATAGATCCTACATTGCACATTATAAAACGGTCTATTATTCATTTAGAGGGGTGTTCAGGCAACTGAAAAAAGACGACAGACAAAAATAAATAATACAAAAGCACAATGTATAAATTTATTGGTGAGAAACCAGATTTGTTGAACGTATTATCTGAACATTTCCCAAGGGAACTACTCGTTTACCATGTGCGAACGGTAGCATAACATATCATCATCATAAACCGGAACAAGTCATTCGACTTTTAGTTCCAATATGCAAATTGAATATATATAATTCTAGAATGTTTCATTGTCCGTCACCAATTATGAGTAGAACTGGTACTTCAATCATAGTGGTGTGCATCTAATATTGTTTTGAATTCGCCAAGGGTCTCGAATTAGACGATGAAGTAATCTGTTCCACCGTGTAATCGCCCTTTGTGCAAAGAAGTATTTGTCATATGTCTTTTTTTCTGACCTTCGCGCATTTGCAATGTCAGGCTATTGTCCACGGGTATTTGCTATACTTATATACACTTTCATCATCATTTCACGGATAAACTATTTATTGATATAATCCCACCAAAATTTGAATTTATAATAGTAAAATGATATTAGTATTAGTTTCCACGCACAAGTACAGATCTTCCGCACCACGACGTAATCATATGACGACACCCAAGGGCGCACATTACAACAATGTAGAAATGTTCAACTATGTCTGCAAATAGCATAACCTTGAGTGAGGTTGGGGATACACATGCGCACGATTTCGCTGCAAAATGGTCTCAAATAAAAGTAGATGAATTCGATCCAGACAGCATCCAACTATGGAACCAAAATACATGTCAATATTTCTCGCCTACACAGGGTAAAAAAGTTCTCTCTAATAATGTAAAATTCTCTATCTTTGGCCTGAATTGTAGAGGCCTTAACGCAAATTATGGAGATCTGAAAAACCTACTTTGTGATTTGCAAACAGAAGAAAATTTGTTTGATGTTATCGCTCTAACTGAAATATTCAAAGTGCATAGTCCCTCAGATTTTTCACTTGCAGGATATCACCCCTTAGAATTCAAATCTCGACCTGACGGCGACGATGGTAGAGGTGGTATTGGTATCTATATAAAGGAGAATCTCCAATATAAACCCAGACCAGATTTGACAATATTTATACCACACGTAATAGAAACATTATTTATAGAAATAAACCGAGGAGCGAACAATAACAATATAATAGGATGTATTTATAGACCGAACACCGCACCAAAGGCCGACTTGGACAAATTTATGTTGAAATTCGATAATATATTAGAACAATTGAACAATGCCAAATCTTACATAATAGGAGACCTCAACATCGACCTATTAAACTTCGACACGCATCAAAAAACTAACGATTTCATAAACAATGTCTTCAGTAGAGGATTCGTGCCCATGATAACTAAACCTACAATAATGACTGAACACTCTGCTACCCTAATAGATCACATATATACCAACAAATTACAAGACGGTCACCAAACAGGGATAATCACCTGCGACATCTCAGATCATTTCGGCATATTCCTCTCCGAATCAAACAAACACAAACCCTTAAACCCTTCTCATAAAAAAGTCACGTGCAGGAACTACAGCCCAAATAATGTAAATATCTTCAAAAACTTGTTAAAATCATGTAAATTCGACTCAGTTCTCAGCTGTAACTCCCCCAATTAGGCATATGAATTGTTTTTAGACATATATATGAACGCGCATGATCTAGCTTTTCCACTAATATCACGAAATGTACCCAAAAAGTATATAAAGCGCGAACCATGGATGACACGAGGACTAATCCTATCATCCATTACTAAGCACGAGTTATACACTAATAAACTGAAGGTACCGTCAGAAAGAAATAAAATGGCATATTTAAATTATCGTCAACTATATAATAAAATAATAAGGAAATGTAAGAATAACTATTATTGCGATAGTCTAGAAAAAAATAAAAATGATATAAAAAACACATGGAAAATTCTTAAAAACGCCATCAATAAAACTCAAAAATCATGTAACTACCCTCAGAGTTTTAAAGATAACGATACAGAGCTATCTGACCCAAACATAATAGCCGAAAAATTCAATGACTACTTTTCAACAATCGGACGAAACACCAGCGACTCAATACACACAGAAAATGGTGCAAATTTCACTGATTACCTTCGAAATAGGCGAACAAAAGAATTCGAAATTGAACCTACATCGATACAGGAAATAGTATTGACTTGTTATATTATGAAAGGAAAAATGAGCAAAGATTACAACGGAATATCGACCGCGCTTATGAAAGAGAGTATCTTCATAATAGCCCCACCACTTAAACATATATTTAATTTATCGTTTGAACAGGGAATATTCCCAATGAAAATGAAAATTTCCAAAGTAATCCCCATTCCTAAAATAAATAACTCTAAGGAAATAACAAACTATCGTCCAATTAGTATCCTACCATCTTTCTCTAAACTGATTGAAAAAATAATGCAAAAACGACTTGTAGATTTTCTAAATGAACACGAAATCTTAAATAAACACCAATATGGATTTAGACCAAACCACTCAACATTTCATCCGATAATGCACCTTCTAGATCATCTCGTTAAAAATAACGATATACCGACACGGGATTCCACCTTAGCCGTATTTATCGATTTATCAAAAGCATTCGATACGATCGACCACAACATATTAATATCAAAACTTGACCACTATGGCATCAGGGGTGTAGCGATGTCATGGTTCCATAGTTATCTGAATGATAGGAGGCAATACGTTGAATATAGTGGGAGTACATCTAGCCTAATGAATACATCCTGTGGGGTCCCCCAAGGCTCAATTTTAGGGCCGATAATTTTTTTAATATACGTGAACGATATGGTAAATTCCACAACAATGGACATTTTATCGTATGCCGACGACACCACACTGTTCACAAGCGGTAAAGATGGTGAACTAGTATACAGTTATGTCAACAATGAATTAGCCAATGTATCCGATTGGTGCTGCTGTAACAAACTTTCAATAAATATTAATAAAAGCAATTATATGCTTTTACACCCACAAAACAATGACAAAAAATGGAATACTTCGAAAGTAAAGCTGAATAACATTGAACTAAACCGAATAGGGAATCTTGGGCGTGAATCCTCGACAAAATTTTTAGGCATCCACATTGATGAGAACTTGACATTCAATAAGCACATATCAGTAATCTGCTCGAAAATATCACATGCAATCTACTGCATGAATAAGGTGAAACATTTTTTCCCAAGTAAAGCATTGAAAACATTGTACTATGCACTGATTCAAAGTCACTTAGTTTATGGTATCCAAATATGGGGTCATGTTCCGGAAGTCAAGAGAATATTCCTATTACAAAAACGAGCATTGCGTATAATATGCAATAAGAAGTACAGGAGTCACACAGATCCACTCTTTAAAAAAGAGAATATCTTGAAAATACATGACTTACATACTCTAAATTCCTCAATTTTCATGCATGACTGGTGTTATAACCGCCTGCCCGCGTCTTTTGGAACCATGTACAACAAACGAGCAAAATCAACCCCAAGACACCCGAATCCCGTACTGTTAGAACTCCCTAGAACCAAGTGGTCAGGAAAACTACCCCACCACGCCTTCCCCACAACATGGAACAATATGGAAAAAGACCATACTGCTTGCCAAAGCAGGCACACATTGAAGAAGCGCTTACAGATAGCCATGGTGAAAAATTACTCCGAAAATGTACGCTGTAAAAACAAAGGATGTCCCGATTGTGCTCAATAAACAACACGGATAATCATAGTCATACTCGTTGTAGTTGTATAATCCTAATACTATTCAAATAAGTTTCTTCTCAGCTGCATGTGGACACACGTCGCATTCTCGTTCCTAACATGCCCATATATACTGCCACACATCATAAATGTTACCGTACATTATCATGATTTATCTAACGGGACTATTACCATACACCACCAGATATACAGATATATATGTAATATTGATAATTTGAATTATCCCAAAACCTCACTCAATAAAGAGACTTTCCGACGATCTATATAGATTCTCATTCTGTTTACCTATATAAAGATGGCGGTATCTCTCGCCTGAAACCGTTGTAGCAACAGAAAACAAAATATTTTGTTCCTAATATATACTCATGGAACTGGAACTGGAACTGTTAATATGTTTTAGATAATTTGAACAGTTCAAAAAATTCCTATGGAAAGATAGTACATCTTCGATCTGATAAATCGTCTGGATTGGCTCACAACCACGACAATACTCATTTGTGATATGCCCTAAATACTAGATTCTAAAAAGTTTTATATATGACTATAGTCTGTACAAGTGCGTGGATCTGAAATACAAGCATCTATGCTATTACGTATAGTTATACTTGTTTTAGGGGGTAGCAAGAAGACAGCCCGGTAGGGCTAAGCTACCCCCGACAATACACTGTTATAATTTATTATGTATTACTGCCACTGTGTCATTCGTGTGTATTGTAAATAAACTATCCTATCCTATCCTATCCTTTGTGCATAGACCTCTCTCGAAAAATTTGCCAGGGCTGACATTGTACATCTGCTGCATTAGCTTGAACGTCTCAATCGTGTCCCTTCTGAACAGTTTGTATTTTATGGAGACCAAGTTCAATTTTATAAGTCGGTTTTTATAATCCAACTTTCCCAACTGCGGAATTAGTTTTGCGGCTTTGCGTTACACCCCTCGTGTGTCGCGCACTGATATGCACCGAGTAAGCCCGGTAACAGAGTCCAAAACCGATAAAAATAAAAGTCATACTCATAAGATCATTGGGGATAATTAAGGAGGTCAGGTGACCAATTTTGAGTTTCAAATATTTATTTGTTTGACTTTGTTCGGTATTAACAACAGCACATATATATCTGGTGGGTCGGCTTGCAATGTGTTCCTTTAGAAGGTTGGTTTGTTTATTTTTGAATTTTATCTTGATTTTTCAAAGAAAATAATTCTTAAAAATAAATTTATAGCAAATTTACCAAGCCCAACCGCCAGTTATGTTATGCTCTGCCTGTGTAATAATATGGTTGTTTTAGTTCCAAAACAATTGCTTCATATAAAACTTTTTCTGCGGAGACTTACATAGAATGTCTTCATTCACCTGGTCAGGCACACCCTGAATTCAAATATTATAGTTATATTCAACTATAATAGGTATATATGGATATCATTGTTTTGTGAATTCGATACAAGAGGTATAAGCCAACATCATATTTCATCCACAGAAAACAATTCAAAAACAGTGCTATACTAATTCGGTACCTTGTTTATGTGTTTATGTGACGAATTAACATGGATCAATCCGTGCGAATGATTCACCACGACGGCACCATTTAAGGAAGCCAACTCACATGCCATTGGTCCAAATATTGTTATTAAGAAGCTATTGAATGCTCATGTCTAATGTAATTTACAGCGGAATCCTGGTGCCATTATAAACTAAAATAAGCCGGCCCAAAAAGGTTGCAAAATTAATGTTATCGGAAGACTGAACATTTGCTGTAATGTTGCTACGAGTGAAATTTGGCTGTGCACTGAGAAGCGCGATACATATTATCCACAAAAACATGGAAATGGTGGATTCAACATTGTCAAATTCAGCTATGATAGTTAAATATAAGTTGAGTTCAGGATGTGCCTGACCTGATTCACACAGTGCCGGTTGTACATATACCAACGGCTGTCAGTGTGGCAGAACAGAAAGGCAAACCAACCATTCCAATTTCGATCTTAGCCCATTATATACTAAAGCACCATTCACGAGTAGTTACCCCATAGGAACTGTTCAGATAATAAGGTTGTTTGTTAAACATATTATCTAATAATTTCCCTCTATAAATAGGGCTCCCTTTGCGCTTTGATTTATCTGTCGTCTGTATATATTACCTGCATATCCCAGCAAATAACAAATATTCCATTCCAATGTATAATGTTAGCTGACTGCGTGGAGGAATCAATTTAGTATAACAATGGCTAGATCCCCATCGGGTTTGAACTCGATATTGCAAATTAGGCTATTATGTATGGTGCTCAAAGTTGAAAGCCGTATACCGTCACCTTAGCGCACTGACTTAATGCTAACTTTTACAACCAGTGTATGGTATACATAATCATTGGTTAAGAAACCACAACAGACCATATTGTATTATTAGCGTATATGTCCTTGGCGTACCTAATATACTAATCCATATGGGAATACAACCTCTGCCACTGATTATATTATCTGATATTTCTTCGGAATGTTTCAATGCTTCTTTCTGTTTTGATATTGTGTTGGGACTTCATAATTCGCCAACCTAATCTGACTCAACTGTAAGATATATTGCCAGGCACGAAATATGAATTGCAAAATTTGTTAGAATTGGTATCTGTCTGTATCTGTATCTGGTTCAGTCCATTATCCTAGCGGACGTATACACATACGGCGTGTGACTATGGCGTGATGTTTTGTGTTGTTTCGTCCTCTGGTAAAAGTAGAGAGCGCATAGAATCCTATTATAGATGGTTGCAACCAAAAATTGTCCGAGGATGGAAATGAGTTTCTGTATTTATGCGGTCGGCCATGAACAATTCGTATACGGAATAGAGTTGATACACTCAAGATTTTACACAAAGTTATTGGCACTGCATCCGTCAAATTGTTTAGTCTTTATTTATCTACCACTCAAGATTCCTTTGGTATCGATAGCTGGGACCAACCCAACCACTATCTTGCCAAACAATTGCTCTTTTTGGCATGTCTCCATGCCTTCGAGCGACTGTAGAATAATATATCTCCGCATATTTGTTACGGATCCTTCTTCTCTGGATGTGTAATCTCCGATGATTTATTTTGTATCTTGTAACCTTTCCAAATTAACAATATCTACCTACAAAAGAGGCTCTCATATGACTGATGCATAATCTAGTTTGGTGCGCACTAGTGTTTCACATGCGATTTGATTACCTTTTCTGCTGCTCTTCTCAAGTTCAGGCTTAGCTATATGTTTTATAACAGTGTGCCACTCACTTAGTACATTTAATTTCAGGTTTATCCATAACCATGCATCATTCAGCTTGCGATTATATATGATATAATAACATTTGCAGTTGTCAAAGTTGATACATATGTAGGGTCTACAAGCTACATAGTTAGGTGAATTGCTACGAATGGGGTACTATACGTCACAAGTATTTGTGTTATTTCTATCAGTATAGTCGTTTTGCCATATCCGTAGATACGATTACTCTTTGTCGTTTTTCAACAACTCACAAATACATGATATAGTATTAACTTAGATATCGTTTCCCTGGTCTTCAATGTGGGTGCTGGCTCTGATATTGTGTGTTCAATTGTAATCGCCATGTGGCCTTAAGTTACTTTTCATATCTCTTACGAATATATCTCCGGGACTTCTATAACTATTGCACAGTAGATATTAAGTATTGTCGATACCGACTGTACTCTATGATCTTGAGCGACATGTATAAGTTGTCCGTTGCCCCCATCCCATCCCACCCCACCCCACAACCATAATGACAATATGAATATAGTCAATACGTATCTATAAATTTCTCCGCTCGATCACACATAATCTGACATTAGTTTGTTTATTGTATGCTATATTCCTTTATATAAAAGTCACAAGTATACTCCCCAAGAGTAACCACCGTATTGTTCGAGGTTCACTTTCCAGCATGAATATACATCGTATAATAGACACACTCGGCTTACCTGTGTAAAATGTCCAACCCTTTTGTCACTAGTAGGTACCGGTAGATAAGACAGTGGGTCCACCCCGTATTGGTAGAGTGATATTTCATCATACCACGATTTTATGGCTCTGGTCCAGGAGAAGACATACAAACCATCAACGTGAATACTCTGTCCTATTTTAACACCATATTCTGCAATGATCGGAATTCAACATGAATACTCTGTCCTATATTTCAACACCATCTTCTGCAATGATCAAATTCAACATGAATACTCTGTCCTATTTTCAACACCATATTATGTAATGATCGGAATTCAACATGAATACTCTGTCCTATTTCAACACCATATTATGCAATGATCGGAATTCAACATGAATACTCTGTCCCATTTCAACACCATGTTCTGCAATGATCGGAATTCAACATGAGTACTCTGTCCTATTTTAACACCATATTCTGAAATGATCGGAATTCAACATGAATACGCAGTCCTATTTTAACACCATGTTCTGCAGTGATCGGAATTCAACATGAATACTCCGTCCTATTTTAACACCATCTTCTGCAATGATCGGAATTCAACATGAATACTCTGTCCTATATCAACACCATATTATGCAATGATCGGAATTCAACATGAATACTCTGTCCTATATTTCAACACCATCTTCTGCAATGATCAAATTCAACATGAATACTCTGTCCTATTTTCAACACCATATTATGTAATGATCGGAATTCAACATGAATACTCTGTCCTATTTCAACACCATATTATGCAATGATCGGAATTCAACATGAATACTCTGTCCTATTTCAACACCATGTTCTGCAATGATCGGAATTCAACATGAATACTCAGTCCTATTTCAACACCATATTCTGCAATGATCGGAATTCAACATGAATACGCAGTCCTATTTCAACACCATCTTCTGCAATGATCAAATTCAACGTGAATACTCTGTCCTATTTTAACACCATATTCTGCAATGATCGGAATTCAACATGAATACTCTGTCCTATTCCAACACCATGTTCTGCAATGATCGGAATTCAACATGAATACTCTGTCCTATTTTCAACACCATATTATGCAATGATCGGAATTCAACATGAATACTATGTCCTATTTCAACACCATATTCTGCAATGATCGGAATTCAACATGAATACGCAGTCCTATTTCAACACCATATTATGCAATGATCGGAATTCAACATGAATACTCTGTCCTATTCCAACACCATGTTCTGCAATGATCGGAATTCAACATGAATACTCTGTCCTATTTTCAACACCATATTATGCAATGATCGGAATTCAACATGAATACTCTGTCCTATTTCAACACCATATTATGCAATGATCGGAATTCAACATGAATACGCAGTCCTATTTCAACACCATATTGTGCAATGATCGGAATTCAACATGAATACTCTGTCCTACTCCAACACCATGTTCTGCAATGATCGGAATTCAACATGAATACTCTGTCCTATTCAACACCATATTCTGCAATGATCGCCGGGAATTTCCGACACCTCCATTAGAAGACATACAAACCATCAACGTGAATAACTGCGACAAAACGATTCGAAGTCGGATAGATCAAAGTATTTTAGAATATCCACCATAAACAAATTAGCAACGAAACAGGTTTTGACACCTCCAACCCCAAACTCCCTTACACACACCTTGTCAATGTACATATGGTTAAACTACATATATCTTGTTTCTTTTTCTTCACCTTTCTGTTAAATTATGAATGTTTGTTTGAACATATTTATTGTGACCCACATATACATGGAATATTTTACATAACACAGAATATATGGATAATGTTGTGGGTGCACAGGGGATCGGAGCACAAGTTACCAAACTTAGTGAGGCTCCTCTCCCCTGGCGTTCAGCTGCTGATGAATATAAATCGATGGTGTTGCAGGAATGAAATATGATGAGAGATTTGTTTTGTTATTTGTATGGGGGACGGTCTCCCGTACGATCGACCAGATACAGATAAAGTATGAATAACATTATTGTAAACCGGGAGAGGGGCTTAAGTAAGTTTTTGTTTTTGTACAATACTTAATAAAAAAAGATATGTTTAGAGAAATTATCGTATGGCATATGACATGATAAATGAGAAGGAGACGTGCCTCGTATGACGCAAATGCGACATTAGGCATGAAGCACATGTGGTAAATTATGCCCGAAAAACAACGTGCTCCATGGCCACCGTAGTCCAAGTTTCCTTTGATTAAACCAGCTAGTGAAATATGTTGGCATGATGCTGTTATACGTCGAAGCCCCGTGTATATTTCTTCCTATATCGGCGTTTAGCGTTGTTGACACGCTCACCTTAAAATCCACAATAAATGTAATAAAATGCCACAATTGTGACAGTAGACCGGTCTCTTCCATAAACAAATATTATATTTCTTCTGAACTCCACAAGTGTTGTCAGCTGAAAGTAGTAATACATAATGCGAACACTATAATTTATAACCCATTGTTTTATAAATACGAACGCATTTGATCCCGAGAGCCGATAGCGTGAATTAAATGTAAACAAACTGAGGTTACTAGTAATTACGTGGCATATTATATGCGCAATTTAACATGGAAGTTAGATTATAATACATCATTGTGACGTACGATGTCACTCTTTCTGCATATAGCATCATGTATTGATTTGTACGGTAAATCGATTAAAACCGCCAAAAAAATCCGCCACTGGATCTGAGCGTAAAGTCTGCTATATACACGAGGCTTAGACGTAAACAAATACCTATCCCAACCGATTTCACTGGCTGGTTGATGTCGAATGAAACTTGGACTAGGATCTCCTATGTATACATATCGACCAATTATACAAAGACAACACCAAGCGTGAAAAATGCCCCAAATACTCAGAGGATACTGATTAAAGATACGGGCGGCGTTGGGGGGTATGCTGTTAAAATATGCACCTCCGTCAAAAACTGCCATAAACAGAAGGAATAGTAAGATATAGACATACTTTGTTCTTATGCCAATAAGAAATATGGCATAAACAGTATGTTATTGTCAATTTTTTCCCCTTTGTTATGTAAACAAAAGCAAAAAACGTTACGTTTCCTGCCTTTTGTTTAGATCCGGATATTGTTACATAAAGAGCGTTATTCGTTACTGTTTTCCTGATATATAAATAATTAAGAGCGTTTATATCATTTTTGTGTGATTAACCAATAGAATTGCGGCGTGTTATGTAAACAGAAGCACAACTTATGTAACACGAGCAGGCTATTGTTTACGTACACCATCGTACGTCTTGACGACAATATACTATTTACGCGGTGATTATGTTTGGCATATGAGCGGAACTGTATATATTTTGGTGTTCCTTCTGTTGATGGCTATTTGAACAAATATAAATATTTCTGCAACGAACGCCGCCCGTGCCTTTAATATTTGTATGGAAGAAAAATTATGTATGTCACAATATCCTTCACTAGCATTCAAGTTTAGCCGTTGATATCGGAGTCCAGTAAGTCCAACACAGTTCTTAACACAAGAGTAATGCTTTAATGAACTCAATCGTGAATTAACATGCGTTAGAGTTGACACACATATTTACATTATTTAGGTATACTGATGCTGTATGACCGCTCAATATCATCAAAGGTGTACCATTCAAGTGAGTCAGCCCTTTGAATAAAATTTTAGTTGCAAATTATCAAAGTCAAAGCTTTGGCAAGCTACACGATTAACAGAGAAATAACTTTATAAGCACCAAATATTACATCACTGAGATACATGTATACATTAGTCAGCATTAAGGCACATGACTAAACAGTTTAAATTGTCAACATATTAAAAAAACACAAATCCTGGAAAAAGCGGGGTGGGTCCAAAAACAATATTTGTTTGCGCGTATAGGGGGTGGGTCCCTGGTTGGGTGGCATTTTTATTTTTCAGCCATGTGAATTGTTTTTGCATACACCACCCGGTGTTGTGAAAATATACCTCATCCCATACCTGGTACTGATCTTTGAAGTTGCTTGTCGTTGGATGTTGGGCACTGATTTGCCCAGCCTTGTGCTATTTTGGCCAGGTTCTCATCCCATGTCTGAAAAAAAAAGTGATGGCTATTCATGCTGATGTTTGACTTTACCGCAAGAAATCCAGACAAATTGTTGTATTTATTTATTTCTCCTGTATAATTATCAGTGTTGAATGAAGGTCTGTTGTACATGTAGGGCGACAACGTCAACATAAGCCGTAAACACTTTCATGGAATTTTGCGAAAACCCTGTGACATTGTCGTTCGATATGTGTTTTGATAACCTGCACACACGTAAACAACTTGAAAGTTCATACCATTCCTGCTAGATCAGGAACACTGGAACGACGAAGTCTGCGCATTGATTTGGTCTTTGGTGAATGATGTTATGGGGTGTGATAGGCGGTCGACGTAAAGTAATTCACCGTAAGTGAATAGAGCGTTAATCAAACTCAGTCGACCAAATGACAGCTAATAACATATCAGGATACCACCGGATTAACATTTATCACATAACACATATTTGCTTCGCAAGCAGGGACGTGGCTAGAGGGTTTGTCTAGTTAGAATTTCAAACTGCTACCATGTAAGTGAAATACCATTTGCATCCACCCCTTGGTTTGGACTTTAACTGTACCTTAATTTTGCAACTGTTGGAAATTTCCACCTGACACCCCGCTAATGTGGAACATTTCCAACTGACGGTCATTTCAGACCATCATTTTTTACCAAAAGTAGAAAAATTATGCTGCTGTTGGTCTAAAAATAACATATTTCCCGTTAATTACTGGTTGGAAACTCAAACAAAGAGAACAATTCCAACCAATATGCAGAGTAAAATATCAGGCATGCTATATCTAAATGTTGACAATTTTGACCAAAGTTTGGGGGGGGGGGGGGTGAAACACACCAAACCCCTGTTGTCTACGTCCCTGTTCGCAAGGTGTCAACATTGATTGATTATGGTACTAGTAATATTTTCCTTTGTTTTGAATATCTTGTCGGTGAATCCGAACTCTCTCGACTAGGGTACCACCTGTCTGTCCGGTATATGATTCACCACATCCGGAACATGTGATGCAATAAATTAAATTGCGTGATTTGCAATTTAATGTTGCATTTGGAACAATTTTTTGTCCGTTCTTAAGTTGGAATTCTGTTCCTGTCGATAGAAGTTCGTAGTCATTGCGACATGTCCCACAAAATGGGTCTCCACACTTGCACACATGATTGACTTTTTTAATTCTGTCATATCTCGCTCTTGTTAACAGTTTTTTTTCATATTCCGTGGCTGTCTTTTGCTCTCCAAGAAATCGTTACATGGGAATAAGTTCTGCATATTTGTGTCCTTGTGGATAATCGGTAATAGGCTACGTGCGATTCCAACTTGATTAGGGTGATGAGGATTGTGAGTTGTGACGAATGGCATTTTGTCACCCTCACATGCTGTCTGTTTTTTCCTGACGTAATATTTCAACTGGTATCTGTTTGGCTTTATTTATGCCACCCAAAATGAGATTTACTGGGTAATGCTGCTTTCGGAGAAAATATTCTAATTCGCATAATCTTATGTCTCGAGTTTCTTGGTTTTCCACTATTGCGCACACTCTCCTAGCTAAACAAAACGGGATGCTATAAATTGGGGCCATTTTTGTTCCCATTGCACAAGATTCGTCAAACAGAAACTAATACACATATGAATGATAACTTTTGGATTCTTAATGTATATTCTTTTACCATTAGAACATATGATTTTTAGATAATAAACACATATACCGATAACACGGTTGGCCCTTAAAATTGATTTATATTGTATGCCTAAAATCTCTAAATTCCATGAGCACATACATATTTTCAGGCTTCGGAATTGCCCAATATGTAGTAGACGGCAGTGAGTGAAAATCATACACGTAGTTTATACTCCATATTTTGCAAATCATTGACATATAAGTCAATTTCTGCACATTTCCCTAACAGGGTACCCCAGTTTGTGAACGTGGTCTCAGTCGGGTTTGTATGTAAGCCATGCATGGAAGCTGGTATGTCTGTAGAGAACGCAAGACAGAGCGATAGGAGTGTATTATCTACTCATTAGATGTAATGTAAGTATTCGCATATACTATGTTCGTATGTTCAATTGTTATTCAATAAAAATATTAAAAAAAAAATCAAAGTCGTCAGCAATTCAGGCGGAAACCACACTGACTATACTACTGACTGCGCTGTTATATTTGTGAACATATAATATATATATCTTTATTTCCTCCAATTCAGGAGAGTATATCTGAAAAAACAAAAAACATATACAGGAAACAAGCAATAACTATTTACAGAATAACATGTGATGAAATGAAAATTAGTTCCTATTCATTGTTCGGAAAGTGAAAGCCTTCCGATGAATGCCAAAAAGCCATATTTCCGACTAAATCCTGAAAAATTACCCATAATTATGCTGTGGTTAAGGAGCCGATTATTGAGGGCATTACTGTACACATTATACTGACTACGCTGTTATATTTGTGTACATATAACGGTGTCAGCATGCGGTACATCGTTCCTGGAAGATCTTAGGTAACCAAAGTAAGAACAAATTCGTTCTAATTTGAATGTTCTTCTTCGTTTAAAGATAACGTTTTGATGTTTTAACAAGTCTTGAATTTTTGTCAGCCAATAGCAAAATGTCCAATGATCGCCAGTTATGTTTCCGTAGCCCTAAAGCGGTACACAATAAAGAGCGTTCTCAACTACATATACATGTATAAGTTTGTGTGCTCGTTTCCAATATAACATATTGGCTTCTTGTGTTTATGATCGCGATGGTTGTGCCAACGTTCTCCAACATGAGCTTTTGAGAAATTTTTCCACGTATCACTTTATTATGAATGGTTTTGGGATTTGACGACGCATGTGTAATGCAACTGATGCTGATTGCAAGTATGTTTCAGTTGATTTTGCGAGGTAAGTGGACTATAGGGTTACGAAACTATGAATTATTTAGTACTTAATGCGATCGTGACTCTTTATCAAACGTTGTATACATTTTGACTGCGTACACCACTATAAAACATCCTTGTGAAAAAAGGTTCATATTGGACCTAAATATTCACATAGGTCCATATTGGACTAATTTGATTCTGAAATAAGCCCAAAGTGGGCTTTATACCTGTTAGCCCGTTCAATGGCGCGGGTCCCATGAAAACATATAAAAAGAACGTGAGTCTGGGAAGTCGTGTCGATGAAAAAAGGTAGATTAAATAATGCCAATATGGGCTTATTTCGTATGGAAATAGTCCCAAATAGAGTATATTGAGATTAAATAATGCCAATATGAGCTTATTTCTCCAATTAAAATAAGCCCGTTATGTGCTTATTTTCAGGAGAACAGGGTGACAGCGAACGCATTTACACCACTTAACGTGTCCATGCCTATTGTTGTACTTACCAACTTGGCCAGATCTGTTGGCGTGTAATCTGTCCCCCCACTGGTGACGGTGACCTGACTACGGTATTTGTTATGTTCAGCGAGTATTAGAACCGTCTCCGCCTGCGATACACCTAACGCATTGCTCTTTGGATTGCTCATGATACATAGGCTGTGGTTCTTAATGAATGTGTACATCGGTGGACATACTGGCTCCGTGGGAGGAGGTTCTGGTGGAGGAGCATTAAATTCTAAAATAGATAGACATAGAGGATTATTATCTTAGTGTAAAATGTAAGTTGGTTAAAAGTTTTTGCAAATAATTCCAATACTCAAGCAGATGATATATTCAGCATCAGCGACCGTGTTGAAAGCAGGTCAATACTTTAACACATTCTCCAAAAAACATAGATTCCAATGCTAGTCTGCATGTGGGGGGGGGTGTATAACATAATTTAAGTTATTCTGCATGGAACTTATTTAGTCACTATGCCTAAGGCCAGCGTTAAGGTCAATCCACACCGGACGCGAGCGCGCGATTACAACGGCCGTTTTCTGTCGTCCGTAGCAGTTCGAAGCGCGCGATTTTTATATTCACACTGCAAGCGACTGACTCGCTGACCACTAGGCGATCACAGCAGCGATGTTATATGCTTGTCGATTTGTGGAAAACCAGCAGGATAATTGGGTCGCAGTAAAATTGGATATTTATACGGTCATATGCCTCCTATTTGAAGACGACACATTCCTTCTTCGTCGCGATAACAAAGGTGGCGGACGACTTTAGCGACATGCTGATAACTGAAGTGCAAGAATAAATGAGAATAGCAAATGAGGATAAATGAGTAATAACAGGATCGTCTGGTTAATTTTGGGTCCCAATCCATTCCAAGCTTGTGAAGTCACTTTGCCCACAATTTGCACCCCCCCCGATAAAAAGAACACTCACAAATTGGAATTATAGAATGAAATTCAATTGCTATGAGAATTTAGGAAGCCCGTGCACCATTCCACTTGCCATACTATATTTGACAATTACATGAGTTTGAAAACTCTTTCATGTATATGTTTAGCAAATTCTGATTAAAATGCCGATATACATTGTATTTGTGATCTGCCTGTAAATGATGCACGCAAACGATTATCTACCCAAGCCATCGCGCGCGAAGATGCGATCCAGTCGCTTTCGGTGTGAATATAAAAATCGCGCGCTCAGAACCGCTACGGACGACAAAAAACGGCCATAAAAATCGCGCGCTCACGCCCGGTGTGGATTGACCCATAATCATACACTGAGAAAAATAACTGGTCAATATGACTACCTTTGGGTTAGTCATGGGTATTCGGAGTCATTTTGACTACACCAGTACCGTCCCACGAGTCATCAAGACTAATCCTGAGGTAGTCAACTTGACAATGAAAAAAATATATATATAAGTAGACATTTAGCTACTGAACATTTTATAACTCATAGCTTATTGTATTTAAACTGTCACATAAACTATAACGTTATCATTCAGCGACATATTTTAGCCCTGCACTTATGATACCGGTACGAGGTTTATATCGTACGGACGAAAAATCGAAATAATTGTGTTTCCGGTGTATGACCCACGTGGGTTTGTTCGTGTAAACTTCTCTTGTTTAGATTGTTTTAGCAAATAATTGGACCTAGCTTGCTTCTTAATAACCTGGAATAATGTTAGCACTGTCTGGATTATATTTGTATATGAAAGGGACAAGATAACGGGCTGCTCTCTGTAAAACCGCAGCAATTTTCAGTGATTTGAGACAGACCAAATCACTGAAAGTGAAATCATTGAGTGCAGTGGGATATTACATTTGACATGCACGACAGTGTTGTGAATTTCAAAAGACAGATACTTAAGTTTCACACCACAACCACTGGTGACTAGGATTACGAGACATACAATTAGTCAGAATTATGACGTCATAGATCAGTCATGACTCACGAGTCACTCATAAGTTGTTGGCTACAACGTACAAGTACCTGTACAAAGGACGATGGGTCATATTCTTCAATTATCATCAAAATGTGATTTGAGAACCATGTCGCCATGACATATCGCCCAGTTACGGAGTCTGCTATTCTTTTGATCGAAACGCCGGGTGTCGCTGTGATATTGTTGTGATATATTTATGGAATGACGGATAATCTCGGAGATACGGATCCAATTCTGGGACACACATTATAACTGAATCCATCACAAACCTTTAGTAATGTACTACAGCTATGCTCTAATTAATCGTCCCCTTTAACAAGGTTGTTAATGGCAGCGGTTATACCATACCGCCGTTCAACCACGGTCAAGTGGTTGACATGCGGCAACCGCAGGTTATCTTTCTACAGTACTATTAATAATATTTTGCGACTATTGTACTCCGCATTAATTTTTCACATGGCCACCTTATACCCAGTCCAGCTTTTCGTGAGCGCCATGCACCGTGTTAACTATACGCAAAACAATATTTAAATTTTATAATAATTTGTTTACAGTTTAGTCAACATTCGAAGTTGGTCACTGACCGACATTCGCAACGGCATCATCAATGCAGCGTCAAGTCATGCCAGAAATATACACTCTGTGGTGGTTATAATGCTGACTTTAAAAAGGTACGAAGGTCGGCCATGGTAGGATTGGTCATGTTTAATAGCATCAACAACGCGGTAATATCGGTGGTCAACGCCGTTAGAGGGGGGGGCGGTCAATTAGAGTTTAGCTCATTCCAATGTCCTGACTCCAGATGCATCATGTTCTTATCAAAACATGGGTGGCTAACATTCTGAATGATTCGGACATTTCCACTTTGCTAGGAAATAAACTCTTCCATAATTGGAAACCATATTCGCGAAACTCAACATTATATGGCTCAGGTGATCAGGCTATGACATTGACTCGATGACGCATAGCTGCGAATGGAGAATAATTTATTCACTATGGCTGTACCAAACTGGATCATATATTAAATACATTAAACTATCTTTGTGTGGGGTTTGTTTTTTGTTCATATACCGATACAGCACATCAGAAGTGTACGATAAGCAAAACAACATGGCGATTTTTAATTCGAGAGTGATTCCGGTGACCCATTCAACACCAAAATCTTGTGGCGAGGACTAGTGAGCACTATAACAGTATTTTTCAAACAACATGGTGCCAGTTTTAATTAACCAAAGTTCAGTAGTGTGTTCTCCCCATTGTTGAGTATTTTGCTTATCGCACGCTATTTACATACTTTACAACAGGTTCTCGAACAGAATTTGGCTTTGTTCACATAATGCAGCGTAGGAACTACACATGTACAACAATTACATACGATTTACGCGATATTTATTATGGTATAAAGAAAGGTCTAAGCGAACAACGAATTAACTATAGTAGCCTGGTCAGGCTAAAATAGACCGATCGGTCTTCCTGGCACAGTGCTCACTGTTGTAAGAGAGGGAACTCTAAATATTTAGAAAATTTGAATCTGTTTGTTTGAATATCTGTATACACGTATGTTTATTTTGAATATTCTCAGTAAATAATTATTTGGTGTCATGCAAAAGAAATCAGAATTGATTTTGTTTACGTATTGGTTGAGAGATAACAATAAAATAGTTTAGAGTGACCCCCCTTATCCCAGATGCATGCTGGCTGTGAAGGACCGATCGGTTTATTTTAGTCTATTATAGATCGGTTCACCCAGACCTGTTTAAGACACCTGATTGATAATGGTTATACGGTTCAATCCCATTAGTGCCCACATATAACAATATAATTCAATCATTGCGATTAATCACAAACCTTTGTGATAAATCGCCAAGTACGGTAGTTGGCGATTTATCAGAAATATGTTTTCGATTTGTCGCAAAGTTGTTTTAGCTATGAATGTTCTCAGTAAATAATTATATGGTGTCTTGATAAAAAAAATCGGAATTAATTTTGTTTTGTTTTTGAAGTATTGGTTGATCGATAATAATAGAAGCGTTTAGAGTGACTCCCCTTATCCCAGATACATGCTGGCTGTGAAAGAACGATTGGTCTATTTTAACCTGATCGGGCTATTGTGATAAATCTCAAACATCTTTTCGATAAATCGCAAAGTATAATCACCAAGTAGTTAATTGAGAGTTATCGTAAAGATGTTTGAGATTTATCGCAAAGGTTTGGGAGTTATCGTAAAGGTGTTTGTGATTTTTCGCAAATTTGTTTTGTGATTTATCGCAAATTTGTTTTTAATTTTGAATATTCTCAGTAAATAATCTCCAAAAGAGATCAGAATTTTTTTTTTTAAGTATTGGTTTGCTCCCCTTGCATGTTGGCTGTGAGAGACCGATCAGTCTATGTTAGCCCGACCGTGCTATTATATATCGATTTGTGGTTCATCCACAAATGTCTGATTTATTATGTTTATTCGATTCAAGCCCATTGGTGCCAACACATAACTATATATCTGCAATAAATCACACACCTTTGTGATAAATCTCAAACATGTTTACGATAAATCGTAAAGTATAATCACCAAGTAGCTTGAGAGTTATCGTAAAGATGCTTGAGATTTATCGCAAAGGTCTGCGAGTTATCGCAAAGGTGTTTGTGATTTTTCACAAAGTCGTTTTGTGATTTATGGCAAAGATTTTTTCCCCCTCATCACACATGCATTCTGGCTGTGAATGACCGATCGGTCTATTTTAGCCTGACCGTGCTATTATAGAGCGATTGGAGTTCACCCAGACCTGTTGAAGATGTCTGATTTATGTTTATACGGTTAAAGCCCTGTATTAATTGCAAATTGATTTGATTAATTGCAAACCTTTGTTATAAATCGAAAACCTTTGCACTAAATCGCATATATTTATTGTATAGAAGTTTGCGATTTATCGCAAAGTAGTTTTTTTAATATTATTATACACAAATTAAGAATTACGGCCCATTATTTTAGACATTCAGACACATGCAGGGAACATGCCGGGGATGTCCTGACTCAGTTCTAGTCATGCTGATTAAACTTACTTTAGTCATTTTGACTCAAATAGAATTAGTCATTATGACCCGATCCTGGTCATTTTGACTCAAATCATAGTAGTCATTGTGACTAATGCAATATTAGTCAATATGACTCAATGTTAGTCATGTTGACTAAGCATATGCTGGTCAATTTAACTACTATGAACCTAGTCATGATGACTAACTTTTCCAGGTAGTCATTTTGACTAACAAAAGGTAATCATCTCCAGGACAAGCTGTTGACTACCCTAAGTTAGTCATATTGACCAACCTTTTTTTCTCAGTGTGTATAGAGAATCTACAACGAGTCCCCAGTTTATAGCGGAATTTACAGCACAAGGCCGAGCCTTTGGTGAGGTCCATACCTAATTTACTGGACGAGTTTTGTAAATTCCGCTATAAATTGAGACGAGTTGTAAATATATTAATTACATGATCAAAACATCGATAAAACATATACTTAAATAAAAAAAATGGGACGCCAAACTGACATCAGCCTCTATAAGGCACGCGATGACGTTTCACGTAACTGTTTGCGCGCGTAAAGCAATAGTCCCAGATAACTAAAAACTCTTTGACGTATTTAATGGCGTATATTTGATTAAATAAATTTTCATTCATTCATTTCATTCATTCATTAGCGTTTGTTGGCAAAATATTGAAGCCATGGTATTTTGAAACGTAGCGTGCGGAATGTAAGAAGAAGACAAATCGGAATTGAATTGTCACCTGACACTATATGCTGTTGTGCAACAAACATGACATATCACACTTTATATAATGGGTTTATCGAACTGAATATTGGATACGTCATCTCCGGTTTAAACCTAGTCTACCTAAACCTCTATGATTAAACCACCAATTTAGAGATAAATCCGTGGTTTAAACCAGAGACCGCAGGTGTTATTAACAAATTCGTCATCTCTTGTTTAAAGGCACGGGCGGCGTTCGTATATAAAATATATACAGTTCCGCTCATATGCCAAACATAATCAGCGCGTAAATAGTATATTGTCGTCAAGACGTACGATGGTGTACGTAAACAGGAGCCTGCTCGTGTTACAGAAGTTGTGCTTCTGTTTACATAACACAGCGCAATTCTATTGGTTAATCACACAAAAATGTTATAAATGCTCTTTATTATTTCCATAGCGGGAAAACAGTAACAAATAACGCTCTTTATGTTTACCATATCCGGATCTAAACAAAAACCAGGAAACCTAACGTTTTTTGCTTTTGTTTACATAACAAAGGGAAAAAATTGACAATAACATACCGTTTATGCCACATTTCTGGTTGGTATAAGAACAAGGTATGTCTATATCTTACTATTCATCTGAAGGGCACATTACAAGAGGATTAGCTATTTAAACACCACCATCACACTAAATGCGGGTAATCCCTCACCCATCAATACTAATGCTATCAGATTAACTGCATCTTAATAAAGGTGTTAACTTTTCCTAGACCTCATAAAACACCACTAATATAAGTATATTGTGAGTTTCCTGAAAGGAATGGTATTGATTGACCAAGATTTTGCAACTTTCTTGAGGAATTTAAAAAAAGTAACTTGCCAAAACTTTTGCCAAATGAAAATATGTTTTACCTAATGTTAATTATTTTTGTCATTGGTAAATTTGGCAAGTGGAAGCGCGAACCCTGAGTACATGGTGATAAGTTGTTTTGTCATTTGCGATCACCTTATTTTTTCGCTTTATAACCTTAAGCCGACAACTAAACCATATAATTCGATGGTCGAACTAAAGGCTAGACCTGCGATGAAGAATCCGTGTTTTCTGGACCGCGGTTTACATGGGTGGAGCTGTACATATCACAATTAATGCACTCCCCCATGATGGTTGTTATAAGCGTGTATTGTTCGTGTTATTTATTATGCTGGCCTGCTTGTCGTCGGCCTAGTAACTGTGTAGTTTGATTTCATGCTAGGCCCACCAAATCAGCTAGACATTGATAGACCACAACCCCGTAAGACCAGGTTGTTTTTGGACCACCATATGTAAACTTAGGTTTAAACCAGGTTTAAACTGGAGATGACGAATTCGGCCAATATAAAGAACTCTTTCGTTAATCAAATCCGAGTACTGCGTCTAGAGTTGATTGATATATGCTTATCGAAGTGTACCAATATGTTTTACTGTGTATACTTCCTTATTTTTTCACAATTCGTTATACAACTACTAAGACTTTATTTTGATGCTTGTCATCAGAGTTTAATAAAATTTGTGTTGTAAGTTAATGGGAATACCATTAAGGTGACGTCTTTGCGTGTTTGAATAAGGTTTGTCGTACTGCAGTTTATGCAGAAAGCATCGTGAAAAGTACTTCGCATTCAATTTCATTGCATTGTCTGCACATTTGCTCATCTCGAAACCGGTCTAGGCGTCTCGTGCCCTCTCTCTCTGTTTATACATACGAAACAGTCTACGTTAATATAAATAACAAAACGTATGGCAAAACTAAGCATGAAATTTTTGACTGTTGTTTTATTATATACCGTGTTCTCAGTATGTTCAAATATCTAAACTTCATAAAATAAATACAGATATCACACCGGAGTAATAACTCAGAGTAAGTGCACTTGTTCAAAAATAAAAAAAGCGGAAATAAACAACAAGAATTTTTGTCATTAGAAATGAGACAAGAATACTTTTTCAAGGAACTTAAGGCATTCGAAGTGAGTTCATGAGAAATAACGTACACGAAAAAGTATATGAACAACTAGCATCCATTAACAAATACATGAAACAAACTAGATTGACTTTGTTCTTATTTTCATTAAGGAATAATACCAGTTTCCTAATGTAATTATTGCACAGTCTGAAGGCATATGCCGAATCACAAACCTATACATCGCGATTTATAAGAGTATGTGATTCGACACATGCCTTTAGACTGTGTAATTATATTAGGAAACCGAGATTATTCCTTTTAATTATGCCATTGATTATTAAATATTGATTTTAAAAACATTCTCGCCTTTAAAATACGGTTGAAACAAGGAACTATATGTTCTCAAGTAACGGACCGAAAGAGACTCACTGTCCGAATATGATATGTGACGACTTGAGCCGAAGACAACTCGTCCCGTTCCCGTCCAAATAATATCGATCAATCGATACATCGAGCGGGTTTTGTCCCGAAACGTATGTCAAGGACGAAAGAAACCATGACCAAAATTAATAAACTTTGGATGAAAATTAAACATTAGTAGCAGAAGTTTGGAAGAGGAAAACATACATTTAGTTTCGATGTCAACTGGGACTCATGACCAGGCGATAATCAATATGTTTATAACATTTTCTTACAGGAATTCTCCTATCTGTTATCGCACGGGGACTTTGTAGCACTTGTATTGAACACTAATTTGAACACCCGTTTACGAGCAGTACATCGATCTGTGGAATCTCATTATCGTGCGCAGCTTCCGGTTTGACAAGATCGAAATTTTTCGGAGCTCTCAATTCAGTTTTCAAATCGTCAGCTAGCGGAGCCATCAGCGGTACAATTGCGGTCTAAATTGTTCCAAAATGTTTATAAGATAATCTGGAACAGGATACAGGGAGTATTTCGGTGATATCCTTCTTTATCTTTATATATCTATTGATTTTATGATAGATTTTCCCGTACACGTTGTCAGTTCTTAAAATGGTTTACATTTTATTAGATGCCATCAAGGTCGTCAATAAGAAATGTAACCAGGAAAGTGAAAGAAAAACTAAGAAGGGCAGCAATGGAAATTGATCCAAATAATCAGAGGGATGTAATTGTATTAACAGACAGCAAAGGAAGATATCTACAAAATCAGCAGAGAGGAGGTGATCGAATTCCAATCATTATAGTTTGACAGAAGTCGGCAAAGACAAAAAACGAAAGACTACTAGAAAAGGCTAAAACAGCATTAATAGGAACAATAAGACCAATCGTAATTATTTGGCTGGGAACCTGCGACATAACAAACAAACACGATAGATATATCGAGATATCAAGAAACCCAGAACACAGTAAATGTCGCAATAGAAAACCTGAAAGAATTTAAAAGAAGAATACTGGAAGTTAAACCAAGGGCAGAAATATATTCATCGAATGCTCCCGTGTATCCATATCAATATATAACAAAAAGAAATGACATCCACATCATAGAAGATTCGCAGCACAGGAGGCTCAACTAGAAACAAGCATTTCAAACCTAAATATCAAAAGTAATCAACTGAATACTGTCGCTGCCAAAAATAAACCAAGACTTAACCACATCAAGAATCGTACGACAACAAAGAGTCTACGAAAAAAATTGGAAACTATTATCGGATGGGGTGCACCCAAAAAGTGGAATTAGCCAACTTTGGCTGATAAGACTGCAAGTGTTCGCTGCAAGGCTGCTGTAGCTGACGATTTGGACTTAGACTGAACTCACACCCAAGGAGGAACCATGGGAGAAGTGAATTAATCCATACAAGGATAAGTGGAAAAACCAACCTTGTTTAACCAAATTTTGTCAACATTTTTGATAATCAAGAGAACAGGTAGTTCAATTGAAGCAGAGATGCTATAATATGTAATAAGGTGGGTAAATTGACGGATTTAACTGCAAATAATCAGTTATCATTTCGTTTGTTTTAGAGGTTTAAGAGATTGCTCTGTTGCTCTATAAATGCATAAATAGGACCGACCTACATAATCTCATTCAACACAACATAAAAACTGACAACTGAAGAAAACATGGCAAAAGAATAATAGAGTGTGCAACGCTGTAACCAAAGAGATTGCTCTGTCTACAGTGGAACACTAGGCATCTGTCCATAGATCTTCCATATACTTGCGGAAATAATAAGAGATCGCTCTGTTCATTTCCAATTGTGAGCTGGAGACTTAAGAGATTGCTCTGTCCTCCCCAGGTGGAAGGTCGGTGGTCAAGATGCCTAGAGAAAACAAAAACTGTGCCACATGCAAGGGGAAGTTGAACAAGAATGATAAAGCCCTACTTTGCGATTTGTATGAAGGCTGGTACTGCCTACAGTGTTCAAAAATGGAGGAATAATTATACAATATGCTAAACAAACATACCACAGACAATCTGAGATGAACATGTGAACACTGTACCCATGCAATGAAGGGAGTCAAGACCATATTAAAATCATTTGAAAAAAAAAACAAGCTGCCACAGAAAGTAAACTAGAGGAGTTAGAAAAGAATGTAGTTAAGAAGGAAGAAATGGCAATCGTGGAGCAGCGAATACAAATACTAGATAAGAAAGAAAACCTAGCAGAAACATCAAATGGGGTAAATGAACAACCTACTAAATCAACACTGGAAGAAATGGAAGACCTAGAAAAGGGAATCTCACCATGTTCAACATCCAAGAACAAGATGGGGATACAGAGGAAAGGCAAACTAAAAGAAAAGGAAGAATTAATGGAGATGATACAACTAAGCAATGAAACATCAAGGAAGAAGATGTTAAGGGACTAATCAGACCAGGGAAGAAAGAAGATAATAAGATTAGACCACAGCTGATACGCTTCAGTGAACCAGAAATAAAAAGAAAATTTTTTATGAATATGGGCACATTAAAGGAGGATAATCCACAATATAAAGATGTAAACATAGCACATGATTTACCACAGATGCAAAGGAAGGATGAAAAAATAAGAAGACAAGAAGTAAAAGAAAAAAATGAACAAAGGGAATAAAAAAACTGGGTGTTTGTGGTCCGGGGTCCACCATGGAATCGAATAATAGTAAAAATCAAATCAATAATAGAAGAGACACAGGAACAAAATCACACATAAACTGTATATACACTAATGCAGATAGCATATCAAACAAGATAGAAGAATTAAAAGGAAGAGTGACCAGTGGAAATGAAGCGGATATTATTGTGATAAACGAAGTTAATCCAAAAAACTGTAGGTACCCCATAACAAGGCAGAAATGGGAATGCAAGGATACACAATATATCCTGAAGAGTTCAAGGGAAATAAAGGAAGAGGCGTAATAACATACACCAAAGACACACTGAAAGCAACAGAAATAAATATGGATACAGAATTCAATGAACAAGTATGGGTAGGCATTCAATTGGAAAATAAAATATCTATTCTCATAGGAAACATATACAGAAGTCCTAACTCATCAGCAGAAAACAATGAAAAATTGAGAAATCTACTGAAGAAAACATGTGATGAATTACATATTAACAAATAAATAATGATCCTGGGATATTTCAATATGCCAAATATTAAGTGGGATTGGGCTGGAACAATGGGTGAAGAAAACTTAATATTCAAAGAGAATATTAGGGACTGCCATCTAACACAACTGATAGATCAACCAACAAGGGCACGAAATGATCAAAAACCAACACTATTGGATCTGCTATTAATGAAGGAAGAAGAAATTATAACAGAACATAAAATATGAAAGTCCACTTGGAAACAGCGATCATTGCGTCTTAAATATACAACTGGACATCAATGCCATATCACCGAATAAATCCCGACCAAATGCAAATTACAGAAAAGCAAACTAATAAAAATGGGGGAAGATGTAGGAAAATCAGGATGGGAAGAAGAATTTAAAGGTAAAACAGTCGAATAATAGATGGAACTACTATATAATATCCTAACGGAAACAATCAAAACCAACGAACCAATTAGTAATCCCAAAGGAAGGAAAGGAGAATTTGCAATTGGGAAAACAACTCTAGAACTAATAAAGAAAAGACATCGATTATGGACACGATATATTGAAACTAAAGACCAGAATGAACACAGAGAATACTGTAAAATTAGAAACCGAGTGAAGAAAACCATAAAGATGGAAAGAAAAAAGAGGGAAAACACAATAGCAAAGGCAGCAAAAGCAAACAATAAAGCATTCTGGAATTTCGTGAACGCAAAGAGGAAGACGACGGAATCAATACCAGAATTAATTACAACTAATGAAGATGGCTCACAAAACAAGGCAGACACAGATTGGGAAAATGCTATAGCATTATCAAAATTCTTCAATAGTGTTTTTACACAAGAACCATACGGTTCATCACCAGGACTGAACAATATACCAGAAATAGAAACCAAACATAACATGGATGAAATATCAGGGGAAGATGTAAGGAACTTACTGCTAGCGACAAACATAAATAAAGCACCAGGACCAGATGAAATCCACACAAGAGTATTAAAGGAGCTGGCATATGAACTATATAGACCATTAACAGCCATATTTAATGCATCGCTAGGACAAGGAAAAGTACCAGAAGCATGGAAAATGGGCCAAATAACAGCAATATACAAGAAGGGAAGAAAGAGTGATCCGGCAAACTATAGACCAGTAAGTCTTACCAGTGTTATATGCCAAATAATGGAGAAGATAATTAGTAAAAAACTATTAGATCATATGAAGACAAATAAGATACTAATTAAAAAAAACAATTTGGTTTTATAGAAGGAAGATCAACAACACTACAACTATTAAAAATAACAGACGATTGGACAAGAATTCTGGACCATAAAGGGGAAATTCATGCCATATGTCTAGATTTCATGAAAGCTTTTGATAAGGTACCACACAAGAGGCTTCTATCAAAGATGAGATGTTATGGAATTAATGAAGAGATATGCAATTGGGTAGAAGATTTCCTAAGTAGAAGAAAACAAAGAGTATCTGTCAACGGATCAACATCAGATTGGCACAGTGTAACCAGCGCTATTCAACAGGGATGAGTACTGGGACCTGTCCTTTTCATCATATACATCAATGACTTACCAGAAACCATAATTTCCAACACATATATGTATGCCGATGATACAAAAATAGACAGAGAAATCACCAATACAAAAGACAATGAAGAAATGCAACAGGATCTGGACAGCCTGGTGGAATGGAGCGATAAATGGCTACTTAAATTTCATCCAGATAAATGTAAATTACTGGTAGTAAACCATAACGATGATAATGAACTACCAATATATACTATGAAAAAAGAAGATGGCACAATAACACAACTGGACATAGTACAATCAGAAAGGGATGTCGGAGTGGTTTTTGACAGCAACCTATCTTTGGAAGAACATATAGAAAATCAAATAAACAAGGCGAATAAAATGGTGGGAATAATTAGAAGAGCATTTATAAATTTGGACAATGAAACATTCAAATAGCTATATAAAGCATTGGTACGCCCAAATCTAGAATATGCGGCAAGTGTCTGGGCACCACACAGAAAGGGTTTAATAAAGAATATAGAAAATGTCCAACGCCGAGCCACAGCAATGTTACCAACAATAAAAAACATGGAGTACGAAGATAGACTAAAATCGCTCAAACTACCAACACTCAAATATAGAAGACTTAGATGGGACTTAATAGAGACATATAAAATAATGGCATCCAAATATGATAAAGAGGTAGCAGAATCAATCATGCCCAGGAAAACATCAGAAATAAACACAAGAGGACACGAAATGAAATTAGAAAAAGTGAGGTTTTATAGGGATATTCGGAAGTACTACTTTTCAGACCGAATAACAGATCTGGAATAGTTTACCACCAGAAGTGATCCTGGAAGAAAATATAAATGGTTTTAAGAACATCCTGGATAGCCATTTCTGTGACCAACCTATGATGTTTGATTACCTACAAGAATTCGATAAATCACTATCAAACAAAGGGAAAAAGGAGTTAAGTGAAAAAGAGATTGCTCTGTCTCCCTTATGGAAAATACAATATTGGAAAATTAAGACACAATATGGAACGAAGGAGATAATAGGGGAAAAGAGATTGTTCTGACCCCCTACATAACAGAAGATATGGATGACATATCAAAAAGAAACGAAGATAACAGTACAAATAGAAGAAGTAGGGAAAAATATATTGTTCTGTCTCCCTCAGGAAACAACAGTATGGCAAACCGGAACGAAGACTTAAAAAAAAAATTAGAAGACAGGGGTAAAAGAGATTGCTCTGTCACCCCTGAAGACGAAATTGATGATCTGGACAAAGAGGCGCGAGCCTGTGTCTAGTTACCACATAAGGTAACATAAGGTATAAATCACGTAAACGTTCGTAAGACCTTTTAACATATCGCTACATCCTACACTGAGACGAGTTGAAGAATATCCTGGGGATTTCTCACAGGGACTTTACATAATTTGTAACACCCATCAACGAGCGGTCTCTGTGGATCTCAGAAATCACGTAACGTAACACTTCGTGACACCTTGTAACATAATTTATCGCTACACTCAGACGAGTTGAACAAATATACTGCGGTTTTCTCACAGGGACTTGTAATACATGTACCTGTCTATGAGCGGTCTCTGTGGATCTCAGAAATCACGTAACGCTTCCTAACTCGTTGTAACATATCGCTGAGAGGAGTTTAAAAACTATGCTGCGGTTTTCTTTTGGGGACTTTATATCACTTAACCGGTAACGGTTCGTAACACATTGCAACATATCGCCACAATGAAAAGAGCTGAAGAAACATGCTGCATTTTTAACGGGGACTTTGTAAGTTTGTAGGGTCCTCTGCAGGAGCGTCTCTGTGGAATCGCAGAAATCACGTAAAGGTTTGTAACATATCGCTACACTGAGACGAAGGGAAAAATATGCTGCGGTTTTCTCACGGGGACTGGGTACAATGTTTGGGGATGTTTGTAAACAGTAATTAAAAATTTCATCCTATACTATAGTAATATAAATTGTAGTACCAGAAACGTATAATATACGGTACCACAGGAGTTTGGAACTTGATCAATAACTGCCTTAATTAGCCATTTTTGGCCAAGCCTTATGGCACAAAATTGCTAATTAGCCTAATTAAGGCAGCTATTGATCAAGTTCCAAGCTCTTGTGGCCTGCTGGTGGGACAAGGTAAATAAATGAAACGAAAACAAAAATGTGTAAGTTTAGCCATGCATTTCGTTACAAAACGTTCCAAATATTACATGTATTCTTTGTAAACAGCTTGGAATTGTTGAATTCATTGGGGCAATGTATTTAGTTGGATGTTGATTTACTATTCTTTTGTCGGCTTTCATGCTAAAAAGCGTCGCTGGTTACTATGCAACGGACTTACAAACATCATTGCTCTATTACATTTGGATGATTTTCGCTGCACTGACAAAATCTCGACCTAATGTAATTATCCGATTTAATTACATTAGCTTTGATAAAATCAACGGGAATTTACTATAAAGAATGAAGTCGTATTATTTATTTACTAATAACTCTCCAATAATGAGATTTCGCATGTCAAAACCATTGTTATGTAAATATTACTATGGCAGTTTAATTACCAATACAAATCTAATTAGTCCAATTATATACAATTTTTTAATCAAGACAATATTCTGAAAATCATATTCAGGCTAAACGATTTGAACTCACTACACATTTAGCGACGTTTGTTGACAAATCCATATAACATATTTGTTTATTTTACAATTGTTTCAACATGCGACATTTTATTGCTATTGGACAATCAATAATACATATACGAACAAAGTTTATATATTTCTTCATTTTCTTCTTAATGGTGATGTTTTACAGACCTATATATATTTGGGCACATTTAAGCCACTGCGAGTGAATAGGGTGCCTTTCAAATAAGAAACTAATTGAGGGGCACTGTGGTGAGATTGGGAGCAACCACATTCCATGTGATGTCGTTCATAACACACCCGACACAATGATCATGCCGCAACCTACGTCTGCGTTATGACATTAATGTACGTACAATAATACAGTAGGATACTTACGGAATCCAGACAACATCTGGGCGGTGATGGAAATGGCGTTAGTTAGGGAGAGTAGGATGATAAACATTGCTTCTCTATAGTTGTCTGCAAGAAAATGAGTCTTCTAATAACGTACATAGTAGATTAAGTATATGTTTGATTCACTTAAATATGCACACAATGTCTGTATTTCAGTTTTCTATATAATGTGCCCAAAACTGTTGTCGATATTAAGTTGCTTGGCCATGTTTTGTCCATTATAAAGCGAAAGTAATTCGTGGTATCGAACTTTACAATCACATACATAGTAGTAATAATGTAGTACATATAGGCACATATACATGTACTTAAAGATGACCTCTCCGATATGACATCATAAAACTACCATCTGCACGTTTTCAGCAAAAGAACAACAATTAGATCGGACACTTGAGTCTATTGATAGGTTTTGTAGACCAGTTACGACTTTCAAAAAATGAACTTTTAAAACTTTTCGATTTTGTGTCAGCTTTGAACAAATCCTATGGTCGCATCTTATACAGAGCGCCCATGCTGTTGTTGCCGCCCCCAATAATACATATCATTCTCAACAATGAGATGTCGTGATAGTCTTCGACGTATTTACCATGACGGAAGCTTCCTGAATTTTATAAAACCCTGTGCCAATCCATTGTCTTATATATGCGAGTCGACCATAGGTCGCCTCGCATATATAAGCTAATGCATTGGCCTAATACATTTTATATTATATTTTATAATTGTTAAAAAATGTAAGAAATATTAACAAAATAATAAAAAATTGTTAAAGAAATGTAAGGAATAATGATAACAAATTATAAAATTTGATAAAGAATGATTTAAAAAAAATGATAAAAATTATACAAAATTATGAAAAATTATAAAAATTGTTAAAAAATGTAAGAAAATTTTATAAAAAATTGTCAGGCCAATGCATTCTCTAATATACGCGAGGCAACCTATGGTACATTGGGACAGGGTCTTTAATGTTGCGCCAACACAGCTCTCGTCACGAAAGGGTAAATACTTATGGCTGACTGGATTTTTGCGATGTCTGTGTGATAATAATAAGTGATTGCAAGCATTTCTCATTTTCGTTTGCTTGGTAAGCATAAAATTGGCATTAAATTAAATGACATTCTGAATTATTTTATATAAAATCAGACAGTGTGTCTTTGAAAGACCACGTGACATAAATTCACATAATGCAAAGGGAAACAGCCAACACCAGCACATGCATGTGTTGTATATGCGGACATTATGTAGGTAATACAACGCAAATACGTTTAGTGAAATTAGTGGTACATGTAGTAAGTAACACGAGTGTGGACCCAGAAATGTGACAAACTATTATTCACACAACATGTTGACAGCGCAATATCTACATTATTTGTGTATTTTTACAATATAGGTAAATTTGATATTCGCCTTCAGGTTACGTATATATTATATGAAGCTCAACGAACCATGCGATATTTACGCACGACAAGTTGGTACATACATGTAAGTGGGCTTGTAGCTCTGTTTTCTTGTACATATTGGTTATATATACCGTATTGCGTGCACCTGACTTGCATCGACGTTAGATATAAAATTGATCTAATCCGGCCCAGATTAAATATTAACTAATATGCTAAGTTGCTAACCGGACATCAGGGACACGTGTGTACGATTATATATAAAAACTCGCATATCTACGCTAATCCGGAAGGGTGATAACTCTATAAAGAAAGTACTTTGAATAAATGACGGAGATTTGTATGAAAGGATTTGCAACATCATTATTGATCATCTTTGGTCATACATCAGTTAAATTTTCCTATATAGGTGGGTGGGCCTGTGGTAGGTTAGGGAACCATTCTTTAAAACACTTCTTCAAAATCATTTTTTATTAGTCCATATGAAAACTCGATTAAGCCAAAGATAAATCTTAAACCGACATGGCTGATTCGATCTTCCAAATATTGTCAACGTAATATGGAAGGAGGTATAAGATACATTGATAAATACACGAAATATTGATATACCGGCTTCATATCATCTGAAACATTATTGCCATGGTCACAACCATTTTCTAGTTTTAAATTTTTCGCACATAAGTCAAACAAATGCTCTTTATTTCTACCATATCAGGAATAGACAAACACGGAACGCTCTTTTATGTTCCATGCCGTGAAATGGCTATTTTTGTTTATGACCCAAACATAGGTGTATGTTTACGGCTTCAATGCGTCTTTCTTGTACACATATAATAACGCTCATATAAAGATAGTTTCGTATGTATCGACCTTTTTCGATAGCGGGGAAAAATAAAAGTGAATATTAGTAGGTTAATGTTGGAGCGCAAACCGCCAAGTGGCTTTAAACGAGCCATGCGAAATTTCCACACGGCATGTTCGTATGTACATGTACATATAGATCTTTGTTTTTATGGTACAAATTGGTTATAGTTCAGTGCCAATTACGTATACGTTCATGTATTTGAACAATGTGTACCGTGTTGTGTGAAGGACAGTGAATATGTGACCCGCCATATCAAATCCAGTCGTAAGTCGGGATTTTTTACCCTGGGCCAATGATTTCTCTTATATATGCGAGTCGACCATAGGTCGCCTCGCATATATAAGAGAATGCATTGGCCTAACAATGTTTTACAATTTTAATAATTTTTTCTTGTATTCTTTAACAATTTTATAATTTCACCCGTACAGATCCCCAGACAAACATGAGCAGACGACACTCTTCTATATGCTTATATATATGTGTGGGGCTCCCTGCAGGGTAATGGATGTTTTTATTTTAGGTCCTAAAAATTGTAAGAAACATTTATTTAAAAAAAATGATAAAAAATTGTTAGGCCAATGCATTCTCTTATATATGCGAGGCGACCTATGGTCGACTCGCATATATAAGAGAATGCATTGGCACAGTGTAAAAAAAATCACGACTTACGACTGGATTTGATATGGCGGGTCACATATACTATCACACACACATGTACTTACATGTACGATAATCCGTGTATTCCGACGTTATTGTGGTGATATCTTGTTCAATCTGATCGACTGCGGTCAGAAATGATGTACTAGCGTACCCGGGCCATGGAGACACCACCTAACACATCGTTCGTCATAGCACTCAATCAAGACGCACATCGCAATTGTTATTCGCCTTTGACGTACGAGATGTTTTAATAAGATTCAACAACGAACGCTCATAAATGTCAACCCAGTTAACTATATGAGGAATTCAGTAATCCCCAGAGAGCAGTTGGAGTCGGAGTAGTTCATCCAAATAATTCAATCAGGTTCGGTGGGTGGTTGCTCAACCGACATGAAGATTTGATGTGACACCGAAATACATGACTATATTGACAATCCTTCTTTATGGAAATCTATACGAACAGTTACATGTGTATACGTACATACAGGGACGTGTCAACGTGGTCTACTTTGGGGTGAGTCCACATCGGAACTCCAGACACACCCACGAGGGAGACCAAACTAGCTAAATCTGTGAAGTTCCATTTTTGACCCTCCCCCTTACGCTGGAATTGACTAAATTATACATTAAACGTTCCAGCGATTGCAAAGTTTCAACCTAGCAACTAATTGATAGTCTAAAAATGTGACACATTCGATTTGTTTTACTTAAACAAATTTCACACTAAACACTGGTTGGACTATCAAATAAATTCAACCTACTTTTGGTCCAACTAATGTTGTGTCTGGCATGAAATGTCCAACTGTTGATCATATTGGCCAACGTGTGGTGCGACATGCCCAGACCCCCTGCCACAAGATCCATACGAAAATTTAGTCAATGAGCGTGATTCTTCGAGCTGTTTGTGAAAAAAAGTACATTGTGAACTCAATTTGAGAGCCGCAACAATGTCTAGTGACTGACCATGAGGAAGAACGAAGTTTCACCGATGAAAGGAGCTTGTGACGCCTTCCACTTCAGCAGTACATAATATTCTCGTGAAAATTGGTTCAGACATGATCTATTGAACCTAAATATTCACATTTGTTCATATTGTGCTTATCCGATTCTGATATGAGCCCATGTGAACGTATTCCCGTTATTCTGTCGATAGCTCGGTCCACAGTGAAAGCACATTACCAAGGTAATTAGGCTTGTATGTAACCTGTTGCTATGTAACCTGTTGCTATGTAACCTGTTGCTATGTAACCTGTTGCTCAAATAGTGCCGCATTGGACTTATATCGTTTTGAAATGCGTTCATATTGAACCTACTCCGACCTCCACACAAATTGGTTCATATTGACCTTATGGTCCACGAGAACAGGCTGAGCTTATAACGTGTATGCATATGTGCGCCCATAATGTTTCATATGTAGGCGGTGGGAAAAATATAATTACCTTATTTGCATTTAAATTCGCGCAGTACTATTTTTCGCTCAGTTTTTAATTCGCGCACTTTAAATTCGCGCAGTACCGATTTAAAATAAATAAATATGGGACTACATGTATAGCCGTAATTACCTATTCAGTGTCCAACGGTTCATGATTTTTGTAACTCATTAACATAACCCTCCTGTTTTCCCTGTGGCATATTTTAAATACAGAGTCGTACTCAGTTTTGAATTATCGCACTTTAAATTCGCGCACCTATCTGCGCGAATTCAAAACGGACAAAAATATTTTCGTAAAAGTTTTGTATCTCATGACAGTTTCAGTTCCTAGTAGTTTTTTGAAGATACGTGTATATTAGACACGATCACAGCGGATTTACATCGTGTAGACCACAACGGCATCATCATGTTGTTGCGATGATTAATGTTTATCTGCTCCAAATAATTATTCTAATATTGAAATAGTTATGGACTGGACATCAATGAAATTAACTCGAAAACAGAAAACCACAACGACGAAAGCAACTGACTTCAGACAAATCAACACTTGGTTGCGGGTTGTTATACTGACTCAGACTGTATGGTCACGGTATCACTCCGTGGTGGTGGTGAATAGGGAACGTGCATTCATGCACACGCAATATAAAATATGTGTATTTCTTGCAAGCATTTCAACACCGTCGACGTTACCATGATTTGTACGTCGCTTGGCATTGGGTATAGGTTTTAAATGTTTTATATTTGTTGACCGATTAAAAAATATATATATAGGCCTACAGGCTACACGTATAGGCGTAATTACCTATTCAGTGTATAACGCATCGTAATGTATGTAACTCATTAACATAACCCACTTGTTTTCCATATTTTAAATTTAGAGTCGTACTATTTTTCGCTCAGTTTTCAAATCGCGAGTGCCGGGTGTACGAAAAATAGTACTGTGCGAATTTAAAAATCAAAGTTGTATTTTTATGACCTATGCGTCTTTTTGGGACACATTAATGCCCATAGAATGGTATGCATGTATGTATTGACCTATTTCGATACAGGGAACAAATCAAAGGCGACTATTATTATGTGTATTTTAGAGGCAAACCGCAAAGTGGCTTTAAGTTGCCAGATATTGCAGAGAGTGATTTGCATCCATTGAGCACCTCGATTATGCAATGTGTTTTCTGCCAATTTGTGGATATAGAGAAAGTAAACTAAAACAAGGGTTGCGTATCAAAGATGGCTCTGATCGAATTTGTTGCCCATAAGAGTGAATCGGTTCGACTGAGAATCACTAAAAATGGACGAACTAAATAACCATAACTCAGAACTAAGGGTCATAGCTCAGGTAAAACCTGGTGGATTCACATTTTAGATCCAAGATGGCTGCTGGCGGCCATGTTTTTTTAAAACGAATTTCGGGGAAAAAGAGAGGTTCTCACCTAGAGGTCACCCCCGAAGATTCATATGAAGTTTGGTGACGATTGGATGAGAGATGTAAGCTGTGTGCTAAAGGATTTAATAATAATATAAAGACTAAAATACAAGATGGCCGCTGGCAGCCATAGTTTTTAACAGTATTCGGAAAAAAATGGTAAACACCCATATGGAGGTCACCCATAGGATCCTTGAAGTTTGGTGATGATCGGACGAGGGGTATACTCTGTATGGTGTGTTAAAGGTTTAGTGATGCAAAGGGTAAACTCCAAGATGGCTGCCGGCGGCCACGTTTTTCTTAGAAAATCGTTCAAATTAAATAGCTCCCATTTAGAGGTGATCCTAGATATACCGAATATCGTGGAAATCGGTCGAAGTTTGTTTGAGTTATCGCGCTAACGGTCGCGAACGATCAGAATCGTGAGGCCCAAAACTCTCGCATAAAAGATTGGACAAACCTGGTTTTAGAATTCGAGCTAGATGTTGTTGCAACAGACCCATATACAAAATAAGAATTAAATCTATTGACGTTTGTTTTCGCGCTAACGGTCTAGCGCTCGTTCAGATGCCCGGACCTTATCGCCCGCCCGCCTACCGATCTGGCCAAAGCATAATTTAGTCGAGTTTTTTGAGAAAAAAACTCATATAAAAAGGAAACGAATCTTTTTGAAGAAGTTTCTATGAAACTAAAAAAACAAATGTTTTAATTTGATAATTAAGTTACTTTCCAGAGAAGATGAAGCCTAAGCAGAATGAGGTCCTCCCCAGAGGTTGAATATAGTGATGAGCCACTAAATTCATTCTGAGGGGGGGGGGGGGTCAGGAAAATATTTCCGGACACTGCAGGACACTGGGCGCTTTTATATTTTGTCCGCCCTCTGGGTACCCACCACCTCCTAATTTTTATTTTTCCTATTCCGGAATAGGGACCCACCCCCTATAAACTGCTTCAAATGACTATTTTACTCAGTTTTCCTGATCTCATCCAATCAATGTACCGTATCATGATTATAGAAGCATTTACCAACAAGACTGTAGAGTTTCAAAAACAATTCTTCAATAAATGTGTGCTGTAGGGTATGCTAATGGATTGACATTTGAAATCCAAGATGGCTGCTGGTGCCATGTTTGTTTTAAAAATAATTTGGGGAAATAATGGAGGCTTCCATCCAGAGGTCACCTCGAAGATCCATATAATGTTTGGTGACGATTGGATGAGAAATGTGACCTATAATGTGTGCTAAAGTATTTGGTCATACAAATTCAAGATGACAGCTGGCAGCCATTTTTTTTTTTTATACAAAATACGGGAAAAAATGGCAGGCACAAATTGAGAGGTCACACCGAAGGTCCATATGAAGGCTGGTGATGACCGGATGAATGATAAACTCTGCAGGGTGTGTTAAATGATTTAGTGATGCAAAGAGTAAAATCCATCTAGAGGTGGTCCTAGACCCATATGCCGAATATCGTTGAAATCGGTGAAAGTTTGTCTTAACACCTTTGTTTTATTTTTTATGGTTTTTGAATTTGAAGACATTTAGCATTTATTAACAAATCAGCCATAAATTAATATGGAACATGACACATGGTAAACAACATACATGCAAAATGACAACATACTACCCAAACGTGTGTACACAAATATACAAAACATGCACACAACCTCGGTAAGCCCCGATAGTGCGAAGATATGCATTGATACATATAATTATGTACACGTATTTACAAATTGCCCTGATGTTCCTCAGTCATAGAGCGAACAAAGTTTAAGCATTATTCCATAGTCATGATTAAAATAAGTTTTCTATAAGTTTAATTACTTATCAGGTTTCCAATTTTTTGAATCCAAGCTTTACTTTATAAACACACATAGTCGTGTTAAAATAGGTATATTTTGGACAGTCATAAGCTTGTAAAACTTTTCTCTTATCGGTGGATTCCAATAATATTCCGGTATATATTTAGTTCTACGATCATTAAGTTTCTTACATTCAATCACGAAGTGGAATTCATCATCAATAGCGTCTTCACAGAAGTTACATGTTCTGTTCTTCATCCCCTCCCGTTTCCACCTCCCTGTTTCTACTGGGAGGCGGTGATTACTATAACGGAGTTTCAGTAGATAGCTAGCCAGGTTAAAATTAATCTCGGATAAAAATAAATCAAGTTTGGGATGTTCCTTAATGTTACTAAAAAAAATTCCTCTAGAAGATCTTGTCATCTCGGCATGCCATTGCTGAATGTGTTAGTCCGTCGGGGACTTTCTCAATTTCAATTCTTTAATCTCGATAAACCAATATATATGGGATTTGAGATACATAAATATAAATACAAATAAATGACAAAAGCACATTTAACAGGTACATAATTATATTGTAGTATATGTAATATTAATGTATTGATTGAAGGCACATCCACCCAACTTATGTCATGAAACCTTTAAGTGCGATTGGGACTCTTCCTTTTTCGGCAGTACTGTGAATATCGCAACGTTGTTGATATGGGATCATTGGACAAAATAGCAGAAATAGAAAAAATTGAATAAAAAGATAAAGACTAAGTCAGGGTGGATGTGCCCGTTACTATATACAGACTATCTATTTATTTGATACACTCGCGTCATTCACACGGAATTTACTGTCATAGCGACATGCAATGCATATATATATAAATGTATAAATGTTGACTTGAGACGATGGGGCACATGAGCTACAGACATAAGTTTGAATTTTTTTTTAAATATATCGTACGGATAAAGGTATGTTTTAATCATCCTATAACTCGAAGTTGTGTGTGTGTGTTCGAATGGTGATGTTTAGGATAAAGCGTGGCTACAAATAAACTTACAAAGACATCGTTGCTAATAAGCCCCATCGCATCAAGTGCATGTCCACATTCGACACGTTCGATTTGAGGGTGCGTTAATGGTTTGTGTCTGCTCCATAGTTCGCTACACCCTGTGGAATTGAACATGTTCTTAACTTCTTTCACCCATCGAAATTCTTTGCCATTTACGGTCTCAGTGCAGTTCAATTTGAAATCAGGCCCAGCATTTTTTGGGCCACCATTGACCCTTTCTTTACTAATAATATTTAAGAGTTCAGTGAAAATAATCTATTATTGTGTTATGTTTTCATTTATATCAGATCAGGTTGAATAAATGATTTTTAATAGAACCATTTAAATCTGTGCCTTTCCATGGCAATGCGATAGAGCCTTGATGGAAATATTTAGCTAGCTGACCTTTTTATTACCCCTTGGTGTCATCCCTCATTATTAACTGAAGGTGAACTCAAACCCCCTACCAAATAGTTAAGTGCCTACCTATTACATAATAGAAGCATTCTCGAAACTTGTCCCATTATTTTGAAGAAAAATGACTCTATAGGGCCAGGAAAAAATGTGTAAGCCGGGCTGCTGAACCACCCACCCACCCTCGCCTAGTGTTCGGAAAAAAATTGCAGAGGCATATTCTCGTACCTGAACATACGCGACAAAACGCTCTTTATAGTTTACCATATCGGGACTAGGCGGACAAGGGACGATGTTTACTGTTCCAGTCTGAATAGATCAGTTTGTTATCATGACCATGAATTGCGTGGCAAGCGTATGCCGTGTGATGCAGCATGAAACTATTGCATATATGGAGTTGCAACATGGGTGCTGGCATACCCACACGGTGCCAACCCGAAATCCAACGTTAAAACAAGAACACTAATTGTTAAGAACATTTTATATCGAGCATTGTCGCCGAAGAATGTAACTAAACTTACGTTAAGAGGGAGGTAAAGTGGTACAATTTGGATGGGGAATTCAGTGTTAATTTTCGGGGAAAGTTTACTAAAACGCTACAAAGCGTAGGTGACCATATCATATCTTATTAGAAATGTGGAATGCTTATCTAGTGACAACGCAGGTCAAAAAATTTAATTTTCGACCCAGTTTGTATATTATTAGGAAGTAGGTCAAGAGTACATGATTGTTTACAAATATTTCCATCAAAATATAAGTGTGACAAAATAAAATAAAAAATCCGCTTCGCGTTGTCACTAAACATATTTTCACACTTTCCAACAAGGCACGACGCTGTCTTATGCGCTTTGCAAGTGTGAGTAATCTTTGCCCGAATTCTAACACTGAATTCTCCATTCAACTGTTACCACTTCAAAATCCCGGTGCCAGTGCATTATATTATGTATGTGAGTCTCCCACTGGGAGCCTCGATCACAATGGCCTAACATTATTTACCGTGACCTTGTAAACACATCGGACGATCGTAACAGTGGTCGGAATGACATCTAAGAGACAGAGTGTGCATACTGACAGATTGACATGTAGCTAACCCCACAATCGTACGACGTGATGCACAACATAACGTGGACCAGTACATGCATCTCTTCCAGGACAAACCAGCCCGAGGGTAGTTTGGATCGTCGCTAAGTGTCACAGTAATACATCATTTTGGCATTATATTATAAGCGCTCTGACGTTGGAGGACAAGGGTATGCTAATATTATAAGACACGAGAGCGTAAACCAATGTTCAAGATTGCAATCGTGCACACTAGATGTCATTTATACACACCATGATGAGAAATGTTTTCACTTGCCTTATTGTTACTTATTAACTTATTTTCTATATTTACCACTACGATTGACTCAGAATAATGATTAGTGTACAGTGCACATAAGACACATGCGATGATATAAGCAAGTGAATACCCCAGGTTAAGTGGTCCTGCTAATTTGCAAAAAAAACATTGTCCTGCTGTTGTGCTATGTCTGTATTCATCTACATTTTCACCCCACTAACGCTTCATTCGCTCTGTCGGAGCAACAGTTTACGAGCATGTTCAAGATGCTTGTCTCTACCACTAAAACTTTCAGTTTTTGTCGCAATGGAGTGCTTGGTTGTTGAAGTGTTCCTGTGCACCACGAGGACACAAGAGCTTGTGACGTCATGTACTGCGGTCGATACTCAACTATCAGACCGCGTTCACGCTATGATGAGACTCCTCAAATGTAGTTGCCAAACACGACTCGGCCAATAAAGCTGTGTACTAGCAGAATCTGAGAAACAGCAGGACCCATCAACATGGCAACATATTAACTTCAGCTGCGTGATTGCGATTGCTTACTGGCTTCATTATTGCTTCTGATATTTAGTTTTTATTGTATGGAAGATATGCATGGCTGCAAAGAATGCGGATTTAATTTGTAGACGCGCGTTTGATTCGATTCGAAATGAAATTGCCCGATTCGCAGGGCCCTAAGCGACACGCAGAGTCGGCGACTTCCGTTGAATTCTTGTTTGTTTTTGTAATTGTATCGGTTATCTGATCTCACAGTGCACTATAGTCTAGGGGCAAATTACCCACCTTGTATCAGACATGACAGTACACCGAATTCGGTGAATTATCGGATATTAAATGCAAATTAGAGGTCCTCAGGCTGAACATATACGGTGTCGTGGCGAACAGCTATTGAACAAAACCATGGACAGTAGTGGAGTTATAGTAAACAAAGTCTTGATTTGCATTCTCCGGTATAAACCTCCGAGATTAAACCTGGCTTAAACCTACGTTGACAGTCCATCCAAACTGGGTATAAGGGGACGTTTGTGGTCGATCAGTAGCTGAGGATTCGATGAGATAAAGCATGCATTCAAACTAGTTAATAGGCGGGCCACAAGCAGGCCGGTATAATGACTATTGGACCGCACCCAATTAAATCGAACAAGCGCATGCGTATAACAATCCTCGTATGAGAATGAATAAATTGTGACATGATAATATCAAGCCGCCCACATGCCGTCAAATGTACAGATCCACCCATGTCAACTGCGGGAAAAGCGCGGCGCAGAACAGACGGATTCGTCATGTCAGGTCAAGCTTCCGTAAACCTAGTTTATCTGGACTGTTGAATGATATGATTTAGTTGCCGATTTAAGGTTATAAAACCCACAAACAAAATTATGATCGCAATTTAGAAACAAAACAATCTTATCCCCACCCTTTACATGTGTGCGCGCTTGCCACTTATGAACTTCCAATCAAAATGTGCTCGTCGTAATTATCGATTTTCGCTGTCGATAGAATGCGGCGGTTCGTATTATTAGGCAAGTACGATTATTTAGCTTGATGATTCAGAGACGCTACTGCTAAACCATGGGTATGTCTGGAACAGATTAAACACCAGAGACGACGAGCGCGTCATTTAGAGGTTTCCATAAACAAGGTTTAAACTAGAGACGACAAGTTATCGTCATTTTTGTCCACGTGACTCCGAAACATATAAATATTGGGCATGTATGAGAGATTTGTCATGTATTACGAACTAAGCCCTAACAAAGATATCCATTGCTTCTAAAATAAATTTCACGATTGCGACTTATGTAGCCTATCGGCGTCAATAGACATGCGGATTTCCTTGCGGATTATATTCAGGAATATGACAGGAAGGGACGGACCCAAGAATAGTGACAATTCTATATATTCGCGTTAGTGATGACGCCATCGGCCACGACTTCATCTGCAGAATGACGAGGATAATTGTCACTGTCGGGGGACTATATATAGTAATGACCCTCGTCCGCCCGTCCGTCCGTCTCTGCGTAGAGCCGTCCGGAAACTTTGTCCGAGCCTCTATTCTGTCATTTTCTGGTCGATTTGTTTTTTAAAAACTTGGCACATATATCAATCAGCATGGGAACCTGCTCACCTGCGATTATGAGTTCGGTGGGACTCATCTTGTCGGAATTATTGACCTTTTTCGACATAGAATAGTACATCCTGGGTAGCGTCTTTTGTCCGAGCCTGTGTTTCGTCATTTTCCAGTCAATTTTGTTTTAACTAGTCACATATGTCAACCATCATCGGAACCTGCGAACCTGCGATTTTGAGTTCGGTAGGACTAATTTTGACGGAGTTATTGCCCTTTTTCGACATATAATTGTACATCCTGGGACGTATCTTTTGTCCGAGTCTTTATTCCGTCATTTTGTAGTCAATTTGTTTAAACTTGGCATATATGTCAACCAGCATTGGAACCTGCACACCTGCGATGTTGAGTTCAGTCGGAGTCATTTTGGCGGAGTTATTGCCATTTTTGGACATACAAAAGGTTTGTTTTTTATTTTAGAGTTATTGATCCTTTCTCGACACATTTAAAATGTGCAACATATTTAGTGAATATGCACGTTGTATCATATTGGTTGCATCTCATATATAACCTGCCACCTTCGTCTGGGGGGGGGGGGGGGCATTTTGGTCAGCAACCTTTTATTTTGCTTACATCGCGGTCCGGTTCCACGGACCAATACAGGTCTATAAATACGCTAAATGAACTCTTTATGCAACCAAACAAACCCCAAACAATTCAAGTAGTTGAATTCAGAACATTCGGGTTCTTCGACATGGAATAATACAGATCGTTCCGTGTTAGTCTATTCCTGATATGGTAGAAATAAAGAGTGTTTCTATCACTTCTGTGCGAAAAATTTTAATCAACTGGAAAATATTTGTGATCTTGTGAAGTTTGCGTAATTATCCCCCGCAAACGAAGCCATCTTGTTTATCTGGTATTGTGTTTTTGTCCGTCCATGCATACATGTCAACCAATGGTTTTAGTATTTAAATGAAATTATGTATGCAGCTTCAGCATCATGACTGATAACAAAAATAGGGGCAAATGACGTTGTTCACTTTTTTCATTTTAGAGTTATCATTCTTTGTTTAACTTTGTTTTTCGTAAATTAATTAGCACTTTCTGATTAGCCACTGGGGACATTTCTGACAGACCATTGGAACATTTTGAAATCCTAGCATCTAGACTGGCCTCAAGTTGTCAATTTCCATCATGACACCCAATTGAACAATTTCCAACTGATGTCCAAAAAATAGGAACTTGTGCAAATGTTGGTCTGAAAACAACAAATTCCCTAGAAAATCAGACTACGAGCACAATTTCAACCTGTTGTTGGTGTGAAATTTCCAACTAATGTTGTGCTAGGCATTACATTTACAACTGTTGAACGTTTGATGAAAGTTGGGAGTTGAGACACACCTAAACCCCCTGTCGTCACGTCCTTGCACATGTTAAGCAAATTGTCCCAAGTGAATGTAGTATACGTCTATGTCGAAGAGATTGAAACCTTTGTAGTGAATAGCAATGATTAAAGAGCCAGGTTCTGGTAACCAATCAGTTATATCCAATGCATTCAGGAGTTTCTTGGAATAATGAGTAATGGGCATAAACGAGCTTTTCCCGGCTTCAAATGTATCAGTAGGAAGAAAATCAACTTCGAAGATTGAATTTACCAAGAATGACATGCCTAGCTATGGAACTTTAGAAACCTACTTCAAACGAAGCATCCGCGTATCTGACAAGAGAAATGAATTATCAGTTGATCAAACGGCGTATATGGCGACAAATATCCCCATTACTGATTTCCCATGCACGCTATGGGTAACTATTGTCCTTAGACGAAGGCTGATTAGCGTAGATGAAGCGTGGGCATTACCATATTCAAGAAGCAACAACAGAATAGGTGTATATAATTGTGTATGTCTCAGTGGCATGTTATGATTATAATTACACCAGATCGGTGCCGCCAAAATCCTTCCCAGTACGCATTATCATGGCTTGAAATTTAACGTTGTGGCACTGGTTATTCGTCGTTTGCATTAAGTTATATGGGCAACTTCGTGGTCGATTTTTTTCAAACGTTTTCACGTATATTGCACCATTTGCAATTAGTCCAAATCGGTCGGACGTGGTACAATAGGCAAATATTAGAGGCTCTATCCAATATATATATATATTAGATCCCTTAGAGGGGTACACACTAAATCCGGTCATTTATCCGGACCATCTCCTTTTATACTCAGAATATATGCAACAAATTAATGAATTTGGGCCATGGATTAGTGAAAAATAGACCCGTGTGCTCTATGAAAGATGCAAACAACATGGTAATTATAATGAAACAAAAATTATGACTCCAGGAGATCGTCACACAAATGGCCAGATTTAGTGTACAGTACCCCTTTAAAGTTGGCCTATTAACGACATTTGTTTTGTTCTTCTAACGCATACAACACATTGTATGATTATCACACATATTGTTAGACCGGCTCAAGGTTCACATTAAACTAGACATTTGACACACATTGAATATATAAATGCAACATAGCAGGCAAATAAAAACTGTACGATAAATGTATTTGAACGATGGGGTCGACCAAGATATAAATGGATGTGTCAGTCCTTTACTTGTTACATAAGGAAAAGTATTGCGGACATGCGCGAACCACGCCCTCGCCATCGGTATGCAATTCGGACTTGAACGAATGAATGCTTTCTTCTGAGCCACTTTTACATGGGATATGAAACAATGGTTTACACTATTACACTATTTACACTATTACACATATAACATTGGCGGTTCGCAGAAACATTACGAAAGAAAATTTTCGGTTGTAAACCCGTACAGGTAGGTGTAATACAGTGGACTGAACAAACATACATCAGATAGCACACACACCTAACATAATACATGTACAATACATGCAATCGTGTAAAGCTAAATACAAATACATTATTTTCGTTTAAACTACATGTATCGACGGTGAAATGTAGGTTGGTGAACATCTCAGTTTCCTCTGAACATATATAAGTTAATGCACCATATGGGCATTCGGCGTTCCCCTGACAACGATGTGTATAATATCGGGCGACGTTCCTTTGACGCCGTGGGTTTCCTAATAGGATAGGAATCAACGTGACCAAGAACGTCGCGTGGAATAACCTTGATGTAGACATCTAGTCAACTCCCACCCTCTATGTTGTGCAAATAATGTGTATCAGATAACCCATTGCTCTACCATACTGGTTTCCGTTGCTAACGATAGCGACCTCACAAATGTAAACACCCACGGCGGATTTTCATGTAATCAGTCGACACTCCTTCCTAAGAAACCTAACATTACGCTGAACACTGTTATACGACTTCCTTATCTCACATAAATACTTATAGAGGTGATCGAATTCAGAAAGTTCGGTTCCCTAACATTCTTCAGCACGGAAGTACAAAGATAATTGCTTGTTTGTCTATTCCTGATATTGTAGAAATAAAGAGCGTTCGTTTCACTTCTGTGCTAAACATGGAATACAGTGTGAAAATAGCTGTGACATTGGCAAGTATTTTACAGATCACATAAAGCAGGTATATGAATATTTCGTGTATTTATCAGCATATCTTGCCCCTTCCGAATAACGTTGAAAAAAATTAGACGTTCAAATTCCTCTACTATGCTATACGGATAAAGCAAACACGACTTGACAGATAAACTTAATAATATGCCGGGGGGGGAAACATTTCAGGCACGTATGGCATTTTTTCCCTTTCGATCATTTTTTGTACCCACCCACCCCCACCGCCAAATTTTTTTCCGTTTACGGCAGTTTTTTCCGACCATTTTTTGACACCCACCCCCCCTTTTAACACTAAAACAGAGATTTGCGGGGGGAAATTCAATGTAAACAGCTGTATATGAATTTCTGTGCATACTATTTATCATGGATGTTAACATGGACATGTAAATAGGAATGAGTCATTTTGAGGTCATTCGGCCAAAAAAACATGGTTGTCAGCGGCCATCTTGGACTTCAAAATTTGCAACAAAATACAACACGATAACTGCCTGCAGTCAGTTTACCAGTTATAATTACATTATTTCTCTCATTCAAAGTGGTTTTGAAGCCCAACTCATTGCCAAAACACTAAACAAACAAGCAGAATATTGTTTTTTAGTTGCGGAAAAAATTGCTTGTTGGTGGCTTTGACCACCCATCCACCCCGGCATACGTGCCGGAATTTTTTTTTTCACCCCCCCCCCCTGAATATGCGAGAAAGAAATGTTGCAAGAACTTGGACCAGTTAATCTCCAACAATTCGTAATGTGACGTCATTGAGTCGGTCAAACTGTTGCGATGCATCATTAATATATTAGAACACAACCTGCTGGTTTCCGTTGCTAACAATAGCGTCCTCGCAAACGTAAACACCCACAACGGATTTTCATGCAATCAGTCGACACTCCTTCCCAAGAAACCAAACACTGCGCCTCAAAACGCACTCTATTAAAATAATTCCAATTTCATTTTTGTTTTGATACAAAGTAGGTGGAGTCTATAATTTTAAATGAAATGAAACTGGTGCATCTGCTCTACGGTCTCGGTGCAAACTTTCACAATGTCAATCGCAACCAACTAAATTCTCTTCTATACTCGTCCATTTCCGTTTTAAATGTGAGCTGTTCATGAATCCTCAAGATTTTATTAGAAATTACACAAGACAAGGAAACTTTCCGCCACCATAATTTAGAAATTATAAAGCGGAGTATTTCCCCGACTCAGGAATACAAAAGGTTACGCTTGTAATATGTTTATCTAATTTACAGATCATGTCATTTGTTGGATTAACAAAACATCGCGTAGTTTAGCTGAAATGATTTTATTTTGGCTCGTAATTTTGGTATTAGTCCGTGGGCCAATTCTCATAAAGCCTCTAGTTTAGAAGTTGGCTGCACCCCCCTCCAACAAAGGTTTTTATATATCAAATTAAAGGTCATTATATGTCGCATCCGATTTTGCTTGTTGCCCGCTTCAGAGTGTGTCCCAAAATATATTTTTTCAGGGGAGAAAACTCATACCCCTTAATAAAATAACAATTTCATCGAGTACAAGTGTCAGCGTATAAAAATATTACTGCGGTTATAAAGTGAATAAGACATTGTTTATATTAATTACAGATCACTATAAAACAACATAAGATACAACACTGGACCAATGTATAAGTTAGTTAGAAAAAATTGCGATAAATATTTTGAAATTGCGAAAATTTACTTGAATTTTGAAAAATAGTGTCACATACACTTGTCTATAACTTGTGAAACACATGGGCTATTGGCGCGCAACATATCTCAAAAATTGCCCCAAAGACATAGCAAAATTTGTATGATGGACTGATAATTATATTTATGTGAAAGTGCGCTGTGGGCATAAACTTAACCCCACCGCCTAAAATATAATTTTCTCAGAAAAATGAATTGCTAGTTTACACTTAGAATGCCGCACGCAAAGGATGCTTTAGGGGCATAAAATTAAAAGGTGTAGAGATTTATGAAGAGGAATTATAAACAACCTTGTCCGAACATGTTTTAAGATGAAAATTTTGGGAAAAATGGTGAAAAATGTTATTTTTTACAAATTTCTCAAAATTTTACAACATTGTGATTAAATTTTGACAGGGGTATGGAAAAGTCACCGAGGATCCTGGTCCAGAAAATGTAAATTCATAAAACCTCACATGATCACTTTTTTGTCAACTATTTCATAATTTTTCAATTTTTATTTGAATTTTTGTACAAAGCCGATTATATATATATATTTCAACTGGTCACATATGGCTAGCAAATGCTGATGAGTGAAACTTACGTTTTACTGGGAGGTTTTTTCTTATTTTGTGGCGCATTTTGTGACACCAGACACAATTGACGATATATACATCATCGGACACTTCTTATTTGATAATTGTGTTAAGATGGCATCCAAAACGGCCACCAACATCTAAAATTTTCAAACTTGCAGACACAAATTAAACTGGGTTCGTCATATCGGGATAAGGGAATTGTTCATTAAGAAATTCATTCACTGGTGCTCCTCAACAAACTAAAGATATCTTATATATTGTACCGACTCATTTATTGTGATGAATAATTGATTGACGGAAAGGCCCAATAAATCTGCTCATCCTCAGTGTAGCCAGTTAAGTCAAAATTGACACAACTTCGGTTATTCTATGCAGATATCCTCACATTTCATATACCAGTACATCCTGACATGTCGGCGGCTAAATAACAATTCGCATGAATCATTGTAGCCAATTGCAAATCGCAATAGTTCTATAACTGCATTTGGATAGGGATGAAGTGTCATCAACGCGTAGGGCTTCCGGGTCCCTCACGCAACGACCATGCGATGGCCCTCAAGGAAAACCAAACCCATATAATCCCATGCACCCATATATCTCATGCACGGTAACTATGCTTTATATACCATTACTTCTGTTGCGGGGTCATTTTAGCCAGACCTATTTTCAACATTGAGGGAGACAAGCAGAACTCCCATGGCTTGATTATATGTTAGCGCTGGGAGATGGACCGGGCTACCCGGGGCGATCCGATACACTGCATGTCAAAAGGTGCAGTACTTCAGGATTTTAGGAAAATATTTGACTCTGTTTAGCTGTTATGTTTCTGCCCAGCTTGTGGGCATATATTCTTGGTCAACTGAAATAATTTGGGTTTGTTAACAATCCGAAGATTATAATAGTAGCATGGTGTTGATCTATGCTATGAACCCGATGGGCATGACATGGACAATGAGAGTGGACTGACCGATCATGAATATGCCTGAATCTTGCTTCATCATTGGTTATAGATTCGTTTTTATGCTTGTGCATCTGGGTGCTGACTATTCCCTCTCTGCGTAGGGGGTGACATTATTTACATGAAACTCAAACGGGCATATAGGTAAAGGGACACACTCTAGGGACACCTCATGTCACCCTGCCTAGTGTTGTTATCATATACCATAAACATGTATCTCGTCCACTATAGATAGGGCCATGGTTATATATGCCACAAACCCAAATTGCATAGGGTTATAAGGACATGGCATTCTAGAATGGGGTGAGTTATTGTGTCAAGTAATTGCCTGATAGTTTGCACGACAAAAGTGTTGCTTAAGAAGTCTGTAGTTTTGTTATTCTTGTTTAACAACAGGAGAACATTTATCGCAATTCGTGGACTTGAATACATGTCGGCTTGTCACATAAAGCACATACACATTCTTGACAGGATGTAAGTAGGTCATCATCGATATTAGTAGATTGTTGAAGATGTTGCATACTATGATACATTGCAATTCTTTTTCAGAATAAGTCATTATGCTACCCTTTCCTGCAACCCGAGAATACAATCCTGGTATTCAGGTAATGCTTCACATGCCATGTGTCCATGACACAGTTCCAGACAATGCTAAATATTTATCAGGTGGTGATAACAAAGACTCCTTGGCAGGCTTCTATTTTTTTCGCGAATGGTTGAGTGCATGATCTACATGTGTTTCAAAAACACTGAATTATTATGTTTGCCATGGGGTGGAATGTCACGTGATATGGTCCCCGAATGGCGACGTTCGCTTACAGTTAGTTCCTGCTCTCGTGCTAGTATATTACCACGAGGAATCGGATACAGGTACTGTTACATGCAGCCAATGCACCACGCCTCGGTCGGAAGCTAGTTATTGTTTTATTCCACTGAGGTACATGTCGAAATACTAGAATGTTATGTTTCTCAATGAATATGAGCTAGGATAGTTCTTCATACTAAATCCAAAAATAGGTCATGTGTCATTTCCGTGAACGATATAGCGGACAGTATTGTCCAATGAGGTGTGTAATCATTGCCTCCAATTCACGCGTTGACAGGCTGCGACATTCACAAATACCTATAAAATGAATCCGTTTGGCTTAGTAGTCAAAAGCAGTAAAATGTGATGCGACTTTAAATTATCATCAATTTGTGTAATATATTAATTTTGAAGATATATCCTACTAAGAGTCTGCATGTGGGCTATATTATGGTGGGCCATAATTTCATCTATTCGACAAATTAATGCACACGTTCTTACAGTGTATAACCGAACACTGGAACACATCTTCTACCCCCAGCAGCCACAGCCTCCTTAAGAAATCACATCAACACATCTTCGTGCGAACTATATCAGTGATTGGCATATCATACTAACTCCCAAGCCTGGTGTACCATGCCATGACAGCCATGGCTGGTCGCTCTTTGATTGAGTCCTACAAACCAGACAGATTATACTTATCATGATGGACTGTGACTACTGGGCTTTGGTTGCAAAGATTCATGTGAATCTGACACATGATCTTGTTTCAGCGCAAACTAACCATGTAACGGTGTTTGCGGGAATGTCTACAATAACCAAAATAGTATTAATTTTGACGACTCATATGATGAGTAGAGTGAGAGAACATTTAAGGACTATAGATACTCAAATTATAGAACAGGAAGTAGTAGCATGTCCTGAAAACTGTTGGCAACACAATATTATATACTACAAAAGTCATTCCTTTGACAAAATATCCTCTGTATAACAAATCATGTTTTTAATATAAAATACTACACCTGAACACATGTTTACATCAGAGATAGGCAAACTTGAAATTGGAGGCTGGTAATTTGGGCATACAATTTAAATTTTCTTATATAAAATTATATTACTTATCTAAGCTGGTCCAAAAGGCACATGTTTAGTGATGATTGTTTTAATCTTTCTATACATTGACTTGTATCAAGAATTCCCCCAATAAATGATTATCTATAGTCCTTAAGACAACCAATTACTCATTAGCTTAAATTAATTGAAACAACAGTAGGGTTATATGGTCTGTTTATGGTTACCAGTGCACTCGTGATTAACAAGTCCCTTGTCCCCAGATAACGAACTCAGTCACGTTTGTGATGGAAAGTGTGAGAAACTTCGATTTTGTTGGCCGATTTGGATGCCATCCTAAACTTATTGTCAAATATGGAGTTCATGTAATGCCTTATCTATTGTCAGTTGTGATCAATGTCCCGACATGCGCGGCACAAACAAGAAAATACCGTTCTGTATAAGGTAAGTCTCACTCACAAGCCTTTGTAGCCATATGTATTCAGTTGAAATATATATATATATATATATATATATATATATATATATACTAGAAGGTGACCCGACTTCGTCCGGGCTATTCAAAAACCAAATTTCAAGTCGATAGCTCCACCCGTTTCCGAGATCTGGTCTGCACATGCGCGAAGCTGGCGTCGCACGGGCTCGGCGACCCGATAAAATTCGTATCCGGGGCAAGATACATTCACATACCAAATTTAAAAAGTCGATAGCTCCACCCGTTTCCGAGATATATAGCCCAATGTCATTTGCGGATACCTCGGCCGTGATGAGTTAACGCGACATCGGCCGGTTAAGAGTTAACGCGATCACGTCACGATCTGTTGATGGCGTAATATATTTACGCAATGTTTTTCGATGAGCGAAGCATGGTCCTGCGTTCTTCCCGATAATTAAGGTAGAAACTTTAAACGTACACAGGCGTGTGATACATCATTGGAAAGATGAAGCGCCAAATTATATGACTGGCAATTTATTATTCGCGCTATATCGAATCGATTTGTGAGCACCGAACTGAAATATATTAGCGCAAAACGGCGTAAAAACAGATTTGACCTCTGCACGTGAAAAGTTGAGCTCGGATCTGAAAATTAATAGGCCTATGCCCGTTCCCGGTCGAAAATACCACCACATACCAAGTTTCATCGAAATCGGCTCGGTCGTTTTCGAGTTCATCGCGAACACACAGACCACACACACGCACACACACACCCTTGTTTGTATAGGTTACGTTGCGGGGACCCCATGAGAAACCAACCAGAAACCAGCGTTATGGGGACACATGTTTCCCATGGAGCTACAGGGTTGATATATTCACAAGTGATGCACAGTGTCTCGGTATTGTACTAAATTGTATAATTAGCTCTATAACTATATTTTCAAAGGGACCGTAGTTGTGGGGACACATTGTGAGGACGTCCTCATATGGCTGGTTCGATTCATTACTTCACTATTATGCACAACATCTGGAAGTCCATACATTGTAAGGACATTTGCATGTCCCCACAATGAAACACACAAGCACAGATTGTTTCATAAACTAGTTACGTTATGGGGTCACATTACGGACGTACTCACAAAGATGGTTCCATTTATTACACACCTCCCATATTGTTTGACTCGGGTCCCCACCACCGGATCAACTCGGCGATAGACAATGTTTCATGGATTTAAACAATAACAGAGTCGGGTTATTGTTTACATCCATGAACACATCAACAATGTGGCGCGCAGAGTTAATCATATGTAATGCCGCCTATGGGAGGCCCTTTTCACATTTATTATTCATTTACGCTTTGCTTAAGCGCAAATAACCTCTATCATTTTCGCTTAAGCGCAAATATTTACGCTTAAGCGTAAATCATTTGCGCTTAAGCGCAAATCATTTACCTTAAGCGCAAATAAAAATTAATATTCATTGATCCCCCCTGAATTAATTTTAAATGGCACAGGCCTAAACACATCACTCAAGTCTATATAGGCCCACCATATGAGGGAAGCAATCCCCCAGTAACCCCTAGATTCCTTTTATGACCATGGAAATGGTAGATCTGTGCAGGGTATGTCTCTTTTATAAAATATACTAGTCAATAAGTACACCATATAAGGGAAGTAACCCCTAATTCCCTTTTTATGGCCATGGAAATGGTATATATCTGTACAGGAGACGTCCCTTTAATAAAATATACTAGAGCTCTGGGAATGAGGTACCAATTATTCGGACACCAGGGACAGAGATGCTGATATGCATATGGAAATATGTTTTTTTTCAACTTTCGAGCCTGTATGGGGCTATTACTATGGGCCCATAATAATATACTATGAGATGGACTCAATCATTCACAATCAGAGAGAAGTAAGGGAGTGGTAAGTATTTGCGCTTAAGCGCAAATAAATTGAGACACATATTTGCGCTTAATTAAGCGCAAATAAATAATAAATGTGAAGTATCTGAAGGGATGAATCAATACTTTTTGGATACAAATTGTGTCAACATGACACCAAAAGTACATGCGAATGCATTACATCATATATCCGTAAAATTCCACCAGAATTTCATTGTAACGTCAATTCTGAATTAAACGGAAATGATCATCGCTGTTATCTAGCTGACTGAATCGCAAATCAGATAGGTTGTCGGATGGGTCCATTCGAATATTCAAATTCAATTTAATGTAGCTTTTAAAGTGGTGTACATGTGAAAAGAATGTCTGTAAGTTCGTTACCGACTTCGGTGTGGGTCATGTATGGCGGCGAGAAGAACTGTCTCTCGCGAGGAACCTCATCTCCCTATGGGGGAGTCGGTTGTACCATCGCTTTTCAACAGGTCTCTCGCCGCCATACATGACCCATACCTCGGTCGAAAACTAATACTTACGATGACCCTATGCGAAGTTTCAGAAATTCGAACATTGCCAGACCCAAATTCGAACTTAATCAGTGCATTGTATAGAACTCAAGTTATCATCTGAACAACTCAGAAACAAAATATTCCATATTGAAAAAGGGCAATAACTCAGTTGAATATTGTCTGAATGGAACCAATTTCTAATTTTAGTCACGTCCTCTTTTTATTACGATACCTAACAAGTTTGGAGGTGATTGATTAATAAATACTACACTTGTCAATCGGATAACCCCCCAAAAAACTACATATTCTTCAAATAAGTTGAAAATGTACATACATCGGTCAATAATACAGTAATGCTCTAATTAATCGACCCCTTCACCACAGCAGAATTATGGGTAACTTTTCAGGATTTAGTCGGAATATGGCTTGTTGCCATTCATTGGAAAGCTCTCGCCGAGAGCTTTCCGATGAATGGCAACAAGCCATATTTCCGACTAAATCCTGAAAAGTTTTCTGCTGTGGTTAAGGGGTTGATTAGTAGAGCATTACTGTAGTTGTCGGGCCGGACCAAATGTGATATGTGTTTACTTGTAATTATACCACATACCAACATTTGATGCCATTGATAAATATACCATTCAGACAACGAAGTTTGATTGATGGGCATAAAGATGGATGCTGGGGCCTGGGGACACTTATATTCGTGCTGAAATTGTACCCTTCGTCTAGACAATGTGACTACCTGGGATCAAACAGGTTAAAATGTTTTGGCATTTCAGTGTCTGCAGTTGGCTGATAGAAGTGAAGCAATTGAGGTCTACCAGAATATGAGTAATTTCATCCCCAGTGATACATCACAATATTTTGTATCAATAGGTTGAGTTAAAAGTGTCCCTTCCAACTTAAGATGGCCAACGTAACAGTTTCAATAAGGTGGGAAAAAATAAATAAAACACCTATCAACATAGATAACCAATTTTTGAGGATATCTACAAATAGTCAGTAAAAAATTTACAACATGCAATGGTTTATATCGATTACTACAAATGAATTAAGGAGTTTTCTCCAAAAGTGACCCAGGATTGTGAAACATGACTGAAATTGTTTGGACAACACATTGAACACAACAGTTACAACAACAAGTGAAATCATGTTGTGTAACATATCATCAGACGGAACATTTTCAATATATGTACTGTAGTACACACAAGGGGCACTGAAATGTCCAAAATTGCAGTGCTAAGCCAAATGGTAGCAGTTTCCAACTCTAACAGTGGTCATAAACATCAGCTTGATTTCCCACATGTACATTATAGCCATTAAATATATAGCACCATATAATTTTACTAAAAATGTCATGTCATATTTTCATATTTGTGACAAATTTATGTTATCGAAAAATTATCAATAGTCAGCCCGATATTCACAATTTGATGACACCTGGAACTCTGTCAAGTTGACCACATTTAAGGTGCCAATAAGCCCATCTCATAGAGTTAGATTGAATGACGAAAATTGATTCAACATAATTTTATTCACAGAAAACAGAGTAAAATAAAATTAACAGTCATTACAATATGAAACAAATAGCAAAAGTGACAAAAACATGCTTCTTATACTCAGAAGACATCATTTAGACATATTGAAACCATAAAGCCAATCTACAGCTAGGTGTCAGTTTTCCACTAACTTTTAAAACAACTCAATTTTGTTCTGACATGTCATAAAACTTTACTGCATTGTAACTAATTTATCATTCTGATTTGAACAAAGTATGCATTTTCACAGCACATAAATATAGAAGATAGCAAATATATATTCAATTTCCAAACTCACTGATGGTGAAATGGTGGCTAGAATTTGTCTTGCCATCTCAATTGAAAAGTGTAATGCCCACATCAATTAAAAGGGCTAATGTAAATTATACATACATTGTACATTAAAACAAAAATAATAATAAACAAAATGACAAATAAATCTGAACCACTAGTAATTCATACAAATTATGTAAATTCTACTTTAATAGTGATCATATAAATTATATGATCACTATTAAAGTAGAATTGACATAATTTATATGATATAATACAGACACCCAGAATACTATGACATCAGGCCAAAATTTGGTGTAGAAGATAATAATTGTCATCTCTCTGGAGCTTTGTATACATGTACATATATTTAAGGTCAAGGTCAGATGAGGTCTTGTGAATCTTACAGTTTTTGTAATTTTTATCCCAGTCAGAATAATTGTCAGCAAGTGAAGTACATACTACATAGTAAAGTTAACTATCAACATGAACTGCATTTCATATAGCTCCCAATGGTTGTGGCTACGACAGACATGTGAGGGTGTCAGACCGATTCTCCGAAGACCTATTACTACGAAGGCCCACAACTCCGAAGACCCGATTCTCCGACGGCCCACAACTCCGAAGATCCGATTCTCCGAAAGCCCATAACTCCGAAGGGCCGATTCTCCGAAGACCTATAACTCCGAAGACCTATAACTCCGAAGGGCCGATTCTCCGAAGACCTATAACTCCGAAGGCCCGATTCTCCGACGGCCCATAACTCCGAAGGTCCGATTCTCCGAAGATTTTGTTTTATCGGGGTATTATCGTTTACTAAATAGTGTACAGTCCAGTGGTGAAGCCAAGGGGCCCCAAAATTCCTACTGCCCCCATTAAATCTCTACTTGCTATTTCAGACAATATGGGCCCCTACCAAAACATGTCCAATGTCATGTAAACGCCCGGAAATCGTTCATGGGGCATCAACATATTCAAACTTTTCCTACTGCCCCCACCTAAATGGGAATTCTGGCCCGCCACTGATGATACACCAGATACTATAACGTTACGTTGGCCCATGAGATGCCAGAGTAAAATGTACAGGGGTGAACGGGGAAGAACTTGTCCTTTTTTCATATATAAAATGAACTTGGTTGCATCAAATCACCCCAATGCAGTCGGATGTGCACAGTTTAATCATATTAATTGTATTAAGACGTACATTGTGGCAAAATAATTGTATTTCTTACATAAATTTAAGCATTCTGTGGAAAATTAAGGCTTGTCGCACACTACTGGTGGTGTAGATATCACCTTATTATAATACATAGTTAACGTTTCCAATATATGAGGGCCCCTTCCCCCTTTTCGTACGTCGGATTCCACCCATTTTGGACCGTACGCCGGATTCCAGACGTCAATTTGAAGCTGGACGCCGGATTCCAGGGTTAATTTGAAACTGGACGCCGGATTCCAGTGTCAATTTGAAGCTGGAGGCCGGATTCCATGGTAAATTTGAAGCTGGATTCCTGATTCCAGGGGGGGGGATATATTATCTACATGTACATGTTCCATACAAAATATAACCATACGCGAGGGATTTCCGGACGTTTACATGACATTTGACACGTTTTTTGGGGGGCGGTCTTCCCTAGGGCCCCATTGACTCATTGCCGTCACTGGACTGTACACTATTTAATAAGCGATAAAACATGATCTTCGGAGAATCGGACCTTCGGAGAATCGGCCCTTCGGAGTTATAGACCTTCGGAGTTATGGGCGTTCGGAGTTATAGGCCTTCGGAGTTATAGGCCTTCGGAGTTATGGGTTTTCGGAGTTATGGGTCTTCAGAGTTATGGGATTTCGGAGAATCGGACCTTCGGAGTTATGGGTCTTCGGAGAATCGCTACGTAACCCATGTGAGCTAAATATTCAGAAGAATACCTCCTGTAAGTCTGTTAGTGGGATCATGGCACGTACATGAGAACAACCTAACTGGCACTGTATCAGTGAATATTTTTGGTTCAAAATGCGTCCCAGACATGCAGATACAGTATGACCATGTGAAAAAAATATACTGATTTGAAACATGTCGATGATTTGACCTTGAAATGAAAACAAGTTTATTTCATCAACTAGTTAGATGTCTGAAATGACTCACACAGCATATTCTACCTGCATGTCTGAGGCACATATTGTATCAAAAATATTCACTGACACAGTGCCAGTTTTCTTGTTCTCATATACATGTACGTGCTGAACAACCCCACCATCAGACTTTCAGGAACTATTCCTGAGGACTGTGAATCAGCATGGATGTTCTGACCTAGGTAAATGGAATCTATGTGGGATGCAGAGCGTTTTGATATATAACCGGCATGTGTGCTCTTATCATTATTTAACATTCTCGCTTCTTCATAAAATTGTCAAATCAGGCCCCACCGGCACCTAACTGTAAGCAGGTTCAATTAGTGTCAAATGTCACTTTCAACAGCTAAGGTCATATCTGGACATATGAGAATAAATCAATTCAGGCCAATGCTACACAAAATTAAAATATCGATTCTCAGGCCATCCCACCTCGCTGAAGCATTGCACATTTCAAAACATCAACATCTGACTCAAAATTAAAAATAACTCTACCAAGATTGAGACTCAGTTAGAGGAAGATGACAACATTTAGTTTTCCAAATGTTAGTTTAGCAAGATCCGGTCTGGAAGGGTCTGCAGTGGACAATAAGCTAGCAAATTTCATTCATTATTACATACATGTATGGGAATTTAATCTTTCCTTTTCTGTTTCCAATTGTCATTGTTTCTTTCAAACTGATAATTCATCTCGAAATATATTCGCTTCGTGGAATATAATTCCCACCGCCCCCTCATCCAAGACAAGTGAATATGTGCGGGTTGATTCGACGACACCCAGCCACCAGACAATTTTTGACAATTGAGGTATTCTTTGAAGATGTGTCAGCGACACAGAGCGTCTTGTGGGTGTACTCATGATTAGCATGGATTTAGTTTATTTGTGTCATCTTTGTGTTAACAATTATCAGACAAGTTCAGAATATTTCAAATGCATTGCATGGAATTGGGGAGGACATGCACATATTTGCACACCAACATTGTGAGGACAATTTTTTTTATTTCACGAAGATCTTAAAACCACATTCTGATTGATTGTGTATTTCCATTTCAGAAGTAGTTTGTATTTTAATCCCAGCTCATTTAGCACTTAAGCACCTGACCTAGTTGTAAAATCTAGGTGAAAGATTTCTTTTAACTAAAAGTAAGTGTCAATGACAATGTAGCAATCATGACAGGCAATGACATGACCACTACCGTAATGCTCGCCACTTAAATAAGTTCTGATAGAACCTTTCTGATTGATAGATATGAATTATTTCTTTCACTCTATTGAGGTAACCTGCTCTTTTAGTCAAAATCAACTTTCCTGCAATTCCCCATGTTTTATCAATATAGAATGGGCAGTGAAAATACTTAGCTGCATGTGCGACAATTCAAGGTTTACCAAATAAGGAAGTCCGGCACTGACGTCAGAAACAACAGGTCAGGACCACGTTGAAACCACATGTTATCAGAAATTGATATACACACAGATTATTTCAATTCAATTGATCCTTTAAACAGCCGTATGTATTCAGCATAATCTAATTTAGGTCCTTAAATGACTAATTATCAATATTCAATGAACACCTTCCCGAAAGAGACTGTTATTGACTAGAAACTTTAAAACCATTTCGACGACTTCATTAAGGAGAAATGTCCTCATAAACCAAATTGTCCTCACAACGCTGGTGTGTACACATGTGCATGTGCTCCGAACACCAATAAGAACCTGCTGTATTCTAGTTGAAAATGACTAAAATTCAGTAAACATTCAAATTTGTTGGTCATTAAGGATAATTGACTGGGATCTAAGAGCCATAATAAGCATAAATGCAGCATGTAGACTGTGCGGAAGAAATCCAAGATGGTCACCATGGCGGCCAACAGGAACCAAATAGATTGTTCGCATCTTGGGGTCATGATGAGTCAATATGAAAAGTTTCGAGAAAACTCATGTATAAATGCAGCCTGTCAACAGTGCAGAAAAAATCAAGATGGCCCCCATGGCAGCCATCTTGGGGTGGCCAACCGGAACCAAAATGGGACATTCTCATCCTGGGGTCATAATGAGTCACTCAAAGTTTAAAGAAAATTGATGTATAAATTCTGTAGACTGTGAAAAAGGAATCCATGATGGCGGTCATTTTGTGTGGCCGACAGGAACCAAAACAGGATTTTCTCGTCTAGACATTGATCTGAACATGCATATGAAATTTGGTAATGATCCAATTAGAAATAAGGCTTGTAGACTATTAGCACATGTATTCAATTTTTTTTACCGTAGCTTGATACTTTGCGGAACTACAAATAGAGTTTATGTCCCATGGAAAAAAGCTATATGAAGTTTTTCACACAAACAACTTTACAAGCATTGAACAGAAATCCTACAAAATTATGACTGCGCATACGCCAAACAGATGCTTTTATGGGCAAACCTATCATTGGAGACACTCGTGGATGAACGTTTATGAGCAATGCGACATTGATTTCGACCATCATTTCGTTCAACTTATTGGAGAACACACAAATAAATTCCAAGCTTCATTAGTCTCGAATTTCACTTAAAATGACGTAACTGCACGTATTTACACTGTAACACAGCCCTGCCTTGGCACAAGATCGGAGTTATCCTAGCATATAGCCCATGCTATTTCCTTTCCAAAAAGGTACAAGTAATATAGGCGACATATGCAGGGAGACGGAGAAAACTACACACACTACCACCGGACCGGTATACCTGTGTTACGGGATATAGCAAAGGCAAAAAAATCATTTGTTTCCTGTTATGTGGCCAAAAAATTCCAGGTAGGTACAGGTAGGTATGTCAATTTTTTTTATTTTGCATTTAAAAAAAAACATTATTTTCAATTTCACGCTAAAATTACGGGTAATATTGACTGCAATTACCATGGGTGAAATAAAATGCTACCATTATGATTGCATCATTGAAATTCCCTCAAAATAATATGTCCTGTGAGGCGATGTTTATCAGTGAACATTGACCAGATTTAAAATGTAGACTTCTACCATACAAATCGAAGAATGCAACATAACTGTTGTGTTCTATGGTAAATATATGTTGGAACAGTCAATACAAATGACAGTCGCATAAGTTAACTTTTCTATATATTTAAATATTTCTAGAGGTAGCGCAAATTTTTCCAGGTAGGTAGGGTAATAGGAAACAATGAGAGGCCGATCACGATCGGCAGATGTTAACCCATCCCTTGGCGATAATAAATTACTATGATCAGAGTTTTGGTGTTGATTTATAGAGTATACTGTTATGTACTATTATAGAGAATGTACATAACACAAATTATTGGAATTTATGGGTCACTCGCATTTTAATAAGAGAATGCATTGGTACAGCTAAACCAACACAACCTCGGGTTAGATGTGAAAGGTGACCTGGACATGGAATCTTCGGGTTAAGAGAGTCCAATTTAAGTTTACAATAATACTGTATCAAATTATACCAACAATATAGTATACAGGTTAGCCACCTCACTGCTGACCCATTAATATCAATTATATAGCAGAGCCGTCAACAAATCACAGGAATTGTTTATGTTGAACACTGACCTCTCTATTAAACCAATAACAATTATAATGACCTCAGACATCTGAAGATATCACTCTACAACACAGATATCCGAGTCTACTGTTAATATCATGTGATGTTTATTGTTGAATCTTTATTTTAAATTAGATACCATAGCTTTCTTTATCAGATTATTTGCACATCAATTGGCATAAGAGACATCAGAAAATAACATAGCCTTATCACTAGCTAAGTAGTCCAAAGGTATGGGATGGAATTGGTGAATTGGATTTAATGTCGCTCCAAACAAATTTACCAGTACATAACACAAGATTTTGGACCGATTTAAACAAATTTGGTGTGGTTAATTATTTCAAAAAAATAAATATTTTATTATATATTTTCTATTTATTAATTTTTTTGTTTTTGGTAGTTAAATTGAGCAAGAAAATCAATCTAAATATTTTTTATTTTTTTTAAGAGTGAATATTTTTTTTTAAAAAGGGCCACAACTCAGTGAAAACTAGTCGGATCAAACCCATATTCGAAATTGATCTGTATTTGAGGCTGGGAAACTCACATACCAAAATTGGTTGCGATAAGATTGGAAATGTTTCAGTTATCACATTATGCGTAAAGTGTCTATGGATGGACAGACGGACGGACGAACGACGAGTGGTCAATCCAGACAACGACACTATGTTTACCATACTGTGGTATGGGTAAACATAAAAAGGTTATTTTTTAAGCCTAAGGTTCTGACCGGTATACTCGTCTTACAGGTTGAAAGCACAGGTCCCCAGAACAAAAATTGACCCCACTCTATAGAATGAAGTATTATTGGGGGTGGGGTCAATTTTTTTTCCGGGGACCTGTGGTTAAGTTTCCTCGCTGTGGACATACAATTTACTTATTGTTTTTTATGAAAAACTTAATCTGGTCCCAGGGTCAAGCACTAAGGACAGGAGCCTTCCTCATAGGCTCCAGACATTGAAATTTCCCTGGTAGGTTATTACAAGTGAAATACTTTCCTAGATGCTTTAAATATGGATAGCAGCCTTTTGTTCATCAGTCCATTTGTTCCGGATGGTTGATTTTCTCCGTCTTTATTTTGGTTGTTCTGAAGAAGCGGCATGTGTGACGTCATTAGTTCTTTGTTTTGTAGAAGACGTCTGTATTTCTTGTGATTGCACATGTATGTCTTGTATATCTTCTGATTGTTCTGCATCACCAAATTCTGTCAATTTATCAAAGAGGTAATTTTACATTCTGATGACAACTGCGCACCCTGAATGCCCTCTAATAGAGAAATGTGCGTTGATTGATCACTTTACTTACTTAACACATATGCACTGAGCTATGAAACAGCCAATGCAAAAGCTTAGCTTGTCAGAAATTTGACCCAATGTTGGTCACAATGTTGTTTACTGCCCAATATTGATTAGGTTACCGGGTACCTGGCAACGTAATTGGGCTGAATATAGAAAATTTGTTGTGCCCATAAATAAAACAGTCCAGAATTCTCTGGCTATATTTAGGCTATGCCCATCTGCTAGTGAGGAAATTGATGCCAATGTTTTGAGATCGTGTACCAGCATGTAGTCCAAAATTGGATTAATTTAATAACAGAGGTGATACGAGAGGCCGATCACGATCGGCAGATGTTTAACCCATACCTTGGCGATAGCGACTAGCCATAACTGATTATTTGTCAAAGATATGATCACAAGAATTAATCCATATATCAGTACCTTGAAATCTTGAAATAAAAAGCTCCAATAATTTGTCTTAAGAAAGGGTTAAAGTATTTGGGTTGGGGAGGAGTAGTTTTAAATCTCATAACTCTGTCCCTATTCACACAAGGACCTCTCACTATGAGATCCAATGGTTTAGTGATTTCTGAGGACATGTTTAGGAGTTTAAGTTAACTCATTGGAAGCAAAAGTGATAAATCCCTATCTTTGCCACTTTTGACATGCCAGATATTCAAAATTGATTATTCACTTCTAAAGAGAAATTATAATTGCTTAGAACGACATATATGTAGGGGATTCCATCTCGTATTTAAATGGTACTTTAATTACCCCCCCCCCTTCCCCCATTCTCCCCAGTTATTTGTTTATCAAACATGGACAGATATAAAATCAGATCTGACCTGTGTATTAAATAAGATTAAGTGTTTCATAACAGGGGTGTATGGTTTTCAAAAATATATGTAGTTTATACAATTCAAAAGTATTATCTATATAATGTTATACAGACATAATATGATGGGGATGCTGGCCCCTATGACCACTAAATCGTTCATATAAAAGAAAGTAAGTTAGCCCTCATTTGAATGGTTTCACACATTACAATGTTTTACAAGTAGCTTGGGCACTAAAAGCCACAACCTTCAATGTTAATCTTCTAAGTGCTCTGTGGCCCCTAAAATTCAATCAACCATGAAAATGTGAACAAATGGGAAAATAAGGTTCTTGGAAATACTAACATCTACCATATTGATTTTCAAAACAAGTCATCACTTACAATAGCAGTGTTTCCGCCAGGGGGAAATTAATGAGTCCGTATTGGGGAAACACATAACGCGACGGGATGACCATGGTTCGTCCCGTCGGGCGAAAATTTTGTTATTTGACACTGAAAATGAAAAGTAGCAATTTCCTTGCACCTAAGAGTCCCACAAAGCAACCCAAAGCTACGTTGATATTATGGAAGTCAATCATGTCCGTGGGTGCTTTAATTATGTTGATGGTGTCCAGATAATCAATTAATTATCTGTCTGATTGAAGACTATATATTAATGAACAAGCTACGAGTTAGTGTTTACAAATTTATACAATAAGATTCCAACAGCTATAATGAATCTGAACACTACAAAGCATCTATGCATTGACCAATAATAGATAGCAAGGAGAATTGAATAAAGTATTTCCTAGAATTTCAAGCACCTTCTGTGAAAATGAAACTGACAGCTAGGATATATGCTGTCTTGAAATCGTAAAACTATATGTGCGCTGTGACGTCATACTGCAGGGTTTGTCTGCAGGAGATATTTATAGCGGCGGAATACGATTGGTAGCGACATCTTTCACTCGGAATGCGTAGCTTGTTCAATAGTCTCTATTAGTCCATAAACTGGCAACCGCAATTGTTTATTATGCGTATATTGCCATGCATAGTCAACAAAATCCCAAAGTGATTCATTTCACAATAATACGGAACCTGTCCCGAAATCAGTCTTCATAGTGGAAATTCATAGTGACAAGTTAACAACACCATTCATTTGATCCATATTACATACATGGAGGATAAAGACAAACACATACCCCCTCCCCAATATGGAGATAAAGTCAAAGTACAGTAAAAAGTAGTTGCATTGTCCCGCCTGGGTTCCCAAGCCCAATCAACGATGCACATGTTCACATTTCTCACCAAAATTAGAGTTTATAACACGCTGGCTAAAACTCTGTTCTGTACCTCATGAACTCTGCAGAGGGACCCATTAATTATGTACCGTACAATAGCACGGGATGTCGGAGAAGGAGTAGTTTCATCCATGAAAATCCTGTGCATAAAAATGTCCCGACTAAGAAATTCGGCATTCTTTGATCAAATTATATACCGGTAATCATAGGATATCACGGGATTTTCGAGCATGAGTAGTTTCATCCCGTGCACAAAAATATGCGTAGTCTGGCATTCTTTGATGTTACCGCGAAATGTATTACGCTGTATCTAACGTCGCTATTTGACCCGCATTTCACCAGTCTGTTTAACCCCCGAAACTGCCGTTGCAACCGAAATTTCTTTACGACATATTGCGACTGACATTTGGTATATGTATGAACCAAAGGGGAATGAGGGCGTTCTACGGACGCTGAGCCGTACTAACGGAAACCCTGACAATAGTCATGTATATTTATCTGCCTGTTTCCCATTGCATAGATAAATCATATTGGCTATCAGCTGTTGTTTTAATTTCAAATTGAAAGCATGTGTCTGAAGGGGTAATATATTTTTCAAAAATCAATTAATCAGTCAATACCAAAATTGATAGAAGTGAATAGTGTGCAAAGATACCCAATAGATATTAAGAGATACGAGGAAGAGTCCATGTACATTATAGCATGTGTCTATGGAAACCTTGGAAAGGGTTAATTATTTTTGAAGCAAATTAATGGAATTTAGAAGACACTTATATAGGTGAGGGGGGGGGGGGGGGGCCCTTATCTCACCCTGTAATGAAATTTCAAGAATAGGAGAAACACCAGTCTTGTGCTGCCATTAATCAATTTGACAGTTAGAATAAACAAACAGCCAGTCACCAGTGTTGTTTATCTTGCTTGACCCACCAGAGCTCTGTATCATATGTCATCACTCATTTCATAACAGATTTAACTTGGAATGACAACATCTATAAAAATCCTCTGATATACTCTGGATGTTGGATGATCACATGGTAATTTATTGATATCATTATATTACATGAAACTATTGCAATAAAATCTTCATATTTTCAAAACAGGATATCACACCTAATTAATCGTATAAAACTAAAATAAATGAAAGTGTCAATTTTTTTTTATTATTTAATTATTTTTTTATTGTTAATTTAAAGTTCAAACAAAATTTAATATTTGTATATGCTAAATTTAGCAAGGAGCTAAATCTAAAAAAAAATTAATTTTTTTTTAAATACTTTTTTCTCGAAAAAGGGTCATAACTCCTTTAAAATTAATCGGATCAAACCCATATTCGGACTCGATCTGTATTTTGGGCTGTGAAACTCACATACAAAATTTGGTTTCGATCGGATAGAAAATGTTTGAGTTATCGCATTACTCGTAAAGTGTCTACGGACAGACGGACAGACGGACGAACGACGAGTGGTCAATCCGGGCAACGACACTATGTTTACCATACTATGGTATGGGTAAACATAATAAGAGGGTATCACCCCCTCCCCCTGAATCCTGAATACCAGTTAATTTTTGGGGGGGGGGGGTGAATCCTGAATACATGTTAAGAAATAATATGCGATAAATGACATACAAATTGACGCCGGTGTCACACTATGGGCGTTATGATACGTTTAATGATACTTTATGATGGCATAGTGGTCGAATATGCCCAAGAAGCTATTCTACCCACTCATTCAGCATTCATACAGATAACTAGCACAAAAATATTATTTTGCGCCATCAAAACCTACGTCCAATATGTTTTGCTTGAACCTGAATACCAGTTAATTCGGGGGTATGAATCCCGCGTACGGCTTCAAAACACCCTGAATCCCGCGTACCGAAGGGGGGGGGGGGTGAATCCCGGGTGATACCATCAAAGCATGACAGACAAAGGACAAACACTTCTTCATAATATAAGTATACTAGCTATGTGCCCGCTGACTCCGCGGTAGATTTCATGTCATCAAGGTCATATGATAGGGGCAGTATGACTCTGTACAGTGCATACAAAAAGTGAAGTCTATCCAAATATATTATCGATTCCAAGATAAAGTTAAAGGTAATTTGTGGGTACCTGTATGGAAGGATGGGCAGACAGACATGATGAGGTTACTGCCCACCCCAAAATACCTCTATATACCAAACTTAATCTCTATGGGCAATGTAGTTCCTGAGACAGTTAAAAGTCACTTGGTCATACACAAGGTCACAGGAACATCGGAAGGGCAAATTATCTTGACAGCATTCCCAAATTATACCCTTCCAGTCCCAAAATACCTTAGATAGCAAATTTTGTTGATATAGGCCCAATAGTTTACGAGTGTACCTGATTAAGAGAAAGCATGCGCCTTATTCTGACCCAAGTTATAAATTTAAAGGGGCATATGTCAGAAACTAATAGAATTAATATTCTGAGAAATTAGTTTGCTGTTTTAATTAAGGTCTTAAAAATCTAGAAATAATCCAGTAACAATTTAAACCAATATCTTTCAAGTGACTGTATAACAACTGAAGTTATTTATTATATGACTATAGTTTTCTCTCCCCGTATCTTGCTTAAACGCGTTCTAGTTTTTCTATTAGAAAACAAGAGTGTTTTTTTCTCCGATTTCTTATGCTACTCAGCATGTCATCGATGTCGTCATTTTGTAAACATCATATACTGAATGAAGCGAGAAATCGATTCATTCGTTTCTAGGCCTAAATATGTTACGATCTGAACTAAAAGATGTTCATTTAGTAATTAATTGAACCATATCATGAATATTCTTTTGTTATAGCAATCCGCAAGCTATTACCTTTGAGGAATTATTATTTGCTGATCGTCGAAGTCTCAGAATATCAATCGACCTACACCTACCAATAAGTTGGGAGAAAAGTCTCATTTTTCATTGAACTTTTGGCAACTCAGAACGCCAGTAGTCATATAATAAACGCTTTATCTATACAGGGTCGTGATAAGTATCGCAGTATCGCGTCTCATTGAGATCAGATTGCTGTATCAAGTTCAACCTCACTGCCAAAAACAGCTCGTTTTGATCTGACTTCAACTCGACGTGATATGGCAGACCATATCACTATACTTATTGATAATGTGTATGTATAACAACTAAAGTTACTTACCAACTTCTGAATCAGCATCCATTTCTATTTCATCCAAAGATTTGCCCTGATACTTGTGCACATTCCCCTTCGCTACCACTCGAAGCAGTTTACTGTATTTACATAGTTGTAGGGTCTTTTCCGGCAGTCTGTAATATTCTCTGTGAGTGCGTATATCATGTCCCATAAAGTTAGCTACATCCAACTCATTGTTCTTCAAATTCATGATCTGTGATACAGTTGCCACATATAACATCTAACACAGCCTGAAAAATAAATGAATAAATAAATAAATGATTTGAAAGTTATATTTAATGTTTACACTTAATCAAAACTTCTGAAGCAACAAAACAATATTAGTATTGCTCGGACATGACGGCTACCGGAAACATAATCTAAATTGGACTCTATATAGATTATCGATTAAAATGCCCATGATCTATGTTGTACCTAAGCGGACCGCAGATTTGATGAAGAATGGTACAGAATTTCAGATAACTCAAAAGTATGTTCACTGAGGGACATATAGTACCGGTAGCTAAATAAAATAATGTCTATTAAATCCAGAAGACAAGATAACTACTAGTAACTCTCTGATACCTACATGTACAGAGGTGGATTGGCCGATTGGGAGACCAGGTAAATTCCCGATGGGCCGGAGGCCGGAAAATTCTGATTCCACGTGATTTTCTATCAAGCGAGAATCTGAGGTTTTTTTTTACAGTTTGGGGGGGGGGGGTATATGTAGTTGGGCCGCAAATGAAACTGATGTGGGCCGCCACATGTGTTGTTTAACCAGCCTAACTGGCTAATCATAATTTTGTCATTAAATGAACTTGTCAGCATCATATAACACCACATAAAGACCCCGTTAATCTCGAGATATTAACGGTAACTCCCAGCTGTAAATCCCCCAAAAATTGAGGCCAGTCTAGATGCTACTAGTACCTAGGATTAGCGATTTTCTTGTATAGTTTTCAAAATTTTCTCACCCCGGGGCCAAACAACCATGGACAGCCCGGTGTGTCCTGGTCTCTTGTCTGTAGCCGTGTGCATTTGTCTGAGGTTAGACCGCTAGATGTAAGAATTTATGCAATTTTTCAGGTAAAAATAACTGAATGGTCTCATACCGGGAAAATATAGAACCATGGTTGATGAATTTATAGGATATTAGGCCAGAGCACTGAGGTGCAAGGGGGGGGGGGGGGTGGGTGCAATGGAATTATGCAAAAACATGTATTTGGTCTGATTTTGATTCAAGAGGGGGGGGTGCAGTTGGAATTCCAAGGTGGACACCCCCCGAACAGAGACCCTCCTCCACTCGGCACCTCGGCAACTGCCTTTTGCAGATGGGCCAGTATAATATTCATTTCCCAGGCCGATTTTTTGGCCCAGTCCGCCTCTGTACATGTAACAGGGTCTATTATCAACTGGTACATAAAGTAAAAGTTGAGTGACAACAGATTAAGTGCTAAATTAGCTAGACTGTGAGCGGTTTATACTGTACATGCATCAACATTAAGAAGCCGGGCAAAATGGCACATATGTGATTGTGTTCATTTTCGTTGCGTTGGGAGGATGCATATGTTCTTGCACACCAACATTGCAAGGACAATTTTTTAGTTATGAGGACATTGTGTGTACATGGGATGTCTGTAGAATGAATGAGACGTAGGTATCGAAATAATCGGTAACGAATCGCAATTTGCGATAAATAAAGGCACTATAGTACGATAACAATCATAAGATTACACTCATTCTATCACATTTAGCGATGTTATGTGGTCAACATCCCCGTCCGTTCCTGTTCAAACACTAAAATGCATTAGGACTCTCCCATTCTATGGAACCTATCTTCTTTATTTCAAAACTGCATTGGAGGAATTATTTACCAGAGGAGAGTGTAAACTTGAGAAATCCTCACACTCGTCACACAATTTGTGACAAACACTTGTGAATACATCCAGTGATATTTTTATTAACCAACTTAATAGAAAAATTATTCAATCTAATATCGTCCAACACTCATGTTCATTTGAAAGTATATAGCAATTCGCGATTCATTTTTCAAAACATTTTGATCCAAGATGAGACGTCTATCGAATCCAGAAGACAAGATTTATTGACAAGAAGATAACTAACTCTCTCATACTTAACAGGGATTATTATCAACTGGTAGATAAAGTAAAAGTTGAGTGTGACAACAGATGAAGTGCTAATATATCTAGACTGTGAGCGGATTATACTGAGCATGCATCAACATTAAAAGGCCGGGCAAAATGCCACATATGTGATTGTGTTCGTTTTCGTTGCGTTGGGAGGACACATACATGTATGTGCTTGCACAACAACATTGCGAGGACAATTTTATTTATGAGGACATTGTGTGTACATCGGATGTCTGTAGAATGAATGAGACGTAGGGATCGAAATAACCGGTAACGAATCGTAATTTGCGATAAAGGCAGTATTACGATAAGATTACACTAATTCAATCACATTTAGCGATGTTATGTGGTCAACATTACCGTCCGTTCCCGTTCAAACACTAAAATGCATCATTCGCAATTCATTTTTCAAAACTTATTTTGATCCAAGATTAGACGTCTGAGGACTTTCATCAAAATATCCCCAGAGATTGGACTGTTTGTATGACATTTTTGTTTAATGTTTGAAGGGGTATGGACCGATTTAACTGAGTAGTTTGTTCAGATTCACGGTGGGAATGAGAGACGAACCATAATTCGTGACCGTTAAATCAACCAAATCATGGCTTTACCCATACAGAAATTTCTCATGAGAAGTTGTTAGAATCTTATAAGAATCTCATGAGAAGCATATTAGAAAGATATGCAAAGCAGAGAAATCTAACATGAACCTTGTGAGAAGATGTTAGAAATCAATTTTCTAACCAAGGGTCTTATGTGAGAAAAAATTCTCACGTGAGAAATATGAGATCTCGTAAGAAATGCAGACTTAGAAATATTTCCGCTGAACCGATAGTATATTTTTCTAAGTTGCAAATTCTAATTTGAGTTCTCATGAGAAAAATAGACTTTGAAATTATCATCCTTCAAGTAAGTTTTAAAAAAATTTCGGGGTTAAGAAATTTTCACTTGATTTCTTATGTGGAATGCAGACTTTGAAATTTTTTCACAAAAACTTATTGGATATTTTCAAAGTCAGAAATTCTCACGTTAGATCTCATAAGAAATACAGACTTTAAATTGTGTGGTCTCCAATTCCAGAAAAGTAAGCTAAGTGTGATTTTCTTACATGAGAATATGTTAGAAATAGGGTAGATATTTTTAAGTCAGATTTCAATGGTGGGTAAAATGATTTAATCTAGAACATGTGGTCTTGAGAAATCTGATCTGGTGTATGCTGGAGAATTCAAAATATAAAATGCGCCAAAACAGTTACTGGAGTTAACCTGTACATGTCAGTTGCTGCATGTGCATGATTTAGACTGTAAATTATCTTTATATCTGTGCTAGAAGCTTAAGTTGTGTTATATTCACGAGAAGGGGAACATGGAGTTATATTTATTGTTTTATTTGTGGATATTCTTTAATGATAAGTTCCACAACATGGAATACACACTATACTAGGTAAGTGTAATATTTATATAAATGGCAGAGGGCTTTAGGCATCATGCATCTGGCATCATGGCAAGATTATATGGCATGTGGTCTCTTGTGTTGCCTTTACTGCAGGTTCTAATATGTAATTAATCAAGCAGGTAGACTACATGCAGTATATAGATTATTAAAGTTGATTTAAATTTTATTTTCAAATATTTTAAATTATATTTCTAGAATAAATAATGATGGCCCACATCACATCAAATAAACTTCTGTTATTGTTAATTGATTCTAAGACAGAGTAAATGTTCAAATCTATTTTAACAAAATGAATGAATTTTAGGAAATAAACAATTTATGGCAGTTTTCATTGTTTCATGGAAGTGATTTTTACAGTTATTTGGAATATTCCACGAAGAGCAGTTAACATGTTGCAGTGTACACATGCACACATGTTGAACAGCAATTGAAAATTGGTTGATCAAATATTAAGAAAAGTTAAGTTGAAGTTTAGTGTGAGATTTGTGTGATAATACAGATCTGTATTTGTACAATATAGATTCATCGCACACACAAATGCCTCTTAGATCAGGGACCCCAGAAGCAGAAAATGGCAAGGGGGCAAAAGCAGTCCGAAAGCCTGGAAATTCTCAATGACAGTTTTTGTTATTTTATAACCTTAAAAAGATGATAAATGACAGTGTTAAATTGTTAGTGATACCAAAATGAATTTGGTAGCACATAGATTTGTTTGAATTAGATAGTCCTTATTTGTTATACTGGTCATTATATTTTGAAATATATAGAACAGGAATTTTTCTTATAAGCATGAAAAAAGGATTTTTCTCATGTGAGAAATGATTCTTTCTCATGTGAGAAATGATTCTTTCTCATGTGAGAAATGATTCTTTCTTACGTGAGAAATGTTCTTTCTTACGTGAGAAATGATTCTTTCTTACGTGAGAAAAAATTATTTCTCACGTGAGGTTTTTAATATGCAAATTAGCAAGATTTTTTCTCACGTGAGAAAAAATTCTTATGTGAGAAAAAATATTTCTTACGTGAGGAAAGATTCTTTCTCATGTGAGAAAAAATTCTTACGAGATCTTGCTAATTTGCATATTAAAAACCTCACGTGAGATTCTAACGTGAGATTCTAACGTGAGAATCTAACGTGAGATTCTCATGAGAATTATGTTAGGACATTTTGGTAAGGGATATTCTGTTGGCGATCAGCGATGAACATCAAAAACATAGAAGCCTTTCATGTTCTTTGAAGATGACCGACATACGTCGACGTTCATGAAGTTGATGGCCAAATTCGGTCAAGGTCGAATGACATCGCTTTTGAATCACTTGCCTTCGATAGGGACATGGTCATTAGGTTCTATTATTGGGTGGTCGGCGGGATACACTGAATGCTTATCATTTTTATTACTTATTGTGGTGGATTACCTTAATTTTTTGTTAGATACTGATTCAACATTGATCGTTCTCGTTCGTGGCGACCGCTGCTTACTTAATACCTGAATTGGTAATAACAATATGCAATTTGTGTATCGAGATACGTATGTATCATTTGAACGCCCGTATCGATGACCGTATCGTCAGTGCTGTATTGCTGTCGCATCGATACATCGATGTATCGTTACACCCCTAGTAACAAAACTGCATGCGCGGTGATAAATTCTACAGCGACATCGAGTCTTTGAAGTCGTGTTGACATCTTTCGGTTACCACATGTATTCGGATAGAGTTCAGAGCAGCATCGAGGCTTTGATTTGTAAACACCAATGAGTTCCGGCTTTTGTAAATCAGTGTCCCGATATATTTTATAGCGATATGTTATGACATAAGTGCTGCGTGCTCTGGTTGACAAGATCGTCATGTGTCTTTCCAAGATCTTCTGCACTGCATTGAACTAATTTATTAATTGTTCTGAAAAAAGTGGATTGATTTTATACTCCACTGCATGTACTAGTATTGTGATTTATCTTTTCATGTAAAATGGAATGAATTACATACAAAAATCACAACATATTCAGGAGAGCGATTTGCCCTCCTAAATATTAGTAACTATTACTATAGTATTAGCAGGTCTGGCAAATGTGAGAATACAGCTACAATAGCTGTATTCAGCTAACCTAGCTGTATTCAACTATATATTAAACTCTCAAACCGGCTGTTTTTCGATAATAAACTAGAAGCGCCAATTTGCGCATCGAAATTAGGCCACCATATTCTCCGGCCACCCTCAACCAAATCAAAACCGTCGCTTGTTTTCTGACAAAGTGTTGCCTTTTGTCGACACGGCAATGGTGATTATGTGTGAAAACTTACTACGGCGGTCGATGTCGGTCATAACGGTTTAATAACTCTCTTATGCAATGCAGAATACCTTGAAAAATACATTAAATACAATATTTATCACCGAAGATGGAACATCTTATAAACATTCCCGGAAGTATAAATAGGATGCTGCTAAAACACAGTTTGGTTGGTGCGTTAAAACAGGTAAAAAGGGGAACATCTCTTGCCAGAGTTTAACTGAGCGAGTACCACTCAAGTGCTGCTTGAGCTGACACTCTCCAAAAATATGGAAACGCATACATGTATGTCGAATCGCGAAAATACAAATAACAATGTTATGTTTAGTAAGTTTTCACACATTATACATTTACCCGCCAAAACAGATTGAATAGTTCTGACTCGCTAACGACCAGGACTTCCATGTTTAAAATACTTCAGAAATTATATAAGTCGCATTTTCATTTCAGTTGTCCCTATGTTGTGCCATACATTTGCAATATGCAGCACAATATCTGTATATACCGTTATGAATAGTTATCAGTATCGCTCACAAACCGCTAGTGCCAGTAGTGGTATGTAATTCTAAATGTTTGATATATGTACACCATTCTAACGCCCCCTACCGGTTTAGCATCGGGAAGAAGTAAACGAGTGTTTGCGATGAATTTGATCTTTATTTTATAAGTTAGCTAATGAATGCATTCGCAGAAAATAGTCCCCAGAATATTTACTGACATCGACCGCCGTAGTAAGTTTTCACACAAAATCAGAACTGCCATGTCGACAAAAGGCAACACTTTGTCAGAAAACAAGTGACGGTTTTGATTTGGTTGAGGATGGCCGGAGAATATGGTAGCCTAATTTTAATGCGCAAATTATAGCGTTTCTAGTTTATTATCGAAAAACAGCCGGTTTGAGAGTATAATATATAGCTGAATACAGCTAGGTTAGCTGAATACAGCTATTGTAGCTGTATTCTCACATTTGCCAGACCTGATTAGGGAGCGATTTTCTGCCACCCTGAATTTGATATAAACACCAGGCCTGGACAATGGAATTTGGAAACAGATATCATACAATACCGTATGAACTTGAATCTGTTTGCTGAAAAGAATACACTGGAAATATCTTACATACTTTCCCACAAATATCCGGGTTGGGTGACATTACTGACAAGCACAATCATGACACAATTACATGAGCAGATGAGGTCAAGACAGACAAAAATTTAAAAATAGAACAATCACTCTAGTCTAGTTGCGTCATTCCCGGATTCCGGACAGCCCCTGGACGTATATTTACTCGACGACAGGGTTTCCGCCAGGCCGGCTGCGGGTCCGTCACACGGACCCATTCCCCTCGCAGATGATTTGTTTGATTCAGGCATGTACCAAATGATAGTAGCAATATGTCGTAAAATTTTTTTGGCTGCAACGGGAGTTTGGGGGTTAAACAGAATACTGGTGAAAAAGCGGGTCAAATAACGACATTAGATACAGCGTAATACATGTCGCGGTAACATCAAAGAATGCCGGACTGTTGAGTACGGATGTTTTTGTGCACGGGATTCCATGGATGAAACTACTCAGACTCGAAGACCCCGTCCTATCGTACAATTACATAATTGGATCAAAGAACACCCAATTGCCGAGTCGGGACATTTTTATGCACGGGATTTTCGTGGATGAAACTACTCAATGTTGACCATTTATCTTATTGCTGTATTATCATTTGTTTTGAGTTCGATGTCAGTGAAGTTCCTGAAAAAAACATGTGATTCTCTACGTGTGTTGATTATTATGCGTATATTGCCATGCATACTCAACAAAATCCCAAAGTGATTTATTTCACAATAATACGGAACCTGTCCTGTCTTTATAGCGCGAATTCATAGTGACAACACCATTCATTTGAGCCATATTACACGCATGGAGGAAAAACACAAACACATACCCTCCCCCCCCCCCCAATATGGAGATAAAGTCAAAGTACAGTTAATAATAGTTTCGTTGTCCCGCCTGGGTCCCCAAGCACAATCAACGACGCACATGTTCACATTTCCAGCCGAAACTCTATTATATTTTATAAAACGTTGGCTAAAACTCTGTTCTATAGCTGCGGTTGATCGTCAGTTGTTGGCCTATACAGACTATTGAACAAGCTACGCGTTCCGAGTGAAAGACTTCGCTACCATTCGTATTTCGCAGCTATAAAAATATACTCCAGACAAACCCTGCAGTATGACGTCACAGCGCACAAAGAGTTTTACGATTGACAGAATACATGTACATAATCCTGTCAGTTTAATTTCCACGCACGCTACTTGAAATTCTAAAAAATATTTATTCAATTCTCCTTGCATGGTATTATTGGTCAATGCGTAGATGCTTTTTAGTGTTTATATTCATTATATCTTATTGTAAGTTATAAATGTGTAAACACTGTAACTCGTAGCTCGTTATTTATAGAGTATTCAATCAGACGGCAGTCTTATACGTACGTAATTACATGATTGATTATTTGTATACCATCAACAGAATTAATGCACCCACAGAAAAAATCGACTTGCATAATATATGTAGCTTTGGATTGCTTTGTGGGACACTCAGGTGCAAGGAAATGGCTACTTTTAAGTGTCAAATAACACAATTTTCGCACGACAGGACGAACCATGGTCGACATTATTGGTTGTCCCGTCGCGTTATGTGTTTCTCCAATACGGACTCAATTATTTCCCCCTGGCGGAAACCCTGCGACGATTACCTAATTTGGGCACATTTGGATTAGCTTACAAGTTACAGGTAGGCTACATGTATGTCAATAATCAGCGATCTGTTTTTTGTTTAAAATCTCGGCGTCTTTCACCCACAATGATGAGACAATCGCAAAACCGAGAATGACAAAATTCGCGCTGTAGGTAAAAATAGTAATAAACTGGTCACGGAGAACGGGGACCAAAATTGAGTGACAAACGCGCCCGTAGTGATGGTAGTCCCTCGCAAATTATTTTTTGTAAAAACCAATAGTATAATGATTTTTTGTAAAATTTACTAAAAACCAATCCAGATTCGCATAATATTAAAAATTAAATAAAAAAAAAATCTCAAATTTTTTCAGACAATGTTTGTTTGTTTGATTCTGTAGTCACTCTTCGCTGACTAAATTAATAAATGTTTGAAAAGTATTCTCTGGTGCTTTAAGTTCAATCACATGTGCTGTACACAGTGTAGGTCAACATGACCGCTTTCGCAGATTGCTGCTTCACCGGTCAAGTCGCTCTGTATAGATTTACTGGGTGTTTGCAATTAGGGACATAGAGAATAGTTTCTCAACTTTAATAAGTGAATAACATTGTAAACAAGATAAATTCACCACAGTGAGTGATAACTTGTACACATTAGCTCATTGTATTAAAAGATTGCCGATCGAAGCGAGAAAATCAAAGACGGCCACCATTTTAGTAATACAAAAATTATCTGATAGGAACCGGGAGCGGAACAAAAGGTTGAACTCAATCGAGACATTGACATTTGGTGCTCACTTTATCCTGTGAAATATATTGTAAGTTCAACATTCTGAAGAGAAATAATTTATTTTGCCCTTAATATATCTGACAATTTATCAAAAGACACGATTTACGGACATTTCGTTCCGGAATTTATTGATTCCGCCATTTTACATTACCATCTGTTGCAGACGTCACGCATGCGCAGACCGTACAATTTAATACTTTACAATTTCGAAGAAGTATTTTTCTAATAAAACACGATGAAATAACTAAATACATTTCCTATTGTATAAAAATCCGGGTTCTGTAACAGAATAAAGTTAAGAGCTACCCACGGAACACAGAAATTTCATTCTAGCGGTCGTATAATTTACGTTATTCGTTGCGCCAGGTGACCGGGCGCAAACCCCCAGTACTTTATAACGACACTACACTGAACGTAGAAGGATACGCACTACGTTCATGACTGAACTATACACAGTGCTGCGACAGACATTTCCAAATCACGAAAAATTAAAATCATATGGTCAATCCCGTTTTCCCGAAACTTATACCCTGCTCGCCCCTAATAGTAGTACATGATCGGTTAGATAAACTCATTTAGATTAGAGAGAATATATATATTTAACTTTATTTCTTTAAATAATTATACTAACTATACTTACTTTGATAGAAAATACTTCTGATCTTTTTTTTAAATGGCTGCTAAATGCACTAGAAATGAAGCGGAAACAACATACCTTTGATTGGACGACTCACAAATCGTCACCGGAAGGACCGCTTTGATTGGTTAAAAATGTTAGTACTCTGAAGAGTCGAGCGTTTTCATTGGCTATCTATACACTCGTGTAATATAGTTTGTTTGTGCGAAGCGACCCGCGATTCGCCAATGGAATATTTTTGTGTATGTGTGTGTGGGTTCAGAATACAAACCGAGTTATGGGGACCGTTCCTAAAATTGAAATACACAGTCAGAATGTAGTTTTGATACCATTGCGAGGACATCATTGTGAGGACATTGGAATGTCCTCATAAACCAAATTGTACCCACAACGTTGGTGTGCAAACATGTGTATGTCCTCCCAACCCCAGGTAAACACACCCATACACTCACATACACACACACACACACACACACAGAGATCTTCCAAAATATATAATAGATATATATATATATATATATATATATATATATAATCTTTCCATAAAAATTCAAAGTAAATATTGAAAAAATATACGAAATAGTTGCCAGAAAGATGATCGTATAAAGTTTTATGAACTTACTAATTCTAGACCAGTATTCTCGTGAGGTTATACCATAGCCTATCAAAATTTAATAGAAATGTTGTAAATTTTACAGAAATTAGTAAAAATTCTCATTTTTCACATTTTTTCTTCAAATTTTGAACTTAGATCACGTTTAGACACCGTTATTTATAATTCCCTTCATCACTCTGTACACTGTTTCAGTTTATGCTTCTAAAGCCAACTTGACATGCAGCATTCTAAGTGTAAACTACATAATTCGTTTTTCTGCAAAAGTTATATTTTAGGGGGTGGGGTTAAGTTTACGCTCATATCACATTTTCACAGCAACATTCTTTGCATTCCATTACTAAATTCGTTTTGATATGCCATTGGGACAATTTTTGAGCCATGTTGCTGATTAATAGCCCATGTGGTTCACAAGTGATAGCCATTTATATGTGACAATGTTTTTCATAATCCAAGTAATTTTTCGCGATTACAAAATATTTATCGCAATTTTTTCTAACTAGCTCATAAATTGGTCTAGTTTTGTATCTCATATCATTTTACGATCATATCTTATTAATATAAACTACAAATTGTGCAGTTTATATCCGAAATATTTTGTTTATGCTCTGACATTTTATTTTAGGGGTAAGAGTTGTCTTCCCTGAAAAATCTATTTTGTGACACGTTCTGAAAATGGCAATAAGCAAAATCTGATGCGCCATATGATGACCTTTAATTTGTTATATAGAAACCTTTGTTGGAGGGGGGTGCAGCCAACTCGAAAAATATCTTGTTTGGCCCACGGACTATATCTATTCCACTCGCCAGAAATCTCACCGAATAGTTGACCACATGCTCGCAAAAGTAAATTATATTCTTCTACACTACGCAGATATTCTGTATTTAATTTTCATGTGGATGTGATCCCAAGACAAAATAGTTATTATATGATCTGCTTCAATATCAGAAAATGGATATGCATGTACAATGTAGTACCAGTCGTAATGCGTTTATTTTAGTCACGTACATCTTCGATAGAACATTCATATTGGTCAAATGAAATTATATTTTCATTCATTTGCTGTTCCCTGATGGTCCTGCTGGTTGACAACCGCATATGTATAGCATTCCAAGCATGTGGATATTGGGCGGCATGGGCACATTGTCAAGACTAAAGCCACATGGCGGTTTGCGCTCCAACATACACATAATATTATTCACTTTTGAATTTTTCTCAGTAGTCTATTCCTGATATGGTAGCAATAAAGATCGTTTGTCTAACTTCTGGCGAAAAGTTGAAAACCGCCGAAAAATGGCTGTGACTTTGACAAGTGTTTTCAGAGCATATGAAGCCGGTATATCAAGAGTTCGTTTATTTGTCGACCTATCGTATTGGTAGCTCCAAATTACGTAGAAAAAAAATGGAGGTTCGAATGAGCCATGTCCGTTTAATACGCACCATATGGAGTCCAAAGATTAGAGGCTGATTCGATTTCCATTAGCAGATTCGTGTATCTGGGTAAGATTTCCAGTTGCTGTCCTGCACTCGGTGGTTTATATTCGCAGTGGATTTTTTCCAGAAACATATACTTGCCTGTGTGGACTGCACACATAAAGCTGACGCTCTGATGTGGCTAGTGGCCTCTAAGGAGCCATTATATACTATTTTTCATTGAGAAAAAGTGTATTGCAATGCATTACCATGCACTACCATTACATATTACCCTTGGCTTTGTTTTGAAATCAGATTCGGGGAAAAAACTTGTTTTTAAACTTTGATTTCAACTTAAACAATCTGTCAACAGATCACCGGACCATTGCACCACATACCAGGTATCATAACATTATGTTGAATATTGCTCATATTATACCACCTGAATAAAGTTTCCTATGCAGAAAAGGACTTATCTCCGTCCAAAAAAAAACGTCAGAACATGACCAAATTCAAATTTCAATTGTTACTCAATTGTGAATAATTTTCCAAATATCAAGAAATTTGGTTAGACATTTCTCAAGTTATCATCCTGACAACCAAAACAACTGCTTTCTACGTCAAAAGACGGAATAAACATACAGTCAATGGACCGTGGCCAAATTTTAGCTCGATCTTCCAACTACATACTAAATCCTCGAATTAATAGTTCTGAAGTTATGACCCGGACAACCCAGACTAACCCACACACGGATATTCTTAATATAATAGTTACCCGAAAATATTCGAGAGAAAATAGAACCGGGATTAGTGTAGATAGTGGAACTGACAGACGATGAAGCCTCACGGTTGACTAAATGACATAATCGATTGGGAAGTATGCAACTCAAGAGACACCGAGACGGAAACATCCATTAGGCGGTCGACGTACACAATGAAGCAACGGTCAATGGGCACTTCATCCGCAAACTACATGGGTAGGTTCGAAGACTTGAAGTTGGTAATATACTGAGCGGAGTATTACGGCCGACGGTTCATTGTCACAAGGCACCGATCATATTCGTAGCCAGCTATCATCAACAAGCGCAGTTTTCAATGGCGATCATATTCGTAGCCAGCTTTTCAAATTGCAGACTCGGAACATTGAACCCTCGTACAAACGAACTGTCCCATTGTCCGCCGTTCAACATACACTTAAGAACGATAACTTAGATAACGCCATTGACAAGAAGCACATATGCGGTGACAAATATAAATTTCGAATTTGATGGGAAAAATGCACATTTGCCTGACGGAATCGCATATGATCGTCGCGTCGTCTCCATCAGTCGTACTTCTTACTCGGGGCTCGCGTCATCTGCAGCAGTTGCAATTATTACTGGTTCACGTAGTATCGTTGGATTGTCTTTGTCCAGAAAATTGAGTGTTATTGGTTCAATAGTTACATGTAAGTAATCTTCAACACTGTTGAAATTTAATTGAATTGTGTATTAGCATATTCAACATCAACGCTGAAACATACTACAACGAATATACATATATACAAAACATATATGTACATCAGTATATTCTTCCATCATACTATATGGTATTAAGCATAAAGACAAATAATGTAAATACATTCATGAATTTGTAATAAGATATACATTACTCGGTTTTCTTAAATGGCTTGGCTCACATATAGTATATATAATACTAGCAGGTGACCCGACTTCGTCCGGGCTTTGACCTTGAATTGACCATTTTGAAGGTCAAGGTCAGGTCGGAGTCACTATTTGACCCGTCCAAAACACTCCCCGGACAAAAGTACCCGTATGTATCAAATTTCGTCGAAATCCATCAGTTTTACCCGATTTGACCTTGAATTGACCATTTTGATGGTCAAGGTAAGGTCGGGGTAACGATTTGACCCGTCCAAAACACTGCCCGGACACAATCATCCGTAGGTATCAAATTTCGTCGAAATCCGCCCAGCAGTTTTCCCGGCCATAGCTAACAGACAAACAAACAGACAGAAGTCCATTTGTGGGTACCCGTTTCAAGTTGAAGGTCACCTCGGACGGAAAAACTGACCCGATGAAAATCGGTCCCATTCCTAGGAACCCCTAAGTACGAACACATAAGAATCACACAACACGCTCATGTCTGGACACAGACACAACACGCTCATGTCTGGACACACACACGCTCTTTATCAACGACACTGTGGATACGAACGCTCTTTAACTATCACGCGATTAACCCATGAATTCCCATTGCGGTGACGGGGGAATGGAGAAGGAGAAGTGTTCTGACGTTCTCAGAAGCGGTGCGATGACACTTCATCTGTGATTTTGCCCTTAGATAGGAAGTTTGGGCTCAATCCGTTCGGCAGTTTTCCCGGCCATAGCTAACAGACAAACAAACAAACAGAAGTCCCAACATATATATTAGATATAATATACGTCATGGTAATTTTTTAAACGTTAATTTTGAGAAAATGCTCACTCTTTTCAAAATACTTATCTCTAACAGTGATAGCAATCTGTAGAATTTATTTCTATTAGGATTTTCCCGGTAATTCTTTGGGGTATAGTTTTCTCGCATGTCGTTAAGTTCAGTACACAGCATAACAATGATATTCATCACATAAGTTTTCGCCACATAACTAGTATTTCGTGTCTTTACACGTAATTTTATTCTATCTGCAATGCTGTTCTAACATGTGTTACGTGCAACAAGAAATCTGCCAGCGTATACGGCTCTATAATGTTGCATCGTGTGAGGTCGGCTGTGACCAGAACATTACTTTAGATCGGGATCATCCGAAAAACCCAAATATTAAGATTTCTTAGTCGAAAAATGGGCATAACTCCGTCAAAAATAATCAAAAACAAATAAGATTTCTATGTAAAAAAAAAGGTGGGGCATAACTCCGTCAAATTCCGTCGGACTGTGACCAAAATCGAACTTGATCTCATAAATGCGATGATTATTCCTCATATCTCAGTTTCCTTTCTGACATTCAACGGCTAATGTGAAATGGAGTTAACGTCCGGACAAGGAATCGGTACGGACGGACGGACGGACGGACGCGGCTTATTACAATAGTCCTCGGAAAAATTCGGGATACAAAACGTTTGGATAGTGCGGTACCAAAAGTGGACCGTGGCTTTTTAAAGTTATGTCGAATTGCGGCTAGATACATGGGCCCTGCGAACATTATGTCCTGTCAATATGATCTCGCCATAGAAACCTAGTTTGGTGTGGTATGTAGGCTCATCAGGCTACAGCTGCGTCCCAATGAATACTGACAATAATGTATTGATGGGGCAATGAGATCGCACATGATACGAGATAAGCTTATGCTGAATCCCGAGGGGGTGGTCTACCAGGACATTCTTATTCCGACGAACGTGCATATGAATAACACACTGGAATCATGGTAATTGCATATATAGCGTAGGCCAATTGTGTATAATGGAAAATATATATGTTTGGGAGCTAAAGTAATAGGGCTTAATCAATCCTCAAAACTGTGTGTATATATATGTAATTTAGTATGGACAACATTGGTCAATAGATATACATAGTAAACAAAGTCGCAGAGTATCCCGTAGTTGAAATACACTAATACAGGTTTATTATTATTCTGTAACATCGGACGATATTGAAAACTGTTTGGTGAATAGCTTGGTGGATTGCCAAGAACCCACCAATATATATATCACAAGGATGCCCGAACGGACAGTTCCAACCCGTAGAGCTTCTTTAAGGTACCAATCCATTATTATATATGCCATTGGTTGTATCTATCACTAGTTACAACCGTCGAGAGTTGATGGCTGGAACAGTCATAATACACTTTGTTACAACTTATTTAAGTTAACGTCTTATGAAAATAGTTTAGCTGACACCTCATCTCCCAGCTCAGCTTAGCGATGGTTGATGTGGTGCGAGATTCCTTACATATATGGTATGATATAGCACGTTGGAAATCTCTTCCATCCATATTCCACATAATGGAATAGCTTTCAAAGAAATCGTTGGTTCTGCCATATTCATGACCCTATCTGGCGGCCAAACCCAAAGTTGAGTTGAATATTATCCCGAGCAAACTTGTCTCGGTGGCTTTCTCTTGTGAACTGCGGTAAGCGTAAGATAGAGCGCATCAGCTATCATCTGCCCAAAAGTTCACCTAACATATATAGAGAATCATTGAAATAAAATATATCAGTGTACACTCGATTATCTCAAAATATTAGTTGCTAATTCACAACGTAAGGAAAATCTAACGGACAGCTAGGGCATAAGAAATGTTAGCAACTTTCTTTCCAAATCAGGAAATTTAACTCTTTATATACTACAGCATCAATGATGAGTAGCTATCCCATAGGATCGTTCTTTTTACTTGTTACCTAAACATTTCCCTCAATCAATAGCAGTCCTTTGGCACATTTATTTATCTATCGTCTGCTTTTATCAACTTAACATCCACAGAAATCAATCATAAACCATTCCGATGTACACTTTTAACTGACCGTGAGAATCCATTTAGTATAGAAAAGGTTATACGTCCACGCTAAAGAAACGGGTTGTTAGCCGCAGTTGACATTTTGTTTGCATTAAGTTTGTATTGCTGAGGCTTACAACATTTGCACACAAACATGCAGTTCACGTATTTATATCTTTAAATCCACTTGGTGGTTTGCAATATGCAGTTGTCGCCCGCGATTGAGTGAGACACGGGGATTTGTCGCCCGCTCAAGACATGTAATGTCACCCGAGGGCCGCCAGGCCCGAGTGTGACATCCCAGGTCGAGAGCGGCGACAAATCCCCGTGTCTCACGAAAACAAGGGTGACAACTGTTTTGTTATCTGACAAAGGAGTACACGCGAACCTTCTTAATGGTATGCCTAAGTACGCGCGTATATTCATTAATCCAGCTCTAAGAGTTAATTTTATGTTGGAATCCTCGCTTTTTAGAAAATAAAACGTTCACATTTTGTATCAATTGATACACCCATCATTTACGGAGCTATTGTCCGGTTAGTTTGCTGGTCGCATGGTAAGAATCGGTTCACGGAAGGAGTAAAGCAATTTCGAAGTAGGAATCCATGCGGCAAAATGTTCGGTTTCGGTTTAAATGAGCGTGAAGACGCAGGTAGACGTGTTAATTTCGAGAACGCTAAAATGTGAAACTAACACGTTGTAGTGGCTACCAAAGAAATTGACAACTGTTACAGACTGTTACGCAACATAAGGGTATTCCCGTGAAGTCGGAGGAATGTATAACCGAAAGTAAATTGTCGATTGATAAACAGTAAAGAGTGGTTATTTGATATTTAGAGCTTAGTACAGAAACGTATTTGTGACGTAGGTACATCGTGATTGCAATTGTCTACAGTACATACCAACTGCTTCATAAGGTTTATCTATTTGTTCCACGGTATTCATTATTGATATAAAAAGGTCCAATAGGAACAACACACCTTATATGGGATTTTTGTCCGTGATAACACCATTTATACATAGCGTGCTTTAATTGCAAATTAAAGACAACAATTATGCAAATTAGCAAACACCACAGTTCGCGGTTGTTTCGAAACAGTGTGGTTTATAAAATGCGTGTTTTCGGAAATTATTGGAGGTCTGTGATGCAATCTCTGCACGTTGAGTTCTTCGTGGTTCTATGTTTACTGGTACATGAGCGGTCGACAACTGCCGAAATGATAACTCGGTGGTAACAAGTGATTTGCGGCCCGCCGTGTGACTCAACCTCAGCCAATCAGAAGAGAGGAAAATGGGATGAAGATAACAATACCTGATAACGCATGACTTAACAGGTCGATAAATACCTGATCTACATCTTAACGGGCATTCTGTGTCCCAAAAAGACGTAATGAAAAATACAACTTTGAACATGATGTTTGGATCCAAACAAACAGCCATTTGCGCGGAATGGAACAGAAAAAAGCTTTCCTTGTTTGTCTATTCCTGATAAGATAAGATTTTAATGCAAAATACACCCAAATTGGCAGTTGCAAACATGAATAAAATACATATAATTTGACAAAAAGCAACTATATATATATGCATTTACACGTACAATGTAGTTTACTGGGTAAAGCAACTATATATATATGCATTTACACGTACAATGTAGTTTACTGGGTAAAGTTTACCGATATCCAAAGCTGTTGTGGACTAAGAAGACTTGGTTTATGTGTATAGTTGAATTAGACCAAAATAAAACTGATTGTAGAATGCCGTGAAATAGTGCGCCTGTTATTTGCAGAATGAGGTCCCCAGATAAAGGGTTAAATTGATACTTTAATAAAGATACTTTCCAAAGAAGAATGAAGTTCCCTTCAACATACATATACTGATACACATACAACATACATATACTGGTATACATACAACATACATATACTGGTATACATACAACATACATATACTGGTACACATACAACATACATATACTGATATACATACAACATACATATACTGGTATACATACAACATACCTATACTGATATACATACAACATACATATACTGATATACATACAACATACATATACTGATACACATACAACATACATATACTGATATACATACAACATACATATACTGGTATACATACAACATACATATACTGTGTTCAGTTTGCGGAGGCTTACATCCGTTACGTGTTAATATTCCGTGTATTTATTTCAGCATATTTTGATCCAAGACACACGATTACTGTTTAATGGTAGGCTTGGATATTACTTATTTTCAAAAAGCATTTCTGTATATTGTAACAATTTTTTACTTACTTGACGATGTAACTGCCCAAGCTTAATTAACGAAGAGTTCAGTCCCCTGCTACGCATGACTTACCGCTGCCAGCACCTACACACAATGTGAAGAAAATTCATTTGAAAATTGTCTAGATCAAGCCAGAATGAATTGTAACTGACAAAACACTTCAATATTATAAATGTTAGATTTAATTAAGAAAATACACATGCCGGCAGCGGTCAGACATAGCGTAGCCAGCGGACAGAACTCTGTTTTGCAGCTTGGTATCTGCCATCGCAGTAAACACACACACGACAAGAGTTAACCCTTTACCCAACAGAAGGGCCCTGTGCCAATGCATTCTCTTATATATGCGAGTCGACCATAGGTCGCCTCGCATGTATAAGAGAATGCATTGGCTTAACACATTAAAAATTATAAAATTGTTAAAGAATGTAAGAAAAATTGGTAAAAAGTGTTAAAAAAAGATTTTTTTTAGGCCAATGCATTCTCTTATATATGCGAGGCGACCTATGGTCGACTCGCATATATAAGAGAATGCATTGGCACAGGGCATAACTGTAACTATCACAATGTGGTCAATGAGCCGGTTCCAATGATATCCATATTTGTATGGTTCTATTGAGACAGACCGAAGATATTTTAGGCTGTTGAAGCTTTATTTGGCCGGTTTTGGCCGTTTTGTTGGGTAAAGGGTTAACACTTATCCCCATCATCGGGAGCGAAGATTTGCGAAATTTGGACTCATTCGAATGCCATACAGGATAGCGTAAATCCAATAAGGGATAACGGCACACATATATTGTCACCGTGTTTTCCCAGAAGTCATAGCGATTGTTTGAAATCAACCCCAGAGCTACAATAATTCCACGCGAAGTAATTGCACGGTGTTATGTGAGGATGAAATCTTATTAGAATGGGGAATAATTACGGCCTGTCTAGTGAGAGGATGCGTTGATAGAGACAGCGATACTAATCGGGAATGCAAATGTGATCGAGACATATCGAGAGAATGCATAGTTATCTTGGATTCCTATCAGTTTCATTCGTATAGAGAATGTAAATGCGATCAGACTTGATGTAGATATCTCCCCATCGATATGCCATGACGCCCAGATCCGTCCTCTGGGTCGAGTTGAAGTATGACATATGTACGTTTCTTATTTCGCAAATATCAAGTCAGATTACGGCAATGACGGAGTCGTGGAGTCTACGGCATCATTTACATATGTGTATGTGTATATATCACTATTGTGGTGAAAGAAAAAAACATCTAAAATAAAATCAATATCATATATTGATAATAATCAATCTGTCACAACTTAACATGGACTCCCGTTTGTTGAACTTTTTGTTATAATCCACGACTTGAATCCGCCAAAACTTGCCGAAAGACACACAAATGTCATAAATTTGCTGCCGTGTTAAATTTTCCGCCCAAACGCTCTTTATTAACAATATATCAGGATAAATGCAATCAAAACAACACAAACAAAGCTCTTTATCGTAACACGAACTAGAAACAAATATTTGTTCAAAATGTTATTCCTTTGTGAGTCTATGTGATAGAGACACATCGAGATAATGCATATTTATCTTGGATTCCTACCAGTTTCATTCGAATAGAGAATGTAAATGCGATCAGACGTTGTGTAGATATCTCCCCATCGATATGCCATGACGCCCATGTCCGTCCTCTGGATCGAGTTGAAGTATATATGTGACATTTGTACGTTTTTTATTTCGCGAATACCAGGTCACATCACGACAGCGCTGGACTCGTGGAGTGAACTGTATCATTTACATATATGCTGCACCGTGTATGTATATTACTCTTGTGGAGAAAGAAGCAACTGACATAAAATCAATAATATTAATCAACAAGTCTCAATCATTTTAATATTTCGTGGTTTCCCACGACTTGAATCCGCCAAGTGACTTAAAATAAACACCAGCCTTCAAGTTTCCACTTAAGCGCGTTTCATTCACACACTATTGTTAAAACTATTAACATGAACGTTCTGTAATATGATCATACGCTAGCGTAATTAACGAACCAAAGCAAAACCACTCATATGAGGGTAGCTGTGGCTTTTCTTTAAAAGTTTATAGATTCTCTGGTATTCCCTCCAAATAAGATTCACATAAGGCTATATTTCCTGGGTTCGTCGAATGAATGGACCCCAATCGTAATTTCGAGTATAAATTAAGCAAATCGTACTTCCGGGTAGTCTTGATCGACAGCTAGACTATTCATGGTTATAAACTACTAGTACCAACATCAAAGTGAAAAAAGTTATACCTTGTCGGGAGGGGAACGGAAACATCTTTAATGAATTTAACCAATTTATTTCTTTTCTTGACGCTGGGTGAGCACTACGGCGGAGATACTATACCGAGAAATGTGTCCATTTCATAGCTGTTCATTTCATTCAAATGTGTCACCGTGTCGATTTCAACGAAAATCTACGAACAACGTCATCGTGTAACTTTCCCTATTGACCGAGTTTGCCTGAATGTATCGTCTGCTTTGTTCATAATTATGTGTTTCCTTTCGAATCCAGAAACAATAGTATATTTATGGATTATCACATGCATGTATGTACTATATAGTCTTATGATAAAAATTAATCCCTTATTAAATATATGTTATTTCGTTTCGCACAGTACCGCACCGTACCAAGTGCTGTACGTTAAATGCTCACCTTCGCACAGTAGAACGGTAAATGCGTGATGACATTCTTATTATATTTCACATCAGGAATTTCGATAACTTTTCACTCGCCCCGATGTGTGTAGACTGTAGTTACTATAGTGTCGTTATTTATTGTGTCTTATTTTCCCAATAAACGGTAAACTAACGCTACGAATGAACTTACATTGTAATTCAATGTTCATAATTCTCATTTGCTATACCAGTAATCGAAAGACACAGTAACAAGATTTTCCGATTGCGACATCTACTGTGCAACAAAAGTGGTCGCGAAATTCAAAACAGCTGCGTCGTATTACATAATCATTGGTGACGTCACAAAATCAGATATAGTCTATATACGACCCAAAGTGTCCTGCTTTGGTTCGTTATTAACACCATATGTGATAAATAAAAACACAACCGCTCTTTATTAACACAAATCTCTTTATTAACACCGTATGTTGTGATAAATATAAACACAACCACTCTTTACTGTAACATGATATGGAGCAAACGCTTTTGTCAAAGAGTTTATTCCGTTGTGAACCGACAATCTGTCATTTAGATATTTTTTACGACGAACGTGTAGGCTGTATATTTGTGGAGGCACATTCAGATCCCGGAGCGTGATGGAAGTGAACATCACTAGGTGGCTTTTTTGTCAGGCATGAGTACTGTGAGTAGCTCTAAATTATAATTTCATACGGTACTAAGAACTGCACCAGGATCAAAAGTCGAAGAGGAAGTTTTAACACGTTTTGAATTTCTGTCATGTTAACATAAATTTTCAATGGCCGTCACTTATAAAGAGCGCCCATGCTTTCCTGAACCAAAATGCGGTAGATCACAAAAAGCGTTATCAATTGTGAGGGTTTGTGTTCGTCGTTTTACTTGGATGTTTTCAGGATGCCTGTGTGATACGGATGGTGGTTATTGAATTTTTTACTTTCGCCCGATAATTTGCAGATTACATGACCAAGTATTCTCGGCCCACAACAGATTGGGGATATCGGTTGGGATGATGCGCTCCATGTTTCCATGTAGTACGTCTTTTGAATGAACGTCCGTTATATATGAGCATGTTGTCTATCAGTTTATCTAATAACTTAAGGTTTTCGACCAATGTCGCGAAAATTCTCGATTTCATTTCCTATACAACTTCATAAACGAACTCAGTTTTGGAGCGTTGGACATTTAGTCACGAACGCAATCATGTTCTTAGAAAAGCCAGCTACGAATGTGATCGCCGGTGAACAAGCTGGCTACATTTGTGATCGATTTAACTAGCTGGCTTCGAGTGTGATCGGTGCCTTGCATGAGGGCTGCCACGATGCATCGAGATTTCGATGCATCGCGATGCGCTTGCTTCGATTCGAGTTTCGATTTATCCAAAACCATAATCGAATAGTTTCGATGTGGACTGTACCGCACCGACCGGTGCATAAGTCGATCTTTTGTGATTTACTAGTGTATAAAGACACCCCTATTTTATGTACGAATTATGAAGGTATCTGTGTATCGGTAAGTATAGCCATATCATGAAATTTTTGTGAAACGAGTTTTATTTGTTTGGAATAGGCGTTGCGATACGGTAACAGTCGCCATTTTCATTGGAATTTCCCATTCTAAATATGGTTATGCGTGTTGTTTTACTACCTGTGTTCACAGTGTGCGATATCAAAATGTCTGCTGAAAATAAGCCTGAAATATCTATCATTCAATCAAATTCGAATACAAAATCGAAAGTATGGGGCTATTTCGGTTTTCTGAAAATACAAGACCAACAACCGGATATGTCTCGAACAATTTGTCGACTATGCAAGAAAACTATTTGTTACAAATCTGGAGTAACACGAATATGCGGTCCCATTTGAAGCGGAAACACTCTGTTGACATCGATGACAAATTAGCAGAAAATGATGCTGCGAAAGAAAACAAAAGACCAAAAACAGACAACGAAGGGGCAGCTGAACATACCAGAGGTGTTCGTGTCCAAATTAAGCAAATCGTCAGACAGATATAGCCGAATAACAAAAGCCATCGGAAAGTTTAATGCAAAGGACATGCGTCCATTTCAAGTAGTCACAGACCCAGGGTTTGTAAATCTTCTGAGGACAATTGAACCTCGCTATGACATTCCAGGGCGAACACATATATAAAACACAGTTCCCCGATCTGGATAAAGAAACAAAGGTTTCCGTTCAAAATGACATTGATAACGCACAGTATTTAGCTCTGACAACCGATAGCTGGACATCGCGGGCAACTACTAGTTACCGGGCTGTCACAGCACACCTCATTAATTATGATTGGCAGATTAAGAATTATGTTCTAACTACGGATGAAATGGTTAATTCTCATACAGCCGATAATATAGCTGCTTCGCTCAAGGAAACAATATCTGAATGGAATCTCATGAAATATGGATCTCTTCTACCATTAACAACTGACAATGCTAGTAACATCAAACTGGCCGTTAAACAAATGGATACCAAACATATCGGGTGCTTCGCTCATACAGTAAACCTAGCAACCCAGAGAGGCCTCAAAGTTGCTCAGTTTGATAGATTGCTGGGACGTGTTCGTAGAAATGTTACATATTTCCATAAGAGTACTACTACGACAACAACTCTTGCTATACTTTTAGACCTGTCACAACATAAACTCACAATTAACGTGACTACAAGATGGAATTCGTCCTTCGAAATGCTAGACCGATACCAGGAGCAACAGGCTGCTGTTGACGCAGTGTTTTTGTCGAAGGATATCAAGAAAGAAGCAAAAGATGCAAACACTCTAAATGACACTGATTACAGCAATATAGAAGAACTACTCAAAGAACTAGAACCGATTAAGATTGTCACAACAATTCTCTGTGATGATAAATGCCCCACCATTAATCTACCCTCAGAAAGAAATGATGATGAAGAATTTGACAGAGAACAGTGATGATACGCCTATTGTATCAACTGTTAAGAAAGCGATACGAGAAGATCTCAGTCCGAGATATGCAAATCCTGAGTTGAAAGAATTTATTCTAGTAACATCCTGTTTGGATCCACGGTTCCGTGAGTTAATGTTTATTCCATCTGAGGAGAGGGCACAATTTTGTGTGTCATTTAAATTAAAAACAGTGGAATTACTACATAAATGTGAGGACTATAATCGTAAGGCGAAAGATTCCAGTTCAGAGGCAAGTCAGGCGACCAGCATGTCCAGTACCACTTCACAAGATTCAGATTCAGCTGACTCTGTTGACTTTGAGAAACCGCCAACAAAAAAGAAGCGTGTTAGTGCTATGGAAAAACTCTTCGCCAATGACTTACTAGTACAACAGAAAGATGAAACGCCGAAAACATTGGATGAAATAGTTGAGGATGAAATAAAGGAGTTCAAAAAAGAGAAATCCATGCCTCTGACCAGTGACACTCTCTCATGGTGGAAACTGAATGAAGTGAAGTATCCGAAATTATCTTGTTTCGCAAAACAATGCTTGTGTATTCCAGGTACCTCAGTAGCCATTGAGAGAGTGTTCTCAACCGCTGGGTATATTGTGAGCGTCCAACGATCATGTCTATCCCACGAGAACGTAAACATTCTCGTGTTTCTGAAAAAAAAAACTTGAGTGTCTAGTGTCTACTCACTCTACTGTCTAGTATCCGACTATCTGTGAAGCTGTTAAGTTGTTAACCCAGTATTCAGTTGGTGGATTGGAATCATGGAATGGACAGACACATGTGTTGTTGATTTATAATAAATTTATAACAATAATAAAGACACGTAATGTAAACACCACACGACAATCCGCCACGAACAATGACGTTATCATTGTTCATGGTAGATTGTCGCGGGGTGCTTACATTACTTGTCATTATTAATATTGATATATCTGAGTATGTTGTCAGAATTTCTGACAGGTCATTTTCTGTCAGAAACTCCAGCAACTGTGATTTAACTGCCAAGTGCCAAATCATGAAATGTTATTAACTTATTACTGATTTGTTTTATTGTTTATTCAATTAAAATCTTTTAATGAATTCGTGTTCTAGCTATCTGTTAAAAGTGTGTGTTACTCACTGTTTACAGTGTACATGTAACCATTAATCGTGAATCAAATGAAAATTCAAATATTTTGGGATGAATCCTACACCTCACCTTGTCCCCTTCTTTTAAATGAGTCATGTGCTCGATAATAATAACTTAAAATGTAGTTCAAACAGAAACAAATACTGAGTAGTCAGTCACTTAGTCTAGTCACTCACTATCCAATATTATTTTCATGTTGAACTATCAGTCTTATCACTATTCACTAAGCCATGTACTGAGTTGTACTCCTTGTCTCAAAATTTCAAATGGACCTCCAGTCTATTGTTTTGATCTAGTTGAGGAATGAGGATTTACATTTATCAATTGCAACAAATAAAAATCTGGACCTCGCTTTCATGGCTTTCTTTGAAAGTTGGCACTTGCACAATATACAGTATGGTTTAATTTAATATTCGATCCCAGAAGTACATGTACATGTTATTCAGAGATATTGGACCTGTCGACTCGCACATACTCAGTCCCAAGTATGGGCATATGGCCATTATGGGGTAAATTCCGGGTAATACGTGAACATTGAACAACATCTCTAAAAGTAAATGGTACCATTGGAAATGCTTTTGGTAATTGATTTATTAACAGTGTTTAGCAACTTTAATGCTGTTTAGTATTACATATTGGATACATACATAGCAGTATAGATGGGTTACGTAGCGTTTTTCCGAAGACCCATAACTCCGAAGGTCCGATTCTCCGAAGGTCAGATTCTCCGACGCCCCGATTCACCGAAAGCCCATAACTCCGAAGTCCCGATTCTCCGAAATCCCATAACTCCGAAGACCCATAACTCCGAAAGCCCATAACTCCGAAGGCCTATAACTCCGAACGCCCATAACTCCGAAGGTCTATAACTCCGAAGGTCTATAACTCCGAAGGGCCGATTCTCCGAAGGTCCGATTCTCCGAACGTCCGATTCTCCGAAGATCATGTTTTATCGCTTATTAAATAAGGTACAGTCCAGTGGCGGGGTCAATGTGGCCCTAGAGAAGACCGCCCCCAAAAAACGTGTCAAATGTCATGTAAACGTCAGGAAATCCCTCCTAGGCATTCAAATATTCACAGTGTTCCTGCCCAGGGGAGCCCCCGGACCAACGATTGGGGGCGACCCCTCCCATGTATGCGCTCCCCAAATCAGGCCTTCGTGATATGCTTTCGGCATATCATATGCATGATATATCCCCCACATATCCCCCACATATGCTAATTAATGTGCACCCCTAAATGGGAACCATGGCTCCGCCACTGGTGTGCACCGGGTATATTACAACGAAACGCTGCAAGAATGTCAGAGTAGCCTATACCATGCACAGGGGCGACAAGTTCTTCCCCGTTCACCCCTGTACATTTTACTCTGGCATCTCATGGGCCAACGTAACGTTATAGTATCTGGTGTATAGTCAGTGGCGGGCCAGGATTCCCATTTATGTGGGGGCAGTAGGAAAAGTTTGAATATTTTGATGCCCCATGAACGATTTCCGGGCGTTTACATGACATTGGACATGTTTTGGTAGGGGCCCTTATTGTCTGAAATAGCAAGTAGAGGTTTAATGGGGGCAGTGGGTTCGACCCCTTGTCTTCGCCACTGGACTGTACACTATTTAGTAAACGATAATACCCCGATAAAACAAAATCTTCGGAGAATCGGACCTTCGGAGAATCGGACCTTTGGAGTTATGGGCTGTCGGAGAATCGGGCCTTCGGAGTTATAGGTCTTCGGAGTTATAGGTCTTCGGAGAATCGGCCCTTCGTAGTTATGGGCTTTCGGAGAATCGGATCTTCGGAGTTATGGGCCGTCGGAGAATCGGGTCTTCGGAGTTATGGGCCGTCGGAGAATCGGGTCTCGGAGTTGTGGACCGTCAGAGAATCGGGTCTTCGGAGTTGTGGGCCTTCGTAGTAATAGGTCTTCGGAAAACCGGTCTGACACCGTATAGATGACAGTATCATGACACAATACATGAATGGTATTTAATTTTTCAAATAGACTTTCTAGGATACAGTGCCCCTGTCATGACTCTGAATCAGCAGACCTGTTTTTGTCGGTAACTTGCATCGCGATGCGCATCGCATCGTGGACAAATAATCGCGATGCGCATCGCATCGTGACCCCTCCGCATCGTGGCAGCCCTACAGTTGCATGCGACAATGACCCCATCGACATTAATGATCGGGGCATTACCCGAAGCAGAACGTTGAAGTAACGTACGCCATCTTTCTTGAATTCCGTTGAATGCATGCGTGTTTCTGGCGTCAAATGGGTGTGGAATAATGTGCATTATTACGATGACTTCACTTCTCCCCTTATTCTCATTCTCGATCTATCAGTATCACCCATCTATCCCCTCTCTCTACACTATCAATATATGTACATATCCGACGTATTTCCGAGTTCCAGTCCTTCCTGCCCGTCCCCGATCCACGTAATGGGCAGGGGGCGCGCAACAAAATGGGAACAAATTTAACATAAGCTCCTGTGCGTGTTTAAAGATACGGGCGGCGTTGGCGGTGGCTATGCTGTTAAAATATTCACCTCCGTCAAAAACCGCCATAAACAGAAGGAATAGTAAGATATAGACAGACTTTGTTCTTTTGCCAATCAGAAATATGTCATAAACAGTATGTTATTGTCAATGTTTTCCCCTTTGTTATGTAAACAAAAGCAAAAAACGTTACGTTACCTGGCTATTGTTTAGATCCGGATATGGTAAACATAAAGAGCGTTATTTGTTACTGTTTTCCTGATATGGAAATAATAAAGAGCGTTTATATCATTTTTGTGTGATTAACCAATAGAATTGCGCTGTGTTATGTAAACAGTGGCAAAACTTATGTAACACGAGAATACTCTTGTTTACGTACACCATCGTACGTCTTGACGACAATATACTGTTTACGCGCTGATTATGTTTGGCACATGAGCGGAACTGTATCTATTTTTGTGTTCCTTCTGTTGATGGTGATTTGAACAAATATGAATATTTCTGCAACGAACGCCGCCCGTGCCTTTAAACCCCTTTCCAATCATTCATTTTATGTGTGTTCATGCAGTATTACATGTATATTTATTTTGTTTGAATTAATGTGATTTACATGTATGCTATCATGATTGGAAATAAAATATGTTACACCATTAGTGCACGGTCCCTTTTCCGCTTATCAGATAAAAGAGAAATGAAAACAATAGTGCATGTGTACTTTTTACGTGGGCATCACGTGGTTTCGAGTTGATGAGTATCACGCATTCAAAATGGCCGAGGCGATAGCAAACGCGACCAGAAACGAGGAAAAAAAGAATAAACTAGGATAATGATATATTGCATACACATATTGTATTTGGCAGCTGCGAGCATATGCTATGCTATTTTTCAAACAAGCTGATACCTCATTTGTGTCCAAATGTACAGCAAACATTCTGACCAACGTTGTCAGTCGAAGGAATCTCCTGGATGTATGGACTGTTGCATTATACAAGAACCTCCGACCGGATACTTTTGTCAGAATGTTATAGAATACTATTGAGCATTTCCAAACGAATAAGGTATCAACTTGTTTTAACCCTTTACCCAACAAACCGGCCAAAACCGGCCAATTAAAGCTTCAACAGCCTAAAATATCTTCGGTCTGTCTCAATAAAACCATACAAATATGGATATCATTGGAATCGGCTCCTTGGCCACATTGTGATGGTTACAGTTATGCCCTGTGCCAATGCATTCTCTTATATATGCGAGTCGACCATAGGTCGCCTCGCATATATAAGAGAATGCATTGGCCTAAAAAAAAATCCTTTTTTAACACTTTTTACCTTTTTTTCTTACATTCTTTAACAATTTTATAAATTTTAATGTGTTAAGCCAATGCATTCTCTTATATATGCGAGGCGACCTATGGTCGACTCGCATATATAAGAGAATGCATTGGCACAGGGCCCTTCTGTTGGGTAAAGGGTTAAAAATAAACTTGCATATGCTTGTAACAGTCAAAATGCTATGCTTTGTGTCAGTTTTTCGTATATTATGTTTGTGTGCGTTTGCACATTTTGAGTGCATGGTACTCACCAACCTCAAAACCACGTGATTCCCCACCATGTATAATCATGTACGTGATACTTTTGCGCTTAATATTGCGAAGAACATTGGAGATAGTTAGCTTTGCCGATCATTTGAATGTTGTAATCACAAATATTCAAAATATTTTGAAAGTCGATATCTGATCATTAATACATCATACTAATGAGCTCAGGGATACGCAGTCTCTTTGAAAGCGACGAATCATATACCGGAATTACGTCTCTAGAACTCTGTATTAAAGATACGGGCGGCGTTGGCGGTGGATATGCTGTTGAAATATTCACCTCTATCAAAAACCTCCATAAACAGAAGGAATAGTAGTAAGATCAAGACATACTTTGTTCTTATGCCAATCAGAAATATGGCATAAACAGTATGTTATTGTCAACACCCCCCCCCCCCTTGTTATGTAAACAAAAGCAAAAAACGTTACGTTTCCTGACTTTTGTTTAGATCCGGATATGATAAACACAAAGAGTGTTATTTGTTACTGTTTTCCTGATATGGAAATAATACAGAGCGTTTATATCATTTATGAGTGATTAACCAATAGAATTGCGCTGTGTTATGTAAACAGAAGCACAACTTTCATTGGAGATAGGTGCAGACTGCGGTCGATTTCATTGGTTTATGGCATAGATGATCACATCAGAGATAAGAGGTCAATGACGACGTGTTGACAAATTTCCTACGCATTGTCAAACTCAACTATTGTTGGAGAACTGAATACAGACGATATATCCATAATTAATTTTACTCATCGCAATATAGGAGACATCATCTTCGAGTCAACGATATTCATGACTGATTACTCTTTCGTATCTAGTTGTATTTATAACTATTTCTAAATACTACGATTCTTACAACAATTTACCGCGCAGGAATGCAGTCCATATTTGGAAACGGTTTATTACAGGTACGTCATGTTGGGAATTCCGCGTCGTCGCAGAAATTAAATAGTATGGACACTTCTAGAGACGTAATTCCGATATAGGATTTTCGTTGGCTTTTCAAAGAGATTGAGGGATACGATATCATTATATTTTAGCACAGAAAGATATACCAATGGTAGTTTTATAATGTCGAATCGGAGGCGGAAACTGTAAGCTGCATGTGTGAATTGTATGAACATTGCGCGACAAAGCCGACACTCTCGCACTCTATTATGGATTCCCGTCGCATTCAAGAGGTGACGCCACATCAATCCCGTTCGAGACACGGTGAACAAACCATCGATTCCGACGTCAAATGGAACGTATGAGTCTGGAATTAATGTCGGTGGGTTCAACAGACATTTCACAGTCCAGTTGCTCGTGATTAGTCCTAGACTGTAAATATTACAGTATCGGGACACCCAAGGACGTCGCAGGGGGTCGCCCAACAGATGCCGTCCCCGGGTGACCACACAGAAGAACAACGATCTTCTATATATAACAGCACGTACGTCCTTGGCAACATAAATCCTTGAGCTGAAATAGATCTAGATAGTGTCGGGAATCTCTACTATGGCTAGGCTCAAAACCTGGCAACTTATTGGTGTTCTGACAGAGAAGTTTATAACATCGGACATAAATAATGCAGTTGATACATTTCGTAGTTAATACCTGTTCCTTAATCATGTATTTCACAGTGGGTGAAAGTCCCAGCTCAAGATTGAACGACCGGTGTCTTTCGACAGCCAATTCCACGTGCAATTATGGGTGTTCTCCCGGGTAATCCCGGTTTTTGTTTGGTTGAATTTTTTTTGGGTATGCTTAAGCATGCTATAGCGAATTTAAAAACAAACTGGATAAAACCTTAGGGGCATGTTATAACTCAAAACTATCACCAAGTAATCATAGTAATCATTTTGATGCCCATGAAAAACGTAAGATTCCATAGCACTAAACCTGCAAAATAAGTCTGGCACTGAAGAGTTAAAGAATATAAGAACAAATTATTAAAATTGTAAAAAAATGTAAAAAATAATAACAAATGATGAATTTTTTTTAGGCCAATGCATTCTCTTATATATGCGAGGCGACCTATGGTCGACTCGCATATATAAGAGAATGTATTGGCACAGGGTATATGGGTTGATACAAAAATCGGACTTGGCACTGAAAGGGTTAAGGTTGGTTTGCAACAACCAACACATCCACAATTAACATATTTTGTAACATATATGTTTTTGAATGTTTTTTATATATAATGGCTTTTCTTCGATTCTTCTTAGCAAAACACCGCGAAAATGACAATAAAAACTGTACGTTTACTTAACAGCAACAGTTTGCCCTAACATCAGCACACAGTACTCTCTGTGCTACGGAGGGCCGTAACGACAAAAATACCAGCTTTGAAAGGCTGGCCAAACCCATTCTAAACAACTTAACGTAGTTACACACTATAGTCACCAGTTCCCATTAACTAATGCTGACCCTTCTCTGCGAATGCACGCAATCCTAAGCTCATACATGTGTCCAAATCCAGTGGGGGTGGCAGATATATTTTTAGAGTTTTCTGTTTCTGTTTAGAGTTTTCTGTTTCTGTTTTCCCCATCATGAAACTTCTAAATTCCCCACTTATTTTCGGATCAACCCGTAAACAAATCTCCATGATAATAATCCCAAGCACAACCCCTTTATTTTCAACAAAGCTACCCGTTACTCAGCCGAAAACCCCCCTCATGCCAATCACCACCAAATATCAGTATGTAAATATTTGCAAATGTCTCCATGTTCTCATCATGTTTTCTCTGTTCTATTTATTGATCACTTCTGATTATTCATGTACTTCATTTCCTATTGAAAATATCCAGAAAGTAAGAACGACAGTCAAGTCCATTTGTGAGGTGCCACTATCAGTATTGTTTGTTGAGTCGGAGTCCAGTTGCTTCCCTATATTGGTTTCAAACCACCGTCTGAGATATGACGTGTGCCTTGAATCAGTATAGGGCAGCAATTGGTATCTTCGACTCATCAAAACGACCACTAGCATCTAAAACTGTGAAAAATTGCAGTTATTACCTCGGAAAATACTTCAGTCCACCAAACGCAAGGTCGATACTTCTAATTACGCTCTGTTTACTACTTTTATCCGGCGATATTCATGTTAACCCGGGACCGTTGTCTCAGACTAACGTTGAGAACTGTATATCACTTTTTCACTTTAACGTAAGGAGTATCCGAAATAAACTTGAAAAGATTGCAGACCTTATTAACGAATTTGACATTTTATGTTTCACAGAAACCCATCTTGATCTATCTTATCATTCAAACCAACTAGAACTGGATGGATTTTGTACCCCCATTCGCAAAGACCGTGATTCAAAGGGTGGCGGTATATGTGTAATGTTCGCTGATCACCTAATATTTAATCGTAAGCCCGAATTAGAATTTGACTCTTCCTGCCTCTGGTTCGAAATCCACTCGAAGAAAACTCGAATTATTCTTGGAGTATCATATAGATCTGATCAATTCTGCTCTCAAAACTATTGGACACTCCTGGAATCCTCAATTGCAACCGCTCTCGAAATCTCAGAATATGTAGTCATCACTGGAGATTTTAACTCCAATTTCATGAATAGTTCATCGAAATTGAAAAATATAACGGATGGTTTCAGCATGAAAAATGCTATAAAGGTCCCAACGAGAGTTACCGCTAATTCAAGTACATTGCTTGACCCAATTATCACATCAAACTCTCTCCGTGTAATAGACGCCGATGTCCTAGATCTCGGAGTTTCAGACCACTTAGGAGTTTATGCTACATTATCATTTGAAAACAAGACCGCGGCGTCTTTTATAAGAAATGTGTGGAACTACAGAAAAGGTAACTCTTCCCATGCTAATAGCCTTCTTGGCCATGTCGACTGGAACGAGCTCATAACGCGTGCTACTGATGTGATCATATAGCTGCCAATAACTTTAAACTAGAATTTCTATCCATAATGACGAAAACAATCCCACAATCGAAAGTTACAGTAACAACCTCTGATAAAATTTGGTTCAATTCGGACATTCGTTTTGAAATACGAAAACGTGACAGAGTTAGGAAAAAAAGCCATACAAACAGGAAACCCCGAAGTCTGGAGAAAATATAAAAACATAAGAAACAAAGTCAATAATATGAAGAAGCACGCGAAAATCAAATTTGAAGAAAATATTGAAGAAAGAATAAGTGAAGCATCTAACCCCCGAGACTTTTGGCGAATAATACATTACCTGCTACAAAAGAAACGAGCAAAAAACATCCCCCCACTATACAGCTCATCCGGCACTATCTCGGCGAACAATATCTCATACGCAATCGATGACATTGAAAAGGCAAAAATTTTGAACGACAGCTTCATTTCGAATTCTACCATTAATGACGCGAATCGTAATCTGCCTAACTTTCCGTAACGCAGCGCAAACACTATGCTAGATTTGGTTTTCACAGAATCCGAAGTTGAGTTAGCCATAAAATCCTTTAAACGTAACAAAGCCCGCGAAACATCAAAATCAATAGCCCGCCCACTCGTCCTTCTATTCAGAATATTCTATCAATACAGAGAAATTCCCCGAGTCCTGGAAATCCGCAAACGTGATCCCGATTTTCAAAAAAGATGATCCCGCTGATGCAAAACATTACCGACCAATTTCACTTCTACCTTGTGTAGCCAAAATCTTTGAGAAAATGGTTCTGAAACAGATTAGTAAATTTTTCACCGAAAATGAACTCTTGTATTTCCATCAATCCGGTTTTCTCTCAGGTCACAGTACAACATACCAGCTATTAGACTTATATCACAACCTGTGCCAATCCCTTGATAAAGGACTATTTACATGTTCTATATTCTGTGATATAGCCAAAGCTTTTGAAAGGGTTTGGCATAGGTGACTGATTCATAAATTGAATGCTTACGGATTAGAAGAAAACAATTGCATTGGACAGAAGACTATCTAGATAATCGGACACAAAGAGTCCTAGTCAATGATACATTTTCAAAACATGAGATCATCCCAGCAGGAGTGCCACAGGGGTCTATCCTGGATTCCTGGGACCATTTTTGTTCCTCGTCTATATAAATGATTTAGCCGACGGTATTGAATCTGTAACGAGAATGTATGCGGATGACACCTGCCTCGCGAGCAGCCACTTTGATCATAATATACTTGAACACACTATGAATAGCGACTTAGACAAAATTACAGCGTGGTCCAGAAACTGGCTGGTCAGCTTTAACCCAACTAAAACAGTTGGCATGTCCTTCTCATTAGTTGCGCCCTCAACAGAGAAACCGAACCTAAATTTTGTAGGAAACTCAATTGACTTCGTGGACAAGCATAAACATTTATAGGTCTGGAACTCCTATCAAATCTCAAATGGAACGCCCATATTGAAGGCTCAGTCAAAAGAATTGCCTCGCGCCTATCTCAACTCCGACGGCTTAAATATCAACTTGGCAGGAAAACCATTGAAATTATTTACAAAACATATATATTACCCCTATTTGATTACTCGGATGCAGTGTGGGATAATGCTTCAGATTACTTGTTAGAGAAGCTTGACCGGCTTCATATCGACGCTGGGCGTATAGTCAGTGGTATCACCCGTTCAGCTTCGGACAATATGGTACTACAGGAAGTTGGTTGGCCTTCACTATACAAAAGACGTCAACTACATAAATTGCAGGCACTTTATAAAATAGTTAATAATTTAGCACCTTCCTATCTATCCACCATACTTCCCCCCAGATCACATGAAGTTGCAGATTATAATTGGCGTCGTCCCAGTAAATTTTATTCATACTATAGCAACACTGAACACTTCAAACAATCATTTTTCCCAGTGATAGTCTTAGAATGGAATAAACTTCCCAAATTAATCACCGACGCGGACCAATTTTCTACCTTTAAAACCGACTTGAACCAGATAGATCCCACGCTCAGTCCCCATGAACATTTCTACGCTGGACGCAGAAAATACAACATTGTTCATTGTCGCATACGTAACTTCTGTAGTGAACTCCGTTCTGATATGTTCAACAATTTCATCGCTGATAGCCCCGCATGTCCCTGTGGAAATCGATATGAGGACGCCTATCACTATTTCTTCATGTGCCCATTGTACCAAAGAGAGCGCTCCGAATTTCTAGTGAAACTGAACCGTGAAAATATCGCAATAACCGATACTGCAGAACTCATGTGTGGAATACCCGATGTCTCGTCCCAAAAAAATAAGAAATTATTTCTCATCACACAGCAATATATTGCAGCGACTAAGCGTTTTGATCCCTAAATGGTCTTATTTGTTTCACTTCCGAATCCACTTAAAATTGCTTCCGGAATTAAAATTTGTTACGTGGCAGCCACCTCACATATGGACAAACCTCACCTTCGAACATTTCGTTCTGATTAGTTATCTGTATTGCCTTCCTGAGCACAACGGAAACCAAAAATCGAATACAAGTGTTTCATTGTTTCTACCGCCATAATACAAATACTAACAATAGCTAATTATATTAACACTCGCGCCAATCGTACCAAATACTTCAAATCGTCCTTAAACACAAATTTCCACGCCAGTAGCCAACATAGATCTAGCCCGATAATCTCTGGAAGGCAATACATATTACAATATATAATTTACATATTATGTACATCAAAACTTATCACCATGTAAATACGTTTGTATCGTCATCTTGATTTCATGTGTGTTGCTATATTGTGTTGGGAGAGGGGCTTCATAAGTTGTAAAAACTTGTGCCCCAATCCCTTTTGTATATTATGCAAATAAAATATGTTTCAAGTCATGACCCACCAACATATAAAATTATCAGGACCACTTGACCAAGCCAGCGTAAAGATTCAAGGTGTATCTAACATAGATAAAGCGATTGAGAGTGAAGTGGAACTCACCTGGGTAACATTATGACCAGTTTGGGGGGGTCAAAATAAGTGTAGGTCATTACATTTATATACCATATGCGGACTTTACATGCTCAAGACATACTTACTCAAGTCATACAATTCATAAGGGAGCCATCTCCTTTTATGACGGGAGCTACAATGGCGCAGTATTAAAGACACTGTGCCAGTCTTCCACATGGAGCCTCGCATATATAAGGGAATGCATTGACTTGCATTGTCAGTATTGTTTGACAAATGTTTTCTCTTATATGTGCGAGTATCGTTGTGGAGACTAGCATAATATAAGAGAATGCATTGGCACAGGATTTTCGCCAAAGTTTCAGGACGCTCCAGTCATGGAAGTGTTAATGAAGGGCGCTCATTGTTTGTCTATTCTTGATACGGATATGAATAAAGAGCATTTTTCTCACATATATGTGAAATAAACATCTTCAAACAGCTACATAGTTGCTAAGAAATGGCGAGTTTTAGACTAAATTCAGAAAATGAAATATCCTTCTTAAATGAAAAGCGTTTATTTTTAGTATATTCACTACACGGTATAGGTTCTATTCATTGACTACGTTATCTCTACTACCAATATTACTTGTACACGGTACTTGATGTTCAACTGAGCCATATCCATTGAAGCCAACTGTTACATTTACCAATATGAATTATGAACTACATGTACATGCACGTGTGATAACATCACCGCTGACAGGTACGTTATTTAATATCAACATGATTATCAGATATGTATCAGTCGATTGTAGTTTTATTACACGCTTGCTCCTAGAATAGCAGTATTCTTACTGTGTTTATATACAAATCCATATGCCACACGTCTTACATACGCTCCAACATGCGCCACGTGACCTAAAGGTCGTTCGACTGAACCATGCAACCGGAACTATAAATCAAAGTACCATCATACGATGTACATACCAAAACAAACCCTGTGTACGTGTCCGAATTCATGGATTCTATCATACGATGTACATACCAAAACAAACCCTGTGTACGTGTCCGAATTCATGGATTCTATGATGGGTGGCTGTGTCACTCGTTCTATCCTTTCCTGCTGGCACTCGTGTCGTATCAACGCAACCCGATTAACTCATTTGTGTCGTTCAGTGTATAGCTGGTGTTTGTCTTTTAAGGAAAGCTGGGCACCGTAAACAGGTATCATTCACCCGGAGGATGTGGCCGACATCGGAGCAACATTTAACCTAACGTATCTTCGCGAAAATGATGTATTTATCGCCCAGTTGAACGACCATACTCGTTATGTCAAATATACTTTCGGGAAGCGCAATATTGCCACCCAATGGGTGTCGTAGCCACGGAGTTATACTGCAAAACTGCTCCGGAGTTAGAGACATCGGGCCCTTGCCGCTCTGATATATCTCTGGGCCGACAGTGCCCCCACTAAATCGCGCGCAGATTGAAAATGACGAGATGTAGGACCAAAGAGGACCATGAGCTAAGTCGTGATACGGTCGCCCTAGTACCTCAAGGACCCCTACACCATACCTCACGGGATGCACCCCACGGCAAAGAGGATGCCACATTAGGAGATTTGTACCCCTCGCAGTGGGGCGGTACGCCTATTCTACCCAGGGCCCACCCTGGTGATAACAATACCGTTCTTCATAATATATTCATTTGCTGTCAATTGCTATCACAAATACTCTAGTAGCTGAGGGCGTTTTGTATGCACTTTTATGTCCAGAGCAAAACTCTTCACGAATCCACTAATTGAAGGTACACGAACAATATTTGGTTGGTGACACATTTCCCATTGAGGGCGAAATGGGTCAAATGGCCACGCCCCTTTTTGCGCGAAGTACTACCACCCGCCGTGACTATATCTCCAGAACCGTTGGCCAAAGGGGGTCGTGTGACCACTCAAAATGTGCGGAATGGCCACATTATGGGGGGTCAGTAATACATTTCCATATCCAAAAGTCAATGATTTTTAAGATAATTGCCAAAAACCAAAAAAAAATCCATTTTAAGGGCCAAATTTTGGGGTTCAGCACTTTTATCTCAAAGCTGAGCCCCCAATTCGAATTTTATTGATCTATTTCCATCGGTGCCACATATATATATAATTTCTGTACCATTATCGGATGGGATTGACCTCCAAGGAGCTCTTGATCCTGAAAATCCACATTATGGGGGGTCAGTAATACATTTTCATATCCAAAAGTCAATGGTTTTTAAGATAATTGCCAAAAACCGACTTCAGCATGTTACGCACCACAAGTATACAATACCACCAAGGCCACAGCATATGTATGACACTTTTTAAAGAACTATCCGAATTCTCTGATCGACTTAAGAGCACAATTGACCACACACAATGGGATTAGCTGGAAATTGCTGCTGAGGATGTGTTGATCCCGACACACAACGTGAGCTCTTCATGACTGAACATGCCTTGGAAACTGGTGTGCTTTACCAAAAATCAGGTAACAATTGTGCTCTAATCAACAGAAATGTACAGATTGAACAAAACAGGTTTTCAAAATTTGTTATCAACATTTAACAGCTGATCTGATTTAAGTGACCAAGATATGAAACATGCTAAACACTTTTACTAAATGGAATGACCAGCTGTTTGCTTCATGCAGCAGCCACATGTTGCGATCCTAAAATGGGTATTGCACCTGGGCATAGTAAAAACATGTTGTAATCAGATGGGAGATGACCATATATACCAGTATATATTTCAGAAGTAATCAATTCTTACAAAAGGACACCTCATCTCACAAACAGTTTTAGGAAATGATGGAATGGTCACTATTCAATCAATAGTAGAATGAGCCTTTGTCAGTCCCACATTAGTTTTGATTGGCCATGATAGTTGCATCACTTGCAGGTTGGAGAAGATGAGGGTCTATAATTTCACTGACATAATTCTTCATAATAGCTAATAGCCCTCATAACTTACCATTTTAAAGATATTTTCATTTTCAATACCACCTCAGGTTAAGTGGTCCTGCTAATTTTATATTATGCTGATGGGTACTGCTGGATTGATATGTTTGTAGGTCAAAGCAATTATGTCAAGTACCATCATTTTACCTAAAGTTGGTTATTTTTGCATTGTTTGGCTAACCTGAGCAATTTGTGCAAAAGTCAGTGTCTGTATGCAACATTCAAGAACATATATACTTCAAAATTTTATTGTGTACGCTGATGTTTGGTAAACAACAGGAATAGTCATCTCAATTATGGCCAGTTTGTAAAAACAAGCACCCATTATTAAAATATTTCACAAAATACATGTTTTTTAATGTTTTCTACACATTGTGGCTTATCCTCGATTCGTTCAGATCGCTTTGCTCTACCTGAATATCATACCAAATGTATTAGCATCACCACTAAACTTGGGATGAATACTGCCAAATTAATATATTGTGATAAGGGCAGTGGAAAAATAATGGTTGAGTCTTTTCTAAATATAATTCTAGTAAAACCTACACAATACCGTCTTGGTCTGATAAGACTCAGAGTCATGTTTATTTAGGAGTATAGACATGAAGTCCACCAGTTTCATGAAAATTAAATGGGCTCTGCACTAGTAACATCTGGACTCCTGGGACCCATTAATATTGACAAATGCAACACAAATGAAAAATACATAGTAACTTTCCTCAAACATAGATTATAACGTGACAATCATTGTGTTTGAATCAGTGTACATATGTATATGTAGGCATGGCCATAGCATGTTTTTGAAATACTGCAGAGTGCAGACCAAAAATTTCACTAGAATATACATGTAGTTACTGCATGTACATCACACACATAAGGCGACTGACACACATAAACGTACCTGCAGGGTTCACAATATTTGACATGTAAAGTATATATATATATCTCCTGTGCCTATAACATCAAACCAAACGGTTTACAGTACTTTTACTGACATTTTTTGAGTGGCACATATACATACATAAAAAATAAAAGTCAATTTAAAGGGACGAAATGAAAAATGAATTTGTGCAACTATAATGGAGATCTATATTGCATTACAACATCCACAAATCTACAAAATCTACAACATCCACAAATCTACAAAATCTACAAAAACATCTGACTATCATAGACATTGGTAATGTGATCATTTTTCCTTGATAAGTTGAAACATGAGGGAGGATTGCATAGCATGGCTACATGCAGAATGTAGATTTGTAGGTATTTATATCTGCATATCAACTGATGCTTGTATTTTTCTTCTAACTCACTCCAGGCTAGCCATTATTTGTTCTAGAATAATGTACATGTTAGGGAAATTGTAGAACCTTTATACAAAATGGTGATGCAGCCAATCAAAATTGATGTGGGACTGATAAAGACACAACCTGCTCGACTACTGAATCATACTGATTGATCAAATTGTAGTAACTCAACATTTACTAAACATACTTGTGGGCTGAGTATAATTCAATTCAACATTAGAATACCATAAAAACACCCTGTTCTCCCATAAGTTTAAAGAAAATAACACATTGAACTCATTTACAAGTATATTGCTAATGTGATATATGTCATTCCATTTATAACCATTTTGGCAGCCATCTCACATCAAATGCCATGAAATCTAGATAACAAAAGATGAACTACATTCAAATTATATCACCAGGTAACCTTTTTGTAGGAGTTTTAGGTTACTGATCAAATACCGTATAATTGATGATTTCCTCAACATCTTTGTTATTGGGAAAATGTCTGTTTTTCATTCTACGACCAATATATTCCATCCAAAAACCTTATTTTCAGGGTCAAGAGCTCCTTGGAGGTCAATCTCATCCAATAATGGTACAGAAATTATACCTATATGTGGCACCGATGGATATAGATCAATACAATTTGAATTGGGGGCTCAGCTTTGAGATAAAAGTGCTGAACCCCAAAATTGGGCCCTTAAAAATGAATTTTTTTTGGTTTTTGGCAATTATCTTAAAAACCATTGACTTTTGGATATGAAAATGTATTACTAACCCCCCATAATGTGGCAATTCTGCACATTTTGAGTGGTCGCACGACCCCCTATGTCCAACGGTTCTGGAGATATAGTCACGGCGGGTCGTAGTACTTCGCGCAAAAAGGGGCGTGGCCATTTGACCCATTTCGCCCTCAATGGGAAATGTGTCACCAACCAAATATCGTTCGTGTACCTTCAATTAGTGGATTCGTGAAGAGTTTTGCTCTGGACATAAAAGTGCATACAAAACGCCCTCAGCTACTAGAGTAAAAATGTGTATTATCTATTTGACGTGCATATGTTTCATTTGTATTTGCAAAATGGTCAGTTTCTGAATAGTTCTGACCTAATCGAGCACGCTCCCTTTGTTCTGAGTGTTGCTTTACATATGTATATTGCTGCTTCGATTTATTATCACTCACTGTTATCTGTAAACACAGTTTCTTCGCTTGTTGAATCAATATCCTAGCGGTTATACGACGTTAAACTCTAAATCTCTGAACCCATATGAGCTATTGAATCAACCTTAGATAAAGCCATAGAAAAAAATACGTTCAACAAGACATCTGTTGCCAGAGACAGTATAGTTGCACTCGGTTGCGGCCAATTGAACAATCTGTCCGCTTCATATTGAAGGAGAACGCCATGTACATCGATATCGACCACCTAAGCGACAGGTGCCATATGTCACGCATCTACCGCATGATTGTTTTATAAAGGCCGAACGCTTTGCAGATGGTAGCATTAAAGGCATATGTTCTGCTTATTTCACTAACGTTAAGTTCAGGGTCCGCGCTGGACCAAAATTTACTTTTGCCACATAATTTGCCAAATTAAAATATTTTTTGCCAAATTATTTTATAATTTGCCAAATGCTATCCTTGATAGCATAATTTTCTGTAGCATTAAGTCTTATTTTGTGGTTTATCATACAACAATAAACCAATCACCGAACAATAAAATTGTAGAGGGGTTGCTTCATCAGAAGGGCCCTTAAACACCACCACCATTCTAAATACGGGTAATCCCTCATCCATCAATACTAATGATATCAGATTAATAACTGCATCTTTATCTTAACTTTATCTAGATCTTATAAAACACTACTAAATGCGAGAGTTTTTTTAAATGAATGGCATTGATTGACCAATATTTTTCAACTTTCTCGAGGAATTAAAAAGTGACTTGTCAAAACTTGCCAAATGAAAATATTTCTTGCCAAATGTGAATAATTTTTGCCAAGTGGAAGTGCGAACCCTGCCGATGTCATTATTAAACCACTATACCCGAATAAAATGTATCATTTAGTTAGCAAGTATGTCAGTTGCTTTCTGGGGGTCGGTGGTTTCTACACGCAATGTGGCAATTTCCAGGTGAAATTTTTCTTCGTCCGTAAAACTGACAATGTCGTGATATTGTCTAGCAGCTAAAACGACAATATTGGTTGCACCATTCGTCTAATAGAAGTTATAGAACATGTACCTATCTAGTATTTCATGCGACAAGAATTAATTGTCGATAAACGATCATGATATCGCCATCTCCGGTCAATGCATCATACTTAAATTAAAGATACGGGCGGCGTTGGCGGCGGTATGTTGTTAAAATATTCAGCTCCGCCAAAAATCGCCATAAACAGAAAGAATAGAAAAATGTAGACACACCTTGTTCTTATACCAATCAGAAATAAGGCATAACAGTATGTTATAGTCAAATGTTTTTCCTTTGTAATGTAAACAAATGCAAAAAAACGTTACAGAAGCTGGCTTTTGTTTAGATCCGGATATGGTAAACACAAAGAGCGTTATATGTTACTGTTTTCCTGATATGGAAATAATAAAGAGCGTTTATATCATTTGTGTGTGATTAACCAAAAGAATTGCGCTGTGTTATGTAAACACGAGAAGGTTCTTGTTTACGTAAACCATCGTACGTCTTGGCGACAATATACTATTTACGCGCTGATTATGTTTGGCATATGTACAAAACTATATGTTTCGGAGGCATAAAATATAACATTAATATTCCTTCCGTTGATGGCCATTTGAACAAATATGAATATTTCTGCAACGAACGCCGCCCGTGCCTTTATTGACGTTGTGTACTGCCAATTTGAACACGAAATTTATGAGAAGACATGCGTTGGGCAAGTTTATTAACTATGCACTCTTGAGGGAACACACCATATAAGCGTTTCACTACACTAACTACAACCGACACAATAGCCGTTCACCTCGTTGCACAGAGGTTTGACGCTAGGGGCGTGTTACGGTGTCCACCCCAATTTGCACCAGTTTGAACAGTCGTGCTTGAGAGCAGTTTGACATTTCAAAATAACTATGGGTTGCATTTGTTTCTACCGGTTAGTTTTAAAACCAGAAATCAGTGAAAGACATGTTGTTTGGGCAATTAGTTTCAAATATTTTCCTACATTGAATCCAATTTAAGATTGTCATCAGTTGGACAGCTTTGATTACCAAGCGGTGCAAATGGAATGTTGGTATGCTTCCAGATGCTTCTATTAAAAACGGGGGTTCAGTTGGTAATTCGAAGATTGATACACGTTATTGTTACAGGCGTATACACCGTATGAACTTGCTGGTCAGTACATGTAGCTCTATTAAAATCTTTCTATTGCATATGTCAAACGACGTCAATTGTGCAATTCAAAGCCAACCATATCAGTCCCAATGCATGTATATATAGAACTAGAAGGTGACCCGACTTCGTCCGGGCTTTGACCTTGAATTTTCCTTTTTGAGGGTCAAGGTCAAGTGGGGTCACGATTTGACCAGTCCAAAACACTGCCCGGACAAATGTACCCGACAAACGTGCCCGTCGAAATCCATCCGGTTTTACCCGATTTGACCTTTAATTGATAATTTTGAAGGTCAAGGTCAGGTCGGGGTCACGATATGACCCGTCCAAAACAATCAGTGGACAAAAGTAACCCCACGTATCAAATTTCGTCGTCGAAATCCCATCAAAATTGGCGATTTGACCTTGAAGTTACCCGAATTAAAGTTCAAGGTCATGCCGCACGGGCAAATGCATATGCTTATGAGACTCCCGATACGAAAGTACCCCCACATACCAAGTTTCATCGAAATCCCGTGATATTCGGGCGTTTGACCTTGAAATGACCCGATTTCAAGGTCAAGGTCACGTCGCACGGGAAAATTAATAGGCCTATGTCACTCCCCGGCCGAACTTACCCCCACATACCAAGTTTCATCGAAATCCCGTGATATTCGGGCGTTTGACCTTGAAATGACCAGATTTCATGGTCAAGGTCACGTCGCACGGACAAATTAATAGGCCCATGCCACCCCACGGCCGAAAATACCCCCACATACGAAGTTTCATCGAAATCGGGTCGGCCGTTTTCGAGTTCATCGCGAACACACACACAGACACACAGACAGACAGATCTTCCAAAATATATAATAGACTAGAAGGTGACCCGACTTCGTCCGGGCTTTGACCTTGAATTGTCCATTTTGAAGGTCAAGGTCAAGTGGGGTCACGATTTGTCCAGTCCAAAACACTGCCCGGACAAAAGTACCCGACAAACGTGCCCGTCGAAATCCATCCGGTTTTACCCGATTTGACCTCGAATTGATCATTTTGAAGGTCAAGGTGAGGTCGGGGTCACGATATGACCCGTCCAAAACACACAGTGGACAACAGTAACCCCATGTATCAAATTTCGTCGAAATCCCATCAATATTGGCGATTTGACCTTTAATTGACCCGATTTCAAGGTCAAGGTCACGTCGCACGGGCAAATTAATAGGCCTATGCCCGTTCCCGGACGAAAATACCACCACATACCAAGTTTCATCGAAATCGGGTTGGCCGTTTTCGAGTTCATCGCGAACACACACCCAGACACACACACACAGATCTTCCAAAATATATAATAGACTAGAAGGTGACCCGACTTCGTCCGGGCTTTGACCTTGAATTGTCCATTTTGAAGGTCAAGGTCAAGTGGGGTCATGATTTGACCAGTCCAAAACATTGCCCGGACAAAAGTACCCGTCGAAATCCATCCGGTTTTGCCCGATTTGACCTTGAATTGATCATTTTGAAGGTCAAGGTCATGTTGGGGTCACGACTCGACCCGTCCAATACACTCAGTGGACAAAAGTAACCCTACGTATCAAATATCGTCGAAATCCCATCAAAATTCGCGATTTGACCTTGAATTGACCCGATTTGAAGGTCAATGTCACGTCGCACGGGAAATGAATAGGCTTATGACACTCCCCATTTGAAAGTACCACCACATACCAAGTTTCATCAAAATCCCGTGATATTCGGCCGTTTGACCTTGAAATGACCCGATTTCAAGGCAAAGGTCACGTCGCACGGGCAAATTAATAGGCCCATGTAACTCCCCGGCCGAAAATACCACCACATACCAAGTTTCATCGAAATCCCGTGATATTCGTGCGTTTGACCTTGAAATGACCCGGCCGAAAATACCCCCACATAGCAAGTTTCATCGAAATCGGCTCGGCCGTTTTCGAGTCCATTGGAAACAGACAGACAGACAGACAGACAGACACACAGATCTTCCAAAATATATAATAGATAATACAGCTTCCAATCGGGCAAGTGGTAAACACAGCCTCACCATACGCGATATAAAAACATTGCTAACCTGGCATGTTGGTAAATATTAGAAAGACGTGATGTTCAATATACCGACCACCATCAAAAGTTCAAAGCACAAATTGGTGTGTGCGTCATGCGTATGTTTTTCCTACTACTGTGATATGGTCAGAACAATCTTCAGAATTTTTTTTAGTTATATATCAAATCCAATTGTTTTTTGGAAGAAGCGTCTGCTCTATATATAACCACAATACTGCTTCCAAATAAGTCGATTGAATCATAACACTAAACCTTCAAAAATGTCAAAGCAATGAAAAAATATTCCGCAAAACAGATTTTCAACTAAATACTTTAATCACGATATATAATGATAATAATAATGATAATGAAAATGAGAAACAAAACCTGCCATAACTATCTAATTTTCACGCCCTTCTTGATGGTGATAAGTGTAGCACTCCGACAACATATCCTGATGCAAATAATTTCACATAGGTTCATATTGGACCCGAGCGGGTCGCATTGAAAACACAGTATAGAGAGCGTGAATCTATTAAGTCGTGTCGTTGATAGCAGGTAGATTAAATAATGCCAATATGGGCGCATTTCGTATGACACTAGTCCCATATCGGACTGTTTTATAAACGCGTTAACATCCAAAGATAGCGTACATTGAGGTTAAATATTGCCAATATGTGCGTATTTCTCTCATAAAAATATACCCGTGTTTATTTTCACGAGAACATGCTGACCCGAAGGCATTAGTGTAAACATATTTTATTCCAATCAAAATAATAACATATATAAACATTTAACAGACATTTTACAGGAGAATAGAATAATATATATTCGATTGATTGGAAAGGGGATTAAACAACAAGCCCAAGGGCTTTTATTAAGTTTGCTCCCCGAAGGCATTGAGTCCCTTTACATGACGTTGTTGTACCTTGTGCTTCAGAGCTATTCTCTGTCACTTTCTATGGCGTAAACATATGTGTATATTGTCGCTTTAATGCGGGGCGACAGAATTGGATGTATCGATCCGAGAGGATCATCTTCAGAAATGACAAAACCAATTTCAAATCCATCGACCGATATCTTTGGCCAATATGACGGTCCCAATCGCGACACTGTCGATTTTTGTATTGCTTGCCAATACGACAGCGACCAATCTCGATAGTGAATTTAAATGGTTATCTTATGTAACCAGATCGATAGAAAGTTATTAAAGTGTCATAGCTGATCAATATCACTGTAAGACATCCGGATCATTCAAGCTGTCGCAAATAGCGATATATCGAATTGAGCCCGATTGCCAAACCAAGAAGAGGAGGGCATTGCGTCCGCCTTTGATTGGGAAATCCCTATACTATCAACACAGTTCGTGTATATCGTAAGGCAAATTAATCTCGTCTCCTTTGAGAAAAGACATATGAGAGATGTCGGGTAGTACACCAGTCGTAAATTAATAATTTGATAGTCTACGGTTAAAGTGATTCGTAGCCTTCATGCAAATTAGACAAAGAGACGTCCCAGTAATCAAATTAAGTCGACACGTACATGATATACAAACATGATTAATGCTGGAATACGCCAATGTCCAATTGTTTTCGATAATGGCAATTTTTTTTATATCCCCCCCCCCCTTATAGATACGGGCGGTGTTGGCGGTGGGTATGCTGTTAAAATATTCACCTCCTCCAAAACCGCCATAAACAGAATGAATAGTAAGATATAGACATACTTTGTTCTTATGTCAATCAGAAATATGGCATAAACAGTATGTTATTCTCAATTCCCCCCCCTTTGTTATGTAAACAAAAGCAAAAAACGTTACTTTTCCTGGCTTGTGTTTAGATCCGGATATGGTAAACATAAAGAGCGTTATTTGTTATTGTTTTCCTGATATGGAAATAACAAAGAGCGTTTATATCATTTGTGTGTGATTAACCAATAGAATTGCGCTGTGTTACTGTTTTCCTGTTATGGAAATACTAAAGAGCGTTTATATAATTTGTGTGTGATTAACCAATAGAATTGCGCTGCGTTATATAAACAGAAACACAACTGCTGTAACACGAGCAGTCTCTTGTTTACGTTCACCATCGTAAGTCTTGACGACAATATACTATATACGCGCTGATTATGTTTGGCATATTAGCGGAACTGTATATATTTTGGTGTTCCTTCTGTTGATGGCGATTTGAACAAATATAAATATTTCTGCAACGAACGCCGCCCGTGCCTTTAAAATCATAAATCTAATTTAAAAACCCAAATTGATTTTGCAACGGGAGCGGCATGATAATCAAATGATAATCTGCTAATGAATTATGTGATGCAGCTTAATGGGTAACAAAATGCACCCATGTCAGTGCACTATCAAACAATGTAATAAAACTGTTATGAAGATTGAGCCCTTTGTCTGTCATAAGGCTGAATGGTAGATGGTGGGCAGTGGTATATTGTCAAGTAACAATGGCGGGATTTAAGAAGTCAAGTTATCTGAAGGTATGGACATAATTATATAGAAAGTTAGATGTTAAATAAAACAAAAATATTAATTAATTGTGAAACCAGAAAATGAGGGTCTAATTTGGCCAAATTGTTTTTTTTTTAATTGGCAAATTTTTTTAATTGGTAAACAAAAATGGCCAAAAAGATTTTCCGGCCCAGCGTGAACACTGTATACGAAGATACCCTGTACAAACGCGCTATACGCTATCGGAGACTGTATACGAATATACCCTGTAAAAACGCGCTATACGCTATCGGAGACTGTATACGAATATACCCTGTAAAAACGCGCTATACGCTATCAAAGACTGTATACGAATATACCATGTACACACGCGCTATACGCTATCAGAGACTGTATACGAATATACCATGTACACACGCGCTATACGCTATCAGAGACTGTATACGAATATACCATGTACACACGCGCTATACGCTATCAGAGACTGTATACGAATATGCCCTGTACAAACGCGCTATACGCTATCAAAGACTGTATACGAATATACCATGTACACACGCGCTATACGATATCAGAGTCTGTTCAAAGTCGTAGAACATTTCAGCTGTTTTCAAAGTTATAAACGTGCTCATTATTTCCACGGTATCAGGAAAAGGCGAACACACAACGCCATGTAATGTTCTGAGAAACCAAGGGACCCAGATGTGATACATTCAATTATATCAAGAAGATTTTCCCCGAGACACAGTCTACGTTCACATATATGCCACGAATCCATCAATATATCATACCACTGAGTCGATTGTGATAACAATATGCCCGAAGTAAACGCTGAAGATTATGATTTGCTTAAATGCAAATAAGATTATGATTTGCTTAAAGGCATATATTCATATTTGTTCAAATCGCCATCAACAGAAGGAATATTAAAATATATATATAGTTTTGTTCATATGCCAAACATAATCAGCGCGTAAATAGTATATTGTTGTCAAGACGTACGATTGTGTACGCAAACAAGAGGAGCCTGCTCGTGTTACAGAAGTTTTGCTTCTGTTTACATAACACAGCGCAATGCTATTGGTTTATCACACACAAATGGTATAAACGCTCTTTGTTATTTCCATGTCAGGTAAACAGTAACAAATAATGCTCTTTATGTTTACCATATCCGGGTCTAAACAAAAGCCAGGTTCAGTAACGTTTTTTGCTTTTGTTTACATAACAAAGGAAATACATTTGACAATAACATACCGTTTATGTCATAGTTATGATTGGTATAAGAACAAAGTCTGTCTATATTTTACTATTCTTTCTGTTTATGGTCGTTTTTGACGGAGCTGAATATTTTAACAGCATACCCACCGCCAACACCGCCCGTATCTTTAAACAATAAATGTTTATTTGTGGTGAGTTGGTGCATCTGAATTAAATGTAAGGTGTTGAGTTCGTTTGTTGGTACTAAGACCCAGGTTAAGACCCAGACGGAACTACCGAAATACTGTTTTGAACTGGTGGGGCGAGCGCCTAAATTGTATTTGTTCTGTTGAACAGGGATGCTATATAAATTCGAAGTGTATAGTACCAATGATTTCTGGCAGCAACTTTGATTCTCTGACACGAATTTGAGTCCCTCCAACATAACTATAAGACAGACGGATTATTTAAGAACGTCAAGGCACCCCAAACAAAATAAAATTAGAACAAATTGCGAAATATAATATAACAGCAGCATTAGCCTATATGCCTGTATCGGTTTGGTTTGAACCTATTTTATTTGCTCAGAAAAATAATTGTGACAAAGAGGATTAGATGACAAATTCTTGTCATTTAGAATATCGTCCTCTACTTGGTACGATACCATAACAAATTACAACACTGAACGTGAACAAACACGAACTAAGGTATCGGTTTAACTGCATTAAATCAAGAACCACAAATGTAACAGGGGTCGATGACAGCTGACAAATTTAGCAGCACATGGTGTTTGTAATAACATAGTTTATTACTAAAACAGATATGGACATGTTCTACTTGAAGTGTTATGACTATAATGTACCTTAGGTAGTTCAATACTCGATTATGCCGGCATTTGACTCATGCTAGTGATCTAGTCTTAACTAAATGTGTCACGTTCAGATGGCCATTTTTAGATTCAACTTGAAAAAGCTCGTTAGATCCATCGATAAAATAATCCAGATAACATCATTTCTGAACAGCACCACCACTTCAGCGCTAAACGAAACCGCCCCCACCACATCCAGCGCCGCTCTTGTGTGCACATGTACAGCGTATCCTCGGCTGTCGATAATAATTTATGTATCGATTTCCCGGCATCCAGCGATCATCTTGTTCCAGCTCCGGCTCCGCTGAATCGGTCGGCTGTGTAAACACGCAGTTCGAATGGTGTTCTCAAATCGATTTCCAACCGACGGAATAACTGGATACCCGCCGTTGTTATCTATGGATGTGAATACATACAACAAACTTGGAATCTGATCAGACAATTAGCGGATCATGGTGATATATATTCCGGTCTGGAAGTAAGGAGGCTTTATCCGCATTATCCATCTTTTTACAGTTTCCGAAGATTGGATAAATGAAGGTCGGCGTGCGGCTTCCTGTTTCTGGCGCATCGCTCAATATATCAGAACTCTCGCCTATTCTGCTTTATACATCGGTGTGTTGTAGAATAACTGTTTTCTATCGGTAGATATATCATAGGCTATTTAATTTGAGTGTTTCGTCTGTGATCGCAAAATCCAGTACATAAAACGGATAGTGAGAAAATATAAAGGATTTCGAGATATGTTTCCGAATTTGTGCCTCATCTTGGATATTGTGCATGATGGTAGACGTGTTTTTGTTGGAGTGTATTGTGCACAATGTGGTTATAAGGAATGAGTTCGCTTACGCATTTTATTCATGATAATCCGCCGTTTAGCACCCAAGGAGTTTAGTTAAACCTAGCGTGTAAAGCCAACATTTTAATTTGATGCAAACAGGATTTAGTCTTGTTTTTGGTGCCGTGATGCACCAGAGTGGTGATGGGTGAGAACAGGGTCACCAGATTCACAAATCTTCGACGCGCGCACTCTCAAGAGCGTGGTTCATTGCTGAAAAAATGAGGGAAGGGAAACTTGGATATGTTACGATTGTAGCCCTTATGCTATCGACCGCTATCCTCATCAGGGCCATCGAAGAGGAATATCGTGTTGGTGAGTACATGTGCATAATTATGTTAAACCATCCGAATGGTCGTGTCCTAACACATGAATACATGTCGTATGGTTTGTCGTGATAAAATGTGGTACTATTTAAATTAAATATATTTTTATTGATAACCAAATAGTATATATTGTTTACAATGTGAAATGATGAATGGTTCAAACGTGATTTAGCAGTAAGCATTGTGCTTATCATAAGCCATATCTTATACACACATGAAAAATTGACTGGTACAGTATCTGTAGCATGTAGCAAAAATTAATGTACAAAATTCGATGTATATATGAATATGTAACGCTCAAGTACTGATAAGCGATGATGACCCCACCTCAAAGTTAAAATTAGGCTGGGTACCGTTTGTACATCCATTGGTATTTGATTTAGATTTTATTCTCTTCACTTGTTTGCTTAAGGTGACACAAATATAGCTTAAGCTATATAACCCATGTATGCATAATATGGTATGATTTGTCGTGATAACAAGTCAAAACAGGAACCTCCTGTCCGCTCAACCTCAGTCCAAAATTGTTGTACCACCACATTGGCTGGTCACTATAACCACAGCAGTAGTACATCATTCGACGAAATTGTGTGATAGCTGTTCTGAAATACCTGCATAGACGGTCTGGTCTTGATCAGCTATGTTATGTGGTGCTATAGTACATGCTGTTACCAATAAATTCAACATACATGTAATAACACCACTGTTAGTTTTCTGGTTGACATACATAATTTGTACGCGAAGATTGACGCTCCATGTACAGGAAATGATAACCTGGTTCGTGGTCAAGTTTGAATATTGCTTACTGGGGATAGGTGTGGTTTCAAACTGAAATCAAGAGCGTATAGGGTCCTTCGACCACGAACATTTAAATGGCTTGGCTGTGGTCCAGATGTTTGGTGGTTGTTACACGCGAACGGTGAATGAATCGCCACACGTTGCTTCACGAGACCCAACATACCCGTACTAAATCAATCCCAGTACGCCAGTCTTGAACCCTAAAATGCATATAAACACCTATAATTGATTGTTCATTTATAGAGCAGCCTCATTTTGAGTTGATAATGAACTGAAATTGAGATCGGTTTAGTCACATTATCGACTTACAATGACTTCATTATACGTTCATTACATGCGGACAATGACACCAATAAATAAAAATCGCGACGTATCAGTATCAGGTGTACGCTCTTCAAAATGTGTTTTCACTGTGGTCCGCGTCATAAAACGGAATAACGGATATGAGTGTATTATCCGCATATTTCACAATCAAATAATCCAATATGAACTTTTTTGCACATTATAGGTCGATTATGTGCGTATTTGCGCGAGAATATGTTCCAAACATATGACCGCAAGAGACCTACTGTCACGCCAGTTGTACATATAAAGTTACCACAACAGCGACTGCAGGTTGATATACCGCCCTGCTAGATTAAATTAAATCCGACATGGAAGATAACAAAGACTGTATTCCTCTGCTTGATGGATTAGATTAGCTTTTGTCAATGCTTCGAACTCATTGTCACTTTCATGAGTCATGACATAACGAGCGTGTACCCAAGTGAATGGAGTGATGGAGTTGGTTGTTCGTAACCAAAACACTTAATGTTACTCAACTGTTACAGATAGTCAATCAATTTTGTCGAAAATTCCACCGATAAAGAGATGTATATACATAGATGGAATAATATAGAAGTTATACATTAAAGGCACATGAGGCCTTAATTGTCGAAAATATTCATATTTGTTCCAAACACCGTAAACAGAAAAACATTAAAACGCATACAGTTTCGTTCATATATACCATGACCATCGCGTAAACAGCACGTTATCGTAAAGACCTACTATATTTTACCTAAGCAAGAGCCTGATTGTGTTACAGAAGACCGCACAATGCTACTGGCTAATCACACACAAATGGCATAAACGCTCTTTATTAGTTCCATATCAGGAATTCACCAACAAAGAACGCTCTTTATGTTTAACATCATAATATAAACAAACGCCCGAAAAGTAACTTTTTATGCTTTTGTTTACATAACAATGGTCAAACATATGACAATAACATACTGTTTATGCGATATTTCTTATTTGTATACGGACAAAGTCTATCTACATTTTGATGTTCTTTCTGTTTGTGGCGGTTTTTGACGGGTGGAGATATTTTCACAGGATACCCACCGTCAAGGCCAACCGTACCTTTAATGGGGGACTTTAGCTGAATCCAACCATTCATGGGGGGGGGGGGGCATCTCCTACTATACTCAACAGCCAGCATACAATATTATAATTAAAATGAGTCAATAATGCGAGTTAAATACAGTCACGCGCACAATTAACCACGTATAGCAACCTGATAATGAACACGAAAATTAGTCAAAGTCTTAAGCCATTTACTCATTTGCATTACACTTACCATGTTGCTTTACACCTTTCATATAGTACATTAGTATTTTAGGCAATCATAACTGACTCAAATTTATTCATTTGTTGCATATTTTCTGTTGAATAGAGTTGGACATGGCTTATAAAATGGCTGGATTTAGGTGCAGTCTCCCTTTAAGACTACTTACCAAACTATATATTAGCAACACACTGAAAGTGACTCAAATGTAACATAGACATTTATATATGTTGTCAGCATGTTCCCGCTCTAAAGAGATATTTAACAGTACATGCAGATGGAATACTACGCATCTTGTATATACTATTAAAACTACTTATCGAAGTTACAAAATATATCAGCCGTTTTCAACTTTCCGCTCGAGAGTGAAAGAAACATTTCCATCACGAAAGCAGGAAAATGCATTACTATTGTTATTATCTAACCATTTCCTATGTGAACTACTCGTCAATGATAATTTAGTATAGACATTGTTGATACTTCAAAGACAACCAGAAGCTATCTTATGTTTCGGCACACCCATGTACATTGTGCTTATACCGGTATATTTGATATAATGTTCGACGTTCCAGATATTGATAGTCTCACACCCAGGGGACATGTGTTGTTCAATGGTTTGTGAAGAACACAAAGACCATTAACCCGATATGACACATCGGTAATAACAATTTCATAAACAAATTGATATATATCCGGAAAACTAAAACTCAATATTGCAGGTACTTCGAGTAGCCCATATAGCACGCATGTTAATAACCATTCCACACCTGATCCAGAACTTGATACTCTCACACTCAGAGGTCGTGAATTATCCAATGCTGTGTGGTGAACATATTTATCATAAACCGATATGAAACATCGGTAATAACAATTCCACAAACAAAGTGATAGTTGTCCGGGTAACTAAACTTGAAAATTACAGGCACCTCGACTCAGAATATATAGCACGCATGTCAATAACCCGTCCGCACCTGATTCAGAACGTGATAGTCTCACACACAGCGGACATGAATTGTTCAATCATGATAAGTCAACAAATCCGACATTACACATTGGTAATCAAATGTTGATAAACAAATTGTTTGCTGTCCGGGTAACTATAAGTGACAATTACATGTACATCCAGTCCGTGTCGTTCAGCTAGGTAGCACACATGCCAATAACCCTTCCAGACCTGATTCAAATAAGCGAGGACAATTTCAGTATGCATATTGGTCGTCATATTCGAAAGCCTATCTTGTTTTCTCCTATGGTGTTGTCATGTCTGGTACACTGCCTGGTCGGCTGGTTGTCAGGTATTTAACACGGAATGAAGCAACAAATTGTGTGGATATGTTTAAGTAATATATTCTCATTTACAGACAGTAATATCCTGCATATATGATGGTGTCAAAAATGATGGACCGTATTTAACACAAATGATGGTTCGAACGATGGGTCATACGATGAAATCTGGGATATACCTTTTGCTGTCGAAATACAATATTGGCCAGATGCTGGTAGTACAGCCTGTTCCCCCGAAAACCCGCACATTATCTGTTTAGAATATAACTTGTTTTATGTAGTTAATCTGCTTAGAATCGCCTCAATTTGAGTCGGTAATGTGCTGAAAATGAGAACGTTTTAGTCACATTATCAAGTCATAATGAGGCGAGTCTAAGCAGACAATGACACAAGTAAGCCAACTGACGACTTTTCAGGTGTACGCTCTTTAACATGTGTTTTCACAGTAGTCCGCGCCATAAAACGAAATTACGGGTATTTCTGCTTATTTCAGAATCAAATAATCACACTAAGAACCTATTTCACATTATAGGTCGATTTTGTGCGAATTTATGCGAGGATATGTTGGGTAGTAACCCGTTTATATATAAACGTGGGTATATGCGAGATATGCGCAAGGAAAACATTCCATAGTTTGTGTCGATAATCCAGTCCCGATGTATTTTGATGTCGCGTTTTTTACGATAGGTCGTCCGTATTATTTCGACAAAAATCATCATTTTATAGGCTGCACTACGACACGTCAAGGAAGCGTTTCATTTAGTGTATGGCGAGACACCAGATATTCGATAGAGAAGGCCATAGCCAGCAGATATATGTATGTACGTGTGTGAAAGACATCCAGATCTGACCGACAAGTCATACAAATCCCTTTGCCGATCTAACAATACCAGTAGAACATCATTACCATTCAAAACAATAGTGCCGGGCCGCAGGTTACGGTCAACCACAGGCACACACACCATGGCTGAATACACGACCAAAAACATGCCGGTTACTGTAGTTATATTTTATGAATAAACGCGTGTATGTAAGATAAATAGTTCAATTTTAAATTATGAACATCGTTTACACCGACGATATTGAAACCAACAAATGCTAAATTTGATATCAACACATATCCAACTGAAGAAAAGTCGGGAATTAAATAGGACTACTGTCCCCTTGCAATGGTTAACCTGTTCATGACTGGAGCTTCCTATTTGTTTCGAAAGCCCTGTGCCAATGTACTCTCTTATATATGCGAGTCGACCATAGGTCGCCTCGCATATATAAAAGAATGCATTGGCCTAATAAATTTTATATTGTTTTTTATAATTGTTAAAAAATAATACAAAAATGTTGAAGAATGAAAAAATTATAAAAGTTGTTAAAGAATGTAAGAACAAATTATAAAACTCTCAGAGAATGTAAGAAAAAATTGTAACAATTTATAAAATTGTTGAAGAATATAAGAAAAACGATGAAAATTGTTATAGAATGTAAGAACAAATTATTTAAAAAAATGATAAAAATTGTTAAAGAATGTAAGAAAAAATGATAAAAATTGTTAAAGAATGTAATAAAAATTGTTAGGCCAATGAATTCTCTTGTATATGTGAGGCGCACTATGTTTTGGTACTAGGTCGGTTGTGTAATGCCAGACATCGACCAGCGGATACGGCTTACCACTTCGTTCACTTTGGTAAGTAATACATCTCTTCAAGACGGGTGTTGAGTTGACCGGGCTAAATCAATCGGCTAGTCAAGCCAGTCCGCAGTGTTTCATATTAATTATTCTGTTATTTGTTGTATTGTTCTTCTGATGTTTTTGGTCTGTTGATCCATGTATGTTGTTCATGTCGTCATTTTTTCTTTGAATTTTGTCTTGATGATTGTTGAATGTTTGAGTCTAGTAGTGTGCGCGCCTCGCTCACTGTGATGAGATACCGGGCGGCAATGAATATGCAGTGTTATTTCATTGGCACTTGGCTTCGAACCGACTGTTAAAAGAGATTCGGTAATTGCCATCGATAAGGCGCTTCAGTGTATAGTTGGACAATTGATATTTGTCACGCCAATCGGGACTGTGTCAGCAAATATCTCTCTTTGATTGAGTGTGCAAAGTTCAATCTGACGCTCCTCTGTAGTTAAAATGTTTTGCAGAAACACCAGTGTTGATTACTTTACACAGGACACTATATAGCAGCGAAGTTGTGCTGAGGACTCGCGACATATTGTATTCTTTTGAATAGGAAATATTGGTTGATTGGGCACCGCATGGAATTACGGTTACTCGTAGATTTTCTCAGACAGTTGATGACAAAAATGCATCTGAACAGCCTCTGAATAGCTGTATATTTTGACCTCCAATCAGTGCGAACATCCGCCAACATTGACCGTTGGTGATATATGAAGGTAGATTTATCTTATGTTCCAACTCAATTATGGTGTCAGGGATATGGTCATGGTGACAACATTGCAACAGGAAAGACATATGTGCACGGTGATCTATTCCTGGTCACATTCAAATGGATTGCACAAACTGGCACGGTTAACGTGATGCGATGGATCGTTCATATCCACTATGGGACTATGGATTTAAGATTCAAATATGCAAGGCTGAGAAGCAATTATCATACGTTGATGCTAATGACGTGGTTCCTCGACCATTTTTTTCACATGTTACATACTCAGAAGTCATTGCTAAGAATTATGTCCGTGCAAGCAAACAGTAAATACACCGGTAGAAACTCAGGTAACAGAAACAGATATTGCAACAAATGCTGAATCTATATCTTAAAAGATAGAATACAATATAGTCAATCACAGACAACAGCAAAGTTAGAAACATCAGATCATTACGAGATGAATGGTTCAGCAGAAACAGATGAGAAAAAGAATAACCAAAAACAAAGATAGAATAGGTTACGTAATTACGAATATATTATTGCTGGTCAGATGAAAAATCCACTAATTTAATGAAAGATAATTATAAACGAATAAATAACAAACCGCCTTCAACTACCCATGGCTGTAGATATTTCATTGTAGAATATGCATGCCTTGACAAATGAAGAATACCTTAAACAAACTGAAACCACGTCCTAGTGATGCTGAAACAAATCATTTAAGCTGATGGATTTTGAACGAATGTATGTTTCGTCGGTTATACATTTGTGTCGCAGTCTTGATATCAACACTGATTAATTTGTTAATTCGCTGCGTGTTGCTATTACGAATATGTAGACCTGTTTTATAACCATGTATGTTATAAGTATTTTCACAATGTTCAGTTTCTAAATAGTTCCGACCACAACATCTCTGACCATATTAGTCTAATTCACTATTATCTCTGTACACAGTTGACTAGCTTGTTCCTCATCCAGTTTCTCTCAGTCGTGGTATGGCTAGTATGTAAAACGACATTCAACCTCAACCATAACTAACGAAACAGTAAACTGGTGTAATGTTGGCAGAACTAGTTTTAAACAGTACACAATAGCATAGTTATTGGCACAAGTCCGTCTTCAAATTTCGTTGTCAAGATTCATCCGGTAAATGAATTGCGACCCGCTTAGATGAGAAATGAAATTAAGTAGATCTTTCTGGGACTATAACATGTAGAAGATACACGTACACGCAACAGTTAAATGGTGTAGGGTTGATTCGCAAATCCAATAATCTGCCTGGTAGTGTTATCAAGTTCTAGTATTATGACATCAAATTCATGTCGATTGCATCTATTGCTCCTTGTCGCTTGTCCATATTGTGTTTATATTATTTCTTGACATTAGTCATTAGTCAATTAATTGGCTACAATCCATCCAAACAAGATTACGCACTAAATATATCACACTTTTTTGACATTATTACAGCTCCTGAATGCCTTACACGGCGGTATATGTTTGAGATAACATTACCCATTGTAAGCATGTCTTGGTAGTCAGCAACCGAAAATAGCCAGTGGATAATTCACTGGCTGTACACGTATGTGTTTTTCTCTGGGAATAACTAAATTCAGTGGTACTGATGTCCCGACAGTCATATAAAATTATTTGCCATGGCATGGGTGTTATATGATCGATCGGTATCTCATTTATGGGTATAAATCGGCCGTGGCTGATAGATGATAACAATTGTGAAATTCACTAAACACTGATGTTGCAACATATCACTGCACACATGGGTTCATAGTCGACCTATATTATCCACCTAGGTTGATATTAGATTATTTGATACTGAGATAAGCCCATTATGGACTTATATCCGTTTTGTGGCGCGGGCTACAGTGAAATTATATTTTAAAGAGCATACATCTGGAATTTTCCGTTCGTGTTCGTAATGTTATCAACATGAGGCGCATTCTATGCCGATTATGAACTGAAATCAAATCCTATTATAAAGCGTTAAAGTGCTGATTTTCGGAAGAACAGGCTGGATGTTGAAAGTGGGTAGGTTTCTTTCTGTGGACGGAAATAAATTGCATACACAATAATTGCCTTTTTTCAGGATATGTACACAAACTATGGTTAAATGTCCCATAACTATCAGCTATTATGCTTGCAAACATGTCACCATGATACATGCTATGTTGTTGCTATGAATGAATGGTTTTTGAGGGATGTGATCCAGATTTTGACCTAGCTCTTCTGAACTGTCAACATGGTTATTTAAGATTCGTGTAGAATAGTGTCAATTATCGTATTCTAATAAAGACTGTAGACTAATAAACAAACACACATATTCGTGTATCAATGATGTACATGTACGGTATTCATTGTGTCAACTTGTGGCCATTTTAATCAGACAAAAGACTCAACATATTATGCCCGTGCAAATATAGGTTAATATTGGACCTAGATATTCACATACAATGTATGTTCATTTTGGATTTATTTGATTCTGAAAAGCCAATAACGGGGATGCCCGTTATAAGGTTTTATGGCGCGGGCCACAGTGAAAACATATGACATATACAAATAGCGGACATCTGGTACGTCAATCTAGGTTATTATAGAGCGTAATTCAGATTCAAATTTTGGATTATTGTGTTTTTGAAATAAGTTAAATATGAGCTACATTTCACGCGAACATGCTAGAATACAATAGCGGTCTTTGTGTAGTTTTCCCGATATTATTTGACCTTAAATGACGAAACCTACATAACAACTAAAGTAATTGTATTCAATTCAATGCCATTCAGCTTTAGTATGCATACATCAGTGCTTTTTGACAGACTGGTGCAACTGTAAGGGCAATTGGATAATGTTGCGATGACACAGACAGTTGATAGCTACCGATGTATGCGCAGCAGGGGATACGTTTGGGATTGCAGTACTTTGTGGTGATATGGATTTACTCAACATATTCTCGTGCAAATAGGTCAATATGGGACCACATAGGTTCATGTTTGACCTATTTGATACTGAGAGTCCATAGTGGACTTATACAAGTTATTCCGTGATACGGCCCCATATATGGCAAATTTTGGTACGCCGAAAAAAAATCACAACGTTTGTACCCCGTTGTTACGTCGGGTACATTGGTTACAAATTAGAAAACATATTTCCTGAATTACTTTCAGGACCATGGGTGCACGGGGTATACATGGTTACTTATGGTTACTTTACCTATTAGTTAATGTTACATTTGTTACTTTTATTTATTTTTTCTTAGAAATCCCAAAGTACCTTGTTACATTGGTTACAAATTGAAAACATATTCCCATAATTACTTTACTGTCCATTGGTACACGGGGTACAAATGGTTACTTCTTGTTAACTTTACCTGTTAGTTAATGTTACAGTTCTTACTTTTATTTTTTTCTTCTTAGAAATCCCAAAGTACCTTGTTACATTGGTTACGAATTTAAAAACATTCCCTGAACTAGTTTACAGTCCATGGGTACATATAGGGTATAAATGGTTACTTCTGGTTATTTACCTATCAGTTAATGTAACAAGGTACTTTGAGATTTATAAGAAGAAAACAAAATGGCAGGGGGTCTGCAGGGGTGGGTGGGTGTATCGATGTCGGAAAAATGGTATGATGCAAATTTATTCAGTCAACATATTTATCAAATATTAATTAGGAAACATTAAGATATTGGAATTATATCACTAAGTTTTGAACTGTGCTTACCTCTTGCATTATGTCTGATTACATGCCCATATTGGGGACTAGATAATACAGTACAAGGTTGGACGCTCATGATTATATTATACCGGAACAGGTATTGAACCCCCCCCCATATAGAACCAACATCCGGGAAAAAGAGTCTACCGGAAAATGAGCTCATATGTGTAGACAAGATTAAGTACGCATGAAAGAACACTGTTATTTTGATGGATGTTACCATTGCATTATAATGCTGTGTGCCTAGTTATTGTACATATATATATGGTTTAAGGGGGCCAATGGTTTAAGGGGACATGAATTAGTTAATTGTAAAATGACTGTTGTGTTTCTTGAAATAATGCTAACAAATTTAAAAAAAAGGCCAGTATTTATTTCAAAAAGTTTTAAAATCTTCATGAAGGGGACCACATAAAACCATGCTTATTTCTGTTATATTATATATATGTGATAAATTTCTGGATTGGATGTTCTTATGGGCTTCATTTTGGAGCAGTTTGCATGAACATTTCATATGTAGGGTGATAGTTTTTAAAAGTCTTTTTTTCGGTACCGCAAATATATTCGGCAACTTTTGAAATACATACTTGCACTGTTTAACATAATTTCAAGAAATACATAACATAACAACCGTCATTTTACAAATTCACATAACCACATGCAACAACTGTTTATTGCATTTATCAACAGTGAAATTATATATGTCTGGCTCCTAATGTTATGTATATACACCGGTCACCTCAAAGAATGCAACATACTCTCAAAATATTAAGAGGACACACAAAATGTATATCCCATAATGCTGACTCCTCGTTGGAATAGATATAATTTTCAGTCTGTTTGATGGACAGCGATGCTATTTGGAAATGTTATCCATATTGCATCATAAATAAAGGATACACATTATGTCCCATTAATGCCTAATTTCAAGCACAATCCCCCATTGAAAACAGCAGAATTAATATATATATATATATATATATATGACTGTCTTGCTTCTTAAATAACCAACAATGCACAATGTGTTTTCTTTATAAACAACACAGTTCTTCCAAATTCACAGATATTTTCGACTTAGCGAAGTAGCTGTTGTGACATACACATAGGCCAGCTAATGAACCCTCTATCAATTTGAAGATGAATCCGAGGTGGTCACTTAGCATTTCCATGGGAGTTGATGTGTGCATATTTAGCCCCAACCACCATACCTCTTGAATGATATGCTACCTTTGAATTCGGAGTAAAAGTGTGTCTATGATGCAATAGTTCATAACACGTTGCGCCTCATTCCTGCATGGAAGCGTGTTGCTATCACGGCACACGCATCGCGAAGTCACAAAAACGTATCCACCGACTTTACATTGAAGACAGGTATAAAAGCTCACAATCGGAAAACGGTATTTATTATATAACGTATCACAAACGATCACTGCAATGTGTGCTGGGCTAACAAACATTCAAAACGTCACTCTGTTGACAGGCAATCTCTGTCCATCGAAACCTCATACTAATGGATTATTGGGTACAATCCATGTTCTGGTATAGAACGCACAAAAGTGGTGGTGTTAGTGTGTCAAATCTGACATATTCTGGTATCTTCAAACCACTTAAAAATGCTTAATACGAATTAACGCTCCTAAATTGTTATTTCTCTGGCTTCGAGGGTACAATATCTTTGATTCGAGTCAAGGAACCCACCGTCAAAGCACAGAGTTATCATATATCGATTTTTGAAATCTTATTTTTCACCACCTGGAATATTTGGCGGCCTAGCAAATATTCGACGTGCCGTCCGACGTACTCTCGATACGAAATTACGTTCAACAAATGTTGATGTATAACACGTTTTTGAACATTTTGTACTGAAGTTGACAGTGGTTATCATTATGGTTTGGTAGTTAATCGATTCTGATAACTAAATCGTCCTTTGAAGAAATGTTCTTGAAATCTGATGATACGGACCATTGAATCAGTCTGTACCTTTAATTTCGCATACACGCATTAACATGTACTACGCTTGCCTCTCAAGGAACGGATGTGTTATTAGGATTCTACTGGGATGTTTGGAGCACATTTGTATCTACGTAATTGAAATAGAAATTATTCTTCTCACAATGTAATTGCATTGACATAATGATATTCTCTTGGAACACAATTGGCTATATTGGGTTACAACTGATAGATATTGAATGCAACATGCTGAATTGCCCCACATTATCAATATGCGCATGACGTTGGCCCACATTCACGGCAGCAACGATGAGGTCAATATGAAGGTACAACGGAATATGCAAATATAGTATATATATATGCGCACCAGTGGAGTACTAAATTGGTATGGAAAACGAAATTTCCTACTTTGCATAGAATATTCTGCACAATACTTGGTTGAGTATTATGCTTCTCATATCTAATGATAAACAGAACCATATTAAGGCGACTCCTTATTGTGAATCCATTCAATCTGCAGTGTTCCCAAAAGGGATTACACACTAATTGTCTGTGCTAAAATACAGCATCCATTGCGATTCAGCATTGGGGGAAAGCTACAATATCGTATTAGCACGCACATCACGTATATTCTGAATTTCTGTCGAATGGATTCCTATTAACACAATGCCTCACACACGTATAGTTGCTCATTTTCGCAGAAAACGTTATGCATAATCGTGCGTATGTACTCAACACTGCATCTATCGCAATGTAAGTACGTTATACCGCCATATTCCCTTCTGTATACTATTCAAATCAAATATGCTTCAAGTTAACACTCCACGCCTGCGGATGTCCACAACATTTCCTCGCACAAAAAGGTCCATAGTCAACCTATAATATTCACATAGGTTCATATCGGATTATTTGATTTTGTTGAACTTTTAATAGGTCCATATAAGTCATGGCACTGAAATGACTCTTTTCAGTTCGTTATGGGCCCACAATGAGGTGGTTCGAAGCCCATTATAAACCTAAACAAATCCTATTATAAGTCAATAACGTGTTTATTTTCACGAGAACAGGCTGACTTCCATGAATGTCCATGACCAGATAAACGTCAAGTTCGCGACATGAAGACAAAGAAATAACAAACTCGTGAAATGAATCATGCTTAACCAATCAGGCACCGAACGAGCGTTAGTTTGTGTGATTATGTTGGGCTGACCGACCAGACACCATGACATTTGTATGTCGCATGAACCATATTTATTTCCACCAATATTTACTGAAGATTAGTCATACATACATGCGAAACGTAGTATGTGTGCTATATGTATTGCGGTGGGCGCCGGAAACTGAAACCTATAGACCTTACGTCGACATTTAAGTATATTTTAACTCGTTCTGTGCTAAACGGTTTCTCCCATTTAGTTATACAGTTGGAAGGTTTTCTATTCATTTGGTGGGGCAACAGTCAGACAACAAGATACTATAAGTGCTGAAGGATTGATATTTATTGGTGGGAAATGTTCTGATGATAAGTTCAACAAACAACTTATTATCTTATCATTTCCTGAGGGAACTATTCATCAGTGAGTAATATAAAGTACTAATGGATAGTCTAGCTACTCGTCGAATGAGAATGACGCACTATATTGTAATGGTTAATACATTAACTGAGTTTAACCCTTTCTGTATTAAATAATCAATGATAAGTAGTTCCATTACGACTGTGTTCAGGTAATAAGTTTAACAAACGACCTCAACATTTTCCACGATTAATAATAATACTTGTATGATATATAAATCGTCTGCACATTGTACCTACACACCCATCCAAATGAATGAATGACCATTCCCATATAAACATTTATAAATGAGTGGAAGAGTCCCAATTACATTCATGGTGTTTATACCAAACATAACACCCGTCTAGCCACAAACAGTGCTTGTTGTCAGCAGATAAGTTAAATGTACCAAACCACCCTAACTATATACATGCCAATTATATTGTGTTTATTTGTATTTGTACTGTTCATATCGTAAATACAATTATTCTATCCTTATCCTATCCTAACCATCAGAAATCGATTGGTGTTGGAAGTAATGTTGGACTAGTAGGTAGCTCAAGATATTCTTTACGCTGTAACTTTAGCTGATTAACCTTTTCTATATAAAATACGCATTGACGAGTGGATCACCAAGGAAATGTTCAGATAATAAGTTCAACAAACGAATGGTTGTTGAACTTATTATATGCACATGTCCCACTAAAGGATATGAATTCTTATGTATTATCATTTTATCTGGCTGCTCATATATGTTTAATATCCCTCCAAATGAATAATATACCATCCCAATGTATACTTATATATCTAAGTGAGAAAATCCATTTAGTATATAAAGGATTAAATTTTATAAAATATGGTCATGGGCAGGCAAATTTCCAAAAAATGAAGTAGCAGTATGCACAATGTGTTACGACACCGGACAAGATTACACAGCTATTGAATCAGTTTCTCGGGTATGAAATTGAATTAGAAATTCAAAACGTGAAGACCGAGAAAAGCTGATCATGTTAAGATGCCAAGAAATAGTGTTATTTTAGAACTCGGTTACTTCTGCATTGGTCTAAATGTAATTTAGCAAAACAAAACATTCTCTCCAACACTAATCTAGATAGTATTTTTAATAGAAACGTTACGATTAATGAATGATGTGGAATTTATGTATGTCGTTTAATTGACTAACCAATATTCGCTAGCACTGATCGCAACATCTCACGGACCCAACCGTCCACATAAAGTGTAATTAGTAATTGGTGATGTCTATAAGAAATCAAATTGTGTTATCTGTTGATACCATATATATTATTTGAGGGTGGACATTAAGGCCACCATAAATAATGCATTGATCAGTTAGTTTTTTCATTTCAATATTACCATTTTGAGTAGCCTGTGGTTCGAGTTCAACAATAACTATCGGCCAAACCGTTTCAGAAAATATTATCGTCGGTTGTGCCATCCAGACAATGTATTGATGCCAATACGCAGACAAACAGTTGTTGTCCCATTGATAACGCAAATCACAGTGAGTGATGTAGATGCAATTATGTAAACTGTATCAAAAGGATAAGTAAACGTGCCACAGTGAAATGCAAAAATTAATCTGTCCGCTGCTGCAAAACAAGCATCAAAATAACTGCATAATTGTGACTCTCGACTAACGGTTCAGTGATGCTGTAGAAGAAAGTGAAAACAAATATGAAAGACGACACCAACAATTATCTCTGGATGGACGACAATAATTAGTTGAAAAGAGACGTCATTGCGAATCCGTCTGTATGCTAATGGTTTGGCTATTGCTGGTATGTAAGTGTCTTGTAATTATCGAACAGACATATGGGATACACGGACACCAGTACACACCAGTCTAGAATGCCGCAGAACAGATTGGCGACCGGTCCGCACAATGCACTTACAAGACGTCAACCTAAAATGGAAGAATAGCACATGTCTGGGAATTTATTGGTATTTAGGTGACATTGTTTTTATTCTCATTCACTGTCAGTTTGCACACCGTTGCTTGGTTACAAATTATTTCTGAAAACTGAGTTGTTTCCCTTCCTCGTCGTGATTTGGCATCACGACTGAAACAACGTTCAATAACAATTAAACAAACACAACCACAGAGGGAAGTACACATTGATCCTAGTGTTATACATATAGAAATCCATAATTTTGGAACACCAACAGCGAATCTGTGATTGCGGTTTTAACATGATGGGGAATTGTGTTAGGTAGACAGTCATCGAGTTAGATACATTCGTATCAGACTCCAGATTGATTGAACCTACGCAATGAAGTATCCAATCCCTGTCTCGTGACGTCATCGATATTCTATCAATTTGCCATAATCAAATGAAGTCTCGTCTTGTGAAATGTTCTGTTTACTGATTGGTAACCACACTTCGCATCGATATGGCCATTCCACGTTCTGACCATCCAGTGATCATTCTTTGTTTAACCATGTGTATTCCCATCCGCCAATAAAAAAGGTTAATTTTGACAAATTATATGATTGTATTTAATTGTGTATTGACAATGACACGGCTGAAACTTAGTGCTCATTTGTGTCACTTCCTTTTTGTTTCAATCATGCAACGAAATTAACGCATATGTTGCTGGCTGGCGCCCGGTCCGTCTCGCCGTGGAGACTAGGAGTCCGTAAATAATTGTATTGCACATTAGTTGGTTTAAAGATACGGGCGATGTTGGCGGTGGGTATGCTGTTAAAATATTCACCTCCGTCAAAAACCGCCATAGACAGAAGGAATAGTAAGATATAGACAGACATTGTTCTTATACCAATCAGAAATATGGCATAAACAGTATGTTATTTTCAATTGTTTCCCATTTGTTATGTAATCAAAAGCAAACAACGTTACGTTTCTTGGCTTTTGTTTAGATCCGGATATGGTAAACATAAAGAGCGTTATTTGTTACTGTTTTCCTGATATAGAAGTAATAAACTAGATCGTTTATACAACTATTTACGCGCTGAGTATGTTTGGCATATGAGCAAAACTATATATATTTCAATATTCCTTCTGTTGATGTAGATTTGAACAAATATGAATATTTCTGGAACGAACGCCGCCCGTGCCTTTAAACGGACATGGCTTATTCGAACCTACAAATTTGTGTCTAAGTAATTTGGAACGACGGATACGATAGGTAGATAAATAAACGAACCATTGATATACCGGCTTCATATGCTCTGAAAAACACTTTCCAAAGTCACAGTAATTTTTCAGCCGTTTTCAACTTTTCGCCAGAAGTCAGACAAACGCTCTTTATTGCTACCATACCAGGAATAGACTGGCAAGGAACGCTCTTTTCTGGTCCATTTCGCACAAATGGCGGTTTGTTTTTTGGGGCTCAAACACCGTATTCACAGTTGTATTTTTCATTACCTCAGTGTGTCTTTTTGAGTTGCATAATGCTCGCAGAAAGGTAGTTCAGATACGAACTATTTCGATTCTGAGAACAATTCAAAAGCGAATAATATTTTGTGTATTTTGGAGCGCAAACCGCCATGTGGCTTTAATTTTGTGAAATACAGCAAAACATTCAATACAAAAATTGTCTTGTCTTTGGACAAGAAACATCGATTACGTGTATAACGTCCTTGACGACATCAACTGTAGAAACAAAATGTATTCAATACATTAGGAGGTATAATCTACACTATAATGTTCACTTAAATGAAGCAATTAAGTATGTTCAATTAAATAGAGCAATATGTTTAAGGATATTACAAGCAACAGTCGCAGGAATGTGAAATAAACTTAGAACACAATGTTAACGTAATTGGACTCATTTGTCGTGCTGCGAGGTAAAATTTGAACCTTCGGTCTCGTTATGTTTTAACATCGGGTCACAACAAGCTCAGCAAATAACGCTATCCAATTCGCAAACGTGTTTCGTTCTATATACATGTATGTACTGTTACATTGTGCATCACATACTATTGTTTGGATGAGGAATAAAAAGACGAGTAACTCTGATTGGTATAAATCGCGTGTCAGCTGGAGAGACTTAAGGTGCGTTACAGCGCATAAGTACGGTTGTGCACGGTTGCTCATGGTGATGGTATATGGTGCATTTATCAGTATGAATGATAAGACCCCGAATGATTTAAACAAGAATATATGGATGTTTTCACATCTTCACATATTAGGTTTCTTTTTAGCTCAAGTATTTTACTATTACCAATGAGACATTGACACTTGTATAGGATGCAGTAAGTCTACCAATGGATAGATCTTGCGAACTGTGTGAAAAGCAAATATTTCTCTATTTGATGTAAATCGGGCATCATTCTGTCCACGAAATACTCTACTGTTTAATTTCCTCGGCATGCACACTCTCGATCATCTCTCAACGTGATTTGCTTACTCAAAAGGCTACACCTCCAATGCAATCTGCACTGATGTATCTGAGTTAAGCTAGAATAGTAACGTTGATGGCATATACAGAATTAATCGTTCTCCTATTTTCCGAATGCTAATTTAAAATCCTAATGCTAGAGTGTTAATTCTATGAATAGCTGTCTACATCATGGACAGAGACCGCGTTGTCGGCCATCGATTCGATATCGACTGCGTAGGGATAATTGTAGTTCTCTTCGCGTGCTTTTGTTTTGGGTAAATCTAGATCGCATGTGATTTCAAAAGGACTCGTGCATTTTATAAATGGTGTTTGTTTGCCAATTGTGGATTTGTTCATGAAGCTGAAAGGGGCAAAGTAAATTATTATTCCATTGCGACAGCTTGAAAACTATCGCATCCTCTGCGTCAAGTAGTTGAACAAATCATTACAACATGTCGTCAATGCATTCCTATCCCGTTAGACCCAATACGTTTCATTCTCGCCTAATAAATGAAGTAAACGTTTTAGCCAATTGTAAGATTATTTATATACAGAGACACACACGAAGACTATAGTTTATCCACCGAGTTATGACGAAATTGTATACAACCTACTCAATAAATTAATAACTATAAACATATTGATGCAGCTCTACGAATGCCCGAGTATTATTCCATTATAAATTGCATAAATAGTGTGCGACAAGAAACACTCAACACCTTGACGACCCAACGGTGGTACAAGGTGATCTTGTGTGGTACGGATTGATATGAATCTACAGAAATCCTGGAAACTGACCATATATTAATACTAACTAAATGTTGATAATTGTTTTGTGTTTACCTATTTTATCTTAATAACCGCGAAAATGGCAATTTATGGAAATGTTCGGCCACTGCAACGCGATTCCCCTTCCACATATAGAAGATTTGAGGTGATTACCATGGTGTACCGCGGTTAATTACTATCATATATGAAAAATAATTACATGTGTAGTAAGGTGTTGATGAAACTTCCACAATGTTGATTAATTAGATCACAGCGCTCGGCAATCGGTGTTGAGTGGGGCCACTGTGATTCTCCCAACAAACACAAATCGCCACGGGGTTGAATGGTTTGCTTATCGCACACTCTGTACTTACTGTATCCCTCGATATGGGGCTAAGAATATTAGCCTACTACATTTACCTTCAGGGGATTCTCACATTTCACATTCTTAAGTCTTATTTCATTCATCACATTTGTTCACAACTTTAGTTTATATTATTTTGTGTTATTTGTCCAGAAGTGACCATTTGTTATTAACTTCAATTTGTTTTATTATTGTGTTGGTGTATAATCATGTTGCTGGATTTAACCGAATATACTATTGTATTGATATTGTATTACTTTGAGGATAGCCGTTGTCCTCCTACGTTTACCCCAAGCGAAAATATGCATGTCACTACTGAACGCCGCGTGTCCTTGGTCGCCCACAATGCAACGCATGTCGCCCACAATGCAACACATTCCATTATTCAGTTATACACTTATACAACGGAAGCGTCTATTATTCATTTAGAGGGGCGCTCGTGTAATACAAGCAGCCGCCAGACAGAAAAACAGATAATACAAGAGCAGAATGATTCATAGTAATTGATAGGAAATGGTCAGATAATATTCGTCAATGAGTACTTAGTATAGGAAGGCAAGCCTGCAAATAGCGTGTCTGTCATTTGCAGAATGAGGTCCCCAGAGGGTGAATTTTGTGACGCATAGCGGGCTAGCATCTCTAAATTCACCCTCTGGGGCCCTCATTCTGCTTAGGCCCTCAACTGCTATGGCAGACCTCAGATTGAAGTTCCCCAGTTGAAGTTGGTGATGTTCACCCATTGGGCACCTCAATTATGAATATTATCTTCTGCAAATTAGGGGATATAGAAACTTCCTAGAAGGGAAATGTAACTAAAAATAATGTAAAGTTAATACTATAGATACTTCCCAGAAGATGAGGCCTAAGCAGAATGAGGTCTCCAGATGGTGAATTTGGTTATGCTAGCCCGCTATGCGGGATAGCATCACTAAATTCACCCTCTGGAGACCTCATTCTGCAAATGACAGACACGTTATTTGCAGGCTTGTAGGAAAGGTTAACAAGATATAGATTCATGTACATTGTAAGATTGTTGTTTTGTTCTTCTCGACGACTGACAAATTACTGTTTGGTAATAATTTATGTATCCGTTGTGTGTGGCCCGTTCTCGTTAGTTCGTGGTTTTTGTGTAGCCACACAGTCTGCGTACTCGATCTATTAGCGACGTTTGCTTGTCCAGATTTCTGGAAGGTTCTCTCAAGTGGCTACAGATTGCTTATATACAGTTCGAAATGGTCAACTTTTGCATATTAGTGGGGTAAACATTGTGTCTCGATTAATTGTTTTATTAACTTGGCAATTCAACGTAGCTATATTTGTTAACCCTTTACCCAACAAACCGGCCAAAACCGGCCAAATAAAGCTTCAACAGCCTAAAATATCTTCGGTCTGTCTCAATAGAACCATACAAATATGGATATCATTGGAACCGGCTCCTTGACCACATTGTGATAGTTACAGTTATGCCCTGTGCCAATGCATTCTCTTATATATGCGAGTCGACCATAGGTCGCCTCGCATATATAAGAGAATGCATTGGCCTAAAAAAAAATCTTTTTTTAACATTTTTTCTTACATTCTTTAACAATTTTATAATTTTTAATGTGTTAAGCCAATGCATTCTCTTATATATGCGAGGCGACCTATGGTCGACTCGCATATATAAGAGAATGCATTGGCACAGGGCCCTTCTGTTGGGTAAAGGGTTAATCAACATACCATTCGTGATCAATCAACCTGACGACCGTTTCAACAAGATGACGATGCACAAGACCAGCCTGTTGTTTTCGTGAACATGGCCACGTTATGGACTTATAATATGACTTGTGTTAGTCATAATTGGCAGAGAATCGACCCATTTTGAGTCCATATCGAACTGATTAGTGCCACTATGGATTCATATTCACTTAGTATAAGTTCATTGTGGGCTGAAAATAACACGCAAAAACCAACTCACGAGTGACCAAATGCGAGAACTTTATGATGCATTTGCTCTGTGGCCTGCGTCTTGACTTATTTTATTTGAATAATATACAAAAGGGATTGGGGCACACGTTTTTACAACTTATGAATCCCCTCTCCTAACACAATATAATAACACACATATGATCAAGACGACGAACCAGAACACAAGAGTAATGTCGGTTCTCCTCGGTCCTCCTCGGAACGCGCGTAACAATCCTTGCAGCAGTTATGCCAAATAAACATGCATTCATATATGTGACCCGCCATATCAAATCCAGTCGTAAGTCGGGAATTGTTTACCCTGTGTCAATGCATTCTCTTATATATGCGAGTCGACCATAGGTCGCCTCGCATATATAAGAGAATGTATTGGCCTAACAATTTTTTACAATTTTAATAATTTTTTCTTGTATTCTTTAACAATTTTATAATTTCACCCATACAGAGCCCCAGACAAACATGAGCAGACGACACTCTTCTATGTGCTTCTATATATGTGTGGGGCCCCCTGCAGGGTAATGGATGTTTTTTTATTTTATGTCCTAAAAATTGTAAGAAACATTTATTTAAAAAACATGATAAAAAATTGTTAAGCCAATGCATTCTCTTATATATGCGAGTCGGCCTATGGTCGACTCGCATATATAAGAGAATGCATTGGCACAGGGTAAAAAGGTCCCGACTTCCGACTGGATTTGATATGGCGGGTCACATATACAAACATTAGCCTGACACCACAATGCTGATTGCACCATAGCACCCCGATAATCATCCCGCTCAAGCCTTCGGTGTCGAGTGGGTCTCCGTGAATCACAACCACACGTTGTTGGTGTATTGCTTATTGCACACTCTTAACGTATTGTATATATCGACATATTTGATCCCACCGCAACGGACGATATGTAACAAAAACCCAGCTTCCAGACTTCAAGCTACCGGGGGACTTGTCAGTTGGTTACTGGCGTACACGACAGTGGAAGTTTAACGTTGGAGTAGATATCGACATAAAAGGCATACCGTACTTTGACATAGTACTTTTGTAACCAAATCTACGACGCTCAGCTACAGCAGAGGACGAGCAATTGTATTCCACATGCGCCCTAAGCGAACGCCCTTCAAAGTCTAATGTTTGTCAGAGCTGTGATGTATGTGCCGAAGATAACCGTATCTATACTTAACATTGAAAACTCATTCGTCATCCCGACGAGACGGCAAAGAGGATTCTCTGGCATTTTCCAAGATATCATCGATCGTTCACTTTCGCATTTTATGATTCTCCTGTCATTCGAATTATGGACTGGGTGAACCAGAGACGGGCGGTTATCGTTCTGTATTTCACAGGTCGAAATTGTTTATATGTGTTGCCGAGCCTGTCCTGAGACACGGAGACCCACTGGGGTTTCCAACATAGCATTTATAAATGCACCCTTTGTACTAGAACATGCCATGAATCTCTACTCTGGCTAACGCCCGTGGAGATCACATTCCACCAGTACAAAACCTTTTTTACAGAACTTTTTGAAATTTTGACAGGGAACTTTATAAAGTCGAAAAAATAACGCGGGGAATATATTTCTTAGTTACTATCTGTTTCTTAATAATGTACTTCACTGTAGGTAAGGTCCCAACTCGAAATTTCATGCTTTTCTGAGCCGATATCGCAATAAATATTGAATTAATTACCCAGGATACATTCCATAATTTTAAGCAAAATCGCTCACAAAGTCACTGACATAGTGAAATTTCGAGTTAGGACCTTCGCCCAGTGAATTACATTATTATAAGGAACAAATAATAACTGAGAACTATATTCCCCATGTTATTGTTTTAACTTCATAAGGTTCCCTGTCAAAAGTTCACTGGTTTTGAACTGATGATCTACCTTTGTACATGTATAAGACCGAAATTCCAGGTCCGTGAAATTCCAGTTATACCCACACATGGCTCCCGCATGATACATCACTGATTGTTGTTGACAATATTAACGGATCGACATTTCAGCACAAACAATTGACCCAAGGTAGAATTTTTTTGGACGTTTAGTCCTTTAAAGGCACGTGAGGCCTTAGTTGTCGAAAATATTCATATTTGTTCCAATCACCGTAAACAGAATAAACAGTAAAACGCATACAGTTTCGTTCATATATACCATGACCGTCGCGTAAACAGCATGTTATCATAAAGACCTACTATATTTTACCTAAGCAAGAGCCTGATTGTGTTACAGAAGACAGCACAATGCTACTGGCTAATCACAGACAAATGGCATAAACGCTCTTTATTAGTTCCATATCAGGAATTCACCCACAAAGAACGCTCGTTATGTTTATCATCATAATATAAACAAACACCAGAAAAGTAACTTTTTATGCTTTTGTTTACACAACAATGGTCAACCATATGACAATAATATACTGTTTATGCGATATTTCTTATTTGTAGACGGACAAAGTCTGTCTACATTTTGATGTTCTTTCTGTTTGTGGCGGTTTTTGACGGTTGGAAATATTTTCACCGGATACCCACAGCCAAGGCCAACCGTACCTTTAATATATTTCTCACTAAATACCAGTTCGTAAATCAAACTGTCACGACACGTTCGTCTTAATTTTGGTCTGAAATGTCCAATTAATATATGTTGAAAATTGGTTGGGTGAAGCTCCGAAACTCCACTTGTCATGTGAGACCTATACCACAACATAAGGAACCCTTTCTACACTAAATTGATTAATTTATATAATAATACATTGAAACATTCTATTATTCGTTTGAAGGGGGTGTTCAGGTAATAAAAAAGACAAGACAGAAAAAAAAACATAAATTACAAACGCAGAATGATTCGTATTCATTGGTGGGAAATGTTCATATAATAAGTTCAACACGTCATTTTGTTGAACTTAGTATATGATCATCTCACGACGTAATGATTATTTAGTATAGAAAGGGCTAATCAGCTACATACTTGAGTAAATAATCTCTTGGTCTACCTCAATCCGAAACCTGTATTGCGGATCGCTAATGTAATTATCGGTTGCAGCAGCATTATATAGTCGTGATATGTGTGGTTCTAATAATTCGAGATATATTCGTGCAAATAGGTTCATATTGGACCTAAATATCCATATAGGTTCATACTGGGCTTAATTGATTCTGAAATTAGCTCATGGCCTTGTACCCGTTATTCATATTATAGCAACATCCTATCAGATAAGGTTCAAAAATACATTGCAAGTTGCAAAGACTGCTCATGTGGAAACGGAGAACAAAATGCCTTCCATTATTTCTTTGATTGTTACCTACATTCGATCCCAAGAATTCGCCTATTGAATAAATTACTTCCTTATAATATTTACTCACTAAAAATTCTGCTATTTGGAGACCCTGCTCTACCCGATTGCGACAATGACAAAATTTTCTTAGCTGTACAATCATTCATCCGTGAGACAAAACTAGATTATATTGACTAAGTCTAGCAAACACATATACAAGCCAGCAAATGACTCAAACAAACACGACTTTCAAGTAATTCATATATAAACACAATACTTGTATTAAATTATTTATGCGGCATATTTCGGATTTTGCGGAGAATTATACATTGAATGGCAGATTGGAGCGAGCGGTGTGCAAACTCGGAGATTTGGCGATCTTGTATTTGAGATCGCGTGTAATACTGAAGATCGAAGGACTACATTTACATGTATATTACTATATATATTTTACGTTTTATCGTGAGTGGTGCTACAACATGCCACACGGGAACGGAATCAGATTCGAGAAATGTTAACAGTTGCAAATCCAATGCCTATTCATGAAACGACATGCCTGGAATATAAAGTTGTACGCCCCCCCCCCCCCCATTTCACACCAACCCGAGTGTCTGTTCTGTCCTTTTCTAGCAATCAATCAGAGCGATATTATCCCTGACAACTGGTGTCTATAGATAGCTACGTGCATACATTATGGTATCATACATGCATGCATGTCATATAAAATTAAATCGTCCGCAGCAAAATAACCGTTCATTAAATTGGATATTGAGCGTCCAATATTAAAATAATGAATCGTTGTTTGTAACATAATGTACGATCTCAACAATAACCATCCATTATTCTATAAACTGGACTCGATGAACTAAGGAGTGACGTCATAGCCATGTTTTAAGAGTCGATAAATGGCACTAAACACTCTCATTTTCAGTTCGTTATGGACTCAAAATGAGGCGATTCTAAGCCGATTATGAACCTAAAACAAATCCTACTATAGGCACATAACGTGTTTATTAACCGAAAGAACAGGCTGGCTTATTACATATTGAAATAATCCCATAAAGGTTGTTTTTCATAACCAGCGTTTATGCCCACATAGAGCGTATTCGAATTTTCAATTAATGTCAATATGAGCTAGTTTCGCGTAATTATAAAATAAGTCCGTATAATGAGCTTATTTTCACGAGAACAGGCTGAATAATCCTAAATTAAGCTTCATTGTGCTTCGAGTGTGTTGCACTTAAAACATAAATGTACCGGCAGCGAAGTGGCGTTTCACATGTGTCGACGGTGACTACCCACCATGAAATAACGACCAAAATTCAGCCCTATTAATGAATCACGCTCTTCTATTGCCTCGCCAGGGTCCACATGGCCGCCATAAGCCGCCCACCAATCGAAAAGCTGGTTCGTTTCACAATGCATAAAATAGCAAGAAAACCATAGTCAGAAATGATAACGCCACCAAGATCATATTATTAGCCATAAATATAAATTATAATATAAAATATATTGGTTACATGAATGCATCGCCTCAGAATTCCGTTAAAACAACTAATCCTTCAAATTATTACCAAAAAAAAACTACGGCTTATTACTGCAGGTTTTTCATTCACCAAACCAGAAAGCTTCTAAATGCGGATAACAAATTGGGTTCCCGCCATAAAATCTTCAAGTGTGCATGGCCCAGCCATTGTTCATACCTAAACATCGAACGCAATTAACGCGGTCATAATAGTTACATACTGCAACTATAAGACATCCATCGAATACACACCCCACGAAAACCCGAAATGTGTTGTCCTGCGAGATATCCCATCGATATAGCTCAATTTGACACGGCCTGATTAGCCTTTCTACAATATCCTAAAACAATAAAGCTTCTCAAATCATCGGCATAGTCAATAGAACTTTCACGAACTTGGACATTCCAACTACAGCTTTTACCGGATCGGGGTCGCACTACAACTTTAACGCATCCCAATATAACCGGAAAAAAACAATTATCTATTTATAAAATCCCCACAGGTCCACAGATTTCTAAAATGTGCACAACAGTATACATCGGTGGCGTTAATGATCCACACAGAACACGAACGGAGGGTAATCTGACTCCTGTATCTGGGTAGTTATTGTTTATTTGTAGCCCACTTAATTTTCTAACCCCTATCGCATTATATAAAGTATGTGCCATAGTATATACCATTTGAAAGAGGAAACTCAAAAACATTGTATTTTAAACTTATTCGATGTAATAAACCGTGAAAATATTGTTTTTGTCGAGATATCGACGTATGTTCTGTGCTTACGTTTCTGCATAAAGTCGATTATTTTCAATGGAAGGGGAATAACGCTATATATTTAGTTATAGAATTATTCCCATTCCATTGAAAATAACTATATTTTGATTATGTTGCATTCTGGGAGCCATAACTGGGAAAATGATTTTATGATTTCAGCTATTTTCGATTACTCTATGGGCACCTTCTGAGACACAGACGTTCCAAATGTTGATGAATTGTAGTATATTAATAATATTTTATGGCATATATTGTTATTAATACCGTAATCAAGGCATTATAAAAAAATAATCAGTGACTCGAAAATTAAGTGGGCTTTTAATATTACTAAACATTGGAGAAGGTCTGGCTGAAATAGTGTGGTTTGATATATGGCCGTATACTAATAATTAATAATTAAAACCTAGACCGGACTATTTTCGTTATAATTGAGTTTAACAACGTTCTGGGGAATCTGCTGAACTGTACCCTATGGGCTACCGAATTGGATTTTGAACTGGTGAACTGTTCCCTCCCTGTGACGGGATATAACCCATAGATTACATGACATTTGCACAACATACATGTAAGACCGGTTATCTTCATCAAAATTTAGTTAAACTTCGTTCGGGCGAATCTGCCGAATTGCAGCCGACGAACTGCTGAATAGGATTTTGAACTACTGAACTTTGTATAACCCACGCACGACTATTTTTGTTACAATTGAGTTAAACTGCGTTCGGGAAAATCTGCTAAACTGTACCGATGCACAATCTGGAGGGAATTTTAACTGCTGAACAGGTAGACGTCGTTCGAATGATGTTCCATCTCTATATATATAAATATCCCATCGATTACAAGTCACCTGCACTACCTACGCCGGTCACCTGCACTACATACGCCGACACACGTCGTTATAATTGAATTCAGTTGCGTTTGGAGAATCTACTGAACTGCACCAAATGCACTGCTGAACGGGAGTTTTAACTGCTGAACAGACACGGCTGTCGGTAAAATGGATTCCGCTCCCTGTAGTTAGTTATACCTGATCGATTACAAGTCATTTGCACAACAGCTAACTTGATATCTTCGTTATAATCGAGTTAAAATGTTAGGGAGAATCTGCTGAAATGCAGTCGATAGACTACCAAACGGTATTTGAACTGCTGATCTAGAGGTCGGCCATTTGCCAAACATATAACCTAATATTTTCAGTATGAGGTCGGCCATTTGCCAAACATATAACCTAATATTTTCAGTATGATTAAGATAAATTGATCCGGGGAATCTGCAGAGCTGTGGCCGATGAACTGCTTAACCCTTTACCCAACAAACCGGCCAAAAACGCCCAAATAAAGCTTCAACAGCCTAAAATATCTTCGGTCTGTCTCAATAACACCATACAAATATGGATACCATTGGAACCGGTTCATTGACCACATTGTGATGGTTACAGTTATGCCATGTGCCAATGCATTATCTTATATATGCGAGTCGACCATAGGTCGCCTCGCATATATAAGAGAATGCATTGGCCTAAAAAAAAATCATTTTTTTAACACTTTTTACCATTTTTTCTTACATTCTTTAACAATTTTATAATTTTTAATGTGTTAAGCCAATGCATTCTCTTATATATGCGAGGCGACCTATGGTCGACTCGCATATATAAGAGAATGCATTGGGACAGGGCCGTTCTGTTGGGTAAAGGGTTAACATGATTTTGAATTGCCGAACGAGCATGGTGGTTAGTCAAATGGTGTTCCCTCCCTGTAGTGGGATATAATCCATAGATTACCTGACATCTACACAACCTAGTCCAGGCACATAAGGTTTCACTAGTGTAAAAAATCGGGGAAAACTGATTTTTTCAGGGATCAATAAGAACATGTTTATGAACAACGTGGCAAAAGTCCCCTAAAATCCGAGTTGAGCTTTTTGAGATATCTTGATTTTTCGGAATGGTTCAAATTCTGAAGCATCTCCATCAGGCCATATGGGAATGCAGTCATGTGTAGATCAATTAATTCCAAATTCATAATACATTGACATACATACAAACAATGCTTAGCCGTGAACCATATAAGTTGAATTGAAGTCCCAAAATGGCCGCCAAAATGGCCAAAATAGAATGAAATTTACATTGTATGCATAATTGAATAGCTAGTCCCATAAGAGTGACAACACGCTCGAAATATGTGAGGAAGAATGATTGCAGAGAATAAAAGAAACATTTTATCGGGTATGTGCGAATTATCTCTAATATATATCGCGAGAGATATAGCGAAAAGCAAGGTCTCATAAAATGGTTAAATCTGGACTTTTTGACCGCAAAGAAACGGGAGAATAAGGCAAATTTTTCTGCACTATTGATCTTGAATCGTGTGATATATATGTACACTACACTGTAAAATGAAATTTAATAGCGAAGAATTGATTCTGTGACCTTTCATAGAAGCCGAAATATATGTGCTCATAGCAGTATCACTAATGTGACCGGTCATCGTTTCTTTTGATATATACACCATCAAACCTTTCGAAATACACTGCTATAGAGCAGTATGAGAGATATTCATAGAGTAATGGGTGAATTGTGTAGATTATATTCTCCGTGTCTTAAAATATTAGTAATTTTTGCCTAAGAATAAGTAATAAAACACGAATATTTCGCTGTTATCACAAGAATGCATGGTGGTATACTATGAAAGCAATTTATCAAAACACAAAGGAGTGCCATATACTTTCTTTAAAAAAATCTAAACTTGAACAAAATTGCCCACATACTCTGTGACAGAGACTGTCTTTATACCTGGAAATAATATTTGGTTATATTCACCAAGGTCACATATCCGCGAAGGGTACTATGTTTTCTGCAACCGCATTACCGTGTGTATCCCTTCTCCCTAATGTTACACATATCTGCTGAACTAACAACCATAACTAGCAACATTGAGTCAATGTTCAACGCTGAAATAACAGCTTTAAACGATGATCACCTGATATTTTGCACAAGTTCATGGGTGGTTTTGGCAAGATATTTTCAAACAACAAAATACGGAAAACTAATATTGTACATTGCGTAATAGCATATTCCAGTTGCAAGTTGCCGACTGAAGTAAGTTGAACAAATTGTTTACTAAGAGACCGGTTTGGAAGCAGCACGAAAATTAGTCGTATATCAAATGTACGATGTGCTGTCTATTTGATCTGGTGTGATGCAGTGCTAATCTTTTGAAGAGGTGGCGGTTTCTTTGCAATATAATAAGAATTGCAACATACGTGTGTGGTTTATTATCATGTACAGTGATGAACAATCCGGAAATGTAACTACTATTTATACCGCAAGGATATGCACTTAAGTTTCTGCGTTCCATTCAATAATTTATCATCACGCCGAACGAAACTACCATACACTGTGTGGCGAAACATTACTTCGTATGTTGCATGCCCGAAATTATTATTTTTGGCCCCGACTGTAAACAGAAAACCCGGAATTTTAAAGACGTAATTCATTGGGTTTGACCTGCGTTGCAATGGCCGATAAATCCTCCACATGGGCCTGTTTTAATGAACTGTGTACCTTTAAAGATATTTAACAACAGACTTGTATATTGTTAATACGTATTTTACCTACTAGGTGGTTATATAATAATTTGCCATCATTTCGGCTTAGCTTGGTGGTTGCGGCCATTTTGACAGCCATTTCATGACCGCGTTTGTAGTATTCTGATCGTGTCACTATATTCGCTCTCGTACTCATATTTCACATATACTGGTATAACTTAGTAATGCATATGACTAGCTTAGACAAAATAGAATATCAAAATACGACCAGATCGTTGACAACCAGTTTCGGGGGTAGGGTTATGTTTTTACAAGTTTTGACAACTTATGATGTGTGTACTCGCTAGTTCTGCCTATTATAGCGACGGGGTGGTGTCTGTGCAGTTTTTAAAATAGATAGCTTGCGCCTATGTTTTGAGAAGCCTGAGAAATCCGACATCGAATACATCAGTTTGTCTTCAAAATCGTCAGTATTTTGGCTCAGTGTTTTATTTCATATCTATATATGCGAAATTCATTCGATATTTCCCTTTGAATGGGTGTCGTTGGTTCGAGAATTGTATATCGAACAATATTGAGTGCTTTTTGTGTACGTTTCGGCTGAAAAATTGTTACAACATCCAATTATTTCCATCATTGTGAAAAATATTGTTTTGTTTAATTATATGGAAAAAATGATGTAACTCAGAAAGCTCAAATCGGATTTTAGGGGACTTTTCGTGACGCGTCCGCGATGTTATGACCAAAATAATATAAAAAAATCAGCTTTCCCCGATTTATTTCCTTGCTTTTCCACTTCCATGTCTAATGTGCCTGGACTAACAACCGAATCGTCATAAATAAGTTAAACTAAGTTTGCGGGGTCGATTGGATTTTTCGAAAACTCGTACTGGCCTATTATTTCAGTATGAACCTATTTTCATGAGGATATGTTATAAAGCACATAGGCAATTTGACTTTGGGGTATTGGTTTTTCGCCATTTTTTTTAATGAGTTCAAAATACAAAATATTAAAGGCACGTGCGGCCTTAATTGTCGAAAATATTCATATTTGTTCAAAACACCGTAAACAGACAAACATTAAAACGCATACAGTTCCGTTCATATATACCATGACCATCGCGTAAACAGCATGTTATCACACAGACCTACTATATTTTACCTAAGAAAGAGCCTGATTTTGTTACAGAAGACAGCACAATGCTACTGGCTAATCACACACAAATGGCATAAACGCTCTTTATTAGTTCCATATCAGGTATTCACCAACAAAGAACGCTCTTTTTGTTTACCATCATAATATAAACAAACACCAGAAAAGTTACTTTTTATGCTGTTGTTTACATAACAATGGTCAAACATATGACCACAACATACTGTTTATGCGATATTTCTTATTTGTATACGGACAAAGTCTATCTACATTTTGATGTTCTTTCTGTTTGTGGCGGTTTTTGACGGGTGGATATATTTTCACAGGATAACCACCGCCAAGGCCGCACGTGCCTTTAAGGGCGAGCGACAACTGTCCCATCCAGATGGAAACACGTAAATCAACTGGGCATATTTGCTGCGTGTGTCTGCTACGAAGTGTGTCGACGCCAGCGTTCAGACATACTATCAAACCAATTTATTCAATATATCTCTTTAATGCCATGATCGGTCTACTAGGAAAGTAGGCCGACTCTGGTAACACATGTTCATCTGTGGAACGGTTTAGTCGTTCGATGCCAAACTGTTTCCAGCAGGGTTCTATTTAAAGGAGCTTGAACCAACGACCAACAGACGAGGAACTTTCTATAAAAAATAAGCGGAACACTGGTCTGCTTGGAAGCTGTGCAAGTAATATATAACTTTAAGAAGAAATGTGTAAAGAGAACATCAATCTTAATTTGTTTTGCTTATTTTTTTTTGGTAGCCATTTGCAGAACTATGTTATTATCGTGTGAAGGACCAAATCAACATAAAACAATATAAATAATATTGCACCACGTGTGCAACAACATGGCAGACACAAACACTCAGTACTGATTCATCTTTCAGACATGTTGTTTGGTGGTGATATATCTATCCGGAAAGGAAAGGAAAAGAGAAAACTTCGGTTGATGGATGTACCGATGAGGGGGGGGGGGGCTTGATCGAGTATGAACACGGTCGAGAAGATCGACCTAGATATGCCGTGTGTACGTATACATCTGCCAAAGATGGGATGGTCTCTGCACTCACATATACGTATACAAGTATTTATTAGCGTAATATACCGGATTAAGAAACAAACAGTGTTTCGTCAAGTGCATGATTGCTTATAATTTAAGTATTATTATAATGAACAATGGAGTATCGAAATAGTTTCTAGGAAAAACTGATACGGTCTGTGATGGATCGATAACATTTATGAAGTGTAATATGTAAATATAATGACACTCACTTCATTTCCTGCAGTTTTTTGTCATTGATTTCCCAAACAGTTTATACGTATAAATAAGTTAATCATACAAAGGCGGAAGTGAGGGCAACGCCACTATAAAGTTATTAATGTTTAACGATATTTCCAACTCAATGCTTTTTCAGAACGACAATGTTCACTGAGGTGTAATTATAGGGAATAATTACACAATACAAACACAAGTATGACGATTACAAACATCGCGATGTACAATGTATTCGTCTGTGATTCGGCCCAAATGAGTTTTTTACAGAGTAATTACATCATGGAATAACGATTATTCCTTAAGCATCCATCGTGTGGCAATTACATCGTCTCGGCCACACGAACGGCCTCATAACGTAACAATCTCCACTGGGCTGCATGTCGATAAGAATACCGAGGAAGATTTTCAACCGGAACTCCCTGCATGTGTATGAGCATCCCATCCACCAAATGGCTCCATGCGTCGTTAACTGGAATTCGATCCGCAACTAACTTCAAATACTGATGATCACACCAGTTCGATAGCTGCACCAATAAGCGTGCACTGCATCAGTACAGGTATTGATCTCATTTCGTGTGGGAAATGCAGCGAGATGGCGACATGCGAAGAGACTTGGATCATAGCAATTATAATGAAGTGGGTACTGGTCGTATCTGCTAACAGAATATATAATATATACATTGAGAATTGAAGTGCAGTCGAGTGCTTTTGCAGCTGGATCCCGGACTGAATAACAAAGGCCAATAGAATTATATGCAGCTCTCAATATGGATTGATTACGGTTTGCAGCAGTCCACTCACATGTTCTGTTCCAACATCATGTCGGTTGGAAGACATGGGAAAATACTCGCGTTCCAAAGGGGAAAATGAATTCGCAAAGTCATAAAACCAATTTATTATTTTATTTTCCGTAATTCTACTCATATGAAAGCTACTGAATTTGCATTAAACTTAATTACAATTAAATAAAGATTCGAAATTCAAACATATATAGCGTTAATTTTCGTCGATGTTGGTGACGTAATTTCCGTAAACTCCAAGCTCACGCAGCTTATCGTCTCACGGGGTTTAAAGTCGCTCTGCGCGTAATACAGGTAATACGACCGCCAGACTGCGATTATTCGCTGTTGCGTGTTTTTCTGTGTGGATTCCGGTGGTCTGGGTATTCGTCTGAAGAAAGAATTCACCGACTGAACAACCGGCAGCTTTGGGGAATTGGAGAAATTCGGGTTAAGCTAAGATGGCGTAAAATTTGTTAACCTTGCCACAAGTAAAATTTGTCCACTGGGAAAGAGCCAGAAAAGTATAATGATATATGCTTTTAGGATCCCATTGTGTTATTTCATTAAAATTGGTATGATTTATTTCTAAGAATGCTGTCAATATATATGACCGCTTAAAATCGCGAAAATCTTAGTTTTGACACAATTCCGAACAAACCCCCTTATTGGCGGTATATGGAGACCAAATGGCCAGAAATGGGTATTTGTCAAACTGGTTGTTCCTGCCAACTAAAATATAGCCATCAAATGTCAACCTTGTATAAATACGTACATATGACGTGGTGACACCTAATTTTAGATTTAGTTTGATATCATATCAATTATTGGGAATCCAATTCTACAGTAGAAAGCAAGATATCTTTTAAACTAGTGGTTCATTACAATATCATTAAGCTATCAAATCTAAACATTAGTTGGAGTAACTGCAATGCTGAATCAGTTGCTGGTCGGCAGTTTACATACTACATATAAGCCCGTGCATGGTGAGGGTATATCAGTTATTCCGTTGAATGACACTTGCCGCAGTGAAAACACATTATAAAGAGAGTGATCTGGTATGTCGTTTCGATGAAAAGAGGTAGATTAAATAATGATAATATGGGCGTATTTTGTATGGAAATATTCCCGCAATAAATACGTACCAATTGACAGAATGGAAAATTAGAGCGGTAGTGTTGACTATTTTGCACGCTACTCAGCAAAGTGGCAGCAAATTATAATTCTTGTGATTGACTTACCTTGCGTGTACATTGTATCGTCCATGTACGTTTAGACTATTATGTTGGTAAAATAATCGGAGAACCAAATCACATCCTTTCGTGATATAGTTATTTGGTTCTCGTGGGACTTTCCCAACTTAAGGCACGAAATTACACAGTTTACGAATAAGAGCAACATGTGGTTATGTTTGATTATTATTTATATCAATTTCGCGGAAGTCTACCGAAGGTTAAAATGTCGCCGGTAGCGGTCCTATCGAGCCATCAAGGACGATAAACCCCGCACGGAGTTTGGAACGATTCATTGCCGAGTGTGTTCCTAACCGTTTAAATCTGTCATTGGTTCTTATGATCATGGAATGGGCCGAACATTGTGCACAAAATAATTCTTTATTTCTTGCAAGTGCCTTGGCCATGATAATACGTATGGCAATCAAAACATTGCTAAGGGAATGGTGCAAATGAAGACCACGGTAGCTTCGTCTGAGGGTAGTGAGACCGGTTAAACGTCAGAACATAGTTGTTCAATAGTACTTTTCACTATTATTTGTTTTTGACAAGGCACATCTGTTACTCCCCGGGGAGCCAGCTCATTCCGACAGCATTCAATTGTCCAGAAATACTTTCCAGTGTTCTGCCAATACGAATCGCAGACGATTTATTGACAGTATGATCGAAGCTAAGAATGAATGACTGATAATATACCACAGCACCATTTGGACTTAGTTAATCGTCACTCCTACACACATCGCGTTGCTTTTTAGATTGCATCGCTCACGGCATAATGGTTGGAATTTGTTTTGTGTATATTAATTACGCTTCCTCTTTGTACCACCTGATGTGGTGGCTGAAAGAATTAATAAACTATAGATAGCCACTTGACAAGTAACATGCGGTAAATAGCACATATTCGGACCACTCGGTCCAAAGACTATTATGGCGGTGGTTACACATTTAGCAGCCCCTCGGTCATGGTCAAATGGGCCATGGTCAATGCCATTAGCAGCGAGTCGTTCATTTGATGCATCGCTCGATACAGCCGTCCTAGGACAAGGACACCACTTCACGGGATGCCCCACACGAGCTGCAGGGTGCCACTATTTCCTCTCGAAATAGGGTAGCGGACCTATTATTACCCGATCCCTCACGGGGCGGGCGGGCGGGATGGGGTAAACATATCCTAATATAAACTAAATGTTTGGGGTCTAAGTCAAATTCATGCTTGAGTTTGTCCAGATATGTATGCTCCAAAGTTAAATATCACTCTCGAGTCCACTTTATGACGAGAAAGGATCAACGCATACATACCCCCAAATAAAATGTCACGAGTTGTGAATGACCAGTCAAACTTTCAGGTATATATGGTTGCAAGATATATTTGTGTCAAATTACCTCATGTGACTGAAATATATAAGTCGATTTGGGTTGCCAGTTTATTTGTATAATAATGAAAACGCGATTGGGACACAAACTTATTTGCACACTGTGTAATATGGTGGAGTGTGTGATGATTTTGAAAGCCCTTCCATCATGCGTCATGTTATGTGTTATTAACTTGTTGTTGCCATATTGGTCGACTTACGAGGCCGGTGTCTTCTATAGGCATGAGACAGCAAGCCGAAGTCCAATACGACAGACCGAAGCCTCATGACTCGTTCAATGTAGAAGCAACGAGTTATACGTATTATTTAGCAATGTAATAAACTATTAACATAAATGTATCGTGTTTTATTAAATTAACAATTATTAAACCTTGCAACAGATTTTATTCTTGTGAACATTGAGAACTCTCATGAACTTGAAGCGATTTCACAGCCCTGCCCCGTTCTCTCCAAATGGTGTATACGAATAGTTCCTCCGTGTAGAGTTGTTCCCTGAAACAACGCAAGTCTGTGCAGACCACTTTCAGTTGACTCATATTTTCGTGAACTTCTTGAGGTAATAGTACATGCAGATGTCAAATAATTGTTCGGTTTTCTTAACTCTCCGGATTCCTAGTGTCAAGTAATCATGCTCTTCCCAGCGATATTTATTGCAGCTGGGCCACAGACGGCGCCAAGTACTCGTGTACATATGTCCACCCAGTCAGCTGTGCAATCTCAGTTGAGCCATTATAATCTAGAGTCTGAATTTTATAAACACAATATTAACATTCTTTACCTCACAACAAGACAAATCAAACTAGCAAACAGGTACTTTAAAATGTGGCAATGTTTCGTTTGGCGTCTGAAATTTCATGAGGAATGATGGCATTTATTTTATGTTTAAACATCAAAACTACTATTAGCCAACCAGGGCCAAGAATGTTTTTAATTCTCTGCTGCATCTTAGCCGGAAATCCGTTGGAGGGCGCTGCGAATTACTTCACTGTAGCCTAGAGTGGTAGCGAACATATTTGCGTGTAGAGTGATTCACTTTTCTTAATTTTAGGTCGGCTTTGGCGGCCATTGTTGATATCATCCCGCCAAGCTTTTTTTTGTTCCGTTCGGTTGGTGCGAATGACAAATATTACTTGTAACATTCGGTAGCGACATAAAGGGTACTATAAATTATGGGCACAACTATGTCCCTCCGAGATATGAAATACACGTGACCTAGATATGTCTTCCGTGTGATGTCTATGTTATATTGAGTCTTGGAAATCAAATAGGTCCCTAAGTGGTTGGAATCTGGTCTATTTCTATGTCCGTTAGAACCACATTCCGCGCTAAACTCAATCAACCAATGGATCGATGGTTCGTTAATCTCTGTGCTGACCCCGAGTGATCGAGTCTGTGGATCTCAGTAACCTCCCCACTGTGCTACTGGTTTCAGGTTGTTATATGAACTATCAATGCTGACTGTTAGCTGTTTCTCTCGCTAAAGAATCCGTCGAGCCGTTAAATTTATCGCAACACAGTCTGTCAGCATTTAATTTCCAATTATATCGCATGGCATTCGTGATGTGCGTGGTGGCCGTGAATCGATACCTAATTATTGAACCAGCCACAGACTGCACCCGGTACATAGGGCAGGAATATAGCATCGGGGGTAAATGTCATTGGGTTGGTCCAACAATCATGAAGTATGAGTTCTTCTGTTCATGGCGGATATTTGCACAATAGAGACATTCTGCTTGCAGATTGTGACTAACTGTAGCTTCTGTCAATTAAATGTAATTTTTTTGGAAGAATTCCAGTCATATGGACGGTTTATTCTGATTGGGAGATATATCAGAGCTTATTATTTGATGAACATTCTGTTTCAAATATAAATTGTTCAGTTTAAAGACATTTGTCTCATCACAAACTCAATGGATATTGATTGTTGAATTCATAACCCGTTATAACTGTTACATGTTCTTTAAACGTCAACTTCTACATATTTATAGTTTTTTGCAATATACTAGACACGAGCTTCATACCAGATTTGTTGACGGTTGTAACCACAGGACCTTGTATATCCCTTTCATGAATGGAGCTTCCTGATTTAAAAAAAGAAGCCCTGTGCCTATGCATTGTCTTATACATGCGAGTTCACCACAGGTCACTGACTCGCCTCCCATGTATAAGAAAATGTATTGGCCTAACAATTATTTTATCATTTTTTTTATAATTGTTCAAAAATGTAAGAAAATAAAAAAACAGTTGTTAAAGAATGTAAGAAATAATGGTAAAAAAAATAATAAAAATTGTTAAAAAATGTAAGAAAAATGATAAGAAATGATAAAGAATGTAAGAAAAAAATGATAATTTTTTTTACAGAAAGTAAGCACAAATTATAAACAATGATAACAATGTGTTAGGCCAATGCATTCTCTTATATATGCGAGTCGACTCGCATATATAAGAAAATGCATTGGCACAGGGTCTTTAATTTGCGCCAGCACAGCTCCCGTCATGCAAGAGATACAAACAAGGAGACGTGTCAGTTCAGAAACAAATAGACAAATTATACTTTGAACTGTTTTGGCAAGGTTGGTACCAGGTATTGGCGAATCGTCAAACATAGGGAGATGTCACCCCCTTAACTCAACCAGGTTTTCGACAAGGTTATTCAACACTAGGTGTTATAGTTCTTGACATATATTGTACATTCATTCATTTTGAAAATGCAATCGATAAGGTTTCAAAAAAAAAAAGGCCTTGTCATAACCGAATCAAATCTGGAATAACGGAGAAAACCGCTTAAAACTATCGGTGAACTCATATTATGATACTTTTGATACGTCATTTGAGTCTCAAACAAAAAACAACCATGTGCTCGGTGTGGAACAGGAAAGAACGCCCCGTGCTAGTCTATTCATGATATGGTAGAGATAAAATAAGCGTTTATCTAACTTCTGTGCGAAAAATTGAAAACAGCTGGAAAATGGCTGTGACCATATGAGGCCGGTATACAAATAGTTCGTGTATTTATCAAACTATCTTATACATCCTTCCAAATTACGTGGACAAAATTTTGAAGCTCGTTTTAGACACGAAATATAATATATTAGGTTAAGCTAGTTAAAATGTACGAAAGGCGATATTGCTGAAACATATAAAATATATCAGTTCTATAAGCACTGTTTCCGACGACTTAGGTTATATTTTTGGCTGAGTTCCATCCATGTTATCTTCGACTGGTGTGTTCGAGTGAACTTATCTGGTAGCGACAGAGTAACAAACGTAGACCAACGTATCGTGTATGTAAACTGTAGCCTGATCAGCCGATGGAATTTGGAAGCAGAGCAGCAAATATCTACCCGGGGTAAATGTAAGATATTCAAACATAAATATCATGCGATGGTCTTTTCTAAACCGTGGTTTACGTGGGGGGAGCTGTACAAGCTATCGATTAGTGGCGTGTCCATACGGTGAAAGTGGCGGCTTGCAGCTATATTGTATTATCATGTCACAATTGATTCATTCTCACAGGAAATATACAAAGGTTATAAAACAAAAACAAATATTGCAATTGACAAAACACTTATCCCCACACACTTGACAGGTACGAGTGCTTATCGCCTATAATTTCCAATCAAAATATGCTCGCTGTCGTAATGATCTATTTTACTGTCGGTAGAACCCGGCGTAGTGCACTAGGCAAGTGCGACTGGTTATGTGGACGACACAGCTAAAATGCTAAAATGCTGACTGGAGCAGGTTTAAACCAGAGATGACGAATGCGTCACTTAGACATGCGGTCTCTGGTTTAAATCTTAGATTTAACGGTCAAACGGTGGTTTAAACATACAAGTTAACGTAGATCAGGTTTAAACCGGCTATGACGAATCCGGTCAATATGGCACTATACAAGGCTATTTACCGCGCCAGAGAGAGAGATAATTTATTGACAAAGAGCAACTCCAACAAAATATGCACAAATAATAATGAAGATAATAAAGTTAATACAGATTAAAAGAAAATACAACAAAATCTATGCTAACCCATCTGGGATAACTATCCACCAGATGGGCTGATTGCTCCTTGCCTGGGGAGGGCATATCCAATAATTGGCTGTCTTACTGCCCACCCCAATTAGTCATTAAAATAACACTCTGCTCTGCCTGGAAGCTGCGTGAACGATGGTATATTATATAGAATAACTGTGGTCAATTATAAAATATACAATTTTGTGTATAGGATAATTTAGGAATGAATTCGAAATCAAGGGGATATAAGTTCACCATGGACTTCTTTCAGAAACAAATAAAGCTAATGTGAACCAATGTGAATATGTAGGTTCAATATGAGCATATTTGCATGGGCATATGTTACCGTATAGTATGTATGTTATGTACTCTCGATATATTATCATCCCCGTGATAGATGTAAACAGTTCCAATTTGATTTGAGGCCTGGACATTATGAGCCATCTTAACGATCCCCATGAGTACAGTGCGTAAATAAGCCAAACAGTCGACAACGGCGGGGGGCACTGAGCCCGCCGTGGACCACCAGGAATCACGGTTATTTTTTTTGCGCGGCAATCCACTGTGAACTTGCGTGATTTGTACAACATTATTAAGTATATACTGAATATCTTGTCTTGACTTCATCAAACTTTTAATGACCGTTGAATGACAATCTGTGTAAATTGCAGATATATGCATTGGTGTTCCCATTGTATTATACAGCATATTCGCGGTGATCCATGATGTGTCGCACTGATTGACGGTCGTGCATTGTGAGGTTTGGATTATACTGTTGACATCATGTTGATTAAACCATATCGATAGCTAAATATCTTCATTCAAGATTTCAGTGCTGAGTGGCTCACCGTGAACCACTCCCAAAGAAATCGCCACGGCGTTGAGTGTTTTGCTTAACATACACTATTTACGTACTGTATTAGTCACGCGGTCATTTCCCTACTTCATAGGGCAGCTGCCTCTTTGTCGCGTGAATTAGACCTGAGTGTCCTTCAGACATAATTATTCATTCTCCAGAAACTTATTTAACGCCCAATATATATAGCTATTACCACGGTCTAGACCTGTATTTGATTTTACGTGGACGAACACGTTTTTCATTCACCAGAGGTTGGGGTGGTGAAAGATATGTGAATATCGTATGCTATGGGGCTTCATTACTGGTATCCAAAAGAACCATGTTGCTAATGATGTGATCAAACAACTCCAGCTATATATGTGCGTGTTGTAGTAAATTGATCAAGTAACTAATTTTGTCTGTCTAGACACAGTGTGCAGGTTTTAATTCAGTATCTTACAGGGGGGGGGGGGTCGGAATTTTTTTCCAGGCACGTATGATGGGGTGGGGGTGGGTGGGTGTCTCTTGGGTCCAAAAAGCAGTTTTTTCCATTTGCCAAATTTGTTTTCCATTCCTGCTATTGAGTCTTATTTTGATGTGTTTTGAACAGAAACGGGTCATATATAGTTAATAGTAATGCTATACTACATATAGAGGTTATCAGAAGTTGGATCAGTTGCGCAATGGCCAACAATAACCCAAATTCTACTTGATAGAACTAGAAACTGCGCTATTGGAAAAATAAAATTTAATCAGGATTCCATCTACTTATACAACAAAATAAGAATAACTATGCAGAACTCAGCTGAAAATAAGTAATAAAATGAAAGCACACTTGACCATATGTGACATGGAAATAAAGATCTAATAAATAATGGAATAAAATAGACTTTTGACAACGTAAAACATAAAATCTTAACAAATAAATTGAAGGCCAGTCGGGCCCGCTTGAACAATTTCACATTGTTTTCCATGTTAATGTGGATCAGCTTGTAATGTTAATCACAGTAACGAAGATTTTATCGTCACTGATATCGTGAGCAAAAAAGAAGTGAAATTGAGCTATCCATCCGTATTATTCCCAATTATTACGAAGCCTATTACTTCAGGCAGTGGCTACCAGCCTGCCATTACACGCTATAACGTGTTTCCTCAGTTCTGGTTTCTGAGATGCCCCAAGAAGAGTAGTGATGGTATATCATGGTTATGTTTGGTATTAGCATTATTCTTCAAACTGGGATGAACTGGGATGAACAGTTGTATTTCCACATGTTTTGATAAACAATTTGATTCCAGCAATACAGTAATGCCCTAATTAAACGACTCCATAACCACAGCATAATACTAGGTAATTTTTCAGGATTTAGTCGGAAATATGGCTTGTTGTCATTCATCGGAAAGCTCTCCCCGAGAGCTTTCCGATGAATGACAACAAGCCATATTTCCGACTAAATCCTGAAAAATTACCTATTATTATGCTGTGGTTATAACTATATATCACATAGCAAATATCCAAATATCAAATAATCTGAAATTTGTTGTACCGGTACCTGCCGGTACCATGTATTATGTAGAATACTCAAATGTGATTATGTGACTAGATCATGTGACTATATATTATGAAAATGAATGTTAATAAAAACTTTGGCACTCTGCCTATATATCCCTTGAAATGTGATTATGTTGACACATTTCTTGATTAATGACACTTATATGATAAATTCAAATAGTATCGTTATCTCATTATGCACTGTTCTATTCAAATATCGCGCAATAAATTATGATAATGCAGGATAATCAGCTATGTGGTTGCTCAATTGATAATTTTCTCAAATTTAGGGGGGGTGGGTGTCCAAAACTGACCGGAAAAAACTTCCTGAAACGGAAAAAAAGGGTGGTGTCCAAAATTGCGTGAAAAAAAAGGCCGGAAACGGAAGAAATTGGGTGGGTGGGTCCCCGAGGCCGGAAAAAATTAAAATGATCATACGTGCCTGGAAATGTTTTCCGACCCCCCCCCCCCCCCCCCCCCCCTGTATCTTATGGCAATCACGTCGTTGTATATGTGCGAAACTTGGCTTTCATGTACTAACATTAAATTACTGTAGAAGGTCAATGGACTGTTACATGATACATGTACGTTTGTTTAACTTATTAGAATGAGTTAAATGGATTAAAGAACTATATTAATTTCTAAATTTCGCACATAAGTTAGACGAAAACACCGTCTGTCTGTCTGTTTCTGGCGATACTAGCCGCTCTGGAAGTTTGGCAAGACAATGGTTCTACGAGGCTACGTATTTTCAATCTGCACGCCGTCATGGCAGCGAAACTAGCAGAACTTTGGGGCGCCACCGAGCACGGTCAGAATAAAATACGAGTAGATCAATATGAACTTTGCCTGCCGTCATGCCAGCGAACCCAGTAGAGCGTTTGGCGGCATGGAGCCAGCTTCTAGCCTACTCCGCACGGCCACAATCCAATACTAGCAGATACATTTCTGACATGTCTAGCGCACTGTTTTCGGACAGTTCTATCCCAAATAGTAATCAACAGCATAGCGGGACGATTGGGGAGTCGAAGACCGAACGGTTGCTAATCCAAAGGGAACGGTATATTTCGCCGAGAATGACATTTATCTGTTGCCTCTACGATCGATAGCTCACGGTGTGGGTGACACTGAGATTGTCGTTAGGACTGATGTAATGGGACATCTCTCAATTCTATTCATCACCGCGTTGTCCTCACAGAGATTAAAATTGAATCTAATGAGATTCCCTCCATGGAATAGACATTTGTCTCCAGAGTTTCCCAGTTTGCACACATCAGCATCACATATCTTCGCAACAACCACTGTCAGATGTTCAATCCCTTGACAGAATTCGTGCACATGGGTAGTAATGAGATAACTTTTTGCTCTTAGCGCATATTGATGCGAACCACTTCTATACTATAATTGAAGAATATGCATGTGATACTCAGTTGCACGTGTACACGTTATTCTGCCCACGAAGTAGTGCACTGTGTCCTACAGTTAGTTCCAGTCTGGAACGACAAGGGCATGTAAAAACTATGCCTGGTTCACAATATAGTAGACCACATATGCATGGCAAAGTGGTTCTGCTCTTACACTATGATGTTGATGAGTCCTTCTGATTTAGCTCTCACGTTTGGCTAAAGTAATTATGTTAATACAAAGTAATGAGCATCTCCTCAAATGACAATACACTTAACTCCAGTTTCCCACTTTACATACATCAGCATCAGCATATCTTTACCACAATGACAATAAGAAGTTAACCCTTTACCCAACAGAACGGCCCTGTGCCAATGCATTCTCTTATATATGCGAGTCGACCATAGGTCGCCTCGCATATATAAGAGAATGCATTGGCTTAACAAATTAAAAATTATAAAATTGTTAAAGAATGTAAGAAAAAATGGTAAAAAGTGTTAAAAAAAGATTTTTTTTAGGCCAATGCATTCTCTTATATATGCGAGGCGACCTATGGTCGACTCGCATATATAAGAGAATGCATTGGCACAGGGCATAACTGTAACCATCACAATGTGGTCAATGAGCCGGTTCCAATGATATCCATATTTGTATGGTTTTATTGAGATAGACCCAAGATATTTTAGGCTGTTGAAGCTTTATTTGGCCGGCTTTGGTCGGTTTGTTGGGTAAAGGGTTAAGCCCCTTGGCAGTATTCTTTTTCATGAGCAATTATATATGTTCTTATTGGACGGATTTGTTATGAAATAAGCCCATAATGAGCATATACCCGTTATTCCGTTGCATGGCACGGGCCGCAGTGAAATCACATCAATGCATCGATGCAAATAGTTAGATTAAACAATGACAATGTGGGCGTATTTCGTATAGGGTACTTGAAATACGCCCGATACAGACTTATTTGTGATATGAATACGCTAATATACGTCTGTTTACGTGCCCCATTTAGGTTCACATAGAGTAATTCAGACTCAAATAACGCCGATATGGGCGTATTTGTGTTTATGAAATACTTTGAATATGAACTTATTTTCATGACATGCTGATAAGATGGCGTGGTTGATTTTGAGCTTATGTGTTGTAGATACAGACCCAACAATCCGCACGTTAGACCATCAGTCTGTTCCATGTATCTCCATACACTGCCCGGATAGTCATATATATCGTTTAAATTGAGCAAATGTCTCGATGCACTTTCTCACTATAATGTTATATAGCTGAATCTCATCAGGAACAGAGCTTTCAGCAATTCGGCATAATATTTGCCACTTTAGTGAATTCTGGGTGCGGAATTCATAGATTCCTTTCTACGTACGGTTTTATTTAAGGACATCTGATGGCATACGATATAGTTGTTTATTTTCGAGTGCCGACCAGCGGTTTTGGGACCTGTTGTGTCAGATATTAGGTATATATAAAAGGGTTTAATGATTCCATTCACACATACACGCGCGCGCATGTGCATACACACACGCACGCACACACGCGCACACGCACAACACACGCACCCTCACACCCTTATACCCTCACACACACAGACACACGATTCTTGCTGATTTAACCATACCATGGCTGGAGCTTCCTGAAATTTTGCGAAAATCCTGTGTCAATGCATTCTCTTATATATGCGAGTCTCCCCTGGGAAGCATCGCATTTACATGTATACGAGAATACATTGGCCTAACAATATTTACATTGACCTTGACCCACAATATTGCCAATGCTGCACAATCCACGTCATGAAAGGGTTAAACTAGTTCTACAAAACATGTAATTGGAACGTCGGCTTACAAATCTGATATCTCAACGTCATCCTGCATGCTTGTCGGAAGGTGTAGTGAACACCCAGTCTGTGTGAACCAATACTATATTGAACAGCTACGCGATAGTCTGGAACAAATACGAGGGAACCTAACCACTTAAATTAACTATTACGTCAGATTCAGCTTTTCACATCTCTGGGCAGTGTCTGATTGAGCCAAATAGAAGATTGTTACGTGCAGTGTTATTGTGAGACGTGGCGGTGGAATTCTTTGAATACAGATTTTCTCTCAACCAAGAAACAACCTGACCATCTGGAAGGCACTACACATATCTCTCATAACTTATCACCATGTAAATACGTTTATACCGTCATCTTGATCACATGTGATATTATATTGTGTTAGGGGCTTCATAAGTTGCAAAAAACTTGTGCCCCAATCTCTCTTGTATATCATTCAAATAAAATATGTTTCAAGTGAAGCCACACAGTAGGTGAAACCCTCCATAGCCGTGATAGTGTAATACGTCCAATATCGGAATATTTAGACTAGCGAACGTGTCTAGCTGTTTAATTGTGTTGCCTCATTCAGACTGTTGAATATAGTATACTGGGTCTCGTTCTATTCTTGAAAGACATCGGTATATATGGAATGAGCCTGCGTGGTTCCTAAAGTAGACCATTGCTTAGTTTTGTCGGAGTGGTGATCAATTCCGATCTGACACAGCTTTTATTTTTGGCTACCTCAACATCGTTCGGCAATCTTCTGAATTAGATGCCCGCTACTGATAGGCCAATGACCTACATTGTATAAATTTACATGAGTTAGAGCAATCTATGAGCTTAATGTTATACACCAAGGTTTTACTGAACTCTTGTATTGTTGATGTCTGCGTTTACCGTACATAAATTCAGGACTGGTCCCATGGAAGCAAGTTATGTGGCCATGACAGTCGCAACGCTGATTCGTTGTCAGGTTGAAATATACCAGGGCTCGTATTCACCGACTGGGTTTATATATATAGTCCAGATATTTATACCCGGCGAGGCTCAACGCGAAGCTATCTGTGGTCGTCGGTTTGATTGATATCGCCGCTGTATATGATTAGCCAATCAATGGAATTTAGCGGCTATCATAGATTGGCCACAAATGTTGATCGGCTTCGCATGTAACATTTATACATGAGTAGTTCATTTCAATTATGGACAGCCTTTTTGTGTTCTGAGGTCTTTTTGCGGATTGTATCCGGCGATTGTTCGCGATTTAGTCATGATTCGGTATCGACTGATAAATGGTAAATACATGTATGACAGATTGGATCAATCATATCGACGATAGTACATGTATGTCGTAAACGCCTTTGATCAGATATCGTGTGCGTTCAGCCGCTACAAAACAAGCCCGAGCTTGTGCCTGTCATTTGCAGATTGAGGTCCCCAGAGGGTGAATTCAGTGACGCTATCCCGCATAGCAGGCTAGCATCACCAAATTCACCCTCTGGAGACCTCATTATGCATGGCCTCATCTACTATGGGAGACATAATCTCAGATTGAACTTCCCAAATATTGAATATTTTTGAATTTTTGATTGTGAAATATACTCAACAATCAACCAACATTGTGAATATTGTTATGTACACCCATTGGGAACCTCGATTATGCAATGTGTCGTCTGCCTATTTGGGGATATAGAGAAACTAAGCTAAAAGGGTAATAGAATCTATGTGAAGAAGTTTCTATAGAAATTTTATAATAAAGAAACTTTCCAGAGAAGATGAGGCCTAAGCTGAATGGTAGCCCGCTGTGCAGGATAGCGTTACTAAATTCACCCGCTGGGGTCCTCATTCTGCAAATGACGGGCACCTTATTATCAGGCATGCAACCAAATAAATTACACAGTTTATAAAATAAACCCTGCTGGTGAATACGAGCCCTGGTGTCATAATGTACTTAGCTTAGCTTGCCCGGCAGATGACTCGCCCTTGTTATTGATTCAGTGAACTTATTCATGCCTGGGCCTAATTTGTGATGTAATCGAATATATACACTGGTTGACCTTAATATATTAGATAACGTATAGCGCTTGACACTATTATAATAATTTATTCTAGTAATTTCTTCAAACGACGGATCCGCACAGCCGTTTCACGTAATAACTGACAAATTCATCATGACACGAGATGACCGATTTCACGATTGAAAGATATACACCATCAAATGTAGAACGGCGACAACACATTGCACAGATAATCGTAACTAGTTTGGCCCCAGCCCAATATAAGACTTTATTATATGAATACTTGTATGGCTATTCTTTCCTAAATACTACTTTTGTTTGACGATCTAATCCAAATCGTCGGATCACACTGAGTGAGATTTCCCCGGATCAAATCAGATGACATTTCTACGGAAATTGCCGAGATGTCCCGATTAACGACGACGGACTATTTATCCGTTGAAAATTAGAAAATTACACTGCTGAAATGAAACAAATCTATAATTAAATGGTCTTTAGTGTAACGTGGGCGTCATTTAATAAACATTTTATCACAGCAGTGAGTTGATCCGTGTTGTCGCATCACGTCTCGTTGAGGTGGGCAGATTGCCGGATCAAACTAGCTGCCGCAGGCTGCCCACCTCAACGAGACGTGATACTACGACACGGATCAACACAGTGTTGTGATCATATGTATGTACACGCTCCTGTTTGTCTTCATACATATATACTTCAGTCTCTTTGAAGAGTTGTCTATCGTGTTATCAGATGTACGTCTCCCGATCTCTCATTAAGATTTATTTTCTGTACTGATAGAATTTCCTCAATTCCATTGGTTATGGCTCAGATTGTGTGCAATTCCATTGGTTAGTAACGTAACAGTTCATTGCAAGGCGGAATCCAATGTCTATACAAAGCCTATAACAATTACAAACACTGTATCGTGGTTGGTTAAATTTAAAATGTGAGATCGGAGTTCAATGACGTTAGCATAGCGAAACAACAAAATTGTAATACAGAATACAGGCGATATATTCATAATTAATTATACTCATGAAAATCTACATGTAGGTGACATCATCATCGAATTTTTTATCAGTCTAAATTTATTTGTGATTATTCTTTGCCATTCTGTTGTTTTTATAAATAGAACGTACAACTAAATACTACGATTTTCACAAATGTTTACCACATCAGTCAACCAAGTTCAAATTATTATACAATTTTGACACCTCATACCAAACATGTTATATTACTTTGGATATTTGTGTTTGAATTTATATTTATTGTAGGGAGCGGAGGTTTACCTTAATTTTCAGAACTTTTCCTCCAATCCCTTATATTTATTTATTAGTACATGCATTATACATGACAATAAATAGCATGGCAAAGCCGCATCGTCCTAAAAATAAATATCAATGGGAGATTAATAGACGAAAATCGAATCAGACGTCGTCGGCTCTCAAAGAGCTTGATATAACTGCTAAAACGTTATAGTACAATTCGTCAGCGTTGGTCGGCACGTAGCAGAGGACTTCCCGAATAAATTTCGACTTTATCTCAGATACGACATCTCCATAGACGCATATAATGCGACGTCACGTTCATTAGATGGGAAATTAACTCGCCTATAACAGTCACTAAGTCTAGACTACTCGGAGATTTGCACAGATAAGGTATTTGGTAACCAAATTAAATTCTACTCGGTTTCATATTGGGGTAATAACGCTGTGGCGATTCACCATTTCAATTAACATTCTATTATCACCATTGAACGTGGCACGTATAAAAGCTACAAATTAATTCGGACATTTACAACCACAACAAGTAAACTGACTTGTTTATGTCCACAGCGTGTATAAATATACGGCCACACTGGCCACGAATTTCAGAAATTAATCAGACGGGTATTTGGATGTCGCTGTCATCAATAACACACATTTCTTTCAAGTTCTGTCATTGATATTGAATATTTTGGCAAGCCCGGTTTCCATTGAAGTCTTGCAGGTTTTCGTGGTGTCTCTGACTCTGGCTCATTTCAATTAGCGCCTTTGTCGTTGTTGGCGCCGCTATTTTTTTTTTGGTTCAGCTCTGCAATATCCTTGTTATATATTGTCCATGTACGGAGCGGTGTAAAACTCCTTAAATACATGTATCTAGGTGGTACCTTCCTTGTACACGACGGTATAAGCGGTACATATAATAACGAACCGCGCTCTGGTGAGTAAACGCGGATCGACCATACAGTGAAAGTTGTATAGTAATAAGCATTTATTTACGTGACATATGTTACACTTATAACATTGTTCATTAAGTGTATACATTGATTAAATAACGCCCATTTGGGCCTATATGTCACGCTGAAAAAGAAATATTCTACAAATTTATTCCAATGCAGAATCTGAGGACCAGCTACTTCGACAATAATATAGGATATTGACTCTAAAATTAGAGAAAATTTCATCTTCGATTTCTTGGGAAGTGCACATGTCTTGTATGCACTTTTTAATTTCTATACCGACCAGGAGTAGCGCATCTAAATTGTGCAATAATGTATCTGTGCCTATACGATCAAGGTTAAGTTACCATATACAAGTGTATTGTTCAATTCTCAGTTGTTTAATAGTCCTTAATTTAGGAGAAAAGGTCAAACTATCTTTCCATTTGGTTTCTTCAAATATTCTTATCATAGATTCAAATTTCGATATATTAGCAATATTATGTACATGTAGGTGCCAAGGGAAACCTTTTATACAATAATGACGTCTGGTAGTGTAACCATATAATTCCAAAGGCGTGCAATGCACGATTTAACCAGTCGACGATTATCAGAAGACATGAGGACTATATCTCCATTTACAGCTAACAGGGGACTAACCCTATGGCGACATAGAACTTATCTTAATGACCTGTGTTGAATATTGTGCAGGAATGAACGTTTATTAAGTAAGAGTTAGAGCACAAGAACTGTTCTTTACCAGAATCAATCAGCTGGAAATAAGCCGTTGAGCGTGTTTTGACCACAACGCACAATCCGTGCGCTGGCCGCGATTGGACACAATAGTCGGTTAGCCACTCCCAACAACGTGATTAACATGAACGTATCGCCGTTGAATGCGAATATATATGTCCGAAACAACACGGACAGGTCCCACTTTGAAGCGCCCGTGCGATTTGTTTGTTATGAGTTGCATGTGCCTAACACTGGGATAATCACTGCACTATTCCTTTGCCAGCCTTGGGAATTGATGTGCTTTGCCAAAAATCAGGGCACGATTGCAACAATGGGATTGTGCTCTAAGCCCTCATACACCAGAGGCGTAATTCATTTTTGGACAAACATTAAACATGTAATTTCTAAAATGTTTTCAACAGAATATCTTCGTACGGGTGAGTATTTGAGAGAATAGCCCATAAAGCTCTGCCTGACGATTTAACAAGTACGTCCGCTGTTCTTTCGAATTGCTTGAAGTCATAGAGAAAAGAGAACTGAGCGATGAGACGGTGTCAACACTTTATTCCGTAGGTCCGATACTCCGAATTTCCAATACACCGAAGGTCCCATATTACGAAGTTCCAATTATCTGAAGGTCCCATATTACGAAGGTCCAATACTCCGAAGGTCCTATAATCCGAAGACCCAATTATCCGAAGTTCCGATACCCCGAACGGCCAATAGTCCGAAGTTCCCAAGAAGGTATAAGCGTTAGGTACAATGTAATGAACTTTTAGAAATTTGACTTTCGAGTTTGCACTGAATGGAGCAACTACATAAAGCTTATGTGAAAACATATCTACCTTTAATATAGTTCAGAAATTTATAACTATGACAGAACGTTTTTCCAACTAAAATTATGAAGCAGCAGCCATGAATGATATGGCAAGCGACATCGTACTAAGTGCATTAATTACATATATTGCTCTCATTTTTCTCATTCAATCCAAAATTACACATAAGATGATAAATTAACGTATAAATTCCCTGCCTCTAAGAAGCACAACTGAGTAAAATTGAGATATGGTCACTCATGGAAACGGCAAATATAAGCCTTACAGGCTTATAGCCGAATCCACTTCCTCATCCTACACAAGGAACACAATATTATATGTTATTGTATTATAGATGATGTGGATTGAATGGAATACAACATTATTAAACCAATATAATGCACTGCGTTCAAGAGATGACTCACGAAACGACTATAAAACTGAGCGGTCCGGGTATACCACATCGTCGGTGGTATTCTAAACTGTCGTATTTAGTTTTCCGCCCATAATGAACTTATAACACGTCAATATGAGTCGATACTGGCACTAAAATGACTCTCATTTAAAGGTACTCAATCCGATTCGACGGTCCCCATGTCATCAGATTTCAACAACAACAAATTTTTTTGAAATGCCGCTTCAGTTATCAGAATCGATTAATTGCCCGAAAATACTGCTAACCACAGTCAACTATAGTACAAAATTGCCCAAAACCTGTTATTTATCCACATTTTGTTAAACGAAATTTTGCCGGTTTGTTAAATATCTGACACAAAAAAGCCACTTGATTTTAGAGTTATCCATCATTATCCGCAATTTGGTCAGAGAAATAATTATCGTCGACTGTTTACTGGGCCACCTAAAATTAAAATAATAGATTTCAAACATCGATATCTAATCACTCTGAGCTTTGATGGGTGGGTTCCTCGACTCGAATAAAATATTTTTTACCCCCGAAGCCAATGAAATAGTAATTTGCGAACATTAATTCGGATTGAGTACCTTTAAGTTCGTTATGGACTCAAAAGGAGGCGATTATATGCACATTATGAACCTAAAACATATCCTATTATAAGTCCATAATGTGCTCATTTTCACGAGACCATGCTGGTTTAATCATGTTAGTTTTGTGATACCCATAATTTATGAGCAGGGGGATGCTCGTATCCCGGTCCTACAGTAGAGTTTTGTGATAGCCATACTATATGAGCAATAACATGCATTAATTGCATTAATATTAATCTCATTTCAGTTTGCTATGGTCTCAAAATGGGGCGATTCTAAGCATATTATTAACCTAAAACGGATCCTATTATAAGATCACAACGTGATAATTTCACGAGAACAGACTAGATGTGAATATGATAGCCTATCTTTTATCACAACTTTGATAACAAAGAATTATTATGCAAACGATATTTGGTAGAAACAAATGCTAGGTAAATAATATTGTGTGTCTCCTGTACAATTTAATTTTTGAAGATAGTACTCGCTAGAAGCCCATCGGCGACATGATGCCGTCCCGGACGTCCATAACACTAGTTACCGTCTGTTCAGTTAATTAGATCGGGACTTTATTAGAGACTAATATTTCCCCGTTATATCGATTTGTATTTGGCTGCTGGCTTCCTGTTACAGGCCGCCATAATTCGAACATATAGTAGTAAAATCAATCATCGGGGACTTGTAAACTCGTTATCGAGACGACCCCTCTAAGGAACGCATATACATCACAGAAGGCTCTTATTAGGACGAGAATAAGGTACGTGTGTACAGTGTCGTATACATCGTGACTGGTGATCCGAATAAAATCTCCTGCTACCGGGGGGGGGGGGGTCGGAAAAAAATTTCAGGCACGTATGGCATTTTTTCCCTTTCGATCATTTTTTGTACCCACCCACCCCCACCGCCAAATTTTTTTCCGTTTACGGCAGTTTTTTCCGACCATTTTTTTACACCCACCCCCCTTTTAGCACTAAAACAGAGATTTGCGGGGGCAAATTCACTGTAAACAGCTGTATATGAATTTCTGTGCATACTATTTATCATGGATGTTAACATGGACATGTAAATAGGAATGAGTCATTTTGAGGTCATTCGGCCAAAAAAACATGGCTGCCAGCGGCCATCTTGGATTTCAAAATTTGCAACAAAATACAACACGATAACTGCCTGCAGTCAGTTTACCAGTTAGAATTACATTATTTCTCTCATTCAAAGTGGTTTTGAAGCCCAACTCATTGCCAAACACTAAAAAAACAAGCAGAATTTCTTTTTTTAGTTGCGGAAAAAATTGCTTGTTGGTGGCTTTGACCACCCACCCACCCCGGCATACGTGCCGGAATTTTATTTTCACCCCCCCCCTGCTGCTACGAGAACTATGAACTGTTATATAATTTTAATATGGTACTCGTGCAAATAAACGTCAGGTTTAGCCACGAGTATACGTGTAACGTGTGTTATTATGGGATTGCTATGGATATGCACTTGGCGGGAATAGTCACGTGATTTCAAGTCGCCAAACCTACATATTTATAGATATCCACCCACGTCTGGGAAAACGTGTAAACAACAGTGGATGGTAGTGACAATAATCAAGCACCGGTACGCTTAATAAACTAGACATCAATCAAAATAAGCTCATTCCGATCAGGTAAATCCATTGTCACCCTACCTAGATAGCATTGATCACTCACTAGCTAGGTTGTTAGAAGATTGTATTATTCATTTTTACTAAACGATACACGTTGGGAACAATAGTGCTAAGCGGTTTGATCATATACATTATAGACGTAGTGTGACTTTCCGTTGGCAATGGTAACACACTATACAATTTGTACACGTACGTGTGGCTAAACCTGACTAATATAGTATATGTGACTTGTTAGTATTCATTTTCATTACATATATTTAGCCTTTTGGTACGTGGACAGTAAATTTCTTGTCAACTGCAACCCGATGCTATAATGTGGAAATAATATTTTGTTTTATTGTCTCGGAGTGACTAATTACAGCCGGACACAGTTGTGGTGTATCGGGTTGATTTTATTGGATAGAACAGTACGGGTCTAAAGAAAACTCACCCTTACATGGACGGGGGTCACGGTAGCACACAAGGCCACTATTAACCATTAACTTGCCATAATTGCAATTTTCTGCCGCAATAAAATAACAGACACGCCCGGCCTCATGTGGGCCTTGTTCCGCATATATCCCATGCACACATATGTGTAACATAGCATCGACTATATTCACGAAGAAACAAGGGCACCCTCGAAATGAAACAATCACCGAAAACGTTTGCCTTGAATTAAGCTAAGATCATACCTCTTCTGTGGTGTCAAGGGGTGATTTTAGTGGACAGAACAGTACGGAGTCTCATGATAATCCGCCCATTCACGTACGGGGGCCACGGCCGAACAGAAGTTCTACTATTAAGGCAACGATAACTTACCAGAATTGCAATTGTCCACCTGCAATAAAATGAGAGACATGCCCTGTGGCCCTCATGCAATGTGTATGTGTGGTGTTTCGTGAGACCCCCGTACTGTTATGACCAGTAAAATCACCCCTATATAGAAACCACATGACTGGTCCGGTCTTGTATCGCTTCGTTAACGGCAAGCATATTGGGCGATGGCGGTATTTCAATGGTTAATTGCCACGCTTTTGTGAGCCATTCGCCATTGTTTCTTCGTGAGTATAGTCGATAGTAGTTCCCCTACATGTATGTGTGTGGAGTTCTTAGCGGTTCGACCGGATGTCCGGATGTCTCAACTGGCTCCTGTACACAAAAGGATTGGTCCGGTCTGTAATTAGACACACCCTGTTATCTATATCCTCGGGTCACTGATTCATATGTACGTTTCTTGTGACTGCGTGTTTTGACTCATTGTATGCGGTGATTACACACATACCTCACATGTAAGTTTAAATGTCAAAATACGTTCGTCTCGCAAACGACTACACGGACATAAGATCAAAAGCACAATATATCTCAGAATGATATAGAGTTTTCGTAAAGCTTTAGATCGTATGTGGTGTCCCGCTTCTAAATGTTTTCTATCGCATTTGAATGTTTAAAACGTATTTTATTTTAACAATTATAATGTACAGAGTTCACGATATGATGATGAAAGATATTGATGGTTATAATGGGATTTGGCAGTAAGCATAGTACTTATCTTAAGCCATCACATATAAAATATTGAATGGTAACCGTTTCATACAGACACAAATAGAATGTATATTTCGATGTATATGCATGTACATAGCTCAATGAAAGTACTGTTTTTATTGTTACAGCCCCCTTCCAATCGTAGCAGGTTTTGGCAGGGTACTTTGGGATCGATATTACACATAAATTAATTTTGATTTTAATGTGTTTTTAATTCTGTTCCATGCATAGCCTAAGATCGTATACATGTTACATCAGGTTTGTGCATAATATGGCTTGAATCTGCCAGTTAGTTTTATATATTTCTGAATGTTAGCGAATATCTCAATGTTTTGGATAAGGGAAGTGATTTTGAACCTTCTAAAAGTGTTTTTGTTTCCAAATTATCAAGGTTGCTGAGACATATGCCTTTCTCGGCTTCAAAGACTGGTCAATAGTGCAAGAAGTGTGATACTGTTTCAACTTCGCCACATATACAATATTGATTGTCATGTAAATGTTTGCGATATAAGTTTTAATTCAGATTGCTACACCCTAGTCGTCCACATTTCCGTACCAATATGGGCTTCAAGAGAGTCGAATGAAGGAAATAATCATGCTCTTATCCATTTAAACTAATCCCAGTTAGATTGGGATACGTAGCGTTTTTCCGAAGACCCATATATCTCCGAAGGTCCGATTCTCCGAAGGTCAGATTCTCCGACGCCCCGATTCTCCGAAAGCCCATAACTCCGAAATCCCGATTCTCCGAAATCCCATAACTCCGAAGACCCATAACTCCGAAAGCCCATAACTCCGAAGGCATATAACTCCGAACGCCCATAACTCCGAAGGTCTATAACTCCGAAGGGCCGATTCTCCGAAGGTCCGATTCTCCGAACATCCGATTCTCCGAAGATCATGTTTTATCGCTTATTAAATAGTCTACAGTCCAGTGGCGGGGTCAATGGGGCCCTAGGGAAGACCGCCCCCAAAAAACATGTCAAATGTCATGTAAACGTCAGGAAATCCCTCCTAGGCATTCAAATATTCACAATGTTCCTGCCCAGGGGAGCCCCCGGACCAACGATTGGGGGCGACCCCTCCCGTGTATGCGCTACCCAAATCAGGCCTTCGTGATATGCTTTCGGCATATCATATGCATGATATATCCCCACATATCCCCCACATATGCTAATTAATGTGAACCCCTAAATGGGAACCCTGACTCCGCCACTGGTGTGCACCGGGTATATTATAACGAAACGCTGCAAGAATGTCAGAGTAGCCTAACATGCACAGGGGCGACAAGTTCTTCCCCGTTCACCCCTGTACATTTTACTCTGGCATATCATGGGCCAACGTAACGTTATAGTATCTGGGGTATAGTCAGTGGCGGTCCAGGATTCCCATTTAGGTGGGGGCAGTAGGAAACGTTTGAATATGTTGATGCCCATGAACGATTTCCGGGCGTTTACATGACATTGGACATGTTTTGGTAGGGGCCCATATTGTCTGAAATAGCAAGTAGAGGTTTAATGGGGGCAGTGGGAATTTTGGGACCCCTTGGCTTCGCCACTGGACTGTACACTATTTAGTAAACGATAATACCCCGATAAAACAAAATCTTCGGAGAATCGGACCTTCTGAGAATCGGACCTTCGGAGTTATGGGCCGTCGGGGAATCGGGCCTTCGGAGTTATAGGTCTTCGTATAATCGGCCCTTCGGAGTTATAGGTCTTCGGAGTTATAGGTCTTCGGAGAATCGGCCCTTCGGAGTTATGGGCTTTCGGAGAATCGGGTCTTCGGAGTTATGGGCCGTCGGAGAATCGGGTCTTCGGAGTTGTGGGCCGTCGGAGAATCAGGTCTTCGGAGTTGTGGGCCTTCGTAGTAATAGGTCTCCGGAAAACCGGTCTGACGCCGTTAGATTGTATTTAGTGCGATATATGCTTTAGCGACTTCTCATCCACGTCCGTGTACCAAAATGATATTGCATGGGGTTTTGTAATTATGTCATGTAATCTGTGCAACAAATGGATATCATTCACATGTTAGAGCTGCCATTATATAGACCAGTGCACAGTTTGTTAACGTCGGTATGTATATACATGTATGTGAACGGTTATAGCTGGTGCTGTGATCGGCGACAAATTGTAACGAGTTCTAATAGATATCCATGTAAACGTTTTTAAATATCAGTTTCTGAAATCGTACCTAATTGCACAATACAATCTATTGCGTCGCCACAACTTGGTACAGTATTTATCAACATGTTGTTTTAATGGATTGCCGATAGTGGCAACCCTTGGTTTGTTCATCGCAAATCAATTATCTTGTCTGAGTACATAGGCATGAGGACAGTTTCAAACCATTCTTGTAAAGGGATTCATTCACCCGTATTACTTGTATAATGATAGTTGTGCGTGATAAAGTTTAACGTCAAAGTTATAACGTAGTTTCTGGATAATTGTTCATGTATATACAACTGTATATCTCCGGTAGCTAAACCATCTCGATACTAAATACTCATAGCTGAGTAGCTCCCTTGGGAAATGTTCAAATAATACGTTCAACAAACTTATTATCTGAACATTTCCCAGCAACCATTAGGACTACTCCTGCACTTGTATTATCATTCCGTATGGGTGTCGTCTGTCCGTTTCTCCTGAACACCTCCAAATGAACGATAGACCATTCCAATATATACCTTCATACATGTGGGAGAATTCAGCTAGTATATGAAGGTTAAAGCACATTTTACTGTTCAGGGTTCAAGCTTCAGACACCACCAATATAAAGTAATTGTTTTTGACACAATCTAATGTTAAATGTACGAACTATATATACTGCAATATATAGTCCAGCCCAGAGCGACTTCACGGTGATCAAACAAATAACAACGCAACATTCTTATTGGAAATTTTCCGCCACATGGCCTTCTTCAGCAAAAACAAGTTATAAAGGTACAATCATATACAGCCTTGGTGAATATTGACTTCCTCGGGTTGACAATTCCTCGTGTCAACCTCGAAACAATGCGATAACTGTTTTATTATACGAAACGCGCTTTGATTGGACAAGACGTTGTGACGTTGAACGTCACTGGGAAAATGCTATCTACTTTCAGGTCTGATAATAAGTTATGTTAACCCCTGAAGTATTTGACGTCACTCAGAACTGATATTAACCTCTTGTTTGATTAATGAGGTGAATATCATTAGTTATCTCGATTTGTTCGTTATGTTTTAACATAGGAATTGGGAAAGAAACTTATGATCATATAATAAATATTATTGTTCACTCCATCAATTAGCATGTCCGTTCAATATATAGTCACACATTTGCTTCGACGTTTGTGCCTCGATCGAGGATGACGTATTTACCTGACGTTGCTTTTACCTGTGCCGTGAATTGGATTGCAAATTTCAGTCCATTCGAGGTCTTGTCCAAGCGCTGATCAAGGCCTCTTCTAGTCGCATTTGAAGTACCCCATTTACCATATCCATAACGGAAAACGTTATAGGTCACGGGCACATTGTCCATCGGAATTAAAATGAGAAGAAACCGGCTTTTCAATATTGTCAATATATATCCCGCATATGCGGTTGCATCAGATCCCCTGAAGCGCGTTCTGTTTCACCAATATAAACACCTGTTTCGCATTTCCTACATAACAAACAATAAACCCACATTGTTAGTTTTACAAATCAAATTATGTTTAACAGTACTCTTTACGACTTTGCTTTCATGTGGTTCATTACATGTACTGGTTCAGATGAAATTGAACTACACACCTTACAGCCTTTGTCGCACAGGGGAACAGGACCTGGTGTCGACCGGACCAAACGTTTTGTCTTTGCGTGATCCAATATATCACATATATTTGTGTCTCTCCTGAACGCAATAAGTTGAGGCTCAGAGTACACTTGCGTCATCCGTTCGTGTGTTTCTGTGTTATCGACCTAACGTCCGAGAGGTTATTCGAAAACGTGGCGACTGGAGGAACTCTTGTCGTTTCAGTCCTGTCGCGATTTTCCCTGTGAAGCAGTATCCAATTTATCCATCCTTGTTAGTTGCGTCTCAATTAATCTTGAGCTGTATCCACGTAGTCGGAGTTGCTTCTTAAGTTTGTCACTCTGTCGTACATAGTACTTGGTATGTGTCGGGTAGTCAGACTTGCTATTGAGATACATGTTGTGTGTCAGTGGTCTTTTTTTATTCTCTCTCTTGTATGAAAGTATATACTGTAATGGTCTATCATTATTATACTGTTCAAGCCTCAGCTACAACTAGTAAACAGTATATATACCTTTTACAGGAAGTGCCAAAACATCTTCAGCAATTCTCAGATTTACGAATACACGATATGCATATATATAATCACAATAACATGCTAAATCCACTGTTATATACAAAAGAAAAATGTAATCTTGTTTCTCTGTGAGCAGACAATCAATCAATCAATCCGAATATTTCCCGAGGCATTAAAAGCCAGTGTACATGTACATGTATGACGTGTATCTATCGACTTATTATCGACTTGCCACAAAAACATTGCTTTTAGTGAGAATAAAACAATGGGTACGTGTATGTAATATAACTGGTGATCATAGCATTCAATGTACAGCTGCAATGACTGATAATATACTGAAACGAATATAAATGTAACTGCAGTCAAATGGTTGTTAAATCGACCTGCATTTAAGTTGTCTATTTTCAATAACATAATAAGTTTCTCTATGTTCGCAACATAATCAGATATTCATAAATAAGTAGGGATTATTTGAAAACACAGTATGCCTAAAGGTAATCGACAGCAAGTGTTTATCGACTTGTTTTATCACCGGAAATTGCTAAGCAAACAAGTACACACGTACTGGATTAATTTTGTGATCATAACATTAAGAGTAGCATCAATAACTTCTAATACCGAAACGAATATATGTGTAACGGCAGTCAAATGGTTGTAAATCGACTTGACATTAAGTTGTCAATTTCACAAAGCATACGTTACGTCATGTTCGCCACATAATACAATATTCAGAAACAAGTAGCGAGTGTTTGAAATCACAGAACGCCTAACGTTAATCGATACCAAGGACACAATATTGTCGACGCGCTACAAAAGCCATTATTAGTTATTTCCACTCGTGTCAACGTTGGGATATACACGGTATAACAAATCGCTAACTATGTATCGATCTGTCCGACTGTCTCAAAATGTCATCAAATCCAATCACAAATATTCATTCAATCGCGGAGTGGGTCGTGCTCCAATTGATGGTTGCTGTGTATCGACTATAGATAAGCGTTACCAGTAGCGCCAACTCTGCATGTTAGTGTTATATGGACATCCGTTTCTGATTTTGCAGAGAAGGGTATAAAGGCTCTATAGCTAAAATGACCAGTGATCCACGTAGTGATAATATATTTTTGCTGTATGTCATGCAAATGCCATAATGGCTTATATGACCTATATATATGTTTCTCCCATTAATATATATATATATATATATATATATATATAGTGTATGGCTTTATATATGCCTACTATGATTCTACTAATGTCCCGAATGGTTGCCATCAGTTGGTCGATATTGTTTATCAGAACCTTGGGCTGACTTTATTCCACACCATTGACATGAGGTACACGCACTCAATGGAATCCCAGCAATTTCATACATAATATTGCATTCTCTAGTGGAACTGTTCTTCTTGACGTTGTGCTCAAGACAATGAGTATATTCCGTCAACGATCAGCTTCATGCGTCAGACGTATATCACAATATAGGTAGTTATAGTATCAATGGTGGTGACAGACATGGATTGAACATATCTGACATAGCGGTGTAGAACAAATACGGAACACAACTTCTATCATAATCTCGTAGATTTTATCGAACTCCGGGCGGTGCATAGTTACAATTCGCTCGAGCTACATTTACGTTCTCGCGAAATATTTCCTTGATAAAATATTGTCCATGAATATGCCCATTGTGTTCAGTCGATATAGACATACAAGTGTTGTGAAAAGCGATACATATGACAGTGTTATATGGACATCCGATTCCACAGCGATGGGACATTATAAATGTCCATATGGCTAAAATATGCCTTGGGCTTCTCTGATTTATATTATATTTTGCTCTAGCATGGTACAAATTCCCATATGACGCACGTGGTCTGTGTTCAACCGACTGATATTATAATTGAGTTCAATGACTATAAATTTCCCTGTGGCTTATATGAAAATGTCATCAAATCAAATCACAAATGTTCATTCAATCGCTGAGTGGGTCGCGTTATAATTGATGTTGGTTGTGTATCGACTATAGATTAGCGTTATGGTATAGGACTCTGTAATTGTCCCTATTGCTAAATTGACATGTGATCTACGACATTATAGCTTTGCTCTATGTCACTGTAAATGTCCCAATCGTTTAGGTCACATAGTTTCCGCCAACTGATATTAGTGTCTTGCTTTGTGGTACTACTAATGTACCAAAATGGCTGTTATACATGTTCGTGCATGTTCATATTTACCACAGTCTGACTGTCCGTATTACACTATACATAAGTGTTGTGAACAAGCGCAATATTTGAACGACTCATATTTGGTGCAAAGATTGTCGTGTTTTTATAGGCGACAATTCGTCCCGAATGAAGAAGTAATTACTTATACTTGGATTGGTACGACCAGCATCGCTGGAATGTTGTAACAAAATGTTGCGCCACAGCCCTGGCACATTATTGCATCGGATTCAATCCGGCGAGGCACTGCGTTGCATGTAGTTAAACCAGTTTTATCTCAGACAAATGAACCTAAATGTAACATGGTGTAGAGATCACGAGTGATATCGGCTCTCATGCGAATTATATTAATCTCGGAGTGTTCCCAGGTGCAGCTGTACTACCCATATTTCAACATACTAGAGTTGAACTGGTGACGTTATTACTAAATTGATAGCTAGTGATGACTTTCTGACAACAAGACGCTATAACAAACGTCACTACTTTTAATAACTAAACCAGCACTTTATTATATAAGCCTGGACATGTTCTATATAGGCAAATCGAGTCTCTTTCTCCGTCTAAGCGCCTATACGATACCGCTCTTTAGAATCACCAGAGGAACACTCCGTAGACCACCAACATACGTCGTTGGGAGCCATGTCGCTGATGAGTTTATAGCTTATGCTGTAACGATTAAAGATCTGAAAATCTATTTGCCAATCTTGGCCTTCGATGGTTACCCACAACGTGAAGTCCCAATCTACCACAAATGTTCGGTAATATTTGTTGAATGCTGCAATACATGCAGTTCAGTGGGCTATATCTATTTGCCTGTGTGTGCATGTGTTTGATTCAATGAAATGCGTGTCCGATAGTACACACGATAGTATAGTTATAGTTTGATGTGTTCCCGGATCTAGGACAAACTTTCTTTCCCCAGTGATTGTAACTGCTAGAGTTAAATGTAGGAGTAAGCACAATGCGTGGTTGATATATAACAACATACAAACATAGTTAACAATATCATATACATATTTGGTTATATAACTGGTATTAGCCATTGCATAATCGAGGGATGGTCAGATCGGTGTCATACTATAGTAAACAATAGTATGGTACACGTCATAGACACGGGTATCATAATAATTCAGACCTTATTTGGCCACATGATACCCCAACTATACCAGAATAAATACTCGTGTCTAAGAGATAGAGACTCACTTCCGCTTAAAGCATTCAACCACCAACATCTCTGAACCAACCTACTATGCTTACATGCAGAACACGTTATTGAAATATACAAGTTATAAAACCACTGGACTCTTCATTGTTCCCGCACGGCCATCCTCACATTTACCACTGGACAACGAGGCAATAAGTTCACAATCGAGATCAACGGTGAGATGTACGTGTATCTATGACATATACTCGAGCAATGCATACGCTAAGTGCTACTTGTGTATTTTGTGTGTATCGATGGTTGGCCATTGTCTGCCTACCGCGAAATTCCTTGACAGGATCATAATTTGCTAACTTCGAGTATTGTATTGCACGGGCTTAACGGTTTGTCCTGCCGAGTCGCAACGTTGCTGTATATAGTCTCACAATTCATGAAGGTAAACGGCGGATACAGACGCTCTTTTCATTTTGGATTTTGCATCTTATTTTCGCAATCGGCATTTTGATTTACGGCACTGTTATATATGCCTTATATATCGTCAATAAAAAAGTCGCATGGGTTCAAATCACCCGGAACACGGCGTGAAAGCCAAAGTGACGACGAGTGTGTTACCGACTAAAGGTCAATCCACACCGGACGAGAGAGAGCGATTATAACGGCCGTTTTCTGTCGTCCATAGCAGTTCAAAGCGCGCGATTTTTATATTCACACCGAACGCGACTAGATCGCTTCATCGCGCGCGATGGTTTGAGTAGATAATCGATTGAATGCATCATATACGTGCAGGTCAGAATTTGGTAAACATATACATTTCAGAGTTTTTCAAACCTATTTAATTGTCAAATATACAATGTCAAGTGGAATGGTGCACGGGCTTCCTAAATTTTCATAGCAATTGCGTTTAATTTAATTTAATTCTATAATTCGAGTTTGTGAGTTTGTTTTTATCGGGGGGGGGGGTGGGGGATGCAATTTGTGGGCAAAGTGACTTCACAAGCTTGGAATGGATTGGGACCAAAATTTTATCAGACGACCCTGTTATTATGTCGATCTCTTGCCAGCCAGTTTCTCTTCTCCTCCACCACCTTTGTTATCGCGACGACGAATGCATGTATCGCCTTCAGATAGGATGATTACGCCTGTATAACCATTATATTTGACAGCGACCCAATTATCCCGCTGGTATTCCACAAAGAGATAAATCGACGAAGCATAAAATCACTGCTATGTTCGCCCCGTGGTCAGCGATTCAGTCACTTGCAGTGTGAATATAAAAATCGCGCGCTTAGAACTTCTACGGACGACAGAAAACGGCCGTTATAATCGCTCGCTCGCGTCAGGTGTGGATTGACCTTAATACGGACGACCGATCGCCCAAAAACGCGACACGAGAAGACACCCGCGGCAGTGTCTTGTCGTTGCAATAGAATGAACAAGGTTTGCTTGTGTATATCCACTGTATACACTTGGGTATAGTACACATAAGCTTCGTACATCTCGACACAAGTATATACTCGTTTTACTGATAACAAGCATTATGCGTATCCCCTTGCCAATGAACAGTGTAAGAGAACAATAATTGTGGCAAAGAGGTCTTGAGCTATCAACACTAAGCCGAATTGCGTGGCATTGACTTAACTCTTTCTATTCTTAGAGCACAATCCCATTGTTGCAATCGTTCCCTGATTTTTGGTAAAGCACACCAATTCCCAAGGCTGGCGATGGAATAGTTCAGTGATTATCCCATTGTTAGGCACACGGAACTCATAACAGACAAATCGCACGGGCGCTTTAAAGTGGGACCAGTCCGTGGTGTTTCGGACATATAATTTCACATTCAACGCCGTGGCTTACCGGCTATTGTGTCCAATCGCGGCCAACGCACGGATTGTACGTCGTGGTAAAAACACGCGCAACGGCACATTTCCAGTTGATTGCATTATGTGGGATAAATAGTGCTCTAAGTCGATCAGAGCACGCAAATAGTTCTTTACCAGAAAAAAATATCGTCTTCGAGTCGATTTATTCTGGTAAAGAACAATTCTTTATCTCTAACCCTTACTTAAGCATAATTGACGAGAAGCTATCCAAGAGGAAATGATCAGATAATAGGATGAACTTATTATCAAAACAGTTTCTTCAATAAACAGGGCCCCTTCTGCACTTTCATTTATCTGTCGTCCACTTTTCTAACATCCGTCATAATAGACCATTCCAATGTACTGTTTTAACTGACTGTGAGAATCCATCTGGTATAGAAATGGTTAATAAGACAATAATTAGGCATGGCGATAATTACATAACTAAAATCCAACACATTCGGGCCATAAACAGGTCTAACGCGGACCATGCTCGTGTGGACAGAAACTCGAACTACAGATAGGAATCGATATGTTCTTTGACACCATTTACAGATAATAAAGACGAAAGAAATGTGAGCGTTTTTGTATTTGTCCCCCAACTGTGGACGTTATTTATTTTGAGTGCGTGAAAACAGAGAATGGAAAAGCAAGGCAAATTCAACAGAACGTTAGCGTTACCGATGCTCAACCTGATGCCGTTGTTGTGGCAAAAATGTTCAATGAAACGTATTGGCTTCGGTTGGACATGCACAATTAAATTGGAGCCTGCATTTGCGTATGGGTGGGGTGTTCTCTAATCTATGATTTTCGCATCTGAGTTTGGTATATAGCAATGCGCTAACTGTAGCTATGTCACGATGCTTCAAGTACATCTCTCAACCATCCAGAAGACGCCATTTCTGGTTAAGTGAACTATTACGCAATAAGAGCGGTTATCTCTCAACCAGACATTTCCGTTCGTGTTTCCGCAAATGTCAAACCTACACGTATCGTATTGATGTCTGGGGAGCCATCAGTATGTTGATCCGCTTAAGCTGTGTATGTTCTGTCTGCGTCGTGACAATAATAATTCCCAGAGGATGTCTGAAAACGTTTTCTGCTATTTGGAGAAAGGTCCGAGTTTAACACAAACGACTGCCATATATATATCCCCTTTCATCCTTATCAGTGGTTATAAACTTAAACTGATATTGTTGATATAGTACAGAACCAGACTCCTTTCAGACAAACCAGTATGGTAATTCGTACTTGCAGATTAATCAATGTTATTAACTCCAATAATCATATTTGATAGAGCCGGCTGGTTGCATAATAATTGTGCCATGAATCTCTTCTATGGATACGGCCGTATAGATATCATATCATCATATTCCACCAGTTCAAAACCTTTTTAATTCCATAAATCTCTACCATGGCTACCCCAGTAGATACCATTTTTTACAAGTAAACACTTGAGAACTTTTTGAAGTTCCAACGGGGAACGTTTTCATGCACATTGAACAAACTAAAATAGACATGATAATGAACCAAAGTTCGTAATAGCTCAATCTGAATTTGTGACGTCACGGATTTGTAAAAATTACCGACAAAGTGAAAAATGGTTGGGGAGTCGAATGTCTCGCCACCGCAGTATAGAACGTTACCGGTTCAGTTATCGTACCCAGAAGAGACCAACATAAATCGGCCGACGTGCAACTCCACATGACCATCAGCATTGCCACATCGATCTGGCCAAACATTCGCCTATTTATACTACATGTGTATAAGCGTTTTCAGATCATTACTTGTTTAGACAAGGACGAGTAGGCATATAAACAATTGATAACGGTTCCCTGGACCAAATTTCCGGACCCTCTCCTTCGGAAGCGGAAAGATTTGGATAACACTCAAAATGTGGCTGCTAATATAGAGGGGTTTGTCGAGCTCCTTATTCCCGACTGGCTCAATGGTATTTGACATGACACCCTCGCATACGCAAATATTTAACACATACATACACACATCATAACTCATTTCACAAAACAACAGTGATATTTAGACAAAATTATAACTATGCATCTATGAAGTTTTAAATGTTCATAACAAACGTGTTATGCCCCAAACATGTGAGTATTTGATATAAAATTAAATAATCGACCTATAAATCTAGTAAACCCCAGATAAGTGATTAAGACTTATTTATATTTTCGCACCTGTTCGAGATGCTTCACATTCACAACACGATATACATGTACCTCAAAGCTATATTGTCCAGAGTAATGCACAACACTTGGGCTAAAACGTCTCAGCTTCGATTCGGTAATGTGTAAATTATCGTGCGAAACAATAAAATATTTTTAACATGAAATTAATTGTTATAATACAACATAGTACATACATGCATCTCATAAACCATGGATATCCTATCTTCTCGAATCGAAAAGGAACACATAATCGTGCACAGAGCAGAAGGTGCATTCAGGTTCACACATCGGTCGATGTGGAAACTATACATGGTGACGTTCGTCGAGGTTCGTTGAAGTCGACATGACATTTTATGGATGAGTTGATTATGATGAAATATGTGACCCGCCATATCAAATCCAGTCGGAAGTCGGGATTTATTTTACCCTGTGCCAATGCATTCTCTTATATATGCGAGTCGACCATAGGTCGCCTCGCATATATAAGAGAATGCATTGGCCTAACAATTTTGTATCCTTTTTTTATATAAATGTTTCAGACAATTTTTAGGACATAAAATAAAAAAAATGTGTATTACCCTACAGGGAGGGGCTCCCTGTAGGGTAATGGATATTTTTTTTATTTTATGTCCTAAAAATTGTCTGAAACATTTATATAAAAAAAGGATACAAAATTGTTAGGCCAATGCATTCTCTTATATATGCGAGGCGACCTATGGTCGATTCGCATATATAAGAGAATGCATTGGCCACAGGGTAAAACAATCCCGACTTCCGACTGGATTTGATATGGCGGGTCACATATATAGAAAGGGTTATGGGTCTTTTGAAGTCAATTCCATGACATTTACGGAATCACATTAGTGAGCTGATTACACTTGATCTGTCCGTCTCGATGCTCACATGGGACGAAGTAACTGCGTAAGGCGCTCATTTCAATGAGCTGGTTATATTGCGACGTCTACACACCTCCCCACACCGAGAGTGTATTCCATGTACTGTGTTAACCTCGGTGGGCGACACGTTCCTATAATAGTAACCATCGTCTTTACTTGAAACATTTTTTTATTTCCATCGGGTACAATATAATGTAATGCAATTCACACGTTGACATTACGTCACGATGACGGTTAAAGGCACGGGTGGCGTTCGTTGCAGAAATATTTATATTTGTTCAAATCGCCATAAACAGAAGGCACACCAAAATATATACAGTTCCGTTCATATGCCAAACATAATCAGCGCGTATACATAGTATATTGTCGTCAAGACGTACGATGGTGTTATAGAAGTTGTGCTTCTGTTTACATAACACAGAGCAATTATATTGGTTAATCACACAAACATGATATAAACGCTCTTTATTATTTCCATATCAGGGTGACAGTAACAAATAACGTTCTTTATGTTTACCATATCCGGATCTAAACAAAAGCCAGGACACGTAACTTTTTTTTTTGCTTTTGTTTACATAACAAAGGGGAAAAATGACAATAACATACTGTTTATGCCATATTTCTCATTGGTACAAGAACACAGTATGTCTATATTTTACTATTCTTTCTATTTATGGCGGTTTTTTGGCGGAGGTGAATATTTTAACAGTATACCCACCGCCAACGCCGCCCGTAGATTTAATATACACTTTGTAACAGATTTTGAAATGTATAATATGCGTTACGTTATGTGCTGAGAGGTCGATGGCAAATTCTCGTCAGACGATAGTGGTTTTACATGTATAAGCTGTTTATATCGTACAACCTACAGTAATGCTCTAAGTAATCGACTTCTTAACCACAGCAGAATTATGGGTAACTTTTCAGGATTTAGTCGGAAATATGGCTTGTTGCCATTCATCGGAAAGCTCTCCCCGAGATCTTTCCGATGAATGGCAACAAGCCATATTTCCGACTAAATCCTGAAAAGTTACCCATAATTCTGCTGTGGTTAAGAAGTCGATTACTTAGAGCATTACCGTACATGTACATGTATGTCTAAATGTCTAAGTAGATGTCGGTACTATGCAATTTCGATATGTGTGAATTACAAGTTAACAGAAATGCCAGTAAATTGTTCATAGCCCTTGTCCGTTATATCGGTATTGTGTGAAGATGAACTACTGCTTCTAAAGGGACACTAGTCACTCGCGATTGGTATATGTGTACAACATAACAAGTATGTGAAAATATCACCACCAAGAAGAACATGGAGAAATAGCTAACCTTTTTTCATGTATTAACTGTTGGTAGCGCCCCAAAAAACGAACTTTCGCTTGTTGAAACCATTGTTTATGTAAACAAATATGTTACACTGATTTTTCGAATTTTTCAGGATTTAGTCGGAAATATGATTTGTTGAATGGCAACAAGCCATATTTCCGACCAAATCCTGAAAAGTTACCCATAATTCTGCCGTGGTTGAGGAGTCCATCACTTAGGGCATTACTGTAAATATGATCTTTCAGAATACATGTCATTACTTTGACCACTTTTCAATGGTTGCTGTCAATTTTATATTTTAGAGTTTGATATCTAATTTGATTAATTGGACTTGGTCGGAAATGCCAATGTAAAAGTAATATTTGTCGAACAATAGTTTGATATGGGATATCTCATTATTTGAGAGTTATTACTAACGGAAACAATAACAAGTAGATCTAAATTTTTTTTGCATTTACATGTATTTGTTAACCCTTTACCCAACAGAAGGGCCCTGTGCCAATGCATTCTCTTATATATGCGAGTCGACCATAGGTCGCCTCGCATATATAAGAGAATGCATTGGCTTAACACATTAAAAATTATAAAATTGTTAAAGAATGTAAGAACAATGGTAAAAAGTGTTAAAAACAGATTTTTTTAGGCCAATGCATTCTCTTATATATGCGAGGCGACCTATGGTCGACTCGCATATATAAGAGAATGCATTGGCACAGGGCATAACTGTAACTATCACGATGTGGTCAAGGAGCCGGTTCCAATGATATCCATATTTGTATGGTTCTATTGAGACAGACCGAAGATATTTTAGGCTGTTGAAGCTTTATTTGGCCGGTTTTGGCCGGTTTGTTGGGTAAAGTGTTAATGACCGCTGTTTAACAATCATATATGACATTTATGGCATTACGCCTCAACCCACTTCAAAAGCCGGAGTCACTTTAAAATCGCATCACAGGTAAGTATGTGACAGTGTACTATTACCGTTTATAGTACTCGAAATGTTACAGTCTAATAAATTACACGTAGGACTGACACCTGGATATAGAGGATCTAATACGAGTCCCCAGTTTATAGCGACATTTACAAAACAAGTTCAGTAAATTAGGTCTGGACAGAGTCGTTGGAGAGTTCCAGACCTAATTTACTGGACGAGGTTATAAATTTCTCTATAAATTGGGGACGAGTTGTGGATTCTAAGTGCATATTGCATTAGTACCCCCTTTGATGATTCCACACATGGTATGACTATGACATAGTGACAAAAAATTCAAACATTTATTTAGTTCTATGGTTAATAATTATGACTGAAAATTTAATTATTTCAATCAGTTAAGGGTTATGTCTGTCTTCTTAAATGGTGCTTATCACATAGCATTTGGTGTAAACAATATTTATTTCGAAAATCAAACATATTACACAAATACAATACACATGTAGATACATAGAGATTTAGGAAGAGGATTGGACAACAAGCAAAATGCTTTTCTAAAGTCCTCTCCTTGTGGAATAAATGTTACCTCATGTGACGGAAATATCACTTGAGGTAAAGCAAACGGGATATATAGTTTTGTTTGATTGGAATGTTATTACATGTTTATGATTGAGATATGGGAAAAACATTGTAATGCGGGAGTTAAGGGAGAAAGAGAGTGAGTGAGAAAGAGAGCACGAGTGAGAGAGAGAGAGAGAGAGCGAGAGAGAGGGGGCGAGCATTTAGTAGGGTATAACATATACAGATTAACACCATTGAAGAAAGCTGTCTATCCAACAATATGCTATGCATAATAATTACCCTGAACTACAGCAGTGCAAAATGCAATAGTTTTCGGCTGAGGTGATTAGCATCTATATAAGAGTTATATACTTATACTGAATTCCAGCGAATTGAGCCATTTTCTGGTAGTTTTTGACACAACACTTTGCTAGTATAAAGGTCTCTCATAGCAGTTGAGGCCTAAGCAGAATAAGGTTACCAGATGTCGAATTTTGTGATGCTAGCCCGCTGTCTGATGTAGCGTCACTAAATTCACCCTCTGTGATCCTCATTCTTCAAATGTCAGACACACACTACCCAGGCTTGATCACAGGCATGTGTCGGTCTGAGGTCTCTGATTATACTTCGTAATGGTCACTTACATGCTCAGATATTAAAAATACGGGCGGCGTTGGCTGTGGGTATGCCTTTAAAATATTCACCTCCGTCAAAAACCGCCATAAACAGAAATAATAGTAAAATATAGACAGACTTTGTTCTTGTCCAAATCAGAAATATGGCATAAACAGTATGTTATTGTCAAATGTTTTTCCTTTGTTATGTAAACAAAAGCATAAAAACGTTACATAAACTGTCTTTTGTTTAGATCAGGATACGGTAAACATAAAGAGCGTTATTTGTTACTGTTTTCCTAATATGGAAGTAATAAAGAGCGTTTATATAATTTGGGTGTGATTAACCAATATAATTGCGTTGTGCAATGTAAACAGAGTCAAAACTTCCGTAACACGAGCAGGTTTTTGTTTACGAACACCATCGTACGTCTCGACTCTCGACGACAATATACCATTTTACGCGCTGATTATGTTTGGCATATGAACAAAACTATAAATATTTTAATATTCCTTCTGTTGATGGCGATTTGAACAAATATGAATAGTTCTGCAACGAACGCCGCCCGTGTCTTTAAGTTCAACAACCGACCATTGCCCATCTATGGATAATTCTGCTTTTGTATTATCTCTTTGTTAGCCTGTCGTCTGCTTTTATGACATGAACACACCTTCAAATTAATATTACACCATTCAGATGTACACTTTTTAAACTTAATGGAGAATCCATTTAGTATAGAAATTGTTCACTACATTACAATCGGATGTCTTCGGTCACGTGATCTACTTTTTATGCGGATATCGGCATCAGACAAAATTCTTAAGTGATTAGTACTAAGGGCGTCCATAATCAGTATATTCAGAGCGTGTATCTCGATAAGAGGTTAATATTAAAAACAGCTGATACTAATTGATAACATCGTTGATGTAGTTCGTGGTATAAACAGTCTGTATTACGGTATTTATTGTATTTATCGACATATCTTGTCCAAAAATAACCAAGTTACTTAATCGAGAATGTTAAAGTCGTTATAGTTAACATATTATTTATTCATTATTTGATTTTTTTCAGGAATCAACCTGTCCAATTTCAACATCACGATTCCAGAGATCCAATCTTATATACGACAGGACATGACCAACGTGACCTACAATATTTCTATAGTTGCCTTAGATGATGACCAAGCTGATGTGTATGGGGAATTCCGCTACAGTGAGTACATATACAGTAATACCCTAAATAATCGACTCCTTAACCACAGCAGAATTATGAGTAATTTTTCAGGATTTAGTATGAAATATGGCTTGTTGTCATTCATCGGAAAGCTCTCATTGAGAGCTTTCCGATGAATGGCAACAAGCCATATTTCCGACTAAATCCTGAAAAATTACCCATAATTCTGTTGTGGTTAAGGGGTCGATTAATTAGGCATTACGGTAGTTATTACACGATATTGAAACGCGATTTGAAGGGCCACCAATTTCAACACGCAGATCAGGGATGTATTTTTTTCGGGGTGGGTGTCTACCCCCAGAACTTTAGTTAAAATGTTCAACAGTTGGAAATGTCATGCCTGACTTAACATTAGTTGGACATTTTACATCACACATACACTTAGGTTGAAATTTTCTCGTTGTTTTATTTTCCAAACAGTAGTTAGTGGGGAATTTGTTTTTAGACCAACAGTGGCATGTCGTTCTCCTTTTGGCCAAACGTATGGTCCAAAATGGCCATCAGTTTTCAAGTTGGGGTTTCAGGTTGGACATTTCCAGCAGTCGAAAGCTTGAGGTACCAGTTGGAAATTCTAACCCAAGAGGGTTGCAATTGCAATTATGCTAAGTTTGGTCTGGTTCAGGAAAGGAAATGTCAAGGTGAACACCCACCCATACCTACTCCCCCAATGGGAACCCTCTAGTCAAGTCCCTGACGGAGATTAACTAAAATGTGTAACTCGTAATCTTCGTTCTGAAGTAACAACACATATTGTTGAATGACATTACGTTTTCTGTTTGGAGAATCGAGTTCCGTGCGAGGCGCAGCGCCGGGACTCGGGTCGTGTATAAATAACACGCGCACACGTGACGTCACTGATACTCAATGTGTCGTTGAGTCCCTATGTGTTACATGTAGGCGAAGCACTACGACGATAACACTATGTAACGTGGTCACACCTGACACGTAACCAACACATAGCTATGTTTATATTCTGCGGACCTGTCAATGCCAGCTTTTTAAATACGTTACGTCTTGCTTGGTGTCGAACCATGTGCGGTTCGTAAAAAGAGTTTTTGCATCAGAGTGATGTACGTATGATTCCAGTTGTTGGATGTTTCGTACTATATTTGGCTATTCGTAACGTAGCCTCCATTTAACTGTTTCGGCAAGTCCATGCTGCTTGTCGTATTAACCCTTCCATGAATGGAGCTTCCTGAAATGTGTATGTGCATGTACCTTGACCTGGTAAGCTAGGGTAGTCATCTATAAAAAAAAATGCACTGACACATGATCTCCCATCACGAAAGGTTTAAAGCGTTTTAGTGGGGGCGAAACCTCTGCCTGCAGGGAATCCGGTGAAATTCACTAAATCTTCAACTAAATGATGTGCTCAGTTTACAGGTTTCTTGAAATCCAATCAGAATGCTACAAAGTGCGGAATCGACGACTGATGGAACGTATGCACACGATCAGCTCGACGTGTTATTCTTTGAACCCTTTAGGCGTCTCGTCTTCACGCATCAAATTAAACCCAATATAATTGCTAGTTTCGTCACGTTCCGGCCTTCGGTGGAACATAAAACGTCAATAAACGCATGAAATGATCATGCACATGCTATATACGATTCGGTTGTAATTGCCGAAGTTATAGAAACCGTCGCGTCAGAGTGAAAACGATATTCGTTTTTCTACAGAGTGGAAATTTAAAGAGCGGTCGCTGTTTCTAAATACGGTGAAAATAAATACCATGTCTCAATTCGTGCTAATTTGTACAAGTTGAGGCGGTTCGCTATGGAATACACATGACATTGTTGAGATACATAGCCAGGGCGTGTCCAAAGGTATTCTTTATGCGTGTCCAATTGCATCCACCTTGAGAAAAAATGTTTGGCCCTGAGTGTTGAGTGTAATTACCGAGTTGTATCTACCACACTCGCGGAAGACCATCTCATCGTGATTACCCAGTGGACCAGTTGGTATGAGACCGTCAGAAGTTACTGAACATTGGTGAAGCTGGTTCAAATCCCGTTGAACATAATTGGATTAATGTTCCAGGTAACTGTGGAGCATTCGTATATTTGACCAAGAATGTCACTGATTTAATGGAGATATGTTTTTACACTTGCCGAATCGTGACCCCGCAGTAAAGTTAACCAACGGTAAAATTTTCATGTACCAGTAAAAGCAGGGACGTGGAGACAGGGGTGATGTGGTTGGGGTGTCTACCACCAACTTTGGTTCTAATCTTCAACAGTTGAATGTGTCATGCCTTCCGCAACATTAGTTCGGAGTTTTACACATACAAGTTGAAATTGATATTTTTGTTTGATTTTTCTACCAGTGAATATGCAGTTTTAGACCAACATCAGCATATATTTCGACTTTTGGTAAACACTTATGTCTGAGATGGCCATTAGTTTGAAGTTTTCCAACCTTATGCGTGTCAGAATGGAAATGTCCAACAGTTGGAAAGTTTTAGGAAATAGTTGGAAAGTTCCACCCAAGGGTGGGGGTGAGGGTCTTTCGCGAACATAGGATTTAGGTCTGGTTCAATGGACGGTGCAGTTGGAAATTTTATGTTGGAAATTTTGTCTTTCATTCTTTATCAATTATTTTATTTTGTTATCATTATTTCTTACATTCTTTAACAATTTTTTATTTTTTTATCAATATTTCGTACACTTTACCAATTTGTTTTCATTTTTTTCATCTTTTCTTACATCTATAAAATATAATATAAAATTTGGTAGGCTAATGCATTCTCGTATATATGCGAGGCGACCTATATATAAGAGAATGCATTGGCACAGGGTTTTCTAAAAAATTCAGGAAGCTCCCGCCATGAAAGGGTTAACACATTCTTTTGCTGAGTCGATATAGCTGTTGTGTCACATTTCATGAATATTTTGTCAATTGTGAAAATAGACAACGGAAGCCTAGTCGCGACCCTGGGTAATACTGGTAACGTTGTGAAATGAAACATATGGTCTAGTCTCGTCAGCACATGCCCGTGCATGCGTCTAATTGCAGCGACGTTTTAGGCTGACCGCTCCATTGATTGGCTATATAAATCACTAACTGACTTCGTCCGGGCTATTTCGGGATTTCTTTGTGATTGAGCGAACAACGCTGACAAATATTAAGAGAAGAAAAAACTATTGTTCGGTCGGTCCAGAAACATGGCTATATGAGCGTATATGAGCGAGGTCAATGACACGGTCGCACGTGAAATTGAACCCGCCCATATTGTTCCGTCTATAACACTCATACATACATACACACACATACCGACAGACAGAAGTTCCAAAATATATAATAGATTATTCGTTTGATAGTGTGTCAATATGATGGACGAAATAAATGGTTACCACCAGATGGAAGAGAAGCAATTAACATCAGTCATTGTTATTCACGTGCGACTGTGGGTCAGAATAGAGTCATGGAAATTGAAATTCCTGTATACATCCAATTAAATCAACCCAAACCCAGGCAATTGACCATATACTGTACCCGGTATTAGTCTAAGTTAAACCTTTCTATGCTGAATGGATTATCCCACCCAGTAATACAAGTATGCACTGGAATGGCCTACTATCCATTTGGAGGGATGTTAAGGTGATAACAGCAGACGACATAAATATAATTGCAGAAGGAGCCCTATCTATTGAGGGAAATGTTTAGATATTTGGAAAGTATGGAGATCACGGGCGCAGGTCGGAAATGTTTTGATAATATATTCAACGAACGAACTATGGACGTTGGTTGAACTTCTTATCTGAGCATGTCCTATGGGATAACTACTCACCAATGATGCTTTAGTATAATCATAATAAATAATCATAATAAATAAAACAGAACGAGTCAGATAGACTCTTAGTCCCGGTACATACATACACCTGCTTTTAGAATAATATAATATAACTAACAAAATGTTCACGGAAGGGCGGTATTGAATATTTGTCATTGAAGTGGCAATCTAATAGTATCTTAAATTCCACCATTGACTCAGTCTTTACTACGTATGCCGGTAGAGCATTCCAGCTACTACAAACTCTTTGGACAAAAGTGTTTCCTAACATCTTTGTTGTTATGTTATAATGGTTCCTAACATCTTTGTTGTTATGTTCTAATGGTTCCTAACATCTTTGTTGTTATGTTATAATGGTTCCTAACATCTTTGTTGTTATGTTCTAATGGTTCCTAACATCTTTGTTGTTATGTTCTAATGGTTCCTAACATCTTTATTGTTATGTTCTAATGATTGTTTATAAGAATGTCCTATGGTGGACATGTAGGTCGATCTTGTGAACAGCAATTCTGGATTAACATTATAGAATCCCTTCAAGATCTTGAAAACCTCTATCAGATCTACCCTTAAAGGCACGTGCGGCCTTAGTTGTCGAAAATATTCATATTTGTTCCAATCACAGTAAACAGAAAAACATTAAAACGCATACAGTTTCGTTCAAATATACCATGACCATCGCGTAAACAGCATGTTATCATAAAGATTTACTATATTTTACCTAAGCAAGAGCCTGATTGTGTTACAGAAGACAACACAATGCTGCTGGCTAATCACACACAAATGACATAAACGCTCTTTATTCGTTCCATATCAGGAATTAACCCACAAAGAACGCTCTTTATGTTTACCATCATAATATAAACAAACACCAGAAAAGTAACTTTTTAGGCTTTTGTTTACACAACAATGGTCAAAAATATGACAATAACATACTGTTTATGCGATATTTCTTATTTGTATACGGACAAAGTCTGTCTACATTTTGTTGTTCTTTCTGTTTGTGGCGGTTTTTGACGGGTGGAAATATGTTCACAGGATACCCACCGTCAAGGCCAACCGTATCTTTAACCTTATGTACGTAACGGATACAAGCTGTAGAGTAACCATTCTGCCATGGTAAGAGTGTGACCGTAACCTCGGAACCATACGCGTGGCTCGTCGTTGGACACTTTCTAACGATCTTGTGTGTTTGAGGAGATGGGAATCCCAAACATGTTGATAATACTCAATAATTGGATGAACCATTGTTTGTATATAGTATATAAAGGGTCAACTACACCCCACGTATGTCAGTATGACTCTTCAGTTTGTTTACACAGAACGGTCCGGTATATCCTTCGCAAATAAAAATAACCGTAGCAACGACGCTCGAGACAAGCGAGTCGACCATATATGCTCAGATAGACGCAGAACCCAAAACTAACGCACAAGCCAAGCATGTAACAGTTATATCCTTATTCCGCTTTCGGATACGACGTATCCCATTGATTATAGTATGATGTTTCGTTGAGGATCCTTGACTGACTGACTCTACAGATATTCTGTTCCAGATGTATTGAGCTATTGATCGCATTGTAGTCTCAGCTAACTGCAAACTTAACTGATTGCTTGTTAAGATCATTGCGCAATTTATTGCGTTCGACTGTCGTTACTCCCTCGTTTATCACAACGATTTGGTTCAGAGAATGACAGAAGCTATCTGTATCGCTCCTGCGTGCGACACAATCACTATTATAAGTTCCATAACCTTCATTGTTCTCGGCATAATGCATTTCTGAACAGTTGTTGGCAAATCGTTAGAGCCGACCGAATTACGTCGCATCAATATTCTATATATATACACACAGTATTGTCGTAAAAGTGATCGCTTGAATTTGTCCAGATGATGGACATGTATAGTAGTGACAGCCGTTGTCGTGCTAAACAGTTTGTGATGAACGAATGGCTACTGAGGTGGATCAATCAGTCCGAGGATATGTCGCATTAGATTGGGCGAAACAAACAAACCCGACTTTAAACAAATACATAACTTATGGCTAACTCGAGGGATCTGTATACATGTTCAACTTGTTTTGGTAGTCAAGTTGCTTTGCCATTACTAATTATTTACTTTTCAGTGTAACAAATATAACATATGGGAGAGGGTGTATATAACCATAAGTGAGTCAGCACTTGTCCTCCAATCCCATTGCCTATATAAACAAATGTATGTGTGATATATCATGTGTTATATAAATTAGACAAATATATATGATTAAACTGAGTTAAACTGATTGGGCCTACAGTTTATCCTACTAGAATGCGTGCTACCCGTCTAGATGTCGTTGTTTGAATTGTTGTGATAGTGGGCATTTAGTGCCCACTCATTTTTCCAGTTTGTATTAACAAAATAATGGTGATGCACCAACACGGAATTTTCACGGAAATCGATTACAATGAAGCACGTGTTTATTATATGCTTGTCTATATCATTGCGGAAAATTACCGACATATAGATTGTCGTATGTATTACTGACATATAGATTGTCGTATGTATCTCTTAACATATAGATTGTCGTATGTATTACCGACATATAGATTGTCGTATGTATTACGACATATAGATTGTCGTATGTATCTCTTAACATAATATATATAGATTGTCGTATGTATCTCTTAACATTACCGACATATAGATTGTCGTATGTATCTCTTAACATTACCGACATATAGATTGTCGTATGTATTACCGACATATAGATTGTCGTATGTATTACCGACATATAGATTGTCGTATGTATTACCGACATATAGATTGTCGTATGTATTACCGACATATAGATTGTCGTATGTATTACCGACATATAGATTGTCGTATGTATCTCTTAACATATATAGATTGTCGTATGTATCTCTTAACATATAGATTGTCGTATGTATATCTTAACATATAGATTGTCGTATGTATCTCTTAACCAATAGATTGTCGTATGTATCTATTAACATATATATTGTCGTATGTATCTCTTAACATATAGATTGTCGTATGTATCTCTTAACATATATATTGTCGTATGTATTACCGACATATAGATTGTCGTATGTATCTCTTAACATATAGATTGTCGTGTGTATCTCTTAACATATAGATTGTCGTATGTATCTCTTAACATATAGATTGTCGTATGTATATCTTAACATATATATTGTCGTATGTATCTATTAACATATAGATTGTCGTATGTATCTATTAACATATATATTGTCGTATGTATCTCTTAACATATATATTGTCGTATGTATTACCGACATGTAGACTGCCGTGTGTATCTCTTAACATATAGATTGTCGTATGTATCTCTTAACATATAGATTGTCGTATGTATCTCTTAACATATAGATTGTCGTATGTATCTCTTAACATATATATATTGTCGTATGTATCTCTTAACATATAGATTGTCGTATGTATCTCTTAACATATAGATTGTCGTATGTATCTCTTAACACATATAGATTGTCGTATGTATCTCTTGACATATAAATTGTCGTATGTATCTCTTAACATATAGATTGTCGTATGTATCTCTTGACATATAGATTGTCGTATGTATCTCTTAACATATAGATTGTCGTATGTATCTCTTAACATATATAGATTGTCGTATGTATCTCTTAACATATAGATTGTCGTATGTATCTCTTGACATATAGATTGTCGTATGTATCTCTTAACATATAGATTGTCGTATGTATCTCTTAACATATAGATTGTCGTATGTATCTCTTAACATATAGATTGTCGTATGTATCTCTTAACATTTTGATGACTGGAGCGTCTTGAAATTTTTACTAAAACCCTAACAATATTTACTTGATCGTGTTAGCCAGTGCTTTCTCTTATATATGCGATGCGACATATGGTCGACTCGCATATATAAGAGGATGCACTGGCACATGGTTTTTAATGCTGCGGCAGCGCAGCTCCCACAATAAAAGGGTTAAAGATACGGGCGGGGTTGGCGGTCAGTATTCTGTTAAAATATTCAGCTCCGTCAAATACCGTCAAAAACCGCCATAAACAGAAGTAATAGTAAGATATAGACATTCTATGTTCTTATGCCAATCAGAAATATGGCATAAACAGTATGTTATTGTCATTTTTTTCGCCTTTGTTATGTAAACAAAAGCAAAAAACGTTACGTATCCTGGCTTTTGTTTAGATCCGGATATGGTAAACATAAAGAGCGTTATTTGTTATTGTTTTTCTGATATGGAAATAATAAAGAGCGTTTATATCATTTGTGTGTGATTAACCAATAGAATTGCGCTGTGTTATGTAAACAGAAGCACAACTTCTGTAACACGAGCAGTCTCCTGTTTACGTACACCATCGTACATCTTGACGACAATATACTAGTTACGCGCTGATTATGTTTGGCATATGAGCGGAACTGTATATAGTTTGGTGTTCCTTCTGTTGATGGCGATTTGAACAAATATAAATATTTCTGCAACGAACGCCGCCCGTGCCTTTAAAAGCCACAGTGAAATACGATTTCGTTATTTCATTTTATTTCGTTATTTCACTTTGGCTTTCGTTAATTCACTCTAGCTTTCGGTATTAGACTGTAGTATGTTAGAAATTTGGGTCAACCAGTTGTTTCTTTCCGAGAATTGTTCAATTTGTTGTACTCTTAAAAATGAAAATGCCGCATAATTGAGCAACTTTGAGCATTACTAAGGCGCATATTATAAAAAAGACCCACAGTTTTGTTTGAAGCCGCTCGTGAAAATTCGATATTTCTTTCCACATACTCATGAGATATTTCGATTTTCAAATAGGTATTCTCTATTTATTCAATATCCAAACTATTCTAACTTCCTCAACTTCAACATGCAGCACGCGTCACATTTAATCATTGTAAAGTAGTGCTTTAATTCATTAGATAAGTTGATCTTTTCAGTCGAATATGATACATCTTGCATTTCATGTTGCTGCCAATAGTGAAAGATTTATCTTGTATTATTGACGCATGGTAACGTGAACGCATTTGACTTATATTGTTGTTAATCTTATTTATGCCATTTTCTTCACTCCATTTTCTATGACCTAGTTTTCTCTCGCCGTGATATGGCCAGCGGTTAAAACGACATTATAATAGACACACACATGCACTACAGAAACAAATACAGTGTTGTCGCGTGAACCTTAGCATACATGTACATACATGTATCATCAAATCGATAACATTATTGGACATAGGCAGTAAGTCTATTCTAGCAAAAGGATGTGAATCTAATTGAACACTTAACAAATTAAAGTTATATTATGTACTTATTTGGGTGCGTGAATCTAGTAAGTTAGTATTCAGGCACTATGCCAACTGGAGGAATATAGCATTCTTGTAACATCGCCGAAAATTTCAAACAAATCGACCTTACCAATCCATAAAAAAACATCGTCTGAACTACGCGCAATTGTAAATATTTACTTCTCGATTCAGGACGCAACTATCTGCGATAAGCTAACGAAAACGATTTCGCCATCGAGAGTCACTGTATTTAATTAATATATAAGAATGGCGGTGTTTGTTGTCAAATTAGATATAATATTTGTAAAAATTATAACTACCTTGAACAAGATTATTCTCCATTTCTATTTTATCACCCTACCGGGGTGTTTCACATCACTTACATGATAATATAACCAAACAAAGAAATTATAAATTAATTAGATTTCCGAAATTAACGCTATGAACTACGACTAGTCCCACTGAAGTGCGAACTGTGGCTTCAACTGTGCACTGATATACGTGGTCGTTTGACCGACTCTTCTGTAATCGGAATGGAACCACGTCAAAATTTAATAAGTAAGCATATCCAATCATGGAACGTGAACATGTATGCTTATAAAAGGAAATAATACACAAGACAAAATTAGATGACGTGTTGAGGCAACACATCTATTTAAAAAAAAACCTGCACTTTGTTTAGCTTTAGTTGAATTCTTCAGATACATGTATTCACAAAACAAGCTGATACATGTAGTGTTATTGTACCCATGGTATTTGTTTTAATTTATTTACTTCAATGAAATTGTTACCACGAGGTGTCAAATTGAGTATTCCAACTTGTACGACCCTGCCAGGGCACTGTACTACAAAACGTCTATAGATGTAACTTACAGTACGGTAAAGTCAGTGGTTTATAACCCATATGCAGCTTCTATTACTAATATACGAAGATGAGTTATTACTAATACGAATTCCATTCCAAAAGAAAGCACGCGTGACGTGTAGTGTTGCCTATATTATAGTACTGGAACATATATTGTTATGTAAACTATACTTGTATAAGTTGTTTAGTATTGGCAACTCCACCCCCTAAGATAACATATTCTTGAAATAAACGTGTTCTATATAGTGTTTAATCGCGGTTTGACAATGTTGCTGATTAATGTTTTAACAGTTGCTTTGGTTATCAATGCTGCATAAAAAACGAACTTCCGCCACATTAAAGCCACATGGCGGTTTGCGGTCCAAAATACATATAATATTCGCTTATGTATTGTTCTCAGTATCGAAATAGGTCGATAAATATCTGAACTACCTTTCTACTAGCATTATGTGACCCAAAAATACGCATTGAAGTAATGAAAAATACAACAGTGAATAGAGTGTTTGGGTCCCAAACACAAAACAGCCATTTGCACGACATGGAACAGAACAGAGAGTTCCGTGATAGTCTATTCCTGATATGGTAACAATATATCAATAGTTCGTTTATTTATCGACCTATCATATCCGTCGCTCCAAATTACGTAGAACAAAATTGAGTTTCGAATGAGCCATGTCCGTTTATCCCTTTACCCAACAAACTGGCCAAAAACGGCCAAATAAAGCTGCAACTGCCTAAATTATCTTGGGTCTGTCTCAATAAAACCATACAAATATGGATATCATTGGAACCGGCTCATTGACCACATTGTGATGGTTACAGTTATGCCCTGTGCCAATGCATTCTCTTATATATGCGAGTCGACCATAGGTCGCCTCGCATATATAAGAGAATGCATTGGCCTAAAACAATCTTTTTTTAACACTTTTTACCATTTTTTCTTACATTCTTTATCAATTTTATAATTTGTAATGTGTTAAGCCAATGCATTCTCTTATATATGCGAGGCGACCTATGGTCGACTCGCATATATAAGAGAATGCATTGGCACAGGGCCCTTCTGTTGGGTAAAGGGTTAAATGTTCACCATAATAGCACTATCTTTTCCAGGTCTATCTGATTTGAGAGGAAGGTCCCTATCGGCTGTCATCGCTCCATACAGTTCATCTCTTGCCAACACCACACAAAAACTACGGGTTCCTTTCATCGTGACGTCAATGATACCGCGAGGCAACGTGGCGTCATCCCATATCATAGAAATGTACCCCGGACCTCATATTTTTACTGGAGCTGTGATAGATTTCTCTAAGCATTTCAGCTGGAAGCACGTCGGATTTATTTATGATCATATGCACGGTAAGTCTTTGCTCTCGAAATTTATGTGCCATCTTGATACAATACGAAAAATGTGTGCGATAAGCAAAACACTTAACACACATCGAGTAGAATTCACTGCGGATCATCAGGATTGTTTTCGCGGTGTTCCACGATGAACATGTGCAGATATTGCACTGGCTTAGAAGTATTAGGCCAATATATTCTCTTATATATGCGACGCCCTCGGCGGGAGACTCGCATATATTAGAGAATTAATTGGCACAGGCTTTTCGCATAATTTCAGGAAGCTCCAGTCGTGGAAGAGTTAATATGAATCGCCAGAAATCATCGAGACTAAAGACCAGGATTCACCAGAGAATCACCGTGAATTAGTGAGAATCACCACGAATTAGTGAGAATTGCCGCGAATTAGTGAGAATCGCCGCGATTTACTGAGAATTGCCGCGAATTAGTGAGAATCGTCGCGAATTAGTGAGAATCGCCGCGAATTACTGAGATATATAACACTTTAAGCCATTTCGAGTTGTTTTATAACGTAATTAACTAACTATTGATAATTGTCTTGCCTTTACTGTCTTGTTCAAACTTTTCATCACCGCAAAAATGAAAATGTGTGGAAATTGTAGACCTGTGTAATGCAATTCCCGTTCCATATATAGAATGTTCGATGTGATTACGAGTGATCCATGTTGTGTTGTGGTGGTTCATGGTCGTATATAGTGGGGTTTGGATAAAACAGTAACTGTTGATTACGTACACCTTGGTGCTCACAATATTCGCCACTCAAGATTTCGGTGTTGGGTCGGTCACCGGGAAGCACTCCCAAATAAATTGCCACGGCGTTGAGTGTTGTTGTAGCGCATTGTGTAGTACATTGTGGCTGTAACATATGCCTCATTGATATACTATGTATGCGTTCTCCTTTCTGTTAATGTCAAACTCGAGATCAGTGGATATTACATGTATATTAACTAGAATCTAGTTAAACCAACTAAAATATTGCATTGACAAGAACAACACATTCATTGTTTCCCATATCCAGTGATGACAACTTTATCAATAACTTGCTTACCACACATACACGCAACATTATATTAGGAGTTAACCTAGTTTAATTATGTATTCAGGGTTCCAGAGTCCAGGTTAATTTTCGCCAAAACTTTTCATTGTTTATTTAAATTATAGCGTACAAAATAACAGTTACGCTAAAATCATTTCATAAATTTACAATAAGACCATTATATTCTTTGGTATATACAGGCAGAGTTTATGTTATATTTGGTTTTCAACATTTTCCAGTAAAACAATGCCGAAAACAATATTAAATTAGATATATGTTGTTGTTGTAACTGGAGTTCCGGAACGAAGAATACATATGTAAGATATGATGTCATTCTCTCATACACCGGACATTAGAACTATTACATTTTGGTCAGGAGTGAAATTTTTGTTTTCAATTACGACCACAGGGACCCAATTTAACACCTAATGTGACCATGGACTAAGTGTGACTAACAACCACAGACAAGATAATATGGATAATAAGTTGTACATACTGTATGACACAACAATATGACACAAAAAGATGACACAAAAGACACAAAAAGACTTAACAGACACCGCTTTTCTGAAGAATTGCTAACAACATCGCAGGGTCGGTTTATCAAATATACATGACATCTGTAACGTCACGGAATAAAATGTTTAGCTGATATGCGCCCCGCTAAATCATACTTGAAACTAACAAATATTTTCCAGTTCAAATGATTGACAATTTCTTCATCGGTTCCCATGGTCTTCGTTGTGTTGTCCAGAATTCCACAGATTTATGATGGCCAGAAATTAACAAAGGTGAGAATTGACTTTGTCATATTAGAGGTTTGAGATTTACCAATAATTTGAATTGATGTTTTTTTTCTTCAGGGGAATACTTTATAGAGAAAATTAGCCGAGATACTCGCTTAGACTTCCGTTCCTTTCATATTTCGCCATCGACAACGGATCAGGAAAGTCGTACCCTATTACGGTCTGCCAGGGACCACTACATTCGCCATTTTGTTGTTTGGTGCGATTCCAATTTAGTGCCAAAAGTCTTATCACAGGTGAGTCCATGCATAACTAGCGCTATATACGGTATGTGCCTCGTTGTGAATAATCTGGTCCACCACCAGATGTTTACATACAGACTCAACTGCTATAACGCTGTACTAGGTCTGGAGTATTTGGGGGATCCTTGTTCCCACAAGCAAGCATTACGTCATTCTCAACCGATCACAACACGGTATCAGCAAAGCGATGTAGCCATTCGGGCGTGTGTTGTTGGAATGTCTATACAGTCGCATATTTGCCACATAACTAAACATAGCGCCAGTTTCTCCAGACGTAGTATTGCGTAGCTATTCGAGTCGGGTTTACCTATAACTGATCTACCACCAGCTCTAACGCTACCTTTGTGCGAACGCAGACGCTACGAATTTAAATCGCAAATGGGGAAAATAACTGGTGGAACACCCAATGCGCATGCACAAGTATTTCGTAGCATGTCGTAGCGATCAATCAATATTTCATTTTTACGTATTTTTAAAATTTTCCCTGAGAATATTTTGCTTCTGGAATCCCAGAGTTTTTGTTTAAGAAATGTTGCGTATCGTTCTGAGTTTTGCTGGTCGGTGGGATCGATACGTCGTCTCTAGCGACACGGTCGGTGGGATCGATACGTCGTCTCTAGCGACACGGAAAATCAGTGTCATCTCAGGCGCGACTGAATCCGTCAAATTCCCTATTATAGTCGACGTGGATAAATACGTATGCTCACGACACCAGGGCCGAGTCACTGTATCAGAGTAATCGCATTCCTATCTTCGTAATCAATAACTGTCGCCGGCGAAGCTGAATCACGCAATGCGGACTCCATTTACGGAAAGTAACTAGGCGAGAATGGATCTGCAAATATTGGTTTGGATTAGAGAGCCAAATAGAGTCAAATCCAGTTAGCCGACGTAACATCTATCTTTTATCGAACGCAATGATAAAGCTATACTGTATACTCGAATGAATTCTTTAGTTGTATAATAAGGTAATCCATTATGAGAACCAGACAGTGTCATTGCCCATGTTTGGTAAATAATACTATACCATAATCAAAATGTAAGGAATAAGGATTTTATTTTCTTGCGGAGACTCGGCCGACTATAGTCGTAAAATAAATAGTAGCAACTTTTCCGATTGGGACCATTGTCCTGTGTCAAAGCACGTTCTCCACCACTTGGCAATTAATTTTGCTTTTGAAAATTGGTAAACGTAATGTATCACACATAGTCAGGGACGTGGTGACAAGGTGTCTTAAACGACCAATTCGGCCCAAAAAGTCAATACTTGGAAAGTTCATCCCTGATAATGTACAACATTAGACTCATTAGTTGGTTATTCCAGACCAGCAATAGATTTACATGTAGTTGGTTATGGCTGCTTGATATTCCAACTAGTAATTAATTTAAATTTTGTTGTGTTTAGATAAAAAGTGGAATATTTTCCTACTTTTGTTCTTCTTCACAGGCAATATACCTCAGTCTTCTATCAAAGCCATACAGTTGGTTACTGGTTAACACGGTAAGTACATATATAAATTAACATAGTGCGCTGCTATAAGCCATTGGAAAATAGAGTCATGTGCGTGTAATACATTAAAGGCACACGTTCTAAATTATTGCAATGAGTAACTGACCACATGTATTTACGCTGGCGCATGCGTAGAGGTAAATGCGTGTTCAATCGTCGCCGATTTGTATCATCCTCGCGCGACTGGCAATGGATCTTTCTACACACATTCGTTAATGGGATGAGCGTATGGTTGTTATGAAACAAGGCGTCTGCAGAAACGGACTAATTGTGTGAATTGGTATGTGGTGTGGTTAGCCCCTTTACGGATTAATTAGTTTTAGAGTGCTGCATATATGCAATATTACACCCGCATACCTTCTTTATGTATTATATTGTGAAATATATGACGTCTGTTACGCAAAATGAAAAACATTGTTGACTTCACACTTTATCAACTGAAGGACATTACTCAAATACATTTATGGATTTTCAACATTATTGCATAAATCGAAATTTCAGCACAAAAGTTGTTTGATAGTAGACAATTTAGCACTGAAAGTTTGCGTCGATATAAAAGTTAGGATGAACAAAGAATTATGAATGCAACAGGCGACCAACTCATTCGCTGATTGGTTGATGCTGTCTGCTAATAATTATGTGATTGACAGCTATGGACAGGTCCATTACAAGATGTGTTGCCACAGATTCGCATTCTTATCAATACACAGTCTGTTATTAATTAAATTGAAATACTTAACGAGCCAATATATGAAACAACATGTTTTGAGCTGAATCCAAATATGTTGTCATAAACTAAATTTTGAGTTCTAGATGAATCATTATTTTGATCACAATACATTAAAACTGTCGTTGTTATCTGCATGCTCTCAATTCGTTGGTTTCTCAAGTTGTCGTTTCTAAATAAAATATGCACTATATATTGTACGATTTCTCAAACTCATTGATTACAATTACAGTTATGAACACACAGGTTGTGCTCACTGTGTGCCATCATCCACCAGACATCGAAAACTCGTTCAGTCACGAGGAAGCAACATTATAGGTTCATATTAGACCTAAAATCCTAAATACTCAAATATGTTCATAATGGACTTTCTGAAATAAATAAATGAGCCCGTTATTCTGTTTTATGGCGAGTGCCACAATGGAAGCACATTATAGAGTGCATACGTCTTATACTTCTATTTAGGTTCATATAGAGCGCAATTTAGATACAAATAATACCCATATGGGCTTATTTGTGATTTTAATATAAGTTCAAAATGGGGCTATTTTCACGAGAACAGACTGGAGGAAGGCATGCCTCGTCTAAAAAAATGAAGTCTGCATTTCGAATGCTCACGGGCACATTTACTTTCAAAAGTAAAGTTAGGAAAATCGAACTCCTGTGAGTAGTTGAGAGAGAGACATACACACTTCATCAAATTAAGATTTTATGGAAATATCACGTGTAGCTTGCTCGTGATTGATCATATTTCCCTAATCTCATAGGCGCAACATACATGTACATCAAACCAATAATTGTAGTCATTAGTTTGCTAATCCTTTATTATATAGATTTCAGTTAACAGTTACAGGCTGAGCCCCATGAATCATGAGATATCAAAAACTTGTTAAATCGCGATAAACAGCATGTTTTTATACTTCCATAAACTCTAGAAACGACAAAGATTGCATCTCGAATTATTCATCAGCGTCCGATTTTCCTCACAATGTTGTTGCCAAATCCGTATTTGACAAATATTTACTATCGGGCACCATCGACCCTCTGTGCTCCAGTTTTTTTTAATGAAAGAAGTTATGGAATCATTCACGGTGATGCAATTTCCTTGAATATATAACTCTTACGTCCAAGAACGCTAAGTTAGGTGTTATTGTCATTTGGCGAAGAAACCTCTCTATAACAGGGGGGGGGGGGGGGGTGAAAAAAAAAATTCCGGCACGTATGCCGGGGTGGGTGGGTGGTCAAAGCCCCCAACAAGCAATTTTTTCCGCAACTAAAAAAAACATTTCCTGCTTGTTTTGTAGTGTTTTGGCAATGAGTTGGGCTTCAAAACCACTTTGAATGAGAGAAATAATGTAATTCTAACTGGTAAACTGACTGCAGGCAGTTATCGTGTTGTATTTTGTTGCAAATATTGAAATCCAAGATGGCCGCTGGCAGCCATGTTTTTTTGGCCGAATGACCTCAAAATGACTCATTCCTATTTACATGTCCATGTTAACATCCATGATAAATAGTATGCACAGAAATTCATATACAGCTGTTTACAGTGAATTTCCCCCCGCAAATTCTGTTTTAGTGTTAAAAGTGGGGGTGGGTGTCAAAAAATGGTCGGAAAAAACTGCCGAAAACGGAACAAAATTTGGCGGTGGGGGTGGGTGGGTACAAAAAATGATCGAAAGGGAAAAAATGCCATACGTGCCTGAAATTTTTTTCCGACCCCCCCCCCCCCCCTGTCTATAATGGAAATTTATCAATGCCATCACCAGCTGAATGCTCTGGATATATAATACTTCGCGATTTGATACAAAATTAGTCAAGTTTCATCAGGTTTCATGATGCATTTTGGAGATCACTGTACTACGGACAATGAAAATACTTGCAATCACCGTAATTCGTATGGTACAGACATCGCGAAAATCTCCACGAACCGTCCATTAGTTGCCCGTTGAACACACGAACGAAATATCTTAACTGTAGACGCTCGTTCAAGCCTTGAAATAGTGTGTCTGTCATTTGCAGAATGAGGTCCACCAGAGGGTGAATTTAGTGATGCTACCCCGCATAGCTGGCTAGCATAACCAAATTCACCCTCTGTGGACCTCATTCTGCTTACACCTCAGCAGAATGAGGTTCACGGAGGGTGAATTTGGTGATGCTAGCCCGCCATGCGGGGTAGCATGACTAAATTCACCCTCTGGGGACCTCATTCTGTAAATGACAGACCCACTATTTCAAGGCTTGCGCTCGTTATGATCTACCAATATTTGAGAATGAAAGCATAGACGCTCTTTATCAGATACAACAATTTGCAGTTTTGCTCGCCTGAAATAAAATTATAAATGTGTTAACATTTCCTCTTTTAAAAGTCGATATCTGACCATCACAATATCCTACTAATGGGCTCACATGAGTCAGATCTAATTATACTGGATACAACCAGCCCCCGTTCTTACCTGTAGCACTTAAACCGCGGAACGGGGCTGGATAAATCTAATATGGCCACGACTCAGTGATATCGCTTACTGACAGAATTAAAGCCTGATGTTTACCCAGCTGGATTGGCACCAGGTGATCATGAAAATGCAAGAGAAACCAAGGTCATGTGTTTACTTTTCAAAATAAATGCCCAAGTGTACGACAGTGCTATCCCGAAGCCAAAACAGAACTACAGCAGCTAGTTAAATAAATTTTCCACAAAAATCCACTCCCCCATTAATTCATCAGTTTAAATTATTTACATATGATGTAAAAATCAAATAAACAAGATTTCATCATATAATAACGTGTTACATGTATCAGATGGCCATTATTCAGTTACATTAACCTGTATCATCCCATGGTGCACCCGCCCCCACTCTGGAACACATTTAGCTCCAGGATTCATAATGTAGGTAATTTAGTTATTGGAAGACGCACTGGGTTAGCATCTATTCTGCAAAACATTGCTTTAGAAACATTTGTCATCACCATTACGCACTGTTGAAAGAAGCCACGCCTAAACCGCCTTAATGTAACGGATGCGAGGGAACGCGATCATTACACCTTCTGAAGGACATCTTTAATGTGTATAGATCATGCCATGAATCTTTACGCTGGCTGCCCCCATCGAGATCACATTTCACCATTTGTACCATATTCGAAGCAACTCAATCATTTATACTTTCTACATGTAGATTCAAGTAAACTAATTATCAAACGTCAGCTAACATTTTAAAGTTATACTTTCGATCTGCTAATTGAATTAATTGACTCATTGCATCGTGCAACCTGAGCAAAATAGCTGTGTTTATAGGCACAGCGATCGACTGGCAACTCGTTTGGCTAATCCCTAAGTAATAGTAAAATGAATCAAAACATTAATTTCAAATTTATAAATTATAGTGATGTACGTGTGTCTCATTTCCTTTCGCATTCCACAATTTCGACCTTTACTTCATCCATGCCTCTGTTTTCCACTACATATCTTTTGTCTCCTACCTCTCGATCTCTAATTCTATCTTTCCACTACGCACATACTGTTCTTTGCTGACGAGATGGCGCCTGACGTTCATGTCAAATCCTCTTCTCTCTCAAACTCAAACTTCATTTTATATGAACATCATCCTGTAAATTGTTGTATACATCTGGGATACAAATTGAATTATGTTTACACCATTTCACAAATTCACATAGTTGGAATGTTTTAATGTTCTGACGGGGAACTAAGTATTGTCACATTTCTTAGTTAATAACGGGTTTAACTGTGTAGCTCTAGAATGTGTATATCCCAGCTCTAGAGTGTATGCGTTGGGCCAATTTCGCTCTGCGGTCATATCATTCCACCGGTTAATCAATTCATAGTTATAGCGAATTCGACACACTAAAGTCTCCTAAATCATGCAATCTTGATCTGAGACAATTAGCCACTGTAACACATCTTGAATGTATTCTTTAATATATAGTGTGCATTCTGGTGACTTTCTCTGTCGTCAATGCGTGGCACTATAGGTCATGGCGAGTACCGCATTCTTTTGGCATTACATACAAGAAAACCATAATCAGAAATAGTAACGCCCTCAAGATTATATTATTACGCATAAATATAAATTATAAACAAAATGTTAAATATATTGGTTACATGAATGCACTGCCTCAGAATTCCGTTAAAACAACTAATCCTTCAAATTATTACAAAAAACTACGCCTTATTACTGCAGGTTTCTAATTCACCACACCAGAAGTCTCTAAATGCGGATAAAAAAAATCGGAGTCATTGTGTTCCTGCTATAAATCGTGTCGTTATTTGTTTAAAATACGTATCAATTGACATATACGCACCCGTTCCCTCATTAAAATCAACATATTTCGACCATTTTAGGGGAACTCCGCGAATTCAGGGATCTCCGCAAATAGACCTCCGCAAATAGGGACCAACTGCGAATTGTTACAATGGGCTCCCAATGGGTTATAAATTATTTTCAGGCTATCATCAGTTGGTTGAATACTATCTCCCTTTTTACTAAAGTAAACAAGTAAATATCGAATGACGATACATATATTTGTAAAAAAAATTGCAAATAATATTATCGGGACGAAAAGTCGCAAGACTTGTTCCGTATTATGATGATGATGATGATATGATTGATAGAACAAACCACTATTATAATGATCGTGTCGTTATTTGTTTAAAATACGTATCAATTGACATATATATATGCAATCGTTCCCTCATTAAAATCAACATATTTCGACAATTACAGGGGAACTCCGCGAATTCGGGACACCTCCGCAAATAGACTCCGCAAATAGGGACCTACTGCGAATTGTCAAAACCGGAAAAAAAAAAGATTATCTATTTATAAAACGTCAACAGACACACATCGATCTAAAATTTGCCCACCAGTATACACCCGATGGGCGTTAATGATCGCGATGTGCGTGGACACTCACTATGACATATAGATCTCAGCCGAATTGTTCATTGAGTTACAGGCATGACATTAAACTTCTCAATTATATAAAACACAATTGTGTGGTTGACTTTCTGAATGAATATATTTATGCAATTTTTTCAATAAAAAACAGTTTGCTCTGATGATCTTCATATTCGATAGCATGGGTAAATAAACTACAGTCGTTCTGGCCTCCTAAAAACAGTAAAAGTTTAAAGATTTTGGATGCCATAAAGCGTGGAAAGAGGGCTTGCAATTTCCAGCTATTGATGATTTTAAATTGTTTTAGCGCATTAAGCAGGTAGATATTCATGATTTTAAATTGTTTTAGCGCATTAAGCAGGTAGATATTGAGAAACATAGTTTTGAAATATTACGAAAATATTTGGCCAAACATGCGACTGGTCCTCAAATAATCCACAATTACACGACGTAACAATTTCTTTACTAAATACTCATTGACGAGTAACTTCGTAGGAAATGTTTATTCAATAAAAACCTCGCGCAAATACGGCACACAATCGACCTATAATGTGAAATAGGTACATAATGTGATTATGTGATTCTGAAATAAGCAGATATGGAGTCATAGTCGCTATTTCGTTTTATGACACGGGCCACAGTGAAAACACATGTTAAAGAGCGTACACATGTAAAGCCATGAGTTGGCTTAATTGAGTAATTTTCCGCACATAATCATTAATGAGTCGATAATGTGACTAAAGTGCCCTGATTTCCAGCATATTATCGACTCAAAATTAGGTAATTCCAAGCAGATTATCTACGTAAAACAAGTAATTTATAAGCAGATAATATGCGGATTTTTGGACAAGCTGTGCTTGTGGACCTTACTATAAAACATTTTCTCGCGCAAGTAGAATCATAATCGACTTATAATATTCACATAGGTTCATATCGGACTATTTGATTCTGAAATATGGCCATAGCGGACTTATATCCGTTAATCCGTGTTATGGCTGGGCCACAGTGTAACAACAGTTTAAATAACGTACATCTGGTAAGTAGTCGGTTGGTTTATTCGTGTTATTTTCCGCACATAATGAACTTATAATAACTTATTATGAGTCGATAATGGCACTAAGTCATTGTCTGTTCCTTATGAACTAAAACCTAAAACAAGTCATATATAAGCCCATAACGTGCTGATTTGCGGAAGAAAAGGCTATACTATATTTCCCACCAGATGAATAATTGACCATCGTTATGTATAATTTTTAACTGAACGTGAGAATGAATTTAGTAAATACATGGTTAACCCTTCCATGATCGGCGCAATATTAAATACCCTGTGCCAATGCATCATCTTATATATGCGAATCGATCATAGCCGCCTCGCATATATAAGATAATCCATTAGCCAAACAATTTGTTATCATTTTTTTTTCTTACATTCTTTAACAAATTTTATAATTTATTATCATTTTTTCTTACATTATATAGCAATTATTATCATTTTTTCTTATATTCTTTTAACAATTTTATCATTTTTATCATTTTGTCTTACATTCTTTAAAAAAAAATTCATTTAAAAAAAAAAATCTTACATTCTTTAACAATTGTTTTATCATTTAAAAAAAAAATTCTTACATTTTTTAACAATTATATAAAATAATATAAAATTTGTTAGACCAGTGTATTTCTTATATATATATAAGAGAATGCATTGGCACAGGGTTTTCGCAAAAAAAACCCAGGAAACTCCGGTCATGAAAGGGTTAATTTAACTGATACGAGGGAGTGTTATCCGAAGAGTTTCTCCAATATTTGCTTCACACGCTGGTAACACTAGCTGCCGTCAGTTCATGACACTGGATCGTGATGTGCTGGGTTGTCTCGTTACGTATTCATTGGATATTAGTATATACCATGACGTCCGTGGACACTACATGTATCATCCCTCCCCAATATATCCCGATGGATTGCTGTCGTCTGTGAACTCGTTATTAGACTATATATCGAATGTGTGTAATGCCGACAGGAAAGACAATAATCTCGTAGAACATCAACATGGAGGTCATTTCCACCAACGACACAGAAACAAGACTTTATCAGTATACATTCCGGTTGTAATAATTCTTATTACAAATATTCAAGCTAGTATAAGAAATATGGAATCATGTATGTTCTATTGAAAGGAGGGCATGGTCACATTGGACATACCAGCTTACAATAACATTTCTACCGATATCATTCCGGTCTCCTATATGTCAAGCAAACTATATTCACCCATGAATATAACGTCATACTTTACGTTCTCACTTGCTAACGGGTTAAGCTGAATGAATCTCAGAGTCATTCTCGCCGAAAATACAGAGTTTGTAATATATGAAATGGGTACACAACCTCTGGCAAAAGTTCACACGGTTATGTCGTCTACGTTATTTGAACATTACCATAATTTAAATATGTCAATAAATACCGGAATTGGACTCCTTACAATGACAATCATTTATAAATCCAATATTTATAAGAAGCTAGTAATCTTGGAGTTTGAGTCAGAAAGTTTCAAGTTGGGAATGTGGGTTGCAATTTAAACAGTTAGAAAATATGTTGGTAAAGGTCAAGTTATTTGTATTGTAGTACATGCATTCTCTAATATTTGGTTCATATTCTGGTAACCTTTGTCGTCAGTGCGTGATCTTGGATCGTGACGAGGCGAGTGGTGCTCGTTACATATTCATTGGGTATTATATAGATATCGTGACGTCTGTGGACAACAACAGCAATCCCCAAACACAAATCACGATGGATTTCCACCACCTGTGAGCTTAATTGACTATCAATTGTTTGACATCCTTTTCAACCCGCTTCTGATTGGCCCAAGTCATGTCACGTGCCGGTCCACAAATAACATTGTTATCCTCTCCCTATTTTCCACCCTTCTGATTGGCCCATGTCCTGTCACGTGCCGGGCGACAAATCACACTGTCGCCCGCTGAGCCGGGAGACATTGTTTTTGTCGCCCTCCTAATGTTATATTGCAAGAATATCTCCAAACACACACTGCAGTAACTCATCTATTTCACATCACTATTCGTACTAAAAAATCATAGATCTTATATACCCCACGGATTCGCAATACACGCCAGTTGTGGTGTTTGCTAATTTGCATATATTTAGTGAACACTAATATTCGAACTTTTAAGTTGACATTTTTTATCTGACAAGCGTTATTATTTACCTTTTACATCGAAACATCTCGGTGAATCAATTTGTTCATGTCGACATTATGATACAAGATTGAAATAGAGGATCCCTTGAGGTTGGTTGGTTATAAATGTTTGCTGATAGACAACGTAATGCATACGTTTGTCGCGAATGAATGGTACTGTACGCTTATCCTCCGCGATGTCTGCAATGTGATCATAGAAGTATTTTATGTGAGGATCGCCATGAGCACTGACACATATGAATGTACATTAATGAAATTGACAACTTCCCAATAGCTTTTGGGGAAGACCGTTATGAAATGAACATCGCGAGTAAATTGCGCGCACAAGACGACATTGAATATGCCACATTGCAGAAGACGAGAACATACCTATATATGGCTTATTGGTCTACATTGCATGAACCGATATCGACGATTTAACAACCAAATTGATCGTAAATAAACGCGGATTATCAAACGCTTAACAGCTTGACTATCGTTTATGGAACAGAAATGCTATGGGACGATAAGTTTTTACTGACAATATACATAATCGGGAAAGAAAGCACTCGTGACTCAGTGCAACATCGTGCGTGCATGTGGATGGCAAGGATTTTATTCTGTGGTATAATCGGATAACAAAACAGTTGTTGCCCTTCTTCTCGGGAGATATTGAGATTTGGCGACAACTGTATATTGTTATCCTTCATCCCATTTTCCTCTCTTCTGATTGGCTGAGAGTGCGTCACATGGCGAGCGATAAATCACCATATTACCCTCGAGGGTAACATTGTCTCAGTTATGGACCGCTCGGCTGTTACCAGCAAACATAGAACTACGAAGAACTCACCACGCAGAGATTCTCTGACAGCTCTCTGATAATTTCGAAAAACACTGTTTTTTATAAACCCCACTGTTTCATAACAACCGCGAACTGTGGTGTTTGCTAATTTGCATAATTGTGTGTGTTTTTATTTGCTATTAAAGCACGCTATGTATAAATGGTGTTATCACAGACACATATATGTTATAAGGTGTAATATTCCTATTGGACCTTTTTATATCAATAATAAAGACCGTGGGACAAATAGATAAACCTTATTATGCAGTTGGTATTTGCTGCAGACAATTGCACATACGATGTACATACGTTACAACTACGTTTATGTGCTTGATCAAATAGCCACTCTTTGCTGTTTATCAATTGACTATTTCTGTTCTTCAATACATTCCTCAGACTTCAGAGAATACGCGTATGTTGCGTAACAATCTGTGACATATGTCAAATTCTTTTTGCACCACTACAACGTGTTAGTTTCACATTTTAGCAATATGGAAATGAACACGTCTGTCGGCGTCTTCACGGCCATTAAAATTTGCTTTGCTCGTCTTTCCGTTAACCGATTTCCACCACGCAACCAGCAAACTGACCGGAGAATAGCTGCGCGAATGACGGGTCTGTTAATTGATCCAGATTATAAATGTTTTATTTTCTAAATAGCGATGATTCCAACATAAAATTAACTTTTCGAACTGGATTAAAGAATATATGCGCGCATTTATGCCTGCTATTAAGGAGGTTCGTGTGTACTCCTTTGTCAGATAACAAAACAGTTATCACCCTTGTTTTCGTGAGACTCGGGAGGCCCGAGGGTGACATTCCAGGTCGAGAGCGGCGACAAATCCCCGTGTCTCACTCAATCGCGGGCGATAACTGTATAATGTCGACCGCTCACCCGATTGGAATGGCTTTTATCGGCCACCTCAGGCTACAGCAAGAATATTTCCATCTCCAAGCACCGAGTTCAGTAACTCAGTGATTTTACATCACATGCAGATACACAGTAAAAGCTCAAATCTTATTTACCCCAAGCGTTCGCAAAATTGACAAGTTGTGGTGTTATATGAAGCTCCATTATAATTTGCATATCTTTAGTGAACACTAATATTCAAACTTTAAGTTGATAATTTTTTCGATAACAAATCTAATTCTGTACTTTTTACATCGAGCCATCAGAGAAATTCGTTATTATCGTGACGAAATTATGATGCGAGATATAACGAACATGTGACTTGAGATATGTCGGTTATAAATTCGTGCTAGTGTACAACGTATATGTAATACGTACGTTTGTCCGTATGCTTTGACATTATCAGACGTATACGACGTGTGTGTATTGCTATTGTTGCAACATAGATGTATCTGTTTGGGGATGTGCTTGTGGGTATTGACACATACGAATGCACAATTTTTAAATTGACAATTCTCAATAGCTTTCGGTGAAGATCGTGTAAATGTTATTGCTTGACATTATTTAACATATTGCATGCAAAAACATATATACATATTTACAGATGTAGATTAGGATATCTACAATTGGAGACACACACACGCCATTGGAACGGCAACTATTTATGCCATCGAGTCATTTAAGGTGGACCAACCATACATTGACATATGGCTATTTCGTGCATGAAGGGAACCGTGAACAGTGCACACCCACACCGAAAAAGTAGGGGCTAGATAAATGTATCCCCTGTGTGAGACAAACAGGAAGTGGTGAAAATGATTCCAGTCGGTACCAGATACCATTCGCACGCAGATTGGGTCCTCATGCTGTATTCTCTCATGGCTAGCTTCAAATAGATAGACACATTTTTCAGTACGGATATATTATCAACGTAGAGAAGTTTGTGGAATTTAAGCACATTTGGGTATTCGCAGTGATGAATATGCCAAACTGCAGATGAGGATAACATACTTCCATTGCTTATTGGTTTGCATTGCATGCATTGATTTCCACAATTTAACCACCAAAAACTTACGTTAAATAAACGACCAGTATCACAGTTTTAGGGTCTTGCCTAACGTACACCGAACACAAATTCATACGCCGATACGAATGCATTCGCGGAAGAATGAACCAAACAAGAAGTCATTGTTGGAGAGTTATTAATTATGAACATAAGAACAGTGAAGCTACATTTTTTTCAATTCCGATCTAGTACTTTGTTGATGATAGTTGTTTTAATGACTTATGTTATTTTGCATGAAACCCCTTTGAATGTTTTGGGTCCCTTTAAGCATTGTACGTTGTTATGGGACCGCCGTTTATTTTGAGACCTATCCTCGCATTTTCTTTGATAATCGGAATAACATAATTGAGGTAGGTGTATTGATTATCGGAGTACTGGTGTACTGTCTCTAATGGTGTGGGTGGATTTTTTAACAGAGTACTGGTGTACTGTCTCCAAGTGGTATGAGGACGTTGCCAAGGTCACTGTTTATAGAGATGCATCTTGTAGCGTGTTGTGTACGTTAATACTCTCGCAAAGTTGCCAGCTATTATTTTGGCTTACAAGATAAAGGTAATTTTTATTAAGCCAATGCATCAAAATGGTCATAAAATGCATCTGTACCACAGCTATCTACATGTGAAGTGAAACATATGTTTCCACTAGAGGCGATTACATAGAAATTTGCCCCCCCCCCATAAATAGCAAGAATCAATCATACAGCCATGTGTTATACATATACATGTATGCATGTAGCACCATTACACGTGGAACCACCGAAAAATATACATATCATGTCATTAGTATTGTTACATATGCATTTATATGCATTTTACCGTTCATGTTCTGGTACCATAGGGTTTTATGTGAGAGAATGCCTGACAATAATGATGTGTAAACTTGTCAGTGTATGAACGCACCCTAAGGCGAATGATAGCATATCACAGCGACAATGTATACGAACGGACCGAAACAGATATTTGCAATGGACGAAAATCTCATTACATCGATTTCGAATAACACCTTGGTGTGCTAACATAACCGTTTCATGACGAGCTTTCTGAAATTTTGCGAAAACCCTGTGCCAATGCATTCTCTTATATATGCGAGTCGCCCATATGCCGCCTCGCATATATAAGAGAATGCATTGGCCTAACAAAATTTACCTTTATCTTGTAAGCCAGTGCATTCTCTTATATGTGCGAGGCTCCCTATATAATACTCGCATATACAAGAGAATGTACTGTCACAGGGTATTTAATGCTGCACCAGTTCAGATCCCGTCATGAACATGATAATGAGTGTGGTTGCAGAAGGGATAAAGCCACATAACTTGATGTTTACCCCATTCTATATTAATTGGATTCTCCCAATAAGTTATAAAGGGATTCATTTGAATTGATTATTATTCATCTGGCGGGGTTTTCTTTAAATATAAGCAGAAGACAGATAATACAATGACAGAAGAAGAACTATATACTGGAGGTCAATTTTCAGATAATAATTCAACACAAATATATTATCTGAACATTTCCTGATGGAACTACTCGTCAAAATCTAGCTTTTGGAAATTAGTAACGACATATAAACAAATTAAATCGGATGTGGTCGTAGTTTTAATGATGCATATATTTAAGAAATGACTTGCATATCAATTGGGGTCATTGGATTTTGACCGGCAGAGTAATTAAACAAAGTGGGATTCAAACGAGCTTTGTTTAATTACTATGTCGGTCAAAACCAAAGACCCCAATCGAACTGCAAGGCATGTCTTATAATCATATGCCAGTACAGTTTAATAGAACATGAATAATTTGAACAACTTTTCAAAACCACCACAACAATTTTAAGTAGCTTGTAGTGTTCAATAACAACGCGCAGCTTGAAGAGACGTGGGTGGTTCATCTTTATTTTTTTGTGAAGTGGACACCACCCACCGTGCGCGTGCACACAGTCGGCTTGGATTGACGTAGGTGTTCATCGATTTTTAAAGAAGTGCCCACTTCAGTTATTGCCCGTTGAACGTCGGAAAAGTTCATGTAACCGTTTCGGAAGCTAACGGTGTGAATGCAGTGGGTGTGTGATTATTCGATCATGTAGTACTGTTTGTAATGAATATAGTTTTTCTTACAGGAACTGGAGGTGGTGAACCTTTCAAAATTTCTGGATACCAGGGGCAACATAACAAAGATGAATATTATGGCAGACCCACATAATGAGTGCTATGTCAAAAGAAAACCTTTGACCTTCAAATCTGCTGTTTTACACGATGCCATGCATATATTCAGAGAATTCATCGAGAAACGTGCTATGCAGAATTCCACCAAGAAAGGCCGCGTATCCATCAGAAAAACCCTCCGACAGGTGAACATCATGCTATTGCTGATGGGGTCATTGTCACAAGGCACCGATCACATTCGTAGCTACAGTAATGCCCTAAATAATCGACTCCTTAACTACAGCATAATTATGGGTAACTTTTCAGGATTTAGTCGGAAATATGGCTTGTTGCCATTCATCGGAAAGCTCTCACTGAGAGCTTTCCGATGAATGGCAACAAGCAATATTCTGCTGTGGTTAAGGAGTCGATTATTTAGGGCATTACTGTAGATCAAGTCATAAATCTCCACTCCAGCTATACGCCCGTATAGTTCATATTGCACCAGTACAGAACCTCGAAACTTGTTTTCTTGTTGTGTCAGGGAAGTGTATAACATTGAAACACAGTGCAGGTTATATAGTTCTTAATTATTACACGTTCCTTAAGAATGTATTTCACAATAGGTGAGGGTCCCAACTCGAAATTGCACGAAACAAGTGACTTTGTGAGCGATTTTACTTTGCCTGTCTTACATATATGGAGTTTCTCCCGGTAGTTCAATGTTTATTGCGATATCTGGTCAAAAAAGGCACAAAAACATGAAATCTCGAGCTGCATGGGACCCCCCCCCCCTCCAATGTGAAGTGGATTATTCAGGAACAAGTAATAACTAAGAAATATATCCCTGCCTTGTTTGTTCAGTGGTATATAAAGTTCCCTGTCAGAACTGGACACAACATCAAAAAGTTGCCTTGTTTTATACTGATAGAATATGATATCTATACATGGGCGTAATCCGGATTAGAGCACAATCCCATTGTTGCAATCGTTCCCTGATTTTTGGTAAAGCACACCAATTCCCAAGGCTGGCGAAGGAATAGTTCAGTGATTATCCCGTTGTTAGGCACACGCAACTCATAACAGACAAATCGCACGGGTGCTTTAATGTGGGACCAGTCCGTGTAGTTTCGGACATATCTATTCACATTCAACGGCGATCAGTTCATGTTAATCACGTTTTTGGGCGTGGCTAACCGGCTATTGATTATGGTAAAGAACAATTCTTGTGCTCTAACCCTTACGTAGAGTTTCATGTCATGATCTAATTAATAGCCAGCTTTTCAAATGGATCACAAGTGTAACTAAATTTCCACAGGGGATCAAATACGTACACTGATGCTCTAAATAATCGACTCCTTAACCACAGCAGAATTATGGGTAATTTTCAGGATTTAGACTGAAATATGACTTGTTGCCATTCATCGGAAAGCTCTCTGACGATCACCTCATTGGAGATTATGGTACTGACACCAATAGTTTGTTTTCGCACGACCAAGAACAATGTAGCTTAAATAGAGAACAGATACGAATTAGCTGAGTGTAATGCAAAGAATGGTGCCGATGGACGATGCTGATGACAACGGTGATGATGATTACTGTATGATACTACAGATGATGACGATGTAGACAGGCATGATGATTTGCCTATAGAGTACTGATGCTGGTGACGATGATGAAGATGATGCTGCTCCCGCGGATGACGATGCTGATGAAGATGATGACGACGATGATGATACTAATGATGAAGGTGATGTTGATGACGATAAATATTATGATGCTTATGACGATGTAGACAGGTTTGACGATATGATTATAGGGTGCTGATGATGACAATGGCGATGGCGGTGATAATGATGATTGTGATGTTGATGGTGATTATGATAAAGATGACGATGATGATGATTATAATGAAGTAGGCGATGACGACACTGATGACGATGATACTACCAATAGGGACAACGACGATGACGACGATGGTAATGATGATGGTGGTATACAGTCATGTTATTTATCTAATTCTCATGATGCACATATTGTGTCTGAGTAATAAACCATTACATTACAGCAACTATTATCACCACTCTAACGGATTTGGGGGCTAACTGTCATCTACCTTTAAAGCGAACACATATGCAAGCTAAAGCCGACACACACCACAGACGTCAGTGAAATGCTCAACGCGAATATTTAGCGATTGCCAAATCATATTAATTTCCCAAAGGTTACTACTATACCCATGAATAATCTATAACGTGATTCTGGTGAAAAATTGCTTACACTTTTCCAGAATCATTATAGCACTACTCATTGGCTGTGATCTTGTTCATTCACTACTGAGATATGATAGTTCATTGTGTAAGCTATTGAACATATTTGATTCTGAGATAAGCACTCAGTGAGATTACAATGTATATCCATTATTCCGTTGGATGGCGCGGGTCACAATGAAAACAAATTATAAAGAGCGAGAGTCGTGAGTTGGTTTACTCGTGTTATTTTCCAGCCTGTTTTCCTGAAAATAAATGGTCCTGCTAGTTTTCTATGATGCTGGTGGGTCCTGCTAAAATGCTACTAGGGCAAATCGATGCTGGTAAAAACGTATCGCTAGTTGTTTGGCCGATCTGAACAATTCTAGGAAAATCAACAATGTGTAGAAAACATTCAAAATATTTTAATAATAGATGTGTTGATGATTACACACCGGCCATAATTGAGATGGCTATCCTTGTCATTTTGCAGGCACCAGCGCCACCATTGTTAAACTTTTTGTTTGTTTGTTTGTTTTAGAATGGTTTATACAGACACTGGCTTTTTCCTCTAATCGCTCGGATTGGCCAAACACCGCAAAAATTTAAAACTTTAGGAAACTTAACGGTACGGGTTCTTAGCATCGCGTCGGCATACCAGCATCATAGCGAATTAGCAGGATCACTGCCTTGGCTACTGGTGGTTACAAGCTCTGTGGGGTTCTATTTATAGAATTATTTGGACACAGTAAAAGTTGTAGTGCGACCCCGAGGCCGAGCTGTAGTGCGACCCCGAGGTCGAGCCCGGTAAAAGGTGTAGTTGATAATTTCAATTTCGTTTATTGGCGTTTACATTATGTCAATACTGTTGATTTTTGGTTTGTGATAACCTATGCCAATTACAAATAACAGAAATGAAAAAGATTCTATAATTACAATCATGGGTATATAATATATGATCTTGAACGCGTTACCATTTCTGACTATGGTGTTCTTGTTTATCACAATGTCGAATAATTCTAAAACATTAAGGTACTGATTGTGATTATGTATATAGGAATGGCCAGCAACTATTCAGACGTTTGGTGTATTAATCTTTGCAAGGTGTTGCTGGCAAGGAATAGCGATCAGAAAAATCGATCCTGTCTGTCTAACAAATCTCTTCTCCATTATAATGTACGAAGTATACTAGGATAATGCTGTTTCTTACGAATTAATTTACAGTGATATCAATATTTCTTATACAGAGATCCTTTAATATTAGCATGTTTACACCAGTCCTATTTTAATAATTTGGTCAGCGGAACCAGTATTGAGGAAATACTTAAACATATTTATTATATAATTCGCGTATTTCTGAATCCAAATGAAATTTGGCATTCTGTAACTGTAAGTCACTGCCGGTTTAAACTTTGCGTAGGTAAACCTCTATGAATCGCCGTTTGACATCTAAATCCGTGGTATGATGGCCCTCGCGATGGGTATTGTTGTTAAAATAGTCACATCCGTTAAAAACGCCATAAACAGAAAGAATATTAAAATATAGAAACATTGTGTTAGTTTACCTTTCATAAACATCGCATAAATAGCATGTTATTGTCAATATCGTACGCCGTGTTAGTATGAAGAAACGACATGTTATGCTACAATACATGTTAGTGTCATTTTACTCAGTGTTATGAAACAAAAGACATACTATGATACGTAAATACGTATAGTAGGTAAACAGTGTGCAGTACGCAAAACACTCAACGCCGGGAGACCACTCTAAGTGATCACTGGTTAAAATTGATACCATGTTGTTTAAAACATACCGATATATATAGCGCTCGCTAACCATCACCACTCAAGATGCCGGTGTTGAATGGGTCACTCTCCCAAAAAAAATCCCGACGGTTTAGAGGGTATTGCTTATCGCACACTCTTTGCATGCTGTATATAAACAAATGCTCGGCCCACACACAGTGTTTTGTGGATAATACCGCATGCACACTACCCTATTATACTATTAGTATATTCTTGGGGAAATGTTCATAATTTGGTAACTTTTATGTCTAAATTATAACCTGCAACCAGGATCCTCCATGCCTTTAAACCCGCGACCGCAGGTCCAAGTGACACATTCGTCATCTCTGGTTTAAATATGGTTCGGCCCAGACAGACTCTTCCACTGGTCTAGCGTCTATATGTCGCCGAGCTAAATAATCGTACTTGCCTAATCGACAGCGATAAGTCGATAATTACCACAACGAGTATAATTCGATTGGAAATTTAATTTACAAGCGAGAAACTTTTACATCTGTATAGCGTGTGGTCACACGTTTTTATAATACATTTGAATAATGTTTTGCATGTATACTATTAAACCGGCAACAATATTATTCGATGGTCCAGGTAAATCAGGGGAGGTTAGACCTGAGATGAAGAATCCGTCTTTTCTGGATCGCGCTGTAGAAGGGTGGAACTGTACATAATATAGATTGACAGTGCGTCTTTTATGTGAGAGCGGCGACTTGGTGGTATGATGGCATAATTGATTCATTCTCACACGAGGGTTGTTGTAAGCGTGCGATTGTTTGTGTTAATTGAGGGCGTGCCAATAACCATTATATCGGCCTCCTTGATTTGGTACGTGGTAGTTTGATTGCATCTCACCTAATCGGCTAACCACTGGACGACAATATACGCACACTTACACCCGGTTTGGCTGGACCGTCAGTGTATGTTTAAACTCTGAGCTTGAAACCGGAGATGACGAATGCGGCCGTTGTGTTTTACCGTTAGGAGAACTTAAAAAAGAGTTACTCTTCTTTGTTTATCTGGATTTGTTCACTGGTCGGTTTCACCAGGTGGCGAGCTCTTGTTGATTACATCTGTAATGGTAATGGCAATGGTAATGTTATTAGTTGGTAGAGGAAAAACTCTCTTGACAGAGAATAGAAAAACAAAAGCATGCACTTATCTTCCGATTGGCGATTATTCCATATGGCCACTGCATGGTGAATGCAAACCACTTGAAGTAATTTATTACAAATAAATATAGACAAAGCCCAAACATATTAATATCGCATTTGCGATGCTTGTATGACTGATAGAACTATTTGATGACAAGTTTGTTTTAATATAAACTGAACATCAAACAAAACACCCCCCCCCCCCCCCCAATGTAATTTGTTAATAATTGTAAAATTAATTGTCGGCGGGTTCGTAAATCAACTAACTACATTGGTGTCGTCTTCATTATCGATTTTATATATCAACAGATTCACGCTGATGGCTGCACGGGTTTGTTGGAATTCACGCGTTATGGGAGAAGAATAGAACATTTTCTGCAACTCGAGCCAATGATAGGATCCGTAAGTGCTTACCTTGAATATATTATGTGGGAACGAGCTGCACGTCATATGTATATAACAATGATTTATTTCAGACTGCAATTTACCCAAAATTTACCCTATACATGTACAATGTTAAATGACTCAGAATAGTGACATTGATAACTGCCAGTTATGACATTACGACACGAATTGCATTGCCAAGATTGGTCTACCTGTACAAATGTAACCCTTTCTTTACTGAATCGATTCTCACAATCAGTTATAACAAGTATACATTGGAATTGTTTATTATTCGTGTGGAGGGGTGTTCGGGTAATAAAACAGACAGACGAAATGCTATCACAAGAGCATAAGTATTCATAGTCATTGCATGGTGGGAAATGTTCAGATAATATGTACACCTACATGTATATATGGTTGTTTGTTGAACTTATTATCTGACAATTTCCTATATAAGAACTACTCGTCAATGAGTATTTAGTACAGACAGGGTTAAATAAATTCATAATGTGTCCGTTCCATTGTCAAATATGAGTATTCGAAACACCCGTGCTCATCCGGTATACAAATTATTATACCGTTACCGTACATTGAGCAGAGTTGTTTCTATTTTTCATAAGCTTTACTATAGAGATTTATTATATGCTTGCCAATATAAAATGGCGGAAAATTATCGAAACATAGATCGTTGTATTTATCTCTTAGAATCCACAATGAAATAGCATTTCGTTATTTCACTGTAGCTTTTCGTTATTATAATATACACTGTAGCTTGTCGTCGGTGTTCGCCAGAGCAAATCAAAACGCCTAGACTATATCCCATGTTTGTTAACACATATATGAGCTCTTTATTTAATTAGAGTTAATAATTTAATTAAGTAAGAGTTAGTTTAGCAAAGTTAAGCATTAATAAGGCGCATATAATAAAAAGAATACGTACAGTTTTGTTTTAATACCTTAAGCATCTCATTTGTGTCTGGTAAGAAACGTCGATTTCTGAGCCGCGGTTTGCAGACAGTCGATGGTTCTTTCCAGACGGGCATGTGGTATTTCGGTATTAAAACAAAAACTAGGTATTATATAAATATTCGCCAGTCCAAGTCCGGTCTGTAGATCGGGATTATGGATATAAAACTATAACCAATCCCCCACACAAGACCACACTTGTTGACGTGGCCATTTTGTGTATATATTGCATATGATCATGCTCAATGCATGTGAGCACCTTCATGTTCTAAGTCTGAGTAATATAATTATAAGCTGTCAATACTGTAAAATAATTGGTTGCCACTTAATTAGCCATTAAGGTTATTTCGCGACAACCTTAATCGATATAGGTCACTCTTTCAGAAAGCACGGGTAGCCGCTGGCGTGTTTGGCACGACCCCAACGTCGTTGATTGCGTTTGGGCGACCAATGCAAATGATCAAAATGAAGTTTCTCTTGAACTAGATGCGAGATTGACAGGTGTTTGTTCCAATACACAAGAGTTTTATATCGAGACATGTATAACTTTTATGGAAATATATTGGTGACATCTAGACGCTTGACTAATACTGGGATAACATTATTGGACAAAACTCTTGTTTCGATTAAGGATATGAGTTGTAACCGAAAGGTTTTAACTTGACTATAACGTAATATAGTTTGTCTTCAAACTGATCGGTTATAACTGCATAATCTGAGCTTAAACAAGAGATATTTCTGAAATAATAAAATAATAATAGTATTCCTGTCGCCGGACATGGTTCCACCCTCCAGTTTATGATTTCAGAGTGGAACATGGAGAAGTAATCCTGACCATATTGTCGCCGGACATGATTCCACTCTCCACGTTTTGATTTAAGAGTGGAACACGGATAAGTAATCCTGCCCATCTTGTCTCCGGACATGATTGTACCCTCCCCTTTATTATTTCAGAGTGGAACACGGAGAATTAAGCCTGACCATCTTGTCGCCGGAAATACGTGTACACCCATTACTGATTTCAGAGTGGAACACAGATAAGTAAGCCTGACCATCTTGTCGCTGGACATGATTTTACCATCCACTTTATTATTTCCAAATGGAACACGGAGAAGTAAGCCTGACTATGCTGTCGCCGGACATGATTGTACCCTCCAGTTTATAATTTCAGAGTGGAACATGGAGAAGTAAGCCTGACCAATACAGCTCAAAAATAGACGAATATAGAACATACAGCGGAGTTAAAGCCAGCAAAGAAGATTTATTCAGCAAACCACTGCGGGTCACAACTAAAATAGTATGTGGATAAAATAACAACACTCTTTTGTTGGTAATTTCCGGCCTCTTTGCCTTCTTCAGCCAGACGATAATATGAAGAGGTTACATTACAATATTGAAGAGTCCATGCATTACTTTGGATTATTTATTAGATATCACATTTTTGCCTTGAGCGACCTATTATCGGCTGATTTCACTCCAAACTCGGCTGATAACCCACTAAAATCGGCTGATAACCCACTAAACTCGGCTGATAACCCACTAAACTAGACGTTACCGAGCGAAGCGTATAGTGTTTATACATCCAACGTAACAGCCATTCGGGTGCAGTCACATGCAGTGCTAGGCAGATATCACGACAATTTCATAATGGATATGAAGTAATGGCGTTTCATGGTGAGTTTCATGACATTTCGAACTGGTATTTACTCCGTAATTTAAATGGAAATCGTGACTATCTACTCGGGCATATAACGTGCGTGGTCATACCCAAATCTACAACTCTTCAACGTCGTATTTAAGGTGTAAATTTAGTTATATTGATTATTTTATATCTGTTGTTAATTCAGTTTTATATTTACACCGATTAACTGAAATTGGAATAGATAGTGGTGATATTACCTTAATACTGTTAATCTAATTAATAACGAGGTTATTACTTGGTTAGTTGGATATCGGCCGAGACATATCATAGTTAGTTATAATAGAAGAAACTACGGTGGTTTACCTTTCGAATTATAACCAGTCATTGCCTCACGATCATTAAGCTTCAACTTATACAGAGTTATCCCTCTGCAACACACTTACCACTATACCGCCAAAATGTTGTTTGAAATTGGTGTAACGATATGTTCCATAATTTCAAATATTTTTTTGCTTCCTCTCGTGTTCGTTTTCACTATGCTATATTGTCTCACAAGCTACAAGAACAGACTATAAGCAGCACATCTGTAATAAACGCCCATAATATAATTGGTACGTCATGCACGGTTATGCACCTTACAGTGTATACGTGATTGGCAGTCTAATTAATGTAGAACAAGGTTTCTTTTCTTTACAGTCAACACTCAGTCTAGAGACTCTGGTTCTTAAACTGTTGAGCAGACAATCCCCAGCTCGCGACAGTTAATTATTATTCATGTTTCGAAATAAGCACTGTCTACTGAACTCAGGTTTATTAAGTTTCAACTTCTACAGAGTTATCCCTTCTGCAACACACTCATTCTATACTGCAAGAGTGTTGTTCAACATTGGTGTAACGAGATGTTCCTAATTAACCCCCATCGGGTGTATACTGGTGGGCAAATTTTAGATCGCTGTGTGTCTGTGGACGTTTTATAAATAGATAATCGGTTTTTCCGGTTTTGACAATTCGCAGTAGGTCCCTATTTGCGGAGGTCTATTTTCGGAGGTACACGAATTCGCGGAGGTCCCCTAAAATGGTCGAAATATATTGATTTTAATGAGGGAACTGGTGCGTGTATGTCAATTGATACGTATTTTAAACAAATAGCGACACGATCATCATAATAGTGGTTTGTTCTATCAATCATATCATATTCGCTGAATTGATAGTTGCAGTATGTAACTATTATGACCGCATTAATTGCTTTCAATGTTTAGATATCAACAATGGGTGGACCACTGTTGAAGATTTTATGGCGGGAACACAATGACTCCGATTTTTGATCCGCATTTAGAGACTTCTGGTGTGGTGAATTAGAAACCTACAGTAACAAGCCGTAGTTTTTTTGTAATAATTTGAAGGATTAGTTGTTTTAACGGAATTCTGAGGCGGTGCATTCATGTAACCAATATAGTTAACTTTTTTTTATAATTTATATTTATGCGTAATAATATAATCTTGAGGGCGTTACCATTTCTGATTATGGTTTTCTTGTTTCAAATATGTGCTTGCTTCCTCTCGGATTCGTTATCGCTGTGATAATATGACTCGCAAGATACAAGCCACACGCTACATTTGTATAACCTGCAATGTGTACGTTCGCTTGTTCACTTTACAGTTTATACGTGATTAGTAGAAACTATAATTTATTATGAGGCAGCCGATTTCTCAGCGTTAATTTCCTATATACAACTTCCGAAATTCGGGAAGTGAATCCCCTACACATACTATGGACCGTTCGTGTCATAATAAACAATTTTATTCAAAACTTGTGTTTGTCTTTAAAGTTGAACACACAGCCGAAGTGAAAGGGGAGGTAATTTGATTCTTACTGGCCTGGTGGTGATCCTAGTTTGCAGCGCTGGTTTTGGAAAATTTAAATTTACCGACTCTTTGACCAACTTAGCGGACACCATCTCGAACGAGTGATTTTGAGAGCCGGTTTGCTTCAGACCGGTGCTCATAACCGCAGTTTTTCTGATGCAATTTGAACACGGGATACAGCAATTGAAGAGTAATAAAATATATTTCGACCTACTTATGAGGCATTGATGTAACAAAAACATATTTTTGTGTATTTGAACCTGTTTGTGGACTTTGAAAATATGATACAAAATTAGGCCCGGCCAAGTTGGATACCTTTCTATAGGATAAAGTATTATGGGGTGGGAGCAATTCTGTTTCGGGTGACCTGTGTTTCAGACAATAAGCTCATGTGATAAATACAATGTCGATTATAATGTATATCCATATGAAACCAATACACATGTATTATGCTATGATAACTTGGATGCAAACAGAAATCACCGAACAGCTATATATAGTGGGGCGATAACAGGCATGAAGGTGGTTTCTCAAGAGTTTTCATAATACAAATTAAGTTCGGTCATCGGTCAGTACGTTTTACACACACAACAGCACCCCTCGTACAGCAATCAATCATAAATATCATAAAGACTGCCAGATGTATAACGTGTGCTGTGCGTTAAATGGTGTTACGAATCTCTACTCTGGCCATCCGTTCAAAACATGGAAACTTTATGATGTTCTGACCTGTTCTTATACGGGGAACTTTATAACATTGATCAACTAACGCAGGAAATATAGTTCTTTGTTAATAGTCGTGCCTTTGATAATCCATATGAAAGTTGGGGTGGTCCCAACTAGTGATTGCATGATTTATGTGAGTCCATATCGCAATAAACATTGAATTGATTACCCGGGAGAAATTCCATGATTGATTATAAATCGGCTCAACAAAGTCACCCAATTCATGATATCTCGAGCTGGGACCTCCACGTACCGTGGACTACTTTAGTAAGGAACATATATGGACTGAGAAATGTGTGAGCTGCACTGTATTATTCAATATTATAAACTACCCTGCATGTCAGAAGATCAAAAAGTTCCGCGATTTTGAACTGCTGGAGTATGATCGCTACGAGAGTAGCCAGAGTGGATATTCGTGTCATGATTTAGCTATGCGTATGACCTGCTTCATTCCAGTAACCCGAGCCATCATATTGATGAACTAATTAGCATGAATTTGTATCAGGATAATAACTGACAGAAAACTCGGTCAAATAGTATTTCTGTATTCCGCTCGATCAATGTCCAATCGGTCAGAATGGGAACACGTCGAAAAGAGGCCATCCTTCCCAGAGTGTCCATGGGGGTCATCAAGTGACCGCCGATCCAATCTTACCCAATAAGCCTGAGCATACTGCGCGGACTTTCTTACTCAATTAGAATACTCAATAACACGATATCGATTACCCAAACCATTAGCAAATACCCAGCCTGCTCAATCGAACTAACACTGAATATCCAGTCTGGCAAATCAAGTCTAGACGATTAATCCAGATAATTACTGATTTCTCTATCACGACCAACAATAAGTACACCACTTCGATTTCCTTTCTGCTTATTCGCGCGTCTTTATCCTGGGGATTGATCGAATGTCGCCTTTTTATCGCGAACAAGTGGCTTTTTCTCACATCGATTTTGGTTCATATTATATTCAATTGTTCGCCTACTATTTTCATTTTGCGAAGTGAAATGGCGACAGTGGTGATTGTAGTCCAAGTCTCCGTCGACGTTATATAACTCAGCTAGTGTAGTCGGGAGGGATAATACTGGTTTACGTCGAAGTGCGATTGCCTTATACTATTCTATAGAGGACTTTACGCCCATATACAGTGGCGGGATTTTTCGTCAATTTTAATCGTCAATAATAATATACAAATCAATACAAAATGCTATATGAATGGGACAGTATGATATTGTACGATTGTAGTGATGTATTATAATCTAAAATCTATTTTCAATTACGCACAAAATATGCCGTATATAGGTTTGAGTACCTAATTTACTGGTCGAGTTTAGTAAATTTCGCTATTAACTGGGGACGAGTTGAAGATTATATCCAAAATAATAGTCATATGTGGAGAGACTTAAATGAAAATCAGTTTTGCCCCAACTAGTATTAAAGTATCATCAATATGCACTCAGTTTACTCTTGACCAAGTTATCAATGACTCGACAACTTTCACTGAATACTCCGATACATTAATAGACGTCGTACTGATAAACGAGAACTGCATGAAAAAGGAAAGTGGAACACTTGAACCCTTCTTTTGCGACTTAGTCCGATACCATGTCCCCGTGAACGTAAACATTCACAACCATAACCTAGTAAAACCGAATAAACCTGCCATGCGCACAATCTACATGTACGATCAAGCCGACTATCTTGCCATCAACCATCAAATATAGTCTCCCGACTGGCCACAGTTGTTTAAATGCATACCAGTCGAAAATATATGTAGTACACAAAACAATCCACTATAGGGCAGAATAACCTGAATGGATAAACCCCCGGATTAAGTACTTAATTAGGCAACGAAAAATAATACACAAAATTGCAAAAAGATGAAAAACCCCCGCAGTCTGGTGCAAATATCGTAAAATTCGCAACGATGTAATGAGCGAAGTGAAAGCGGCCAAACGCATACATCTCACAAAGGTACAACAAATCCTGCATGATCCCATGACAACGGTCAGTAGGTGGTGGACAACTTTTAATCGTCTCTCCACCAATAGATCTGACAATCTGCCAACTTTAAATTGGCAAGGCAACATTTTTTCGGCCGATGAGGAAAATTCAGAGGTCCTCAATAATTATTTCTGCAGCATCCATTGATAGGTCATATACCCCCCCCCCCAGATATATTAGATGATGACCCCGATCGTTCTACATTGAATTGTATAGAAATAACCGAACTAGAAGTTTTCAACGCACTAAAGGCAATACAGCCTGATAAAGCACCTGGTCCTGATTTTAGAAGCCCGCGATTATTGAAGAACTGTACAAGCTTGAGTAAGTCTCTTTCGCAGATGTTCAACCGTTTTCTCCGCAAAGCATACGTTCCTCCGGAATTGAAACAAGCGAACGTGGTACCGAAACACAAGAAAGACGATCGTAGCAATCCAGAAAATTATCGTCCGATTTCACTTCTGAGTTGTATAAGCAAATTATTTGAAAAATGCATCGCCAAGCATCTCATGACTTATCTCCAGTCTAACCATATTTTAATCGAACATCAGTCTGGCTTCATGCCAACTGACTCAACTTCTTATCAGTTGTGTGAAATATATAACAATATCAGTAGTTCACTTGACGAGGGGCAAGACATTCGATTACTATTTTTCGACATTAGTAAAGCATTTGGCAAAGTATGGCACGGCGGTTTACTATTTAAACTTCATGGTATAGGAATTCGTGATAACCTATCACAATGGTTCAGGTCATATCTGTCTAACCGGCAGCAGCGTGTTGTCCTACATTCTGTGCAATCCAAATGGGGGAGACTATCGCAGGAGTGCCACAGGGAATATATATTGGGCCCTATTCTCTTTCTCGTATTTATAAATGACATTGTTGCAAATATTACATGTAACGTTCACCTCTTTGCCGACGACACATCGATCGAATTTACTACCACTGACCCTCACACTGGAGCGATAGTGCTACAACAGGATATCGACAAACTCCAAGCTTGGCCTTCTAAATGGCATGTTAAATTCAATGAACTCAAGACAGAATCACTAACATGCTCCCGAAAACGTATCACACTAAACCACCCAACCCTGTACATGAACCAACAGCCCATCAAAGAAGTAAAAATACATAAACATCTTGGCATTATTTTGAGTAATGATGGAAGCTGGTGGCCTCATATTGAAGAAATGACTAAGACCGCATGGAAACGCATCTCTCTACTGAGGAAATACCGATTCTATCTTGACCTACAGCACTCTAAAAATGCTACTTCACGCTAGTTCGATCAATCCTCGAATACTCATGTATTGTATGGGACGGTTGCTCCCAGCAATACTCTGATAAAATCGAAAACGTACAATTCGAAGCAGTCCGAATTGTGACGGGTGCCATCAGATATGTCGGTAATTCTGCACTTCTGTTAGAAACTGGTTGGGAAACCTTGAAATCACGTCGTGAAAAACACAAATTAAAAGTTTTTTTTATAAAATGGTATATGACCGTCACCGACTTATCTTAGAACACTAGTACCCCCGACTCACGGACAAATATCTAGGCGTGAAACTAGACAAAGCAATCACTTCATAATCCCTGGGTTTGACTCTGAATATCACAGAAGATCATTTCTTCCATCAACGACGTCCCTATGGAATAATCTCGACAAAAATATTATTAACATGGATTCCATTTCAGCATTCAAGAGGTCCCTCGACTTGAATATGAAGACCCGCGAAGCCCAAATACTGCACGCCCAACTAAGATTACATTGTAGCCACCTAAATTACCATACTTATTCTAACGTTGTCTCTGATACTCCCAGGTGTGTCTGGTGAAATTGAGGACACAGAACACTATTTACTTGAATGTGTTAAATACCGCTCCCAACGTCGCTCACTCTTATCATCAATTTCAAATCTGTGTACTGTTACATCGGAGACACTCTTGTGTGGATCCACTAAAATTTCATTGGAAGACAATTTTCACAGAAGTCCTAAAATTTATCATTCGTACCAAACGTTTTAAATAATGGCACCAAACAATTCTCCGCTGAGTCACACACTCATTGATATTAAACGCATTAATGTTAGTCAGCTATAAGATACGATTATGGATTACAAATTGGACACTGTTGCGAAACCACAGCAATTTATTATCACGGTATGTTATACAGTTTAGAAGAATAAACAATACAAGTGCGTCCCCTTATGTTGTGACGTTGGATCAGAAGCAAGGTCAGATTCCCAACCAGATTCCCAACGACAGATTATCCACACTCGTCAAAATCCCATATACTGACAACAAGATACATAATCATCTCACTCATATCCGACAAGCACATTAAAGGCACATGCGGCCTTAATTGTCGAAAATATTCATATTTGTTCCAAACACCGCACACAGAAAAACATTAAAACGCATACAGTTCCGTTCATATATACCATGACCATCGCGTAAACAGCATGTTATCGTAAAGACCTACTATATTTTACCTAAGTAAGAGCCTGATTGTGTTACAGAAGACAGCACAATGCTACTGGCTAATCACACACAAATGGCATAAACGCTCTTTATTTGTTCCATATAAGGTATTCATCAACAAAGAACGCTCTTTATGTTTACCATCATAATATAAACAAACACCAGAAAAGTAACTTTTTATGCCTTTGTTTACATAACAATGGTCAAACAAATGACCATAACATACTGTTTATGCGATATTTCTTATTTGTATACGGACAAAGTCTATCTACATTTTGATGTTCTTTCTGTTTGTGGCGGTTTTTGACGGGTGGATATATTTTCACAGGATACCCACCGCCAAAGCCAACCGTGTCTTTAATAATCCCCATAAACATTTATCTCATAACCAAAATATTTCCATATACAACTACTTTATATTCATCTGACAACCTCCATACCCTTCCAACATACTCCCACATAACCCAAATCATTCCATGTGAAACTACCTTATCTTGAAACACCTATCGAACGGGCCCACCCTGTGAGTAGACTAGTACACGCGATAAAACGTCAACAATTTTAAACCTAAAGCCCCCATTTACTCGAAACAACTTGAAGTGTTTTAAAATCACTCTCACAGGATGGACCTTGTCACAAGCCAATCGGAAACGACTCCCAAAATCTTAAAGCTTGTTGTCGAATCCCTTTCATATCATCACTATTTGTCTTGTTTTTGTTATATATAATGACTAATATGGAATAAATACTGTTTACACCGAGATTATATTTATTACTTGGTCCATAACCTCCATAAAATCCATTAAATGGGACGAGAAACTAAAAGCGGCTTCCATAAGTCTAGACGGAAGTAAAGCTTGGAGGTTTATCAGCGGTCTCCGCGTCGAGATATAGTGCCAGATAAATACTACGCTTTGAGTTATTTAATGACTTAAATAAATCAACAAATGTCAGAAACATCGATTTAGCGTACGCAAATGTAAACAAACGACAAACCGGAAGTCAAAGGTCACGTTTCCGCTCAAAAATACATTTCAGTACACCTGACGCTATTTCCTGTTATACAACGGTCGTTGATAACCAGTAATAAAGAACGGGTTTATACAACAAGAGAAGGGTAGGATGTGACTATTTTAACAGCTATACCCACCGCCAACGCAAATCGTCTCTTTGAAACTACAATTCAACTCGTGGTGAACATTTGGTACTATCAACCACTATGTGTGTTTTCTATATATTTAATCTTTGAGCCTAAAGTTGAGTCTAGCCATTTGGATGTTTTTTTGTGCAAGGTTCTGGGGGTTAAGGTCGATGAATGTACACACAAACTCCTTATAAAATGAATGTACATGTCACAGGAAAAGGACACCGTAATGACAGAAAACATCGCATAATATAGCTGAACATAGCTATAAAATATGCTGTTAGCGCCCATATGAATTGTTTTATCAAACTTTTATAACTATATGTCTTACCGAACCAAAACGATATAACAATGCGATTGTCTATTTGAATACTTCAACTATAGTATTGTGTCGCGATTGAGATACTCAGTCTCGAAGCTATAATAAACCAGTTAATGTTTCAATCATATTTTCTATTAACTCATATGTTTCGCATCCCTAGGAACCCCCGTTTGTGCAATTCAAACAAGGTTACGAAGAGGCTGGCATGAAGGGAAACGACGTTTTTGAAGGATTTGCTGTAGACATTCTACACCGCATGTCAATTCTGTTAAAGTTTGATTACAACCTATCACTGGTTCCAGACAATAAATTCGGCAGCTTGAAGAAACATGGCTGGACCGGTATGATTAAACTGCTGATAGAAGATGTAAGTATAGGTTGCAGAGTAAATTGTACGGCCGCACACCTCAATAGTACGCTAGAACAGGGACGATGGGGGCATAGTTGGGCGTGGCTAACCGGCTATTATATCCAAACGCGGCCAGCGCACGGATTGTACGTCGTGGTCAAAACACGCTCAACGGCACATTTCAAGTTGATTGTATTATGTGGGATCAATTGTGCTCTAGGTCGGTCAGAGCACGCGAATAGTTCTTTACCAGAATAAATCTCGTCTTCGACTCGATTGATTCTGGTAAAGAACAATTTTTGTGCTCTAACCCTTACTTAATGTGGCTTTCAACAGTTATAGTCCATGCGCGACGACGGTCATTTATCACTCCTCCCACTTTTGGAAGACTACATGCAGTGACTACCGCGTGGCCCTCCTATCCTTTACTATAAATATGCGCCACATACATACTAGAATATGCTGTTTGCGAATATTACATGTAAATCGCACTGCCAACTGCGACGGACACGTGTGCTGGTGTGTTGGCATATCACATATATGGACATAAGATAAGATCAGTTGAATTGGCAAAACATCCTTATACGGACAGTATGCATACACATGACATATAAATGTACACTGTGTAGTAAGCAGTATATATTATACATATATGGTAATATATAGTAGGAGATCATATATAACTTCCGAGAGATGTATGATTGTGCAAAAGGTCGTCTCATTTACATGTATTCATTAATGATCTATTTATCTTATCTTATCTTATCTTATCTTATATATGGACATGTGCAAGTATGTTGCAATTATCCTGGCCAATGAACGTGCGTTGGCGTCAGAGCACAATAAACGTGTTGCGCCCTTTGTTGTCTTCTTTCCTTATAACATTAGACACGGTCCTCATAAATTCACCTCTTGCCTGTCATAAAAAGCACTCAGATAAGATCATATAATGGTATATCTATTTAGCGGATCACATGCCGATACTACGAACTTCCATAACATACATCAGACATTTGGCGAGACATTTGCGACTCTATAACTTTTGCGCATTATATAGCGGTTACTTGGCAGCACAATACATTAACTGTTCATAACTATGGCATCCGTTACAAATTAGATATCGGATACAAATCTTAGTTTTTTTTCCAACAGTATATTATCTTGAAAGGATCAAGGTCTTCGACATGGGTTCATGCGAAATAAGATATATTGTATATTGTATACACAACTATCACCAACAAGACGTTAGTACATAAACAATTCGATTGACTTTGATCTTATGTCATTATTAGTAACGCTGATGGGGTCATTGCCACAAGGCTCCGATCACATTCGTAGCCAGCTTTTTTAATCGATCACAAATGTAGCCAGCTTTCTATGGCGATCACATTTGTAGCCAGCTTTTCATATTCAGGCGAGCCTCAATGAACACGACCAGGTTAATCTAATTGTTCTGAGTTGATGGATGAACAACAACTTGAATTTAGTTTTGATATTAGTTCATCTAATAACCTGATGTTTCTGATCAATGTCGTTGGAATGCTCGAATTATATTCCAATATATGCTGATAAACGAAGTCAGTTTTGGAGCATGACGTCGACATTTTAGTCACGAACGTGATCACGTTATATTTCGGGCAATATAAACCACGAATTAGAAAAGCTGGCTACGAATGTGATCGCCGGTGAAAAAATCTGGCTACATTTGTGATCCATTTAAAAAGCTGGCTACGAATGTGACCGGAGCCTTGTGACAATGACCCCATCGGTATTAGTAACTCTAAAAATATAGATTTGGCACACCACACTCATTGTTGTGTAATAATTTCTGTTACAGCACAATTGCCGATAAAGTCCAATGAGTCCAAATACAATTCCAAAGTGTAAGCAAAAGTTGACAGAAAAGCATTGGAAATATATTATGAAAATTGTATTTAGATTGCAATCTTTTAACTTAGCGGTATTTGTTGACAATCACTGTAACAGTTATGTTTTCATAAACATGGTTTCAATACGCGAAATTTCGTTTTTGAGAACTATCAATAATGCATAAAAGAACAAAGTGTATCTGTTTATTCATGTTCTTCTTTTTACAGACTGTTATATTGTTTACGCATTTACCCCCTGGGAGTGACGTGTGTACCTTAGAGCTCTTTCCATCAATGTATCACATTATTATAATCAATAAATTTGAAAAATGATCACTGAAAGGGTTAAAGTACAACGGGAATATAACGTGTTACAATATTACTACACAAGGTCCCTGTCCCGAAATTAGTCAAGAACCTGTGTGTTATTCGTGTGTGGGGGGTAATGCAAATGCTCGAAAATTGATGATAGAGATCACCAAATAATGGCGGCAATTAACGCCTCCATTAATACATACATCAATGAGTCATTGACTGCATATATGCACTACATAAATAAGTGTGGGATCATCTTTATGTTATAATGTTCCATAACCCTTTCATGACTGGAACACTGGCTTACAAGGTCAAGGTAATTTTATTTGGGCCAATATTCTCAAATAGGGAGCCTCGCATATATAAGAGAATGCATTGGCACTGGGTTTTCGCAATATTTCAGGACGCTCCAGTCATGGAATGATTAAATGGACCTTTTTCGATCGATACACGCTTCCAGACGAGATTTATTGTTATCGTGATGACATGACCTGTCGAACCGTCGAGATTTATGCTGTCTCGATGTTAAAATCGTCCAAAATTACGTCCCACAAATCTCGGTCATCCACGTGACTTTGTAAGGAAACGACAAATCTTTACTTCTGTAGATTATTTTTCAATATATATTACTGTATTCCACAACTATTTCTTCACTTCTGGGTTTTAATTGAAATATACGAACACGTATTTGTACATTCGATGGTTAATTGTACATGTTGTTTTCTAAACAGCGGTCATGTGACATAATCATTTTCCCGTAGCAGCATGTCAACGTCAAAGGCTAAATTTGTTTAATGGTGTTAGTCTTGCCGTGTAGCTGTTGGATATAAAGATTATGTTGATGATGCTGATGATGCTGATGATGCTGATGATGAAGATGATTCTGATGGCATAATTATGTCGAAGAAGTGGTGACGGAGATAACAATGACGACTAAGATGAGGATGATGCCAAGATGGTATGCCATCTTAGCGATATGCTGCTGCCGATGACAATGACGATGAAGACGACGGTGGCCACAACGACGACGACGAAGATGGTGATGATGCGATGATGATGATGATGATATGGTGTTGATGATGATGCTGCTGCTGCCGATGATGATGATAGAAAGGATATGACATCGACGAGGGTGATTATTATGACGATGTTGTTGATGATTATGACAATGATGATGATGATGATGCTGATGGTGACGACGACGACGACGATGATGATGATGATGCTGATGGAAAGGATATGACATCGACGAGCGTGATTATTATGATGATGATGTTGATGATGATTATGGTTGACAACGATGAGGGCGGCTTCAACTACGACGCACGAATATGACGAAGACAAAGATGATTATTATGATGATGATGATTATGATGATGATGTCGATGATGATGATGATGATGATGATGATGATGATGGCGACGACGACGACGACGATGTTGATGATGATGATGATGATGATGGAATGGATATGACATCGACGAGGGTGATTATTATGACGATGATGTTGATGGTGATTATGGCTGACGACAATGATGGCGGCTTCGACTGCGACGACGAATATGACGAAGAAAAAGATGATGAAGACAATGATGATGATGATGATGACAACTAAGACGACGCTAATGATGATGATAATACCGATGATGCTGATGTTGATAATACTTATGATGAACATGCGCCATGACCATCTGGAGATCAATGTATATTGTGTATATAATGCATGTTCTTCCTTCTCTCCATTTCTCGATATCATTGTTATTTTCATCAGAGAAAAATGCATTTTTACCATATTTCTTTTGATAACTGATGCTCAAATCTGGCTCCTGAATCTTAACAACAACTTAAACTAGCTTTTGGTTGACGTTGAAAATAGTGTAATTATAATACCTGTGCCAACCAGTTAATGCTGTTCATTTGTTCTTACAGAAAGCTGACCTTGCCCTTGCTCCATTTTACATCACTCCAGATAGATCATCAGTTGTTCATTTCACGGCGCCATTCATGACGAAAGGGACAACCGTCGTTGCTAGGAAACCACAGCGTGAGATGTGGATATTCCAATTCTTAGCCCCGTTATCTCGTTACGTGTGGATGTCAATTTCAGGATCATTTCTACTTGTCGGAACAGTGTTATTCTGTGTGAGCCGGATAAATACCGACAGAGTCAAAGATGTGAGCACAAACTTACGGGAAAGTTTTTGGTATATTTGGGGAACGTTGTTACGTGGGAGTCTTATCTCCGCGCCGCAAGCTTTTTCTGGGAGGATTGTGGCGAGCTCTTGGTGGTTCTTCTCGTTGATAGTGATTTCTATATACACAGCTAATCTAGCTGCGTTTTTGACTATAGACAATGCTAGGTTAGCTATAAATTCTGCTGCTGACTTAGCGGATCAAGATGAGTATAAATACGGTACTGTTGACGACGGTCAAATAGAAAAGTTCTTCAAAAGTACGAAAATAAACTATTATAATAAAATGTGGATACACATGGGGAAACCTGACTCTCGTGTGCGGAGAGTGGAGGATGGGTTCAACAGAGCCCTGAATGAGAAATATGCCTTCTTGTGGGACTCGCCGACTGTTCGTCATATGATATCGACTGAATGTGCTCTAATGCAAATCGGAGCGCCTTTCGATTTAAGAGGATATGCCTTCCCGTGTAAGCCAAATTCTAAACTTTCCGATGTGCTTTCTAGAGCTATACTAGAACTCAATGACAAGGGAATACTCTACGAGCTGGAAGGACAGTAAGTATTGTTATAATTCGTGCTATTTGATAAGAACAATGTATGCATGCATGTAAGCATTGAGAAAAGAAGGTACGGAAATTCTAGTCTTAAAGAATAAAGTGTGATCCGATTCTTATATTTGTAGAAATTGAAATCCGTCTAGAACAACGAGAGGTTTTTGATGTTCACGATGTTTGGTATTGAGTATTTGGTAGTAGGGACTCAATATTTGCAATGTTCCTCTTAAGAGATAGATGTTGAAAGCGTTCCACACATACAACTATCAGACCAACTTGCATCCATACGCTATGGAACGCAACAAAATCAACAGCCATTACTTATATTTACACTCAACCGAGTCAACTGCCAGAGTAATAGAGCATAAAGCGCCCATTTCTAACGTTATTCGATGCAAGTTGCGTCTACACACAAATGGATGCAAGTTGGTGTCTGCGCGCTAAGTCATGTGACGTAATTTCGACCAACCAACGTCCTTCATTCATGTTCCACAACGAACGCGAATGCATGTGTGAGTGTAATTATTCAAATATGTGGACATTTTCCGACTAGATATATATTGATAACTAGCAGGTGGACCCGACTTCGTCCGGGCTGTTTCCCCTCAGCTTTTCGGCGAATTGCGCGATTTGACCTTGAAATGTCCATTTTGAAGGTCAAGGTCAGGTGGGGTCACGATTTGACCCGTCCAAAACACTGCCCGGACAAAAGTACCCGACAAAAGTACCCGTCGAAATCCATCCTGTTTTACCCGATTTGACCTCGAATTGATCATTTTGAAGGTAAAGGTCAGGTCTGGGTCACGACTCGACCCGTCCAAAACACTCAGTGAACAAAAGTAACCCCACGTATCAAATTTCGTCGAAATCCCATCAAAATTCGCGATTTGACCTTGAATTGACCCGATTTCAAGGTCAATGTCCAAAACACTGCCCGGACAAAAGTACCCGACAAAAGTACCCGTCGAAATCCATCCGGTTTTTCCCGATTTGACATCGAATTGATCATTTTGAAGGTCAGGGTCAGGTCAGGTCGGGGTCACGATTTGACCCGTCCAAACACCCAGTGGACAAAAGTAACCCTATGTACCAAATTGACCCGTCCAAAACACTCAGTGGACAAAAGTAAACCTACGTATCCAATTTCGTCGAAATCCCATAAAAATTCGCGATTTGACCTTGAATTGACCCGATTTCAAGGTCAATGTCACATCGCACGGGCAAACGAATAGGCTTACGACACTCCCCATACGAAAGTGTCCCTAGACACTAATTTTCATCGAAATCCCGTGATACTCGGGCGTTCGACATTGAAATTACCCGATTTCAAGGTCAAGGTCACGTCGCACGGGAAAATTAACAGGCCCATGCCAATCCCCGGTCGAAAGTACCCACACATACCAAGTTTCATCGAAATCGGCTCGTCCGGGCTTTGACCTTGAATTGTCCATTTTGAAGGTGAATGTCAGGTGGGGTCACGATTTGACCCGTCCAAAACACTCAGTGGACAAAAGTAACCATATGTATAAAATTTCGTCGAAATCCCATCAAAATTGGCGATTTGACCTTGAATTGACCCGATTTCAAGGTCAAGGTCACGTCGCATGGGCAAATTAATATGCTTTTGAGACTCCCCGACCGAAAGTAACCCCGCATACCAAGTTTCATCGAAATCCCGTGATATTCGGGCGTTTGACTTTGAAATGACCCGATTTCAAGGTGAGTCGCACCGGCAAATTAATAGGTTTATGCCACTCCTCGGCCGAAGGTATCCCCATGTACCAAGTTTCATCGAAATCCCGTAATATTCGGGCGTTTGACCTTGAAATAACCCGATTTCAAGGTCAAGGTCACGTCGCACGGGCAAATTAATAGGCCCATGTCCCTTCCCGGCCGAAAATACCACCACATACCAAGTTTCATCAAAATCGGGTCGGCCGTTTTCGAGTTCATCGCGAACACACACACACACCACACAGAGACACACACACAGATCTTCAAAAATATATAATAAACTAGAAGGTGACCCGAATTCGTCCGGGCTTTCACCTTGAATTGTCCATTTTGAAGGTCAAGGTCAGGTCTGGGTCACGAGTTGACCCGTCCAAAACACTCAGTGGACAAAAGTAACCCTATGTATAAAATTTCGTCGGAATCCCATCAAAATTGGCGATTTGACCTTGAATTGACCCGAGTTCAAGGTCAAGGTCACGTCGCACGGGCAAATAAATATGCGTATGAGACTCCCCATACGAAAGTATCCCTAGACACTAATTTTCATCGAAATCCCGTGATTTATAACGCTAATATTGCGATTCTCAGCGAATAATCTTGCTCAGCGCAGGTATTTCAAAAAATTGTGTATCACAATTGCCAGAACACAACACAATTCTTTCATATAAATTAAATAGAGTGACTATTGTTGACGAAATCATTCTTGTTTGTTTATCGTTGATTTTGGTTGAGAGGAATGAACGGCTGTTTGGTTACATGTTTGCTTAATTCAGACGTCGTGTTCTGTATACGAACGGGCACAGTCTGCTATACATGGACACTGTTAAAACTTATTGTAAATCAGCGGCAGTACAGGAAATCTCTTAACGGATATTAAGTCAGTGTTATGAGGGTACATGTACGGACATTGCGACCTTTATTTCCCGTATCATCGTTTTATTTTCGACATATACGTAAACCAGTCCAGTGACTCGGGAACGTAGTTTGATCACCCCATGCATGAGCTGCGCATAGTTGTCCCGAGGGTAATTATTCGCCATTTTTCTTCAATTCTCGTTTCGATAATGTACATGCAGATATGGTAAAATATTATATGTTGTTGTACGTAACTGATGCAACTATTAACCCCGTCGTCCATGTTGTGTGAAGCTATTTGTTCAGAAGAAAAAAAAATTCTTCTGTAATGTGATGTGTTATGAATTTGAAACAGTCACATTTACTGGCACTGTACTGTGTTCTGTACTTCAAAGTATGGAATTCAATTTAGTCACACAAGAGAGTGGCAGAAATGTGCTGAAGAAATATTCCATGTAAACTAAACAACGGGGCTAACACTGTCTGGTTTATTTCGAACGACATATACTTGATTGACCATACTTAAGTGTACTTACGGCAATTACGGCAATTTCAATCGTCATTAGGTCGTTCACAAATAATTGCTCCGTAAAATGACGAACCAAAATCCTGTAAATATACAGTCAGTTAGGTGTATTAACCCTTTACCCAACAAACCGGTCAAAACCGGCCAAAACCGGCCAAATAAAGCTTCAACAGCCTAAAATATCTTCGGTCTGTCTCAATAGAACCATACAAATATGGATATCATTGGAACCGGCTCCTTGACCACATTGTGATAGTTACAGTTATGCCCTGTGCCAATGCATTCTCTTATATATGCGAGTCGACCATAGGTCGCCTCGCATATATAAGAGAATGCATTGGCCTAAACAAAATATTTTTTTAACACTTTTTACCATTTTTTCTTACATTCTTTAACAATTTTATAATTTGTAATGTGTTAAGCCAATGCATTCTCTTATATATGCGAGGCGACCTATGGTCGACTCGCATATATAAGAGAATGCATTGGCACAGGGCCGTTCTGTTGTGTAAAGGGTTAAGTCAACCCCGAGTCTTTTACGGGACAATGAACAGGCATATATTTTGTTCAGTCCTTTGTTTCGTAAAATTACAGAAACCATTTTAGAAGTATATATAGAAAGGTAACAATTCGAATCCGTTCGAATTGACCATATCTCGGAAAATTGTCAAATTTAGTCGCGCAATGATATCGATGCTGACACGAATCTTTCTGCGAACAATTCTTCAATAAAACAATGACACTAACTCACCATCAACTCTAGAAGACACCTTTGAGTTATTTTACCACATCAAATGTTGTCTTTCACACCAAAACGAAGGATTGTAAGTAAATTACAACAGTTCCATTCTTTTAGCACGTTCTTTACTAAATAGATGATCCAAATCAGCTATGAACAAATATATATTGGAAGGTCTAGTATTTCTGGAAGGGTTTTCAGGAAAAATAAGCAGACGACAGATAACACAAGTACACAGGGAGTCATATTACCTGACTATTTCCTGAGCGATAGCTACTAACATTATTGAGTATAGAAATGGTTAAAATAAAAACAAAACAATAATATGCTGTACAGGCCCGTCATATGCAATAGTTATGGACACAACTCGCACAAACGCCGAGAAATTTAGTTGGTAAATCAGATATATTTTTCATATGTTCCAATCGCGATCTCGTTTAGATATTCAATACAAACCGAGCTCAGTAAAAATACTGAGCGCTGATTGGCTGTTTCCACTATTTTATTTCATTAGACGAGAAGTCCAAATGTTCTCAGAAGTTCAATGCTGACAGATACGCGCGTTCGACATGCTTATTAAACCAAAGTTTATTGAACTAATTATTGAACGTTTGGTCTGACAACTCAGTTTATTCTAGCCGGTTTGAGAACATATGGATACGTCCAATTTAACAAATAATGATGACCTAACCAAAACCAAAACTGCATGAGAGCTACAGGCGGGGTTCCTCGTCTCCAGTTGTAATCGAGTTAAACCAGGTGTAAACCTACATCAACGGTTTATTTAATAATTTCATATACTTTTTAATAATCATTTTACAAACTTGTGACGTATTTTACGCGCGTTGTCAACGACGACCTGGTGTGACTGTTCCATTCAAAATGTGCGCATGCTTCCGCGACCGATGCTGTTGAATCGAAATAAAGGCACATGAATCAAATGCATTTGTTCTCTTTAAACAGATTATTATACTCACTGTTCATAAGTGATTACTGGTGACTGTTAGATTATGTTTCTAAGGAATGAATGGGAATATCCCGTCAGATGAATTTAACCTTAGACTTTACATATTAAACACTGTCAACTATCACTAAGCTGAGATAAAGCGCCAGCAATCTCAATATTGGACATCGATTTCAGATTTAAGTGGTACATATCCCATGTCGACAAATGTCTATATGGGCCATAAGATATGGATAACATTGTAACAGTCTGAAAGCTCCGAACGCTATCAAACTAATGGTGTATATGTCCCTATATGTCTGATTGACTAGACTGACAAGGACACGCATACCACTAATGAGCCCGTACTAGTATATATCTTCGCTGGAGTATAAGTCACGCAAATGTAGGCTTCGAGATACGATCCTATATTATGTAAGAATTGGCATGATTGTCTAGTGTCCTCGTAACTCGTTTATGTGTATTTCGCGACGTCTACAGTTTCTTGGATATAAGTGTAAACTAACTACTTCCTGTTTACAGACGTCTGTCTTAGGGTTTGTCACAATTACCGAACACAAATTTGTCCCTGGATTCATGGTCATTAACATGTAGCAGTTACAATTGTAATTCAAGTCAAATATTTGTCGCTGAAACAGGCATTCTGATTGGCCGAGAGCTGCCAACTTTAAATTTCGATTCAACAGCATCGATCGCGGAAGCATGCACACATATTGAATGGTCGTCATTGACAACGCGCGTAAAATACGTCACCATGCTGTTACATGTAGGTACCGCGTAATCGATTCAACCGGAACGATGTTTTCTATAGATGCGGTTAACAGGAAGTTGTTTTGGTGCTGTTACTAGTAACCACATGGAACGTATCCATATATAGTTTGTCAACTCGCCGGTTTCATGCTTTGAACAAAGCATTAAATGTCGATAAAAAGTGCCTTATGACTAGTTTTTTTAAAATGTATTGATGGACTGAATTACAGTGGAGATGCACGTCTATTGTTTAGTTGGATATTTGGGTATTCGAGCTTGAAAACAGTTTGTCAACTCGCCGCTTCTATCTTCCATGCTCGAATTCCCGAATATCTAACTCAACAGAGTATGTTTATCTCCTAAATAATACACGATCGTTCATGTTCCGTCTCCAGTAAGAAACAGCGAATTTTATTCGTCAGAGAGCCGCGAAACATATCCCATATTTACGTCTGGAGCCATCAATATAATGGGAAAGCAAGACAACCGTTTCATCGGCTCTCGCTGGCCTAATTATTCATGACATCATTTATACGTTGAACGACGTTATAGATAGAGCAATATAAGGTTTTAACATTTTCTGCTGATCATTCTTCGGAATAAATGTCAAATTGCTATGAATGACCAGAACTGTTGGCAGAACATACTGTAATGCGTTATTGTGGTGGATTGGTGGTAACATGGCGTGACATTGATGGCTTGGAGCTTTCGTTCAACCTCGTCGCTTCGCTATTTGCACGAGGATATGTTGCCTGATAAGCTGAAAAGGAAATTTCGACTAATTTTGTATGAAATCGGTCTGTGGATCTGTAATGTAAATTTCCGTACCGAATTCTTATCGATAGATTCAATAATCCAACCAGCTGCAGCTCTATATACAAATCAGCATGAAACCAGCCACTTGCAACGAAAGGAAACAACACATTTACGTTCTTTGTTGTAGAATTACATGATCAAGCAGTCTGGGTCGGTGAAAGGCCTCGCATAAAAGAAGACTTCGCGACTCGGTTGAATATAGACCCCAAACCGTCATTGTCACACCATGTTACCATCAATCCACCACAATAACTTATAATGTTGTCGGTGTCCTCCTGAAAGGTGGTTTGCGGCATACTTGGTCCCGCATAGTCCTCGTGTGCGAATGGTGGCACATGCCTACTAGTACTTCTGGTATGGTCCAGCATGGAGTAAAACAGAGGACCACGATAGTCACTGCCGAATTAAGAGTGGTCTAAAGTGGGAGGAGTAACTATTGAATGTCGTACATGTTTCGCGCTGCCACTTGCCAAAAATAATTCCCATTTGGTAAAAAATATTTTTAATTGGCAAACGTTTTGACAAATCACTTTTTAATTCCTGAATAAAGTTGAAAACTATCGGTCAATCAATACCATTCATGTAAGGAAACTATTACAGTATAAGTATATTAGTGGTGTTTTATATGGTTTCGGAAAAGTTAACACCTCCATTAAGATGCAGCTAATCTGGTAACATTAGTGTGGTGTGTACATGGCTTATCCTCTTGTGATGTTCCCTTCTGATGAAGCAACTCTGCTACCATTTTAATGTTCGGTCATTGGTTTATTGTTGTATGATAAACTACAATAGAGGTGCGTGTATAATTATTAACTAACTGCCTTCCTATCGATATTAAACGCGCATCGTTCAAACCGCGAGTGTCAAAACGTAAAACTCAATCAAGGTTGCAGAAAATGATACTATCAGGGATAACATTTAGCATATTATAATAGAATTTGGCAAAAAATATTTTCGTTTGGAAAATTATATGGCAAAATTAAATTTCATTCCAGCGGGGACCCTGACGTCGTAGCCTGCAAGTAGGTATCCTCTTATAATTTAAATAATGTGGCGATGTGACCATAATGTCACCATATATGATAAAAGTGACATTAAACACAAATTAACTAATTACATTTTGGCATATCTGGAATCTTAATTATAATTGCGTGTGTCGTATTTACAAACTGTTGCTGATAGGATTTGATTGGTTTCAAGGTGCATGAACGCGGGGTGTTCCCGCCTCATCGTGAATGACAGTGACTAATCTAATCCACGTAAAACATCAAACATAACATGTCCTATTTCACGAAATGTTTATTTCGCGCTTCGAAAAAGTCGTAAAACTCATTAAATCATTTTTATTTCCCATCAATCAGGAGAAACATCAATATAAAATTGTTTCTGATATGAAATCATAGGCACAACAGGTCATGAGGTCAATGTATTAGTAAATACTAATGTAGCGGTTATTGCCAGAGATAAATCGTTTTTGTTTGTTCTCATTTTAACCCATTCTATACTTAATCTTTCAATGAATGGATCTTCCTGAAATTAAGCGAAAACCCTGTGCCAATGCATTCTCTTAGATATGCAAATCTCACGTATGGAGCATATGTGGAGTTCGATAGCCCAGTGGTTAGAGTTTCGGACTTACAATGGTGTTAACACACATAAATGAGTTCGCGCCCACCAGTTGACTATCGTCTCCGCAATAGAGGCTTGGTCGGATTAAGCGGTGTCTGCGCTATGGAGCAGCACGCTGTTTCAAATCTCGCGCCAGGTTGTGACCCTTGGGCAAGGTCACTTGTATTGTGCTCGGCTCGTCGTACCTTGACGTGAAATAGGGTTGTTGGGTAAGCGTAAGCCGCTCCAGCGAAGCGTCTGTAAACTGGCAGCAGGCACAAGACTCAGCATTACTAACAAATAGCTGGGTTAATAATGTAAGCGCTTCGAGCTACATCAGGGATTAAGCGTTATGCAAATGCTATACTTTGTTATTATTATTATGGAGCGGCGTATATAAGAGAACAGGTTGGCCTAACTTGACATTGTTAGCTAATGTATTATCTATTATATATTTTGGAAGATCTGTCTGTGTGTCGTCTGTGTGTCTGTCTGTTTCCAATGGACTCGAAAACGGCCGAGCCGATTTCGATGAAACTTGGTATGTGGGGGTATTTTCGGCCTGGGAGTGACATAGGCCTATTAATTTGTCCGTGCGACGTGACCTTGACCTTGAAATCTGGTCATTTCAAGGTCAAACGCACGAATATCACGGGATTTCGATGAAACTTGGTATGTGGGGGTATTTTCGGCCGGGCAGTGCCATAGGCATATTAATTTGCCCGTGCGACGTGACCTTGACCTTGAAATCGGGTCAATTCAAGGTCAAATCGCGAATTTTTATGGGATTTCGACGAAATTTTATACGTAGGGTTACTTTTGTCCAATGAGTGTATTGGACGGGTCGAGTCGTGACCCCGACCTGACCTTGGCCTTCAAAATGATCAATTTGAGGTCAAATCGGGTAAAACCGGATGGATTTCGACGGGTACTTTTGTCGGGTACTTTTGTCCGGGCAGTGTTTTGGACGGGTCAAATCGTTACCACACCTGACCTTGACCTTCAAAATGGTCAATTCAAGGTCAAAGCCCGGACGAAGTCGGGTCACCTTCTAGTCTTATATATGCCAGGCTCCCTATGGGAGACTCGCATATTTTAGATGACGGATTGACACAATACCTTTAATGTTCCACCATCGCAGATTTCGTCATGAAAGGAGTAATACTCATTGACGAGTAGTTCACATAGGACATGTTCAGATAATATATTCAACAAATTAATCAATTAATCAATTAATATGAATCATTATTCTCTTGTATTATCTTTCGTATGACTGCCCTCTGCTACGTTTGTTATTAAATTGACACCCATTCAAATAAATACTATAGTATTCTAATATATACTGCTGCAACTGGCTGGGAGATTCCGTTTCGTATAGACAGGGTTAAATTTGATATTTTTGAAGCATACGACGGTGTTAGATGCCCACATTCATTGTTCGTCAGCGTTTATACTGGCGGTGAGAATAAACAACTCCACAGTTTAATATTTTAAATTAAATATGCTTTATTTGTGAATAAAATGTAACTTCGGAGATCACTGACTGTGATTTTCATGTTAAAGTATGGTCATTGTTGTGAGAAGTCGTTGAAATAGTATCGCTTCATTTCAAAAGCCCACAGAGAGCATGGAAATGGCCTTTTTCTATATCTTAAAAAGGGGTTTCCTATTTTTAAAACCTACCATTCTGGTTATTTTGATTACCGTTGTGACAGCTAACTAAAAACCCCTCACGTAAAGCACATGGGAGATACTCGTTCTCATTGGCGTTTTCCTGCACGCTTGCAAAACCGGCCTCCCATATTCGAGGTAGGGACGCAGCTGAAGGTTCCTCGTTTGGTGGTTGACCATCCGTTCAATTCAGATTTCCGAACGTACCCGTCCCATTGGCGCCGACATAATCATAATCATATTGGTAGTTCTAATTTGAAACGAGTCTGACAATATAGGTGTATTTTAATTTTATAGCTGCTTAACACTTTCAATAATAAATAGATTATCCCATTAGTTAAAATGTGTACTTCGGAATGGTATGTTAATGCTTTTCAGGGATGTAGATGTAACACAAGCAGACAACAGATAAATAAAAGTACATAATGAGTCCTATTTATTGAGGGACATGTTTAGATAATAAGTTAAACAAACGACATAACTTATTTTCTGAATATTTCCTATGTGATAACTACTCGTCGATGATGCTTTAGTATAGAATGTGTCAAATGAGACTTCCATCCAACCAAATAAATTTAACCAGCATTTCATGCGCACACGATATAATGTGTTCTTTGGGTGAGCATTTTCGAAATAATTTCCGAATATGACTCAATTAATCAATGTAGTTGGGTTGATTTTGTAGTTAAGTTGGTGACATAGATACAACTAAATTGGGTATTCAAGATAAAAAGTTTATTAATCCGGTGATTTATCAAAATAGTGAGTAAAGTGTGACTGGTAGTTATATACGGTGAATCTAATTTGTTGCAGTCCGTTTTCAAAGTCAAAGCCAATACTTTATTCTCAACGCCAACGTAATTCATATAATGATATGTAGATAACTAATACAAAAATGTGCAGCTGAAATATACATTCATGTAGACGCATGTTTCAGGCTTGTTTGACCCCTGTCGAAGTCGAGTCTGTTGCATCATTGTTTTGTTATGTTGTATATGTACATACTTCGTTTCATGCTGGTTTAAAATTGCATCTCTTCGAGAAAGCACGCGATGCCGATGGTTCTTAATTTAGAACAATTATTGTAGAGTTTAGTTGACATTTTTTTAGTAGTTTATTAATGACTTTAGGTGGACAATTTATTATTCAACAAACAGTTTGCATTGAACGATAATAGTATTGGATATTTACAGCTTGAAATTGTACTTATGGGTCTATTTGTATCCATATTTTAGCTTGCAAGGTTTTTGTGTGTAATAAATCCAACAAAATTAGTTATCGATAGGTTCGTAATTCAATTGGTGTCGAAGTGCCATCTATTAAAATGTTGTGTTATGTCTTGATAATTTATATTCTATAAATCAAACACCTCTATAAACCGAACGAATTGGTCGATCCGGACGGTGTTCGGTTAGAGAGTTTTACTGTACATGTATTTCATACTTTGTAGCTGGTGGAGACGCCCTGTCTGCGCAGATCAGCGGAAGAATGCCAAGACGACGTCCCTGGAACTGGAAACGGTGGCAGGGATGTTCCTCATTCTCTTGGCAGGGATGACATTCGCTGTTGTGATATGTGTAGTGCAATATTGTATGGCGAAGGCTAGACAAAAGAGAAAGGTGAGTTGATATTCAATCATTGAGATTTAACCCTTTTCATACTAAATGAATCGTCCAATTCAATTACACAGTATACATCAGAAAAAAATTGTTATCACATGGAGGGGGTGCTCATGTAATATAAGCCGATGACAGACAGAACAAGGAACTGATCATCATTGAGTATTTATGGAAATAGTCAATAAAACCTATTTTGGCATTGTTTCTGATAGAGACATAATACAAACTTGATGTAAGCTCAACTGATACGAATGTGTCATCGGATTTATGGGCGTGGCTTGCACTGGGCTACATGTGTGCGCAAATAGGGTTGCATATGCTCGGCACCATGCAATTTCTGTCATTGGCCCCTTTGTATGCAATTTCCTCGTTTGTAAGTGTATATTTTCAAAATCGGCAATTTTAGGTCGCGGTACTCATCATCATGAGACCATGTGATTCCACACTGACAAACATATGCACTTATTCGAATCGAATGATATAAAACCAAAGCCCGGGATATCAACCAACCTAGTCAGTGCGCGGCAACTTAATATCACGTCTGTGTATACAATTCACCCTGCTGACTGAGCCACCGGCCGCCCACAACAAGTCTGACATAATTGGCAACACTGTAAAGTCTTCGTGTGAGATTAATGGTCCAGCTGAACTCTATTCTTGACCAAGCTGTATTTTGGATGATGACTGCTAGAGCCCAAAATGCAACACTGTAAAGTCTTCGTGTGAGATTAATGGTCCAGCTGAACTCTATTCTTGACCAAGCTGTATTTTGGATGATGACTGCTAGAGCCCCAAAATGGAATGAGAAACATAGTATTTGATAGGTAATGTGATATCTTGGATTTAGTTAATTTGCCGATCTTTGGGCCAATATTGCTTTATTCCGCGTACCTATATTAGATGAAATAGTGTTATATGGGACCATCGCGGGACATGACACTTTGAATTAATTGTCTGTCAACCAATTTGTTAGTCCATCGGTACGGATATTAATCTTCCTGTTTCGCGTAGAGAATCGCTATCGGCACCATCTTATTCCATTGGTCGCCCACTTTGTACTTTATTGTAGGCCATCATAGTACTAACATTGACGACATAAAACCTGACACAGAGTCGGAACAATATTATCAGATGTATACCAGATATGTGCTTATACATGTGTAAATCACGTCGCATGAACCGTTAATATGCTTAACCCTTTTATGACGGGAGCTGCGTTGGTGCATCATTACATATCCTGTGCCAGTGCTTTCTCTTATATATGCGAGTTTCACATGGGGAACCTCGCATATATAAGATAACTAGCAGGGTTACCCGGCGTTGCCCAGGTTAAAGTGATGTGAAATCCTCTGCAGTGGACATTTGGTGGGAATAGAGAATACTCTTGCTAAACGTGTGACACGTATTCTCATAAATTGTAGACCCAAATGGCATAAAAACGTCATTCTTATACATGATGGATTGTAAGTAGTACTTACCAAACCTTGTCGGTGTGATAGTCATTTTATTTATCGCGATTAATTCGCCCCACCAATAAAGAAGTATTTATTTATTTACAACTATATTTGACTGCACACTGTGACCACTATTTTTGAACTGGCCTATTATACATTTCCATCTCTCGTATCAATTTGTATTGTTTTTATGTGGAAAATATCTTAAATGGGACAGACTCAATATTCTGTTATAATACATGATATAACATGCCATGCAAGAATATATGTATCTCTTAAATTGAATGGCAAATATACTTTTAATGTTTTCTTCTATGTATCATATACATATGACAGTTGGGAAGATATAATTGTTCAAGTGAATTAATGTGGTCACCATGTGTCGAGGTTGTGAAATTTGAACGCCAAAAACTCCTAGATGATCTCCCACCCGTGAAGCTATATAGATTACAGGCATTCGCAGATATAGGCACCAAATGTGACGCCGTTTACCCACATGATTTGATTCCTCGTATCATTGGAGAAGACCGTGTATACGATATTTGGTGGAAATTTTGTCTTGAAATTGCATTATTAGATTCCTCGTGTCATGGAGAAGAATGTGTATAAATTTGGTGGAAATCCGGGCTATAAATAGTTTTATCAATTATGATGTCCCCCTTCAGTGCACCCCTGACACGAATTACCCCACTTTTGACAACTTTAGACCACACAATTAGACGCGTGATATCATGGAGATAATTATATATAATTCCGATGGTAATCGGCGACTAAACAATATTTTATCAAATTTAGTGCCCCCCCCCCCCCAAAAATTTTCACCCAAACGGCACCAAGTTGTCGTCTTTAAATTAAATTATTAGATTCCTCGTATCATGGAGAAGAATGTATATACATTTGTTGGAAATCAGGGCGAAAAATATTAATTTTTGGTGCCCCTCCCATGACTCGAATGACGCCCCTTTTGACAGCATTAAGCCACACAATTAGCCTCCTGATATCCGAGAGATCATTATATATAATTTTGGTGGTATTCGGTGACTGAACACATTCTTATCAAGTTTACATCTTTAATGGAAGTGAATCAATTTGATGGAAATCGGCGCTAAAAATATGTTTACCAATGTGTGTACCCCACGCCCCTTCCGTGCACCCCTGACTCGGACGGTACCATTTATGACATCTTTAAACCACATCATTAGATTCCTCATGTCATGGAGATGATTATGTATAAGTTTGGTGGAAATCGGTGACAAAACGTTTTGCTACCCCTCCCCCTTTACCCCTGACAACAACAGCGTCACTTTAGAAATAAAGCCGCACCGTTATCTTCCTCATAACAAGTTACCCCTTCGGTGCCATCTATGTGCCCCCCCCCCCGTGAATCTATGTAGAACACAGAGAGACAGACAGACATTCGCAAATATAGATATAGATTCACTGGCTGACAAGGTCAAGGTAAATATTTGTAAGGCGAATGTATTATCTTATATGTGGGAGACTCGCACATATAAGAGAATGCATTGAATCAGGGTTTTCGCAAAATTTCAGGAAGCTTCATTCATGGAAGTGTTAATGTGATTAATGGAATTAAATCTATAATGCAGCGATCCGTTTGACTCACACTGGAACCACGCCAAAGAGTGTTTTTATGCAATGGTTTGAACATTTTGACACAATAATTTATCGGTTCAAAACATTTCTGATACTTATCTGTATATCTAGGCAGGAATGTTAAATTAATTCATACATCCACGAACACTGCACACACGCGTGACTTTCATACTCCCCGAGAACACTTTAATCACCACAGTTAAAACGATCAGGTCGGAATTTGATTCACCTCAATATAGACCGGTGATTGAAGCGCGGTAGATGCATTGCGGCGCCAAAGCGCAGGAATTTCCTCTGATGACACCGCAACCATATAATCTTCAAGGAGTTTCAGTCAGAAAGATAACTATCTGATCGAACTATTAAAGCCACTTGGTGGTTTGCGCTTCAAAAGGCAAAAAAATATATTCTCTTTTGAATTTTACAGAAGACATCTTCGACTCGAATTAATTATTTTTCAATATATTATCGATATTGGATCGTTGTTAACTATCGGAAATTTATTGAAATTGGTGTACAGTCTCCCTTTAAGTGTGTTTAAGTAGATATCTTAAAGTTATGTGAAACACTCCGGCAGGGTAATCAAATAGAAATGGAGAATAATTTTGCTCAAAGTAGTTATGTTTACGAATATTAATCTAAAATTGACAACACACCACCGTCATTCTGATATATTAATTGAAGGCAATGACTCTCGATGGCGAAATAATTTGTGTTTGTTTATCGCTGATAGTTGCGTCCAGAATCCAGATGTAAATATTTACAATTGAGCGTATTTCAGACGATTATTTATATGGCGTGGTATAGTCTAATTCTTTGCAATTTTCACCGATGGTAGTAGAATGCTCTATTCTCCAGGTTGGCATGCCGCCTGAGTAGTAACTTATCAGTTTCACACACCCGAAAAAGTCCATAATATGTCTTTAAGTATATTTACGAAATACAAATCACACTATACAAACACATAACGGTTACTTGTTAACGACGTGGAAGTAAGTCATGACTCATGTACATTATGTACTGTCAATGTTCAGAGTACAAGTATCGTTCTACCAATTTACATGTACGCATATAATGTCAGCGACGAACTGTGCTTTAATTTGGAATAAACATTCCACAGCATTGATGATATTCCATCAGACGCACCGGAACGATGTGGTACAGACATTATAATTAAAAACATACGTATGCAATTTAAATAATTTAGTTATACTATCCAGGGACTCACAATAATGGAATATAGGCATGTGCTCACATTACAATGCTATATCCACCCATACGTATGCTAATAACATTAACCCTTTACCCAACAGAAGGGCCCTGTGCCAATGCATTCTCTTATATATGCGAGTCGACCATAGGTCGCCTCGCATATATAAGAGAATGCATTGGCTTAACACATTAAAATTTATAAAATTGTTAAAGAATGTAAGAAAAAATGGTTAAAAGTGTTAAAAAAAGACTTTTTTTTAGGCCAATGCATTCTCTTATATATGCGAGGCGACCTATGGTCGACTCGCATATATAAGAGAATGCATTGGCACAGGGTATAACTGTAACCATCACAATGTGGTCAAGGAGCCGGTTCCAATGATATCCATATTTGTATGGTTTTATTGAGACAGACCGAAGATATTTTAGGCTGTTGCAGCTTTATTTGGCCGGTTTTGGCCGGTTTGTTGGGTAAAGGGTTAAAGGCATGCTATAGACAGAGCTCAGAGTCAGAGTGCCCTTCTGTCCACGAATTGCTACGTGCTTGTTACATGCGGTGATGTCATACGTGCAATATCTGATACGGGAATAACTGACACAGCCGGCAACCCATGACTAGCTTTAGTGACTTTCACATAAGAAATCTGTTTCGCAAAGCAAACGTCAAATACAATTTCAACATATATGTGGTGTAAAATTTCCAACTAATGTTGTGTCAGGTATGACATTCCCAAATGTGTGGGGGGGGGGGGTATAAAAACCCAAACATCCGTGTATGCACGTCCCAGTGTAGAATATTTCTTACTAATATATATGCACTGTATAAAGACTACAGGGCGTACATAGCTATTTGATTTTGTATCGTCTCCAATTTGGTTTACATATTTCGTCTATTTCTCACAGGAACCGAAGAATCAAGTTGAAGAGAACGAGAATCACATTCCAATAAACCACGTGGACATATACAACAATTCGTTAACGATTGCTTCTGTAGATGAAGAAGATATGATTGACACCATACAATAATGGCATTCGTATTCCCACAAAAACGGTGCTTATGTGACAACCGCGGTCATTGGTGTTCGGGATGTTCCGTAATGTTCCGCGGTGTTCCGTGATGTGTGCGTCTGACAAGACGTAACGATGCAAGAAGTGTTTGGTGCATGTTTTCGGAATGCAGCAGAATGAAGAAAATTGCAGGGGATCTGACGTCCAGCTGTTACTATGGGAACAAGACAGCTTTACAGTTGGCCGCTGCAAACATATTCGAAGTGAGCTTGGCGTCATGGGTTGATTTGTTCAGGTCCGTTACCTGATTTGTGTTTCTACTTTTCGATTGTGTCGAAGGCATTTGAGACTACATTAAACGACTGCATCTCTTTCTATATTCACCCACACTGAACACTAGTCCATGCAACAATAAACACCTATATTATCATCGGATTTATTTTTTTGGAAATTGGGGTTGGGGGATGGGGTGGGGGAGGACTTTATATTTTTATTTGCTGTGCTTCATTCAGTGACAAAGGAAAGTCCCTCCATATATCTACATGCTAAACTGTACGAATACTTACACATGTCAGCACAGTGTAATAACTGTAAATAAATAGCGAATAACCACTTAATTGAACTGCTGAAGTGAAATAATTCATGAGAGGCAGTGACGTTGTGCAAATACGATAGCACATTGCGCTCGAGTGTTTTACAAATTAGTCCCTGCCTCGAGTGAATTATTTCACGTTACCGGTTCAATCAAGTGATTATTTCTGTTTAGTATATTCTTCTATAAACATCTGATTTACCATGCATACATACCGCCATTATACACATGACACATATGTGTTATAGCGCGTATGAATACATAACGCGCAAGTTAAAGTTACATACATATAACTCACAAGTGAAATCATCGTTTATAATCACTCGAGAAATCAAGGTAAATCACACATAGAATTCTAACAAACATTAGTAACTTATATACTATTTTCTTACTGTTGTGTACATGTCTAATACGAAGAAGGTCAATACACACTGCACAAGTTACACAACGGAAACCGATTTACACAAAACTAGTATAATAGTTTTAGGTTTCATAGTGTATGTATATTCGCGATAGCTCTGTTTTGCGATTGCAGGCAGACATCACTGACATTTAACCCTTTACCCAACAAACCGGCCAAAACCGGCCAAATAAAGCTGCAACAGCCTATATTATCTTGGGTCTGTCTCAATAAATCCATACAACTATGGATATCATTGGAACCGGCTCATTGACCACATTGTGATGGTTACAGTTATGCCCTCTTTCCCCAGCATTCTCTTATATATGCGAGTCGACCATAGGTCGCCTCGCATATATAAGAGAATGCATTTTTTCTTACATTCTTTAACAATTTTATAATTTTTAATGTGTTAAGCCAATGCATTCTCTTATATATGCGAGGCGACCTATGGTCGACTCGCATATATAAGAGAATGCATTGGCACAGGGCCGTTCTGTTGGGTAAAGGGTTAAGTCTATTTAAGCAGAGGCATAACTATATTTGGTTATGGGTGATCATATAAGCAAGTCTTGAAATAGTGTCTGTCATTTGCAGAATGAGGTCGCCAGAGGGTGAATTTAGTGACGCTATCGCACAGCGGGCTAGTGTCACATAAGTCACCCTCTGTGAACCTCATTCTGCTTAGGCCTCAACTGCTATGGGAGACTTAGGATCAGATTAAAGTTCCCCAGTTGAGGATGGTGACGTTCACCTTATTAGTCATCTAGATTATGAATTATAACTTCTGCAAATTACATGTATCAGATATAGAAACTGAACAGAAGTGACAAAAATAATGTTATTTTGGGACTATAGATACCTCCCAAAAGATGGGGGCTAAGCAGAATGAGGTTCTCAGAGGGTGAATTTTCTTATGCTAACCCACTGTGCGGGATAGCGTCACCAACCTCACCCTCTGGGGACCTCATTATGGAAATGAACGACACACTATTTCAAGGCTTGGTCATGAGTATCCTAAAAGAAGTAAATCAATTTTGAGGCGGGCCAAAATATAGGGAAAGTGGGTGATGATAATCTAGGTATTTAGTGTTATGGCCTTATCATCTTAGAACCTATCATCTTTCATTATGTACCGTTCCTCAAACCATGTGTATGATCTGTCATTCGTCATATCGCTAGAGTCATACCTCACAACTTCATCAACGTCATTCGACGTAGTAATTCAGACAGTAAACTGTTGACGGCGACCACGTGCTTCTCAAATCTTCTCGTCCAACATACACGAAAGACTTCCGAATGCAATTGGTGTTTTTGTTTTGCAAACGCTTGCCTATTTGATATGCGTATTTTCAAACGGACATTAACACAGCAGAACTGTACGGTTGCTTAACGGTATACATTCCGATTCGATAGTCCCTATGTCATCAGATTCCAACAACAACAACAACAATAACAACATTTCTTGAAATTATAGAATAATTGCCAAAAATTACTGCTAACCCTAATGAATGTCAACTATAGTATAACATTGCCCAAAAGTGTTATATACATGTATCAACATTTTGTTCAACGCAATTTGATATCGAGAGTATGTCGGTCGGCATTTGTCGAATATTTGCCAGGCCGCCAAATATTTCATGTGGAGAAAATAACACATTTCGATATCTGATAACTCTGAACTTTGATGGGTGGGCTCCTCGACTCGGATCAAATATTGTTTTACATTCGGAACAAAAAAATTAGTAAATTAGAAGAGTTATCTCTGATTATGCATCTTTAAATAATTTAGTCTTTGCGAATGTGTTTCGCGGCCATCAAACTTTATATCTGAAGTTCTCCGCGTGTAACACGGTGTGATCGGGGCCAGGAACCTACGGAATTTTTAATCCAAAGCGATTTTGATATTTAAAGACATATTACGTACTTGTTCGGATGCGTGAAACTGTTTAGTTAGTATTAAAGTGCTATGCCAACTGGAGGAATGTAGTATTCTACTAACATCACCGAAAATCTCAAGAAAATCGACCGTACCACTCCGCAGAAAACATCGTATAAATTACGCAAAATTGTAAATATTTACTACTCGAATCGCGACGCATCTATCGGCGATAAACTAAAGAAAACGATATCGCCATCGGCAGTCACTGCATTTAATTAATATATAAGAATGACGGTGTGTGTTGTCAATTTAGATATTATATTTGTTAAAATAACTACTTTGAACAAGATTATTCTCCTTTTCTATTTGATCACCCTACCGGAGTGTTTCACATCACTTTAATGTGGTTAGAACACATATAAACGTTTGTCTGGCGTGATAAATTAGTACATGAGCTGTGGAAATTCACAATTAACATTTACAAATCAGCAATCGTTAAATAACTCATATTTATATCTGAGATTTACAAGGAAAATTGGTTTTATTGTTCCCCGATTTTGAGCATCAACCATACATTAACCCGTAGATGTTCGAGCGTACAATGGCCATAATTCCAGCCACCCGTTAGTACACTAATTCCTGGAACAAATATCTAGCTCATCGACTGCATGAGTTCCAGATAACAGCTATTCCAAACGCGTGAATGGACGGTTTAGAGATTACATTAGTGACGTAGGTTCCTGAACGTCTGAATCGTCGACTGTTTAGAGATTACATTAGTGACGTAGGTTCCTGAACATCTGGATCGTCGACAGTTTAGAGATTACATTACTAAAAACGACGTCACAAAGTCTTGAAACGACTCATCGTGCTGCTCGGTTTTATGATCTACCCGCTCATAAGAGGCGCCTAACAATATGCGAAAGTTGCAATATCTCGACAGATATATTGACTGGTGTCAAGAATGTCGTTAATTGTGGAAATTATTCTGCCCCACCGATCTATATGTGCATCTCTTAAAGATATGGGCGGCGTTGGTGTTGGGTATGCTGTTAAAATATTCACCTCCGTCAAAAACCGCCATAAACAGAAGGAATAGTAAGATATAGACAGACTTTGTTCTTATGCCGATCAGAAATATGGCATAAACATTATGTTATTGTCAATTTTTTTCCCTTGGTTATGTAAAAAACGTTACGTTTCCTGGCTTTTGTGTAGATCCGGATATGGTAAACATAAAGAGCGTTATTTGTTACTGTTTCCTGATATGAAAATAATAAAGAGCGTTTATATCATTTTTGTGTGATTAACCAATAGAATTGCGGCGTGTTATGTAAACAGAAGCACAACTTATGTAACACGAGCAGGCTCTTGTTTACGTACACCATCGTACGTCTTGACGACATTATACTATTTACGCACTGTATATGTTTGGCATATAATAGGAACTGTATATATTTTGGTATTCCTTCTGCTGATGGAAATTTGAACAAATATAAATATTTCTGCAACAAAAGCCGCTCGTGCCTTTAAGTTTTTCCGCATGCAACCTAATTGTATAAATGTCAACCCTACAAGTGCTGCCTCTCGCTTCAAGAAACTCACTTGGCATAATGGTCAGGCCTCTAAATAAACGTACACATTTATTTCCCGTAACATACATATAAGCGCAATATGCATGCCTCGAACGAACAAAATATATACGATCGAGATTATCGCATTAGTTGGTGTATATATATTCAGGGACGTGGAGAAAGGTAGTGGTTGGATTTTGTTGAGGGGGGGGGGGGGTCAATGTTTTCAATAGTTGAAAAGTTCATGTCTGGCACAAGATAAGTTTGAAATTTCAGACCAAATTGAAGTTGAAATTGTTCTGATAGTTTAATTTCCGTATGCCATGGGAAACTCGCATATATAAAGTATGTATCGGCTCATGGTCTTCGCAAAAGATCGGGAAGCTCCAGTCATGGAATTTTAAGGGTTGACTGCCACGTTTCGAGATTACTTCAACCTAGTCTGGGATTATTGAAAAGGACATTTTAGAGCTCTTAACATTAAATGGTGTAAATGAAAATGTAATAATCCAGTGCAGATTTTGTTTTGAAGATAAAAAAAACCCTCAAGATGTATGCATGGTTCACAGGGGCCTGTAACGCGCTCCGCCCCCTTTTGCACAGCCCATATACGCCGCTTCTATATACGCGCCTGCTTCACGTTAATGGTAGTATAATAGGACAAGGGTAACTGTAGAAATTCACCTTTTTAACATCCCTCGGCAATTGGACAAATTTAGGCCATTCACACCAGTAATGCCACAGATATAATCACGGATGTATCGGCGAAGAATTCATCTTTCAATCAATTCCACAAACTCCTATCAAAACCATTCATATACATAGCATTTGATAAATTTTTAACCACCGAATATTGTCTCCGAAGACCGTGCATTTTCGGATTGATCCAGCTCAAAATACAATGGACGATATCTTCCTCTAACATCACCCCCGCGCGGCTTACTATAATTAAAAATCGGCCAAACGATCAACTAAACGTTTAGCGCTCAGGGATTTCTTGTCGGCTAATAATTTATTTATTCATACAAATCAACAGATCGTCAGTAAACAATTTATATAGAGGAGAAATCTGTCGATAATTCCAACTTTAAAACAAAAAATTTATCAAGTCACACAGTTCCTAATTTTAATATTCATTGTGAGCTGACCTTTCCATGACTGACATAGTAGAAATAGCCAATCACCGCTCAGTGTTAGAATCGAGGTCCTCATTTTAATATTCATTATGACCTGACCTCGATTCTAACATACTTTAGAACCGTCTTTTTTGTGCATTGTTGTATTATATAACAACGAAAACCAAATGTAACATATATAGAGGATATGAAATGAGTGTTTCTCTCATATGATATTTATGAAACGAGTCTAAGAATTTTCAGTTTTCTCGAGCCTCCGGCGAGAGAAAACTGAAAATTCGTGACGAGTTTCATAAATATCATATGAGAGAAACACGAATTACATATTCTATTTATAATATGACACCTATAAATTGATTATGATGTCCAAAACGCACACAAATCACTAAATAGCTATATGACATCGGCATCAACAGGTTAATGTGACGTCACTTCATTGCACCGGAAGCCCAATTACACCTGGTGAACTAGCAGAAATAATATGCACGCGAAGATATATTCGCTATTCTGTTCTCAGTTTGTGACATTATATCGTATGTTTATTAGATAAATACGAATTACATATTCTATTTATCGTATAACAATGTCCAAAACTATATATTTCAAGATTATAATTGCGAGAATTTCGGCATCGCGTTGATTGACGCGCACGAATTTGACCTGCATTTAGTTAGAGATGCGGCTCGGCCCAGGCTGCCATTCAGCCAATCAGAACACACGTTTTGTCAACAAACCAATCAAATTATCTGAAGGTGATATGAACTAGTAGTTCATATGAAATTGATTTATGACATACTTTCCAACGTAAATAATGATTGAGTCATATGATAAAAACATATATTGGCATAAATACATTTATATAACATTTTGTATTTTAAGCGGTAAAGACATATTCAGAGTTTCAAACCAATGTTTTCAAAACATATCTGACTTTTTATTTAGATTCTAGTATATAAAATAATATGTTTGGAACAAGAAGTGCAACCAGAAAGACACTATTTTGTTTGGTATTGAATGTGCGTTCATTTCGTACGGTTAATTTTTCAAGAAACAAATTATATCCTTTGTTGTTTATAGGTCCAGTTTACATGTAATAGCTTCTACAGAACAAAGCAGAACAATTATAAAATTACATTCATTTATGTTGTAGTTGTAACCATAGATCTGGAACCATGAACGGATCTTTATTAATTAGAGTTGTCATCGTTTATGTAGCACTTCTCGTTCCAAATGTGTTACATTATATGCTGTAATAGACCGACACCTTATACATGTATACTGTAATCGATTCATCGATACCTTATATGTTGTAATCGATTTATTGACAACTTGTACATTATATGCTGTAATCGATTTATCGATAACTTATACATTATATGCTGTACTCGATTCATCGATACCCTATATGCTGTAATCGATACTTTTTTAATGTAATCGATTCACCGACACATTATATACTGTAATCAATTCATTGATACCTTATATACTGTAATCGATTCATTAATACCTTATATACTGTAATCGATTCATCGATACCTTTTTACTGTAATCAATTCACCGACAAATTATATACTGTAATCGATGCATTGTACATGCTATACTGTAATCGATGCATTGTACATTATATAGTGTAATCGATTCAATGTACATTATATACTGTAATAGATTCATTGTACATTATATACTGTAATCGATTCATTGTACATTATATACTGTAATCGATGCATTGATACCTTATATACTGTAGTCGATTCGTTGATACCTTATATACTTTAGTCGATTCGTTGATACCTTATATACTCTAATCGATTCATTAATACATTATATACTGTACACGATTCATCGATACCTTTTTACTGCAACCGATTCACCGACACCTTATATACTGTAATCCATTCATTGATACCTTATATAATGTAATCGATTCGTTGATACCTTATATACTGTAATCGATTCATCGATACATTATATACTGTAGTCGTATTAAACGTAACATATTATGTACTGTAATCGATCCATCGACATCTTATATACTGTGATCGATTAATAGATACCTTATATATTGTAATCGTATTAAGAATACATTAATATTGATACAAAATTACATGGAGTCCTGAAAACATCTTTGACCCTTCGTGTGATAAATATTCATTAACGAGTAGTTCCACAGCGGCTTTATAACTCCATGGGCGTATCAGTCATACCAGCATTACTATTTAGATGGTGGATTTATTGAACAGTATATATAATATGTCACTATTGACGCGTTTTTAGCTTTTCCGTGGTCATTGTGATAAATGCACGTGCTGTTTGTCATACACTCTATTCCATAATCAAACGCGTGCCTTCGAATGTTTTTTTGTGAATACATGTATATGTATGGTACGACGACTTTTATATCACAATTCAATTTCCTTGAAACAACTTTCTAGTCCATGTTTCGCTGACGGGTTGTTCTTACATGGATGTGTGCTCTGTTTATAAACATACAGGCTGTTGTTCACCAACTTGGTTTATATGTAGTCCAGGTAGTTTATTCCGGTGCTAGGCTAAATAATCTACACGGTTTATAAAATAGACCCAGTTGGTGAATACCAGCCCAGGCGAACGAATATGACCAATGTTATCGCACGAGTGTGTTGTGGCGCTATGTTATGACGAGAGATGTCAGCCATAACAAATGAGTGGGTACAGTTCACACCCTTCTCACGCATGTGTGGTTCTGTGTTTATGACACACCATCCGTCAATGTTCGCTGGCATCGAAATAATTGTCCCTCTTTGGTTTCCACACTAGTTAGTTACGTACTCAACTTATTACGGCGTTAAATTATTATTGTAATACCGGTTGGGTATTCAAGTTATGCCATTTACGCCACGCAAGCCACCGGGATCGCTGTAATGCATGTGTGAAATTACGACATTATATACAATAATGCCGTAAATAATCGACTCCATATAACCACAGCAGAATTATGTGTAATTTTTCAGGATTTAGTCTGAAATATGGCTTGTTGCCAATCATCGGAAAGCTCTCACTGAGAGCTTTCCGATGAATGGTAACAAGCCATATTTCAGACTAAATCCTCAAAAATTACCCATAATTCTGCTGTGGTTAAGGAGTCGATTATTTAGGGAATTACTTTAGCAATGATTATATGTGTAATAAAACACAAAAACGGCATCAACTGATACATACTATATAGAAGATCATACATGCGTGGACAGTCCGGGCACATATGTCCATCCTGCAAGCCATGTATACGTGATGCAATATTATGCTATCATGTTTGTGGTTATGGCATTAAAATAAAGATTAAACCATTCATAACTTGATTGCACCCATGATTAAATTCACGAATTAGACGTGGCGTCGGCGAAGCTTGGTCTACGTGGTTGCTCGTTATATGTGTGTTGTTGAATTGACTAAATTCATTATCATCAACTGATTTCATTTTTGTAATAAATGTGTTCAGGTAATATTGTGAGAGCGTGAGTTTCGCACAATGTGTGTTAAGTGTGAAGTGTTGAATAAATTTTCAAACATGGCGAGAAATTCAATTCCATAATCACCTATACTACACCCCAGCGTTGTGTTAGCATGTTAATCATCTGTTGTCAGCACTGAATAAACAGTGCCAAAATAGACCACAACAATGTCATAAATTGACGTTCTAATAGCCAGTGCATCTTGTCAGAAAATTTCCAGGATCTTTATTTCCACAATGTGTTCCTTCTATTTGCTTATTATGTGTGGGTTAAAGCTACGGTACTCAATCGCGGTCAGCGCAGTAGAAAAATCATACCTAGTTTCCTAGCCATTGTTACCAAAAAACGAACATGAAAAGTAGTAGGAATTTGTTCTTAGTTTCATTACCGATAATCATCGAGGGACAATATTATGCGTGTTGAACTTATTGTTTGTAAACACGCTCTATAACTCAGTAATGTTTACGTTATCAGCAACGAACACTAACTCTAAATTCCAGATAACTTATATATGCTTATATAATTCCAGATAGCGGTGATCATGATCAACAATGGCGGCACTCAAATCGATTTATATTATTTCCATGTGATTAAAGGCCGCCAACTTAATTTTCGAATCTCTACATTATATACAACATATTCCATATTATATATCATTTTAAAGAGGGAGCTGCAAAACATTGTTTTATCAACTTATGCGGTCGAAAAAAACTTTTAACATGTTGTTTTTGTCAAGGTACCGATGTGTGTTCTGTGCTTAATTTCGATCTGGTCTGTACTGCCAGTTTAGTATTCCCGATGGAAGGTGACTAACTCAATATCTTAGGTGTGAATTATGATGCATTCTGGGGTAAATAAGTATTTGAGTGAATCTGAGAATCTCTATCATTTGGTGGACACTCTTAGGGCACAGCTGGTCTGTATTCTGCTTGAATATGTTTATTTTTGTTTCCTCTTCCGAATGGTACATACTATGGAATATATTGTGTACAATGTGATATGGGCATTCGAAAACTAAGTGGGCCTTTAAAACAAAGGAAAACATTTCTTATAGCACTTAGTATAAAGGTTATGTCAAATACCGTATACCGAGTACAACGAGGACACCCCGGGAAGCAGCTATGTGCTTATGGCATATGTGCTGATACGGAATCATTCGCACAAGTTGTTATTTAGTATACAACAATTATATAAATGTCTATTCACTTTAGAACAACTTGATCGCATTTATTCGCTTAATACATTATACCAAATTTGACTGAGCGCTTATTTGTGAAGAATGAATTTCGTTTCTCGCCTTGTTTAATACATACAGTCAGTCTGACTAAAGCATTTACTGAGTCTGAGATTTATCACAAGTTAATTCAAACAAGATATGAATATCTAGTGACTAGTTGTCGGCACTTTTACATTAGAGACCTTTCGCAATTTGAACAACAAATAATTATTAGAATAGAGTACTACGTCACCATAATTTGTGTTCCTTATATTCGTTGTCGTTGTCCTCTATTCGTTGTTACGATTACAGGTTCGGATTTCTAACAAAACTCACAAATACATGATATAGTATTAATTTCGCGATCGTTACTCAGCTCCTCGATTTAGCCCTAAATTGTGATCAACATGTGGTCTTAATATTGATCTATTAGTGGCAATCAAATGATTGGTCGTCGTGAAACACAAAGCTATGAGCTATGACCTGATAGCAGAATAACTAAGTACAAAATAATCACGGCACAGCACAAATAGCTATTCCTAATAAGTATCTGTTATCGTTCAAAATACGAAAGGTCTGTAATATCTGGATGTGTAATTTTGATGCAGCTATCTACTCTATATATACCATACATTCAGGGACTTGCAACATGGGGTTGGGGTCGGGTATCTTGTCCCCAAGCTTTGGCAACAGTTGGAAATTCAATGCCTGACACACCATTTCAGACCACAAGTAGGTTGAATTTGTTTTGTGTTTGATATCCCGACCAGTGTTTGGTTCGAAAGTTACTGTTTTAGACCAGAAGTCAAATAGATTCATACTTTTGGTCAACCTTTTCTATTTAAATGGCAATCAACTGGAATTGTCTAACCAATTGGTGTGTTAGGTTATCAATTGGAAATTGGAAAGTTTGATCTAAAGACAACACAATTCACAATAAAAATGTTAGCATACCAAACTTTGTGGACAATTTGAACCTGTTTAGACTGAATATTCCAACTGATATATAGTGTCGGGAATGAAGTTTACAGTTGTTGAAAATATTGAACAAAGTGTGTGTTGGTGGGGGGGGGGGGTACATACAAACGCCCTGTCATCACGTCCCTGACAGGATTATACCTACTCCTAACATTTGCTTGATTCAGACTGGTCAATGGTATATAGTCACTGTATTAATGTATACATCAGTATCCTCTTATAATAATAACACGTACACGTTGACACCTTCGACGTTTATTGACGTTTCTGAGTGCTGATTTGCGTTTAAGTGAAAGTGTTGAAACAGTATATTTGAGTGTGAGTGACTGACGAATATTAAAGTTTAATATCATTATGATACATATAACAGTTGTGTTATCAATCCCTTTCCCCAATGACAAGTCCATATGAACAGGGGTGATGTAACTAGTTTTGGAAGTTTGCTTATACGGAGATCGTCCAAACATATATTGCTTTAGAATATTTGGGTCAGCACTCGTGAGTAATCTCACTAATTTAGTTTCAGTTGGTTCCTTGTGGTAAGTTTCGGGCAAATATTTTCGTCTTAAATATGTGAGTTCCTTGCATTCTAGTGTAAAGTGCAAAGTAGTCGCCTATCGCCGTCTTGCATTGCTGGCAGATATTGTATTCTTATTTTTTCTGTTTTTATTTTTAGCTTTGCCCCACCTTGCCCTTTCAATCTGCAGTCTATGATTAGCAGTGCGCATCTTAACAATATATGTTATCAAATTGTTTGTTGTAATAGTCATTATGCTTCCATTCCGAATTGTTTTTTAAACAGCCCATAAAACTTTCCGCGATCTGATGACTAGATCGTGTTCTTCCATTGTTCAACAAATTTTGTTCTACGAACTTCCATGAATATAATCAACTCTAGTTTACTTAAAGAGTGTTGCGAGTCCCAAAGGGACCCCCACCCAAGACAAGACAACGTACTTCTGACACAAGTGATCCATTTGATCGTCTTACCGTTCAAATATGAACTTTGTTCGATGAAATAGAGAAGGTTATATAACTTTTGCGCTAATATTGAGCAATTGCCTTTAACTAATCGCGACCAAAACGCAAGCATTCTCTTTTTCGCTGAAATCGACAAGGGATACTTCGTGTGTAAGACATATTTATAAACTTTAAATGAACACTTTCTAATGCAATCGAAATTCTCGAACCCCCAAACTTCGCTACCATACAAATGTATTGGCTCAATTGTACTATCAAAAAGTCGGAAAGCAACAGCGGGACCTAAGTTAAGTTCCCGATCCGCTGTAGTAGCCCAAACTTTGCTCTAGTACCTAATGTTTGTATACGTTTTATGGATCTGCAAAACCTTCCGTTGGTATAGAAATGTATTCCCAAATAACAACAGTTATCTACTATTTCAATATTTTCCCCATTGAGTTTTTGACTTGTCTACGTTTATTGATAAATTCCACGCATCAGTGTAATCACTGTAAGCGCTAAGAGCTCTTCTCATTTCCTCTGGTCTTTCTGAGATCAAATCCGTGTCATCTGCATACAAAATACATAATATGCGTAAGTAATCACCGAATTGAGCAAAAACTGTTTCATCAACAAATGGTAAAACTTCTATACAGCAATCTTTTAAAAAGTCTTCTAGATCGTTTACAAACACCGACAAGAACAGAGGCGAAAGATATCACCCTGCCTTACGCCGATGTTACACGCGAAAAAATCTGAGACTGAGCTTCCTATCTTCACACATGACTTTATTCCGTTGTACATACTTTGAATAACTTGAAAAAACTTGCCACGAATTCTATTCTTAACAAGTTTCATCATCAACCCATCCCTCCACACCGTATCAAATGCTTTTTTTCTTCAAATCGATAAATGCGCACTACATAGTCTTTTATTTCTAGTTAGATAAATTTCGATGAGAGCATATAAAATAAAAATGTTATCACATGTAGAGTGCTGTTCCCTGAAACCACTTTGGCAGTCTTTTATCATACATGTACGGTCTGCAAACGCCTTAAGTCGATTTTTCATTATACCAGTGAACACCTTGCTTACACAACTTAAAAGGGTGATTCCGCGATAAGAGTCGGCTTTACTGACATCGCCTTTCTTTTTGTATATTGGTAGAATAGACCCATGGGTCCAGCTCTCCGGATATATTCCCGTATCTAAGATTGTATTGAATAGCTTTATCTAGACAGGTGTGACGGTGTAATTTAGCCCTAGTTTATATATAGAACTAATACAAGTTAATACTGACCAGTATATAGCAGCTAACATATTCATCCATATCACCGGTATTTACGACATCCCGTTTACCCTCTCAACTTTGCTGCTTTCGATCCGTCCCTGTCTTACCACTGTCACTTCAGCCCAATGCTAAACGCTCTAGTACTGCTATTTCAAATAACACAGATAAGCTCGCAGCTGATTGGATGACACATGGTCGCGCGTAAATTATCAAAGGTCAAATATTTCGCCGGGTTTCCAGATTGTTTACCTGTCTTGTCAGAAAGTATTGTCTTCAATTCTTCAGTTTATTTTGTCGTCTAAATGTCGTCAAGTTATGGTTATGGTTGAAGATTATGGTTGAACGCAGATTATGCTGACATAGTGGCCTATGTCCCATTGAACTGGTATGTTCACAGTTTCTATATTTTATCGTTATAATCATGTTTTTATTAATACTTTTGTCTTCAAGTAGTTCAGCATAGAGTTTGTCCATTTTGACATAAAGTATATACAGCCCAATAGTTAGGAATATATTTCCTATTTTAATTATATTTTAATGTGATTACTTTTGTGAGGTTATCTCCCGATAACCTGATATGCCAGTTTGTAGATATCTCAATTAGATAGATTGGATATCTGGCATTTCTTGTATTTTCAGGAACTCCTCAAGTTCCTTTAACATATATTTGTGTATGCACATATGCGTGCTTATCATGTATGCAAATGGTAATATATTTGCATTTGGTTGCAGGGCCTATTCTATGCCTATATTGGTGTATTATAACACTCTCTGTGTTATGTGTGCAGACTATACCAGTCTGTAGATGCTGTTTGGAGTGATTGTGTGTGCTGATGGTGATGATGATAATCGAGATGTGTTATTCTTGTGAAAGATGAATAAATGCTATTGAAGACTTATACAGGTAATATGAACTTTCCATTGACCATGCCCACCAAGATTGAGAATTCATTGACAGAGCCCATACTGCCAAATCTATAAATATATACATTTAATGTCATAAGGCTCGAGGACATTTATATAGAATGGACCCATAGTAACCCTCTGACACAGGTAACATTATATATCTAGTTTTTTTTTATGTATTCATTTAACACTTCGTCCACGCCAGGGGCTTTTCCATTTTTTATATTTTGAAATACTTTTATAATCTCCTCTTTCTCAATTGGCGTATCTAAACCTTCGTCGGGACATTCGATCAATAAGGCATCTATATGCAAGTTTAATGTCGATTCTTGATCTCCAGATTCGTTCAAAGTTTTTAAGTGGTTATAAAATTCATCTGGAGGGACTTTAAGTTCATTGTTATCACCCCCTTTACACGAATACAGTTTTCCCAAAAGTCCTTTGACGATGATAACCTTAGCAACTTCTCAGAAACTTTATCGCCTAACCTTGAAATTTTCATATTCATAGTTTTTCGGTAATCTCTCTCTGCCTTCTGCATATTCACCCTGTTTCCTAATCCGACGATATCTCGATTTCATTTTTTAAAGTGTTTTTTGCGCTCGTGACATTCGTTGTCAAACCATGGCCTGTTATCCTTCGATTGGTTATTTTTTATTTTTTTTCCCCTACCATTGTCATCTCTGCATGCTACTCGTACAAATATATTGTTAATTTTCTCGCATGTCACGTTTATGTCAATAGCATTCTCGGTTGTGCTTGTATCTAATAGGTTAAAATTGCCCCCAAATTCTTCCGCATATACTGCATTGAAATTCTGAAGATATGCACCCACATTTTTCGCACCAAATTGCTTCATTTTTGGCAGTAGTTTGTTTCTATATTCGCATGATTTGGCTACATTTTCTTTATGGCGTCTTGTAGTCAACATAATTCTAACCTGACTATGACAGTCGGAGAATAAAGATGAAAATCGGAAAAAAACGTTCCGGGCCACTTATATTAATCCTTTACCAAACAGTAATATATATGACTATCGGCATTACCTCAATCCAATACTGATAGGAGAGAACGTCGCATGCACCCCAGCCAACATATCTTTCGGGTGACACCAATGTTATTGGAATGAAATTGTAATAATACTAAATTTTATGGTGGCCCTTGTTTTATGAAATTATGTTTATCTGCATGGATGAGAGTAAAATAAATTTCAGAGTTATAAATCCCATCCCCTTAGTATGATAGTATTAGGTTTTATATTTATATTTTATGACAATAAATGTAATAAACAAACAATAGGTAAGTTTTTTTAGATTAAAATTTACATTAAAAATAAAAGCAATTTGTTGTGTTTTATATAATGCAATATTTGTGTTGTAAACACTCTGGGCTCTGTGGATGCTATGCGACAGGGCTCTCTAGGGATTACTGGACTCTATGCGATAGGGCGCTCTGGGGCTCTCTGAATGCTAAAGGGTAAAATGATTGCAGAGTATAAAAGAACATTTGATCAGAGATGGACGAATTCCAAGTAGGACAACTCCAGCCGGTGGCATGCTAAACACGTCCTTGTAACTACGTTTTAAATATAACGGTACGCTCACCACCGTCTTCATCGCAATTATTGTAGACAGTAGATGGGTCAGCCCTACAATCTTCATATATTCGATATAGCCACTATCGCATAATTGACCGTTTGATCGGTCATAATTTTTTGATTCGACAGAACGACCACACAAGCGAGTTAATATTCAACCACGTGCAGCAAAGTTAATAAATCGTTTCGTTATGAGTGGTATATTGGACAAACGCTCAAATCTGCTTATTGAAAACGTACGCACACATCCCACTCGTGGTCAACAATGGGACAACGGAAACTGACAGCGGGCGAAGCTCATATTCAAATATGGTACACAACCATGACTGAGGAACTTCTGCTTCAATAACTCACGAAAACATTTCACTCAGACATCGATTTGCAACAACCGAAAGTCTATCACTAAATTAGTTTACAATATACGTATATGTTCTTGAATGTTTTATACAGATAATGGCTTTTTGGTGATTTTGCTCCATTCAGATTAGCCAAAGGTCGCGACTATGACAATTGACAACACATAACGGTGATATTTGTTGACAAGACCTTCTTTCCCCATCAACATCTGGATTATATCATAAATGGAGTTATACGCTTCTATTGAATACAAATGTTAATGAACCAAGCAAAAAGTGGTTCTTGTGATGATTCAGTCCATCATGTAACCAGATGCCGTCACGTGAGAATGTGACTTTTGAGTATTGTGATCGGCCCCAGATAATTAGATGTCGCGATCGATTATCAGAAATGTATAGGAAATTATCGTTAGGCTATGGGTCGGTACCTTCGATAACCGTCAAGAAGAATGTCTTTTAACCCTGTCTATACTAAATACTCATTGACCCCTTATGATCTGTTCGGATAATAAATTCAATAAACTTATTATCTGAACATTTCCCGCTATAAATGTGAATCTTTCTGCGTTTTAGTTATATGTGCACTCTAAAACTCAAGTGTTATATACAACACTCTCCAAGAGAGTGCACGAAGAGTACCCTTACAAGTTTAACACTGTGTAGTTATTGTCACACTTTCGTGATTAAGTGATGGGTTACTACTTGAATTCAATTCAATTTATTGGTATATACTCGTCGTCGTTTTGACCTATAGAGTGGAACATATACAGTGTTAAATTTCAAAATATTTATGAATTGTGCATGCGTGCAGTGAATAAATATAGGACAATATACTATGGGATATGTGGTCAGTAATACGTGGGTTTGGGTCGGTTTTGGTAGTTTTTTTGGTGTGCCTCAGGAGAGCCTCGTTATTGATTGGGCTTTCTTAATAAATAGAGCAAGATTAGTAAGCGTTCGTTTGTTACCGCTATTAAACAGATCGGTTAGCTTCAATGTATTGGGTCTTTTATAGTAATATTTCTTTATATATCTTGATCTCAGCTCTTTCAAGTTTGGGCATACTAATATAAAATGAAATTCGTCTCGGATTCCCTCTCCACACAACGAGCATAGTCTCTCGTTATATGGTGTGTTTGTCCAGGAACCAGTCTCCACCGGCAACCGGCGTTGGGCTAAGGTAGGCAGTTGTTACCGGCCGGCTAAGGAAGGTTCGATTGTTGACCTTGACATGACATGACCTTTCGTGACGGAAGTAAAATTTATATTTCGCGCATGCGCTATGTTCAATTTTTCGTACTTGCGTAAAATGAAGCAAACAAAGTTTTTCATCTTGCTGAATTCAAACTTAATTGATTAGAACACGTATTTGAATATGATTATCAGAGTTTACCGAAATAGAATGTGGTATTGAGTGGGAACGTCACATCCTTCCATATGAATTCAACGACTATTGGCTGATGAACTGGTTAAAAATTCGATTTGAATCGAAGTTCGAGTGACAGTGACGATGACCGTGAATCGTGATATTGACATTCACATTGTTGTTGACATTTTTTATTGAATTTTGTTAGCGGCAACACTCGGGTCTCAACGAGAGAAATTGAGCAACCTTGTACATCAGCGAACATTCTCACAAGAAGAAAACCACAGTGTTCACAAGTGATCTACTAATCATTCTAATGTTTTCAAATGCAAGTGACTACTGGAAAACAACAACACTCAAGTCTCAACACGTCAACAGTCACAGTGTGTATAGCAACACTAACAGAATGAAAATGTACCAACTACACTGTGGAATTTGACAATACTATTATAAATAAGATTTGGACTGCATTGGTCTTAAGTCAAGCTGGAGTACATATTCAATTGCAATGGAATTATGGGTGTACAAGTGCCAAAAGACTCAATAGTTTATTTACAGTTACTAGTACTACTACCACTACAGTGACTACTGCCTGATGAATAAATCCAGTGATTTTCAGTTCTATTTCATCATTGGAAAAGATGCAACACCATTCACTCAGCTTCAACAAATACGAGTTATATTTCATCATTGGAAAAGATGCAACACCATTCACTCAGCTTCAACAAATACGAGTTCCACTGTTGAGAATGAACGTCACCATGGACTGTCAAAATGAAACATCAGACTGACCAAATTCTTCAATTGTTGAATAAATCATGTACTACATGTTAATTGTTATATGATATGATGTAGTAGATATCCATATAAATGAATAATTTCTTCTTTGACTGCCACCCCATAAAATCAATCCAGCATAACCTTGGAGACCTACACGGGGCATACATATTACATATATAAATTCAAAAGAGAAGGTTTAAACATGTATATTGAGAGTCCCAACACACTAACCATGCAGTAACCAGATATGTTTTATACTATAATTACTACAGTAAAAGTAAAACAATTTTGGGAAACAAATTTACAATTTCTTCTGTACTTTAATTTGAAGCATTTCACTGTTCAGGCTCTAACTTGAACCTGGTAATTGTTTGCTTATAAATATCATGTAGCAAGGATTAATTAGACAAATAAATTCACAAGGAGTAGATATATATTCCAACTATATATGCATCAGATAAAATGATTTAAGCGTTGCACCGGGTAAAGAATGAGTAATTTATTAGGGCCCCTTCAAGTCATTTCAATTAATTATCACATGAGGTAAACATCACCCATTGCTTGACAATAAACAAAGTTACCACAATCTTATAAGGTGATAACAGATGCTCTTTATTGCTATAAATTATATTTGTGCGTTTTTAAGTCATCTGATGTTAATGGCACTTATCCCATGACACTCCCCATGTCAAATTACCCACACATTTCCTGAGCTGATAATAAATGCTCTTCATTGATCATATATGTTAAGATAATTTATTAGTCCCCCTTTAAGTCACATGAGGTGAAAGCGCCTAGCCCATGGTCAGGTGACCCCTGTGTACCAATTTTCATACATATCGTCAAAGCTGATAACGAATGCTCTTTATTTTATCTATATGATATAGAACTCTCTCTTTATTGTTCATCACATATGATAATATAATTTTAAAGTTTGCCTTTAGGGTCAATGGCACCTATCCAATGGTAATCCTGGGTCAATTTATCCCTACATACCGTACCAATTTCAAGTGACCAGGGTCCAACTAGTTTGGGTTTGTCATGAATTATTTAATTAAAATTATTTATTGGTGCCCCTTTAAGTTGTCTGAGGTCAATGCCACTTATCCTATGACACTCAATTTGCCCATGTGTACCAATTTTCATCAACTCCTCTAGCCAAAATATATATAAATATTTGTGTATGTGAAATTTTTTTCCATGGTGGGGGGAGGGGGAGATATACAGAGTTGGGAAAGACAACCAGGGGCAGATGACGTGGTACGTGTACCAGCCAATCTTGATACAGAGAATATCAGAAGGCATCTTTGTTGAAGACTTATAATCAGTTTTGTCCATATTTTGCCAAGATAAATTATATTAACCCGCTTGCAGCATTAAAGATCCTGTGCCAGTGCATTCTCTTATATATGTGTCTCCCATAGGGAGAATGCACTGGTTTACAAGGTTGAGGTAAATATTGTTAGGTCAAGGTATGCTCTCATATATGTGAGGATCCCTATGGGAGACTCATATATAAGAAAATGCACTGGCACAGGATATTTATATATGTAAGAGAATGCATTGGCACAGGGTTTTTCACAAAATTTCAAGAAGCCCCAATCATGGAATGGTTAATTATAAATGACCATATTGGCTCAATATTGGGAATATAATAGCAAATTTAAATAGCAAAATTGTTATTTTGTACATACATGTATATGTTTCACTGGTGTCCAAACTAGACTGAATTTTAAGGTAAATAATGTGAATGACTTGTTCATTTTCAGTAAATAGTACTTAATACTCCATTGGAATTAACCCTTTTATAACTAAAAAATGTGGTGAATTGGTGATAGGGGTAAGGTTTATCCAATAGATACCACAACCCAATTTTTTTAACAGTTGGGAATTTCATACCTGGTATATTTCAAACTAACTATAAGTCGAAAATTTTCTGATATTGATTTTGCATTTATACTATAGGGACTAAATGCGTTTTTTTCTTAGTAAAAAAAACCCATACATGTAGATGATCAATGAAGAGCGCTTGTTATTAGCTCAGAAGATATGTGGGATAATTTGTGCACACAGAGATAAATTGACATAGGGAGTGTCATGGGATAGTTGATATTGACCTCAGATGACTTAAAGAGGCACTAATAATTACAAATAAAGAGCGTTTATTGTCATCTTAAAGAAAGAAACTGTGGGAATGTGCCAAATTCTACATATTCTGGTAAAGTATTTTAAAAGCAAGAGCAAAATTAAATAATTCAAATCCATATGCTCTACTTTTCTCATATTAACATTATATATACTAGATTGAACAAAGTGTTAAAAAATTACACAAAAAATTGAAGAAAATTAATCTCCAGAACAGGTTTTCTCGAACACTATCTTTTAATTGATAATGAAGTTAATAAACGCTCTTTAGTGCTAATTATTAGTGCATCTAATCTTAGGTCAATGACACCTATACCATGAAACCATGGAGCTGATAACAACAATTCTCCATAGGTCATATACATGTATGTTAGTATAATTTATTAGTCCTGCTTAAGTCATTTGAGGTCAAAGGTGCCTATTCCATTTTATTCCCCTGGTCAGGTGAACCATATGGTGTACCAATTTTCCTACATATCGTCTATACTGATGAGGAATCCTCTGTATTGCTCATCATGAAATTTGTCATGGATGTTAACAATGACATGTAAATGGGACAGAGTCTTTTTAGGGTCATTCGGCAAAAATAAACATGACTGCCAGAAGCCATCTTGGATTTTACTCTTTGCATAACTACATGTAGGCCTTTCAACTTTCCACATTCCTAATCGCTCCATTGACTGTAACACAAAAATTCTTCCATTGACATTGACACTTTCATTTAATTAAAATGTTATTATTAGTGCCCCTTTAAGTCACATGAGGTCAACAACACCTATCCGATGGCACTCATCGGGTCAATTTACCACAGTGAATAAATGTTCAACTATTCAATTCCAGATGCCAATATATAATCATTTATTTAGTTAAATTAAATATTAGTGTCTTTTTAAAGATATCTGCGCCTTTCTTGTGATACTCCCAGTGTCAACATGAATCCATTTTTTTAAATATTATTTCAGGGCTTTCTTGTGAGACATATTTTAAGGTCACAACCTGTTATTTATTCAACAAATGCCAAACATTGATTTTGATAATAGACACAAATTTTCACTTTGGCCAAGGGCTTAGGTCCAATCTTGCTGAATCTTAAATACATGGAAATATCTAGTTCTGGGTTAAATAGCTTTGATAATAGTGCAAGGATGGATACCTTAAAGGTATACATTTTTTTTCTGGCTATTGTTCGAATTTAAAAAAGATTAGATTATTTTTCAGCATATAATGTATTTCCATGACAAATATTTAGCACAAATGTTAATGCATATGGAATTATGGATTTCTATGTACTTCATCCTTTTTCTCTGCACTATTCCTAACTTGTGGAACAGTTATTTGAATCTGTGATAGTGCTAAACCTATATAATATCCATGCACAAGTCAACTGTGTATGGCTTGACTGGAGGCCCAAGTGGCAGTTTTTTCTCTATTGGTGTTGGGGAAACGATGGATGTCCTGTGCATAAATTTAATAATTAGGTGTCACTTGAGTAAATAGGTGGTTGTTATATTATATTATCTTATTGTTCTTTGTCTTGTGAATTGATATGGATAATCTTCAAAATGAGATCTTAGCCCCACCAAATGTGCTTATAGTTGGTACAATGATCCAGCTTAATATCATGAATATCCATGCTTTTGACCAGCAAGGGCCATCGTGGTAAACTTACAGTTAGATTAGGTGAATAGCCACTGGGTCCATACCTGTATGGTGATTTTTATAGGATTTTGCCTACTGCAGTGGTAATGTAACAGTATGCTGTGGGGCAGATGTTGGATTAAATCAGCCAAGTTATACACCTCTTTGGTCAGGAAGAAATACTATATACATATAAAATTCCCTGGATCTGTATTTGTGAAGAAATCTTGAAAGTCTAGTGCATTTATGAGAACAAATGGCAAACCCAGAGTAACATGTCATCTCCCCTGGATATTCCCCCACCCTGGACATTTCCCTCCTGGATATCATCCCACCCCACCTATAAATAACAAAATTGACTCCTTTTATATTGTTTGATCCTGAATTGGCCAGAAAAAATACTTTTTGAGATTTAATTATATTTTTTTTATATATTTTATATTTATTTTTTTTCCAAGTGAGAATTTTTTTTTACTCAGTGATTACTGATATTGTTTTATCCTGAAATGGCCAGCAAAATGTTTTTGATATGAATATTGATTTTAGAGTTATCCAACTTCAACCCTGTTTGACCATGTGTTTATGCCAACTTTATGGGCCACATTTAATACACATCTCGAGAAATAACAAACTTAAAAAATTTATATCTGTTCACTCTGAACTTTGATGGGTGGGATCCTCAACTTGAATCAAATATTTATTTCCCCCCCCCAAAGCCAAAGAAATAGTAATTTAGGAGCTACTGATAGGAATGAGTATCAATAAAAGCATTCACACTAGCTAGTCAATTTAACTACATGTAGTGTAAATATTGCATCCTGCATGCATGGATAATCCCCAAGGCCAAACCCAACTACTTGTCCCACTATTGTCCCCAAAGTAGACACCATGAATAATTGATTTAATAACTTGATGTTTTCTATTGTTTTCCCTTAAGTTAATAACAATAACACAACAAAACTTATAAAATGAGTTGTTTCTCACTGAGTCTACAGTAATGTTCTATATAATCAACCTCTAAACCACAGCAGAATTTGGAGAATTTGGCTGAAGGGGTCACTCTCACCAAAAAAAGTGCTGAAGGGTACACAGGGTTTGAAAATGTGCTGAAGGGTACACAGGATTTGTGATCGGCACGAACACCATTACTTAAATTGTGTTTATGAAAGTCTGGCGCCCATTAGCAGTTTGTTTTCAGTACATTTTAATATTCATTGGAACAGAAACAATTATTCTCTAACAGAAATCATGGCAGATACGCAAACTGAATGCCTTTAGAACAATATTTCAAACCCTGTGTACCCTTCAGAACATTTTGAAAATCCTGTGTACCATTCAGTACTTTTTTTGGTGAGAGTGACCCCTTCAGCGGGAATTTGTTCAATATTTAGTTGGAATTATTGCCATATTTCCGACTAAATCCTGAAAAAAATCCCATAATTCTGCTGTGGTTAATGGATCATATACTTAGAGCATTTAATACTGTACATTGTTGAACTTGGAATATCCCACAAAATTTCACTCCACTATAAAATTATTTTTCACAAAAATGTAAGTTTGTCATATTTCTAACAATAATTATCACTGCTAGACAATTTTGTTGTTGGTGGAATTCACATCATGAAAAAAAAAATGTTTTGAGTGACGGTGAATGATATATAAACACGTCTGGTGAACTTTAATTAATGCAGGGTGGGATGAAAATCTTCAAGACTGAACTCAACTATTGAACATAGTGAAGATAACCACAACCGACTATTTTCAACAACTGACATTAGGCCTATGACTTAAATTTAAATTTTGTGTCAATGCTGAACCTGACCGGATTGACAACATTGGAAAAATAACATTTCTACATTTAAGTTATTTTTAACAAAACCAACTATGGTGCATTGAGAGGGGTGGGGTTGGTGACCGACATTTGGGGCTTCTTATTAATCTTAAAGTAATATCCCCCGCCCCCAAAAAATGGAATTAATTTGGATTGAAATAAATTTAATCATACTGTTATTAATATTCTATACTAGACCACTAGTAATATTATAATTTCAACAATTAGAGTCTGGATTTGTACTGTTCCTTTCACTGTGTCAGATTAACAATGTCAATGCTGGTTAGCTGCTTCTGGTGTGTACATTCACTTTGTGAATGTGATGACTGATGTTGTGTTGCAGAGTTCTAACTTCTATCTTCATGAATCATGGACATTGCGGTAGTCTGGGAGAGAATTGTTGACTCTTAACTTAACTAGTCATGAATTAACAGAATTTCATAATCCCACGGCCACACTCAGGACATTGCCAGACTCTGTGAGTGTGAGTGTGACTCACTGACTCTGTGTAACTTTGACCACAGTTACTGGACATACAGTCCCAAAAATAAGGTTTTAATCGAGTTTAGAAATCGGTATCCTTATAACGAAGTAGTTAATATAAGGATACCGATTTCTAAACTCGATTAAAACCTTATTTTTGGGACTTTATGTCCAGTAACTGTGCTTTGACTGACTCTGAGACGAGGCACAACAGTCAACACTTTCAGTTGTAACTTGTAAGCACATCGGTTCCATCCCGTTTTGCAACGTAATCATTCTAAATTCATATTGTATTGTATTCTGGATTCCTTTGTTTCCATTACATTTGACCGCGATTATCTAATAATTTGAAAAACATTTCGTAATTCGCGGATGTAAACACTTTCCAAACTGGTCGCTCGATGTATCGTGACTACTAACTGCTTTCATGTTAATGTACTTCCTGTTGAATGTCCGCGCATGCGTACAGCCGACCTTCCTAAGCCGGCCGGTAACAACTGCCTACCTTGGGCTAAACACTTAAAGTTGTTGGCGTAACACCTATAAGATGTCACTGTTGAATCTGTCCAACACCCCACAGGTGTCGTGCACTAAACGACTCGAATACATGTTAGCAACGTATGATTATTTCCATTCCACATATCCTACATGACTTGATCATGGTGGAATCACCACCAATATTGATAAATTCTTCAATTTTCATCTTGTTTTATCATTTGCAACTGTGAAGTGTGGACTGTCAGTGCCACTCCAGTCATCACTCAGTGGTCCGAAGTTAAACGTCAAATTATAAAACAAGTTGCAAATAGATCAATATTGATGGCGATTCCACCCTGATCAAGAGCCAAAACTCATGCAGGACATGCATGTGAAAGAGATAAAGACAAAAACATGTATCCATTTGAACACTTTTGTTTATTGAGTGTGCTCATGTCTGTCATCTGCTTGTATTACCTGAACATCCCTATAAATTAAAGATAGGCCGTTCCAATTTATACTGTTATAACTGAGTGGAAGAATCCATTTAGGATCATAATGTCTAATAGTTAGTGCATTTGGCTAATTATGTTGATTATGTTACGCACTTCGCATTAAAGGGACTCACGCGCGGTCTTCGACGTGCATTCGTGCGACATAACATAACTTTTATAAAGAACCTTGCCTGGCATTTGTTTCGATACAGAAAGCTATGTACAAGAAAATAAACGCAAAAATGCTTATAAAATGCGTGAGAGCCTGAGAGGTAAAAGCTCTGTAATACTGCTACCGAAACTGACCTGTAAATTGCATCCAATTATCTCACAAGAATCAACCATACAGGTATTTGAAGGAACATATTAGAACCACCGCTACGTGCTGAAAGACATAAATGTTAGGTCTCATGTCGTTAGCTTTGGTGAAGATGCAGGTGAATATGCACGTTCTACGCATTTTGAACATACCATAAAACAGCTACCATTAACAAGTACATGCACAACTGGATTTATTATATTTTTAATTTCATGCATATATAACAAAACCATTGTTAAGTACACATTCATGTTACAGTAGAATTGCCGACATACGTCCAATTAGTCCAAATAATATAACAAAGTTAAATCATACTCTGACCTGTAAACATTGGAAAAAGGTCAAAGCAAGGGTCTCACTACACGAATATTGATGTTTGTTGACAAATCACTGTAACAGTTTTGGTTGTGTTTACACAACAGTGGTTTCAACACCCGGAATTTCGTTATTGGAGAATTATCAATAATGAACATAAGAACAAAGTTTATTTATATCTCCATGCATGTTCGTCTTAGAGGTGATGCTTTTTCAGACTTTTATATTTTTTCCGCATATACACACTGCGAGTGTCTTGCGTCCTTTTAAGTCTAAATAACACACACAAGGAATGCGGCCCTCATTGACTCCCATAACTAAATGGTAAACATTGACTAAAAACCGGGCATTCGCGAGTTGAAGTAGAGAGAAACCCTTTGAGGCAACACAAAAGAGTTGCAAACGAAGCATTTGTATTATGTCTGCACATGCATTATTACGCTGACGCGCATGCATGGAGACACCCCGTGTATCTGGTGTAATTAGCATTCGGTGGCCATATGTGACAAACTTTGCATCTGTGACACAATTTATTGGCAGCATGTCAATTAACTTTGCCAGTGTGTGACCGTTTTTAATTGGAATAATTTCATCGTATAGCAAGAATACAAAGCAGTGATACAAAGTTAACTTCGTCACAAAGATCCGACGTAGACACGCATGCATGTAAATATGTATAACGCTTTCTGATACAAGTATGTACAATCACAGAAAGTAAATACATGCTGCAATACATGCTGGAAAGTGAAGGTTCATGTGTACATTTTTCTATTGCTTAGTTGCACTTCGGGGCCGTAGCTGTTCGTGTTTGTATGACTCGTGGCATTATATATTCACAGCCATCGTTATAATTTGTTCCATCATGTGCATGGTTGTATTTGTTATCCACCTTTTTACATGTTTTATCACATTTTATTGAAATATAGAATGAAATAAATAACCACTATAATTTCGTTGATCCGAAAGTTACCAGTTGCCGAAACGTCCGAAGTGCCGAACAAATAGGGTGCCGAAACGTCCAGGTGCCGAACCGCAAACCCTAAAAAAATCACCCTTATCAGGATTCGAACCTATATCATAACGTTGGTAGTGTACAGAAAGGCCACACAGAAGGTTAATCATTCCACTGCCAGTAGACATCAACGACACCCGGAAGGAAACTGAGACAGTTAAGCGCCGGTAAAACATCCGTGTTTATCGGGATTCGAACCACATTCGTTGTCGCTTGACGACTTATGTTGGCTTAACCCTTCGATGGCGGGATCCACGCTGGTGCAGCAATAAAGACCTGAACCAGTTAATGTTCTTATATATGCGAGTCTCCCATAGGGAGCCTCTCATATAAGATGAAGCACTGTCTTACAAGGTGAAGCAGATCGAATTGAACAAGTCCTCATCGCAAGCGACATATCTCACACCATGCAACAACAACTATGGGAACTAACCAAACCAAGAACACAAACAAAGAAGACAAAACAAAAACAGACAACGACAACCAAAACCTCTAAACCTACCACCATCCAGTCAATCACAACAACAACTACGAATAACAAAATCAACCCTCAACCACAAAACAGCAAAATACCGCTCAACAAACTCACGACGTAACAGACACAGTCATCACACAACCGCCCAATCAAACCACCGAACCTAGCTCAACATCAACCACCAAACACGGCACACATTTTAAAGTCAACGCCGAAATCCATTCTATACATCTACCAGAGATTTCAGGCATCACAAATCCATTAGCAGAACCCTTGATCACTCCAATAAAAGAAGTGACGATGGAATCTGATGACGCCGAATTCGAGATCATCACCAACAAAAAGCGACAAAAAAGGAAGCTATATAGTTCTGCTGACTCCTCAACTTACACCCCGTAACAAACACGACGAAAACTTAACGAAACCAGCCCATATCTAATAAGAATAACAATGCGCAAAACAACAACAAAAGACCAGCCACTCTATTCGCTGAAAACCCCACACAAACTATGCCCAACAACCCATTTGAACTCCATGGTATACTGGGGTCAAGATACCCAGTCAGAACACAGAAAACAAAACGATCAAACCTACTTGTATACCCATCAAACGAAGAAACACGCATCTATTTTCCCATAAAGGCCCATCTGTAAACCAAAGCACTCAAAATATCAAACACAATATTCCGACCAACTAAGGGACAAACAATTCCACATAACGAGAACCTCTTCGTAGTAATATGCGGGGTCCACCCTGATATAAAAGAACAAATAGCCCAATCCATCGGTTCAAATTTCGAAGCTAAACGACTCATCTCAACAAAACACGTGAACCAACTTACACACAAAATTAAAGTTAAATGTCCAACGAAACAAGCCAAAGACAAACTTCTGAAAGGGGTATACCTGGGTAGCAACAAAACAAAATCATTGGTCCTAGAGTACAAACCACAGGCACATGTTACTCAATGTTTTAAATGTCATTCCTTTCATCACACCGCCAAATTTTGCGACAAAGAATTCGATATTTGCAAACGCTGCGCAGGCCCACACGGTCACACAGACTGCACAGTAGAAGAAACATAATCTAAATGCTCCCAACTGTAAAGGGAACCATGTTTGGGAAAACTTTTTGAACGAATCATCAGCACTAGAATATTAGCCCATTTAGAGAACCAAAACTTTTTCAATAAATTTCAACGTGCATATCGTAAAGGCAAAGAGGGAACCGAACATATTTACAGAATAGTTGAAGATATGCGCACAGCAATGGGTCGGGGTTGGGAGGGGGGCCGCCACATTCTTGGATGTAGAAAAGGCCTTCGACTCAGTATGGCACCACGGCCTTCGATAAAAACTAAAAACAACAACTGATGTCCCCACCAAAATGTTAAGAATCATCTCTTCATTTCTCAAGCAAAGAACTATCAAAGTAAGGGTCGGGGAAGTAATTTCAGACAGTGTCACACTTAAAGCTGGTACGCCCCAGGGGTCCGTCTTAAGTCCGTTACCTTTCTTAATATACGTCAACGACATACCCAACAATCCACTACACAACATACAAATATCACAATTCGCCGATGACCTGGGCCTTTGGACCACAGGGGGGGGGGTCAAAACGCTGGAATTCAGATTACAAAAACAACTCAATGACCTGGAAGGGTGGTGTTCCAAATGGCGCATCAAACTGAACGCCAAAAAAACTCAATTAATCCTATTTAGCAGAAAACATGCCAAATACAAACTTAATTTGTCCATCTACGGGGAAACTTTCGAACAAACCCAGGAGGCAACTCACCTGGGCATTACTCTTGACCAAAAACTTCCATTTCCATTCTCACATTAAAAACATTTCAACCAGGGCCTACCAAATAATTGGGCTATTAAGGATGCTCAGGGGCTCATCATGGGGACTCAATCCAGAAACCCTGATTAAGCTATATAAGCAATTTATAGACCCAATCATGGAATATGGGGCCATTATAACAGCTGACCTACTCAAATCCACACTCAACAAACTCCAAGTAATACAAAACAAAACATTAAGAATGGCACTCCAGGAAAACATACGAACCCCCATCAGGGCATTACATAACACAGCCGACATACCCTCATTCCACGTTAGATTACAAACACCAGCTGCAAACAGTCTGATAAGACTACAAGGCAGATACCTAATCGACGAACTAGAACTCAGAAAAACACTACTGACCAAAGACGAAACATAAAAACCAGGCCGGCGAGTTCAAGGATGGTTCTGTGCTATGCCGGAATAATCCCCCTCAATGGTCACACCAATGCATCCCCAATTTAATCAACACTTTCCAATCAACAACAAACAAATAGACTTATCTCACAGAACTCAATACAAAAACGCGAGGTCGACCAGGTTACTAACACAGTACAATCACACGGATAGTAAGTATAATAATCAAACTCTATTCCAGCTACACACGGAACAACACACCAAACAGGTAGTTCTACCAGTCATCCCCACCTAGAAGACAGGTAATTATTAATTATGTTTCAGATGGCTCTATGGTTCGTACTGATCATAGGCAGTCTAACACAGTGGATTGGCCACGCCCCCTGCAGTAATGCAAGTCCTCGATAAAGTCCAAGGCTAGAAGTCAGTATAAACAACCCATATCGTATGTACTAACCCATTCATGCAAAATCCGCAATCTCGACCGTCTAACAAGACTAACAATAATATCAAAACGTATGGTAGCGGGCTCACGCCCTAGATGGCTCCTTGTGCGCTGACGAATGTCCTCGGGCGGCATAGATACGCCTGTCGTGCACGTGGTCGTAGTATAAGCTATTGAGTAATTATCTCCATCAAACAACCAACTATAACCCGCTAACATTGTAAACCCATTACACTGAACAACTAGATCACAAACCTGAACACAAAACAAATACACAAAAACAACTACATATATAAATTTGAAAATACATGTTTTCACCCGCGCCTGTGCTTATGGGAGGACGTGTGGGACACGGTAATTAGAAACACTACTTGGCACTCCAAACCTTCAGAGACACACCGACCAACACAGTATGACCTCGGCTGCATCCTCATCTGCGCACGCACCACACAACCAGGCGAACGGGTTCTGACACTCGCACAGGAGTGGAAGGCGGGCATTGCACCATCGAGAGTTGAGGAGCCCAAACCGACCTTAAGCCAACCGGCTGGCATTGCACCCGCTTCCTAGAGTTGAGCCCGTAGTACAAGCCCGGAATACAGCAGACTAAGACAACTGGAGTCCATGCAAGCACTAAATATGACAATATGCATAGCTTTTCACAACTCAAAACAATATATAGGTATATCAACACACTAAATTACTCACAAAGAGAAATCAAGGTAAGTCTTCTCCGCCGGTCCTGGTTCTGAATGGGGGTGGGGCAAACACCTACTGTGCATGAGTATATATAAATCTCACAAACTCTACCAACGCTCTTCAACGGAATCATGGCATTCAAAAGTGGGTTGTAGGAGAGGGCCGATGGCCCTTTCAAATCTTCCCGGGTATCATCCCAAACTCCAAACGTATACAAGGTGAAGTTAAATAGTGTTTGTCCAATGAATTCTCGTACATCCGTATCCGAGGCTGCGCATGTGAGACTCGCGTATATAGGTAATACATTGGCACAGTGTTTTCGTAAATTTCAGGAAGATTCAGTCATGGAAGGGTTAATGCGCCACCCTTGGCTAAATGTTCCTGCTAATATTTTATGATGCTGGTTGTTCCCGCTGAATGACATGTTCTCGAATGTAGCATAGAGACACTGGATTTTGCTCAAATCGCTCCGATTAGCAGCGGAACACGGGGAAATGACAAATGTAGCATCGTAGCAATTCGGAAGGATCACTTTAGTATGGGTGCCATCGTCCCACATCCTCACAATAATGACCACGAAGTGACGTAACGTCAGTGAATCCCAACACACAGTGGGGTCAGCATCGACGAACTTGTTGGATTCGACAATCTTAGGCACATTTTGGTTTTGATTTGATTAAAACCAAAATTGGTTTTGAAATGTTTGATCAAAATTTAAATTGGTTTTGATCGAAACCCAAAATTGGTTTCATATATGGGATAAGTTCATAACAAGTTATGGTTTTGATCAAAACCAGTTGGTAGTTGGTATTTCGTTTCGATCAAAACCTAATTTAGTTACATATATTGGACAAAGTTCAAAACCAATTTAAAAAAAAAGTTTAAGAGTGTAACATGCCCCATCATAGCAATTCAAAAGGACCCACCAGCATAATAGGAAATCAGCAGGGGTGTCATCGCCCCACACACCCTAATTGTATCCACGAAACGTCAGTGAATCCCAACACACAGTGGGATCACCATCGGCGGACTTATTGGAGTCGACAATCGTATGCACAGAGCGTGAAGTCGTGGAATAAATGGTAATTGATCAGCGAGGAACGGGCTTATTTCATCCAATCAAAGTGGTTCATCGTGATGTGAAATCACGGCCGTGATCTTATCTACCGTATCGTTCTGACAAGGATTGATTGCGGAAAACACAGATCGCGATTCATATCCAATTGAGTGAATTTACCAATCAGCAAACAACACGGCCGCACGTGGCTTTGTGAAAGTCTCATATCTACATGTTTCGCCGAAGCTTTATAATACCCACATTCACCCATGAGACCAAACTATATTAGTATGTCTAACGCATGTAAATAAATATGTGTGCATGTATAGGCCAGCAAACGACGTTAAACAAATACGACTTTCAAAAATACAAACTCATGATTTATTCAGTGGAGGGGTGCCCGGCGATATGTCCACGTGCCAAACTTGTTTTGGTAATAATGTTGCTTGTCGTTGCTCTTTATTTACCCATAAGTGAGACCGACACTTGTCTTCCAATCCCATTGTCTGTCAAAAGAATGTTTGTGATATATACCAAGTTTTATAAAATTGGACAAATAAATAGGTTTAAAGATACGGGCGGCGTTGGCGGTGAGTATACTGTTAAAATATTCACCTCCGTCAAAAACCGCCATACACAGAAGGAATAGTAAGATATAGACATACTTTGTGCGTATGCCAATCCGAAATATGGCATAAACAGTATGTGATTGTCAATTTGTTCTCCTTTGTTATGTAAACAAAAGCAAAAACGTTACGTTACCTGACTTTTGTTTAGATCCGGATATGGTAAACATAAATAGCGTTGTTTGTTACTGTTTTCCTGATATGGAAGTAATAAAGAGCGTTTATATCATTTTTATGTGATTAACCAATAGAATTGCGCTGTGTTATGTAAACAGAAGCACAACTTCTGCAACACGAGCAGGCTCTTGTTTCCGTACACCATCGTACGTCTTGACAATATACTGTTTACGCGCTGATTATGTTTGGCATATGAGCGGAACTGTATATATTTTGGTGTTCTTTCTGTTGATGGCGATTTGAACAAATATAAATATTTCTGCAATGCCTTTAAAGTTACTTGGCGATTTGCGTTCCAAAATAAACCTGTTTCCCGATATCGAAATATGTCGATACATACTTGATCTACCTTTCTACAAACAGTAGATGCCACAGCAAGTGATACACACAATACAACTTAGAACACGATGTTTGGGTCCCAAACAGAAACAAACATGTGCACGGCATGGATCAGAAAAGACCGTCCCGCGTTAGTCTGTTCCGGATATATGATAGACACAAAGAGCGTGTGATTCCCTTCTATGCGAAACATGGAAAACATATGGAAACTGTTTGTACAATGTGAAGTATTTTTCAGAGCATAATTATGCAGAGGTATATCAATATTTCGTGTATTTGTCAAGCAATCTTACTTGAAAGTCGTTACAACGAGTTGTGCATTTGTATATTTGGGGGGTGCGGTGGTGTTTCGGATGGCTCTACTGCACTATCGTACAATTGACCTCAATGATAACCAATAGGCTGCTGTCTTCATAAATGACACTTAGTAACTAACATATATATCCATTAATAACCAACAAATTTATTTTGCCGTGTGTTCGCCAAACTCTTTGAGTGATACCACATGCACCGATTGGTACGTGAACAATATTACTGATCGAATTTAAATGCGAGTAAGATATCGGTGTCCGGTGATCCTGGTACACATGTACATTGTATATACAATGGAAAACATATTGACTATCAGATGCCACAAGAGACCACAAAATAGACAGATTACAGTACTGCTGGGAAGCTATATACGTCGGGAAAATAACGACGTAATGGGCGGAAGTGATTAGGTCGCTCTTATCATTCCGCGGGCGATATCCTAATCGTAAATCGAGCGCAAGGAACTAATTATTCCGCACGCATCCTCGGGCAAAATAGTCCCCTCTTATCAGATTGGGTTATTCTCTCGGCAACAGAGGTCTCATTAGGTCCTGGTTGTCCTACTCTGAGAACTGGGTGGATGATTTCGATAGGAAAATATGCCTGATACTTGATAACCCATTGGCGACTTTAGAAATAGGCACGCGGTCGATGGGCTAAATTACCTCCTACTCAAACAAGCCTTGAAATAGCGTGTCTGTCATTTGCAGAATGAGGTCCACAGAGGGTGAATTTAGTGATGCTACCCCGCATAGCGGGCTAGCATCACCAAATTCACCATCTGGAGACCTCATTCTGCTTACAACTCAGCAGAATGAGGTTCCTTCTGGGGAACTCATTCTGCAAATGACAGTCACACTATTTCAAGGCTTGTACTCAAGCACGCAGTGGACCGTTATTTTCTAGAATTGTGGGATGGAGTTTGGTCATCGCGTGGTGTGTGTGAACAGCCATCTTGTAAAATATTTGTATGTTCACCATCACCTCGCCCACGCACGTTACAATAATGGCCTGGAAAACTATACAATATGTATTAACGTTTCAACTTCGTTGCCCCTATGCATTCAAATTGCAATGTATTAACCCTTTCTATACTAAATAGATTTTCCCATTCTGTTATAATAGTATACATTGGTATGGTCTATTATTCATTTGGAGGGAAGGTCGGGTGATATAAGCAGACGACAGATAATACAAGTACAAACGAATTCCTATTGAGGGAGACGTTCAGATAATACGTTCAACAAACGACCATGTTATCTGAAAATTTCCTGTGGGATCAGGGGGGGGGGGGGTGAAAAAAAAAATCCGGCACGTATGCCGGGGTGGGTGAGTGGTCAAAGCCACCAACAAGCAATTTTTTCCGCAACTAAAAAAAATATTTCCTGCTTGTTTTTTAGTGTTTTGGCAATGAGTTGGGCTTCAAACCCACATTGAATGAGAGAAATAATGTAATTCTAACTGTAAACTGACTGCAGGCAGTTATCGTGTTGTATTTTGTTGCAAATTTTGAAATCCAAGATGGCCGCTGGCAGCCATGTTTTTTTGGCCGAATGACCTCAAAATGACTCATTCATTTTACATGTCCATGTTAACATCCATGATAAATAGTATGCACAGAAATTCATATACAGCTGTTTACAGTGAATTTCCCCCCGAAAATCTCTTTTTTAGTGTTAAAAGGGGGGTGGGTGTCAAAAAATGGTCGAAAAAAAACTGCCGAAAACGGAAAAAAAATGGCGGTGGGGGTGGGTGGGTACAAAAAATGATCGAAAGGGAAAAAATGCCATACGTGCCTGAAATTATTTTCCGACCCCCCCCCCCCTGGTGGGATAAATACTCATCAATGAATATATAGTATAGAAAGGGCTAATGCTAGGTGCGGTTAGTAATTTAGGATTTAAAGTATATCATTTTGATACCTACATCCATGTATATTTTCGAATTGTGATAACACATATGGTATGATATGGATTCCAAAAAAGTGACGTCATATTATCGTGCCCATCTGGATGCCTATATTAACGGTCATACTAAATATTTCATGGAGGTTATACATGTAATGGTGCACTGCAACACTATATGTGTGGGGTGGTTGGTAACGACGCTTTAATGCCAGTCAACAACAAACTGTTGCTAACCCAATAGGAAGACTGCAGAGATACGATATGTGGAGTATAGAGATGCACTCTGTGGTGGGCTCAATTTCATTCCACTCAGGCGCTCAATAGTTTTCATCCATAGTACGTCAAAACGATAAGGGGCATGTTTGTTCAATTTCACTTGCCACCACGTTACTAGAATGGCATTGCGTAGTACAATCAGATACCAATCTATTAGTAAAGCCGTAGCATGTTGAATGGGGAGTCAAACCCACGGACATTGTTGCGATGATATAGGCTCACGACATGGAGCATACACTGTATGGTTACATAGCAATCCCATTTGCAAAAACAGCTCGCACACATAAACTTGGTCGATGGTACCCCTATTTCACAACAGACATTTCAGCTAAGTTATTATTTCACTTTCGAGTGCACGTCAATAAATGTATGCATGCACACTCACGCTTGAAAATTTCCGTCCAGCAATATATACTACACTAGTTTCTAGAGTGAGATCTTTTTATGGTATTTTGGTCTGCAGATTGGACAGTCGGATTGCTGTGGTCAATTTCCATTTAGCCGCTACATGAACATGTAGGTCATATAATTTTGTTTTGTTTTTTGTTTGGCGAATGACAGATTGAAAAATGACCTCACTGCACGCAAAAGCCACCGACCCAGTAATAAGCAATCGACATAAAAACGAATAATGTCACTTTTATCTGCATGGATTACATGTACAAATCACCGCTTATCGGGAATCGAATAAGCTTTATATCAGTGTTATGATATTCACTGCGCCAAGATGTAACCTGGACGTTACAGACTGAGCCACCGAATCGCCCGCGTAGTTTGGAATAATTATACCCATATCTCCGGAGCTCATCGGTATCTAGAAAAGACCACCCCAGAGATGCCGGCTCTGACAAGTCGAATTGCCAGTGAAAATAACGAGTAACACTTGCTATACTAAAGTTCCATAGAATATTCAAAACATAAGTTCAACAGGTCGTTTATAAAGAAGTCGGCCACAGTATTAGTATTAATGGTCTAGCCGCTCGTTGTTCCGCTTTTTCATATGTTGGTTTTACTGATAATTGTTCATAATGGGGGAATAATAAAATTGATTAAAATTGGCCGATTTCTCCTGGGCCGACTTTGTTTTGAGATGAGCTCGTAGCGGGCGGACTTCTCCTGTATTTAATTCAATGACGTTTCGAACACAAATAAACGACGGGGTTAAACAAACTGATCCATACGGATTCAAATGCAGTGAACCTATCGTCAGATATAGGGTTTAATATATATGGTCCGCGTCCAATTCATTTCCTCAGATGGGCGCAGCGGCCATCCTCAATTAGCCAGTATAAACATCCAATTGCGCAACCGACAAATCTAAATATGCACGAATCATGTCACTCTTAAAATGCGTGGATTACAAATCAACACTTATCGTGAATAGATCAAGCTCTGCTACTGCTGTTCTACTCGCTGCGCCTAGATGTGATCTGGACTTTATGGGCTAAGTCACCGAGCCCCCCCCCCCCCATACTGGAGCTTGGGATATTAATATCATGTACGCCTTATCGCCCGAGTTCAAAACATATAACAAGAAATATCAAGTATTCACTCTTATACGTGTCTATCAAATGTATAATACCATTTTGCAGCTTCGTTCATGGTTTAGTGCCCAGCTTATTAGTTTTCGTGATTGTTTAGGAATTCTGGAGAGAAGTATAAAAAAGTAGCCCGCGTTTTTGTTTTTCAACCCCGTTGCAAATTGTATGTATTTGGATATATACATGTAACATAATATGGCAACTATAAAGATGTTTACCTTTTGTTTACTAATACTCATTTTCGATGTTCAAATAATAAGTTCAACAAACGACGTTTAATTTCCGATGGCAAAATACGCGTGGCAAAATACGCCCGTAGTAATTTCAACAAAGGGCCACAACTCTGGTGAATCCAATGAACACGCTGATCATCCTATAAACCGCACTGCGGGCAAATACTGCGTAAACTGTGTTGCGGACTCGAATGGAGACTACATGCAGCTGAGTTTGTTTTGCTGCACATTGTGTTAATAATTGTTCTTCTTTCGGCTCAACGAGATGTTTGATGAAATCAGCTTCAATCAAATGTCAACAGTTGGATGAAAACGCTCCTTAAAGTGACGAAATGATTTGTGAGAATAAGATGTTTCAATTTATGTGTCTTTTATGTTCCAATTTGAGCGCGTGGGGCACATGATTACAATTTAGGAAGTTAAATATACATTCACATTAAAATGTGCTGCATTTAAATAGTGGGAACATATTGACAGTTGCATGTAACACTCCACTGTGTCGGAGTAAACCGCAACAAAGGGCACGAGTTTTGTCCGCTTTGTTGTCCGAATACCGTTTTACTCTAATTTTTCTGAGTTAAACTCAAATTGACCCCAAATTTCCGAATGCGCTCGATTGTCTGCTTTTCGGGAACTGATAATCTAAAATCAAAAATGTCTCTGAACTACTGTCGCAGCATAAATAGGCATTGCCCATCATATACGTCGTCCATTGGTTGGTATAACTTTCAATTTGACTACTTTAAACTACGTTTTGTAATAGACTAACCCTGGTATGGACAACTCCAATTGATATAGTCCGATGTGCGGTTTACTGACGCCCACATGTCGGTTTACATGATGACGACATGTGAATATGAATGCTTCTGCACATGTATTATCATTTCACCTGTCTGTCGTCAGCCTATATTTCCCGAACATCGCTCCAAATGAATAATGGACCATTCCAATGTATACTCTGAAAACTGCTGGGATAATCCATTTAGCTAAGAAAAGGTTAAACTAAAACATCAATTCGACAACATGGGTGCTAATAAGCTTCATTGGGGACCTAAATATTTCAAGGACCTTTTTAATAAATACTGACAAGTGTTTAATAGTCTTATGACGTTTTAGTGTAATCAGTATTTGATCCATATAATTGATAAAGTAATTACAATTTAATTGGACAGTTATGGTATGGTGGAGATTCGACAACATGCTAGTAGCAAATATATATGTGTCATGTGACGGTATATGACATTTTGAACACACCCACACGACTGTGTTGAGAACGTATCATATGACATGTATGACATGAATTCCAGCATGACGGAATCACCAAATTTTACGGAATTTCACTTTTCTGTGGCCTATAAAATGTAAAATTATGACCAGTAGGGTACCGCTTAAAATAAAAAACATTGTACATACTATACAAAGTTGTTTGATTATATACAACTATATGTGTATTTAAGTATCATCTCACTCTGGGTCAAATTGTGTCCGTGACGGAATCACCAAAAAAGTGCCATAAATATGAGGGTAGGTCCGTACTATTAAAGAACCCTGCTCATTCAGACAAGCTGATCTGGAAAAAGTTCCCAATTAGTAAAGTAGATACATTATACTTGCAGAAAAAGCCGCATTGTCACACACTTATGTGTATATTACTAGTTAACTCGGTTTGTTCGCCGTGACGGAATCACACAACGGGCGTGACGGAATCACCGTGCGATTTTTTTAGGCATAGTTTTTTGTGTAACAAATGCGGACATTGTCATAAAAGCATAAAACTTGGCACATTTGTATATTAGGTCCCACGTATTATTTTCAGATATGGGGGCAATCACGAAAATACCTTCCATGGCAACGGTTGCTATGCGACTGTTTTTACCTTAGAAACGGGTTGTTGGTAGGGGTTACCGTCATTTTACTAAAATATATGTGCAAAAAGGGGATACTATGGTAATTGAGGCAGATTGTGATATGGGAAATGTGACAAAAATAACATTTCCACACATGCCCCACTATTAACCTAGAATGACCATTGAGCTGCTTGAAAATGATATTTTGGTTCATTTGACCTTATTTGGCAAAACATGAAAATATGCGTTGACTGCGCATGCGCGCATCATTGATCCCCAGTCACACAATATCTGGTGTTTAAGAGATTGTATAGTGAGGGCAATGACCATTCCAAAATATATTCATTGGATAGTAATAATGAAATACAGAAGAAGCAACAACATTCCCCGATGACATGACAATGATGCAAATACCCATTATCGGTATCCATGGCCGCCTTTTCGTGGAATTCATGTGGACAGGATGATACATGCGGATCCAAATATACATTAAACTTGTCCTAAGATATAGGGTTAAATATATCTGGTCCGGATCCAATTCATTTCCGCAGATTGGCGCAGCGGCCATCCCCAATTAGCCCATATCAACATCCCATTACGCCACGTAAACGTTTGTGTCCCGCGACTTCATTGATTCATAGACTGAGGCCAGATTACTTTTATGCAAGACGCCACACTATGCTGATTTATCATCGCCGAATAAATACATCGGCGAATAGGCCAATCTGTCCCAGAAGACCATAACTAAATCAACTAACGCGTTTCATCGTGGCCAGCCATGTCTCGTCCATCTGGCTTAATGGTAGCTGGATGGGCCTCAATAAACGCTACACCCAAAATAAGTGAAAGCTAACGCGGCGAGCCATCCTTCCTTTTGAAAGTGAACTGCACAATGAATCATCATTTGCATCTCTAGGTCACGATAAAACGTGTATCTAAATTTCATCTACGTCTGTTTTTGGTATCTTTATTTGTTCAAATACATGTATGTACGCGCCGAAATATTTTCAGTACGGAAGCGACTACATTCTTCATTTATACTAGTCCAAGTTTTCTTCGACGTGAATCAGCTGGTGAAATCGGTAGGGCTAATACTGGTGTATGTCCAAGTACGGATGCCTTACTCTCCTATATCTGACTTTAAGTCTAGAACCACGGCCGGGATTGTTCGTCAAAGTTAATCTAACTCATCATACGAAGCAATAAATAATGCAGGCAATTCTTCAAGGATTGTCCACTTATAAATGGACAATCGGTACCTAAAATGGTCATTAATAAATGGACCATCCAACCACGCGTGGCACGCGAGCTTGGGACTGTCCACTAAATGAAGACATGTTTTGGTAATCCTGCATGTTAGCTTCATATTTAATATGAAGGGCAATAACTCTATAAATAATATTAATTTGCTAAATAACGGTGATTTGTATGAGAAGAAGTGTTTTTGACGAAATAACGGAGATATTTGAAGAAGAGTTGTTGACGAAATAACGGAAATATTCGAAGAAGTGTTTTTAAAGAGCGTACCCCACCCCCCCCCCCCAGCCCACCCACCCAAGGGAAGAATTTGACTTATATTTCACAAAAAGGTAGTTCAAGTTTTCTTCTAACTACATCTATTTGGATACCAGAAAAATTTAAAAGCAAATATTATTATTAATAGATGTATGTTGGAGAGCAAACCGGCGAAGTGGCTTTAATCTTACATTCTGTAGCAATAGCATGCGATGTTATCCAGTTAATCTGTTGTGGTGTTGCAAATTTCTCACACAAATCTCCGTCATTTAGTAAAGGTACATTCTTTATAAGTTATTACCTTTCAAATTTAATATGAAGCTAACATGCACGATTATCTATATATGTCGTGATTTAGTGGACAATCCCAAGCTCACGTGCCACGCGTGGTCGGATTGTCCATTTATTAACGACCATTTTAGGTACCGATTGTCCATTTATAAGCGGACAATCTTATGCGCATTAGGTGCAATAATGCTACATTTATCGGAACAAGTGACAACTTACGATCATAATGATGTATTATAATCTAACTGTTGTGTTAAATTACGCACATAATATGACGTAAACTTCATTGAATGTCCGCCAATAAATACATCAAAGAGTCTAATTTATCTGGGACTATTTCTTTACGCCGGCAAACAACGGACAGTTACGCGAAACGTCGTCTTAGGCCGTATAGAAGCCGCTGTTAGTTTTACGTCCCATTTATTGATTTAGGTATGTTTTATGGTGGTTTTGGATGAAGTAGTACATATAATATACAACTCGTCCCCAGTTTATAGCGAAATTTACCAAATTCGTCCAGTAAATTAGATGTAATTTACGGGAGTCGTATTGTAAATTTCTCTGTAAACTGGGGATAAGATCTAGATCCTCCATATATGAACTAAACACTATTGACAGAAAAAATTGTCTTCACCTATACACGTGTATGATTGGCGCAGGAATTTTGCCAATGTTAGCATTACGTGTGGTGGTCCTTACATACACTGACTGCCGTAGCGTGGTGGGATGGCGAAACTGTTCCACGGAAGCAACTCATATTAACATTCACGCTTGCTGTCGGATGGATCCATCAATTATAGATGTGTTATATAATTATGTCTGTATTCGTAAGGCATGCATCACATGCGACACTGTTTAAACATGTATGGGTTAAAATCAGTGCAATCCAACTTGTTCCTGTAGTCGGTACAGCTTCTAAGCCTGTTTAATTTGTTATATTGTCGATGTGGTCAAACATCATATTATTGAAATGATATATCCGGTGTATAACTCATTTCGGCCAATTTGGCCGTTTACTTCATGGCTGCTTTTCATCTGACGTGTGTCGGGATAATTGATGTGGAGGATTTATGTAAATGTTAGCCCAAACTACATTTACAAGTAACGATGGTTTTGTTGTTTATTTTGAGGAATAATACCGCGTCAAATGAATTCAGCCCAAATATGTTAACAGTTGTCGTTTAAAACATTCGGCAGTAGGTTAGCGTTATTTATATTTGTGGATGTCCTTTAACATCGGGAAAATAGACTACTGCGCTTGAACGAGCATGTGAATTTGTCGTTTTTAATGTATAGCAACTTGATAATCAATAACAGAGGCATTCTCTGTCAAATATGGTCGCTCTATTTACGGTATTAATTGCGGAACTTTCTAAAGTAAACTACGCGTAAAGGGATACATACGGTAAATTATAGAAGTTTGCCTAATCGGCCTAATCGCCCCAGGGCCAACTCGCCCCAGTCGACGTGTGTCAATTCGGTACCTACTATAACATGTGTCCGAGGCTAAGTCCGGTTCGGAATAAAAGATGTATACGGGTGTTATATAGCGTTTGGTCCGTTGTTTCTCCATGAATATTATTGAAATTTGGTGTATATGTCCGGGCTGGGACATGGAATACAACAACGTTTGAATTGTTTTTAAATTTACAAATTTGTTGATTTTATTCATTTGTTTTCTGTTCTGAAAACACACTATAAAGTGTATATAATATAATAACGAACACGAGACATACATAATTTATAAACTGTTAACAAAAGATATAAAATTCAATACATGACAAAGATGACTCAGTGGAGTTTATAAAGTGAACATAAAAACATTGAGGTAAGAATCTTTTTAAGGAATGCAACTTTATTTAATGATAATAAACACATAAATTAAAATAACAAACATGAGACATACATGATTTATAAACTGTTAACAAAAGATATCAAACTCAATACATGACAAAGATGACTCAGTGAAGTTTATAAAGTGAACATAAAAATATTAAGGTAAGAATCTTTTTAAGCATTACTAAACCGTTTAGCAAAGACCACAGTCCACTTCACTCATCCGATCATCACCAAACTTCATATTTATCTTGATATTGATCTATCAGATGAGAGCTATCAAATATTTTTTTAATTTCATAGGAAAATATGGTCGCCAGCGGCCATATTGCATTTACGTTATATGTTATCGCGTCATGTCGATATCTAGTATTACTTAGAAATTTCACCTTTCCAGATTCATAATTGCTCCATTGACTGTAACAGATGAAATTATTCCCCTCTTCGGATAGAGTGTCACTGAAACTTTATTTTGTCAGACTGTCTGTATAATCACTGATTATATATGGCAATAATCTGTAATAAGATGTAGCACTATTTTATTTTATATGTACATGCAGTGCTGTTTTTATACAACAATTCTACCCCCCCCCCTAGATTATCATGTGATCGACCGTACATCGCGCGAGGACCTGGTTGAATTAAAGGGGGTTTTATGGATCACTTCTGTCATCAAGCTAGATTATACTTATGACATTTAATGGCATGTTTCTACGTGGATGGTTAGATATGCTTGAGAAACCACCACTCTTTAATTCACACCAAGTTCTCAGCTGTCATGTTCGGATATTAGAACCCATAGCCATGATATATGGTTTATTTTGTGTATACTAGTAATATAGTTATTTTCAGTACCTTTATATACCAGTACTGTGTATAACAATGCATATAAATTAATCCATGTATACTTGTATATTGATTCAACGGATTCAGTGGTTTTGTCCATCAGTCTATCAAATTTGCGGGGAAAACATGGCCACAAGCAGTACACCCTGCTAAATTTCGAATTTGAATCAATTGGCGCACCCTGCAGCCAGCTTTTATTGGATAACTTTTTCTCATGTGGATATTTTGGGTCACCAAATTCAGCCATATTTTGTTCTCAAACTGTCCTTGTGAAGACATCACTGCCAGCGGTGATCTTCAATTTTACTATTTTTATGGCTAAATAATTTGGTTGTTCCTACAGACGACACCCCTTGTCCGATCGTCACCAGATTCCACAATGATCTTCTGGATAACCAGGGTGAGAGTAATCTAATTTTCCCGAATTTCGTTAAAAAACATTACCACAGGCAGAAATTTGGTATCTTACTCTTTGGTCCTCTTTTGCATGACTGAATTGTTTAGCAACTGTACAGACATATCCCTCATCTTATAGTCACCAAACTTCATATTGATCTTCGGGCTGACAACTAGATGGGAGCTATCGAATGCTTTGAATGTTTTTGGAAAACATTGTCGCCAGCAGTCATCTTCTATTTTGGTTTTTATATACATGTATATCTCTTCATGCGGATAGCCAGTATTACGTAGGTACTTCAACTTTCCGCATTCCTGTCATCATTTGAAATATAAAAATTTACCTGATACATGCACCCTTCAAAATTTGTTTCGTCGTATCTATTTTAATGACCCGTATGGTAATATTGATACAGATATATTTGTCAAACATTTCTTTATACAATATACAGGTATTTAGTAAATCTAGAAATATATAATAGTAGCTGGTAGACCCGACTTCGTCCAGGATGTTCCCCTCTGATTTTCGGAGAATTGCGCGATTTAACCTTGAATTGACTATTTTAAAGGTGAAGGTCATGTCGGGGTCACGATTTGACCCGTCCAAAACACTCCCCGGACAAAAGTCACTACAAAAGTACCCGTCGAAATCCACCCGGCTTTACCCGATTTGACCTTGAATTGTCAATTTTGAATGTCAAGATCAGGTCAGGGTCATGATTTGACCCACCCGAAACACTCCTGGGACAAAAGTAACAGTAGGTATCAAATTTCGTTGAAATACTTCCGTTTTACCAGATTTTACCTAGAATTGATCTTTTTGAATGTCAAAGTCAGGTCGGGATCAAGATTTGACCCGTCCAAAATACTCCCTGGAAATAATTTCCCCAAGGTATCAAATTTCGTCAAATCTGTCCGGCAGTTTTCCCGGCCATAGCTAACAGACAAACAGACAGACAAATGTCCAAAATATATATTAAACTAGCTGATGTACTCGACTTCGTTCGGGCTAGTTAGGGATTTTTTTGTGATCGCCTCCGTCTGGACAGTACCCAGTATATACAGCGTCTGGCCAAATTATTGTTCAATTGGTCCAGAAACATGCCTATATCAGCACGTTCGAGAACATGGTCCCACGTGAAATTTTACCCGTCCATATTGCTCCCGGGATCTAAGTAGTCATACACACAATTTTTTAGTCGGATCTGCCAAGGTCCAGAAACATGCCTATGAGCGAGGTCAAGTTGACACGTTAAATACCAAATTCGAGCAGTGTTAGAGTCTATAACACACACACACATGCATTCATGCATACACATATACATACAGACAGGTGTTCCAAAATGTATAATCGATAGCTACAACAATTCTATGGTAGATAGTTCACGGCCGACCTGATGCATGCATCTTAGTTTTCTTGTAGCACTATATTGATTGCGTTCGAAAGCAAGTGCGGACAAACGTTTGTTAGTAGAGTTATGACCCGTAATTCGTTTGTCTATCTGCCTGACTGCATGTCAATCTTCATTCGTGTAGCCTGGCTCCGGTCCAAGTCTGGCTGTACCAAATATTCATCCTCACATTTGGGATGTGAACCACAGTCTTGTGTATATCAATATTTCCATGTTCTCGTGATTTTGATATTGATGTTAGTTGATACGTTGATAAGTCATAATAAAATGACATGTTTTGAGCAAACTTGGAGTATCTTCCGATAACACAAATGGTATTATATACCTTTAGAACCTAAATGTTATAGGGTATACAGAGTGCCAACTTGTGGGCCCAAGCTGATTGGATGCGGCGATTACGTGTGTTGATCATGTGGTGCACGCTATATTATCACATTGAAGTGAAAAAGACGGCCTCCTCAGATCGCCACCCCCCGTTTAGTATTATAGTCTATACCGAATATAACACCTGTGACAACACGATATACCACCGCGTATACCTTTTATTTGGAGCAGTCTTTGGCCTTGGGGTACACTAATTAGTGTGACCCTTTGGTTGCGTCGTTCAGTAACTTGGTGTGATTTAGAAATAACGAAGTGAAGTGCGGAAGTCGAATGATCGTAGCATTTTTCCATACATATTGTGAGCTTTTACATTTATAAAGTTCTGAGATAATGTTAACACTGTCTGAGTTCCGTTTGTACAATGTGTGTGAACAGGTCCAAATGTTAATTTACAAACAAAACTGGCCGATGCCTAGTATAAACATTGATATGTTCTTGAAACTTGATCAGTTCGCCACTTGACAGTGACAGTGTTATGACTTTCAAAACACAGTCAGGACTTGGTTGGTGTGTCGATATTCTCTTCGGAATTAATTATCGCAAACTGGCGTGTGATCACAGATCAGTCACTCATGGTGCACAATAATCAACAATGTTCAACGAAACGTGTGGCTATGAGTTGAGAAACATGTCAACAAATCATCGTCCAGTTACGGAGTCCGCTGTTGTTTTGAATGTTTGCGAAGGACGCACTGATAGGACCACGGAGTGATAGTGTTGTGCTATACACATGATCACGGATCCAATTCCACCCAATATCGCTGAATCAGTCACAAGCTGAGCTCTGATAATGCTTTGACCTTGTTCAATACAGCAATGCTCTAATTAGTAGACCAATTTAACAGAGTTGTAGGCCGTTATTGACCGCGGTTGTACCGCCATTCAACCACGATCAAGTGGTATCACCGCAATTGTGAGCAGTTGACACCCTAAATCGGTAATCTTACTGTGATGCTAGTACTATTTTTTAACCGCGCAGCAATCAAGTAAATTACCGGTTTGTTAAATGGTTTGCGAATGTCGTTGACCGCATTAATTGTTTTCATTCATTACCGATATACACCAGTTCATTATTTAGTGACCGCATTGCACCGCTTTAATTTTTTTCCAATAAACCTAATTTTCTTTATGTAAACTAAACACTTAATAACTGTCAACCAATTATATCGAATATTTATTATATATATTGTATTGCTTTTTTTATAGCGATGAAATTAGCTTAGCACAAACTTTGAGAAAAACAGCGAGTTTGAACTAGAAATGTCTCGAAACACATCAATGTTCGACGTTTGGCGACATTTTAACCACCTAGTTTGCAATTGATATATGCAGGTACCATATTTAAACCATCAGTGGTATCATTATCTTCAGGCTGACCAACCCTTGACATTGCCATTTTTATTCTACGATATTGCTTTAGAATTGCATTACATTCTTATGTTTCATCCTAATTGCACTCCTGGTGCTCGTCGAAAACCACATAATCGATAATAGGTGCGACATTAGTTGCTTGCTTTCGGCACACAAATAATGTCCCATGTTTTGTCGCGTTCGGCGCGCCATTAAGAAGTAGCCCTAACAGTATTCCATACATTATATATATTGGCTTCTGCGGCATTTTCTACGGCATCGTCTTTCGCCGTAGTTATTTTTAAGGCTGAGTTACCTGTATACAATACAATAAATTGTTTACGGTTTATTCAACAAGTTGGTCGCTGAATGACATTCACGATTGCATAATCAATTAAAAAATAAAATAAAATTCATATAAACATCGAATGAAAAATGCGGTTTAACCGCGAACACGAGGTGGTACCACGATCGGCCGCGGTATAATTTATATATATCTATATTGATATTTAGGAATGTCTGTCTGTTCTATAGAAATTCACATGGGACCATCTAGTTGGCACCAAATGGGTCTACTATGGGTAACGTTTTACGAGAAAGATAATGGGGCTGGTTAGGATTTGTCGTTGTTGTCAGTGGCAGAAAAGGAGGAGGGGCAGAAAAAACAATTTGTCGCCGATTGCCACGAAACTTATATATAATCATCCCCATGATATGAGGAATATGATGGTATCGTTTAATTAAGTCAAAATTTGCGCCGTTCGAGTCAGGGATGCATGGAATGGGAGAGGGGCACCAAAATTGATAAACTAAGTATAGCGCCGAGGGACCATCTATATGGTACCAAACGGGTCTACTAGGGGTAATTTTTTGCGAGAAAGATAATGGTGCGGCTTAGATCTTTCTAAATTGACGCCGTTATCAGGGGCAGAACAAGGGAGGGGCAGATGATATGAGTAATCTAATGGTGTTGTTTAAATATGTCAAACGTGGCGCCATTCGCGTCAGGGATGCACGGAAGGGGAGAAGGGCACCAAAATTGATCAAACTAAATTTTTAGCGCCGATTTCCACCAAATTGATATATATATATTCTTCTCCATGATAAAAGGAATCTAATTGTGCGATTTAAAGACTCCAAATTGTTGTCGTTTGGATGAACGATTGTGGAAGGGGCACTCAATTTGAATGGGTTTAGTCACCGATTTCCACAATATTTATACCTACATGTATCATCCCCATGGTATGAGTAGTCTAATGGTGTGGCTTAAATCTGTCAAAAGTGGCGTCATTCGAGTCAGGGTTGAACTGAAAGGCGGAGGGGCAGCAAAATTGATACGCAATAATTTTAGCGCCAATTTCCACCAAAGTGATATGCATTCTTATCCATAATACGAGGAGTCTGATCGTGTGATTTAAAGACGCCATGTTGGTGCTGTTTGGGTGAGAGATGGGGGTTAGTGAGCACTAAATTTGATCAACATGGTTTAGTCGCCGATTAGTACCAAACTTATCAATAATCATCTCCATGACATCAGTAGTCTAATATTGTGGTTTAATGATGACACAAGCTGTCACTTGTGGGGCCATTCGAGTCAGGATGCACAGAGGGTGAGAGGAACACAAAAAAGACGAACAATATGTTTAGCGCCGATTTCCACTGGATTTATATATATTCTCGGTGATACGAGGAATCTAATCGTTTGGTTTAGATACGCCAAATTGGTGCTGTTTTGGATGAGAGATATGGGGGCCCTAAATTGTATACGAATTTGTATATTCGCCAATTTTATACAAAAACTTATACAAAATCATCCACACGGTATGAGGAGTCTAATTGTGTGGCTTAAAGCTGTCAAATGTGGCGTCCTTCGAGTCAGGGTGCACTGAAAGGGAGAGGGGCACCCACATTGATACAAATAATTTTAGCGCCGATTTCCACCACATTGATACACATTCTTATCCATGATACGAGGAATCAAATCATGTGATTTAGAGACGCTATGTTGGTGCTGTTTGTGTCAGAGTTGGTGTGGGTGTGGGGTGGGCACTAAATTTGATTAAAAAAAAAATTAGTCGCCGATCAGCACTAAACTTATAAATAATCATCTCCATGATATCAGGAGTATAATTGTGTTATTTAAAGATGTCAAAAGTGGTGCCATTCGAGACAGGGGTCCATAGAGGGTGAGAGAGACCCAACAATTGATAAACAATATGTTTAGCGCCGATTTCCACCAGACTGATACATATTCTTTTCCGTGATTCGAGGAATCTAATCGTGTGGTTTAAATACGCCAAATTGGTGCCGTTTGGGTGAGAGACATGAGTACCATAAATTTGATACGAATTTGTATACTCGCCAATTTTCAACAATTTTATATATATTCATCTCCATAATGAGTCTAAGTTTGGGGTTTAATGATGTCAAATGTGGTGCCGCTTGAGTCCGAAATAGGGACGGGCGGGTCACCAAAACTGATATAAATATGTTACACGTTCTTCTCAAATGATACGAGGAATCAAATCGTGCGTGTTAAAAACGTCACATTTGGTGCCTAGATATATTTGTAAATATAAGTATGTCTGTATGTGTTCTATATATAACTTCACGGGGTACAATCGAGATGGCAACAAGATTTTCTAAAAGTGGTAACTTTTTACAAGGGAGATAATGGTGCATGTTAAAATATTAGAATAGCTCATGTTAATATTATAACAAAATTGAATCTGCCCCATTGAATATAGTTTCCACACAAAAGTTACAAGAGATATGGAAATGTATATATATAGATGGCATGTTCAACAATAGTGAGCAGAGTGTGCCGTCAAATATAATTTCTTCTGAGATAAAAGAAAACGGAGTCAGTGTAACATAAATTTTCAGGATCCTCCAATACTGACATCTGACAAGGTTATATCTGCCCAATAGACAGAGATATCTTTCATGCTTAGAAGATACTCATCGCCTTACATACACAACTCAACATCTCGCTCTGAGTCAGGCACATGTAGCTGATATAGCGGCATAGCAACATTTCTTTAAAACTGAGAATAATTAGCCAGTATATAGCACCACGAACAGAGGAGCACCTGGATGTTTCTTTAAAATATCTGTATCTTCATGGAGATATGATAACCAGGTGTCCTCAAAATCTTTGTCAAACCCACTAGATTTATTGATACATCTCTATGGAAAACCCAATTGTCGTCTTTTATTTTTGCGAACTAATGTGTTTATGATGTTCATGTTATAACGTCTGAAGTATACACAGTTGTAAATAAATAAATAAATAGTTTTTATTGGTGGGACGGATTAATCGCGATAAACAAAATGACAATCGCTCCGATCCGACAATGTGGGCGACTACTATATTCCGTGTGTAAGAATCATGTTTTGTGATGCTATTTGGATATATAATTTATGAGAATATGTGTAACGCTTTGAACAAGTGTAATCTCTATTCCCACCATATATCCACAATATGCAGAGGGTTTCACATCACTTTAAACTGGGCAACGCCGTGTAACCCTATTAGTTTATATATAATTTGCAAGAGATATGGACAATTTTCGGTATCATTTTCGAGCAAGTAAACCAACGTCTGCCCCAGATACTTCTCATTGCCCTATCGTTTTGAGTAACCAAATAGTTCGAAAATATATATCCCATATATGTCTTCGAAACTCGGGGGAATAATTAGACCCTATCGAAAAAGTTACTAAAGTCAAAGCAAAATTTCCAGCTTCAAATATTTGTTCAAATCGCCATCAACAGAAGGACTATTAAAATATATATAGTTTTGTTCATATGCCAAACGTAATCAGCGCGTAAATAGTATATGGTCGTCATGACGTACGATGGTGTACGTACACAAGAGCCTGCTCATGTTACATACGTTTTCCTTCTGTATACATAATACAGCGCAATTATATTGGTTAATCACACACAAATGATATAAACGCTCTTTATTATTTCCATATTAGGAAAACAGTAACAAATAACGCTCTTTATGTTTACCACATCAGGATCTAAACAAACGTCAGGTTCTGTAACGTTTTTTTGCTTTTGTTTGTGTTTACATAACAAAGGAAAACATTTGACAATAACATATTGTTTATGTCATATTTCTGATTGGTATAAGAACAAGGTATGTCTATATTTTACTATTATTTCGGTTTTTGGCGGAGGTGGATATTTTAACTGCATTCCCACCGCCAACGCAGCCCGTATCTTTAAGATACGTGCGTACTGGTGTTGCCCTTTGACCAGCCATATGCGATGTTTTCTTTTCTCCAGACTGGCTGTTGTGTCAATGAATTACACTAGTTTTCTCATTGTCTCAGCAATCAGTACCATAAGAGGTTCGCGACAGCAAAGGCCACCGGAAACATGACAAACGTCTCAGATAACACCCAGGAAGGAGATAAAGCACTCCAGACGCCAACGGGAATAATGGTAATGGATATGGCTATTAACTTTGATTGTTTGGTCGATCGCGTGCAAGGTTTGGGTAAGCTCAGCAGCTTCCAATGTAACACAGCGATACTACTGTAGATAGACAAGATTGGTCATAACACATATTTTCTGAACGCTCTTTAACCTTTTCTGTTCTAAATGGATTCTCCCACCCCTTTATAAAAATACACCTTGAAAAGGTATATTTGTCATCTGGATGGGTTTTCAGGACATATTACGCAGACGACAGAGAATACACGTGCAGAAATAGTCCGATTTATTGGATGGAGATGTTTAGACAATAAGTTCATAAAATAAACTGTTGTACTTATTATCTGAACATTTCCTGGGGATAACTACTCACCAATGAGTATATAGTAAATAAATGGTTATTTTTTGCCTATAATGAACGAGCAAGGGAACAACAAACGCTCTTTTTGTGGTTAAATATGTGCACGTTCTAATAAACACGTTATGCGTGTTACATGTTATTATAGGGCCCAAGTCAGGGCAGGATATGTATTCTCTCTTCCACGTTCTTGATGTGAACACGGGGTTGCGACTAAATTCGTTTTTTCTTATTTATTCATCTTTTTCGATTAAAACAACTTAACACGCTTTTCTCGTAGGCGATTAAAACATTTCGACGCGCGAACAAAATCCAAATTATGATAATAACCTTCTTCGTAATGGATCTTGGTGTGTTTTTTTCAGCCAGCCCAGTGCATTATGCGGTGTGCTCTTTGATCGTGGCACGCGGTTGCGTTAATGAATCACGTTGGATAGTTTTCGTATTGTCTCAAGGAGACGAGAAACTTCGCACCAGCAAAGGACGACAGAAACATGGCAAACGTCGCAGATAACACTATAAAAGGAGATAAAGCACTCCAGACGCCAACGGGAATAATGGTAATGGAGTTGGCTATTAACTTTGATTGTTCGATCGATCGGGTGCCAGATTTATGTAACAATCAGCAGCTTCTAATGTAACCCAGAGATGAGGTCATTGGTGTACACAAACTGAGTGTCCATCAGACGCTCACAGACAGGAACGTTGTATCAGACAATATCCAAGATGGCCTTAGGTTTATGTTACATTTTTGTTTACTTTCCACAAAATTAGCATAGGCTTTCTCTTATGTACGGTCTCTGCTAACATAGCGTTATTTGTGCTGTACGGCGTTGTGTGTTCCGATTTTGGGCAACTAAGATTATACAATATATGTTAATTGAAAGCGTTCCTATTATGCAGGGACGTACCTAGTGACTGTTAAGCAGGAGATAACACATTGAAACATGGGTATGACAGAAATAAAATTTAAATTAAACAAAGAATGATTACTCTATAGATCGGAATGTAAATAACGCAAACCTCTATGTCAAATATCATTCGGATCCCATTAACCATGGTTGGTATATCCGTGCGGACATAAATTTCCTAGATTTCCAAATTAACACAGAAGGATAACTCTAGAAAGTAGTCGCCAATGTGAACATTATTACCAGATATAATTTAGATCCGTTAACCCATGGTTGTGACAACAGATTTACAGATACACAGAGAACAAATGGAAAACGCAAACAAGATAATTTCCTGACAAACATTAATGCCAAATTTCATTCAGATCCGATATCCAGACGGACTGACGCACTTACAGGCAGACGGGCAGTCAATTCAGCATACCCCAATTGTTCTTCGAAACATTGGGGTATAATGGTACAAGATACAGTACATTTACATACACAATCGCAACCCACACGGGCATCTACAAGTACATGTGAGTCATACGTCTCAAGATGTTTTATTTCAATCGAATGCACGTTAATTCCATCCCATTCACCATTCATTTGAGCGATGATGCCAACAAAAACAAACCAAAAATAAAATATATGCTGGTATCACCACAATATAAACTACACTTTCGTCAATCAAGGACATCTGGTACTCATAACAACTTGCTGAAAGGCAGATATATTCATTGCATCGACAGCTGTCGTTCGTGATATGCATACAAATATCGCACTATTTATTTGATATCGTTTAATGTTATAGTGCATGTTTTGTCTTGATTTGATTACGTTCCACCATATCAACAAACCGATAGCTTTACAGATTATGCCACCAAAGAGCTGGAGCCATTTACTGCCGGTTTCTTTGTCGCAGTTTTATGGAGATACATACTTCGCTAACAGAACATTTGGGGCACTCTTCCTTTATTCGCCTTCGCATCGGTTGATAGAATCCACCCACGTAACGCGAATGTGTACATATTGCTTCCAAACTATGCATGGGTCACGTGATGGGTGTGTCTGTTTCTTTCTCTGGAGAGCCTGATTTGTCTTTCACAATATGGGCCACCCTGGTATGTTTTTTTCCGTTTTATGTTTGATATAATAATCGGGTTTTTAATCCAATGTGCTTCTAATCGGATTCCACGGCGTTGAGATTCTAAACTCAAAAAAACAATCGGACTGATATTCATTACATCAGTCGAGACACATAATGTAATCACAATCCCCTTGACCACATTTCGTTGAATTCCATATCTTCGTACATTCTCCAGTAATCGCCTGTATGTCACAGTATCGAGAGCTTTCCGGTAGTCAATGTCGTCTACGTGGGCTGTATTGCTGTTATTCATGGCGCTTGTCCATTTCTCCAGAGTGATTAGTAGTTGTAGAGTTGTTGATATTCCCCTAATGAATCCATATTGATATCAATCAGCAATTTGTTATTATCCATGTGGTCCATTAGTTTATCCAGTATTATAGACTCAAGAACTTGAGTACTTAAGCAGGTGATGCTTGTCAGACAGACTGGCCTGTATTTATTTGCTTTTGTCCTCTCCTTTCTTGAATTTAGCCGTCTTCCATTGTGTTGGTAGCTTCCTTAATCTTAGGCTGTTGTTGGATATTGCTGTCAGTAGTCGGCTAATCTGATTTGCGAGTTATTTCGTGATTCGCGGATGTATGCCATCGGGGCGCTGTGACGTGTTCGTGTTGAGTATTGATAGTATAATTCATCTTCCCTCCTATGTATCTTCAAGATCTTCCATCCCATGTTCTGTTTTACATTGACTATCTCCTAGAACGTTTCCCGATTGTTCTTTAGTATAAACACTTGAAAAGAAATTAGCAAATGTGTCTACTTTATCTAAGTCGTCAGTTGTTAGCTCCCCAGCATCTTCCAGCAGAATAGCCACGCCAGTCATATATTCTTTGATTATCTTGAGACATAGTCCCATGAGTTGTGGGGGTTGGGCATTCCTTGCATGTTCAGCTATTTCCTTCTCGTGCATCTACTGATTTTGACGTGTTATTTTTCGTACTTTATTTCTATATCCGGTTTATGTTTTATAATTTTTCTCTGTGGTGTTTCCATATAACAGGTCCATACACTGTGTTTATTATGAACTATCTTTCTTGTTTTCTTGTCAATCGGCATTCTACTGTAGGGTTGTGAGAAACTCATCTCTCTGGAATATTTTGCATTGCACCATCTAACACCAAAAAGAAGCATGTTCATTGTTTATCGGTGTCATCTGTCCAGTCTTCCAGTAGATATTCAAAATCCATATTTAGATCCGTCTTCATTTGCTGGTAATTTACAGCAGGGTACATCTTCTTTTGCTATGGTTGTCGATGGTATAGCATTTGAAGATGAAATCATTGGTAACGTGCATCAATGTTATTATTACTACTATTATATTACTCGTACTATTCAGAGCCGTCCTTAGTTGGCCACGAATGAATACATAAATGTCGACCAGAGCACATAACTAATTATTACTTCCATTGTCTCATATATATTTTGAAGACCTCTGTCTGTCTGTCTGTATGTCATTTATACAAATCTACGATTCTCGACCGATCGGGACGAAACTTGGTACGTGTGTGTAGTTTGACCAGGCGGTCGTCGTTGTCGTATTGGCGAGCCCGTGTGGCGCCCGCTTCGCGCATGCGCAGACGAGATCTCCAAAAAGGGTGGAGCTATCGACTTGAAATTTGCTATGTGAATGTATCTTGCTCCGGATACGAATTTTATCGGGTCGCCGAGCCCGTGCGACGCCAGCTTCGCGCATGCGCAGCCGAGACCTCGGAAACGGGTGGAGCTATCGACTTGACATTTGCTATGTGAATGTATCTTGCCCCGGATACGAATTTTATCGGGTCGCCGAGCCCGTGCGACGCCAGTTTCGCGCATGCGCAGACCAGATCTAGGAAACGGGTGGAGCTATCGACTTGAAATTTTGTTTTTGAATAGCCCGGACAACGTCGGGCTCATCGGCTAGTTGGCCACGAATGAATACAGAAATGTCGACCAGAGCACATAACTAATTATTACTTCCTTTGTCATATATATTTTGAAGACATCTGTCTGTCTGTCTGTTTGTCTGTCATTTATACAAATCTACGATTCTCGACCGATCGGGACGAAACTTGGTACGTGTGTGTAGTTTGACCAGGCGGTGGTCGTTGTCGTATTGGCGAGCCCGTGCGACGTCCGTGCAGCGCATGCGCAGACGAGATCTCGGAAACGGGTGGAGCTATCGACTTGAAATTTGCTATGTGAATGTATCTTGCCGCGGATACGAATGTTATCGGGTCGCCGAGCCCGTGCGACGCCAGCTTCGCGCATGCGCAGACCGGATCTCTGACAGACCAGATCTCGGAAATTTTGTATGTGAATGTATCCGTGCGACGCCAGCTTCGCGCAGCCCTCGATACATGCACGAAAAGACACAAGACTTTATGTTATCAACTGGTCAATAATAACGAAATTGTGCCGTCATCCTTCACCGGCAGCCCTCGATACATGCAAGAAAAGAAACAAGACTAAGTGCTAAAATCTGGTCAATAATAACGAAATTGTGCCGTCACCCTTCACCGGCAGCCCTCGATACATGCAAGAAAAGACACAAGACTTTATGTTATCAGAACAAGGACAATTCTGCCCACCACCAGCGGACATTTCATCAACATTCATCCATTAATTAATCACAAGCATATCTTCCCCTATTCTGGCGTGAACTGTGAACTGTGAAAATGCATTTCTATTACAATATCAAACATGATATAGACGCTCTTTATTATTTCCATATCAGGAATCCGTTCACAGATAATGCTCTTTATATGTTAGCCAGGAATTTAATGTCTACCAAACGCCACGAACAAACGTTTTGTGCATTTGTTGACATTGTTGGGATGTACTCTCCTTGAATCAGAGCTTCGTGGAATATCTTTTCTGATTTCTTGATTACCATTGGAGTTCCAGATCTCGGAAAAGGGTTGAGCTATCGACTTGAAATATATTAATCAGAAGCATATCTTCCCCTATTCGGGTGTGGACTGCTGCTCGCCTGCAAATCACCCGTTATATAAGCATATCTTCCCCTATAACTGTATCATTGCAGTTACTGCCTTAATTTAAGCTTTCTTTCGTCCACTGCGGATGTTCATTTCCACGTATGTCAAGAACATTTTATCTCTCATTGTAATTACTGTGCTAAAATCTGTTCAATAATAACGAAATTGTGCCGTCATCCTTCACCGGCAGCCCTCGATACATGCAAGAAAAGACACAATCTCATATATATTTTGAAGACCTCTGTCTGTTTGTTTGTCTGTCTGTCTGTCTGTCATTAATACAAATCCGATCGGGACGAAACTTGTAGTCCAGGAGATATTGGTCAATCTCTGCAACCCCCCCCCCCCCCCCAGGACTCAACTTCACCCCACTAATTTTCTTTCTTAATGTCTCCTCTAATTTGTTTCACTTGTTAACAAGAAAAAAAAGTGGCCGCAGAGACTCCAGACAAGATGGCGTCCATCATGGCGGCCATTTTTTTTATATGCACCAGGTCTCTTTGCTCGCCGTTATAGTAAAGATGATATCACATGCGGTCTTGCTTTTCGCTCGATTCGTTATGCTAATATAAAACCCTTACAAATTAGCCAAAAATCCGATACCAGAATCCAATATGGCGGCCAAGATGGTCGCCGAAATGTGAAAATATGCTATTTTTCTGACATTTCACCACCTTTTGTTTGTCTCTGTGGGAAAATATTGGCATCTTGGCATGAATTTATACATTTATCGTATAGAAGAGTCATTGGCGAACACATGGGGACCATAATATACATTCATCGTGGGATATTTTTGTCCGATATCACGTTTTCCCAAATGCCGGTATAATAGGTCAAAGCCGAATCGACGTTAATAAAGCGATGTAATGTTTCGAATCAATGAATGTTACTGCTATCATAACAACACCCATACATATATATGTGCAGGAGATACTCGAGCTAGGATTCCTCTTATACCTGAGTTGAGGAATATTCACCCAAATCCAAGATGGCGGCCAAAATGGCCACCAGAAATAGAAAAATGCCGAAAAACACTGATTTTAACATCAGTGAGCATTATTGTCATGACAACTCCACACCTGCTTACTATTATGAGTTGGAAACATTTAGGCGAAGAACTTTCCTTGTACCATATCCAAATAAAAGTCCCCCAAATTCAAAATGGCGCCCACAATGGCGGACAGATTTTGAAAAATCACCGAAATTCCCTCATATTCACATTATTGGGCATTATTGTCGAGACAACTCCACCCATGCTTACGTTTGAATTGGAATACTGAAGTGAAGTAATCAACTTACATCTCATGCAAGAAATGGTCTTCCAAATCGAAGATGGCGGCCAAAATGGCGACCTAAATTTGAAAACACGTCTACATTTCTTTAATTTCTTACGATGGGCGTTATTGTTTCGCGATTTCTACCGACCATTACATGTTGATATGGAATATTGATATTAAGTATTCATTAAGGTTTGGCAATTGATACTCACAGTCAATGTGGCGGCCAAACTGGTGGCCAGAAATTGAAAAGAAGTCGATATTATCACATACTAATTTCAACTTTTTGTCATAATACCGATCTGGATAGACGAAACGGTACATGCTGTAAGCCATCTATTAGTTCCAATATAAGTCGTCGCCTTTTGGAAGGACGAAAACCCACAATCGCGATGTGATATTTCAAAATCCATTCTTGACTATAAAGGGCCATACTGGTCGTAACCGTATATAGGTGCGCCGAATAGTCAAATTATGACTTCCAAGAATCAACACAACAGTACCTGAGCTTATTCTGATTTGCCACATTCAGCATTATCTGGACCAGTTTCCGTATCTTCGTCAGATTAATCTATCTCGCTCACAACAACACAGTTTTCTACACTTCCTCGTAGAAGGGTCCCACTAATCGGAATTTTTCATACAATATATATGCCGGTGTCCAGCTCACGTGTTTGTTTCGAAAGCTTTGAATTATTATCCTTATTCTTGGCGAGCTTCATTCGTGGTATAGCTTATGGTATAATTCATATGCTATATATGGGGTATGTGCGTCGTATTGTGCGATAAACTTGACAGGTATTCGGTCGATGCGTATACTAGCTTTCAGAAGGACCTATCTATCTGCGTATGTTCAGCTTTGGTGAGCTAATGGGGATAACAACATGTACACCTGGTGATCTTCGCAAACAGCCACTTCTCAATATATGGTTCATCAATTCACAGACTCATCTAATGCACTGACGTACCCGGACAACTTCTGTATATGGCTTCGAATGCTGAAAGCCTGATATTTGACGGATGCCTTTCTGCTAAGGTGCAGGAGACCATAATACATAATATGCCCACACTTCTTGAACATGATCATAAGAACAATCTTGTTGGCGTCCAGCAATCGTCTCATCGAACAGATCCAAGCAGATGATAACAATACACACGGTGCTAGTTTGCGGGAATGTGTCATGATAGTGGAAATGAAATTGGACCATGACTGCACCGCCCCTAATTTTGGTATGTTTTAGATTCAGACAGGATCTCATGTGTGGCTTTGCTTTCCTTGTATGCTAAGATTGTATATTCCCATCCGTTTGGAAGCCGTTCTTAATCAACTGGACCAGGCGTGTACCATTGGCTACTACTGTATAAGCCCCACCCAGACTGGGGCGTAGTCTTAAAGGCGATGCATTTGATAGTTGGCTGATATGTCATACTCACGCTGGGTGGTGGTCGGTATGTTTCAAGAAAGTACAAATGCCATCAACACAAGGGTTAAATGTTCAACGCGTCCAGAGGAATGTTACGTTGATGAGCTCTGGCATTCAGTTCAACATACGTTGGGCACACCAAGTGATTTCATAGTAACATCACCATTGCGACCATTGTCCTACATGAGACATTAACTACTATATTCTAAAGTTATATATATATATAAAAAGCTATATGATCATCAAGATCGCGTTCCCCAACGTCCACAGCCATTGCCATCGAGACTATAAATTGTGCTTTAAATACATAGTGAAATAAATGCACCACAGTTCCTGACATTTTCTTGAATAATACAGCCCACATACTGACACTAACCCTGCGAGAGGATAACAAAAACGCATACCTTCATGGCATAAAGACATTATCCTTTAGTCAATCCGACTGTTTTGGGGGAGGTTAGCATAGTATTATCCAAACAAAATTGTTCGTCTGGTCAAGTTGAATCAGAACGGCGTCGAAACGGACGTGGAAATACAATCTTACCACACCAAGAAAAAGGCACGCATTACATTCTATATCTTAACCATGCACCATGTATATGGGTGGTGTATACCGTTGCCCATTTCATTCCCACTATCATGGCACATGTCCACAAACTAGCACCGCGAGTATTGTTCTTGTCTGCTGGGAGATATTCGACGACACAACTGCTGGACGTCACACAGTTTGCTTTGGATCATGGTCAAGAAGTGTGGGTAGTCGGTACATTATGGTCTTCTCCTTAGCATATAGACATCTGTCCAAGGGAATTCGACAGCTAGCAACCTTCGAAACACTGTCAAAGTTGTCCACTGAGTTTGAGTTCGCTGAGTTTGTGAGTTGACGAACCATCTATTGAGAAGTGACTAGCTACCTGGTTCGCCAGTTGTACATGGCGTTATCCCCATGGGGGTATGAGACACATACATATAGATGGCATTCTGTGAGCTTGTATACTCATCGACCATATACCTTCCTAGTTCAAGATGACGCACAAATCCCATATTTAGCAAATATTTAAAATCGTAAGCTAGACACCGGAAAATGAGCTGTTTGAAACGTTATGATTAGAGGGAACCTTCTCTCAGGAAGTGGTGAATACTTTGTCGGTGTGAGCGACCTAGATTTATCAGACAAAGAAATGGAAGCTGGTCCAGATAATTATGGACGTGACGTGGCAAATCAGAATCTGTTATCAGGTAATTGTTCTGATATGACTATTCGGCGCACCTACGGTTACGGCCATTATCGGCGCTGAGTGGAGAATGGATTTCGAAATGCCACATCGCGATATTAATTGTGGGTTTTCATCTTTCCAGAAGGATACGAGCTATGTCACAGTTTCGTCCATACATACCGATATTATGACAAAAAAGTTGAAATTAGCATGTGATAATATCGACTTTTCAATTTCTGGCCGCCAGTTTGGCCACCATCTTGACTGTGAGTATCAATTGCCAAACCCTAATGAATACTTCATATCAATATTCCACATCAACATGCAATGGTGGGTAGAAATCGCGAAACAATAATGCCCATCGTAAGAAAGTAAAGGAATGCAGACGTGTTTTCAAATTTCGGTCGCCATTTTGGCAGCCATCTTCGATTTGGAAAACTATTTCTTGCATGAGATGTAAGGTAATTACTTCACCTCAGTATTTACAACTCAACTGTAAGCATGGGTGGAGTTGTCTCTACAATAATGCCCAATGGTGTGAATATGAGGGAATTTCGGTGATTTTTCAAAATCTGTCCGCCATTGTGGGCGCCATTGTGGATTTGGGGGACTTTTATTTGGATATGGTACAAGGTAAGTTCTTTGCCTAAGTGTTCCTAACTCACAATAGTAAGTAGGTGTGGATTTATCATGACAATAATGCTCACTGATGTTAAAATCAGCGATTTTTTATTTCTGGTGGCCATTTTGGCCGCCATCTTGGATTAGGGTGAATATTTCTCAACTCAGATATAAGAGGAATCCTAGTTCGACTATCTCCTGTACATATATATGCATGGGTGTTGTTATGATAGCAATAACATTCATTGATTCGAAACATTACATCACGTTATTAGCGTTGATTCGGCTTTGACCTATTATACCGGCATTTGGGAAAACGTGATAACGGACAAAAATATCCCCCAATGAATGTATATTATGGTCCCCATGTCTTCGCCAATGACTCTTCTATACGATAAATGTATAACATCATGCCAAAATGCCAATATTTTCCCACAGAAACAAACGAAAGGTGGTGAAATGTCAGAAAAATAGCATATTTTCACATTTCGGCGGCCATCTTGGCCGCCATATTGGATTCTGGTGTCGGATTTTTGGCTAATTTGAAAGGGTTTTATATTAGCATAACGAATCGAGCGAAAAACAAGACCGCATGTGATATCATCTTTACAACGGCGAGCAAAGAGAGCTGGTGCATTTACAAAAAATGGCCGCCATGATGGACGCCATCTTGTCTGTAGTCTCTGCGGCCACTTTTTTTCTTGTTAACTAGTGAAAACAATTAGAGGAGACATTAAGAAAATTAGTGAGGTGCAGTTGAGTCCTGGGGGGGGGGTGCAGAGGTCAACCAATATCTCCTGGACTATTGGTACGTGTGTGTAGTTTGACCAGGCGGTCGTCGTTGTCGTATTGGCGAGCCCGTGCGACGCCCGTGCAGCGCATGTGCAGACGAGATCTCGGAAACGGGTGCAGCTATCGACTTGAAATTTGGTATGTGAATGTATCTTGCCCCGGATACGACTTTTATCGGGTCGCCGAGCCCGTGCGACGCCAGCTTCGCGCATGCGCAGACCAGATCTAGGAAACGGGTAGAGCTATCGACTTGAAATTTCGGGCTGGGTAGAGCTATCGACTTACGTCGGGCTCATCGGCTAGTCTCATATATATTTTGAAGACCTCTGTCTGTCTGTCTGTTTGTCTGTCTGTCCTTAATACAAATCTACGATTCTCGACCGATCGGGACGAAACTTGGTACGTGTGTGTAGTTTGACCAGGCGGTGGTCGTTGTCGTATTGGCGAGCCCGTGCGACGCCCGTGCAGCGCATGCGCAGACGAGATCTCGGAAACGGGTGGAGCTATCGACTTGAAATTTGGTATGTGAATGTATCTTGCCCCGAGTACGAATTTTATCGGGTCGCCGAGACCGTGCGATGCCAGTTTCGCGCATGCGCTGACCAGATCTCGGAAACGGGTGGAGCTGTCGACTTGAAATTTGGTATGTGAATGTATCTTGCCCCGGATACGAATTTTATCGGGTCGCCGAGTCCGTGCGACGCCAGCTTCGCGCATGCGCAGACCAGATCTCGGAAACTGGTAGAGCTATCGACTTGAAATTTGGTTTTTGAATAGCCCGGACAACGTCGGGCTCATCGGCTAGTCTCATATATATTTTGAAGACCTCTGTTTGTCTGTTTGTATGTTTGTCTGTCATTGATACAAATCTACGATTCTCGACCGATCGGGATGAAACTTGGTACGTGTGTGTAGTTTGACCAGGCGGTCGACCTTGTCGTATTGGCGAGCCCGTGCGGCGCCAGCTTCGCGCATGCGCAGACGAGATATCGGAAACGGGTGGAGCTATCGACTTGAAATTTGCTATGTGAATGTATCTTGCCCCTGATACGAATTTTATCGGGTCGCCGAGCCCGTACGACGCCAGCTTCGCGCATGCGCAGACCATATTTCGGAAACGGGTGGAGCTATCGACTTGAAATTTGGTTTACAGACCAGATCTCGGAAACGGGTGGAGCTATCGACTTGAAATTTGGTTTTTGAATAGCCCGGACAACGTCGGGCTCATCTGCTAGTCTCATATATATTTTGAAGACCTCTGTATGTCTGTCTGTTTGTCTGTCATTTATACAAATCTACGATTCTCGACCGATCGGGATGAAACTTGGTACGTGTGTAGTTTGACCAGGCGGTGGTCGTTGTTGTATTGGCGAGCCCGTGCAGCGCATGCGCAGACGAGATCTCGGAAACGGGTGGAGCTATCGACTTGAAATTTGGTATGTGAATGTATCTTGCCCCGAATGCGAATTTTATCGGGTCGCCGAGCACGTGCGACGCCAGCTTCGCGAATGCGCAGACGAGATATCGGAAACGGGTGGAGCTATCGACTTGAAATTTGCTATGTGAATGTATCTTGCCCCAGATACGAATTTTATCGGGTCGCGGAGCCCGTGCGACGCCAGCTTCGCGCATGCGCAGACCAGATCTCGGAAACGGGTGGAGCTATCGACTTGAAATTTGGTTTTTGAATAGCCCGGACAACGTCGGGCTCATCGGCTAGTATATATATATATATATATGGCCAAATGAATACATAAATGTCGACCAGAGCACATAACTAATTATTACTTCCATTGTGTGTGTGTGTGTGTGTGTATATATATATATATATCCGCATCACATGTTCCTATACTCTGTTAAAGAAACTTTATCAACTTGTTCACCACCGATAACAGCCGACCTTCACACACGGGACTAAGGCTACGTTCACACACCTCGACAAATTGCCCGCCAATATATTTCCACAAGGTTCGTCAAACTAAAGCTAATTTCTGTACATATGAATGATAGATCTTGGATTCTTAATGTATATTCTTTTAGCATTAGAATATTATGATTTTAGATACTAAACAAATAATACCGATTACACGGTTGATCCGTAAAATTATTTTACATTGTATGCCTAAAATCTCTAAAATTCCATGGGCACATATATATTTCCAGGCTTCGAAATTGTCCAATATATAGTAGACGGCATTGGCTGAAATTCATACTCGTAGTTTATACCCCATATTTAGCAAATCTTTGACATGTAAGTCAAATGCTGCGTATTTCCCTGACAGGGTACCCGGTTCGTGAACGTGGCCTCAGTCGGTATTGTATGTAAGTCACGTATGGAAGCTGGTATGTCTGTAGAGAGTGCAAGACAGAGCGATATGAGTGTGTCTGCTTATTAACGCATTCTTTAGATGTAACTTGTATTCGCTATGTACGTATATGTTCAATTGTTATTCAATAAAAATATATTTTTTTTAAAAGAAGTAAAAGGAGTGTATCATCTCTGTCCAGCTTAATCCTTATCCATAGTGCTTCTCTGCTATCATCGATATTTTCATCTTCAGCTGCGATAGTCCTGTCGGTGTACGCTATTATCCCCTTCCTTCCTTTGTATTTATATTCTTGACGAATACATTGTATCCTATGGAATAAAGCTCGTTCACTGCAGAGGCTAGTTTGATGCCTATTGACCACATTGTGATGGTTACAGTTATGCCCTGTGCCAATGCATTCTCTTATATATGCGAGTCGACCATAGGTCGCCTCGCATATATAAGAGAATGCATTGGCCTAAAACACTTTTTACCATTTTTTCTTACATTCTTTAACAATTTTATAATTTTTAATGTGTTAAGCCAATGCATTCTCTTATATATGCGAGGCGACCTATGGTCGACTCGCATATATAAGAGAATGCATTGGCACAGGGCCGTTCTGTTAATTATTGTTTGTTGGGTGCATTAGATAACGATGTTTGTTGTCCACCTGTTTATATTCATCTGATTGATGTGTTTGCACACAGGTCAGTCTCTGAATTGTTCTGATCGCTCTCAATCTAGCACGCTGGTTCGATTTGTTTGTTTGATTTGTATAAATATTTGGCTTTAGTCTACTTCGGTCTCTCTGTCTTAAAGGCACGCGAGGCCTTAGTTGTCGAAAATATTCATATTTGTTCCAATCACCGTAAACAGAAAAACATTAAAACGCATACAGTTTCGTTCATATATACCATGACCATCGCGTAAACAGCATGTTATCATACCATGTCATATCATATCATGTTATCATTTACTATAGTTTACCTAAGCAAGAGCCTGATTGTGTTACAGAAGACAGCACAATGCTGCTGGCTAATCACACACAAATGGCATAAACGCTCTTTATTCGTTCCATATCAGGAATTCACCAACAAAGAACGCTCTTTATGTTTACCATCATAATATAAACAAACACCAGAAAAGTAACTTGTTAAGCCGCTTTCACACATGTCCGTTTCTCCGATGCGTTTCCTTGCGTTTCTAATATTTTAACGCATCCGGAAAGCGCATCGGTCAAAACAGTGATAATATCACTGGGTCTTTCACACATGTGCGTTTGCCGGATGCGTTTCTATTTTTTCATGTCTCGGACTTGAAATGCTGCGTTTCCAAAAAAGCATACACAAGCATGTGTGGCTAGCTTCACTATTTCGACCGATGCGTTTTCCGGATGCGTTAAAATATTAGAAACGCAAGGAAACGCATCCGAGAAACGGACATGTGTGAAAGCGACTTTATGCTTTTGTTTACATAACAATGGTCAAATATATGACAATAACATACTGTTTATGCGATATTTCTTATTTGTATACGGACAAAGTCTGTCTACATTTTGTTGTTCTTTCTGTTTGTGGCGGTTTTTGACGGGTGGAAATATGTTCACAGGATACCCACCGCCAAGACCAACCGTACCTTTAATATGCATAGCAATAAATTAACATGATCATTCCAACATGTGTGTCCATGCATGTTCGTGGGTTCATACACGAATGTATATACGGTGTTAGTGTCCCAAACGCAAAACAGCCATTTGCAACATGGAACAGAAAAGAGCGCTCAGCGGTAGTCTATTCCTGATATGGTAGCAATAAAGAGCGTTTGTCTGACTTATGGTGAACATTTGAAAACGGCTGAAAAATGGCTGTGACTTTGGCGAGTGTTTTTCAGAGCATATGAAGCCGGTATATCAATAGTTCGTTAATGTATCGACCTATCGTATATATCGCTCCAAATTACGTAGGAAAAAAATAGGAGGTTTGATTGAGCCATGTCCTTTGAAAATAATGCCGATATGGGCTTATTTGTTTTTTGAAATAAGTTCAATATGAGCTTATTTTCAGGAGAACAGGCTGTGTACAACGGATAATGTTACTCACTGGGTCACCTCGCATTCAGCGATACTCCGGTGACTCTAGTGAGCAATACATTACGCCGCCATGATGTCAGGTCGGCCAAAAGAAAAGCCTGTGGATAGTTGTGATTGTGGAAGGCATTTGACAAAGTCTGGAGACCGGGACTTTGGAAAAAACTATTGGCAAGTAATATAAATGGGAAATTTTTTCGAGTTATTAAAAATATTTATCAAAACGTCAAATCATCGGTCAAGTTAGGAAACAATTATTCATCTCTTTTCCCATGTCTATCAGGGGTTAGGCAAGGTGCAAACTTATCACCAATATTGTTTTCCCTATTTCTGAATGACCTGGAGACTTTTATGATAAAGGAGGGTATTGTCGGCCTCACCAAAATCTCAAACCAGACTGAACAAGAATTAAATGTTTACACGAAATTACTTCTCATACTATATGCAGATGATACAGTGCTTATGGCTGAAACCCCAAAAAAACTGCAAAAAGAACTTAACGTTTTCAGCTTGTACTGCAATAAATGGAAACTAAAAGTAAATATAAATAAAACGAAAATTTTACTCATTTCAAAACGTAGCTTACCAAGAAACATACAATTCACATTTGATAGCACTAATCTTGAAGTAGTGAAAAAGTTCAATTATTTAGGAATTATGCATACAAAATCGGGATCATACACAGAAACAAAACAAATTCTTGCAACAAAAGGCAGTCATGCAATGTACTCTGTGATAAAACGATCCAGAGAAAACTGCCTCTCAGTAGCAAATCAATTGGACCTATTCGATTCACAGGTGCTGCCAATATTATTGTACGGCTGTGAGATATGGGGTTATGGAGATAACCAGGTACTCGAAAATGTACACCGAAATTTTTTAAAACATATCCTAAATTTGAAACCATCAACACCCAACTATATGATTTATGGCGAATCAGGAAGATATCCATTGGACATCACAATAAAGTTAAGATTGTTAAAGTATTGGTTGAAAATAAAAAATATGACATACACACGGTATGGGAAAGTGCTTTATGATTTGTCAGTGAAACTTATGGGAGATGCCGATAAAAAGCTTTTTAAGTGGACAAGAGAAATCCGAGAGATCTTGCGTAGCTGTGGCCAGGCAGATTTACTGACATCTGGTGAACTAAAGTGTGCCAATCAATTCCTTGATTGCGTGAAAAACAGTCTTCTAAGAGACTTTAAAATAAAGTGGGACTCTGAAATGAATAAATCAACTAGAGGCCAAATATATCGCATATTTAAACACAATTTCTCCTTTGAAAAATATCTTGATATCTTACAAAGTAAAAACCGAATTGAATTCTGCAGATTCAGAACAGCGAACCACAACCTCCCAATAGAAACTGGGAGATGGAACGGAACACCCCACAAGGATAGAACATGTCGCTTATGTAACCATAACATGATAGCAGACGAATTCCACTATTTATTGGAATGCAAAAAATTTGCGCACATAAGGAAGAAAATTATCCCCCAAAAATATGGTGATAAAATAAATATTTTGATTATGGATGAAATCCTGAACTCATATGACCCCATAATTCTAAACAGAATATGCATGCTGATCCGAACAGTCCACACAGAGCTCTCAAACATAAGCACATCATGATAACACTTTGTGCTAAAATTCCACTTCAACTTCTGTATATTAGATATGAGTTGTCTCTTCAAATATATTTAATATATTCATATCCATTATATGTATTACCCAATCCATTGCTGTATGATATATACTAATATAGACTTTATTGTTAAATGCGTATATTGTACATGTATACATATACACATTATATATTGCTGAAGGTGCTCATTTAAACGGTAATTTAACGGAGGACTGTCCCCTTTTAGGGACGAATTTATACCAGCCCATTGTTTGTGTATTGACCCCCCTTCCAATCCATAACTGAACATGAAGACAGACACAAGTTCTGAACCACGTATAAACAACACAAGCAGGCATGCATTCTTGTCGTGCAACACTCACACTGGGACACGGTCCTGATCCGAACTCATCAATCAACTAAATATCTGAATTTGTCAAATTATCTTAATATTGTCACTCTTAAATTCCTAATTAGCTATGACAAACACACCATGTAACTATATCTGTCATCAGAAAGACTCTGTCAAATTACTAATGTTATATTACTGACTATTTACCGTTAAACAGAGATGTAAAAGATGACACATGGGGTCATCTGTTTTCAGGAAGCAGTACTAACAATTTCATACCACAGAGCCAAATGAAACACGATAACATACATTATTATATTCACATATTAGAATATAGATATCCCCATAGCACCGGATACATGTATATAATGTATATATCCTTATGTTCTTTTGTAAATACTTCTTTCTCTGTACTTCTCGATGTTCATGCGAATTATGAGAATAAATCATCATCACCGACCGACCGCTGCCTCTACATTCCATTTGGTTTACGATGGCCCTGATAACACCGGATACATCACAGGAACGACACAACAGTTTCTGGGTCACCGCCGGGAATAAGGATACTTCTCCAGATAACTTGCAGGGTCACGTGGTAACCTTGTTCCGCAGTCGTTGTATATCGTGCTTGATCGAACCATTATTCAAGCGATAGGAAGTTTATAGATAGGATATCTTGCGCCAAGATCAGGTGTCTATCTACATTATTATGTTTATGTCTGTCCTGTGGGATCTTCTTCTTTGACATACGTGTACGTTTGTATAGGCTGGGAGATTTTATTCATGATTGGTATGGGTCAAAGCTATGTATACATGCCAGTTATATCATATTTACTGGGGCGTGACTTGGGTGATATGGTGTCCACTACACGGACATAATTGGGTGGCTACATTTCGAAGCGGTGTGTTCCATATAGATCAAGTACAATTCGTCTTCCCGAATGATAAATAGAGAATACCTACGAGTTTTGGCTGAATACCCAAATTATCTCATGAGTGGGTGCAAGGAAGTACAGAATTTCCACGAGCGGCTGCAAGCCGCGAGTGGAAATTCTGTACTTCCTTGCACCCACGAATGAGATAATCCGGGTATTCAACCAAAACCCGTAGGTTTTCTTTTTATTATATGCGCTATAAACCGCACCAAAACTGCTAATTTTGTCCTACAGTTCACTTCAAATTGTTAGAAAGCTTCGACATTTGCATTTTGTTTACATTCCATCAATTGATTTGCTCACCACCGAATGACAAATATCGAGCATAGCCGCCATAAGAAATAGTCCCCATTGTTTTATTCTGAAATGATGCGAGAAAATTAATGTATACATAATTTAGTGATAAGAATATATTAAAACAAATGAGTTAACATTATAACAATTAAATAACAGTTTATGAACAGTGAAAATCAATAATTAAAACAATAGTCCGGCTGTTATTGATACGCTTTGAAACTTAATGTGATTCGCCGCTATAAACCGGAAGTAATCTCCGAAAAAGTAATACTATTGGGTTATCCATCGAGTCGGTCAGTGTTATCCATCGAGTCGGTCCAGGCGATGGATATAACGCTCTACGCCACGGCAATTTCCCACTATTTAATGGGGAAGCATATAATAAACACTATATTTCATTATTTCAGCATTAATTTCAAATTAGTTCTTGCATTGGAAATGAACTCAATGACCTTTTGGCGAGCACGCATTGAGTATATTGACCGTTGATTGGTTAAACCAGCATCACGCGTAATTTGTGTACTCCGAAGTCGCTTCGTAATTATTGATACATATAGGAATATAGTGGCGACTTGGAATCAAATATGCGATTGGTTTGGGAGAATAACATTACAAATAATTACTTTACTCTTACCATTCGACCATCTAAGTAGCGTGTTCCATATCACTTAATCACTTTGTATACTAAATACATCATTGGTGCAGGTGTATTCTTGGCAACATTTGCAGACACAGGGTCGAAAAATATAATTTCCGCTACCTGCCAACCCACCCCTGACCCTCTGCAATTTTGTTTCTAGTCCAACTTTTTTGGGAGCCACCCACAAGAACATGAAGAAAGTTATGTTATATCAGCCTGGTTATTTCCGGCAATTACCATTTAACGTTTTCAAAATATTAATAAAACCCAAAACATCAGAATGGTGGTAGCATCATGGGAGGTAAGATCATAAATGCATTTGCCATATGTATCTGTGCTTCTCGTCCTTGAAATACGTTTGAGTAAATATATAGATATGTGCATTGTGTATAGGGATTTCATATTATGCATATAACAATCACCTCACAATTATAATGGTGTATGTGTACATGTCACATTTTCACATTCAAAACTGGTTTGTTTTATGTGTGCATCCATGTCCAACTACTTGAGCATGCTTATTGACTAGCAGACATACATGTACTCTGGAAATATAAGACGTTGGCAGCTACTTCCTGAAGTGCGTGTAATTGGAAGTCGAATATAGGATCAACAATATAATTTAATACATATGACTCTGAAATGAAATTATATGAATTGTTGCTTGAAGTAGCTTTAAAAATTAGCCAACGCAATAGCCACATAGCTGGACTACAATTACCGGTATAATATATGAGTGTCCAACCTAGTGATGCAAACAGTGTTCTCTAGTCACTAATAGGGGCAACTCATACTAAGAAATTGTGCAACTGGTAAGCATCGTAAAAGTTTAAGTGGTATAATTCAAAAATCTTGGATGTTTCCTTATTAATCTCTGTTAAATATTTTGTTTGGAAACAAATTGCATCACACTTTTTCCAATCTCGAACCACCCACCACCTTGTGTCTGGATGTTTTTCTGCAGACCCCCCACCTGATTGATGAGTAGTTATCCTATAAATTTATGAAATGTTCAGATATTGCTTCTGAATTTTTATTATCTGTCGTCAGCTAATTATTCATGTACACCCTCCAGATAAATAAAATACTGTGTCCACTCCAATGTACTTGTATCTATATTTGCGAATATATGTATGTCTGTGTGCTATAGGAATTAGCGGGGTCAATCTAGATCGCTCCAAATGGGTCTAACATGTATGTTTAATTTTTACGATAAAGATAACGGTGCATATTAAACATTTCTAAAGTGACATTGTTGTTGTCATGGACAGAAAAGCTTAAGGGCAACAAGATGACATTTTTTAAACGATACCCAAGAAAACTATACATTATCATTTTCGTGATATGGCGGTCCAATGCTGTGGTTTAGATATGTCAAATATGGGACGTCTTGTGACAGGGATGGAGAGGGAAGGGGCCACCAAAATTGATAGCAAATATCTTTAGCATTGTGTGGTTGAATTGATAACAAATAACGTTAGCAATCGTGTGGTTTAAAGCCGCCATATTGGTGCGTTTGAGGCAAGAATAGTGAGGGGCACTAGATAAGAGTGCTTTAGTCGATGTTTACCACCAAAGTTATATATAGTCATCTCCATGATACAATGATGTGGTTTAAATAATTCAAAGTGGTCCTATTCAGTTTAAACACTTTATTTGTCTAATGAGATAACACATGATATATAACACACGCAGTTGAGCCTATTCGAGTCAGTGAATGAGTGAAGTGCACCACAAGTACATTAACAACATTGTGTCGCACATGTTACCAAACTTATATAAACATCATATATAGATGGTGATATAATAGTAGTAAAGGTAGCATCATAAGGACCATGTGTTGGGGACAACCGAGCACCAGTATGCTGGGATAAACCAATTATTACCCAAATGAGATATACGTATAGGCATCTCATTGAGTCTAATTGTGTGGTTCAAAGATGGCAGACCGGTGCCAGGGCCAAATACCTACGTCATAGTTTGCCCTAAATTTCAACAATCGTTTGTTTCTATATCTTCCAAAGATATCAGCAATTTATGTATTGGCTATTGAGCTCTCCAATGCAATAAGTCATCGCTGATACTTCAAAAATCGGATATAGAACAGATAAGTTTAATGAGTTTTTGGCGTTCAAATGTCACAACCGAAGTAAGTCACATGAACTTTTATTTCTTGTCAACTGTCATATTGATACTGGGACAGGTATCACGGCATTCATATATAGTAAAGTAGCAAAAACTGACATATAACGCATTTTCTTTATTTTTTGGTTGAGTTATTTATAAAGATTGAAAACACAGCGAGTATTCAATTCCATGTGAGGCATCTTTCTGAAATTTTCGAGCGATTCATGACGTAAGTTCCGAGCCCTGAGTTGTGTTTGTGATGGGGCATTAGGGACACCAGGGTTGCTAAACCGTGTTGGTTCTGAAATTTCCTCTAAATTTATATTATATTATATTTATATGTTATATTAGACATTTACATAAAAAGGGGAATCTACTGGTGTTGTTTGAAGATGCCAAAGTGGCACCCTCTGAGTTAGGGCGGGGTCGCGGCACAAACCAATAGATAAAGATATAGTTGCCAATGGAAAATTTAGCAATATATTTGGTTGCTTTTTAAAGGCAAATTGTGTGTCCATTTAGTGAATCAGCAGAACTTGATCAGTGAGTACTCAGGCATTGTCCAATCGGGAAGGATGTGACAATCATCTACTATTGCCAATTATTCCAACACATCGGTGAACATCGCCGGTCCAGGTTCGGAATAGGGGGGGGGCGTTTCTTCTTGTTACGGCGTGCACCATGCATAGTAGGCAAACACCTAATGTGTGTGGGCTTATTATGCCCCCGATCTCCGATGGAGATTTGGGGGTATATAGTGGAGCCCTCCGTCCGTCCGTCCTTCCGTCCGTCCTTCCGTCCGTCCTTCCGTCCGTCCTTCCGTCCGTCCTTCCGTCCGTCCTTCCGTCCGTCCTTCCGTCCGTCCGTCCTTCCGTCCGTACGAACATTTCAACTCATAACTTTGGTTTCGCTAATTCAATTCAGTTGATCTTTGGTATGCCAATAGACCAGCCGGGGGGACAAGATGTCCCCATAACTGCGGTTTCGTCCGCCCATTTTTTCCAGAGTTACGCCCCTTTTTGGACTTAGAAAATTCAGGTTTTCTGCTACTTTTTTTGGTTTCCAGATGATAACTTGATTTTGGATTGTTTATTTGCAAAACCCGTTTTTTTGTGTATTACCAATATCGCAATACAGGTCAAGGTAAAATTTCGGTTCAATCGGATAATTTTTGTGAGAGTTATGACCCTTTTTCGACTTAAAAAATTCAGTTTTTTTTTAGAAAATTCAGTTTTCCTTCTATTTTTGTGGCACCAGACCAAATTTGAAGCTAATATAGAACAACATGTGGCATTTTTATAGCGCTTAACCAGAAAGTTTCTCTGATTGTACAGTCGGGGGCGTTACCTCCGCCTAGCGGTGCACTTGTTGTAATATATACTCACAACGCTTCATCGGAAATACAGCATACAAAAGTGGGTTGCAGGAAAGGTCTGACAGCCCATTCAAATCATCCCAAACTCCAAATCAGCAACGTCTGTGAACAATTAAAAAATGATAACGTCTGTCTGAAGTACACACAGTTGTAGATACTTCTTTACTCACGGGACGAATTAATGGCGATAAACCAAAATGGCAATAATGTTAGCCACTGCTTATAATCCATGTATATATGGGAATGACGTTTTGTGATGCCCATCTGGGTATACAATTTATGAGAATAACACTGAGTGGGAGTATTCTCTAGTCCCACAAAATGTCCACAGCGGTGGGTTCCGCATCACTTTAACCAGGACAACACCGGGTCACCCTGCTATATAGTAATTTTATAAATTGCGCTGGAGTATCTATTAAGCATAGTACGGGTTAACTGCAGGCTGTTGTGTAATTATAACATACCACTTGTACTATGTTAATAATATAGGGAAAGTATTGATAAATGGAAAGAACATGCTCTCAGGTATGATGTTGGGCACACCCATCATTACCGATGAAGACGAAGTATTACCGGCGACGCAAGGAGCTTTCCAAAAATCACATCATGTGTGTTCCTTAAAGACACGGTTGGCCTTGGCGGTGGGTATCCTGTGAAAATATATCCACCCGTCAAAAACCGCCACAAACAGAAAGAACATCAAAATGTAGATAGACTGTGTCCGTATACAAATAAGAAATATCGCATACACAGTATGTTATGGTCATATGTTTGACCATTGTTATGTAAACAAAGGCGTAAAAAGTAACTTTTCTTGTGTTTGTTTATATTATGATGGTAAACATAAAGAGCGTTCTTTGTTGGTGAATACCTGATATGGAACTAATAAAGAGCGTTTATGTCATTTGTGTGTGATTAGCCAGTAGCATTGTGCTGTCTTCTGTAACACAATCAGGCTCTTGCTTAGGTAAAATATAGTAGGTCTTTATCATAACATGTTGTTTACGCGATGGTCATGGTATATATGAACGGAACTGTATACGTTTTACTGTTTTTCTGTTTACGGTGTTTAGAATAAATATGAATATTTTCGACAATTAAGGCCGCACGTGCCTTTAATTATGCGTCTTTATCATGCAAGAATCCAACACATTACATCGAGATAGATCCCCATTTAATTTACTATCACAGACTTGGCTACGCGTATGATCAGCATACATTTGACGCAGAAATACATCCTGCCGCAGTCGCTTTAAGCTCTGTTATTTCCCTTTTTAACAAATTCAATTAGGCTACCAGAGATAGAATATAGAAGTACAAAAATTAAAAGCTGATGACAAGGATTACCCTTTCAAAAGAGTATATTACCCTATAAATTGGATGAATTAGTCTACAAATTGACTGCGTTTGTATCGCATGCACTTACGTAATGCATTACTGCATGGCTTCACTTCGTTTACGTCGGTCGCCTTATCCGACGTTGTGATCCAATGTTTACTGATGACTGGGTGATTTGACTAATGTCTCTACCAACAGATTATATCGCTTTAGATGAGTGCCGATGTAGAGACTGTTTGTATTCTAGCCAATATGCATATCAAACGAAGAATCCAGATCGGTATGCGAGTTACAATCAATGTGTCTAAAGTACATTAATGCAATCTGCCTGATAACATACAGTATCGTATATACATATTGGCCGACAAGGCATGTTCTGTTTGTCATCGTGCTGCCCAATTACTCTCTGGCTCATAGACCGGTTTGTAAACAAAACACCACAACGATTATACCGAAAGATACGATGTGTAATCTTGTACACTGTGATACTTAAAAACGATTGGTAAACCGAAGCGTTACGATAAATCTTAGTAACTCACTCATCGCCTACGTCAAGTTCCAGTAATCAAAATAGCTTAATGTGTACTAGACTTATATACACACATTTAAAACAGTTGTTATATAACTTATGTTCCGAAGGTTATAAAACAATTCCATGCACCGGTCAGTCCTATTTACCTACGTCAAATATGTATATTACTATTAACCCTTTCATGACTGGAGCTTCCTGAAATTTTGCGAAAATTGTGTGCCAATGCATTCTCTTATATATGCGAGTCGTATCACATATATAAGAGGATACATTGGCCTAGCAATATATACATTGATCTTGTAAGACAGTGCATTCTCGTATATATATGCGGCTCCATATGGGAGACTCGCATATATAAGATAATACACCGACATAGGATATTTAATGCTGCACCAGCGCATCTCCAGTCATGAAAGGGTTAAGTGTATGTATTGGAATGTGTCCATCGCCGGATATTGATGGAAGTAAGCTATTACTATGTCAATTGTTTTATAGATATATCTTTGATATTCATTCCAATACATGTATGTGGGTTAACGCTTGAACACTAACGTGTTGAAACTACGTATGGCATGTGATGATTAACCCTTTCATGGCGGGATCTGCGCTGGTTCAGCATTAAATAGCACATGCCAGTGCAATCTCTTATATATGCGAGTCTCCAATACGGAGCCTCACCTATATAAGAGAATGCAATGACTTTCAAGATGAAGTTAAATAGTGTTAGGCCAATGTACATACTCTCCTGTATATGTGTGAGGCGCCCTATGGGCGACTCGCATATATAAGAAAATGCATCGGCACACGATTTTCGCAAAATTTCAGGAAGCTCCAGTCACGAAAGGGTTAAGCAGACACACACACACCACATGATGTTATTTTGTTTATAGCAACACCTTTACAATATAATTATGTCCTTCTGAAACATCGAAACTCTGAGATAAATGCATCGCAAATTCAATATTTATAAAGATAACGTGTTTCCAGTAGCATGACCTGTCCCAATCATGTTACTTTATATACCACAATCGTATTGATGCGATGTCAAATATCACATTAAGCACTCTATCGATCAATTCAAATGGTTTGACACCAATATACTATGGAGGTCGTCCATTGAGTTCTACCAGTGTTACGGCCATTTTTGACTTGAAAATATGTGATGTTTTATGTCCGTACGAACATATCAGCTCCTAACTCAGGCATGCATTATCGGATTTCATTGTGTTTAGACACCTTGATAACCACACAATACGGGTTTCGTCCATTCATTTTTCCATATCTACATCAATTGTTTGACTTGGGAATTTCTTAATTTTGTATCCGTATGACAAATTCAGCTTTTGCATGTTGGTATGGATACCCACTTCTTAGATTTAGAAAATAACATTTCCCTTGTTGGAAATAGCAAAAACCTCCATCTTTGCATCACATCTACATGTAGTATTGTCACTAAAATACCCACAGATATTCAGATAAATGTGAATATCTCCGGAATTGTTATATGTGCCAGTGTATATGAGAAATATGATACACTGGTTTTTATCCATTGATTTCCTCGGAGTGACGAACCTTCTTGGATTTAGCCCCTTTTTCTCCATCCATACACATAGTTAGTATTGGCCACTCTCTAAACTGGGTCTCTGGAGCATATACCACGCTTGGCGTTACACTTGTTCGCGATTGACAAGACATGGGAGGTACATTCCGGGCTTTTATATAATGTTATATATACCTATGTCCTTTTCTTTACCTTTCCATATTCTCATATTATAAATTGTGTTAACCGTTGCTGTGTTGGTATGCACAGCTAATAACTTAAATCAGCACCATTGAAAGTATTTTCATAACATCCCAAAACATTCATGAATTGCAATTCATAGGCCACGAGACTTAAAGATACGGGCGGCGTTGGCGGCGAGTATGCTGTTAAAAATTTTCACCTCCGTCAAAAACCGCCATAAACAGAAAGATTAGTAAGATATAGACATACTTTGTTCGTATGCCAATCAGAAATATGGAATAAAAAGTATGTTATTGTCAATTTTTCCGCTTTGTTATGTAAACAAAAGCAAAACACGTTACACTACCCGGATTTTGTTTATATCCGGATATGGTAAACACAAAGAGCGTTAGTTGTTACTGTTTTACTTATATGGAAATAATAAAGAGCGTTTATATCATTTATGTGTGATTGACCAATAGAATTGCGATGTGTTATATAAATAGAAGCACAACTTATGTAACACGAGCAGGCTCTTGTTTACGTACACCATCGTACGTCTTGGTCACAATGTACTGTATATATTTTGGTGTTCCTTCTATTTGAACAAATATAAATATTTCTGCAACGAACGCCGCCCGTGCCTTTAACCGAATCTGCCAGATTTCGCTGATGCGCCACATGCGATATATAACGGGGCTGATATCTGACACACGTCGCTGCTCTCAATTTGTATTCAAATATTTGCTTATTGCAATGACAATCACCATATAAATTGATGTCCATATATTCCGCAATTGTGTTGACGAAACTAGGCTTATGCGGATATAATTGGCGTCCAATGTACTTTACATTTGATCGGATATGCCACGCTGTGTGTGATGCGATATATATAGAATACACCCATAGCAGCCGAAGGTACAAAGTGTTTACCACGAGATGAATTGTGGTTGGCGAGTGGTTACAACACAATGCCAAGAGTGGTGAAAATGTACTCCAGGATACCATGGTCGTATTATATTTATGCCATAATTATTATTGTAATTTGTTCCGCGAATTCCACTTCTCCGCTGTTTACTCTTAATATGTGTCCTCACCGATTGAACGAAACACGACGCTATAATGAATCTGCGGCACGCGTAGTGATGCATACGTTTACGTCATAGCGTTAGTCGGTTTCTAATACATCAGTCAATGTGTTTCCTAGTTCACATTATACTAATAAGCTATACGGTTGTTTGAAATGCTGGCAATTTCCCTTATTTGATTGATATAACAAATTCCAATTTTAAATGAAGGTAACAGAAGAAATATGTTGTTGACTATGCGGTATAGTTAAACGCTAACCCACAAAATGAAGTTTGATCGTGTACACTACAGTAGAAATTTATACCCAATAGGGTGTAAAGATGACATTTAAAAAATGTGTCTCACACACAATAACATTGAAAATTATTATGGAATAAATGTGCGTATATAGTAAGTGAGGCATTGCATGGCGCTCTACCAAGATTCAGAAAGAAAATGATGTGTATAGTCGTACTTACGTTAAGTCACCATTTGTGGTACATGAGGTACTAAAATAAACAGTTTGTGAATTGCTTCAACTAACTGGTCACTTGAGATTTTCATAAGTGTGCAGTGAGCTTACTACTTAGTTGATTTCGAGCCTTGTGTATATACATGTAGGAACAATTTGTTAAAGGTGGGGGGACATCAACTTGTATCACAGCAAACTCTCCAGAAATCCCGCACATTATCTGCTCATAATATAAATTGTTTTAGATAGATAATCTGCTTACAATCGCATCATTTTGAGTCGACAATGTGCTGAAAATGAGAGTGTTTTAGTCACATTACCTACTCATAATGAGGCGATTCTAAGTAGATTATGTGCGGACAATGACAGCAATAAGCCAACTCAGGACGTATTCTTCCACTAACATGATTACCCTTTCAGCAAATAAAAGTTATGCTAAGGTAAGTGAATCCAAACGAATATTTTTGCTTCTAAAAAAATACATATTTTGCAGCAAAAAATGTCAAGTTGCCTGTGGTTCTGGTCACATCAAGTGAGGTCCCCTGATCATTAAATCAACTTGGCCGTTTGAGTGTCCAAATTATGATAAAATTTGTCACACAGCGGTTCTGTTCTATGGACCCCATTCGTTCTTATACTGACCCTTTATGACACAGAGATACTAATTCCAGTGACCGAATTAAGACAGGTCGGGCCTCTTCGGCATGGAATACTAAAGACCATTCCTTGTTAGTTTATTCCTGACATGGTAGAAATAAGGAGCGCTTCTTTGCGAAATATTGAAAACACCTGGAAAATAGCAGTGAATCTGGCAAGTATTTTTAGTCGAGTTTATTTCTATCAAAACTCGACTATCGATATGGCGAGGGACAGTTGGCGGGCCGATGGGCGTCCGGTGGGAGGCAATACACCTATATAACTTATAGCCATGCATCGAGGGATTCCGCCAATTTTTGGTATGTGTGTTAATTATCACATACGACAGCTGTGTACAGAAAATCGAATCCGACCCCATTTTCTAACCTGAGTTATGCACTTGCTCCTATTTATATAAATTTTGATGACCGTTAGCGCGAAAACTTGAACAATCGTCATCAAATTTCATTCACATTTGGTATATGGACCTCTGAAAACGATATATCGATCCAGTTCGAAAACATGTTTGTCCAATTATTACACCTGAATTACGATTTTAGCAATTTTCGGAAATTGTAGGCATGTTAGCGCCATAACTTGCACAAACGTCAACCAATTTCATTTTTATTTGGTATATGGATCTTTCAAAACAATATTTCGAACGAGTTCGAAAACCAGATTTGTCCGATCTGTTTACCTGTTATTTAGCAATTGTATGACCGTTAGTGTAAACACTTGAACAAATGTCAAATGATGACATTCGTGTTTGATATGTGGACCTTTCACAACAATATCACGATCGAATTCAAAAACCGGATTTGTCCGGTTATTTTACCTTAGTTACGGCCCTCAGTTTGTCTATTTTGAGTTAGTGCGAACACTTTAACCAATTCAATTCATATTGGGTATATAGTTCTTTCGCAAAACTATCTTTATTGAGTTCAAAACCAGGTTTGTCCGATTGTTTTATCTGAGTTATGGCCCAAATAATTCTAAGTAATTGTTCTTTATTTCTTCCAATTTTAGTGATTCTCGGTCGAACAGATTCACTCTTACGGGCAAAAAACTAGACCAGAGCTATCTTTGGTGCGCCACCATTGTTTAGAGAATATGATGACGGTATATAAATATGTCGTTTTATGTGTCAACCAAGCATATTCGTCCATGAAAATTAGGCAGACATAGTTTTGAAGTTCGAATGAGGCATGACCGTGTAATATTCGATAACCATGCAATCAACCTGTTCTCCCGAAAACCAGCACTTATAGGCTTATAAAAAAAAATGTTTTAGGTAGGTAATCTGCTTAGAGTAGCCTCATTTTGTGTCGATATTGTGCTGAAAATGAGAACATTTTAGTCACATAATCGACTCATAATGAGGCAATTCTGACCAGATTATGTGCTGACAATGACACAAATAAGCTAACCCGCGACTTTTCAGGTGTACGCTCTTTAACATGTGTTTTCTCTGTGGTCCGCGCCATAAAACGAAATAACGGCAATTGTCTGCTTATTTCAGTCAAATAATCACACTTTGTACATATTTCACATTATAGGTCGATTTATGTGCGTATTTGCGCGAATATAAGTCGATGGAATGGTTTCGGGTTAGTCTGCTGACACTGACTACACCTCAGTGTTAACTACAGAAGAATTAGATAACTTGTCTTGTCTGGTCGTTGAAGCATTGGACCTAGAACAAATTCTTAACAATCCGTTTTGTTTGTTTGTGTGTGTGTTATTTTGTCGGGCAGAATCTGAGGAACAATATATCAAAAATCCGCCAAATTCCGCCATGGGGAGGGAGGGGGGTGAAATTCTCTATTCAAGATGGCGTCCAACATGACTGTTGGTATTGAAAATTGTTGAGTTGCTGGGGTAGGTGCACCAATTAATGCCATATTCGTAAAAAAAATTAAATATTGACAAAAAATGCTTAGTCGAAAACCATATTTCGAGAATGTTTGTCCCAAAATGGCCGCCAAAATGGACAAAACCGAATTAAATTTACACGTTGTGCAAAACTAAATTGCTAGTCTTATACGAGTGAACAAACACTCGAGTTAACCGAGGTAATCATTGCAGAATATAAGAGCAACTTTTGAAAAACTTTCGAAATTGGGATCTCATGCAACGGGTTAAATCTGGACTTTTGGGCGCCCAGAAACGGAAAAAATAACGCAGTTTTATTATATACTTCTATTTTGAATCGTGTGAGTATATGTGTAATTAAACTGTTAAATGTGATTTAATATCGATGTATTGATTCTGTGACATTTTGTAGAAGCCGATATATATGTAGTCAGTAGTCTCACGAATGTGACTCATTCGTGACTGATCATCATTTATTTTGATATCCACACAATCAAACCTTTCAAAATGCACTGCCACAGAACACTGAGAGATATTATCACTAGGTAAAATGTGAAGATCATATTGTCAATGTCTCAAAATACTAATCATATTTGCCTCCAACCAGGTGATAAAACACGCATATTTCGCTTTTATCACAACAATGCATGGTGGTACATTGTATATTATGAACGCAATTTATCAAAACACAAAGAAATACCATAGACTGTCTTCAATAAATTCTAAACTTGACCACTATTGTTTACATACTCTGTGGCGGAGACTGTTTATGGATGGAAATTATATTTTGTTATATTCACCAAAGCCACATGTCACACATACGCGAACATTACCACTTCGCCCTAATGTATTATATTTGTTGTACATAAAACCACAAATAGCAACATTTCGTGGATGTTCAACGCTGAAATAACTTTAAACGATGATCACCTGATATTTAATACAACTACGTGGGTGGTATTGGTAAGCTATTTTCAAACAAAACGATATTGAAAACTAATATTGTGCATTGCGTGGTAGTATATTCCAGTTGCAAAGGAGCGAATGAAGTTATTTGAGTAAACTTTTCTACTAATAAACCGGTTTGGTAGCAGAATGAAAAATAGTCTTACATAAACTGAAAAGCGACGTCTCTGATCTGGTGATATATGGCGCTAATTTATTAAAGAGATGAGTATAAATATTCACAATGCCGAAATAAAACTACCATGCACTGTGTGGCGAAACATTACTTAGTGCGTTGCATGCTCAAATTATTAAATTTTGGCCCGGCAGTTGGATGTTGGATAAAAAGACGTTAATCAGTGGGTTTTTGGTAACTCCTCCGGAATGATCTGTTTTAATGATCTATGTACCTGTAAAGATACTTACCAATAAGTATTTTCACTGATATGTGGTTATCTAATATATTGCTTTTGTCTTTCATCTTGGAGTTGTGGCCATTTTGACAGCCATATCATGACCGTGATTGTATTATTTTCTGTTCGTGTCACTCTATTCGTTCCCGTGATCTAACTGCACACAATTGTATAACTTCGTAATTCATATGCCACAACATATCGTATAATTACCTTCATAATTTACGTCGGACCCCACGCCTATTCAGGGCACTGTTGGAAATGTTCATCAAAGCGCATTTTAGCGGATATTTTATATGTTATATATACACGAAGGTCTCCTCTTTTCAACGCTATCAAATTTAGCTTGTTAAGATTTTTGGCTGGGGTAGGCCCTATATTTCAGCCCGACAGCCACACTAAACCGTTTTATTGGGGTTAGAGGAATCTCCAGTGACTCAGTACGCAAGTTAAATTGTCGCAGTTAGCGAGTAAATCGTCCAGCGATAGCCAAACTGGTTCTAATCCGACAAACGCTCATTTGTGATTGTATCTCGATTGTATATCTTCCCAAGTTTTAAAGATGTTACAACATGTTCTGACTACTGTAACGGACACACTGTGAAACCTAGACCTATGTGCGCTGATTCTCCAAGGTCCCCGGTGCTCTTCGTCTGCGGTAAATGAAATTGTCGTGTTGGATCAGCATCCGATAGTCTCCGATTCACACCGCAAGGGCTTGTTCCATTGTTAGCTGCAAATAAGTTAAACGCGTCCCTGAGGGATCCGATTGTCTCCAACAGATCCCGCAAACAAGGGCGACGATCGACCAACAAAGATAACACAGCAATATCCATACGAGTTATTAGATTGGCGATGAACTCACTCCGCTCCGGTGGGTTCAATTAACATAAGAGACGGCTCCCAGGGAGTTCGCTTGGTTCATTGCGAGTCTGAGAGTACTACTGATACGCGACGTCCACTGCCTGGTCGACTGTGATTTAAATGTGAGTTAGAAGTGCGTGGCGATAGGGGGTGGTGGTGTTTCAACCTCCCCAACATTTATCAAGAATTTAAAAAATTTAACATTTACGTCTGCACCATAACATTTGACAATTCGTGACTACACAGGTCAGATAGCTAGTTTAAAATATTCCCACTTTCAGACAAATTATTGTATGGATATAAATTGAATGGCAGTCAAAAATACCTGTGATATATATATATAGTCGGGTGAAAACGTTGGTGAAAATTAGCGTATTTGCAAAATACAATATATCTTATTTCGGATAATACGCTATATCATACAAAAGAGTCTTCGATGAGAACTCACAATATATGTGAGTTATTAGAAAGGGGTACATAGGTGTAAACATCTGAAGAGAACATGGAAGCTGGTACTCAGGAGACTGAAGGGCGAGGCAGTAAGAAATCCACCCCTTGTTAAATTGTTTTATATACCCATTAATGGGCACATGTGCTTGGCAAGGTTCTTGTTTACGGTATATTGTACTATCGGCATACTCCGACATGTCAGACCTTATCATTGATAGAGTATAATTTGTGTTGTGAATGATCAATATCGTTTATTCCCCACGTATATCCCTTTTCGTGATTTCTTGCCTTGAGTGTCCCGCACATTGTATGATATCTGCATGGGGTGCTCTCCAGCTCACTGTGTCAATAGTCACAATGATATGTTCAACAAACCATTGGTTCGAATGACGCTGAGCATCGATTACAATAAATTGAAATGTGTTAAGGGGAGAAAGAACTAACAAACACTCATGTATAGCGATCTTTTCTATTTAGTCTACACAATGCGGAAGAAATGGGAAGCGAATGCTAAGTTGTTCGACTGATGATGTGCAGGTGCGTGGGAATAACGATCATGCTATCATGACTATATGCAATATCTGCCTCTTTCACTGACTCGCGAAATGATGTAACTCACAGAAATCCCCCCCGGGTTACAATATATCTCGTCTCAGAGAAACAAGAAATTCGATAACTGATAACTCGAAAAAAGTTAAACGACTACATGTTGATTTAGTGTATATTCTACTTAATGTAGTAATCGACTGACTCCCAAACACACACGAACATCTATGGGCCTACCCCAACTCTAAAATCAGTTCTTTTTTGTATTTGTTTTCCGCATTATTGTCGACCATTCAGAACAGCAATTTGACAATTGCCAAAGAGATATGAAACTAACCACTTTACAGAAATTCAACAAATTGAAAACTTGCTCTCATACCTGTTTAGCAGAAAGAAAACAACATACATCACAAATAATAACTCATCCTATAAAATTAACAATAACTCATACCATACTATTGCACTCTGAAAGACAATGTCGTTACAGCATCACACACGAAGTACTATATCACAAATCGTGTAAATATGTCATCTTGTTACCATCTGCGCATTGGTGTGCTTAATTTGATTATAATGGGAGAGAGACTTCATAACTTGTGCCACAATGCCTTTCGCAACTAACATGTGTCAAGTCAAACATGTGTCAAGTCAAACACGTACAGCTGGTAAAGGTTACAGGTCTATGTTGTTAAATATACATGTAAGTTCCTAGACTCCTACAACTGACGTCATAGTACTACCCCTTGAACTCCATGAACTGAACGCAATCGCCAATCACACGTACATTTAGTGCATATTTTAGCTCATATGGGTTTAAATGTTCACATGACATACACCAAGACACATCACAACTGTGCGTACAGTGTTTGCTGCGATGCGGTACGTTAGGATGCTTATTATGCACACCACGGCTAGGATTGTTTGCCAGATCAAACCAACCTGCTACTGCGTTACTCTACATTTCCTTTATGTGATTTATCCATATTCTGAGTAACCAGTGTGCAAAATATTTGATAAAACGCAAATGCTTTGGCCGATGGAGAACCTGCACCACATGGATAGGTTTTTTATTCAGAAACAATTGTGTTTGCTAAGTAGTTCATTAAAGTTCCTGGCACAGTAATTCAGCCTACACGGACTTCCACAGACATATCCGTCTTAGGCATTAATTGGTGTCCCGACAGTGTGCTACGATTAAATCAGTAAACTGTAATCTGGACACTTTTCCGTGACATCGTTCATTACTTAACTGAGACGATGTCAATACCCAAGGATACACCATACATCAAACAGAACACATGACCCACTGGGCACTATCTAAATCAATGGCCAATATGGATGAGGTCAAACGCTTTTCCGCAATGGCATCGGTGAGGTTCCACTATATCTATTATCTGTTGAGTCGGAGTCCAGTTGCTTCCCTATCTTGGTTTCTAACCACCGTCTGAAATATGACGTGTGACTTGAGCCAATATAGGGCAGCAATAGGTATCTTCGACTCAGCAAAACGACCACTAGCCCCCAAAACTGTGAAAAACAGCACCCTTCACTTCGGAAAATGTTTCAGTCCACCAAACGTAAGGTCGTTATTCCTGATTGCGCTCTTTTTATTACTATTATCCGGCGATATACATACAAACCCGGGACCGTTGTCTCTGACCATAAACGTTGAGAATTATATCTCAATTTTCCATTATAATATAAGGAGTATCCGTAATAAACTTGAAAAGATTGCAGACCTTATAAACGAATATGACATTTTATGTTTCACCGAAACGCATCTTGACCCATCTTATCCTTCAAATCAATTAGAAATCGATGGATTTTGTACCCCAATTCGCGAAGACCGAGATTCAGACGGCGGCGGAATATGTGTAATGTTCGCCGATCACTTAATATTTAATCGTAAAACCGAATTAGAATTCGACTCTTCTTGTCTCTGGTTTGAAATCCACTCAAAGAAAACTCGTATTGTTCTTGGAGTATCGTACAGATCTGCACAATTCTGCTCTCAAAATTATTGGGAACACCTGGAATCCTCAATATCAGACGCTCTCGACATTTCCGAATACGTTGTCATTACAGGAGATTTTAACTCCAATTTCATGGATAGTTCATCGAAGTTGAAAAATATAACGGATGGTTTCAGCATGAAAAATTCAATAATGGTCCCCACGAGAGTGACCTCCACCTCAAGCACGTTACTTGACCCAATTATTACTTCAAACTCTCTCCGTGTAATAGATGCCGATGTCCTAGATCTCGGAGTTTCAGACCACTTAGGTGTATATGCTACAATAACATTTGAAAACACGACCGCAGCGTCATTTCTAAGACAAGTGTGGAACTACAGAAAAGCTAACTTTTCCCATGCAAATAACCTACTTGCTAATGTCAACTGGGATGACCTCATAACACATGCATCGGATGTGAACACAGCTGCCAATAACTTTCAATTAGAATTTCTGTCCATAATGGCGAAAACAATTCCACAGTCGTACATTACAGTAAGAACTTCTGATAAAATCTGGTTCAACTCGGACATCCGTTTTGAGATACGAAAACGTGACAGAGTTAGGAAAAAAGCCATGAAAAATGAAAACCCTGAAATCTGGAGAAAATACAAAAATATAAGAAACAAAGTCAATAACATGAAGAAGCACGCAAAAATTAAATTTGAAGAAAACCTAGAAGAACGAATAAGAGAAGCGTCCAACCCGCGAGACTTTTGGCGAATAATGCATTACCTACTAAACAAGAAACGAACAAAAAATATCCCCCCACTATACAGCTCCTCCGGTACTATCTCTGCTAACAATAAGACATATGCAATAGATGATAATGAAAAAGCCAAAATCTTAAACGACAGCTTCATTGCAAATTCTACAATTAATGGTGCTAATAATAACCTGCCTAATTTTCCGAAACGCACCGCAAACACCATGCCTGACTTGATCTTCACAGAAACCGATGTTGAAACAGCCATCAAATCTTTTAAACTTAACAAAGCCCACGGGCACGATGGGATTAGCGTTAGAATGCTCCGCGAAACAGCAAAATCGATAGCTCACCCACTGGTCCTTCTATTCAGGAAATCTATCAATACAGAGAAATTCCCAAACTCCTGGAAATCCGCAAACGTGATCCCGATTTTCAAAAAAGACGATCCAGCTGACGCCAAAAATTATCGACCAATATCCCTTTTACCATGTGTATCTAAAAATTTTGAGAAAGTTGTTCTGAAACAGATTAGTAAGTTTTTCATCGAAAATGAGCTCTTGTATTTCCACCAATCCGGTTTTCTCCCAGGTCACAGTACAACATACCAACTATTAGACCTATACCACAACTTGTGCCAAACCCTCGATAAAGGACTATTTACATGTTCCATATTCTGTGATATATCCAAAGCTTTTGAAAGGGTTTGGCACAGGGGACTGATACATAAATTGAAAGCTTATGGATTAAAAGGAACGACTTTAAATTGGATAGAAGACTACCTAGATAACCGGACGCAAAGAGTCCTAGTCAATGACATATTTTCAAAATATGAGGTCATCCCAGCAGGAGTGCCCCAGGGATCTATCCTGGGACCTTTCTTGTTCCTTGTCTATATAAATGATCTAGCCGATGGTATTGAATCGGTAACGAGAATGTACGCTGATGACACTTGCCTCACGAATAGCCACTTTGATATTAATATACTTGAAGGTACTATGAACAGCGACTTAGACAAAATTACAGCGTGGTCCAAAAACTGGCTGGTCAGCTTTAATCCAATTAAAACAGTTGGAATGTCCTTCTCATTGGTTGCTCCATCTACAGAGAATCCGAACCTCAAATTCGTGGGAAATTCAATCGACTTTGTGGACAAGCATAAACATTTAGGTCTGGAACTCCAATCAAATCTCAAATGGAACGCCCACATCGAAGGCTCTGTCAAAAAGATTGCCTCGCGCCTATCTCAACTTCGTCGCATCAAATATCAACTAAACAGGAAAACCATCGAAATTATTTACAAAACATACATTTTACCACTATTTGATTATTCAGATGCCGTTTGGGACAATGCCTCTAACTATATGTTAGAAAAGCTTGACCGGCTTCATATCGATGCTGGCCGGATAGTCAGCGGTATCACCCGTTCTGCCTCGGGAGACGCGGTATTACAGGAAGTTGGATGGCCTTCACTCAATAAAAGACGCCAAACACATAAATTGCAGGCACTCTATAAAATCGTCAACAATTTAGCACCAACATATCTATCCACTATACTTCCCCCCAGATCTCATGAAGTTGCAGACTATAATTGGAGACGCCCCAGTAAATTTTATTCATATTACTGCAATACTGAACACTTCAAACAGTCATTTTTCCCAAAGATGGCCATGGAATGGAATAAACTTCCCAAATTAATCACTGACGTTGACCAATTTTCTACCTTCAAAACCAACTTGCAACATATAGATCCAACGCCCAGTCCCCCTCGACATTTCTACGTTGGACTTAGAAAATACAATATTTTTCACTGTCGCCTACGTAACTTGTGTAGTGAACTCCGATCTGATATGTTCAACAACTATATCGCTGACAGCCCCGCATGTTCGTGTGGAAACCGGTATGAAGACGCATATCACTATTTCTTCATGTGCCCATTGTACCAAAGAGAGCGCTCAGAATTATCTGAGAAACTAACCCGTGAAAATCTCATAATAAGCAACATTGCAGAACTCATGTGTGGAATACCTAATATCTCGTCCCAAAAAAATATGAGACTATTTGACATCACACAGCAATATATTGCCGCGACTAAACGTTTCGACCCCTAAAAGAGTTTATATTATATGTATGTATATGTGTGTCCATACGGATCCATATATGTGTACATGTGTATATTTAGGTGTATGTACATACATAAGTATATCACTTCTGAATATACTTAAAGGTGCTTCCGAAATTTCAATTTGTATGTGGCAGTTATCTCACAAACGGACCAACCTCCCCCACAAACATGCGCGCGTTCTTATCAATTGTCGGTACTGTCTTCCAGAGCGCTACAAAAATTAAAACCTAGTTCATGACTGTCTACTATTATTATTTTTTCACAATGTAGCCTCATTGTTTTAAACACAAATCTACACAACCTCTGGAAGGCAATACAAATTATATATCTCTAAACTGATCATCATGTAAATACGTTTATATACCGTCATCTTGATCACATGTATGTAATATTATTGTATCGAGAGAGGGGCTTCGTAAGTTGTAAAAACTTGTGCCTCAATCCCTTTTGTATATTATACAAATAAAATATGTTTCAAGCAAGCATCGGCCGACATACATACTGCCTTAACAATTCCATAACTGAAACTTGCTGAAATTTTGAGAAAACCCTCTGCCAATGAATTATATTATGTATGCCAGTCTCCCTTAGGGAGCCTTGGATATATAAGGGAATACATATGGGAGATTAGTAGACAGCCCTGGGAATTAAGGAAAATTTGCCTAGGCAATATTTTTGCCTAGGTGAAAGAAATCGGCCTAGGCAAAAACAGATTTTACCTAGGCAATTTTGCAACAATATTGCCATCTCAAATCAATATGATTCAATAATAACCTGAAATGCTTAGTTATTTTGGAGAACATTTCCAGGCCACTACTCGTCATATATATACATTCCACAAATCATCTCCAAAACTAGTACCCTTAGCTAGTTAATGGCCCAGTGCCATGGAACCATTTTTAGGACAATATATGTAAAGAGTGATTTAAGGAAGTCATTTTGGCTAAAGAGGTTCTATTTCTGATAGACACAAATCAATTTTAGTAACCCAATGAACTTGATTTACCTAGGCAATATAATTGCCTAGGCAAACTGATTTTGCCTCTGCTTTTACCTAGGCATTGCCTATTGCCTAGGCTAATTCCCAGGGCTGAGTAGATATATAATATAATGCACTGGCACATGATATTTAATGCTGCACAAACACAGCTCCCGCCACGAAAGATTTACCACAACCATCGAGCTATAGAGGTTTCGCGAACTCATATATAGCAGTTACGCCTATGTAAAATTTATGTCGGGCCACAATTTCATTTCCCAAAAAATGACGAGTAGGATTATTGAACTCGACAAGCACGTCTAATTGTTCGCAGCAATCGTGCGCAGTATGATTTTCGCTTAGCAGTGTCTACCACATTGCGCACACCGTTCACAAAATTAAAACCCGATCCGTTATTGTATGGCGTTTTTTTTGTAACTATATTGTATCCGCTCTTATATATTCAATAATAGAACAAACATATGTGGCGAAAAGTGGTAAATTTCACTATATGTATTCAATATGTACACATGTTTATTATATATTGAACACATATGTATGAAATGTCGTTATTTTCTGTAACTATATTGTAAATGTGACACATATATATGTTATAAATTGCAAACATATAAGGATACTGATGAAAATTTGCATATGTTTGTAGTCAGAATAGCACACCCATATGAGAGTCGCTATTTAGCAGCAGATGTCATTTTTTTGTATTTTAGTCATCAATTTGTTTAATTATTGAAAGCACATGTCCTCGTTTATAATACATATTTGCTGCTTTTGCACACATGCCTGCTGCTCTTAAACGGTGGGGAAAATATATTGTATCTTTGAACACAACCAGCTCACCAATAAAAGGTGTGCACCTTTATATTAGAAATCGTCATCTATCCGTTTTACATTTTATAATGCCCATATATTACCCCAAAATGAAACGTGCGTAATTTATATTCTATAAAACGCCCCTATATATTTTCACATTAAACACATGGCTGAGTCTGTTAATTAACTAAGTTATATATTTGACACATATATATGTTATAAATTGCAAACATGTATGGACATTGACAGAAGTTTGCATTTATATGTAGTAAGAATAGCACATACATATGACATTCGCTATTTAGCAACAGACAACATTTTATTGTATTTTAGTTATCATTTTATTTAATTATTGAAAGCAAATATCACCATTTACACCTTCAAATATGGGGAAATGAAGCCTTATAAATGTCTTGTATTTTTGAACAAATGTGCGTCTTTGCGATAAAAGGAGTACACCTTTATGTTATAAACCGTCACCTATCACTTACATTTTAGAAAATATAATGTGTTAGCGTAAATTAAAGGCTGTGTAATATATATTCAATATTTCACACACAAATGACCGGCGTTAAAATGCGCGGAGCTCTATTTATATTCAATATTGGACACAAATATGACGGGCGTTAAAATGCGCGGAGCTCTATTTATATTGTATCCTAACATTCGTCTTATAGGAAAACTAGTGTTAGGATTGAAAATATATTGCACTGGGTCGTGTTCACGTCGTATCGACATATGTATTTGTTGTATCCAGGGGCCGAAATGCATTTGGTCGAGACAGTGAAACTGCAAGGCAGAGTTCAGTCCCCCTGCACTATCAGCATAGGTGGCGCTAAAAATATGCAGTTTGCCAAATTCGATTAGGGTTATCCAAAGTCGACTGAGGAATTTACAGACAACTTCTTAACTTCTTAACTTTCTTTCCATCCTTGTATCATATATCTTCAATAACAACAACAACATCGTCAATCATGATGGCGGCAGTTCTGATTAATGGAGTGGACATTGGTGGAGTTTGTGATACATTCCATATTCAGATATTGTCATGGCGTTTCCGCATCACATTGGTTATTTCGAGGACGAAAGTAAACAGGCGTGAGTGGAAAATGTTAAATTTCAGGTAGGCCTAATATTTTTGCCGAAATGTGTTAATTTAACCACATCTTTCCAAATTTAATGGAGTCCAAAATAAATTGGAAAATTATTCCCTATTCCTTATTTTCAAAAATGTCGCTTTCGACCGATTTGACGGCATGGGTGGGTGGCCCGCCCCAAATACCACCTATAAACACCCCGACCCCTGGACTAGATACTGGCTCTATGACGCTCCGATGCTCTGCTCTGTTTGCCGTCATGAGAGACCAGCACAATCCATCATGACGGCGTGCATATAGTGTAACGGCGTAGCCTCATAGAGCCAGCGTCTAGTCCACCCGACCCCCCCCCCCCCCACCCATCACCCCCGGGGGTCCCACCCCGAGGGGTGAAAATGCGGTATGGACCATTTTCGAGAAACGGTAAGGATTTCGACAGATTTTATGGCATGGCCATGGGTGGCACGCCCCAAATACCACCTAGAAACACCCCGATCCCCCACCCATCACCCGGGGGGGAGGTGCCACCCCGAGGGGGTGAAAATAGGGTATGGACCATTTTAGAGAACAGTAAGGATTTCGACCAATTGACGGCATGGGTGGGTGGCCCGCCCCAAATACCACCTAGAAATACCCCGACCCCCAACTACTCACCCCAACTGGGTATGGACCATTTTCGAGAATGGTAAGAATTTCGATTTGATGGTATGGGTGGGTGGCCTGCCCCAAATACCACATAGAAACACCTTGACCCCCCCCCCCCACCCATCGCCCCGGGGGGGGGGGGCGCACCCCGAGTGGGTGAAAATGGGGTATGGACCATTTTCGAGAACTGTAAGGATTTCGTCAGATTTGATGGCATGGCCATGGGGTGGGCCACGCCCCAAATACCACCTAGAAACACCCCGATCCCCCACCCATCACCCGGGGGGGAGGGGAGGAGAGGTGCCACCCCGAGGGGGTGAAAATAGGGTATGGACCATTTTAGAGAACAGTAAGGATTTCGACCAATTGACGGCATGGGTGGTGGCCGCCCCAAATACCACATAGAAACACACCGACCCCCACCCATCACCCCCGGGGCGGGGGTGAAAATGGGGTATGGACCATTTTTGAGAACAGTAAGGATTTCGACCGATTTGATGGCATGGGTGGGTGGCCCGCCCCAAATACCACATAGATACACCCCGAAGAATTCAGTCATATGCGGAGTCTGGCAAAGCATAATAGGACACAGACCGGCCATCGTCCATCAAATTGGTCGAAATCCTTACCTTCCTCGAAAATGGTGGCACCCCCTGGGGATGATTAGTGGGGGGTCCGGGTGTTTCTAGTTGGTATTTGAGGCGGGCCACCCACCCATGTCAAATCAGTCGAAATCCTTACCGTTCTCGAAAATGGTCCCATTTTCACCCCCTCAGGGTGGCACCCCCGGGGGTGATGGTGGGGGGTCGGAGTGTTTCTAGGTGGTATTTGGGGCGGGCCACCCACCCATGCCGTCAAATTGGTCGAAATCCCTACCGTTCTCGAAAATGGTCCATACCACATTTTCACCCCCTCGGGGTGGCACCCCCGGGGATTATGAGTGGGGTCGGGGTGTTTCTAGGTGGTATTTGCCGTGTATTTGGGGCGGGCCACCCACCCATGCCGTCAAATCGGTCGAAAGCGACATTTTTGAAAATAAGGAATAGGGAATAAGTTCCAATTGTCATGTTCGTTATGTTCACTTTTATTAGTAATCACAGTATTCAGTAACCAAACCCATCTAGTAATTTATCTGATCTGCGATTTTGAAAATCCCCCGATTCCTACCGAAAGATATTCGGCATTAGTCAGCTTGAGGTCTGGGTGTATTCTGCACATACTCCAAACAGATCCCCGATTTGTAACATACTCGAGCTACGAGACATAATTCTAATCCATACATGCCAAGTTTCATAAATATATTTCGCCGTATTAAAGGAACAAACACTACAGTCAAGTCGAAACATGAAATATGCACCTCTTTAAGCACTCTATCAAATGGCATTGAATGATAGTGCAGTGAACCTGAGTGTAGCATGCTGGAATTGATGTTTCAACTATACTTCTAATATTTCGGTACGGTACTTAATATTGGGCCAACTATCAAGGATGTGGAATTGCGCTGTCAGTCAGAATCAAAGCCGAATTAAATTTCGTTGATATTTCACTCCGATCACAAACAAATAATTATCATAATATTAATAGCAGACGACTAAACAAAATTCCCGTTGTTTGGCGAGACTTTGAGTCTGAGATCCTGGGTGTCTTTTTGGCAGTTTAAGAGATTCTGGGTGTCTTTTTGACAGAAACCATGCGACAATGACCTATTCAGCATTAATAATGCTCTTAAAATGTTGCATTCATGTGTTTGGTTATTGTGATTACTAACAAAAGTGAACATAAATCTTTATTTTGACTCCATAAAATTTGGGGAAAATTGGGTTAGCAAAGTCCTTAAATGGATTCAAATTTTAATCCATTGGCACACTCTGCATGTTCCATCAATTTATTATTATATATAGAAAATTTACAGGCATGTTTAACACCTGTATTACTATTAGCCTACTCTTTGCATGAATCCATGCATCATATAGACCACATCCCTCACCCAATCATTGATCAAAGTTTATATTAGCAATAGGCAACCACGGACAAGAATGATAATGCGCCAATTTCTGGAATTCGAAATATGATAACATCACCAGGAAAACTCAAAGAGCCTGGTGACCATATATTGCATTAATCAGGTACATTTTTCCTCCACTACGCATTTTGTAACAGTGTTACAAGTGTTATAAATGTTACAAATGATTTAAAGTCCCAGTAGAAAAACGCAGCCTATGTTATTTCTACTGTCTCAATGTAGCGACGTCACATGTTACAAAGCATTACAAGTGTTGCATTATTCTGAGATACCAGAGAGAGACCGTTCGTAGACAGGTGTTACAAATGTTACAAATGACTTAAAGTCCCAGTAGAAATAAAATATGTGTTCTCATGCACTTTTCAGACAATAAAATCTCAATTTTTAGATGCGAGAAGGAGTCTGTTTCTATTTATTTTTTTTCTCAAAATATGGAAAACAAACTCCAGGAAAACAGAATTTTTCTTGTTACAATCCAAATTTTTTTAAATTCCTTTATTTGCGCTTTAGCACAATTCCTGTATTTACGCTTTAAAACTCAATTAACAAAACAAATATAGTTTAAACTTATATATATAAAAAAAAGATTTATAAATAAGTCCAATTAATAAAAAAATATGTGTTCTTATGCACCTAACTCATCATTGAAAGTTTTGTTAAAAAAGCTTTGTCTAAAATATTGGATTGGGTGACAGATTTGTTAAAATGGATCACAAAGTTAAATAAGGGGAGTGCCAGAGACATAACTATTTCACCAGATAGTAATTCTTAAAATATGTTTGCAAGAACTAGTTGGCTTATTTAGCATGGAATGTTGATCTTGTTTGATCAAGACTGTTGTTGAAATTTTTTTTAATGGGGTTACCTGGTCAAATAGGGGGCAAGCGAAGGACAGTTTTTCTCTTAATATGCTTCCTTCACAAGGACCATCAGGTCTATTTTACTGATATTTAGTATTAATACGAAGAGTTCTTTGGTGTCTAGGGTTAAAATTTATTCTGATGGGTTCACCAGGTTAAATAGAGTGGGACCAGGGACATACGATAACTATGTCTCTATAGTAGTTCCTAAAATGTCTTCTCAAGAGAGGTTGGACTATTTAGATTACATATATTGTAGTATGGAGGATCCTTTAGTGACTGAGATTCAGATTTGTTAAAATGAGGGCAACCTGTCAAGAAATGGCGGGGCTGTTGGGAGTTAACACATTTGTGTCTAATAAATTCATATATAACACAATATACTGCTATATGTAGCATTGACTTCATTATACAATATTTTGTCCATTTATACATGTAGGTGAAAATTTATGCTATATTTTGAGAAAAGGAATGAGGAAAAAATGTTCAGTCTGAAAAAAAAAATTCATTTAAGCTGATGACCCACCCATCCCTCCCTAAGTGTCCGAATTTTTTTCTGCCTCACCCTGCATGTGCAAAACAATAATAACTAAATGAAAAACAAAATAATATATAAATATAACAATATACTAGTAAATATTAACATTTTTTTTACAAAAGATGTGACTCGATCATACAAGCCTGCACAGTGTGGCTGTCATTTGCAGAATTACATGTAGTCCCCAGAGGGTGAATTTAGTGATGCTATCCCACAAAGTAGGCTAGCATCACAAAATTCACCATCTGGATACCTCATCTGCTTAGCCATCATCTTCTGGAAGGTATCTTTAGTCTCAAGTTAACATTGTTTTTAATTACGTTTTCCCTTGTGAGAAGTTTTTATTTCCCCTATAAATTTCCAGAAGATAAAATTCGTAATTGAGGCGACTAATTTGGGGGAACATGACCAACTTCAACTGGGGAATTTCAATCTGATCCTAGGTTTCTAATAGTAGTTGAGGCCTAAGCAGAATGAGGTTCCCGAAGGGTGAGTTTGGTGATGCTTATAAGCCCACTATGTGAGATAGTATCAATAAATTCACCCTCTGGGGGGGGGGGGGGCTCATTCTGCAAATGACAGACACACTAAATATTTGCAGACTTGGACTCATACCCCCTCTAAAGTCTAAATGCTCCCTCTGGTCTCTTTAAGTAAGACAGTTTGTGATATATGTGGGCACTGTTTATAGTATCTCTGGTATCTCAGAAATCATATGAAGTAAGATCGATGCCAAGAATATGCATATTGTAACACTTGTAACATTTGTAAAGGTGTTACAAAATGCCCTAGTGAAGGAAAAATGTACCGGTGTAACAGGATATCTCCCCCCCCCTGGATATCTTCCCCCCCGGGGGGGGAAGATATCCTAGGATATCTTACCCCCCACCCTGGATATCTTCCCCCCCATGTACGACTAAAAAATAATTTCACTCATTTGATATCGTTAGGTTCTGAAATGGCCAGAAAAATGTTTTTTGAGATTAAAATTTTTTAGATTTTTTATTTTGACAAAATTATTGTTTTCACGAATTTTATTGTCTTTTTTTCTTCTTTCAAATGTCCAGGCTTGGATAATATTCCACCACCCCCCCCCCCTCCACCCAGCACCTACATGACAAAAAAATCATCTTATGGTTTTATTGCTTATTTTGCTTTATATATTCATGAGTCAGGGTTTGGGGTGGGGGGGAGATGTCCAGGTCAGGATAACTCCCCCCCCCCCAACCCAGCACCTACATGACAAAAAAATAATCTAATGGTTTTATCGCTCGTTTTGCTTTATATAGTCATGAAACAGCGAGAAATTAACTTCTTCTGACAACAAGTTGTTTGAGTCAGGGTTTGGGGATGGGGGGGGGGAAGATGTCCAGGTCAGGATATCTCCCCCCCCCCCCAAAATAATATATAAATATAACAATATACTAGTAAATATTAACATTTTTTTTACAAAAGATGTGACTCGATCATACAAGCCTGCACAGTGTGGCTGTCATTTGCAGAATTACATGTAGGTCCCCAGAGGGTGAATTTAGTGATGCTATCCCACAAAGTAGGCTAGCATCACAAAATTCACCATCTGGATACCTCATCTGCTTAGCCATCATCTTCTGGAAGGTATCTTTAGTCTCAAGTTAACATTGTTTTTAATTACGTTTTCCCTTGTGAGAAGTTTTTATTTCCCCTATAAATTTCCAGAAGATAAAATTCGTAATTGAGGCGACTAATTTGGGGGAACATGACCAACTTCAACTGGGGAATTTCAATCTGATCCTAGGTTTCTAATAGTAGTTGAGGCCTAAGCAGAATGAGGTTCCCGAAGGGTGAGTTTGGTGATGCTTATAAGCCCACTATGTGAGATAGTATCAATAAATTCACCCTCTGGGGGGGGGGGGGGGGGGGGCTCATTCTGCAAATGACAGACACACTAAATATTTGCAGACTTGGACTCATACCCCCTCTAAAGTCTAAATGCTCCCTCTGGTCTCTTTAAGTAAGACAGTTTGTGATATATGTGGGCACTGTTTATAGTATCTCTGGTATCTCAGAAATCATATGAAGTAAGATCGATGCCAAGAATATGCATATTGTAACACTTGTAACATTTGTAAAGGTGTTACAAAATGCCCTAGTGAAGGAAAAATGTACCGGTGTAACAGGATATCTCCCCCCCCCTGGATATCTTCCCCCCCCAGGGGGGAAGATATCCTAGGATATCTTACCCCCCACCCTGGATATCTTCCCCCCCATGTACGACTAAAAAATAATTTCACTCATTTGATATCGTTAGGTTCTGAAATGGCCAGAAAAATGTTTTTTGAGATTAAAATTTTTTAGATTTTTTATTTTGACAAAATTATTGTTTTCACGAATTTTATTGTCTTTTTTTCTTCTTTCAAATGTCCAGGCTTGGATAATATTCCACCACCCCCCCCCCCCCCTCCACCCAGCACCTACATGACAAAAAAATCATCTTATGGTTTTATTGCTTATTTTGCTTTATATATTCATGAGTCAGGGTTTGGGGTGGGGGGAAGATGTCCAGGTCAGGATAACTCCCCCCCCCAACCCAGCACCTACATGACAAAAAAATAATCTAATGGTTTTATCGCTCGTTTTGCTTTATATAGTCATGAAACAGCGAGAAATTAACTTCTTCTGACAACAAGTTGTTTGAGTCAGGGTTTGGGGATGGGGGGGGGGAAGATGTCCAGGTCAGGATATCTCCCCCCCCCCCCAAAATAATATATAAATATAACAATATACTAGTAAATATTAACATTTTTTTTACAAAAGATGTGACTCGATCATACAAGCCTGCACAGTGTGGCTGTCATTTGCAGAATTACATGTAGTCCCCAGAGGGTGAATTTAGTGATGCTATCCCACAAAGTAGGCTAGCATCACAAAATTCACCATCTGGATACCTCATCTGCTTAGCCATCATCTTCTGGAAGGTATCTTTAGTCTCAAGTTAACATTGTTTTTAATTACGTTTTCCCTTGTGAGAAGTTTTTATTTCCCCTATAAATTTCCAGAAGATAAAATTCGTAATTGAGGCGACTAATTTGGGGGAACATGACCAACTTCAACTGGGGAATTTCAATCTGATCCTAGGTTTCTAATAGTAGTTGAGGCCTAAGCAGAATGAGGTTCCCGAAGGGTGAGTTTGGTGATGCTTATAAGCCCACTATGTGAGATAGTATCAATAAATTCACCCTCTGGGGGGGGGGGGGGGGGGGGGGGGGGGGCTCATTCTGCAAATGACAGACACACTAAATATTTGCAGACTTGGACTCATACCCCCTCTAAAGTCTAAATGCTCCCTCTGGTCTCTTTAAGTAAGACAGTTTGTGATATATGTGGGCACTGTTTATAGTATCTCTGGTATCTCAGAAATCATATGAAGTAAGATCGATGCCAAGAATATGCATATTGTAACACTTGTAACATTTGTAAAGGTGTTACAAAATGCCCTAGTGAAGGAAAAATATACAGGTGTAACAGGATATCTCCCCCCCCCCTGGATATTTCCCCCCCCGGGGGGGAAGATATCCTAGGATTTCTTACCCCCCACCCTGGATATCTTCCCCCCCATGTACGACTAAAAAATAATTTCACTCATTTGATATCGTTAGGTTCTGAAATGGCCAGAAAAATGTTTTTTGAGATTAAAATTTTTTAGATTTTTTATTTTGACAAAATTATTGTTTTCACGAATTTTATTGTCTTTTTTTCTTCTTTCAAATGTCCAGGCTTGGATAATATTCCACCACCCCCCCCCCCCTCCACCCAGCACCTACATGACAAAAAAATCATCTTATGGTTTTATTGCTTATTTTGCTTTATATATTCATGAGTCAGGGTTTGGGGTGGGGGGAAGATGTCCAGGTCAGGATAACTCCCCCCCCCCAACCCAGCACCTACATGACAAAAAAATAATCTAATGGTTTTATCGCTCGTTTTGCTTTATATAGTCATGAAACAGCGAGAAATTAACTTCTTCTGACAACAAGTTGTTTGAGTCAGGGTTTGGGGATGGGGGGGGGGGAGATGTCCAGGTCAGGATATCTCCCCCCCCCCCCCCACCCAGCACCTACAAGACAAAAAATTAATCTTATGGTTTTATCGCTCGTTTTGCTTTATATAGTCATGAAACAGCGAGAAATTAACTTCTTCTGACAACAAGTTGTTTGAGTCAGGGTTTGGGGTGGGGGGGGAGATGTCCAGGTCAGGATATCTCCCCCCCCCCCCCCCCCACCCAGCACCTACATAACAAAAATATAATCTTATGGTTTTATCGCTTGTTTTGCTTTATATAGTCATGAAACAGCGAGAAATTAACTTCTTCTGAGAACAAGTTGTTTGAGTCAGGGTTTGGGGGGGGGGAAATGTCCAGGTCAGGATATCTCCCCCCCCCCCCCCCCCACCCAGCACCTACATGACAAAAAAATAATCTTATGGTTTTATCGCTTGTTTTGCTTTATATAGTCATGAAACAGCGAGAAATTAACCTCTTCTGAGAACAAGTTGTTTGAGTCAGGGTTTGGGGTGGGGGGGGGGGAAGATGTCCAGGTCAGGATATCTTCCCCCCCACCCAGCACCTACATGACAAGAAAATAATCTTATGGTTTTATCGCTCGTTTTGCTTTATATAGTCATGAAATAGCGAGAAATTAACTTCTTCTGACAACAAGTTGTTTGAGTCAGGGTTTGGGGTGGGGGGGGGAAGATGTCCAGGTCAGGATATTTCCCCCCCCCCCCCCACCCAGCACCTACATGACAAAAATATAATCTTATGGTTTAATCGCTTGTTTTGCTTTATATAGTCATGAAACAGCGAGAAATTAACTTCTTCTGAGAACAAGTTGTTTGAGTCAGGGTTTGGGGGGGGGGGGAAGATGTCCAGGTCAGGATATCTCCCCCCCCCACCCAGCACCTACATGACAAGAAAATAATCTTATGGTTTTATCGCTCGTTTTGCTTTATATAGTCATGAAATAGCGAGAAATTAACTTCTTCTGACAACAAGTTGTTTGAGTCAGGGTTTGGGGTGGGGGGGGGGAAGATGTCCAGGTCAGGATATCTCCCCCCCCCCCCCCCCCACCCAGCACCTACATGACAAAAAAATAATCTTATGGTTTTATCGCTCGTTTTGCTTTATATAGTCATGAAACAGCGAGAAATTAACTTCTTCTGACAACAAGTTGTTTGAGTCAGGGTTCCCCAGCACCTACATGACAAAAAAATAATCTTATGGTTTTATCGCTTGTTTTGCTTTATATGGTCATGAAACAGCGAGAAATTAACTTCTTCTGAGAACAAGTTGTTTGAGTCAGGGTTTGGGGTGGGGGGGGGAAGATGTCCAGGTCAGGATATCTTCCCCCCCCCCCCACCCCAGCACCTACATGACAAAAAAATAATCTTATGGTTTTATCGCTCGTTTTGCTTTATATAGTCATGAAATAGCGAGAAATTAACTTCTTCTGACAACAAGTTGTTTGAGTCAGGGTTTGGGGTGGGGGGGAAGATGTCCAGGTCAGGATATCTCCCCCCCCCACCCAGCACCTACATGACAAAAAAATAATCTTATGGTTTTATCGCTCGTTTTGCTTTATATAGTCATGAAACAGCGAGAAATTAACTTCTTCTGACAACAAGTTGTTTGAGTCAGGGTTTGGGGTGGGGGGGAAGATGTCCAGGTCAGGATATCTTCCCCCCCCCACCCAGCACCTACATGACAAAAAAATAATCTGATGGTTTTATCGCTCGTTTTGCTTTATATAGTCATGAAACAGCGAGAAATTAACTTCTTCTGACAACAAGTTGTTTGAGTCAGGGTTTGGGGTGGGGGGGGGGAAATGTCCAGGTCAGGATATCTCCCCCCCACCCAGTACCTACATGACAAAAAGATAATCTTATGGTTTTATCGCTCGTTTTGCTTTATATAAGAAACAGCGAGAAATTAACTTCTTCTGAGAACAAGTTTTTTGAGTCATGTAGGTGGCGGGTGGGGGTGGATATCCTGACCTACCTGGACATCTCCCCCCCCCCCCCCCACCCCAAACCCTGACTCTAAAAACTTTTTCTCAGAAGAAGTTAATTTCTCGCCGTTTCATGACTAGATAAAGCAAAACAAGCGATAAAACCATAAGATGATTGTTTTGTCATGTAGGTGGGGGGGGGGGAAGATATCCTGACCTGGACATCTTCCCCCCACCCCAAACCCTGACTCAAAACACTTTTTCTCAGAAGAAGTTAATTTCTCGCCGTTTCATGACTAGATAAAGCAAAACAAGCGATAAAACCATAAGATTATTTTTTTGTCATGTAGGTGCTGGGTGGGGGGGGAAGATATCCTGACCTGGACATCTTCCCCCCCCCCCACCCCAAACCCTGACTCAAACAACTTGTTCTCAGAAGAAGTTAATTTCTCGCTGTTTCAAGACTATATAAAGCAAAACAAGCGATAAAACCATAAGATTATTTTTTTGTCATGTAGGTGCTGGGTGGGGGGGGGGGGGAAATATCCTGACCTGGATATCTTCCCCCTCCCACCCCAAACCCTGACTCAAACAACTTGTTCTCAGAAGAAGTTAATTTCTCGCTGTTTCATGACTATATAAAGCAAAACAAGCGATAAAACCAGAAGATTATTTTTTTGTCATGTAGGTGCTGGGAGGGGGGGGGGAGATATCCTGACCTGGACATTTCCCCCCCCCCACCCCAAACCCTGACTCAAACAACTTGTTGTCAGAAGAAGTTAATTTCTCGCTGTTTCATGACTATATAAAGCAAAACGAGCGATAAAACCATCAGATTATTTTTTTGTCATGTAGGTGCTGGGTGGGGGGGGGGGGGGAAGATATCCTGACCTGGACATTTCCCCCCCCCCACCCCAAACCCTGACTCAAACAACTTGTTGTCAGAAGAAGTTAATTTCTCGCTGTTTCATGACTATATAAAGCAAAACGAGCGATAAAACCATAAGATTATTTTTTTGTCATGTAGGTGCTGGGTGGGGGGGGGGGGAGATATCCTGACCACGACATCTTCCCCCCCCCCCACCCCAAACCCTGACTCAAACAACTTGTTGTCAGAAGAAGTTAATTTCTCGCTGTTTCATGAATATATAAAGCAAAATAAGCGATAAAATCATAAGTTGATTTTTATTTGTCATGTAGGTGATGGGTGGGGGGTGGGGAATATCCAAGCCTGGACAATTATAAAAAAAAAAAAAAAAAAATGGTTATTTCAGGAACAAACAATCAAATGCATGATAAAAACAATTTGTCACTTTTTTTTTTAAAATAAAAAATAATAAAAACAAAATTTCAATCTCAAAAAACATTTTTCTGGCCATTTGAGGACCAAACGATATCAGATGAGTGAAATTATTTTTTTGTCATACATGGGAGGGAACTTATCCAGGGTGGGGGGAACTTATCCTAGGATAAGTCACCCCGCGGGGGGGAACTTATCCTAGGATAAGTTCCCCCGCGGGGTGACTTATCCAGGGGGGGGAACTTAACGTGGTACACCGGTTGCCTGCAGTATCTAACTGGAAGAGATAATGTATGGAAATGAGGACCAGACAACAAGCTAAAAATGGTTTATATGACGTTTTCTACCCTTTGGCGACATTGACCTTCCCCAATTTTAAAGTGAGGGAGGGGTATCGAACAGATATGAACAATTTCCAATTATTAAATTGTGTTCAATGCCAGGCCATGAATGAAATTTCCAATTGTTGAAAATGTTTTTCAGTTGAAATTAAAATTATTTGAGAATGATAGGCCACATATAGCTTGAATTTGTTCTAATTGATTGATATTCCAGACAGCAGTAAAATAAATGGGGACAAAAAGTTAGTGTAATCATGTATGAAATTTCCAACTGTTAAAATTCTTTATAACAGTTGTGACTCCCACCCCCTCAAAATACCTCCATCACTCGATCCCCGACCCCATCATAATGGGGACAATAATTACTAGTTGGGATACCAGGCAATGGTAACCATGTATTTTAACCTTTACGTTGTAGTGTAATAATGTATGAAATTTCCAACTACCGGTACATGTGTATTAACTTTTTTTTACAAAAGTTGTGAATCATACGCACTCAAAATCCAACTTCCACCCCCACCCCACCCCACCCCACTACACTGTCCCTTCCACTTCTGGAGATCAAGTTGGCCACAGGTGTTCAGTTTATATTATACCCCATGTGTCTTGGACTGTTGCCAAATTCACAGTGATCCATGCAGAGAGCCTGCTTGGACTGTTGCCAAATTCACAATGTTCCCTGCAGAGCAGTGTGCAGAGAGCTTGTATGTTATTGGAGACTGTTCTAATATGACAATAGGCTGGCCTAATTAACAAACCATGCACAGCTAAATACACATAAGGTAGGATATATTTGTCACACAGTGCCTTTTTACTTCATTGGTCAGCATTGGTGAGTATTCCAAATAAGATTCACTTGGGCCTTGTATCGTGATGTAATTCCGAAAAAAAATTCACTCCAGCCATCACACAGGGTTCATGGAAAGAGTTGGTTCTATAACTACAAATTCCTGTATAAATTAGGTCAATCTACCACAGTTGGACATACAGTCCCAAAAAATAAGGGTTTAATCAAGTTTATAAATGGGTATCCCATCATATTGGGATACCCATTCATAAACTTGATTAAACCCTTATTTTTGGGCATAAGGTATTTTTTGTCAGGAAAACAATTGAAAGTGTCAAAATTTCAAATGGATCTTGAAAATACATTTTTGTTATATGGCATATTCAAATGATAGCCTGTTAAAGGGTTATATCACTTTTTAGTGCTCAATTAGCACAGATTTTTTTTTCTTTCTTTTTTTTTCGAAGTTTGGTCCATATGGTGTTTTTTGTATGTAAAACAACCTAGGTGTCAAATGTTCACATGGATCTTGAGAAAACATTGCTGTTTTCAAGGCATATTCCAATGAGAATTATGAGATGCAATACCTTTTAATGCACAATGAGCCATATTTCCGACTAAATACTGAAAAGTTACCCATAATTCTGCTTTAGTTAAGAGGTTGATTACTTAAGGCATTACTGTAAATCCTTTGACACACCCTACAGACCATATCCCTGATCTGATCATCACCAAACTTCATATTGAGACTAATTGAGTATCAGGGTGGCCTAGATGGGAACTCGTCATTTTGGGGTCATTCGGCAAAAAAAAATATTGCCGCCAATGGCCAGTTTGGTTTTTACTCTTTGTATCACTAAATATTTCTACAAAATCTATTTGCATGTGCTGCAGACCCATCTGTTGTCAACCATTAAATTATTCCCCTACCTAAGTTGAGCTACAGTGTCATTGACACTTTCAATAGGTCATTCGGCCAAATATTCTGGCCGCCAGAAGCCATCTTGGATTTTACTCTTCGCATGACTAAATCCTTTGGCACGGACTGCAGGTCGTACCTTTAGTTGGACCATCAATGAAATTTCTTATGGCTGTTGACATTGGGACGTAGTTAGGAACGAGTCATTTGAGGGTCATTTGGCCCTAAAACGTGTCCACTGTCAGCCATAAATCATTTGACATAATCATATCCTACAGACCACATCCCTGATTTGATCGTCACCAAACTTCATATGGATCATCGGGGTGACCTCTAGATGGGAACGAGTCATTTTGGGGTCATTTACCCAAAAAAACATGGTCGTCCGCAGCCATATTGGATTTTACTCTTTACATCATTAATTACTTTGATACACCCTACATACCACATCCCAGATGGTCGACCAATTTGGCCATAGTGTGGTATCCGTCCAAAACACTTCGGACTGACAATTCGACCCATGCGCAAAACCAGAAAAAGATGACTGAGGTTAACTATGGAGAAAATATAAACAACCCAATATGTTGTGAATTTGTGATTGGGCGGTATTGTGACAACATATGATTATAAATAAACATTAAATTAATTCAGTTGTATGAATGTGTCAACAAAATAAAATTTGGGGAAACTGATTGGTTGGGGAAACTAAAGAACCATAGGCATAGCCTGAATTAGTAGGAAATTTCATCATCATTTCAATGATTTTCATGCCAAAATGGCAAATGGAAAATATCAATTATCATATGGAATTCTAAATTTGTAAATGATTCATTGATGCAGTTATTGTTTCAGTGTGTCTCACCCCCCCCCAACTTTGGTAAAAAATGTTGCCAAAACAGTTGCCAAAACAGATGGAAATTTCACACAGGAATTTCCCCAAGATGGACACAGACACTCTCCCACCCCAACAGAGACATCCCCCAGACAGCACGTCCCTGCCTGACTGTCACAACAGACCCCATCCTAATGAATTGTAGAAGCTGGTGTCTTTACTGAAAATCACTGTTCATGCCATTAAATAATTTAAATGATTAATTTTGGGACTTGTTAGTCTGTCACTTGTGCTCAAGTGCAAACCATTTGCGCTTAAGAACAAATCATTTGTGCTTAAATGCAAATCAGTTATGCTTCAGCGCAAATAATTTTTTTCTCAAGCGCAAATAGATCATATTACTCTTAAAGCGCAAATTATTTGCGTTTAAAACTTCCATTAAGGCTTTAGCGCAAATAAAAAAATTCATGATTCCCCCGGCTGATCACCATGGATTAATTTTAAATGGCACAGGCCTGAATAGCCTACATCATTAAAGTCTATATAGGCCCACCATAAAGCAAAGATAAATAATAATATGTGACAAAGGCCTCTCATATCTGTGACATTGTTATTTTCATTTTAAAAAATCTGGACCCCTGTGATTTCATTGCAAAGTGCCCAGCTAAAATACTGGCAAAAGGCCTAGTGCCTAGTATAGTGGGTGGGGGTCTCAAAAAGCGATGAACATATACATGTAGGAGGCAAAATTCACATCTAATAAGGAATTGCGCTTAAAGGTACTCAACCCGTAAAGAGGGTCCCCATCTCAACAGATTCCAACAACAACAATCCGATCAGAGGGTCCTATATTACTATTTCTTTGGCTTTGGGGGTAAAAAATATTTGATTCGAGTCGAGGAACCCATCAAACAAAGCTCAGAGTTATTAGATATTGATTTTTGAAAATTCTTATGTTCTCGAGATGGGTACCAATAACTGCCGTCAATTTGGTAACATGCTCGAGATGTTACGCCAAAATTCTATTCAAACAGGCAAGGATGGATAACTCTATAATCAAGTGGGTAATAATAACGAATTTATGACTTTCTTCTGGGCCAGAAAGAATTCCCGATAATGAAAAATAATAGATTTCTAAAATCGATATCTAACAAATCTGAGCTTTGATGGGTGACTTCCTCGACTCGAATCAAATATTTTTGACCCCTGAAGCCATTGAAATAGTTATTGAGAGGAGTTTTTACGGGTTGAGTACCTTTAAGCGCAATTGATTGCGTTTAAGCAGGGTGGGGTCTGCAATTTTTTCTGATTCTGAACACTAGGCGGGGGTTTGTGGGTGGTTCAGCAGCCCGGCTTACACATTTTTTCCTGGCAGGGCCCTGTATATTTTTTTCCTACAGTCATTTTTAGCTGAACTTTACTTTGTAAAGTTTGAGCTATTGCCATGGCTTTGTCGACCGTCGTCCGTGTGTGCATGATTTGTCAACAATACAGGCTACAGGTCGTACCTTTGTTCAGATCATTATGAAATTTGTCATAGCTGTTGACATCAACATTTAGACTGGAATGATTCATTTTGGGGTCATTCGAAAAAAAACATGGCCACTAGCAGCCATCTTGGATTTCAAAGTCCAATCCATTAGCACAGGCTACAGGCCGTACTGTTTGTCTGATCATCATGAAATTTGTCACGGATGTTAATATTGACATGTAAATGGGAACGAGTAATTTTGGGGTTATTCGGCACAAAAACATGGCCGCCAGCAGCCATCTTGGATTTTACTCTTCGTATGAATAAATTCTTTAGCACGGGCTACATGTCGTACCTTTAGTCTGATCATCAAATTTGTCATGGCTGTTGAAATTGGAATGTTGATGGGAACGAGTAATTTTGGGATGATTCGGACAAAAAACATGGCCGCCAGTGGCCATCTTGGATTTCAAAATTCAATCCATTAGCACGGGCTACATATCGTACTGTTCATCTGATCATCATGAAATTTGTCGTGGATGTTAATATTAACATATACCGGTAGATGGGAACGAGTAACTTTGGGGTCATTCGGCACAAAAACATGGCCACCAGCAGCCATCTTGGTTTTTACTCTTTGTATGACTAAATTCTTTAGCACGGGCTACAGGTCGTACTTTTAGTCTGATCATCATAAAATTTGTCATGGATGTTAACAGTGACATGTAGATGGGAAACGAGTCATTTTGGGGTCATTCGGCCAAAAACATGGCCGCCAGCAGCCATTTTGGATTTTACTCTTTGTATGACTAAATCCTTTAGCAAGGGCTACAGGTTGTACCTTTAGTCTGATCATCATAAAATTTGTCATGGCTGTTGAAATTGGAATGTAGATGGGAACGAGTCATTTTGGGGTCATTCGGACAAAAAACATGGTCGCCAGTGGCCATCTTGGATTTCAAAATTCGATCCATTAGCACGGGCTACATGTCGTACTGTTCATCAGATCATACATGTCGTACTGCTCATCAGATCATCATGAAATTTGGCATGGCCGCCGGCAACCATCTTTGATTTTACTCTTTGCATGACTAAACCCTTTGGCACAGGTTACAGGTCGTACCTTTGGTCGGATCATCATAAAATTTGTCATGAATGTTAACAGTGTCATGTAGATGGGAACGAGTCATTTTGGGGTCATTCGGCCAAAAAACATGGCTGCCAGCATGCAGCTATCTTGGATTTTACTCTTTGTACGACTAAATCCTTTACCATGGGCTACAGGTTGTAGCTTTAGTCTCATCATAATGAAATTTGTCCTGGCTGTTGAAATTGGAATGTAGATGAGAATATTAAAGTAATTTTGGGGTCATTTAGACAAAAAACATGGCCTCCAGAGCCATCTTGGATTTCAAAATTCAATCTATTAGCACGGTCTACAGGTCGTACTGTTTGTCTGATCATCATGAAATTTGTCATGGATGTTAATATTGACATGTAAATAGGAACGAGTAATTTTGGGCTTTATTTGGCCAAAAAACATGGTCGCCGGCAGCCATCTTGGATTTTACTATTTGGATGACTAAAGCTATCAAATGTTTTTGAATTTTATTGGAAAACATAGCCGCCGGCAACCATCTTAGGTTTTACTTTTATATATATACTAGAAGGTGACCCGACTTCGTCCGGGGTTTGACCTTGAATTGTCTATTTTGAAGGCCAAGGTCAAGTGGGGTCACGATTTGACCCGTCCAAAACACTGCCCGAACAAAAGTACCCGTCGAAATCCATCCGGTTTTACCCGATTTGACCTTGAATTGACCATTTTGAAGGTCAAGGTCAGGTGGGGTCAAACACCAACACCCCAAAAATGGTGGAAATCGGCCCAGCGGATACCGGGAAATCGGCCCAGCGGATACCGAGATACCCTATGCATCAAATTAATTTCGTCCGTAAAAATCCGCCAGTTTAACCCGATTTGATTTCCACTGAAGTATATAAACGCGCCTCATATACACACACTCATTAATTATCAAGTTTCAACGTAAAGCTAAATTACCATCGGTGCCCGAGATATCGCCAAGACGTCTGAAACAGTCAAATGCATCGGCCGGGTGAGAGTTAACGTGATCTAACTTTATGACCTCTAACGACGTCATAGAAGTTACGCATTGTTTTTATCCTGATAAAAGATCGTACCACTTCTTCTTAATAATTGAGGCAGATAACTAAAACGGATACATACATATTATATATCGTTGGAAAGATGAAGCCACACAGATTCTAACTGTGCAAATTATATGACTGGCAATTTATTATTCGCGCTATATCGAATCGATTTGTGAGCACCGAACTGAAATATATTAGCGCAAAACGGCGTGAAAACAGATTTGACCTCGGCACGTGAAAAGTTGACCTCGCACGGACAAATAAATATGCCTATGTTCGTCGCCGGCCGAAAATACCCTAAAATACCAAATTTCATCGAAATTGGCTTAGTCGTTTTCGAGTCCATCGATTAGACACACACACACACACACACACACACACAGATCTTTCAAATATAATAGATATATCTTCATGTTGATAAACTAGTATTAGACATTAAACTTTCCACATTCCTAATCGCTCCATTGACTGTAATACATTAAATTATTCCCTTTCCAAGTTGAGCTACAGTGTCATTGACACTTTTATTTCATGGGTGCTGTGGGTTTTTGGCTGTCTCCATACCCTTAAAACCCACTGATGAGCCCAAACTTTTGCAAATTTTCTTATACTGATTAAGAGACCTAGAAGTTTTTACCTATAATGTGTCACAGGGCCCAATTCAAGTTAAATTTCAAGTTAAGTTTAATTTGACCATTAAAAGACCCCAAATATTCCCCTTCCCCTGACCAAAGCCCAAAATCCCAATTAGATGTCCAACAATGTTTTCTCTATATATTCTAATGTCACTTTTGACTGTGGAGTGATTTTCAGAAATATATTTTCATAGGCATGGGTGTTGTATGCTATTACCATGGGTGCTGTGGGTGCTGGGCTCTCTCCATACCCTTAAAACCCACTGAGGAGCCCAAACTTTGTGTAAACTACATGTATTTGCATAGATGCATACCTATCCACAAACAACAAAAGTGCTGGGAGTAGGTACCTGTAATGGGCCCATGTTAAATATACCAATTTGACCATTAAAAAACCCCAAATATTCCTCTCCCTCTGACCGAAGCCCAAAATGATAATCCCAAACAGATGCCCAACAAATTTTTTTCCCCATTGCCTCTACATATTCTAAAGTCAAATGTGGAATCATTTTCTGAATGGGTATATTCTGAGACAACAGTGACCCAGAAATATGTTTCCATAGACACGGGTGCTTTATTGTTTTATCATGGGTGCTGTGCCAGCTGTGGGTGTTGGGCTATCTCCATACCCTTAAAACCCACTGAGGAGCCCAACCTTTGTGCAAACTATTTGCATAGATGCATTCCTATCCACAATTACACAAACAACAAAAGTGCTGGAAGTAGGTACCAATAATGGGTCATATGGCCCAGTTCAACTTAAATATACCAATTTGACCATTAAAAAATCCCAAATATCCCCCTCCTCCTGACCAGAGCCCAAAATGCCATTCAGGTACCCAAATAATTTTTTCCCATTGCCTATATATATTCTAAAGTCAAATGTGGAATCATTTTCAGAATGGTTATAGTCTGAGACAACAGTGACCCAGAAATATGTTTTCATAGGCGCGGGTGCTGTATGGTTTTATCGAGGGTAATTTGGGTGTTGGGCTGTCTCCATACCCTTAAACTCACTGAGGAACCCAAACTTTGTGCAATCTATTTGCATAGATGCATACCTTAAATTTCTATAAACAGCAGAAGTGCTGGAAGTAGATACATATAATGGGTCATATGGCCCAATTCAAGTTAAATATACCAATTTAACTTGAATTGTCATGGGTGCTGTGGGTGTTGGGCTGTCTCCATACCCTTAAAACCCACTGAGGAACCCAAACTTTGTACAATCTATTTGCATAGATGATTACCTATCCACAAACAACAAAAGTGCTAGAAGTAGATACCTATAATGGGTCATATGACCCAATTCAACTTAAATATACCAATATGACAATTCAAAAATATATATATATTTCCCTCCCCCTGACCGAAGCCCAAAATCCCAAACAGATGCCCAACAAATTTTTTTCCCATTGCATCTATATATTCTAAAATAAAATGTGGAATAATTTTCAGGATGGGTATAGTCTGAAATATCGCTGACTCAGAAATATGTTTTCATAGGCACGGGTGCTGTATGAATTTGTCATTGGTGCTGTGGGTGTTGGGCTGTCTCCATACCCTTAAAACCCACTGAGAAGCCCAAACTTTTGCAAAACTTCTTATACCGATGCTGATCTTTCCAAAAACACTAAGAGACCTAGAAGTATATGTATACCTATAAAAGACCCAAATATTGCCATCCCCTCAGCCCAAAACCCCACCCAGGTACCCATATGTTTTTGTTCATAGCCTGCCTATATTCTGAAGTCAGATGTGGAATTGTCTTAATAATGAGTATAGTCTGATAGAAAGCTGACCTCAAAATATGAGTTTATAGGCATGGGTGCTGTATGGTTTTATCACGGGTGCCGTGGGTGTTGGGACTGTCTCCATACCATTAAAACCCACTGAGGAGCCCAAACTTTTGCAAATCTTCTTATATTGATGCAGATCTTTCCAAAAACATTAAGATATACCTAGAAGTTATAATGGGTCACAGGGCCCAATTGAAGTTAAATATACAAATTTGACCATTAAGAGACCCAAATATTCCCCTCTCCCTGACCAAAGCCCAAAATCCCAATTAGATGCCCAACAATTTTTTCTCCCATTGCCTATATATATTCTAACGTCAAATGTGGTGTAATTTTGAGAATGGGAATAGTCTGAAAGAGATCTGATTCAGAAATATATTTTCATAGGCACGGGTGCTGTATGTTTTTTTCATGTGTGCTGTGGGTGTTGGGCTGTCTCCATACCCTTAAAACCCACTGAGGAGCCCAATCTTTCTGCAAACCATTTGTATAGATGCATACCTATCCAAACACCCTAAATGTACTAGACTGGTACCCACAAAATGTGATGCAGGGGCCCAATGAAAGTTAAAAATACCAATTTGACTATTAATAAACACAAATATTCCCCTCCCCTTGAGTCCAAAACTCAACCAAGGTGCCCAATTATATTTTTGTTCATTGCCTGCCTATATTCTGAAGTCAGATGTGGAATTATCTTAATATATATATATATATATATGAGTGTAGTCTGATGGAAAACTGACCTCAAAATATGAGTTTATAGGCATGGGTGCTGTATGGTTTTATCACAGGTGCCGTGGGTGTTGGGCTGTCTCCATGCCCTTAAAACCCTGGAATTAACTGAGGAGCCCAAACTTTTGCAAATCTTCTTATACTGATTCCGATCTTTCCAAAAACACTAAGATATACATGTACCTAGTAGTTGATACATATAATGGGTCACAGGGCCCAATTTGAAGTTAAATATACCAATTTGACGATTAATTAGAGACCCAAATATTCCCCTCTCCCTGACCAAAGCCCAAAATCCCAATTAGATGCCCAACAATTTTTTCTCCCATTGCCTTTATATATTCTAGCGTCAAATGTGGAGTAATTTTGAGAATGGGTATAGTCTGAAAGAGATCTGATTCAGAAATATGTTTTCATAGGCACGGGTGCTGTATATTTTTTTCATGGGTGCTGTGGGTGTTGGGCTGTCTCCATACCCTTAAAACCCACTGAGGAGCCCAAACTTTGTGCAAGCCATTTGTATAGATGCATACCTATCCAAAAACCATAAATTTATTAGACTGGTACCCACACAATGTGATACACGGCCCAATAAATGTTAAAAATACCAATTTGACTATTAATAAACACAAATATTCCCCTCCCCTTGAGCCAAAAATCCTTTCCAGGTGCCCAAATATTTTGATTGATTGCCTGTCTATGTTCTAAAGTCATATGTGGAATCATTTTCACAAATGAGTATAGTCTGAGACTGAGAGAAAACTGACCCCAAATTATGATTTTATAGGAACGGATGCTGAGTAGTTTTATCATGGGTGCTTATCCTTAAATTCAACTGAGAAGCCCAAGCTTTTGCTAATATTTTATATAGGTGCAGACCTATCCAAACACACTAAAAATGGTGGAAATAAAAACATATAATGGGTTACAGGACCTAATTCAGGTTAAAGTTCCAGGCGGGGGGGGGGGTCAGAAAAAATTTCCAAGCACGTATGATGGGGTGGGTGGGTGTCGCTTTAATGGTTCCAAAAAACAGTTTTTTCCATATGCCAAATTTGTTTTCCATTCCTGCTGTTGAGTCTTATTTTGATGTGTTTTGAACAGAAACAGGTCTATATAGTTAATACTAATGCTATACTACTACATATAGAGGTTATCAGAAGTTGGATCAGTTGCACAATGGCCAACAATAACCCAAATTCAACTTGATAGAACTAGACACTGCGCTATTGGAAAAATAAAATTTAATCAGGATTCCATCTACTGATACAACAAAATTAGAATAACTATGCAGAACTCAGCTGAAAATAAGCAATAAAATGAAAGCACACTTGACCATATGTGACATGGAAATAAAGATATAATAAATAATGGAATAAAATAGACTTTTGACAACGTAAAACATAAAATCTTAACAAATAAATTGAAGGCCAGCCGGGCCAGCTTGAATAATTTCACATTGTTTTCCATGTTAATGTGGATCAGCTTGTAATGTTAATCACAGTAACGAAGATTTTATTGTCACTGATATCGTGAGCAAAAAAGAAGTGAAATTTGGCTATACATCCATTTTTAGCTCAACTTTACTTTGTAAAGTTTGAGCTATTGCCATGGCTTTGTCGCCCGTCGTCCGTGTGTGCGTGTGTACGTAACGCGTCAACAATAGAGGCTACAGGTCGTACCTTTGATCGGATCATTATGAAATTTGTCATAGCTGTTGACATCAACATTTGTACCGGAATGATTCATTTTGGGGTCATACGGAAAAAAAACATGGCCGCCAGCGGCCATCTTAGATTTCAAAGTTCAATCCATTAGCACGGGCTACAGGCCGTACTGTTCGTCTGATCGTCATGAAATTTGTCATGGATGTTAATATTGACATGTAGATGGGAACGAGTAATTTTGGGGTCATTCGGCCAAAAAACATGGCCGCCAACAGCCATCTTCGATTTTACTCTTTGCATGACTAAATCCTTTAGCACGGGCTACAGGTCGTACCTTCAGTCAGATCGTCATAAAATTTGACATGGATGTTAACAATGACATGTAGATGGGAACGAGTCATTTTTGGGTTATTCGGGCAAAAAACATGGCCGCCAGCAGCCATCTTGGATTTTACTCTTTGTATGACTAAATCCTTTAGCACGGGCTACAGGTCGTACCTTTAGTCTGATAATCATGAAATTTATCATGGCTGTTGAAATTGAAATGTAGATGGGAACGAGTCATTTTGGGGTCATTCGGACAAAAAACATGGCCGCCAGTGGCCATCTTTGTTTTCAAAATTCAATCCATTAGCACGGGCCACAGGTCGCACTGTTCGTCTGATCGTCATGAAATTTGTCATGGATGTTAATATTGACATGTAGATGGGAACGAGTAATTTTGGGGTCATTCGGCCCAAAAACATGGCCGCCAGCAGCCATCTTGGATTTTACTCTTTGTATGACTAAATTCTTTAGCACGGGCTACAGGTGGTACCTTTAGTCTGATCATCATCAAATTTGTCATGGATGTTAACAATGACATGTAGATTGGAACGAGTCATTTTGGGGTCAATCGGCCAAAAAACATGGCCGCCAGCAGCCGTCTTGGATTTTACTCTTTGCATGACTAAATCCTTTAGCACGGGCTACAGGTCCTACTTTTAGTCTGATCATCATAAAATTTGTCAAGAATGTTAATAATGACATGTAGATGGGAACGAGTCATTTTGGGGTCATTCGGCCAAAAAACATGGCCGTCAGCAGCCATCTTGGATTTTACTCTTTGTATGACTAAATCCTTTAGCACGGGCTACAGGTCGTACCTTTAGTCTGATAATCATGAGATTTATCATGGCTGTTGAAATTGAAATGTAGATGGGAACGAGTCATTTTGGGGTCATTCGGACAAAAAACATGGCCGCCAGTGGCCATCTTTGTTTTCAAAATTCAATCCATTAGCACGGGCCACAGGTCGCACTGTTCGTCTGATCGTCATGAAATTTGTCATGGATGTTAATATTGACATGTAGATGGGAACGAGTAATTTTGGGGTCATTCGGCCCAAAAACATGGCCGCCAGCAGCCATCTTGGATTTTACTCTTTGTATGACTAAATCCTTTAGCACGGGCTACAGGTTGTATCTTTAGTCTGATCATCATAAAATTTTTCATGGCTGTTGAAATTGGAATGTAAATGGGAACGAGTCATTTTGGGGTCATTCGGACAAAAAAACATGGCCGCCAGCGGCCATCTTGGATTTCAAAATTTAATCCATTAGCACGGGCCACAGGTCGTACTATTCGTCTGATCATCATGAAATTTGTCCTGGATGTTAATGTTGATATGTAGATGGGAACGAGTAATTTTGGGGTCATTTGGCGGAAAAAACGTGGCCGCCAGCAGCCATCTTGGATTTTACTCTTTGTATGACTAAATTCTTAGCACGGGCTACAGGTCGTACCTTTAGTCTGATCATCATCAAATTTGTCATGGATGTTAACAATGACATGTAGATTGGAATGAGTCATTTTGGGGTCAATCGGCCAAAAAACATGGCCGCCAGCAACCATCTTGAATTTTACTCTTTACATTACTAAATCCTTTGGCATGGGCTACAGGTCGTACCTTTGGTCAGATCTTCAGGGAATAATTTAATGTGTTACAGTCAATGGAGCGATTAGGAATGTGGAAAATTGAATGTCTAATACTAGGTTATCAACATGGAGAGATATACCGGTATGTATATAAAAGTAAAATCTAAGATGGTTGCTGGCGGCTATATTCAAAAATATTTGATAGCTTTAGTCATGCAAAAAGTAAAATCCAACATGGCCATTGGCAGCCATGCTTTAATGCCGAAAAACCCTAAAATGGCTCGTTCCCATCTACATGTCATTGTTAACATCCATAACACATTTCATGATCAGACGAACAGTACGACCTGTAGCCTGCGCCAATGGCTTAAATTTATAAATCCGAGATGACCGCCAGCGGCCATGTTTTTTGGCCAAATGACCCCAAATGACTCGTTCCCATCTACATGTCAATGTCAATATCCATGACAAATTTCATAAAGATTAGACCAAAGGTACAACCTGTAGCCCGCGCCAAAGGATTTAGTAATGCAAAGAGTAAAATCCAAGATGGCTGCTGGCGGCCATGTTTTTCGGCCAAATAACCCCAAAATGACTCGTCCCATATACATGTCATTTCTAATATCAATGACAAATTTCATGAAGTTCCGACCAAAGGTACGACCTGTCGCCCGTGCTAAACGATTTAGTCATGCAAAGAGTAAAATCCAAGATGGCTGCTGGCAGCCATGTTTTTTTGGCCAAATGACCCCAAAATGACTCGTTCCCATCTACATGTCAATGTCAATATTCATGACAAATTTCATGAAGATCTGACCAAAGCTAAAGATCGAACACATATGCACACTGGTGTTGTAACATGCACACTTGTGTTGTAAAATACCACATATATGTTTACAACATCGAACATCCAGTGCCTGTATAAAAGTCAATGTCATGTATATGTTCAATAAAAAGTGAGTAGTGGCATATATTTATTCAATAATATAACATATATATGACACATACATCAAATAAAGTGCTGTCTTTGTTCACATATACAACCATATGTATTGGATAATATAGAACATAAATGAGCATTTTACAACAGCATGCCGTGTGCATATGTGTTCGATCTTTAGCTTTGGTCAGATCTTCATGAAATTTGTCATGGATGTTAACAATGACATCTAGATGGGAACGAGTAATTTTGGGGTCATTCCACCAAAAAACATGGCCGCCAGCAGCCATCTTGAATTTTACTCTTTGCATGACTAAATCGTTTAGCACGGGCTACAGGTCATACCTTAGGTCGGATCTTCATGAAATTTGTCACGGATGTTAACAATGACATGTAGATGTGAACGAGTCATTTTGGGGTCATTCGGCCAAAAAACATGGCCGCCAGCAACCATCTTGAATTTTACTCTTTACATTACTAAATCCTTTGGCACGGGCTACAGGTCGTACCTTTGGTCAGATCTTCAGGGAATAATTTAATGTGTTACAGTCAATGGAGCGATTAGGAATGTGGAAAGTTGAATGTCTAATACTAGGTTATCAACATGAAGAGATATATATATAAAAGTAAAATCTAAGATGGTTGCTGGCGGCTAGCTTTAGTCATGCAAGATGTAAAATCCAAGATGGCCACTGCCAGCCATGTTTTAATGCCGAATAACCCTAAAATGGCTCTTTCCCATCTACATGTCATTGTTAACATCCATAACAGGTACGACCTGTAGACCGCGACAATGGATTGAATTTTTTAATCCGAGATGACCGCCAGCGGCCATGTTTTTTGGCCAAATGACCCCAAAATGACTCGTTCCCATCTACATGTCAATGTCAATATTCATGACAAATTTCATAAAGATTAGATCAAAGGTACAACCTGTAGCCCGCGCCAAAGGATTCAGTAATGCAAAGAGTAAAATCCAAGATGGCTGCTGGCGGCCATGTTTTTTGACCGAATGGCCTCAAAATGACTCGTTCCCATCTACATGTCAGTGTTAACATACATGACAAATTTCATAAAGATTAGACCAAAGGTACAACCTGTAGCCCGCGCCATAGGATTTAGTAATGCAAAGAGTAAAATCCAAGATGGCTGCTGGCGGCCATGTTTTTTGGCCAAATGACCCCAAAATGACTCGTTCCCATCTACATGTCAATGTCAATATTCATGACAAATTTCATGAAGATCTGACCAAAGCTAAAGATCGAACACATATGCACACTGGTGTTGTAACATGCACATTTGTGTTGTAAAATACCACATATATGTTTACAACATCGAACATCCAGTGCCTGTATAAAAGTCAATGTCATGTATATGTTCAATAAAAAGTGAGTAGTGGCATATATTTATTCAATAATATAACATATATATGACACATACATCAAATAAAGTGCTGTCTTTGTTCACATATACAACCATATGTATTGGATAATATAGAACATAAATGAGCATTTTACAACAGCATGATGTGTGCATATGTGTTCGATCTTTAGCTTTGGTCAGATCTTCATGAAATTTGTCATGGATGTTAACAATGACATCTAGATGGAACGAGTAATTTTGGGGTCATTCCGCCAAAAAACATGGCCGCCAGCAGCCATCTTGAATTTTACTCTTTGCATGACTAAATCGTTTAGCACGGGCTACAGGTCATACCTTTGGTCGGATCTCCATGAAATTTGGCACGGATGTTAACAATGACATGTAGATGTGAACGAGTCATTTTGGGGTCATTCGGCCAAAAAACATGGCCGCCAGCAACCATCTTGAATTTTACTCTTTGCATGACTAAATCGTTTAGCACGGGCTACAGGTCATACCTTTGGTCGGATCTTCATGAAATTTGTCACGGATGTTAACAATGACATGTAGATGTGAACGAGTCATTTTGGGGTCATTCGGCCAAAAAACATGGCCGCCAGCAACCATCTTGAATTTTACTCTTTACATTACTAAATCCTTTGGCACGGGCTACAGGTCGTACCTTTGGTCAGATCTTCAGGGAATAATTTAATGTGTTACAGTCAATGGAGCGATTAGGAATGTGGAAAATTGAATGTCTAATACTAGGTTATCAACATGGAGAGATATAACGGTATGTATATAAAAGTAAAATCTATGGTGGTTGCTGGCGGCTATATTCAAAAATATTTGATAGCTTTAGTCATGCAAAAAGTAAAATCCAACATGGCCATTGGCAGCCATGCTTTAATGCCGAAAAACCCTAAAATGGCTCGTTCCCATCTACATGTCATTGTTAACATCCATAACACATTTCATGATCAGACGAACAGTACGACCTGTAGCCCGCGCCAATGGCTTAAATTTTTAAATCCGAGATGACCGCCAGCGGCCATGTTTTTTGGCCAAATGACCCCAAATGACTCGTTCCCATCTACATGTCAATGTCAATATCCATGACAAATTTCATAAAGATTAGACCAAAGGTACAACCTGTAGCCCGCGCCAAAGGATTTAGTAATGCAAAGAGTAAAATCCAAGATGGCTGCTGGCGGCCATGTTTTTCGGCCAAATAACCCCAAAATGACTCGTCCCATATACATGTCATTTCTAATATCAATGACAAATTTCATGAAGTTCCGACCAAAGGTACGACCTGTAGCCCGTGCTAAACGATTTAGTCATGCAAAGAGTAAAATCCAAGATGGCTGCTGGCGGCCATGTTTTTTGGCCAAATGACCCCAAAATGACTCGTTCCCATCTACATGTCAATGTCAATATTCATGACAAATTTCATGAAGATCTGACCAAAGCTAAAGATCGAACACATATGCACACTGGTGTTGTAACATGCACATTTGTGTTGTAAAATACCACATATATGTTTACAACATCGAACATCCAGTGCCTGTATAAAAGTCTATGTCATGTATATGTTCAATAAAACGTGAGTAGTGGCATATATTTATTCAATAATATAACATATATATGACAGATACATCAAATAAAGTGCTGTCTTTGTTCACATATACAACGATATGTATTGGATAATATAGAACACAAATGAGCATTTTACAACAGTATGCCATGTGCATATGTGTTCGATCTTTAGCTTTGGTCAGATCTTCATGAAATTTGTCATGGATGTTAACAATGACATCTAGTTATTTTGGGGTCGTTCAGTCAAAAAACATGGCCACCAGCAGCCATCTTGGATTTTACTCTTTGCATGACTAAATCCTTTGGCGCGGGCTACATGTCGTACCTTTTGTCTGATCTTTATGCAATTTATCATGAATGTTGACATTGACATGTAGATGGGTCATTCGGCCAAAAAACATGGCCGCTGGTGGCCCATCTTGGATTTCAAAATTAAATCCATTGACGCGGGCGGGCTACATGTCATACTATTCGTCTGATAATCATGAAATTTGTCATGGATGATAATATTGACATGTAGATCGGAACAAGTCATTTTGGGGTCGTTCGGCAAAAAAACATGGCCGCCAGCAACCATCTTGGATTTTACTCTTTGCATGACTAAATCCTTTGGAGTAGGCTACAGGTTGTAGCTTTGGTCGGATCTTCATAAAATTTGTCATGGATGTTAATAATGACATGTTGATGGGAACAAGTTCTTTTGGGGTCATTCGGCAGCAGCCATCTTGGATTTTACTATTTGCATGACTAAATCCTTTGGCACAGGTAAGACATTTCAATCAGCACTTTCCTATTTCTCCATTTACTGTAAACCATTAAATTATTCCCCTACCTAAGTTGAGCTACAGTGTCATTGACACTTTCATTCTGATCATCATGAAATTTGTCATGGCTGTTGACATTGACATGTTGATGGGAACGAGTCATTTTGTGTTCATTCAGGAAAAAAACATGGCCGCCAGTGGCCATCTTGGATTTCAATATTCAATCCATTAGCACGGGCTACAGGTCGTACTGTTCGTCTGATCATCATGAAATTTGTCTTGGATTTTAATATTGACATGTAGATGGGAACGAGTAATTTTGGGGTTGTTCGCCCCAAAAACATGGCCACCGCGCCGGCAGCCATCTTAGATTTTACTCTTTGCATGACTAAATTTTTTGGCACGGCCTACAGGTCGTAGACGTACCTTTGGTCGGATCATCATAAATTTTTTCATGGATGTTAACAATGACATGTAGATGGGAACGAGTCATTTTGGGGTCATTCGGCAAAAAAACATGGCCGCCAGCAGCCATTTTGGATTGTACTCTTTGTATGACTAAATCCTTTAGCACGGGCTACAGGTCGTACCTTTAGTCTGATCATCATGAAATTTGTCATGGCTGTTGAAATTGGAATGCAGATGGGAACGAGTCGTTTTGGGGTCATTCGGACAAACAACATGGCCGCCAGTGGCCATCTTGGATTTCAAAATTCAATCCAGTAGCACGGGCTACAGGTCGTACAGGTACCTTTGGTCTGATCATCATGAAATTTGTCTTGAATGTTAACATTGACATGTAGATGGGAACGAGTAATTTTGGGGTCATTCGGCCAAAAAACATGGCTGCCGGCCGCCATCTTACATTTACTCTTTTCATGACTAAATTCTTTGGTACGACCTACAGGTCGTACCCTTGGTCGGGTCATCATAAAATGTGTCATAGCTGTTGACATTGAAATGTAGATGGGAACGAGTCATTTTGGGTTCATTCGGGAAAAAAACATGGCCGCCAGTGGCCGTCTTGGATTTCAATATTCAATCCATTAGCACAGGCTACAGGTCGTACCGTTTGTCTGATCATCATGAAATTTGTCATGGATATTAATATTGACATGTAGATGGGAACGAGTCATTTTGGGGGTCATTCGGCCAAAAAAAATGGTCACCAGAAGCCATCTTGGATTTAACTCTTTGCATGACTAAATCCTCTGGCGCGGCCTACAGGTTGTAGCTTTGGTCAGATCGTCATGAAATTTGTTACGATGCTCTTGTTCTCTTCTGGGAAGATTCTATATCCCATAAAATTAGAGAAGATAAAATGCATAATCGAGGTGACTAATGTGTGAACATCACCAACTTCAACTGGGGAACTTCAATCTGATCCTCAGGTCTCCCATGGGCCATAGGAGTTGAGACCTCAGCAGAATGAGGTTCCCAGAGGGTGAATTTGGGATGTGGGATAGCATCACTAAATTTACACTCTGTGGACCTCATTCTGCAAATGACAGACACACTATTTGCAGGCTTGTTCATTTACATTATTATGCAAGTCAGATGTTATGTTTTAGTAAAGGTAAAACCAATGTTGAATTTTTCAGCTATAATACTTGACTGATACATTATTCAAATACAGTAATGCTCTAAATAATCGACTCCCCACAGCAGAATTATGGGTAACTTTTCAGGATTTAGTCGGAAATATGTCTTGTTGCCATTAATCGGAAAGCTCTTGGCCAAGAGCTTTCTGATGAATGGCAACAAGCCATATTTCCAACTAAATCCTGAAAAGTTACCCATAATTCTGCTGTGGTTAAGGAGTCGATTAATTAGAGCATTACTGTAGGTGTGGTGGCTGAATAGTAAAATCACCTTCAGTAAGTGAAAACTGAAATAGGTGCATAATATGTCTTTAACACTTTCTTTACTAAATAGTCATTGCCGAGTATCTCCCTTATGAAATGTTCTGATAATAAGTTAAACAATAGGCCATTTATTGGACTTATTATCAAAACATTTCCCACCAATGAAAAGGAATTCTTCTGCAGTTGTATTATCCACTCGTGTATCTGTCGTCTGCCCATTTTTCATGAATATCCCTCCAAATGAATAATAGACTTATTCCAATGTATACCTTTATAGCTGCATTCAGTAAAGTAAAGGTTAATATATACTTTTCAGGTCCAAGGAATTCCTGTGCAGCACTGGACGTCGTGCATTCATATTGACAAGATGGAAACAACCTTCATTACTATTTCACTGAGCCAGGATATAATACTGCTTTTGGAACAGCTCAGATACAAGTTCGACTTGTAATCAACGGAACAGGTTTGTTAACTCATTCAATGCCTGGCTGCCCCCTTATGCGATGTCTTGACGTTATTTAAGAAATGAATGTAGTGGGGGTGTGTTATTGGGGGATACTGCGCTGTGGTTGTTAAGGTATATTGTGAATGTGTTCCCCCTATGAACACAGCGACATATCCCACAATAACACACACACCCACTACATTCATTTCTTATATTTATATAGTTTTTTGATGATTTATTCCCATAAAAAGGTGAGTGTATTCTTATTAATTTTCACAAAATCTGCCGAAAATTTGTGTACTAGCCCACGCAATGCATTAAGTCAGCCCAACATAAGATTTTCAAGCACTTTGCGACAATAATGTGATTGATACAAATAGCTGGCTTCAGATGCAAATTGGCTTAACTTCGAAAAGCATGCCTCATTATTCTGCTGACCACTTTTAGGGATTAGGTCAGATTAGGTAGCCAATTTGTGACGTCATGTTCGTGTTACATTCTTTGTGTTATTGGGAAAGTGTGTGATCCAATTGACAGTTGACAATCACCAAACAGGATTTAGTGTAACACAGACAGGCTATGTAAATATATTTAATTATTAGCTCAACTTTACTTTGTAAAGTTTGAGCTATTGCCATGGCTTGGTATCCGTCGTGCGTGTGTGTGTGGGCGTGATTCGTCAACAATTTCCTTTAGCACGGGCTACAGTTCGTACCTTTGGTCCGATTATTATGAAATTTGTCATGGATGTTGACATGTAGATGGGAACGAGTCATTTTGGGGTCATTCGGAAAAAAACATGGCCACCAGCGGCCATCTTGTATTTTAAAATTCAATCCATTAGCACGGGCTACAGGCCGTACTATTCATCTTATTGTCATGAAATTTGTCATGGATGTTAATATTGACATGTAGATGGGAAAGAGTAATTTTGGGGTCATTTGGCCAAAAAACATGACCGCCGGCAGCCATCTTAGATTTTACTCTTTGCATGACTAAATCCTTTGACACAGGCTTCAGGTCGTACCTTTGGTCGGATCATCATAAAATTTGTCTTGGATTTTAACAATGACACGTAGATGGGAACGAGTCATTTTTGGGTCATTCGGCCAAAAAATATGACCACCAGCAGCCATCTTGGATTTTACTCTTTGTATGACTAAATCCTTTAGCACGGGTTACAGGTCGTACCTTTAGTCTGATCATCATGAAATTGGAATGTAGATAGGAACGAGTCATTTTGGGGTCATTAGGACAAAAAACATGGCCACCAGTGCAGGGCCATCTTTGATTTCAAAATTTAATCCATTAGCACGGGCCACAGGTCATACTCTTTGCCTGATCATCATGAAATTTGTCATGGATGTTAATTTTGACATGTAGATGGGAACGAGTAATTTTAGGGTCATTCGGCCAAAAAACATGGCCGCCAGCAGCTATCTTGGATTTTACTCTTTGCATGACTAAATCCTTTAGCACGGGCTACAGGTCGTACCTTTATTCTGATCATCATAAAATTTGTTCATTACCTGTACATCTGCTTTAAACTGCATACCCTGGATTATAGAAGAAAGTCGGGGTCCCAACCTCACTAAATTAATTAAGCCAATATAGCCAGCAAATTACCCATATATCACGTTTTGACATGACTCTTGTAAAAGTAGACATTTGTAAGACTTGCTACATCAGTCGTTTGATGTTATAAACTTGTTTAAATTGAATTAAATTAAATTAAATAAAAAAAATTTAAATCATCTAAAATCTATAAATCACATGCATGTTAATTGAATTTCCTCATCGTGTGGTCATATGTTCTGTTTATGAGGTAATCTAACTACCATACACATTGAGATATTCATTATAAATAGAGAGGTTAATATAATAGCGGGTAACGTGAACATCAATGTTTCTTCGCCACATATCAACAGGTAAATATACAATTTTCTGAGATGATGTGAGGCACCTGAGTGAATTTTTAAGTTTGTAAGTTTGCATTATGCTGACAACTTTCCTTTACAATATATCAAGATTAAGCATGACAAATAAACAGCATTCGTTTAAATGCATTGCGGGGTATGGATAAAGAGCGTTTGTCCATTTCATGTACAAGGACTTTAATAGAATATAGCCATCGCACAGGGGAACATTCCCTCTGTATAACTAGATATTTCCCGAGCCCCCCCCCCCTTCTGGAGAAGTTGCCGAGATATTAAGAAACAAAAGACGGGGTCCCAACCTCACTAAATTTACAGAGTGCATATGCTATAGATAATATTCGATGAATCTGCCGAATTTATCACTTGAAACGCTGGAATATTTCCACGCTGTGGGCAGAAGCTGGGCATTAATTTGATGCCACCGGAAAGAGGAGCATTCCCTCTGTGTAACTAGATATTTCCCGAACCCCTCCCTTCTGGATAAGTTGCCGACATATTAAGAAACAAAAGTTGGGGTCCCAACCTCACTAAATTTACTGAGTGCATATATGTTACAGAATATGTTTGTTGAATCTGCCAAATTTATTACTTGAAACGCTGAGATATTTCCACTCTGTGGTAAGAACCTGGGAGTTAATTTTGATGTCATCGGAAAGAGGAACATTCCCTCTGTATAACTAGATATCACCCGAGTCCCTCCCTTCTGGATAAGTTGCCAAAATATTGAGAAACAAAAGTCGGGGTCCCAACCTCACTAAATTTAACATCAGAAATAACTCCGGTGCCCATTCTCACCTCGCAAAATGGTATATTTATCTATTAAATTCTTGATATGTTTGTAAAGAAACGCTAACAAAATTAAGAAACAATTTCTTTACAATGATAGTCAGAAATCACTCAGGTATAACCTTTCACCTCTGTGGCAGACAGCGGCAATTAACATTGTTGGTATGAGTGATTCCCAATACACTCCCGAATACACTGTGTATAAGGGATTATGGGCGCGGTATGGATGTTTATTGATAGTGCACTGATAGTCTAGACTGACAGGGGTCATATATGGTCACATATAGCTAATGACCGCAACATGCATGCATTGTTTATTTGTAGTTTATTGCAACTGAAGTCAATGATACATTGTTGGTTATACGACACTTATTGTTGTATATTACATGTATATCCAATATATATGTTATTTAAAAGCTGTTAACCGTTTGCAAACTGCAATCATCATATCAGTCTAACTAAGCGTAACCGGGAATTAATTTATCACTTGAGACGCTGGGATATTTCCACGCTGTGGGAAGAAACTGGGAGTTAATTTTGATGTCATCGGAAGGGGAACATTCCCTCTGTATAACTAGATATTTCCCAAGTCCCTCCCTTTCTGGATAAGTTGCAGAAATATTAAGAAACAAAAGTCAGGGTCCCAACCTCACTAAATTACAGAGTGCATCTATTATAGATAATATCTGATGAATCTGCTGAATTTATCACTTGAAACGCTGGGATATTTCCATGCTGTGGGAAGAACCTGGGAGTTAATTTTGATGTCATCGGAAAGGGGAACATTCCCTCTGTATAACTAGATATTTCCGAGCCCCTCCCTAATGGGTAAGTTGTCGAGATATTAAGAAACAAAAGTCGGGGTCCCAACCTCAATAAATTTACTGAGTGCATCTGTTACAGAATATGTTTGTTGAATCTGCCGAATTTATTACTTGAAACGCTGAGATATTTCCACGCTGTGGTAAGAACCTGGGAATTAATTTTGATGCTATCGGAAAGGGGAACATTCCCTCTGTATAACTAGATAATTCCCGAGCCACTCCCTTCTGGATAAGTTGCCGACATATTAAGAAACAAAAGTTGGGCCCCCAACCTAACTAAATTTACAGAGTGCATCTGTTACAGAATATGTTTGTTGAATCTGCCGAATTTATTACTTGAAACGCTGAGATATTTCCACGCCGTGGGAAGAACCTGGGAGTTAATTTTGATGTAATCGAAAAGAGGAACATTCCCTCTGTGTAACTAGATATTTCGTGAGCCCTCCATTCTGGATAAGTTGCCGAGATATTAAGAAACAAAAGTCGAGGTCCCAACCTCACTAAATTTACTGAGTGCATCTGTTACAGAATATGTATGTTGAATCTGCCGAATTTATTACTTGAAACGCTGAGATATTTCCACGCTGTGGTAAGAACCTGGGAATTCATTTTGATGCCATCGGAAAGGGGAACATTCCCTCTGTGTAACTAGATATCTCCCGAGCCCCTTCCTTCTGGATAAGTTGCCGAGATATTAAGAAACAAAAGTCGGGGTCCCAACATCACTAAATTTACAGAGTGCATCTGTTATAGTTAATATCCGATGAATCTGCCGAATTTATCACTTGAAACGCTGAGATATTTCCATGCTGTGGGCAGAACCTGGGAATTAATTTTGATTCCACCGGAAAGGGGAACATTCCCTCTGTATAACTAGATATTTTCCGAGCCCCTCCCTTCTGGATAAGTTGCTGACATATTAAGAAACAAAAGTTGGGGTCACAACCTCACTAAATTTACAGAGTGCATCTGTTACAGAATATGTTTGTTGAATCTGCCGAATTTATTACTTGAAACGCTGAGATATTTCCACATTGTGGGCAGAATCTGGGAATTAATTTTGATGTCATCGGAAAGGGGAACTTTCCCTCTGTGTAACTAGATATTTCCCGAGCCCCTCCCTTCTGGATAAGTTGCCGATATATTGAGAAACAAAAGTCGGGGTCCCAACCTCACTAAATTACAGAGTGCATCTGTTATAGATAATATCTGATGAATCTGCAGAATTTATCACTTGAAACCCTGGGATATTTCCACGCCGTGGGAAGAACCTGGGAGTTAATTTTGATGTCATCGAAAAGAGGAACATTCCCTCTGTGTAACTAGATATTTCCCGAGCCCCTCCCTTCTGGATAAGTTGCCAAGATATTAAGAAACAAAAGTCGAGGTCCCAACCTCACTAAATTGCAGAGTGCATCTGTTATAGATAATATCTGATGAATCTGTCGAATTTATCACTTGAAACGCTGGGATATTTACACGCTGTGGGATGAACATGGGAGTTAATTTTTATGTCATCGGAAAGGGGAACATTCCCTCTGTATAACTAGATATTTCCCGAGCCCCTCCCTAATGGATAAGTTGTCGAGATATTAAGAAACAAAAGTCGTGGGTCCCAACCTCACTAAATTTACTGAGTGTATCTGTTACAGAATATGTTTGTTGAATCTGCCGAATTTATTACACTTGAAACGCTGAGATATTTCCACGCTGTGGTAAGAACCTGGGAATTCATTTTGATGCCATCGGAAAGGGGAACATTCCCTCTGTGTAACTAGATATCTCCCGAGCCCCTTCCTTCTGGATAAGTTGCCGAGATATTAAGAAACAAAAGTCGGGGTCCCAACCTCACTAAATTTACAGAGTGCATCTGTTATAGTTAATATCCGATGAATCTGCCGAATTTATCACTTGAAACGCGGAGATATTTCCACGCTGTGGGCAGAACCTGGGAATTAATTTTGATGCCATCGGAAAGGGGAACATTCCCTCTGTATAACTAGATATTTCCCGAGCCCCTTCCTTCTGGATAAGTTGCCGACATATTAAGAAACAAAAGTTGGGGTCACAACCTCACTAAATTTACAGAGTGCATCTGTTACAGAATATGTTTGTTGAATCTGCCGAATTTATTACTTGAAACGCTGAGATATTTCCACGTTGTGGGAAGAATCTGGGAATTAATTTTGATGTCATCGGAAAGGGGAACATTCCCTCTGTGTAACTAGATATTTCCCGAGCCCCTCCCTTCTGGATAAGTTGCCGATATATTGAGAAACAAAAGTCGGGGTCCCAACCTCACTAAATTACAGAGTGCATCTGTTATAGATAATATCCGATGAATCTGCATAATTTATCACTTGAAACGCTGGGATATTTCCACGCCGTGGGAAGAACCTGGGAGTTAATTTTGATGTCATCGAAAAGGGGAACATTCCCTCTGTGTAACTAGATATTTCCCGAGCCCCTCCCTTATGGATAAGTTGCCGATATATTGAGAAACAAAAGTCGGGTCCCAACCTCACTAAATTACAGAGTTCCCCTTTCCGATGGTATCAAAATTAATTCCCAGCTTCTGTCCACAGCGTGGAAATATTCACTCGGGTTTAACCTTTCACCTCTGTGGCAGACAGCGGCAATTAACATTGCTGGTATGTGTGATTCCCAATACACTCCCGAATACACTGTGTATTAGGGGATTATGGGTGGATGTTTATTGATAGTGTATTGATAGTCTAGACTGATAGGGGTCATATATGGCCGCATGTAGCTAATGACTGCAACATGCATGCATTGTTTATTTGTAGTTTATCGCAACTGAAATCTATGATACATTGTTGGTTATACAACAATTATTGTTGTATATTAAATGTATCTATATCTATATTTGCGGATGTCTGTCTGTCTGTCTGTCTGTCTGTCTGTCTGTCTGTCTGTGTTCTATAGAAATTCACAGGGGAACATCTAGATGATGCCAAAGGGATCTACTAGGAGTAGCTTTTTACGAGAAAGATAATGGTCGGGGTTAGAATTTTCTAAAGTGACGCCGTTGTTGTCAGGGGCAGAAAAGGGGGAGGGGCAGAAAAAAAATTGTCGCCGATTGCCACCAAACTTATATATAATCATCCCCATAATATGAGGAATATAATGGTGTGGTTTAAATATGTCAAAAGTGGCGTTGTTCGAGTCAGGGGTGCCCGGAAGGGGGAGGGGCAGAATTTTTTTCTGTCGCCGATTGCCACGAAACTTACATATAATCATCCGCATGATATGAAGAATCCAACGGTGTGGTTTAAATATGTCAAAAGTGGCGTTGTTCGAGTCAGGGATGCACGGAAGGGGAGAGGGGCACCAAAATTGATAAAACTAATTTTAGCGTCGATTTCCACCAAATTGATATATATTCTTCTTCATGATACATAGAGTCTAATTGTGCGATTTAACAACGCCAAATTGTTGTCTTTTGGATGAGAGATTGGGAGGGGTGGGCACTAAATTTGATAATTGGTTTAGTCGCCGATTGCCACCACACTTATACAACATCACCCACGTGGTATGAGGAGTCTAATGGTGTGGCTTATATCTGTCAAATGTGTCCTCATTCGAGTCAGGGTTGCATTGAAAGGGACAGGGGCACCAAAATTGATGCACAATTGTTTGAGCGCCAATTTCTACCAAATTGATACACGTTCTTATCCATGATACGAGGAATCTAATCGTGTGATTTAAAGATGCCATAGTGGTGCTGTTTGTGTGGTAGATGGGGAGGGGAGGGATTGGCACCAAATTTGATAATAAAAAAAATGTTTAGTCGCCGATTATCACCAAACTTATAAACAATCATCTCCATGATAGCAGGAGTGTAATCATGTGGTTTAAGGATGTCACAAGTGGGGCCATTCGAGTCAGTGGTGTATAAAGATGAGAGGCACACAAAAAATTATATCTATATGTTTAGTGCCGATTTCCACCAGATTGATACATATTCTTCTCCGTGATACGAGAAATCTTATTGTGTGGTTTAGATACACCAAATTGGTGCCCTATGGGTGAGAGATATGGGGACCTTAAATTTGATACGAATTTGTATACTCGCCACTTTTCACCAATTTCATATATATGCATCTCTTAGTGTGTGCAGCTTGAGTCCGAAATAGGGACGGGAGGGTCACCAAAACTGATACAAAATATTTTTAGTACCAATTACCATCAAATTCAGACACGTTCTTCTCAAATGATACAAGAAATCGTGCCGTCTGTCTTTCTGTCTGTCTGTGTGCGTTCTATATATATAACTTCAAGCGATACAATCGAGATGGCACTAAGGCGTTCTAAGAGGGGTAACTTTTTAAAAGGAAGATAATGGTGCGGGTTAAAATTTCTGAAATGACGCTGTTGGTGTCAGGGTAAGAAAAGGGGGAGGTCGGCAAAATTTTAAAAATATGGTGAAATAGTTTTGTCGCCGATTTCCACCAAACGGATACATAATCACCTTCGCACTATGGCGTTGTTCGAGTCAGCGTTGCATCAACAATTGATTTAATAAACTATTTTTAGCCCAGATTTCCACCAAATTGATATATTATTCTTCTCTATGATACGAGGAATATCATCGTGTGATTTAAAGAGGCCAAATTACTGTCGTTTGGGTGAGTGATGTGGGGTCATAACTATTCTCATAATTTGTTTAGTTGCTGATTACCACCAAACATATATATAATCATCGCCAGTATATCATGCATCCACGAGTCTAATGGGCGTGGTTTAAATATGTCAAAAGAGGCAAAAGCTGATACAAATATATTTGGCACCAATTTCCACCAAATTCATACACATTTTTCTCTGATAATATACCATGAATTAAATCACATTTGGTGTCGTTTGCGTCACGGATGGCGAGCGGATATGCACTATCATTGATAAGATTGCTATTCGCCGATATCCACATATAAGTTATATACAGTCACCCAGGCCATCTCCATATCATTTTAAGTAGTTTTGGGCGTTCACATTTCACAATCCCGACATATGGTGACCCACTTTAGTCACTTGAACAATTATATCTTCTTAACTGTCATATTTATATGGGGGTGGCAATCAGGGCATTCACACAATGAGCTAGCAAAAAGAGATAACTAGAAGAAGCATTAAACGTATATTTATCATTCTATTCAAGAGATACATATATTCGTGCAAACTGAAAGACGTCGAACCGTCAGAGGATTGAATATATATTATAACAAAATTGAGTCTGTTCAATTCAATACAGTTTCCACAAAAAGTTACGATTTGTCAAGAGATATGGGAGGCCTGTTCAAAAATAGTGGTCACAGTGTGCAGTCAAATATAGTTTCTTCTGATATACAAGAAAATGCAGTTAGTAGCACAAGACTTTTCAGGATCATCCCAATACTGACATCTGACAAGGGTTTTAGATTCGTTTAAACTGAGAATATTTAGCCAATATATAGCACCATGAACAGAGGAGCACCTAGAAATTTCTTTGAAACATCTGTATCTTAATGGAGATATGATAGCCAGGACGGTGTCCTCGAGATCTTAGTCAAACACACTAGATTGATTGATACATCTCAATATGTAAAACCAATTATCATCTTTTATCGAACTAATGTGTTCATGATGTTCATGTATCATATTATAACGTCTAATGTATATACAGTTGTAAATAAATAAATACTTCATTAATGGTGGAACGGATTAATCGCGATAAACAGAATGACAATTGACAAGGTGAGCCACTACTTATATTCATATAGCCAGGACGGTGTCCTCGAGATCTTAGTCCAACACACTAGATTGATTGATACATCTCAATATGTAAAACCAATTATCATCTTTTATCGAACTAATGTGTTCATGATGTTCATGTATCATATTATAACGTCTAATGTATATACAGTTGTAAATAAATAAATACTTCATTAATGGTGGAACGGATTAATCGCGATAAACAGAATGACAATTGACAAGGTGAGCCACTACTTATATTCCATGACTGTAATAATCATGTTTTGTGATGCTATTTGAATATACAATTTATGAGAAAACGTACAACACTTTAAGCAAGAGCATTCTCTATTCCCAACAAATATCCACAGCATACAGAGGGTTTCACATCGCATTAACCTGGGCAACGCCGGGTAACCCTGCTAGTAGCCAATATATATGCTATTTAAAAGCTGTTAACCGTTTGCAAACTGCAATCATCATATCAGTCTAACTAAGCGTATTGTCGGGGTTAAGCCATGCTAGTCTTGAAACAATTTTCCTGGCGTGCACCTGAATATTCAGTGTATACGTAAAACCGTCATCTTGTTTGTGTGTTATCGTATTGGGAGAGGAGCTTTATAAGTTGCAAAACTTGTGTCCAAATCCCTTTCGTATTTTTTGTAAATAAAATTTGTTTCAAGTCAAGTATTCAGTGTACTCTACCCGACCGCTCAATGCATGCTTTGACGAAATATTTGATAACAGAACAGGGTCTTGACCTTCAAGTTCGCGTGTTTGAATTTTTATATAGCTTATAAAAGCAACTAGAAAAGACATTAGTCGATGAATTGTCCAAAGTTTCCAACTACAACTTTTACATATTCACTAGCCTATATATACCGACGACTGTAAGATAAGCAAATATCATATAAAGAGACATGAATATCGATATGCAACCTCAAACAAACCTGCATGAAGTTTCAATGCACCAGACAGGACTACTCCTACACATGCACACACTCAAGTCGATTAGATTGATGAATTATTAGTGTAAAACACAGACCCAGGGTGTGGACTCAGGGGTTCCAAACCGCACCTAGCATTTGCTGCGTTTGCATTGATTTGTTTCACAGTAATAAAACCCCATTGGAACTGATATTATGACCCACACCAGCTCAGAACATTTGGTGAGGTACCCCCGAATCATTTTTTAAAGCCAGTGTACACGTAATATGATGAATGTTAATAATGACATGTAGTTGGGAACGAGTCATTTTGGGGTCATTCGGCCAAAAAACATGGCCACCAGCAGCCATCTTGGATTTTACTCTTTGTATGACTAAATCCTTTAGCACAGGCTAAAGGTCGTACCTTTATTATGATCATCATAAAATTTGTCATGAATGTTAATAATGACATGTAGATGGGAATGAGTCATTTTGGGGTCATTCGGACGAAAAACATGGCCGCCAGCGGCCATCTTGGATTAAAAAATTTAATCCATTACCACGTGCCACAGGTCGTACTGTTTGTCTGATCATCATGAAATTTGTCATGGATGATAATATTGACATGTAGATGGGAACGAGTAATTTTGGGGTCATTCGGCCAAAAAACATGGCCGCCAGCAGCCATCTTGGATTTTACTCTTTGCATGACTAAATCGTTTAGCGCGAGCTACAGGTCGTACCTTTGGTGTAATCTGTATGAAATTTGTCATGAATGTTGACATTGTCATGTAGATGGGAACGAGTCATTTTGGGGTCATTTGGTCAAAAAACATGGCCGCTGGTGGCCATCTTGGATTTAAAAATTCAATCCATTGGCGCGGGCTACAGGTCGTAATGTTCGTCTGATCATCATGAAATTTGTCATGGATGTTAATATTGATATGTAGATGGGAACGAGTCATTTTGGTGTCATTCGTCAAAAAAATATGGCCACCAATTTCCATTTTAGATTTTACTCTTTGTATGACTAAATATTTCTACAAAATTCATTAGCATGTGTTATAGACCGATATGTTTGTTTGATCTTCATGAATTTTTTCATGGATGTTGACATGTAGATGGGAACGAGTTATTTTGGGGTGATTCCCAAAAAAATTGGTTACTGGTGGCCATTCTAGAATTTAATCTTTACATCATTAAATACTTTGGCAAACCCTACAGACCACATCCCTGATCTGATCATTATGAAATTTATCATGAATGTTGATATTGACATGTAGATGAGAACGAGTCATTTTGGGGGTCATTCAGCCAAAAGACATGGCCGCTGGTGAACATCATGGATTTCAAAATTTATTCAGTTAACGTGGTTACAGGCTGTACTGTTTGTTTGATCATCATAAAAATTATCATGGATGTCGACATTGAGATGAAGATGGGAACGAGTCATTTTAGGGTCATTCGGTCAAAAAACATGGCCACCACGGCCATCTTGCATTTACTATTAGGATCACTAAATCCTTTGACACACCCTTTATTAGCTCAACTTACTTTTGTAAGTTTGAGCTATTGCCATGGCTTGGTGTCCTTCGTCCGTGTGTCCGTCAACAATTTCCTTTGGCGCGGGCAAATGTTGACATTGACATGTAGATGGGAACGAGTCATTTTGGGGTCAGTGGGCCAAAAAACATGGCCGTCAGCAGCCATCTTGGATTTTACTCTTTGCATGACTAAATCATTTGGCGCAGGCTACAGGTCGTAGTTTTGATCGGAACTTCATGAAATTTGTCATGAATGTTAACATTGACATGTAGATGGGAACGATTCATTTTGGGGTCATTCGGCCAAAAAACATGGCCACTGGTGGCCATTTTGGATTTCAAAATTCAATCCATTGGCGCGGGCTACAGGTCGTACTGTTCGTCTGATCATTATGAAGTTTGTCATGGATGTTAATATTGACATGTAGATGGGAACGAGTCATTTTGGGGTTGTTCGGCCAAAAAACATGGCCGCCAGCAGCCATCATGGATTTTACTCTTTGCATGACTAAATCATTTGGCGCGGGCTACAGGTCGTACCTATGGTCTGATCTTTATGAATTTTGTCATGAATGTTGACATTGACATGTAGATGGGAACGAGTCATTTTGGGGTCATTCGGCCAAAAAACATGGCCGCTGGTGGCCATTTTGGATTTCAAAATTCAATCCATTGGCGCGGGCTACATGTCGTGCTGTTCGTCGGATCATCATGAAATTTGTCATGGATGTTAATATTGACATGTAGAACAAGTGATTTTGGGGTCGTTCAGCCAAAAAACATGGCCGCCAGCAGCCATCTTGGATTTTACTCTTTCAATGACTAAATCCTTTGGCGCGGGTTACAGGTCGTACCTTTGGTCTGACCTTTATGAAATTTGTCATGAATATTGATATTGACATGTATATGGGAACGAGTCATTTTGGGGTCATATGAAGTTTGTCATGGATGTTAATATTGACATGTAGATGGGAACGAGTCATTTTGGGGTTGTTCGGCCAAAAAGCCATGTTGGATTTAAAAATTCAATCCATTGGCACGGGCTACAGGTCGTACTGTTTGTCTCATCATCATGATATTTATCATAGATGTTAATATTAACATGTAGATGGGAACGAGTCATTTTGGGGTCTTTTGGAAAAAAAATGTGTCCGCCAGCAGCCATATTGGATTTTACTCTTTGCATGAATAAATCCTTTGGTGCGGGCTACAGGTCGTAGCTTTGGTCGGAACTTCAAGAAATTTGTCATGTATGTTAACAATGACATGTAGATGGGGAAACGAGTCATTTTCGGGTCGTTCAGCCGAAAAACATGGCCGCCAGCAGCCATCTTGGATTGTACTCTTTGCATGACTAAATCCATTGGCACAGGCTACAGGTCATACCTTTGATCAGATCATTATGAGATTTGTGAAGGCTGTAGATGGGAACAAGTCATTTTGGGGTAATTCGGAAAAAAACATGGCTGCCGGTGGCCATTTTAGAATTTACTCTTTGCATCAATAAATCATTTGGCACACCATAATCACCACATCCCTGATCCGATCATTATGAAACCTGTTATGAATGTTGATATTTAATGTACATCTAGTCTTACTTAGACATTTCAATTAGCACTTTTCCTATTCCTCCATTTACTGTCGACCATTAAATTATTCCCCTACCTAAGTTGAGCTACAGTGTCATTGACACTTTCATTGATAAAGATACTTCCAAGCACCACACACCAAATCAAGACTTGATCTTATTTTCACATACATGACAGATGTTCTGACAACAGTAATACAGTGTCCATGGTCTGATCACAAATGACTTGTTGCTGCTATTCCTGTCCTTGCCATCTAGTTAACATTGTTCATTCGTATACATTATCATTCCATTTCTACTTCTACCAATACGACTATTGTTTTGGTCTCACTTCACATGTACATCTTGTCATACTTAGACATTTCCATTAGCACCTTTCCTAATTCCTCCATTTACTGTCAACCATTAAATTATTCCCCTACCTAAGTTGAGCTACAGTGTTATTGACACTTTCATTAGTACATGTATGTTGTTTGTGCTGGGTTAAAGTACCTATTCCCACTGAAAAATTAGTTTGAGGTGAAACCATAAATGCACTGGATTTCATCCAGATAAATAATAGAACATTCCAGTGTACACTTTTAAAACTGAGGGCAAAAATCTATTTAGTACAGAAATTGTTAACCCGTTGAACCCCTACCCTAGATATTGGGTGATTTACGCATTTTTCAAGAGACAAACTAAACTTATTATACCCTCCGCAACGAAGTTAGGGGGTATACTGGAGTCAGCTCATCCGTCCGCCATCCGTCGTCCGTCGAGCCGTGGACACAAATTTGTCAGGAGTTTTTGTCAGTCTTGAAACTTGGTACAGGCATCAACCACCATGGGCACCTGCGCACTTGCGTTTATGACGTCTGTCGGACTTCTTTTGATGGAGTTATTCCCTCTTTTTGAAACATGTATAATTTTTATACCCCCCCCCCCGCAACGAAGTTAGGGGGGGGGTGTATACTGGAGTCAGCTTATTCGTCCGTCCATCTGGCCGGGGACACAAATTTGTCCGGAGTTTTTCTCAGTTGTTTTTAGATCAATTTCCGTGAAACTTGGCACAGACATCATTAACCACCATGGGAACCTGTGCACGTGCAATTATGACATCTGTTGGATTTTATTTGTGGAGTTATCCACCCTTTTTCGACTTATAAATTTTTTCGCAACATGTATAATTTAGTCCGAGCTTTTATTCATACATTTTTAGGTTTGAATTCTTTTAAAACTTGGCACAGATATTTAGTACCATGGGAACCTGTGCACCTCCAATTATGACGTCTGTCCGACATTTTTTGGTGGAGTTATCCTCCTTTTTCAACTTAGAAATATTTTTGCAACATGCATAATTTTGTTCGAGCTTTTATTCCTACATTTATAGGTCAATGTTTTTTTTAACTTGGCACTGATATTAAGTACCATGGGAACCTGTGCACCTGTGACTATGATGTCTGTCTGACTTTTTTTGTGGAGTTATTCCCCTTTTTCGACTTTAAGTTTGCAACATGCATAATTTTGTCTGAATTTTTATTCCTACATTTTTTCGGTCAATAGGTTTAAGATTTGTGTTATTGTTGTGCACCTACAATGGGAACTTTTATTTTATTATTTTAACTAAATGTTTACTGACATGTGAAACATCTTAGTATTTTAAAAACACGGGGGGGGGGGGTATCCTCTAGTTAGGTAAATTTGATTTTAACTTGGCACAGACATTTAGTACCATGGGAACCTGTGCACCTGCGATTGTGACATCTGTCGGGCATGTTTTGGTGGAGTTATCCACCTTTTCTGACTTAGAATTTTTTTTGCAACATGTCTAATTTTGTCCGAGCTTTTATTCCTACATTTTTCGGTCAATAGGTTTAAGATTACAGTTACGTTTGTGCACCTGCAATGGGAACTGTTATTTTATTATTTTAACTAAAATGTTTACTGACATGTGAAACATCTTAGAATTTGTAAAATTGTCCTTGAAGACATCTTATATGGGTGCATATATTTGCCATACATCTGGGTTTTATCACATGATCATATTCCTTTCTCAATGCACTCTGAAAGTATGCTAAACAATGAACCCTTGTTTTTTGATGCATTTCATGAATATAAAAAGCAAACATGTTTTCTCGAAGATTGATTTATTAAGTTTATTAAAGAATGAATATCAACATATATATCCTATTCATATGGTTATTTCATATTGAGTCGACTGAGTTTAAAAAACGTCATCAGAATTTGTCTGATTTATATGCAGGTAGCTGAAGAAGATTAGTCAGTTTTAATTAGTTCACAAAATGGTGCTCTCAAAGTTAGGAATGGGGTTCCGTATGACTAGTGAATGCTAATTCACTAACTGAACTCATACAGTCATCTCAATTATTTGACATTATATAATGGTATATTTTGAGTATTTCCAAGTGATGCCGTCCGAGATAGGGGTTGGGGTCGGGTCGGGCACCATCAAATTTGGAAATATGAGGTTATGTATATGTTTATCTGTTAACCGATAAAAATATATTTAAATTTGTATATATGAGGTTCCGCTATTTAAATTTGGTTTACTTTTTACAATATATGCCAGGGTACCCTGCTAGTATACAATATTGAAGCACACAAGCTTAACTGACATTACACAAGTGATATACAAGCGACAATTAAAACCCTTTTATTTTTTTTCAGGTTCTGATTGTCTTTTTTACAAGCATTAGTGTCTTGTGAGATGACTATGCCGAAATAACACAGTGGTAAAGTTCTGTGAATTATGTTCATCAAATACCATGCAGCCATACCGGGCAAGATGTCATGAGATTATTTCTTCTGGAATCTGACAACACATATGAAGGCACTTGAATACCAAAGACTATCCAAACTGCTATATCACAGCACCAGTCTTTTCGAGGCAGGTACAACCAGCAGGCTGAAAACTTGTCAGGCTATTGTTCAATACATTTGGTTTGTAGATAACCAAATGCAACTTGGTATAATAATCTACTATATATTTTGGAACTGCTGTCTCTGTGTATTTTGTATATGTGTGTGTTATAGACTCAAAATCTTTTTGACCGATCTGACTCAAATTTGGTATGTGGGTTGTAGTTCCCATTCATCTTTATTGTGTGTTTATTTACTTTATATTGTGTCCATTTACCTTTACTATGGTGTGTATTTACCTTTTTAGCTCACCTGAGACGAAGTCTCCGGTGGAGCTATAGTCATCACTCCTCATCCGTCGTCCGTCGTACCGTCCGTCAACAATTCTTTAAACATCTTCTCCTCTGAAACCATCAGACCGATTGGGTTTATATTTGGTGTGGATGTTCCCTAGCTATAGATGACTCTTATTCAGATTTGTTCAAATGAGGTCACCAAGTCAAATAGTTTTGATGTCAGGACCATAACTATTTTTCCACAGTAATTCTTAAAACGACTACTTTTCTGAAGTTGTCGGGCCAAATGGGTTCATATTTGGTATGAGCGTATCTTGGGTGACTGTGGTTCAGATTTGTTCAAATGAGGTCACTGGGTCAAATGTGGGTGGGGCTATGGACATAAATCTGAAGAATATTTTTTTTTTAGATTTAACTTATTGCTCAATTTAACCAAAAAAAAAAAAATTATATATATTTTATTTTTAATAAATATTTTTTTTATTAAATAAAATATTTTTTATTTAAATAAAATAAAAAACATTTAATTAAAATTTTTAAGAACTTCTGACATTACATCTTCGGGGGGGGGGGGGTAGGTACCTCTAGTCTCCCCACTAAATTTGGTTGAAATCAGGGGTTTGGGAGAAAAGATGAACAGTCGGATGTACAGAAATGTTCAGTAAATTCCTTTTAATACTAGTATCTGTGCATTCTCATTACAAGCCAACTCTGCTCTGAACTGACAGACATGACACATGTTGTTTATAATCAGGGCCAGATAGATAGATAGATAAGAGAACTTCTGTAGCTATACACAGAGTCCCCAGGGAGTGTATTCGTGTCATTCATTATTTAAATGAGATTAATTGTGTTGTACATTTGTTTTCTAAAGTTGTCAGTAGCACCATCATTGTTTACATTACACTGGTCATTAATATCAGATTAAATTCCTTTTCTCAGAGCTTTAAGTGTGTCTGGCATCATTTGTAGAATGAGGTTCCCAGAGGGTGAATTTAATTATGCTACCCTGCACGACAGGCTAGCATCGCCAAATATACCCTATGTGGACCTCATTCTGCTTAGGCTTCATCTTCTGGGAAGTATCTAGAGTTTCAAAGTGACATTTTTAGCAGCTCTTTTCCTTTCTGTTCAGATTTTAAAATGCATAATTGAGGTGTCAAATGGGTGCGCATACTGTCATATGTCAGTAATGTCACCAACTTCAGCTGGAGAACTTCTGTCTGTCCCTAGGTCTCCCATAGCAGTTGAGGACTAAGTAAAATTGGGTTCCCAGATGTGAATTTGGTGATGCTAGCCTACCGTACAGAATAGCATCACTACATTCACCCTTTTTGGAACTCAGACACACTAAATTCACGCTTGGCTGTTCCAATATTATTTTCTTAATCACTTAGCTACATGACCTCATTATACCTTATTATGGACAAAAAAGTGGGGGGGGGGTATATTGGATTAAATATGTTGGTCTGTCGGTGTGTCCTTCCATCCATTGTTCTGTCCATCCATCCATCAACAATTGTTTTCTTCTCGAGATCTATATGAATTCCCTACCTGTATGTGACTCAAATTCAGATTTGTTCAAATAAGTTCATCAGGTCAAATAGGAGGGATGCCAGGGCCATAACGTTTTCCCTCCATAGTAATTCTAACAACTATTACTACTCAAGAACCATCAAGTCTATTTAGCTTATATTTGTGTATGCAGGGTCCTTGGGTGGCATGTTTAGATCTGTTCCAATGGGGGCCTTTTTGGAAAATCAATTAACTTTAACTCTTAAAAGCGAATGTTTATAATTATAAGATGAATAGATATCAGAGATGGGGATTCATGTTTGTTCAAATAGGGGCAGAGACCCCACCCACACTACCTGTATCTATGCTGTACGCTACTGGTATAATAAGATAATGTCATATTCTTGCAGCGATGTCCCCACAGTGTTGGGGAGGTGATTTACAGATTTGTTCAATGAAATGTAATTTTTGAGCTCACCTGAGACGAAGCTATAGTCATCACTTCTCATCTGTCACCTGTTCATCTTTCTGTCCATCCATCAATCTGTCAACAATTCTGTGAACATCTTCTCTAGATCATAAGACTGAATGGGTTCATATTTGGTGTGGATATTTTCCCTAGGTGATTTACATTCAGATTTGTTCAAATGAGGTCACTCTTTCAAATGGTTGTGAAGCCAGGGCCATAACTCTTGCCCTCCATGGTAATTCTTAAAAACGACTTCTCATCTACCATCAGATATAGTGTGGGACCCGAGACATAACTGTATGCCTCTATAGTAATACTTAAAATGTCTTCTCAAGAGAGGTTGGACTATTTAGCTTACATATAGGATGGAGGATCCTTTAGTGACTGAGATTCAGATTTGTTAACATAAGGCAACCTGTTAAGAAATGACGGGGCTATGGGGACTTAACACTTTTGTGTCTAATAAGATCATTAAAATACAAAATTCATTAAAACATCTACCTTGGAACTACCTGACTGATTAATTTGACATACATATATGCTGTTTTTGGGTCCATGGATAATTGGGCTTCAAACATGTCTAAATAGTTTATAAAAAGGTGCTTGTGAGATTGGAAATTTCCAACAATAGAGAAAGTTTGAGATGACAGTTGCCAATCTAAGACTTGGGAGTCTGGAGCCTTGTCGGGAAGGGACATGAGCTGGAGGAGGGGGGGGGGTGATCAGTAGCGTACAGTTGGTATGTGAAGCCTCTCTATCTACATATCCTGTTTAGATTACTTTTTTAAAGTGATTATGAAAAGTTCTGTTATGGTCTCCAAAGTCCCAGTCTTATCAGTCTTTGCAGTATGGTGAGCGACCCCACAGTCTTTGACTGTCTTGTTATGGTGTGTATTTACCTATATATGATGTGGTTTGTACCTTTATATGGTGTCCATTTACCTTTGTTGGTATCAATTTACCTTAATCTGTATATGGTGACCATTTATGATGGCCGCTATTATTTATATGATGTACATATTACTTTATATGCTGCATATACAACTTTATATGATGTGTATATATGATGAGTATATGTCTGTATGTTATGGTATAGCATTATGATAGTGAATTGACACCATATTTAAAGATATTTTCACACCATATAAATATGGGCATATTTCCACCATATGATGACAATTGTCCTCTAAAAATGAATGGAAACCATATATAAAGGTGGAACCACATCATCAAAGATGTATGCATATCATATAGAGAATAGAGGACATCATATTAATGGTGAATGGATACCATATACAGGTGAAACATAGCATATGAAGGTAAATGGACAATATATAAAGATGAATGCGCACCAAAAAAGAACAGTGCTACCACCTTATAAAGTCATAAATGATTCGCACTCCACGCAAATTTAAGGTGAATGGACACCATAAAAATGTAGAACAACATCATAGAAAGGATGACACATACGATGGGTGCATCTGTGATGATGATGTCATGATGATGATGATGCTGGAGTATCATTTGCAAGTATATTTGTCACGCTAAAATTCATTATGATCTACAATTGACTTCAACATTAAATTTAGTCAGTTGATAACAGGTATCAATAAGACAATAATTTACAACATCTTCACATTGTGAAAAAAAAACTATAGTCTTGTGATAATTTTTCGTTTGGCTCAACATGCATCAGACTATGATATCGGTGTCATTATAAAGTATTCTATACAAACTTTTGCCCAGTACTGCATCTAGAAGCATAAATATAGCGACTAACTACATATATTGCTTGAATTAGATTACTGATAATTACAGTATGTCAGACGCCATTGTATTGTCTTCACATAGTAGCACGATGTGACCATTTAGAGATATTACTATCAAAGTTTGAGTAATATAACAAAATATATTCAGTAGGTTGAATGCTAAATTTTGATCGCAACTGTAGTCAGGGAGAATAATCTGACCACATCCAAATTTTTCTGAACTGCACCTGAGTTTCATACATACTATGTTTGAGAAATTTCAATTCACATATCATACACAAAAGACGCCAGTGAAAAAAGTGAAAAAAAATCATATTTTGCCCCCTATATTGACCCCACAAGAACTGGTTCCCAAAGTTAGAATAGCTGGGCTACCTAAAAAATGGTGGTTGCTGAAATTCCGCTTTCTGGTGACACCTCGAGTATTAATTAGAGCCCATACTTTAATTGCTCAGATTCAATATACAATGAAGATGATGATATAAGAAACTCTAGATTTTTTTGCCATATAGATCGAGAGAAATTCATTATAGAAAATATCTTGCCATTTTCGGCAGGATTTATGCAAAACTTGCGTCTGCCTCTTAAAATATGATCCCTGTCTATATTAAGTTCTAACAATAGTTGGTTTTGATACAATTTAATCAATATTATTATCCCAAACATGATAATATAGATTATAGTTTAATTTTACAAAGATTTTCTGATTTAATTTCCCCAAACGAGACAAATGTTTCTAGCATTTGAAAAATAAATTACTCTTGTCTCTGCCACATTCAACATCACATTCTCACGACCTCTTGTTAACAATTTTTCTGTACTAATTTTAACAACATTTTTCAACAATTGGTTTCTATTATGGTGATTCATGATGAGCTTGTTTGAACATGTTGTGTGATTTTTTTTCTCATATATGTCGTTTGAAAATTTCTGTTTGATTTTGGTCGATTCTTCACGAAAATTGGACGTTATGATATCTGCTAAGTATAATCACCCATTATCACCGAATTCAAAATCAAAATTTGTCTTTTCCCCCAGAACCATAAGACCGAATGTTTGGTGTGGATGTTCCCTGTGTGACTCACATTATCAGATTTGTTAAAATAAGGTTGTCAAGTCAAATACTTACAAAGCCAGCACCACAGCTTTTTCCCATCATAGTAATTCTTAAAACAATTTCTAAAAAACCACCAGGCCTCTTCAGCTTATATTTGGTATGGAGGGTCCTTGGATGATAGGAGTAGAGCCAGGGACATAACTCTTTAAAAATATTAGATTGGAATCCTTGCTCAATTAAATGAAATAAAGTCTATATAAATTTTAAAGTTTTTTATTTTTAATTTGACTTTTTTTGGTTATAGAAGTTTAATTTTTTTTGGTCACACCACATCACCATCATCTCCCATTATCAACTATGTCCATCCAACCCCACCATATAGCCAGATCCCTGCCCAGCATATTAAATTCCTTCTGTTAACTACAGTTGTTTTACAGGCTATTTGACATTCCAATGTGTGCATGTAGATATGGCAATACACTGGCTTTACTATATACAGGTGACACTCTGCAACACATTATAAACTAATGGAGCTTTCCACAGAGGCCACACCCACAGCGGTAGTCCCGCCCACGGGTGAAAATACTTTATCCACATAAATATTTTCTGTTACCCGAGATCGATTTCCAACGTGAACACATTAGCACCTGCCATTATGTTAACTAGCTGAAACAGACTCATGTATATGATTCGTTCAAATTTGATCTTTTAACCAGTTTGATTTAAAAAAAATTATTGAGATTCAATTTTTTATTTTTTTTTTAGATTGAACTTTGATCTGCTGTTGAACAAAAACAAAATAATAATTGTTTTTTAAATTAAAAAAAAAAAAATTTGAAATTTAATTTTTTTTATTTAATTTTGAATTTTTTTTTTAGATTTTTAGATTGAAACTTCTGGCTAAAAAATTCAAAAAAATAATTCAAAAGTATTTTTATTTGGTTAAAAAATTTAGTTTAAAATATAAGTTGGCACCACGCCAAATGTGGTTAAAATCGATCAAGGGTTCTGGAAGAAAAATTGCATATGGACCAGAACAGACAGACAGATCACTGAACTCTAATATATCTAAACCAGAGAACATACATTCGTTTTGCCATTAAATGTGAAAATTGTGACAAGTGTCATGCTAAACGAAAAACACTGTTATAATCACGGATAAATTTGTAACATCATGCCGCAGATACAAATCTCAGTATATTATGATTTGACAACAAAAAAGTTGTTTGAATATAACCAATTTAACACTGAATGTATGCATGGATATCAAAATTAGGGTGAAGAAAGATGGCGTCGAAAAGATCTCCGCAGCCAGCGGCCGGCTCGGCATCTGATTGGTCGAATATATTCTAATAAATTGCCATTGGGCGGGACTACGCTGTGGGCGTGGCCTCTGTGGAACGCTCCATTAGCTAGCAGATAGTGGGTTGGAACCTTTGGATGAATGCAGTTTAATCCAATGTTTTGACCACTGTCTAAAACAAATACAGTTTGACATTTTATTATTAGTATTGGTATGAACCCTTTCATAACAGGGTCTGTGTTGGTGTAGTATTAAAGGGACCCTCTCATATATATACGAGAATGAACTGATTTTGAAGGTCAAGGAAATTATGTTAGGTCAATGTATTCTCTTATATATGTGAGGCTACCTTATATATGTGAACATGCATTGGCACAGGGTTTTCTCAAAATTTCATGAAGCTCCAGTCATGGAAAGGGTGAGTCGGGTGACCCATATATTTCAGTTTTATTTGCTAAGTCCTGATTTATATGTTTATGTTTACTCACAACAGTGGGACACATATCTTGTTCCTAATTGAACATGGGGTGGAGTGTTATTTCCATATAGTAGTATAGTATAATGATATTAAATAGTGAGCGATAAACAAAACACTCAACACTCAAGTATTTTTTATCGGATCATGTTCAAATTTAATTGCGCGTTTATGATGACACACCCCTCACCTGTATAGTTTTTGGTATCGATCGGTTGTTAGTTTAGAAATGATTAACACTTTCCATCCATACCTGGTCATGTTCTATCCGATGCCATAACTCATGTATTATTTTACCCATTGTGTTCATATATGCTGGTTTATGATGATACATGGCTCACCTGTATAGTTTTTGGTGTTGATTAGTTGATCAGTTTAGAAAATAACTAACACTGCACACAAATGCTATCTGATGCATCTAAGTCAAACAATTTTCTTCTGATCTGCCTGATATTTCATACCTACGTCTTTCTTAGCACGTTCTTTATCTGTATGGATTGGATTTTGGTAATGTTTAGTTAACCCTTTCCACTCTTGTTTTTAAATAGAATTCATCCAAGCCTGACGATGACTCTAACATTTTTCATCTGATAGACACCAAATTTGGTATATGAATTTCTGACAACTAAATACAGATCAAGTTCAAATATCGGTTTGATCCAATATATTTCAACAGAGTTATGGCCCTTAATAATTCATACCTGTTTGCCATGCACTGTGAAATTTGAAGAGAACATGACACAACAGGCCTGTGGTTTGGAGTGAGACAATATATAGCTATGGACAACCATAGTACTTTGTAACTACTGATGACTGCAGACTTTTTTATCGTCTATCACACTATAATTGAAAGCCCTTTATTCCAGTTCTGTTTTCTGTGTTGAAACAGGTACGTACATTAATTGTTTACAAAGACACTGTTGTCATATCTTAGAAAAGAGTTATTCCACACATTCCTTACTTCCATCATATGATGTCGTCGAAAATGATTAACCCTCTACACACATCATATGGTCTTCTCATGTTTTTTATTTGATCATTCTCCATTTTTTGATTAAAATCCAGTTGATAGACACATATCATCTGATAGACCGATATTAAATTATCGCCTTCACTTTGAGCCAGGTTCAGTCAGTGTTTCAATACATGACCAATTGAATATTCATCATTAGAGGAAATGTCTTATTTTGAAATTCCCTTAAATGCATTTGGGTTGCAGAATAATATTAACAGTGCTGGGATTCTTGAGACTGACTACTCTGTGTTTATCAGTTATTAGTTTGGGTAAGACTAACCCCTTACTATCCAATTTGATAACTCAAATATTTCCATTGATTATGTTTATAGTTATGGCACGGTTTATGATAACACACCCCCTGACCTGCATAGTGATGGTCATTTGGTTTATTTGCTTAAATATATTAACTTCCCTCATCAATCCTGATGACACAATGTGATAGCTAAATATTTTGTACGTGACCACTCTATAAATAATCACATCTGTGATAATCATGACACATTCTTCACCTGTATAGAATTTTGTATCGGATCGAATGGTTTTGAAAATATTAACCATAACTTTAATTATATTTAAACTGTTTACAAACATTGTATCTTTCCAATGATCAGCTTAGAAGAAAACTAACCTTTATAGCCAATCATTAGCAATCATATTTTATATCCAGGTCTATACATTCCTCACTTGTATAGTTGTTCAGGTATTGATTTTTTTTTTAGTTGCGGAATATTAATAGGTTGTTATGAATTTTTAATATGCAGCCGACACAAAACATAATAAAAAAAAAATAGCAATGATACTACATATATTAATAAAAAATAACACAATATGTTATGTCTCATGTTCCATTGTAATAAACGGATAACATGAGTTGCTATGGTGTTTATCTACTTAATTTCTTAACTATTTTGTATTTAACAGCTATAAACTGTCCCACTTTTAATTGAGTTTAATTAGCTTTATCACTCAAAAAGACATATCTGTGTTGGAGTCACTGATAGGTTGAAATCAAAGCCACATCTGTGTTAACATTGTGTTAATGTGAGCAAGGTGCCCAATAAGTGTTATTCCACTTGTGAACTTAATAGTAAGGCTTGAATTGTTGAAAGTTTTGCACTCATGGAAAGGATTGTGTAAGGTTTTATGAAAATAGCTCATAGCTGTCGCCAAGGTATGTGTTAAACATCTGCAGATCGTGATCCGCCTCTCGTTCACATTAGTTATTGTTGTATGTTTAGAACACTATGTGCTTTTAATATCCGAAAAGGCCAATGTTACTGATACCTTAAGTGTTATCAGTAGTATTGCTATTAAAATAGCCATATTTGTTAACACTTCTGTAAACAAAAAGAATATTGTATCATAGACAAACTTTGTTCTTAAAATCATCGCGTAAATTGCATGTTATTGCCATGTTAGTTATCTGTGTTCTTAAACAAATGCTAAACTATGTAAACAATCAGTAGGCAAAAAGTATGCAATAAGCAGTACACTCAACAACAGGCAGACCACACTAAGTGACCATTGGTTAGAAAGGACACCAAACTGTTTACAATATACCGGTATAGTGCTTGTTAATCCTCCCCACAAAAGATTCCAGTGCATAATCCCAATTCCAAGTTGAGCTGTAGTGTCACTGACGCTTCCACTGTCAATAACACTGTGTAACTGTATAAAATTATTTTGCTGAAACCAACAACTGACAACTTAAGTATTAACCATCTAGATATCTAGGATAAAAGCGTGATGAATAGACCTCATGTGTAATGGTTTTGGTATGGATATATGACTTTAGCTCATCTTGACAAATTCAAGCACAAACATTGTCCGCCTATCATAAATTTCCATTAGTACAACAAACAGTTCACATCTCTCATCCGATTGTCACCAAAGTTTATATGGATTTTTCATGCATTGCCACAAGATGTGAATTTTGTTGATTTACATGGGTACCAGATGCCATATTGTTGTTACTAATTGCACGACTAAATTCTTTGTCATATCCTACATGTCACATTCCTTATCATACCGCCCCTAAACTTCATATGGAACTGTGGGTTGACCATTAGATGGAAGTCTTCAAAGTTTTCCAAATTTAGTTAAACATGTTGGATTTCTTAATTGAATCCATTGCCACACTCTGCAGCCAACATTTATCGGAAAAATGTTATCATTTCTAGATGGGAGCTATCAAATTTGAACAATATTTGGTCAGAAACATGGCTGCTCTTTGAATAAATAAATACTTTGGCATACCCTTCATCCATCATGTTTTATCCAATTGATCCCAAACTTTATATGGCTATTCAGGTAAACGTCTGGTATGACTTAAACTTTTCATAATAATTCAACCCATTGTAATGTATGACATTAACCTCTCTCCAAGCTGAGCTACATGGTCATTGACATTTTTGTCTGTGGTTTATAATAGTGTCAATGTTTCAACATGTATATTATCTACAAATAACTGAATGTGTTTATATATTTTTTTGTTTTCAATATTGTTTCAAAGCTTTGTGTGCTCATTATTGATGTACTAAATATTTATTGTACATGCATATGTGTTCTGTTGATAAGACTATTATTATGATATAATAATTAATAATAAAAGAATACAAATAGTCAAGAATTGCATTTCTTATGAACACTCTCCAATAATGGAATATATCTTAGTTGATGATGTCAGAAAACTAGGGGAAGACAATATTCTGGGTGAAAATTATCACTGGAAGGTGTCCACCATCTGCACTGATTAATAAATATATTATGTGGGGATACATTATTTTCTAGATCTGACTAGGAACTAGTGATGCGGACCGGACCAGTCTGGTCCGCAGTCCAGGGGTGGACCGCAGTCCAGGGGTGGACCACGGTCCGGACCGGGTGTCGCTGGAACGGACCGGACCGCTTTTTGCCGTCGGTCTGGTACTCTCCGGTCCGGTCCACTATTTTACTTCAGTTATAATAAACTATCGCGAATATTATTGCGTATTTGCCATCATATAAATTAGCAACGATGTATTTACACATTCAAGTGATTAATATCTTGTATTTTGTAGACAAGACAGTCACATTAATCCAATAGTAGTTGTACATAGGTGTATAACTGTAATTGTCAGGACTATACAATCAGCCATCACAATCTCCAAGACTCCAATATTAATGTAGTAGTCATATTACAGTACACTTTTGTATAATTTTTATCAGTAGAGTTTATTTCGTTTAAATTTCAATTCAATGAAAATAAGTCTGATACGAATCATGCACACGATCAGTTGAGTGCTATGTTAAGATTGGTTATAACACATATGGCCCAAGCTATATATCTGTCCAATACACTTTATTAGTGCATGTTCGCATTACTAGAAATACTATTATCGTGCATCGTTCCCAGTGTATCCCACCAGAGACAGACAACGATGCATACAATTTGGCAAACAATGTAAGTTTTGACATATATGGACTCATTGCAATGCACTGAACTCAGTAACTAGTGTGGTCGTGGTACGCAAAGAAAGGGGTTGACCCAGAAGAAATTGGTAAAGAAGCGATCTTGGTGTTCTTCAACGTGGGACAATCTCTGCTACAACATATCCAAAGTCCGCTAAAATCCGCGTTGGGCAAAATTCAGGATCCAAGATGGCGTCCAACATGGCCTCCTTTAGTCAAAAGATATTCTGACTGAGATTAATTCGACATAATGAGAACAAATGTTGACATATTTATACAAATGTAAACATTTTTGCGAAGGTAAAGTATTATGCCACATATCTATAGAAAAAATGGAACCCCTCGCCCCAGATGGCTACCAAAACGGCGGTCTAAACTCAAAAAATTGAAGTTTTTGCCTAATATCTTAAATATCAATTCCTGTTGTTTGATAATGGTTCAGACTGGCGACATTGATCAGTCATATTCGTGTTAATTCAGCATTGGAGCAATGAAAGATACCATAAATGGGGTCCCAGACTCATATACACCCTCAAAAATTTGATTTTACAGAACACGGTATAAAATTCCACAAAAATCGCCATTGGGATTCCAGTCATGTATCAACAAGAAATGGACAGAACTGTACAATGTAAGTTGGGCATACCATTATCTATAAATACTCCAATTCAATGAAAGCCAAATTGGCGCTTTGTCTTAAAATGACGGTCATATGGAAAATGGCAGATATTTAGAATGGTCGTCAGAGGGTTAGACCCATAAGGAATTGGTAAAGAAGTGGTTTTGTTGTCATTCGACGCTGGATAATCTCGTGTATAACATATCCAAAATCAGAATTCAAGATGGCGTCCAACATGGTCGCCAATAATAATGAAAATGGCAAATATGTAGTTAATCACGAAAACCCATTCGACAAAACGCCAATTCGGCACCAATACACATCATTGATTGAAATCAATGTTTTTTGTGGGTGTGAGTAGCCAATCACGATTCAAATTGCTAAGATGGCTACCAAAATGGCCACCGAAAATTGTCGAAATTTAAGTTCTGCTCAGAGGAAAGCCGAAACAACACTTCGGTTGTGAGCTAACGATGACAGACCTATTAAACATGTTGCCAATAATCTACTACCACAATCAGTTCAGCCCGTAATGTTCCAACTAAGCAGTATATACTACAGGATCCAACACGATGTCCACTTATTACGAGGGACTATCTGGAAATTAATTAAAAAGAAATTAAATTGCTACGAATCTGGATTATTTGAAAACACAGTGTCAATATTTCTACTTATAACGACTATTCGGAACATCAAATATATGGGCATCGGTGGTCTAGTCCGGAAGCATCAGGCTATAATGGGTTTTCCAGTGATGGCGAAAGTGTAAAGGACAGGAGGGAAAAGCGAATAATCTGGGGTTTACTTAATTGGTGGGCAAGTTGGTTATCGGAGCTGGGGAGTTTCAAAGTAAAATTATTTTCTTCAATATCAAGAGGAAAAATGAAAATTCGCACGTATATATACATTGTATACCCTTCACACTCCATGTGACATTTCCGTGTCATGCGACTGTGGGGTATATACATGTGGATAGACGCACCGATATCTTCTACACATTTAGTGAATTTCATCAATGATATGTGGACACAATGTGCGCCACGGCTGGATCTGACCCGTATGTGTAAAGGTATCAACCATTTAGCTTGATGAACTGGTATTTCAAGGTTGTCATTGGATATAAATGCAACATGAACATGGTGATTAACAACATGTTTGTCTAAGAAATGTGAACAATGAACATGATATTTTCCGGATGCTAGACAATCAAACTGCCACATGAGGCGTTCATCCATGCTAATCAGAGCACGAAATATGTGCAAATTAATTACACGAAAACTATTTCATGCGGACGACATACTCTAGACCTACATCATCCAACGTCATTTCCTATTAACTTTTATTGTTGGTACGGACGGTTTCGAGGTTTGAAAATCCCGCTTGTCCAAGAAAACCTCCACATACTTACGGAGTCGATGTGTAAACAATGTATGGGGATAGTTTCTTTATACAGATATGTATTTGGTACACGTATTTTCTAGAGCATAAGAGATCAACATTTACCGGCGAGTTGATATCTGGGAAGAGATCAGAGTAAAACTACTTTCTTACATGTCGAAATGGGGAATCCACGGGCTACATTTAGTCCCAGCTTGAAACTGGAAAATGATGGCCGAGCCCGAATAGTTAATATTTCGTCGCATCAGTGCTATAATGTAACCCACATTTTCAACTTTCCGAGAAATTGAAGGTTGAAGTTTTAGACAACATTTCTCCTAATGTTGACAAAGCATGGCGTATTGTTGTATTTATCCCAATGGAAACTGACATTAGCTGTTCATCGAACCACATATTGTTTTCTGTTTACTCCCTCGTTTTCTTTTAAAAAGAAATAGCTTGTTTGGAGTTATGACATTTTGCGTATGCCAGCGACGATTCGTTTCCGTGCTGTAATGAATTTGTGCTAATAAATGCAGATTAAGCTAAATATGGTGGCAATCGCATGTGTCTATGAACTAAAGAGTGCCTATTCTACACTATGACAATTCACCCATGTGCATCACCATACAGAAATGTGTGGAACAATCACAAAATTTAAATCACCAAATGATCACGTGACTAGCATGGAGATACTACCATATAGCACACATTTTAGAATTCACAAACACAAAACAGATGTCACGTGGACAACCTGAAGCGTCCGATTGGCTGCTGTTGGACATACGACCTCATAGCACGAATAATTGTAAAGATCGCTGGAGATACGACATTTGCTTCACTGGTTTGTGCGAATATTTGTCATCCAAATGCAAAGACAGTTTGGCCCATCGGATTGGATTTTTTCAATGGTATCAAATACTCCGTTCCCGCCATAATGGAGTTACGACATTATAGCACTGATGCGTCGAGATTTTGTCAACCCGCGGGAAGCCACCAAAAGATTGAAAATGAATAGTTTGTATGTATATGAGCCACATACATGTATATTAGCCAACTATCAACTGCATCCACCACTCACAACTTCAGTCCATTATATGATAAGCTGGCAGAGTCTACCATTTTCGTTTTGGAAGCCATATTAGATAAAAGTTATTGTTTATTTTTGTCTATTTGAGATGGAATGTTCACAAATAAAAGAAACGATCAATTATTTTGTAGACAAGATCTGCTCATCCCTCAATATCAAATGTGACCAAAACCCCAAAGTCGATTTTGGTTAAATTTCATACCACATTCGTTATAACTTATTAGTGAAGGCCCGGAGTAAACTATTATCTAATCGATTAGACATGTCATTGCTGTAATGATCAGTTGACACGATCATTGGAAGAATATACCCATTGTTTCCCAGTTCAGACAGCAACAAGTGATAAACAGAAGTGATAGAAAACAGTATTTTTCACGTCGGGTGGCCATTTTGGCAGCATTTTTGGTACTGATTTTAAGTCTTTACATAGAGCTAGCATAATGGCATCATAAAGAGGTATACATTCGTATTTATTTTGTCAATTTTATTCATCAGCCACTACTTATAATGGATTGAATGACACTGTGACCAATATCCGCCATTTTCCATATTTTGACCGCCATTTTGGCAGCCATTTTGAGACAAAGCGCCAATTATGGTTTCATTGAATTGGAGTATTTATAGATATTGGTATGCCCAACTTACATTGTACAGTTCTGTCCATTTCTTGTTAATATATGACTGTAATCACAATGGCGAGTTTTGTGGAATTTTATACCGCGTTCTGTAAAATCGAATTTTTGAGGGTGTAGATGAGTCTGGGACCCCATTTATGGTATCTTTCATTGCTCCAATGCTGAATTAACATGAATAAGCCTAATCAAAGTCGCCAGTCTGAACCATTATCAAAACAACAGGAATTGATCTTTAAGATATTAGGCAAAAACTTCAAATGTTCGAGTTTAGGCCGCCATTTTGGCGGCCATCTGGGACGAGAGGTTCCATTTTGGCCCTAAACAGGCGGCACAACATTTTACCTTTGCAAAAATTTTGGACCGGTCCAGGCATGTGTACTTGATTGGACCACCTTGGGTGATCCGGTCCGGTCCGGTCCGCATCACTACTAGGAAGTATGTCGTGGTATGCCAAGATCCCACAAATTTGATTGGCATTATATGTGAAACTCTTGCTGACCCATCAGTGAAAACAATTGCATTTGAAAACCCCAGCAAACTGGACTGATGCAGAATATAAAGGAATCTTACATTTTAATTTAAATTTTTTATTGGTTACAATTCGTTCTGGCCTTATAAGAAACCGAACTCTCAAATCAAAATCATTTGTAACCCAACAAAAAATGGTATATGTCTTAGATTTTGTATGTGAGATATCATTCCAAATATTTTTGTCAGCTTTTAATACTACAAAAAGGGACATAATGGTATTCACATTTATCTACTACTTTCAATTGACAACTATTTGTGGAGTTCGGAACATATATTTTAATTTATATATGATAAACCAGTTTACTGTCCCAGTGGTGATATTTGATCACAGCCATTTGGGGATTTTAGGTGAGATGGTCAGCATTCGATCATTCCCATAAAAGTGACCGATGTATTTCGATGTCGCATGTACACATATATATAGCCTATATATAGGTGACTGATTTTAAGGTAGCTGTGTTAGGTGTATGATATATGCGTTGGCACGCATACGGCTGCATATTATATGTATTTGTCTCCAAGACATGTCGAGCGTTACCCTGTGTACATGCCAGCTACCATATAATTATAACATAACACATAAGGCGCCGATGTATAATGTGTATTTTGTTTGAATGGGTGGGATTCGAACCCAGGCATATAACTTGTACCTCTAACACAGCAACATTAATATGGCCATAATGATATTGTCCTAACTCCCAAGTGCATGTGACGTCGGAATACAGCGGCGAATTGAGCTTCATATGTTTTGGGTAGCTTTGTGGTGGCCGTGCGGTATTGAAGTCGCACTGCAAGCTCGGGGACGTGGCTAGATGATGTCCGTTGGGGAGGGTGTCCACCTTGCGAAATTTCAAATGCACCCCCGTGAATCATAAGGTTTTGAATAATTCCACTTGCACCCGTTGTAGTACGGTTATACACATAAGTGCTCAGGCCTCATAGCCTATGCATATACCCAGTATGAGATATTCATATATCTTAACATGAAAATTGCATAAATCATAACACCCATAGTCGGCCCGGTCTGAGAGAACTAAACTAAGCAAGAAAATCGCGAAATCCTAGCATCAATACTGACCTCAAGCGAAATTTCAAACCTCATACTCCCCGGTATTGTCAACTGATGACCATTTCATTTCAATTTTGACCAAATGTATTAAACTATTGTTTTCATTATACAAATAAGCAGTGTTTTATCTGGACACGAAAATCGCGAAATCTTAGCATCTAGACTAGCCTCAAGCATTCCTAGTGTTTGGAAATTTTAAACCCGACACCCTACATAGGTTGGAAAAGTTCTGACTAATGACAATTTTTACCAAATGTAGGACAATATTGTATTCTTAAAATTAATATCAGTTTTTACTGGCCACGAGGGAGGGACCAGGACACAAACTTTCCAACATGGCACCGCCTATAAGGTTGGAAATGTTGATGCCCATTTCAGTCCAAAATTTGGACAAAAAGAAGGAAAATATGCGAATATTGGTTGAACAACAATAAATTTCACTCAATAAATTGTTTGAAATCAAACTACAAGAACATTTTCAACCTATTGTTGATGTGAAATTTCCAACTAATGTTGTGTCAGGTGTGAAATTCTTCTCTGTTGAATATTTTGACAAAGGTTGGGGAGTGAGACTGCATACAACCTCTCGTGCTTATAGCGGATTTTACAAAACGCCTCCAGTATATCAGGTCAGACCTAATATACTGGTCTTTTTGGTAATTCGGCTATAAACTGGGGACCAGTTGTAGATCCTCTATTTTTACAGAATTATTGCTCATCAATTATGATGCACATCTCCTCTACATAGTGTATATCATATCTATGGCCCATATGATGACACCATGCAACTAGACAACTTTATTAACACATTTAGCCCCCCCCCCCCTATAGCCGAGGTGGGTCGTCTGCATGGGCTATGTATAGATGAGGTTGTCATGCATCGGATTAGAACCATAACATGTTCGAAATTTGGGATCGATTTCCAAGCTTGATATGAGTTGAGGAGCATCCCAAAGTGCTATTCCGATCGACGCATAACCATTTTGATAAAAATGAGAACTTATTCACGCTCACTGAAACAATCACATTTGAAGCTATGAACACTCATGAACTGAGTCTGTGCGTCAATTTCTCTGACATATCTAAGATTGGGATGAAATTTGCGACATACCACATCGCCAATTTGTTGACCCAGAACGGCGCCTCGTTGACAAATTTGAAATATACCAATATATATTGTTAACATAGAATATCATGAAATTCCGAAACGACTGGTGGAAATTTGCGTCAAAACAAGGACCTTTTTTATTAATTTCAGTGGACCACCCCTCTCCCTTGCATGTCCAACTGTTTCTGTCTGTGTATATACATCATAGCGTATGTAAATGACATTGTATTCATGAATTCACTAATTATAAATCATTGAGATGCCTTATTTAAAATATAAGAAGCGGCCAAGTAATCATTATTTTCAGTTTCTACCGCACCCCCCCCCCCCCCCCCAACCCCGACCCTGGTCGTGATACTGGTGACCAAAGTGAGCCACGTTAAAGCACCTGTCAGATTACCTATAAACTATTTCCTCTGCCTTCTAGATGGTAGGCCTTCATGTAAAACCCGTTTATTGTCTGCTACAAATTTTCGCTAAAGGAGATTTTTTAGTACGCTGCCCCAGTGCGGCCATATACTACCAATAGGATAGCAATTCAGCAAAACCCACCAACATCATATCACATTAGCAGGACCACTTGGCCGGGGTGTTATACAACCGATATATATGTGACAACCGTTTAGCAACGCAATCATACAATGTATGCAATGTAGTCATCTACATGTGCGCAAATAAAACTCAATGGTGTGCCGACAATATACATCTGTATACCAATGTATGCAACATTTAAACGAATATGCGCACTACAGGCTTAACATGCTCAATGTGTTACATACTACCCACTAAATCGTTGAGGTGTAGTCATTATTTTTAGTCCCCCTCCCCCACGACGTGGCCGTGACACCGGTGACGTCAGTGAGTAACTTTAAATAATATGTCAGATTCATTACTCTGTCTGAAGCCTTCTTGGTGATACATGTATATATATTTTCTACTGCGATTTTCGAGGAGTGAAGCATCCTATCTATCCACCCTCTCGATCATGCCGGGTCTGGCCCCCTTCCCCGAAACACTCACTACAAGACTGCCGGTGATCGATAAAGTATAATTTTGTCCGCTGCCCCTCTACGCAACCACCCATGTCGCAATTCAAAATCAATACGGCCCTATTGAACTGTTAATTTAGTCCGGGCAAGCCCCCTTCCCCGAAACACTCCCTATAACCTATTTGACTGGCGGTATTCGATAAAGGATAACTTTGTCCGCCGTCCCCGTACGCAACCAGCCCTGTCACAATGCAACATCAATGTGTTCATGTTGACCCGAACATACTTTAATTTGGTCCGGGGCTAGCCCCCTTCCCCGAAACACTCACTATTTGACTACCGGTTTTCTATCAAGGATAGTTTTGTCCGTCGCCCCTGTACACAACCGCCCCTGTCACAATGCAACATCAATACGTCCCTGTTGACCCGAAAATACTTTAATTTGGTCAGGGGGTAGTCCCCTTTCCCGAAACAATCCCTATTTGACTGCCGGTTTTCGACAAAGGATATTTTTGTCCGCCGGCCCTGTACACAACCACCCCTGTCACAATGCAACACAAATACGTCCCTGTTGACCCGAAAATACTTTAATTTGGTCAGGGGCTAGTCCCCTTTCCCGAAACACTCCCTATTTGACTGTCGGTTTTCGATAAAGGATATTTTTGTCCGCCGCCCCTGTACACAACCACCCCTGTCACAATGCAACACCAATACGTCCCTGTTGACCCGAAAATACTTTAATTTGGTCAGGGGCTAGTCCCCTTTCCCGAAACACTCCCTATTTGACTGTCGGTTTTCGATAAAGGATATTTTTGTCCGCCGCCCCTGTACACAACCACCCCTGTCACAATGCAACATCAATACGTCCCTGTATACCCGAAAATACTTTAATTTGGTTCGGGGCTATATAGCCCCCCTCCACGAAACACTCCCTATTTGACTGCCGGTTTTCGACAAAGGATATTTTTGTCTGCCACCCCTCTACGCAACCACCCCTGTCACCATGAAACATCAATACGTCCCTTTCATTTAGTCCGACAATTTCGACCAATTTTCTCGGCGATAGCGACCGGAATATACAACAAATATATATGACAACCGTTTACGCACTGTCATATATTGATGCAATGCGGTCACATATATATGCAAAAATTTAAGACAATAGTGTGCCGACAATTTATATCTGCATAACAATTTATGTAGTTTTTGAACAAATATGACAATCTACACACTTTACATACCTACTGTGTTCTATATTATCCAATACATCGTGTTATATTTTTGAACAAATAAATTAATGTCAGCACACTATTTGATGTATGTGACATATATATGTTGTATTATTGAACAAATATATGCCACTACTCTCGTTTTATTGAACATATACATGACATCGACTTGTTTACGGGCACAACATATGTTCGATGTTTTAAACATACATGTGGTATTTTACAATACCAATGTGCTACCTTTACAACACAAAGGTGCAGTTTACACTACCAATGTACATTTGTGTTCAATCTTATCACACAGTGTTGTAAATTTTGCATACACATATGTGTATAACCGTTTACGCACTGTCATATATTTATGCAATGTGGTCATATATATATGCAAAAATTGAATACAATGGTGTGTCGACAATTTATATCTGCATAACAATTTATGCAGTGTTTGAACAAATATGACAATCTACAGACTTTACATGCTCAATGTATTCTATATTATCCAATACATAGTGTTGTACATTTGAACAAAGTCAAAACACTATTTGATGTTGGTCACACATATATGTTATAGTTTTGAATAAATATATGTCACCACTCCATTATTATTGAAACTATATACGACATCGACTTGCACACAGGAACTGGGTGTTCGATGTTTTGAACATGCATGTGCTATTTTATAATGAATATGTGAGCAGTTTGAACTGCGTGTACTGTGTGTGATACCTGATAGCATTTGTGTTCGATCTTATCACACGGTGTTGTAAATATTGCATATATATGTGTATATAGTGTAATACATGGTTCGATGTGCATAGCACATTATGGTTTGCAACGACCAGAATATAGAACCCATACCCGGTATATAATATAGTTACAATAATAACACTATATTATTGCGGATAGGGCTTCATGGTTAGTTAGAATGTGCACCTAACTTGGTAACGTGGTACCCTAACTTTGATTTCGATATATAGTACTCAGTTTGTGATACGTCTACACCTAATTTCTAACTTGTAGATAGGCATGTTCATCGTCGCAATAAACATGAGTACTAAACTCAGTTCAAGTCGACAATTTTTGGACGAACTGGGTTTAGTTAGTTCAGATATGGGGTCGCTAGCGTTTTATAGTGGCGTCGGCAATCCCTGAATTTTCTGAATACCTTATAATCCTTCACGTAAACTCTCAGTATATGCTGTAGGCGGTGGGTGATGAATCGTTGTAATTATAGAAGAAAATTTGTGCACATTCTGATCTATCGATATCTGCTAACTATAGTTTTAGATCTAAACGGACCTGGCTCATTCGAGCTTCCAAATTTTGTCTACGTAATTTGGAACGAGGTAAGAGATATATTGGTTGACAGATACACGAACAATTGATAATCGTGTACCGGCATCATATGCTCTGAAAAATACTTGCCGTGGTCACAGACATTTTCCATGGCAACTGTGTTACATTTTTTCGCACAGCAGTGAAACAAACGCTCTTTATTTCTACCTTGTCAGGAATAGACAAACACGGAACGCTCGTTTCTGTTCCATGTCCTGCAAATGGCTATTTTATTTTTGTTTGGGACCCAAACATCGTGTTCAAATTTGTATTTGTCATGACTTCAATGCATCTTTCTGGGACACAGAATATTCGTAGAAAGGTAGTTCGGGTAGTTATCTCCCTACCTCGAGACCGGGAAAAATTAAAAAGCGAATATTACTAGGTGTATTTTTAGCGTAAACCGCCTTGTGGCTTTAACAGCATCGTGCACTGCCACTGAAGCGTGTACACATTTTGAATATCGTAGGTTGCTATTGACACGCGCGTCAACTACGTCACGGCACAGCCAGGAATCGCATAATCGAGTTTAACCGGATAGTTGTTTGCTATATATAGGAAGGTGTTCGCGCTCTGCTCCCATTAACCTCATGGGACGTACCCACATCTTTGATCGCCGGAAAAAGGATATATCGCTCCATGGCATCTAATGCCGTTAATCTGCAGTTTCTTTTAATTTGTATTGCTGGAGTGAATTACGACAGATATAAATTTACACTGTTTCGTTGTATGAACATGACAACAGTTTGTGTACTGGCTGCAAACTGTTCGTGCTCGAATCACGAAAAATCCAATTCATCGCCGTACGTTATCTTCTAGCTGCTCACAACTATTCCCAATTTTATTGTCGTCGCATATATTGGCAACTATCAATACAAGTGCATTGCGTATGTACCACATACATGTATGTATAACACGATTCTGGAAATTCAGTTGGCAGGTTGTGACATGAAAACCATAGCCATAAATAACGCCCCCAGGATCATATATAAACTAGATTTAATATATAAATTTGCGTATGTGTATGGTGCGTGTTTAGTGATGAAACGTGTGAAAACCGTTTTAAAATCGGAGGTGCCAAACTAAAGTTGTGATAATTATGAACTATGCGTCACATATAATATGTGTTCACAAAGGACGGATACGGTCCAATTGGTTGAACGCTTCATCGGTAAACATGCAACGCCCATGGCATCGATACACCAATACCGTTGATAAAAAGCTGATGACACCACGAATAACACTGATTTGAACTACCCGACACAGAAAAATCAAATGGGAAGCCTTATCAATGGAGCTAATCGTTAATAACTGAGATATTATGCATATATCCCCTCACTCGTTGTGTCATGACAGCTTGTGCTGATAACATGTATCCCATCGCTCGTTGTGCGATGACAGTGATGTTATTCTCGCACTTGTTATCCTCGCAAAAAGTACGCAATATATCAAGTATGTTTTATGCACAGTTACTCCATCACCTCATACGACAGGGCGATTTAACGTTGCCAATATCCACCCTAAAAGGGCGTAATGAACACGCTTGCATAACTATACTACTCAGGTCACACAGTACATTAGATGTATTAGATGCGAAAAAAACTTGGTATTCCTAAGAGTAGTTATCACACGCAAAAGGATTCGCAGCGATCTCGGTATCGGATTTTTCGAACTCTACAATGTAATCTGTATTCCCTCTGTGGTCAGGCCATTTAACTTCTTTGCCTGCGCCATCGGATTGCTTTCCTGGTACATAAATAATGGGAACTAATCCAAGAGACCAATTCTCGTGATAATAAACGAGCCGGATTCTGTGAATGAAGAGAAAGCTACTCCGGGCGGAAATCTTTTGTTCGCTATCGCCATGAGCGTATATATTAATGGCCCTGATATCAGATGTACACATCTATCGATAGGCACCGTGATTTCTCGTACGTCGGCGTGAGAGCAAACGGTCACGTGCTTAATGTGGCGCTAGTGTGAACTGTGTTTCCAGCAATTAATCTTCCTCCATCAGCAGATGCAATTACTAGAATTATTCTTTGCTACCTAAATCGGTACATAATCCTCAGACATCAAATTAAGCAAAGCAACTACACGTTTTTGTCACGTTCTGCCATCAATATAGGGCGATATACTGAGGGCATGAACTAATGAATTATCGGTGTTATATGGTATACTGACGTCACAATCGGACGCTAATGGTCGCATATTCAAAATAATGCATACACTATTTGAAATTAATATAACTCCGTACTGGAACATGTTGCCTTTGTGACAGAGACCAAGAACAATGATTGTGGAATCGTGTAATGACATTTCAGGGAGGACATCCGTGTTAGTATACAGAGAACCAACAGGATTGTTCATTGGCCTATACGATTTCAGTTTTAACAATCAAACCACCTTCCAATACAAATTGTAGTATGGTGTCATTTCTAGCCTAAGCGTCTTATCGACCGGGTCAGCGCTAAATTTGTGTTTCAAACATTTGAGTGATGTACGAATTGACGTTTAAATAATTTAATGATATGCTTATGTTGAAAATATATCTGAGAAACATATATCCACACATGTATAACGCATGGATATCATGCAGATTATAGAAAACTGGCGTGTATCTTATTTTTGTTGAACGATCATTAATATAAGTTAACTGTAAAATGCGCGTATTGACATTATCTATGAAGAAATAGCTTTATCGTCATTTATAGTAAACGCATATGATGTGTCATTCGATCACGATCATAATGTATTTGAACATTTTATATATGTTAATTTATATTTGTATATTATATATAGTGCGTCCACAGGTTTGTGTTGCATAACTGATCAATTAGAATGAATTTCCGAACATTCGAGCTGCGTTAGAGATGTTGGTTTCGGAAAGCATGTTTCCATCGTTTTTTTTCCGGTGGTTTTCCTGACCGCCTACGCAGACAATTAGGGTGTAATCAACATGTATGTGAACCCGTGCCCGTCCCTTAACCTGTAAGCATGTATACCAATAAACGATAATGTCGACTCTGGTCTCTGGACGGCTTGATGGCAATGGTAGTGTTAACATTGTTGGAGAACTGAGAATACTAGAACAGCAATACATCCAGCAACGATATTTACTTCAACAGACGTTGTTGAATCACGATACAAATTGTCAAAACAGTACGATCACCGACATGAAATTGAAGCGAAGACGAAACAATTTCCAAACACTATGTCACAAAATATTTGATTGTAACTAAAATTGAAAAATGCAAAAAAAAATTATATGCAACATGGGACAGATAGTCAAATGACTCATTCCTGGATATCCCCCAAGACTCACAGAAAAGACATAACTTTATAAAAGGCTTACTGGGTGGACAATATGTGGCAAGAGTAAAAATAATTATCAAAATATCAACTATGAACATTTTCTCAGCAAATGTCAGCACCAGCATGAGTAGATTGAATGACTGGCAATGTACCACAACATATATCACCAAAAACATTAGTATATATATACACAAATACAGTAAAATTATTACATTAAATATCCGCACTCCTGTATGTACTACATGTATAACACAGTTGTGCAGATGGAATTGAGCAATTGCAATCCTATCTCACCATATTGCTGTTGAGGATTATTTGCACCACATCCAATAGACCTCAACTGTTTTCAACTTTCCACACAAACGTGTTCCACCACGTACAGGTGATCTAATGTAGAATGAGGCTTTCTTTCAGATACGATAATTGCATGTATTTACATAGTCCGTCAGTGTTACACTAAATATAGTTCGGTGATTGGTCAACTGTGTACTGGGTAACCCGTGTCATATCCCAATAACACAGTCCGTAACACTACGTCACAAATTGTTGACCTAATCACTAAAAGCGGTCGACACAATAATTGGGAGTGTTTCTAACAGTTCAGTGGAATCCAGTTATTTATGTCGATCGCGTGATCGTTACCAAGTGCTTGAGCATCTTATATTGGGTTTATGTAAATTTAGTCCTGCGTGGGCTAGTCACAATTCTCAGCAAATTTTATGAAAATATATTAGAATACATTCAGCTTTTTTATTGGAATAAATCATCAAACAATGTATATGAATATCATATACGAATGTAGCGGGTGAGTGTTATTTGTGTATACGTCGCGGTTGTCGTTTGGGCACAATAATTATGTGCCGACTTTTCACACAATGTGCCCCAATCGGTCACAGCGCCGTATGTGCCATTGACACACCCACTACGTTCATTTCTTAAGTGCACCCCCAGATATTATGATGTTATATCGCCAACGTCAGACGTCACCAGACTCATAATACTATGAAGCCGGTTATTAAATGGATTGCGTGTAACGTTCAAGTGCGTCGTATTATTATCGGGGATCGGTGTTTTCTACGTACACTGAAGTCATTTATTGGCGACGTTAACCCTTCCACGACTGGAGCTTCCTGAATGTGTGCGAAAACCTTGTGCCAATGCATTCTCTTATATATGCGAGACTCTAATATCTAAGATAATACATTGGCCTAACAATATTTACCTTGACCTTGTAAGCCATATATGTGAGGCTCCATATGGGAGACTCGCATAAATAAGAAAATGCAATGGCACAGGATCTTTAATTCTGCACAAGCGCAGCTCCCGCCATGCAAGGGTTAACAACTAAGAGTCATCATCCGTAAACGTGACGTCATGATATGCCGTAGCGGCTAAATCGGAGATAAACCCCACTGAGCCAGACCATCTGGCTATATAGCAGATTTATTGAACACCCAATCATTTATGTTTGCGAAAAAAAACTGCAAAAGACACAAGATATAAAAATGTTCAATAAACTTGTTTGTCTTGTCCTTGGAATATAGAAACCGATTAGGTTGACGTCATCTTCGCCATACAGTTGCATGAACATGTTAACAGCATTGCACTCGTTTGACGAGCCTCGATGTAAAACTCGTCCAATAACATTAACAAGTTCACACGTTTGTCTCGTTCTATCTATGTATTGGTTGTGTCATTACGAGTAGCTATGATATCATTGGCAGCACGATGTGTGGCACAGGGGACCACTGTGAGACATACGGGCCGACACATGAAGGGATGTCACAAAACACTTATCCAGACGCCACTCTTTTCGATATTATAATGACTTGTGATAATCGATGTCTCGGAATCACTTCCCAGCTCACTGGTCGATATCGCTACACGACAACGAAATAACAGAGTATCCTTATCCGACCCGAAGTGTTTACGGAAACACCGATTAATATACTGAAGTTGTTTTCCTATATACACTCACGGCGTGACCTGATTGATTTTCTGCCATCTTGCATTATAACGATTTACATTTTTATTATATCGCCAACGGCACAATTTGTTTTACAACTACACAGTATCGGATGACTTGTAAAGATCTGTTCCTATATAATAACGCGCCGATATGAACAACCACTTAAGGAACAGTCGTTCGACCACTCGTGTTGTACGAGTCAAGAAGCCAAGATGTGCAATGGATTTCTATTCAACCCACTCCAGCTGGTACACATCTGCGACAATGGGCAGATAAACCAGCAGCCCGTTCGATCAAGAACAATACATGTACATTTAACAAGGCGCTTTCACTTCATTTGAAGCCTATTGTTATTCATTGCCATCATAATCATCATCATCATATTTAGTGGATAAATCGTAGTGATTTCTACCCCTTATTCATATATAATTTTAACGTTTTTGTTATCCATAAAAGACACGCTCACTCCAGTGTTGGTTATCATATACATGTAGGTCTTTGAACTGGTTTAACGATACCGCTTCAGCCACATGAACAGGCAGCACATTCCACGAAATCTTTGCTGTGAGAAGATATATTTCCTAATGTCTTTGGCAACACGTCGTTTCTAGATTGTCATTGCAAGCCAGCGCGTTAGATGTTATTATCCGGTTGATGCTAACCACCCGGGCAGAATCAAAACCCTTCGAAACAAAATTAATGTTGATTCTGAAAACGAAACCCATCACGTATTGTTGCAAGATGGAAGCTAACATACAGCTTACATGCATGTCCGTGTAGTGCCAAATGATTCACTGGGGCTCTATAGCATGAAATTATTACATCCATATCATTGTCTCTAGTTTTTGCCACTGGTTTTCAATTGGTTAGTGTATTTAAATATCACAAATACAGTAGGGGCGGAATAAACGTTGAACAGAGATGTAATTATAAGTAATAACCATGGTTTCCTATTATAATTACAGAGTTTGAAAGCATCACATCGCATCACAGACTGTTCATAAATCGTGATATGAATTTGTGATTCGACATGATGGCTTTAAATCTGTGTAATTCCATTATGAAACCGAGATTATTCCTTAACAAGAGGCAAGATGTCTATGATGCAGCTGTTTGTTTGTAATAGGAAAATTCTAAATAACAGATGTAACTTGGTGGCAAAAACGTAGCAAGCTTGTTTTATGTACATGTAACTACTATATTAAATTCCACATTTGTCGCACGGCATGCGACAGCTAAAACGTACGTTGCTAGTACCTGCTTGCGAGTCCCCTCCGTATTTGGTTGTTGGTTCCTACATCGACGTTAGTTGTGATCAATGGGGGATGCCACAGTTTCCTGGGTCCACTAAAATGGTACCCTGCCTTACACACCGGAAACAATAATTTCTGCTAACGATGCACAGACTGCCATCAGGGTAGTTTTAGAACAGTCAGCTAGAGAAATTAACTGTCTGGGAAACACAAATAAATGTTTATTAATGATTTTAAATTCTATATTTATTATGATGCAGTTATACACATGTATATACATGTACTTGCATATGTGTACGGAGCCGTTTATCCCCGATAGTATGCATCCCAAATCAGAAACACCAGCAATATATCGTATAACTAAGCAGGGTTACCCATCGTTGCCCAGGCATTTTAGTGGGTACTCTTGCTCAAAGTATGCTCATAAATTGTATATCCAAAATGGCATCACAAAACGGGATTCTTAAACACGTATTAAAAGTAGTGGCTTACCTTGTCAGATTGTTACTTTGTTTATCGATAACGAATACCAATAAAGCAGTATTTATGTATCCACAACTGTGCGTTCTTCAGACGTTATCATTTTTTAAATCGTACAATCGAGTGAGTCGACGTGGTTGGAATTGACGTTTGTTTTTGTTTTTTAATATCTTGCATTGGGTTCAAAACATTAACATCATAAACACATTATTTCGCACAAATAAAAGACAATTGGGTGGTACATACATGTAGAGATGTATATATCAATCTCAGACTAAGCTTTTGACGACACCTGTGTACCATATATCCACGAAGATACAGGTTACAGTGAAGTAATATAATTCGATTGGTAGCGCCCTCCAACGGATTTTGGGCCAAGATGCAGGAGAGAATTAAAAAATGTCAATATTTTCTTCATGCAATGCAGACTCCAGATTATAAATCCGGAATTTAAAGATACATTCGATGCCCGACGATATGTCTTTTCATGCAGAAACTTTGCGCAGATTCCAATCCTGGTGATCATGTACTCATTCATAAATTGTGGACACTGAGGACTGCAGGCCATCATATGTTAACACTGAGGCCTATGGGAAATAACTACTTCACTGTAACCTACATATGTTTTAAATAAATGTCCAGTTCTCCTATTTTCATCATGCTATACTGGCTAATATTCTCAGTTTAAAAGAAATGACCTAAATGTTGCTATATATCAGCTACGTGTGTCCGACATAGAGCGATATTTTAAGTTGTTTATGATAGGCTATGAGTCTGTTCTAAAAATAATCAAGAAATTCTGTGTCGGGCAGATGTACTCTTGTCAGATGCCAGTATTGGAGGATCATGAAAAGTCGTGTGCTACTGACAACCTTTTATTTTATCTCAGAAGAAACTATATTTGACTGAGCACTGTGGCCACTATTTTGAACATGCCTTCTATATATTTCCATCTCTCTCATATCTCTCATCTCTGTTGACAAGTTGGATTTTATTTTTGTGTGGAAAATATCTTGAATGCAAGAGACTCAATTGTTTAACAATACATGAGTTATTTTAACTTGCCGTTCTCCCGACGGTTCACGGTCCCTTATTTTGCAAGAATATAGGTATCCCTTAAATACATGATTTCTTCTATGTATCTGGGTTTTTTTTTTGCTAGTTCACTATATGAATGCCCTGATTCCGGTCTCCATATAAATATGACAGCTGAGAAGATATAATTGTTCAAGTGATTTAATTTGGTCACCGTTTGTCGAGGTTGTGAAATTTGAACGCTAATCACACCTTAGAATGCATTATGGAGATGACTGTATATAGCTTTAGTGGATATCGGCGACTAAAACACCAATGTTAGGGACATCATCTCTCCATTTATGACCCACACGGCACAAAATGTTACTCCTCGTATCATTGGAGAAGAACGGGTATGCATTTTGTGGAAATTAGTGCTAAACATATTTGTATTAGCTTCGTGCCCCTCCCCTCCTCATTCATGATTGGAACAGCGCCACTTTTGACATATTTAAACCACGTCCACTACACTCCTGATATCACGAAGATGATTATGTATAAGTTTGGTGGTAGTCGGCAACTAAACTAATTATTAATGTTTATCAAATTTAGTGCCCCCATCTATCACCCAAACGGCAGCAAGTTGGTGTCTTTAAATCGCACGACTAGATTCCTCGTATCACGGAGAAAAATATGTATCAATAATTGGGTGGAAATCGGCGCTAAAATAGTTTGAATCGAGTTTGGTGTCCCTCTCCCCTCCATGCACCCCTGACTCGAACGGCGCCATAGCATGGAGATGATTATGTATATAAGTGGAAGTCGGCGACAAAACTGTTTCATCATTGTTGCTGTTACTCCCACTTTTCTACCCTCAAACAAACGGCGTCACTTTAGTTACTTTTAACCCGCACCAATAACTTCCTCTTAAACAGTTACCCCTGCTATATCCCGTTGGTGCCATCTAGATGGACCATGTGGAATTATATAGAAGACAGACAGACATACATTCGCAAATAACGTGTATGAATTTGGTGGAAATTGGCACTAAACATATTTTTATCAGTTTTTGGTGACCATCCCCTCCCAGATGTACTTTACACTGACTTAAGCGGCGCCACATGTGACATCTTTAAATCACATAATTACTTATTATGTAGATGACTATATATAACATTGATGGAATAAGGCGACTAAACGAATTAGCATCAATATTTATTGCCCCAATATCTCACCCAAACGGCACCAATGTGGCGTATTTAAACCACACGATTAGATTCCTCGTATCACGGCGAAGAATATGTATCATTTTGGTGGAAATCGGCGCTAAAATATATTTAACAATGTTGGTTTCCCTTCCCCGCTCCATGCACCAATGTCTCGAGTTTGGTGGTAACTGGCGACTAAACACATGCTTATAAAATGTAGTGCCACCACCACCCATCTTCAATCCAAACGGCACCAATTCGGCATCTTTAAATCACACGGTTAGAACCAATATATAATGGAGAAGAATGTATATTAATTTAGTGGAAATCGGCGCTAAAAAATAGTTGTCTCAATTTGGTGTCCCTCCCCTTCCGTGCACCCCTGACTCGAACGGCGCGAATTTACGGATATTTAAACCCCGCAATTAAAGTCCCATATTATGGAGATGATTATGCATGTTTGGTGGAAATTGGCGATAAAATGTTTAGCTGCCTTCTGCCCTGATAATAACATTGTCACTTTGGAAAATTCTTTCCCGCACCATTATCTTCCTCATAAACAGTGACCCCTGTTAGACCCCTTTGGTGCCATCTAGATGGTCCTCCGTGAATTTCTATAGAACACAAACAGACAGACAGACATGTGCAAATATAGATATAGATGTCTGATTGGAGTAAATTTGAGCGGGAAAAAAACCCCGTTTCCAGAATATTTTGTTGTTGATTGTGCATGACTTTTACTGACTTGTTGCAGGCCTGTCATATGAGCATCAACTATTCAGGTTCGCATATATGAGTAGGACATCATGTATGTGGAGTTTTACCTTTAAGCTTAAAGATACGGTTGGCCTTGACGGTGGGTATCCGGTGAAAATATTTCCACCCGTCACAAACAGAAAGAACAACAAAATGTAGACAGACTTTGTCCGTATACAAATAAGAAATATCGCATAAACAGTATGTTATTGTCATATTTTTGACCATTGTTGTGTAAACAAAAGCCTAAAAAGTTACTTTTCTGGTGTTTGTTTATATTATGATGGTAAACATAAAGAGCGTTTTTTGTGGGTGAATTCCTGATATGGAACGAATAAAGAGCGTTTATGCCATTTGCGTGTGATTAGCCAGCAGCATTGTGTTGTCTTCTGTAACACAATCAGGCTCTTGCATAGGTAAAATATAGTAAATCTTTATGATAACATGCTGTTTACGCGATGGTCATGGTATATTTGAACGAAACTGTATGCGTTTTAATGTTTTTCTGTTTACGGTGATTGGAACAAATATGAATATTTTCGACAACTAAGGCCTCACGTGCCTTTAAGGCTAGGATCTTGATTTTTATTAATATTGGTAAAATATACAGACATCGTACCAAACTGCAAGACAGAGTTCGTCCCCTGATATGCTGGTCTGATAACTGCCATCATGTACACAAACCGTGAGGAGATTTCTCATGTTTGTATTTAAGACTTTGCTTGGTTACAGTTGATTCTAATTTATTCCGAGAAACCGAACTGTCAATATTCATTTGAAAATTGGCTATATAGGTCCAGCCAGGATGAATTTTAACTGACAAAACTATTAAATAAAAAATGTTGCCGTGCAGTTTGACCTCGTACATGCTGTATATGCACAACGTGCATCCATCTAACATTCGGTGTTCCCTTGCAACAGCTTGGGGATTTATGTTGGCTCCAGCATGTCTATACACATGATTACACACATGAGTCTCATCCGGTATCGATGGTGAGTTTTATCCTTCTCCATCCTACGCGGTGTCGTGCCTGCAATATGCGTTTGTACAATATATAGATGTAATCGTGCAGATGCATGTAGGTTCATGTTGGACCTAAATATTCTCAGAGGTTCATATTGGACTTGGGGCCTCGGTGGCTCCGTCGATAAGGGGTACAAATCCAGGCAGTCTCGCTCTCAAGCGCTGGGGATGAGGGTTCAAATCCACATGTTTCCATCGTGGACTTTGTAATTCGAAAGCGTTGCCTGGTGGAGTTGCCAATTACTCGCCTATGGCCTGTGGTTTGCCGCACACCGTCGGCGATTTATCAGCCATTCAAATCACTGTTAGATTAGCCGTAAGTGTGCGGATTTCCTCCACCACTACAGGTGCCATTACACGATTAAGCTTGCTTAATTCAGCTCCGAATGGTCACCACAGGGGGGTATGCTGGATGTTCACATTACACCATCCAGCAAGCTTTTAAAAGCACTGTTTTATCAGGAAATCTTGCACAGACTGTCCATCATAATTAACTGGTCTGTGGTTATATTTACTAACTAGACTCCAATATTGTGGACTACACATGTGTCTCTTATCAGATATCAGGAGGAATTCTGTTATTTAACTGCTACTTGACATTAATGGGGGGATCCATGCTGAATGAAAAAACGGCCGGGTTCCTTTCCCTACATCTGCCCTACTCAATGGGTAATAAAAAGTGCTGAGCTGTATGAAATGGCATGGTATTACACGATGCAGCTCGCCTCTTGAGCTTGCTGAATTAAGCAAGCTTAATCGTGTAAAGGCACCTTAAAAACTGGCAATGTCGTGACATGGCCTTAGTTGCTGAAAGCGACATTAAACCCCGATTCATCATATTGGACTTATTTGATCCTGCAATAGGCCCACAGTAAAATTGAATCCGTTTTATGGCGCGGGCCACAATGAAAACACATTATGAAGAGCATATACATCTGGTAAGTCGATTTAGGGGCATATAGAGAGTGACTCAGATTCAAATAATGCCGATATGGGCTTATTTGTGTTTTTGAAATAAATTCAATATCAGCTTATTTCATGATAACACGTGGAACGAAATATATAAGGATTAACTGTCACGTGGACTGTTTTTATGGAGATGTAACGGTGAGGTAAGTGGACATAACTTGTGTAAAACCCGAAGGGTTTTACATACAAGTTATGTCCACTTACCTCACCGTTACATCTCCATAAAAATAGTCCACATGACAGTTAATCCTTATATTTATATACATTTAGCGAAAAAGCCGCTTTTGTAAATATATTTAAATCGAAAAGTGTATACCAAAATACCCAATAGCACCCTTGGCAAAAGTTAATAGGAACAATTTCTCTTCATGTTGAAACCCGATGATGTATTAAGTCAATCCTGCGCGAGTCAAAATGCGCCCAAACCATTACGCGTTCGTCTTTCCAAACCTAATGACGTATCGATGGTGTTATTAGCTTGGTGTTATGAGGCGTTACGCATTCACCGAGAAATAACTGCAACTAGCCACGTGGGCGCCGACCAATCAGAATGCTGGATGTAGTGATGACAACACTTAGTGTGTAAATATAGCAATATGAATATTTTAGGTCGCCTCCATTGGAGGTTGGAAATAAATGAAGACATATATAAATAGGTATCATGAATGTTTAACGTGTACTGGATAGACCGTATATTGTTAATGACTTGCATGCAAATATTCTTGCCGCATCATGTCACCATCTTTATATGAACAATGTACATGTATGTATGCATGGGGTCGATATAATCGCTAGCTCTAAGCTTTCTTTGCAGAGTTGATTTGTCTGAGCTCTTCGTAGACATGAGTCGTTTGTAATGTTCACTGACACATAGGCGTATTATCTGTACCATTACAATGGTGTTGTCCTGCAGAAAAATTCACCTTCACTGTCTGCATGTTACCAAATCATCTGCGCTGCGTCAAATGTCTAACATATACATGTACACGTATGGTCACAGAAAGACAAATTGCAAAACATAAGGACACATAATTTGCACGGTGTTTTACCGGCTACGACCACAGCGATTGTTCGGAACAAAAGGGGTATCAAAACTGGGATGGCATTAATGGATCCCATACTTTGGAACTGAAAATATACATGTATTGAGATAACACAACTACAATTGGACTTGTTTGTATAACTGCCGAGACATAATGAAGGCATCGATCTTATGAGGGATGCTATTAAGCTAGTATATATCACGTGCGTGGTTAACACTAGCTAGGTAATGATGCAATTCGTTCCCCAAAACCATCGTTGGACATGATAATGCAAACATGATTTAGATGTACAATGCAAATGGAAACTACATTTTAGTTTTCAACCAATATTTAGAGTTAGGTGTGTTGGTTCTAGAAAAACAAATTATTATTCCTTACATTCGGCCAGACCATAGACACAAGAGAACCCATCAGAAACATTTCAGACTTTCAGTCCATATATGGGGTATTTGTTTCAATGGTACAGTTCAGTAACACATGGAAGAGTAAATATTTGACACCGGGTTGTTTCGAATATGATTATGACCGTCATCCAGTCAACAAAATGCACTATATCTACACATTACAACATATTTGTGTAGACATCAAATATGAGCCATATAGGTTTACAGCCGAATGCACTCCCGCTCGTGGAACACGATGTCGGCTCACATAGTACGTGTATCGGCAGGGTTCATGGACACGATGTCGGCTCACATAGTAACGTGTATCGGCAGGGTTAATGCTGGCCGGAAATTTCTTGTGGCCAATAATTTGGACATATATGATTTTTTGGTCCATTTTTCAGAAAACCGAAACTAAAACAAAAATATAAAGACAAATTCACAAAAATAACTGATACATTTCGACTCGGACAAAAGTGATAATGTGCACGGATAAAGTGAATAGTTGGGCGCGCCCGGATTGATATACGTCTTGCCGGCCACGTATATTATTATTGAGTACTGATTTTCCTATAATTTCTTATTTTGAAACCACCAAGTATTGTCACTTGATTAAGACATTACGCTGTGCTAACAACTAATCGTCATTGTTTTGACGTGTGTAATATGATAAATTGTTATTATTACACAACCGATCAACTGCAGACTACATGTTAACGAATTAAGGGTTCTAATTAAGAGGTGATTGCTGATTATAGTATTGACCATTTGAATTTTTCTTTGGCCATTTTAATAAAAAGGCCAATGGCCAATTTGCCAAACGATATCGTGTACCGTCGTATTAACAATATATTATGCTGATGTTTTTCACTCTGAATGGGAATATATATAATTAAAACAACGTACGACATAATCGTGAGTGTTGACAGTGTGTGCCACGCAATTGGTAAAATTAGAAGGGTTAAATTACGAATACGTTTAGGGTACTACATGTATATTATCAATTTATATGTACGTTATAACTGTAGCCGTGATGTTCTAACCGTCACAGTGGATATGGTATCAATTTGTATACAAATACTAGATTAATTTAGTTGTTGTTTCATACACTGTGATAAAATTACCTCATTGCCGCTGCTTCTAATTTCGTGTGTACATCTTTTCAGCTATTTGTTTAAAACATATGCTACTGTATGGCTTAATTTTGTGTTCTACTTTTCAAAATAGTAATCTGCTTCTTGTTCCTTACAAAATTTACTTTCTTCAATAGCTTGTTTGTTATATTTTTCTATTTTTATTTCGTATTTTTATATTTCAAATTTTCGTTGTAGTTTCTCGCGGACAGAAGATCTAAGAAAGGAGCGTTTTGCTTGGTTGTTTCTCTCGGGTGGTGGTATCGCCCATTCTAACTCATTTCGCGTTGCCTGATTGGTTAGAATGGAATACTCCACCCAGAGAACGCCAATCCGCTTCTTGCTTGTCTTCTTTTCGGGTATATAAGGTGGTAATATTTTTCAAAATCTTCGTTCAGTTGTTCAGGAATCAATGGGTAGATTTACTCGCCCAACCATCTTCTTGATATGAACCATCGCGACTTCTAACTTAAATTATGGATTTCATTTTCTAAATTTCTAAATTAAACTTATTAAAGTGGCCCCACTAAATTTATAACACTAAACGCTCTTTAATTTGCTCACTTCTTAAAGTGAACCCTCTGAATTGTTGGCACTATATAAACACTCTTTAAATATGCTCACTCTTAAAGTGACCCTTCTGAATTAATATATAAACGCTCTTTAAATATGCTAATTATTTAAAGTGCCCCACCCATTTGAATTTATGACTCTGAACGCCCTTTAAATATGATTAAAGCAGCCCGTTGCAATTACCCAGTTGATCTCAAAGAGACACATCTTAATTTGTTGTAGTTATTTCTGACACTTTTGAAACATGTCAGCCTATAGATCTTATAATTATATTATTTAAGACAGAATTTATATTAATTTATAATGGATACTGGAATATATAGTCATGGCCACAACGTGAAATATTGAGTCCTAGTCAGTTATTATACAATTGTTATACTGTTAAAGTTGATATTTAAAGTTGGAATTATGATATATATAATTCTCCGAGACCCCAATGTTTGTTTGGGAAATAAAACAAACACGACTTACATAGGAAGTCCCCGGAGGGCACAGCGAATTTTATTGTGCTCGAGAAAAGTACAAGTAAAGTCGTTTTGTTCATCCGACTGCGGATAGTGGCAACATGCATAATTATACATGTATATAGTCTCTTCCAGCACCACTGACCCACTGCATAACTGATGCACATGGCATGTATATATTAACATACAACACCATTCAGCAATACTGCTGAAAACAACCGATAGCATCAGGCCACAGGCCACAGGCATACGCCACACACAGCTATCATAACGATACCGCTTATACTGGGTACACACCCTGAAATTTCAAGCACATCATCAAGCATGCAAATAAGGGATATTAGATCCTTCCAAGATCCAGACGTATATATGCAGCAATACTGATGAATACACAGCGACAGCTTCAGGCATACGGCACAAACATATATCATATATCGATACCGCTTATACTGGGTACACACCCTGCTATTACAAGAACACCAAGCATATGTGGGATATTAGATCCTTCAAAGATCCAGACGTCGGCACCAACATTCAGCAATACTGCTGAAAACACAGACAGCTTCAGGTAAACGCCACAAACAGCTATCATAGCGATAACGCGCACACTTGGTACACACCCTGCTATTCCAAGCACGCCATCAATCATATATGGGATATTAGATCCTTCCAAGATCCATAATTAAGCAGCAACATTAAGCAATAATGCTGAAAACACATCGACAGCTTCAGGCATACGCCACAAACAGCTATCATGTCGATAGCGCTATACTGGTAACATACCCTGCAATTTCAAGCAGCATATGTGGGATATTAGATCCGTCCAAGATCCAGACGTATGCAGCAATTTCCAGCAATACTGCTGAAAACACATCGACAACTTCAGGCATACGCCACAAACATAAATCATAGCGATACCGCTTTCACTGCGTACACAACCTGCAATTTCAGACACAAGCATATATGGGATATTATATCCTTCCAAGCTCCATGCAGACGGCACTTAGCGATATCCGAATATGAATAACTATATAACACATCTCGTGGAGCACACCAGCTTTGTTGGTCGATACCGACGAAGCAGATTCCAGCAGGACAAGAGCACAGTCGAACCGAAATTTCCAGATCCAGGCTTAAATTACCAGCATAGTAGCCCGGACACCAATTAAGGCAGAACGCACTCGAATTAATTGATCGTGGAAATTCACTGCCTGTATATATACAGATACACGATACAGCCAATGATGCAATCGACACTGAAACTAGTAAAGAAAGAAAGAACATTCAATATATATGCATATCTATATATATATATAGATAAGATACATGGAGACAATGACTCCATGTGAGTGGTCATTGCTTCAAATGCTTGCTTCAGTGAACCTGAACAAATTCACATTTCTTATCGAAATAGCAATGTATCGCTCGACATGAATGCACATCATATATAGCCTGCATAGATAATCTGCATGAAAGGATTCCCACATAGTATGTCATGCAATACCCGAAGGTTGTCTGACTAACTTAACGTCGTACTTAAATATATATATATATTGACAAAATCACGGCGATGCGTAGAAACCAAATTGCTTGCAAAAGACTTATTTCCAATACACATATACGTGCAATGAGTTTATGAATATTCATCAAGCTTATATATGCTTAAATAAATAACCGCTCGCTGCGACTCTCCAGGTGCGAATGACCCTAGTTCAGTCAGCACGGATTGACATTACCTCACACAATCCGTGCTGAGTACTCTTCTACGCGCACCCGTGCGCTAGAAGCTAACAGCTTGATTGCCCAATCAATCATTAATCCCTCTGAGAAATCAGTTCCATTCTAATTCGTTCCTCAAACGAATAGAACTATATAGAATAAATAATCAACTTCTATTTAGCTGTTGTGTCAGTTATCCACCAGCACTGTCCGGACCTGTTACACACCATTACATATGAAACCTTGTGCAACACTACTGAATTGGTCAATTGAATAGAAGATTAATGCACACGTAGGGCTGCACGATATTTACCGTGTATTCGATATCGTTTTAATACCGATAGAAACCGAATGGATTTTATTTTGATTATTCGATATACCGAGAACGTCGGTTTCCATTTCAAGGAATCGAATTAAGTTTTTGAGAAATTAAATTGTCGTATCTATCATTGGAAATTAATGTGGCTTGTAACTAAACACGCAAAAGGAAATGAAATGTTATGGGATATAATCCGTGTAGAGCTATATAATGGGACATTTAGTTTCGTATTTGTGCACCCAATGAAGGGAGTATGCCATGGGGTTTCATTCACAGCTTGCGACATTCAGTCGCGGCGTCGCTATTGCATATGATCCCGGGAATAAAACAAAGGGCACCATTGTACCTCGTAACAATATCCGTGAGATTCGAAACCTCTCTTGTAACTGGAATGACTTACGGGGATTAATGACAGTCGGCCCAAACATTAATTACGCAGCCACAGAGAATCGACTCATAATGGTCCAAAATGTTGATGTAGTAGACGTCCCAACGCACTGAAGAGAATTGTTTGATGGGTTTGCGTTAGCACTCTGGCAGCGGTCACTGAAGTCATTCTCGCTAATCGGATAGTTATGTGGACGCACACGGACGCGAGATTAGCCGCCATGGGAAGCCAGATTGATCAAAGACGACATAAATCTCGCCCAAATCAATAACGAGATAGCTAAACACTGACAAGGTTTGCTTCTAACGTCGTGGTCGGCGGATTTGACAATCGTGTCCCCCGGCTTGCACACTCACAGCCGCATCATACAACGCATTGTTTAGTATCATGAACATCCCATGTTTGTGGTAGTAGTTACATAATTCTTAGCATAATTAAAGGAGATGCTCGGAGAACGTCACGTCAGTGTGATAACATTGAATATAGTAACACTATACGTGGAATCAGCAACTTCAGTACCTATTCCAAGATCTAAAAACGTACAGCGTAAAGTTACACTCAACTCAGAAAATTTACATACTCCGACTCAATAAACTGCACTGAGTGTCAGTAACATATCGGCGATATCGTAAACAGACGAAAGTTTTAAAACAATATCGTTCCAGAACATTTTTTTCTCCAGATATCGATTTATATCGCAACCAGATGTAACAGCCAGAAACTAAAACTGGATGCGCTGTGATATAAACATAAATGACGATAGCAGCGGCAAACTGGCTAAAACATTAGCTCTATACGCGCAAAGCACGACTCTACAGAAAATGTTCATATAACTACACGCATGCCATTCGTACTGAATATACCACGCACAAATCACTATCAAACGACTGTTTATTTGCTTCCGTTTCAATATAATATCACGATATGTTACGAACACTATCTAGTCTCTGTTCGATCTTGACTTCGTTTCTCCGTTCACAGACACATTTAAATGATTTTAATTATTTAGCACCCTATTGATTGCATATCAAAGCAAGTTATCGTTGTGCGGATGACACCGCATGGGAATTGATGCCATGAAAGTCGGGAAGTATGAGACAATATCAGCAAAATGCAATGATAATTTATATCCAGGAAAAATCAGGTTGTAAATTTAGTTATCTATCGCTGGCAGGCGATGCCTACTTTAACGACAATATAGTTCAAAGTCAGACGGAACATACGCCATTCACTCATGGTATGTTTTCTGAGTAGAATCCATGGCAAATACAGAACACACGAATTAAGTGGAATCAGCGATGACAGAGAATGCACTTTGTTTCCAAAAAAAAAGTACAACGTAAAACAAGATATGAGTAACAAAGACATATAACCCCCGTGTGGGCCCTGGGTAGAATAGGTCTACCGCCCCGCTGCGTGGGGTGTGGTGTGGTGTAGTACATTTGTGACCCGCCATATCAAATCCAGTCGGAAGTCGGGATTTTTTTTACCATGTGCCAATGCATTCTCTTATATATCCGAGTCGACCATAGGTCGCCTCGCATATATAAGAGAATGCATTGGCCTAACAATTTTTTACAATTTTAATAATTTGTTCTTGTATTCTTTAACAATTTTATAATTTCACCCATACAGAGCCCCAGACAAACATGAGCAGACGACACTCTTCTATGTGCTTCTATATATGTGTGGGGCTCCCTGCAGGGTAATGGATGTTTTTTTATTTTATGTCCTAAACATTGTAAGAAACATTTATTTAAAAAACATGATAAAAAATTGTTAAGCCAATGCATTCTCTTATATATGCGAGGCGACCTATGATTTATTTGATGGTCGAGCACCAACTATTTTCTATGCATCGAAATAGGATAGATGTTGCTCAGGCTCACACATTTGAGTTTTGAATTCATAGTCCCATATGGAACATGAACGATCGATTGCACCATGTGAACCTTGGCAGTTTCGAACATTGTTTTGGTTTTGTGCAATCGAAATGGTCATAACATCGTGCATATATGGTTTATCTGCGTTTACAATGTTCCTGACCATGACTATACTCCTGACAGTTAAAACATCGCAATAGATTTGGAACACAAGTACTTAAATCTACCTGCATGTACAAACCTTCATTGGTGGTGGGTGTCCGCACCGATGGGATTTCAGAAGACAACTATTCAAGGCAACATTTTGTCCATCAACTGTCTATGAAAATATACGGACTTCTGTAACTCCTTGGGGTGCCAACTCAGCCAATATCTCTGATGCAGAAGAATCAGCTACCTCGCGATCTCGCAACACAGCTATGCTACTGTTCAGTGTCTTGTGAGGAGTAATCAACACTGGTGTGTGTGCAATATATGTCAATTGCATAAAAGTTTCCGATTTAATTATTCTTGAGCATTTAATCAGAAGAACGTGGCCCAGTCCTGACTGGTTTGACATATATTAATTGTCCGGCTATGCTTTATAGCGTATCATCAATGGATACATATATACATACAGAAGGTTTCGTGACACTCGGATCAAAACCAAGAACCAAGCACTGAGAGTAGACCTCAGCATCAGTGGAAATTAGCGAGTTATGATTCGTACGTTTTTGTTTGTTTTGAGTTGCCATATGAACAGAAAATAATCGACGCCTCTGACTACACTAAGAATTATGGTCAGGCCAAAGACTGGGACATAGCTTAAGCGGTTACCCGCTTATCAACTGCATATAGCAGCCTGCCGGTATTTCTCCACAGGTTCATATGCTGCAATGGATCGTTCGTGTCCCATATGGGACTATGAATCCAAAATTTAGCGCTGAGCAACATCTATCCTATTTCGAGGAAAGAAAAGAGTTTGTGCTCGACCATCAATTAAATCAATTTCATACATTGCTGTCGTTTCTACAAAGTGTGTTGAACGCCAGCACGCACACCGACAAGCCATACCAAAATCAGTTGTGTATCAAACGCAACAGAAGTTGCAACAGTTGTTCTAAAAACAATCTACGAAAATTGAGTCAGTTACTACAACGCATCACATTCATTTTGATCCCGTTGCTTCAAAACAAAAATCGCAAAACGTTTCTATTCTCAGAACGGGAGGTTTATATTTGAACTTTCAAAATTTGACGAGTTGCTTGGTGAGAAACCATTAACTCTGAAAGGCACCAAACAGTATTTGTGGATTGAAGTTGTCGGTTGCGTGAAAGATGACATTCTGTCTCACCCATCCGACCGCCAGCTTGACGCATTTATAAAGGTTCTTGTGCGATTCATCAAATATTATAAATACCTTTTGATGTTAGAAACTATTTTACATTATTTCGATGTGCAGCCTTGGTAATCTGTTATATATTTGCTATTAAGTTGGTATTATTGCGTTTAGATAGTACACCCGAAAAGTTGTGAGTTGGCTTATTTGTGTCATTATCCGCACACAATCTGCTTAGAATCGCCTCATTATGATTCGATAAAGTGACTAAAATGTTCTCATTTTCAGCACATGAGCGACTCAAAATGAGGCAATTCTAAGCAGATTATCTACCTAAAACTAGTTCTATTATAAGCGGATAATATGCTGGTATTTGGGAGAACAGGCTGCTGTGGTTGGGGTTTCCATTCCGACCCTATTTCGAAAACCATACCCTAAAGTTCAAATTCATATTTCATTACATGTTTTTTTCAAAGTTATAGAATTGATTTGATATATTGGTAAAAAGCCTTGTGCTTACAACATCACACACTAAGCCTATCAAAATTGATGTAAAGATATTCAAGGCCAAAACAATGTGTCAGAATGTTTATAAACAAATGGTACAAAATAAAATAAAATAATAGTACATTCTATATAAGCCTACATATATACTGACCATATTTTGCAACCCATATATTTATTATTCGTTGACACCCAGCAGAGTGGAAAAGCAACCCATCATACACATGAACTCTATGGATTAGTCCCAAGTAATAAACGCAACCTGACAGTTAATTTCCTTTGCCTCCCCCAAATATATTGTAACAACATCCCCACGTATATAGGGACTATGAACCAATCCAGTTAAAACCAATTTACTTATAATATACATGTAGAAACATCAAATCCACAGCTCAACAAAACCAAAATATCACCTATATGTAGATAACGTTAGTGAGAAATAACAAAGATCAAACATAGCCCATTTTTAAAACCAATGTTCTGGTAAACAAAGCTGGAAACCAACCTCCTGGCAAACAACCTCAACTTGTGAGTTCGATGTTTGGGTAGATAATATGCCAAGGGACCCTAACAATACTATTTATATAATTTATTAAACCTATGCGGTTGCTCCAGCTACCAGTAATTATAATCATTGATTGATTTTAAACCTATCTGAAACATTTATCTAGGAACTAAGAAAGTATAGAAAATAGCATTCCATCCATCTGGATGGGTCAGTTAAATATCTATAAATATATTTGAGAATGTAATATTAGTTAATTTACTCTGTGAAAATTCTCACCCACCTTTGAAAAATACGTATACACTTATACTAAAAGAGACACCTAAATAAATATTATTAATAATATTGCCAAAGTCGCACCCGCACACACTCTCGATTTGGAAACATTTACTCTGTTTTTCCCCACCAGGGACTCAAGATAAACACCGGTAAATAAATACAGGAATACGAGCTGAGATGGAATATTACAAAAGACCCTTGGCCGGCAAAATATTTGATCAGGCCATCACACCGACCATCCGAAAACGCGCATTTGTGTTTCCAACTGCGCTTCTATACGACGATACAACGGCGCATCTTCTAATTGTATGTTGCACTACGAAATCGACAGAAATAGAGTGTTTGTATTTATTTTGACAGAATGGAACGGTTGGTATATAGCAGTTATATTCGCTAAATACCTCGACATTTACCGGGTTGAATTCATTACAATTTTGTATATTTCGACAAAGCATTGGGGTACCTTTGAAACAATTGTTTTCGCAAATGTATCGGAATTTAGCAACTCGATTGAGTGTTTCCTCGTCTATTGTTTCTGATTCATATAGTCAAATCTTCCTGCAACCACCTTGCGTTGAATTGAGATTTCATCCGTTCGCCAATTTCCATAATTAATATCGATTTCGGAGCTGGGTATATCGAAAAATATACGACAATGCTTTTTTGTGACCAACAACCAACCATCTATGTTGCTGAATTCCCTTCTAATTATAAATAAAGTAAATATCGCGTGTGTATGTATCCGAATCGATGTTTAAAGAGCAACTATTAATTTTCGGAACGAGATGTACTCAAATGCATCTCGTCTCGTGCTGAAATGACACATTCGACAAATCATATTATTCAGCTGATATACGAGTCCCATATGTTCTTGAATTTTTAAGCATGATATACTTGACAAGCAGCTGATTGTCCCGTATCGACGGAGTCGCATGGATGATGGTAGAAACATGTTGTAAAGGACTCTGCTATCATTGAACATAATTTCGCAGTCGAATTTATTTGCTTGAAATAATTTAGCGTCTGAACGAATAACGTATATACATGTATGTCCATGTGTACTGGTACAGTTTCGTTCCCCGGACACCAGTAGTAATTTTGTGTTGCTGTTATTTGTGTTGGATTTGCCTATGATTTAACCCTTTACCCAACAGAAGGGCCCTGTGCCAATGCATTCTCTTATATATGCGAGTCGACCATAGGTCGCCTCGCATATATAAGAGAATGCATTGGCTTAACACATTAAAAATTATAAAATTGTAAAAGAATGTAAGAAAAAATGGTAAAAAGTGTTAAAAAAAGATTTGTTTTAGGCCAATGCATTCTCTTATATATGCGAGGCGACCTATGGTCGACTCGCATATATAAGAGAATGCATTGGCACAGGGCATAACTGTAACTATCACAATGTGGTCAATGAGCCGGTTCCAATGATATCCATATTTGTATGGTTCTATTGAGACAGACCGAAGATATTTTAGGCTGTTGAAGCTTTATTTGGCCGGTTTTGGCCGGTTTGTTGGGTAAAGGGTTAAGTTACAATATGCACCTGCCTATACTGCCATGTGTAGCAACACTCAGTACAAATAACACACCTATAATACATGTATATACTATACATTAATTGGGGTTGTCTCTTTTGACTGGGGCAAATAACTTTTGACACTATCGAGAAAACTACGGGCGTCACATTGCAGGAGTTAAAGCGATTCCAGGACTTCAACAATACGAATGTGACATAGTGAATAGTTGGATATTACCAACCAGTCTGGTGCTACATGATGTCATTCGCATTGAATTTGTTTTACTAATTCCAAAATTGACTCAATTTATAGAAATTGGCGAAAGGATGAATATTTCATTTCAACGCAAGGTGATTGCAGGAATATCTGACTATAGAATTCCGAAAAACATCGACGAGGAAATACTCAATGTTGCTAAATTCAGATACATTTGTGAGAGAAAAAATCTGTTTCAAATGTCGGCCCCGGGCTCTTTCTGCAGCATATTTCGACAAAGGTCGAGGTATTCAGTTAATATAACTGCTAATATACCAACCGTTCCCGGTATGGTAACAGCGGTTTATGAAAAAACAATAATTGTAAATCTGATAGAACGAGAGCGATAACTGAAGTTGTGTTTTATGGCAGTATAGCACCACAACCTCCACTTGCTAAATTGTTCAGTAACTTGATTAAACAACTCAATGTGTGCTAACTTTATTAAACAAGTTACTAAGTTGTTAAAACAAGTAACTAACTTCTTTAGACAAGACTTGTTTAAACAATTTAGGTAAATTTATTAAACAAGTTTCTAACTTGTTTAAATACGTTACTAACGTGTTGAAACAAATTAGTAACATGTCTGTTCTACGCTGTCGGCTGTATATATATATTTTACCATGTCTCGCTTTTTGTTTTCTGTTTTGTTAACTTTTATAGAACAATAAATTTTATTGACATCGTATGTAACTCATATAGCTCATAACATATCTGTTGTCAATTATCTTCCTAAACATCCACCAATGTGGCATCATTAGGGCGAACAGAAACACCAATCAATACCAAGTCTTCTTTCACTCAATACATTTGACTCGTCTGTCTTGTGGTGTTGCCTGACACCAAAAACACATTTCCCCGATTCATTTGGTTTACTAACACTATCGGTCGTCCGATGTTCTTTCGTGATAACTGTGGTACTGCACAACTGGTTGTTTCCTTTGCGATTTCAGCAGAATGTTGTCTGCAGCTTTGCCAGCCTGGAAAATTGGGGATTATCTGGTCTAATGTCTTCAACGCGTACTTCTACGTCGAGGGCTAATCTGTTCGTTTGACTGGGCCCCACACATATCCTCGCTTTCTATTTCTGAAAAAAATAACATACATGGTGAGTTGACGTGTATTGCAAAAACATGTCAATTAACAACATCGTCACACCTACATCTAACTGCATGCATGCTATTTTGTGGTAGATATATCTCACACGTAAACGGCCTCAACTAATAGGTGCCGAGATTCACCCAACAACCATGTCAGCAAACAAATTTAAATGAGACAATATCCAAGAGCTAGCGAGTGACCGGGCAGCACTATTTGTATTGTCTGGATTGAGCAAGGCAGCCTTAATTGTTTGATGGGCACACACCGCTGAGTATGTTGCAAGATCGTGGCCGCCCTAGGTTATGATATATGGATAACACGAACATGTTGTGGAAGCGGGCACTAATTAATATTGCAATGAGCAATGGCTCAAGCTTGATCAGATTCACCAGGTAAATGGAAACGTTCAATATATTTTTTTAGTTTAAACATATTTTATTTTAACCAATATAATGTACAAAGTTCACGGTATGATGGTGAGAGATATTGATGGTTATAATGGGATTTGGCAGTAAGCATAATGCTTATCTTAAGCCATCTCCTACACGTATGAAATAATGAATGGTGACCGTTTCATTCAGACAAAACTAGAATGTACATATCGATGTATATGAATGTATACAGCTCAAGAAATTACTTACTGTTATTGTTAATTATAATGTGCCTGATAGCCCCCCCCCCCCTCAATCGTAGCAGGTTTTGGCAGGGTACTTTTGGGATTGATGTTACACTTAGTTTAATTTTGATTTTAATGCGTTTTTAATTTGTTCCATACGTAGCCTAAGGTCGTATACATCAGGTCTGTGCATAATATGGCTTGAATCTGCCAGTTAGTTCTATATATTTCTGAATGTTAGCGAATATCTCAATGTTTTTGGACAAGGGAAGTGATTTTGAACCTTCTAAGAGTGTTTTTGTTTCCAAATTATTAAGTTTGCTGAGACATATATCTCTCTCGGCTTCAAATACTGGGCAATAGTGCAAGAAGTGTGATACTGTTTCAATTTCGCCACATATACAATATTGATTGTCTTGCAAATGATTGAGATATAAGTCGTAGTTCAGATTGCTACACCCTAGTCGTAGTCGCCAATGAAAAATTTGACTTCGTCTTGTGTAAGCAAATTCCATGTAACGGGGGCTCACGACGAGGTCAGTATTAAGAAAAGATTTGAAGTCCGATATGGTTTCACAATTTTTAGCCTCCGGTGGTAGATCATTCCATAGACTCACAGCTGCAGGTAAAAAGGGATTTTTTATATGATTCAGTATTACAAAAAACCGGTTTCATGTCTTTAGGTCTGAAGTCGTAATTTGTTAGACTCCCTGATATAGGGGGAACATATATGTATATGTAGGCGGGTGTTGACTTTTTCACCATTTTGAAAAATTGAGTTAGCTTGGTTTTTCGGCGTCTATTCGTAAGTGTCTCCCACCCAGTTTCGTGGAGCAAGCCCTCGTTACTACAGCTTCTTGTCGCGCCAGTTACGATTCTTGCGGCTTCGTATTGGATTTCTTCTAATTCATTAGCTTCTTCGTTGCTGCAGTTGTCAATATATTTTATCCATTATGATTAACGTTATAACAAACCGCTGGTTGTGTCACAATCGTACGGTTGTTTATGGGACTATTTTCATTACGTCGTAAATGTGCATGGACAAGAGTTTCAGGCCAGGATGCGATACAATGATATGCATGTATTTGCCACGATGGTGTTATAGTTGGAAGCATACTCTAATTGTTAACTACTACGGAGACCCACACGTATAACATGTAACAATCGTATGGGCGCATTTCTCGAAATATTGATACGAGGTAAAAATCTGCATGTTACACACTTATTATAATATTTGTTGGGAGTTTGGCCACAAAAGGCAATGCTAAGCCAAAATATATTAGGGCGGTGTGGACAAAATAACATGCTACAATACTACATTTTTATATCGCATTAGACGATTTTTACAGACGCTTACATCTCCAAATACCTTAATCTACCATACACTTCTTAATTGTTAAATTCATTCTGGAATGTGGAGTTTTATTGGGAAACTTTGCCATTACTCATGCACACGACTTACTTTCATTTTATTTGGTATTTGTGTTTGTTGTCCTCAGTTAGATTTTAGTAATATGTCACACCCGCGTGGTCTTATTGCCTGGTTATATGAGTGGCAGGTATTTGCTTTCTATTTGATTTTAATGTCCATACCGATGTGATGTTTACCATTTTTTTTGTTTATTATTCCTTATTTCGATCATAGTTGTCGTATGTGCATGGTCGAATTTGTTTTTCTGTTTTATATCCGCTTCCATGTGATCTTAACTATTTCCGTTTCATACGGCTCAGTGTTTTAATACTAGCACGCAAATTGTTATATATCACTTCTAAATTGTTCCCCCCACTGATCTGTATATATTCTCACATCCGCAACCTGTTTCCTTTGCCATAATTATATTTTAAAACTGTTAATGGTACTCAATCCGATCAGACGGTCCACATATCATCAAAAATACAACATTTCTTAAAAATATACTTTAGTTGTCAGAATCGATAAATTTCAACAAAATAATGCTAACCACTGTCAACTATGGTATACAATTTCCCAAAACGTGTTATTTATCAACATGTTGTTCAAAGAAATATGGCCGTATTATCACTTGAGTATCACAAACTTTGGTCGTATTACAACTTGATTTTAGAGTTATCCATCTTCATCCGCAATTTTGTCCGAGACCGTCCGACATTTATCTGGGCCACAAATAATTATAATTGCACATCTCGAGAAATAACAACGATTCAAATAGTTCTTACACCCGTAGTCAAAGAAATAGTAATTTAGGAGCGTTAATTCGGATAATGCATCTTTAGCACTTATATGAGGATGGTATTATATTGTATGTTAGATTACTTGTTAGCACACTTGTGTGTACATATTTTATCGCACGTGTTGTGCCAGTATTAACTTTGTAAACCTTTTTAGAGCACAACTGTGTTTGTTCTGTTATATAAAATAAATCATTATTATTTATCATGATACTCACATTTATATCTGGAATCCTGAGTAAGAGTATGAATAGTATAGAAATTACGATAGTATTGTTAATGATTTTTCGCTGATTAAAATCGACGTTCTCGCACTTGTTTCATCAATGTGTCATCGCAATGTTGATATCGATATAACAAGCTTGTAATAAAACAATTGACTGATTACGGGTTGATTGAAATCTTATCGGGTAGTTATCCTAGCACGCTTACACAACCGGAAGTGAACAATCCTCTGATTCAACAAAAACAAATATCGTAATACATGTATGTGTGCCAATGGTATAGTTCCATGGGCAGATTTTTTTCTGTGAAATCAGGGTAGATATAGGCATAGCTTATACCAAATAATGTCACACAGAACAACGATATCATAGCACAAAACAGCTAGTAAAACAGTAACATGTGAGACTCGTATATCAGCTGATTTGAATAATATGGTTTATCGAATGTGTCATTTCAGCACGAGACAAGACGGATTTGAGTGCATATCGTTCCTGAAACGAATAGTCGCTCTTTAGACATCGAGTCGGACACATATACACGCAATATTTACTTTCCTTATAATTGGACGGGAATTCTGCAACATGGATGGTTGGTTGTTGGTCACAATTACAAAGAAGCATTGTCTATATTTTTCGATATCAGGAATGTTTGACAATAGGAATCCGAAAACATAAACGAGGAAATACTCAACCGTGTCGCTAATTCCTATACATTTGTGACAAAAATCTGTTTCAAAGGTAGGACCCCGGGCTGTTTTTGCAGCCTATTTCTACCCCAATTCTTTGCCGAAATGGTATCGAATTCTACCCGGCAAATGTCGAGGTATTGAGCGAATATAACTGCTACTATACCAACCGTTCCATTCTGTCAAAATAAATTAAAACACTCCATTTCTATCGATTTCGTAGTACATATTGCAACATAAAACTGGGAGATGCGCGGTTGCATCGTCGTAGAAGCGCGGTTGGCAACACAGATTCGCGTTTTCGAATGGTTGGTGTGGTCACAATTGACGAAAGAACTGTATCTAATGTTGTCCCAGTCATCGTTTCAAATGCGAAATGATTGAGAACAGGTGACGACCCAATACTACATCTAACACGAATCAGAGATTTAGAAAATGAAGTGTTCGAGCTTCGAGTAGATAATCTAAAATTAAAGGACAATAACTTTTATTATATGACCATTACTTTCTACTCCAAATCCCATAGTAAATTGCCATGCCTAATTATGAATAATTCCCAATGTCCACTGCTCCTTTTATACCTTTTATAGCGCCACAGGTTAATATAACGCTCAGCAGGTTAATATAACATTCCGCTGACTCTTACTATAAATAGATCTGGGTTTTCCCTACGCGCTAAATGTGACAGCCAATGACGTTGCGTACATTACGAATGGGGAATCTTGAAACTAGGTAGCCTGGTACGCATACGACTGACTCGCTTCTCGTCAGAAATACACGGGTGAAGCTTAATTTGTGTTCATATGATATACCGATGATTTTGTTGAAAAAAAATTGAAAATGAAAGAGAAGTGTTTATCATTTATCATATCTGAGTAGATTTCCCTTGCATTTGATATAATCGCCCGTCATATAATAAAACAGTTATTGCATTCCTCCTTGGTTAACATAAGGAATTATCAACCCTCGGAAGTTGATATTCACCGCGGCCTTCGGCCTTGGTGAATATCAACTTCCTCGGGTTGATAATTCCTTATGTTAACCAAGGAGGAATGCAATAATTGTATATTAACAATACAGCGTCGCCACTGTATATTGATTCACGAGTACCTTCACATTCTGAAGAATAAAATAAAATGTGATATATTTACTGGTTCCAATTGAACAAGGTAAATGGGTCACACACAGGCTTGGTGAAGATATAAATGGAAAGAAACCTGGCGCTATTATAGTCAGAATAGTCCGAAGCACGAACTATTTATGGCCAATAGAGCGCTTGAGCACTCTGTTCAGACGCCGAGATTTCAGAAAGGCACAAATGCGTGTGACTGTACAAAACTCATGGACATTAGATGGCAAAGTTATAGCGTTGCTAAACAATAGTTAGAAAATAAAAGTGAAGGACTTCATGGATTTGGAATGCATCGATGGAGATGCACATCATGTTCAGCATATTCCCGTACACTTCATGGGCTAAATGTGTTATATCCTATGTATTTTCACCTAATATATATGACATTACACGCAATAGCATATATCTCTCCTGAATATAAGTGATCTGCATGAATGACCTTGGATGGATAAATGGTATGTCTCATAACATATCTCCTCTATGCTTATATAGCTACATCACAACCCCACAATGTTCAAACTGACAGCGAAGAAAATTGAAATCATCATCCTATATTAAGGACAAAAGACATACAATCAAACAAAATCTGTATAACTGACCGATATTAGCTACTGAAAAATAAATAGTGAGCCATGCTATTTATACCAACATAACACAGCATCTAAAGCAAATTAATTACTTGAACTGGTACCCATTCCCACAATTTGTGTTACTGCCAGACCTCACTGGACAGTCCCTTCTGTCAGATATCAAGCCTATGATTCATTACCATGAATACATCTCACTGAACATTAAAAAAACTCACAACGCACGCACAACACCCCAATACCCTATGTCCAACTTATCGTTCCACTCCTACTAATATGCATATCGAATACCCGTGTTCAACTTGAACGAAACTAAATGCGTTGTGCCGTGACTCACGTGACCAATGGATCCATCTCGGCTGTTCATTGTTATCATAATGTCTAACTGATACTGAGGATACAGACGCTGTTACCACTGCCTGGAACAACTACTCCCATTTGTCGCAAAATAAACCACTCTTGATTAATACATTCACAGTGAATGATAAATTTCGTTCAGAACACCAAACTGACGAAGATGATTCTGAACTAGATCCACTTTTGTCTAGCTATACCATACTAGACGAATTCAACGATAAACTAAATTCCAATAAACCATACAATGACAACTTCCATGATGAATTCAAATTCATCGTCTCTTACAAACTATGGACAAATTATCCAATTTTCTCAACGACTGTAGGTATAGCTTTGGTATCATTGACATCAAAGACAATTGGCTGACAGATGATTCACCAACTCAACAAATATTGAATAATACAGCCTCTTTGAAAACAATAGAAGCGAATGGGACTGGTGGTGGTGTGGATTTAGACGTCCTTGCAAGTTGTAAAGCGCAAATGCGTTCTGACCTACCCATATGGAACGACACTTTTTGAAAGTATGTGCATTTATTTGCCCAGTAAAAACAATAGGGTGTATATTATATCGCTGTCCAAACTCAGACAGATACTTTTCTTGACAATATAGAAACGCTGTTAAGCAATAAACAAAAACAGAAGAAACAATGTTTCCTAATGGGTGACTTCTATATGAATATGCTAAGCAATAAATCATCTGATAAATACTGCATGAATCTTCTTAATTGCTATATGCTGCTGCCAACAATAACCAAGCCTACTAGAATAGCATATTTTAGTGCAACCCTTATCGCCAATATATTCTCCAACTGCCATATCGCTTGATCAGTCTCCCCTGGTATATGTCAAGACAATCAAATTATAATATAAAGTATTAAATTGCATAATAAAACAGGTCATCAATGAATATCTTCTACAAATTACGATGAACTACCATGGACTGCAATGGCGCTTATACAATATTCCACGAAAAGATCACAGGAACTATAACCGAGTTATTGCCAGGTTAAAACAAAACAAATAAAGTGTCGAATCACAAGTCACCATGCATGGATGACCAAAGGACTGCTAAATTCAATAATGAGTAAAAATATATTATACAAAGTATTACTAGAATACAGGACAAACTATAATATTGTCCGACATAAGGCAATTACGAGTGACTAATTTCATCCATCCGCCAGCAAAACAACACTATAAAAACAAAAACAAACACTATCATCACCAAATGTTTTGACTGCGAATGTAATATAAATGTGACCTGGACTCTAGATATGTATGCATGACTTGCCAAACATACCTCACATTTATACATTTTCCGATGCTAATTAATGCCATCTATACTCCAAAAAATATACGAGAAATCCACTCAGATATCAATATATTGTATAGATGATTTTTTGCTAATAAATGATCACTGAATCTCGAGAAAACTAGAGGTGTGACTGTCCCAATGGGACTAAGGATACCCCCGTGTTTTTAAAATACTAAGATGTTTCACATGTCAGTAAACATTAGTTAAAATAACAGTTCTCATTGCATGTGCACAACCGTGACCCTAATCTTAAACCTATTGACCGAAAAATGTAGGAATAAAAGCTCGGACAAAATTACGCATGTTGCGAAAATGTTCTTAAATCGAAAAAGGGGAATAACTTCACACAAAAAAGTCGGACAGACGTCATAATCGCAGGTTCACGGGTTCCCATGGTACTAAATATCAGTGCCAACATTAAAAAAAACATTTACCTATAAATGTAGGAATAAAAGCTTGGACAAAAGTATGCATGTTGCAATAAAAATGTCTAAGTCGAACAAGAGCTACGCTGGGCGTGCAAATTACGCCCTCTCTGGGGTCGGCGGAAACTGGTAAAAAAGGGGGCATAACTCTGGTAAAAATTGGCGGACGGAACTCAAATTTGACCTTGACCTGTCTTTTGGTGGGAGAAAGTAATATACCAAATTATCATTGAATCCGATAAGCTCTAGTAAAGTTATCATCCACAACAAATTTCAGGGATTTTCTAAGTCAAATTACGTCAAATAAGGGGCATAACTCCGGTGAAAATTGGCGGACGGAACCCAAATTCGAACTTGAGCTGTCTTTTCTCCTCTTAAACCCACATACCAAATTTGATTCAAATCGGTTCACTCTAACTAAAGTTATCATCCGGACAACAAATTTCAGGGATTTTCTAAGTCAAATTACGTCAAAAAAGGGGGCAATAACTCTCGCAAAAATAATCGGATTAAAACGAAATTCGGACTTGAGCTGTATTTCGATATATGTAATCCACAAAAAAACGGGTTTTGCGTATAAACATTCCAAAATCGAGTTATCATCCGGAAACCAAAAAACATAAGAAAAACTGAAAAAGGGGCATAACTCTGCCAAAAAAGGTTCGAACTTGACCTGTGTTTTGGTGGGAGAAAGTAATATACCAAATTTGGATTCATTCTGATAAACTATACTAAAGTTATCATCCGGACAACAAATTTCAAGGATTTTGTAAGTCAAAAAACGTCAAATAAGGGGCATAACTCCGGTGAAAATTGGCGGGCGGAACCCAAATTCGAACTTGAACTTACTTTTATTAAATTTGGTTCACTCTAACTAAAGTTATCATCCGGAAACCAGGTTAACGGACGGACGCCCGGACGGAAGCCCTGACGGACGGACGGACCAATACTATAATACGGCCGTTTTTTCAAACGGGCGTATAAAAAGGGGGATAACTCCACCAAAAAATGTTGGACAGACGTCAGAATCGCAAGTACACAGATTCCCATGGTACTAAATATCTGTGACAAGTTTAAAAAAAATTTATCTAAAAATGTAGGAATAAAAGCTCGGACAAAATTGTACATGTTGCGAGCATTTTCTAAGTCGAAAAAGGGGGGATAACTCAACCAAAAAACGTTCGACAGACGTCATAATCGCAGGTGCACAGGTTCCCAAGGTGGTTGATGTATGTGCCAAGTTTCACGAAAATTCATCAAAAACGACTGAGAAAAACTCCGGACAAATTTGTGTCCACGGACGGACGGCTATTCAGACGGACGACGATGGACGGGCGGACAAGCTTATTCCAGTATACCCCCCTAACTGCGTTGCGGCGGTATAACAAACTATATGCGTTTTACAAATTCTGACTTGCGTGATAAACATGATTCCATACAAGAATTAAATATAAATGGAGGAGTTTTAAATAGGGTGAAAACACACTATTCTTAGGTAAAAAAAATAAGGCGGAAAACCTACCACGTGCACGGGACATACATATGTACACAATCAACTATATTCTATCTAAATACGTCGGAGTCATGTGAAGAGTAAGTGAACTGCTTCCGATGAACACCGTGAAGATTTGTATTCACATCTGACATATTGTAATGCCACTTGGAAAGCAAAGACGAAAAAACCTTGAGACAGAATAGAGCCATGTGACTACTTTGATTAATGATCGCACATAAGTGCAGCACATCTGCAAAGAAAATAACCCCTTATTATTAAAGAACATTGGACACACGCTCAATGAAGTCAAGTCAATTCATAATTCATGATCCTCTATCCAAAGCAAATTCAAATTATATTGTGATTTCAGAAGAATATCTGAAGCAGAAATAGAATGCCATATCAATCAGAACAAAATGTTTATCGAATCAACTGCCATGTGATTGCAAACTCCGGATAGAAATTAACAATTACCCCAAATATCTGAAGAGCTACTTCATAGGTAAATGATTGGATGAATAATATACATACGTGTACAGTAATACTCTATATAATCGACTCCTTAACCACAGCAAAGTATGGGTAATTTTTCAGGATTTAGTCGGAAATACGGCTTGTTGCAATTCATCGGAAAGCTCTCATTGAGAGCTTTTCGATGAATGGCAACAAGACATATTTCCGACTAAATCCTGAAAAATTACCCATAATTCTGCTGTGGTTAAGGAGTCGATTATTTAGGGCATTACTGCATGCTATCCTACGTGGTATTTTGTGAGGAGGAAGCGTACCTTTTGTGGTGGTTATTATCGATTTCACTCTGGTGTCCGTATCAACGACCATATGCTAATTTAGTACACTGATCTCTCGGCCATAATGTCATGATGAATAGTTTGTCCTGCATGTACATGTATATACACAAGTGACAATAGTGCACCTAAGAATCTACTCGCCGTCATGGAAGTATATGACAATGCACTAATTTCACGCGGAGAATCATGCAATTTGAGACCAATTGAAAACGATCGACTTTAATGAATACGGAATGCGGATTCGCCGACCTCTCGTGATTATTGGGAGCACGTATTTCTCTCGTGATAACGAGACAGTGAACTTAGCAATGCTCTATCAACAACTGTCATGCGAGGTCGCTTAAATCTCAGCGCCTTGTGCAATCCGCTTCATGCTTGTCGCCACGAATTTTTAATGCAGCGCTTGATTATCGCATTCTGGCAATGTCTCCGCGGCCGTTGTGTGGCTTCTTTACATGATATCCGTCGCCTACTTTAATGAGATCGGAAAACATGTTAGTGATTTTGCATTCAACGAGTTACAGTTGCATGCTCAAAGGAATTAAATTCAACGAAAGAACCTTTCAATTACCTGGCCGTAGAAGTCACGAGCTCCAACTCAAATCATGTATTTCATATAGCATGCACTCTTTTCAACCCACATAAGAAGGTTTCTAACGAATGTTTCGTATTAGTTACCTTCATATGCATCAACCTCATCCGTCTTTCACTCTCTTTCGCGTCTCGCCTTCACATGCCCACGATTCTCTGTACGGATATTATCCATGCATTTGTTGAAAAATGTGGTTACAATACCTGTATATGTAATGGGATCATGAGGTTAAACCCCCGGGTCGCGTTGAAAGCGACTCGTGATATTCAAGATTCGAAATAGGTTATATATTTTAGTATGCACACCAAAGTCATCACAATTAGTTCACGTTGCACCCAACGGTGATATATAGTAACGTTCTTTTATTGGCAGGAAGGGGCTGACATATACCATGCCCGTTTTCTTCAGGGAGAATAAATCCTATTATGTCAAGGGCTTTCTCGAATCACATGCGTGCGGGTATATCATGTATTGGTCGAGTTAATTTGATCGCCAACACAACGAGACTACGTGAATGCGTAATGGTGCGCTTGATTATCGCATTCTGACAATGACTTCGCTGCCGTTGTGAGACTTATTTGCATGATATCCGACGCCTGCTGTAATGCGATCGGAAAACATGTTAGTGATTTTCATTCAACTAGTTACTGTTGCATGCTCAAAGGAATTAAATTAAACGAACGAACCTTTCAATCACATGGCTGTAGAAGTCACCAGCTCCCACTCAAACCATGTATTTCATAACACCCTGTTCAACCCACGTTTGAAGGCTTTCGTGTAATTTCGAGACAATTCTGGATTGTTTGAATATATGTTGCAATATGTTGCAGATACGTTATCTGCCAGAACATTGATACGTCCAGTTGCAGGTAGTGGGCTAATTAATCAACGTTCATCGAAATTTTCGTTGTTACTATTGTTACTAATCATATATACAGAAACTCCCGGTTGTCAATTTTAAATATTTACACACTAAGTGTTGTCATCACTAAATCCAGCATTCTGATTGGTCGGCGCCCACGTGGCTAGTTGCAGTTATTTCTCGGTGAATGCGCAACGCCTCATGACACCAAGCTAATAACACCATCGATACGTCACTAGGTTTGGAAAGACGAACGCGTAATGTTTTGGGCGCATTTGGACTCGCGCAGGATTGACTTAATACATCATCGGGTTTCAATATGAAGAGAAATTGTTCCTATTAACTTTTGGCAAGGGTGCTATTGGGTATTTTGGGCTGATGTTGTCACGATACACTTTTCGATTTAAATATATTTACAAAAGTGGCTTTCTCGCTAAATGTATATAAATATAAGGATTAACTGTCATGTGGACTATTTTTATGGAGATGTAACGGTGCGGTAAGTGGTCATAACTTGTATGTAAAACCCTTCGGGTTTTACACAAGTTATGTCCACTTACCTCACCGTTACATCTCCATAAAAACAGTCCACATGACAGTTAATCCTTATATAACGTTTTACGAACGATCCGTGTTATTGACATTGAGAACTTCATCAACTTCACCCGTGTTTCACTCTCTTTCGATTCTCTCCCTCCTGTGCATGACCAGGATTCTCAGCAGCTTGCTAAAGCGATACAAGTACGGATATGTTTCATCAACTGTTTGAAATGTTGTTTCAATATCTATCTAATGGGTTCATGTTGTTAAACCCCTGGGTCGCGTTGAAAGCGATTCGTGTTCTGCATGCTTCGAAATAGGCGTAGTATGTTATATATGTTATCACGCACGAAATACTAATATAAAGACTAATACTAATGTATAATCCACAGTTATCGCAATTGATTCACGCTCTGTCATTAGCGCCACGTATTAGGACAGGGCTGATACAGAATGGCAGACCCGCCTTCTTCGGGAACAATCCTATCAGTTCAAGGACTTTCTCGAGACACATGCGTACAGGTATATCATATATTTGTTATCGGGCCGGTTTGATCGCCACAATGAGACGCCATGAATGCTTAATGCTGCGCTTGATTATCGAATTATGGCAATGACTCCGCTTCTCCGCTGTGCGGATTCATTGCATGATATCCGACGCCTACTGCAATGGATCGGAAACATGTCAGTGATTTTTGCATTCAACGAGTTACTGTTGCATGCTCAAAGGAATTAAATTAAACGAAAGAACCTTTAAATTACATATACATGAACGTAGAGATCACAAGCTCTCACTCAAATCATGTGTACCTTTAAATTACATGTACATGAACATAGATGTCAAAAGCTCCCACTCAAAGCATGTGTTCCATATACCTTTGTTCAACACACGTTACATGGATTTCGGTCCGTATTACTGACCTTGAGAACTTCCTAAACTTAATCCGTGTTCAATATCTTTCGCACATGCCCAGGATTCTCAGTCGCATGCTGAACCGATACAATTACTTATATTAACCATCGATCTGTTTGAAATGTGGTTAATACCTATGTGATGGGTACATGAGGTTAAACCCCGGGATCGCGTTGAAAGCGACTCGCGGTCTGCATGCTTCGAAGTAGGCGTGGTATGTTATATATTTTATCACCCACGAAATACTAATATAAATACTAATAGTAACGTACACACCAGTTATCGCAATTGATTTACGCGGTGATATATGTAAATATGCTATGGCATTAGCATCACGTGTCAGGAAAGGGATGACATAGAATGCTCTTCATATGGCAGGCCCGTTTTCTTACATGCGTATTATGTATTTCTCAAGCTGTTTTGATCGCCGCAATGAAACGCCAAGAAATCTTAATGCTGTGTTTGATTATCGCATTCTAGCGATGACTCCGCTGCCGTTGTGTGGCTTCTTTGCATGATATCCGACGCCTGCTGTAATGGAATCGGAAACATGTTAGTGATTCTTCATTCAACGAGTTACTGTTGTACACTCAAAGGAATTCAATTAAACGAAAGAACCTTTTAATTACAGTGATGTAGAGGTCACCAGCTCCCATTTAAATCATGTATTTCATATAACTTTGTTGAACACACGTTTAGAAGGGATTCGTGCAATTTTGCAGAGGAACTTTCTCCTTTAAAAAATGGTGACGTCACACTTTCAAATTACCGTATGAACGAACCAAAGCTTTGGTTCATTCCTAATATAGAATAAACCCTGTTTGTGCTTATTTCTCGAGATCAGGCTGTTGTGGACAACGCACAGGTGGTGGTTTTATGGTGATAATACGGACAGGTCATCTTTGACTCTTGGTTGCGTCCAAGACGGTGCTCCCCATCTCGATGGCATATCTCGTGCTAGCTATCGAAATTGTTGACAACCGTTCGACTTCTCGTTGTAATTACAATTTGTAATGAAGTCCATTGTTGATTCAACATTCATCGACTTCATTCGTTATTGGCGTATTGTTGACTGACATATATCCGATTGGATTCAAACTGAAGAGCAGATCGATGGAAACCTAAGGAAAGTACACCGGAGGGCTCACTGAAGCAATTATAATCTAATCGCAATCAGAATAATTTCTGCGACATTCTGCAGAGATCCCTCCGATTGTATAACGGTTCGACTGTGCCCACAATCACGGTAATCGACTGTCGTATTATTGTCAATCTAAGAACTTTAAATTGGCATTCAGGATCGTAAGTCTTCCGGCGACCGAACTGAGAGTTCCGCTTTCGAGCATGCCATCATCCACGTTAGAAGTAAATGATCCGAGTTAGTGGACAAGTCGTGTTACGTGTACTGCAGCAATTATCCCAGCCTGTTCTCCTCGTCAAAATAACCACAATACGTACTTACTTTATAACTGATTTCCTTGAAATAAGTTCATATTGGCATTATTTGAAAATTAAAATACGCTCTGTATGGGCCTAAATGCCGGTTATTTAAACCACCCTATATGGGACTATTTCAATATGACATAAGCCCGTATTGTTGCGTGTTGTGCTTATTTCACGAAAACAGACTGGAAAATAACACGAATAACCAACTCAACCATCCAACGGAAACCGAATAAAGGGTGTAAGTCAACTTTGAGTGTATTTAAGTATCACATAAGTCAAATATGAACCTATGCGAATATTTAGGTCCAATGTGAACCTATTTGCACGAGGATATAGACAATAGTTAACTGTCATCAGCGACGAACGAAGTTTCTCCTCGAGTGAGATGCGGAGGATTATTTTTCACGAGGCGCTATAGCCGAGTGAAAAATAATTCTCGCATTTCATGAGAGGAGAAACTTCGTTCGTCGCTGATGACAGTTAACTATTGTGTTTATTATATTTTCCACAACAGTTTGTCACGACACAACTCTAATAAAATGCATTGATGAGATGTTTCCGATTCTGAACTTTGACCTAAATGTTTCCGTTAAAATTACGCGCAATGATAACATAACAACCAAAATAAGGTAAATAGATAACGTCATTCATTCATGATTTTTTACTATTGCCGCGCGCGCAATAGTATTTTACCCCGTATCAGGAAAGTGACGTCATTTCATTGACTGATTTCTCCTAATGCCTCCAACTTCAAAGGGGATTGTTTCGGACGGATTTTTCAAACAAACTAACTTTATTGATTACATTAGTAACTGGTTAGAATGTCATTGTGTTAATAAGCCTTCGGAGTTCTATGAGATGTCACTGCTCACTGTCATTTGGAATATGCACGAATATCCGCGGAAATTGAAGTTAAACTGCTTGAAGATTACGTAACTCGGAACGTGCTCGCGACTCGCGAGGTTGGGATAAATAGTCCGTCATCGCTGGGAGTAGGATAAACCTCTGGGAGTAGGATAACATCGTGGCGCTGCCGGGAGTGGGGATACGATTATTATTTTGGCAGAAAAAGTTACTGAAAATATAATAAATGTGGCGTATCCTATACACCAGGGTTAATTATTAAAAGGTCTGAAGATCATAACTTAAATGGACATGTTTGCATGTTGATATCGCCACCCCCCCCCCCCCACCAAGCTGCATTACGAGAAAACTAACAATAGAGAGGCAATGTGTGGATTGTGCAAGGTAAGTTATATTATATTCATATATTTTATCGACAATTAAACCCACATGGCGGTTTAGCTCCAAAATACACCTAATAATATACGCTTTTGATTGTCCCCGTATCGAAATATTAGTAGGTCAACAAATACTTGAACTACCTTTCTACTGGCATTATATGTCACAGACGCATTCAAGTCATAAAACATACTTTGGACACGGTGTTGGGATCCCAACCAAACAACAGCCATGTGCAATGCGTGGAAAAGAAAAGAGCGTTTTCTGTTAGTCTAATCCTGATATTGTATAAATAAAGAGCGTTTGTTTCACTTCTTTGCGAATAATTGAAAACAGCTGGAAAATTGCTGTGACCATTGCAGGTATTTTTCAGAGCATATGAAGCCGGCATATCAATATTTCGTGTACATGTCAATATATATTATACCAAATTACGAATGAGCCATGTCCGTGTAATACACGAGAGCAGAAACAGATGCCTACAATTAGGGTACGTTCATACACTGGCAAGTTTGCACGGCATATTTTTCAGCTATTTTCTCATAGAAAGCCCTATGGTGCCAGAATATGAACGGAAACATGCATAGACAATGCATCTCTACCACAGCTAACGACATGATACGTAAAAATGATGTAGTTCCACTGGTGGCGATACTATCGATATGTGCCCTTATATAGCATGCAATTATCTCGCAACAATAAATCATACAGGTATTTTAATGCAATGTGTTAGTGGCAACGTTACATGTGGAACTACCGACATTTTACTTCTCGTGTCGTTGGCTATGGTAAATATGCATTTTATATGCACGTTGCCGTTCATATTCTGACATCACAGGGTTTTATGTGAGAAAATACCTGCAATAAAATGCCGTGCAAACTTGCCAGTGTATGAACGTACCCTTAGGGAACATCTCGCTTTGAAAATTACTTTCGCAATATATTAATAAAATGTCGTTACAAGGCTCTGTATTTTTTATGTAAAACTAACTTGTGACAATCGATCGAGTTGTAACTGCTTTTAATCTATAAACGTGACCCTGACCTATATCTCCTAATCAGAATGAATCCGAAAAATGGCAGTGTAGTGCCTACTAGCTACTTATAAGTCTCATACTAAAAGCTGTATCTCTCTCATTTAAAGCCATATGGCGGTTTGCGCTTCAAAATACGAATAATATTATTCGCTTTTGAATTTTTCCCGGTATCTAAATATGTCGATACATATCTTAACTACCTTTCTACGAGCATTCTGTAACCCAAAAAGAGTTTAACCCTTTACCCAACAAACCGGCCAAAACCGGCCAAATAAAGCTTCAACAGCCTAAAATATCTTCGGTCTGTCTCAATAGAACCATACAAATATGGATATCATTGGAACCGGCTCCTTGACCACATTGTGATAGTTACAGTTATGCCCTGTGCCAATGCATTCTCTTATATATGCGAGTCGACCATAGGTCGCCTCGCATATATAAGAGAATGCATTGGCCTAAAAAACACTTTTTACCATTTTTTCTTACATTCTTTAACAATTTTATAATTTTTAATGTGTTAAGCCAATGCATTCTCTTATATATGCGAGGCGACCTATGGTCGACTCGCATATATAAGAGAATGCATTGGCACAGGGCCGTTCTGTTGGGTAAAGGGTTAAAAGACACATTGAAGTAATGAAAAATGCAACTATGAACAAAGTGTTTGGGTCCCAAACAAAAAAACAGCCATTTGCACGACATGGAACAAAAAGATAGCGTTCTGTGTTATTCTATTCCTGATATGGTAGCAATAAAGAGCGTTTATCTGACTACGGGCTGAAAATTGAAAACTGCATGCTGGAGAATGTTTGTGACATTCGCAAATGTTTTTCAAAGCATATGAAGCCGGCTTAGGGTGGATACACACATGCATGTAATCTCTGTAAATATCGTGTATTTGGCGTTTTACATGGATCATACACACCGTGTAATATGTGTCCGCTGACAACCCAATCATTGCGACTGTGTTTGACCACAGTGAGTTAAACTCTGAACCGCCGAAGAGCCGTTGACTGGGACAAAGTCGTCAGGCCGCTTAAAATAATTATTCGCGCGATAACTCAAATGGTCGACATTCTGTTTAAATCATTGTCAGTATTCTATTGATGTTAATACCAGTCCTGGCCTCTTCCCCAACGCAGGGGGCTATGACCCCCAACATGCACGGGGGCTATATTATCCCAGAAGCTACCGAATTCACTATTGCATATTTCCTCGACGGGGGTGTGCAAGCAACACACTGAGTCCTGACACCCTGCTTTATAAATATCGTAGTCATGTCTGTCGTGTCTGTTTTCTACGAGTGATTAATCTAATATGCAGTAATTTATGCTATTCATATAATTATGAACATATTATACAGCTTTAAATTTGAATGCATGGTGTTGCTGTTTGTCTTCTGTTCCCAACTACGTCACCTTTCCGCTCTTGTGTTATACAGTTATACATGCATGTATACGCAAAATTTACAACTATGGAATATTTAAGTAAAACATTATATTGTAATTCTTGCCCAGATAATCCCGGCTGATACATTGAATTAACTCCCTTAGTTATTGGAAGCTTTCTAGAACCAGCCCTCCCCCAATCATGGATTATGGTCGAAAATGTTATAATTCAAGCTTGTGACAGTTAGGAGCTTGTTCAACCTTTGGCTTGAGAAACATATATATAAATGGGGGGGGGGGGGGGGTGTCACTCTTTTTAATTTCAACGCTGTACCTGCATTATTTTTTGGCGCTATAATGAATATTTGCAATCCCAATTGAATTAATGTTATCACATGAGCTCGCTCTCAAATTATCAGAGAAATCTCAACAAGCCGGTATCATCCTATAAAAGAATTCTGCATATTTTATTTTTGTTTTGGATGACCCTGTTTCCAAGAAATGACAGAAACAAATCAAGTATAAAATCGACCGGCTCTAATCCACTTTTCGAAATGAATTATAACTCGTGAAAAACAGCAACATATATCAGACAAGAATTACTCATTTCGGCATCCATGAAAGAAGACATGTTTATGACTGGCCTGAAATTTCTTGATGGCAGTTTGTTTGATAATGGCTTATAACTACTCACTGGTGAAATTGACCTCTCGCCCGCAGGTGATTAATTTTGTCAATTATTGGTGTGGCCACATGTATTTTACATACAGACATTACATGCATGTGTGTATCCACCCTTACCAATATTTCACGTATTTATCGACCTATCGTATCCGTCCCTCCAAATTACGTGGACAAAATGTGGAGGTTCGAATGAGCCATGTCCGTTTAAACACGAGCGATTGTCTTCTCACAAAGATATATTGTTGAATAATATGGAATAGCCATCCATCAAATTATTGAGTTCACGTTCGATTTTGATCACGGTCGAATTACTTTTATGAAGGTGTTATGCCCATGTTTTACTTAGAAATAGCAGTTGTTTGGGTTGTCAGTATGATAACTTGAGCAATATCCAACACAATGTCCTTATCCCGTCACCCAATAGATACCGTAAAATGTCCATATAGTGTCCTAAGTGCGACGTCGGAATACAGCGGCCATTTGAGCTTCATTTTTTGGGGGATCGCTTCGGTGGCCGTGTGGTATTGACGTCGGACTTTGAGTCGCAAGGCGCGCCCGCCGTCATGGGCCGGGGTTCCAGACTCACCCAATCCCCCCAAAACATTTGCACTGTCTCAAAACTTACATTTGCTTCTGCAAATAGGCACCTCGTGCGTTGTATAATCCCAGACATGTTCAATAAAGAGAAATGCTCGGCATGTTTCGGAGACGTATACTTATGTAACATGCTACTGTGTCATATCTGCTATATATAGCCTACAATTTCTTTATATTTGCTACGTGGTTCACATGTGAGAATACACACAGTTCGAATTTGGACATGCATGGTCCGGTCATTTTTGACGGAGTTATGTCCCTTTTTAACTCACAAGTATTTAAGTTTTGTGTTGTGCGGATGATAATTTGGACAATGTATATTTCTTGGTATTCAGGAAATATTCGCTATTAGAGAAGCCTTATACGTGTAGCTATGTGTGGTACCATACGGCAGAAAGCTATTGACTGAAATAAATATACACGATTAAAGATACGGGCGGTGTTGGCGGTGGGTATGCTGTTAAAATATTCACCTCCGTCAAAAACCGCCATAAACAGAAGGAATAGTAAGATATAGACAGACTTTGTTCTTATGCCAATCAGAAATATGGCATAAACAGTATGTGATTGTCAACCTTTTCTCCTTTGTTATGTAAACAAAAGCAAAAATCGTTACGTTTCCTGGATTTTGTTTAGATCCGGATATGGTAAACATAAAGAGCGTTGTTTGTTACTGTTTTCCTGATATGGAAATAATAAAGAGCGTTTATATCATTTTTGTGTGATTAACCAAAAGAATTGCGCTGTGTTATGTAAACAGAAGCACAACGCATGTAACACGATCAGTCTCTTGTTTACGTACACCATCGTACGTCTTGACGACAATATACTATTTACGCGCTGATTATGTTTGGCATTTGAGCGGAACTGTATATATTTTGGTGTTCCTTCTGTTGATGACGATTTGAACAAATATAAATATTTCTGCAACGAACGCCTCCCCTGCCTTTAACAAAAAACAAACTTGGCAACGGAATGATACGAACTGAAAACATGATGACAACACATTGAGAAATAACCGAGCTCAATTAAAAGAGTCCCGAACTTACATTCGGAAACACGGTAGCTGATGTTGTGTATAATTTTTTGGTAAAATCAGCACCGCAATGAAACAAATGGCTTTATTGATTTCAACAGTCCGGTATCTAGTTTCCGTTCACTGAACTTTGTCTGCTACCAGGAATTATTTCACCACGGCTGGAATTTTAATAAGGCCTGCTAGGACCACATTAATAAAACTCCTGTCATAGAAACGCCTCCACAAAAGGCGCGATATACCTAACAGACTGATAAATCGACCACAATTTTCAACATAATTTCTTCTCACAAAGATATATTGTTGAAACATCCAATTTAGGTGGTACTCAATTTTAGACGGCGCATGGCGGTGCCGTACCATATGTCCAGTCCTATATATCAGTCTCTTAGATCCAATCTCGCGAGCCCGATAACTTGTCGGTAAATGTTCGATCAATTGCCTCGCCTTACTGTTATTGTCGAAGCTTATAAATCGTGTTTAGCCACATCAATCAACTAAAGACTTTAGTGTGACACAATGATCTCCGGCGCTATAACAATACCATGAATGGAATTAACCGTGTCTGTTTTACGACTTGGCATCACGATCGCAGATCGAGTCTTTGAATCCAGGAAGTGTTTGTGTATTCTCTAATGTGTTAGGAGCTTGTTAACTGTAATCACGTGAGTACGCATGAAGCTTGTTTAGAACTAACTTATTATGCAGTGCGCGCTCATGTTGTCAGACCATTTCTCTGAGGGGGGTACACAGCCCGCTTCCAATTATTTTAAAGCGATTCGTTGTTTTCGGGCCTCAAATTTTACATAGTAATTTCCCAAATGGGTCGAAGATCTACGTTCCGAATTGAAAGAGATATATCTATATATAATCTGTTATTAACGTGTCACATGCATCCACAACGCATAAACGTATTACTTAAACAATAGTGATATTACACATGCCGCATGTGGCTTATAAGTCACGGTCTTATATATCATGTGCAAATTATTTATTAAGACAATTCTTTTCATAAAGGCGTCAAAAGGGTATTTTGCTAACTGACATGGATATGAAATTATTTCAGTCAGTGCATCATTATTATTTCACCAGTAACAGAAATATCAACGGAAATATAATTCAGGAGGCGAGACTTTAAGTGTGCAGAGGGCAGCGCAAAAGAAGTGTCTTGCATCCTCATTCCATGCAAGTCGCACAGAGTTCAATCATGCTCATTTCGACACAACATTTGTCAAACTTTTCTAAGGAACTTTTCAGGCAAAAGAAAACACTATAAAAACTTGAATTATAATAACCATCATGTGTATGGTACATGCATGTCCACAAAACCATTCGTCAACTTTATGTTGAAAATGGGTAAAGAGGAATAAGCACTGAAAACACTCACTGGTGTCTACTGTTGTATTCTGGGAAGCTTTTTTATCCGAGACTAACATTCGAAACATGTTAACTCTTCTCTTTTTTGAAAATCGACATGAGATCATTATCACGAAATTATTGTCAGGTGCAGGCAAACTAAATTTTGCGGCATTTTCACTTTCAATAATAGCACAACAATTTGAATAATACTCGAAAAAAAAAACTGGCTGACCCACATTTCTACAAAAAAAAGTGGCAGCGAAATGACGATAGCTACAGTGATATAACGAAATCTGTATTCACTGTGGCTTCTAAGTTAAAAATACGGCTGTCTACGTTTCGGTAACTTTCCGCTATTTTATAAAACAGTCTAGATTTCTTTTGCCTATTATTAGAAAATTACCTTGTTAGGAATGTTTTACAAATTTTGAGTCGAAATGAGAAAGTTCATGAACAAAACTCTATAAATAGTTTATGATTTCAAATCGGACCGTGGATCTTCAAACCTTTCGCATATAGATTCCAGACACGCTCTTTATTTCTTACAATTCTAATTTTTTTGCAAATTTTTGATAATTTCGTTGGTGTCGGTTAAATGTTTTAATAATCGGTCGCGTAATAAATGCACATGTAGACCATGCGAAGAATTTCTAGATATGTCGTCGCTCTGAAATAAATGTTTATGGGAAAGTGCAATATATGATTAGAAGGAAGAGAAATCAGTGCGTGAATTGTTTTAATGTTGACTTGTGAAGATATCGCAATATACCTTTCCCCGATAGTCGCACGTTATTCCGTTTCCGATTCCAGAATTCCGATTAATACAAAAAGCCACGTTTTTATACGGATCCCGTACATTGTTTTCGATGTTGTATGATTTCATGCGTCTTTCTGTGACATTTAATGTTCGTTAATAATGGTATAGTTAAGATATTCATCGACTTATTTCGATACCGGGAAAAAGCGAATATCATTAGGTAATAAATCGTCATGTCACAAAATAACTTGTGGCCTTTCTCCATGTGATGCGGGTGGCTCTCCATCAATACTTTTAATTTTAGGTGGTATACTTCCTGTCCATGTAATCAGGTATATGTGGAGGCTCTACCCTTCTTCGGTTCTGTTGAAGAAATATATGCTCTTGAAGTATTAATTCAATCTTTTGCTGCCCATTATACTCTTATGAACAATGTAAGATTTAACTTGTATTGTCAAAATCTGAGACTAGATAACTAGTAAAATGAAAAAGGTCGCGGACTCACAAGTGCCCTAAAAATGTGTGTTATTTTTGGATGTCAACCTTTTAGAAGAACAAGGATGTAATTTTACATGACGACACACAACAAGCTATTGAAAAGGATACACCATTTTTGGTGCAATGTCGTTGAGTTTCGTCAGAAATATTCTGATATCCCAAAGATCAAGTACATAATTTTAAAGTTGAAATGAGCCATATCTGTTTAAAAACAATTGTTTTGTGGTTTACCCGTTAGAGACTTTGGTTCTATGTCTATGAACTCTACCGGCCCACCATTTGCTTCTCCAGCGTGTGCTACTCTTACAAAGTAAATAGCTGTCATCTTTCAATTACAATGAAAGAAAATTAGCTTTCCGGTACCAAACTCCAATTCGAATTTGACCTGCACTGTGGGGTAATAAGCTAACATACTAAATATGAGTCCAATGGAATAACACAAAATATCATCTGGAAAGCAGGAATATGGACATTTTTAAGTTTAAAAGGCCCACAACTCCGAAAAAATATCATCGAACCAAACACAAATTCAAATTTACTTTTATTTAGGTATGTCTGAGCCACATACGAAGCTTAGTTGGGATCAAACAATCCAAAATCAAGTTATCCTGAAACCAAAATGTTACTGGACAGACAGACCGACGGACGTCCGGACAGACTGATTGCATAATACGTACCGTTTTTTTCAAACTGGCGAATAAAAAGGTAGCTGACGCCACGTGCCCTAGAATGGGATGTCAGCCTTTTTTAAGAACAAAGATGTAAAAATTTGCATGAAGCCACACAACAATGGAGCGATTGGGAATGCGGAAAGTTGAAATGTCCAAAGTATTACTAGCTATTAGCATGAAGAGTGCTGTACTATTTAAAATCCAACATGGCCACTGGCGGCCATGTTTTCCATTGAAATTCAAAAACATTTGATAGCTCCCATCTAGTCGTCACCCCGAAGATCAAATATTAAGTTTGGTGACGATCAATGTCAAATCCAAGGTGGCCGCTGGCAGTCATGTTTTTCATCAAAATTCGAAAACCTCTTGATGGCTCCCATCTAGAGGTCACCCCGCTGGCGGCCATGTTGTTTGACCGAATGACATCACAATGATTCTTTCTCATCTACATATCAATGTCAAAAGCCATGAACAATTGCATAATGATCCGACATACATGTCTGGTATCGGGGAATAACATTGGGTCGATACCTTAAATTCTTGTATATGGTCTTGATACGGATACTCAAGAATGGCTGGGCAACATAGATACAACCCATTCATGAATGGCTGTCATCTAACCTCGCCCATAAGTGCACCAACAACATAATACTTCATATCGTCTATTACATTATGAGCTGCGAACTAATAAGGATTTTTCCAGTCAGTCAGTCTACCTGGATAGTTTATCGTTATTGTAGAAGTATATAATATATGTCAGTAATATTATCGAGTTATAAATAAATTAATACCCAGCAATACATGTTAACTTTGGTCAATATTATCATCTTTAAAAATAAAGATAACAAATATACTATTTTATTATATTCAAATAATTATATTATTTTTATTATCAAATAAATTTATAACAGCCAAATAAATACCGTGTAGCTTATGTCTAAGGTGAAAACAGAAAACTGAAGGAAAATTGCTATGTCAAATGATGTATAACGTGAACCAATTTGCTTATTTTGTAAACTAGCAAGGTTGTCTGGCATAAAATTTATCTGACACATTTAATTTTGCTATCAGTTAAATAACATACATGATAATTAGGATTAATAACTGTGCCTTAGGCCTATTTATAAATGCCAAATGTTAGCATCTCAAACTTTCATGGTTTCCTGAACCCTACTTTTACTCGCACGGCGTCAGTTTATTTGTAATGTGTATACTATACCATTGTATACACACGTCCCAGCATGGAGTAGACTATACATGTATGTCAGTAAAGTCGGCGGCACTTTCTGGCAATGCCTGTGTCGCTTATCCGACTTCCATCCACGACTCCCATGCCTGACATGGATGCATAGTTATCGCCTTGATAATGATACTTACGTATCTCCAAACCGAACCATTATATTTATTAAGGAGATAACTATCAATAAGTTTTGTAGAAAACGGCGTCAAAACTTTACCAGTATTGGCGCCCCTCCCCAAACCCGTCCCTGACTCGGGGAAGTGTCACCTGTGTAGCGTTAAACCACATAATAAGATCGCAATACCATGCATGCCACTACAGTGTAAATTGGGTCAAAACAAATTTCAACGAATTTGGTACCCCCCCCCCCCCCCCTCTTGTCCACACCTGACCCCGACAGTATTTATAAATCTGTATATATCCCTGCATGTTATGCCCACGTTGGGACCATAGCTCTAGATGGTCGTCCGTTATTTTCTTTAGCGGACAGACAGACAAAGTGAAAGTCAGACACGCACTCGCATATATATAAGATGCGTAGTATACCACTGCACGACCCTTCTGCATTTCACGACATAATGAGTCTCATATAGAGGGAACATAAAATAAAAAATGTATTTCGGAGCTATGAAAATGTACTCTGGGTGACCTCGGGATTTTCTTTTTGTTTATTGGGTGCTCTAAAATAACATAACCACATTACAGTATAATTATGGTTGGTGATTAATGTGATGCAAATTTACTGCGTGATGTTAAAGTGCGTCGTATCACATAAATTGAGTTGATGTAAAGTTAAGTAATCACACTCTACATGTATTATACGTACACTCAAACGCACGTTCATTACCTTCATCGTTATGGTTGTTATCGGTATAGTTTATTGACTCTTAGTAGTGCACACTATTAAAACATGTTTAGCAAAGATGAGGCATATAATTAAACAGAAGTTATCCACGACACATGGTCATATAAAATAAATGCAACAATAAATCAAAGCATCGTCTAAGCATAAAGATTACATGAATCTATTGGCAGATTGGCAAATAGTTTTGCATTACAGTATCATCAAACGGTTAAGTACGTTGTATATAGCCATGCATGTTGGTTCGATGTTGATCTTTGATGTTCATGTAATTACTGTTATAGCTTTTTAAAGTGATGTGAAACACTCCGGCAGGGTGATCAAATAGGAATAAAGAATAATGTTGCTCAGATTAGTTATTTTTTTGACAAAAATTATATTCAAATTGACAACACACATTCTTATATATTAATTAAATGCAGTGACTCTCGATGGCCAAATAGTTTTCGTTAGTTTATCTCTGATAGTTCCGGCCCGAATCGAGAAGTAAATATTTACAATTGAGCGTAGTTCGGACGATGTTTTCTATGACGTCGTAAGATTGGTTTGCTTGAGATTTTCGGCGATGTTAGTAGAATGCTACATTCCTCCAGTTGGTATAGCGCCTGACTACTAACTTATCAGTTTCCATAATATGTCTTTAACCATTTACATACTAAATGGATTATCCTATTCAGTTATAAATAGTATACATTTGAATGGTCTATTGTTCACTTGGAGGGTTTTCAAAAACAAAACAGAAAAAAAGATAATACAATTGCAGTTGGATTCATATTCATTGATTGGAAATGTTCAGATAATAAGTTCAACAAACTTTGTTGAAGTTATTATCTGACCATTTCCAATGGGAACTAATTATCGATTAATATTTAGTATAGAAATGTTAACACAACCACGACGACACATTTGCTATCTGAATGCATATAGCACCAGATAACAGAGTACTAGTGTGACATAGTTCAACTTTTCAAGCACTTCCATTATACAGGTTTGTTCAAATATTAGAGTACCAAATGTATTCGACTGCATTAATATTGTTTTCCTGATTAAATAGAAGATTCTCTGTTCGATTTGACACCACACAACCACCTTATATGTACGATGTATATATCAGACAATTATTATATCGTTTTTTTTTATGGCCGGATGTCGACTTTCAAAAGATGAAAGTTTGATACGTTCTGAATGTTTTCAAACATTCCAAAGATCCCTTCTTATAAAAAATAGTGCGCATGCGCTCGTCAACCAAAATTAGTGTATAATAAAGAGCGTTCCCAATTATGCGCCTTTGTGATCGTTTTACGACGAACTACTTGATTTGTTGAGTTTGTGGATTTTCGCGATGTCTGTTTCATACGCATGATGGTGATTGGAAGTATGTTTTTTATTTTCTTCTGGTAAGCGGCAATCTGGCTTGGGAACTTCTTAATTCAATTCAATGTGAATGAAATATAGACGATTTAGGGGCGATCTTTTCGCGGTTTATAAACATCTGAACGGTATGTATAACACGGCCCATGTTATTACTTTGTATTCGCTGACCATACGGGCCAGAGGACATGACCTCAAATTACAAGGTACAAAATTGAAAAATGGATCTCCGGAAATATTTTAATTTCTCAACTGAGAAACGTGTCCAGATACACGAATCATGTTATTATCCCATTGTTTAATATATCACATCAGCGTTTATCGAGATGAGATACCCACCGCTGGGCGGTTTGTGTTGTCTGGATGCACCATGCATAATACCAACTGAATCACCGGGGGCATATATCTGGTTGATTGAATTAACTTCGATATTCCAAGTACACCATCACGATTTCGATACGTTGGTACCTATGCTATCGAGGGACTCCACCAAAACACTAACATTCATCAGTCAAAGGAGTGCATGTTGTATGGTTCAAACATGCTTTAATGTGGAACTTTATGAGCAAAGGCTTTGTATCAGTAGACGCAAATCAATTATTCACGACAAAACTGATTAGTCCGTCACGAAAACCGAGATACGATCGTGTAACAGCATGAATGTTTCATGTCCCAGACACACAAGGAAAGGGTGGCGAATATATCAAGTCGCCTACGATTCCATATTTCATTGTTCATTGCGAACTGTTGTAACGCTCTCATTGTGTACAAGTTGACCTCACATCGGCATTACATGAGCTAATAGTCAGACAGCACACTTAGTGGTACACGACTCCCAGTTTTCGGATTCGGCGTCATGAGAGCATCAGCGAGATTATTATCGGGCTCCGCTAGCGCATCGTCTGATATTAACCACTTCGCCTCACGTGACACCGTATCCGGCAACAAATCACCCTGTAACTCAGTTGCCTATGTGGAGGGTATATATATGAGTTTTGTATTGTCATTTGTGACCACCCAGGAAGTACACATAAGTCAGCCGAGTATCGACAAGTACGCCGTTACCAGGACTAACTAAGTGTGTTGTCCACGCCCTTCTCAATCATCCAACATTTGCTCGTGAAACAGGTTCATGTTGAACCTAAATATTCATTTAGGTTCATATTGGACTTATTTGAGTATGAGATAAGCCCATGGCGAACTTACATCAGTTATTCAGTTGAATGGCGCGGGCCACAATGAAAACACATTACCACGGTAAATAGGCTTTAATATAACATATATATATATATTGCTCAAATCATGTCATACTGACTTATTTCGTTTTGGAAATAAATTCATTTTGAACATATTTTGACCTCCAAATGGGATCGTATTGATCCATGAGAGCAGGCTGCAATCACATCTCTTACGATTACTTCACTTCTAATGTTAGCATGGGATGTCGTCAGATCTCGCAAGTCATTGATTCCCAGAAGAGGCTGAATTTCGGCCCCCACGCCCCCAGTGCTATCGGTATCTCAAAACTGTATTCGACTCATTAGTTGGAATGCTGTTCTATACTGTCGTCTATATTAATTTGAACTAAATGCGAGAGAACTTGCTGGATAATTGCACTGTCAATGACGCAATCGCAAAGGTGTTGTTCGATACCTGCGCGCTGAGCCACCAAATACTCGCATTGTGCATTTAAAGTGAACGTGGAAAAAATTGTGTTCTTATGCTACCGTGTATTGCGAAGGGTTGATACAATCAAGACATGCCGCTTTCCTGAAACCCCATTATCTATAATTTATTACGTGTTCGGATGGGCAAACAAAATGCGCACAGTATACATGTATACAACATGCAAGCACGGACAAACACGACGTGATAATACATAGCATATTAGTCTAGATAGAGTTCAAGGAGGCATTACCTTCGCCAATGAAACTAACAACTTCATAATATATTAGTATGCGTTACTACTGAACGAAGATGCACCGGTCACAAGATAACACGTCGTGTACTTTCATATTCGAAAATAGAACGCCGAAGTGGCACCACGCAGTTGTGACTCAGTCACATCAGACGTATGAAATCATTGAACCAGACATTAAACTGATGTCGCAAGTAAACGACTTCCCTTGACTCATTTTATCAAATGTCAGGAATTCCCATCACGTCGTAAACTGAACTAAATGAATATCACATTCGTAATAAACGATCCAGTCATTCGGCCATGAAGCCACACGGGATTACGCCGAGGTGTCTTATGGTCCCGACATCGACGGGAAGTCTTTAGACAGCACAGGCGCACAGCGTAACTCTCCTCTCCTCATTTAATTATTCTGTTTAAGCCACTGAGACATAATCGCGGATTTAATCTGATCCGTCTCATGGAGAGCGGAAATAATCGACATTCCCGCCAGAGGATCCTCGTCTCATTTCAATTAATGGGAATAATCAACGCAGGACCATAGTTCCAGTACGTCCGTATACGCGTATTTTCTTTCTTTTTTTCCCGTTGCGATTATAAATATAAACATGGGTGTATTTTAAACCAGGTATCCGGATCCGGATTCGTCCGAATATATATATATATATTTCGCGGACAAGGATCATAAATCACATTTAACCCTTTCAAGACGAAAGCCGCGCTTGTGCAGCATTAAATATATTGTGCATTCTTGTCTCGCTATGGGAGACTCGCATATATAAGATACTGTATTGGAACAGGGTTTTCGTAAAATGTCAGGAAGCTCTAGTCATGAAAAGGTTAAAAGCTAATTGTGGGTGATTTACACTATCCTATACTGTTGCCGATAGCAATTGTTCAGTCAAGATTGCAGACATGCATGACTGATACATGTAACTGTCAAGGGCGAAGTCTATGTGATCAGCCAATACACACACGCTTGGATAGCGAATATATACTAAATCGGGGTTCACGATTAGATAGCGATTTATATTGAATCGCAATAACACGTGCCACGCGAGGTTATAGTTGAGGCTAGGATTATTGACAAAAATAACGGAGATGTTTGAATAAGTGTTTTAAAGAGCGTTATCACCCTTCCGATTAACTCGGGATACGTATTTAGAAATGTAATCGTAACCTGCTACTTCCTTTGCATATCAATCGCTATCTAATCGTGAACACCGATTAAGTCTGCTCGAATTTCATATTCAGATTTAACCGCAGTTGAGGGCCAACAGTCCTATATTATATTCGAATCAGACTGTAATAATATTTCCATAAACAAGATCTGCCAACAATCTCCCAATGTTCTGTAAATCATCGGTACCAGTTGGGGAAACCGTCCTCACCTGGACATACTTTTAGTGAAAACTGTTCTTGACAAACAGAGATCATGTTCATTGTAATTGTACATTGGACATGCATTATCATCATAGCCATCGCCGGGAAACTGCGTCCTAATTTGCTCGAAAAGGCTGCAATATATCACGCCTGGAAATTTCAACATTCGTCTTTACGATATTTTCCAAACATATCATCAAGCTATTAGACTAACGGGTTACATTGTATATTTTCGACATGCATCACGTATATTGCCGGCCGTGATATATATAGACATCGGCATATGGTTACGCAAATATCCTAGTGTAGCTCCTTTGGTGGAGACTGCATATTCGAATATTTTCGAGTCGAGCGCTTATTCGAAGCGAAAATTAGAGCAGTCGCGGATACACAAATGGCTCAAATGGCAACGGAGGTAAGAACATGTGTATTTGTATACTAACCACATGTGATGAGTATATGTGAGCGTGTGAGTGTATACATGGACAGAGCAAAACTCGTGGCCGTACATGTATCTGGTGGACATGTATATGTGGACTAACATGAACACATGATATATGGGATCGATTCATCGGCCTTCATATTTTTGCAACGTGTTTCCATTACATTCCCCGTTGAGTAATACTATTTATACATACAACCACACTGTGGTATGTACATTTCATCAACGGTCTAACAACCAGGCTACTGTTAATCGCCCGGACAGACACTGTAACATATGTACTAATAGCGTGATGCTTGTCGCTCCATCTGGCTCCAATGCCAACTGAGCATGCAACACCTCTATATAAAATTCCACGATTCAATCTAATGACTCCTCGAAATATGATCATTAACATGTGACGAAATAGAATGTATACAAAGCAAACTTTCACGCCAGCATGGCATTTCCCGACACAGATTTGTTCATGTGGCGCAATGTGGCACGCAAGTACGTCATTGCGCTGTAGGTTCGTGGTGTTCAGTATCAGGCATCAGCATTTGGTCTCCTAAAACATGCTCACAACGAACATACATGTATGTTCACATTATTTCTCGTACATGTAATTACAATGATATCTCGACAATAATAGTTGAGAAGTGGTGTATCTTCCATCGAAATAGTTAAAGACAGAAGAGTCAAATACTTCGATTGGTTTATTTTTTTGACAAGACACCACATCGTCATTGTGCATGGTAGAGATATATATGCTCACGTTCTTTCCACTTAATCCACCATAATTTTCAAGAGAAATATAAGTTACCATAACATTTCCTTCCAAAATGTGCATACACCTAACTTAAAATCAGTGAGTGCAGTAACAATGTATGGCGTAACCAAATTGTGGCCATGCAGGCTTTCTAACTGTTGCCCGTGCGTACAAACATTAGACCCGCAGTCCACAATGGATTTCTACTTAGTATTTAGATGTACCACAATATGACCATATGTGAATTCCAGTTCCGTTTGAATACCATATATATGAATATATTTTCATATTTCGTGTGACGAGGAAGTTTTTTTCCTGAAATGTTGGGAATAATCAAGAGCCATCTTCAATTTTTATATGGTTTCAAAGACAGATGGCATATGTGAAACAAATAAATCGCGTGCCGTTCTTTTATATGTGTTCATCAACGCTCGCGTCATTCAATGAAGGTGTGCGTTTCAAAACAGCACCATATATTTTCAGAATCTACGTGAGAAGCCGACTTAAACAAGCTATATTTTCGAAATATGTTGTGCAGATATCAAAACAATACGGGCATTTATCTGATGTTTGCGGCTTTGAAACACTTTTTGACTGGTCGTCCCAATCTGTTTTACCATGCACTCAATGCATTCTAAATTAGTATGAACACAGGGAATCTGTGTCAATACAATTGTGTTATAATCGCCGGAGATCTCCACCATAGCGCTGTTTGGACCATTACCCTATGTTTGATGTTCAGCAGAGAACTTGATTGTAATTGCCACTTTATGAACTGATTTAATCTACATCATTCATTTATAACGAAGCAGGAACAGTACTAACTCAGATCAATAGATGTTTCACTTTCATCCTGGTGATAAGTCGTTGATACTCCCTGTTGGATCGCACCATACGGTGGAGCTTGTTATAATCCACCGACTGCGTCGCGTAACGTAATGATGGGCATGCAATACAATAAGGTGGGCACGTCGTTCAATCCACAACTCCCTATGATGTTGTAACGCCGCGCGGGTAATCAATCAATGGTTCATATCTTCATGAAGTATCGGCTCCTCTGAATCTTGGAAAGTGTTAGTGTCACACCGTTGTGGGCATGCTGTACAATAGTGTGATGCAAGTCGTTCAATCCACAACATCCTGTGATGTTGTAACGTCGCGCGGGTAACCACTCAACGGTTCATATCTTCTTGAAGTCTGGGCTCCTATGAATCTTGGAAAGTTTCAGTGTCACACAGTTGTGTACGGCATGATTGTGAAACATCTGATTTGAACGGTCAGTATCGCCCAAAGGGATTATACGTGTAGAAGTTTTAATAAGTAAACTGGAGATTAATTATTACAGGAGAAAACTATTGCTTTGTCAAAAATGAAGTTGGTGTGATGTAGACCAGCCATTTTTATTGGTAAACAATATACACGCTTTTTGCTAAAAGAAGTTGTCCGAAAACTGAGAAGGGTTGTTTGAAAGTATTGAGCAAACATGACGCAAACAACATATCGTGTCAACGCAACGTACGGATCGGCGCAACTTATCTAAAGGACTCGTCTGAACACTACTAAACGTAACCTTTAGCAAAATGGTACATCCTCTATATATTATTTTTAATTTTTTAGTGATCCGTTATCTTGTGTATATGTCCAAACTCGTTGGTGGACAGGCGCTTGTGTTCACACATTCACGACATTTCGACAAGTACATTTATACACCTGGCATGCTTGGGGCAAGAGACCTACCCATACACAGCTCTGACATGTTTGTATGAGTTTCTACCGTAATGTTGAGATGTTTGGAAAAACAAGGCGTTATTCCGAATTGATTGGAACGCTATTCTATAAAACCCAATGTTAGATTGGACTAAAATTAATTAAAATTGTGATTCTCTACTATTGCCATGGTGTTGCGTGTGGCATTTCTTCCCACGCACATGTGTTCCGTGCTGATTATAACGCACACTGTTCCCCGGTTTTAAATTGCAGCTACAAGTGGGTCATGTTCGTAATGATCTTCAGACGGCTTTGAAACAACCACCTACACATCCATCTTCACAAACACATATGCTGATATGCAGTTATCTCAATCTGCAGGGAAATTTTGTTTGCCATTCGTGTGACATCAAAGCTCTTCCAATTCCATTACATCGATCACAGAATGCATAAAAGATGAAAGAGTAACCAAGAGTCTTCTTGATTTGTGTAGTCTGTATCAGTGTTCACGCTGGAAAAAATGATCTAGACATGATGATTATTTACTTTTGCTTTGCCTTTTTTTTCTCTCTTTCTTCTGTTGTTGTTGTTGCTGCTGTTCGGGAACTGGAGGTTTGATGTGAAGTTGTTCACCTGAAGCGATGGCAGATCTCATATCTAAGCTTTGGATGTTGGACACAGCCACCATTTCGTTTGTTCTCCTCATTACTTCGGTAAGATTCGCCTCTGAGATGGTGGACACCCTGCTGTTAAGCCCATAGCGAACGTATACCCAATATTCCGTTAAATGACGCGGGCCACAAAGAAAACACATTACACGGTACATAGGCATGTATATAATATATTGTTAAAATAGTGCCATATAGGACTTGACTATTGAACCTCAATCTCTACCAGAGTGCACCAGTCATACCTCCTTTCTGACTCTGTCACCGGCTGAGTACTAGTCTCTGGTTTTCTATATTTAGCGAGGTTTTTCCAGACAAAATGGCGAGACGGCGATCGACCAAAGTCAAATTTTTTGTGTGCTTTCAGAACAATTCCCGCACTAAAAACTTATTGACAGAATGGAGAATTAGAGCGGTAGTTTTGTTGACAATTTTCGCACACTCCTTAGCAAAATGGCATATAACTCATGTGTTTGACTTGCCGTTCATGTGCATTTTGACTTTTGTGTTGATAAAATAATCGGAGAACCAAATCACACCGTGTCGCAATATAGTTCTTTGGTTCTAGTGGGACTTTCCAAATTTAAGGTATGAAATCACACAATTTTTTTTCGATATCTTGTATCCTTAACAAGGGCGAAGTCCACCAAATGTGGTTAAAATGTCACCGGTAGTAGCGGTCTTACCGAGTCATCAAGGGCGGTAAACCCTGCATGGAGTTTGATTGAACCTATTTCGACCTCCAAAAATGTTCACATTGAGATTTTGATCCACGAGAACAGGCTCAACAATAGTTTCGAGGTTTCTGTAATTTATTCTCCGAGATTTAAAGACCTTCAACTACTACACGGATATGACTGAAGAGGGCTTAATGTCATGGTTAATCAACACACACGCTGAAAGGTAGAATAGTGTCGCCTTCCAAAGGTCTCTTTTTGTGCATTAATACTTTAATTAAAGATACCTTTTATCTCATCAGATGCACTGACAGGGAGTACGAATAGCGTCGGAAAGATATTTACAAATTAGCACTGTCAAGTGAAATGCCAACTAAAATGTCACTCTACTCAACCCGTTAACGATTCGCGAGATGTATCCACGGGAGGTTTGGTTTACAGCGTACTCATGATTTGTTTCGACATGCGTATCTCGAAATACATGTGTTACTTTGAGATCTCGAGATACGAAAGGCGAGATATGTAATGTTGATATATCACGAATAATCATTTCAAGCAATAGTTGCACTGACATGTGAAATATTAACTAAAATGTCCCTACTCCATAACGGTTCGTGACCTTTCCACGAGAAGCTTGATTTACGACGAAATAACAGATTTGTTTCGAAACGCCACCTCGAAATTCATGTATTACGTTGATATCTGGATATTTCAAGATATAATTATGTCCTTTTATACTCAACAGAACATATGCCACAAATGAATGAATTTGAGCCACTGATTTGTGCAAAATACACTCATGTGCGCTATGAGCGATGCAAACAACATGGTAATTGTAATGACAATGAATAAATGGCTGGAGTAATAAATTAATTTTCATTATTATTACCATGTTGTTTGCATCGTTGATATCGTTCATAAAGCATATGCATGTATTTTTGGACTAATTCATGGCTCAAATTCATTCATTTGTTGCATATATTCTGTTGACTATAAAAGAAGATGGTCCCATAAATGACCGGATTCAGTGTGCAGTACCCCTTTAAGTCAATAGTATACTTTGGGTACGTTCATACACTCGCAAGTTTGCACTGTATATTTTGCAGGCATTTCGTCATAGAAAACAATATTGTGCCAGAATATGAACGGAAACATATGTATACATGCTAACCACGTGAGAAGTAAAATATATGTAGTTCCACATGTAGCGATCCTGCCGGAATGTGCATGTACATAGCATGATATTACTTGTATGTCACAAGAATCAACCACAGAAGTATTTGGAGGCCAATGTCAATGTATAGCACCATTAAATGTGGAACTTCGTATAGTTTTCTGTTCATGTGTTAGCTTGGTAACGGTGCATTATATTATGCAAGTTTCCGTTCATGTAATGGCATCGTATGTTGTTCTATACGACGACATGCCTGCAAAAAATACCGCGAAAACTTACGTGTGTGTGAACGTATATCAATTACGAGGAAAACAATACACATCAACCTGCATCACCCGCAACGCACATTCATTACGGGGCCGCACAAGAAAAACCAGAGACCTTCCGGCGATCTGTATATATTCTTATTTTGTTTACTTAACTAAAGATGGCGGTATCTCTCGCCTGAATCCGTTGTAACAACAAAAAACTAAATATTTTGTTCCTAATATACCCGTGAAACTGGAACTGGAACCGAAACTGTTCATATGTTTTAGAAAATCTGAACAGTTCAAAACATTCATATGGAGAGTAATACATTTACGATCTTATAACTCGCCTGGATTGGCTCACAACCACACCAATACTTGTTTGTGATATGACCTATAAGTACTAGATTCTAGAAAGTTTGATATATTATTATAGTCTTATGATCGACAATTTGGGTACGTTCATACACTCTAGTTTGCACTGTATATTTTGCAGGCATTTCGTCATAGAAAACAATACTGTGCCAGAATATGAACGGAAACATATATATATACATATACATGTAAAATACATCTGTCCCATGGCTGACCACGTGAGAAGTAAAATAGATGTAGTTCCACCTGTAGCGATGCTGCCGAAATGTGCATGTACATAGCATGCAATTACCTGTATGTCACACTAATCAACCACAGAAGTATTTGAAGGCAAATGTCATTGTATGGCACCATTAAATATGGAACTTCGTATAGCTTTCTGTTCATGTGTTAGCTTGGTAACGGTGCATTTTATATGCAAGTTTCCGTTCATGTTATGGCACCATTGGTGTTCTATACGACGAAATGCCTGCACAAAATAGTGTGTGAACGTATATCATTATTAGGAAAACAATACACAGCGATTAATTGCAACCTTCGTCACCCGCAACGCACATTCATTACGGGGCCACACAAGCAAACCCTGAGAATTTCCGACGATCTATATAGATTCTTATTTTGTTTACTTAACTAAAGATGGCGGTATCTCTCGTCTGAATCCGTTGTAACAACAACAAAATTAATATTTTGTTCCTAATATACTGGAAACGAAACTGTTCATATGTTTTAGAAAATCCGAACAGTTCAAAACATTCCTATGGAGAGATAACACATTTTCGATCTTATAATTCGTCTGTATTGGCTCACAGCCACACCAATACTTGTTTGTGATATGCCCTAACTTGAGTACTAGATTATAGCAAGTTTTATATATGATTATAATCTGTATGTGTTCGTGGATATGAAATACAAGCATCTATTCAATTATTTATAGTGATACTTGTTGTAGGGGGTAGCAGGAAGACAGCCATATAGGGCTAGGTTACCCTCGACAATATACTGCTTTACCTTATTGTGTATTACCGCCATTGTATAAATCATGTGTATTGTAAATAAACTATCCTATCCTATCATAACCACGATAATACGATGGCAATATAATACAATACAACAAACACTCTTCAGTATTCGCTATTAAAGGGCAAGGAACCATAGACGCTCTTTATAACTTTACAGTATTTTTATGGTGTCAAATAAATTGGGCATCTTTAAATCGCATACATCACCCGAAAATATAAAAGTTGACATTTCTTGTCTCAAATATCAGTCTGTTCTCCGGACAATCAGCACGTCATGGGCTTATAATATGATTTGTTTTGGGTTCATAATCGGCATAAAATCGCCCCAGTTTAAGTCTATAACGAACTGAAAATGAGACTCATACTAACTTATTATAAGTTCATAACAAGAATAAACCAACTCACGACTTACCAGATGTACAGGCTCTTTAAAATATGTTTTCACTGTGGATCGCGCCTTAAAACGGATTCACGGATATGAGTTCATTGTGGGATTATTTCAGAATAAATCGGTGGCATGGAACCCATACACAGTAGGCAAGCACCTACTGCTACTGTGTATATTGGCAGATATAATTCTACTCACAAACTCACAAACCTGAAATACGCTTTGCATTGGCATTACGGCATAACTAAAGCGGGTTGTAGAAGAGGGCTGACCGCCCTTTAAAATCGTCCCGGGTATCATCCCAAACTCCAAAATTATTATTTCAGATTAAAATAATCCGATATGAACCTATGCGAATACTATAGGTCGAGTATGAACTATTTGCGCGAGGATATATTTAAAGATATATCCGTCACCACGTGGTTGAGTTTAAGTTTATATGTGGCTTTGAACATATTATGTGAGAATAATTTTCGTAGCATGCTAATTATATTTTCAGAATAATTATCGTTTTATCTTATCACTTATAAGCTCTATTGTACAAAACACCACAATAAGCCACACAGTGATGGTAACACTGGTTATTGTCATGATATATGCACGAAATTGTGATGCAAGCCAATTAGGGATGACAGCCTAATTCGCGTGTCTGTGCAAGTGTTCTTTTCAATTCCTGGCTGCGGTTTGGTTACTTCTTTGAATATAGGGGTATGTTGAACTATGTTCCCATGATTAACTTTATGTGTGGTACATCAATACAGTTGAACACTCATGATATGTACTATATGTCGTAACGACGATAAATCCCATGCAATAAAACAAATAATCTTCGAATAAATTGGCCAAATTAGTTTGTACACTTTATGCCATTCACGTGTGTAGAGGACATTCGCTTGATCATAATAGAATTATTGAAATATTTCACCATATTTCGCTTGAGATCGAAATCACACAATTTCACGATAATTCTAAGTGATAGCGCCATTCATTGAGTAGTCATTAGTAAAATCGTTTTGCCGATACCTCGGCCGGTAATTTCCCTCATTCTATATTATCTTCTCTTACACGAAGTGATGCTAATTGTGAGTAGTTTATACACGTTTGTGGCGGTCTCGACGTGTGCAGTATAACAAGCTTTACGGCCAATCAATGGTTGTTATACCGCGCAATTTGCCAAGAGAATGATTTAATTCCACCCTCTCATATTAATTACATGTATTATAGATGATGCCTTGGTATAAAAGGTCATATTTTTTCTGCGTGATTTTGCCTTTTTATGAACGCCGACGTGAACCATAACGACGTTTGTTGGATATGTGTACTATAATGAAATGATGGTTCAGCTATGTCGGCCTACATGCGTATGTTTACGATCGATATCTTTTTAATGAGGATATATATCAGACGAAGTACAGTGCAGGTCACTGTCAAGACACCATGCCGCGCGAATTACTAAACGCGACAAAAACTGAAGAAGGCTATATACATAAAGTATTACCCCTTTTATTAACATTCGTTGACGAGTAGGTCCATTTGGTAATTTTCAGATAATGGCAGGATTCTTCATATCCAGTTTAAAAATCCGAGTTTAAATCTGGTTTAAACCTACAATGACGGTCCAGTCAAACTGGGTCTAAGTTGGTGTTTGTGGTTGGCTAATTCGCTGCGATGGATGAGCATGTAATTAAACTACCCACAGTTACGTGTACCATGGACAGGCATGTAGAAGGATTATTGGCCCACCACACTGAAGAACAGCACGATTATAACAACCCTCGTGTGAGAATGAATATATACACAGCCACACTATCACATTTTAATCAAGCTGTGAATCTATATTATGTACAGCTCCGTACCGTAACCGTGTTACTAACAGCTTGTCTTAAAATATCTGAATGATTGATTGATTATTGCGATATAATTGCATGCTATTAACAGAGTGCTAATTTATTATTATTTCATTGTTTCTCTTCGAATGTAATATGACCATATACGCTGGCGTAATTAACGAACCGCAGCTAAATCACACAAGGTATATATATGTGGCTTTCTTAATGTTATAAAAATAAGTTCATTGATATGTATTCCTATCACATAAGATTCACGTTGGCCTTCCTTTCTGATTATTATTAATTACACTCCGGACACAAGGGCTCACCGAAACAATCAGTTTTGTCCGGATACGACACGACAATTGCAGCCTTGTTTGGAATCTGGCCCGCCAAGACAAATGACGTCACGAGTCACGACGTCGTAACTGGTTTTCTGCTAATAAACGTAGGAAATTGATCTAATATGAAAAAATTTATTGATAATAACTGTTTATGACATTAATGCTTTACGCCCACCGATCTACTGTGCGACAAAAGTGGTCGCATAAATTCAAAAAAAAAGCGTCATATTAAATAATAATTGGTGACGTCACAAAATCAGATATAGTCTATATACGACCCAAAGCGTCCGGCTTTGGTTCGTTATGATATGTGAGGTTCGTTTCTCAGTATTCATATTAGGTTCGTTTCTTTGGTAAATTGGACTTGTTCGTGATTCCGGCCTTTTCGCGGTGTATTAACTATGACAGGTCGAGTCGGATCAAGGTGCTAACTAATAACCATTGATCGCACCAGATTTGTGTCAACCTCATTTGTCAGCGACATTGTTACTTATTTGTCAACCTGTAAAAGAGGGACAGTACACTAAATCCGGCCATTTATTGGACCATCATTTATACTCAACAGAATATAATATTGCAACAAATGAATGAATTTGAACCAAGGATTAGTACAGAATACACTCAGGTGCTCACAATGTACCGACACAAATACATCAAAGACACGCGACCATTGGCTATAGTCTTTGATTAACAGTGTGTCAATGTGAACATGCCCTTAGCGACTGATCTATACAGTCTTCGGGAACATATCATCAAAATGTCTATTGCGTTCAAGGTGGATTATCTCTTTGTAAACATGTATTATATAGTTACCGGTGTATAACATATTAGATTTGAGTCGAAGACTCCTATCCGGAAATGCTTCTATCGATTAATATAAATTTATTTCGAATATTTTCTGGTCTAAAAAGGTGGGGTTGTTTAGCTAACGAACAATAGGGGTTACTGTTAACAGAGACCAGACATTTTATTGTGTAATTTTGTCACAAATATACGTTAATTATACTCATTATCGCTTATAGATATGGAATAAAACAATACAACTAATCAATATGGGTCATTTGACGTTCGTTAGCCATAGGAACAGCCTAATGCTCTCTATCGCTAAATGGTATCACCCGAATGGTCTGTTCTAAAAATAGACAAATAAACTGGCCCAATAAAATATTCGAAATAAAATCAATAGTAATTGATAGAAGCCTTTCCGGACAGCGGTCTTCAGTTCTTATTTATTATTTTATACCCACGCAACTATTTCAAATTTGTAATTTAAAGAGATAATCCATGTTTAATAATCCATATGTTTCGACATTCACATTTTTCTGTGCAATTGTTTCTCAATTGAACCACGCGCTTGACTGTTTGGCCGGACATGATTTATATGCACCAGGATCTTCCGAAAATGTTTTGAAATTCAAAGAAAGTTTCCAGAAATATGTTCGCACCTCACTGTCTCTGCGAAAAAAAAAACCATTCCGCACCCATATTTTAGACATGATCTCAACACATTTCCCGAGTTTCAAGTTACATAAAATAAGCTTCTAATGGGCAGTACTATTGCCCACTTTTATTTTTCATGCAGTATATATATATTTATAACAATAAAACACGAAGTTGTTGGCAGATAGGATGGTTTAGCCTGCCCGTGTAATACGAGTCTCAGCTGTCTGGACATCGACGCAATCATGTCTTGTGACGCCATGGCGTCTATATCGGTTTCCAGAAAGAAATAATTCAATGTTTTTCATTTATGAACGATTTATTACCAAAATAAAACCAGATAACAATGCAAATTAAGTATATATGTGGATTTTAATTACAATTGATGCAACCATTTCATATTAGCGCATGTGCATTCTTTACAGTATGTACTTCGGTGTGACGTAACATAGTCGCGGAAGGACAAATAAACAGACAAATAAACAGAGATCCGGACCGAAAACATTACTTGCGTCCAGCATAGACTGGCGCAAGTAATTATAACGAAAATGAGCCATGAAAGGGTTAAGTATTTAAATGTGGTAACAATGACCATACTTCAATATTGAATGTGGCTTCACAGTGTTTTATCTCGTCTGCTGACGATACGAACAATGAGTAGGCATCTAACACCGTCGTATCTTGCACACATCAAAATTAACCCTCGCTATTCTCAGTGGATTCTCACACCCAGTTATACCGATATATATTGGACTAATCTAGTATTCATTATACGGTGTTAAGGTAAACAAAAAGCAGACGACACACTTACGAAAATATAATATAAGAGTATAATGATTTATTGATGTGAAAGATCAGATAATAACTTCAACAAACGGTCGTTTGTTGAACTTATTATCTGAACATTTCCTATGGGAACTACTCGTCAATGAGAACTACTCATTTCATGACGAGAGCGCTTCGCTGGTGGAGCATTAAACCGACTGTGTCAATGCATTATCTTATCGTACCGGAACTCCGCCATTAATTCACTACTTCCGCGTATTACAACCGGAGTTGCGATTATTGTGTGAACCGCTTCCAACTATACAGGAATGTCCGATAGTTTTGATTGTATAAATAAAGGCTAATTCCCCAGAACGACTAAGCATTCATCCAAGATCAAAACGAGCAGCTTACCATATTAGCCGTCGCTGGTCGTTTATGATGTCCTAACGCGCTATTCACCTTATCCACTAAGCCACTTGATATCAATTAAATATGTGAATCAGTCAGTGAGATGGGTTAAAGTATAGAAAGCCACACGGGAAATCCCGCGAGGTGACAACTCATGTTTCCCGGGGAACACAGTCAGATTTATAACGCGGTATGGAATACAAACTGAAGAATTTAGCCCCAACAGTGCTCCGAGATTGCCTGCTTCTACGCTGTGTGACAAATAAATTGCCTACATTGGGAAGACACTCGAAACAGAAATTGATGCTTGCGATGGCGTGTTGTATGCTTCACTCATCTTATCGGATTCTCTGAGATAGCGTTGCGATGTTTTGGCACATTAGATAATTTGCAGTTGAATATCACATATATTCCTCATTAGGTTTCGACAACTTCTGACTTTCGCACATATCCATTTGTAGGTTATATTGCGTCTTGGCTGCATTTCTTGGCGACTATACGCTGATTCTTTGGAATGTTTGTTCAGCTGACTGACATCCAGAGATGACACCGGGTGTGTTCCTATTTACCATCGGATGTGCAATTCTAATCACGAGTCAGTCCGTCGATGCCAGGATAACACTCAATGTTGGTGAGTAAACAATACTAACCCTTTCTGCACTGAATGGATTATCCCGTTCATTTATAAAAGTATACATTGGAATGGTTTATTATTCACTTGGAGGAATAGTTAAGGATATATGGGCAGACGACATACATACAAAATGATAAAGCAAAGTGCAGAATAATCCATATTCATTGGGAAATGTCTAGATAACAAGTTAAACAAATGTCTATCGTGTTGAAATTATTATCTGAACATTTCATAATAAAACTACTCATCAATGCATATTTAGTATAGAAAGGGTTACATAGACAATAGTTAACTGTTCTGAGTTTTTCTCTTCGAGTGACATGCGGAGGAAACAACCCGTACGCACTCTGAACAGTTGACTGTTGTGTTTATTATATGTTCTATGTCAGTTTGTTACGACCCAGACCACAATGCAACACGCGGTTGACCTAATATGTTCTTAAAGCTATAGCATCACCAGTAATTGCTGTTAAAATAACGCGCAAGGATACAAATGACGCACAAATTGACGCGATGACTCAGTGCTGAGAGTAGGATAACATCTTGACAGTAGGATAACACGTTCGGTCTTCTGGGAGTGGGGATATGATTTATATTTTAACATAAAAAGTTAATGATAATATAATATATATATATATATATATTTCTGTGTTTCGATGTGTCGTAATAGGCTGCTAAATAATACATTGTATGATTTTAGGTATGATTCATGTTCTCTCAAAAGACAAAAATAATTGGGTGCAATCAGTGTTCACGCTGTCGTGAGCAACTTTCAAAAATTGCGAAAGAAAAACAAAACTGGCTCAACAAAATGTGTTAGTGGCTAAAGAAAGTGGCTCAAATAATTTTGGTGTGTGCCATTGGACAGATTAAATTTAACAATCAGGAAACACTACAAGGCCACGAGACAGTCCAAATAAAAGCACTCGCTAATTGACTCTCGGCTTATATCACAGCAACTGGTTGTAATTTTATCGCTTATTTCTACTTGAAAAGAACACACACTAATTGCATTGCTTTCACATCGCCAAACATTAATAAAACAAAGGCCTTGTATTTCTCAGTAACAACAATATCCCCTTGTATACAGACCGTAGTACACCCTTATTTTATAGCATAAGTACATAAGTACATGTGACCATAGCTCGAACATTCAAATCCGAAACATGAATCGTAAACGAAAGTTAGATTTCGGAGATAGTGAGGAACACAACATACACAAATTTAAAAAGTGACAGATTTCTATTGAACGGACTGCTGATAAAGCTGTAGTATGTGATAAAGGGATTGATTTGACAGATTCGTGCGATGTAACACCGTTGAAATAACAAACAAACACCATTATCGTTTACAAGGCCACGAGTTCGAGAACACTACTAAAGGATTCGAAGAAACGCAACTTTAGAGAAGAAAATATGGGTTGAAAAAATGTGGCTCAAATAAATGAAAAGTGGCTAAACAAATCACAAGTGGTTGAGGTGGTGGCTCAAGAAACTTTTGGGCCAGTTAGCCATAAACGCTGCCAAGAAACAAAATGATTTATTGTTCTTTTAGATCAGATAAATTCAGAAACTTATAGTTGAGTCTTTATGAAAAATATATAAATGTATGAGTATTTATACGACCAAAGGTAAATTGTGTTTTCATACAAGTATCTTTCTAAAAATTACAGGAAAGTAAAACAATCCTTCCATGTGTATCACAAATATTTATCTACAACCATGCACGGCGGACTACGTCCACAACCGGACGTATTGTGTGGGATTATTGTGTAGATGCAACTGGGCCCTGTGGGCAACAATTTACCTATATGATGAAAAACGTCAATAGATTCTTTACTTATAAACGTTGAATAAAAAAGAGCAAAAATTTGACAACTTCTTATTTAAATATGGTATATTGATTATATGCCAAGTTATCAAATAGTAGTTATTTTTGCATAAGATAAAAACCGTTATTCGTCTAGTGAGATATCGATATCTCACTCGTATCCATCCGCGCTAAAATTAAAAGTGATTCGGTTTCTTGGTGGAAGACTGTGCTATAAGTCCCTGATCAGGTTGAAAAAATTGTAATATGTGATCAATTAAATGTTTCTGTTAAACATACTGATGTTAGCCTCTTTATCCCTCAGCCAATCTGTCTGAAAAATGGAACTATTTTTGCTCACTACCATGGCTGCCCTTGGGCATACAAATTTGTACGTTTTACTCTTCTTTCCAGTTGACTTCGTGATGACAAAAACAAAATGAATCTTGTTTTTGCCATCACTCATGAGATAATTAACATATCCAACCAAAAAGTGTAGATATTCTCTATATCTTCCCAGAACTTTCATTATAGATTCGGGAGTCTAAAACGAAGTATGGGTCGGGTAGGGAACATGTCATCTGGATCTTCTGTCACTAGGAAATGAATATTTAGATTTTGTTATTAACTATATTTTATGAATCTGGACAGTTTATGTGCCTATTTTTAGAACATTACTGCATTTTTATAAAACATTTATTTTTTAAAACACTTGATGTGAAATTTAACACCAGTTGTTTCTCATGTGTTTGTTTGGGAACACCAGTGCTAGGGTGCCTTCAAAACGAGTTTTCGAGAATGAGTTTTGTGTTTGTAGAAAGTGGTACCATGAAGATGTATACCATCTTTAATTCATGCTTTGAAGATAAAACGGAACTTGTCTCACAAAACACACACTGGTAGTATTAATTCATAAGATGTTTACAACTGAAGCTAAAATTAGAAAGTTGAATGGTTACACAGTTGAATTTTCAAAATTTGGGTTGACTGGCATCCGGAGGACAGCCCCGACGGACATAGGAATATCAATAACATGATACGTGCTGTTGTTTTAATGGACGTATATAAGGTCATTCTGCCATATGCACAGGTTTATTGTCTAGGTATCATTTGGTTTAAACATGTTCTATCGGAACAAAGCAAAATGTGTGCTAAATTAGTTGTGTATATTATTGCTGCAATTAACTTGGGGTATGTAGCATTGAATGCACATTTTAACGGTGGTTGGGGAATTCGCGTTGCTCGTTGATCAGGATAGTGCAACTTATTAGCCGTTGTATGATCAAGTCCCAGTGCTTATATACTAATGTTTACATAGCCTTTCCGTGCAGGGACGTGGTTATATCGTCTCTGTTGAGGGGGTGTCCACCTTGGCAATTCCAACTGCACCCCCTTAAATCAGACCAAACTCACAATTATTGCGGAATTGTATCCCAACTGTTTCGTTATACAGACTTAGATGGTATAGCTTATTCCGAATGGCTCTTTCGGTTACTATTACTATAGCCAGATGGATGGACAGCACTATATAATGGTTCTACCTAGTATGAGAAAATTTAGAGATTTGAAACTGGAAATTGCATAATCCTAACTGCGGTCTAACTCCTGGCGAATTTATACAGCCATGGGCGAGCATGGGCGAAAGACCGTGTTTCGGCCTGGCGTGAGAACATTTCGAAAACTGAACAAGAAAATAGCATAATCCTAGCATCTAGACTGGCTTCAAGCTTCCCTAGTGATGGGAAATTTCTAAACTGCCCCTCCCCCACTTAGGTTAAAACATTTCCAACTGATGACCATTTCAGTTCACAATTTTAACCAAATGTAGGAAACTATTGTTTTCTTAAATTAACTAGTAGTTTTGACTGGCCACGGGGGAGGGATCAGGAGAAAGCTTTCTAAGTGTTGGAAATTTCAGACCTGACACCCCATAAGGTTGGAAAATTTCTAACTGATAGCCATTTCAGTCCACAAATTTGACCAAAAGTAGGAAAAAATGCAAATATTGTTCTAAAAACAACAAATTTCCCTCTAATAAATTGTAGAAAAATCAGACTACAATAACAAGTTCAACGTATCGTTGGTGTGAAATTTCCAACTAATGTTTTTTTATGGGAATAAATCATCAATGTTAAATATAATTATATGAAATGGATATAGGGTGTGTGTGTTATTGGGTGATACGGCACAGTGGCCGTTGGGGGCACATTTAGTGAGCGCGGATCACACAATGTGCACCAACCACTACAGCGTCGCATCCCTCGATAACAAATTACACTATATTCTTTACTTAAATAGCATGTATAAATGTAAAAGTAATATGCTAACATGCTAACCTTGTCTTTAAAACCGACGATAAACTCATCGGATTATCATCGGTTTTTAACGGATTAATGCCAACCATATATTGGATGTAGACCTTTGGTCAATACAAACCAACTGGGCAATATAATGGTCCAATATGGCAACATGTAGAGTTATAGCTATTGTAAGAATCGGTTTTTAACGGACTAATGCCAACCATATATTGGATGTAGACCTTTGGGCAATACAAACCAACCGGACAATATAATATTCCAATCTGGCAACACGTAGTGTTATAGCTATGGTAATAATCGGTTTTTAACGGACTACTGCCTTACCATATATTGGATGTAGACCTTTAGTCAATACAAACCAACCGGGCAATATAATGGTTCAATCTGGCAAACGTAGTGTTATATATAGCTATGGTAAGAATCGGGTTTTAACGGACTACTGGCTTACCATATATTGGATGTAGACCTTTGATCAATATAAACCACCCGGGCAATATAATGGTCCAATCTGGTCAAACGTAGTGTTATATAGCTATGGTAAACATATAGAATATTGTAAACTGAGTTTCCCTAGAGTTTCCCCGTATGCGTAATCTAAGAGATCGGTTGTTACTGGAACATTTAACGAATAGACCAAAGGTAATTTCAATGAACGATCAAATAAATACCGAGGATCTTTCTGATTTAAGAAAAGTTCGCGCCTTCATCCGAACTTCGAACGATGAGATTGAAAATACTATACAGCACTAAAGCCTCATTGATTTATTTCTTCTGAGAGTGTACTTGTCTAATGTCTATGTGGAGAATATAATTCAGGTTCAAGTACGAGCTTCGTGCACACGCAGCTATTTATACTAATAATCAACACTGTCTGTGCCAATATATATGTACATAGTTGTATAAAGTGTAAATATATTATATACATGTATCTATGTGCCCATATTTAAAGGGGTTCAAGGTCTTCGAAATGTGTTCATGCGTTATAACATAAATTGTATAAAGTACATATAAAATTATATCTACTTTATTATCTTATTTTCATTAATAATAACTCTCCAATAACAAAATTTCGAAACCATTGCTATGTACATATTACTGTTACAGTGGCAGTACCGATTGAAGTCCAATTAATCCAAGAAAATATCAAAGTTTAAGCAAAACTTGACGGCAAATATTGTAAAATGTCAAAGCGATGTTTGTTGAAAATCACAGTAACAGTTGTGTTTATATAACAACGATTTCAACGCGCGAAATTGCGTTATCGGACATCTATCTCTAATTGACATAAGAACAAAAATTAAAGTGTATCAATTATATCATGTTCTTCGTGGTGGTGTTATTTTACAATATTTTATATAACTGTTTCGCTTTTACCCACTGCGAGTGTGGGTTGTGTCCATTTAAGCCTTGATAATACACCATTGATTGATTGAATAATTAATTAATTTAGAAAGTAAAGTACATGTATGTCAGGGATGTTCTTTCTTTATCGACCGGGACATTATTGGTGACAACATCCAAACTGCTTTCCACATCGTCTCGAAATAACGGGTTTAAATGAACAAATCAACCAATACATTTATTTCCCTCCTCCATATCTTGCCAGTTGCAACAGGAGGTTTAGTGTAAACATATTTTTATTTCCAAATCCAGACAATTGAAATAATATACAGATGCCACAAATATGTATAAGCAAAATCTAAGTGTTAATATGAATCGTACGTGACACGCAGTGGAGCAACCACACATGATGTACCTCAAATTTGCCTTTGTTCGGCGACATAACGCTAATAATAATTTATGTAACATCATACAATGGTCACGACAGAGACGACATGCCAAATTGACATGACAAAATCTTGTCTGGTTTATCGTCATGACTTCTTTCTTTTTAGTTTTCATTAAAGGCACGTGAGGCCTTAGTTGTCGAAAATATTCATATTTGTTCCAATCACCGTAAACAGAAAAACATTAAAACGCATACAGTTTCGTTCATATATACCATGACCATCGCGTAAACAGCATGTTATCATAAAGATTTACTATATTTTACCTAAGCAAGAGCCTGATTGTGTTACAGAAGACAACACAATGCTGCTGGCTAATCACACACAAATGGCATAAACGCTCTTTATTCGTTCCATATCAGGAATTCACCCACAAAGAACGCTCTTTATGTTTACCATCATAATATAAACAAACACCAGAAAAGTAACTTTTTAGGCTTTTGTTTACACAACAATGGTCAAAAATATGACAATAACATACTGTTTGTGCGATATTTCTTATTTGTATACGGACAAAGTCTGTCTACATTTTGTTGTTCTTTCTGTTTGTGGCGGTTTTTGACGGGTTGAAATATTTTCACAGGATACCCACCGTCAACGCCAATCGTATCTTTAAACGAACCAACGAAATTGGTCTAAATGAAATTAATAGACTTAAATCACATGTGAATTCTTCGTAAGTTGTGAAGTAGTTACTTTCATTTTTATCGCGATGCTTCGTTTCCAATTCCGCGTTTTTTTGCAATCTCCACACGGTTGCTAACCGGAAGTCACGAGACAATTTCTCCAAAATCTTTACCCGCGATCTTGAAAAATCAGTGATGGATATAGATAAATTTATATGACGTCATTCACATTAGGTATAAGCACCCTTGATGGTTGCTAATATATGGAAACGAGGATCAGAAAACAAGCTCGATGGCTTATATGAAGTCTTCTCCTCTTTGGTTACATGCCCCGTCCACAAAAAGTGAGGGGGGGGGGGGGTTATAGTTCAGACGGCAAGGCTTGGGAATAATAGTATTCGGAGAATTGGAGATAAATAACAGAATATGAGTTTGGAGTGGACACAAGGGAGAAGATGGTGGTAGGGATAGCAGGAAACAGAGAGAGAGATAGGTTGAACAGCAGACAAGATGGGACAGGTGAAGTTTTGTGATGATGACAGTGTGGGGAGTATTCAACCTGGCGGTTTCAGGAACATATTATATAATATAGATGTATAGACATCAATATAATATGATGTAATGGGTCAAGAATATATGTTGTAAAATATGTGGTCATGGGGATGTATGGGAGGGTAACTGAGTGACCGCGCTATATCACTGCACATATATGTGCTACGTACTTAAAGTTACTCAATCCGATTAAACACCCCTAAATTGATATTTCTTTGGCTTCGGGTGTAACAAATATTTTATTCGAGTCGAGGAACCTACCCATCAACGCTCAGAGTGACCAGCTATCGATTTTTGAAGTTTGTTATTTCAATTTTGTGGCCTAGAAACACGCCATCAAACGGATAGTCTCGGTCAAAATTGCGGATGAAGATGGATAACTCTAAAAACAAGTGGTAATACCGCCAAATTTCGTGAAGTCTCAAGTGATTTCGTTGAACACAATGTTGATAAATAACACGTTTTGGGAAATATGATACCATAATTATCAGTGGTTAGCATTAATTTGTTGCAATTAATCGATTTTGACAACTAAAGCGTATTTTGAAGAAATGTTTTTGTTGTTGTTGTTGTTGTTGTTGTCGTTGTATCTTGATGATATGGGGACCCACTGATCGGATTGAGTACATTTAAAGAAGTAGCTGTAAAAATGATTGTGCATAATTTCGCTAATTTGACAAGTGTTGTCTTGTTTGTTGTTCTGAACAATGCAACTAGTTTCTCTGGTTGGTGGTTGTGAAACTATTGGCTTATATGAACGCGACGTGTCGATTCTAACGAATTAAAGACAAGTTTCATATTTGAAGTTGCTATCGAATGACTGAGGGGAATAATTATTTCTTTCAAAAATGTATTAAAGGCTCCAATCTGATTGTTTGCGAAATCCATGCCGTTCGCCCTTCATATATGTTCCGGTTTATTTAAGAAAATGCATGTGGGCGTTGGTGTACTAAATGTACATGATTTAGTACACTAACGCCCACATCGCCCTATCCGGGTTATTCCCGTTCATCCGGCAGCGAGTAGTTACACAATTAAATAGCCGCAGTTATAGTCCGTATCAACTTAAAACTATGTTTTGTTCCCACTTGCCCGATAGTGTTGAGTAACGTCGCGAGGCTGTTGTTGTTTCCGTCGCAACCATTACCATATCGCGATTATATATACAAACTCATGACTAAACATTGATATGTTTGTTCAATATGAACTGTGGTCACTTACCACTGTGATATGTAAGACGAAATATTCTTTATTTCATCATGCCTAAAACACAATTACTTCCATATAGTACATACATACATACATACACACATACATACATATACCATACATGCTTTCGTCAAAGACAAGATGTACATCACTCTCGACGATGCCCCAGTTAGTGACAATATAGAAACGTTTACTGACTAGATGATCACATGCTGATATTGACTTATGCCGCGAAGAAAGAAGTAGCGGGACAATAGCGATCTCTATAATCATACTGGCAAACTGCAACCACGCTTCTTGTATCGATGGTTTGCTTTACATTCTGTGTTCAGACCATTGTGGTCAGAAACAGCCTATCCACTAATTAACACGGAACACACAGTAACGAGGATATTAACAGTATGTGGTACCTATTAGCCCTGTAACTTCTTTTAAACTGAGAATAATTATCCTGGATACCACCATGAACAGAGAAGCACCTGGGCATTGCTTAAAAACAACTGCTGTATCTCCATGGACATCTGATAATGTGTTTATGATGTTCATGTTTTGACCACAATAAAAAAGTAAAAAATAAAGAAAAAACAACAAACAAACGTCAATACCAACCACATAAACTGGACGGTTTAAAACATGATTACAATATTAGTGTGGCCGTGGTACGCAAAAAAAAGGGGTTGACCCAGAAGAAATTGGTAAAGAAGCGATCTCGGTGTCATTCAACTCGGGAGAATCTCTGCTACAACATATCCAAAATCCGCTAAAATCCGCTTTGGGCAAAATCCAGGATCCAAGATGGTGTCCAACATGGCCGCCTTTAGTCAAAAGAGATTCTGACTGAGATTAATTCAACATAATGAGAACAAATGTTGCCATATTTATACAAATGTAAACATTTTTGCGAAGGTAAAGTATTATGCCACATATCTATAGAAAAAATGGAACCCCTCGCCCCAGATGGCTGCCTAAACTCGAAAATTTGAAGTTTTTGCATAATATCTTAAAGATCAATTCCTGTTGTTTGATAATGGTTCAGACTGGCGACATTGATTAGTCATATTCATGTTAATTCAGCATTGGAGCAATGAAAGATACCATAAATGGGGTCCCAGACTCATCTAAACCCTCAAAAATTTGATTTTACTGAACGCGGTATAAAATTCCACAAAAATCGCCATTGGGATTCCAGTCATATATCAACAAGAAATGGACAGAACTGTACAATGTAAGTTGGGCATACCATTATATATAAATACTCAAATTCAATGAAACCCAAATTGGCGCTTTGTCTTAAAATGGCTGCCAAAATGACGGTCAAAATATGGAAAATGGCAGATATTTAATATGGTCGTCAGAGGGTTAGACCCAGAAGGAATTGGCAAAGAAGCGGTTTTGTTGTCATTCGACGCGGGAGAATATCGTGTATAACATATCCAAAATCCTATAAAATCCGCTTTGGGGAAAATACAGAATTCAAGATGGCGTCCAACATGGTCGCCAATAATAATGAAAATGGCAAATTTGTAGTTATTCACGAAAACGCCAATTCGGCCCCAATACACATCATTGATTGAAATCAATGTTTTTTGTGGGTTTGAGTAGCCAATCACGATTCAAAATGCTAAGATGGCTACCAAAATGGCCACCGAAAATTGTCGAAATTTAAGTTCTGCTCAGAGGAAAGCCGAAACAACACTTCGGTTGTGAGCTAACGATGACAGACCTATTAAACATGTTGCCAATAATCTACTACCACAACCAGTCAGCCCGTATTGTTCCAACTAAGCAGTATCTACTGCAGGATCCAACACGATGTCCACTTATTACGAGGGACTATCAGGAAATTAATTAAAAAGAAATTAAATTGCTACGCATCTGGATTACATGTATTTGAAAACATAGTGTCAATATTTCTACTTGTAACGACTATTCGGAACATCAAATATATGGGCATCGGTGGTCTAGTCCGGAAGCATCAGGCTATAATGGGTTTTACAGTGATGGCGAAAGTGAAAAGGACAGGAGGGAAAAGCGAATAATCTGGGGTTTACTTGGTTATCGGAGCTGGGGAGTTTCAAAGTAAAATTATTTTCTTCAATATCAAGAGGAAAAATGAAAATTAGCTGTTCATTGAACCACATGTTGTTTTCTGTTTACTCCCTCGTTTTCTTTTAAAAAGCAATAGCTTGTTTGGAGATATGACATTTTGCGTATGCCAGGGACGATTCGTTTCCGTGCTATAACGAAGTTGTGCTAATAAATGCAGATTAAGCTAAATATGGTGGCAATCGCATGTGTCTATGAACTAAAAAGTGCCTATTCTACACCATGAAAATTCACCCAAGTGCATCATCATACAGAAATGTGCGGAACAATCACAAACTTTAAATCACCAAATGATCACGTGACTAGCATGGAGATACTACCATATAGCACACATTTTAGAATTCACAAAACAGAAGTCACGCGGACAACCTGAAGCGTCCGATTGGCTGCTGTTGGACATACGACTTCATAGTACGAATAATTGTAAAGATCGCTGGAGATATGACATTTGCTTCACTGGTTTGTGCGAATATTTGTCATCCAATGCAAAGACAGTTTGGCCCATCGGATTGGATTTTTTCTCACGATTCGAATGGTATCAAATACTCATTTCCCGCCATAATGGAGTTACGACATTATAACACTGATGCGTCGAGATTTTGTCAACCCGCGGGAAGCCACCAAAAGATTGAAAATAAATAGTGTTGATGTATATGAGCCACATACATGTATATTAGCCAACTATCAACTGCATCCACCACTCACAACTTCCATTATATGATAAGCTGGGCAAGTCTATTTTTTGGAAGCCATATTAGATAAAATTTATTGTTTATTTTGGTCTATTTGAGATGGAATGTTCACAAATAAAAGAAACGCTCAATTATTTTGTAGACAAGATCTGCTCATCCCTAAATATCAAATGTGACCAGAACCCCAAAGTCGAGTTTGATTAAATTTTATACCGCATTCGTTATAACTTATTAGTGAAGGACCGGAATAAACTATGATCTAATCGATTAGACATGTCATTGCTGGAATGACCTCGCAATACGCCGAAAAGCAGAGGGGAACAGCCCGGACGAAGTCGGGTCCACCTGCTAGCATATATATATATATTGAAGTTTCCCAATTGAAGTTGGTTATGTTCACCTATTCGATACATTGATTATGCATTGTATCTTCTGCAAATTAGGGGCTATATAAACTGACTGACTTGAAACATATTTCATTTGCATACAATAATACCCAAGGTGTCGGGGCACAAGTTTTGTCAACTTATGAAGCCCTCTGCCAATACAAACAATGTTGACACGATGGTGCAGCTGAACATTTTTACATGCGTGATTTTGTGATTCGATGAGAGAAGGAAAAGAGTAAACTAAAACCATATTAATTTTAGACTATATATCGATACTTCCCAGAATATGAGGCCTAAGCAAAATGAGGTCATCCCAGAGGACGAATTATGGTGATGGTAGCCCGCTGTGCGGTGTATCGTCACTAAATTCACCATCTGGTGACATCATTCTGCAAATGACAGGCACACTATTTAAAGGGTTGGATATTCATATAGCTGTCGTAGTAGTGGCTATTTGATGTAGCTTTAAACTTATTCGAACTATTTTAGTAATTCTCATTTAAGAACGAATCAGTTTTCGTAGCTGTGCATGCCTCCCGTGGTGAATGATGCTTAATTTGAATGTTATGTTGGCGTGATAAACCATGATCGGCTCACAAGAACAAAATACTTCAGTGTGGCTCACATGGAAAACAATTGTTCAATATTCAACGTGCGTTCATGGTGGAGTATAAAAATGATAGGCTAATTTAACACTGTCTGTACTAAATGCAATCTCCCAGTGTGTTCAAATGTGTACATCGGAATGGTCTATTATTGATTTGGAGGGATGACTAGGTGATAAAATCAGACAATAGATACATAAAAGTGCAGGAGCCCAATTTATTGTAGGAAATGCTTAGATCTGAACATTTGCTATGGGATATAACTGTTCATCCATGACGCTTTATAATAGAAAGTGTTAAATTGGTTTATCATCATCATATAAATCTCCGAAGTAAGTCACATTGACTTTTGTCCGAAAATGAACTAAAAATTTAAAATATTTGTGAAAGATTTGCGTGGAGGCAACTCGTCAGTCTTATCGTAAATGTCATAGGTAATCGATGAGCGTCTGATCATTCTTTGAATGCAGTTACAGTAATGCCCTAAGTAATAGACCCCTTAACCACAGCATAATTATGGGTAACTTTCAGGATTTAGTCGGAAATATGGCTTGTTGCCATTCATCGGAAAGCTCTCACTGAAAAGTTACCCATAATTATGCTGTGGTTAAGGGGTCGATTACTTAGGGCATTACTGTAGATTATCAGCGTCAATAACAAATTGAGGAAGTTTGTTCCAAAGTTCTACTACTCTGTGTGTGAAGAAGTATAGCCGTCTGTTCTGTGATCAATTTGATAGTTGCAGTTTATATGTGTTGGCACCAGTTCGCTTCATGTGTACTTCCGTGAATAGACTGTTGATCTCAACATTGTACATACCATGTGTTATCTTGTATGTTTGGATTAGGTCTCCGCGGTGACTTCGATATTTTAGAGACATGGGGGTTAATTTTACCGGTCTCTACTCTCTCTCCCTCCCTCTCTCTCCCTCCCTCTCCCCTCCCCCTCTCTCTCTCTCTCTCAATATCTCTCTCTCTCTCTCTCTCTCTCTCTCTCTCTCTCTCTCGATGTATGGGTTCAGTTCCCGTGGAGTTATCGCTGCCTTTGTATCCCATATCGCTATATAGGGTAGTTGCCAGTTACACGCCGATGGTCGGTCGTTTCGCCGGGCACAATGGGTCATTATTCCAGCCAAAAATCACTGCTATATATACCTTAACCCTTTACCCAACAAACCGGCCAAAACCGGCCAAATAAAGCTTCAACAGCCTAAAATATCTTCGGTCTGTCTCAATAGAACCATACAAATATGGATATCATTGGAACCGGCTCCTTGACCACATTGTGATAGTTACAGTTATGCCCTGTGCCAATGCATTCTCTTATATATGCGAGTCGACCATAGGTCGCCTCGCATATATAAGAGAATGCATTGGCCTAAAAAAAATCTTTTTTTAACACTTTTTACCATTTTTTCTTACATTCTTTAACAATTTTATAATTTTTAATGTGTTAAGCCAATGCATTCTCTTATATATGCGAGGCGACCTATGGTCGACTCGCATATATAAGAGAATGCATTGGCACAGGGCCCTTCTGTTGGGTAAAGGGTTAAATAGTGCACGGACTTTCCCTCCACCAATAACACTTTCAACGTCGTGATATAGCCCTGGCTACTGAATATACTTTATTCTCTCATCCAAGTTAATACATAATATAACATAACATAAAGGATATTGAGATATAGAAGTGCATATACAATAATAAACATAGCAATAAATACAATAGATAATGATGTACATATGGTTATGGTTCCGGATCGATGGCATGTTGAAAGTCGATGAGTATATTCCGAGTTTTATTCTGACACCGCTACCAGTTTATTATCGTCAGGCGTTAACACGACGCATTCTCGGGTTAAACCTTGTTGATGGAGCTAACTGATCGATTGCAACGCTGAAATAAATGTGGGTGTCTTCACAGTCGCACATGTGTGTTTAGTTTTCGTTTCACATAATATGCTACTACAAGTAGATCGTCAATTTTAGTGACGTTAAACACAAATACATAAATGAATCAATAAATAAATAATTAAAATTTTTCGAGAGCAAACAACAAAATATACATGTTTGTCCGTGATGAACTGTGGCGTAAAAGATGAGCTAAAGGATATATTCCGCACCGATATGAAACATATATGTGCAAACGAAGTGCCCAATAATTAATATGAAATCGGTAAGTTCAGCCTTAAAGGCACGTGAGGCCTTAGTTGTCGAAAATATTTATATTTGTTCCAATCACCGTAAACAGAAAAACATTAAAACGCATACAGTTTCGTTCATATATACCATGACCTTCGCGTAAACAGCATGTTATCATAAAGATTTACTATATTTTACATAAGCAAGAGCCTGATTGTGTTACAGAAGACAGCACAATGCTGCTGTCTAATCACACACAAATGGCATAAACGCTCTTTATTCGTTCCATATCAGGAATTCACCAACAAAGAACGCTCTTTATGTTTACCATCATAATATAAACAAACACCAGAAAAGTAACTTTTTATGCTTTTGTTTACATAACAATGGTCAAATATATGACAATAACATACTGTTTATGCGATATTTCTTATTTGTATATGGACAAAGTCTGTCTAAATTTTGTTGTTCTTTCTGTTTGTGGCGGTGTTTGACGGGTGGAAATATTTTCACAGGATACCCACCGCCAAGGCCAACCGTACCTTTAAAGATACGGTTGGCCTTGACGGTGGGTATCCTGTGAAAATATTTCCACCCGTCAAAAACCGCCACAAACAGAAAGAACAACAAAATGTAGACAGACTTTGTCCGTATACAAATAAGAAATATCGCATAAACAGTATGTTATTGTCATATTTTTGACCATTGTTGTGTAAACAAAAGCCTAAAAAGTTACTTTTCTGGTGTTTGTTTATATTATGTGGGTGAATTCCTGATATGGAACGAATAAAGAGCGTTTATGCCATTTGTGTGTGATTAGCCAGCAGCATTGTGTTGTCTTCTGTAACACAATCAGGCTCTTGCTTAGGTAATATATAATAAATCTTTATGATAACATGCTGTTTACGCGATGGTCATGGTATATTTGAACGAAACTGTATGCGTTTTAATGTTTTTTCTGTTTACGGTGATTGGAACAAATATGAATATTTTCGACAACTAAGGCCTCACGTGCCTTTAAATAGACATGACTCATTCGAGCTTTCAAATTCTGTCTACGTAATTTGAAAGGAGACATATAAGTTACATGTATCCAAACACACGAAATATTGTTGCACCGGCTTCATATGCATATGGAAATACCATCATCACAGCCATTTTCCATCTGTTTTCAATTCTTTGCATAGAATGATAGAAGTAAAAACAAACGTTCTTCATTTCTACCAAGAATATCAGGAATAAACTAACACGGAACGGTCTTTTCTGGTTCATGCAGTGCGATTGGCTCTTTTATCTTATGACCCAGACATCGTGTTCAAAGTTGTATTTTGTATGACTTCAATGCGTCGTTCTGTGACACACAATGCTCGTAGCAAGGTAGTACAAGTATGTATCGACATATTTCCATACCGGGAACAATTCAAAGGCGAAAACCTTTTTGGAACGCAAACCGTGGCTTTGAGTTAAAGGTACGGATGGCCTTGGCGGTGAGTATCCTGTGAAAATATTTCCACCCGTCAAAAACCACCACAAACAGAAAGAACATCAAAATGTAGACAGACTTTGTCCGTATATAAATAAGAAATATCGCATAAACAGTATGTTATTCTCATATGTTTAACCATTGTTATGTAAACACAAGCATAAAAAGTTACTTTTCTGGTGTTTGTTTATATTATGATGGTAAACATAAAGAGTGTTCTTTGTTGGTGAATTTCCGATATGGAACTAATAAAGAGCGTTTATGCCATGTGTGTGTGTGATTAGCCAGTAGCATTGTGCTGTCCTCTGTAACCCAATCAGGCTCTTGCTTAGGTAAAATATAGTAGGTATTTATGATAACATGATGTTTACGCGATGATACGCATGGTATATATGAACGAAACTGTATGCGTTTTAATGTTTTTCTGTTTACGGTGTTTGGAACAAATATGAATATTTTCGACAATTAAGGCCTCACGTGCCTTTAAGATAACTTATAACAATAAAGAGTGTCCATTGATAGTCTTTTCATGATATGGTATAATAATGAGCGTTTGTATATATATGTGCGGAAAGTTGAAAACAGGTTGTACATTTCTATGAGTTCGATATATATAAATTCCATATAGAGTGCATACATATATCAAGTTTTGCCCTATTTTTATATTGTTGTCACCGGAATGCTCAAAATGACAAAGATTTATTTTATGCCGCGTTTACACACAGACAAATTGGCCTGCAATGTTTGTGTTCCTGGCATCTCGATGCAGAAAGTTATAATGTGTGAGAAAACGAATGTTTATAAAATGCATATGTACAACATTCTAACTACGTGAGGAGTAAACATTCAATTTAAAGTGATGTGAAACACTCCGGTAGGGTGATCAAATAGAAATGGATAATTATCTTGTTCAAAGTAGTTATTTTTACAAATATTATATCTAAATTGACAACACACACCGTCATTCTTATATATTAATTAAATTCAGTGAATCTCGATGACGAAATCATTTTCGTTAGTTTATCGCCGATAAATGCGTCCCGAATCGAGTAGTAAATATTTACAATTGAGCATAGTTCAGACAAAGTTTTCAATGGAGTGGTACGGTCGATATGCTTGAGATTTTCGGTGATGTTAGTAGAATGCTATATTCCTCCAGTTGGCATAGCACCTGAATACTAACTTATCAGTTTCTCGCAACGAATAAGTACATAATATGTCTTTAAGTATTACTTTGTAGTTGCACCTTTAATGATGCTACTGAAAATAACCTGTATACAAATAGCATACAACATCTGACAGGAATCAATTAAATATTATATATATTATATATAGTATTTGAAGAAAAATGTCACCAGCACCGCTAAATGTGGGACTACAAAGTTGGACTTATCATGTTGTAACAGTAGCGTTGTTGCATGAAGATGCATTTTACACGTATGCTGGTCGTTCATATGGTTTTGTATGACGAAATGACCGCAAACAATACTATACTGGTGTTTGAACACAGAATCAGTGCAATGCACTAAATAGGATAACTCACAATAATGGATCCGTTAATATCACTGATTTAATCTGTATTGTATAGGAGGACTCAATTAGTAAGTGCCACGCCCAATCCATACCAAACAACACATGGTTACAGGGTCTAATGGTCCACAGAATAGCAAATTGAGACTGCACGACTCGCCATTGAAATACAATTTATGGGTGAAATGGTGCTTTTGAATGGTTTCGCAAGCTGGCGTCACAATTTACATGCTATTAGCGAAAATTCGATATCAGACACTCAGTCCTACCATGTAGAATTAAATGCCTTGACTTATTTTAAGATCTGTCGACAGGCTGTTACGGATTTTTAGAGTTTAATAGAGCTTAGCTGACAGTATAGCACAACTGAACCTGCATATTACATGTTAGACCATACTGCCCGATTCGTCATCTCCGGTTTAAACCTCCGAGTTTAAACCTGGTTTAAACCCCCATTGGCGGTCCAACCAAACCGGGTCTACGTGGGCGTTTTTGTCGTTTAGTGGCCAGCTGATTGACAACTCCAGTCGGTGATATGGGCACAAAAGGCAGACCGACATAATGCTAACTGACACGTCCTCAATTATCGCGTGCGAATGAATCAACTGTGACATGATAACACCAGTCTGCAGTCGCCACTTAGATACGCCCTCATTCGAGATTATTTACAGTTCCACCCTTTGATTGATTGTTTGACAATTATAAACTGCGATGAAGAAAAGACGGATTCGTCATCTCAAATTTAGCCTGGATAAAGCTGGTTTAGCTGGACCGCCGAATTAGATGGTTTAGTTGCCGGTTTAAGCTTATAAAACACAAAAACAATAAGGAAATTGACAAAAACTTATCCCCACACATTGTATAGGTGCGGGTGCTTCTCGCATATCAATTTCCAATCAAAATATGCTCGCTGTCGTTATTATTGATGTTCGCAATCAATAAAACGAGGCGGTCCGCATTAGGAAAGTACGATTAATTATCTCGACGATACAGAGACACTACTACTAAACCGCTGGTCTGACTGGACCAGGTTTAAACCAGAGATGACGAATGCGTCACTTAGACCTGCGGTCTCGGGTTTAAACCACGGATTTAGCTGACTCACGGCGGTTTAAACCTAGAGGTTTACGTAGTCCAGGTTTAAACCTGAGATGACGAATCCGGCCCATAAGTCTTCTCGGCACATAAGAGCTTGGGATATCGGTTGTGTTGATGTTGTTTTGAACCGAGTCCCATCCCAGACATGTATATATCTGTGCTTCGTTGAGACACCGACAACAAGTTAGAACAAATGAAATGTTTCTATGCCTGCTATTATTTGGTATTCTGGTGGGTTAATCTCGACAAATAATGAGATAAAGTGTATCCCAATTTCGGGAAACATAAACCTCTCAAAAAGGTTAATTATCAAAATGTAGTGGCCCGATTTGTTCTGAATTCTTTGACTTCGATAAGTCCTTCTGTGCCATACAAAGTCACATAACATAACTGAACTCCAACGAGGCTTGGGTGTAACAACATCGTTTCATGTTTCAAATCGCATGGATGGTTATATTTGGTAGTTGATGCTTGGTTTATTTCGATGTCTTTGTTCGCGTTGTTTGTTTGATGGCGAAATAAAACCAGAAATGTTTACAAGACAAGATGCGCGAATTATTGGAACAGTTGCTGATTTGAACAGAACATGTATATAACTTTGAGAGCCGATACATGCATTTGGCTATTCCCTCGATATACTGATGATTTGTGTATTCCAATGAAAATTACGGAACACAGGTTTCCACTAGATCACACATCACTGGTCATATTACATGTACTGCGTTTCTGCGACTAATATACATGGTGACCAAGTAAAATTGAAAAATAAATTATATCAAATTGCTTTACGACGTAAACAACGCGACGACCCTCCAGACATATATCCTAATGCATTTCGAGAGATATTTGGGATTCATTAGAAAAATCTCTTCTATAGAGTAGCTATTATTCTCCCATTTAGGATAAAAGTCCGCATGGAGATAACAATCACATAAGTAAATCAGTATCGATTGGGATTCTCGTGCCGTACCAAGAAGTTTCGCTTGTTTCGATACTCAATTAGCCAGCCGGAAATATATCGAGTTACTTTGTTAGCTGAGCTCTCGTTTATTCCCACGAGATTTGATTACCATTTGACGAGAACTCTGATATGCCTTTGGAATATGGGACCCCGACTCTAAGGGATGATCCCTATCTATATCGGCGCCGCTCTATGACGGTTATGGTCATTTGGGATTCAGCGAGCAACCTTGTGGTTGAACTTTCTCGCTTTTCTTGACGTTTTATAAAGAGCCAATTATACTCCCGTCTGAGGAATGTTCCAGCCACATGCTATTGGGTGTTGACATATCGTTATTTGTGTCATTATTCATATCCATTTATTCAGACGGATACTTGCGAACATAGTTCCAGTCTAGTGAAACGGTTTCCTTTTAAAGACATCTCCATAGATTAAGTGTTTATTCCACGCAGTGAGACAGGATGCAGACTGTACGGGTCCATGCAGTATCGGCAAATTATTGGGAGGTGTCCTGTGTTACGGGTCCAGATATGGACGAATATCGGCACGAATCGTTCAAACATAGTCTGAGTTGACGGTCGTAACAAGTTGCTAATATGTTCGAAACATGGAAACTTCAATGTGAAATCCAAACTTACGACCAAATCCAGTGCCTTACCATTCAGTTATACAATGTATTACATTTGCCTGAACCAGGTCGTAATTATGCCCCCACTTTAAAATCGCTTCTCCGGTATATGCGTCCCAAAATGTCTTGTCGTCCGTATTGCTGTCTGTCTGTCTGCCCGTCGGTCCTTCTGGGCATATTTGTCAGCATTATGAATGAATATGGTATGGCAGTTGGCCACCATGACTGCGTTAAAAAGAGGCAAATGACTTTGTTCATGTTTCCTTTCTATACGTATATATCCTGCTTTATCTATCTGGATACGTGGTTCCAAGTGTCCGTCCACGCAGCTATCTCAGCCGTGAGTTATCGGACCTGATTGAAATTTTGAATGGAGGTTCACAATCATAACTTCTTTTAAAAGAGAAATGACATTGATCACATTTTCCATAATAGAGCTATCTTTCTCTGTCAATCTGGAAATCATGTTATTTTGATCGTCCGCGTATATAGATATATCTGACATGGGTTATTGGATCCACATTACATCCAGTAAGGAGGTTCGCCATAACGACTGCTTTCGAAAGAGTGGCCGATTACCTTGTTTGATTTGTGTGCCTCAGTTATGGCCTATTCTTTCGTCAACATTATCAGAGCTGTTGATTTCAGCTTGATAACTCCAACAAATATGAACCGATTTCAACGAATGTTGGTATACAAGTTGCTTGCCACAATGTTTTGAATTAGTGAGAAAATAAGTTTTATCCCGATGTGTTCACAAACTGTGTCCGTCCAGCTCTTCTGCGAGTGGTGTTTAACCATAATTGGAATCACTGATCTTACGGAGGAGATAATTGCAGGGTCCTCGGTGATTGGGTTCCTACTTACCCTTGTTTTAATTTGCCACCGTGTGGGGTATTCCAACACCGCCGGTGCAACCTCTTGTTGCGCATGCTACAACGTGCCTGTTGATCCATCTGGAAGGGTGCATAATAATGCACGACCAGGTCTAAACCGCATTATCCTATTGTTTTATATGAACGTGTGTGAGAGAACTAGTGAGTACCAATTTAAAGTGGCTTGTAATCTTCAACCCAAAAATTCATTCTAAAATGTCTTACTTTTTTCGTGCTCGTACTATCAATTTAGGCCGATAAGTTTCTGAAATCCCTAAACATACTCTGCTGCAGAAATACTCAATGAGGCTATACACATTTCTTTTCAACTACATGCATATATATCAAATATCTTCCACGCTTTGCATTTGCACAAAAGTAAGACAAAACCTCTTGATATCATTCTTTCCTCTTTAGCGTGATGATTTGCACGACGATATGTCCGGAACATGTAGCCCGTACAGCTGATATGTTTCTGTTGCTTGTGGATTGAAAACCATTCGCATAAATCCTTCCATGACTGGAGCTTCCTGAAATTTTGCGAACACCCTGTGCCAATGCATTCTCTGATATACGCGAGTCTCCCATATGGAACCTCGGATACATATCATAGAATATATTGGCCTTACAATATTTACCTTGACCATGTAAGCCAGTTCATTTTCTTACATATGCGAGGTTTCACATGGGAGACTCGTTTATATATAAGAGAATGTTGGCACGTGATATTTATATAGCACCAGCGCAACTCCAGTCATGAAAGGTTTAAAGCAGTTAGTTGCTTTGTTGACTCCGTGGATACTTTCAATTGTTTTTGTTTATGACTTTTGATCCACATGCAAAATCTACATATGGAATAACTCCATTTGGTCCGCTGTATGGAAACTGTGTAAACACAAATAAAGCCTGTTAGATTCCGAGTATTTTGCTTGTACTTGAGAAATAAATACACTGCACATCGGCGTGTATAGTATAATTTGACCACAAAGCAACTGGTTGTATAGGACGACGCGAAGCGGAGTTACACAATCAGTTTCTGTGGTCAAATTCTAATATATATACACGCCGATGCGCAGTGTATTTATTTCTTTTGTAATTCGACTGTATGTTTTTATCAAAATTGTAGTGACATACAGTACGTTCAACCTGCTATATAATAGGCCAGTTTCTAGCTCTGCATGGTATGGTTTTCCACTAAACAGTTCTTCTCTTAGAAACGTAACGTCATACATGACGTCACTATTGAATGGCGACCCCTTTTCTGTGATTTTTGGCAAACAAAATTCAGTTAAGTTCAGTTTGTTCTATCTTAAATAAAATTCAGTATATTACAGTAGGTAGTCATTATATGTCTTTTTCTTCAGTCTATATCATGACATTAACCAATGCCCGTGTGGATTGACTTACTTCTGTGGTACAATTCAGAATATCTAGAATTGTACCACAAAGTGACGGCCGTGTCTCCATGGGAATACGGGATACTGACCAATCAGGACGAACCTTGTATGTAGGTTTAAGCAAGGTCGTATTACAAATGTTTATACATTTAAGTCTATATTAGGCTCCTACATGTAGTTGCATTCACGATGCTCATATATCCCAGCTGGCGCGAAGACAAGTTGGCCATGTCGCCCTGTTGTTGTACAGCAATGAGGGGTTAATCGCCAATCCCCAATGGGAAGACAGAACTATTTTTTCGATTATCTTTCGCTTAGTGGAAAACGAGACAAACATGCAGAACGTAACGTCGTTGGGCCATGTTGCCGGAAGCGCGTTCGGTCCACATTACGCTTGCGCTAATATCGTTGCCAAAATTGACTTAGCGCCGAGATTTGAAGAGCCGGCTCTTTGCGCCATGGGCTCTTTTGATCCACTCTTGCGGTGTATAAGCTTTCGATGCGGGTTCTTGTCGCACAGATCTGTCACTGCGCTTGTAATACTATCACCATCGATTTTTCTGTTTCCGTTGTACCAAGGAGATAGTAATAGCATGTTCGACGGGACACTTATGCTAGCGTTACGCCTATTTCCGTCCGTGGATGGGCGTATCGCGGCGACGTTATGCGTCCGTGTAAGCTATTTATCTGATTTTCGTGAATATGTTTAGATATGTGATTTGGCAAATAGTAAACTCCATAGCACCGAACAATACAAATATTTGTGAACGGGGTCCCTGTGGCATATGGCGAATAGCGAATTAGGCCGTAATTGTACCAACGAGATGGTAATAGAGTGCTCGACATGACAATTATGCCAGCGTTACGCCTATTTCCTTCCGTGCATCATTTGCCCCTTGTAATATTATATCTTATTCTCACGAACATGTTTATATATCTGCTTTGGCTAATAATATAGTCCGTTGCACTGAGTAGTATACATATTTGGACACGGGATCAAATGGCTTACGGTGAATGGCGAATTAGACCTCAATAAGTCTCGCAGGTCTATAAAAGCTGTTTAGATGGTATATATGTAGAGAGGATTTCCAACGAGTTATGTTGGGATATACGATTTTATGAAACGAGCTTGATACATTTGATTCGCAACGAGTTGTGAATCAAAATCAAACGAGTTTCATAACATCTTATATCCCAACATAACTAGTTGAAGATGTTGTATATCACATGAACAAAACTAGAGCTTTATGCCTTTTTTCACAAATCAAAATCCTTAAAAGAACTTGAAAAATACATATATTTACAGCGTTGGCTGAAACGCTTCACAATACAATAATGCGCTCTGGGGCTGGCGATAGAAAATGTAGTCCCCGAATTTGCCTCTTGGTGTTTGTGTCTATTTTCGTTACTGCAACGAAGTTGGACAATAATTTAACTTTAGTGAACTAAGCAATCATTTGGAATTGTCAGATGTTGGTGTCGTGAGCGGCTTTTCGAAATAGTATTAATCCGCCGAATCACTGTAAGGACGTACGTGGTGAGGTCATTGTTTTGTCGCAATGCCAAGTGATAAGTAACACCCGCCTATTCTTGGGTGTGACTTTTTACCGGATTCCGGATCCCGGATTTCGACCCGGATTTAGGTGTCTTTTTACCGGATTTCGACCCGGATTCGGGTCTGAATTTCATGCTTGTTTTATCACACATTTAACCCATTAAAAGCCGTTTCTGACACACGGAAACTGGTTAGGAGGTGAGATTAAACCAATATAGGGCTGTCGTGCTCATCCAACCCGATTAATCGTATTTAAAAGTACATAAATTTTTCATATAGACACGGCGGTTGGATCAACATCTATAACCTAGTTCCACGCGACTCAGTTTACATTTATTGTATTAAATAAGCATTACTTTATAAGAAGAACAAATCCGGATCCGGGCATAATCTGTACCTTTAAATATTATCAGTAAATACGTGGAAATTAATTCGGTTCCGCACATGGTGTGTACCTTTAAATGCGATAATCATTCCGTGAAATAAATCCAACAGCCTAGTATAACGTCTCAAAATCAACTTATAACTTTGTTCCACGTGACATTTAATATATCAAAAAGACGATAATTTATATGGAAAAAGAGAGAGAGCAAAAAACCGGATCCGGACATGATATCTACCTTTAAATATGATCAATAATTACGAGATAATTAATTCGGATCCGGACATGGTGTGTTCCCTTAAATGCCATCATGATCACGTAAAATCAATCCAACCGCCGTGTCGATATGAAAAAATAAGAAGTATGCTGATCCGGGCACGATATGTACTTTTAAATACTATTAATCGGGTTGAATGAGCACGACAGCCCTATATTGGTTTAATCTCACCTCCTAACCAGTTTCCGCGTGTCAGAAACGGCTTTTAATGGGTTAAATGTGTGATAAAACAAGCATGAAATTCAGACCCGAATCCGGGTCGAAATCCGGTAAAAAGACACCTAAATCCGGGTCGAAATCCGGGATCCGGAATCCGGAATCCGGTAAAAAGACACACCCCCTATTCTTTACTATAACAGATACAGAAAAATATGTAATGGATTTTTTAATGATATAATAGGGGTTTCATGTGATATTTATTCGCAAATGTTTTTTCAGTGTGGAGATTATACAGAATGTGATTAACTGGTTAGTATAGGAAATACCTAAATGTGTATAAATTTCACAAATTTCTCTCAGTTGAGAATATCCGTACTGCAAAATGTGTCAATATGAAATGAATTTTTTTTCACGCTCACTGAACTAAGCACATATGAAGAAATGAACATTCATAAATCCGTGCCTCCAAAACTCTGATATATATTTGAATCTAGTCATGACAGAATAAAGGATGCTCTGAGTACGACTGGGCTTTTGCTCACATTTGGGCATCACTTTCACCACGTCCTATAACTCTATCACAAATGGGAACATTTATCTACCTCCGGTTCAAATGTTAGGATTAGCGGTAACATTGTGAGTCTCTTTAAACTTGTTCATCTGAGGTCTGCTTGCAAACTACTTGTTAACTGTACACACATAATCACATTCGATGGTCATCAATTATATTAATGTGTGACAACGAGTGTTTTACTCTACGCTTCATTAGATGCATCCGACACAAATTGGGTTGAATATAACTAAAGTTTAGCCAGACTCTAACCCAATGTTTAGTAATCAAATCCGACCAAATGCTGGGTTAGAGCTGTTAACTAAACTAGTTGGGCTAGAAAAAAGATAACCAAACAGTGGGTTATGGTAACTCATATTTGTATCCAAATGTTGGGTCAAGTTAACCAAACAATGGGTTTGAAGTAACTAAACATGTGGTTAGAGAAAACTTATATGTAACTCTATAATTATATTTCATCTCAATGGATGAGTTTTGACCATGCACATAATCTGATTTTCTGATCATTAATTAAGTTTCTCAAAAATAAGTCCAATAAATGGATTCATTTCGAACCTTAAATATACGGTTGGCCTTGACCGTGGGTATCCTGTGAAAATATTTCCACCCGTCAAAAACCGCCACAAACAGAAAGAACAACAAAATGTAGACAGACTTTGTCCGTATACAAATAAGAAATATCGCATAAACAGTATGTTATTGTTGTGTAAACAAAAGCCTAAAAAGTAACTTTTCTGGTGTTTGTTTATATTATGATGGTAAACATAAAGAGCGTTCTTTGTGGGTGAATTCCTGATATGGAACGAATAAAGAGCGTTTATGCCATTTGTGTGTGATTAGCCAGCAGCATTGTGTTGTCTTCTGTAACACAATCAGGCTCTTGCTTAGGTAAAATATAGTAAATCTTTATGATAACATGCTGTTTACGCGATGGTCATGGTATATATGAACGAAACGGTATGCGTTTTAATGTTTTTCTGTTTACGGTGATTGGAACAAATATGAATATTTTCGACAACTAAGGCCTCACGTGCCTTTAACGTCTGAATAGAGGAGATATATTTAATTAAACCAGACTTCGAACCCAATATGTAATATAATAATTCGAAACGAGGTGTAACATATAATGTCTTCTTTTTCGGGAATAAATTATCAACCTAGAACAGAATACTTGTACCAAAGATGCAGCAATGTAACAAATATATAACTCCGACATAACAGATGCCTTCACCGTGTATTTATTTGCGTTTGATACCAATAAATAGAAGACAATATGACAAGGAAAGCTCACAACCAGCTAAACCCAACTAAACTAATCTAACCCAACAATTGAACCCAACTTCTAGATTTTGACCCTACCATTAACCCAAATTTGGATAACCAAGTAATGTTAACTAAACTTTATTTTGGATGGTGCGTGCCCAGTTTCCAGAAAAAGAAACATCGCGTGATATACGACGTATTACATTAAAATATCATCACGTATATGAAATACGTGTTGTCATGTTTGCAATCAGGATTTAATCTTCGGTAGGGCATTCACGTCGATGCAGATCTCGTTATAGAAATTATCCACTCAGATCTCGCGAATGAATCGAAGAAAACGTGGGTTCGTTCTATAGTCTGCTGTTTCATATAATTGGAAACGTTATCGGTCGTCAACACAATTAGCTGTATTATTATAAGACCGGATTTTAATTTCCGGTTGCCAAACATGGTAATTTATTCCATCGACAACAATGCAAAAAAGTATCAAACGTGACAGCGCTGGTGCAGTGATGCTTGGCGCCATTGGTTGAAGTGGAGGCAATTTATCCTGACCACAATAAAGAGAAATGATGGCAAAGAGGGAATATACGGCTGGCTTTGGCGTTAGCAACTTGTATTGTTGGGTCAGATTGTGTATAGCTCGTATGCATAGCATCGCAGCGAAGCAGCACGAGTGTCGAAATAGAGAGCATGGTATATAGCCCGTATATTGTACACGTCACTTTGTAACAATAACATTGATACTATTCTACAGACTGTTTTTTTTACCCTGTGCCAATGCATTCTCTTATATATGCGAGTCGACCATAGGTCGCCTCGCATATATAAGAGAATGCATTGGCCTAACAATTTTTTACAATTTTTATAATTTTTTCTTGTATTCTTTAACAATTTTATAATTTCACCCATACAGAGCCCCAGACAAACATGAGCAGATGAGCAGACTCTTCTATATGCTTCTATATATGTGTGGGGCTCCCTGCAGGGTAATGGATGTTTTTTATTTTATGTCCTAAAAATGGTAAGAAACATTTATTTAAAAAAAATGATAAAACATTGTTAGGCCAATGCATTCTCTTATATATGCGAGGCGACCTATGGTCGACTCACATATATAAGAGAATGCATTGGCACAGGGTAAAAAAATCCCGCTAATCCAGAGTTTGGAAATGCATATAATAACAACATTGTACGCGGAAAATTCAGGATATGAACACAAATCTGTTTTAGTCTTTTTTTCGTGAATGCCTGTGATATTTCAACACTCAAACTTTCTGTAATGTTTTTCTTCGGAGTCGGAATGTTCTAACACTATCGGGACGTTCCCGCCTAAATTCTGAACGATAAATATTTTATTGGAATCATTTAGCAAGATAATACACCTGCAACAGTTTATAAGGAGGATCTGTATAAACAATACTTCAAATTCAGAGACATCTGGTTATCGAGGCTGATAAACAATCAATAAATAAACGATGCAAGTGCTCACACGATCAGCGAGCACTTGACAACATTCAATTAATCTGTGATGAATGGTAATTGATACCTAATCATCATATTGAAAGTGGCTCAATTATGTTTGCCTTTGGTGTGAATATAACCTAACTACGGCGTCATGTCGAGTGTGGAATGTTTTCACGTTTATTTCGCCCTCGGGTGTATACTAATGTACAAATTCTAGATACATATGGTTCGCTGGGCGTTTTATTCATAGATTATGTTTTTTTTGGGACGCATTAAAAGTTGTAGTGCGACCCCGACGGTTGTTTTCGGACGCATTAAAAGTTGTAGTGCGACCCCGAATCGGTAAAAGTTGGAATTTAAATTTCGTTTATTGTCGTTGATTTTGGTTTGTGATATGCCAATTACAAATAGAAGTCGGAGACAGCCGAGTTAGCCAGCGGTTCGTTAATTAGGTGCTGATCGGTGTGACAATTTGCTGTAGGTCCCCTATTTGCGGAGTTTATATTTTCGGATGTCTCTAATTCGCGGAAGTCCCCTAAATTGGTCGAAATATGTTGATTTTAATGAGGGAACGGGTGCGTGTATCTCAATTGATACGTATTTTAAAGAAGTTAGTCTGATACAGCCGAGTAAGCCACTGGTTCGTTAATTAGGTGCTGGTCGGTGTGACAATTTGCAGTAGGTCCCTATTTGCGGTGGTCCATTTGCGGAGGTACCCGAATTCGCGGAGCTCCCTTAAAATGGTCGAAATAGGTTGATTTTAATGAGGGAACGGTGCGTATATGTCAATTGATACGTATTTTAAACAAATAACGACACGATCATCATAATAATTGTTTGTTCTATCAATTATATCATCATCATCATCACCATCATCATCATCATCATAATACGGAACAAGTCTTGCGACTTTTCGTCCCAATAACAGTATTTGCAATGTTTGTTTACTTTCTTGTGAGTCACTTGAACATATTACTTGTCGTCGAACTCGTATTATATATAATAGAAGAATGAGTCAATGTATATTTTGAATTAATCGGGTGTTGGAGCCTCAACAGTGAAGTCTGGCAGAGAGTTCCAGCTATTTACCACCATCTGCGATTCTGCGTGAAGAAATATTTTCCTATGTCCTCGTTAACAGTGCGCATCTGTAGCTTTTTATTATGTCATCTTGTTCTTCCTGATGAATTTCTTTCTAATAGGTCACAGGCATTGATATTGTAACGACCATTCAACCGTTTATATACCTCGATTAGATCTCCTCTAAATCTTCGATATTTTAAAGACATCAGATTGAGTCTTATCATTCGGTCTCGGTAGCATAGAGTTTTGATTTGACGAACTAGTTTCGTTGTTTTTCTTTGTATTTTCTCTAACACAATGCTTTGATAATTGTGATGTGGGCTCGATGCAGAGTTACATTATTCGATGATAGGTCTGACAATTAATATAATGCTTATATATATGTAGAGCGATATGAAAGTGTCGATATCCAAGTTCGTGAAAGTCCTATTGACTATGCCGATGATTTGAGAAGCTTTATTGTTTAGGATATTGTATGAAGGCTAATCTGGCCGTGTCAAATTGAGCTATAGCGATTGGATATCTCGCAGGACAACACATTTCGGGTTTTCGTGAGGTGTGTAATCGCTGGATATCTGATAGTTGCAATATGTAACTATTATGACCGCGTTAATTGCTTTCGATGTTTAGGTATGAATAATGGCTGAGCCACTCTTGAAGATTTTATGACGAGAACACAATGCCTCCGATTTTTTATCCGCATTTAGAGGCTTTCTGGTGTGGTGAATTATAAACATGCAGTAATAAGCCGTAGTTTTTTTGTAATAATTTGAAGGATTAGTTGTTTTAACGGAATTCTGAGGCGGTGCATTCGTGTAACCAATATATTTTATATTATAATTTATATATATGACTAATAATATGATCTTGACGGCGTTACCATTTCTGATTATGGTTTTCTTGTTATTTATCATGCCGATAACCCATGTGATGTGTATCTGTTACCGAGCACACATCGACAATACATCATAAAATAGAGTACATATGAGATATCTCTTCGAAACAGTCATATGATGGCGTCGCATATATTCGATATATTCGCCCATACATTGGCATACAAACAGGGGTCGAAATGTCAGACGAAATCTATGAGAGTTCCGTTTGGATACAGCTTAAGTAATAACGCTAAAACACCATGGCGGTTAATGCTCCAACCCGGCCTTTGTTGTCATACACCACAACCAGACCAGGTTGATTGATGCAAATAATAGAAACGTTGGGGACACCAAACATTATAGATAAGGGATTGTAGATATGAGATCACTTACGATGATTAGACGGTTACTGTTTAGGGCCCGCATCGATCCGGCGATAACATCGGAGGTAGTGCGTGGCATTGCATAAAATATGTGTCCATTGTGAGATCCATAAGATAGGAATCTTCGTTATTTCCATAAGCAAGCCACATCGATGCATATCTTATTTGTCCCGTCGGAATATTTACATGATATCCATCACTAAACGCGTGTCGCATAATGTACTTACCTATTATACACTGCCATATCGCGCCCATATTAATGGCGTCGCTTCTGTGTAATGTTGGATAATTTCATTATACCGATTGCCATGAACATAACACAATCCATTCGAAACGCGCTGGCCAAATTTACCAACATGTTACCGCGGTCATTCTTCCCTAATCTAAATTGGCACTGACTGATATTGTAGATCTGAAATACAACACACATAGATGATCTCTAATGCGTCCCCAATTCTGTAAAAAATATATTAACCTGCATGTAGTGCACTAAATTCGATTCGAGGCGAGCTTTAACGAGGTTAATACAGTTCGTATAAAACAGTGCCGTTTTATTACATAATCATATTTTAGCAAGGAAAAAACGATATCGAAGCGGCTGGAGTTAAAACAAATAAAATTGATTTTTGTACCACAACCAAAGAGGAACTAAGGACACATTCAAGAAAACATATATACACATGTACGTCTATTTTAAATGTGTCTTTTCGTGTTGACAAAATTGATCAACAACCCTTATGATCCATGTTTGTCTACAGTCAACACTTAATAACCCAACGCAAATCGAATATCATAATTATAAGTTATCGAAATAATCTACACTAAGTTGACTGTAAAACTGTATTTCAAGTGGCGCCTGAATCTACGAATGGTGGTCACACAACGTTGCCAATTTTGAAAGATGTCGTTTTGGACTTGATACATGGCTAGATAATGTTTCAAGGCAGAGGTCGCTGCTCTGACAAAATGTGTGGCAAACATATAAAACTAAAATTTAAAGTCGGTTTAGGCCAAGCGAATGACATTCAATTAGTCATGGAAGTTCTTAGGTCAGGCGACACATGCACATGAGGGGAATTTTATACTGCGGCAAGTTGTGTCATTCTGGTATATGCCTATATCACATGAAACCCCTATAATATCATTTTTTAAAAGCCATTATATCACTATTATCACATTATCTCACTAGTAATGAATAGGCGCGTGCTTCCCGGGATACTTGGCACCGGGCCAACAAAATTACCGTGCGGATTAATACTATTTCGAAAAGCCGCGCTTGACACCAATACCAGATAATGCAAAATGAATGCTTTGTTCATTAAAGTTCATTTATTGTCCAACTTCGTTGCACTAACGAAAATATGAACACAACCAAAGAGACAAGAGACTATATTTTCCGTCGCAAGCCAGAGCGCTCAATACTGTCGTATATATACGGTTGTGAAGCGTCTCAGCCAACGCGGTGCATTTTATGTTGGGATAAAAGTTTTTTGATAACTTTGATTCACAACTCGTCTACGACTCGTTGTGTATCAAATGTATCAAACTCGTATCATAAAATCTTATATCCCAACATATATCCCAACGATATCCTCTATATATCAGTTCGAATGGTAAAATCATGAGCTCTGGAACTATTGTTTTTATCTGTCTGGATCAAGTCTTCTCGCTAACAACATCTTGGGATATCCGTTGGGATGATGATGTTTTGGACCGAGTCCCGCCCCGCTGCTCTTCTATAACGGACGGGGACGTGGTGCATGTATACGATGAAACCGGGAAATCACGTGAAGTACTGAATGCATGTGATTAACCATTTACCCAACAGAACGGCCCTGTGCCAATGCATTCTCTTATATATGCGAGTCGACCATAGGTCGCCTCGCATATATAAGAGAATGCATTGGCTTAACACATTAAAAATAATAAAATTGTTAAAGAATGTAAGAAAAAATGGTAAAAAGTGTTAAAAAAAGATTTGTTTTAGGCCAATGCATTCTCTTATATATGCGAGGCGACCTATGGTCGACTCGCATATATAAGAGAATGCATTGGCACAGGGCATAACTGTAACTATCACAATGTGGTCAAGGAGCCGGTTCCAATGATATCCATATTTGTATGGTTCTATTGAGACAGACCGAAGATATTTTAGGCTATTGAAGCTTTATTTGGCCGGTTTTGGCCGGTTTGTTGGGTAAAGGGTTAATCTGTCTTCAAAATTATATCATTTACCTTGATAGAGGAATGTACAGCGATGATATTATCGTTAAATGTATTGTTTACATGCATTTTCGGATGCTTGTGTAAGACTGCCATCTATGTTCATATACACAAAGCTTCAATTTGATCTAATTGGAAGACATACAAGCAAAATAACTCCGGCCAACGATTCTAGGCGTCCAGTCCGTTATAGAAGAGCAACGGGATTGGACTCGGTCTAAAACAACATCACCCCAACAGATATGCGTACGAAGGTAGCATGCACTTCTTTCTTTTCTGTCCATTATATGACGAATAGAGACATATAATTTACTGTAAACTGGAGAAACATAATTTCCGAATATCAAATTGGAACCAACTGCTATGGGGAATTCCTGATGAAACCTTTCAAAGAAACACAAAATTATTCAGTCATATATACATAGCTGCAGCAACACGCTTTAATCAGATTAATCGCCCGAAAATATACCTTCAGATATATACAGCAACATAAGTATAACGAATAGACGCACTGGCCAGTCCTCATTTCATATGTATCCAGAGAGACGGTTGACAATTCACACACTCAGTCCACACTCTTACCATTATAACTTTTATCTTCTTTATTTTCAGTTATGTATTACACTACAATTGTAAATACTCTGTCATCTTGTAAACAAATACTGTAATTCAAACTTTGTATCGGGAGAGGGGTCTCCTGTGCGTTTCGGTAACTTGTACCCCAATCCCTTTGTAAATTGAATAATTCACAATAAAATATGTTTAAAGTAAAAAAAAAAAAAAAAAGATATCTCAAACTGTTGTGGACCGAGAAGACTTTATCTAATAGTTGTCATGCTGAGTAGCTTCGTGATAATTGGGTCACATTCCCAGTGCTTTACTTCCCCGTGGATTCCATCGTCGAAGCACCGGAACAAACTGCGCATTGTTTGCGCAGTTCTACCTCCGGGAAACAGCCAGATGTTATTGAGCCAAGAAGACAGAGTAAGAGCAAATATGTAGCCGGATATCATTTCGCGGTACCGTCCGGCCTGAAGTCAAAAGGTTCAGTTTCTTCATATTGCTAATTGCAGATTATGTGAGGCTACAGTCTTGTAGTTTCCGAGGCAATGCAGTTCAAGCAAATGCATACCGTACGTTTAAATTGCATCAACTTTAGTTCCGTGATGAATTGCGTGATTTCAGTTTGCAGTCAATGATTGGGGAACATTGCAGTACTGCGATCTATTCTCGAATAATCACAGAAGTTCGAAGTTGAGAACTCGAACATGGTTACATGTGATATATAGTTATTCCGCGGATAATCGAACATCGAATGAACAACAACATTAAGGTCGCCCCAAACACATATTAGAGAGATTACGCCTCTAGAGGTTGTACGGAGTGTATGGTTTCTGTGTGTGTATCCTTGGTAACTGTGTACTTCGCAGGTATTCCTGTATATCACGTGGATTGAACTAGATGTCGATAATGTTACTTGTAATACATGTGCACGACGAAGCACAAGTTTCAATAAACAGGATGAAACTTATGAAAATGTTAAATTGTTGTCATGAAGCCATTTTGTATGTCTTCAAAACTGTTGATAATATACAATACTTCAATTGTGTCATTGTGCCGATTTTATGATCATCTATGGCCGTAAAGGGGTGTTTTGGCTACGATTACATCACAAACTTTGCCAACTAGTCCACTGTGTATATTTACACATTTTCATAGATCGAATCAGCAACAAATATTATTAAAACGAGTCTTTGGTCAATATGACAATCATACCCATTCGCAAAATAAGCACAATGTTGTTTAAATATAATTACATCCCGTGTCTATACAAGTGCATATCCGCACGCACACACACGTCAGTCGCTTATATGAATCACTGAACTAAATGGTTTCCCATAGACGACAGTCACAGGTCCCCAGAACAAAAATTGACCCCACCCCCAATAATACTTAATCCTATAGGATTAAATATTATTGGGGGTGGGGTCAATTTTTGTTCTGGGGACCTGTGACGACAGTGTTAACGTTTCAGCCAAGTTCACTGAATTTAAGCCTGCAGACCACCCCAGTGATGATTTCCCAGTTAGATTGACACCAGTTGATCACGAAACTGCCAACAAAAAAAACAGAGGTCATGCATGTGTTTATTTTTAAAAATAATTCACCAAGTGTACGACATGGCTATCCCGTAGCCAGATTATACCTGGAAAACCCAGAACTGCAGCAGCTAGTTAAATAAATTTCCCGCTCACAGAAATCCGTTCTCCCATTAATTCACCAGTTTAAAATATTTAGATATGATGTACAAATCGAGAAAACAAGATTTCATCCTTTGATAACGTGTCACATGTATCGGGTGAAGGCCATTCTTCAGTTACCTCACCTCTAAGCATGCCATGGTGTAATCGCTCCCCGACTCTGGGACACATTTAGCTCCCTGATTCCTATAAACAACGAGCGTATATCAATCACGTGATCTGTGACGTTAGAGTTACAATCATTCGAACACGCACAATCGCTAGAAGCGGAATCTCTCTCTTATATTGTTGTCACACACGACATGCTAGCTCTGGTGGTGCAAGCCTTCTCATGTATTCACTTTCTGTAGAATAAAATTGTATCAATTTTCGAACTCGATTTCCGTGAATCTTCAGAATTTGACACCTTGCACACAACGGAATGCTGACCATGCAGACAACAATTTGTTTTTTTTATACTGAAGCGCAAATGTTGCACAAAATCAATCCCGATATGAATAATAGAAACCGCTAATAGAGTTTATTACTCAACGGAATGCGAAAGCGTGCATTCCACACTGTATTGTGAGTGGTAACCAATATGCGATGGCTGATATATAGCGGGGAACGCAATTTCCAAGATTATGCATATTTCAATTAGTTAAGAGCTAGACGACATCAACTAAATTGACCATAATAACCCCTGTCGATTTTGATTTGTAATACGACCTTGCCTAAACCTGCGCACAAGGTTCGTCCTCATTGGCCAGTAGTCTGTGTTCATATGGATATATGAACGTCGTTTTGAGATACAATTCTAGATATTGTACTGTATACCACAAATATGATGGTACAATTGATGCAACGCTGCCACCGCCTAAAATATCCAGAACTCGCATACATGTAATTCAAACCACATGCGAATTGGTCATGGGAATCTCGTATATATAAAAGAATGCACTGGCATATGATCTTTAATGCTGCACTAGCACATAACCGGTCATGAAAGGGTTAATCAATGTGTGTAAATATATATATATATATACTGAAATAGTGTAATATGCGTGTAGTACATACAGTTGAGGTCAACTAAGTTGAGTCCAAACGCGGATGTGGGGTGTTCAGTAGTTTAACTGTGTCATAATTGGCTGTATATATAGTTACGCATCAGGGGACCTAAATATATCCACGACGCGTTATTGAACAGAAAACGTTTTATAACGGTCCTGGTACAATGTACCCCAGTCAGCAAACTGCTTGGTTCACTACTCAATGGATGAGTCCACATAGGAATATCACAAAACGAATGCACTGCTGTTGACGGTGTTGATAAACCGGTCTGCTCGCCAAATGTCGATCGATATGGCGGCGGTCAGATTTGTACCGTCTGGTTGGTGCCCTTATGGGAATATATTAGCACCGTATCTTCTGGGCACAGGGGAGGGATCAAGTACAAAAAAAAGTGCCAGGATAATATCGATTGATTGAGAATGCTGTTCGTCTGTTACGTGCTTTACTACATCAATGTCCGAAGCCGAGAAATACGAACTGACTCTCTTAATACGAACTAACGCTCCTAAATTACTATTTCTTTGGCTTCTGGGATAACAAATATTTGATTCGAGTTTAGGAACCCACCCATCAAAGCTCACTGTTATCAGATATCTATTTTTTTCATCTGTTACTGTTCACCACCTGGACTATTTGGCGGCCTGGCAAATATTCGACGAATGCCGACCGACATACTCTCGATACCAAATTTCGTTGAACAAAATGTTGATATATAACACTTTTTGGGCAATTTTATATTATAGTTGACAGTGGTTAGCATTATGTTTTGGCAATTAATCGATGCTAATAACTGAAACGGCCTTTAAAGAAATGTTGTTGTTGGAATCTGATGACATGGGACCATAGAATCGGATTGTGTACATTTAAGTTTAAATATGCAGTTGTAACCAACAGATTGAAGACAAATCCTCTAACGTAGCGTGTTATATAGCCCAATGTATTCATCACCTTTGTCGTATACTATATAGATAAATGCTACAAATATACCATTGCATTATTATACCACGTGCTATAATAATGTAAGAATGGCTACTTCAACTATCATAATAAAGGCACGTGCTCAGCACTGCAACCGAAAATCTTGCAATCGATTTAAATTCCCCATTAATTTCCCATTAAAAAAAAAAATTAGTAGATGCTAGCGACTTTTAAACTTTGGCGATGGATAAAAACAATACCCATATAGTTTGACGAGATACAAGGCTTATTTTCGCTCATATAAACCGCCGGCGGCAGTGGAGCAAATGATTTGTATATTTTTTTCCGATAATGTTATTGAAGACGAAAAACATTTTCTTTTAGAGTGCAGCGCTTACCGCACACAACGTCTCGAGCTCACAAACCTTATGAAGACACAGTTCTCAGACTTTGAAAGCATGACACAAACTGAACAGCTTGTCAAAATCTTATCCAACAATGTTTCAAATACATGCACTTCAATTTGTCATATGATCCGAAAATTATTATACGCACGTGATGAGCATCGTATCATAAATCAATGAACAAATACAGAATAGATGATCCATTGCACATTCGGCTTGACTTATATTAATGTCATTTATTATATATACTGTTCAATACACCATGTACAATTATAAGTTACTATGTATGCAAACTGTCCTTATATGGATGTTTTTTGCCAATTAAACTTATCTTATCTTATCTTATATGATTCAGCAAATAGCTCGGACCCCATTTGCTGAATCATACTCGCGACAATAAACCTTGTATCTCTTCAAAATATATGCCATAATATATATAGGTCTAGTTTTCCGGATATGTTTCCATAAAATAAGTTCAGTTCATTGTGGGCAACACGCACCCACCAACAACGCATTCAGTTGTAGAGAAACTTCATTTTCATTGGTCAGTAATTTAAAGTCAACATGTCTGGTATCTTTCCAAACACGAAAACAAGTTCGCTCACATTGGCGTTCTGGAAGAGTGACGGGCATCGATCGGTAGTTAAAGGCACGGTTGGCCTTCGCGGTGGTTATGCTGTTAAAATAGCCGCACCCGTTAAAACTGCTATAAATAGGAAGAATATTAAAATATAGACCTAGTTTGTTCTTATGCCAATCATACATATCGAGTAGATAGTATGTTATGGTAAAGTTCGTACGCTGTGTTATAAACAAAAACGAGGTTCGGTAAACAAAAATTATTTTGTTTACATAACAAATCGTACGAACAATAACATACTATTAACGCGATATTTCTATTTGGAATAAGAACAAAGTCAGTCTATATTTTAATAGTCGTTCTTTTTATGACGGTTTTAACGGGTGTGACTATTTTAACAGCAATATCCACAGAGAACCACGTGCCTTTAATCTTAAGTATTTGGGTCCTAGTCGAACTAGCTGGCACTTATTCCATATATACCAGACAATGCCAGAGTTTTTAACATAGCAGCACACGTGACAGTATTTCAATCAAGTGTACATGACAGAAAACGACTTTGTGTACTGCAGTAGTTTATCATAGACTTCGTCGTGCCAAGGCTAGCACTTTTAGTTGATTGTTCAGTCATCACATCAGGCATTATCTGCAAACAGAAACGTGTAAGATGAAATGGGATCACGCTGGCTGCTGCATATATGCCTGGATTCATGAAATGAGAGCTGGTCCAATTAACGTGAACAGTAGATTGCATGTTTTCAGTAAACTGCTTTATCCATCTTCTCATTGAATTTCGAGGTCATTCTGGTTGAGGCAAGCTCCTAATAAACGACAACGAAGCTGTGTCAACGTCTTATCAACATCAATCCACAGTACATTATTCTCGTCTCCTCCTCAATCAACATGAATATCCCTGCATGTTATTCTCCGTCTCCGGCTCAATCAACATGAATATCCCTGCATGTTATTCTCGCCTCCGCCTCAATCAACATGAACACCCCTGCATGTTATTCTTGTCTCCGCCTCAATCCATATCCCTGCATGTTATTCTACGTCTCAGCCTCAATCAACATGAACACCCCTGCATGTTATTCTTGTCTCCGCCTCAATCAACATGAATATCCCTGCATGTTATTCTTGTCTCCGCCTCAATCAACATGAATATCCCTGCATGTTATTCTCCGTCTCCGGCTCAATCAACATGAATATCCATGCATGTTATTCCCCGTCTCCGGCTCAATCAACATGAATATCCCTGCATGTTATTCTCGCCTCCGCCTCAATCAACATGAACACCCCTGCATGTTATTCTTGTCTCCGCCTCAATCAACATGAATATCCATGCATGTTATTCTCCGTCTCAGCCTCAATCAACATGAACACCCCTGCATGTTATACTCTCGATACCGCTCCTCGGCGATGTCCAATGAAGAGAAACAAGCCACTGGACTTGCATGCTTCCCGACTCTATTCAAGTTTATTAGAACCCCTTGTTATGCTTGGTCTCCGCCTCAATAAACATGAACACCCCTGCATGTTGTTCTTGTCTCCGCCTCAATCCATATCCCTGCATGTTATTCTACGTCTCAGCCTCAATCAACATGAACACCCCTGCATGTTATTCTTGTCTCCGCCTCAATCAACATGAATATCCCTGCATGATATTCTCCGTCTCCGGTTCTCCGCCTCAATCAACATGAATATCCCTGCATGTTATTCTCCGTCTCCGGCTCTCCGACTCAATCAACATGAATATCCCTGCATGTTATTATCCGTCTCCGGCTCTCCGCCTCAATCAACATGAATATCCCTGCATGTTATTCTCCGTCTCCGGCTCTCCGCCTCAATCAACATGAATATCCCTGCATGTTATTCTCCGTCTCCGGTTCTCCGCCTCAATCAACATGAATATCCCTGCATGTTATTCTCCGTCTCCGGCTCTCCGCCTCAGTCAACATGAATATCCCTGCATGTTATTCTCCGTCTCCGGTTCTCCGCATCAATCAACATGAACACCCCTGCATGTTATTCTCCGTCTCCGGTTCTCCGCCTCAATCAACATGAATATCCCTGCATGTTATTCTCCGTCTCCGGCTCTCCGCCTCAATCAACATGAATATCACTGCATGTTATTCTCCGTCTCAGCCTCAATCAACATGAATATCCCTGCATGTTATTCTCCGTCTCCGCCTCAATCAACATGAATATCCCTGCATGTTATTCTCCGTCTCCGCCTCACACTACATGGACATCCTTGCATAGTTTTATCCGTCTCTGATGTATGTGCCAGGTATTATACTCATCCTGGTTGTCTAAAACGTAGAACTCACTCATAATCTTGAATTGCAAGCCACTTGTGCACATGGTGCCTTGCATGGTTATGGGCCAATAACATATTTGTTCTAAGGTGTGGCAGTCGCGACGCAAAAAAGGTCAACGTGGTCTATTGCAACATTCAACGCAGACCGTATTGAATGTTTGATACAGATATTGGTTTTTCTTCTAATTACATGTATCTCGATTACTCAAAGACCTATATATAACATTATAATTTAAGAAAAATGAAGGTAATATTTTCTCAACATCATAATTTGCGCCACCATGGCCACCAACATTTCATAGCAAACCCACCAACATCATCATTATAGCAGGGGTCACTAATCCAGGGTAAAACATATTGTATTATTACGATATCTTGTTATGCACACTGGCCACTCAGCCATTGTCCTCTCTAATTTTTAGACAAAAGTTTGGAACTCAACAAACACATCGTCCAAATCTATAGGATGTGCGGATGGTAATAGAAAGGTTTCGTACTCCAAAGTCCATAGTCCAAAGCTGTGATCGATTTGGAAGGAACAAGACGCCCGAAGGTTTTCAATACTACTCGATAGCGTTTGGCGAAGTAGATAATTATATAACTCATCGTCTCAATCATACAATTATTGTTGTTGTCATTAAACCTGTTAAATACTCATTACCGCCGTCATTTCGATTGAGTGTCTCGCGCGTGACGAATGAAGCATGATGAGTATCCGGCAACACCGGTTTAAACCCCGCACACGACTATAATTATCCATGAAGGAGACCAGACATAACAAGGGGTCTAATAAACTTGAATAGAGTCGGGAAGCATGCAAGTCCAGTGGCTTGTTTCTCTTCATTGAACATCGCCGAGGAGTGGTATCGAGAGTATAATTATATATCTCCAGAAAAGTGAATACCATTTTCACAGGGACGTGGTTAGAGGGTCATTATATAGCAGGTGCTATAACATTTTAGATTATCCAACTGCACCGGCGTTGAAGCAATCCGAAATTTCCAAATAAGAGAAATTCCATTTCCACGCCATGTTTGTCGTTTTTGCACATCTAGACGTAAAGTAGCACAGTCTGGGCAGTCCAAAGTTAGTGCACTGTATTGGATCACGGACAGTCATGATGTCGTTAATTCTGTTCAATTACATGGACTATTTTCCATTCGTCTAACAGCGTTCATTCCCCTACCGTAGACGGAAAGAAGGTCTTAATAATTCGCATGCGCGAATCGAGCTTTACAATTAAGCGCTGTGATATTTCATCAAATTCAACCACCTAAGAGACAACCAATTGATCCTATAACCACTCAAGAAAAATACCCCTTACGGCTCAAATGTAGGAAGGGGCGCTATGTGAAATCCATGCGCAAGAACGCGAGAATGTTTCGTGAGATAGTGTCATATATATATAGGGTTGTATGTTTTTGTTTTTTAGGAATTGTACCATCTATCTGGAAGTCGACATTCTCTGACGTCATTCAGAACATGTATCTTGACTTTGATATCGTCCGGTGGGAGATTGATTTAACAGATGCGAAAACAGGATACGATGAAGTTATGAAAGGTAAATTAATTTTCATATGATGCAGGGCCGAACAATCACTTGGCCAATATTTTGGCGAATTCTGATTTTGTTTGGCCAAATTAAAAAGACTTTGGCCAATGAAATCCTCATTTTCTTGTAACACAATTAATGAATATTTTTGTTTTATTTAACATCATTATATATAATTATGCCGATACCTTTCATTACCGTGTATTTATATAAACATATCACCATTGTTCCTTGCCATCTACCATTCAGCTTTATTACAGACAAATGATTCACTTGTGCTAATCCTCATTGATGCGTTACTGCATTTGGTGGCCCATTGTTTGATAATGCACTGCCATGAGTACATGTTGTTACACATTAGCAGATGGTCATACTATAAATTTGATTCTCATGTCTCTCCCGTTACAAAATCATTCGTGCATTGGTGATATATATATGTAATTAGTTTGTGTTATGGAAAACGTACACATGATTATTGTATTGTGCAATCGCACGGGTCATAGAGTAAGAGGCATTAATTTTTCTGACATTTAGTCTTCCGCCTCACTTGTTCTTAAAGGCACGGATGAAGGTTATAATTTAGAAATAAAAAAAATTGAAAATTTTCTCAAGAATATACTAATAGTATATATAATATAATGAAAGTATGATGCGATATTATCCGCAAAACACACTTTGTGAGCCGAGCGTTTTTGTTTTGGGAGAGTGATTCACTTTGTCTCATTCAACACCGAAATCGAAATATACCGGTATCTTGCAAACAACATGGTGGCAGTTTTAACCAAAGATCATATAGTGGGGGTCTCCCCGGTATTGAGTGTTTTGCGTATCGCATATTTTTTGCATACTGTACTGTGACAACATTTGGCTTTTATTTACTAACACGGCGTACGATCTTGACAATAACATGCTATTTACGCGATATTTATGATTGGTATAAGAACAAAATATGTCTTTATTTTAATATTCCTTTTGTTGATGGCGATTTTAACAACAATACCTATCGTGAATGTCATCCGAATCTTTAACGTTTAAGGAAGTGTATGCTACACAAACTAAGGCATAACACAACTCTCGATGTAATCATACAATTGCCAGCGATACAGCGTGTCTATAGTAGTTGATATATCGACGCAACTACTTCCATTTGAATACGTTCACATACAATGTACTGTATACATAGGTGTAGACAAAGTTTGATTCTGTGGGGATTTCTCGTCGCGATTTAGTGACATAAGATATCGACCAGAAGACAACACAAGAGAATGACGATCCAACTTGTTTGCTCTAACTCTATGTAGCAGCCTTGTCGCACCCAAATCAATTTTCGAAGAGTCTAAACTGATTTTCTTTACTGTTCTACAGCTCATGACGTCATGAAGATAAACAAAATCAACGTCGTCATAGGAATATTCAACCGTGCTATAAACATAGCCAGCGAAAATCTGAAGATACCATACATATCGCTAACAGAATATGAGCTGACTGACCTTCAATCAACTTTCCAAATCCTACCCCGCCTAGCAGACACGAGTCAAGCAATACTAGATTTAGCAACCAGGTACCAATGGGATAAAATTGCCGTATTTTACGACTCGGATGCCGGTTAGTACATGTATATATAACGTTAATTAAACCGTTCGTGACGAGTGTTGCGTATATATATAAGAGCATATATAAGAGCATGCACTGGCTTACACGGTCAAGGTAAATGTTGTTAGGCCAATGCATTTTTCTATGTAGATGAGGCTCCCTATGGGAGACTGGCATATATAAGATAATGCATTGGCACAGGGTTTTCGCAGTATCAGGAAACTCTAGTCATGGTACGGTTAACCCTTCAATTTAGTAAATGGATTCTCCCATTAACTATAAAGGTACACAATGTAATTTCCTATCAAATTCATCTAGAGGGATGTTCGTGAAATATAATTAGACGCCAGGCAGACGAACATATCATAACAATGCAGAATGATTCATATTAATTGGCGGGAAATGTTTAATTATTTAGTTCATAAACGGCCGGACTAATGGTTATAAGTGATCCTACTCACTGATCTTCAAATTGTAAACTTTCCAAAAATGTACATGTAAATGTATGTGGTTATTTGGCAAAGGGAAACAAAATAGATTTAACTGTTCAAGAGAAAAGTTTCATATTGTTTCAAAAATTACTGTCAAAATGATGGTACTGTATGAAGGGTGTGTGACATAATAGTACACTATTTTCCCGTTGCAATGTTGCTTTATTCTTGTATTTGTTCATGTACCGTGCGACAAAACCGACGTTAAAAGTTATTAGTGAGGTGCTATAGAGTACGACACCATATTAGCACCGCATGCTAAAGAAAATATGGTTCTAGTTACAAGATAACAAGTTGTAGCTACAATCTATCATGCAAATAATTTTTTTATCATTTTAATATTATATTTTATTGTTTACTAAGCATCCCATAAATCTGTTAATACAAATATAAATTTGTGAATACAAATATACAATGTTTTCCGCCAACATATTATAGTAATAATAAATAAAAGCATGTTGATTTCCCAAAGAATAGAAATACATAAACATTTCCACATTAAATTCGACCAATGATCAATTAGTTGTTTGGTGATATACAAGCCCAATATATTGTTAATATTCACATATTAGTCGGGTATTGCGTTCTTTAGTCGGATTTATGAGTTTTGAAAGAATGTCAGTTGACTAGATAGAATTAGGTCGTAGACCATCAACCGAAAGATTTAGCTTTGTAAAGAAATTGTCACGAAAACGAACAAGGCAATTGTAGCTATAAACTAGTTAAGTTTTAGCCGAAGTACAGCTATGTTGTGTGGTAACAAGTTGAAAGTTATCAGTTAAAAGTTGCTGAGTTGTAGCTACAATTTAATTAAATTGGAACTACAATATCGTTAAGTTGCAGCTACAATATAGCTAATGGGTATATAGCTTGTACAACGTATCGCGGTTGTATAGCTACAACTTACATGTAGCCGATATAAGTTGTCATGTAAGTGGCGATAATACGATACCGTTGTACAGAGCCGGACCGATACGAAAAAAACTTAATTTATCCATGTCCATTCTGAACCGACGCATAAGCAGACCAACAGGAGTGTCGTCTACACGAGACGCATCACAATCAGCTACAACCAATGGTAATCACAGCATGGTCGCGTGATCGACGTTAAACGGCCAATCAGCCCCGCAATCACCGCCCGTTGCTGCAAACGTCACATGAGATTCCGGATCGGTAACAACCCAGGTGACATCAAACCTATGTCGATCCCCGATCCTATCAATCAACACTACCACAATTATCAGCACTGAAGTATAATGTGTGGGCAATTAATGGTGGTCAGGCGAGAATACCGCGCAGCCCCATCAATCTTCTTAAAGTCCCCAGACGACGGCCACCACGAACAAGATGTGCCACGTGACCTGATTATCCGAAGACCAGCAAACTCGTTGAAGGACAAAGCGAAACTATAAGGGTCAATACACACCGGGCGCGTGCGCTCGATTTTTACGGCCGTTTTCTATTGTCCTTAGCGGTTCAAAGCGCGTGATTTTTATACCCGGACCGCACTGTATCGTCGCGCGCGAAGGTTTGGGTAGATAGTTGTTCGAGTGCATCATTTACAGGCAGGTCACAAATACAATGTATATGGACATTTTAATTAGTATTTGCTAAACATAAACATGTAAGAGTTTTTCAAACTCATTGAATTGTCAAATATAGTATGTCAAGTGGAATGGTGCACGGGCTAATTAAATTCTCATAGCAATTGCGTTTAATTGAGTTTCATTCTAAAATTCCAGTTTGTGAGGTTTTTTTTATCGGGGGGGGGGGGGGTGTGCAAATTGTGGGTAAAGTGACTTTTACTAAAATTAACCAGACGATCACGTTATTACGTCGAGCTCTTGCCAGGCATTTTCTCTTCTCATCTATCCTTGCACTTCAGTTATCAGCATAGTCGCTTAAGTTCTCTACCACCTTTGTTATCGCGATGACGAATGAATGTGTCGCCTTCATATAGGATGAACATACGCACGTACAAATATCCTATTTGACAGCGACCCAATTATATCGCTGGTTTGCCACAGAGCGAGTAATCGATTCAGTCGCTTGAGGTGTGAATATCAAAATCGCTCGCTTTGAACTGCTACGGACGTAAGAACACGACCGTTATAATCGCGCGCTCGCGTCCGGTGTGGATTGACCTTTAGTCTCAGTCACTGGCCAGGTTTATTTAAAAAACCAAGCAGATTGTTTCGTATCCTCGCACATTTTATCTGTACTATTCGCTAGTATTTACTGCCGCATTGGCAAGTCCCTTTGAATGGATAAACATAAATCCAGACGAGTTCTATCAGATTGACGACCAACATGACTGGGGAAATCTTGGTTTACTTATGTGTATTTTGTGTTGATTGGCGTTCGGTCGCCAGGTCCATATCACAACGATATCAGTTGTTAGTGAAGGAATCGCACAGATGGTTAATTGCGATGAGAAAACAGGTATGATGCTCACGAAAACCATCAAAATCGGCCCGCAACCGAACAACTTGAATAATGCATGTATACACATATTGGGTGCTTTATACACCTTGTCAACTGAACCACCACCGGGGAGCAGTGACGTTGACGGAGGAGATATTAAATGAATCTGCTGAGATGTGAATTAGTTAGTCTTGAATGATTAACAGAGTAACCGAATGGCAAAGAGAGAGAGAGAGAGAGAGAGATATATATATATATATAGAGATATATATATAGAGAGAGAGGGAGATAGAATTGCGGGAGTCGCACCCAAGGTCAGCAGCGACGCGAAACGCCAAACGGTCACCCATCCAATGGTCGACACAGCTCGGTCGACACAGCTCGGTAAACTTAGGTATACTCACACAACTTGTCACATGTGTGCCCCATTGCAAGAGATATAATCATTTCATGCATAGATTTAGTCAACCTTCTACATTCAACGCGACCTCTACACTGCCCCGTTCTTTTTTAGATTCACCAAATATATGTCCTCACCCAGAGCGGTCGCATCATTGCGCATTCGCAGATTCTTCCTCGCTACAGCCAGGCGATAAGAGCGGTTCGTCTTTTTAAAACACACATAAGGCAATGTGTAGATTGCAAACGGCGTTCGCCGCGGAGAATAACAAAATTCACTGCCGCAAAATGACATCGTTGTCCTAATAAATCGGTGAGGTTCATCCGTGGTTGTTTGGCTAATTCATATTTTCACAATGAGGTTAAGACTGGAATCGCAAGTTTTCTGTTACGGTCAGTTTTGGCCTGTGATTGTGCATCGCTGCTCTATTCAGTCATTTTTAACAATACTGCGTGAATAAAAAGTCAAAACGGAACTATACGAGTAACCGCCGCAGACGGCCAATACGCCGAAAGTGCCACGGGCGGTTTTGAAAGGGCCTGTAACACAATGAGAGAAGATAAGTGCGAGAGTCGCTCTTAAAGTTATATGTTCACGAAGCAGCGCATGGAATCGCCAATATGACAGTGAGGCCAATTGAAAACAGTGTAGCATTCACACACAAAATATACCACGGTAGACGCTGCCAACAACTGCCCACCACGACGGTGTTAAACGTCCCAGCGTAGTATTTTACTTCATTTTAGAGCATCGATACGTGACAACTAAACATAGTTCAGGTCTGCCGTTAGCGCCCAGCTGGTAAACGCCGAAACCCACGTGCGGAATAACTGGTTGGCTAGACACTTCATCCCCGAGGCACGCGATACCATTATTCGACATAAATGTTGTTTTACTCATTCACACGCAACTGCGAAGCAGTCTGTATTTTCCCGAGAGAGCCGTGACATCTTCGTTAGCTCGCGGCATGCATCGCATGGAACCAAATGTCAGTCATCAAATGTTGTTTGAGTCTTCAGTGATTGCCCACCGCGTTCCTTCCGGGACACCGCAGATTACTTTGACTGTCATCTGATTCTTTGCAAGCTTTCTGGTTGATTTTATTTGACACGACAGCTGCATGGAATGAGACTCGTGAGCACCAAGTGATTAACAGCGTGCATGTATCGTACGCAAAGCCATGGATAAAGTACTAATGCGAAGGCCGCATAGCTAACGATATGCGCCAGTTGGTTGTATTGAGTATGGATCTTGTAAGTTGACCGCCCTATAGTGGTCTCTGTTATGACGGACCGATTTATAGGTCTGAAACACGACCGCGCGGTATTTTCGTGTCTCAATCAATTTTCATTGATCCAAAATTATTATTCCAACGATGAATCTACCCAAGAAGTGATATTCAAATATGTCTACGGGTGTGGCACCAAGGATTTGGGGACGTCTCGCCCAACACATGGAACCAAAATAATGTCAGTTATTAATACTTGTTGAGTCTTTATTGATTACTCACCACGTTCATCCTTGGCCACCGCATATTACTTTGACTGTCGACTGATTCTTGGCAAGCTTTCTGGTTGGTTGGACTTGACACCCTCAGTATTTCACAACATGAGTCTCGAGAGCATCACGTGATTAGAAGTACGCATGTATCGTATTCAGAGCCACGCATAAAATAACGATGTAACATTCGCTCCCGGTAGTTACTTACCACAGCTGTCGTGCAAGTTCGGACCACAGTTGTTGGAAATTTTTGTCAAAAACCCAGAAAACAAATATCCCCCCTACTTAGTATATAATTGACAAGTATGGAAAGCTGTTCGATAAATTTCATAAAACGAGCCCACCCATTTCCCCTCATAACCATGTCACCGAGAATCAAGCGCACAGATAATAGCATTTGAAATTATCTGCGCTTGACTCTCGGATGGCGTCTCGTGGAATCAGCGAGCCGCTGTTGTTTGGGAAGTTGTATACGATAAAAGTAATTATAAAATGATAATTTTCTACTGCACTTACGGTAAACATGAACAGAAATATATGTTTTATTACTAGGAAGTGATACTTTTCTGAAATTAATGTTTTTATTGTTGCAATTGAACACGAAATGAGCGGTGACATGGTTATGAGGGGAAATGGGTGGGCTCGTTTTATGAAATTTATCGAACAGCTTTCCATACTTGTCAATTATATACTAAGTAGGGGGGATATTTGTTTTCTGGGTTTTTGACACAAATTTCCAACAACTGTGGTTCGGACTGTAAACTACATGTAACATAGTTACTGATGGGATCCACATTTATGTAAACATACGGCTCGGAAAAAGAGTACACGATGGATATTATTTTGAAGCCAATAAGAGTATCGGCGGAATAACAGTACAGGGTGGTAACTCCTAACATAGAATGAAGTCAGTATGCTATGTTATATCACCAATCATATATTATTACCACTTTATATGGCGGTCTCTAATAGATCAGATTCCATAATTTTGAGGCGAAGTTGACCGGAAACAGGCGGCGGGCCTAAATGAAGCTTTGTTTTCATTGACGCCCGCCGCCCGCTTTCGGATAATTCACTGATCACGTGATCACATGAGGGCGAAGTGGTAATAATAGTATTAACATAATTTTGTCCGGCGTCATGGTTTACAAACTTACTAATTTGCCCTAGGGCTGTTAATCATTTCTATCGGGGCGTTAATAAACCATAATGCCCTCAAAAATCATGTTATTGGTATAATCATATTTTCTCTAATTGAAGATTTAAATGTTCTAACAATATGACCTCAATTTGACAAAATATCCACAGCCCACACCGTAGCACACATATTAATCATTTCTTTACTAAAGCATCATTGATGAGTAGTTATCCCATACAGTCTGATCGTTAACGCTCAATTATGAGATGAACCCGGAATAAATTGATAATAAGCTGCTTTCTTTATCGTGTGTCATTTTGTCGGGCAGAATCTGCTGACAAACATATCCAAAATCCGCTTTGGGGAAAAGTTTCTACAGCTCTTTGAAATATGGTCCCATTTATGGCTTTTATATCAATTTTGTTGTTCCTTATTAGTCCAATCAATCTGATGAAAAGAAACACAACCGTGAACAAATTATTATGCAATGTTTTTTGATGTTTTTGAATGTGACTATATGTGAAATGTGAAAGTCATCATTTTTGGGTCAAAAGACAGGAATATGTAAAAAGAAAAAGTATAAAAAGGTGAACTTTGGAAAGTTGTTAATAAACATATACCGACCACAAATACTCAGTCGAGTTCACTGACTACTGTATATTACCACGCAATAATATATCCTAAATTTTCATGCGTTTATTGGAAGAAATGTTGTTATTTTTGGGTCAAAACGCAAAAAAAAATCATATACATGTAAGCGATTGATGAAAATTGGAATTTTAGTCCAGAAACCAGGTCGGTCAACGTGCATCCCCCGGATTAAACTTGATTTTTTTTCGTAATGCTGTCTGCTCAAACTATATTACGTTACATGTGTCCGTGTATATAACAGGCAATATGGTGGTCAAGATGGCCGCTATTTCCTGGAGTATACCCCGCTCACTTCAATGTCGTCTAAAGTTACAAATGTAGCAGAAACCTGCAACACAAACGCATTATTCTTATTCCCATGACATATCCCTGTCATTTCGTGCATAATGTCACTGCAAACATCCAAAATCGCCTACAAGATGGCAACCGAAGTAGTAAAACTAATAGTTTACGCTACATTTCACCAGATCATTCAATTTGTACGAATAATGTAGGCCCAAAATGGCTAGTTGCGCAATCATACACGATGTCCAATCCTAATCCGATAATAGTAAGTCATATTCCGAGGATTTGACAATTCATTGTATCAAAAGGTTTCAAAATGACGTGAAAATGGCGATTGGCAGTCAACAATTGAATATAAGATAAGTAATATGTCAAACCATTCACTGATTGCTCAGTTTGCACTTTTATTTATCTGCTACACTTTTTAACAGACTGGGCTAGATGATATTATGTAAAAAGATCAGGATTCAGAACATTCCATGTGGTCAATGGTCATATATGAGACGGGTATTTTTATATCAAGAGTACATTTTATAAGCACCCAACAATGTGAAGTCGATAGTTCGAGCGATTATTGTTGATTGATTATTTAATTTCTGACCCATATTAATTATTCTTTATAATCCGTTAAAACATGCAGAATATTTTGAGCATGTTGTCCTAGTCAACACTCCATATGTTCAATGTTTGGGCGCACTTTGAGCATGCTCATAAAATCTGCATTTCCAACGTACGCACAATCATGATACCCATTTTTAGTACTAAGTTCCTCTGTAGTGAACATTTTCTAGCAATTTGGTTGCACGAGGCATCTTGTTGAAAGAGCGCATGCAATGATCAAGTTCATTTGCATCGTGAATTTGTCTGCAAACCTGATATGAGTCGGACAGACTGGACACACTAACAATGAAAGTGGACGAAGCTGATAATAAGTCATTTATTAGAGAAAATCACTACCAACCCTGTCATTATTGCTTATTTTCTTTTCCGCCCACAATTATACACGTCTACATCCGTACATTATTGCAATTACTTATTGATTGTACAGCCATAGTAACGAGTAATACATATAAGAAAGTCGACATTTGACGCTTGTTCATTTCTCACTCTGATTCCATCCTCTTCACATGAAAATAAGCTCATACTGAACTTATTTAAAAAAAAACAAGTAAGCCCACGTCGACATTATTTGAATAGAGACATGATCCCCATTTACACACATTGCATATTTTAACAGCAATAATATCCAAGACAGGAACAGAAAATGTCCATTTTCAGTTCAGTTTAGTTCAACTCTGCATTACACGCCTGAACTGAATATACGCTTTCCTCCAAATAGGTTGTCTTAGCAACCGAATCGTATCATGATATATCTTCGACCTCGATTTACACTGATACAATTTAGTATGTTATACGTAACACGTCGAACTCGAAATAGATAACGCCTTTCTATGTGTACATGTATTGTCCTCGATCATCGCAATCTAATCTTACTTTCATTTCAAACACACACATACCAATCCGACTTCAGGTCGTACATTGCTTGCGACATTGATGACCAACTACGATCTGTCGATAAAGGCATACCGGATGAGTCCACATGGTGACGATCAGGAGATCAAGGACTTCCTTGTCGGGATGAGGAAGATCTTCATACAGAAAACCATCATCATGTGTTCACGAAAGAAAACTATACAATATCTCAATCAGGCTTGGAATCTCGTGATGCTTTCCTCGCCGTATGAACTGTTCTTCCATGACCCGGTGAGTGCATTATCTACAATCCTCCCGTCTGTCGAACACTAACCGGACATCGTTCGATAACTTACGTTGATCGAGATCTGCTTGCCGTATTATAAATCCGATTTCGAATGCATGCAGGAATAAATATATCCGATACCAGACATTGCAAAAATTATTGCTTTGTTCATTAAAGTTCAATTATTGTCCAACTTCGTTGCACTACCGAAAATAGGCATAAAAACAAAGAGGCAAATTGGGGGACAATATGTTTAGTGTAAACTATATTTTAATCTCAATAACAAGTGTGTACATACATATACAATTTTATTTACAACACATATATTTATTACAAAATGTTAACACGTTTGTCCCAGCATATAAGGGATCAGAAAATGATCTGACTGTAGCTTTGTAAGCTTATATTTGTCATTTCCCCAATATGTTTGGTTGCAAGGCGGAGCGCGCAATACTGTCATATGCGGTTGTGAAGCGTCTCAGCCAACGCCGTGCATGTATGCATTTTACATGAATTTTTCAGCTTCTTTTAATGATTTTGATTTGTTAAAAAGGCACAAAGATCTAGTTTTTTTTCAAGTAATATACAAGACCTTCAACTCGTTATGTTGGGATATAAGATTTTATGAAACTCGTTTCTTGAAATCTTAAATCCAACATAACTCGTTGGAGATTCTCTAAATACGTGCAAGTGGATTCTCGCAAGTTTCCTAGTGTAATATGGACAATAAATGTATACAACATTTGACTTGATACTCCATCGGTGAAACCATCGGCGTTGTCCGCCGGTTGCAGTCTCAAAAGCATGCACCGAAAGTTATCAAGAATTGCTATTTTTCATATGTTTTAAAAATGGATTCTGTTTTGTAATCGAAATAAACATCATGTTTTAGATCTTTATTTTGATTATAAAGCGGACAACATGCGTGTAACGTATATATATATAAACATCTTGCAAAGTTACATGTGCATGCACGCTCCGATCAGGCACCAAATTAGTCAAAATTTCCAAAGTAAATGTTCTGCTTTTCGCAGTCGTCGATATGGCACAACTTTCGCGAAAATCGAGAACAGCGTCCATCGGTAATACAAAATACGTTGAAAACGACTACAATACAACCACTATAGATCAAACATTCCAACAAGATATGAAGTATTGTTCTACGGTTTGTAAATATTGAGTAATCTTGTCTTGAAAAATAACACTGAATTCCCCATTTAAATGATGCCACTTTATATCCCTCTTAAAGTTTACACTGTCATATTATGGTAAAACTATATATATTTATGGCCACAACACAGCGAAACCATGTTGTTCAAGAGTAACTTACTAAGTTGGTCCACAATACTTCGTCCTACTTTGGTGGTAAATTGTTTGCCAGTTGGAATGCATCTGGTCTTTTTTTTTTACAGTTTCTGGATTGAAGCTCTGAACTGTTGTGGACCATGATGATCTCTGTATATTATTGACTCACCTCAACTTTGTGATATTTGTTAGATACTGTATGTACTAGTTTCGCGATAATGGACGCGGCTATATGGTCTATGCTGAGGTGTACACCTTGAAATTGCCGACACACCAACTTGAACCAGAACAATCCATGTGCACACCCTGTTACATCAAGCTTCCCAACTGTTGACTATTTACAATCTGGCACCCCCACAGGATTGAAAATATACAACTGACCATTTCAGACCAAGGCGTTTTTCGATATTTATGTAAAATACACATGCGTGAAACATAGGGTGGTACAGTTTTTCACAGCAATTCCTTCGTTTATATTCAGCCGAATGAGTTCACTGCTACTCTAGACATGTAGTAAATACCTCTATTTAAAATAAATATAAACATAAGCTGCTGTTGGTGTAAACATAACATGTTCCCCAATAATTACTTGTTAGAATATCAAGCAATGAGAAAAATTTACACTTATCTGTGGTGTAAACATTTCAAACGAATGTTGTGCCTAGCATGACATTTACAGCTGGTAATAATTCATCAAAGTATACCACCATCCCTTCCAACCCCCATCGCCACGCTCCTGTCGGCGATTTGGTTTGTTGGCGTTTATCGATGTTTATGTAAAATATACATGTGTAAAACGTAGGGTGATACAGTTTTGCAGAGCAAGTCCTTCGTTTATATGCAGCGGCATGAGTTCACTGCTACTCTAGACATGTATGAAATACCCCTATTTCATCGATAGTTTTTATTATAAAATGTTCTTGTTTCAGGGAGCAAAACTTGGCGGTATCTTCAATCCCTACCTGAATCTCAACCTCAACTTCACTGTATTTACGATCATACCGTTCAACCAATCTCGGCAGAACTACTTCGACAAAAAGGACAAATATTTATATGCATTGACTAAAGACCTGATGGTGACGCTCAACCACATTGTCAAGGATATCAATTATGAAACAACAGGAACCGATCTAACAAACGAAATCAGAGAACGTCTTAGACAGGTACGCCATATCTATCTCCACCTTAATCATCTTCGTCGTAAGAAATGGACGTTGATTTGCTTGCGTTCCATAGAGTATGGATTCAAGTTGGTCTGACATTCCACAAAAAATGTCAGACCAACTGGCATCCATACTCTATGGAACGCAACACATTTAACATCCATTACTTATATTTACACTCAACTGAATCAACTGGCTGATTAGAAGACCATCAAGCGCCATTTCCAACATTATTCTCGTGAATTGATGCAAGTTGCGTCTACACAAAACGGATGCAAGTTGGAGTCAGCGCGCGACGTCATGTGACGTAGTTTCGACCAACTAACGTCCTGCATTCATGTTCTACAACGCGAATGCACTTGAGAATGTAAATTAAATAAATTATCATGGTCGTCACCGTTCTCATCATCTTGACCAGCAACACAGCCTCCGTCAGTAATCGTCATCGTGATGTCGTCATAGTGACGGTGGTAGTGCTGATCGTCCGCGTCATCCTCTCATTGTTATTATCAGCTGCAAAATATACAGCCATATCACTGAATTCGCCATCTTCGAGTTAAAAGAACCACAGTCCGATTTGACTGCATAAAATACCGTTGAGACTTTTTCTGTACCAAAATATAATTAGATCGCGCTGATCAATAGGAGGTTCTGATTGTCAGATACCGATTGTCAATAGGGGTATTTTCAGCATGTTTAGAATTTTATTCAGGCTATCAAAAATTGCGATTATCTTCCCTGATAAAGAGCGTCCGTGCTTCCGTTCTCAAAGCAATAGAGATACCAAGAAAACTGGCAACGAAAGATAACAACAGAACCGATAACGCCCTCGAGAGCATATTATTAGGCATATAATATATATATATATTGGAGCTTGGGACCTTCATCTACAGTGAAAGACATTAATTATAAATATATTACCTGCACTGTTTTTTCAATGCTATAAACTTATAAAATTCCCTGTCACAACATAACGCAATCCCTAGGTTTTGAACTAGTGGATTATGACATATGCGGGTGTAGCTGGAGTAGAGGTTCGTGGCATGCTCTTGGTGTCAGATATCATGTCTCCACGTCCATGATAACATGTAGATGTGCTATGATGCAGTAAAAGTACAATTAACCTACAGCCAATACAAGTAGATGCTAAGATCGCACCGAAATTAGTTACCACAATTCCTCGTTATGTGCAGCTAACAAACGAACGGCACCGTTGGCATCTACCTGTCAGAACGGGCAAGTGGTTGCCGTCTAGCGTAAACAATGCACGTATTTTCCTTCTACTTTAGTGTGTAAGCGGTGTCCACTTGCAATGACAAGTGTATGTCTTCCTGATGGCGATGAGACAACGATTGCCAGAGCGCAAAACCAAATTAAACGCAAAAAAAAACAACGATTTCGTCGGGACAAGCCATGACTCAAAGACCCATCAATTGTGGTGTGAATTACGGACAATATATTTTAGCGACAATATGCATATTCTGAACGCATGACTTATCGGATCGAAATCACAACTTTAGTGGGGCACCGACTTGTACATATTGTTAGCTTGCCAATATTACAGAGAACGTACAAAACAAGCACGTAACATACCGTGTACGTTTTAAAACACATTTACTCCACCACCTCATACGACACGACCAAGCACGCTTGGCAATATACACCATTAGAGGGCGTAATAAAGAACGTTCTCAAGTATGATCCGTTGTACTCGTTTTCAACGTAAACTTGTGACTTGGGGAGAGGATGGGAACTCTAAGTGTTTATCACTTGTCTTCCAATCCCATTTGCTTTAATATGTACTTTGTTTAAACACATGTATGTATTAGCAAATGTATATGTTTAAACCACTTGTAACTTTCGCGATGCCTGTTCTTTTCGAATGATTGTGATTTCAAATATTTTCCTTTTGTTTTCTTTCTTTTTCCTGGTCAGCTAAATATTGCCTCATGCATTTGTAACAAATCGGACGGTGTATCTTTAAAATACTCCAAATATCCACGCTAAAGCTTTAACTACTCTAATGTTTCACAACAGATACGGGCGGCGTTGGCGGTGGGTATATGCTGTTAAAATATTCACCTCCGTCAAAAACCGCCATAAACAGAAGGAATAGTAAGATATAGACAGACTTTGATGGCATAAACAGTATTTTATTGTCAATTTTCCCCCTTTGTTATGTAAACAAAAGGGAAAAAACGTTACGTTTCCTGGCTTGTGTTTAGATCCGGATATGGTAATCATAAAGAGCGTTATTTGTAACGGTTTTCCTGATATGGAAATAATAAAGAGCTTTTCTATCATTTGTGTGTGATTAACGAATAGAATTGCGCTGTGTTATGTAAACAGAAGCACAACTTGTGTAACACGAACAGTCTCTTGTTTACGTATACACCATCGTTCGTCTTGACGACAATATACTATTTACGCGCTGATTATATTTGGCATGAGCGGAACTGTATACATTTTGGTGTTCCTTCTGTTGATGGCGATTTGAACAAATATAAATATTTCTGCAACGAACGCCGCCCGTGCCTTTAAACTCCAGCATTCAATAATCAAAGTTAGTAATTTGTTGCTTTCGTCACCTTACGGTGATCCAATTAGCCCGATTGCTACGTGAACTACGTACGAACTCATTTTGACCACCACTAGTTATTCATAAATCTGCATATATATCTGATGAGTTCAGTTATGAGATAATCAATACATCTACAACGTCCCCATAAACGCACTGGGTGACTATTAATTCATATATATATATAATTGAGGATTGATCCATACATTATATATGTGCGCGGACGACGAAAGTAAACAATAATATTAGCACGCATACCGCCGTTGGATCCTGACAATTCTTTGACAACAGAAACATATATTCGCACTAATGAGTACACAATGGTACTGACAGATCAAACAGAATCCGCATATTAATGGCACAAATTATGACAGATTTACCGACATTAACTTTGACATCAAGCATCTATCGTATGTTGAATATCAAGCTGTCGTCGATGACTATGAGTTTTCTTTCCGCTTTTTTACAGCGTTAAGATATACATGCCCACTACTTCAGTATGTTTCTAAACCAATGGCAACACGGAGTCGAATGTTGGTATTTACGTTATGTCTGTCAGTCTGTCTGTCTGTTTGTTTGTCTGTCTGTCTTTAATACAAATCTACGATTCTCGACCGATCGGGACGAAACTTGGTATGTGTGTGTAGTTTGACCAGGCGGTGGTCGTTGTCGTATTGGCGAGCCCGTGCGACGCCCGTGCAGCGCATGCGCAGACGAGATCTCGGAAACGGGTGGAGCTATCGACTTGAAATTTGCTATGTGAATGTATCTTGCCCCGGATACGAATTTTATCGGGTCGCCGTGCCCGTGCGACGCCAGCTTCGCGCATGCGCAGACGAGATCTCGGAAACGGGTGGAGCTATCGACTTGAAATTTGCTATGTAAATGTATCTTGCCCCGGATACGAATTTTATCTGGTCGCCGAGCCCGTGCGACGCCAGCTTCGCGCATGCGCAGACGAGATCTCGGAAACGGGTGGAGCTATCGACTTGCAATTTGCTATGTGAATGTATCTTGCCCCGGATACGAATTTTATCGGGTCGCCGAGCCCGTGCGACGCCAGCTTCGCGCATGCGCAGACCAGATCTCGGAAACGGGTTGAGCTATCGACTTGAAATTTGGTTTTTGAATAGCCTGGACAACGTCGGGCTCATCGGCTAGTCTCATATATATTTTGAAGACCTCTGTCTGTTTGTCTGTCTGTATGTATGTATGTTTGTCTGTCATTTATACAAATCTACTATTCCCGACCGATCGGGACAAAACTTGGTATGTGTGTGTAGTTTGACCAGGTGGTGGACGTTGTCGTATTGGCGAGCCCGTGCGGCACCCGTGCAGCGCATGCGCAGACGAGATCTCGGAAACGGGTGGAGCTATCGACTTGAAATTTGGTATGTGAATGTAACTTGCCCCGAATACGAATTTTATCGGGCCGCCGAGCCCGTGCGACGCCAGCTTCGCGCATGCGCAGACGAGATCTCGGAAACGGGTGGAGCTATCGACTTGAAATTTGGTATGTGAATGTATCTTGCCCCGGATACGAATTTTATCGGGCCGCCGAGCCCGTGCGACGCCAGCTTCGCGCATGCGCCGACCAGATCTCGGAAACGGGTGGAGCTATAGACTTGAAATTTGGTTTTTGAACAGCCCGGACAACGTCGGGCTCATCGGCTAGTCTATTATATATTTTGGAAGATCTGTTTGTGTGTCTGTCTGTGTGTCTGTGTGTTCGCGATGAACTCGAAAACGGTCGAGATATCACGGGATTTCGATGAAACGTGGTATGTGGGGGTACTTTCTTATGGCGAGTCTCATAAGCATATTCATTTGCCCGTGCGACGTGACCTTGACCTTGAAATCTGGTAACTTCAATGTCAAATCGCCAATTTTGATGGGATTTCGACGAAATTTGATACGTGTGGTTAGTTTTGTCCACTGATTGTTTTGGACGGGTCCAATCGTGACCCCGACCAGACATTGACCTTCAAAATGATCAATTCAAGGTCAAATCTGGTAAAACCGGATGGATTTCGACGGGCACGTTTGTCGGGTACTTTTGTCCGGGCAGTGTTTTTGGACGAAGTCGGGTCACCTTCTAGTAGCATATATACTATCTGGCATTGGCCAAACTTGTAATATGAATTACACGTATGAGACGATGTTGATAGTTATGATATAATAATAGGTTACAATAATGAATATGATATCAAGATTGCCGGACAGGAACAGTGCTTATACATGTAAACCAATAGCCAACCACGCATGACATAGTGCCATACACTATATGCCATCGGCCAAAGTTTGTTTAAACATATTAGTATAATATTACACGCGGGATCGGGGCACAAGTTTTGACAACTTACAAAGTTGTACTTCCAATTATTAGTCGCTTTAATTATGTGTGCTATTTTGCCGCAACAACCCCATATCATGCAAGTATTGCACATTGACCACTTTAATATGGGTGTTCACAAATGTGCATAGATATTTGATGTGATAATAGACATGTCTGAAAATCCCCATCAACAAATCAAACGATAATTGCCATGCATATCCCTGATTGAATCTTGGGACTTGCGTTTGAAGTTCGCCGAACTCAAAGTAAACATCACTAGCTATTAGTATCCATTCCTCCACTGGATTCTGACAATACATCTTTGATAGCAGAAACACATATTCACGCCGATTGCTCAGTGATAAGCGGGGATCAAACAGAATCCGGCTGTCGATGACACAGTGGATGTTAGAGTTGCCGATGTCCTGGTACATGCATGTGTATGTAATATATTTGAGAATAACTGGTACTTCAAATGTTCACATCACGCATCGACTAGTTTACACATTCGTCGGGGACTACATCACATATCGTTAAGATATTCCAACCCCATGACTGAGTCATTATGTTCGTAAACCAATAATCATGTGTAAATGTTGGCGGTTACATTCCAGTAATGACTGAATGTCCGGAGATCGCCGGATATAGCCGGATATTAACGACGCTGGCATTATTGTCAACTGGATGGCATATCGTCCGGGAGAAACTGTCATTGGACAAATTTGTATCTCGGATCGAAACTAAAAAGATGTGGTCGACGTTGAAGAACTAACGATTATGCTCGTGCTAAAACTCCGAATTGTTAAAGGCACGGGCGGCGTTCGTTGCAGAAATATTTATATTTGTTCAAATCGCCATCAACAGAAGGAACAACAAGATATATACAGTTCCGCTCATATGCCAAACATAATCAGCGCGTAAATAGTATATTGTCGTCAATACGTACGATGGTGTACGTAAACAAGAGACTGCTCGTGTTACAGAGGTTGTGCTTCTGTTTACATAACACAGCGCAATTTTATTGGTTAATCACACAAAAATGATATAAACGCTCTTTATTATTTCCATATCAGGAAAACAGTAACAAATAACGTTCTTATGTTTACCATATCCGGATCTAAACAAAAGCCAGGAAACGTAACATTTTTGCTTTTGTTTACATAACAAAGGGGAATAAATTGACAATAACATACTGTTTATGCCATATTTCTGATTGGCAAAAGAACAAAGTCTGTCTATATCTTACTATTCCTTCTGTTTATGGCGGTTTTTCAGGGAGGTGAATATTTTAACAGCATACCCACGGCCAACACCGCCCGTATCTTTAATTCAGTTTTATCTATAGATTTAAGGCGGATCATTATCTTTGTTTCGTAAAGTCTCAAATGAAGCGTATATATTACCCGATTTGTCATGTTCCTAAGATCACACTATGACAACAGTTACAAGAAATATGTGGACTATCGGAAGTGACTCGGAGAAGTTGTAAATTTATTGACTTTTCTCAATTTTCAGCGTAAAATATGAAGTGTCAGTATCACATGCGAGACAATAAGGACAATGAGTGAATGCTCTCTATTGTTACATGTATTGAAATAATAGGGCAGAACGGCTCAGGTTACTACGAATCGGGCGGCTGGTGAGATTGTGACAATGACCAGTCGAGTGCGTGAAATTAAGCTAAAACTGTATATGTGTCTACTTCATGGAAGTAAAAACACATTTCAATACAAAATGTTCGTCTCAAAGTTGATATAATTGCATAGTAACTGAAAATTGTTATCTAGATGTCGTCTGTCGTTGTTTCTGTGACACTTGTGTGTGTTTATTTGCATGTACATGATTACGTTAATGAATAATTACACACGTGTTCACTAAGTTGGGCAAGTGGCATCTTTTCAAGTACTTTAGAAACGAAGCTCAGATTAGACGTTGGTCTGTAATTCTTCAATACGTTGGGGTCCAGCGAGGGTTTTTTTTAAGGCGTGGCGTAACCGTTGCTTTTTGAAGCAGTCAGGGAAGGTCCCGGATGGAAGAGAAGAGTTAATCGTGCAAGTGGTGGGCCCAGTAAGAACGTTGATGTATACATCAACATAATTTCAGTAGGAACGGGATGGAATGCACTGGCTTATAAGGTCAATGTAAATATTGCTAGTCCAATGTATTATCTTATGCATGTGAGGCTCCCAATGGGAGACTCGCATATATAAGAGAATGCATTGAATTGGCACGTTTTCTCCAGTCATGAAAGGGTTAATCGAATGTATGGAAACAGGGTGATCATATATCGAATTGCTAGGCAGTTTTTAGACAACAAGCATCAAAGGCGCCCCGAGCACCGATCGCAAAGCGATCGATGCTTGTTATTGCCCAATACTGTTTTCGCTATTATTTATCCACAATTATTTTTTAATGGCGATTTCAGGAAGCTCCAGTCATGGAAGGGTTAATCGAATGTATGGAAACAAGGTGATCATATATCGAATTGCTAGGCAGTTTTTAGACAACAAGCATCAAAGGCGCCCCGAGCACCGATCGCAAAGCGATCGATGCTTGTTATTGCCCAATACTGTTTTCGCTATTATTTATCCACAATTATTTTTTAATGGCGATTTCAGGAAGCTCCAGTCATGGAAGGGTTAATCGAATGTATGGAAACAAGGTGATCATATATCGAATTGCTAGGCAGTTTTTAGACAACAAGCATCAAAGGCGCCCCGAGCACCGATCGCAAAGCGATCGATGCTTGTTATTGCCCAATACTGTTTTCGCTATTATTTATCCACAATTATTTTTTAATGGCGATTTCAGGAAGCTCCAGTCATGGAAGTGTTAAATCCCAGAGAAACCACGGCACGATCTCGCCACGATTTCTGACGGTCGACTTTCATATAGGATAGTATCACTCGTTCGCTCCCCGAGCATGATCATCATACATAAGACCATCGTCATCAGTTACATTATATCAATCCTCTCTGGTGCTCTCCGCGAATGAGTATCAATATTGGGTCACGTTTTACTACCCGCACTGGTACCATTACGTGGTTATTACGACAAAAAACATTTATCGTTCATGCATAATTCGTCTCGATCAATATTATGCAATTCTATTATTGGTTGTTATTATGGTTTGGGTCATAAAGTATGATGCCAATTTCGTGTTTGATTCGGCTGTTTTGGGTAATAATTTCTTGCTTTCATGTTCACGTTGAGCGGAAACTGTTCACCCTTTTTTTCTGATGGATCATGTTTGTTTCTGATCTGATTTAAACATTTATCCCTTTACCCAACAGCACGGCCCTGTGCCAATGCATTCTCTTACATATGCGAGTCGACCATATGTCGCCTCGCATATATAAGAGAATGCATTGGCTTAACACATATTAAAAATTATAAAATTGTCAAAGAATATAGAAAAATATTATAAATTTTTTTATTTTATGTTTTTAGGCCAATGCATTCTCTTATATATGCGAGGCGACCTATGGCCGACTCGCATATATAAGAGAATGCATTGGCACAGGGCATAACTATAACCATCATAATGTGGTCAATGAACCGGTTCCAATGATATTCATATTTGTATGGTGTTATTGAGACAGACCGAAGATATTTTAGGCTGTTGAAGCTTTATTTGGGCGTTTTTGGCCGTTTTGTTGGGTAAAGGGTTAAACATTTAAAGCCACTTGGTGGTTTGCGCTCCAAATAAACATAAAGATAATCGTTATTTAATGTTCCCGGATCGAAATAGGTCGATACATACTTGACTTATCTCTCTACGAGCATTTATCGAGAAAGACGGATTGAAGTCTTACACACAAAAAAAAACTTTGGGTGCGATGTATGTGTACCAAACACAAAACAGCCATCGGCACGGCATGAACAGAAAAGAGCTAGTGTATTCCTGATATGGTCAAAATAAACAGCATTTGTTTCACTACCTAGCGAACAATTTAAAATAGGTGCAAAATGGCTGTGACTATGGCAAGTATTTTTCAGAGAATATGAAACCGGTATATCAATATTTCGTGTAGTTGTCAACACATGTTAAACCTCCTTCAAAACAACGTAGACAACATGTCCTGTTAAACTTATTGATTGTCAAATAATGAATGGTACATAATGATACATAAGGGATTGGAGGACAAGTTATGAAAACAACTTAGAAACAGAGCATAACAATGACACGTACTAACACGTTTTAGTACGACGGGTATGGTTTGTAAGCTAAATGTATAATAATTTGCAATTCTGGTTGAGAATCATTTGATACTAAGTTCGAGGAGCGGTGATGGTGGTTTGTAAACATATACTGAAAATATGAGGATGGAGATACAACCATATAAAGGATATAAAACAGAAATTAGTGATACCGACTGGTTATAAATAGAGGATATGGAATGAGTGTTTCTCTCCAGGCTATGGTCTTACAATCTCGTCCAAATACGGATACGATAGGCGAGAATCGCATGCGTTTTGATATGTCGATGCCGTCTGGAGAGTTTGGCGGGACCAGCATCCCGTCTCGATTTGCTCAGTCTACCCTTGATGCTATAAAGTGGTAGCCGCGGGCGCTTATATATAGAGTTGTTTTTATGAGCCATCAGGCCCCCGCGGCAGCGGTCGCTGGCGCGACCTGACTGCCTCGATATCAATTTGAAAAAGGGGTGACGTTGCTTAACGCGCCTGCGGCGCTTCAACAGCGCTTAGACAGTGCCGTCCGCCTCCCCCAAGCCTAAAAGTGATTTTTCCTATAGTGTTTTTGAAACGTGTCTCTTTGTGGTGTCATTCTTTTGGTATGATTTTTTACTAAATAACGGGTATGTTAGAGTTACATTTCTTTGAATTTTACAATCGAAACATATTCGCATGCGATGCTGAGTCACGCGGGACACGGCAAACTAAATCGCGCGCAAATTGGCTTGCGATTTTTCAGCATCCCACCCCATTTGGCATGCGATAGCGTTTGTACTAGGTGTTCTCTCATATGATATTTATGAAACGAGTCTAAGAATTTTCAGTTTTCTCGAGCCTCCGGCGAGAGAAAACTGAAAATTCGTGTCGAGTTTCATAAATATCATATGAGAGAAACACGAATTACATATTCTATTTATCATATGACACCTATAAATTGATTATGATGTCCAAAACGCACACAAATAACTAAATAGCTATATGACATCAAAAGGTTAATGTGACGTCACTTCATTGCACCGGAAGCCCAATTACACCTGGTGAACTAGCAGAAATAATATGCACGCGAAGATATAGTGCGCTATTTTGTTCGTATTTTGATTGACGCGCACGAATTTGACCTGCATTTAGTCAGAGATGCGGCTCGATCCCCGGCTGCCATTCAGCCAATCAGAACACACTTGTTGTCAACAAACCAATCAAATTATCGGAAGGTGATATGAATTAGTAATTGATATGAAATTGATTTATGACATAGTTTCCAACGTAAATAATGATTGAGTCATATGATAAAGACTAATATATAGGGAATGAATGAATCAATTGGGGATAAACTATGAGGAGAGTTATGGGCGGCGCGTGGGGTTATGACAATGGATGCAAATGTTTAGCTCATTCACAGGAGCTCTTTCACGAAAAGTATTTCTGTTTCTTCAGGTTGATATCAAGGGCGAAGGTCTCACAACAAACAATATCCGATTCACTCAGGAGGGGTGGAGGTCTAACATCAATATGACAGTGACGGAGTTGGCAGGCACAGAAGGGACAGATACGGTAGGTTTCTGCGCTAGAATATTTATATATGGTACGCAATGTGAGCAGTACAAAACAGGGTCACAACTTTTGTTTCACGTAGAAGCCCTTAACACAGGCGGACACACTCACTGGAAACTGACATCCCGCCGACAGAAATGCGATTGCAGTCCGTTTTAGAGCCTGTTAAGAATTTACCCAACAAAGCGGCCAAAACAGGCCAAATAAAGCTTCAACAGCCTAAATTATCTTGGGTCTGTCTCAATAAAACCACACAAATATGGTTATCATTGGAACCGGCTCATTGACCACATTGTGATGGTTAGAGTTATGCCCTGTGCCAATGCATTCTCTTATATATGCGAGTCGACCATAGGTCGCCTCGCATATATAAGAGAATGCATTGGCCTAAAAAAAAATCTTTTTTTAACACTTTTTACCATTTTTTCTTACATTCTTTAACTATTTTATAATTTTTAATGTGTTAAGCCAATGCATTCTCTTATATATGCGAGGCGACCTATGGTCGACTCGCATATATAAGAGAATGCATTGGCACAGGGCCCTTCTGTTGGGTAAAGGGTTAAGAATTTACCCATTTCAGACCATGCTTAGTATTCCATGCAATTGATGTGACTGGACTGGCTTTGTAGATTGCATACCACAATATTTCAACTCAATTCGCGTATATATAATATATGCTGTATGTGTGTATATCTATGTATCTACGAAAACACCAATTTTGTTCTGGTATGACCATGCACTTAAGAACTTATAATCTATGTTCGCCAATTATTAATATTGATTGTGTTTGAATGGAAACGCTGCATGGCAACAGACGAAACTAACTATTTGTCTCATTCTCAGATTGAGAATTTTAAAGCAATGTAATTAAAAGTTAACTTTAAAATGAGTCTATGAGTCTATATTTGTCCACGTTCTTATTGATGATGCTTTCACTTTAATGATGTTTGTACATTTTGCCATTGCAAGGGCCATGTGTCCCTTTAAGTTGTGTCAGTGTCAAACTAAGTGAAACAACGGGGAGTATCAATGACATTCGGAGATTTTAAAATAAAGGAGTTTTGGCAATTTGAGGTTGGTGGGCCTGATCTCTACAGCTTGGACATTCGCATTTTCGCACACTCCAATACATCCACCAGAAGAGGGAAAACATGTCCCTGCGTAATGTTTATTCATCGGTCATACATAATTATACAGCTCACGCGCACACGCTCGCGCCAATCTGTTTGTGATCCAATTATATCATGCTATAATTAAATTTGCACCAACCGTATGCAAAGACAAATTGGACGATCTGGCAAGGGCAAATATTACGTGAGCAGAGTGATACGCATTGTCATGAAAACCGACGCAAACGTGCAGCAAGGCATCAGTTTCTCACAAATTGAATGAACAACAATCCGAACAAATTAACGCACGAAATATATTACGATTTTACGGGGTAACACTATAAATCTGTATTTGCGTTCGCGGCTGCACGTCACCAGCGACAGTTCCATTCTCCAGATTGCCCCGTGGAGGTCATCAGACGTCGACGAGATGCAATTGGCGTCAAAGTCGGTATTAAATGAATATATATTGACACTGCCCAACTGAAACGCGGCCTCTCAGTGCGAATGGTGGCATCTCAGTGTTCTATACACGTACTCATCTCAGTGAAATCTGATCTTTTTGACGAAATATTAATATCAATTTGTCCTGACATTTTGTAGTTAATGGAAAGGATATATCAACAGTTTTGTATCCACATGTATGAGGTTGCTGGTCATGTGGGATAGTGCGTCAATGTGAATTTCGATTTTAACCCTTCCATGACTGGAGCTTCCTTATTTGTTTGCGAAACCCCTGTTCCAATGCATTATCTTATACATGCGAGTCTCCTATATAGAGCCTCACATATATAAGTGTATTCATTCGACTAACACTATTTACATTGACATTGTAAGCCAGTGCATTCTCTTATACACCCAAGGATACCTATGGGAGACTCGAATACATAACAGAATGCTCTGACAATTGACCTTTAATGCTACAACAGCGCAGCTCCATTCATAGAATGGTTAAAGCGTTAAATAATGTGCACCAACTTATAGAGGCAGTAATATTTTCCTAATATGAGTTTTGTTGGGTTTTATGCTATCCCTGGACATTTAATTTGGAACTCAGGAAGCGGAATGTCTCGGTAACTAATTAACCATGTTGTGGGGGTTCACGACGAGGTGATGCGCTGGTGCAGCATTAATGAGCATGTGCCAGTGCATTCTCTTATATATGCGAGTCTCTCATAGGGAACCTCGCATTTATAATAAAATACACTGGATTACACGGTCAATCTAACTATTGTTAGGCCAATGTTCTCTTTTAAGTTATATATGCGAGGCTCCATATAGAAGACTCGCATATATAAGATAATGCATTGGCACAGGGTTTTCGCAAAAACATTCAGGAAGCCCCAGTCATGGAAGGGTTCAAATCGAAACTACCGCAACTGAGAAGTTGCGAATATGTTAGATAATGTGTTCCTTCGAAGGTACATGTAGATAATGTAGGGTCTCCGTTGGAGGGTGTCACCCTTGAAATTTACAATAATACCATGTCGACCCAGGCCAAATTTTGGTTGAAATTTCATTGAAATTTCTCAACTGAAGGCGCCAAATATTGTAAATTCCCAAATCAACACCCCATGAGATTGGACATTTTCCAACTGATGGCTGAACACAGGACACTATTTGTCTTTTGATCTAAAACAACAAATTTAAAAATTGGACACCTAGTACCGGTTGGCAAGTAACACAAATTGCATGTATAATACATAATCAACTTATGCTTGTTGTTATTATACGAAAAGTCAGATATTTTTATATATTGGTCAACATTCTGGACGTAAGGGTGTAAACATGGAAATTGTTAACAGTTAGAAAGCTAAATAGAAACCTGAGGTACCAGCTGGAAATCTCCAAATGGAATTTCGCAAAGTTATGAGTCTAAACGTCAGTCTGGTTCTAGGCGGGTGCAGTTGGAAATTTCAAGGTGGACATCCCCGCGACGCAAACCTTCTATCCACGTCCGTGGTCGGATTATGTACAGTAATGATCGAATTAATCGACTCCTTAACCATAGCAGAATTATGTGTAACTTTTCAGGATTTAGTCGGAAATATGGCTTGATGCCATTCATCGGAAAGCTCTCGCTACGGTTAAGGAGTCGATTAATTAGAGCATTACTCAATGTGGTCTGTTCTGACCCCAGCCGAGAATAGTTGAAGCAATACACCAGATGGGATTCCACGCAAGTGACAACGCGTACGACCAATAGAACTGATGACTTGGTCACGAACAATGCAAACCAAGATACGAATGTATTCTGGTCATTCACACCACAGACCATTGTAACACGTTAACTAAATATAGCGTCACATATACTTCACATCACAATGGCGCTTTGCCTCCCCGTTAATCAGCTAAGTTCAATATTTCTAATAACTGTCCGTGCAATATAGTCTGTAATATTCGGTATTATCATTGGGAACCTTCATGCCCTGGAGCGGCCGACAGCATACAATATTTAATTTGTCTGCACACAGGGAAGATATTGGTTATCTGTATACTCCTCTGATTGGAATGTAACTCCAACGGCAGTGTTATATATTTATTGGGACGAGATATAAGGTACTTCACGCATGAGTTCTGCAATATAACTTATTTTTAGAACTTCACGAGTCAGTTAATCAGCTAATGTGAGCGCTCTCTTTTGGTGCAACGGGCACATGAAGAATAAAAGGCCGCAGACCCCACGTCCCCTGAATCGAGGTGGCTTTTTGGGACGTTGGCTTTTTTAAAGAACAAAACAGTCACATTATTGTAAAATTTGACTCCAAATAGAAGATAACCTGCGTGTTATCAAAGGTGAGCCACACACCAAACATCAATAGATTGTTTTGCAGATTGCTCACTTTATCATTTACACAACAAAAATAATAGTTGTTGAATATTGCTCAAGTTACCATCCGGACAACCCGAAAACAACGATTTCTAAGTAGAACAAGAGGCATATATCAGTCAAAAGTCCGGGACCAAATTTGAACTTGGCCAGCGTCTTCTCAATTGTCAACCACGTCCCAAATATCAAGAACTTATGTTGAATATTGCTTAAGTTACCATCCGCATGGTAGTTTAACAAACCGGAGCGTAGTAAAACTACATATATGCATGCATAGTACGTATGCGACACTGAAGATTGTTGTATTTTGTTATTCCGTATCTGTTTGCCACGTAACGTCGCTCATTCAAACTCCATATAAAAGTCTATAAAAACATCACCACTAAGGAGAACATGGAGAAATATATAGTTTATGTTCTTATTGAGAAATTACTCATTTATTTTATTTAAGTCTATTATCGGTTACAATAATTTTTATTGTTTCTGCATTAATCAGATAAATCGAACTATTCCTTTGAAAATTGGCTATAGATCAAGTCATAATGAATTGTAACTTATAAACACTTAAAGATACGGATGGCCTTCGCGATTGACATTGCTGTAAAATATTCACATCCGTTAAAACCGCCATAACGAACAGAATATTATAAATTTAGACATAGTTTGTGCTTATACCAATCGGAAATGTCGCATAAATATCATGTTATTATGCGTATGCGTATGCCGTGTTAGTAAACAAAAGCCACAGAATGTTACAATACAGTACGTAAATAGTGTGCGATAAGCACAACACTCAACACGGGGAGATCCCGCTAAAGGAACTTTGTCTAAAGCTGTCACTTACTGTTTGCAAACCCTGACACCTTGAGTGTCGAGTATTAGCGAGCGCTATACCGGATGGCATCCAATATAACGCTCACTAATACTCGCCACTCAAGATGTCAGTGTTGAATTTAATGGCTCACCAAAAACAAATCGCCAAGGTGTTGAGTGTTTTACTTGTTGCTCACTCTTTACCTGCTGTACATAAACATAAGATCGGATCACACAAAGTGTGTTTTGTGGATAATATCGCATTCATACTATCATTATACTATACTATTAGTATATTATTGAGGATTTTTTCATAATTTGGTAACCTATTTCTATATTGTAACCTACAACCAAGGCAACAGTGCCTTTAAATAAAAAAAATGTTAGATCTAATTACGAAAAGATACACGATGGCAGCGGCAACACCAGCGTATCAAGGGGATTGAACACCGCCGTGCAGCTTCTATGCGTTGCTCTAAATAAATGACGTTGGCAGCGAACACAGCACCAGCGTAGACAGGGGACTGAACTCTGCTGTGCAGCTTGCCTGCGTTACTCTAAATAAATGACGTTCACCAGGATCGTCGTTCTTGATTAACTGCTGACAAACATCGTGAAGACCAATTCCATTCTATCGCAGCCATTCATTCTTTCCGCAGATTGGGACATGGAAATCATCGGGAGCCGAACTTGCTGATCGCTTGAAGCTCACGCCGCGCATAGAGATAAATCACAGCGACCAGATATTCCCACTGCGAGGGAGAACAGTAAAGGTCGTCACGATTTTGGTTAGTATTCCCAATAAATGAATGATTTTCTGACTCCAATGTACAATTCATTGGTGTGATGTGTTTGACACGACCCGCAGCTTCTCATATATATGTATGTATATATAAACAGATTATGATATGTATGTCTATCTGTTTGTTTGTCTGTCTGTCTGTCTATCTGTTTGCGATTTTACTCCCATGATATCCATATTCCGATTTCAACCACATTTCGCGTGGTGACTCGGGATACACCGGCGAACGATATAGCGGCGTTAGTTTGTGAAACATTTGATTTAAAACAAAATTAGTTAAAAACAAAACAAAAATGTTAAAATGTTAAACGATCACCGCTGAATAAAGGAGCTTTCTGAGATCAAATTGTGCGCAAAACTACGCTAAATAAAGGCTCACACATGAGCTTGTTTCAGCTAGTTCATATATATGTGCAGTATGCATATTTCAGATGTGCAGTATATATGCATGCTTTCTGCATTAAAGTTTGGGCATTAGACGTTTCAAGCATGATAATGTATGAAATAACGGACTTGGAACGTACACATATATATCACTTTTTCTTCAGTCACTATTATATTTATTAATCTCAATAATAAACGAGTGTCTTATCTGTATACTAAAATTTCATGAGGATCTTATGTAACCATTCCATGACTGGACTTCCTGAAATTTTGCGACTACATGTACACTGTGTCAACGCTTTCTATTAAATATGCGAGTCTCTCAGTGGATGCTCACACATATAAGAGAATACATTGGCCTAATAATATTTACCTTGAACGTGCAAGCCAGTGCATTATCTTATATATGGGATGCTCCGTGTAGAATACTCGCGAGGCTCACTATGGGACAATCGCATTTATAAGAGAATGCACTGGCACAGGATCTTTAATGCTGCACCAGAGCAGCTCTCATCATGAAAGAGTTAATGCTGCGATTCTCCTATTTTCAGGTTATGAACCAGCAATTGATCATCATATTTTTGTCCCATATTTCGTCTTTATGAAGAACAGTGATTTGTTTTGTACATGTATATTTTCTTAGTGCTTTATTTTGTTATTTATATGCAAATATGTTTTAATGATAGGAGCGAAAGTTGCCAAGGATGACGAATTCTGAAATGTCGAACTGAGTTCTTGATATGAGAGTTTGAACTTTGTTATGTACACTACTTTAAAGTGACCCAAGGCACTCGCGGTGGGTAAATTTCAAAAAATTATAAAAGATTGTAAAAACATCACTACCATGCAAGAACATGGAGAAATTGATGAATTTTGTTCTTATATTAATTATTGATACATCTCCAATAACGAAAGTTTCCGTAGTGAAATCAATGTTATGTAAACACAACTAGCTTTTTCAACAGACATCGCTGATCACGGTAGTAAGTTCAACTATTTAGTCTGAGAATATTTTTCAGAATATGTTCTGACCTTTCCATGGTTTCAATAATCGAACTATCGTTATTGTAAAGTTATTAATAATGAAATAAGAATAATCTTTTCATGTACTTGTTGGTGATAGTTGCTTTACAGACTTTCATAAAAAAACATATAAGTTATTTCGCATGAATTCACTTCGAAACGCCTTGAGTCCCTTTAGCTCGAAACTTCGAATTAGGGAATCTTTGTTTTCTTCAATACATACTGAATATAATTCCAAAACCGATTACAAAATATTGACCAGATTGAATATGTAACGTGTAATTACTCACGTGTGCATGGTGCCATTGCCAACGAAAGTCACCCGACTCACGTGATAGTCTTGCCTTGATATACGTACGATCATTCCATTTATAAGTTTTGTGTTCAACGTGTTCATACGAAGCACGTATCAAAGATGAATAATCCAATCTGTAATAACCGAATGTCCAACCGACAGGCAGGCAGTACATGTAGATAAATGGGATTTGTCTGCGCGAACAATTCATAATTTGATTGAAGCCAATTGAACGTGCCAGTGGTCGCAGTGGGAACAGTTTGTCCCATGCACTCCCCGTCATCCGTCTATAAGCGAGATATCTGAGTCGCGGCCATATTGGATTCATCCAGCCCCCGTTCCGCGGTTTAGGTGGTACAGGTAAAAGTTCTGGAGGTGTATTCCATATATGGAACATTTGAATATTCATGAATCCATATATGGAGCTTTTGAATAGTCGTGTATTACATATATTCAATATTGTTTTGCTACACATTGGGCCGATTTATTGAAAGACATATTATGTACTTGTTCGTGTGCGTGAAACTGATAAGTTAGTATTCAGGCGCTATGACAACTGCATGGAGGAATGTAACATTCTACTAGCATTGCCGAAAATTTTAAGCAAATCGACCGTACCACTCCATAGAAAACATCGTCAGAACTACGCTCAATTGTAAATATTTACTACTCGAAATTTGGATTTATTATTTGTAAAAATTACTACTTTGAACAAGATTATTCTCCATTTCTATTTGATCACCCTACCGGAGTGTTTCACATCACTTTAAACGTTTAGGTTTGGTGCCATAAAATGACATGACAATCGCCACCAAGAACGTGTCCATGACAATTAGTATTATAATATATTTTTTTATTTCTGAGAGTAACGTCCATATAAACAACATAAATGGCAACACCAATACTTAAAGAATAACGGGAAGATACAATTATTATTTCTGGGTAGACATTGCAGTATATATATTTCAGGTGCAATTACTCATGTACATCATAAGACATAATATATCAAATGTTGGTCCAACATCTAAGCGTACGTTCATACACAGGCACGTTTGCATGCACGGTATGGTTTGCAGGCATTTCGTCGTAGAAAACGATATGATGCGAGAATATGAACGGAAACACGCATAATATACAATGTATCAGTACCACCACCAACTACGTGCGAAGTAAAATCTCTATAGTTCCACCTGTAACGATACTACAGGAATTTGTCTGCAAATGGCATATAATTATCTCGCAAGAATCAATCATGCAGGTATTTGAAGGCAAATTCCCGTAGTATCATCACAAGTGGAACTACATAACTAATAAGGTCAGAGCTGAATTGTATATCGGAATTAATTATACATATTAATATTCAATTGCCTGTCATGTTCGTGTGGCTAAATATGCTATTGTTTTATGGGTGCAGGAGAAGCCGTTCACGATGTTGAAAAAGGACCACGAGAATCGGATTGGAAATGATAAATACGAGGGCTTTGCTGTGAAGATCATCGAAGAGGTATCAAAAGAATTGGGATTCAAGTACGAACTCTATCTTGTTAGAGACGGAATGTTTGGATCGAAGAATAAGGCCGGAGAGTGGGACGGCATCATCGGGGAGCTTCTGGCTGGGGTATGTATGTTTGACTGTAATTGCAGTTTAGCAGTTCATGGCGACAAATTTCTAAGTCTTTTAATTGACATGAGGAATGACCATCACATTATTTCGGTAAATATCCGAATGATTACCTATAAACATTATTCAACATAATTTATTTTTATTTGGTTCTAAGTTATTGCTTAAGAAAACACAGGCCAAGTTCGATTTTGGTCACAGTCCGATGATACGTGACGGAGCTATGCCATATTTTCGCAATTTTTGGCGTTATCCGAATGTTAATTTGAGCAATATTCAACAGATTTTCTTGACGTGTGGCACTCGTCTGTTAATCTTGAACTAATTATTGCTATTTATTCTAGTTATCATATTTAAGTCTGATACCGGCATGCAGTGAATACATTCTTCGCCATTCACACATATATATATATATATGCGTCAACGATTCAATGTCATCACCTTATTACCAGGGCCGTTTATTATAGCATTGCGCGAATATGGTATCTATTTATGGAAGAGGTTAATTCATCAGGGAAGCGGAAATTGCCGAGTTGTTGAGAATGAGATAAAGACAAGACAATTATCTCAATATAACTTATGTTGATACTGTTATAAAATAAATTAAAACATATTATAAATATAGTTGTCGCTGTTTTTTTTTTGCGATTGTCAATAGTTCGCAGTGATTCATGTTGAGCCCTGGGGCCTGTTTCATGAAGCAAGGTCATAAGATTATCTTAAGATGGACTTAATCTAAGATCTAAGGTGGATCTTATGATGTAACTTTTCCGTTTCAAGAACGCGTTTCACAAAACAAGATTAAGTCCTACTTAAGTAGTAAGTTAAGTTCCCGCTCATTTAGACTGGTTATCGACAATTTTCTACAGTCCAGAACCAAAAAATGTGGGCTTGTGCAATCTTTGTGTACGGCACTGAGAGGTTATCGAGAAAGATCCGAGTCCGAGTTGACATTATTGTGTGACAGGGATGCTGGATAGCGGCTGGGTGGTGTGGGCGAATCAGCGCATGTATCTTAGTGTCTATAGTCAGTGGCCTTATATTCGCAGATGGATCTTAGACTTGTATGAGTTCCACGATGTGGATTCGAACATGAGTACATCACAGGCTCTTAAAATGACGAGCTTTGCGTTTACTGACGAGTGGCGGTGTCAGAAATAAGACAATATAATTATATGGATCGATGCATGACTGCGACCATGCATTCACGCCGAGTTAATCCACTGAGAGCAACGATCAGGCGGCGATTTTTTTATGTGAGCCGATGTGTAGCAATAATCAAAATAAATCGGCGATTTCATCAGGACACATATAGGTCATTTTTCGATTCAAAGGGAAATGAAAAATATTTGTTAGAGTAACTTTTTTATTATTTTTATGCAGATGTTTTATGCGGTTGTCATACCATGGATATATATATATAACTACGTTTTCATTAGCACACTCGTATTAAGGGGTGTCATCGTTACGGGTGTGCATATCATATATACAGTATGCTGTACAACGGTCATCCCACCCCTGCAAAAAAACAAACATGACAAAAATTTGGACAGCCTTGAAAATTACGACATATGGGCGTGGGCATAAACTCAATAAAAATAATATTCTCTATAGAAAATTGTCACTATTTCTAAAACATATTTTGGTAAAGAGCGTTTGTGTTACCTTTCCTATATGACATATCTGCTTTGTAAACAGCCGACGGAAATTTGGAAAGAGGAAAGAATCAATACATTAATCGATCTCATTTTACCCCATCTCCACACACACATATGGAATAACATAGAGGAGATTGTGAGCTTTGAGCTTTGAGCTAGGCCATAATTCTTATCAAAAGTTTAATTCGTGGGTAATACAATTTTATAATATATATTATCTATAGGTTACATACACAGCTGATAATTGACTATATCCTACATTCGACGAGGCTCGGGGTGGCTAGTTGGTCTCTGTGGGGGGGGGGTACATATCGTGCAATTTCCAACTGCATCCGCCCCTTAATTGAACCGGGCCAAACTTCCATGTTCGCGAAATGCCATGTCCACCCCACCCGTTGGATTTAAACTTTCCAATTGGTATCTCAAATATTCCAACTGTTCGATATTCTAACCTGACGCCCCTAAAGTTGGTTATTTTCGGTTGCTGCTGTTTGTCTAAAACAACACATTCCTTTACTAGTTAGAAATTCAAACAATTGAAACATATATATAGTGAACGATTAATGTTGTTGTCAGGCATGAAATTTCCAATTGCTAAACATTTTTACCAAAGTGTGTGTATGTGTGTGTGTGTGTGGTTGGGGGGGGGGTAGTGTGTGGTTGGGGGGTGTAGACAACACACAAACCCCATTCGCCACGTCCCTGATGATAAGCCTGTGCTCTGAATTGTTATTACCAAACTAACCCTATGGTTATACGGTGGGGGGGGGGGGGTTGCCCTCTCCAAACTTTGGTTTTGGAAAGTTTGAGGTACCAGTTGGAATGTTTAAACCCAAATAGAATTTGGTGTTGTTTAAGGGGGTGTAGTTGGACATTTCGATGCGAACACCCCCTCTCATTATGTAGCCACGACCCTGTATACCAGACGACGAATTGCCCACCCAGACAATGTACAGATATCTCCGTAATTGCAAAATAACATAGGCCGCCATACTTGTGATCGATATGCCACTTATCACGTGAGTCTTAACTTTAAGATTATCTTATGACACCTCACAGCAGTCTTAAAGTTAAGACCAAAGTTAAGACCATCTTAAGTTAAGACCTTGTTCGTGAAACGCACTTATGACTGAAGTTTGAACTTATGACCATCTTAAGTCCCAACTATGTCATAAGTTGCTTTCATGAAACAGGGCCCAGGACATTTCTCTTAATTAATTATAATCCGCTCAAGCTATACTGTAGCGTGGACTCACGGCAAAACAAAATCACTGATCCCATGGAAGTTCAATCTATGAGGATAAGTAATTTAACGTCTCAAATATCCAACTGTTGAATTAACTAACCAACGTTGGTGAGTTAAACTTCTCTCCCCTTGTTGCCACGTCCCTGCACTTTACACATTCGACGGGGACCGACTGACATGCATGGGTGATGCATGTGTCCCGACAGAGTCCCATCAATAACCTTGACTCCATGATGCATGATTCGTATTAATCCCTCGGCTTACTTAAACATACGTCTAGCCAATACGTGGTATCAATACCGGCGCAGTGAATGAAGATGATTTTTATTCAAATATTTGATGTTGCTACAACACTCATAAAGAAGATTAGCACAGACCAAATATTCTCATTTTGCCGCTAGACATTGTACTTCGCGCATCGATTAGTCTAGGTCGCTTTGTGACCATGCGCGAGCCCGGGGGTTAGTGGGGCTTCGGTGTTAATCAAACGGAAATTTGTGTTTTGTTGGAACCAGTCCTCACAATGCACCAAAGGCCATGTCCGGAATAGCGGGCGTTTTAAAGAAATGACGAATCTATACTCACAATAACTCGTTCCATCCGTGGATCGATACCATCGCTGGTATCATCAGATAGGGTAAATCGCAGATATCCGCACCAGGGTCGAATCTTGGGTCAATGAATACTTTACTCTCCAGTGAGTCTGGTTGTCTGATCAAATACGTATATCAGTTGGGAATTTCAGACCAAATGTTAGCTGCAATTGTTCCGACAGTTTGATTTGCCAACCCGTATTTATTGTTACATTTGTCGTCCTTTGACTAAATGTCGAATTTTGTCATCAGTTGGAAATTTGCAACCATTACGGGGTGCTATGTTGGCTTTTAATTGTTAACCCTTTCTTTAATAAATACTCACTGATGAATATTTTCCTTGGGAAGTGTTCAGATAATGCATAAATTCAATAACCGAGTTGAGCTTATTATCTGAGCATTTCCCACCAATTAACATAAATCCTTGTTCAATTGTATATCTTTTCGTCTGCTCATATCTCCTGAACACCCCATCATATGAATACAAGACTATTACAATGTATACATTCATAACTGAATAGGAGAATCTATTTAGTAAAGAAAGAGTTCAAAGCGTACAGCTGCACGGACGAATACCATGTAGCGACGTATACTGCAGAACATGTTATATGCAAGTACATGTATACTGAGTGTGTCATGTGTGTAATGTAATATCATGAACAGTGATATGAACTTTACTTTAGCATACTGTATTCATGTAATAATATACAAAAGGGACCACACACATGCAATATGGCTAGTCAGTTTCTATGGTATATATATATTCATCAATGAAGACCCGGACAATAGACCCCTCATTCTGCTTAATATGCACGCATGTGAGATACTTGATTGTTTAGTATTCGACGACCCCACGGGTGTGATATATTGGATTGTTTCAGAAGCCAACCAATGTAAAGTTATACATATAATGTATTCACTCGCGGTTTGTATTTTCGTATATTACATCTTTTACGTGTGTTTTTGTTAAATATTGGGTATTATATATATGTTCATACGCAATACACATTCCGAATGTTATATGCAATGAATGGTGTTGGTGCAATTTCGAATTTAGACAATAAATTGGTTTGAGTACCAGTTAAAAAATTAAATTATATTTACGCATTGTGTCTCGATAAATGGGTCAAGTTGGTCATCCACCAAACACGATTACATAGCAGTACTATATATTCGGTGATAATACTGGATGAACCATTTGAAATATACCATTCGAATAAGGTTTTGTGGGTCCAACGGAAATTATAAGCAGGACATTCGGACACTCCCAAACGAGGTAATCACGAATACTGTCTATGCAAGTCTCCGGTACCGTAACACAGCATTACAGACCTTTCGCAAAATCACGAATATGATTACGGATATGGACAATATCCTACCATTATACGGACACAATTCTATCTTTACGCACCGGGGTAGTTATGTGACACGAAATATACCCCATTCAGTTTAATTATGTCCAGATGTGTCAAGTAAGTGCCTAAAATCATGATTGAGGACGCTCTAACATTATCCGTGTGGTGTATAACACACGGATAAGAACATTGGGTCTGATAGATACACACATTACTTGTTTTCGTCAAATATATATGTAACAGAATAGAGTGGGGCATATGTCGTCTCACCAATTAACCATCGTAGGTAAATGGTGATCGTGTCCACCTAACTATGACAATATATCTTATCCGTAATCGTAATAGTGATTTTGCGAAAGGTCTCTATTGCTGCGGGTACCGGGTGATACAATCTATACCGTTGGAGCGGTTTGAATCATGCTTTCCTGCATGCCCGGTATGATCATGAACTGCATTAGGAAGGGAAATAATCACGATGTGACGATGTGTATAACGAGGTCGGAAGCCGCAAACAAGCGAGTACTTAAACAGTTGGCTGGAACGAAGGCCCTACTGTATATCCGAAGGTGTAGCACATACCCAGACCTATGGATACCAGTTAACATATGGGGAGCAAATTCAGCAAGCCAGTTAAAAATACACAGACAGTAATACTTATCAAATGTCACTACATTTATTGAAGTAATGTCCATAATGGACTCAATGTTATCAGAATGAATTGATATGAATGCCGAGTGCCAGTTAAATTGGGTATGCATCAGATACACAGCTCTTAAACTCACTCCAATCCCGCGTAATAGATAAAAATTCGACACTGGTGCAGTGACTGGTGCCGTATTTATCATGTTCGATGCAAGTACTATAGGGGAATTCACGTGCAATATACCATCAATAGTGTTGTGAGTGATGTTTCTCTGTCGGGGTTTGCCACCTTTAAGGATGGGACGATTTGTCATGAACTGGATTAGGAACGGAAACAATCACGATGCGAATAACGAGGTCGGAAGCCGTCAATAAGCGAGTAATTAAACCCACAGAAGCAGAAAATAAATTCCATCATTGAATAATTACCTATATCTCACACGGGTTATCGAATAATTGCCTTCATAGCAGATGCGTTATTGATGTTCTAACCATCCGACAACGGGACGATTGTGTTGCAGTTTTATTCATAGTGGGATCGAGTGCTAGTTTTATCGGACGCTTGCCTGTTAAATTCCGAAGTGATTTAGAGATAACGACGGTTCTATTGTCATGAAGCAATGGCGTTTCGATGATTGTGGTAGGAAGTGCAACGAAAGCAAATTAAATGCATTAGTTTCAATTGAACATATCGCGACATCTTGAACTGCAATCTCATTGGCACTTTTGCTTTCGGTACAGTGACGTGTAGGTGATGTTCAGTTGGATGGTCTGTCCATTTTGGAATACACAACTGCATCTCCAGAAGCTGGCCAAAGATGGCAAGCTAAAGGTGGACTAATTGAGTTAAAGCCATTGATAATCAAATGTATAGGTCGATGGCTCAATGCATGCACGAAATATTAAAGGGACCCAATGCATCGCAGTGGGTAAATGCGCACAAATTATAAACGTATGTATAAATATCACCACCAAGAGAATGAAGAATAACTTTGTTCTTTTATTATTTATCGTAAGTTCTAAAATAATGAAACTTCTCGATTTGAAACCATTGTTATGTAAACAGAACTGTTACAGTGACTTGTCAATATAGTCTATATATTATTTTTAGACTATTTTGCAATGATTTGACACTCTCCAATGTTAATGTGAACTTTTGATTAAACTAAACGATATGGCATGCATCAATGCATATATATCTGAGACACTTATTGAATGAACGAACTAGGGATTTAAATATACTCAATGTAAAACTCATTATTTGGAGTAGACGCTGTTACAGTGTATGGCGTCGGCGAGGACTTTGTCAAGGTAATCGGTTTCTATTGTCGATAACCAAGGTGATGTCATTGAACGTTTCCACATTTTCTGTTCTGCTGTAATTCGAGTAAATAAACATTTGTGTGTGAAATAAAGAGCGTCTCTGATTAGTTTATTGTAGTACGATATGAATGAAGAGCGCATGTCTCAGTGATGAAGTCGGTAAGTTTTCTGTCAGATTACATGTGTATGATGTATACATGGTCTGTATATCTGAATTTTGCGTGTTTATCAACCCACATTTATATTGCTCTAACCAGCAATTTTAATTTGTGAAATACCGTGTGTAATGTACATTTTAATGGGGTACTGTACACTAAAATCTACCAATTATGGGACCATCTCCTTTTATACTCAACATACTCTATGCAGCAAATGAATTAATTTGAGCCACTGGAGTCATACTTGTATTTTCATTATAATTACCATGTGTTTGCATCGTTCATAGAGCACACGAGTGTATTTTGCACTAATCCATGGCTCAAATTCCTTGATTTCTATTAGTATCTCCATACCTGTGTTACGTATATAAGAAATGAACTGATTGATTGATTGAGTGCATACATTCTGTTGAGTATAAAAGGAGATGGTCGCATAAATGGTCGGATTTAGTGTACAGAACCCTATAATGTTAGGCTTTCAGATTATGGGTAACATTGTGTCTACTTACAGAATGCGACGATGAGCATAGCACCTCTCAGTGTTAACTCCCAGCGAGAGGAGGCAGTCGACTTCACTAAACCCTTCATGACCCGCCACATATCAGTTCTCATCAAGATGCCGAAACCGAGAAAATCCTACTTCGAATTTCTGGACCCTCTGTCGCGCGAAGTCTGGATGTGCACATTCGGTGCATTTGCAGTTGTTAGCATCATACTGTATGTTCTAGAAAGAGTGGGGAACACGAACAAAGAAAACCCGAAGATCTCATTTCGTGAAAGTTTCTGGTTTATATTCGGGTCACTTCTTCAAGGAAATACTGACACTTCTCCTTGTACAATTCCGGGTAGGATATTAACTAGTGCGTGGTGGTTTTTCGCACTAATACTAATTTCTTCATATACAGCTAATTTAGCTGCATTCCTGACAGTTAGAAAAATAAATACGCCGATCAAAACGGTGACTGATCTTGCTCAACAAACCAGTATTAAATACGGGACTGTGCGAAATAGCGGCATTATGTATTTTTTCAAGCACACCAAGGTTGAAGTTTTCCAGCAAATGTGGGCACAGATGTCGGTTGAAGGTGGTGATATGATGGTTGACTCTACCGATGAAGGATTCAGGAGAGTAAACGAAGGAAACTATGCATTCTTTTGGGACAATACAGTTAACAAATATAAAACTATACAAGACTGTTCGTTAACAGAGGTGGAACCTCCGTTCGATCGAAAGGACTTCGGAATCGGAGTGCCACCTGGGGCCACATACAAAGAAAAACTGAGCATGGCTGTTCTTAATTTAGCAGATATAGGCACGCTGTATTATTTGGAAGACAAGTAAGTTCTTACAGATCGATTTGCGTATGCACGCTCTTTGTAATGTTTTTTCATTGTGGCCCACGCCAGTCAACTGAATAACTGGTATAAGCCTCAATATGGGTACATATCAGAACAAATCAGTCCAATGTGAACTTATGTGAATATTTATGTCCAATACGGATCTATTGCATGAGAATATGTTGGTTTTGCAGTATTCCAGCGTTTATAATTGTATTGATATGGCGAGGGACGGTTGGCGAGCGTCCAGGCGGGCATCAGCAAACCTATATAACATGGCCGTTCATTGATGGATTCCGACAATTTTTGGTGTGTGAGTTAATTGTCATTCCATATGCGATAGCAGTACACAGCAAATCGGTGCTGCCCCGACGTTCTAGCCAGAGATAAGCCACTTGTTTATATGTATAGAACTTTGATGTCCCTTAGCGCGATAACTTGAAAACACGTCAACCAATTTCGTGCATATTTGGTATATTGATTTCTCATAACAATATCCGAGTTCGACAACCAGTTTTGTCCGAATATTGTTACCTGAATTATGGCCCTTTGTTTGTCTATTTTTAGTAATTGTAGGACATTTTAGGTCTGTTAGCGCGATAACTCGAACAAACATCAACCAATTCCATTCATATTTGGTATATGATTCTTTCGCAACAATATCTCGAACGAGTTCGAAAACCAGATTTGTCCGATTCTTTTACCTGAGTTAACGGCTATTAGTTTGTAGCCTTATGGTATGGTACATCTCAGTTCAATTTCAAAGTTCTGCCCATTTCCGTTCAAAAACATGGTCAGAATCCCACAAGAAGTTTTCGGCAAAATTCTATACTGGATCCTTTAAAATGTGTTTGCCATGCACCATAAAGCCGTCAATGTCACACCATGTTACCGTCAATCCATCACAATAACGTATGTGTTCTGCCGACAGCCTGGTCATTCATAGCAATTTGACATTTATTCCGAAGAATGCATGGTCAGCAGAAAATGTCAAAATCTCCTATCGCTCTCACCATAACGTTGTTCAACGTAAATTTCGTTATGAAAAAAGCGGACCAGCGAGAGACGATGAAACGGTTGTCTTGGTTTCCATTATGTTGACGGCTCTAGACGTAAACATGCATGATTTATGTTGCTCAGCTGTCTGGCCAATCAAAGACGCTGTTCTTACTGGAGGCGGAACATGATAAAATATAAAGGCCACTCAAATTTCTTCTTACTGGATGCGGAACATGATAAAATATAAAGGCCACTCAAATTTCTTCTTACTGGAGGCGGAACAGGATCAAATAAGAAAGGCCACTAAAATTTCTTCTTACTGGAGGCAGAACGTGATAAAATATAAAGGCCAATATCATTTCTTCTTACTGGAGGCGGAACAGGATCAAATATAAGGGCCACTCAAATTTCTTCTTTCAGTGTTTGGGGCAGGCGAAACTGTCCTGAGTATGACAAACATGATAAGGATGAGACGTCTGAACTACAGATTGAGAACGTTGCGGGCGTTTTCTTCATTCTCATCGGAGGGATGTTTATAGGCACACTGGCTGGCCTCATCGAACATATCTACTTCAAATATAAAGGGCAGGTAATTAGTTTATTCTCCGGCTCTCCGGCCAATATAGGCATGCCAAACTGCGATGCATTCCCCTGCTACACTATACCCCACCACTGCCATCATGTACACATAATATGAGAACACATCTCATTTTTTTAAAATTTAAAGGCACGGGCGGCGTTCGTTGCAGAAATATTTATATTTGTTCAAATCGCCATCAACAGAAGGAACACCAAAATATATACAGTTCCGCTCATATGCCAAACATAATCAGCGCGTAAATAGTATATTGTCGTCAAGACATACGACGGTGTACGTAAACAAGAGCCTGCTCGTGTCACAGAAGTTGTGCTTCTGTTTACATAACACAGCGCAATTATATTGGTTAATCACAAAAAATGATATAAACGCTCTTTATTATTTCCATATCAGGAAAACAATAACAAACTAGAATGCACTAACTGGAGCTGCCTATACTAGCGCCTATCAGACATTTGGCATGTTTTGTGGTGTCTTACCAACAACAGTTTGAACCACGGGTGCTGGCCCCTGGTTTGAGAGATCGATAAAGACAAATCTAGATATCAAATCTCAGTTCATCCATTGCTGAAATATTTGTATATACTGACAGAATATTTCAAGTTGATCTATTACACTAATGATAGTCTTAGTAATATGTTGTTTGGCATATTTATAGAACAATATAGACATCGTTTATATGAAGGTTGTGAAGATGATTGGTTACCGATGATGCTAATATATATGATATACCAATTGGGTTAAATTACTAGTTTGACTATAGAATGATATCAAGTGTGTATGCCATTACAATTCAGCGGAAAAAAAAACATCAAAGTAAATGACAAATACCGACACTAATAACTAAAAGACACGCGACCATTGGCTAGTCTTTGATTAACAGTGTGTCAATGTGAGCATGCCCTTAGCGACTGATCTATACAGTCTTCGGGAACATATCATCAAAATGTCTATTGCGTTGAGAATGAGAAAGCTTGTTTTCCCAGTTAATTAATAAGGCATTTAATAATCCATATGTTTCAACATTCACATTTTTCAGGGCAATTGTTCTCAATTGAACTACGCGCTCGACTGTTTGGCCGGACATGATTTGTATATGTACCATGATCTTTCGAAAATGTTTTGAACATCAAAGAAAGTTTCCAGAAATATGTTCGCACCTCACTGTCTCTGCGAAAATAAAAACGATTCCGCGCGCATCTTTTAGACATGATCTCAACACATTATCCGAGTTTCAAGTTACATAAAATAGGCTTCTAATGGGCAGTACTATTGCCCACTTTTATTTTTCATGCATTATATATATATTTATAATAATAGAACAAGAAGTTGTTGGCAGTTAGAATGGTTTAGCCTGCCCGTGTAATACGAGTCTCAGCTGTCTGGACATCGACACATGTCTGGTGTTTTGCGCGCCCATGTAGCTTGTGACGTCCTGATGTGCGTCGTGACGTCATGGCGTCTTTATCGGTTTCCAGAAAGAAATCATTCAATATTTTTCATTTATGAACGATTTATTACCAAAATAAAACCAGATAACAATACAAATTAAGTATATACGTGGAGTTAAATTACAATTGATGCAACCATTTCATATTAGCGCATGTGCAAATCTTTACATACTGTACATCCGGTATGACGTAATATATTCGCGGAAGGACAGACAAATAAACAGACAGAGATCCGGAACGAAAACATTACTTGAGTCCAGCCTTGACTGGCGCAAGTAATAACGCTCTTTATGTTACCATATCCGGATCTAAACAAAAGCCAGGAAACGTAACGTTTTTTGCTTTTGTTTACATAACAAAGGGAAACAAAATTACAATAACATACTGTTTATGCCATATTACTGATTGGCATATTAAGAACAAAGTCTGTCTATATCTTACTATTCCTTCTGTTTGTGTCGGTTTTTGACGGAGGTGAATATTTTAACAGCATTCACGCCGCCCGTATCTTTAAATCTTTTGTCGATTAAAATTCATTCTGATTTAATTCTCAAAAATACATCTACATGTACGGACATAACTTATACATTTAAAGTGATGTGAAACAATCCAATGGGGTGATCGAATAGACATGGAAAATAATCTTGCTCAAAGTAGTTATTTTTACAAATATTATATAAAAATTGACAACACACACACTGCCATTTCTTCTTATATATCAATTAAATGGGGTGACTTGTGATGGCGACCGCCGATATAGTTGCATCCCGACTCGAGAAGTAAATATCTACAATTGAGCGTAGTTCAAACGATGTTTTTGATTTGCTTGATATATTCGGAGATGTTAATAACCTACCTCCTGTAAATCGTCGCGTTAGAACAAAAGTGTTCTATCTCCATATTTTCATTTTTGTGGGAAATCGAGTTTAAAGTGTTGACCACCCGCGGTTCACATGTTGTCATTCTGCTTTTGGAAGATAGTACACAGCCGGTATTATAGCTGTTGTAAAAATACTATTATATGACGTGTTTCGAGATAAAACATATGATATATTGGGTGTAATCACGAAAAAACACTTTGGAGATGGAACAATTTGTGTAAACTTTTCTGTTTTTATTCCGTGCTAGAGTGGTTTTCAATCATATAAACGTGTAAAAATCTCAAAACACGCCATTTTATATGTTATTTTAACCAAATAATTATCCTAGAAATAATATGTTCACACCTGGGAGTGAGAAAGCTTTATTTCCAACTAGTCACTTCGCTGGTACTCGGGAAAGTTCGGATACCATTGCTTTCTATTGAAGGTCAGAGATACAAGATTTTAGCACTGAAATTTATTTCATCACGTGGTACAAAATAAATAGATTCATTGATCCACAGTGGAGATATATAGCACTGGCAATAAGTGAGCTTTTGAGATGGAACGGATTTACATAGCCTCCCATTCAAATTTGGATTTTCGGACAGGATATCCCGCAACGAATCGAAAGATACCAATATCTCATTTACCAGCCAAATGGAGATATAACAGTTTATTCTGACGCGACGAGTTGGCATAACGCGTGCATACTAAATCATCTGTGTTTCACGCACCCGAACAAGTCCATAATATGACTTTAAGCGAATGTCAATATGGAATTGTTATCTCGAGTGCCAATGTGGGTGGTCGTTCGTACCAATATTTCACTGATGAATGCAACTTATTGTATTTTAGCCCATGTTAAATGTAAGGTGTCTTAACTAAAGATGAATGAGTTATATATATATATATATATATATATATATATATATATATATATATATATATATATGTGTGTGTGTATATATGTATATATGGATGGACCTGCGAGTAGACGAGTGTGTATTTATATATATATATATCGATGGATGGACTGGTGTCAAATATATTAATTGTTGAATGCTTGATGGTTGGCTGGATTATTTTTGGTGGATCACTCTATTGGTTTAAGCGCCAATAATATATAGACACAACGCGCAACTTATTCGATAATCTTTTATCGAATGAGTTATGGACGGCAATCACCCGATGCGGATGGTTGACGTCATGTACCAAACTCCAGGCAGAGTTATCTCCCATCGTTCCGCTGAGATACCACTGCCATAAGGACATTTGGTAAGGATTTCTTACGTGTTCTTAGTTCTTATGTTTTATGATTAAAATTGTCGATGTCTGGCTCAGTTCATATTGTTCTTATCAATACCGAAAGAATTACCATTATTGCAAACTTTTGGTGGTCAAAATAAGATAATAGGTGACTAAATATAGTTCCGACGATGTGTAAAAATAGATGTATCGGTCCGCAAAGTACCATCCTTGTGGCAGTGCTATATCGCAGTGATAACGTAGAGGGCGCTGCATGGAGTTTGGTCATGTACATCACTTTTGGCAACAACGTCAACGTAAATAGCTCCGGCTTGTATGCACTTGTGGTTTACAAACAATATGTATTCAATGGCTGATATTACGTTCAATACACGTGTATCATATCAACGGGTGTAGAATAATATCTCTGTATGCAGTTGTCAGCTCTTGATCATTGCCACAAGCTTGACCACATGTGATCATGCAGAAACTAGACGATATGGAGTTGGGGTGTCTCACCCCGAACTTTGGTCAAAGTTCAGATAGTTAGAAAGGCAATGCCTGACACATCATGAGTATAGGACGTGTCACATAAAATGGGTAAACAATTGTTGTTTTGTTATTTTTTTTTTACAAAAAAAAGTACTGCATATGTTCCTACATTCCGTCAAATTGTTGGACCGAAGCGGCCATCAGTTGTACGTTTTCAACCTCAGTGGGTGTCAGGTGAGAGCCAGGTCGGCAATTTTCAAACGTTGGAAAGGTGGAGGTATACAAGTTGAAATATTCCGACTGCAGTTGGAAATTATGTGGCAAAGACAAGCTGTCTAATTAAGGTAGTATCCTAAGATGATTTGCATATAGTGGATGTCCTTAAGATGTCGTCATACGTGCATATGTTTGTTTTTGTTCCATACAAGCTCACGCGATACATAAGATGTACAAAACCACATTTAAGACGTAATATTAAAACTGTACACAGAACAAAATGTGGGAATTAAATTCTTATATTGTAATGTTTAATTCACTCTGCAATGTTTGTAAAAATGAGAAAATAACTCTTTTATGACTGGAGCTTTCTGAAATTTTGCGAAAACCCTGTGCCATGCATTATCTTATATATGCGAGTCTCCCATAGGGGGCCTCGCATATATAAGAAAATATATTGGCCTAACAATATTTGCCTTTGATCATGTCAGCCAGTGCATGCTCTTATATATACTAGGCCCCATATATGCAGAGACGTGGCGACAGGGGGGTTATGGGGGGTGTGTCTCACCCCCAACTTTGGTAAAAATTAATTGTTTTTGGACCAATATTTGCATATTTTCCTATTTTTTGTCAAAATTTTGGACTGAAATGGTCATCATGGAAATTTAGGGGGAGTAACAGTGTCCTGATCCCTCCCCCTTGACCAGTCAAAAACTGCTAGTTAATTTAAAAAAAACAATATTGTCATACATTTGGTCAACATTGTCATTGGAATTGTCATCAGTTGGAAATTTTCCAACCTAAGTGGGGGTGTCAGGTTTGAAATTTCCATCTCTAGGAAGGCTTGAGGCTAGTCTAGATGCTAGGATTTTGCGATTTTCTTGTTCAGATTTCAAAATGTTCGCACACCGGGCCGAACCATGCTAATTTTGGTTAAACTTGTGGACTGAAATGGTCATCAGTTGGAGAAATTTCCAACCTGAGGGGGGAGTATGAGGTTTGAAATTTCCAACACTAGGAAAGCTTCAGTTGAGGCTATTCCAGATGCTTGGATTTGCGATTTTCTTGTATAGTTTTCAAAAATGTTCTCACACCGGGTCGAACAACCATGGCCAGCCCGGTGTGTCCTGATTTCTTGTCCGTAGCCGTGTGCATTTATCTGGAGTTAGACCACAAGATGTTAGGATTTATGCAATTTTTCAGGTTAAAATATCTGAATGTTGTCATACCGGGAATATAGAACCATGGTTTATGAATATATAGCATATTAGGCTTGAGGTGCAAGAGGGGGGGGGGTGCATATGGAATTATGCAAAACTTGTGTTTTTGTCTGATTCTGATTCAAGGGGGGGATGCAATTCTTATTCAGGGGGGGGGGGGTGAAATTGGAATTTCCCAAGGTGGAAACCCTCCCCCAACGGAAACCATCTAGCCACGTCCCTGCCTATATGTGAGACTCGCATATATAAGATAATGCACTGGCACGTTATCTTTATTGCTGCACCAGCGCGGCTCCCGTCATAAAAAGGGTTACGCAAATACCAGAGATTATTGAATTGTATGTTTGGCATGCACAATACAGCCCCATGTTCATTGTCCCAAAGTTGGACCACAACTCACGAATCTGGAAAATACACGATGCCTATAAAAGAGAACATGTTATTAAATGGGGACTGTACACTAAATCTGGCTATTTATGGGACCATCTCCTTTTATACTCAACAGAATAGATGCAACACATGAATGAATGTGAGCCATGTATTAGTGCAAAATACACTCATGTACTCTATGAACGCTGCAAACAACATGGTAATTATAATGAAAAGGAGTTTATGATTCGAGGAACTTTGCCAACATTATGGCCATGGGTTGGTGGGTCTGGAATTTCCTTCAGTTGGAATGCTCGATGTGCAAGTTGGAATATTTCAACACAGTGGTGAGCATGCGCAATTGGAACTTCTCAGGTGGCCAGCCCACACTGAGATCATATAGACATGATTTTTCCTGCTTGCAGCAAAGGCAAGATTCACAACTAAAAGCATATCACAAAAGCGCACACATTTCTATTAGGAGTCCTTGAGACGTCGCGCTCGGAGCCATCGGTCTCTATCCGCGTAAAGACTAGAATAACACACAATAATATATCTTAAGTTCCCGGAGTATTTCATAAACGAGATGAGCTATTTATGTAGATTCTACTGAACTTGCCTGCACTCAATTGAGATATCGTATTGATTTTCAATCCCGGTATAAACATTTCTCAGTGGATTGCTAATTTTGTCGAATACATACCGATCTCTCTACTATATTAAACTAAAATGAAGTGGTTATTTCGAGATAATTTCATTTCTCTTCCTATTTAATGAGATTTTCGATAAACAGTCAAGATTCTGCGACCGAAATTACAACTACATTTACATAATTGAGAGGGGTTACTTCCCCACACACTGTCTGCATGTCAATTGTTTGCTATTTGGGGTCTGCGTTTAATGGCCATCGTCACGCACTGCCCTCATGACGCCAAAACCTGCATCTACTATTTACGTTCCGAACAGTTGGACAATTCAATTCTTTACTCTCACTACCTTATAAATACAGGCACCGAGAACATTGCCTATGCTATGTGCATCATTTAAAAGCGCAAGTGGACTCCCGAAGAACAATATTCATAACAGTTAGCTCGGTATTATAATGTTCAATATATATATATATATATATATATATATATATATATATATATATATCTTTATTTCCTCCATTCACGGAGAGTTATGAATAATATAAATTGACAAAAGGAAATTCAAATAATACAAGAACAGTAAACATATATACAGTGGACATAACAACAAAGAATAGTACATATTTTGTATACAGTGATACTAATACATTGTATGTTTTATACTCTTAAAGGCACGAATGGTCTTTGTTGTAGGTTTTATTTTATAAATAAAAGTAACCAAATTATTAATTTCCTCAATAATATACTGATAATATAGTATAATGCTAGTATGAATGCGATATTATCCACAAAACACGCGTTATGTGAGCCGAACGTTTGTTTATATACAGCACGCAAAGAGTGTGCGATAAACAAAAAACTCAACACATGCGATTTTGTTGGGAGTGATTCACGGTGACCCATTCAACGCAGACATCTTGATTGGCGATGATTTGCGAGCGCTATATCGGTACGTTGTAAACAATATGTTGGCAATTTTAACGAAAGTTCACTTAATGGGGTCTCACCAGTGTTGAGTGTTTTTCGTATCGCACAATCTATACGCACAGTACTGTATCATAACATAGCTTTTGGTAACTGATGCTAGTTATGGGAGATTTGTTAATGGATGTGACAATTGTAACAGCAATAACCATCGCGAAAGCCATCCGTTCCTTTAATCCATGACAGGGCATTGTGAATATAGATTGTATTCACAAGATGGTAGAAGGAGAAAGAACACAGATATATATGTACATAACATGAAACCATTTCCCCGAGTCCCGATCAACATGGCGTAAGGGACGTGGCTATGGGTCTCTGTTGTGGTGTACATCCTATAATATCAAACTGTACCCCCTGAATCAGTCCCAACATCCCAAGTCCGAAACATATCAATTGCTACCTAAGAATTGGTTTGGAATTTTCCAACTGGTATACATGTACCTCGAACTGTTGATAATTTCCAACCTGACTGGTTGGACATTTTCAAACTGATGGCCATTTCAGTACAACAAATAGGAAAATATCTGACTGCATGGTATAAATACTGGTTGAAAATTTTAACTATCAGAACAATTTCCATTCATTTTGGTTTGAAATATCCTGCTAACGTCGCGCCAGATGCGGGCGTGATGTGGCTTCATCATGTCCGTTGGGGAAGGGGTGGGGGGGGGGGGGGGTGGTGTGACTGATGTTCAGTTTCTAATTGTCAACTGCATCGCCGACGCAACAGATAATAATATCTTTCCTGGAAATTGCATCTGCACTCCTTTTGAATTAGAATGTACGCCGCGACCAGTACCTTAAAATACAATTTCAAACAACATCACATAGATGGTCAAAATATTATTGTGGTGCTGGAAACATCCACAATTCACAAATATTACAAGACAAAAAGATGGGCCTGTAAATGGATTTGTAAATATATGGAAATTTGGTCGAGCTCGAATAGAACTTCGGGACACCTCACACATAACCGCATTGAAGATGATCCCGCTTAAAGGGACACAAGAAATGGCATAATTATGCAGAGGGAAATTGTGCAACATATATGCACATCTGTAAAAACATCACCGTTAAGAGGAAAATGGGGAAATGCATCACTTAGTTCTTGTATTCATGCATTTTTGATAGTTATCGTATATCGAAATTTCTTGTGTTAAAAACAAAACTGATACAGTGATGTGTAAACACACATCGCTAAACGTATTGTAAGTTCACATATTTCGGTCCGAATATGATTTTCAGAAAACTGTCAATCTTTGACCTTTTCCAAAGTTTACCGTCAAGTGCTGTTTGAAGTTTGGCATCTAATTGGACCAATTGGGCGTGTATCGGTAATTCGACTGTAACAGTAATGTTTACACAATGATGGTTTTGACATGCGAAAGTATTTTAAATTAATATTAATGTGAATAAGAATGATGTTCATCTATTTGTCCATGTACCTGTGTGTGATAGTTTTACATAATTTTATGTTATTTCACATGGACCCACTTCGAAGGATTTTTACACTAGTATATACCATGTCATGAATGTTCAATTGCTTTGCTCTACTGCTGAACAATAAATATGAAATAATAATTTAATTTGTAAATATCACAAACTGACAGTTTGTTTTTGATGATAGTTATTGATGTCCGTCTAAATATTCGAAAATATTTGAAATGTTTGGATAGGATATATTTATATATCACATGAAACCCCTATAATGTCATTGAAAAATCCATTTGATATTTTCTTATCTCTCACTAGTAAGTAATCGCCGGGTTCTTCCCGGGATACTTGGCATCGCGCCAAGTAAATTACCGCGCGGATTAATACTATTTAGAAAAGGCGCGCTTGACACCAATATCAGACATTGCTAAATTATTGCTTTGTTCATTAAAGTTCAATTATTGACCAACTTCGTTGCACTAACGAAAATAGGCACAAAACAAAGAGGCAAACTGGGGGGACTATATGTTTCGTCGCAATGCAGAGCGCGCAATACTGTCGTATACGGTTGTGATGCGTTTCAGCCGCCAACATCGTGCATGTACATATGTATGCATTTTACATGCATTTTTCAGCTTCTATTAAAGATTTTGATTTGTTAAAAAGGCATAAAGCTCTAGTTTTTTTTCATGTGATATACAAGATCTTCAGATCGTTATGTTGGGATATAAGATTTTATGAAACTCGTTAGATACATTAATTCACAAATGGTCTACGACTCGTTGTGAATCAAATTTATTAAACTCGTTTCATAAAATCTTATATCCCAACATAACTCGTTGGAGCTCCTCTATATAAATACGATGGTGTATTTTAAGTGAAATTTTAGGTACAATGTGCTTTTTATACACTAGAATCTAAATAAAAAACAAATTGATATAAATTTATATAAATGGTCCGGAACCCCGAGGCTGAATACATCATGTAACTAGTTCTGTTATAATGGTATGTGTTTTTGGAGCACTGCTGACTTTACTTTAAATTTAGAAACGTACACGACATTTACGGATACGCTTTGTCCTGCCAACGAATCGGTAAGACACAACATCATCAATTCAACACGACAGACATATATAATTAGGATTGAAGTCGCTCTGAAACATTATCCGTACCAATCTGTGCGTGTTGGTATGTGTGTGTAAAGCTAATGTTGGTTACTTCCATCAATAATTTATCGTATATCTTTTCGACAGGACACCGACCCTGACGGAGCAGAGTTGGCCGCAGACAAGGAGCGAGAGAGCTTTCTCCAATGACAATTATGGGATGCCGGTTGACCTGCATACGCGCTTAGTCTCAGGTTCAAAGAACAGTTGTCAACGTGAATCGTCCACCTGACTCGACGAGATCGGCATGGAATAAACTGAAAAGAACGATCGATGCTTCTTACGAAATCTAAGAGTCGATTCCTGCATCCGGGTTTACGGTGAACTATAATGGTGCGATCATTCTCGGACAAATGCATCATAACTTCTCGCAATCTGAATCGTCATGCCCAGTGTCATATCAGGTCTAAATGGAGGTTTAGTGTTGAGACGGCACGGTCTATTGGCTTCCAGTGGGAATCTAATACAGTGAAGGAAAGCTCATGATGTGTTTCGCAAATTGACTGACATTCTCTCATTAAGTTCTGGCCGATTTATATCTGCCGTTGTTAATATAATGTATATTAATATGTTATTGTTATCAAATTGTTTAAACTTGTTTAGACTAATATAACGAATGGATTCCACGATATGACACAACGTGATTCATAATGGGTTAATGCGGTTGATCGACAGTGGAAGCGAACAATGTTGGCACAAAATATGTGCTTCAGGAATTTGTCATATGTTACAGCGACCAGATGGGTTGCATGTTGTGGAATGTCGTATACGGTATGTGGTGATACGACTTGAGTTGAGTACGAACGGACATCTATAATCAGATCAGTCTGTCAGTATGGCATGAGCCGCCGAGGAAAATGGAGAACAATCTTGTGCCGCGTTGCATTCTGATTATCCAAGCCGCGACGCTTCAATCAGAACGCTGTTACTTCTCAATGATATTGTCGCAATAAATGACGTGATATTTTTCCACGCATGTCTGTTGATTAAGGCAACACCCTAATGATATCCGATATCTCTCAATCTGTTCGATTGGTTTCGGCAAGAGTTTGTTCGATAGGTCTCTCCAACCGATTGAATTAACTCATAGACCGCCAGCTGCCAACAGTGATAATCAGTACATGAGCGCGGTCCCGCTTATACATGAAGCCAGGGACGTATCGACAAGGGGGGTTTGGGTGGGATGTTTAATTCCCCCAACTTTGGTCAAAATTTGTTGTATTTAGCATATTTTACTACTTTCAGTCAAAAGTTTTATCTGAAATGGCCATCAGTTGGAAATGTTCCAACCTTAGAGGGTGTCAGGTTGGAAATAGTTGGAAAGTTTGGGGTAAAATGGATTTCAGCGAACCTAGAATTTGGTCTGGTTAAACGGGGTACAGTTGGAAATGTCAAGATGGACATCCCCCAATGGGACCATCTATCCACGGAACTGCATGTAGCGTGTAAGGTACATGTACACGCAGCATATCATGGCGACAATGAATGAGAACGAGAGCATGCAATCAAACACTTGTTTAATTGAAGAGGGTATCATGCATTGGGCCAATGACCCGTCACTTTCGCGAGAAATTTGACATATTCGACACTATATATACTTAATTATGTTGTTGTCAGGTCATAGTCAGTGGTAGGCTCGATGAATTCGTGCAACTCTCGCGTGCCCATGTTTGGCTTCTCGAAACCGTAATCGTAACTACGTATTTATATGAATACAATAATTCCCTAAATAATCGCCTCCTTAACCACAACATAATTATGGGTAACTTTTCAGGATGTATGGCTTGTTGCCATTCATCGGAAAACTCTCAGTGAGAGCTTTCCGATGAATGGCAACAAGCCATATTTCCGACTAAATCCTGAAAAGTTACCCATAATTCTGCTGTGGTTAAGGAGTCGATTATTTAGGGCATTAATGTACCCTATTCTCACCCTATTCTTTGTGCTTATCAGTAGTAGTGCATTATGCTAAAGGTGTCAATTGTATTCTTGAACTGACAATAATGGAGGCAAACATAATTGCAATAAGATACAAATCAGTGTTAAGTGAAACATTCCGCTGGGGCGTCCAATAACGGGGGAATATTAAAATATGCCCCAGTTATCGTTTAGATAAGAGATAACAAGAGGCTACATAATACAGCACGAAGATGCATAATTATATGACACAAACCAGCGGATTTTAATACCAGGGACATTGGCCATGACATAATCATTATGCACTAGTATCAACAAAATCCACAAAATACTCCATAAGTAATACGTTAAAAACTATCATAAAAGCTCGCAATTGATAACGCTGTTTAATCTCTATCATTTTGGGCGACAACAGCATATACGTGACCCGCCATATCAAATCCAGTCGGAAGTCGGGATTTTTTTTACCCTGTGCCAATGCATTCTCTTATATATGCGAGTCGACCATAGGTCGCCTCGCATATATAAGAGAATTCATTGGATTAACAATTTTTTATCATGATTTTTAAATAAATGTTTCGTACAATTTTTAGGACATAAAATAAAAAAAACATCCATTACCCTGCAGGGAGCCCCACACATATATAGAAGCACATAGAAGAGTGTCGTCTGCTCATGTTTGTCTGGGGCTCTGTATGGGTGAAATTATAAAATTGTTAAAGAATACAAGAACAAATTATTAAAATTGTAAAAAAAATGTTAGGCCAATGCATTCTCTTATATATGCGAGGCGACCTATGGTCGACTCGCATATATAATAGAATGCATTGGCACAGGGTAAAAAAAATCCCGACTTCCGACTGGATTTGATATGGTGCGTCACATATACGCTATTTATAAGAGACGATCATTGGATTTTTTGTTGGCTGACAAAAATTCAAAACGTGTTAAAATGAATTATTTTTAAAGTCGGAATCTGGTCGTAAAAACCTCATATCAGTGGGGTCATAGGTCTGATATGTAATTATTATCTGATATAGAACATGTACATGTGATGGTTCCATGGTGTCATACAGACAGCGCATCGTTAAAGGCAAAACATCTCAATTGCGAGAACACTAGAATTTGCGTGACCTGATTAATTGACTGCCATTTATTCTCACTGCATGTTTAACGACGACTGAGTGACAGTTCATGCATGGCTTGGACAGCTAACGGCGGTATCAGTTTGTATACGACCATCTCTAGGACAGGCCAGGGGCCTGTACTATAGATTTACAATTGCCGTGTTTGAACACGTGTACAAGGTTATGTGGGGCACACAGAAGTGTCGATTACCATAGACCTCCACTCTTATTCTTACAATGAAAAGGCGACTTATTGCAACGCCTCGTTTATATGCATGGTGACCAATAAAATAATAGGTTTACCACATGTGACTTGATTGACCAATGAAAACAAATATTCCTCGGAGACACTCATTGTGGGTTGTCATGCAAAATCGCTGGAGTATTATATTGAATACCATTCTGATCAAACCCAATCACCCATCGGTAATGAGCACACGGGTATAATCTACTCTATTACAATACAGTGGTATATTGCACTTCACACCTCCTGTGTACCTCCCATAACCTTGTACACCTGTTCAAACACGGCAATTGTAAATCTATAGTACAGGCCCCAGGAAAAGTAGTAGCTTTGCCTAATTGTTTCATGGATTGGAGTCCATGTTTCATGAACGTACATGCAGCACAAGACGCGACATACACACGTCCCCTGCACTATATGGTCGAACATAATTTTTCCAGAAATCTAGTGTTATTGGATGCGAGGTATTATTATTATTTCAAACGCATTCCACAATCAATTAGTTCCAATGCGCGTACACAATAGAAACGTCCCACACAAACAACAGATTTAATACAACAATTAAAGCCTATGATTGTCACCACACCACATAAAGCTAGCAATATCTCAAAACATAATTTGAAGTGACGAGTCTTCTACGACCTTATTGAGGACGCATTATGTGTTCCTCGTAATCAGCCTGCAGGATCCGCGACGAGTTTTCGATTGTTTCGCTGAGTGAACTATAATATAATCAAATTGTTACCGTCGATATCTCTAATTGTGTTAGTCTGGGTCGTATAAGACTGGAAATTATTACATCTATGTTCTGAAATTCTTTATGAACTTTTCTGACATCAGTAGGATGTTGTACTTGTATATATCCGCGATTTTCACAAGAGTCTTCAGTACAGTATAATCTGAAGTTTGTCCATTTGGTCAGAACAAAGTTTCCTCACCTTTCGTCGACTGGCGCGGCACACGCGCTTTGTTGGATTTCGTACACAACTGTTTAGATAAGTGTATAGATGGCAAGGGGAAATGCCGACGCAAGCTTGTAAGGTGACTGTGGTCTTCCAGAGATTATATCTGAAGTACGTGCAAATGTAAATAGTTCCGAATTAATAACTTTTAAACAAACGAAAATGATTCAGCCAACGATAGTACTTACCGTACAAATAAACAAAGTGTTTGTTGAATAACTGTTTTCGGAATCTGTGTGGATTTAATTGAATGAATGAATGAATGCGTTTAATGCTAAAAGCCACAAATTAATGTGGAACATGCATAATCTTATATATATACATATATATATTTGCGAATGTCTGTGTTATATACAAATTCACAGGGGACCATCTAGATAACAACAGAGGGGTCTATTCGGGGTACATTTTTACGAGAAAGATAATGGTGCGGGTTAGAATTTTCTAAAGTGAAGCTGTTGTTGTCAGGGTCACAAAAGGGGGAGGGACAGAAAAAAAATTGTCGCCCATTTCCACCAAAGTTATACATAATCATCTCCATGATATGAGGAATATAATGGTGTGGTTTATATATGTCAAAAATGGCGCCATTTGAGTCAGGTGCGCACGGAAGGGGAGAGGGGTACAAGAATTGATAAACCCTGTTGGTCATTTTGTCGTTGATTATAAACAATCAATTGGTACAGCGATAAGCATAACAAATTGAAGATTTCTTGCATCATCATGTTTTCAGTTCAAAATAACAATAACATCAAAGTAACTCAGAGTCATGGATAAAGTCGACAAATATTTGAATAATGGTTATGAAGATCGTGATGCAGTGAAAATGTCAATATTAAAGTACAAACCGATGCTAGAAAAATACACGGACGAAACAAATGACACTTCTGGCGAAAGTGACAGTGAATAGTTAATATAATAAAAAAAAATTGTATTATGTACCACATGTCATGTTATTTTACTGCGGCGGCGGCAACAGCGGCGGCGGCGGCAACGGCGGTGTCATGTTATTTGCCCCCCAAAAAAGTAGATGTTGTTGTTGTTGTTGGTGGTGTTGTTGTTGTTGTTGGTGGTGGTGGTGGTGTTGTTGTTGTTGGTGTTGTTGTTGTTGGTGTTGTTGTTGGTGGTGGTGGTGTTGTTGTTGTTGTTGTTGTTGTTGGTGGTGGTGTTGTTGTTGTTGGTGGTGGTGTTGTTGTTGTTGTTGTGGTCGTCATCATCGGCGTTGTTGTTCCTCTTTCTCAAAAGTTACGAACGATTAATAGAATACCAGCATCGAATGAAAACATCACCCATACATAACATGATCATGAAGAAAATGGGCTGTAGATTCAGACAACGATTAAATTTCAATAAACTTCATCAACATGATATTCTCGTTTTCGTTATATATCTATAAGCGGGGGGAGAGTGAGTGGATTATTGGGAATTGTAGAGTGAGAAACGACACGTAATGATAAAAGGCGCATTAAGAGCCCGAAAATTTGAACTTTAAATATTGTTCTGTGTCATTTTAACTTTCAACCACTGCGCTTGTATTGTTAAAATTCATTCATAATGAGTGTCTTGTGTCCCTTTAGGGTGCATTGTGTTCCTTTAATATCCACACACCAATATTACATCACGTCCCTTGCCTCGTGTTTCTTTAACATTCATTCAAAATGAGTGCCGTGTGTCCATTTAGAGCACATTGTGCTCCTTTAATGGTGTCGTAGCGTGTGTACATATAAGACTGTATAACACTATGTCTATATCTGTATGTGTTGGAACATTTAAGAAAGATGTGAAATATAAATGTCAAGACTCAGGTCATTCGTGTAGTAATTTCGTATCAGTTAAACGCTCTTCATTCGTGTATTACCAACAGGTAAGTTGCACTATTTTTGAAAGCAATCAAGATGGCGTACCTCGGTGTGACATTTTCATTAAATTACAATAACCCTCGGCTGTGGTATAACATGTTTATAGTTTATAGTCAAATAACCCAGAGTGATTTAATTCACAATGAAGTACACTGACACTCCACTGATAATTGACATACAACTGTATAAGTGAGCATCAAGTAATGTGTGGCTCCAATGTATGGGGGATAAAGGACATCATACTGCTTTGACTAAATGACCATCTATTATTGAGAATGAATAGACTCGATCACGCGCTTTATTATTTACGTACAAGGTCATACTTCTCTATAGACAGTCACTATTTTATTCCAGTGTCTGAGAACGCATGGCTAACCTACATTCCAGAAATTCATTCAGATGCGATATGTATTGTTTATCCAGAGCTTAAGTGTGTAAACATCACATTTTGCTCGTCACGCTATGACCGCAGTCAGTCCATGTAAACATGATACAATTGTACCTGAGCTTATCGGCTGATGAGTAAATCCAATGATAAGCTGACAATATTTACGCATGGTCAAATTCGATTCATGCATAAAGGTAAGGTAATTTTTGTTATGGTCATGTTTTTTGTTAAGACCATGTTCTAACATAGATCGATAAATAAGTTAAAGGTCGTTATATTCCACAGTCAAATCTATTGGTGATAGAATTTGATAACTGTTTTATTGGAACAACTAAGAGTATTATTTACGTGAGATAAATGAGTCCAATTATTATAAATAATACATTGCAGGCATCGGTGGATACCCGATTGCCACATTTAGTGATCACGTGATAAACTGATAAAATGACCAAGTGACGTACTATATGTATGCATAACTCAATAAACTGTTAATACGTAAGGTTGATAAAATTCGATTCATAACAACAACATCAAAGTAACTTCTATTATTGCGTGTATGATCACATGTACGTATACTTGAGGCATCATCATGTTTTCAGTTCAAAATAACAATAACATCAAAGTAACTCCAAGTATTGCGTGTTACAGCGTGTACATATTATATGAGCGTATGTATGCATAGTTCGATAAGCTGCTAATATGTACGTGTAATAAGATTATGTGACGTATTAGCATTAACGTGATAAGCCCACTCTGGTTATGAGCACAACGCTAGGGATAATAGGCTTAGTAATTTTCGCTGTGAAATTCGTCGATTATTCCCTCTACGACGTCCCGAAGGTTGGTATTATGAAAAAATGGCTCGCTGACACATCATCCGAGTAACTTCCCTAAAACAGGGTGGGGGGCGGGGTCATCGACCCCTTTTTTAGCAACGCTTTTTAAAATAACCGACTAACGATTCTCATTCTAAGAACAATAACTCTATAAACGTACGCTCTTCCAATAATTCTCGATAATGTAAGTGTGTCATTTATGTTGAAAGATGAATAAAGAGCGTTGCTTTACTGTGAGGTAATACTCCTTATTTGGATGGCTTGTGCTCCGACACGTACACATTGTGTACGCGCATGAATAGGTGCGGGTAAGTGATGTGAGATGTGAAGGTGGGGGTAGGGGTGGAGGGGAGGGGAGTATTATGACGTAGGTCTGTGACAAACATTGAGTGGAAAATCTGTTGTCAAACAAAAGATTTTTACCACGATAGAACCCAACGAGATATTATTATTGAAAAGATAATGTATTTATTGGTGATGACATAATTCACATATGGTAGGATATACAATATTTAAAGTGTTCATTTTTTTAATCCCAGTTGACAGAATAAGAAATTTCTTCGGATGAATACGCACTGTCCAACAGATATGTGTACTCCTCCATAAGTTAAATTTCCAGGTCCCAATCCTCGAGCTGGTGTTGGTAACTGTGACATTCTGAACAGGTAAAAGATAATTGTGAGCTAGTACTTCAAAAATCGGCTTCTATGTCCCGATATGAACTTTCAGAAGACCAATTGTCTGATCCGCTCTCTGATCCGCTCTCTGATCTGCTCTCTGATCCGCTGTCGTTATTCATTCCATAACGTAATGCCTCAGGCCAGTCGAAAATTGGTTGCTCGTCATGTTCATTATATTGAAATTTTTGAAGTTTTTAAAATTTTTGAAGTTTTTTGAAATTTTTGAAATTTTTGAAGTTTTTGAAATTTTTGAAGTTTTGGAAGTTTTTGAATTTTTTTGGACACGCCCATATCGAAAATATACTTACGCCCATTTTTATCAACGATTCTCAAATATATAGTACTATAGTACTAACATACTCAAAATACACTTATGCCCAATTTTACGATTGGACCCAAAGAGACCCATTATCTTCTTCTTTATCGAACCAAGATTTGTTTTTTGAAGTCCATTTCCGCTTTTCGCTGTTATTACTTTTTAAACCAAATGTTTTCTCTGCTGCGTCCAAAATGAAGCGTGAAATCCAGGTATAGCTGTGACTTAAGCCATATATTCTCCTCGCTGTCGCGTATTCTGACAAATAACAAACTCGGCTCCGCCTCGTTGAAATGTTTTTCCGAATACCCGATAGCGAGGGGAATATCCTATACATATAACTATTATAGTTTAATATGACAATGTTGAATCCACAATCTCCATGTTTTTGTGTGCTTGACCTGATTATTTGTACGGTAAGTACTATCGTTGGCGGAATCATTTTCGTTTGTTTTATAGTGATTAATTCGGGACTATTTACATTCGAACGCACTTCAGATATGCCAAAAATGTACAGCCGTGTTTGTTGAATACCTGTTTTCGGGAATAACTGTATGTATGTATAACGGCACAGTGAATAGCAACATATCCGATTGAAGTTTCTGATAGAAGCACACTAAATGGAGCCAAGAAAACTATTCCTACATCTTTGTCTTTTTTTTTTACATTGATCTCCCCTTAATTGACATAATATTACGTTGCACCACATACAATGAAGTAAGTACCCATTATAATAACCGTAATTGGCATTAGTTTAGAACAATAACACAGCCACTGTGGCATAATGCACCCGTTAACTTGTTTTAAATTGCATTTCATAAATAGTTCATAACTAATCAACCGTTATTAGTTCTCAGTCGAACACCAACATAATGAAATAATCTATGTCCAAAAGGGCTAACAAGTCTAGTGAGAATAACTGGATCCAATTCAGTCGCATACATGTACCAAGTTTGGTGGTGATACATATATCTACACATACGGCAAATTATATTATATCCTTCATATACGGATGTAGATATAAATATTAGATATGACCGCACTTAATGAGACCAGAGACTAGTGGGATGTATCGAAGACAAAGTTCACAATTTTCCAAGATTATAACGTAATTTGTTCTTGCCGGATGAAATTTTTTTTTTTTAATTTAAACATATTTTATATCCATTGTATACATGGATATTGGGACGCCCTTCTCCCACACAAGAGGTGTAACATAACTTTTGAACAAGATGACAGGATGAAATTTGCGTATATTTATCACCACATAATGATTTAAACGGACATGATTATTCGAGCTTCCAAATTGTGTCGACGTAGTTTGGAAGGAGGTATAAGATATACCTGTTGGTTGACAAATACACGAAATATTGATATACCGGCTTCATATATGCTCGGAAACACACCTGGTCACAGCCATTTCCCAGCTGTTTTAAGCTCTTCGCAAAAAAGTTAAACAAACGCTCTTTATTATTACCATATCAGAAATAGACTAACACGGAAAGTTATGTTCTATGCTGTTAGTCGGGCAGCTAGGTACACCCCCTATGGACCCCCCACAGGACTCTTCCGGACCGATTTTTGTTATGTACCTGGACATCTCTAGAGTAGAATTCCGGATGTTAACAAGAAAACAACCTGGCCGCATATGACGTAATCCAAGATGGCGCCCATGAGGGTCGGAAAATTTCGCGATTTTACCCTATGTCTATTTATATGACGATTGTGGGAAAACTAATTGAGATATGACATTGCAATCAATTGCATTTTGTTCCTTATATATTTCTACGTCAACTGATATCAAATTTGAAAATCAAAATCCAAGATGGCCGCCAGAATATTGAACAGAATTTGAAAAATTCGATTTTTTTCAAAAACAATTCCAGAAAAAACACAAAACCAATCATAAAATGTCACAAATATTTGAACATTATGACGTTTATATGACCGCAAGTAATCCTTCAATATCATCTGACAAACAAATCTGTAATCGACAGATCAGGGAGAAAGCAAAATGGCCGCCAGTGCGATCATCCACAATAGTCGGTGCATTTCGCGATATTACCCTATGTCTATTTATATGACAATTGTGGAAAAAAAAATTGAGTTATGACATTGCAATGAATTGCATTCGGTTTCTTATATATTTCTACGTTAACTGATGTCAAATTTGTAAATCAAAATCCAAGATGGCCGCCAGAATATGGTTCATAATTTGAGAAACTCGATTGTTTTCAACAATTTTTTCCAGAAAAAACACAAAACCAATCATAATATGTCACAAATATTTGAACATTATGACGTTTATATGATTGCAACTAATCCTTCAATATCGTCTGACAAAACAATCTGCAATCGACAACTTATGGAGAAAACAAAATGGCCGCCATTGCGATCACCCGCAACAGTCGGTACATTTCGCGATATTGCCCTATGTCTATTTATATGAAGATTGTGGGTAAGCCATTCGCTGCATTACACGTGGTGTATTCCCCTTACTTTTCTGGTGTCAATGATGCCAGTAAAGACCCAAAATTGCCGCTACGATATGCCTTAATTTAGAGATCATGTCTGTTTTGTAGCGTATTTTTGTTTATAATTATATAGTCTGGTAGCGTGGTTTACCTGGTATGTAACCCGAGTTATCATCACTTATTTTTGTATGTACCTGGACACAACTAATGTAGAACTTTGAATGTTAACAAGAATCGTCTTAGACGCACATGACTTAATCCAAAATGGCCACAGGAGGGTGAAATTTTTTCGCAAATTACCCCTAAGTTTATAGTTACATGATTGGGAACAAACTAGATGAGATATTAAATTGAGGTAAATTGCGTTTTGTTCTTTATATATACCATTCCACGTATTGTGCTATGTATTTTGTTCAGAGAGTATAAACCCTCCTATCTACCCACACCAATGAGGAGGAATCAGACACCAGGGCCATTGAAAATAAATCATGTCACGAATGTGTGACAATTTGTATGTACACGTTACAACAAGTAACTCCAACCTCAACATTATTCACCATGAACAGACTCCACGAGTAGCCTGTGGCCAACAAGACGGGCACAACTCTTATTTATTAATCCTGATAACATCGGATTCAACATCTTCATCGTCAGAGCTTTCAACGTTTCCTTCCACATGCAAATCTTAGACTGTTGGTGGAAGAATGCCACATTCGGACCACAGTGTCTCTAAAATCCCTTCGCCATCGGTCCGTCAATTTTCCAATGGTGACAGAATAGTGTACTTATTAAAATGATCAACACGGGAGTTCACCCGTTTTATGTGAGGCGTCAGCGACATCTTACGTGGTCAAATCTTTATGACTCGGTGCCAATTAGTTCATCTATATTAGCATCAAAGATCTCACCGTGTCAATTAACGTTCTTCGCTCTAAAGGAATATCCAGGTCCACAAGGTATCTTATTATCATGCCCGGTATATGCCTACCATCAAGTCTTTGTCAAAGATGAGGACTGCTGAAAGACGGCATTCAGTACAAAACACGGAAGCTGGGAATTTGTCAAAATGGCCTTTGGGCTATCGGGAAGTTATATCTGGTCGATGGTAATAAACCTGGTTTTCCAAGGCCTGAACTGGTCAGGAGCATTGTGCTGTCTCGACAACGTAGTTATTTGAGGTTCTTCAGTATCTAATCACCTCCAGAATCTCCAGGAAGTACTACAGAGATTCCGTAAATATCACCTGGAATTAAAAGCCCAAAAATGTGAGTTCTTCCAGCACCAAATCGAGTTTTCTAGGAAGAATAGTCAGTCAATATGGAGTTAAAACTGAATGATGAGTCCATAGAAACAGTTAAAAACTGGCCAAGCCCATCAAGTACCAAGGAAGTAGAAAGCTTTTGTGGCCTGGTGATCTACCATCGGGCTTTTGTCAAAAGTTATGTCGCGCTGGCTAGACCATTATAAGCCCTCACGGGAAAACAGCCATTCATATGGGGAAGAACAACAGGAGGCCTTTGATACACGCAATGCCTCTCTGGTGTCTCCTCCCGTCTTGGAACTACCCAACAGTGAAGACTCCTTTGTCCTGGATTGCGATGCAAGTGGGTGGGCCGTCGAGGCGGAGCTCTTGTAGATCATAGGGGATGAAGGACGAGTGATTGCCCATGGTAGCTTTGTCTTTACCCCCGAGCAAAGCCAGTATTGCACAACCCGGAAAGAACTCATGGCTGCCATACGTTATAACCGGCAATTCCGTCACTACATTTTGGGCAAGCCCTTCCTTTTAAGTGCGGATTCTAGCAGCCTCAAATAGTTGATGGGTGACTCCCTCTCCAGAATACAAATTTAGGTCACTTGCCAGCAGTATACCGCGGGCTGTGACCTTGACAAGTTGCCATGCAAGGGCTGCAAATAATGTCAGCGTCTCCAGCGAACCTGGGCTAGATTTGAAGAGGAAGTTGATAACATTGTGGTTTTAGACCAGGGGTTATGGGAGTTTGTAACTTAGAATGACCAAGTGACTCCAGCTGTCTCAATGGTAACCTCCACTAAAAACTCAGGTGAGGAATGGTGGCAAGATGGATTCCAAGGACTGCCTTGGGACCCAGGAGGCAACTGGTCGGATTGCGAGCCATGATTGTGTTGTCTGTGTCAGACCAGGCACTAGATGGATGCACTCTAAATTGGACTTGCATTACCACCACATATATAAGACAAAGGTTAATATGAGACAAGTTGCAAGCTCAGATCCATCCCGATCTAACCTTGGCGGGTATATGCACCCTAGTTGAACTTGAGAAACAACGTAAGGAACAGGATCTATCCCCAGTCTTTGTGTGGATAGAATCCGATCAAGAACCAACAGAGGGTGAATTATTCATCTCCATCAAGGCCACTAAATATATCTGGATTAATCGTCAGAGATTTGTGATAGTACATTAATTACTGTATAAGATACAATAGAAATTGGGAGCAGGTTTTAGTCATTCCCAGCCAATTTGCGGCTGAGATCTTGGCTATTGCTCATGATATACTCGCTTCTGGTCATCAGGGAGTGGTGCGTACCAAAGCTAGAGCCAAAAAGTACTTCTATGCATGGAATTACTCAAGACATTGAATCATTCATAGGGGCCTGCCCCCAATGCAATAAAGGGAAGAAACCATCGAGGCATGCCAAATGGGGAATGCAAACCTTCCTGTGGGTAATCCAATGGAAAGAGTGTACCTGGATTTTCTGAGACCATTACCACTTAGTGAAAAGGATGACAAATACGTTCTGGTGATCACGGATCAGTTTACTGAGTGGGTGGAGTGTAATCCCCTTCCTGATCAGACCACATAAACGATGGCATGTGCGGCGGTAAATGAATTCTTTGCACGCTTCGGATGCCCCTTGCAAATGTCGACGGACCAGGGCCCATGTTTTGACATTAAACTGTTCTGTGCGATCTGCGAGTTACTCCAGATACATAAAACTCGAATGACCCATTATCAACCTACGGCAAATGGCCAGGTGGAACGTCAAAACCGGACTCTAATGAATGCGGTCCGATGATTCGCTAACAAAAACCAACGAAGCTGGGACAAATTCCTTCCCCAAATAGCGGGCACGCTAAGATCATCAGTGCACAGAATTACTGGCCAAACCCCAAATAAACTTATGTTGGGACGTGAAGTTAATCACCCAGTAGACTTGGTGTTTAATTTTACGAAAAAAAATCTGACTAAAACAGTTACTGGTCAATACCTGAAAGACCTGAACAAGAAATGAAGCGGGCCCATGAAATTGCCCGGGAACATTTAAAAACTACTTGAAAACAATACTTAAATATTATTTATAATATGATCTCTGTAAAGAAAACAGGCATGTTCTCCAAATTGAGGCATATCATAGCGGTCAGTTTGGGTCTTTACTAGCATCATTGACACCAGAAAAGTACGAGGAATACACCACGTCGCACTGGTGGCCATTTTGTTTTCTCCCTAAGCCGTTGATTGAAGATTGTTTTATCAGATGATATTGAAGGATTAGTTGCAGTCATATAAACGTCATAATGTTCAAATATTTGTGACATATTATGATTGGTTTTGTGTTTTTTCTGAAACAATTTTTGCAAAAAAATCGAAATTCTCAAATTATGAGCCATATTCTGGCGGCCATCTTAAATTTTGATTTACAAATTTGACATCAGTTAAAGTAGAAATATATAAGGAACCGAATGCAATTCATTGCAATGTCATAACTCAATTGTTTTTTCCACAATTGTCATATAAATAGACATAGGGTAATATCGCGAAATGCACCGACTATTGTGGATGAACGCACTGGCGGCCATTTTGCTTTCTCCCTGATTTGTCGATTTTTTTGTCAGATGATATTGAAGGATTACTTGCGGTCATATAAACGTCATAATGTTCAAATATTTGTGACATTTTATAGTTGGTTTTGTGTTTTTTCTGGAAATTTATTGAAAAAAAAATCGAATTTTACAAATTATGTGCCATATTATGGCGGCCATCTTGGATTTTATTTTAAAATTTGATATCAGTTGACGTAGAAATATATAAGGAACAAAATGCAATTTTGTCCACAATCGTCATATAAATAGACATAGGGTAAAATCGCGAAAATTTCCGACCCTCATGGGCGCCATCTTGGATTACGTCATATGCTACGTCATATGCGGCCAGGTTGTTTTCTTGTTAACATCCGGAATTCTACTCTAGAGGTGTCCAGGTACATAACAAAATCGGTCCGGAAGAGTCCTGTGGGGGGTCCATAGGGGGTGTACCTAGCTGCCCGACTAAGTGCAAAGGCTGTTTTTGTGGGGAGCCAAACATCGTGTTCAGATTTGTATAGTTGTATGACATTAATGCGTATTTCTGGGACATATAACTCGTATGAGGGTAGTTCAAGTATTTATCGACAATATTTCGATACCACGAACACATCTAAATCGAATATTATTAGGTGTATTTTGTAGCGCAAACCGCCAAGTGGCTTTAAAGCATCAATATGTCTACACTAATACAACTCAATTTTGTTTGTGTGTTTGTTCTTGTGTTTGTCAGGGCTATACAGTACCAGTCAAAAGAAGTGGTATATTAAGCGCGCTATTTTCAGGCCCAATGTGAAACGCTTATGAGCGCGCCGCTTGCGATATTATTGCAATATTTTGTGCTTAATATCGCAATATCTCGCGCTTAATATTGCGACATCTTGCGCTCAAAATTGTGACATTTAAATCAAATTATTGCTTCTTCTATAGTGTTTATTGCATACATAGAGACAATGTTTTAGATTTGTATATTATTATAGTTGTAAATGCTATATGTACACTATATGTACACTGTATGCACAGTATTTATTTAAAATAAATAGAACACTGTCGGGTCTGTATGAGCGGACGAACGTGAGAGCGGACGGACGGATCCCAGACGACATGCCCGAACGGCCTTAGGTGTTCGCAGCAAAAATAATACGGTTTTATACATAATATATATATATAACGTAGCTCGAATGTGAATCGTTGCAGACACTTGTATCGGAGAAATGTCCATAGCGAATTGTATTATAGCCTTATATACTATAGATATAAGTATCAACATGACCCCACTCAATGAGACAAGAGACTGGTGGGATGTATCGAGCTGCCACAATCTCTTTCCACTGGGCGTTGTGCAATCACATCAGTTCTGGATTAATTTTCACTAGATTCTCTCACAATCAGATTAGTAGCGTTACGCGTCTTATGCTCCCGTCAAAATGTCAAACAGTTCTTCGGTTCACGAGACAGATGAGGCGAAGAATTTGTTCCCACGTCATTTATATTCATGGCGGCCGTCTACGTCTGCGTAACGGATCATATCGGGAGTACCCACCAACGACTCTACCGTCCTACGTTCGCTTTAGTGTATACATTTATCACAGCCTGTTCTCGTGAAAATAAGCACAATACGGGCTTATATTGGATGTCGTGTATACATGTATCACTGTGTGAGAGCAGTCTTGGAATAACGTTAACCATGTTCAGATTCAGATGCGTCGCACTTCGAGGATCGACAGACGATAATAATGTGGGAACAATGACATACGTAGCTGACAAATAAGCTCTATCACACAAGCCCCCATATTGTGTCCAAACGTTAATTATTTACGTGTAGAGTTCGAATATGATATGACCAATAAAATCCACTTCAGATTTCACTATTTTACTATAGGAGGTTTTTAAAATGTCGCACTGACCTTGCGTGTAAATAAAAATATAGCCGAATTTAACTTTTGGGTATTAAACATAAAAACTAATAAAATATTATCAGTCTGTCGATGATTGATGTTCCGTCATGTTATGCAATGTACATATTTACTCTTCCATGTGTCATACCCCTGCCCCCATGGATCCTGAATACCAGCTAACGGCTAGGAGTGAATCCTGCGTACCGGATAAGAAAATATTGAGCACAAAGTCATAGTTAGTTCACAGTATTATGATTTTCGCACATTTGCTAAAGCCATGTCCATCATTTCAACATATCAATATGCCTCATATTGAATTAAATAAAAACCGAATCCCGAGAGTACCAGTTCAGCCTGTTCTCATGAAAATAAACACATACATTGCATGTACATATAACGTGCTTAATATAATGGGCGAAATAAGCTCATATATTGGCATTTAACCTCGATATACGCTACATGCGGTTTAAAATAAAGTACAATATGGGATTATTTCCATAAGAAATAAGCCCACATTGGCATTATTTAGTCTTTATCTTGTTTCATCGACATGACTTACCAGACTCAACGGTATAAGCTCGCTGTGTGCTTATTTCGAATGAAATAAGTCCAATATGAACATATTATATGACTATTTAGTTCCAATATGAACATATTTTCACGAGGATATGTTGACCAGTAACAGAGGGTATGAATCATGCGTTCCATTCAAAATCACCCGAATCCCGCGTATCATAATGGGGAGAGGGGTGAGTGACACCCTCCTATATCATGCCGCAGCTGTGTCATATCTTGGCTCTTGTCCCTATTTTATTGACACAGTTCATGAATTGGTGGCTCAAAAAAGAAATAATCGAGAGTTCGAAATTTAACTGGGCATTTAACCTCTTCGCTGCTATGACGTCCGTATCTATTACGGACGTAAAAGTGCACGCCGTGTGCTATATGGTCCGTAGGTACTACGGACCTACTTCAGCACACTAGAAGTAGGCCATTATACATAACTGGAACTCAGAGATTAGTGCATCGGAATAACTGTATCTCGACGTTTCAAACAGTGTATGATGTTACACGGTTGTGAACAATAATAGCCTTTCAACTGAGTCACTTGTATGGTTCTTTTGACATTCCCGCTATATTTTCCCATTGGAAAATGCCAATAACGTCAACAGCCCAGCACACGACGTCATAACGTCATTTAGCAGCGAAGAGGTTAACATATATAAAGGTTGTTTGCCTGGGCGACATGTCGACTATGGTATTAACCCTTTACCCAACAAAGCGGCCAAAAACGCCCAAATAAAGCTTCAACAGCCTAAAATATCTTCGGTCTGTCTCAATAACACCATACAAATATGGATATCATTGGAACCGGTTCATTGACCACATTGTGATGGTTACAGTTATGCCCTGTGCCAATGCATAGGTCGCCTCGCATATATAAGAGAATGCATTGGCCTAAAACAAATCTTTTTTAACACTTTTTACCATTTTTTCTTACATTCTTTAACAATTTTATAATTTTTTCTTACATTTTTTCTTACATTTTTTAACATTTTTAAACATTTTTCTATATTCTTTGACAATTTTATCATTTTTAATATGTGTTAAGCCAATGCATTCTCTTATATATGCGAGGCGACCTATGGTCGACTCGCATATATAAGAGAATGCATTGGCACAGGGCCGTTCTGTTGGGTAAAGGGTTAAAGGGTTCGTTCATACACTGGCAAGTTTGCACGGTATAATTTGTAGGCAGTTCGTCACATAAAACTATAATGTCGGTTATTCCACATGTACTGTACATGCTACATTAAAAGCCCACTTAATTTTTGAACCCCCAGATCACATTATATATAATATTTGCCATATTATATTCAATTTGAAAGAGGAAGATCCAAATAATTGTATTATCTACTTATCCGGTGTAATAAGCTGTGGACATGCTGTTTTTGTTGAGGTGCCGACGCGTTTTCTGTCCTTAAATTTCTTCTGGACTGTACTGAAAAGTCTATTATTTTCAATGGAAGGGGAATAACTCTATATCTTAGTTTGAATTATGTTGCATTCTGGGAGCGAAAAGGGGGAGATGTTTCTATAATTTCAGCTATTTTTATTACTCTATGGGCACCTTCTGAGACACAGACGTTCCAAATGGTGATGAATTATGGTATTTTAATCATATTTCATGTCATAGATTGTTATTAAACCGTATATCAAGGCACTATAAAAACAATCGGTGACTCGAAAATTAAATGGGCCTTTAACAGTGGTAAGAATGGATTTTCTAAGCATTTTTATGTTCGTTTTCTGGATCAATATATCTATCTCTCTGTACCGCAATACCTGTACAATAATGTCAGGTACAGTGTGTGAACGAGGCCAAAATGTTTGGTTCGCGTATACTAGCGCCAGTGGCGTGCCTACAGGGGGTGGAGGGGTGTAAAACCCCAACAACCTCGGTCCTAATTTGCAACAGTTTCATGTCTGACACAACAGTGGTAGGAAATTGTATACCACATGTAGGCTTAAATTGTTCTCGTTCAATTTTGCAACCAGTAATTAGTGGGGAATGTATTATATTTTATCATATTTTTCTACTTTTTGCCAAACGTTTGGATAGTTTTTAGCAGCTGGACAGTGCAACAATGAGGAGGGGGGGGGGTCAAATGGTATTTCCATTGTGCGAACATATGATTTTGGTCTGGTTAAAGAGGGGGTGTGCAATTGGAAATTTCAAGGCGGATACACACACCCCACCCGCCAACAGAGACCCTATAGCCACGTCCCTGCATGACAAGCGCATACATTCACTCAAAGATTTACACATTGACGGTTGAAAACTCAAATCAAACGTGCTTCCCAGTCCGCACGAGGTCATGGTTATCCACACGTCAGCATGAAAGCGGGGGTGTCGGGGTGGCGTTCATGTCTCAAGTTGGGTGGGTCGTGACTGATGACGTTAATGATGTAACTGGCCCCAAATAAGCGAAGAAGAACACGGTTCTAAGTAACAAATCGAGTTCGCATTGCGAATTTGGTCCATCAATCATCAGATTCAATAATATAATTTGGAATTCCATACCATACCAGGTGCTACATGAGACTTTAATTAGTTGATTAAATTTAGACAGACGCTAATATTATTTAAAGTATCCCAATATGAGCATTCTGGTGGATTTTGCGCCGTTTCTGGGCATAAACTTATATAATGTATAATTTAATTCGACTTCAGCAACGATATAAAATCGAAAGTGCTACAACTTATGCCCACTCATGTAGACAAGACAGGAATGCCATTATTGGGAAACTTTAAATTGCACATATAAGTTGGTGATCAATGAGTTGCTTATATAAGTACAAGTAATGCGTCCCCAATAAAAGAGAAACGCAAATATGTTTATATGCAGGTGTTCCTTCCTTCCAATAGTAGCCAGATTTAGCCACACGTACGTGTTACTTGTTACATGTGGGGCTACGTTATATTATGGATATGCATTTGGTGGGAAAACTAACGTGACTTTACGGCGCTAAACCTACCCGTTTATATATATCGAACCAACGTGTAAGAACAAGTGTAAACAATTGTCGGTGGTGACGATAATTAACCTGTAAGCAATGATACGCTTATTATGATTCAATCAAAATAAGCATATATCGAGCAGACACGTAATTAATCCCGTTAAAACACTGCCTGTAACGGGCTTATATAAGATTGGATTATTCCCCTTTGCTACAAAATTCGTACGCTACACGTCGTGAACAAAACTTCTAAACGGTTTGAGACCGTGTACATGTAGGCGGACTGATCACGTAAGTCACGCAACTTTCATTGGCAATGGTAACACACACGCGTTACAAGTTACACGTACGTGTGGCTAAACCTGGCTATTAACATTGTTGAAAAATGGATTTGTTTCCAAAAGTCAAATTGCAGTGAGAATCATATGCAGTGCACTTATTGACCTCCATTTGTACCGTGGGCCGCGAATTGTTGCAACTTCAATAAGACCGGTGGGGTGATACTAATAACGCAACATGCATAATCCAGTTTTCATTTACGAAATGAATGTAGTTTGATTTTGGTTTATTGATTGGCATAGCATTATGGTCGTTTGGGCAATAAATGCGTTCCAACCACCACAAAGACATGCCCCTTAATAAAACACACCCAAACTATAAATTCAATTATTATAATACCGACTGAAGTAATTTGAACAACTCGGTCTACTAAGAAACCGGGTTGGTAGAAGCATGAACATTAGTCTTAAACTGAATGTACGATGTACCGTCTCTTTGACATGGTGAGATGGTGGGCCAATCTAATGAAGAGATGGGTGTTTCTTTACAGTATAATAAGCATTGCGACATACGTATATGGTTTATTATCACGGAGAGTGTTGAAACATTCGTGAATTTAGCTAGTATGCATACCACAAGGCTATGCGCTTCAGTTTTGCGTTACATTCCATAATAAATCATCATGACGAATGAAACTACCACACCCTGTGTGGCGAAACATTGCTTCGTGTGTTGCATGGCCAATATTATTATGTTTGGTCGGGCTGTTGGTGTATTCTAAGGAGAAAACCCGAACTTTCAACACCGGATTGACTTGCGTTGTAGTCACCAATAAATCATTCAGATGGATCTGTTTTAATGATCTGTGTAACTTTAACGATATTTAACACCAGACTTGTATATTACCAATACGTATTTTCACGAATATGTTATGTTGCTTTGGTAGAGGCATGACTTGAAGTTGCGGCCATTTTGACGGCCATTTCATGTCCGCGAGCTTTTTTTATTTCCCGACCGTGTTCATCTATTCGCTTTCGTACTCTAATTTCACACCCACTAGCATATAAGCCTAATTCTTATGCCACAATATATCGTATATTGACTTATTTCGATAACTGATATCATACAGGCAACCATGTTATCACCATAAACAAAATAGACAGTATCTTGTTATATATACATATAGGTTTATTTAATCCCGGCTCAGTAGTTATGTTTATACATGGAAATAGGCACGTTGTAAAACCATGGAAATTACACATGCATGAAATAAGATGTTTATTTACTTTTTGTATAATGACACGTGCTGGTGAAATCCAGTTTGAACCAGGATTCATCACATGCATTGCATTCGAAGTACATGCATAGAAAATAAATATATGTGCGTTAAAATGTGGGTTCCTCTACTCAAATCAAATAATGTTCACACTTGAAGCCGAATAAATAGAGTAATTTAGGGATGTTAACCCTTCCATGACTGGAGCTTCCTGAAATTTTGCGAAAATCCTGTGCCAATGCATTGTCTTATATATGTGAGTTTCCCATAGGGAGCTTCGCATACATAAGAGAATAAAATTACCTACAATATTTACCTTGACCTTGTCAACCAATGCATTCTATTATATATGCTAGGCTGCCTTTGGGAAACTCTCATATTTAAGAGAATGCACTGGCACATGATATTTAATGCTGCACCAGCGCAGGTCCCGTAATGAAAGGGTTAATATGACAGGCCATATATAAAGAAATTAATTTGAACAGACTTATCGAACTATCTGTCATGCTGTACATTCATCGGCAATCCAGTCTAGTTTGTCTCAGTTTACGAACAGCGGAAACGTGGAAATTACAATCAACGCAATGATGGACACTTTCAGTACATGTGTTTCCGCAGCAGATGTGACGAGCGGGTAATCAGGAGCCGGGCATGCTGTGGGGTTAACATTGACGTCATAACTGTTCTTTGTGCATCTGTTAGACCACGCCGTTGAATTGTCAGGGCACAAATCAGACTTCTCTAACTCTCCAAACGTCATGTTAGTCATAGGCGCAGGCCAACCGCAGGTATTGTTGTTATAATGACCCTCGTGTTCCTGGAGGTTGAGGAATAGCCAAGCGGTTGAGCAGTCGCAAGTGATAACATTGTCGTTTACATTCCATGACGCAGCGTCCGAAAATCCACTAAACAGACCACAATGGGCAGATTGGACTTTGTTGTGTGCAAAACTAGAGTTGCCTCCCGTCCCAATCGTGTTAAACGGCCCCCATACACCTTCACTTCCCAGACTGTGTATCTCTAGATGATCGAACTGAAAACTCTCAATATTCATCAAGCTATAGAACGCAGAAGCACCCATCGCTTCGATTGTCCCGTAAGAAATAACGAAGTCATGTATGTTCTGGAAGCTGTTGAATGCGAAAGATTCCACTGAACTTATGGTGGTGTTCTTGAGATGAAACGCATTGACATCTTGAATATTTTTGAAAGCGTCCTTCGCAATTTTCTGTATCGTCGCGTAAGTTAGAGAAATTTTCTTGATTCCACTAAGATCATAGAATGCCAAAGGTTTGATATTTTTGATTTGCACCGAATTAAAGCTGATGTTCTGGATAGAGGTCAAGTGAGAAAATGATCTGGATTGGACATCAGTTATTGAGCACCGTTGGATATCTATTGATTCAATGGTAGCAAGCCTCGAAAAGGCACATGATTGGATCTGTCTCACTTCGCTGTCCGTGATCTCGATTTTCCTAAGCTTCGGTAGATTGACGAAGGCATTGCTGGGTACGGAATTTACCTTACTTGTCCGGATGACGATTTGCGTTGTTTCTGGTGGAAACGTCGGTATTTTGTCCAGTTTTGTGCATGTGACGATTCCCTTGCTGTCACATTGACATTTTGAAGGACAGCCGAGTACAAGTGATGGGACCACCATTAGTAGCGCCAGCCGCAGCATAGTTGTCGGTGTATGTTGTATATTCTATCTCAATCAGATATTGCTCTGAAATATAAAATGCGAGTATGAGTAAAAATGAGCTAAATGCTGTAGTAACAGTTATTGAGAAACAGTTTACCACCATTGCCGCACAGCATTACACTGGGCTTCTCTGCAAGTAATGTCCCTTAATCGAGGGATATTATATATTGTGTTTTGTAGTATAGTGAGTAATGTGAACGAACATAAACATACTACACTAGCTGAAACCTTCGGGAGTCTTTATTGTGGTGTCGGTGAGGCTTGTGACCCATGTGTGAGTTATAAGGTGCCGTAGGCAAAGACTTTATTCAGCGGTGGCCCATTTTGTGCATATTTTGGATCGTTTAAACATTTTGATTAAAAAATCCTTATTTTTTTTTTAGATGGTACTTCTTTGCTCAATTTAACACAAACGGTTTTTTTTATTATTATTTTTGTTTAAATCTAAATATTGAAAAACTATCGCCGTTATACCATTCCCAAGTCACCCATACACAATTTGGTTGAAATCTGTTCAGGAGTCTGGGAGAAAACAACGCGAACAGACAGAGAGGCACACCTTCTCCTAAGATCGTCCTGAATTACTATTGTATAGATATATAGATAATTAGATATGCATGTTATCTTAGAAATATGACAAAGCTTCTTTGTCTGATTAGTGTTGAACACTACTGATTATCGCGCATTAAAGGCACGTGCGGCCTTACTTGTCGAAAATATTCATATTTGTTCCAAACACCGTAAACAGAAAAACATTAAAACGCATACAGTTCCGTTCATATATACCATGACCATCGCGTAAACAGCATGTTACCATAAAAACCTACTATATTATACCAAAGCAAGAGCCTGATTGTGTTACAGAAGACAGCACAATGCTACTGGCTAATCACACACAAATGGCATAAACGCTCTTTATTAGTTCCATATCAGGTATTCACAAACACAGAACGCTCTTTATGTTTACCATCATAATATAAACAAACACCAGAAAAGTTACTTTTTATGCTTTTGTTTACAAAACAATGGTCAAACAAATGACCATAACATACTGTTTATGCGATATTTATTATTTGTATATGGACAAAGTATATCTACATTTTGATGTTCTTTCTGTTTGTGGCGGTTTTTGACGGGTGGAAATGTTTTCACAGGATACCCTCCGCCAAGGCCAACCGTGTCTTTAAAGGTTGTTACTCGCTAACAAATATGCTACTTTATATACAGCTGATACTTTATTGTCATTTCAACTACTTATAATGCTGTAAGAGTTGTCCATGATAAGAGGTTGCTTGTATACATTTCGCCTAATGTAATCAATCAGATGTAAGTGTGTGTGTCTCATCGCCTTCTTGCAATACTGTTATAACGGAACAAATCACTTGACAGTCGCGATCACCATATATACTCAGACAATGTGTCTTCATTATATATGGAAGTTATATGTGGCTTCTCATTCGGATTGCAGTCGATTTTGCAATCTGAATTCGATCAATTACTTAGTTTGTTTTAACTCATTCTTTGCTAAATGGATTGTCCAATTCAGTTATAAAATTATATCTTGGAATGTTCTTGTATTCATCGGTAGGGGTACAGGAATTATAAGCAGATCGCAGGCAGTCGAACAAATAACACAAGTTCAGAAGGATTACAATTCGTTGCTTGGAACTGTTTAGATAATAATTTGAACAATCGGCCTTTGGCCAACTACTCGTCAATTATACATGTATTTAGTAAACTTATGGAAAGTTGATTGATTGATTGATTGATTGGGGTTTATTGTCGCTTTAGCCACTAATGCCATATCACGACATTGCCAGTTTTAGTGGTGGAGGAAATCCGCACACTTGCGACTAATCTAACAGTGATTTCAATGGCTGATAAACTCGTCAACCATGTGCGGCAAACCACCGGCCATCGGCGAGTAACTGGCAACTCCACCAGATAACGATTTGGATTTGAACCCTTATCGACAGCGCTGGAGGGCGAAACGGCTCGGAGTGGTACCCCTAACCGATTGAGCCACCGAGCCCCCCTTATGGAAAGTAGTTTCGATTTTAACCATGCCATCTTCAGGGCCAGGAACTAACGTCACTAACGTAATATATAATTCGTCGGTTCAGACGTTTGAATGGTTGATATCTGGAACTCATGGAGTGGTTGAGCTAGGTATGTGTTGCAGTATTTATTTGTACTTACAACCGAAATTAGGATGTGCATTTTACGAACATCAATGATTAAGGTGTGTTTGATGTTAAAATTCCGGAGACAATCAATACATATTTTCCTTGTAAATTTCAGTTATAGATATGATTTTTGAACGATTAGCGATTTCTGAATGTGCATTGTGAATGTACACAGCTCATATTTATCACGTCATACAAACGTTTGTGTAAGTGATTTGACCTATAATTTTTCATGTCGACGTGAATGCGTTTGTCGATTCTTTCCAGACAACTGAAGTTTGCAATTGAGTATCATGCAAGTCAAAATAGCAACGAAAATTACTCACGAAGATACATAAATCTTATTTCAGAGCACACGTAGTAAATTGTAATTCACATGCAATTTATAACATTCTTGTCATTTCCATTCACATGTAGCACAATATATAGCTATTTACTTGTACCACGATTTCCCGAAAAATTGCCAGGAATATTTTCCCCTGTGTGAACGCAATCTTCTTACACAAATGAACAAATGAACAACATTACCAGAGAACACAGACATATAACCACGAAACATATAACATAATATCAGTCGTATACTCACAAATAATAGTCACTTGCGTCTTGTATGCACGCGTAGAACACCTCTCTAGAATCGAGACACTATCAGAAATGATGCGACCTTTGTCTGAGTGTTATCTATGGCAGAGGGTTATCATATTATAAACAATTATTTATCACCACATGCTGATGACCAAAATCTCGATTGCGCCATATGAACTCCGACTTCAGCCCGTGACTATCAACGAGGAAGTTATGTTATCAGCAAGGGAAGTTACAACTTAGCAGTTCTCTTGACAATTCTAAACATGGGCATACATGTAAATTGTACACGTGATGTTTGTCATCATATTTGGATATTAGTACTGGTGCTAAAGTACTAAAGTCCGTGTGGTCATCGGAGCCATAGCATCGATGTGTAAGTATGCATGATAGAAGCAACATGCAATTTTAACCCCTACTCTTCTAAACGGATAATCCGATTCAGTTATGAAGTATGCATTGGAATGGTCAGTTATTTATCCGGGGGATGTTGATGCAATATAAGCAGATTACAACCAAACAGATGGGCATATAATACATTTTTCAGAATGATTCTGACGCCTTTTTAACTTAATATCCGAACATTTACTAAGTGTACGTTCACACAGCTGGCAAATTGCCAGGCAAATGTTCAGTCTGGTCTCACGAAAAGCAGCACATTTTATGCTTATAATATAATTTACTTTAGTCAGATAATCTGCTTAGAATCTATCAATTTGTGTCGATAATGTGCTGAAAATAAGAAAATTTTAGTCACATTATCGACTCATAATCAGGCAATTCTAAGCAGATTATGTGCGGACAATGACAAATATGCCAACTCACTACTTTTCAGGTTACGCTCTTTAGTATGTGTTTTCACTGTGGCCCGCGCAATAAATTGAAACAAACAGTCGCAGACGGCGGTATCCCCAACCGAATTGTGCAGTTGGGGAAGTGCATTCTCGATAATGTTTGCGTTCTCAGTGTGTACTAAACAAGAGGTGGGATTTTGTCAAAAAGACTGGCTTGCGAACTCATTTTAGGTAACGAATATACCAAAAATCTTTTAAATCCGTTGACATCTGTGGAAATTATCCCTGTGACGTCGTCCATTTGCATCAAAAATAATAAATCAAGTCCAATAACTCTGCTGAAAATATCCGATTTGCGAACTCGTTCTAGATACTGGTTCTAGATATCTGGTTTGCGAACTCGTTCTAGATACTGGTCATGTGAACTCATATACCAAAAATCTGTTAAATCCGTTGAGATTTGTGGAAATGAGCCCTGTGACGTAGTCTATTTGCTATTTGTTAAATTCGACAAAAATAATAAACAAAGTCCAATAACTCCGAACATCCATATCTATATCACTTTTATTATCACTATATCACCTCTGTTTAAACGGACGTGGCTGATTCAAGCTTCGCAATGTTGTCTACGCAATTTGGAATGAGGTATACGATAGGTTGAAAAAATACACAAGCTATTAATATACCTGTTTCATATGCTCTGAAAAATACTTGCCACGGTCACAGCCATTTTCCAGCTGTTTTCAATTGTTCGCACATATGAGAAACAACCGCTCTTTAGTTCTACCATATCAGGAAAAGACTAACACGGAACGCTCTTGTCTGTTTCATGCCGTGCACATGGCTGTTGTTGGGATTCAAACACAGTGCTCAACGTTGAATTTGTTATGACTTCAATGCGTCTTTCTGTGACATATCATGCCCGTATAGAAAGGTAGTTAAACCGCAAACCGCCATGTGAACATTTCCATATTAAATGGATTCTCCCAATCAGTTATAAAGGTGTATCGGAATGGTATATTGTTGATTGGGAGGGTGATAGGTGTTACAAGCAGACGACAGCTAATAAAAGTGCAGAATGAGCCCTATTTATTGAGGGATATGTTTAGATAATAAGTTCAACAAACGACCTATAATCTGAATATTTTCCTATGGGGATAACTACATGTATTCATCACTGATGATTTAGCATAGAAAGGGTTAAAATTTTTCATCACTGCCTATACGAGGCCCCCGACCACTGTATCTGAATCATCGCCCGCGAACGGAAACCTTTTAACACCCAACCACTCATGTATTCGTCATATTCAATTTGGATGCCATGTATAACTTGCATTCTGTACTATATACCATACCGGTGAACACAAATAAATTGAATTGAATTTTGCGGCTGGAGACGATTTCGTTCTCACGAATTTATATGAATATTGAGAATTACAGAGAGCTATTTACAGAAAACAATACATGTCTAAATATAATGATATAGTATATATTATATGTAACTACTATGTAAGCGGTTACCAATTAGATGAAAATAACCATTTTAACTATGCACTTAAAGCACCCTGAATATGGTGGTGGTGCACTCAATTGCTTTATATTTTCCAAATATAGGTACACGTGTACACCAAATATGGGGCAATATGAACAATACTTGTCTTAACAGCGACTATTTGCACCCCCAATAACATCATAACTACATATGCATCAGCAGGGCCAATGATCATTGACCATGCATGCATGTTGATTTCTGTTTGCTGTTAATAATATGTTAATCATGTATACACCATTGATCAAGTGGTCCTTCTAATATGCCTTGATGTTGGTGGGTCCCGTTAATTAAGCTACGATGTTGTGTGGAGCAAAATGGCACTGTTAAGAACATTTCCATTACCTTTCAGTGGTCATTTTATAGGTCTTTGGCTTACCGAATCTTCTAAAACGCGATTATCCATATAACACATTCAAAAATATAATATATATAATATAAAGTGACCGCAATTAAGATGGCTTTCCGACCGTTTTTAATCAACCAACGCAGCATAGCGAAAGATCAGTGCATTATTTTAAATACGAGAGTCCCTCATGGGGAGCCTCGCATATATGAGAATGCACTGGCTTACAAGGTTAAGATATATATTGTTAGGCAAATGTATTCCTATATATCTGCGACAATCCCTCTGGGGACTGGCATATATAAGAGAATGCATTGGAACAGGGTTTTCGCAAAATTCCAGCAAGCTCCAGTCATGGAAGGGTTAAAATAGTTTCGACTACCTTACTCGTATTTAAATTCGCGCGGTATTATATTTCGCTCAGTTTTGAATTCGAGGACCTACCTGCGCGAATTCAAGACCGACAACAATATTTTCGTAAACGTTTTGGATCTGATGACAGTTTCAGTTCTTACTCGCCCCTGAAGATATATGTGTATATTAAACACATTGATGACGGATTTACACCGTGCATGTCAAGGCGTTGTGAAGATGTGTGTTTATATGCTCCAAATAATTATTCTCAGTGATTGAATTAGTTACAGACATCATTTATAATGAACTCGAAAGAAGTAAAACGGTAACCATATATGCATTTACTAGGCATGCAGCTGACTTCAGAAAAAAATCAACGCTTGGCTGAGGGTTGTGTTGCATAAATTCGTGCACCTTCAGCCTGGCACAATGCTTTTTCTTACAAGTATTTCAACACTGATGATGTTATCATCATTTGTTGCTTTAAATAATCATGCATGCACGAGTAAATGTTTTTTATGTTGGTCGCACGCATGTAATATATAGCCCTATAAAACGGGTATAATTGTCTATATTCAGTCCAGCCTTCCGTAATGCATGTAACTGATCAACATATCCATCTGCTTTTCCATGTGGTTCGCTATAAACTCAGGAGTCATACTATTTTTCGCTCAAGTTTTCAATTCGCGCACCAATGGATGAGCGAAACATAGTACTACTCGAATTTAAATACTAGTAAGGTATATAATTATGTCAGCCTGTTTTCCTGGATCATAAGCTCAATATGAACCCTTTTTTATAGAGGTTCATTACCCTGCAGGGAGCCCCACACATATATAGAAGCATATAGAAGAGTATCGTCTGATCATGTTTGTCTGGGGCTCTGTATGGGTGAAATTATAAAATTGTTAAAGAATACAAGAACAAATTATTAAAATTGTAAAAAATTGTTAGGCCAATGCATTCTCTTATATATGCGAGGCGACCTATGGTCGACTCGCATATATAAGAGAATGCATTGGCACAGGGTAAAAATAAACATATATAAAATCTTATTGAGTCCAATATGGCACTATTTGATAAATAAGTTCAAAACAAGCTTATTTACAGTAGTAGGTGTGTTTAACTACATGAGACCCGTCCATTCAACGGAATAACGGGTATAAGTTCAAATGAGTCCAATATGAACATATTTTCACGAGAATGTTTAGTGCAGACACTGACTTTTCATCGCGAAGATGATAATTTGTGAAGCATCACTGCTCCTCGCCAACATCACAACCAAATCAGCAGGACCCACGAACATAATAGCAAATGGGTGATACATTGATGATTTAATAGTATAGTGTTACTTACGAATTCCGCATCATCGCGGGCTTCTATCGGAGTGGTTGACCAAGCTGAATTCAACGCGACCATTCCTCCCTTGTCGGCATTTTTGAAGACTATCCAAGTACTACATGTATGCAGCGCATGCGGGAAAAATACAAAATAGTGAACCAGGTTAACATCGGTATTTCTTGTTTAATGATACATGCATTGTTTGTTTTTGAATCGGTTTTCCCAGACGCGCAGTAATGATGCGGGGTCGGTGTTTGTTCAAGAGTTTGGACTGCGTATTTATTTATAGAGTTACCCCGCTTGAACTTACTTTGGTTTTTGTTATATCAGAGATGACATGGTGATAACCTGATCATATCTCTCTGTTCACCTTTCCGGTCGCTCTTAATGGTGTTAGAATGAGGTTCAGTGACCCTAGGGGGTGCATGTCGAATTCAGCCCGGCTTATGCACGTGTGTGTCTATGCTAAAGTCCGCCAGATGTGGCGATAGCCACATGTAGTGTACTATTATACGGACATGGCTCATGTGAACCTCTAAATTATGTCTACGTTATTTGGAAAGATAAGATATAAGTCAAAGATTCGTCAGAGATTCACTGATCGATTGACACCAACTTAGTCAATTTTTTCAGTTTACTGAGCAAAGAAAATGTGAAAAATGCGTGCAATCATCATCATTCGTATGATACAAGCCAGCCTGTTCTACGAAAATCAGCATGTTATCGGCTTATAATGGGGTTTGTTTTAGGTTCATATTCGGCGTAGAATCGCCTCATTGTGTCCGCAACGAATTGAAAATGAGAGGGTTTTGGTGCCAAAATCGCCTCTTAATAACATTAGTACATTATGGTAGGACAATAATACTTGAGAATTACCATGCGTATTCTCTTTAATATGTGTTTTCACTGTGGCGCGCCATAAAACGGACACGTGATATGAGTCCACACTCCTTCCAAATCTTCCCGGATCCATTCCCAAATCGCTAATAATGTCCACTATGGGCTTATTTCAGAATCAAATAATCCCATATGAACCTATGTGAATGTTATAGGTCGATTATGAACCTATTTGCATGAGGGTATGTTGTACAACCATCGCTAAAATACACAAAATAAGCCATCATTTTAAATTAAAAATGAGTACACAAAACCATATATAAGAACGCTCTGTATTATCTACCGCTTTGTTTTATGCCACTAAAGAATGGACGCTCTTTATAAGAGACCGTCATTCGAATTGAAAACAGAATCAAAACGTGTTAAAACAACATGTATCTTACTCTTAATAATTTCAAGGCAATGTTGCAGATGTTAACTTCGTTAAATATCTCACAGAAGTGAGACAAACGCTCTTTATTGATACCATGTCGGAAACGGGAATGCTCTTTATTCAAATCTGAAGAAAAATCGGGACCAAGTTATGTGACTTGAATTAAGTCTGTATATGGCATGTGATTTCATTCGAGTATTCATCTTATTTACCGACATATGTTATATCCGGAACCTGACCTGGGTATACCACAATGGAGCATGATTCCAGGCATCATCAAACGCCCACGAGCGGCAATTCATATTTCTCATATTCACTGTGTGCGAGCTGCGACGTGAGAAATTGTTCGCTTCCGATAAATGCTACGGTGCGCGTGCGAGATTCCCCGTTCAGTTCCGGTAAGCAATACGCCATACTGCATTTTGATGACTAATGTAGGGGGGGCGTAGTAACAAAATTGCAGGAAGGTATGCCGGGGTGGTGGGTGGCCCGAGGGGGGGGGGGGTGTTGTTTACACCCTCATGCAAATTTTGTACTAAAGACCTTTTGTGCCCTTATATGACATTTGTAACAGTTTAAAACATATTATAAGAATTTATAACTGCAAAAACACCATATTTATGTTACTTGGACCTCATATGCTGGGCCTTAGAAGAGATGACATTGAGCTATATGGCATGTGGCATATGGGGCGGTGGGGTGAAACAAATTCCTTCCCGACACCCTTCGGAAAGTAGATTCGATAAATGAAAACTGAAATAAATAAACTTGTCTTGATGTAAATAAAGCCAAGATCATTGTGTGCATGGAAAATGATCGAGCAACTGTCTCAAACATTAATGGGACTACCAATGGCTAGAATATAACTGTCACCACACTGTTCGTCAGTGCATCAAGCCAATCAGTGAAATATTTGAATGTCTATCAACTCATATGATCTGTTACTTTCACAGCGCCTAAACTATCCAAGTCTGGCATAGTGACGGTTTGTCATTTATTATAATGCTAGATAATGGGCTGGTTGACAGGCTAATCGGGAAATGGTTAGAAATTATGGAATTGTATGTATTCTGTACATTTACCTAAGTTTGCATATATAAGTAAACTTGTCCTGATGCAACTAATGCCTAGATAATTGTGTGCATGTAAAAAGAGCGAGCAACTGTCTCAAACATTAATGTGACTACCAATGGGTAGAAAATATCTGTCATCAGTGCATCAAGCCAATCAGTGAATTACTTGCGTGTCATCAGATGATATCTCACAAGACCGAACGTATCCAAGGCTGGTATAGTGCTGTGACTGCTTGTCATCTATATATATATAAACGAGTAAGATCTGTCCGGGTTTTTCTCTCAGACCCCTGAACCGAGTTCAACCAAATTTGGTGTGGTGCCTCTGGGTACCCTGGCGGATGTTCTAATGGTGTTAGTTTTTCAAAAAGTTTAATTAAAAAATAATAAAATAAAATTGGTTTTTGTTAAATTGAGCAAGGAATTCAATCTTAAAAAAAATAATATTAAAACAGTATACATGTATATATATATCAAAATGTTTCAATGACCAAATGTGCTTGAAGAGCACAAAGGGGCCGCCGCTAAATGAAGGCTTTGTCTCAGATCAAAATGTTTGCGAAGTCCCACAAAGGGGGCCACAGGTATCTCCGATGCTGAATATAGGCTCCCAAAGGGAGCCTGTTTCAGCTAGTTTAGTATAATAGAAGTAAGTTGCTCCAGTCGACTAACATAAGTGGTATGGAATATGTTAGATAATGGACTGGTTGACAGACTAATCAGGAAATAGTTAGAAATTATGAAATTTTGTGTATTCTGCACAATGACCTAGGTTTACTGATGATCAGCAATTTGTTTTTCAATTAAAACAGCTTCTGAAACAGGTTAAACTGTTATTTGAACTAACTGAGATCAATCCCAGTCACATGAGTGATATCAGTCGAGTTTAGACCAATTTTATTGAAATTTGGGGGGTGGGTGTCAAACAATTGGGACTAAAAAATAATTTCGTTTGCAGGTTTGGGGGTGGTGGGTCCCCGAAAATGCCGGATGCGAAAAAACGGCATACCTTCCTGCACAATAAATGCGATAATAGTTTCAGGTTTCATCTGCTGGCTCGGCTTTAGTGTCAACGTTCATAGACTAGCATATTTGCCAGCCATTCGTTTGCAGGTATTTCGGTATTCAGAAGGCTACAATATGCCAGAAACCAATGCATAACTTACTATAGAATGCATCTGTACCACAGCTAACTAACTACACGAGAAGTAAACACTTTGTAGTTCGAATTTTTCCTGTATATAGCATACAATTATCTGGCAAGAATAAATCATACAGGTATTTTAAGGCAACGTGTTAATAGCACCGTTATAGTTGCATGTGGAACTACCGAAATAGTTATTCTCTCGTCGTGGCACCATATTAAAGGTTTTATATGAGAAAATACCTGCACATACTTGCCAGTGTATGAGCGTACCCTGGATATCATCACGATGGACGGTGTAGCGGACATGGTAATTCCTTACAGTGCATTAATTTTTCTCAAGTAATGAAAAGTAATGCCTATTGTGTCTTATTTGCATTGGATGTAAGTCAAAGTAATTCACAAAATGGCAATTACTTTTGCATTACTTTTTTAACTACATATGTACTTTATCAAATATGTCATCAATGGCTTTCTGCAATAACGATGGTTACCTTACAAGTGGAATTTTAAAACAATACAATGATCCGATGAGTTTAAAAAAAAAATGAGGTTGTGTCCAACATTGCCAAAAGTAATTGTGAATCTATATACCGCGAGTACTATCATAGTTATATTGTTACAATGTTTTTCCTAGAAAATAAAATCATCCAGTTTGGTGTATTTAAAGCCACATGGCGGTTTGCGCTCCAAAATACACATAATATTATTCGCTTTTTAATTTTCTCATTATCGAAATAGGTCGATAAATGTCTAAACTGTGTAGGGTTCTCTATTCCGAAGGTTCATTATTCCGATGGTTCGCTATTCCGAGCGTTCGTTATTCCGAAGGATCGCTATTCTGAAGGTTTTCTATTATGGGCGTTTTTAACCAGAAATGAATAAAAATTTGCACCCCGTATATTCATACACCCCAATCTTGTCCCAGATGTCGGTTATTAATAGCAAGAACTATCAGTTTATCATTTATTATAGAAATATGAAAACACAATATGACTGAAATAAACTACAAGTTAGAGATACATTCTTCCCGATCTGGCAAACTGTACTTGAAAGAAACATTAAAAAATTAAAATCAATACAAAGTCAGAATTGCAGTTAGGTCCATTCAGCGGTATTCTGCTATATATACAGTATGTCGTAGCGCTCCAGTATTCATTGACCGTAAGTGCCCCACTGTTATAGTCCGCCTTTAGCTGGCGTACTCTAGCCTCTAAGATGATGTACTCCCTCCGTTGTCGTGGTGCTCGTTCCCCGCGGTCTGCCGCATCGCCATCGTTAGTTAGGGTGGCGCTCCGACACGACTTTATACCATCTACGGTGAAATGCTGAAAACATGAAAGACAATCATTTTGAATTGTCTGATGTTGGTGTCATGCGTGGCTTTTCTAAATAGTATTAATCCGGCCGAATCAATGTAAAGACGCGCATTAATTTTATTGACGCGATGCCAAGTAATATACAAGAGGCACGCGCCTATTCATAACTAGTGAGAGATAATGACATATATTATGGCTTTTAAATTATATAATAGGGGTTTCATGTGATATGGAACAACAATTAATTTGTGTCGAGTATGTCTTCTGTAAACGCACAGGTTAGCAGGTTATCTTAAAGCCAAATTTAATAATTTAATATAAATTTAATTTAAGGCTGCAGTTAAGTTACGAATGTTCATGTACAAGACGTAATCAAACTACTTGGCGGAAAGTGGATTCGGCACAACATCGTGTAAAACAGTATGTTGATATGGTGCATGAACTAATGACATTCCCTGACTATATACAATCAAATTAATGAGTATCTGGGACTTTAATGCATATAATATAATTTGTATATGATACATTTGCCTGAAAAAAATAGCTCTAATTTTGCATTCTGGCTTATCTGCCATCTGTGACATACCTTACTCGTATTTAAATTCGCGCAGTACTATTTTTCGCTCAGTTTTGAATTCGCGCACTTTGAATTCGCGCGCCTAGCTGCGCGAATTCAAAACTGACAAAACTGTTTTCGTAAATTGATTTGATGATGCAGTTTCAGATCTTAATCGTCCATGAAGATATGTGTGCATATTAAACAACATCACGACGTCTTTACATCGTGCATAAATTAACATAACTGCATCATCAATGTGTTGTGAAGACTGGCGTTTATACGCTCCAAATAATTATTCTAATATCGAAATAGTTATAAACATAACTTAAATGAACCCAAAGAAGTAAAACCGCAAGCACATATAGAACATTTTCATAAGAAAAAATAAAAACTTCGCTGTGGGTTGTGTTGACATTAAAGACACGGTTGGCCTTGGCGGTGGGTATCCTGTGAAAATATCTCCACCCGTCAAAAACCGCCACCAACAGAAAGAACATCATAATGTAGATAGACTTTGTCCGTATACAAATAAGTAAAATCGCATAAACAGTATGTTATGGTCATATGTTTGACCATTGTTATGTAAACAAAAGCATAAAAAGTAACTTTTCTGGTGTTTGTTTATATTATGATGGTAAACATAAAGAGCGTTCTTTGTTGGTGAATACCTGATATGGAACTAATAAAGAGCGTTTATGTCATTTGTGTGCGATTAACCAGTAGCATTGCACTGTCTTCTGTAACACAATCAGGCTCTTGCTTAGGTAAAAAATAGTAGGTCTTTATGATAACATGCTGTTTATGCGATGGTCATGGTATATATGAACGGAACTGTATGCGTTTTAATGTTTTAATGTTTACGATGTTTGGAACAAATATGAATATTTTCGACAATTAAGGCCGCACGTGCCTTTAACAAAGTCAGACTGTTTGGTCGCGGTGCCACGCCAGCGTTGTGAATAGGGCGACGTGCATTTTCAGTCTGCATTATGTGTATTTCTTACAAGTATTTCAATATCAATGATGTTACCATGATTTGTTGCTGTATAATTATGTCATACATCTACATATCATCAATGGTTTATACACGTGGTTGCCCGTATGTAAAATATAGACCTACAAGCCCAAGGTCCAACGTTCCGCAATGTACATGTATATACATGTAACTCGTCGACATATAGCCTTCTTGTTTCCCTGTGGTTTGTTCTAAACTCAGGAGTGGTACTATATTTCGCTCAGTTTTAAATTCGCGCACTGACAGGTGCGCGAAAAATAGTACTGCGCGAATTTAAATACGAGTAAGGTAGTCTTATTTTCACCTGTTATTTCGAACTATCTATATAATTGAACTATGGCGACCTTATTCTACGAAGCAGATAATATGGAAACAACATTTGGGTAGAGTCTCGCTTTCATAGAAACTAAAATCAGCCATTTGTATAAAATAAATGTAACGTATACACAACGAACATACATATGTTTTCAATTAACCATACAACCGTGTCGTATTCGTCCTTCATATGATACATTATTATGTATTACATGTTTATTTATATTTAAGAAATAAATACACGGTGCAGAGGTGTGTATGGTCAAGTTGTACCACAAAAAACTGATTGTAGGACGACGCGTAGCGGAGTCCTACAATCAGTTTTTTGTGGTACAACTTGACCATACACACCGATACACCGTGTATTTATTTCTTTTGTAATACGACTGAAAATTTATGGTCACAATTCGACTGAATAGTCAACGAAATACTGCGCTTTTTCGGTCTCAGGTGAGAACACATTTCGTGGTGTAATTCGTATTGGGCGTACTCGATTCTTTGCATGGAGTACTCTAGTAATTTGTTTGCGTAAATAATCGTTGTGATTGGCTAAAAAACGATGTGTTTTCAGCGGCGCCCGTGCCTGTCATTTAAATTGTACAGGAAATACGATTGCTGTCATTTCTGTGTTGAACGTTGTTGGGACAACATGAATATTATCATCGACTATGGACCATTTTCCTTACACAAAGCGATCTAAATGATCTAGTTTACTAAACTAATCTTATTCCCCTTCTGTACTGGTGAACAAGCGCTTTCATTTTCAACTTGATTCCGAAATATCGAATATGATCGAGATTCGAATCGACGAATGCACAGCCCGGCCCCATGGATTTATTTTGTCATTTAATATACTTATTAAGTAACTTTCTTTGGTCGTATAATAACATCATTTGGACCATATCCATTGGCAACCAAACTGGTCTCAAGCGAAAAATCGCAAGATTGTCAAGATGTAGCAAAATAATTCAAAGGGTTGCGGGTGTACTCCGTTGATGCCCCGTTTGCGCGGAGTTAGAAAAGACGGGAAAAGTCGCGTGCGGCGATCTGAATAAACCGATTTTTTTCGTGGTACAATTGGAAAAAGTAGAATTGTACCACAAAACTGGAACGAGATACCCATGGTAACTCGGGCCACTGGCCAATCAGGACATGGCTTTTAGGCAGGGTCGTATTACAAATTTATTTATCTGTATTATTTATCTCGTTTATTGAATATATTCAGTATATTTGTTCATTTGTATATTTAATTGTATATTATTTATTAATTATCATTATGGCGATATACACAAATGCCAAACACATATTGTTTAACGTTAACTTAAGTGTGTGCCTACCTTCAATGTTGTTGTTAGTTCTGTTGTCCATGTCTCATTGGTAGACATTCCAGATTGCTGGAGGGTAGGCGCCATTTAAGTAATTGTCCCGGAAGTAATGTATGAACTAACGGACAGCTGGAAATCGCCTCTTGATTCTCAGAGCATGTAGACTTGTAGTCAATATTCGAAAGTTGGCCCGCACAAGCGCTACATGAAGGAAGCCAATGGACATTATTTTCAATGAACCGTCGCAATTCCTTGTCGTCACGATATGCTGTTGCGATACCCAAGTCTTGCACGTGGCGCCATAGGCTCGGTATGTCCTCTGCTCCGTGTGTCTGAGTTCTGCTTCCACTGCGTTGATTATCGATAGCTCGAAGTAAGATATCACTCTGGTCGGCCTCCATGCGCGCCCGGTCTCCCTTCGGACAGCCCGCTTCACCGCCGGCAAGACATATCTGTAGTGACCAGTAGTCTTTCCAGTCAACAGTCCCATTACAAGTGGAATAACATTACGCCTGTACTTACCATGGATGGTAAGTACTTGAGCGTATGGAGCAGGACACGTCTTGAAAGTCCCATCAATATAAATTTCACGACATTGTGAAAGACGTCTTAAGTTTCCAGGTGTGGAGAAGAGTATAACACCCCAATCATTGAGCCATAACGAACTCCTCTCGGGACCACGTTTCCCTCCATTCTCCAACCAAATTAACATCCTCCACATCTTGAGGGATCTCCGGCAAATGTTTATCAAATGTCGGTAGCATTTCTCTGTCACCTCCTCCTTGTCGCCTATTCATTGCAATTGCGTCATCGTAGACCTGCTTTATAGGAGCACACGGGTTTTGTTGCACGTCGTTGGAGAGCTTGGTTTTAAACTTTGACGCTGCTGCTATATCCTGATCTTCTTCGTGGTTGTGCTCTTTTTCATCCAACACTCTGATGATTGCATTTGGATCTACCCAATCGAATATGTTCGTTTTAAACGCAGCTCTGTGTGACTCACACCAGCATATCCAATGAATTGCTGTTTTTGATACTTTATTTTTCTGATATTTAAAATTATTAAACATGAGGACATTTCCTCTTCCGCGATCTCCGTTGCAAACATACGCCATCCTCGTATGGGGGTACAAGCGTTTATGACTCGTGTGCGGGCTACGTGATGTAAATAGGTATTTAGATATAACGTCATATGGAAACACGGCAATTGTGTGGGCTGCGTGACGTGAATATGAATTGAGAAATAACGTTATATATGTAATGACATTAAATCTCAAAGAAACCCACGAAAACAAAAATCACATTTATTTTTTTAATGTTTTATGTTATTTCCTTCATAAAAGCGAGGCTTCGTGCTAATTAGAACCCTCTCAATAATTTAGAATATAGAATTAACTTTTAAAATAACAGAAACCTTCGGAATAGCGAAACTTCGGTATAGCGAACCATCGGAATAATGAACATTCGGAATAGCGAACCTTCGGAATAGTAAACCTTCGGAATAGTGAACCTTCGGAATAGCGAACCTTAGGAATAGAGACATGTTCCCATCTAAACTACCTCTCTACGAGCAGTATGTAACCCAAAAAGACGCATTGAAGTAATGAAGAATACAACTGTGAATATGGTGTTTGGGTCCCAAACACAAAACAGCCATTTGCTCGACATGGAACAGAACAGTGTGTTCCGTGGTAGTCTATTCCCGATATGGTAGCAATAAAGAGCGTTTGTCTGGCTTTTGGCGAAAATTTGAAAACTGCTGAAAATGGCTGTGACTTTGTCAAGTGTTTTTCAGAGCATATGAAGTCGGTATATAAATAGTTCGTTTATTTATCGACCTATCGTATCCGTCGCTCCAACTTACGTAGAAAAAAATTGGGAGGTTCGAATGAGCCATGTCCGTTTAATATGTAGCACAAGGGTTCCGGTTTCCTGATATATATGTAATATGTATGCATGCACGGTATTAAAACACATACGTATATATATGTACAACGATGACACACCAGGATAGGCTGATATTTAATTAATTAGATTTACCATCTACTCGAACAACAGTTGAGCCGCTATCATTATAGATACATGATCCGAATCAACGCTACTAAATTACTATTTCTTTGGTTTCGGGGGGTAAACAATATTTGATTCGAGTCGAGGAACCCACCCATCGAAGCTCAGAGTTATCACATATCGATTATTAAAATCTGTTATTTTTTACCACCTGGAATATTTGGCGGCCTAGCAAATATTAGACGAGCCGGCCGTCATACTCTCGACGCCAAATTGGGTTGAACAAAATGTTGATATATAACACGTCTTGGAAAAGTTTATAATATCGTTGACAGTGGTTAGCATATTGTTTGGTAATTAAACGATTCTGATAACTAAAGAACTTGAAGAAATGTTGTTGTTGTTGTTGTTGCTGTTTTTGGAATTTGATGATACAGGGACCATCGAATCGGATTGTGTACCTTTAATTGGTGCGAGATAATTACGTTGTACTGATCCATGGAGTAAGGTTGGAGTAAATTCTACTGTCCTAGTAAATTTTAAGTCTGACTGTTTATTTACTTTTTGATTGTCAAGCGAGATTTCCGACATGTGTATCTATTTCCAACCATGATACATTCATCTAATATCTAATAATATGATATGGCATAATAAATCAAAGTTCATGGGGGGAATTCAGATTGTCGTCATTATGTTAGGCATAATGTATCACTATCTTGGAAGTGGTTAGATAGGATTGTTGTTGTTTTCTATTTGTTATTGTAAGTCTATATATATCTATATTTGCGAAATGTCTGTCTGTCTGTCTGTCTGTCTCTGTGTTATGTATAAATTCACAGGGGGGGGGGGGGGGCATCTAAGGTAACTTTTTACGAGAAAGATAATGGTGAGGGTTAGGATTTCCTAAAGTGACTCCATTGTTGTCAGGGGCAGAACAAATTTGTGTCGCCGATTGCGACGAACTTATATATAATCATCCCCATGATATAAGGAATCTGATGGTGTGGTTTAAATATGTCAAGAGTTGCGCCGTTCGAGTCAGGGATGCACGGAAGGGGAGAGGGGCACCAAAATTGATAAACCAAGTTCAGCGCCGAGGGACCATCTAGATGGTACCAAACGGTCTACAAGGGGTAACTTTTTACGAGAACGATAATGGTGCGGGTTATAATTTTCTAAAGTGACGCCCTTGTCAGGGACAGAAAAGGGGGAGGGGAGGGGTAGAACAAATGTTTGCCGCCTATTGCCACCAAACTTTTATATAATCATTCCCATGATATGAGGAATCTAATGGTGTTGTTTAAATATGTCAAACGTGGCGCCATTCGCGTCAGGGATGCACGAAAGGGGAGAGGGGCACCAAAATTGATAAAACTAATTTTAGCGCCGATTTCCACCAAATTGATATATAATTTTCTCCATGATACAAGGAATCTAATTGTGCGATTTATATACTCCAAATTGCTGTCGTTTGGATGCAAGATTGCGGGAGGGGCACTCAAGTCGCCGATTGCCACCACACTTATACAACATCATCCCCTTGGTATGAGGAGTCTAATGGTGTGGTTTAATTCTGTCAAAAGTGGCGTCATTCGAGTAAGGGTTGGTCTGAAAGGCAGAGGGGCACCATAATTGATACGCAATAATTTTAGCGCCAATTTCCACCAAAGTGATTCGCATTCTTATCCATAATACGAGGCGTCTGGTCGTGTGATGTAAAGACTCCATGTTGGTGCTGTTTGGGTGAGAGATGGGGGTTAGTGGGCACTAAATTTGATCAAAATTGGTTTACCAAACTTATCAATAACCATCTCCATGATATCAGGAGTCTAATTGTGTGGTTTAAGGATGTCACAAGCTGTCACACGTGGGGACATTTGAGTCAGGACACATTGAGGGTTAGTTTAGCGTCAATTTCCACCAAATTGATACACATTCTTAATTTCTTATCCATGGTACGAGGAGTCAAATCATGTGAATTAAAAACGCCATATGGGTGCTGTTTGTGTGAGATATGGTGTGGGGTGTGGGTGGGCACTAAATTTGATAAAAAAAATTGTTTAGTCGCCGATTAGCTCCAGACTTATAAATATTTATATCCATGATATCAGGAGTCTAATTGTGTGGTTTAAGGATGTTAAGAGTGGTGCCATTCGAGACAGGGGTCCACAGAAGGTGGGAGAGAGACACAAAAATGGATAAAGAATATGTTTAGGGCCGATTTCCACCAGACTGATACATATTCTTCTCCGTGACAGGAGGAATCTAATCATGTGGTATAAATACGCCAAATTGGTGCCGTTTGGGCGAGAGATGTGGGGGCTCTAAATTTGTTAAGAGTTTGTATACTCGCCAATTTTCAATAATTTTATATATATTTATTTCCATAATGAGTCTAAGTTTGTGGTCTAATGATGTCAAATGTGGCGCCGCTTGAGTCTGAAATGGGGACGGGCGGGTCACCGCAACTGATATAAATATGTTTAGTACCAATTAGCATCAAATTCATACACGTTCTTCTCAAATGATACGAGGAATCAAATTGTGCGAGTTAAAAACGTCGCATTTGGTGCCTAGATATATTTGCAAATATATGTCTGTCTGTATGTGTTCTACATATAACTTCACGGGGTACAGTCGAGATGGCACTAAGACGTTCTAACATTGGTAACTTTTTACGAGGAAGATAATGGTGCATGTTAAAACATTAGAATAGCTCATGTTAATATTATAACACAATTGAGTCTGCCCCTTTCAATATAGTTTCCACAAAAAGTCACAAGAGATATGGAAATGTATAGTAGGCCTGTTCAACAATAGTGGTCACAGTGTGCCGTCAAATATAATTTCTTCTGAGATAAAAGAAAACGGAGTCAGTGTCTCATGACTTTTCAGGATCCTCCAATACTGACTTATGATAAGGTTATATCTGCCAAATAGACAGAGGACATATTTCATGTTTTATAACAGACTCATCGCCTAACATACACAACTCAAAATCTCGCTCTGTGTCGGGCACATGTAGCTGATATATATACATAGCAACATTTCTTTTAAACAGAGAACAATTAGCCAGTATATAGCACAATGAACAGAGGAGCACCTGGACATTTCTAGAACATCTGTATCTTCATGGAGATATGATAACCAGGTGTCCTCAAAATATTAGTCAAACCCACTAGATTGATTGATACATCTCTATGTAAAACCCAATTGTCGTCTTTTATTTTTGCGAACTGATGTGTTAATGATGTTCATGTTATAACGCCTGAAAAATACGCAGTTGCAAATAAATAAATAGTTCTTTATTGGTGGAACGGATTAATCGCGATAAACAAAATGACAATTGCTCCGATCCGACAAGGTGAGGTACTACTGATATTCCGTTTGTAAGAATCATGTTTTGTGGTGCTATTTGGATATATAATTTATGAGAATATGTGTAATGCTTTGAACAAGAGTATCCTATATTCCCAGCATATATTCACAATATGCAGAGGGTTTCACATCACTTTAACCTGGGCAACGCCGGGTAACCCTGCTAGTTGCTTATAAAATATCTAACACTGTTCAAGGAAAATTACGACTACCATTGCCACATACCACAGGGCCCGGTATAGCACATGAAAGCTCAGATTGCTGTTGACAAACATTAATTTATAATTTATAAACGAGCATAACTTGGATAAACAATTAGGGTCGGTGTGACTTCGGGAGACAAAAAACATATGAAACATCCTTAAAGATACGGGCCTTCGCGATTGGTATAGCTGCTAAATAGTCACATACGCTAAAACCGCCAAAACAGAAAGAATATTATATAATAGACAGATATTGTTTTTATACCAATCATATATATGGCGTACATTGCATGTTATTGTCACATTTGTACGATTTGTTATGTGAACAAAAATAAACAAAATGTTACAGAACCATTTGCTTATAAACAAACACTCGGAACTACCGGATCGTCCAATGAAAATATTCCGTTGCGCTGAGGAAGGCAACGATAAAATTATTGGTGCCATCAATCGCATTCAAATCACATCAAATTTTATTTTAATCGACCCATTCTACCCGCTGTCAGTTCAAAATTCAGGTAATCCACGTTACTGCATGATTGGGAAATGATCAGACAGAAAACGTGTACTTAAAGATATGGGCGGCATTTGCCGTGGGTATGCTGTTAAAATATTCACCTCCGTCAAAACCGCCGTAAACAGAAGGAATAGTAAGATATAGACAGACCTTGTTCTTATGCCAATAAGAAATATGCATACACAGTTTGTTATTGTCAATGTTTCCCTTTGTTATGTAAACAAAAGCAAAAAACGTTACGTTTCCTGGCTTTTGCTTAGATCCGGATATGGTAAACATAAAGAGCGTTTTTTTTTTAATGTTTTCCTGATATGGAAATGATAAAGAGCGTTTATATCATTTTTGTGTGATTAACGAATAGAATTGTGTTGTGTTATGTAAACAAAAGCACAACTTCTGTAACACGAGCAGCTCTTGTTTACGTACACCATCGTACGTCTTGACGACCATATACTATTTACGCGCTGATTATGGTTTGCATTTGAGCGGAACTGTATATATTTTGGTGTTCCTTCTGTTGATGGCGATTTGAACAAATATGAATATTTCTGCAACGAACGCCGACCGTGCCTTTAATATAATTGTTCTTACAAAGAGATGAATATGTTTCAACCCAGTTAGTATTTTCTTCTAACCTATATATGGTAATACATACCAAATGAGGAATTAACCATGATAGTATTGTGAGTTGTAAGTTGTAGACGCACCAAATGCGCGCGAATCTAAATAAGGAATTGACGCAATATCGTGACTCTGCTCATAAACATGTCACTGCGCTTTTTGCGAGAAACTAAATAACACAATGCTATACTATTAGTATAGTCTTGAGGAAATTATCATAATCTGATAACTGTTATTACTAAATTATAACATAAAACGAAGGCCGCCCGTCCCTTTAATTGTTTTTAATTTTAAACCTAACATACATCAAGTATTGGTAAAAATGGCAATGCACAACGTCGGTAATACATTACTTAATTATCATTTTAAAAAGTAATGGAATGGTAAATATAATGCAAAAAATGGCAAGTAATGCATTATTTTGCAAAGTAATGGACCCATTCCTGGATATTATGGGTTACAAGAAACTAATTAAATAGAGTTACACTTCCTGAATTGTGTAAGGAAATTACACGTAGAATAAATCAGACTCATTATGAATCCAACTAGTATAGTTACATTTAACTTTACTACTTGAATATTGCTATTGCCGTTTTGTGAACTTAATAAAATTTCACAAAAGATTAATTGAAATCAGTGTCGCACTAATTCGATACCATTTTTGTTTTGCATACCTTGACCGATGTGAATTGATTAATGAAGGAGCTATTTAGCCGTTATTAAATAGAATAATCTGACGCAAAAGGCGGTGAAACGAATACTTTTAATTGTTGTAGTCTTATTAACCCTTCCATGACTGGAGCTGCGCTGGTGCAGCATTAAATATATTGTGCCAGTGCATTATCCTATATATGCGAGTCACCAAACGAGAGCCTCGCATATATAAGAGAATGCATTGGCTTACACGGTCAATGTAAATATTGTTAAGCCAATGTATTATCTTATATATGGTTACACTGGTGTAAATAAGGTTCCGAGTGACATCTAGCGGATGCGGGAGGAATATATAGGAGAGAATAAAATAGACACTGGGCCCTGATTGGTCAATAGCCTTGTGTGCTTTTCACATAAAAAAATCATCACACCTCTTCCCTATGATTTCCCATAGGTAAAATAACCATTGGCACAGGAATTAACCCTTTGTAGTGAAGTTTGAATTTTTTGGTGTGGTCTAAAATATGACTGTATTTTTTTATGCGGTTCTGACACTAGTTACGAAAACATAAGATTTAAAGGCGAATTCCCTGCTAGACAGACATGATTTTTTTGTGTAAAAAGTTTCCCAAAATGTCAATTTTTCAGATTTATAGAAAATTTTGGACCCAACATTTATATTGCCAACACTATACGCTAAAACGTTAGCACTGAAGCCTATGGAAAACATTTACACCAGTGTAACCTAAAGGGAAAAAATAGCTTTTTATCATTTTTGATTCCTGGGAGTCACTTTAAAGCAATTTAATGCATTTTACAGAGCCTGGTCTTTCAGTCCAATGAATATCTCATGCTTGATGTGGCTATTCTTGCTGCTGATGCCTTCTTTCACTTACATCAGCCAAAAAAATAGTAAGATTTTTCATAAAAAATGCCAATTTTTCAAGGTATTTTCAAAAACATTTCAAGGTGGTAATAGTCACATGATAATGCAAATGACCCATAATATGGGCATGTCAACGACACATATATCAATTGTTATAAGAACCTAATTTAACAAGTATTTTGGATTTTATAGCCAGTGATATACAGATATATATCATAAAAGTGTGTCATTTCCACTGGTGGGTATGGTCATTTGAAGGTTAATAGCACTAAAACTTGGACACATTTAAGAAAATGCTTCAGCAATTCAAAGAGAGCATATCTTTATTCAACTAGTTCAATATACACCCACATCCAGTTATCTTGGATCACCCTTGCAGACCTGAAAATGTCATATTTTATTCTTCTATGTGCTGATAAAGTCATGCGCTTGATGCTCAGCTGATCAGATCTGGACTCAATGACCTCACATCACCAGAAGTTCTCTCATGGAAAGAATATTGAACAGTCTTCCATAGCTGATCCAAGTTTGCAACACCAGACCCCTAAAACTGAGTGAAAATGGAGCCTGAACATGACTGGTGGTGGAAAATTGTGCTTTTTTGATGAATAATTTGTTAAAGGGGGTGGGGTTAAATTGTGTGTGATAAATAAAGAACCACAGAAGTGATAATGTTTTTGAACACATTTTTTCCATTGATGGGCAATTCTGAAGAAATGTAGGGAGTTACAATTATTCCGCGAAAAAGCGGGCTATCGCTTTAGGTTACACTGGTGTAAATAAGGTTCCGAGTGACATCTAGCGGATGCGGGAGGAATATATAGGAGAGAATAAAATAGACACTGGGCCCTGATTGGTCAATAGCCTTGTGTGCTTTTCACATAAAAAAATCATCACACCTCTTCCCTATGATTTCCCATAGGTAAAATAACCATTGGCACAGGAATTAACCCTTTGTAGTGAAGTTTGAATTTTTTGGTGTGGTCTAAAATATGACTGTATTTTTTTATGCGGTTCTGACACTAGTTACGAAAACATAAGATTTAAAGGCGAATTCCCTGCTAGACAGACATGATTTGTTTGTGTAAAAAGTTTCCCAAAATGTCAATTTTTCAGATTTATAGAAAATTTTGGACCCAACATTTATATTGCCAACACTATACGCTAAAACGTTAGCACTGAGGCCTATGGAAAACATTTACACCAGTGTAACCATATGAGAGACTCCATGTGTGATACTCGCGAGTATAAGAGAATACATTGACACAGGGCACAATTTCAGGAAGCTCCAGTCATGGAAGGTTTAAGAGTGCAGCTTGGCTGTGCGGTGGAAGCGCGATCCCCACGTGGACAAAACAAGGGAACAATAGTGTATTTTAGCACTCTCAAATTCAACTATAATAGCTAAAGATGCGGCAAGTGTTGGCGGTGAGTAATTCTATTGAAATAGTCAAATCTGGTAAAACCGCCGTAAACAGAAAGAATATTATAATATAGATAAATCTGTTCTTATACCAATCATAAATATTACGTAAATTGCATGTTATTGTCACTTTAGTACTCTGTTTTATGTAAACAATTGACATGTTATGTGAACAAGCAGAACGTAAAAAGTATGCAATAAGCAAAACACGCAACACCTGGCAACCCCACTTGTTGAACTTTAGCCAGAAATGCCACCAAGTTGTTTACAGCATTCCGGTATTTCGGTGTTGAAAGAATCACCGCGAATCACCCTCCTTAAATATTGCAACGGAGTTGGGTGATTTGCTTATCACTCACTATTTAGGTGCTGTATATAAACAATCTCGGCCCAACAATGTGTGTTTTGTGGATAATATCGCATTCATTCTATCATACTATACTATTAGTCTATTCTCGGGGAATTTTTCATAATTTGGAATCGGTTATTTCAAAATTGTAAGCTATATATTATAACGCCATTCGTCACGTGCCATTGAATATGACTATATTAGTTGAAATCAAGATGTGCCTGACCTGTAGCATGATAAAACAATCTGGTATTATTAACAAAAAGTTAAATGCTCGGTAACATCACTAAAATAAGATAATACTCATATCGAATCATATAGCGTGCATAATCATGTGCTGGATTAACCCTTTGAGTGCCAGGTCCGATTTTTGTATCAACCCATATACCCTGTGCCAATGCATGCGAGTCGACCATAGGTCGCCTCGCATATATAAGAGAATGCATTGGCCTAACAATTTTTCATCATTTGTTATTATTTTTTACAATTTTTTTTAATTTTAGTAATTTTTTCTTATATTCTTTAACTCTTTCAGTGCAAGACTTATTTTGTAGGTTTAGTGCTAGGGAATCTTACATTTTTCATGGGCATCAAAATTATTACTATGAATACTTGGTGATAGTTTTCAGTTATAACATGCCCCTAAGGTTTTATCCAGTTTGTTTTTAAATTCGCTATAGCATGCTTAAGCATACCCAGAAAAAATTCAACCAAAAAAAATCTTTAAAAAATCTTCTTTTTTTTTTTTTTTTTATTATTATTTTTTTAGGGCCGATTTTACAGACCGTAAATTAGGGCCGATAAGATCGGCCCCTGGCACTCAAAGAGTTAAACGTCGCATCTAACTACAATCGACATATGTGGATCAAGTCATACAATGCAATACATTGGCCTAATAATATGTTCCTTGTCATTGTGAGCCAGTACATTATCTTATATGCGAGGCTCCCTATATGTGTGAGACTCGCATATACAAGAGAATGCACTGGAACGGGATATGTAATGATGTACCCGCACAGCTCTCATACCGAAAGGTTAAATTTAATGTATTTAGAGGATAAAACACATTTCTTCTCAGGGTATTGCATAACATTAACCATAATGTATTCACGACAGGATATCACTACATAAGCCTATATAATGTTTTTTTTTATTATAACATGCCCCGTTACAATAGCAATAAACGAGTTGGGACGCATGGTTTCGTTTGGATGCATAATAGTAGCGAGTTTCGATTTCAAACCGGTACGCCTGCGGCAGTCTGGAGTAAACTACATACCCACATATAAAAAGTATGAATCTGAGTGTATGTTTACATAGACTGCGCCTGTGGGTACCTGTTTTACGGGTAGAATTCAGCACATCGACTGGTAATGTATTGTGAACCAACTACAACAAAATTGATATAATATATAGATGAATTGTTGTTTGCATTTGCTTTATTTGCCGACGTTATACCTACCGTTGCAGGTAAGATGGGCCTCTTGATAATCAGCTGCATTCATCAGAGAGGAGGCGACAGTAAGACAGGGTTGGGTGTCTTTATTTCACTCACTTTGGTAACATTTGCAACAATTGAATATCAATAATTTAATAGACCGATAAATTGTTGACTAAAATAGTTGGAATCTTCGACTAATAGCTCTAATATACAATTGCGTTAGTTAAATTTTCCAACCAATTATCGCTGTAAAGTGTAATGTTTTTAGACCAGGGGTAAAATAATGCCCTACAAGTACTTTCAGTCAATATAAGACCGAATTTCCCCCTTATATTAGTTGGGGAATATCAGTGAACACCCATATATGGTAAAGTAACTAAATGTTTGTATTCAACAGTGTAATACGTGTATAATTCCAAAATATGTTGATACTCATGTACAAATGGTCGAGACAGGGATGTGACGACAGGGATGCCTCACCCCAACTTTAGTCAAAATGTTCAACAGTTGGAAATTTCCTACCTGACATTACATTATTTGGAAATTTCACACCAACAATAGGTTGAAATTGTTCTCGTAGTTTGATTTCCCAATAATTTATTAGCTGGGAATTTGTTGTTTTTGGTAAAGTATTTTTGACTGAAATGGCCACAGTAATTTGTCCAACCTTAGGATGATGCCTCACTGGAATTTTTCAACAATTGGAAAGCTTGAGGCCAGTCTATAGATGTTAGGAATTTGCAATTTTCAGGTTCAGCACTACAGAAATTGTCACATACTGGTCGGCGCAGTTGATTCTGTCCCCCATCACCTGGTGTCTACGAGACTTCGGATATGTATAATAGGCTACAACCATGGCCTGTGCACGAGGAAGCAGTGAGGGTGCAAATGTAATTACGAGCACACTTGTGAGTATGGTGTGGTTGGGGGCGGTTGCAGTTGGAAATGCCAAGGTGTACACATCCCCTCCCACAACGCGAAGGCCCTCCAGCCAAGTCACTGCATGGGTCGACACGGCGTCTAGCACCATCTACTATCTTACCCCTTTCATGCCGAAGGTGCGCTGGTGCAGTATTAAACCCTGTGCCAGTGCATTCTCTTATATAGCCTCTCATATATAAGAGAATGCACTGTTAGGCCAATGCATTCTCTTATATATGCGGGGCGCCATATGTGCAACTAACATATATAAGAGAATGCATTGGCACAGGGTTTTCGTAATAATTCAGTAAGGTCCAGTCATGAAAGTTTTAAACATAACCTGTCATTACTGGAGTGAACCTAATTGTTAGTGGAAATATAGGCCTCCCGTAGTTAGCTATAGGTTCTGGAAGCCGCCTCAAGAACTTGAACATAAAACATGGGTTAACTGACAACTTTATCTATAAAATTTGCCGATGAAATCTTGAAATAAATAGAGTAAACGCTGGCAAGTTTGGACGCAATGTTGTGCAGGGATTTCGTTATAGAAAACAACATGGTGCCATAATATGAACGGAAACATGCATATAACATGCATCTTTACCAAAAACGAACGAAATAAGAAGTACAATTTCTTTATGTCCTCTTGTAACGGTGCTAATGGTATTTGCTTTCAATCCCTGTATGATTGATTCTTGCGAGATAATTGCATGCTATTTGCAAATTCCGGTAGCACCTCGACAGATGGAACAACAGAGATTTTACCTCTCACATTTTTAGCTGTGACACACAATGTAGATGAATATTATATGCATGTTTCCGTTCATATTCTGGCATCAAATCGTTTCTATGACGGAATGCCTACAAACCATACCGTGCTAACTTGCCAGTGTGTGAACGTACACTAACGCATGTCTGACTGCTATTTCATGGAATTCATTTACTTCGGAGTGAGAAAATCTTAGAGACAGATAGATTGCCGGTCAATGGGACACATCCACCCGTTACACATCCCTATCGCTTTATTTGCAGCATTGAATGTACTGACGTGACCGGACGAAGTTTGCCGATTTACCCGACCCATTCCTGTCGGACGCCTATCACAATCTCGCTAATAACTAGTAATAAGTTAACTAGGGTCCTTGACAAATTTAATATCGCTTATCTATTTAGGAAGCAGATACTCAAACAGGTAATATGTATTACGGGTCACACCAGTGCAAAGGATACACACTTGAAAATATACGAATTGCTTGCCACCTAAAATATTTCGAAAATTAATATCTGAAAGGGTATATAACTATTAGGCCAGATTGTTATATTTTGTTCAATAGAGATACGCCCTGCATGGCGTCATTGATCTGACGCACATCTATTGTTGAGACGGAAGATGAAAATGAGCATGCAGTGAACATATCCGGAAACTGGAAAAGTACCACTTTACGGACGGAATAATTTAGAGGAAATACCTATTTTATTTTCATCAATGAACGGCGCGTGACAAGGATATCATGCATGGCCAAACACTCTTGATGTTTATGACGCAAGTTGGTCGTCCCTGTCTGACTAAGGCCACATTAATAATATCTTTGTTTCCGCTGACCAAACCCAAAATTTCAAAATTTGATACATATAATAGGTACAGGTAAGTAGGTAATTTATTTATGTTTTCAATTACATGTAGTCAAAACTCTTGAAATTAGAAATTTGATTTATTCATCTATAAAAAAAATATTTTAAAAAGTAATGTTCCCTGTCCCTTCGAACAAAACAAGGTTTTCAATACATTTCAAGTATCCATGCATGTGTTTTCAAATAATCATCCTGATTAAACAGGGGGGGGGGGGGGGTAGTACAAAAATTGCAGAAGGTATGCCGGGGTGGGTGGTTGGCCCGAGGTTTTTACAGCCTCATGCAATTTGTTTTACTAAAGACCATTTGTGCCCCTATATGACATTTGTAACAGTTTAAAACATTTTATAAGAATTTATAACTGCAAAAACACCATATTTATGTTACTGGAACCTCATACGGGCCTTAGTAGAGATGACATGAAGGTATGTGGCATGTTGCATATGGGGCAGTGGGGTGAAAAAAATCCTTCCCATCACCCTTCGGAAAGAAGCTTCGAGAAATGTAAAACTGAAATATATAAACTTTTCTTGATGTAACTAAAGCCAAGATCATTGTGTGCATGGAAAAAGAGCAACTGCCTAAAACATTAATGTGACTATCAATGGCTAGAATATAACTGTCATCACACTGTTCATCGGTGCATCAAGCCAATCAAGTGAAATATTTGCATGTCTATCAACTCATATGATCTGTTACTCTCACAACACCTAAAATATTCAAGTCTGGCATAGTGACTGTTTGTCATTTATTATAATAACAGAGTTTGCTCCAGTAGACAAAAGTCCGGGAGCTAATAGGGGTACCCTTGCACCCCCCTGGGACTTAACTTCACCCCACTAATTTTGTTCCTTATTATGTCCTTCAACTTTTAAGCAATGTTAACAAGAAAAAAAGGTGGCCTTTTAGACTCCAGACAAGATGGCGTCCATCATGGCCGCCGTTTTTCAGACCAGACCCTAAGTCAGTTGTATGCAAATTATAGCGGGAAAATCTAGCAAAATGTATACAAATGTATATATTTTCTTGAAGCTAAGACATATTGACACTTTTTTGGGCCGAAATTGAAACTCACGATCCAAGATGGCCGCCAAAATGGCCGCCGGAAGTTGAAAATGTGACATTTTTTCACAAATATCTTCTAGATCAATTCATGCTGTTTGGAACTAGTTGAGTAATGCAACTTTATTTTGTGTTTTGTATATTAACTGATCATTGGAGCAATTAAATCTGCATTTATTGGGGTCCTACCCCCTTCCGATCCCTCAAAAAATTAGATTTTACAGAATGCGGTATAAAATTTCACAAAAAATCACAATTGGGATTCTAGTCATATTTCAACAAGAAATGAAAAGAACTTTATAATATAAGGGAGGCATATCATTACCTATGAATATTCAAAATAACTGGAACCAAAATTCTTACTTTGGCTCAAAATGGCTGCCAATATGGCCGCCATAATATGGAAAATGGTAAATATTACACCAGCCTGTCCTGCAATCGCTTACACGTTGTGGTTGATGTATAAAATTGGCTATTCTGCATTTTATACATTGAATACTAACATGTCTGATGCACCATGGTTAATTGTTACTATTGTCACCACTGAAATCGTCAAAAATATTGGACTTTTCTCTCAAAAACTTGACATAAATATTGGCAAAAATTTCAGGTTTGGACCATTTTTTTCAGGTAAAATATAACTATCTTTGGATTGAAAGGTGTTTATTGTTTTGGTCTATTTTAAATGTGTCACACTACGGTCTTTATAGACCAAATTGCTCATGATGGCTTCCAAAATGGCAACAAATTTGTAAAATGTTAATTTTTTACATATATCCCGAACATTCGCTGCATTATCCGAAAAGGTACCAAATTGTGACTCACTTGGTTATTATACGTGTTAGTTAATTAACTGACAACTACATGTTCTATTCTGGTTGTCCCAGTTCCGTATGGGGCATGACAAATTCATTTTAAAGTATGTAATTTTGCCGAGAACCTCTTTTGTGATTTTGGCCATATTTATCGAAAGAAGGAAATGGGCAGAACTTTGAGATAGAACTGAGATGGACCATAATCTTTGGCTATTCTGATAAAATAAATGTCAACAGGACAGTGTGAATGCCAAGATCGTAGCCAGGGAGTGACTCTATGATCATATGTGAGGTGAATAGGTATACAGAGAGTTATTGTATGTCATGACTGATGTGAGTAGGTATACAATGAGTGACTATATGGTTATGAGTGGGTTGTCCATGGTAAGATGCATCTAGGTATACAAGGAGAGGTCATGGTCAGGTGTGAGGTGAATCGGTATGCATGGAGTGACTGTATTGTGTATGATTGTGTATATCCAGTACGGGTGAACCCGGTGTGCCTGTATGGTCATTGGTGTGGTGTATGGATATAGCTACATGGTCATCTATGTATTGATTATGTATATATGGAGTGACTGTAAGGTCGTGGTGGGATGTACATGTGTTGTCTGTATGATCATGGATGGGGTGTGTGGATAAATAGGGAGTGATTTTATGGTTGCGGGTAATGTGTATAGGTATATGTGGAGTGACTGAACGATCATGATTGAATATGAATACCTGGAGTAAACTGGGTGGACATTATCGAGCGTGTGTGTATATAGGGAGTGTCCTTGTGGTAACGGGTGGGATGTATATTTATATATCTCGTGGATGTATTATCACTGGTGGGTGTATAGGCTTAGCTGTATTATCATGGATGGTGTGTATGATTATACAGTGAATTGTCATGTGTGAGGTGTATATGCAAGTATGGATTGGTTGAGTGGTCGTGTGTGTGGGTTTTTTTTATATCTGGAAGGGCTGAATGGCCATTAGTGAGGTTTACATGTATACCTGGAGTGAATCTATGGTCTAGGGTGGGCTGCATATGTATATTGAATGGTTATATGACTATTTGTGTCGAATAGGTATACATGTAGTGACTGTATGTTTAATGGTGAGATGATTACATGTAGGTATACAAGTAGTAACTGTATGATCATAAATGTAATGAACACCTATACAGGGGGTGACTAAATGGTCATGTGTCAGGCGTATGAGTATACCTGGTGTTCCTCTTTGGTGACTCGTGGCGATATGGTCACGTGTGGGTTATACCAGTATACACATGTGTTGCTTTATTGTCTTGAGCGAGGGATATGTGTATATAGAGAGTGGCTATATGGCCATGGATGAGGTGCATATGCATACATGGAGTGACTATACTGACATGGCTGGGGTGTATTAGTATATATTGAGTGGCTATTCGGCTATGGTGTGACAAATAGGAATACAGGGAGTGACATGGCCAATGTTGAGGTAAATATGTATGGATTGACCATGATCATGTATGAATGTTTTGAATAGGTACACACGGGGTGGCTATATGGCCATAGGTCAGGTGGAGGAGTATACCAGGTGACATGGGTGAGGGTATGTGTATGAAGCGAGTGGCTATATGACAATTGGTGAGGTGCATATGTATACCCGGAGTGACTTTATGGTCATTGTTGTGGTGTTGATGTATATATTGATTGTCTATTTGACCATGCGTTTGGAGAATAGGTATACAGGGGATGACCTTATGGCCAATGGTGAAATGAATGGGTATACAAGGAGTGACTATATGGGCATGGGTCATGTTTAGGAGTATACCCGATGTGTCTGCATTGTGGCGTGTGGCTGTATGGTCATCCGTGGTCATGGGTCAGGTGTACATGTATACAATGGGTCACTATATTGTTATGTATGTGATGTTTATGTATATATGTAATAACTGTGTGATAATGGGTGGCTATCGCTTTCCGTGATATGACTATCTGACGTGACCTCTCTATTGATTAACATATCCTTGAGTTATTGTGGAAAGCGATAGCCACCCAAGGTACACATGTACAACCCACCCATTACCCCAGTCACTCCATATGTACATAACCACCACACAAATGACAACATAGTTACCACTTTATACACGTACACCTGATCATACAGCCATACTTGGTTATACCCGTACATACCACAAATGATGATACAGCCACAAGTCACCATGCATGAACACCAGGTATACACCTACACCCGACACATGACCATATAGTCACTCTATGTATACATATTCACTACATTCACGACCATACAGTCACTCATTGTATACATATTCACCTCACCATGGACCATACAGCCACTGCATGTATACCTATTCCCCATACCCATGACCATAGAGTCAATCCAGGTATACATATGCACATCACCAATGGTGAGCCCTTCCAGATATACCAATACCCACACATACGACCACTCATAAGTTCCATACTTGCCATACTCATACAAGCCATCCATGATCATACATCTACTCCCCATACACCACCAATGATAACACATCCACAACATATATAAATATACCACCCATCGTTACCAACAAGGCACTCCCTATATACCCACACATCATTCATGACCATACAATAACTCCATGTATACCTATTATCCTCATCTATGATCATAGAGTAACTCCCTGGCTGCCATCTTGGCTTCCACCCTGTATCCAGTTGATAAATATTTACCATAATGGGCCAGAATACCCACATGTCATGGTTCATCTCAGTTCCGTCTCAAAGTTCAGCCCATTTCCTTACAAAAATATGGCCAGAATCATAAAAGAGGTTCGCCGCAAAATTCCATACTGCAACTTTAAAATGAATTTGTCATGCCCCACACGGAACTGGGACAAACATAATAGAACGTAGCTGTCAGTTAATTAACTAACACGTACAATAACCAAGTGAGTCACAATTTCCTACCTTTTTCGGATAACGCAGAGAATAATGTTCGGGATATGTTAACTTTTAACTTTTTACAAATTTGGTTGCCATTTTGGAAGCCATCTTGAGCAATTTAGTCTATAAACACCGTAGTGTGACACATTTAAGATAGACCAAAACAATAAAGACCTTTGATACCAAAGATAGTTGCATTTTACTTGAACAAATGGTCGAACCCTGAAAAGTTAATTTTTGCCGATATTTATGTCAAGATTGTGAGAGAAAAATACAATATTTCTGGTGATGTCAGTGGTGACAATAGTAAAAATTATTCGTGGTGCATCAGACATGTTAGTATGCAATGTATAGAATACAGATTAGCCAATTGTATACATCAACCACAACTTGTAAGCGATTGCAGGACACCCTGGTGCAATATTTACCATTTTCCATATTTTGGCGGCCATTTTCGCAGCCATTTTGAGCCAAGGTAAGATTTTTGGTTCCAGAGACTTGAAATATTCATAGGTAATGATATGGCTCCCTTACATTACAATGTTCTTTTCATTTCTTGTTGAAATATGACTAGAATCCCAATTATGATTTTTTGTAAAATTTTGTACCGCGTTCTGTAAAATCTAATTTTTGAGGGATCGGAAAGGGCAAGGACCACATTAATTGCATATATAATTGCTCCAATGATCAGTTAATATACAAAACACAAAATAAGGTCATATTACTCAACCAGTTCCAAACAGCATGAATTGATCTAGAAGATATTTGTGAAAAAAATGTCTTATTTTCAACTTCCGCGGCCATTTTGGCGGCCATCTTGGATGGTGAGCTTCAATTTTGGCCCAAAAAAGTGTCGTTATGTTTTAGCTTCACGAAAATATATACATTTGTATATATTTTACTAGATTTTCCCGCTATAATTTGCATAAAACTGACTTAGGGTCTGGTCTGAAAAACGGCGGCCATGATGGACGCCATCTTGTCTGGAGTCTAAAAGGCCACTTTTTTTTCTTGTTAACATTGCTTAAATTTTGAAGGACATAATAAGGAACAAAAGGAGTTGGGCGAAGTTAAGTCCCATGGGGGGGGGGGGGGGGTGCAAGGGCACCCCCATTAGCTCCCGGACTGGGCTGGTTGACAGACTAATCGGGAAATGGTTAGAAATTATGGAATTGTGTGTATCCTGTACAATGACCTAAGTTTGCATATATAAGTAAACTTGTACTGAGCAACTGTCTCAAACATTAATGTGACTATCAATGGTAGAAAATATCTGTCATCAGTGCATCAAGCCAATCAGTGAATTATTTGCATGTCTTTCAACTCAGATGATCGCTCACAAGACCAAACATATCCAAGTCTGGTATAGTGATGTGACTGCTTGTCATCTATATATATAAATGAGTAGGATCTGTCCGGAGTTTTCTCTCAGACCCCTGGACCGATTTCAACCAAACTTGGTCTGGTGACTCGGGGTACCCTGGCGGATGGCGTTAATATTAATTGAAAAAAATATATATATATATGGTTTTGTTAAATTGAGCAATTCAATCTTAAAAAAAAAAATATCAAAACAATAAATATAAATCAAAATGTTTCAATGACCAAATGTGCTTGAAGCGCACAAAGCCGCTAAGATCAAAATGTGTGCGAAGTCCAACAAAGGGGGCCACAGGTATCTCCGATGCTGAATATAGGCTCCCAAAGGGAGCCTGTTTCAACTAGTTTAGTATAATATAAGTAAGTTACTCCAGTAGACTAACATAAGTGGTATGGAATATGTTAGATAATGGGCTGGTTGACAGACTAATCAGGAAATAGTTAGAAATTATGAAATTCTGTGTATTCTGCACAATGACCTAGGTTTACAGATGATCAGCAATTTATAAAACATTTTTTGTCAATTAAAACAGCTTCTGAAACAGGTTAAACTATTATTTAAACTAAATGAGATCATTCCCAGTCATAAGAGTGATATCAGTAGAGTTTTTAGACCAATTTTAGTGAAATTTGGGGGGTGGGTGTCAAAATATTTGCAGGTTTGGGGGTGGCGGGTCCCCGAAAATGCCAGATGCCAAAAAAAAAACGGCATACCTTCCTGCTAATTTTTTACTACCCCCCCCCCCCCCCGGATTTAAATTTTGTTTTAAATCTCTGGGAAGCCAATACAATATTTTGAGTAGTGAGGATTTTTAGTGTAGGTACGGTCAGGAGAAACAAACATAATTTAATTTTGGCCTAGGGATAATTTATCCCAGTTCGCATCGCCATGTGTTAAGTGAGTGTAATTAGCAGATAAAACACATTTCATCTCGGGTATTGCGTAACAACGAGTGTGTTCGCGACAGGATAGCACTCGAATGACAGCGGATTTAATGGGTTTTGTATAACATGCCCCGATTGTAATACCATATAATCTGAACTAGTTTCTATTGAAAGGATTTTACTAATATAGATATAATCATCCTTGACAAATGTAATATCGATTGTCTATCTAAGAAGGAAGCGAATAGTCAAACCAGGTGCATTATTATGTAATGTGGGTCAAATCAGAGTCAATAATAATCATGCCTGAACGATATGACCTTGTTGCACCTTACCAGTATTTTCAAAACATAATACATGGAAGGGAATAACTATAGTCCGGTGCCCTGTTTCATGAAAGCAACTTATGACATAGTTGGGACTTAAGTTGATCTTAAGTTCAAACTTAAATCATACGTGCGTTTCACGAATAATATTTTAACTTAAGATGGCTCATTGCAGTTTCCAAATTTTGTCTACGTAAATTGGAAGGAGGTATACGATATGTTGACAAATACACGAAATATTAATATACCGGCTTCATATGATCTGAATTGTTCGCACAGAAGTGAAACAAACGCTCTGCATTTCTACCATACCTGGGCCCTGTTTCATGAAGCAAGGTCATAAGATTATCTTAAGGGGGAGACGCACGTTTTGCATAAATCACAGTAAATCCAGCCAGAAATGGCAAGTGATTTTCAACAAAGAATTTCTCTGGATCTATCTGGTGAAAAATCTTGAATTTTACATATAATAATTTTCATTATATATAGAATCAGAGCAATTATAAAGAGACAATAACAATAATGGATTTTAATACATTTGAGAGGTGGAAAATATTTGTTTCGTTTCTGTCCCTTTAGGTACCGAGAACTGCCAGAAAAATTTATAATTTCAAACAACATGTCAACCATCAAATAGCTTAATGTCTTGACTCCATGAGAGGAGGCTTCATTTGTATCATAATGTTGATTTAGCTTTTTAATTGCATATTATAGCATCATACCCCATGTATTATAATGAAGAATAAAGCAGTCACAAATATGCCAGCCCAATGAAAACAAATGTTCAAATGTGGTGCTGTCCACTCAAGCAGTGAGCAATCAACATAAATTAGGCCACAGTGTTAAGAGATATGGTGGTCAGATTTAACTTGGTTATGAACCCATGACCCAGAACTCAACTGAGCCCACCTTTTCAATGACCAACAAGCATGGCATGAAAATTCTCAATAATAAAAAATTATGGTAGTTGTCTTTCTGAATAAAAATAATCATTTAATTTCATGAATCAAGAAAAATTAAGTCTCCTCTCATGATCTTCAGATATGATATCATGTATATATGAAATGCACTTTCGAAAAAAATCTGTTTTACAGTAGTTCTCGGTACCTGAACACAGTGAAATTTTAAAGATTTTTCATGCCATAAAAGTAAAGTAAATGAGATTATAATAACCAAATGTCCAATGGTTCTTATGTATGGTACCACAATAATCTCTTGTACAAATTTTCACAAAGATATTCCTGATAGATTTAGAGAAAATACATTTTGAAATACCAGGAATTTTTGGCAAAACGTGCGTCTGACCCTTAAGATGGACTTAACCCTTTACCCAACAAAACGGCCAAAACCGGCCAAATAAAGCTTCAACAGCCTAAAATATCTTCGGTCTGTCTCAATAGAACCATACAAATATGGATATCATTGGAACCGGCTCCTTGACCACATTGTGATAGTTACAGTTATGCCCTGTGCCAATGCATTCTCTTATATATGCGAGTCGACCATAGGTCGCCTCGCATATATAAGAGAATGCATTGGCCTAAAAAAAATCTTTTTTTAACACTTTTTACCATTTTTTCTTACATTCTTTAACAATTTTATAATATTTAATGTGTAAGCCAATGCATTCTCTTATATATGCGAGGCGACCTATGGTCGACTCGCATATATAAGAGAATGCATTGGCACAGGGTCGTTCTGTTGGGTAAAGGGTTAATATGAGATATAAAGTGGATCTTGTGATGTAACTTTTCCGTTTCAAGAACGCGTTTCACAAAACAAGATTAAGTCTTACTTAAGTAGTAAGTTAAGTTCCCGCTCATTTAGACTGGTTATCGACAATTTTCTACAGTCCGGAACAAAAAAATGTGGGTTTGTGCAATCTGTATGTACGACATTGAGAGGTTATCGAGAAAGAGCCGAGTCCGAGTTGACACTATTGTGTCACAGGGATGCTGGATAGCAGCTGGGGTGGGGTGGGATGGGCGAATCAGCGCATGTATATTAGTGTATACAGTCAGTGGCCTTATATTCGCATATGGATCTTAGACTTTCATGGGTTTCAAGATATCAATTCGAACATGAGTACATCGCAGGCTCTTAAAATGACGAGCTTTGAGTTTACTGGTGAGTGGCGGTGTCAGAAATAAGACAATATAATTATATGGATCGATGCATGACTGCGACCATGCAGTCACGCCGAGTTAATCCACTGAGAGCAATGATCAGGCGGCTATTTTTTTTATGTGAGCCGATATAACACGTGTATTATCGACCATCGCTCTCTACGGGTAGCAATAATCAAAATAAATCGGCGATGTCATCATGACAAACATAGGTCATTTTTCGATTCAAGGGGAAATGAACAATATTTGTTAGAGTACCTTTTTTATTATTTTTATGCAGATGTATATCCATCGGTTGTCATACCATGGATATATATAACTACGTTTTCATTAGCACACTCGCATTAAGGCGTGTCATCGTTACGGGTGTGTATATCATATATACAGTATGCTGTGCAATGGTCATCCCACCCCTGCAAAAATAAAACAGCCTTGAAAATCACGACATGGGCGTGGGCATTTAATGTCCAAAAGCACCACGTGATAATGTTCCAGCCATTTCGAATAGGATATTTTGCTCTAATCTAACCGTCCATGCAATCCAGTGGGTTGTTTCTGTCCCTAAATAGCTATTGTCGTCGTAGATCTCTCCGAAATTGCAAAATAACATAGGCCGCCATACTCGTGATCGATATGCCACTTATCACGTCGGTCTTAACTTTAAGATGATCTTAAGACACCTCACAGCAGTTTTAAAGTTAAGACCAAAGTTAAGACCATCTTAAGGTAAGACCTTGTTCGTGAAACGCACTTATGACTGAAGTTTTAACTTATGGCCATCTTAAGTCCCAACTATGTCATAAGTTGCTTTCATGAAACAGGGGGGGGGCTCGGTGGCTCAATCGGTTAGGGGTACAACTCCAAGCCGTTTCGCCTTCCAGCGCTGGCGATAAAGGTTCAAATCCACATGTTTCCATCGTGGACTTTGTAACTCGAAATCGTTATCTGGGAAAGTTGTCAGTTACTTGCCGATGGCCGGTGGTTTGCCGCACATGGTCGAGGAGTTTATCAGCCATTGAAATCACTGTTAGATTAGCCGTAAGTGTGCGGATTTCCTCCACCATTAAAACTGGCAATGTCGTGATATGGCCTTAGTGGCTAAAGCGACAAAAAACCCCAATCAATCAATCAATCAATCAATCATGAAACAGGGCCCTGGAATAGACTAACACGGTACGCTCTTTTCTGTACCATGTCGTGCAAATGGTTCTCTTTTATTTGGGACCCAAACTATTTGTGTATATTTGTATGACTTCAGTTCATCTTTCTACGGCATATAATGATCGAAGAAAGGTAGATCAAGTAGTTCGGTACCGGGAAACATTCGAAGACGAATATTATATATTATATTATATATTATATACTAGCCGATGAGCCCGACGTTGTCCGGGCTATTCAAAAACCAAATTTCAAGTCGATAGCTCCATCCGTTTCCGAGATCTGGTCTGCGCATGAGCGAAGCTGGCGTCGCACGGGCTCGGCGACCCGATAAAATTCGTATTCGGGGCAAGATACATTCACATAGCAAATTTCAAGTCGATAGCTCCACCCGTTTCCGAGATCTCGTCTGCGCATGCGCGAAGCTGGCGTCGCACGGACTCGGCGACCCGATAAAATTCGTATCCGGGGCAAGATACATTCACATAGCAAATTTCAAGTCGATAGCTCCACCCGTTTCCGAGATCTCGTCTGCGCACGCGCGAAGCTGGCGTCACACGGGCTCGGCGACCCGATAAAATTCGTATCCGGGGCAAGATACATTCACATAGCAAATTTTAAGTCGATAGCTCCACCCGTTTCAGAGATCTCGTCTGCGCATGCGCGAAGCGGGCGCCACACGGGCTCGCCAATACGACAACGTCCACCGCCTGGTCAAACTACACACACGTACCAAGTTTCGTCCCGATCGGTCGAGAATCGTAGATTTGTATAAATGACAGACAAACAAACATACAGACAGACAAACAGAGGTCTTCAAAATAAATATGAGATTTCGGGGAGTGGGGTTTATTCTAAGTTTTGTAACTTGTGCACCCGATCTCATGTTGTCTTCTGTTTGTTGTGTATGTTATGTATTTATGTTTGGGCACAATAAATATTTTTGAAAAAGGCGAATAATTAGGTTATATTGGAGCTCAAACCGCCAAAAGGCTTTAACTTTAAGTGTGGGGTGAGATATCTCAAGATAATCTTAAAGTTAAGACGCAAGTTAAGATCCGCCTTTCGTCGGGAAGATGGGTGGGATTTAGTTCATGAATATTATTATAAATAACTTTAACTGAATACAATATTGTGAACGCGGAGGGATGTTCCTGAAATTGTGGTACTTGATAACATCTGACAGGGACGTGGCCAGTGGCTCTCGATTGGCGAGGTGTTCACTTATAAATGTAAGCAGTAAGAACGGACTGTACATTTACAACTGCTGTCAAATAAGAATATATTTCCACAAACTTGTATACATCATTTGTTTTAATTCCAGTTGATTAAAGTTATGTGAAATACTCCGATAGGGTGATCAAATAGAAATGGAGAATAATCTTATTCAAAGTAGTAATTTGTACAAATATTATATCCAAATTGACAACAAACACCGCCATTCTTATGTATTAATTAAATACAGTGACTCTCGATGGCGAAATCGTTTTCGTTAACTTATCGCAGATAGTTGCGTCCCGAATCGAGAAGTAAATATTTACAATTACGCGTAGTTCAGACGATGTATTCTATACAGTGGTAAGGTCGATTTGTTTGAAATTTTCGGCGCTGTTACTAGAATGCTATATTCCTCCAGTTGGCATAGTGTCTGAATACTAACTTACTAGTTTCACGCACCCGAATAAGTACATACTGTATCTTTAAATCACACAAGCGTACTGTCGAGTCATCATGTAAAGACAATTGATAAATTTTCTGGTAACTGCGTTTACCGCACGATAATCAACACATCGGCACAATTCATTTGAGTAAAGGGACTTATACATCATAACTTTGGAGGCAAAACTTTACTTATACCCACAGGTGTCCGGGAACATGTTTTTGGAAAATAGCTTAAGAAAATAAAAAATTGTTCCCGAAAATGTGCTCCAAATGTAATAAATTAATGTTTGATCTGAGATTGACACGAGTGAGTTATGATATTATAGCCCGGGCGCTTGTTAGGTATTATTATACTGCCGATATACATGGTGGATAAACATAAAATAGTATTCCGTGTTAGTCTATTCCTGATATGATATGGTAGCGCTTATTACACTTCTGTTCGAAAATTTAAAACAGCTTGAAAATGGTTGTGACCATGGGAAGTATTTGTTAGAGCATGTAAAGCCGGTATAACAATATTTCGTGTATTTATCAACCTATCGTATGCCTCCTTCCAAATTAAGTAGGCATAATTTGGAAGCTCGAATGAGCCATGTCCGTTCAATATTAAAATACAGAATAAAGTCAAAATTCTAACCGATTCCAAATAGAAACTGATATGGAAGATATTCTGAAAACACGTCAAATGTTCCAATTCGGTTTGACATTTTGGTGATCATCTTGGACTGAGAGTTCACACACACACATATACATTTGTAAACATTTAACAAGATGTTCTCACTACAATTTGCATCAAACTGACTTAGTGCCCCTTCTGAACAGCGGCCATATTGGAAGCCATCTTGTGGGATGTCTACCCCGCCACGTTTTTTCGTGCTAACATTGCTTAAAAGTTGAGGGATATAATAAGAGAAACTGAGTGGAGTGAAGATAAATCCTGGGGGGGGGAGGTGCAGGGGTAGCCTGTCAACTCCCGGACTAATATGTTTTCATGAAACTGGGCCCAGGTGGTTTTGTTCTGTTCAATACAAATACTTCCTGCTTCATTCGGACGCACATATTGTTGAGAAGGAAACTGGAAATGGACGTATATAAAGAAAACCACCTGATTCGAATCGCCTTAAATGTAACAACATATTCTTTTTAACACTTCTATGTGTAAGGGGACTATTCTTTTAGAACATTTCTTCAAAATAATTCAGTTATTTAGTCAATATTAATCCTCGATTTATCATAATATCAATCTTAATATATCTTGATTGAATATAGTGATCACACACGTATGTCCCACGTGGTGGGGATAAGACATTGAGCAGTATCTACCTTTAATCACCCCTCCGATTAAGTATTTATTTATATGTAATCATATATGTATGACCTGCAGAGAACATGTGCTGCAATGATGTACACGGGCGTCTTGTTCTTCGCTTTTGCTCATCATCAAATGCCCAGTGTGTGCATCAGCAAGTCACTCGTGTGCATATGCTATCGTTTCCCAGCTCTGTATGACACCTGCTTCAAGTTGACAAAAATGCTAAAACCCCATGGTAGTTTGAAGACTCAAATTCATCCTTGACCAATTTTATACTGATTATCTATCTTAGCAGCGGATACTCAAACAGGTGAAACATAATACCTGCATATATAATCGGTCACATCAGAGCAAATGATATTCATATTTGAAATGACACGACCTGTGTGCACCCTAAACTGTTTTCTGAACATCATATTGTGAAGGGGGTAACAATAATCGTTCGGTTGGTTATGTATACATCCTTGTGTTATTGATTCTGACACCAATTTAGTTGGGAATGAGGTAGTCCAAGCCATTCGACGAAAACCAGCCAATGAAATCGTTGGGATAATGTTGTTTACGTCGAAGTCCCTTGTATATATCGGTGTTTAGGATTGTTGGTACGGGCACCAAAAATCCCAAGTATCACAACCATGGCAGTAAATGTTTTTTTCTCCATAGAATATCTTATATTTGTTCTGAATTCTACAATAGTTGTCAACTGAAAGTAGTAATGTAATGTGAACAATATATTTGCTAACAATGTTTAAAATACTCATTTGACATCGCGAAGTTACAGTGTGTATTAGATGTAAACATATTCGCGCTGCCACACAATGGCAAAATAATTCACATTTGGCAAAACATATTTTCATTTGGCAAAAGTTTTGGCAAGTCACTTTTTAATTGCTCAAGACAGCTGACAAATATTGGTCAATCAATACCACTCATTTCAGGAAACTCTTACCATTATAATAGTGTTGTTTTATATGGTTTAGGAAATGTTAACACCTCTATTGAGATGCAGTTAATATATGATAACTATTATACATATAGTATCGATGGATGGAGGGATTGCCCGTATTTAGAGTGGTAGTGTTCACATATATAATCCTCTTGTGGTGTGCCCGTCTGATGAAGCAACCCAGCTATCATTTTATTGTTCTGTGATTGGTGTATTGTATGATAAACCACAATAGAGATGCGAGTATAGTTATTAACTAAATGCTTTCCTATTGATATAAAAAAAACTCGTTAAAACCGCGAGCGTCGAAACATAAGACTCAATGTTGCAGCAAATGGTACTATCGGGAAATGCAATTGGAAAATTCGAAAAGGATTTAGCAAAAACTATTTAAAGATACGGGCAGCGTTGGCAGTGGTTATGCTGTTAAACTATTCACCTCCGTCAACAACCGCAATAAACAGAAGAAACAGTAAGATATAGACATAATTTGTTCTTATTGCAATCAGAAATATGGCATAAACAGTATGTTATTGTCAATTACCCCCCATTTGTTATGTAAACAAAAGCAAAAAACGTTACGTTTCCTGGCTTTTGTTTAGATCCGGATATGGTAAACACAAAGAGCGTTATTCGTTTCTGTTTTCATGATATGGAAATAATAAAGAGCGTTTATATCATTTTTGTGTGATTAACCAGTATAATTGCGCTATGTTATGTAAACAGAAGCACAACTTCTGTAACACGAGCAGTCTCTTGTTTGCGTACAACATCGTACGTCTTGACGACAATACACTATTTACGCGCTGATTATGATTGGCATATGATCGGAACTGTATATATTTTGGTGTTTCTTCTGTTGATTGCGATAAATATTTCTGCAACGAACGCCGCCCCGTGCCTTTAAATTTAGCAAATTATTTGGCAAAAGTAAATTTAGGTCCAACGCGGACCCTGGATATAAACGAACGGACATCACTCATAATTACGCGGCATATTCGATGCTCAATTTAACATGAAATTTAGATTGTGATACCTCGTTAATCCCACAATATGTCTCGTTCCGATATATATAGCATCTTGCATAGATTTGAAGAGTAAAATCAATTAAACTTGAAGAAAACTATCGCCACTTTATATGGGCGTAAAGTCAGCAATATACACATGTAAACTAAATTTAAAGTAGTAACAATTAGGTAGTAACAAATATTAAACTATTTTCTCTATCAATTTTCCCCACACGAAGATACCTTAGGTATTTAGATATGTCTTATTCCTAATTGGTTTTACTGCCACGTGACTCGTTACAACCCTGTTTGAAAATCTTAAATTTAAAATAATGGCGGATTTTCCCAGAGAACTGTGATAGACAACAATTTGAAATTTATAATTGGTAACTATTGTGACGTTTTGTCAGTATGCAATTTATGAGACAATCGTCACCAGTTTGTGAATATTCGGCCGACTCCTGGATATTCGTCGCTTCTTTGACCTTTTGTCATCTACCAAGTAACATGCGTACGGAATCGGTTGATTTTCAGTTTGCATTTTGACAGTTTAGATAATTAAAACTGGACATCGTGGTAATAGCTCATGGTAAGGTTGTTGGCCAGTATCATATGTACACTTTCGCCTGAGTTTGTTCGATGAAAAACGACATTAATGTTGATGACAAATGAAGCGATCTAAGTCACATGATAATTGACATAAAATATAAAGCTGTCTTAACTGGTAAGAGTTGTCTTTTTATTAGTAATACGTTTATGAGAAATACAATTCATTTTGTGTCCAACAACCCCAGAAAACATCCCGGTGTGCGGTCGGTACCGGTTCGCCGTGCTGGCGCCGTGACACACCAACATTGGCCAGCACCGGTATACCAGCATTGATCAAAGCCGATATTACCAGCATTAGCCAGCACCAATATACCAGCATTGGCCGGCGCCGGCATTACCAGCATTAGCCAGTGGATGTATATATACCAACGTTGGCCAGCGCCGGCATTGCCAGCACTGGACAGAACCGGCATTACCCGCATTGACCAGCACAGGTGTACCAGCATTGGCCAACACTGGACATGGCGATTGTTGCCAACCTATACATCGGTACATTAGTAGTGGTAATTGCTAATTTGCAAGTGGTGGACAGAATCCAGCTCACCAATGACGAGTGCTGATAAACTGGGACTAGAAATAACCATCAATTATTGGAAAACACAGTGCTGCTTACTATGACGACGTCTGGTTAAAAATAAAGTGAATATAACAAACTAAATTAAATAACATTGTATTTGTTTTCAAATAATCTACTATTAATGCTATTCTCAGACTGATGATAGCTGTGATACAGTGACCCTGACATGTAGGTTCAAATTTAGGTTTACAAACATGCCACACCTAACATTTATTTTTGAATTTACCTCAAAAGAAAATGTAAATACCGGTAGATAAACTGTTTTTAAAGAAAACAAACGATATGTTATTGATATTATTTATTAAAGGCACGTGCGGCCTTAATTGTCGAAAATATTCATATTTGTTCCAAACACCGTAAACAGTAAAACATTAAAACACATACAGTTCCGTTCATATATACCATGACCATCGCGTAAACAGCATGTTATCATAAAGACCTACTATATTTTACCTAAGCAAGAGCCTGATTGTGTTACAGAAGACAGCACAATGCTACTGGCTAATCACACACAAATGACATAAATGCTCTTTATTTGTTCCATATCAGGTATTCACCAACAAAGAACGCTCTTTATGTTTACCATCATAATATAAACAAACACCAGAAAAGTAACTTTTTATACTTTTGTTTACATAACAATGTCAAACAAATGACCATACCATACTGTTTATGCGATATTTCTTATTTGTATACGGACAAAGTCTATCTACATTTTGATGTTCTTTCTGTTTGTGGCGGTTTTTGACGGGTGGAGATATTTTCACAGGATACCCACCGCCAAGGCCAACCGTGTCTTTAAGATAATCATCTGCGAATCATTTGCAAAGTTAAATATGCTGAATGGTAATTTACTACTAGTAGTCCCCATTTAAGTCATCTTATGTAAAGGGAGCCTACCACAAGATGTTTCCCTGGTCATGTGACCAATATGTACCAATTTTCCGAATGTACATATCGTCCTGGTTGACAAGGAGCACCCTTTATTGCTAATATAGTATAACAAAATTGTTAACAGCACCGATCCAATGGTACTCCCCGGGTCAACGCACCATTTCATAACAATGTCCAGCGACCATTCCATTCGCGGTTTTGACTGTTTTTCAGGCCACTAATATACACACAGGCTGTTGATCCTTCCCGTCGGGCTGTTAACAAAACATAATGCCATCCAAACTAATGTTGTTGGTATGTTACATGTATATTGATAATAATTTGACATATAAACATGTAAATGCGTGTACATGCCTGCCCAGACGTGTTGCTGATATGAACACGTTCGTGGTATATATTCATCAACTTTGGTTGTACGTGTTCCTCTTCAGACATTCCAGGATGTTGAGCAACATCCGCTGGTGGTCAGTATCTGTCTTAGGTGAGATGGCCGCGCGATCAAACCACATGCATATGTACCTGCATATATGCACTGTGTTCAGCGACGAAGCATTTCGACTGTGTTTGTACTGTACTGCTGGCACGTATGATATGTTCAACCGACACGGGCGGCGTTGGCGGTGTGTATGCTGTTAAATTATTCAGCTCCGTCAAAAACCGCCATAAACAGAAAGAATAGTAAAATATAGATATTGTCAAAAGTTTTTCCTTTGTTGTGTGAACAAAAGCAAAAAACGTTACAGAACCTGGCTTGTGTTTAGATCCAGATATGGTAAACATAAAGAGCGTTATTTGTTACCATTTTCCTGATTTGGAATTAATAAAAAGCGTTTATATCATATGTGAGTGATTAACCAATATAATTGCGTTGTGCATGTAAACAGAAGCTAAACACTTCTGTAACACAAGCATGTTCTTGTTTACGTACACCAGCATACGTCTTGGTGACAATATATTTGTATGCGGTGATTATGTTTGGCATCTGAACAAAACTAAATAATTTTAATATTCCTCCCGTTGATGGCGATTTGAACACATATGGATATATCTACAACGAATGCCGCCGTGCCTTTAGTATTATAGTACAGAGGCCAAAACCACAAAAACCCTCTAGAAGTCATTTTTGTCGACATATGAATGTATATAACTGAAACCTTTTCTAATGTATAAAGGGACACATCATGGTCACTCCACGCCCGGTAGTCAACCCGTACAGGTGTGCGGGGCCATACAAGGGGGATAACTCTGTCGCCCATAAACAAAAATTAAAAAAATACATAATTGGTCTCTATCCATTGACAACACTTTTTAAAGAATAGATTTTTTAGCTGATTTCTTCTAAATAGATAGAAGTAAAGATGTACTAATATATATTGAGCTGTAAAATTATATATTTTTAAACATTAATGTCATTTTCAGACATTTTAATAAGAAAAAATGTCATTTTTTAGTCATTTTCTACTGTATATTCCTTTAACATTATGTATTTTTGTCTGTATGACATATTGATTTTACGTATGCCATCAATAAAACAACATGTATTCCATAAAAATACTATTAGCCTTTAGTATGTCAGATAAGGCCAACTTTTTTATTGTTCTGCTTTACAGATTTGTTTTAACCTTGTTTTGGTAGGGTCGGTCGGAAAAAAATATAAAAATAAAAATGCTTGAATCATTTTTTTTTGTGGACATTTGCTAAGGTGGTAATTGTGTCTTCATAATTCTCTGTCAGTCGCTTACAGAGAACAGTTTTCGGACTTATATCACAAAATTAAAATCCAGTACTATTATTTGAAACATAGCTCAGATTATTGAATAATATTGAACAAATCCAGAAATAAAGAGTTTGTTTTTGTTCAACATTTCAATTATTAAATAAATGGACTCACCTATTCAGTTATAATGTATACATTGAAAAAGTCCATTATTCATCTGGATGGATGTCATGGAAAAATAAGTAACCGAAAAATAATATATGTGCAGAAGGATTCCTATTAGTTTGTGGGAAATGCTCAGATAATAAGTTTAGAAAACGGTCTATGGCCGTTTGTTGAACTTATTATCTGACATTTCCTACGGAATCTACTTGTCTGGTCAATGAGTATTTAGTATAGAGAGGGTTCGGTTGTTGCCAGAAAAATTCTCAAATGTCGTTATCAGGATGGGAAGTTTTCATATAGCTCTAAATTTCCTTAATTGGGCAACATTTTGCTTTTTATGGCTTGACTGACATATGGATAGACTCTGGAATATATAGTGAATGTACATCTGACAAGATAATGAAGGGAAAGTTGTGGAACAGGTCTGTTCGTGCACACAAGCTAACGTTCGAGACGATGTACAGAATATTGTTCCAGGAATATCAGAGCTTGCTTCGAGAGCATAAGGATACAAGATTTGATGTCTTGGATAATGAGGGAAAGAAGTTATCTACATATTTTGAGGTAGGGAAGGACATGGACATCTGTAGACATGTATCGGAAACAATGATGATGAAGAGAACAGCACATTTCAATACTGGTTGCAGTACATAAATTTTGTTCAAATTTTATTGTGCTTTATTCGAGCTGAGAGAGAAGGGCAATGGAATCTACATCTAGATATGTTCAGGAGAATGCTGCCGCTGATGGCTGTATATGACCATGTTAACTACACAAGTTGGGGAATTGTATATCTGCATGAGATGGAGAACCTGGATTCCAACTTTCCTACAGTTCATGCCAAATTTAAGAATGGTAACTTCGTCATAAAAGAAACAAGCGAGAAGTTTAACCAAGTGTCGGTTGATATGGCCCTAGAACACATTAATCGGAAATGCAAGACATCAGGCGGTTTTGTTGGTATAACTAGGAACAGGACTGCTTTGGACCGCTGGATGCTAAGATGTGGTGAAAGGACCAAGAACGTTGAAGATGGATGTTCCTTGATCGGAATGAAGACTGGTGCAACTATCAATATGTCAACAGATAGGTACTCTCCAAGGATCAAGAAAGATGAAGAAGATGTACAGAAGGTGAAATCAAAGGTAGAACAATTCAACCCATTTTCTCGAAGAGACAACAACCTTATATGCATTTCAACTAATGATTTGGCTACCGAGGACATTAAAGATGATTTGCTTTCTGTTGTTGAAACCGGGGTGTCAATTGTAGAGAAGTTTGTGAGTTCAAGACTAGATGATGGTCATAACGTTGATTTTTTACAGTCCAATTACTCTCAACAAGAGCAAAACTTTTACAACACTGTCTATAAAGGTGAAAAAGAACAAGAACACCAATATTGAGACTGCTAAGAGTGAGTGTCATCTTGTCCGGCGGTTAATAAGTGCTGTAGATAGTGGAAGGGATATTGATATTCCATCCATCCTTCAATTCGAACTCAACAAGACACCAATGTCACTCGCTTCACTATATGGACAACTCCATTCCACAAATAAAGCTGCATTACTTCACATTCTATCGGACCAATACTCGTTGAACGAACTTCCAGATTCTCCTAAGACAACATGCTATGTAATTGATGGTATGGCACTTGTTCAAGCTATTGGTAAACCAAACCACTCTGAAACATTTGGAGATCTTGCAGATGTCTTCACAAATATAGTGTTGAAATACTTCAGGACAAAAGGATGTAATCGAGTCGATATTGTCTTTGACAATTATTCAGTAGCCTCCACAAAATTTGGGACACACCAGAAGAGAAATCAGTAAACTAGATACATACACAAACTTGTTGATAGAAGAGATCTTCCAAAGCCACATTCCTGGGTAACGTTCATTGGATCATCAGAAAATAAGAAAAGCCTTCTGCAGTTCCTGACCAGTGAATTACTCAAGAAAGGTGTTGATCTACCAATCGGAAATAATGTTATTGTAGCTGGTGGCTGTGCTGACTATCAGATAGCTATCTCTGGACATCAACTGGATTCCCCATTAGATTCCCCATTAGATCATCTAAGATTATCTCACGAAGAAGCTGATACCAGAATGCTATTACATGTTCAAGATGCTGCAACAAGAGGAAATGCTATAGTAATAGTCCAAAGTCGTGACACAGATGTCCTTGTATTGCTTCTCTACCACATGCGAAATCTTGACGGGGAAATTATTATGAGTGCAGGGACTGTGAAGAAACCTAAATACCCAATTAATGATATAGAATTTTTTTTTCCTGCATCAGTAATTAATGGTTTGAAAATTTATCATGCAGTTACAGGATGTGATACAATCAGTCAACTATATGGAAAAGGGAAGAAGTCTACTTGGAAGAAATACATGAAGACCCCTTCCCTGCTACAACCTATTGACCTGTATGGTCAGTTTGATAAACTTCTGACAGAAAAGATTATCATGCAACTTTATTCTCTATCATCAAATGCATGTGGTGTGAATGAACTCAGGGCTGAATGTTCCATCAACTAGCAGACTTATCAAAACTTCCACCGACCAAAGATTGTTTGCATCAACATCTACTCTGCAGTCAATATCAAACATTTGTGTGGTATGCAGCCCTTACGTCTGTTCCGAAGTTACCATCTCCTACCAGTTACGGTTGGAAAGAAGATGAAGGAGGCATGACACCGACTCTCATGACTGCCGAGCCATTACCGAAAACATTACAAGAAATCACAACATGTAAATGTTCAGGTTCCAGGTGTTCTTCGTCCAGATGTAGCTGCCGAAAATCCAACTTGAATTGTTCACTCGCCTGTAAATGTCAGCTGAATCGTTTAAACCCATACAATCTGGACAAAAAAGTGGACAATTGTGACAGTGACTCATCTTTGGATGATACAGATTATTTAACTGTTTAAAACAATGTGAGATTCTGGTATTCAAATTTTAAAATGAAAATATAAAAATATGAATCTCAAATTCAAACAAATTTGCATATTTTAGTGAATAGTCACATTGTTTGAAGTGATGTTGTTATTCAATGAACCCACCACAATCTGATATAAATATAAGCAGACTTCCAGGAATGACCTATTATACATATTTTTATGTTTTATCGGATTATACCAAAATATAGAAAATTTCAGGATTTTTATTTTTTTAGGGGGAGTGGTAGTATATTTCTAATAATGTTCAAACTATTGTATGTATGACATTATATTCTATCCTATTATTAAGGCAAATTTTAAGACCATAAACTCCATGTAAGGATAAAAAAGTCTTGGGGAAAAAATAATTTTAAGTTTGATAAAATATCAAAATTTCTGATTTTTTTTCCAAATAATTGAACTTTTTTATACTAAATTATTAAATTATTTGGATGCATTTTCAGGTATAATATCCATAGTATTACACATAAAAACTATTTGGATGTTCTTAGTATTCAAACATTTGGATAAACAACTTTTTATTAAATATAGTGTTTTTTTGACGTCAAATCTACATATTTGACCAAAAAAAGTCGCCGCACACCTTAAACTGTTGACTACCGGTATTGGATGGTCCACAGATACACTGCCTAATATAACAAGATGGTTTCAGTTATATACATTCCGATGTCAACGAAATTATTTTGTTCTTGCCTGGCCTCTGTACTATTAGGAATACATGTCCATGTTTTTCATGAAACCAATACCATGGTTTTGGAGGGCTGTTAATCATTCCTGGAGGGCCGTTAATAAAATATGACGCCCGACAAAATACTGTTAATATTAGTATTACCACTCCGTCCTCGTGTGATCCCGTGATCAGTGACTTAACCGGAAGTGGGCGCAGGTCGTTAACGTATGCAAATGTTTCATTGACGCCCACTGCCCGCGTCCTGTCAAATCCGCCTCAAAATTATGTTTATCTGGACATATCGGGTTTAAATTTTGTCTGTCCACCTCAATATGTCATTCTGCCACGGTACACGGGTTATATATAGTGTTCATGCTGGGCCGAACATTTTTTGGCCAGTTACGATTTCTTTTGGTGGCCAAATTTAAAAAAACTTTGGCCAGATTAAGTCCCTCATTTTCACAATTATTGAATATTTTTGTTTTACTTAACATCTAATATTCTATATCATTATGTCCGTACCTTCAAATACCGTGCTCAGGCTTCTTTAATCCCACCAGTGTTGCTTGACAATGTGCCCGTACCCAGCATCAACCATTCAACAATTATGACATACAAATGATTCATTATAGTGTTAATCCTCATTACTGTTTTATTCAGTCTACTTGGTCTACAGTGCACTGCCATGAGTGCATTTTGTTACCCAGTAAGCTGTATCACCTACTCAATTGGCAGATGATACTATACATTTGATTCTCATTTCACTCCCGTTACAAAATCAATTTGGGTTTTTGAATTAGATTTCCGATTTTCGTGTAAAATGAACTTTGTCAAGATCTCTTGGCCAAATGAACGTTTTGTTTTGTCCGTTTTCGAAACAAAATCGGCAATTTTACCTATGACAGCGTGTACCTTGGTTATATTATCTTCGTAAAATTGGGTATGGATGTTCACGATTACAAAGGCGTTCATAAATGGTTGTCGATACATCAAGACTATACCAACGAAATTCTGGAACATATTTTTCTAAATTATGTTTTCTCTAATAGATCCTTCTTTGTGACATAAAATGCGCATGAGGTTAAAGACATATATGTAATTGGAGGAATGTACCATTCTACTAACAACGCCGAAAATCTGAAGAAAACCGACCGTACCACGCCATAGAAAACATCGTCTGAACTACGCTCAAATATAGATATTTACTACATGATTAGCCCTGGACGCATCTATCGACGATAAACGAAAACGATTTCGCCATCTAGAGTCAATGCATTTAATTAATATATAATAACGACGGTGTGTTTTGTCAATTTGGATATAATATTTGTAAAAATTACTACTTTGAACAAGATTATTCTCCATTTATATTTGATCACCCTATCGGAGTGTTTCACATCATTTTAACATAATCTTCGACCTACTTCGAACTCGGAACCAGCCGGGAATAATACAAAGGAAAGCGTAATTTCAGCCCTCAAGCCGACAAGGATTTTTAAAACGTGAAAAAGATTAAAGAACACATATGTTAATTTTCGATCATGTGCGCGTGTCTTCCTTGTTATAATATCCGACTGATATGTATACACATTGTTCTGTCAAGTGTTGGGTAACTTATATAGGCACAATGGGCTAAATACATTAGGTTAATAGTATGCGTCCTGTCTTTCCTGTTTTCTATTGTTTCGATGTAGGACAAGGTTTCTAGAAGTGTCCCATTTCATTTGTACAGTATCTTAAGTGCACGGATGCAGAGTTAAACAAAACCCAGATTAAGGCCGAACAAAATATTTTTTTGTAGCAGATGTTCTCACGTATAGAGGCGATGTTTTACGCTGTCATAACATCGATTATTCAAAAGTAAAATTTGAATGTTTTTATTGTTGGATTGGTGTTTAACGTTGTTTTAGCTGCCAAGCCATACGACGACGAATACTTTGTATGTGTGTCAATGGTACATGTAAATGTATAGAACATTAATAGATGCGTCTAATATTCTATGTAAGCCAGAATTAAGTTACAGTTCTAAATAATTAGCAGCCACGAAACGCAACAGGAACAAAAGAAAAACACATTTTGGGTGTTTATGGACTATTGCGATGCCGAGAAAAACAATAAACATATATTAATAGGTGAACTGTTGGAGCGAAATCGCCATGTGACTTTAATTACACAGCTCAAAGTTCATCCAATATTGCAAGATATATCACATGGAGTAATGTCATTTAATTTCATAACCCACATGAGATTTATGACGATAACATTCATCAGAGAGAATGCCATGAACCAGGTTGAGTTATAAAGTAACCACAGCGCATTAAATAATCTTATCAATTGCAATTCGGATAGTGGATTGTCATCTCGTCAATCTTACGGGTCAAATGGTCGACTACATGATTCCCGTGAACACACTTAACTATCAGATTGATTGATCCGAATCAATACAACCACGGGTGTTGGAATGTACACGTAGGACCAAAGTGGACCATGAGCTAAGCGGTATCCGCATGCATATGTACAATAACCCCCATAGCACCACCGGGACTCATAGGTCACCATTTACGGGACGCACATCGCAGCATATATGGTATCGCATTAGGGGATTATTTCCCCTCGCAGTGGGGTGGTGGACAATCTACGTCGAGCCCATATAATCGGTGAGCTTCCAAGACCTCGTATCGGGAATTTTGGCGGGACATTTTTTATTGCAGATTCTGAATCTACGGGTCTTATTACACCTGGGTAATTATCATTTTACCGCTCAGCCAATGAGCAATCCGGTTTTTTTTTTACCCCGTGACCCATCCGATACGAGGTTTTATCTACTTGGATTTTTTTTCCCGCGCTCGTGTTTTTTCTTATACGAGGTTTTGAATGTATTTATTGAGTTTAAGCTATAGAGACAAATAACAGGTACGAGGTATTAATTATGTGTGTACTAATTAAAAAATGTCGTACCGGAATTAAAAGATAGATTTTGCCTAAATGCCTTGTCAATTATAATCAGCGAAACTTTCAATGCATCAGCAGACAAGCTATTCATACGTTGGATGTAAAACATCCAATGGTGGGGTGACTATTTCAACTTTATGACGTTTTTGTCTCTCATATAACATTTGCAAAATTGACGATACGAGGTCTTGGAAGTTGGCCGACGATATGGGACACCCTCGTGTATCTATTCTTGCGATGTTAGACGATATTGGAAATTTGCAGACCCGCACAAAATGTCACTGACGGCACATTGTACGTGTGCTCTTGTGGTGTAGGTTTATCATTAATGTGTATGTATCACCTTTTAAATTGTTGCTGCCTTATGTTAGTATGTTGTTATTCAATAAGATTACTCTCTAAATTGTCGTAATAATTGTATATGGTCGGTTCGGGCAGTTCGGTTTATTTAGTGTATTCTATAGCTGCTATAAGTCACGGTATATAGTGATACAACATGTGCACATTGTCTAATTTATAACACGTCACTTAAAGCCACGTGGTGGTTTGCGCACCAAAATATTATTTCACTTTTGATTTTTTTTCCAGGTATCGAAATAGGTCGATACATACTTGAACTACCTTTCTATTAATTAATATATTGTATAATTATTGTTGATGATGGTGCACCTAGCAAAAATTATCATGACTATAAAATAATCGATATCAACCAGCTGTTAGCAAATCGCACTTATTACAGGTCGCAAATGACCTACTGACAAACAAAGAGACAGTCGATACGCAAAAGCAATAACACAGTGTGATCGCGAAGATAAGCTTGACACTGACAGCGATACAGGCGAAATGTAATTCCATGCAGCTACACTCACCGATTATCTGCACTGAGTGAATAGAATCATTATGCCCAATTTTACGAATACTACCAGGGACAACATTTAATTAACAGACTGGTATATAACTCACATCTGTTTATAGACGATTAACGTAATTAAATACACAATTACCGTCGTACTTCGATTCCAACTCGACTCATGATCCATTTCGGAATTCGCGTAGAAAAACGTACTGTAAAATCTTCGTACAAAAAAACAAACAAACAAACAAACAAAATTGTTTAGTGTAATCTCGATGTCCCCATTGCACCGGAGACATGTATATAGTATGTGCATATATCTTCATATCCTTTTGTAAATATCACTCTGTATTTCTCAATATTCATTTGTAATCATGAGAATAAAGTATCAATCAATCGGCATTATATGTCGCAAAAATACTTTGTTTGGGTCCCAAAAATAACAGTGATGTGATCGGCAAGGAACAGAAAAGAGTTATGCCTGATATGGTAGAAATAAAGAGCATTTGTTTCACTTAATTCTATGCGAAAAATTGAAACAGTTGGAAAATGCCTGTAACCATGACACGTAGTTTTCAGAGCATATGAAGCCGGTATATCAATAGTTCTTGTATTCAACAATTAAGACAAACGCTTGAACATACTGTTGAACAAACATACCTCCTTCCAAACAACATAGACAAATTTGGAAGCTCGAATGAGCCATGTCCATTTAATTATCGCTTCAAGCTGTAATTTGATTAATCAGATAAGACACTGCTTTTGGCTATTTATCAAGTGTCAATGGTATTACAAATATTCGGCGATTTTTTAAATTCGACAAACAGATTATTACTTTAGAAAATCAACATTGTTTCAGTATCATAATCAGTTTAGTATATCAGCTACATTGGTGAATCAGCTGTATTGCTCGTTATACTTTTTCTGTGCATGTGTGCAACCGGGAAGTTCAATGTTTATGTTCCATACATTAGGCGTTTGAACTGTTTTATTTATACTCACTGTGCGACCAAATTGATGAACATCTCTAATCCAGATGAACTGTCGGTGTTTGTGAAATAAAATTATATAAAATTCCACAAGGACTGAATTGTTTTATCAGCATACAGTACAACAGTACGTTCAAGCGCCTGTTTTATATTTTTGTTCTAAATTTTAGCCCTGGCTATATTGTGTTATGTTGAATGTCTGCTTCTGAGGTAATTTGCACATCGACTCTCCTTTTGTGGTGTTCCACGACTCCAATCCGATTTTACAAAAAAATGATCAACATTTCCCACAAGCAAATTTCCCGCTTATTATCCGAGTAGAAAGGGGAAATTAAACGCAATCCAGAGTTATATTAGCTAGTGTGCATATATGGATGCATAGTGTCAGGCGTAAAATTGGAGGTCTTCTTTGAGATAACGTTTTAATGCATGCCTCAACGTTTACCCAACATTGAACGAAGTATCACATAGTGTAATCAGAAAATGCCAGTAATTTGATGATAACCATAAACTTATTGACGGACACAATTTATTAGAGTGAATTCAATGCATCACTATTATAAAGTAAACAGAAAACACGTAACAATAATCTCAATTGCTCTCCTGAGATCTGATAGAGTGGATTGATTGTCGTCTCGTCAATCATAGGATTCAAGTGGCCGACTATATGCTTCCCGTGACCGCCACATTCCAAGACATATGTGTCACCAAGCGGAAGTTTGCGTTCTAGATAAAGAACCATATTTCATCTCGGTCGTACATATACCTACGAGATACATTGTATCGTGTAACCCAGAGTAAATATATGACCATGGCCCCGTTTCCTTCATTTCCGATGCATATGGTTTTAAATTGAACTATAGTTTAATTGTTGATCATTTGAAAATGATCCTCTAGCCATAGTCGAATTCATTTTTTTATCAAATCAATATTTATTCTCATATAAAAGTAAATATATATATCCGAATAACACAATATAGTGAATATACATATAGAACATGTTTCCTTGGCGTGATTGTCATTGGACTTGGATGTGTGCATTTCTTTAGGCGCGATAACAAAACATTGTAACCATGGTAGATGCACACATTCATTTCCAAAATATTCATAACATGAATATTTCATATTTATTTGACGCCTGTTAATTAAAGCCACATGTCGGATTGCGCTCCAAACTACATCGAATGATATTCGCTTTTGAATATATTCCGGTATTGAAATACAATATAGGTCGATACATACTTGTACTACGAGCATTAAATGTCACAGAAAGGCGCATTGAAGTAATAACAAATACAACTTTGATCAAATATTTGGGCACCAAACAAACAACAGCCATGTGCACGGCATGGAACAGAACATAGCGTTTCGTGTTAGACTGTTCATGATATGGTAGAAATCAAGAGCGTTTGTTTCACTTCTGTGCACAAATTTATAAAAGCTGGAAAATGGCTGTGACCAAGGCAAGTACATATATAGTCTGGTCGATAAACTCAAATTTAAGGGTCAACCTAGAAAAAATTCGGACTAAGTTGTTTTTTATATCATTTTGAAGAGGAAGCTCTCCTCTATAACATATCCAAAATCCGCTAAAATCCGCTCTGAGCATTTTTTGTAATTCAAGATGGCGTCCAAGATGGCTGCCATTTTCCTATAAGTCAGCTTGATGCAATTATAGTCAGAACATCTTGTCATATGTATACACATGTATACATTTTTGTGAAGCTAAGACATCACGCCACCTTTATTTGCCAAAATTGGAAGTCCCCGTCCAATATGGCCGCCAAAATGGCGACCGGAAGTGGAATGTTTAAGTTGTTTTACTAATATCTTTAAGATAAGTTTCTGTGGTTTGGAACTGGATGAGAATTGTGACTTTATTTTGTATTTAGCATGTTAAATGACCATTGGAGCAATGAAATATGCTGTTCGTGGAGTCCATACTCCTTCCGATCACTCAAAAATTCAATTTTACAAAACGCGGTATAACATTTCACAAAAGATCCCCATTGGGATTCTAGTCATATTTCATTAAGAAGTGGGAAGAACTGTGCAATGTAAGTGATGCATTCTATATCTAATTGATATTCGAACTCAATGGTACTAAAATTGTCACTTTGGCTCAAAATGGCTGCCAAAATGGCCGCCAAAATATGGAAAATGGTAATTATTATCACAGCGTGCCATGCAACCGCTTACAAGTTGTGCTGAATACCAACATTTCTTATGCACTTTGATTAATTTTTACTATTTACTATTCTGAAATTACCAGAATTATGGGATTTTTCTATCACAAACAGCATCAAACTCGGCAAAAAATCACTTTTCATGTTTGGACCATTTTATTCAAGTAAAATGGAACTATCTTTGGTATCATAGTTTCTTTGATTTCGATATGCCTTAAATGTGTCATATTGTGGCGTTTTAGACAATATTACTCAAGATGACTTGCAAAATGGCAACCAAATTTGGTAAAAAGTTTATATTCCGAACATTATTCTCTGCTGTTCCGAAATGGTAGTAAATTGTGACTCACTTGGTTATTAAACATGCTACTTAATCAACTGACAACTAAATTTTACATTCTGGTTGTCCCAGCACCTTATGAGACACGACAAATTCAGTTTAAGGGATGCAGTATGGATTCTGCCGAACACCTCTTTAGGGATTCTGTCCATGTTTTTTAACGGAAACGGACAGAATGTTGAAACTGAACTGAAAGGGATCATATTATGTGGCTACTCTGGCTCATTTGCATCAAAATTGATTAACTTATAAACTATTGTCAGGAAAACCGTTTTCTTCACATTGCATATAAAACGCAATGTGGATATTACCTCTATCGATTAGCATATCCTTGAGTTATTGTGGAAAGCGATAGTCACACATGTGCACCAGTACAAATCACACATGAGCATGCAGTCACTCCATATATACATGGACACCACATAAATGGCCATGTGCCACTCGCTGTGTATACATACACCTCACCCATTACCATACAGCCACACTTGGGTTTATCCATACACCAAAGCATGACCCTATAGCCGTGAATAACCATGCAGAAACACCAGGTATACTCCTACACCTCACACGACCTGTATACATATTCACTACATACATGAACACAAAGTAACCTCTTGTATACATATTCGCCTCACCGTCACTCCATGTATATTTATTTGCCACATGCATAGCTATATAGTATATAACCACTAAAGATATACATATGCACCACACCGATGACCACACAGTCACTCCTGGTATACATGTTCGTTACATCCATGATCATACATCACTTCTTGTATACCTATTTGCCTCACCCGTGGTCCTACAGTCTCACGCCATGTATATGTATATATATATATTTGCGACACCCGTGGCCATATAGCCACTCAAGATATACATATACACCCAACCCAAAACCATAGAGTCACTCCAGGTATATACATATAGACCTCACCAATGGCCTTACAACCCTTCTAGATGTAGCAATGTCCCGTACCGCGCACACGGCCATTCATACACTCCAGACTTGCATATACACCTGACCCATGACAATTCAGCCTCTCGCTGTATACGCATAAACCACAATCGTGATCATAGTCACACCTTGTATATCAATTCACCCCACCATTAATTTGTGCCATACTGTCAATCCTTGTATACATATTGCCCATGGCCGTATAGTCACTCATGATATACACATACACCTCACCCATGACCACAGCGTCACTCCAGGTGTATACAGCCCTTCTAGATATACCAATACCCCGCACACACGGCCATTCGTACACTTCAGACTTGCATATACAGCTCAACCGTGACAATTCGGCAACTCGCTGTATACATATACACCGTCTCCATGAGCATTCAGCTATTCACTGTATGCTTGTACACACCACCAATGACAATACAATAGGCCCTACATATAAACATATACATCCCACCATCACCATGAGGTCACTATCTATACACACTAGCCGCCAATGGCATCAAAGTGTACTCCATGTATGCATATACACTTCAACAATGACGTGCAGTCATTCCATGTACACATATACACATTGCCCATAACCATACAACCACATCCTATTTTTACATACACCCATCCATTACAATACATCCAACATATGTATACATATACACCCACCCATGACAATACAGCCACCCACTGTACACATGTACAGCCCACCCCTGACCACACAGTCACTCCATCTATACATCCAGGACAGTGTAGCTGCTCTTGTTATGCACACACACCACTTCAATGACCAGACAGCCACTCACTGTAAACATGTTCACCTCACACATCACCATACAGCTACTCATTATATACCTATACATCTCACCATGGGCACCCCATCCATGACCATTTGGTCACACATTGTATAACTATTCACATCATTCATGAATAAATTAACTCCATGTATACCTACGCACCTCGCCTATGACCATACAGTCAACAGACATACACACTGTATTAAGTTGATTAATGTTGATTCTAATGGGCCAGAATAGCCACATAATATGATCCCTCTCAGTTCCGTTTTAACGTTCTGCCCATTTCCGTTCAAAAGCAAGAAAGTTTTTGACAAAATCCATATTGCATTCATCAAAATGAACTTGTCATGCCTCGTAGGGTACCGGGACAACCAGAATAGAACATTTAGTTGATTAAGTAGCATGTGAGTCACAATTGAGTATGTATACATATACACCACGTATATACACATATGCATATGTATATAATAATGTTTACCAAATTTGGTTGCCATTTTGAAAGCCATCTTGAGTAATTCTGTCTAAAACACCTCAGTGTGACACATGTAACACATATCAAAACAACAAACATCTTTGATACCAAACATGGTTTCATTTTACTTTTAAAAAATGTCTCAAACCTGAACAGCGATTTTTTTGCCGATTTTGATATCAGGTTTGTGATTGAAAATTTCGAATAATTCTGGTAATTTCAGTGGTTAAAATAGTAACAAATACACAATGTGCATCAGAAATGTTAGTAGTCAAGCTATATAAGACAGAGCAGTCAATTGTGTGCATCAACACAACTTGTAAGCGGTTGCATGGCACGCTGGGATAATAACTACCATTTTCCATATTTTGACAGCCATTTTGGCAGCCATTTTGAGCCAAAGTGACAATTTTGGTACCATTGAGTTAAAATATCAGTAAGATATAGACTCCATCACTTACATTGCACAGTTCTTCCCACTTCTTGATGAAATATGACTAGAATCCCAATGGGGATCTTTTGTGAAATGTTTTACCGCGTTTTGTAAAATTGAATTTTTGAGTGATCGAAAGGGGTGTGGACCTCAAGAACAACATATTCCATTGTTCCAATCGTCATTTAACATGCTAAATACAAAATAAAGTCACAATTCTCAACCAGTTCCAAACCACAGAAACTTATCTTAAAGATATTAGTAAAACAAACTTTAAAATTTCACTTCCGATCGCCATTTTGGCGGCCATCTTGGACGGGGAGTTCCTATTTTGGCACATAAAGGTGGCGTTATGTCTTAGCTTCACAAAAATGTATACAGGTGTATATATATGACAAGATGTTCTCACTATAATTGCATCAAGCTGACTTATAGGAAATGGCAGCCATCTTGGACGCCATCTTGAATTACAAAAAATGCTCAAAGCGGATTTTAGCGGATTTTGGATATGTTATAGAGGATATATTCCTCTTCAAAGTGGTATACAAACCAACTTAGTACAAATTTTTTCTAGGTCAAACCTTTTATCGACCAGACTAATATTGTTCAAACCATATGAAGCCGGTATATCAATAGTTCGTGTGTCCTTCTTATACCTCCTTCTAAATTACGTAGACACAATTTGGAAGCTCGGATGAGCCATTTCCGTTTAGATCGAAACTTTAAAATAAAAGAAACATTGCACATGACAAGAGCGAGAAATAGCATCTAATAATTCTTCGGTAAACATAATAAATTATCAATTTCGAGATGTCGGCCGGTGTGTAATAAACAGAGAACTGCACGTGTGTTATTGGTCCATAGTTTTGAAACTCTCGCGGAAGGATACAAAAAGAAAACGTTTGTGGTGTACCCATTTCTTGCACCTGATAAAACGTGTGGTATAATGCTCACGTAAAATCCTCACACACTTGGTATAATGTTAATACTCGCGATAATGTCCTTTCATTATGGGATCAGCGCTGGTGCAGCACTAGATATAATGTGCAAGTTCATTCTCGTATATATGCGAGTCTCATTGGGAGCATCGCATAACTAAGATAATGCGCTGGCTTAAAGGGTCAAGGTAAATATTGGTAGGCCAATGCATTCTCTTAAATATGCGAGTCTATACTCCCACATATATAGAAGGGATGCATTGACACAGGATTTTCGCAAAATTTCTGAAAGCTCCAGCAATAGAAGGGTGAATGCGTTTGACTTCCTTGCAGATTGTTCGTGCTTCATAATTTCGCCACAATTAGTACATATCTCGGCACTGTGTCTCAATTGATCGAGTATGGCGCATTATATGCCATGCATAAGCAGTTAAAGTTGATCATAATTCCAATAGGAGAGGATTTGTGATCCACGTACATATAAGGTACACCAAGCCCGATTCTGTGCACGTCAGTTGCCTTTTTGGGTAGAAATCGTTATACGCGAAGTGGAATAACTGTTCAGTGATATTAGCTATATGTATGGTCTTCTCTCGTAAAACTGACAACATTGCGATATAGCATGGCTGCTGCAAACCAAACCAAACCTCACTTCGCGAGAACTCTTCCTTCATTGTTGTTCTACCAAATAAGGAAAGAACACATAAAATGAATTACGTGATGTAATGTTATCATAGACAATGGGGTTAATGCTTCGAATTTGACTTAGCGTATATATATAGTGCTAACTTTTGTCACATTACTGATCAATTCCGGAGATCAAAGTAGTCAATACATACACTGTGAATGTCTTATGAATATATTATGCCCCTTTAACCATATTAACTGAATGCGCATTGATGCGTAGTTGTCCCTTGGGAAATGTTTGGATAATAACTTCAACACATGGCCGTTTGAACATTTCCCACCAATTATTAGGACGCCTTCTGCACTTTTTATTATCTGTCGTCTGCTAATTGATTACGAATTTACTAACAGCCTCCCCCAAATAACTAATAGAACATTCCAATGTATACTTTTGTAACTGAACGTGATAGTCCATTTAGTATTGAAAGGATAAAAGGCTGTATAGTGAATTATTTTCTATGGACTGGTGAACACGTTGACGTAACGTCTGCTTCGTATCGTGACGGGATATACACTTATGTCCATTATTTTATGACACATTCACTAGAAAAACTGTATATTGTTGGAATTGAATATAGAAAATCGGGCTAAACGTTTATTAAATAGGCTTTTATTGGAACTCAATCCGATAAGACTGTCCCCATATCATTAAGTTACAACAACAACGTTCCTTCAGAATACGCTTTAGTTATCAGAATCGATTAATTACAACACAATAATGCTAACACCACTGTCAGCTATGGTATAAAATTTCACAAAACGTTATTTATCGACCTGTTGTTCAACGAAATGTCCGTATTATCACTTGATTATCATGAAATTACCACTTGATTTTGACCGAGACACTCGCCTTGACGATTTTTTTCCAGGCCAAAAATAAGTACATATCTCGAGAAATATAAAAGTTCAAAAATTTATATCTGATCAATCTTTGGTGTTGAGGTTCTCGACTTTAATCAAATAATGTTTTGTATCACATAACCCAAGGGAATAGTGAACGTTAATTCGGATTATGAATCTTTAAATATTGCTAGAAAGGTGTGTAAAATAATTATTCTTGCAACAGACGCCGACTACGTGTAGATTGTCTCGAAGTATGACCAAAGGTTCCGTCTAGTATCCAATACACTCACTAAATATCAACGCAACTAGCGAGGTTTGTTATCGCCGTACATGTATGTCCCAGCTGACGTGTTTCTTAATATAGTTAATTGTCCTCTAACCTGTATACATGACCAATAAAGCTCGTATATATTGATCTGAAGTGATAAGTAATTCGATTATCTTTTTTCTCCCATGTCACGATATTCATACTGCGTATACACTAAATTAACCACAACCGGGGAATCCCTGCTATGGCCCCTGGGCAATTTACAAAGGTGAACAGTTGGACATGTTTTCTTTTCTTTTTGAATGGCTAACAATACCGTGACCACTCAACCGTTATTTTGAAGCTTTTCAATGAGAGAGTGAGAGACAGGTAGATTCTATAGATCTAACGAGTTAAACCGCAATATATGTTACGGGAATTCCCCTGCCGAATGGCGTATGGCCGATGGAGCAGGTAAATACCTAACAAAGCACGCTGTGCACACAATATCGTGTGGAAGGCAGATCTAGACCAGGAAGTGTAAAGACCAATCAGACGGCCACAGTATTCTATTACTTTTGGTAATATAACAAGGAAGACGTTTAGAGCTGTCATATTGCACAAGTTTTTACCCAGGTGATGGTGAACACTTATATTGGATATCCAAGAAGCGTTGAATAATTCCAAACACTAAGGTGAGTTAGCATAACAACTGTGGTACAGTTTGCATTTAGACTATTTCCTTTTCACTAATATAATTTTGGTGGAAGTGCATTGTGCTGATCTGATAACATTCGAATTTAAGCAAATCCAACTATCAGTGAATGGTTTCCTCTTTCGGGATATCCCCGTAGCCGACGTGGTTAGGCAGCATATGTCATCATTGCAGTCTGGGTCAGACGATCGAGGTGGGCGTGAGTTCGAACCACTGCATGGGCGAAAATCGGAACATATTGCGTAGGTTTATTGGGACTTATGATCTCTTCAACCGATACGCCATATCCATGGCATGTGAATATTGTGATATACACCCATCGGGAACCTCGATTATGCAGTGTGTAGTATGTCAGGGGATTTAGAGAAACTAAACTAAAAAGAAATGGAATCTTCTATGTGAAGAAGTTTCTTAATTTGATAATAAAGAAACTTCCCAGAGAAGATGAGGCCTAAGCAGAATGAGGTCCCTAGAGGGTGAAGTTCGTGATGCTAGCCCGACATGGCAGGCACACTAAACTCATGCTTGTATACATAGAAACCACCTACCCAAAAGTAACGGACAACCTTACCCAGATACACGAACCAGGCTACCTTCACTTTTTGTAGATCACATATCCAAGTCCATATTTAAACCAGGTTTGACATCGCCCGACGACTTATGCCATGCACATTACACACTGAGTCACTGTGGTCCCGACATGAGCTACCGTTTTTTACATAATATGGAAACGAATAGATGTGGCTGCCGATAATTATCTCATGAGTCACAGAGACAGATTTTTACTTTAGATAGTGTACTTTATGAAGCGCGTATACAAAAAAATGGGTCATTTAAAACAACACTTTTCTCACAATCACCTTCACCGATGTATCAAAGTCAACTACTGAGCTGTGTATACTTACTCAGTCTTACTCACTACCCATCTCATATAAATAAATATATATATATATATATATAGTTTCCATATTAGTGTTTTTATTTTGAAGACACATTATGGACTTGTTCGGGTTCTTGAAACTGACAAGTTAGTACTTAGGCGCTATATCAACACTGGAAGAATGTACCATTCTGCTAACATCGCCGAAACTATTACACAAATCAACCGCGCCACTCCATACAAAACATCGTTCGAACAACACACAATTGTAAATATTTACTTCTCGATTCGATAATCGAGACGCAACTATCGGCGATTAGCTAAGCAGACGATCTCGACACCGAGAGTCACTGCATTTAACTAATAATATTAAAATTACGCTGTGTGTTGTCAATTTTTATATACTATTTGTAAAATAACTACTTTGAGGAAGATTATTCTCCATTTATATGTTATCACCATACCGTAGTGTTTCACGTCACTTTAAAGATTCGGGCGGCGTTGGCGGTGGGTATGCTGTTAAAATATTCACCTCCTTCAAAAACCGCCATAAACAGAAGGAATAGCAAAATATAGACAGACGTTGTTCTTATACCAATCAGAAATATGGCATAAACAGTATGTTATTGTAAAATGTTTTTCCTTTGTTATGTAAACAAGAGCAAAAACGTTACATTTCCTGGCTTTTGTTTATATCCGGATATGGTAAACATAAAGAGCGTAATTTGTTACTGTTTTCCTGATATGGAAATAATAAAGAGCGTTTATATCATTTGTGTGTGATTAACCAATATAATTGAGATGTGTTATGTAAACAGAAGCAAAACTTCTTTAACACGGTCAGGCTCTTGTTTACGCACATCATCGCACCCCTTGACGACAGTATACTGTTTACGCGCTGATTATGTTTGACACATGAACAAAACTATATATATTTTAACATTCATTCTGTTGTTGGCGATTTGAACAAATATGAATATTTCTGCAACGAACGCCGCCCGTGCCTTTAAACAGTATTTATTCCATGGATAACACTAATAGCAATTACGCCATTAATATATTACATCATGAACCTGATTCAACATCAAACATGAAGGCTTATGTGAGTAGATTCCGGGAATCACTTTAAGTCCATGCAACCTAGCGAGAGATGGTCTGATTTATGTATGTCGTAGGATATACCATTTGCATTTATAAATGACTGTCATTTCATGCAGCCGCTTATTGCGCTCGCGAGTTGGGTCGATTTACGTCGGGTAATTGTGTACGACATTGTGTACTTGCGTAAGATATGTGAGAGATATATTTGAATTATGTAAACAAAGTGGTTTAAAAAACAACCACTTTATCATGTAGGTCACCAGACATTTTGACAGGAAGGATTTGCCAAAAAACACTGCATACCTAGCTTATTCTCCCAACTAGGGTCTACACTCGGTGTACTGTCTGAAATAATGAATGTCTGCGAGAAAATAAATATTTTTGTTGCATATTTAATTTTTGTATCGGTGGTTATTTGCAGAATTATTTGTTTGTCACGTGATCAAAACAACATAAAATAACATAAATATTATTCAACCACGTTTTCAATATTCTGACAGATAAACGCTCAATACTGATTCATCTTTTCAGAAATTATGTTGTTTTGTGGTGCCTTTTCCTCCCAACCCCCCAAAAAATAGTTCTGCAAATGGCTACAAAACTACCAACAAAAACAAAAAACTACCAAACAAAATGAAGACTTTCTTATTTAAGTTCTTGCAGAGTCACGATTCCAGATAGTAGACCGAGTGTAGACCCTAATTGATATAAGATAGATAATGCAGTGTTATGATTTTTTTGCAAATGCTTCCTGTCAAATTATCTAGTGACCTACCTGACAAATTAGTTGTTTTCAAACCACTTTTTGTTTACATAGTTGAAACATATCTCTCATATTGTGAGGGTAAAAATGTGTTATTATAATACTATAGCATACATTGGTTATACAGGATAATGATCTGTTCCGTCAAATAGTTAGAAATTGAGATTTTTTGAAAATTAACGAGTGAGGCACCTTAAATACATATAAGTTATGATACAAGTTGTGTGGATATAGTATTATTCATTGAAACATGGACAATTCATCCATATAATTGTATCTCAGTCTCTAAATGAACACCAGCATCAAACTTGATTGAACAGGGTTGGTGTTTATATGCAATATACATGAATTGTTTGATGATTTATGTTTACAGAAAACAAAACGAACTCTTTTTTGTATCTGGCCTGACTGGAACTGTTTTCTGCAATCCAATTTTAGAATATAATCAGGCGTATATAGAAATCAACGAATGGTGTAGCGTGGATCTTGTTTAGTATATAGAGAATACCTAGAGTTTTTGTTTGAATAACGAAATATCTCATGAGTGTGTGGAAAGAGATATATAATTTTCACTTACGATTTGCTTACACAAAACTGTAGGTATTCGCTTTATTATATGCGCCTTATTATTGCGCGAATACAACAAATCGAACAATACTCAGAAAGAAATAGCTGGTTGACCCAAATTACTAAAAAGCTACAGTGAAATAAAATAAGCTACATGCAGTGGAATAACAGAATTGTATTCCACTGTGATTTTTAAGAGATACACACGACGATCTACGTTTCGGTATTTTTTCGCTATTGTATAGGCAAGCATATAATAGAGGATATCCCGCATATAATAAATAGAGGATATCTAGTGTTTCTGAGTGGATACCGAAATATATGTCATGAGTGAGCGAGACAAATGTTTATGTTCGCAAGCGGCTTGCCGCGAGCGAAAATAAACATTTGTCTCGGTCACGAATGGCATATTTTTCGGTATCCACTCAAAACACACTATATATTCTTTCTATTATACGCATTTCCAAAGAAATTCACCATTTACGACGTTAAATTATCTCACAATCGTCTTCAATCGATGCATCATTTTTGAAGCCATCAGCTGATCGCTGGCTGTTCACTCAATGCTACTTCATCCGCAGAATATAAAAATATAGTTCCCGTATTCTTTCCTTTATTTCCCCGCATAAATATGTCGAATTTCAACATAAAATAGATTTTATATATCAGTGAATATAATATAAATTGGAATATCACAATGGGTTCTTTCACTTTCTCCTTCAACAGTACAAACCGGAAACAGTATTGGCACACGTACGCAAGTGAATCGGTCGCACGCGCGAGCTAGTGTGAAAGTATATATTATATATCCCCTTATGGGTGATATCGATGTTTATCTAAACGCGTTTTTTATAATTAACCGTTGAGCGTATAATAAAAGAGTATATCTGTTTCTTTCTGTATTAATGTGCACATTTCTATTTCAGACTATTATAAAATATGGAGGCATACATGGATGACATGACGATACACCATGTAGAGGACGGCGCCGATTGGGCACACTATCTTCGACGCACGCTGTCAAATGATATGTATCAAATATGCGCACAATGCCGAAATTTGTTGAAACATTCACATCAACAATTCAAGACGAAAATGAACATTATTCTAGTGTCCCCTGATGTAGTTGAAGTGAACTACACTGGCGACATTAAAGAACTTCTTGCACAACAGAACTCTCCCATAGTCGCCATTCTTCTCGGAGTAGATCATACGGAATTTGTTAAATTATTTCGAGCCCATGGACTTGATACTCACATGTGGACAGTCGTGGAAGCACAGTCTAATCAGGGCGGGTTCAGAGACATGCTAGTGAGAATCATAGACACATACGAGCGTTCTGCACTAGGTAACAGGTTATCTGATGAAATCAGTGAAATTGACTATGAGGAGGAAATTCAGGGAGAACCCCAAATGACATTGAGTCCGCAATCTAGCGTCGAAACGACTGATGATGACGTTTATAAAGTCCCAAGTGATGTCCAATGTGGGAACAAGATCACGAAGATTCTAATGGATTCATCGGAGAAGCCTGTAAGTAAATATCCTATATCAATGATATGTGACGTTTGGTGCATCTTATGGGATGCTCCGTTATGCCAAACATAATCAGCGCATAAATAGTATATTGTCGTTAAGACGTAAGATGGTGAACGTAAACAAGAGCCTGTTCGTGTTACAGAAGATGTGCATAACACAGCGCAATTATAATGGTTAATCACACAAAAAATATATAAACGCTCTTTATTATTTCCATATCAGGAAAACAGTATCAAATAACGCTCTTTGTGTTATCATATCCGGATATAAACAAAAGCAAGGAAACGTAACGTTTTTTGCTTTTGTTTACATAACAAAGGGGAAACATTGATAAGAACATACCGTTCATGCCATATGTCTTGATTGGCATACGAACAAAGTCTGTCTATATGTTACTATTCCTTCTGTTTATGGCGGTTTTGACGGAGGTGAATATTTTAACAGCATACCCATCGCCAACAACGTCCTTTTTTTTCTTCTTTTTTTTACATAATTAGAACACATCTATCATAAGAGGGCTACATGTATTGTGTTGTGCTATCGCACGCACTTGTTATAAAGGATAATTATTTTTTTTCCTTCAAATGAATGGATTTAAATTGAGATTTTATAAAGAGTCAAGATTGGGCGCCGCAAATCTCCAATATGGAACTTTCGCATGTCAAAAACATTGTTATGTAAACATTACCGTTACATTGGAATTACTGATAAAAAGTCAAAATAATCCAATAATATACCTTCAAAGCATTGACAATTTTTGGGAAAATCATATGCTGACGAAAATAGTTTAATTTACTACACGTTTAGCGGTGTTTTCGACATATAACACTGACATTTTTGTTTACATCACAATGGTTTCAACACGCAAAAATTAAGTATTAGCAAATACCAACACCGAACAAAATATCAAACGTTGTCTATTTCTCCTTGTCCTTTTTAATAACAATGATTTTACAGACTTATATATGTTGATAACATTTAACCACTGCGAGTGCCCTGGGTCCATTCAATAATGAGCGTACATGATAAGGGACAATAATATACACGGAACATTCATGTATTCCTTCTGAATATTTACAATCAGACTTGCATTATATCGCGTTTCAATATTATACACAGTGAGTTAAACTACCAATATATTATTCAATCCCAGACGTAGGTGGATAAACTATTACGGAAAACATCCAGACCATATTATCCAAAAGACAGTGATTCTAAAATGCTATTGTTATTTTCTCTATTATAAAACCATAATATTTCAGCCGGTCGTGAGTTGTTTTTATTTTTCGTGTTACTGTCCGCCCATACTGAAGATACAATCAGTTATTATGAGTCGATAATAGCACTCTCATTTTCAGTCCGTTATGAACTCGATTCTATGCCGATTATGAACCTAACACAAATCCTATTATAAACAAATAACGTACTGATTTTCGGGTTGAAATTGTACTTATGACAAATTTAACCCTTTACCCAACAGAACGGCCCTGTGCCAATGCATTCTCTTATATATGCGAGTCGACCATAGGTCGCCTCGCATATATAAGAGAATGCATTGGCTTAACACATTAAAAATTATAAAATTGTTCAAGAATGTAAGAAAAAATGGTAAAAAGTGTTAAAAAAAGATTTTGTTTAGGCCAATGCATTCTCTTATATATGCGAGGCGACCTATGGTCGACTCGCATATATAAGAGAATGAATTGGCACAGGGCATAACTATAACCATCACAATGTGGTCAATGAGCCGGTTCCAATGATATCCATATTTGTATGGTTTTATTGAGACAGACCCAAGATATTTTAGGCTGTTGAAGCTTTATTTGGCCGGTTTTGGCCGGTTTGGGCCGGTTTGTTGGGTAAAGGGTTAAACACCGTATCTCCCTCACTTTTTACATAACAAAACATATAGATGAACTATGATCTGAACGTGAAAGAACGCTGCTGGTTCGTTTTCGCTTGGTGAAAAAATCAAATGACAGAAGCTGTCGCATATTAACAAGTATTGGAATGACAACAATGTCATATTTGTAAGCTTACTCTCTGGCCATTCCGATCTGTTATTTAGGTTTGCTGGTGTTTGCTCTGGATGACAAATATTTGAAGGGTTTTAATCTATTTCGTTAACAGAATGTCATATACGTCGCAATGGAGCGACCTGTCGATGGGACGATAAGCATATTGTTGGATGACACCGAGCCAGCTGAAACACATCTTGTTGGTGGATCGCTGTATGAAGTCAAATTACCAGGTCGGTATATGTGGTTTGTAAATGGCCTTGCAGCTCCATGCATCGTTTTTTAACTGGGTAGCGAATGTCGTTTTAAATTTATAAGCATTATGTGCATGTAGTTTGAAGCAAACGATCGGGTTCATATTGGCTTACCTTTGTCATACATATTATTGTTCCACATTCTCTGTTGACTTGGGTGGTTTTCTTCAAATTCCTTGTAGTTTGAGTCGCTATGTATAAACATTGTAGTCTATATCATTACATGTTACTGGACTGCAGTGGAGGCAGACACGTCCCGCTGCTTAATTGTACTAGTAAATAACTTGTTTTTGGAAACACCCGCCCCCATGTATTCAACTGCCTTTATAAGCTAACCGATCCTTCACTGGAAAGCATATGATAGCTCTATCTGGGGTTCGGCTCGAAATTATGAAGTTCGTTTGGAATATAAATGGAACAAAAGTATAAAGAACAGTGTTTAACATTTGCATTATTGTGACACACAGTACATGTCTATCGAACTAAATATCTTTACGACATTTACGTTGTAGACAATATTGCATCAAGAAAGAAAATACAGATATCCGTGTTATCAGAAGGTGAGCTGATAGATGTAACCACCAGACGGCACTGCTCAAATTTAGAAAAGGTTAATAAGATCTTGGAATCACAGTTGTCTCCCATCTCGTTTCTGTGTTCTGCGTTCGGGATCACGACAGACGACACCGATGCTCTTGACCAGGCACTCAGTATGTGCTATAGGAAATTCTGGGCTCCGGAACTCTTACATCATCTCCAGTACCTGGACGAGAATGTTCTACAAGGTATGTTTCTCTATTTAGTATTGTTGTTTATTTTAGTTCTCGTTTGTTCGTGTTGTATTCTCGAAATTGTAGTAAATACTAGTCGCAATATGTCTAATCGATACACCAGTGTCTGATACTACTTCCGCGGCTAATCTTGTACATACAATCCCTTATTTGTTATCTATTTCAAGTGAGTGGCACACATGACAGGTAAGAAATACATATTATCAGTGTATTATGTGAAAGCCGTTTGAATGTCCATATGATGCTAGACTTTGTTACATCGCGATCCCGTTCCATGGATCACAATAGATCGATAAATACTTTTATGTGGACACTTTGTTACATATACTGCAGCGAGTGATCGAATTCAGAAAGTTATAATTAGGGTCCAGAACATTCTTCGACATGGAACAATACAGACAATTAATTTTAAACAACTGGATAATTTCTGTAACTATGTTTTTGCAAGTGTATTTCATAGCATATGAAGTATGTGTATCAATATGGAGGATTTAATGAGCCATATCCGTTTAAAACGATGTTAATCCCCCTAACTAAACACAAAACAAACTTAAGCCAACGTTCTGGTGTCACTAATAGCACGTATTCATATGAGTAATTATAATATTTCTGGTGTATGTTTACAACAATAAACAATATTCGTTCTTCACCATTTATCAGATATCTAGAATATACATATGTTTTGCGATTGTTGTACTTGCAAAACTTCTTTGACAAATAAACATATTGGAATGGCATTTGGTCAAATTTTCTTTAATCCTTTCCATACTCAAATTGCAAATACTCTTTGACGAGTAGAGTTCGATTAAGAACTGTTCAGGTAATAAGTTCAACAATCCGCCGTTTGTTGAACTTATTATTGAACATTCCCCACCAACGGAAATGAATTCTTCTGCACTTGTTTGTTTTCGCCTGCCTGACCCCTGCTTGCATTTCTTGAACACCCATCACGACGAATAATATACAACTGCAATGTATACTATTATAACTGAATGGGTGAATCTATTAATAAAAAAGGGTTCAAATGTAATGTTTAATTTGCAGAAGAGGAATCAGAGTCAACATGGCCTAACATGCTTCACTTCGCTGCGGATTTCAACCTGAAGACACTGGCTGCTGAACTGCTGCAAACCCCAGGGATGTTACCGGCGTGCTGCACACAGAACGTTAAAGGACAAATGCCACACGATATCGCCATCCTCAAGAAACATACCGATATCAGCACCCTCATACAAAACTACCTAGAGGTTCACAAACGTGAGTACGCTTCACCACTTAACCATTACTATACTAAATGGATTATCCCACTCGGGTATAAAAGTATATATTGGAATGGTTTGTTATTCATCTGGAGGGTCGTTCTGGACAATAAGCAAATGATGGATTCATTTAGTGCAGAAGGAGTCCTATTTATTATTTGTTATTTAGGGAAATGTTCAGATAATAAGTTCAACTCTGGTCGGTTGTTGAACTTATCATCTGAACGTATCCTATGGGATAAATACTCATAAATGCGTATCTAGTATAGAACTGGTTAAAACTGTTTTATATTTTATTAATGGTAGAAGATAAATTCCCGATAACAAATAATGTAATACTAGTGAGGATATTCAGATCATAAACATGGTTCGTCTGATTGGGAGATAGGTCGGAGTTAGTTACAACATGATCGACTATGATTATGGACACTTCGGATACATTACCAGGTAAAACTAAATAATTTGCCGCAAGCTAGTTCAATTTAAACTTCTGCATAGTTATTCCTGTTTTGCAACGACACTCAGTATCGAACTTTCATGGCGTCGCTAACCACTGTTACGTTATCGACGCTGTCCAAATACCAGAAGTTACAAGATTCTTGTAAATTGGAGAAAATACGTGTTCAATAATAATTTTGTCGCCGACAACACAGACTGATCACGTAATACCAGAATCATGTTCAAACCGGTCCATAAATAATGAGTTTCAAAAATAATTGTCAGATTTGCGTGGGGACTATTTTACCTACTCATACCGTGTATAGTTACTTATCTCCTATTACATTGGCATGTGAATGACACGTTCCACAGAGACAACTATCTGCATTGTTTTTTACGATACAAGTTTCATGTTTCGCGAATTGACTCGGCGATATTATTAGATTAATTTATTATCAGGCGGAAAATTCAATTGTTATTTTGACAGAGGTGTTATCGATAAGAGACTGGTAGGTATTGACTCAGTATGATATACTACCAATATGTTATTCGACATCTGCGTAACGCGATGTTCATCCGTTGCAAATATGTGTTAGCGTTCTGGCGCATTCGTTGCATGTTATCATTTAAATTATCTTGCAAGTTACAGGACACAGGTGGGATCTCTCCAATACTAAGTAGTGACTGCGTTTATATAGCGTACCCCACAGTAAATTTATCTTCAAAACACTTTACATCGTCATTCTGATCCATTTTGGTGTGCGGTGCTTGACATTCGTCGATAAAGTTTAGAAAAAAATACTTTTACACACGAACCGCTTGTCTTATCACTTGTATGCATATGAGATTTGTTGGTGAAACATGCAGCTACGTCGATGGATCAATGAACAAACGCCGATTAATCATAACTGGATATTCGACATACTTGTTTTCACTCTGTATTACACTAGATGTACATGACAAAAAATTAGTGCACAATTCACAATGCGACTCGTCATTCAACATGATGTGAAACTGTATGGAGCAACTTTGTTATGAGATATTGATTTATCAAATAATTAGCCATAATAAATGACATATCAGACATGCCATAAAGGGCAAAATGGTGTATCATCTGATATTGATTTATCACATAACTAAATAATAGATTTCGTATAGAATTGCGACTCATTAGATATCTCCTATTTAATCCGTTTCAACAAGTCTCAAATTGAATGTTGATGTCCTAGGTTGTCGAAATGTGGGTCTATTAATACATCCATAATCTGTTTTTATTTATGGAAAAGGTGTGCAAACTCCTACTGAATGTGATAAATGAAATATTATGGTGCTGCCATTCAACCATATGATTTTTAGTTTTTTCTCTGAATATATATAAGCATGAAACCTGTTACAATAAGCTATGTGTCCCAGTTATCCTATCGATCGTCTACGCGATGTTACAGATTATTTATCCCATGATGCTTAATATGGTGTACTGTGGTGTCAAGAATGGCAATCAAATACACAATTCAGTGTTCGTGTATGTAGTCTAATGGGTATAATATATAACATGGAAAAACACGGAGTGACACATGTTATCTGTTTGACTTTGTGTCGGTGGTTTCTATGTGGATAGGTGTGAATATCCGGTGAAATTAACCACGTTCCTCAACCTATAAAACTGACAATGTCGTGATATGGCTCAGCAGCTAAATGAACAATAAACCAAAATTAAATAACTAACTAACCAGCTATATCATTCGCGCGAGAAGAGGGTGAATCTTATGAAATCGTATCATTGGTGTTTGGATCCATGTTCTCTTACCATATTGTTATGAATCATTCTATTTGACTATCCAATGATAGTGATGAAATGACAATCGGATGCGTGATTGCGGGTGGTTATTCGCAAGCCATAAAGCTGATCTCAAGGAATATATATGAAAATATACTGGTGAAAACTAAAACAGTAAAATCTAAATAATGGCCCTTGTTTTGATTAAGGTTATCAGGTATAACTAAAAAGCTGGAACACAAATTTACTAGTACGCGCGTTACATATATTGTCTGCAAACGTGTCGGTTGTAACTGCATATCCTTGATTGAAGCAAGAGCTAAATATCTTTAAATTATTATTTGATTTTCAGGACGCCTTGAGGGACATGACTCCGGCTTTATGGATCGGGTGACATCCAGTATGCCCAGCGATGGTATGAACTTCCAAATGGATTCGCTCACAGGCGAGTGACACGAGGGAAATTTATATTTCCATGCCCATTCATTAAGACAATGTGCTGTTCGCGATAAAATTACGTTCGTTGAATACAATATTAGATATAATTCATTGTGCCACAGCCATAAGTATGGATGTATTTGTTGATACTTTATTCACAACATATATTTACTTTTCATTTAGAATATACTACATGAAACATGTTCGAGTCGAGTACATCTGGTTATATACATGCATATATGTAGCTATGCATGTATGGGTCTGATTATTCATATAGTCATAATTTTACCATACGCTTGCAATAAGATGTTTGTTTTAACATAGTTTTCACTTTTATGATCAATTGTAAAACATGAATTGTTTCGTAATTAGAAATTGGGTATATATGACATTACAGTTATCCATAGTCATGCATTAAACAATATTCGAGTGGACGTTATTAGTGGTCCTTATATAACAATTTTAACTTCAATAGCTTCAAAATCAGAATCCAGTTGCTGCTTAACCCTTCCATGACTGAAGCTTTCGGAAATTTTGCGAAAATCACGTCTCCCATATACAAGATAATACATTGTCTTTAAATATTAACGTTGATCTTGTAAGCTATTGTATTATATTATATATGCTAGGCGCCCTGTGTGAGACCCACATATTTAAGAGAATGTACTGGCGCATGATCTTTGGTGCCGCATCAGTGAAAAGTTTGTCAGTTTCTCGCACCGAATAAGTTCATGATATGTCTTTAATGTGTGTTTATTATCCCTATAATTTAGACGCATAACTACGTGTTCTTACATTTACAGAACAAGATATGTATGAGTCACCTGTTGTTAGAGAAGATATTGGAAAAGACATTCGACTGTCTCATTCTTTCCATGATGATAATGGTTAGTCACAATTTAATCACAAACTTATGCAATGTATTGTCCACTTATTCTTTCTAAATTTGACATGGCTTAACCCTTTACCCAACAAACCGGCCAAAACCGGCCAAATAAAGCTTCAACAGCCTAAAATATCTTCGGTCTGTCTCAATAGAACCATACAAATATGGATATAATTGGAACCGGCTCCTTGACCACATTGTGATAGTTACAGTTATGCCCTGTGCCAATGCATTCTCTTATATATGCGAGTCGACCATAGGTCGCCTCGCATATATAAGAGAATGCATTGGCCTAAAAAAAAACTTTTTTTAACACTTTTTACCAATTTTTCTTACATTCTTTAACAATTTTATAATTTTTAATGTGTTAAGCCAATGCATTCTCTTATATATGTGAGGCGACCTATGGTCGACTCGCATATATAAGAGAATGCATTGGCACAGGGCCCTTCTGTTGGGTAAAGGGTTAAAGATTCCCTGTCAGATCATTCTTCTGCAACGAAACGATTATTTTTCAGTGTAAAGTGGCACAAATGGCTGGTGTAGAACGAACAATTCCGTAACAAGAGCGCTGAAAGCAACATAAATTGTTTTTCCCATATAGAGTTTCACTATCCGAACATACTGGCATATACATGTACCTAAATTATTCACTCTGAATTATTTACTTGATCTACTGATCGCTAATGCTAATAAAGCACGCCCTTTCAACACCCTGAGTCTTTACACTCAGATGTGTTGTGCCGAATATGTGTATAATTATTGGTATTGAACAAATAGTAGTCATAATTCAAAATTCTACCCACCCCCGATATTGATTATACCAAATCAGTATTCAATATATTCACGTCGTCACGTTTTTAAATACACACAGGTGCAGTGCGTGTGTCATGTGTATTATGGCTTTGTATATAGCCATATAGCTGGAGCGAAACAGTACTGACATGTTGAAGAAGACACGATTTAATACTACAACACATCCTGACATCAGTTGTGGTTGCTCAGAATTATGCTAATTCTACAACACTAAATCGTATTGATGGAGCCATGTTAACGCGTACGACAGTGTCACCAGGAATGTTATATATACACCCAATTATCCATTGGTCATTAATATTTAATCTGGTTTAATCTCATCTTTCTAAAATATAATCTGTAGATTTCTGGCAGGATGTAAACAAAGGTAATCAAAAAGATATTGAAAACGCTCTCCAGTTTTCGATGTATTTTATTGCGAATACAATAAATTAACTCCCAATACTTCTTGATGACAAATACAATATATAGACAGAACACAACGTCTTTTATAGTCTATAATCTTTGATTGAATGAGTTACGGGCGGCGCAAGAATAAATCTAATGAAAGCGGGGCTTGTGCGAAATGTGACAATGCGCCATCCACCGCAACGACTTCGATAGAATATTCTAGAGTGTGACTGTTCTGTATTTATTCCACACCGTTGTGGCGTGTAAGTTTAATCCACGACTGACTACCATTGGCACTATAATTCCCGTTGTTGTGATTAAATATGATGTGGATCAACAGAAGCGGATCGCTTACATTATGTACGTCATCGTTCTTGGATGCAATTTCAACTCGAAATAATTCTGGTTTGTGTTCCACTCGCATCAACGGGCGAGGAATAAATATACTGCAAAATGTGTAGTAACTACAAATACAATACAAACACAGAATATGATTATCCCATTCCTTTCTTATATCTCCAAAATATATTACTCAAGATATCAGAGAGAATATACATTAACATTTTTAATTTTAATTTCATCAGGTCGAGAGGCAGAGCATACGGATAGGCTGGTTACCGAGAACTCACATGTAAGTAAGCAACTCAGCAATGCACGATAACATTCACGCACATGTATCACAAAATCGTTGAAAACCCGAAGTAACCATTGGTAACAGAGTTTGTAGTTTCTTGGCTCCTAAAGATTCCTTAGTGGGGTGCTCAGCTAATAAGTTCAACAGACGTTCTGTTCAACTTAATTGCTGAGCTGAATAGAAAATAAGTATCATGTTATTTCTAAGCAGCCATTTGCCAAACTGTAAAGAGATAAAACAATCTTATACAGGTATATAATAAATATACATTTATAATGGGTGCATCAATTCAATACTTAAATAGTGTGCTAGAATCTGACTAGTGCACGAACACGTAATGCTCTAGTGACGACCACTATCATTATATAAATACAATCATACAAACGAATATATAAATCCAACGTTTACATTTATACAAATGGGTGCATCTATTAAATAATCAAATTTTGTGTTCAAGCCTGAGTAGCTTTACTGACATGGTTTAGGATTTTTAATCCCAGGTTTTCAGAGAGTGAGAATTTAAATCCGCAATCATGACTGGTTCCACCAATCAGTAATAAAAATATCAATTGGTATGGTCTATTATTCATTTGAAGGGGTTTTCAAAAAACATATGCAAATGAAAGATAACATAACTCCAAAATGGGTTGTTTCATTGGAGAGAATATTCAGATAATAAGTTCAACAAACGACCTATTATCTGATTGATGTGTACTTATTAAAGATACGGTTGGCCTTGACGGTGGGTATCCTGTGAAAATATTTCCACCCGTCGAAAACCGCCACAAACAGAAAGAACAACAAAATGTAGACAGACTTTGTCCGTATACAAATAAGAAATATCGCATAAACAGTATGTTATTGTCATATTTTTGACCATTGTTATGTAAACAAAAGCCTAAAAAGTTACTTTTCTGGTGTTTGTTTATATGATGGTAAACATGAAGAGCGTTCTTTGTGTGTGAATTCCTAATATGGAACGAATAAAGAGCGTTTATGCCATTTGTGTGTGATTAGCCAGCAGCATTGTGTTGTCTTCTGTAACACAATCAGGCTCTTGCTTAGGTAAAATATAGTAAATCTTTATGATAACATGCTGTTTACGCGATGGTCATGGTATATATGAACGAAACTGTATGCGTTTTAATGTTTTTCTGTTTACGGTGATTGGAACAAATATGAATATTTTCGACAACTAAGGCCTCGCGTGCCTTTAACGAAAGAGTTAATAACCTACCCATAAACTACCATTCGTTCGCAAATAAACGAATGCGGACTCAAATACAGACAAGTGGTTAAAGCCACTTGGCGGTTTGCGCTCCAAAATACACCTAATCATGTTCGCTTTTGAACAGTTTCCGTTATCGGAATCGGTCGATAAATGGTTGAACTACCTTTCTACGGCATTATATGCTACAGGAAGACGCACTGAAATCATACAAAATACAACACCATGTTTGGGTCCCAAACAAAAAACCGCCAGTTGCACGGCACAGAGCAGAAAAGAGCCCCGCGCTAGTCTATTCCTGATATGGTAGAAACAAAGATTATTTGTTTCACTTCAAATGCGAAATATTGAAAAGAGTTGGAAAATGACTGTGACCACTATGGCAAGTATTTTTCAGAGCATATGAAGCCGGTATATCAATATTTGAGTATTTGTCAACCTATCTTATACCGCCTTACAAATTACGTAGGCAAAATTTGGAAGCTCGAATGAGACATGTCCGTTTGAACATTGTAAAATATTCGCATTAATTGTGCACAAAAGAGTCACGCCGTATCACGTACGCCGTTATTTAACTTGTTATGTTATTTCATATTGTGTGCACCGTACTACCTTTTTAAATCGATGTCGAATTTCAGACTGTCACGACATTGGGTTTATCCGGATGAACTGTTTACACTATACACTGCTACTATCAATGATCTTCTTTATAATGCCTCTAGCAGTCACGAACAATTTAACTACATTTGATAGATATCTCAGTCGATTAAATAAGCGTAGTGTGTCAACTCGGCGAAGACGCTAACATCGCTAGCTATTTAATGTCAGATAATGAGGACACCTCTGATCCATATCAAAAATACATTTAGGAAATTCCACTAAAAATGACGTGCTGAGAATCCAACATTAATCCTGTATCTATCACGCAATTATGAAATATGTCGTCAAAACAAGCTTAATGTTCACAATAATGAGGAGCTCTATGCCATTGGCTTGCTCTCACTTGTGACTCTTTTGTTCTTTTCATCCATAGCTGTGGTATATATGATATATTGCGTCAGTCCGTTTTAGTTTTGACCGTACTTCCCGATCATAACCATGTTATGTTATACAATCTTCTATAGAATATGTCATGAATATATTTCCTCCAAAATATACACAGTATATTAATAAACATTGCGGTGTTTCTTGACAGTTCATATGAGGGCTATACTCTTGTCACAATCTCTTGATGCAGGCATTAGGGGCACAATCTCGGAGGTATATATTCTTGTCACATGGCCCCATCCCTGATAAATAAATGAGGGGCACAATCTAGGATTTCTCTATTCTTGCCACATGGCCACCATTTATTGATGCAGAAATAAGGGGCACAATCATTCCTGTGCCAGAGTGACCCTTCGTTCAATATATCCACACTGTTGTTCTTAATTAAGTCTTTACGACGGACCAACGTGCCACAAATATCAAAGTCTGTAAAACATTATGAAGAACGTGGAGGAATAGTTAAACTTATAGTCATTATTGATAGATCTTCAATAATGAAATTTCGCGTGATAAAACCATTGTTATGAAACAAAAACTGTTCCAGTGATTTGTCAACAAATATTGCTAACCGTGTAGTAAGTTCAAATATATTAGTCTGATGTTATTTTCAGAATATTTGTTTCTAATTGAACTTTTCATTGTATTTACCTTTGGTATCTTATTACATCAATTTGGATTTTATTGTTAATTCCAATTTAACAGTAATGTTGATATAACAATGATATTGACAGATATTGGAGATTTGTTAATCAAATAAGAACGAAGTCGATCTAGCTATACATGTATTTGTTGAATGAAGATAACTGTTTTATTGACTTTTATAACATTGTTGTTACTATGCATATCGCACAAACCCAATTCAAAGGCATGGATTCCCTTCAATTTACTCTTTGTTTCAGGTTGAGAATACGACAGAAGACTCTGCATCTTCAACAGCACGTGTTCAGAAGAAGAGTAGCATGAAGTCAAAAATTTCCAAGGCGCTGACAACGTTTCGGCATAGGAAACTCTCAGCACCATCCATTGACATTATAAGACTATCTGATGTAGGTACACTATTCAAAAGCATAACTCGATCGTTCTGTTTCATCGGTAACGAAAATAAAGCGACTGTCCATGATTTAGTTGACTTCCAGAAGAAGAAAAAACATTAAAAATATGTATGTTCTGACTGATAAAAGTTATGATTTGTTACTAAGTAGGTTGTTAATAATTTTATGTTTTTTTGTTTACTAAAAGAACCATGTCGTCCATGTGTGCTTATTACAGTGTTACAAACTGGGACAAAACATGCCGGTTTCATGCGACATGCAAACTAGAAACTCTGACAATGCAGGCACTTGAAAATATTACCAAATCTGTAGAGCCCTCAGGAGGTTGATATACATCACAACATTGTTTTCCTGTGTTTGTTATCACTTCTTTATATACACTTGCAATGCAATTTATTAATAGCTCATATTTCAAGAAATCGGATTATTTATTGTTTTACAGAGCTCACGGATTCACAGACGGGACAGTGTCACTTCGATATCTAGCAAGAGCAGCCGCAAAGACAGTAAGTAAATCTTATTAGACAACGTGTCGATATTGTGTATCCAGTTCAATGTGGGATAACAATTATACGTTGAACGCCTGCGTGTTTGCGACTGTGAGGTAATGTGACATGCAACAGCTCAGACGTCGAATTAATCATAAATCGAAGTATATAGCTGGATAGAAAGTATATCGTGAGAAACATTTCCCTGATGTGGTTAGTTTTAGGGTTAGGGTCAGAACCAGAAGAGGATTGAGCACGCTATGGTTATTGAATTACATTTGTAACTAAAATTAGCACCAGAACAAAGCCGTTCGGAACTTCGTAACGGAGAAAATATGTGGCATTGTGATTTGTTTTGTAAAATTTGCTGCCGTTTTATTCTGCTCGATTAAAATAGTAACACTTTGTTTATTAACATACGTATCATACTCTATCACCTCATGACAAGGGACCTAGTTTCCAGCTAGAATAATCTCAGTGTGTAATTTTGATCATAATATGGCTATTTCCACAATACTTTAGCAATTGATCACGAACATATGAAACAAAGAATACAGTATACTGAGCCAGTTGCTCCTACAATATGGTATCACCTATAACATTACCTGTTTCCACGTGCAGGCATCTCTTCTGATACAACGTCACCGGGAATCACAGGAAGCGAACCGAGAGACAGTGGCAGTTTCAGTGAAGATGAAGACAATTCAGTAAGTTCATTTCCCGGCTTGGAATATACACGTATGCATTTACCTGTAATCTAATCACGAATGGGATGTTAACCCTTCCATGGTCCGAACTTTCTGAAATTTTGGAAAAACACCAATGAATGTTCTAATACATGCGAAACTCCCATAGGGAGCCGCGCATATAAAATTTTATCATATGATTCAATCATTATTTACGTTGGAAACTATGTCATAAATCAATTTCATATCAATTACTAATTCATATCACCTTCCGATAATTTCATTGGTTTGTTGACAAAAAGTGTGTTCTGATTGGCTGAATGGCAGCCGGGGGCCGAGCCGCATCTCTGACTAAATGCAGGTCAAATTCGTGCGGGTCAATCAACGCGTTGCCGAAATTATCGCAATTATAATCTTGAAATATATAGTTTTGGACATTGTTATACGATAAATAGAATATGTAATTCGTATTTATCTAATAAACATACGATATAATGTCACAAACTGAGAACAGAATAGCGCACTATATCTTCGCGTGCATATTATTTTTGCTAGTTCACCAGGTGTAATTGGACTTCCGGTGCAATGAAGTGACGTCACATAAACCTTTTGCTGCCGATGTCATATAGCTATTTAGTGATTTGTGTGCGTTTTGGACATCATAATCAATTTATAGGTGTCATATGATAAATATAATATGTAATTCGTGTTTCTCTCATATGATATTTATGAAACTCGTCACGAATTTTCAGTTTTCTCTCGCCGGAGTCTCGAGAAAACTGAAAATTCTTAGACTCGTTTCATAAATATCATATGAGAGAAACACTCATTTCATATCCTCTATATACATGTATATATAAGAGAATACATTGGCATAACAATATTTACCTTGGCCTTGTAAGCCATTGTATTATTTTATATATGCGAGACATATATAAGACAATGCAGTGGCATGGGATCTTTAATGTTGCATCAGCGCTGCTCCAGTCATGAAAGGGCTAACACACAAGGAGCTCACCTGTCAGAAGATTCGATTTACAGTCGTTGCCGTCACATCGATTGAGTCCGATGCCTGTCTGTATAGGCTATTTGGTTTTATATATTCAAATTTCTCGCATTTGTGGCCCTATAACAATTGCATGTTATAATGTTCGTTGGTGGTAGATATGAGTAAGGTAATGTATATCGGTTAGGGTTATATCGATATTAATATATTCATGCATTTATACTACAGGCCAAGAGCAGAAAGAAAAAGATTTCGACTCCGTTTAAGAAACAAGTATGTTACATGTATAATATAATTTGTTTTCTTCTAAGATGCGACTTGGTTGTTGCTGTGATGTCATTTCTTAAGCCGTCAAATTTCACCAATCATATCTAACATTGCTAACATTTCCACAGTTAATTTGATAAACAAATGCGAACATGAAATTGATTCAAGGAAATTGCTAGAATCAATACAACACCATTAGCGTACAATCATGTTTCACGTTTTGATAATATTTAAAGATACGGTTGGCCTTGACGGTGGGTATCCTGTGAAAATATTTCCACCCGTCAAAAACCGCCACAAACAGAAAGAACAACAAAATGTAGACAGACTTTGTCCCTATACAAATAAGAAATATCGCATAAACAGTTATTGTCATATTTTTGACCATTGTTATGTAAACAAAAGCCTAAAAAGTTACTTTTCTGGTGTTTGTTTGTATTATGATGGTAAACATAAAGAGCGTTCTTTGCGGGTGAATTCCTGATATTGAACGAATAAAGAGCGTTTATTACGTTTATCTTTATGATAACATGCTGTTTACGCGATGGTCATGGTATATATGAACGAAACTGTATGCGTTTTAATGTTTTTCTGTTTACGGTGATTGGAACAAATATGAATATTTTCGACAACTAAGGCCTCACGTGCCTTTAATGGCACGGGCGGCGTTCGCTGCATAACTATTCATATTTTTCAAATCGCCATCAACAGAAGGAATATTAAAATATATATAGTTTTGTTCATATGCCAAACATTATCAGCGCGTAAATAGTATATTGTCGTACGATGGTGTCCGTAAACAAGAGCCTGCTCGTGTTACAGAAGTTTTGCTTCTGTTTACATAACACAGCGCAATTATATTGGTTAATCACAAATAACTGATATACACGCTCTTTATTATTTCCATATCAGGAAAACAGTAACAAATAACGCTCTTTATGTTTACCATATCCGTATGTAAACAAAAGCCAGATTCCGTAACGTTTTTTGCTTTTGTTTACATAAAGGAAAAACGTTTGACAATAACATAATGTTTATGCCATGTTTCTGATTGGTATAAGAACAAGGGCTGTCTATATTTTATCGATTCTGAATTTCGTGTTCCGTTTTATGGCGCGGGCCACAATGAAAACACATTTAAAAAATCTGGCATCTGTTAAGTCGTTAGTTGGTGTATTCACGTTATTGTCCGCCCACACTGAACTTATATTAAGTTATTATGAGTCCAGAATGACACTAACATGCTTTAATTTTCAGTTCGTTATGGACTCAAAATGAGTCGCTTGTACGCCGATAATGAACCTAAAATAAATCCTATTATAAGCCGGTAACGTGCTGCTTTTCATGAGAACAAGCCGGTCGGTAATGTACCACATTTGGATCACAGCTGACTAACATAAAACATTATTTTTATTGCAGAAACGGAAATCGGTTCGCATACACAGAGCACAGAAAGAGGTTCACTACCAATTACCTGTCGTACCAATTCCAGCAGCAAGAGTGTGATTTCCGGCGTTATCGCTATCATAACTGGCCTCCCAGAGCCATTGGACCAAATTTAGCACATCGGTTTGACTGCATTTGGATATATGCTGAAGACAAAATCAAACCAAGAATGGTGACATCTGACTGGCGTTATAGAGCTTAGTCCCAGTGAAAACAGTGTAAAAGACGTAAAACCTTCAGTTGAATAGTGCTCCTCGAATTGTTATTGTATGTGTATCAAGAAATAAGTATACATAATACAGTAATACTCTAAATAATCGACCCCATAACCACAGCAGAATTATGGGTATTTTTTCAGGATTTAGTCTCCCCGAGAGCTTTCCGATGAATGGCAACAAGCCATATTTTCGACTAAATCCTGAAAAATTACCCATAATTCTGCTGTGGTTAAGGTGTCGACTATTTAGAGCATTACCGTTCAGCTTATTGTACTCTTTGGTACAATTATATCTGACAATATCTTTAAAAGGACTACTTGATAAATAACACGAGCCATACTAAATTGAAAGTATAGACAGCTGGATCTGTTATGTTTATGCAATACGTTAAAATGCCCTGTCCGATTTGTCACTCATACCAAACCCGGCCTCATAAGTGTTAGTAAGACACGTGTATTATCGGCACGCGCAATGAAGTAAGAGCTTTTCACACTGATGTTGGTGTCAATGCCGGAACTTTATTATTATGTTAATTAGTATATAATTATGATATTCGATTTGTGTTTTGTTATTTAGTGTTGACTGTGAGATAAATATGGGTGATAAGGATGGTTGAACAATTATGTCAACAGAACAGGAAAAGACACATTTAAAATGGAACTTAAAGGTGTCTTTACTTCCTATTTGGTTATAACAAGGAAATCACTATAAATGTTGTTTAACCCAAGCCGTGTCGGATCGTTTTCCTTTCTAAAATGTGATTACGTGATGAAATGGATCTCAAATTCGTCGCAATTATATACGAAATGTGTTAACCTCGTCCACTAAAGCTCGGCTCGAATCGAATTTAGTGCACTCGGTTAATAAAATATTTCGCATAAAACTGCAAATCATTAGAGATCCTCTATGCACGTCTTTTACAACAAATAATTAGATCAGACCCTGAAGCCAGATGTCGACTTTCAAAACGGGAAGATTTTACACGTTTTAAATGTGTTTATCATCCTAGCAAACAGTCTAATGACCGTCTCTTATAACGAGCGTCCATTGTCCCGTTGCAAAGCGGTATACCATAAACATCATTCTAACTGATAATATGTTTACAAAGTTAGGAGATGTATTACTTTGAGTATTTGCGCGATACTAGTGCCACAGGAACGATGCTGGTTGCAATTAGTTTTAATGTTTCTGAATAATTTGGTGTCATATCGAACAGGGCATCTTTAAATGCTTTACCCCATGCGATTTTTCTGACAATGTAATTATATGTAGCTTTACACGTGTATATACTATTTACATTGTATATATTTGTAATTATGCAAATAATGTTAACATGCAATCAGATGCTTTTCATCCATTACCAAATAAACTTTTGTACCTTCATCTGTGTTTATTTACGGTACCAGTACATTCACCTGGGCTTGTTATCTTGACATCAACACTCCACTATAAGGAGGCGAATGTTAAGAACACATAGTGGGTCAGATATGGAACTTTACAAAACAACCATTTGGTTCAAGATACAATTTTTAAGTATTACTTGTTCCAAAGTAATAAACGCAATTGGATCAGCAGTCATGTTCTTTCTGGCTTACGACTATCTGCTTGTAATTATTGTGTACACAATGTTCTGATTAACTATAGACTATGCAGTAGAATATAGATATTCAAAGAATTTGTGATAAATATTCATGATCACATACAGAAAGCAGTACCCAGAGTACACTTGTGTAGATGTCAATGCCGGAACTTTATTATTATGTTAATTAGTATATGATTATGATATTCGATTTGTGTTTTGTTATTTAGTGTTGACTGTGAGATACATATGGGTGATAAGGATGGTTGAACAATTTTGTCAACAGGAAAAGACACATTTAAAATGGAACTTGAAGGTGTCTTTACTTCCTATTTGGTTATAATAAGGAAATCACTATAAATGTTGTTTAACCCAAGCCGTATCGGATCGTTTTCCTTTTTAAAATGTGATTACGTGATGAAATGGATCTCAAATTCGTCTCAATTCTATACGAAATGTGTTACCCTCGTCCACTAAAGTTCGGCTTGAATAGAATTCAGTGCACTCGGTTAATAAAATATTTCGCATAAAACTGCAAATCATTAGAGATCCTCTATGCACGTCTTTTACAACAACAAATAATTACATCAGACCCTGAAGCCAGGTGTCGACTTTCAAAAGGGGAAGTTTTTACACGTTTTATTTGTTTATCATCCTAGCAAACAGTCTAATGGCCTTCTCTTATAACGAGCGTCCATTGTCCCGTCGCCACAAAACTGTAGACCATAAACATCATTCTAACTGATAATATGTTTTCAACGTTAACTGAGATATGTATTATTTTGAGTATTTGCGCGATACTAGTGCCACAGGAACGATGTTGGTTGCAATTAGTTTTAATGTTTCTGAATAATTTGGTGTCATATCGAACAGGGCATCTTTAAATGCTTTACCCCATGCGATTTTTCTGACAATTTAATTCTATGTAGCTTTACACGTGTATATACTATTTACGTTGTATTTAATTGTAATTATGCAAATATTGTTTACAATTTACATGCAATCAGATGATTTTCATCCGTTATCAAATAAACTTTTGTGCCCTCGACTCCTGTGTTCATTTACTGTTCCAGAACATTCACCTGGGTTTGTTATCTCACATCAACATTTCACAATAAGGAGACAGTCCCGGTCAGATATGTAACTTTCCAAAACAACCATCTTGTTAGAGATAAACTTTTTAGGTATTACTTATTCCAAAGTACATGTAATAAACTCAATTGGATCAGCATGGAGTCATGTTCTTTCTGGCTGACGACTATATGTCTACTCGCAATTATTGTGTACACAATAAACTATGATGTACATGTAAAGTATAGATATTCCAAGAATTGAGATAAATATGCATGATCACATACAACAAGCAGTCAATAGTACATTGGATAAACTGCCACCATATTGCAGCCAATAGCGTCTGGTTACAGTGTTTTGAAACAGGAACCAGTCTACTCAACAAAAGTAGTTGAATTGAATGCGTGCCAACACAAATCCAAATGAGTCACAGCAATTGCAGACGACATCTTAGGTATAATGTTCATTTGCTATGCACATTTGTATTTACTTTGAGAAGAAAATATGTTATTAAAGGCACGGGCGGCGTTCGTTGCAGAAATATTCATATTTGTTCAAATCGCCATCAACAGAAGGAATATTAAAATATATATAGTTTTGTTCATATGCCATTTCGCGCATTAGACTGGGCCTTGCCCAAATTGAACCAGCCACCCAATGCGTAGTGACCTGATCCGTTTTGCCTCACCCTGCAACGGTGTGTGGTATATATGCATATTATCGAAGCGACAGTATGTATTCAAGATGGCATGTCCCAACAGAATGTCAAGCGTCAGATTGATCTTGACGAGTACATTCTACCAACTGAGAACCATTTCCTGATCCAGTCTGGATACGCTTCACCAATCCCAGTGGCCCATTTATAATGACATACCGATCACTAACATTGGGTGTCTTTTCATAAACAAACATATGAACATCAGTTCAGTAGCATCCGTTGGAACGGATCGTATTTATTGTGCTGTTTTGTTGTGTTGTCATACAGCGAATGGAGTTTCGACTTCCAGCCGAGCAGCCATCTCGGACGGTTATAATTATGGTCGGGGCAACGCCATGCATGCAGTCGGATCGGTAATAGGTTCAGCTTTTGTCTAACAGCCTCCCCTTTGTTGGTCCGGGGTAACATCGGTCCAACGCCCCACTGCTGTGGGTAAGAATCCCTAATGTGGTACCGTGTTTGCGTGAGTTGCGAACACGAAGGGCAATGTGTGTGTACTGGTAGTCACCCTTCCCTATGTTGGTCCGGTGTACATCGATCCACCGCCCCACTAATCTGGGTAAGAACCCCCTAATGTAGCACCATGGGTTGCGTTTCATGAAGGACAGTGTATGTGTACTGGTGGTGATAAGAATGTGGCACCCCTGTTGTGTACGCGGGATATATGTAATATATTTCAGGCAGGATATTTCAGGCATGTACGCGGGATTCATACCCACTGTTAGTCGATACTAATGATTAATACCCCTATCTTAATTTGTATTTCCAAATCAGATAAAAGCCTGGCACACGACTTTGATGGCGACCAATTATGATGGTTGGTGGCTAGAATGGGTCTTTTAGCCCTTTTGATAATTTTTTCGGGTCTTCGGTTAATCGGTGCTACTTTGTCATCAGCCTTATGAGTCAAAGGTTTCATTTGTGTTAATCATCATTACTGTTGTTTTGTATTTGGCCAATTGTCTGATACTGCACTCCAACGATTGCCTGTTATCCATGAAGCTGTATCACCTATCAATTAGCAGATAATCATACTATAAATATGATTCTCATATCACTCCCGTTACAAAATCTATTTTGGTTTTTCAATTAGATTTCCTATTTTTTTGGGTAAAAAATACTCAAAAGTTTGGCCAAATGAAATTATTTTTGGCAATTTTCGAGAAAAAATGGACATTGGTCAATTTGGCATATGACAATGGTGAATCCTGCTTAATTTCCAGGCGCCCGGGGTACAATACTGATCGAGGGCACACTATGAAATGACACCATGCACAGCCTATGCCATAAACTGATATTATCAGGCAGCACCCAATCCCAAGTTTGTCCTAGTTATGTTCACTGGTTGGAAATTGGCAGCCTCCACTTGGAAATTGTGGAAAGTTGTAAAAATAAGATATATAATGAATACTGGCACTTATAGCCCAACTTCGCAGGTTAGTCGGACTACACTTAAAACACTTTGAGCTCCAGTGGAAAATCTACATCATCTTAGCTTTGGGGGTGGGACTAAATTTTTCAACTATAGTTGTGCGTAATCGAATTACGATAAGGTCATTTCTCTCCATTTGAATTGCATGTTATGTGAATGTATTATTTAAACGAAAGCATAAATGTATACTTTGTTTTAGATACATGTAGTATCTTGAAAATTCGAGATGAGATTTCACGATAACATCTCAAAATATCGAGATATGATGTTGAAATGTCGAGATATGTCCAATTTTCGAGATTTTATGGCGATATTTCGAGATAGTATGCCGAAATGTCGAGACGTTATGCCGAAATGTCGAGACGTTATGTCGAAATTTCGAGATAACTTCTCGAAATTGCGACATTCTATCTTGAAATATCGATATAAAAAGATTACGTCTGTGTCCTAAATCAGCCACATTATGAATCTAACAAGATTCGAGTGTTATCAAAAATTTTGCACTCCTCCCAAGGAGATGGTATGGGAATTTGGTCCAGGCCCGGGGACCGTTAGAAAACTAATATTGTCAAATGCGAACAATTCTCAAACACTGATGCACTGAAAATGGAGTTATAAAAATTACCCCGACTTAGAAAGGTGACCACGTCATCTTCAATCTGTCATACAGTGGATTTGTTCAGCATCAACATTACCATGGCAGCGTTAATTTTTGGTAATAAACATTGCCAAGTTTTATCTTTCCCAGTTCACAAATTAGGCAGTTAATATACTTAATTCAGCTATTCTCTTCTGGCACATGCAAATACCAAGGCACAAGAGTGTTGAACATCATAACCAAAATGGACATTGGACTGTCTCCAACTATGAATAGAGGATGTTGCCTGGTAACATAATGGACTAAACACCGTGTCGATAGTGAGAGTGGGAGAGTGATTCACGGTGATCCACTAAACACTGAAATCGTCAGTGGCGGGGATCAGCGAGCGATGGGGTGCAATGCACGTGGTAGCTTGCCTGAGCTTCACTATATCATGTATGACCACGAATAACAACATTGAGCTCGGATAATTACCGCGGACCTCATGCATGTATATACCCAACGATAATAGTATTCCAAATGTCTAAAATATCCTCAAAGTGTCATTTTCGCGCACATTTGAAGTTTGTAAAAGTCAAGAAAAGACAATTATCAACATATACATGTAGTTGCCCCAAAATGCTTTCAATGGATCAAAAATATAGAAAAATATTAGTACATGTATAAGTTCTGTTTTTCCAGATATCTTAACCCTGACCACGTGGGTTGTAAGGGTGCTGTAATGGTATATTTCAAGGGATGATTAAACATTTATAAAACAATATATATTTAGTTAAAGTGATGTGAAACAGTCCGGTAGGGTGATCAAATATAAATGGAGAATATTCTTGTTCAAAGTAGTAATTTTTACAAATATTATATCCAAATTGACAGCACACACCACCATTCTTATATATTAATTAAATGCAGTGACTCTCGATGGCGAAATCGTTTTCGTTAGTTTATCGCCGATATATATGAGTCCCGAATCGAGTAGTAAATATTTACAATTGAGCGTAGTTCAGACGATTTTTTCTATGGAGTAGTACGGTCGATTTGCTTGAGATTTTCGGCGATGTTAGTAGAATGCTACATTCCTCCAGTTGGCATAGCGCATGGTTAATAGCTGATCAGTTTCCCGCTCCCGATCAAGTGCATAATATGTCTTTAATATCGTTATAAAATAAATTGAAATGCCGCAAAATATTCTTAGTACATGTAGTTGTTCGCTGTGATTCTCGGTGAGCCCTGGACTTCCTCTCCAGAAGTCCTTTGATTCATATTAATCCGTGCACGCGAATACTTGTGATCCACAGTGGACGTAGTGTGCCCCCCCCCCCTGCGTTGAGTATATTGCTTATACCACACACTTTACGTACTGTGTGTCAAATTTGGTGTATTGTCACTCAAGTCGTACAGTGTTACAGGTACGGTAAGTCTTATAAACAAAGACGGCAACACCTGAACTGGATTCTCCGCAAGTAGACACAACTTGGCAGTGAGGGGAACTCCCATTGCTGGGAACGTAACATACTTCAAGGTAGGTATATGTTCTCTAAAGTGAACCAGTTCGACCACATCTACCACACGCATTGTTATAAAAACTCGACCTGTGTACACACTGGAGACGAGGGGAACTCCCGTTGATGTTCACAATGCAAATATTTCATATAATCGACCAGACACAAAAGGGCTATGACGTACTTCGTACTATTGTATTCGATGTACTGATTTCACAATTGGAACGTCTCGCAAGATATATTGTATCTGTATAAGTATTGTATATGTCCCTATCGCGATGTGCAGTAAAATAATAAGGGATGTGGTATTCTATTACGAATACAGTATATTAATATTAATATTGATGACAAATACAACAAATATACAGAACACACAACATATCGTCGCGCAAATGCGCACATAATCGACCTAAAAAGTAAACTAGGTACATAATGTGATTATTTTATCGGAGATAAGTAGACAATGGACGCATACCCGCTATTTCGTTTTTGGCGTGGCCCACAGTGAAAACACGTGTTAAAGAGCATACACCTGAAAAGTCATGAGTTGGCTTCTTTGCGTCATTGTCTGCGCATAATCTGCTTAACCAACTCAGCAATCCACGATAACATTGACACACGTGTATCTTAAAATGTCGTTGAAAACACACAGTAACCATTGGTAACAGAGCTTGTAGTTTCTTGGCTCATAAAGATTCGTCAGAAAATAAGTATCATGTTATATCTGAACTGACACAGACCGAACGAGTTAAAACAATCTGACAAACGAATAGACCATTTCAACATTTAGAAAATGGATGTGTCACTTTAATAATCACATAGTGTGTTCGTATGCGAGTAGAGCACACATACGTGATGCTTTAGCGACGACCACTATACTTATATACATACACTCGTACAAACGAATATATCAATGCAACATTTACATTAAAGGTACGTGAGGCCTTAGTTGTCGAAAATATTCATATTTGTTCCAATCACCGTAAACAGAAAAACATTAAAACGCATACAGTTTCGTTCATATATACCATGACCATCGCGTAAACGACATGTTATCATAAAGATTTACTATATTTTACCTAAGCAAGAGCCTGATTGTGTTACAGAAGACAACACAATGCTGCTGGCTAATCACACACAAATGGCATAAACGCTCTGTATTCGTTCCATATCAGGAATTCACCCACAAAGAACGCTCTTTATGTTTTCCATCATAATATAAACAAACACCAGAAAAGTAACTTTTTAGGCTTTTGTTTACACAACAATGGTCAACAATATGACAATAACATACTGTTTATGCGATATTTCTTATTTGTATACGGACAAAGTCTGTCTACATTTTGTTGTTCTTTCTGTTTGTGGCGGTTTTTGACGGGTGGAAATATTTTCACAGGATACCCACGGTCAAGGCCAACCGTATCTTTAAGACAAATGTGTGCATCTATTCAATAATCAAATTTTTATGAAAAGTGCCCACGGGCCCATTGGGACGCGCGGGCGGTCCAAGCCTCTCCCGGGCTCTTATTGTTGATACGGTATTTTACCGTATTTTGAGGGGTTAATAACACCGGCAGTGGACGCGTCAGCGAGTCAGTATTTGGATGTCACACTCCGGTGGTATTGCACCACCGTGCATCATCAAAATATACTGTCCGAAACCACACGAAGACACCTGGTTTCTCCCGGGCTCTCTTAGCTAATATCGGCATTTGAGGAGTTAATAACCCCGGTCGCAGACGAGAGAGAGATAGAGAGAGATAGAGCGAGTGAGTAAAATCATCTAGGTTGCCCCCAGGTGGTATGTCGCTACCTTATGACGTCGATATATAGTGTCCACGGGCCCATGGGGGCGCCCGGGTGGTGTCGGGCGGTAATTAGTCACACCGCCCTGGCTGATTTTAATTGTATCAGTTCGAGAAGCAGAGCATACGGATCGGCTGGTTACCACCGATAATTCACATGTAAGTAACCAAATCAGCAATCCACGATAACATTCACACACTGTATCTTAAAATGTCGCTGAAAACACAGTTACCTTTGGTAACAGAGCGTGTAGTTTCTTGGCTCCTAAAGATTCGTTAGTAGGGATGTTCAACTAATAAGATCAATAGCCAGCTGAATAGAAAATATGTTTCATGTTATATCTGAGCTGCCATTTGCCGAACGAGATCAAAAATAATCTGACAAATGAATAGATCCTATCAACAGTTAGAAAAAGTTTTCATCAATTTAATAATCACATAGTGTGCTCGTATGTGAGTAGAGAACAAATACGTGATGATTTAGCGACGACCACTATACTTATATACATGCACTCGTACAAACGAATATATCAATGCAACATTTACATTTAGACAAATGTGTGCATCTATTCAATAATAAAATTTTGTTTTCGAACCAATACTTGATGCTTCATTGACGCGGTTTAGGATGTTTAGTCCCTTGTTTTCGGAGAGTGATAATATAACCTGCGATCGTGACGTCCCGGATCAGATCGAATCGCTAACCCTCGATATAATAAATGAATTCTCCCATTCAGTTATACAATATACAAGTATGCATTGGAATGTTCTGTTATTCATTTGGAGGGGTTTTACAAGAAAAATAAGCAGATGATAGATTACGTAACTCCAGAATGAGTTAATTGTTATTTGCGAGAATTTTTCAGATAATAAGTTCAACAAAAGACCTATTATCTTTTCTTTTCCGAAGGGATTTTCGATAAATACTTGTCAATGTGTAGTTAATAAATAAAGGGTTAAATAGCCTTTATTGGTGTTCAGTGTCTGTAAACCGCTATTCATTCGCAAACAAACATGAACTCAGAAATACAGAGAATGGGCTAGATATGGTGAAATTGTTGTGCACAAAAGACCGCCACACCGTAACACATATGCCGCTATTTAACCTGTTGTATGACTGGATATTTATGTGCAGCTTACTACCCTTTTCAATCGGTGTAGTATTTCAGTCACGAGACTGGGCTTAAATGGATCGAATATCTACATTATACAGGCCTCCCACGGTTAAGAACAGTTTAACTATTACTTTTGATATATATCTCCGTCGAATAAATACGCGCGGTGTGTCAATTCGGTGAAAACACTATAACATGGCTTGAGATTCAATGTCAGATTGTGAGGACGCCTTATGTCATATTCTATTAGGAATTCCACTAAAATGACGTGTTGGGAATCCAGTATTAACTTCGGAGATCTATTGCGCAATTGTGAACACTGTTGGCAAAACAAGCTTTAAAGGTACGGTTGGCCTTGGCGGTGGGTATCCTGTGAAAATATTTCCACCCGTCAAAAACCGCCACAAACAGAAAGAACAAAATGTAGACAGACTTTGTCCGTATACAAATAATAAATATCGCATAAACAGTATGTTATTGTCATATCTTTGACCATTGTTATGTAAACAAAAGCATAAAAAGTAACTTTTCTGGTGTTTGTTTATATTATGATGGTAAACATAAAGAGCGTTCTTTGTTGCTGAATTCCTGATATGGAACGAATAAAGAGCGTTTATGCCATTTATGTGTGATTAGCCAGCAGCATTGTGCTGTCTTCTATAACACAATCAGGCTCTTGCTTAGGTAAAATATAGTAAATCTTTATGATACCATGCTGTTTACGCGATGGTCATGGCATATATGAACGAAACTGTATGCGTTTTAAAGTTATTCTGTTTACGGTGATTGGAACAAATATGAATATTTTCGACAACTAAGGCCTCACGTGCCTTTAAGTTTATGCCCACAGCGCATTTTCACATAACTATAATTGGCATTTCATCACCCAAATTGTTTTGATAGGTCTTTGGAGCAATTTTTTAGATACGTTGCTCGTCAATGTGTTTCACAAGTTATAGCCAATAATATGTGACACTTTTTTTTCAAAATCCAAGTAATATTTCGCAATTTCAAAATATTTATCGCAATTTTTTCGAACGACCGTTTTCATTGGTCCAGTGTTGTATCTCAAGTTTTTGTTATGGTGATCTATAAATAATATAAACGATATCTTGTTCAGTTTATAACCGCATTCATGTTTGTATACGCTGACACTTATACTCGCTGAAAAATTTATTTTAAGGGTATGAGTTGTCTTCCCTGAAAAATCTATTTTGGGACACATTCTGAAGCGGGCAACAAGCAAAATCGGATGCATCATATAATGACCTTTAATTTGATATATTGTTGGAGGGGGTGCAGCCAACTTCAAAACTAGAGGCTTTCTGATAATTGGCCCACGGACTATAGATGTACGGGCCAGATTTGATCAAAACAGGATGCAAACCCGATTTAATATGTGTTTGATGTAAGTTGTAAGTCTTCAAAACAAAATTACACCATGGAACTTCTGATATCATTTGGTTGGACATATAATAACATACATGCATGTTATTCTCAAAATATATTGTTACAACATCAATAGTTAATGATGGTGCTGCAATTGAGATGAGACTTTCAGAAAAACGTAACCAGTTCAATTATATGCCATGTTCTCGCTCGTGGTAGAATAAGCCTACCGTCCCAATGCGGGGGGGGGGGGGTAAGAATCCCCTAATGTGGCACCCTGTTTGCCGTGGGGTGCATCCCATGAGATGTGGTGTAGGAGTTCTGGTTGTACTACGACGGCCGTATCACGTGATGCATCGACCTGCGGCTCACGACGGTTTTCACGACGGGTGTTTCAGTCAACCCGGCTCATTCAGTTGGTTAGTCACGCCATCCACAGTGTTTCATATTACATTTCAGCTATTTCTCTAATTGTGTTTCTGTGTCTAGTTGTGTTCTGTTTTCAATGTATGTTGTTTATTTCGTGTCATGTCTCTTGGAATTTCGTCTTCATGAGTGTTAAATGTTTCAATCGTGTAATGTCCACGCCTGTCTCACTGTGGGGTGGTATACGTACTTGGATGATTCTGTATGCGCCGTCCGCCACGAGTTCGATCAAAGATTCTAGAGTATGACGAAAGTTATATTCTGTAATTATTCCACACCCTTGTGTGGATAAGTTTAATCCATGATTGACTACCATTGATATTATAATTATATTTATTGTGATTTAAGTCACGCGGATCGTTGGCATGATTTACGTCATCGCTCTCTTGGAAGCAACGCCAGCTCGAAGCAGTTCCGGGTTTGTATTCCACTTGTGGTATACCACACTACTCATTCCATGAGATAAGATAAGATAAGATTTTAATGCAAAATACACCCAATGGGCAGTTGCACATATAATAAATACAACATATATCAACATAAGGAATAATTTAACATGAGTAATCACATACGATATGCATATACGCTCGTGGATTTACTGTCATAAAATCTCAGGTATACTTGCTTTTATTAGACATATGTATATTGTCTCGAATGGTGAAGAAAGACCGGATCATGTCGCATATAACGTTAACGGTTGCAATTTGTTCATTCTGCATAATAAATCTGAACTTAATAATTTGTCATTTCTAAGAAATGAGGGCACGTTGCAATTATGTCCTTTACATAAGCTTCGCGAATACTTTCATAGGCCCGACATTCTAAGATGAAATGATATTCTGACGCAATTTGTTTTGAATTGCACGCAGAACACAATCTTTCTCTCACTGGTTTTGGGGCTGTTTGTGTCTCCCTTTTTCGATTTCCAGTCGATGATTACTGATTCTCAATCTTGTGAATAGAATTCTCGCTTTGGCAGATCGCGTATTGACAATGTATGGTTCAATTTCATACTTTGACTTGAATAATCTATACGTTCGTATTTTATTTCCACTGATCGTTTTCTTTTCGGCATGATTTACATTATAGAATCGCATTAAATGTTCAGATTTCAGTTTATCGACCAAGGCGCGCTCCTGTATCCCTTGCCCGGGAATCTCCGGCGGTCTGAAATATCGACGCCGTATTTTCCACATAATTCATTGCACAATGAAATAGAAGGGTCTCTAAGTGATTCGATGTATGCATCATGTACCAAGCACCCACTTAAAAGGTTCGAAACTTTTTTCATATATCTAAATTGTTGAGTAATTGCATCATGTATAACTGGGAATCTGCCCAATTCTGCGCGGACGGCATGATTAGTAGCATTTCGGTTAACACCTATGTTATTTTGCAAAACCTCAGATGGACTTGTTCGCTTGGTATTGTATCTGAGTGAAGCATGTTTGTTTCTCCTGCCCATATCTCACATCCGTATAACATTATCGGTTTTATTAATTTGCATTTAGTTTGAATAGATAGCTTCATCTTTGAAGGAATAGACTGGTTTAAAAAGAATATTGCTTTCGTGGCTTTCCCGCTTGTATGTTCTTGTATCTGAAACTAATTCAAGCGATTTCGCATTTATATTGAAACTTGGTTCACGTTTAGTTCTCTTTGACCTAAAAACCACACATTTTGATTTACTTGCATTAACCACAAGACCATTGTATTGGGTATATTTCTCTAACTTTTCAAGACAATTATGTAGACCTTGTTCAGTTTCTGACAACACTAAATCGTCGGCAAATAAAAGATGACTGAGTGGACGATTATTAAGGAATATTGGATCGCAGCCGGATACATCAAGTGAACATTTGATGTCATCAATGAATATTTTGAACAGCGTAGGCGACAATGGGTATCCTTGTTTAACTCCAATCGTGGACAGATGCGGTGGTCCAATTCCTGCATCCGTCTTTACTTGAATATAACTGGATTGATACATGGACTGTATTATTTGATTGATTTTACCATGAATACCATTGCTATGCAACTTTTGAAACATCAACAACCTATCTACTGAATCGAAAGCTTTTTGAAAATCGATAAATGCAGCATAAATTGGCTTCTTCTGTTTATATTTATTTATACAAGTCTTTAAAACATAAGAGCTGTCAATCGTACTCCGATTCTTTCTAAAACCAAACTGATAGTCACTGATGAGACCATGTCTTTCTAAATAGTCGTTTATTCGGTTATTTATAACTTTGTTGAAAAGTTTCCCTAGACCATTACTGAGCGCAATTGGTCGATAGTTATTTGGGTCCTGTCTATCTCCCTTTTTATAAAGCGTCTTAATGAGTGACACATTCCAGCTGTCTGGATAATGACCAGAGTTTAATACCTGGTTAAATAATTTTACTACTTCGTCTATTGTCGCGGGAACAACAATTTTAAGCAATTCATTCGAGAAATTTCCATATCCAGGTGATTTTCTGTTTTTAAGTAGTTTAACGCAATTAATTATTTCACTGGCTTCGATATCACTTTCATCAATTTTTGTTGTTTTGGAATTCGTATATATTTTCTTATTTGCAGAAACATTATCTGGGCAGAGTATCTTTTTGAAAAAGTCCACACTTTCGTCTGGATGCAAGTAATTTGTTTCATATAATCGGAAGGGTCTGTACCCTACATTTTGTCTAGTGATTCTGCTAACCCCTGAAAGTACATTTTTGATTTGTTCTTTGTTTCTTTCTTATATGCTTTTTTTGGATGAGAAAAAATTACTCCTAACTGTTGCATCGGTTGGGTTTTGCTTCATTTCACGACACGCATTTGTCATTTCATGTTTTAAATGCTTGCATCCCTCATCAAACCATTTCCTTTTCTTTTGCTGTCGTTTAAACTTATTATTTTTAATTTTGGCAGCTTTAGTGTTGATAGATGTTAAAATATTTTCATAATGCCGAATTGCACATTCTGTTCCGTTGCGATTATGTTCATAATTAGTCAATATGAATTGTAAGAGTCGCTTTTTAATATCGCGATCATTGATCGCTTCTGAAGCTTTTGAATTGCTGTCTGAGGTCCATTTAATGGCAACTTCCGGTTCGCTATATTTATATTTGAATTGACATGTATTTAATGTATTCACGTTTCCTTTGAGCGTAATGTGCATTGTTAATTGGCAATGGTCAGAGTATTCATTAAGTTGCTTCACGCAATAGTAACTTACATCGGACAGATATCTTTCAGACACGAGAATATAATCAACTAAACTTGCCCCGTTATAATGGTAAGAGGTGTAGTTTCCCAAACAATCACCAGGTTTACGCCATTAAGTATTCTAATTGAAGTGGATTTACATAACTTGAGAAGTTGTATCCCAAAGGAGTTTACATGTCTGTCTAAACTGTTTCTGTCTTTAACACAATCCAAAACATAACTATCCGGAAGAGATATATATTTATCATCATCTTGCTCGACATAATCCGGTCTCCCACCTGTTCGAGAGTTAAAATATCCGCCCATGATTATTACTGATCTATCGCCATATTTTCGAAGTTCTATTTCGACATCTCGAAAAATCAAGTCATAACTTTTTTGCTTTTTCCAGTAAATCGATGACTGGGGCGGAATATAAATTGAAACAAAGACAACGCTGCAATTTTGATGGAAAATTTCGCCTTCAAATTCGACAAACAGTGCAACATCTTCAATATGAGTTACATTTTTAACCGATCTTCCGTATTTCGTCCGATAGTAGAATGCGATTCCACCTCTCTCGTTTTCTTGAGAACTTCTACATAAGTCATTACAGGTATAGCCAGGTAAATTAATTTGTGTCGAATCGTTGTGCCAGGTCTCAGATAAAGTTATGAAATCGTAACGTTCTATTAGTCTACGGAAATCGGGGTCATCGATTTTGTTTACAAGCCCTTGGGCATTCCATGTTGTGTAACATAACGTCACATCATTGGATTGATTTGAATTTGACATTAATGTAAAGATTTTCACAATAGGAAATATGTATGAACCGGGGGTCATCGGAGATAATAAGCAGTCATTATTAAACGTTACACGTACTGTCTCTGTCAAAAACGTGCATACATCTGTATTTGATACAGTGATATATCATTTTTATAACGGAAGCTGAAATAACAAGTGATTTGTTGAATAATGCATATCAGAGCATATAATATCAATATAAACGGAATAATTTGTGCATAAATGAATTAGGCCGCCACACGAATCAATCCCGACAGCTGCTGCTTTAAGAAAGAAATGTCTTTCCGTAAGGAAAACAACTGTGAGTCTCTGTTGTTATGTGTACCATATCTATATCCCATTCGAGTGCCTGCAAAACTTGGTTTCCTGTAACTATGCCATGATGAATCGTATTGCTGATGTTGCGTGTGACTGACCATTCTCCGCTGCCTGGGTGTAAAACTTCGTTGGTAGCCGTGATTCTGCATTTCCCGTGGTCTCACTATCTGAATATCCTGCCAGTCCTTGTCAAGAATTCCTTATTCAAGAACTGTTATATGACTGATATTTGACATTGGGTTTCTTCTATTTCAGGTCCCTATGTATACCTGTGTTTTATGTTGATTAAAGCCTAATATCTAGAAGGTCTATCTCTCCACAATTTAATCAACATAAATCAAATCGACAACCACGATCGTTATCATGGACGCTCTGCTGAAACCGTCTCGATTGGATCTGGATCCGAACTCTCCAACAGCCGCAAGGGAATGGAAGCATTGGTTACGTACCTTCAACAACTTCATCACATAGTGCGGTGACAAAGCTCTTGATAAGTTCCGAACCCTGGTGAACTACGTGTCTCATAACGTTTTTGAGTACATCGAGGACTGTCCTAACTTTGCTGACTCGATCCAAACTCTGACGCAGATTTATGTTAAAACTCCAAATGAGATATTTGCGAGACATTTACTTGCGACAAGACGACAACAGCCTGGAGAATCCCTGTCAGAATATCTGCAAGAGCTGAAGAAGCTAAGCAAAGACTGTAACTTAAAGACAGTGTCTGCCGAACAATACAGGGAGGAGCTTGTCCGTGACTCATTCATCAATGGCATACTATCACCATAGATTCGGCAGAGGCTATTGGAAAATAAGACTCTGGATCTCACTTCAGCATTCGACCAGGCCAGAGCTCTAGATTTAGCCCAGAAGAACTCTGAATCATATACATCTGTGTCCAACACTTTCTCGGCTGCTGCTTAAATGTTACCGTGCTCACCAAATGATCATGGTGATAATGCATCTGATCAAAATGAACTTGCTATGTCCGCTGCTGCATCATCAAAGCGAAAGTGTTTCTTCTGTGGAGGACAGTTATACATGCTCGTAAATTTTGTCCCGCTCGAGATGCTGTGTGCAACAAATGTACAAAGAAGGGACACTATTCGAAAGTCTGCTTATCTAAGGGCTTTCAATCGAAGACGGCAGCTGCGATGTTCACTCCAACGTTCTGTTCGATAACAACTTCATGTCCTCAGAGTCTAGCAAAGTCATCGATTGACGTTATAGTATGTGGACAAAGTGTGTCAGCACTGATCGACTCTGGCAGTACTGACAGCTTTATTAGTGAGCAGACAGCGAATGTCCTGAAACTACAAATCACGTCATGTAAACAGGACATTTCGATGACTCAGACCACCATGAAAACCAGCGTTAGTGGCACATGTTATGTTGACATTCACATAGGCTCAGATGTTTACAAATCAATGCATCTGAATGTGATGAAAGACTTGTGCAGTGATATCATTCTGGGACAAGACTTCCAAAAACAACACTCAAGACTGACAATAGAGTCTGGTGGTAACAAACCTGAACTGAAAATATCGAATCCGGCCTCACTTTGTGCTTTTGCAGAGGCTGCGGTTGATAAGCCTTCTCTCTTTGAAAATTTGAAACCTGACATTAAGCCGATCGTTACGAAGTCGAGGCGATTTTCGAAGGATGATGAAGTGTTACAGAATATATACAGCATTTGAAGCAAACGGAAAACTCTACCAGTTTCTTCGTATTCCGTTCGGGGTGACGAATGGTGTTGCTGTGTTTCAGAGAGAAATGGATAAAATGGTGGATCAGGAGAATCTGAAGGATACATTTCCCTATCTTGACAACATTACAGTTGCTGGTCGAGACCAACAGGAACATGATGAAAATGTCAAGCGATTCTTGGACGCTATCTGTAAATACAATCTGACCATGAACGAGTCAAAATCAGTTGAATCTGTGTCATCTATTAACATTCTCGGCTACTGTGTTGGTAGTGGGATTATCAAACATGATGTTGAACGACTCCGGCCTCTTCGAGAGTTTCCTCCGCCGACAAATATGGCATCTCTGCGCAGGGCAATAGGCATGTTTGCGTATTATGCAAAATGGATTCCAAACTTTTCGGACAGAATTCAACCACTTTCCAGCACTTGTGAATTCCCTCTTGATAACGACCGTATCATTATATTCGAAGAGCTGAAAAAGGAACTGGAGAATGCTACTCTAAATGCTATTGATGAAACACAAACTTTCGTTGTAGAATGCGATGCATCTGGTGTTGCCGTTTCTGCAACCCTCAATCAAGGTGGACGACCTGTAGCGTTCATGTCACACACACTGCATGAAAGTGAACTGCATTACCCTGCTGTAGAGAAAGAGGCCACTGCGATCATCGAAGCGGTGCGAAAATGGCGACATTTCTTGGCTGGCAGACATTTCACGTTAATTACGGATCAACAATCTGTTGCTTTCATGCTGGATAACAGGAAGCGTACGAAAATTAAGAATAACAAAATAATGGACTGGAAACTTGAACTTGCCTCATTCTCTTACACACTGAAATATCGCCACGGTAAGGAAAACGTCGCTCCGGACACTCTCACAAGAGCCTTCTGCGCTGCTTCACAAACATCGACTCTTGCCGATATTCACAATTGATGATACCCACCCTGTTTGGCTGCTAATTAGCATAATCCGAAGTACACGACCTATATTCTCAGCAGTACTCCTGTTGGTGTTAGTCTAGACAGTTTGACCTATATTCTACGCCCACGCATTGCATCATGGTATATTTATATACCGGTTGGGCATGTCCACAAAATTTCAAAACTTCAAAAATTTCAAAAACTTCAAAAACTTCAAAAACTTCAAAAATTTCAAAAACTTCAAAAACTTCAAAATTTTCAAAAATTTCAAAAATTTTCAAAAATTTCAAAAATTTCAAAAACTTCAAAAATTTCAAAAATTTCAAAAAATTTCAAAAACTTCAAAAATTTCAAAAATTTCAAAAATTTCACAAATTTCACAAATTTCAAAAAACGGAAAACAAAATCAAATTTTCCCAAAACTTCAAAAATTAAACAAAATTCAGGATTTAGTCTAAAATATGGCTTGTTGCCATTCATCGGAAAGCTCTGGGGGTACGGTGGTGAGCGCCACCGAAAAAAGCAAGTGAGAGAGGGAAAAAAGAGAAAAATAACATGACATGTGGTACATACTATACAGTTATCACCCTTGTTTTCGTGAGACACGGGGATTTGTCGCCGCTCTCGACCTGGAATGTCACCCTCGGGCCATTATAATTATATGTCATGCACTCCCGTTGACCAGGGAGATATCTGTCATCATATTTCATCTCATTCCGTTGATCCGGGCTATTGTTGTCATCACATTTCACCACATTCTGTTCATCTGGGTGCTCGCTGTCCTTATGGAGATTATATTTCATGCTATTCCATTCACCCATATGTTGGTTCGTGTCCTCTTTTAGCACATTCTGTCGCAGCCGTAATGTGTCCGGGGTTGCGGCTTTTAAATCCACCAGTAGGTAACCGTACGGTTCACTCGTCGCTTCCGAAAACTCTCGCATCATACGTTGAGGGCATTCAGGATACATCTGTCTTGATAATGTTGAAATTAAACCCTTGTCAATTGGATTATTGAACAATACCAAATATTGACAATTTCGTCGTTGCGTCGGATCTTTGTTGTAGTAGAAATTCTGGTTCAAACTTATCAAAGATAAGTTCAAATGGTGACTTCCTTCGGAATGTAAATCATTAACTCTCTGGTCTTTTGATGAAGTTTGCATCAAGTCATCGAGTACAACTAGATTTTTATACTGGGGGTTGATAAGAGAATCCAAGTTTGCTGGTATTCCCCGTATAAAGTTGACCTGAGGGGTGACGGTATACTTTATGTCATCATATAGGGGCTGCCAATATTTATAAAACCATATTATTCTGTCAGGTGCGGGTGATATTTTTGAGGCAGACTTTTGTAGCAAGGTTTTCACGAAGTATGTCTTCCCACTAGATGTCGGTCCACTTACGCATGCCGTGAATGGATGCTTGAAAATAAAATCTTCTTGGAAATTAGCCATTGGATCATCAAAGCAGGATGTTATGTCGCTTTGTTGCTGTTTCCCCGGCTGGTGTTGTTGTTGTTGTTGTTGTGGATGTTGTTGTTGTTGTGGTTGTTGTTGTGGTTGTTGTTGCTGGTGATGCTGCTGTTGATGCTGTTGTTGTTGTGGCTGATGATGATGCTGTTGTTGTTCTGAAGGCGTGTGTTTAACTTTGATATGACGCTTCAAACTATCTTGCCAAGCATAGGCACTTAAGCACTCTTCACACTTATACTTCATTTTCCTATATAATCAGTGAAATCGATCGTTCTTCTATACACCGATATTTATATAGAACAGAAACAAGGGAAAGTGGTGGACTAGTTCACTAGTTCAGGCTGTCATTCACAACGTCTCTTCGTGTTGTTTGTACTGGATACAAATTTATCACATTGGCTACAATACAACCTACCCATCCAAATGTCAACAGGAGTACTGCTGAGAATATAGATCGTGTACTTCGGATTATGCTAATTAGCAGCCAAACAGGGTGGGTATCATCACACAATGCTCTTTGTCATCCAGGAGTCACCAGACTACTTCATTTTGTTCGCTCTAAAAATCTTCCTTTCTCCACCGAGGATGTAAAGAAAGCCTGCTCCTCATGTGTGGTATGTGCGGAACTCAAACCTCAATTCTTCAAACCACAAATGGGGAATCTGATAAAAGCTACTCAGCCTATGGAGAGTCTAAGTCTTGACTTCAAATGACCACTGCCCCCATGCTCGAAGAATGTCTATATTCTAACTGTGGTGGACGAATATTCGCGATTCCCTTTCGCATGTCCGCGTCCGAACATGCTTACTTCAACGGTAATCAAATGTTTGGATCAGTTATTCTCTATGTTTGGCATGGCCAGTTACATTCATTCTGATCGCGGTGCTTCCTTCATGTCGAAAGAAATGAAGGAATACCTTTCCATGAGAGGAATAGCTTCCAGCAAATCAACACCCTATCATCCGATTGGTAACGGACAGGTAGAGAGATACAATGGCATTATTTGGAAATCCATCCGACTAGGACTACGAACTCAACACCTATCTGACCCTCAGTGGGAATCTGTGCTTCCTGACGCTTTACACTCAATAAGATCTCTACTGTCAACTGCTACAAATGTAACTCCGCACGAACGCTTCTTTGGCTTCCAAAGGCGATCTTCTCATGGAACATCTCTGCCATCGTGGCTGATGACAACCGGAACAGTGCTATTGCGCAGATTTGTCAGATCAAACAAGAATGATCCTCTTGTCGATAGGGTTAAGCTCACTGACTGTAACCCGATGTATGCCCATGTAGAGTATCCAGATGGACGCGAGTCGACAGTTTCTGTGCGCGATTTAGCACCACTCCCAGAAAGTGTGTTGGAGGACGATAGAAACAATAATGTTGGAAATGACACTCTTAACAACGATGTAGAGGTTCAGGATGTCGATCATCACCCTGAGGCTGATACGAGTGCAACTCCACCAGAATATGATCCTTGGCTAAGACGCTCCTCTCGTGAATCCAGAGTTCCTGATCGTTACGGTTACTGAGCTCAGATCTAACCTAGAACCATACGTTTCTTGATTGTGACAGTTTTATTCCTAGGAGGGGAGAATGAGATGAGATTTCCTTATTCAAGAACTGTTATATGACTGATATTTGTCATTGGGTTTCTTCTATTTCAGGTCCCTATGTATACCTGTGTTTTATGTTGATTAAAGCCTAATATCTAGAAGGTCTATCTCTCCACAAGTATTTAATACTCTTTGCAAGAACTTTGGTTCCAATTATACTCGGATGCCAGTTATCGCGGTATAATTCGCTGCGGACTTCTCTGTGCGAATTTAGGAATTGCTTTGTATTGTCAATATAAGTATACCCACGTTGCAAGCATAAATCGTGATACTTTCGATTCGTATGTTCTACCATACGGTTAATTGAGTCGGAATGCTTGGTAGGGAGAACAGAGGAGAAGCACATCTCTGCTAGTGGTAGTTTTCTCTTTATTTCTGCACACAGGTCATCCAATTCTTTATCACTTGTCTCTATACCATGCCTACAACTGTTAATTCCGACATGGATGGTAACTTTGCGTACATTATTGTCGTGTTGTCGTCCTCAAACCACCGCAGAAGACCTTTCAACCTTTGTCCGGGTCTGACAACACATTGTACTTCCTCGTTCCTAACAGACAGCTTATGAGGGATTAGGTTCCTTATAACAGAATCTCCGAGAATCAAATGCACTGAAGTTTCACTGACCACTTGCTCTCGTTCGGTGTCGACATCGTTTCCATTTTCGTACAAAGAACGCTCTTTATGTTTACCATCATAATATAAACAAACACCAGAAAAGTAACTTTTTATGCTTTTGTTTACATAACAATGGTCAAAGACATGACAATAACATACTGTTTATGCGATATTTCTTATTTGTATACGGACAAAGTCTGTCTACATTTTGTTGTTCTTTCTGTTTGTGACGGTTTTTGACGGGTGGAAATATTTTCACAGGATACCCACCGCCAAGGCCAACCGTACCTTTAAACCGCCTTCCAAAATATGGAAGCCCGCGTGAGCCATGTCCATTTAAACATCGTAAAAATATTCGCATTAATTCTGCACAAAAGAGAGTCACGCCGTATCACGTACGCCGTTATTTAACTTATTATGCTATTTCATATTGTGTGCACCGTACTACCTTTTGAAATCGGTGTCGAATTTCATACTGTCACAACACTGGGTTTATCCGGATGAACACTTGCTATCAAGAATCTTTTTTATAAGGCATCTAGCCGTCACGAACAATTTAACTATTACTTTTGATAGATATCTCAGTCGATTAAACATGCGTAGAGTGTCATTTCGACGAAGACTTTAACAGGGCAAGATATTGAATTTCAGATAATGAGAACACCTCGTGTCAGTGTCAAAAATACTTTTAGGAAATTCCATGAAAAATTACGTGCTTGGAATCGAACATTAATCCCGGATCTACGGCGCAATTATGAACTATGTCGTCAAGATACTGACGTCAAAAAATGTTCAACACAACGGGAAACTCTATGTGAAGTTGGCTAGCCTATTTTATTCATATTTTATTCATATTAGAACATTTCATTGTCTGTATCAAAAGTGTACTGCTATATGCTGTATTCAACATTTCAACAAGTGTGGGCAATCACACGACTTCCCCGTCGAGTAAATTTTGGACTGAAGTTTGTTTTAAAGGTACGGTTGGCCTTGGCGGTGGGTATCCTGTGAAAATATTTCCACCCGTCAAAAACCGCCACAAACAGAAAGAACAACAAAATGTAGACATACTTTGTCCGTATACAAATAAGAAATATCGCATAAACAGTATGTTATTGTCATATCTTTGAACATTGTTATGTAAACAAAGGCATAAAAAGTAACTTTTCTGGTGTTTGTTTATGTTATGATGGTAAACATAAAGAGCGTTCTTTGTTGGTGAATTCCTGATATGGAACGAACAAAGAGCGTTTATGCCATTTGTGTGTGATTAGCCAGCAGCATTGTGTTGTCTTCTGTAACACAATCAGGCTCTTGCTCTGGTAAAATATAGTAAATCTTTATGATAACATGCTGTTTACGCGATGGTCATGGTATACATGTATATGAACGAAACTGTATGCGTTTTAATGTTTTTCTGTTTACGGTGATTGGAACAAATATGAATAGTTTCGACTACTAAGGCCTCACGTGCCTTTAATGTGCCGCTGACGTCCAAAACCAGTGTTTTTTCCTATAGTGTTTTTGAAATGTGTCTCTCTGTGGTGTCATTGTTTTTGTGTGCCCTTTATTTAGAAAAGGTAATATTTTACTAAATAACGGGAATGTTCGAGTTACATTTTTTGAAAAACTCAAAACATTGGGCGACGACGGGGAAGTGGTATGATATTGCCCAAGTGTGTATTATCTGTGTCCAGTGCAATAATTATACACAGTACACCACATGACAAAAATTGTACTAACTTTCTGAAATGATGTTTGTATCTTTGCACACTCCACAGTTCTACATTGTGAGAATATGAGTATCCAATAGCTATTATGGGTATTTTAGTAAAAGTAATCAAAAAGTAATCAAAATGTAATCATGATTACAGGTACATTTGAAAGTAATCGATTACGATTACGATTACTTGTAATAAAACAATAATCATGATTACTTATTACATGTGATTACTCAAAATTTTGTAATCGATTACTTTGATTACGATTACCCCAACCCTGCTCTATACCGTTGGCTAGCTCTGACGTGTGCTTCTTTTCTTTCCATCCATTTGTGGTATATGTATATATGATATATTGCGTCAGTCCATTTTATATTTAGACATGACCGTATTTCTCGAACATAACCATGTTATGTTATAAAATAGTATCAGACAGTGCCCATAAAATATGTAATGAATATCTATATGCTCCCAAAATATACATAGTATGTTAAATATATTGCGGTGTTTCCTGGCAGTCTATATGAAGGGTCTATGCTTGTCACATGTCCACATCCCTTGATGCAGAAATCAGGGGCACAATCAGGCATGTCACTTCGTTCAATTTAACCACACTTTTGTTCGCAATTATGTTTTCACGACGGACCAACGTGCCACGAATATTTTGTAAAATATTATGAAGAATATGGATGAATAGTTAAAACTTATATTGATTATTGATAGTTTCTCCAATAATGAAATTTCGCGTGTTCAAACCATTGTTGCGCAACAACATTGTTGTTAACAAATATTGCTAACCGTGTAATAAGTTCAAATATTTTAGTCTGAATATTATTTTCTGAACATTTTTTCAATTGACATTTTCCAATGTTCAGCGTCAACATTTGATAAACCTTTGGTATCTTATTGGACCAATTTGGGCTTTTATCGTTAATTTCCATTTAACAGTATTGTTTATATAACAACAATTTCGACATGGGGAGTCTCATTATTGGAGTTGTTCATCAAATAAGAATAAAGTTCATTTAGTTTTACATGTACTTGTTTAATAGATTTTTATAACATATATGTTACAGTGCATATCGCACAAATCCAATTCAAGGGCATGGAGTCCGTTTAATTTAATCATTGCGTCAGGTTCACAATATAACATAAGACTCTGCATCCTCAACAGCACGTGTTCAGAAGAAGAGTAGCATGAAGTCAAAAAGGGGGTTAGATGTGGTACAATTGTTGTATTTTGTGTGCACAAAAGACCGTCACCGTAACACGTATGTCGGTATTTAGCCTGTTGGATGACTGGATATTATGTGCAATTTACTACCCTTTCCAATCGGTGCAGAATTTCAGTCACGAGACTGGGTTTAAATGGATGAGCTGTTTGCGCAATTATATTACTATCAACTCTCTACTTTATTCAGGCCTCCCAATGTTACGAAAAGTTAAACTATTACTTTTGATTGATATCTCAGTCGATTAAATACGCGTGGTGTGTCAATTCGGCGAAGACACTAAACGGGGCTAGAAATTCAATGTCAGATAATGCGGACGCCTCCTGTCCTATACTATAAGGAATACCCACTAAAACTAAAGTGTTGGGAATCCAATATTAACTTCCGAGATGTATTGCGCAATTATGAACACTGCCAGCAAAACAAGCCTTAATGTTCACATTTTACCATGGTGAGAGGAAGCTATTTGTTGTTTGCTTGCTCTCACGTCGGTCGTATTTGCTTTTTTAATCCATTGTTGCGGTATTTATGATATATTGCATTAGTCAGTTTAAAGTTTTGTGTAGAGTGTTATTTCCGATCATAACTCATATTATATCATAAAATCTTGTCAGAATGTGCCCATAAAATATGTAATACATATGCTCCATAATCGACCTATAATGTGGAATATGTATATAATGTGATTATTTGATTTTCAAATCAGCAGATAATGGAGACATATCCGTTATTTCGTTGTATGGCGCGGGCCACCTTGAAAACGTATGTTAAAGAGCTTACAGAGTCGTGATTTGGCTTATTTGTGTCATTGTCCGCACATAATCTGGTTTAAATCACCACATTATGAGTCGATAATTTGACTAAAACGCTCCCATTTGTACCACATTATTCACCCAAAATGAGGCGATTATAAGCAGATTATATGCGTATTTCAATTAACCTTATACAATGTCAACCGGTGGTAAACGTGCTATCGTTGGATCAATTTGGCTGTTATCGTTAAAATTCTCATTCATCAGTAATGTTCGCATTACAATGGTTTCGACATGCGTATGTAAACTAATGGAACGTTGTAAATCAAATAATACTGAAGCGTGATCTAGTTTTGCATGTACTTTTTGATGATAACTGTTTTATAGAATATTATAACATGTATGTTATATCGCACGAACGAATTCAAAAGGCATAGAGTACCTTTAATTGACCCATTGCTTCGGGTTGAGAATACGACTCTGCACCACCAATAGCACGTGCCCAGAAGAGTAGCATATAGTCAAAATTTCCAAGGCGTTGACAACGTTTCGGCATAGGAAACTCTCAGCGCCATTAGTATTTTGTTATTATTATATTTACATTTAAATATCGAGAACATATGAACAATTAGAGAATCGAAAATGAGTGCGAATAATGTCAATTGATCAACTGAAAACATTGCCGAAACATATATTTTCAGCAACTTTTTAAAACTGTCTACAGAGTGACAGGGCCTGATGTTCATTGGCAGTTTTTTCCATCTATTGACAATATAATAATATCTGATGTAGCTAGGTACACTATTCAAAAACATAACTCGATCAATGTGTTTCAGCGGTAACGACAATAAAGCGGATGTCCATGATTTAGTTAACTTCCAAAAGAATAAAAAAAAATATGTATGTTCTGACTGATCCACTAGATCATGTTATGTGTTTTACCAAACGAGTCATGTATGCGTAATCCAATGTTCCAAAACTGGGACAACACCTACCGCTTTTATGTGACATGTTATTCAGATACACTCACCATTCATGCGCTTGAAAGTAGTACCATTAGAGCCTCGGGAAGTCGATATACCTCACAATATTATGTTTCCTTGTCTCTGATATAACTTCTCTCTACCCACATGCAATGCAATACATATATAATGTAAACTAGGTACATAATGTGATTATTTGATTCTGAAATAAGGAGATAATGGAGTCATAGCCGTTATTTCGTTTTATGATGCGGCCACACATTTCAAAGAGCGTACACATCGAATGTCTTGAGTTGGCTTATTTTTGTGATTGTTCGCATATAATATGCTGAGACTGGTCTCATTATGAGTCGATAACGTGACTAAAATACTCTCATTTTCAGCACATTATCGATCCAAATAAAAAAAATTTAAGCAGAATATCTACATAAAACAACTTCTATCATAAGCAGATAATGTGCGGGTGTTCGAGAGAACAGGCTGTTTTGAGAACTAATTTTTCAAGTAATCGGATTTATTTTTATAGAGCTCACGGATTCTTAAACGATTTTTCGATGGTGTTTGTACAGTTCGTTGTGGGAACACAATTATACGTTGAACTCCAACATGCTTGCGAGTATGAGCTGATGTGGCATACAACATATCAAACGGCGAATTGTTCATAAATCAAAGTATATCACTATATGTTAATTTTAGGGTTAGGGTCTGAACCATACTGAAGATTATTGCGCACTATATTAGAGCCACAACAATTAGTGAACCTCAAAATTAAACTAACATACATGTACGGGACATAATGCAAACCCGGTGTAATATGTGTTTGATATAAGTTGTAAGTCTTCAACAAAATTAGACCATGGAAGTTCTTATATCATTTGGCTGGACATAGAACAACATACATATATGCTATTCTCAAAATATATTGCCACAACATCTATATTTAAGATTGCTGCTGCAATTCAAATGCGATTTTTATAAATCTTAGCCAGTTAAATTAAAGTATCTTCCATGTTCTTGCCCCGGGGTCGAATTGTCCTAACGTCCCAATGCGTGGGGAAAGAATCACCTCAGGTGGCACCCTGTTTGCCGTGGGGTTCATCACGACGGATGTTTTAGTTGACCGTGCTCATTCAGTTGGCTAGTCACGCCTCTCCACAGTGTGTCATATCACATTTCTGCAATCTGTTTTATTTTGTTCCTGTGTCTAATTGTGTGTTCTGTTTGCCATGTATGTTTGTTTATTTCGTGTCATTTCTCTTTCCATTTCGTCTTTTTGACTGGTAAATGTTTCAGTCGTGTAATGTCCACACCTGTCTCATTGTGGTGAGGTACCGGGAGGCTGCTATATGCAGTGGCCTAACAAGTCTCCGCTTCAGATATGTACTAGTCTTTGGCCATAATTCGAAGGGGAGTCCGAGGCGGCTGCTGGGAAAGTTGTCGATTACCTAATTTGCATATGGTAACCCAAAACAAACAAAAGGTAAGATTTACCACCCGCTAAATTCCACTGACGCTGAGGCCTATACTGTATTTGTGACTGATAAAACTCCACAAAGCACAGCCGGACAATTAATTTTGTCAAACCGATCAGGGCTGGGCCACTAAGTGGCTCTCTTCTGGTCGAACGTGCAAGCTCTTATGCAACTAGTTAGCACCACAGAGAGTTACAAAAGTCCGCCGATTTACAAAGACAGGTGATGGACAAACAGTTCTTCTGAAAAGTTTTATTCTGACTTTCAATCGCTGCGAACATATACCGACATTGAAGGTGTGTATAAGAAGATGGCGTCAAGCACATATGTTGCAAAGCCTTTGCGATGTTTTAAATATCAGGGGTATGGCCATAGTCAGGAACATTGTAAATGTATAGAAAACATATCTGCACGATATTAAATTAATGGTCATGCTCAAATAAGGATTGTACGAATCTTAAAGGCACGTGCGGCCTTAATTGTCGAAAATATTCATATATGTTCCAAACACCGTAAACAGAAAAACATTAAAACGCACACAGTTCCGTTCATATATACCATGACCATCGCGTAAACAGCATGTTATCATAAAGACCTACTATATTTTACCTAAGCAAGAGCTGATTGTGTTACAGAAGACAGCACAAAGCTACTGGCTAATCACACACAAATGGCATAAACGCTCTTTATTAGTTCCATATCAGGTATTCACCAACAAAGAACGCTCTTTATGTCTACCATCATAATATAAACAAACACCAGAAAAGTAACTTTTTATGCTTTTGTTTACATAACAATGGTCAAACATATGACCATAACATACTGTTTATGCGATATTTCTTATTTGTATACGGACAAATTATGTCTACATTTTGATGTTCTTTCTGTTTGTGGCGGTTTTTGACGGGTGGAAATATTTTCACAGGATACCCACCGCCAATGCCAACCGTACCTTTAAAGGTGGTCATGGTATATATGAACGAAACTGTATGCGTTTTAATGTTTTTCTGTTTACGGTGATTGGAACAAATATGAATATTTTCGACAACTAAGGCCTCACGTGCCTTTAAGCAAAGTTCAAACTGCAAAGATGCACATGCTGCAATGGGTAGTTGATGTCCCATTTGGGACTGTTGCTTCGAAACAATATTCACAAAAATACTCCAACGTTTCGACTCTCGAAAAGCGAGGTACATCTTTGAGCTTTCGGAGTTTGACCAGCTGATTGACGATAATAGATTAACTGTTAAAGACAAAACCTGTATATGTGGATTGAAGCTGTCTGTCTCATTCACCGACCGTCAGCTTTACGCATTGATAATGGTTCATGTGCGATTGATCAAATGTTATAAATAATTATAAATGCGAAATTTGATTTTAAAAGCTACTTAACATATTTCGATGTGCAGACTTGGTAATTTAGTGTTATGTTTTTGCTATATATTATGTTTTTGGGAAACATTCCTCCTGTGTGCTTGTATTTCTACATACCTCATTGTTTTAATCTAATGCACTGTCAGATTGATATACACAGTTGCTTCCCTACGACCTTTCTTGATACCTGAGTATGCCCTTGGTCGTGATATGGCCTAGCAGCTAAAACGACGTTGCACCCACTACCAATCAATCTGTCAAGTTCTATGTTGTCTCTTTGGCAGTTTTACTTTAGTTCTTGCCCGTCAAACCCCACCCACTTTGGTTTCATATCATATAGACAAACACATTTTTATTGATTGGCCCTGAATTCAAATACTGAGACATAACCAACGGACATATTCTCACAAAACATAGTTCAGCAATGCTCTATCATAATCCCCAGTCAGCTTAAAGGTACGGGAGGACTTGGCGGTGGGTATGCTGTGAAAATATTTCCACCGGTCAAAAACCGCCACAAACAGAAAGAATATTAAAATGATGACAGACATTGTCCGCATAAAAATAAGAAATATCGCATAAACAGTATGTTATTGTCATATGTTTGACCATTGTTATGTAAACAAAAGCATAAAAAGTTACTTTCCTGGTGTTTTTTTTATAGTATGATGGTAAACATAAAGAGCGTTCTTTGTTGCTGAATTCCTGATATGGAGCTAATAAAGAGCGTTTATATAATTTGTGTGTGATTAGCCAGAAACACTGTGCTGTCTTATTTAACGCAATCAGGCTCTTGCTTAGGTAAAATATAATAGGTCTTTATGATAGCATGCTGTTTACGCGATGGTCATGGTATATATCAACGAAACTGTATGCGTTTTAATGTTTTTCTGTTTACAGTGATTGGAACAAATATGAATATTTTCGACAACTTATAGATATGTATACATAACGGTGCGGGCATAATTAGTTTAATGGCAACAAGCAGAACATTAAATATGGTTACATGATACATAACAGAAATAAGTACAACATCTACACAGTTGGATTTGTTATACTAATGATTATGCAATATTTTATTGATATACCGTATGTGATTTGTTTATGGAAATGCAATTTTATGCAGCTTTACATATGCATATACTGTTTACACCCCATGCATCCGGACATGCTCGTGGCGGAAGACATGCTCGTAGCGGAATAACCACATGGCCCGCGATTTGCACATCGTCTTTAGTTGTCGTAAGTTATTTCATATAAACACGGTTTATTTGACCTTGATTTTTTTTAAACGTTAACCGCGATAATCGGTCTACAGAAATGAGCGGTTGTGGTTTCGGCAATTTGCATATTACTGTTCGATAATCGGGTTTTATACGAAAATTATGACCTGAAATACTTACTCGATATACGTTTTATCAAATTTTAATGAATCTTTGCATTGACACATTATATAACATACAGTCTCTCAAAGTATGCTATCTTAGCTTCAAAATGAACTGGACATGTTTGCGATGTCAATCATATTAGTGCCTGAAAAAATAGTTTCCATGGAGGCACTCACTTGATTTTGGGGCATTTCTATAGCAAACGTAAAACCACTGCTATAGACATACCATATGTTCTTGCTATGACCTGCATATATGGTATGTTTTTACTATGGAAAATGTAGAAACATGACTGAAAATGTTGTCTATCATATTAACTCATTGAGCGCCGGCGACGAGATATCTCGTCGCCCGAAAGACACCATCTGAGCGCCGGCGACGAGATAACTCGTCATCCAACACACACCGTTTGTAACATTCTGCCTTCTAATCCAATCTCACAATTTCAATCTGTTTGCACATGATTAGAACCCTGCATACTACAAGCCACATTTTTGGAGAAGCGTTTGTTTAATTTTCAAGGGGGGGGGTCTGTATATACGCGCATGCGCAGATTCAACTTGTACATCGGGGTATAGCCCAGCATGTCTCCGTTCAAATGACGCATCAGGCAGCTCCGCATGTCGAGGCGTTTAGGAGATACAGTCGTATGAAAACAGGTGGTGAAAATTGATGTGATCTGTGGGCGTGACTTAGACTTGCAGAGTTCAAACTCTCTAAGAGGTCAACGGATACAGCGTACATATCTGTTAATTGGAAACCGATTTTAATTGCGTAAAGGTCGATTCCTATAAAGTCGGGCATGCCCTGATCCATCGTAAACTTGGTTTGACACCAAACGACACAGGAACGCTGATGTCGACAACGTACACAATATGTCAATCAAACTCTGTACCTTAAGGGGTTCGCCAAATTACAATGAGAATTTACTATAGAAAAAAATTGTCAGTATATTGCTCTTACATTATTTACGATATCGAACTGAAATTTGGTATCGAAAGGGGGGGGGGGTCGATGCGCTGAATCGGATATAATCGTCACCGGGTTAATCCGATGTACTAATATGTGGCATTGTCACCTAGATACAGTACAAACTGGAAATACGTCCCACCGCGGCAAGTGCGAATATTATAGGTCAAAAAGAACGAAACAATACATTTCCAAATAGTTTTCAAATTAATAATCTGCTTTTCTCGGTGTTCATTGTAAACGTCATCCTATTCACAAAATTCGTTTAGTCACACCGATTACCCACCCCCCGGATCCTATCTAAAAAAAATGCTATGTTATTCCACCAGCAAAATTAATGTCTAAAACTACACTGAATAAATTATTTAGATGGCCACACAAAACAACAACTTTGTGATTTCAGTCAATTTTAAGTCCTCGTTGCCATGTCAACATGAAATTTTTGACATATGATGACCCCCGAGTACCGGACATGGAGTTTAAATGCAGGTCATGGATAGGGCCTATACTAGCAATGCATGCTGTCAATTCGATTATGTCCTACATTGAATAGTCAAACTAAATATATAGTTAGTGTGAATAATGTTCTTTTTCCCCAGGAGACCTGGCGTACATATATCGATTCCCCTCAGGAGACCTGGCACTCAATGAGCTAATGGAATATCCGCGGAAATAGCAATGTATGCAAAGACTATATTGTCTGTGCTGTTACCACGGAAATCGTAATTTTATGTAAGAAATGCAAATATTGCCACAATTTTTGGTCTAACTTCCCGGTAAAATAGGATTAAACTGCGTCCATGTTTAAAGAAGTTTGATGTACAGTTGGGTAAATTATAGCCACAAATAGTACCACCACCGCCAACCACTGTATGTGTTGGTTTCGGTGCAACGTGTGTCTAATCGTGAACGGTATGCAAATCGCGGGCCATGTGGTTATTCCGCTACGAGTAAGTCTTCCACTACGAGCATATCCGGATGCATGTGGTGGTTTACAATATACATATTTGTAATTATGTAAATATTTTTAACGATTTACATGGAATAATATGTTTTCCATCGCTCACCCATATATACGTTTTGCCCACATCATGTGTGTTTATTTACGGTTCACCTGTGTTGCCTGTGGTTGCATACGGATGCCAGACATCTTCATTATCTTCTATAATGAGACCGAGGTTAAATCAAGATGTGATGCAGCATCCAATGTTTAACAAACAACAGACAAATAGTGCGAACAGATATGCAAATTTGCAAGAAACGATCTGGTTAGAGATGCAATCTATATTGTGTATTAAATGTGTCAAAGTATTAAAATTATATGAACCCGCACTCACGTTTTTACGGATGACAAACTCTGTGTATGGCCCGTCAGCGCGGTTTTCTGATTAACTATGTACCGAAATGCAATACATATACATCAGACAGATTATATGAAAGATGACTCCACGATCTTTAACAAAATCGTGATTTTCACATATACAACATGCACATGTTATCTGGCCACAACCAGCATCAGTATATCGTGTTTTGACAATACTAGTGAAGCGGCCGCAATGAATACTTAATATCATGAAGCAAGATATTTATCAAATTCCAGTGATCCTCAGTCCAATAATGCCGGAAGTCAAACTCCATTAGATTGCTGCTCAAAAATATAACAAGCCTCAATATGTACCTCGCACATTCTTCATACAACAATATATATTCTTCATATAACAACACAGGCGTGTACGGCGACACACACTATTACAACTATTGATGTATAATGGGTATTGATCAATACACTTATATTTTTGATAAAAACCCATTGATGTCGAGCCAATAATTCTGATGTCGATTGGTTTTGGGTCAATCATTCTGGTTTTGATAAAATAATTTTTTTGTTCAATAAGTTTTAGTAACAAAATTGATGTCCTATAAATATGATGAAAGTATGAGTTACATTTATAGTAGATGGTATATAGCATGAACATATTTGCAATTTGCATCTGGTGGAAGTAGCGGGAATTTTCAGAATGTGTTTGTTATTTATTAATGTGTTTCTTTCTGGAGAACGGGCACTATCACTTATTTTATCATTTGACCGATATTCTTCCCCATTCAAATTGGTGTCGCTTGGATTAGAGACGGGACACTACCTTCTGATAAGAATTTGTTTAGTTGCCGACGAGGTTATAACCGGTATAGCAGGATGGCGTGTTAGCATGGCACCTGTATTTATAACACAGTTGTCTTTGTCCTATTCGAGATATTTCTACAACAAAATACAATTTGCCAAGAGATGGAACTGTAAAAATGCCTATTCACAAATAGTGGTCACAGTGTGAAGTCAAAAATAATTTCTTCTGATAAAAGAAAACAGACAGTAGCATTGGACTTTTCAGGACCCTCCAATTATGGCATATGACAATGATACATCTGTCCGATACAGAGATTTGTTTTTAGAACAGACTTATAATCTCCCTCTGTATCGGGCACATGTATCTGATATATAGGAATATTTCTTTTAAACAGAAAATAATTAGCCACTTTATCACCGCGAACATAGGAACATCTGGTCACTTTTTAACACATCTGTATTTCCATGAAGATATGATAACCAGGTGTCCTTAAACTATTAGTCTAACCCACTAGATTGATGTATACAAACACTAAATTGTCATCTTTTGTTTTTGCGAACGAACGTGTTTGTGGTGTTCACGTTCTGATCCAAATAAAACATAAACAAGGAAACAAACAAACGTCAATTGCAACCACGATTTAAAAAACGATAACATCTGAGGTACGCGCAATTGTAATTAAATAAATACCTCATTATTGGTGAGACGAATCAATCGCAATAAACAAAATGACACTACTTATAATCCCTGTATAGGAGTGACGTTGTTTGATACCATTTTGGCTATACACGTACCATTTATGAGAATATGTATAATACTTTGGGCAAGTATTCATACAAAATGTCCACAGCAGAGGGTTCACATCACTTTAACATAGACAACGCCGGGAAGACCTGCTAGTTGTCTAGGTAATTTATAATATACTAATATTAATGACGTAGCCAACATAATTATGCATATAATTGTAAATGCACGTGAACAATACAATTTCATTCAGTACACGTGTTCAAAGAGTTGACAAACCGTGGAGTGTTACCAAGGTCAAGATTGACAACTGTTTTGTTATCCGGCTAACATGTTTCGTAATGGATAAGAAATTTACAGCGTATTTTCCCATTATATAAGACATACTTGTGAAATTGGAGGGATATATGTAGCGGAAAAACATTACCAAACGATTAGAAAGCGCAACAATTTGAACTTTAGAACGTTTATAGTAACAACAAACGCATATACAGCGTCAGTAGGTTGCGAATTTGACTTCGATATATCTCATATGTATACCAATGCGTTGTATAGCTATTGCGTTGGTGGTTTTTTATGCTGCCTCATTTAATTTAAGAGGAACAGGTATTTAACACAATATATATCCAACTTCATGGAAAACGGGGCTAGCAGTAAATTGAGCTATTGTTACTACATTTCAACCCAAAGCTCTATGCCTACATGTAGACTGTAATGCTATATAGCATACATTCGACTGCCTTGCTTGTTCAAATAACCAACAATGCAAATCGTTTCCTTGAACAACTCTAAACTCACGGACTTAGCGAAGCAGTTGTTGCGACATACTCTTAGGCGAGCTAACTAACTCATTTATTTTGATTTGCAAATATCTCATTTGACGAAATATTGCAAACAATGGTATTATCGAGCATGGTGCTTATTAACAAAATTTTCTGGAAGCCACGTTTTCTCGGAAGTGGGACATATATGGTGTTAAATGATATGATTGAGCCTATATTTTACTTTCAATAACATTACATGTACTTCAGGCGATTGCCATCAAGGTCTTATTCTTTGTCAATATTACTGACGGTCGATATTTAGATCAATAAGTATCCATCAACAGTCCTATACGTGGCTACATACATCACACATAATGAGATAATGTGACAATCCGCATGTCAACTATCATCTTGCCATCGGAGCCGCTAACAGCAATCACTGGTTACCGAAACCAGTTTATGTTGCATATTATTGTAGACCACACATAAACAATCAAACAGTCACTGACATACTGCCCACTCCATTAACCCTTTCAGTGCCAAGTGGTGAATGTTGTTGGCCTCAGAAGATGAAATCCATATACACAATCTATATCTTCACTCCGATGTATTTCAATTCTGGCAAAAAATGGGAAGCAGATAACTATGGGAACAGTTTGTATGGTCTTGATTCCGATCATGCTACTGCCATTTCTGTTTTGGGTAGTATTAGCACGTTGAAATATGGTAAATAGTAATTGCTGGAAAGAACCAGACTGATATAATTATGTTTCATATTATTGCGATGTATGTACTACTTTCTTGGGGAGGGTGGGTTCCAAAATGTTGGAAAGAACAAAATAAAACAAATGCAGACATGGTGGGGTGGGTGGTCAGTTGGTGGCAATATTGTTCAGCCTGTGTCTGCACATTTTTTCACCCCCCCTCTGAAAGTTTGGAGTTTACATGTCTTTCCATGAGACTAGAGAGTGGTGGCCAGACCTGTTTACTTTTCCGATTTCAGCGGGAGTCTCCCGATTTTGTGTCATTTCTCCTGTGCTCCCGATCGGGAAACGAAATTCAAAAGATAAAACAAAAAATTAGCCAACGGCTGTATTAAGCGATAAGCCATGCATGTTATAGCCTAGTGTTACAAATCAATTAGGAATATATCGCCTGCGAGTCAAACAGTGACAAAATGTTGACACAACGTCGACTCTTTTGTTTAACAGCGTTGAGTAAGTAAATGCAGTCTTCAATGTCCAGACAAGGATAATAATATATCAAACAAGAAGCCTTCCTTTTTGGCCACACTTAATAAAGTGTTTGTTTCTGCTTGTCCCGAGTCCCGACTGATTGCTTTAAAACCGCCGACTCAAATTATTATATTGCCGATTTAAACATTTTGTTCGTTTTTGTGTCGGTGAAAGTTCCGTTTCCGTCTTTGTGGTATTCCGTGTTTTGTATACGCAACAGAACGCGAATCGAACGGACCTCAAACAATTTTGTCAAAACGTGTTCTCTTTAAATTCACCAATGTTTCTGAATATCTCTGGCGACAAAATTATCTGATAGCACCATTTTATAGTGTGCAACTATAGTTGTAATCGTTGTATTGCCTTGTTCGAAATGAACGTGACCCATAACAGGAAAATCGTAATTTTACTCCCAAATGATTCAGTGATTTCAAGGCCATTAATTGTGGCAGATGAAAACCCAATGCAACAAACAGTCTATATGACATTTAAAGGCACGTGAGGCCTTAGTTGTCGAAAATATTCATATTTGTTCCAATCACCGTAAACAGAAAAACATTAAAACTCATACAGTTTCGCTCAAATATACCATGACCATCACGTAAACAGCATGTTATCATAAAGATTTACTATATTTTACCTAAGCAAGAGCCTGATTGTGTTACAGAAGACAACACAATGCTGCTGGCTAATCACACACAAATGGCATAAACGCTCTTTATTCGTTCCATATCAGGAATTCACCCACAAAGAACGCTCTTTATGTTTACCATCATAATATAAACAAACACCAGAAAAGTAACTTTTTAGGCTTTTGTTTACACAACAATGGTCAAAAATATGACAATAACATACTGTTTATGCGATATTTCTTATTTGTATACGGACAAAGTCTGTCTACATTTTGTTGTTCTTTCTGTTTGTGGCGGTTTTTGACGGGTGGAAATATTTTCACAGGATACCCACCGTCAAGGCCAACCGTATCTTTAAATGAAAAATATGAAGTTTTTTCCACGATACTGTCATTGAAAAAAAAATCTCCCTATTTTTCACTAAATCTCCTGATTTATGAGGACAAATCTCCCTATAAACATGTCTGGTGGTGGCGGAATCTATGCACATTGTGTAAGTCTTAGTACACGACTTTGTTCCGGAATGTTGCATGCTTGCTAGGGCAACAATTCTCGATACCATTTGCGTCCCGTCATGTGATGCCCTCAGCCAATCAGAAGAGGCGAGTGGGGTGAAGATTAGCATAGCCAATTAACCGCTTCCTGCAAACAAAAACATCGTGCCATCGTGGCAACTGAATGCTAGATAAGGTTTTTGTAATTGTTGTAATCTGCGAAAATCAATTGTGCACTCACGCCTCATCACTGTATGCTAAATACATGTCATTTGAGTTATATGTGAGAGACACAAAGTTTATATGTACATTGATTCAACATTGCATTGATTATTCGCAACACCAGCATATTATATTCCAAAAGATGCGAGGTATAAAAAAACTTGGTGGTACGAGTCGATAGAATTTTCACGACATCTGGAATATGCGAGGCATTCACAGCAGACCTGCTCGCAGTATGGTGGTTGTGTTGGCTTGGTTGGACCATTTCTCAAGCGTCAGACTCCACCCGATTGTCCTCCTGAAATGTAGAATCAAGATTGATCGTAAAACCGAGCGTTTCGGCTAAATGAGTTACCATTTCATGTTCTGGTACATACACACATGTCACAAACATAACTATACCTGGGTAAATAAGTTATATGTGTGGGAAGTTATGGACGGAATTCTGGTTTCTGGTCTGGATCAGGTTTCAGTCTAGACCAGGTACAGACCACGGTGATCGCGATGTGTTACCTAGCTTCGAAGCGAGTAAGTTGGAATTATTGTTCCTCACTCGTTCTTATTCTCATCTTTTTGCAACTTAGGTTTAAGTAAACCAAGGTTTGACTTCTTATTGTCATTCAAGCCTGTGTCGGGTCTGTTCGTAATTCGAACCATGTTGTAAAGTACAAGTTCTGGTCACAGAAACATATTTTTTGGAAGCATCTATCTTTATGTTAACGATATTCGAATTGTGTTATATTTGTTATGCCGTGTAGAGGATACATTAGATTTTCGGGACAATAGATTTCAATACTACTACGTTATTAACATATTGCAAATTCACAAGTCCGCGAAATTACATTGCAGTCCCCACCTGTCACATCCTCTCCCCAATGGATTGAACATTTCCAACAGGGCTATTAACATATTGTTAACATACTTGTACAACCGGATGCAAATTTGTGTACTGGGTCCATTCCATATCACGATTTTCGTGCGCAGTACTATCCGCAATTGCCTCATGCACTGACACACTGACCCTTTCCTTCAATTCAGTCTCATCTGTTTGTGGAATAGAAAACAACACGAGTACATCATTCGATAGTCTACATCAGTTTCAACATTGGATTGCTAGTTGTCCACACTCGAGTTATTTTGGAGACGAAACTTGGGACAAAAGCTATTTGTTTTGTGTAATGAATCTACAGACAATTTTTCGGGTCTCTAATATGCATGGTTGCAGGCATACTTAGATCTATGTTACATAAATAAAAAGTAGGAATGGCGATCATGGTGGTTGTCAAGAGCCATTTACATCGGAAAAGGAACATGTCAGGATGGGTAAATTAGATAACAGTGAAAGACAACCACAGGAACTCCGTGCAAGTCAACGAGTTATATTAATTCGAGAACAATATTAACTGTGAGGGATATCCGGTGCATAAGTGACATTTCATATCAGGGCAAACACGCTATACAATACATTTGAAAGGTTATTCATTGTGGGTTAAGATATTAACGCCCCTCCTTTTCGTGATTGGGGGAGAGCGAGAGTAGTTGGATTATATGGTGCAAACATTATTTCTTCTATAACAGTCATTATATATTACAAAACAAAACAAATATTAACAGTGATGATATGAAAGGGATTCGACAATTTTAGTTTATAGTTTAGGGGATTAGTGTGGTTGCCAGAAATGATAAGGGGAAGTGAGGAGTGAAATGATGATATAACTTGTTGGCAGTGTAGGGGATTTTGATGAGTGTGGAATTATGCACTGGTTACGAATCTGACCTTGCTTCTGGTCAAACGTCACATCATAAGGGGACGCACTTGTATTGTTTATTCTTCTAATCTGTATAACATACCGTGATAATAATTTGATGTGGTTTCGCAACAGTGTCCAATTTGTATCATATCTTATAGCTGACAAACATTAATGCGTTCAATATCAATGAGTGTGACTCAGCGGCGAATTGCTTGTTTTAATTTGCGTTTTTCACAACCAGTTTCTAACAGAAGTGTAGAATTACCGACATATCTGGTGGCACCGGTCACAATTCGGGCTGCTTCGTATTGTACGTCTTCGATTTTATCCCAGTCTTGCTGGGAGTAGCCATCATATACGACACAGGAGTATTCGAGGATTGATCGAATTAACGTGAAGTAGCATTTTCCAAGAGCTGTATGTTAAAGATAAAATCGGTATTTCCTCAGAAGATATGCGTTTCCGTGCGGTCTTAGTCATTTCTTCAATATGAGGCCCCCGGCTTCCGCCATTACTCAATATAATTCCAAGATGTTTATGTACTTTTACTTCTTTAACGGGTTCACGAACAGGGTTTGGTGGTTTGGTCGGATACGTATTCGGGAGCATGTTAGTGCTTCGGTCTTGAGTCCATTGAATTTAACATGCCATTTGGGAGTGTGCAGGAAGACGACCAGTAGGTCATGCCATCTCCCAGTAATATATACTATATTTTGTTTGATTTTTGTATTATACATTATCATGTTTGTTATATATTACTAAATAAAATTGAATTGAATTGCCATTTAGAAGATCGAGCTTGATGTTTGTCAATATCCTGTTGTAGCACTATCGCTCCAGTGTGAGGGTCATTGGTAGTAAATACGATAGATGTGTCGTCGACAAAGAGGCGAACGTTACATGTAATATTTGCAACAATGTAATTTATAAATACGAGAGAGAACAGTGCCCAATACATATCCCTGGGGCACTCCTGTGGTGATCTCCACCCACTTGGATTGACCCGAACGTAGGACAACACGCTGCTAACGGTTAGACAGATATGATCTGAACCATTATAATAGGTTATCACGAATTCCTATACCGTGAAGTTTAAATAGTAAACCGCCGAGCCATAATTTGTCAAATGCTTTACTAATGTCGAAAATAGTAATCGAATGTCTTGTCCCTCGTTAAGTGAACTACTGATATTGTTATATAGTTCACACATCTGATAGGATCCCACTTAAAAAACCAGGGCTAACACTTGCCAATAAAGTTGGCATGTATAGATTCCGTAAGTACGGAAATAAAATAGGTACATGTATCTGCCAGGAAATAATAGGGTGTTGATAGTCACTAGCTTTGTTTGAATACCGAAATTCAAAGGTGTAATTGTTAGAGTGACTACCATTGGACGCGTCAGTATAAATGCCTTAAGGGCTTTGTGGACCTATTTCCCAAAAACATTTGATGGGATTCAAAACATGTATAGTAGTATTCGCAGCAACCAATTATTCATGGTGGATTATGTTAAAGATACGGTTGGCCTTGACCGTGGGTATCCTGTGAAAATATTTCCACCCGTCAAAAACCGCCACAAACAGAAAGAACAACAAAATGTAGACAGACTTTGTCCGTATACAAATAAGAAATATCGCATAAACAGTATGTTATTGTCATATTGTTGACCATTGTTGTGTAAACAAAAGCCTAACAAGTTACTTTTCTGGTGTTTGTTTATATTATGATGGTAAACATAAAGAGCGTTCTATGTGGGTGAATTCCTGATATGGAACGAATAAAGAGCGTTTATGCCATTTGTGTGTGATTAGCCAGCAGCATTGTGTTGTCTTCTGTAACACAATCAGGCTCTTGCTTAGGTAAAATATAGTAAATCTTTATGATAACATGCTGTTTACGCGATGGTCATGGTATATATGAACGAAACTGTATGCGTTTTAATGTTTTTCTGTTTACGGTGATTGGAACAAATATGAATATTTTCGACAACTAAGGCCTCACGTGCCTTTAAAAATACAAAATGTAAACTTAACACAGGTTTTAAAAAAAAAGTATTTTCTTACACAAATACAACGAACACATCAGTGAGTCCTTGACAAAAACAAAACGCGTGTTTTTATTTTCGAGATCTACCGTTTGTATTTGTGTTTCCTTGACGTGTAATGGCTATGGAATCCACCAACATAAACTCTCAAATAAATGCAATAACTTCAATATGAGCTCATTGTCGTGAGAACAAGTTGAAGCCACGGACAGCTCAGAATACAACTCAACGAGATGACAATATTTGCAGCATTTAGCGAACAGCAGACACATTCAGAAGCAGCTTGAGCGTCAATATATATGACCATCGGCACCTATACGATTAATTATGTTCTTATATACGTGTAACGTATCGATGGTACCAAAGGCCACAATAAGCATCGGCTTACTGTAAATTCTATGTTCTCAATGTTATATTTTAATTATACTTGTAGCTAATGAAAAGTAAATAGTGTTGCTATGGTAGCTTTATCATATCAAATCGGACTGTGGACCTTTAACTCACCTGTCCGCATTATGGGCATCATGGTCACTGCTTCAGCCTCTTCGAAACTACATTCTATGATTTTGAACGTATCATCTGGCACAGATCTGCTACCTTTGAGATCCGCAATAGCACCCTTCGCTTGATGAATCAACTCTTGCTGTGTATGTACCGGCAATGGCTTCATTATGCGTATCATATTTTGTATCGTGGTCTGTAAAACCCCAATTGCTTTTTTCTGCCCACTAACGTTGGTACGGTATTTATCAGCAGTTTCGTGTAGTCTAAGTTGGTGTTCACTGATGCTATCATGGTATCATGGCAATACATATACACGTATATAATTGTATACGAAAACCGGCAAAACTATTTCATCAATACTGTCTCCCTCTCAGATCCGATCCATTTATAATACCTGAGCGGTCAGTTCGAAAAATTTACTCCACCTTTAGACTCACGGAAATGCCTAAGTATAAGTATGGATGAAATCGGGGATAAAATTAGAACTGTTTGCACCCTTCCCAATCCCATCCCTGACTCGAACAGTGTCACTTGGAGTGACATTGTCACTTAAAACCATTCCATTAGGTTTCTGTATCGTGGACTCAATGTGAGGTTGGTGGAAATCGGCGACAAAAAAATTTCATCGAACTTCGGCAAATTTGAACTGCACCAATAAAATAAACACGCTTATACTTTGAATGAGTCACACATTTCCTGTATAATGTGGAAGTTGAGCCATAAGGTTCATGGATATTTGCAACAACAAGTTTTTGTCATTTGCGCGTCCACCTCCCAAAACCTATCCGTGACCGGATGGCTTCACCCAGAAAATGAACACGAAACATTAATGGGGGAAATATGCATATCGAATTACAACGTCAGTTGTATCGGCTGTTGGCATTTTGTTTTCTGGCGAGATCCAAATGACATGTGATCTGGTCACCAGTCTGAATTTTAGAGTGGTTGGTGGTTGCTCATGCAAATACAATAGCCTTTTTGGTAACTATGGTAAAGGTTCACACTTCGACAAGATTGTCAATTGTTTACTACAGCTATGCTCATTTATATCGTATTGGAGAGTTTAAAGCGAAGGTGTAACAATATACGGCAATTTTGAACGAGGTCACGGAAGGTCAAATCCGATGTAGTTCAAATATGGTGTTAACTTCAAGCATTGAAATGCCACTGAAATGTGCACACAATAACGTGTAAAGCAAAAATATATTACATAGTATGTTTTACACAGTAACATAGGGGTCATGTTATCTATATTTTGGGACTTCTGTTTGTTTGTCTGTTAGCTGTTGCCGGGGAAACGGCTGGACCGATTGAGCTCAAACTTTCAATCTAAGGTTAAAAACGCACGGGCAGTGTTTACCGCCGTTTTGGAGACGCTCCGAGCACCCCTTATCCACACCCAGTCACCAAAATGACCGTCCTTGGCACTGTGGAGTTAATCGCGTTGATAGTTAAAGAGCGTTCGTATCCGCAGTGTCGTTGATAACGAGCGTATGCGTGTATTGTGATTCTTATGTCTGGGGCCAGACATGAGTGTGTCTGTATCCAGCCATGAGCGTATTGTGTTATTCTTATGTCTGTCTTCGTACTTAGGGGTTCCAATGCACGGGGGAGATTTTCGTCGGGTAAGTTTTTCCGTGATCTTCACCTTGAAACGGGAACGCAGTGATCGCGTTTGGCTAACGAAAACGACCTTCTCATATATATATGTATCTAATATATATTTGGGACTTCTGTTTGTTTGTCTGTTTGTTTGGTAGCTGTGCCCGGGAAAACTGCAGGACGGATTTCGACGAAATTTGATACCTAGGGTTAATTTTGTCCGGGGAGTGTTTTGGACGGGTCAAATCGTGACCCCGACCTGACCTTGACCTTCAAAATGGTCAATTCAAGGTAAAATCTGGTAAAACTGACGGATTTCGCTAGGTGTACTTTTATCCGGGGAGTGTTTTGGACGGGTCAAATCGTGACCCCGACCTGACCTTGACCTTCAAAATGGTCAATTCAAGGTCAAATCTGGTAAAACTGACGGATTTCGCTAGGTGTACTTTTATCCGGGGAGTGTTTTGGACTGGTCAAATCGTGACTCCGACCTGACCTTGACCTTCAAATGGTCAATTCAAGGTCAAAGCCCGGACGAAATATATTTTACAAGGCTCAAGAGCACCCACTAAATACGAACATGGGGACCGTATTGTCTTGGGCCGCGTGGAGTATTATCGTTCCAGTTGAGGTCACCCGGAAGGACGCTATAATAAGAGAACACTTCTGAAACGTTTCTTTCACAAACTCGATACTTCCGAATCCTCAATCCAACAACTACTTCGCTTACGGTGTAACCCTTTCAGTGCCAAGTCCGATTTTTGTATGAACCCATATTTCCTTGATCATTTTTCAAATTGATTGACTATAATAATGTGATACATTGATGGAAAGAGCTCTTGGAGCTCTTTCCATCAATGTATCACATTATTATAATCAATAAATTTGAAAAATGATCAAGGAAATATGGGTTGATACAAAAATCGGACTTGGCACTGAAAGGGTTAAAATACTAATTTGTCTACATACCAGGATGATCACTTTTAGTGTATTATTATGGTAATTATATGTTAATCTTGCTGAATGTTTGTAAAATGCATTGAACAATTGCTAATACGCAATGATTCACTTAAATGCAAACTGAAATTACATGCTGCGATATTTAAAAATCTTCATTTTTCCATCAATATAAACTTCATGTTAGTGCCGTTTTGACATGTCTATAATTCAATTTACACCACAGTTCACACCATTCACAATAACATTCGTATTTACTTCTACAGATTCTTCACAAAATACTACTATAATTCGCAATTAAAATTCTGCTACGACCAATAAAATACCCCGACATAAGTAAATTTACTTTTAAAAACTACTATTGGTTCTTCGGATAGGGAATTACGATTAATGCTGGCCTTTTACTCCACTATCCTCCATATTTGCCTCCCTATACAGTTCCAGTAAAACTATACACTCTCCAACTGCTGTTGTTATTGGAATTCCTTTATGCCTTTTAGGGTCTAACATTCTTCGGAGTATCGTCAAATTCATCATATTCGTCGTCTTCCATATAGTCTGTGAAGAATCATCTTCAACTATCCAACGAATCAAAATTGGTGTGATATTCAAATACGAATGACAGTTATTCCCGACTTCCAATCACCGGACGCACACCTTCAATTTAATATGATTTGTTCGTAGTGCATAGTTTATTATATTCTGTTCTGGCTAAAATAACTTACTATTGTAAATTTAAAAGTACATTTTGCTTTTGGTTCGGATACAGGTCTATCTAAGTTAGGTGACCCGATATATATCGATGTGTTACACAAGACACACATAAATGCTTCTAATAACATTACAAACGGTTCAAGTGGGTAATCTGCTACGTTATAATTGGTGAGGGGCACATTGCATACATAACTCAGACCAATGCACACAATGTGATATTTACGCAAGGATATAAATCGCTTTATAACTCACGGGACCGAGACATTCATATTGTCATATAGGATTGGCCGCAAGATAAATTATTCCTTATTGTACTTTCATAATCAACTTGATTCAGAGATACCAGTAGCCATCTCGTCTCAGCAAAGAGGAAGTGTGATATTGATAGAGTGTCATGTTAAGTTAACATACTATTTATTTCTTGTTTTCAGTTTTCATACATCACATTTCTCCATTGGCAGTAATGTGTGTCGAGCAGTTCAGTTGGTATTTCGTGTGCGGATGACAGCCCTATTGCATAACCCAGGCTATATTTATATATTAAAACCCAAACTGAAAAAAATAAAACTAAACCTGGAGAATACCAGGCTAATTTTGATCTATGACGTATTGTGAAAAACACCAAAGTACATCAAGTTAGCCATGGCAACACCGTCAATAGCATTAAGAATTTGTTAATATATTTTTGCGAGAGGATTATTTATAGACAGAATAGTTGCGCAACAACTATACCTATATATCTGGTATCACGTGAACTCCCATATATTTATAAGAGTTCACATGTATAAACCTAAAATTCAAGAACGGATTATGAAATAAGATTCAATCATGATCAGTCTAAATCAATTGGTCGTAGATTGTGACTTAATTGCTAAAGTATTATAACAATGTTTGCGAATTGGTATACGTATGATTTCATTTACAAATGGCGTATGTACCATGATTAATTTGCGAAGAAATTTGTTTGTATACCTGTCCTTTCAACGACAAGGTTAAGGTGCACATTCTGAACAATTAGTCGGACAAAGGAAATACAAACCTACATTTAAAATTATCACCCTGGATGTAGATTACTTTACTATGTTCCAAGTTATTCATATGCATGCTATTGAGCAAGATATTCTGACAAGAAGACAAGGGGTGGCATCACCGGAAGAATATATGAAATTTCTCGAAAGGTATGTATACGTCAATGTTAGTCTTTACGTAAATAGAGCGAAGATTCATATTCGAAAATCAGGACAATGAACTGAAGCCCTCAAGCTATGGCATATCACTGAACGTCAGCGAACTAAAACATCTGAAGAAAAATTACACAAGGTAGCATGTTCACATCATTTCGTTTTTCCGCGTTTTGCATCTGTCGAAACGGAAATCGCCATTTGTATTTTCACATAAACACGCACCATTGCAACATAAAACGACTTTGATTTACACGGTAAGAAGAAGATTAAACTATATATATATATATATCGATAATGTTTTGGAACATGTATCAATACTTGATAGCAGCTAATTTTACCTTGACATTTTCTTGTTCATGTGAATTTTATTTTGTCATGTACCAATTTTTCCTATTTTCGACGTTCGTCGTTAAAATTAAACTACATCAAATTGCTTCACTATAAATTATTTTGTGGTAATTATTGAACGTAACTGATTAATATTGGCACTTGCTTTATATGTATGCCATTTTATTTTTCATTTTCTGGATTTTTTGGGTTTGTTTTGTTAGGTTTGACTTCTTGTATAAAAAAAACAATGAACGAATTGCCTTACATCATTCTACATCTGTATGAATGCAAAGCACAGATCAAAACTACATTTTGGCAAGGAGTTTTCTATGAACGGTTTCTCAAAATGTTTCAGATCTGTCTGAAGTGATACAGGGGGTAAAAATTCAAGGCAAAACATGTGTCACATTTGCTTATTTTGTTCAGAGTCTGATTCCAATTAAATATTTCAAATTGATCATTTTGCCCACCGCACACATTGTGCTTGAATTTATACATGTACATGCATGTAGATAATATAAACGTTTTATAAAATTATATTTTCTGTTTCCTTACAGGACATAACCAGAAACAAATTTAATAGCTTGTTATGAGCAACCTTGATTCTCAAAGAGATCTGTTTGTGACATGGGACAGTGAGCCAGATATTATTGTAATCTCGGACTCCGATTCAGATAGTGACGCCGCTCAGCCTACTGAAAGCTGTGATCTTGGTTGTGTTGCTGGGTTATTGGTGAGTTGATAATGCTATATGCCTCCTTCTAGCACCAATCTGCTGATGTCCTAGTACATGTATTTCCGTAGGAAACACAAAGATATAAATTTGAGTGGTAGGTTAACTTTTTGTTGATATTTGTTCTAAGAAGTATGACATACATTTTTATACTGATGGGGTCTGGTTTACAATCAATTAAGCAGCTGGAATCAGTCTACTTCCAGAATTTTAGCAATAGCTCAGTCACTTCAGGTTTGTACATGACTGACAAATTAGTATTTAAACATCACAAAACGTTCTTTAAAATTTACCCAGCACATTGGATCCCAGTGATGTTAAATACCATGGGCAATTCCATGCCAACATGTGGAGTCTAACATGCCATGTGCAGCATTCCTAGTAAGTTTGCCATTGGACATTTTGACGGCTGAATAAATTAATATTGCCATCAAACCGGTTACGGTATATCCGATATTTGTGTTGTGATTTTCTGTTCATTTATTGCGTCAGGCTCAGTACCACTGATTGAATAGACTACATGTAGATCAGTTTCTGTTCCGAAACTGAGAGTAGATTTAACAAAACATAGTGCTTTAACCAGACCTAATTGATAATCGCAGCTGTTGAGATGTGTTTGCATCCCAGTGCAGAACATTTGATTTGCCATTTTTTCACTTTTCAAATAGCTTACTCATATTTATATTCACCAAATCTGACCCAAGATTATTTTTTGTGCACAAATTGAAAACTGAGCGAAAGGTATTACTGCACAAATTTAAATTTGAGTAAGGGAGTTACTCTAGTAGCTCATGGTGGTTTTGTATGCACTTGTATGTCCAGAGCAAAACTCTTCATGAATCCACTAATTGAAGGTACACGAACAATATTTGGTTGGTAACACATTTCACATTGACGGCGAAATGGGTCAAATGGCCACGCCCCTTTTTGCGCGAAGTACTACCACCCGTCGCGACTATATCTCCAGAACCGTTGGACATAGGGGGTCGTGTGACCACTCAAAATGTGTGGAATGGCCACATTATGGGGGGTCAGTAATACATTTTCATATCCAAAAGTCAATGGTTTTTTAAGATAATTGCCAAAAACCAAAAACAAATTCAATTTTTGAGGGCCTGAACCCAAATTTTGGGATTCAGCACTTTTATCTCAAAGTTGAGCCCCCAATTAGAATTTTATTGACCTATATCCATCGGTGCCACATACAGGTATCATTTCTGATATTTTCTGTACCATTATCGGATGGGATTGACCTTCAGGGAGCTCTTGACCCTGAAAATAAGGTTTTTGGATGGAATATATTGGTCGTAGAATGAAAAACAGACATTTTCCCAATAACAAAGATGTTGAGGAAATCATCAATTACAGGGTATTTGTTCAGTAACCTAAAACTCCTACAAAAAGGTTACCTGGTGATATAATTTGAATGTAGTTCATCTTTTGTTATCTAGATTTCATGGCCTTTGATGTGAGATGGTTGCCAAAATGGTTATAAATGGAATGACATATACATGTATCACATTAGCAATATACATGTAAATGAGTTCAATGTGTTATTTTCTTTAAACTTATGGGAAAACAGGGTGTTTTTATGGTATTCTAATGTTGAATTGAATTATACTCAGCCCACAAGCAGGTTTAGTGATGTTGAGATACTACAATTTGGTCTATCAGTATGATTCGGTAGTCGAGCAGGTTGTGTCCTTTTATCAGTCCCACATCAATTTTGATTGGCTGCATCACCATTTTGTATAAAGGTTCTACAATTTCCCTAACACGTATATTATTTTAGAACAAATAATGGCTAGCCTGGCATGATCGCCTATATTTATATCCTGATATATGTATATGTACACATAGATGTATATTTGCCCTAAGTTGTTTCTGGTTCAAATTTGGGAGTTTGTAAGAAAATAAGTCATAAGAAAGATGCTGTTGCAGTAATATTAAAATATATTGTCCTGTTAAAAACTAACAAATACATGTCTATTGATTATTGGTGTGATATCCAGTAATAAAGACTTTAATAAGGGCTTTAGTCCAGTTATAATAAATCCACACATTAAAAATATAGGGCTTCCATACATAAAGAATATTTTCCAACTTGACAATCGTTCCTTGTGTTCAACTGAGTGAGTTCATGTGAGGTTCATGGAAATTTATTTGGCAAGCTTGATTCTAAAGTGTCTAGCTTTATGGACTTGAAATTCCGAATGTAATCATATTGCGTTGTGAGCTCAGAGTGAGTTAGAAGAAAAATACAAGCATCAGTTGATATGCAGATATAAATACATACAAATCTACATTCTGCAGGTAGCCATGCATGCTATGCAATCCACCCTCGTGTTTCAACTTATCAAGGAAAAATGATCACATTACCAATGACTATGATAGTCAGATGTTTTTGTAGATTTTGTAGATTTGTGGATGTTGTAGATTTGTGGATGTTGTAATGCAATATAGATCTCCATTATAGTTGCACAAATTTATTTTTCATTTCGTCCCTTTAAATTGACTTTTATTTTTTATGTATGTATATGTGCCACTCCAAAAATGTCAGTAAAAGTACTGTAAACCGTTTGGTTTGATGTTATAGGCACAGGAGATATATATATACTTTACATGCCAAATATTGTGAACCCTGTAGGTACGTGTATGTGTGTCAGTCGCCTTATGTGTGTGATATACATGCAGTAACTACATGTATATTCTAGTGAAATTTATGGTCTGCACTCTGGAGTATTTCAAAAACATGCTATGGCCATGCCTTCATATACAATCATATGTACACTGATTCTAACACAATGATTGTCAGGTTATAATCTATGTTTGAGGAAAGTTACTATGTATTTGTCATTTGTGTTGCATTTGTCAATATTAATGGGTCCCAGGAGCCCAGATGTTACTAATGCAGAGCCCATTTAATTTTCATGAGACTGGTGGACTTCATGTCTATACTCCTAAATAAACATGACTCTTGAGTCTTATCAGACCAAGACGGTATTGTGTAGGTTTTACTATAATTATATTTAGAAAAGACTCAAGCATTATTTTTCCACTACCCTATATATCACAATATATTCATTTGGCAGTATTCATCCCAAGTTTAGTGGTGATGCTAATAAATTTGGTATGATAGTCAGGTAGAGCAAAGCGATCTGAACAAATCGAGGATAAGCCACTATGTGTAGTGTACATTAAAAAACATGTATATTGTGAAATATTTTAATAATGGGTGCTGGTTTTTACAAACTGGCCTTAATTGAGATGACTATTCCTGTTGTTTACCAAACATCAGCGTACACATTAAATATTTTGAAGTATATATGTTCTTGAATGTTTCATACAGACACTGACTTTTGCACAAATTGCTCGGATTAGCCATACAATGCAAAAAGAACCAACTTTTGGTAAAATGATGGTACTATTTCTTAACAGAATTGCCTTGACCTACAAACATCGATCATAGCAATCCAGCAGTACCCATCAGCAAAATATAAAATTAGTAGGACCACTTAACCTGGGTGGTATTGAAAATGAAAATATCTTTAAAATGGTAAGTTATGAGGGCTATTAGCTATTATGAAGAATTATGTTAGTGAAATTATAGACCCTCATCTTCTCCAACCTGCAACTATCATGGCCAATCAAAACTAACGTGTGACTGACAAAGGCTCATTCTACTATTGATTGAATAGTGATGATTCCATCATTTCCTAAAACTTTTTGTGAGATGAGGTGTCCTTTTGGAAGAATTGATTATATACTTCTGTAATATATACTGGTATATATGGTCATCTCTTATCTGATTACAACATCTTTTACTATGCCCAGATGCAATACCCATTTTAAGATCGCAACATGTGGCTGCTGCATGAAGCAAACAGCTGGTCATTCCATTTAGTAAAAGTGTTTAGCATGTTTCATAGCTTTGTCACTTAAATCAGATCAGCTGTTAAATGTTGATAACAAATTTTGCAAACCTGTTTTGTTCAATCTGTACATTTCTGTTGATTAGAGCACAATTAGTACCTGATTTTTGGTAAAGCACACCAGTTTCCATTAGGCTTGTTCAGTCGGGAAGAGCTCATGTTGTGTGTCGGGGTAAACACATCCTCAGCAGCAATTTCCAGCTAATCCCATTGTGTGTGGTCAATGGTGCTCTTAAGTTAATCAGAGAATGCGGATAGTTCTTTAAAAAGTGTCCTTGGGGTTCAGGCCCTCAAATTGTTTATTTTGTTGTGGTTTTTGGCAATTATCTTAAAAACCATTGACTTTTGGATATGGAAATGTATTACTGACCCCCCATAATGTGGCCATTCCGCACATTTTGAGTGGTCACACGTCCCCCTATGTCCAACGGTTATGGAGATATAGTCACGACGGGTGGTAGTACTTCGCGCAAAAAGGGGCGTGGCCATTTGACCCATTTCGCCGTCAATGGGAAATGTGTTACCAACCAAATATTGTTCGCGTACCTTCAATTAGTGGATTCATGAAGAGTTTTGCTCTGGACATACACGTGCATACAAAACCACCATGAGCTACTAGAGTAAGTAAACATATACCCATTTGAAAAAGGCATTAAAGGCACGTGAGGCCTTAGTTGTCGAAAATATTCATATTTGTTCCAATCACCGTAAACAGAAAAACATTAAAACGCATAGAGTTTCGTTCATATATACCATGACCATCGCGTAAACAGCATGCTATCATAAAGATTTACTATATTTCACATAAGCAAGAGCCTGATTGTGTTACAGAAGACAACACAATGCTGGTGGCTAATCACACACAAATGGCATAAACGCTCTTTATTCGTTCCATATCAGGAATTCACCAACAAAGAACGCTCTTTATGTTTACCATCATAATATAAACAAACACCAGAAAAGTAACTTTTTATGCTTTTGTTTACATAACAATGGTCAAAGATATGACAATAACATACTGTTTATGCGATATTTCTTATTTGTGTACGGACAAAGTCTGTCTACATTTTGTTGTTCTTTCTGTTTGTGGCAGTTTTTGACGGGTGGAAATATTTTCACAGGATACCCACCACCAAGGCCAACCGTACCTTTAAAGGTCATTCGTTGTCCACATTCATATATAACCTTTGTTATTATCTTCAGGAAAGACAAAACCAAGAGAGATTACCAGAACTGTCAACCGAAGAAGTTTCAGCCAAGAGATTGAAAACGGAAGTCGTCATTCCTGATTCCAAATTGGTTAGTATTACTTATTGATAAACAAAGTATTTCTGCAGAATGAATGATGACCAGAAAAAACAAGAACGTCACATATATAGCTTGAGATCTGCTAATTGGAAATTAGTTATGTCCCTTTCATGATAATCGCGTCCATATCAGACCGCGCAGAAGTGGCAAAGAACGACTTAAAATAATTACTTGTTTATCACATTTGTTTCTTCGTCAAGCTAGTTTTTAGTAGTCAGTCTGCAATATTTGTTTTTTCTTCTGTTATTATTTTCAATTGTGATTGTGTTGCTTGTATATATTTTATATATTGTTTTAGCAAACTGCATGTTGTATTATAAATGTAAGTATTTTAGAGCATGTAAATCGATTTACACTATATCAAATGAATCAGCTAATTCTACCATACAACGTTATTTGTTTGGTATATACCCTTGCCATGCAGTCGCAGCTTATTTAACCCTTCTCGTGCCTTGCAATTCGCTAATGCTGTGTGAGAATATTTTGATATGGTTTTTTATGGGCACCCATATCATGTACATGTATGGTACACATAACTCATGCATACTGGTCATCCTTCCGTTGTTCGTCTGTCCATAAACACGTACTATCCAATGCAATAACTCAGGTATTTTTAACTCAACTTTGTAAAGTTTGAGATATTGCCATGGGTTGGTCGTTCTTCATCCATCTGTGTGTCGGTCAACAATTTCCTTTGGTACACCATACAGGCCACATCTATCATCCGATCATCGGCAAACTTCATATGGATCTTCGGGGTTACCTCTAGATGGGAGCTTCTGTTAAAAGACATGGCTGCCAGCGGCCATCTTGCATTTTACTCTTTGTATGAATAAATCATTTGTGTATTTAGTATTACATTGACATACCAACTTTCTGCATTCTCAATCGCTCCCTTGACTAACATTTGACAATATCCCCTCTGCAAGTTAAGCTTCAGTGTCACTGACACTTTCATTTACCGTATCATGTTCATATTTTATGTGCATGTTTATGATGACACACAACTTAGCTTTATAGTTTTTGGTATTGATCGGTTAATCAGTCCAGAAATTATTAACACTTTACATCAACCCATATACATTTTCTATAAAATGCGATAACTAAAGTATTTCTGTCTGATTTTGTTCATATTTGATATGCTGGTTTGTGATGACACACCCGTTCAACTGTATATTAATTGGTATCGATTGGTTGATAAGTTTAGAAAATAATACATTAGAGCAAACAAATTATACTGGCACACATTTTACTTATTCTCAATTTGTTCCATGATATTATTATTCATTGCAATATGCATGGTTTAATTGATATCACTACCAGGTAGATCATTCAACCATTTTATATTGTATGTTGTGAAAATGTATTATTCTTTGGTAGGCTTTTGTAAATCTCTGAATATAATCCATGCACACTAATAATTATTTAATAAAAATGGACATACAATTAAACTTCCAGTGTGTCATCTGATATTTGTATATTTTCAAACGTTTTATCTTCTCGAGCACAAACTAGCATTGATGAATTGATAACTAACATTGGTGACAGTCAAATCTATAGGATGTACTTAACAAATAGACCACACCTAGCTTTCTCAACTATATCATTATATAGCAAACAGAACTAATTTCCTGATATGATGCACATATTAATTCAAAGATTGAGTTCATGTGACTAAGTAGTTAAGAACATTGCTTTAAAAGTGTGTTCAAAATAAATTGATTGTTAGATGAAACCATCTTGAACTTGAGCTAAGAATTCCTTTTCTGTCATCCATATTTCCCCCATTAATTATCAGTTTTGAGTCTCATTGTAATGGTTGGATGAAAGCTATGATTGCTACCAATATGCTGCATACAGAGAACATGCATTCTTAACAGAACATTTAACTTTTTTATCCGGGAATACTTCTATATGTATTTGCTCTGGAATCATATCTCATATGATACATGTAATGGTGTTATATACTATATATAATATTTATAAGTTTGAACTCTATGTGTGGCCTACATTATGTATGAAAGAAAGAAAGAAAACAGCTGTGCAATATGAGACTTCATACCCTGTATATCATAAACCAGTGTGTGTGTCGCCTTCTATATTTTGACCATATTTGCATTGATCTATGTTTATCAAGTTTGAGAGAGAAAAGTATATAATATATTCTGATAGGCAATTATTCGAGGGACTTAAGACCTTCTTGGTTCCCCCAACAGCCTGGCAACAGGTCTCTGCACAGACGTTCAACAACACCCCACATGTTCAAACCTTCCTGACGTTTGTGCATGATCGTGGAATAAAAATATTTGCTGCCACATATAGAGAGCAATTATCTGAATGTACATCTTTCATCACTGAGAATACTTTGGCAGCTGATGACACAATAGTCACTGCACAGTACTATTCAAACTCTGGAAACTGGAAATATAACTTCGGACAAATCAACATTGATCAATTCGCCATTAGTAAATCGACATAGTTTTACTGAAGAAAAGCTATCCACTACTGAGACAACTACATCATTTACGTCAGACTCATCCTGCCAAACAATTATTCTGTCATCATGGAACAATTACAAAATTCTGATGTTTTAAATTATAATAAAAGTAATGGCAGTGCTGCCACTACAGATTGGTTAATGAAGTATTATGGATCCAGCCACTAAAAAGGTTCCCTCCAGTGTTATGTTCGGAGGCTCGAAATAGAACGCAAGAAGTTCAAGAAGACTGTGTACGATCCTGAAGATACACCACCCAAACACAGTCATGCATAAACTTCTTGAATTTAATGTTCCGCAAAATAATATTTCACCTGTAATATCTACTGTTCTAAAACTTTTAAATGTTACACCAAATCGTTTACCTTCATTATCAACTGTGAACAACATGAATATCCAACGACTTAGTCTGTGTCAGAAGCAACGATCGGAAGAGCTACCACAAAAGAAGAATCTTTGTTTGCTGAGTGATGAAGCTAGTAAGTTTGGCCATACAGTAGAGGCGATGCATGTGTCGGATGAGGATGGAGACATATGGGTCCTCTGAATTCGAGAAATCACAACAAAGTCGGGCAAAGACATCCTCCAGTCGCTACAAGAGATGCTGTCAGACATTGACCAGTCTTCTTCTGAAACACCATCCACATCATCTGTATCCATCTTAAAAAATATCACAGCCACAATGTCTGATAGAGCTTCAACGCAGCTAAAGTTCAATGACCTACTTCAAGAGGCCCGTTCTGCAATAATCAATGACAATGATGTAGATTCTCTCACCACTTAAGAAAAATCATCTCTTGGTAAAATCTGCAACTTGTTTTGTTCTCTACATGCACTCGTTCACATGGCAGATGTGTCATCAAAGGCCTTGCTAGAGATCGAAAAAACATTCTTCGATGATCCTCCTATCCATAACCTTTCCATCAACAAGTCAGAATCTGGAACTCTTAGGCTTGTACGGACCTGCTGCAAAGCTTTTGCAAGGGGTACCGATGAGAAAAATGGCCAACACATTCAATTTGAAACCTATGCTAAACATTATCTTCATAAACACAGCCTTAAGAAATTGCCACTTGAGAAATTCAGAGGAAATAGATTCAACATTCTCTTCAGAAATGCCGCATATATATACTTCCTCAAAGATCAGCTCCTGGAATTTTTTAGAAAATCAACATCATAATCAACTACTTCAATCAGTTCATGACATTAAAGTTCCTGAGTATGTCGCTGGGTGTAAGGCTTTGGGACTTGTCTGTAACTTCTTAACAAAACCTTTCTGGACTTACCTAGAAAATAAAGACATCAAGGTTTTGCAGACAGCTAATATGGACACATGTATAGTCCAATACCTATCAGACTTCGAACCACATGTACATGATTTGCTTCATGGAGAATACCTACTGACATTTTTCGATGAAAACAAACTGACTTATTCTACAGTAATCAAATCCTTGACAGATCCAGGGGAACATGATGGAAAAGTGGTCTCAATCCTCCTTACTATTATCTCTGCTCTTTGCTTAAAACGCTGTTTGCTGATTTCTTGGCTGATGGACAGTGGTCTTCTTCTTCCGATAACACCATGCTTCAGAGAACAGCATCTGTTCCACAACACAACAAATTTTCGGAATCCATTTTTGGGCATCTTGATCGTCTTGATACAATGAAACCGAGTTCAACTCAAATCGCTGCTGAAGCCCACATAATGTTTGTCCATAACAATACACACAAGTGCCTTGAATCTAAATCGCAGCATGAAAGAAATATCCTGATAAATTCATCCAGAACAAACGCATACAAATTACGCCAACTCTTTAAAGGTACGTTTGGCCTTGGCGGTGGGTATCCTGTGAAAATATTTCCACCCGTCAAAAACCGCCACAAACAGAAAGAACATCAAACGTAGACAGACTTTGTCCGTATATACATAAGAAATATCGCATAAACAGTATGTTATTCTCATATGTTTAACCATTGTTATGTAAACAAAAGCATAAAAAGTTACTTTTCTGGTGTTTGTTTATATTATGATGGTAAACATAAAGAGCGTTCTTGTCTTTGTTGGTGAATTCCTGATATGGAACTAATAAAGCGCGTCTATGCCATTTGTATGTGATTAGCCAGTAGCATTGTGCTGTCCTCTGTAACCCAATCAGGCTCTTGCTTAGGTAAAATATAGTAGGTATTTATGATAACATGCTGTTTACGCGATGGTCATGGTATATATGAACGAAACTGTATGCGTTTTAATGTTTTTCTGTTTACAGTGTTTGGAACAAATATGAATATTTTCGACAATTAAGGCCTCACATGGCTTTAAAGACAGACAGAATGCAATAGATCAACAGAGACAATGTATATTACCATTTTGGTAACTATCTCTCCTGTCAGCATGTACTCGCCTGCAAGTTCATGACTACAAAGTTTACCATGCTCACAGATAATGATAATTGATTAAACCATAAAAATCAATTATACTCTTGAGTTGGAACTGACTTTCATGACCATATCATACCGATATATTTAACTAAACTTTGTCCACTTAATTCTTTCTAACCTACACTGTACCTTCTAACCAATACACATAATAGCATTAACTGAGTTGCCATAGGCATATTACAACGTTTGTCATTTCGTGTTTGTCTAAAAAAAACAATGGAACTGATAACCAGAATAACAAATGTAGATGCTAACTTGTATTTTGTCACTAACCAACATACTAGTATTGTTCATCTGTATAAAATTGGCAGTCAGTTTGTTGATGGAATTAATACAAATTACTGGTACAAGTACCATACTGTTATCATAAGTGTTACGTAGAAATTACAACATTTGTTCTGTGTGATCTCTGACATTGTACCATGTGAACTATTACAAAGATAAATTGACAAGAGTAAACCATTTCTTTTTTGTTTTGGTAGACATGTTTCAGAATATTGCTATTTCTCCATATATGAATTGTCAGAAATACTAGTCAATCAATGTATTAATGTTATAAGAGAGTCTCCGTTTATGCATCATTTTGATGCAATAATTTTAAGTAAACATGCGAGCAAAGTTGCATGTTATTGTTTCCATCAGAATAAATGGAACTAGTTTCAGAAAAGGATAATGCTCTAATGAGGCTGTAGATTAGATTTCTATCCATATATATTGTGTACATGTTCCAGAACATCAGGATTGGTACAATATCAAATACTCCGGTTATCATGCTATCTATAGCTACAGGCTGTTGGAAGATTACAGGGCAAGCGATCTGCGCATATTAGTTTAATAACAGATCAGTGCATGTCTTGTGCATTCAACTGTTGACCATAGAGTCCATTATGCTCCAATTGTGTCCACTAGAGTCTCTCCAGTTGTATTTTAGGAAATTGGCAGAATTTTTTTAGTCGTAACAATTTCAAAAATTCCGAAAAAATTCAAACATTTTTTTTAAAGTCAGTTGTGTTTCTCATCATGTAAGCTTACACGACACACAAATATTTCATGTTTTTGTGATTATTGTGAAAAGCTGTGAAGATGCTACACAAGATGAATGTTGATATAAATAAACAGCAAGAAATGACACCGGAACTGTATCAACAAACATTAAGATACGGGCGGCTTTGGCGTGGGTATGCTGTTAAAATATTCACCTCCGTAAAAACCGCCATAAATATAGATTTATGTGATATATAGATTTATAGATATATACACAACATTGTTAATTGCCTGTTTGAATTCATAGATAATCTGTGAAGTGAGTGTCGCGTCAAAAGCACGACCATTGTCAGTTTTGATATAATTTCGTCGCACACATCTACAAATTGGTGTCTAATCATTCGGATTGGATTTTATAATATATTTTTAAGTTTTAACATCACGACTCAGATGTGATACATTTTCCATTTACAAATTACACAATAAAATATGTTTTTTCATATATTTGGGTGTTGACCATGTCCATGTATACAGGGCCGTGGCGACCGGGGGTGTCTCATCCCAACTGTGGTCAAAATATTCAATAGCTTGAAATTTCATGCCAGACACGACATTAGTTGGGGAATTTGAAATCAGCAATATGTTAAAATTGTTCTCGTTGTTTGAATATCCAACAATGTAATGGTGGGAATTTTCTTATGTTTTTTTTTTGGGCCAAATTGTTGGACTGAAATGGCCATCAGTTGGAAATGATACAACCTTAGACGAGTGTCATGTTTGGAAAATGTCCAACAATTGGAAAGCTTAATGCAAGTGTAGATGGTATGATTTTGAAACTTTCATGGTTCAGATTTCAAAATTTTCTCACACGGTTCCATAACCATTGGCCCGGTAATATTATGTCTTGGTCCCTCCCCAATGTGCAGTCAAAAACAGCTATATAATTTAGTAGAAACAAATCGAGGTTCAAGTTGCTTGACGTCAGACCACTATACATGTAAGGATTGCGTAATTTCCAGGTTTAGACACTGGTTCAGATCTAAAGAAAGACGCTCATTACGGTGTATGTAAGGCAGGTATTTGAGTGGAAAGTTAGATTTAAGTCCAATGGGGTTATAAATGCAATTACGCGAACTTGTGAGTTTGTTGAGATTCAAGATGGGGTGCAGTTGGAAAGTCCAACGATGGGCAGTCACCCTCTCCAAAGCAGCCTCCACTAGGTCCTCCCTTGTATGTATATGTCCACGTCGCACTCAGCGTGGACTATACATGTTCAAAATTAGATTATTGGACTAATTGTCAATTACGTTTGAATCCATTGAATTGTGACACCCAATTTCTTCCATATATGAACATACGTGCACATGAACACTTACAATGAATTCCATTGAACGCAACAAATGTACCATGCATGTGCAGAGTACGTGTGGCTGCATGACACCTGCTGATAATCCTCCTTTGGTTGCGTTGCAGTCAATATTTATAACAATAGCTTATAATCAAGGTGCTTGACCACCGATGAACAGCTAATTAAACCCAATCAAACTGACACACTGACCCATATACACAGGCGAAAAGCGGACTGGTCTAGCAGTGCTTACAAAATAATATTGCTCGAGTTAATTGTTGAAAGGCAATCACCCATGACGGCATGACACCAGATACAGATCTAACTTAAATGTAGAGCGAATTAGAATCAAAACGACAACAAGTTGCTTTTATTGAATAATTTAATCCAGAAGATGAAAACCGAATAGTTGCTTCGCCAGATAGCTAACATTCTTACCCGGCGAAGTATAAACACTATTGTTATCGCTAACCGATTATATCGGATAGGATCTTAGCCGGCTAATGTATAAACACCCCATTAGAAGCTGTTGCAGAAAAGATGATAGAAAGTCAATGTTTCGGCTCAATAAACGAATGTTATAGTCAATCTAGGGATCACAACCTCCGTTCAGTGGTATTGGAAGACAGCAAACATTATTATAATGTTGCCAACAGTACGGTTGGGAAATACATGCTGTTTGATAGATTTATGCAGGAAGCTGGCAGATTTGGAAAAGTGGCTTCGTACGATATATTCTGTAGTATAATTATCACAGAAGATGAAATACGGAGAGAGATGTGGTGACTGTATTCATCCTTTTCAAAGTTGGCAATGGCTATATTTTCCCAGTTTTATGTGTGTTATTTCGTTATAACCGACACTGGATAATTATGGTCTGAACAATATTGACACCAACAGAAAGTTCCCTTCTTCGAAGATTATTAGAGCCAAGGAAATACTAAAATGCTACAAAATTTCACTGGATTGTGAACAAAACTTGAAGTGTAGTCAGAGGCGGCTGCTGTGCTAGTTGTTGATTATTTGCCTGTAACATGACAACACAGAACACAAACCAAGGTATTGACCATAGATGAATCGCTGGATTTCATTGTTGCTGGAGTTAATAATCGGACTTGGTTCCTGGCTTTTATCCGAAAGCCAAAAATACCTCCAATGTTTGTCATTGATAAAACGATACAAAGCATGATAAAACGATACAAAGCATTGCTGGGCAATTAAAATATGTCAACAAATACGGATTGGGCCAATACCTGGTTCTCTTCTATTCAAGGACATTTCAATCTGACGCTCTTCGGCAGTAAACATATATTGCACAAACACCATTGTCGGTTACTCTTCAGAAGCAGATCTGTATTGAGATTCCGCGATTTAGCTGATTCTTCTGAATCAGAATATTGGCTGAGTTAGAGCCACAGGGAGTTACAGCCATTCATAGATTTACAAACAGTTGATGTACTAAACGGTTCCTTTGAACAGTTATATGTTTACATTCGATCGGCGCGAACATCGACCAAGATTGAATTTTGTGAATATGGAGATAGATTTAACTGCATGGGTTCCAACTCCGGTACGATGTTTTAAATGTCTATGGTTTGGTCACGTCCAGGAAAACTGTAAAAGTAAGGAAATCAAATGTGCACGCTATTCTATTTCTGGCCATGACCACTTCATCATACAAAACCGGTTATATTTATGTTATATGTTTACATTCGATCGGCGCGAACATCGACCAAGATTGAATTTTGTGAATATGGAGATAGATTTAACTGCATGGGTTTCAACTCCGGTACGATGTTTTAAATGTCTATGGTTTGGTCACGTCCAGGAAAACTGTAAAAGTAAGGAAATCAAATGTGCACGCTATTCTATTTCTGGCCATGACCACTTCATCATACAAAACCGGTTATGTCTGTAGTAGATTTCTTCATTTCAAATATAAGATGCTTTTTTATAGCCCGGGTAATCATCGCATGGTTCTGATCAATATGAAAGCTTATTAATGTGCAAATAAAACAGCTACATGGAACAGTATAAATAGATAACAACCCACCTCACATCGAAAAATGTCTTGACCTACATTCCAAAAGATCGATGTTCGTCAGGTTTAGCTCCAAAGCCCGTAAACGTCAGCTTTTTGGCTCGAAAATATCGACAAGCAACTATGGAAACGAGTACAAATAAATGAATATTTTGTAAATATTCCAATGGTAAAAGTAATATCACTAGGTGTAACATGCAACACTCACGATAAACGTTTTGCACCCGAAGTCAGTTACGATAATCAAATACCACGTCAACCTCGGAGACTTACATGTACATGTAAACTATATGATATGAGTTCAACCCCTGCACATGTTTGATAATATATATAATTTCCAAGCTTTCTCTCAATCTTCGCTCCGTGCACTCTTTCTCAAGCGCCACTGTAAACGAATTTGCATACTAACCTCAGTCATGCCAACCCGTGTATTAGTAATAACCAACAAATATTACAATGACGCAATTATCTGAATGCATCTACATCAATGTTGCTTGTTGTTGTGAGAACTATGCTTGGACCGTGGCTTGAATAATATGTACACAATGGCAATAACTAACAAACACTGGATATTCTCAGAACCAGAATTTGCCATGGATATTGCGTTATAATTCTGAATATAATGTACATATATTGTACCTGGCATACTGTGTGTGACCAACAATCCAACCTTGGTACGAAATATAATTATGTCAAGCACTTAGTGAACTGTTTGAATCGAGTGTTATTGATGTGTGTATAACATTGACGTTGGAGGGTTTCAATGACTACATGCGCAGTGCAGGTGGCAATGTTTGCGTAAAATCACGGAAGAGTAAGTATATAGTAGATATGCCGAACTGTATTGCGTGGGTGTGTAAATATTGCGTGCATGCTGAACTGTATTGCGTGGGTGTGTAAATATCGCGTGCACTTGGGTACTTTAAATTTCCGTGTATGATATACAACATACTAAAGACCACAAGGCCACGGGCAGTACAAGTATAACCTTAAATTTCGCGGCGTGCTCTGAAGGTAACCAGCCATATATGATATATAATTTATGTATATAAAATAAGATCTAGTCCAGATAGCTGGACAGATTTTTGCACTGGCCAAATTTTCATGAAAAGGAACCAAATCAATCAAGATCAGTATTTGTTATATTATATGGCAGAAATTCTTACCTTATCCATTTGAAACATGTTGTAGCATATTTCTAATCATTTTGATAGGCATGAACACTTGAAAAAGAAGTCGGTTTTGAAATACCGAAATAATTTGTTCATGATTCTTCTCTTTTTCTTCCATATTTATGTTATATCGAAATCGTAGACTGACTGATTCAAACAGAGTGCATGCATATTTAGCTCGTGAATCATGACGTTTCTCATAACGTCTGCGCTTCATACTGGCAGGAATTGGGCCCGGGTAGGCTGTGCAATTTAGGCTCCTTCGCGAATAAAGAACTGTTGGAAAACAACATGGAGGTTAATACATGTGTTTATTTTCTGATTACAGGTAAACTAATGTTAATTTATACTACGTTTTGTTTTTGGTTGGGTTTTTACCGTACAAAACACGGTTTTTACGTTGCGCAATTTTGTGGTTAGACCACCTATAAACTATCAACACAGTTTATAACTATATTATGTGTTCGGACATGAATACCGTCGCGATTTTACAGTGCACTGTTACCATCGCGCGTGATAAAATACCTTTGGCAGTTCATACTAGTTCGATATTGGAGGAATCAGCAGGCAATTTTCTGGCTTTCAGCGTACAGGCCAAGGACTTGGTCTGTACGGGAGAACTGGTCTGTCCACAGGGTCGTGCACTTATACTCCCGAAACCACATATGAAATAACAGATTGCTTTATATTTGTTATAGACCAGAAGTGTACCTGATGAGCTGCTGTGGCCAAACATTTTTTTATAGGACCAACTTTCGGTACAAAAATATGATTTCGGAACGGACTTAGTAAACATTTTCCAAACAATTGATTCCTTCTGTGTTATCAAGCTAGTACGATAAGTCAAAAAATAAACACACAAATACAGAAAATATGACATGTTTACATAGCTCCACATGTCAACACCACTTTAGAAACAGGACCCGTTAACCAACAAACCATTTAACTTATGGATGGTTGATTGTATACCTGTATGTGGGATGGCCCACGTGTTTGTCTGCTATCACGATAACAAATTGTATGCATGGGAAATTTTAAGTTCCAGCCGATGTACCATATATATACATAACTGTTATGTACTCTACATAAAGAGCGTTCACCATGTCATATGTATAGGTTTGTAATTTAATTACTTACTAACAACAGCCCTATATATCAATTATCATGACAAGTGTAGGATGGACATGTTGTCGTGTGATGTGTGGATGCTTGCTGCATGTTTGACATTTGACCCGGGGCTGCTGTGTTGCATAGGATTTGTTTATCTATTATTTATTTTAATACGGATTTATGGTTGCCGATGATCAAACAACGGGACCTCCCTTGATCAAGTAAACGAAATAACCTGTCACGATAGTGTGTGGATAATTTGATAATTGAAATTTTTCAGTGTTGGTATCTTTTAATAAGTATATAAATATTATGGTTTACATATGCATACATGTTAAGCGCAATTATTTTACAAAGACGGGGGCTCCGGACCCCAGAGTGTCAAGCATGTAAACACGCGCGTGTGCATGTATTTGGATAGCGTTGGTTGTTAAAAATATTGCGGACTCCAACGGTCCAACTCCATCCAGGTGCACGCATACAACCAACTCCTTGACACATAAAAGTCGCTAATACATAATTAATATAATCTCGGATAACGGTTTGTGGCCGACATTCCGTGTCTGTCGTTTGTTCAGTCCGCCCGTCCGTCCGTGTACGTCTGTTTTCCGCAAGAGATTTTTATGTCTCATCTGGATGCCATAATTTGTGTATACCGATATTTAATATGTAAAATGCGCATATATGATAGCGCGGAAATCTTTAAAATGTGGGAATTTATACGCGCGATGCGATCTCGTTGGATTCCAATACCACCCGATAACAACAAGGGCATAGTTATAAACTAGACTTTTCCATCACTTATTAACTATAAATTCTATAAACTAGTCTACCTGTTACTACTTTGAGGAACTTTACTACCTGTTATTATTCTTAACAAGCACACTGCCTATATGGCATTATTAATATGTATAGACTTTAACACATTTATTAATATAATATACAAACAATTTATTATCTTATGTTAGTATCACATCCTAGTGTTGAGTTTCGGGGTTGCTTTGACACTACATATATGTCATTTGATATTATAAATATATATATAATTACATTACTTGGTGGCTGACAACCCTTGTGTCATAGATACACCACAAACTGATTTATGTTGGGGGACCAGATAAGAAATTAAGGTTTATGGCCATGCGCCTTGCTGGTTGAAGCACCGTGGCCGCCTCCGTAGTAATATTGGACACCGGGGTCCCCATCCATAAGATTGTATACGACTTACTAATTATATCACCCGGGTCCTTCCATGAGAATACCATGCACCTTATCGGTTGAGGCACCGGGGTCCAACCAGTAGGAGGATCATACACGTTGATGACTGGGACATCGGGGTTTCCGCGTGGGAGTTCGTGCGCCTTGCTGACTGGGTCGCCGAGGTCCCCTCCATGTTAGTACCATGTGCCTTACTTACTGAGTCATCGGGACGGGAACTTAAAATATTGCCAAGCATAGTGTGTGCAGAGGAGAAATTGCACCATAGCCCGTGTGTTTTGTATCCAGCAGTATTGCGTGAACGATTCTTTTGACAAATATGTTATAAGCCGTTTTTTGCTCTTATCCTCATTTGACTTTTCCAAAAGGCCTCTGGTCTACCTGCCGGCATCTCACTTTGACTTGTTTTTGTCATTCTGGTGTGCCAGGTTTGGTGTTCACTACGTCCGGACAACGTATTACCTGGTCATACACCCACTTAGCAAATATTGCTTACACATAAAAACATGACTCTTATCTTTTTCTTCCATATTTATGTTATATCGAAATCGTAGACTGACTGATTCAAACAGAGTAGATGCATATTTATATTGCAAGTCAAAAGTGAAGGTGCAAATTATTTCGCAGATGACGACGGACGGATGACGATGTTAATGATGACGACGGCGATGATTATGACAACTACGACGTCAATCATTACGATAATCATGACAATGGCGGTTAAGTTGCTGAAACAATTCAGTTATGACAATTTATTGTTGGTTTGTCGATCAGACATCCTCTTCGGTTCTACATTTAATTTCAAGAATCCAATTTTTGTTTTACGGAAAATATCATTATTTTTTTTTGAATGATATTCCGTATTTTTATAGTACAATGTGATGACAGCAAATTTGACTTCATGGTGTGACGAAATCAATGTCACGTAACTATATCAGAACAAGAACTCGGACAGGGCGCTAGAATTATGAATATATCAAAGTCATATACTTACTGTACTGATGGAAGCGAGGTGTGGAAAACAGCTAGCGGCAGTCAATTCGCTAACACAAATCTTCTATCTAAACGAATGATAATTCGTACTCGTTTTATTTCCATGTTGTTGAATACCTTTAATTTATCAGCATAAGTCGCTATATCGAAGTGTGACGAGTTATATCAAATAAGGAAGTAAAATGATTATAATGTATTTCGCACTGCAACACGTGCAAGCATTGAATGTAATGTTTGTTCTAAGACGATTTGACGGTGTATGTTATTAACAGAAAGCATTATGATAAACACTGATGTCGGATCTAACCAATCAGTTACTAGTTTTAATTATTGCTGGATACAATCGCAAAACAACACAAAACTTACAAAAGAGAAATAAATAAGTAGAACAAAAACAATAAAAGATGACAACAGAAAGCATTCTCGAAAAATTATATTCAAACAAAGGCAACACAACGAAAAATGGTGGTAGAAAATACTAATATAGCTATTTCTTAAATAATTTCTATCACGACGATATTTGATTACAATATGTCTGAGTGGAAGACGTATCTACCCTGTCAATAAATGTGCAGTTAAATGGTCCGGGAATAAACAGCCGTACCACCAGGGGCGTATCTACCCACAGTGTCTCCGCCATTACATATTGCAGCCCATCCGAAAACCCCCTCCCAAAATGGATTAGAATTTCCCATCTGGTATTTTATGTCTTCCAGCTGTTGAACACTCACAACCTGATATCCCCCAAAATTATTAAATAGTTCGAAATTTTCCGATTATCATTTCAGTCACCAGTACAATATTGGACCAGGCACACACTTCCTGGTCATTGATATTAGCAAGATCCTCAATGTTGTTCAAGGTCTTAAGTTATAACACACGTAACACAAGGTCTAGACGAAGTTTTATCTGTCCACAACAGCTTTAATTATCGGTCGGGATGATGTTGTTTTGGACCGAGTCCCACCCGTTGCTCTTCTATAACGGACTTTCACTCAAAAGACGTAATATTTGTACATCACATGATGTGGTTAATCATCTGACATGTCCGCGATTAATCAGTCTTCAAAATGATATATCACTGTTTAATATATTGTTTACATGGATTTTCTGATAGCGCGGCAAATCGAAATTATCTGGAAGACATTGTTGTGCTTAAATATAACCATCGTTGCCTTCAAATGTAAGTGACCTCTGATATATGCATGTTCGATATCATCACGCACGGGAAAGGTTGCCCCCTGTGTTCATATACATGTATGCAAAGCTCCCACCAACTACCATAGGCGTAACGTATAGAAGAGTAGTGTGGTGGGACTCGGTCCAAAACAGCACAAACCCAACCGATACCCCAAACTGTTGTGGACCGAGAAGATTTGGTTTACACGAGGCCTAATGCTGTACAATAACCCAATCAGTATAACAAATCTATTTCAGGTGGACTCTAAATTTGCCCCAATTTTGATCATGGAACATTAACTCTGTTAAGCCTACTCCACTATTGGTGAGCATGCGCCCTTTGGTCGTATCGTCAATTCATGCCAAGTAATGGTATGTGACATCCTATACGTGTAGTATATCCCACAAGGGCAATGGGCACGCTACGACCTGTGACATCAAATCAGCGAACTGTAGGTACGCGTTACTTCCACAGACAATCGATGGAGTTGGTGCTATTCATTGTGTTTCACGTGTTTTATTTCTTGTAATGGCCTGCTCTAAATTGTGCAATTAAGGTGGTAACTTTAAACTCAGCCTGCCACAGACTGCAGGTTCGTAATGTACAGGGGAATGCTCGAACGATTTCGCGGAAAGCAAACTGCAAACCGTGCACGAAATTCCCATGTTTGTTTCTCTATCACTATATATCGACAATTACTGCTAACCATATTAAATGTTGAGGTGTACGGTGTATTTTGTGGGTTATTGATCTTGCTACAAGTTAGCGTACAGTATCTGAATGATTTGAATCATTTTCAACACATCGGGAACATTTTGTTGACCGCACCAATAGACCCCCGAGGTATTTATACACAGGACGTAGGCAATATAATGTACTTCACGCAAAATTACGCAATTATTGCAGTGATCTAAAGTCTGATAAATTCCAAAACTATATATCTGACAGTCCGCGTTGCGGCAGCCAATGCGAAGATGCCTACCATTGCCTTTTTCATGTGTTCCCTTTACCAATCAGAACGAATATAACTGTGTCATTCGCTACACAGAAAAGGACTTGAATTAACACTTATGAATGATTTACTTTCTGACATCCATAACATAAATATAAGACAAAATATGAAATTGTTCAAAATAGTCCAACATTTTATTACGGAAACTAAACGTTTTGACAACTGATATTAACTTAATTAATAAGTAGGACATGTTTACTGTTGTTTGCTGCTTTTTTCGTCCTGGTATTTTCGCCGTCTTAACATTGTTTTCAATAAGCACAATCGAAGTTGGCACATCCCACCACCTTACAGCATCCTTTCCAAACGATCTGCTACGATCACCATTTACCAGTTACCATTCTCTCACATCCACACAGCTGTAAATAAGTTACTTAGTGCGCCACTTTGTCAAATATGTAATGTTGTAACAATGTATACCAGAGAGGGACTCACTAAGTTGTGCAACTTGTGCCCCAATCCACTTTGTATTATTACAAATAAAATAAAGTAAAAGTAACATTTGGTATCACACAAGGCAGGTAGATGCATATTAGCTACCCAAGTTTTAGCTTGTCATTTTACAATATAAACATCACCAGTGTCTTCGTGTCGTTGACAGTTTGCTTCATTTTATGCTAATTTGCTTTTTGTCACTGGTTCCCGGTGGTTGCTGGACTAACTGTCGATCAGTTGTTTATCCAATATAACCTCATGCAAATGTGTTCATATTGGGTCAACATATTCATATAGGTTCATATCTGACTTATTTTATTCTGAAATAAGCCCATGATGTACATGTACTACACTGTAAATACGAATTGACGTTATATGCGTTTATTAGACATTCATGTGTGTATAAGATGTTTAGAACTTAAACGGATTGTTTAATATTTCAATGCATTTTGCGTTCGTGTTTATTTTCTGGTGTATATTAATTAAGTGTTTAACTAGCTGCACCATATGTACAATCACAAGTGTTTGTATCAATTGTCTTAACTCCCAATTTAGAAGAAAAACGTACACAAATGCAATCCGTACACGTGATTGAACGCGTAAGCATTTTTCCACCGGTTGTTAGATCGCCTGCTGGTGGATTATAATACTAACTTAGTGCCCCAGTTCAGTACATCATGCATGTAGATTAAGGTCTGCCTGTTATAGGGATATAGTTCACTAAACTTAGTAAAGTACATAAAATATATATAATATTTCAAATGAGTTAAATATGCGTGGAATTAGGATCAATGGTTGCAGTTATATTCTGTATCTGATCATGTTCCACAACGATGGAAAATCTCGACCTGTTACAGGACCTAAACCTAAACGAGGCGTTTATTCAATGGGCAATAAAATAGCCATATTGGCGTTTAAGCGATATCACGGAAAGGCCATTATGTAGTTGGAAACAAAGCCTGCATCGTGTTACTTGATGAATACATTATGTAATATGTCCAGACATCTAACCATGGGCTGTGTATATGATTACCAGATGGGGTTTATTCAGGGTGTTATAGAAACAGCAGGGCATCACAAATTCACAGGCATAGCTTGAGAGACGAACATTCGGAAGGCAATTGATTTATGAAGAACTACCACAGATGGAAATCACAGATATGAGGTACGTTCTGTTGTTATCAATTTAATTTCAACATTTTATAATTTTACAACTGCGACACTCTGTATACGTTCAATTAACCGAGTACCGATATATACTATGTATTTTATGTAATAAAAGTAATCATAGCCGTAAGGACCGCGGACTGTGGGAGCTGCAGCCCCCCCCCCCCCCCCACGTGTTGAAAGCTACAAATTCGGACAATTTTCGGTAAAATTTTGACAATTTTCGGGCAAATTTAATGATATTTCAGGGGGAAATTGTGGCAGTATATTTTACATTATGCCAAAATTATAGCTATATATGATTAATTTGAATGTTTTTGAAAGTAAGACATATGTGGTCATCGATGACTTTATTCGAGGATACACGTTTTATTTGTCCATAAGCACCACAACCGGCTTGTTCAGTAATTCCTTATCACTCTTCGTCGGCATCGACACACGCATGTACGCACATGTATACATAGTATTTCAATTTTATTAACAATTATTTATATTTCTTTTCTAGATATAAGTTCGATCGAACCAGAAAGAATATCAAGAACTATCGACAGGACACTTCGGAGTGGTGTAAAAATCAAAAGTGTTGTGACCGCTCTCCCATGCATGAATCGGAAGTGATCGGGAATTTACAGAAAAATCACCCACAAGCTAATGCTGGATGAAATGTGACGATAAACGCTGAATCTCAAAGGCTGTGCATACATATGGATATTAATAAATGCACAACTGACAGCTGTACTGGAGCCACTGGAAGCAAGAAATAAGTACGAACGTTTAGTTAAAATGCTACATCTATCAGGAACAGTATTTCGCTGTGCGTTCGTTGTGTCGGTGTCATTCTGTACATCTGGACGTTACTGTATGATATAACACGACGGAAATACATGTGCAGCTTCCTCAAGGTCATCACACAGTAACTACACGTGATATCTTTACCCCAAAACATATGTGAATTTGGTACTCACAAGAGTGTTGTGATTGTGAAATTTGGGGATATACTCCGACACTATTAATAGTGAGTCGATGTCATACGCATGTATTGTTCTAAAAAGGAAAAATATTCTCGGACCTAATTCGTTGAAGAAATAGCAAAAAAATAGTTTATTCCTCTTTTAGACTCATTGTTATATCGGACTGTGACTGGATCTTATTTTAAAACATAACATGTTGGAAATTATAACCCATCTTGTTAACCTAAGATTATTTTTTTATTTTTGCCAAATGTGATAACATTGCGTAAGTGCATCTTTTTAGTGCTTTGTTGTCAGATTCGTAATGCACATTTTCAAATGTTCCCTTATTTTTCATGTCTATCGCCATTGCTGCTATGTTCGTTGTCATACTATGTTGAAATGAATAAACACATTCCATTTTATAAACATATTTCGTCTTATAAACGTGTCCATGTGTGTGTAAAGTGGAACAACCCCATAAACGCCCGGATGTGTTTTTAACCTAAACACATCAACACATCAGCTAAACACATTATTATGTTTATAACCTAAATGGCATGTTATTATAATGCGTTTATTTCCAAAACATTATATGTGTTTAATGACACAAACGTGGTGTTTAGGTAATAAACACATCAATATGTTTGGAAACTAAACGCCATGTTAACACTATGTGTTTATTCCTTAAACACATTAGTTTATTTTCTAAATATATTTGACATTTATTCATTAAAAACGTGACGTTTATATAATAAACATTCCATTTGGAAAATAAATGCGTTGACGCGTGTGAAAACTGTAACGGTATTGCGTTTAAGATTGTGTTGAGATCCTAAACACCTATTTTTACAGTGTAGTTATTCCGTTTCATCGGGTGGGCCATAATGAGCACTCGTTCGATATATTGTTGTGAAAGCTCCACATATCAAATATGAATGCAACTGGTTGACGTTTGTTCAACTTTAAGTTATCGCGCTAACGGCAGCATTTACTATAATGTGCTAAAAAATATACGAACCAATGGTCGTAACTCATGTAAAAAGAATCGGACAGATCTGGTTTTCGAACTCGTTCGATATAGTTTTGTAAAAGATCCAATTACCAAATATGAATGAAATTGGTTGACGTTTGTTCAAGTAATCGCGCTAACAGACATAACATTTCATAAAATTGCTAAACAAAATAGACGAACTAAGAACCATAAGTCATGTAAAAACAAATCGGACAAACCTGGTTTTCGAACTCCATCAAGATATTGTTGTGAAAGATCGATATACCAAATATGAATGACATTAATTGGTTGGCGTGTATTCAAGTTATTCAAGTTGCACAACTCTTGTTAGAAAGTTGTGGCGGTATTGGTGTATGTGTGCAGCTGTCGGACTCGCGCGATAATAACCAAAAAATGACTGAAACCAGAATTCAATAAACGGCTATGTTATATCGCCTGCCAACCGTCCCTCGTTAAACCATAAGTCGAATGTAAAGAACTCGACTATCCACAAAAACCGCCATAAGTAAAACGTCAAATTCGATCGCAAAAACTCAAAATTGAGAACGCTTGTTATTTTCTACCAATTTTTGGTCGACGGAAGCGTGGACGTTCTTTATAATAAGCGATTATTTTATTTTTGCTAGGCTGCGTCAAAAACAATCAAAACACGTTAAAACTTTCTCTTTTGAAAGTCAATATCTGGCTATTATACCCTCTTCTGGTGCATGGCGATATGATTATTTTCTGCAACAGAAAACGTATACTAATTATGGTAAATTATGGTGTAAAGGCGCACAGGGTATAGTTAACGAAATGTTAATACTTGTGTTACGAGATGAGTGCATACTGTTCAAATACTATCAAATAAGAATATATCATATTGCTCCGTTATCGAAATCATGCATCATCATTAGTATGCAAAGTTTATTTCTTTTGTAAGCTAAATATGTACAAGATACTATAATTATATTGCAAAACACCCATTGGGCAGTTGCAAGATATGGATGATATATATATAAACAAATAATAAATTCATATATAAATGAATGTAATTCTGATGTGGTTATATATTACGCAAACAAAGAGTTCTTGTCAACATTCAAATGTTATATTTTCGTCGAAGGAACGGTCGGAATATATGTTGCACACTATATGTATGTTAATTAACTAATTAATATTATCATGTTTCATAATCAGTAGGAAATTTCCGGCGTTATTCGAATTAGTGTATTCACAATCGTGTGTGGCTAAATATCTGATATATTAACATCTTCTCTGCTAAATGACGTTTCGACGTCGTGTGCTGGGCTGTTGACGTTATTGCTATTTTCCAATGGGAAACTATAACGGGAATACCACAAGAACTATACAACTGACTCAGTTGAAAGGCTATTATCGTGCACAATCGTGGAACATCATGCACTGTTAGAAACTTGAAGATACAGTTATTCCGATGCACCAATCTGTGAGTTCCAGTTATGTATAATGGCCTACTTCCAGTGTGCTGAAGTAGGTCCGTAGTACCTACGGACCATATAGCACACGGCGTGCACTTTTACGTCCGTAATAGTTACGGACGTCATAGCAGCGAAAAGGTAAAGTCTTTGCAACGTATGCACTACATTCCATGATAAACTTAAAAGTGCATATCATATTCGACATACTGTTTCTCACATATAGGACACACCGCTTTGGTTGTCGATGCCTGCGTGTACTGATTTGGAGAATATATCATGGTAACTATGTTGAATATGTTACATGGATATATGCGAATAAATAGGAAACAACGTCGCAATAGAACATATATATTTCATGTATGAAGAACACCATTGTCAATCCACAGTATAACTCTCGTTGACGTGTTAGTACGAGTAGTTAAGAAGGTCAATAAACACAGGCTGGTGTTCTGACATACAGTAATGCTATAAATAATAGACTCCTAAACCACAACAGAATTATGGGTAACTTTTCAGGATTTAGACTGAGAGCTTTCCGATGAATGACAACAAGCCATATTTCCGACTAAATCCTGAAAAGTTAATCATAATTCTGCTGTGGTTAAGGATTCGATTATTTAGGGCATTACTCTAGTAGACACCCACAGCACGGGAAACCCACATGAGTATTTAATATGAGTCATACTCAACGATTCTGCCATATCCGCTTCGACGCGGAAATGGCCGAGTCGTTAATTTGAGAATGAATATGAGTAACATTGTAGGGGAGACTTGGGAGAACTGGTACAGTGCTGAACTGGGACAGTGGGCGTTGCTTGAAATAAAACCGACCAATCTAGATGATGTGTCATGCAGCATGATGCATGATGAAATACTAGAACAATATTGACCTTTCAAGTTTGCTCAAAGTTTTGTTGGAGGCAATTTTGAGTGTATGTGAATTAAATTATAAAACATCTTTTTCGATGGACTCTTCGATTTTTACAAGCTTACAGATAACTTCAACATATCATGTATGTAGCAAAACTATATTACTTCATGCTAAAATAATTACTTTATTTTAATTGAAGTTGCTTGTCCTTGAAATTTTGATTACAATATATTTTGAGGTTGTGGGGAGAACTGGGACATTGCCTGTTTGTGCACATGTGACTGCCCCACTTCTCCCCATAAGTTTTTGTTTCACATATTTTGGTTATTCTTCTGACGTTTTACAGTTTGTATCCTGTTTTATAGAATATGTGGCAAATAACCCATACAAACAATGATGTGTGCCCACATTATTCGTGTAATTTGTTCTGTATACGCACAACACGCATGTAAATTCAAGATGACCTTGGATATTTCAATCCAATTAAAAGAGCGCTAAATCATAATCATTTTGGTAAAAAGACTATTTGATCTCTGATGACGTCCAAATATAGTTTTGATATATAAATAATAGACATTCACATGATGCTCTAGACGTCTATAGGCCTATATGCTTATAATAGGCCTACAGTTAAACATATTCAATTCGTGTGTGTGCTGATTCAGATAATGATCACAAACAACAATGATTCACATGGGCCAGTGATTTACTAATTTGTCATTGAAAGGCGTACAGCGATTGCAAACTGAAATCAGCGCCCCATATCTCAATACAGGTACGCCCGCCACCGATCATGCATAGCGAAGGGGTAACTCTATTGTTTAGTTTGTCGTGGTCATTGCAACAACTGAGAACACATTGACTGTTGTCATTTATTGCACATGTATATTTATGTTTACCAACCTTGAATAAATATTCATAATTACACGCCACATATCAATTTCATTCATTCTTACCCAATTTTATGAAGCGAGTGAGTCCAGAACGTGAATTTTGTTTATGGGGGTGGGGTCCATATGCACCCCTCAATCGAGAAAATCTGGCTATTATGTACTAATTCAACCTGTTAAGTGACCCAATATTTATGTACAAAATATTTCGACAGCAGTGAAGAGAATACAATATTCCTAACCATTGATGTTCATCATACCCACACCTGTTAATTTTTACAAAGTTCTTATATCCACAAACCTTCAAATACTGCACAGCTCTGTCTGAATTGCGCTGCGGAATTATTGCTGTCAGAATAGGAAGAGTGCATTTTGTACTCCCTTAGGCTATGGTTGTGAATCTCTTCGCCATGCTTGAACTTGATTATACCACCCTGGTTACAAAGTGGTCCTGCTAATGTGCTACACAAGTATGGTGTTGGTGGGTCCTGCTGAATAGTTATGGTGCTGGTAAATCAAACTGATGCTGTAAAGATAAAGTATCGTTATTTTTTCATTTTTTGTTTGTTTGTTTTGCTGGGTTTGTCTCATGTTAAATCACAACAAAATAATATTTGTTTCCGACCAACCACAAAATAAATAGCTGTGCATGCAGACCATAATAAACAACATTACTAGTACCTGTATACATTTATATTAATAAGACTTAAACCATATAAGATAAAAATTACTCACGATTTGCCAGAAACTAAACATTAGTAGTGCTTTTCCTTTTCCGCGAGAAAAATCTGGCTATTATATACTAATTCAAACTGTTAAGTGACCCAATATTTAATTATTTATGTACAAAATATTTCGACAGCAGTGAGGAGAATAAAATGTTCCTAACCATTGATTTTCATCATACCCACACCTGTTAATTTTTACAAAGTGCTTATACCCACACATCTTCAAATACTGCACAGCTCTGTCTGAATTTCGCTGTGGAATTATTGCTGTCAGAATAGGAAGAGTGCATTTTGTACACCCTCAGGCTATGGTTGTGTATCTCTTCGCCATTCTTGAACTTGATTATACCACCCTGGTTATAAAGTGGTCCTGATAATGTGCTAAACAAGTATGATGTTGGTGGGTCCTGCTGAATAGTTATGGTGCTGGTAAATCAAACTGATGCTGTAAAGGTAAAGTATCGTTATTTTTTCATTTTGTTTTGTTTTGCTGGGTTTGTCTCATGTTAAATCACAACAAAATAATATTTGTTTCCGACCAACCACAAAATAAATAGCTGTGGATGCAGACCATAATAAACAACATTACTATTACCTGTACATTTATATTAAAAAGACTTAAACCATGTAAAATAAAATAATAACAAATATGCCTAAGATAACCTACCCTATATTTTCATCACGATTTGCCAGAAACTAAACATTAGTAGTGCTTTTCCTCGATTTGTTCAGTTCAACCCAACACCCATTAAAATGACAACTTAAAAAAATAACAGAACAGAATCGCTTTTCCCTATTAAATAACCATTATGGTAATTGAGCAGGACCCAGCACCATCATAACAAATTTGCAGGACTATTCAACCAGCGGTTTATACGTTGTAACTTGTATTTTGTGTTCACGTTAAGTATTTCTTATTTTTCAGGATGCGAAGAAGCTACAAGCGGCGAACCGATAATGGGCTGACACCACAGAATGCTATTCGTGATGCTGTTCGTATGGTCATCAGTGGACAGTCATTGATCAGAGACAGAGAAGTGGTCAGGAGGAAACATATATCTAGTTTTTACAACACCACAAGAGAAGGTATTGGCATAGTACATAACAACTTGTGCTAAAATGTTTCATGGGCTGACACCCAAAAATGTCCGAAAGTTAGCATATCAGATGGCAAAAATCCCCCCCCAATAAGACAGCCTGAAGCAACATCATTGGCAAGAGCGACGGCATTCAATCAATACTCAGTCGGGGGATATTTTGATCTCCCCCAGATGCTCTACAATGATACACACGATGGCAGTCGCCGTATTTTCAAATTAGATGAAACTGGTTTCACCACAGTGCAGAAAGTTCCAAAAGTAGTGGCACCAAAAGGACCTAAACAAGTCTGCCAGATCACGTCAAGGGAACGGGGTGAACAAATGACAATGGTTGGTGTGGTGTCCCCAGCTGGCTTAGCATTCCCTCTGTTTATGTTTTTCATAGGAAGAACTTTCGCGATGTAATGACGAATAGTGCGCCTGGTGGATCTTTGGGTTTGGTCAATGATTCTGGTTGGATGACAGCGGGGAACTTTTCTAAAGTAGTCACACATGTAGTTAGTAAGATAGGTGCTTCGGTAAATAATCCTGCTATCATTACAATGGATAATGTTGACTGTCATCTCAACTTGGAGGCCTTGATATATGCTAAACAGCATGGGATGCATGTCGTAGCATTGCCACCACACACACATCACACAAAACTCAGCCGCTCGATCGTAGTCTTTGGGCCATTTAAAAAATATTTCATTCTTCTGCAGATTGTTGGATGCTGAAGAACACAGGAAAAGCTATCACAATATACCAGCTCGCTGAGTTTCCCGGCATCGCATGGTTGAAGGCTACAACACCACTAAATATATTGTCTAGTTTCAGGGCATCCGACATATGGCCTTTTGATAGGGATTTTTTCGCTGTTGAGTCGTATCTTCCTTCTTCCATCACATATCGTCCTCTTCATGATGAGATAGATCAATCAACCTCGCACCAGATAGCGCGAGAGTGTTCTCGTATAGACAACACAGGAAATGACATTAGGCCCAGTACATCTACATGTACTAGTGTTTCTAACTTTATATCACCAGGGCAGTTCCAACGATACCCGAAGGCCCCACCCAGGAAAGTAACCAACAGAGGAAGGAAAAGAGGAAAGACTATGATTAGTACATCAACACCTGAAATGCAGCGTATGCAGTTTGAGTTAGATGAGCGAAATGCTAAGAAGAGAAAGGGTCATGCAGCTGAACTGGTGGTGAAAAAAAGCACCAACCATTGTCATTAGTTCACCCCGTTCCCTTGACGTGACACTGATTCAGAACAAGAACCCAATGCATCTTCTGTGTTTTCTGATGAAGAGGATAGAGACATTATTGAACTGAGGGAAATAACAGAAATCGTGCCAAATGGTAACTTCGTATAGTGGAGTATAAAGAGAAGAAAAGTTCAAGCTATATGTTGGAGAGATTGTTAATGAACTTGACAATTCTGAGTATGATGTGGATAACTTGGGTAAAAGTAGGAAAGTTAAAGACAAATTTGTCCGTCCTGATGTGCCTGATATTGCATCAGTGGACAAAGGTCAAATAAATGCTTTCTTACCTGAACCTAAAGCAGGGCATGGCACAAACAGAACAAAGGGTGGATATGTGTTCGATGTCAATTTTGAAGGGCTGGACTTCCAGTGATCATGTTCATTTCCATTGTGCATATAATTGATTCGACTATACCCCGTAATTTGTTTCAAGCATCGGCATTATATTAAACATACCAATATCATACGAATGCTGAGAAAATACCGCCTATAGTATTTTTAGAGTTGTACGTTATTTTCCAAAACAAGGACAGCACAACTAAACAGTTAACTTTTGTATAATTTGTAATCAACAATAAACAGCGAGTCTCAAATCGTACCTTATTTTAATCCACATGACAAGGATATTCGTGGAGAACGAAATTGCCATCGCACTGCTTCATAACATAATGGAATGATGTACATGCACGTACATGTAGTCTGTTCATGTTTAGGGTTCGATGTCAGACGTTTTTTTTCTTATATACAGTGCTGCCGAATAACTCGTTGACTCACAAATACATGTACTTGCAAGCACAATAACCTTAATGATGCGCACATCTTTTCCAATTATATAGTTGTTAACTAGCAGTGTTGATATACAGAGGCCAGTTAACTTAACCCAGTTGCTTTTGTGTTACTTTTCGTATACTGAATTTGAGGTGTGACTGCCATTGAGGTAAAGTCGAAGATTTTCAGAATGTTAGCTGATTCACCAGAACTAAATTTTAAACTTAACAAATCAATCGGGACTAGAATTTAAGTGCGAGATTCGTCAAATCGAACAAGCTTAGATCTTCATCAGATGACCCCCCCCCCCCCAAAGTAATTCTGCCCAATCCCTGCGATATAGCTGCCTCAATCCTTCCACATAGTAGGCGGGAAACCATATATCACAGGGGTGGGTAGAAACTACGTTGGTGTGTCTCCTGTGAAGTTCCAATAATAAATTTTACTCATTGCCATCAAATTAATTCATGTAAAATATATATACATAGACTAGCCGCCCAAATAATTCCATGTTCTTCAATTGGTCATTGCAATGAAAATCATATAAACCATATATATATAAAATTACTAATTAGTACTAATACTAGTAATAGTGATTAGTCTGTTTGCCTGATGACGTGATGATGTACCTTATACCATTCCAGAGGCAAACATGTCGATATCTTTGTTCTATGATGTGTTTTAGTATTAAGATTCATAAATTTATTGATGTAAATTCGTAATGTTGTTTATTTGAACAGCAATTGTCTGTCCCATTTTGACCCGCCAACTGGCCAACATCTCACCTCATTGTCCCAGTTCACCCCCAAACATTGCATTTAATTGGGAGTTATCTCCCTTATAATACACAATGTATGCTTATGAACCAAACACTATATCCAATTATGTTGGTATATACAGGGTGTTTGTTAATATCATTGGGCGTTTCACTGGTTGTGTACATATAAAGAAATAATAGGTTAAATTTATAAGCTGTCCCAGGTCTCCCCTACTGTATACCGGTATGATTATAAACACCGCCCGGACCACCCATGTGCTGTATATGGGTGACTTGAGTTCTCATGGAAACTCACACATGCACAGACGGGCTAGATTAGAGGTACGTATGCGAGGGGACAGGGGTGCGAGTCTTGTTTTTGCGGGCACAATATTGTAATTTTGGCTGAATCTGGAAAGTTAGGGGTTAATATCGGCATTTCTGTTCGGCCGTGACCACCGTCCGTGTGTGGATGATTTTCAGTGACACCGCATTTCTATGGCCACAAACGTCACATGTACACCATATGGGCGGTAAGGGCTATTAGCTTTATTCGCGGGTTTTTTTAGGGCTAACAGTGGCACTTATGCATGGCCGCGATCCTCGTCCGTGCGTGAGTGATTTCTCATGCCACCAAGATCATCCATATACACCACAGCGGTCCGGTGGTGTTTATGTCACACCCATGTAGGTCGCAGTGAAGTAATTCTATTGGTAGCGTCCTCCAACGGTTTTTGTGGCCAATATGCAGGAGAGAATTAAACAAATATGGGCCCTGGTTGGTTAATAGTAGTTTTGATGTTTAAACATCCAATATATGTGCAATCACTACTCTTGAAATGTCAGACGCAATTTCATGCAATTCTTACTCTAGATTGTAAATCCGAGACTAATAGGTACATTCCATGCCCGGCGATATGATTTTTTCATGCATAAATTTTACGCAGATGCCAATCCTGGTGACCATGTACACATTAGTCACAATGCATGGACACTCAGGGCTGCAGGCCATTATATGTTAACACTGGGGACTGGAAAATAATTACTTCACTGTAACCTAAAGCACAAATATTGACAATAAACAATTCGGGAACTTGTGACACCTTATATTGTTTGAGTCAGCGGTCATCTATGAGAAGCCAATATGAACCCATCTGGGACAATTTTTGCTTCCAATTTTCACCTCGAAAATCTCCGTTTTTTTTACATTTTTGAGCCCATATATGTATCTTGAATTAATGTCATGATGTCATGCCAAAATCGCGTTGAATAGAACTCAGAATTGGTAAAGCGTGCCATATTCAAGCTCCAGCGCAGCCATGCTTACAAAGCGAACCATCCTCCATATGTTCTCGGAGATATCGAAATCGGTCAGCTATAACGACAATGATGGGTATATATGCTACCATCGTTTACTTTGTCGACATCGTCCTTACGTGGCGAATTTTCTTGTTCATGTTAAGATATGTTTTGTTGCGATTGTAAACGGTGGGGTCAGGAAAGGGCTAATACGATGAACACAAAGTCATGGATAAAGATTGATCATCAAATGTGGCGAATTGTAATAGCCTTATCCAAAGGCTGGTAGGAAAAGTTAGTTAGCAAAATATTTATTTATAACAGAATTGATATGAAAATGACATGCACATAAAACAAGTAATGAAGCATATACAAGCAGAAACACGATTAACACATAATTATTTCATATAATGCAATCAGAGTGTACACAACACTTCCATTGATAATACCACGACTGGCTACACCCGTATATATCATGTTCCAAAAGTTCAAAACCTGGCAAATCTTGAACTCTATAACATTGTACAAGTAATGCAGGTGATATAATTTCTTAATCAATACCCGTTCCTTTATTATGTATTGTGCCACGGGTGAAGGTCCGAGCTCGATATTGTGAATCTATTTTGCGGTAAACATAAATTGATTACCCGAGATAAATTATACTACATGTAAGTGACGCTAAGCGAAATGGAATTACACATGTCGCCTATGTCATGCAATCACTGGAACATTCACCTACTTTGATAAGCGGTATTAAGGATCCGATTCTGAGTAAGAAGTACATGTATAGTAATTGCGTTATTTATTCAAACTTCCCAGTCAGACAATAAAACGTCCCAACCTATCATACTGGTGGAACACGATATCTACGGTTGTCGCCAGAGTAGAGATTCATGGTGATATCAACCACATTCACATAATTCGAGCAAATATTCGTGGACAATATGAATGAAATGATAATCGGGGTCGAAGCACTACTATCATCACTAACCGTGTTTTCGTTCTACATGTGCACATCACCATAGTACCTTTTTGCACGTGTACACTCGGTTGGACAATTATCGACATACTTTACCAATATATTGAAATGGCAAGCATGCAAAATTAGAGTTAGTGTTTAATGCTCAATATCACAGTTGAGTAACAATGTTCGTCCATATCCATAGTTCGATAGCAATTGATATGTTTTTTGTAAATTACATGAGTAAATTTGAGAGCCATATTGCACCAAACCAGCCTTCGACTAGATAGACAATGAACGGTGTCACACGTACCATCATTAGATACGTCAACACATCTTAAGGATCTACATGTATGTTGATACACTCGTAATCCATTTTAACTAATTTGAATTAAATATATCGCTGTTCAACAGCCTCCAACAAACAAACAACGAAAAATAATAAAGTTTCGTTTTATATCTGAGCAAATTCATCCGAGGGAGGTAAAGTGGCAACATTTAAATGGGGAATTAAGTGTTAATTCTCACTACAAGATAACGCAAAATCTACACACCGTAGAACAATACTTTATGTCTTGTTGCAATTTTTGACCATATATCTAGTGACAACGCAAAGCAGATTTTTCATTTTATGTTTTGTTTTGTGACAATTGATGGAAATATTATAAACAATGATAAGATGGAAATATTATAAACAATGATAAACAATGGTGACCTACTTTTTAATAAAGTCCAGTAATATCTCACCTGGGATGAAAATCAAAATTGCGCTTCGCGTTGTCACTCGACAAGTCTTCAAATTTACAAAAATGTATGATATGGTCACCTGCGCTTTGTAAGGTTTGATTAATATTTTCTAAAAAATTAACACTAAATTCCCCATTCAAATATTTCCACTTTACCTCCCTCTGAATCGTGTGGATGGTGAACTTTGTGGTGTGATATGAAATATTACATTATTTTTGTTACTGATATTGATCATTGTTCCTCAACTGGTTTACAATCAATATGATCGATTATTATAGACACGCGAGAACGTCTGGTGATCACATGCTTCATCTGACAGTTGATATACATGCATAAATCGTGCTTCACTCAACAAGGGTATGATATGCAGAAACTTCTATCACTGCCAGTTCAAACCATACTACCTTAGGGGACAGAGCCTCTCGCATCACTGCGCCAATTCTACGGAATGGTCTTCCGAATGAACTTAGGTTATCGCGTGACCTGTTATAATTCCGGAAACTACTGATAAAACACCTGTTGAAACTGAATACATGTTTTATTCTATATACATATAACATTTAATTAACCACCCATATATATTATGAAGCGCATTTGAACACAATTTCGTGAAATATGCGCTCTACAAATATGAATAACTATACTAATACTACGTGTGCTGCCTTACTGTGGTACAATGTGGTGACTGACACGTGTTCACAATAATTACTATGACATAACTAAATACGTCGCTCGCAGTTCTATTCGCCCAATTAGTCGGTCTGGACCCATCAACCGGTAACAACTTCCGGGCGGTTGATCTCCACTCAACACGCCTTGCCATTTGTTTCGTGCTCATGAAGTTCGCATGGTAGGTTGCCTAGTTTGTTGGAGGCTGGATATATTGAATTCAAAGTAATTAACATGGATTGCGAGTGTATCATCATAGTTCCAAATATTTGGGGATATTAGTCAGGATCGATTTAAACAAGTTAAACAAGTTAAACAGGCATGCAACTGGTTCCTTCGTTCGGTGGGCTCGTGAATAAACTCATATATCGCTGCGTGTCGAGTCAACTGACTTTAGATTATAGGAACTAACTATTTTCCATATGCCTCAGTGTTAAAGACACGGTTGGCCTTGGCGGTGGGTATCCTGTGAAAATATCTCCACCCGTCAAAAACCGCCACAAACAGAAAGAACATCAACATGTAGATATACTTTGTCCGTATACAAATAAGAAATATCGCATAAACAGTATGTTATGGTCATATGTTTGACCATTGTTATGTATACAAAAGTATAAAAAGTTACTTTTCTGGTGTTTGTTTATATTATGATGGTAAACATAAAGAGCGTTCTTTGTTGGTGAATACCTGATATGGAACTAATACAGAGCGTTTATGCCATTTGTGTGTGATTAGCCAGTAGCATTGTGCTGTCTTCTGTAACACAATCAGGCTCTTGCTTATGTAAAATATAGTAGGTATTTATGATAACATGCTGTTTACGCGATGGTCATGGTATATATGAACGGAACTGTATGCGTTTTAATGTTTTTCTGTTTACGGTGTTTGGAACAAATATGAATATTTTCGACAATTAAGGCCGCACGTGCCTTTAACGCTTGGCCACGTCCACGCTAATTTCGCGAGTTCCGACGTGCACACCATCTTAATGGTGAGCTAATGGCAGCACACATGTTGCAGAAGGCAAACTCTAAGTTGAAATTCTTGTACAGAAAGGCATCTTACCTGAACCAATACTGCAAAAGAACTCCATCCTTGGCCCTCATTCAATGTCATTTTGACTATAGTTCAAGCTTTTGGTATACTAGTCTAACGCAGAGAACAAAGATCCGATTACAAGCAACCCAGAGTAGGCTAGTAAGATACATTTTAGATCTAAAGTGTAGGACACATATTGGCTATTCGGAATTTCTAAAAGTAGATTGGCTGCCGGTATGTGAAAGAGTTAACTTTAGGAAATTGACAATGGTTATGAAGATCTCAGATAAGCAAGCCCCAGTATATTTTAAAGACACGGTTGGCCTTGGCGGTGGGTATCCTGTGAAAATATCTCCACCCGTCAAAAACCGCCACAAACAGAAAGAACATCAAAATGTAGATAGACTTTGTCCGTATACAAATAAGAAATATCGCATAAACAGTATGTTATGGTCATATGTTTGACCGTTGTTATGTAAACAAAAGCATAAAAAGTTACTTTTCTGGTGTTTGTTTATATTATGATGGTAAACATACAGAGCGTTCTGTGTTGGTGAATACCTGATATGGAACTAATAAAGAGCGTTTATGTCATTTGTGTGTGATTAGCCAGTAGCATTGTGCTGTCTTCTGTAACACAATCAGGCTCTTGCTTGGGTAAAATATAGTAGGTCTTTATGATATCATGCTGTGTACGCGATGGTCATGATATATATGAACGGAACTGTATGCGTTTTAATGTTTTTCTATTTACGGTGTTTGGAACAAATATGAATATTTTCGACAATTAAGGCCGCACGTGCCTTTAATGAACATTTCAAACGATCAAATAAAGAAGGGGATAAAAATGTTTCGGACAATGAGGCTGATCAATCTGAAACCCGGTCAGGTAAACTGAAATTCATCCTCCCTCATGTAAGTTGTTATGGGGAAAAGTCTTTTTTCTACACAGGAATAAGACTCTGGAATAGACTTGACAAAACTGTACAAATACCCATTGACACCAAGTACCGGAAATTTTGCATAAACAAACATCTCTTATCTAAACTGAAGGACCGAGAGGAAAATCCCTTTCTGTACTACTGAATTGAAACTGTGACAAAAATTTTGCCAATCAATTACTCATCTCTGCATATATTGTTACTGCTGCCTGTATTTCGGGTTTCCATCTTTCGGTCATGGACAGACCAGTCCAAAACCGGCCATACATGGCAGTGGTGCGTATATGTAGTGGTGCGTATCCATCATTTACAAAGTCACCGAACCGACACAGATCCCACAGGCACCTCTTGCAGCAGCACTAATATTAATATAATATTGTATCGGCCAGTATTCATAGACCCGGTGAATGAGACGAGTGTCAGACTTGTTATGTTAAATGGATCTGCCAGGCGTCTCATCCACCTGGTCGGTGAAATGATCATTTCTTTAAAAATAAACATATTCACAATCATAAGATCACTTGTAAATGTAGCACTTATGATGATAAATTATTTTATCCACATTGATGATGGCTTTATCAATGTAAAATATCAATATATTAACATTGATGTCATTACCATTATTTTTTAGTATCAAAATGGAGAATTTTGTGGTAACTATATTGTCTGCCTCGTGGCCGGTAGCATATCAGGGGACCACAATGGAATTAAGCCTTTAAGTGCTTTTTGTGCCATCCCCGATATCTAGCCGTACATGTAATCTACGATTTTTTTTCTAAATTTCAGCCATCATACCATTTAGTCCAGGAGATATTGGTCAACCTCTGCACCCCCCCAGGACTTAACTTCACCCCACTAATTTTCTTCCTTAAGGTCTCCTCTAATTTTTTTCACTTGTTAACAAGAAAACAAAGTGGCCGCAGAGACTCCAGACAAGATGGCGTCCATCATGGCGGCCATTGTTTTTAAATGCACCAGGTCTCTTTGATCGCCGTTATAGTAAAGATGATGTCACATGCCGTCCTGTTTTCCGCTCGATTCGTTATGCTAATATACAACCCTTACAAATTAGCCAAAAATCCGACACCAGAATCCAATATGGCGGCCAAGATGGCCGCCGAAATGTGAAATTATGCTATTTTTCTGTCATGTTACCACCTTTCGTTTGTCTCTGTGGGAAAATTTTAGAATGTTTGCGTTATGTTATAAATTTATCGTATAGAGGAGTCATTGGCGAATACATGGGGACCATAAAATGCATTCATTGCGAGATATTTTTGTCTGATATCACGTTTTCCCAAATGCCGGTATCATAGGTCAAAGCCGAATCTCCGTTAATAACGCGATGTTATGTTTCGAATCAATGAATGTTATTGCTATTATAACAACACCCATGCATATATATTTGCAGGAGATACTCGAGCTAGGATTCCTCTTATACCTGAGTCGAGGAATATTTTCCCAAATCCAAGATGGCGGCCAAAATGGCCACCAGAAATAAAAAATCGCTGAAAATCGCTGATTTTAACATCAGTGAGCATTATTGTCATGACAACTCCACACCTGCTTACTATTGTAAGTAGGGAACACTTAGGCGAAGAACTTTCCTTGTACCATATCCAAATAAATGTCCCCCAAATCCAAAATGGCGCCCACAATGGCGGACAGATTTTGAAAAATCACCGAAATTCCCTCATATTCATATCATTGGGCATTATTGTCGAGACAACTCCATCCATGCGTACAGTTGAGTTGGAAATACTGAGGTGAAGTAATTACCTTACATCTCATGCAAGAAATGGTTTTCCAAATCGAAGATGGCGGCCAAAATGGCGACCGAAATTTGAAAACACGCCTACATTCCTTTACTTTCTTAGGGTGGGCGTTATTGTTTCGCGATTTCTACCCACCATTACATGTTGATATGTATGAATTATTCATTATGGTTTGGCAAGTGATACTCACAGTCAATATGGCGGCCAAACTGGCGGGCAGAAATTGAAAAGAAGCCGATATTATCACATACTAATTTCAACTTTTTGTCATAATATTAATTTGTATAAACGAAACGGTACATAATATAAGCCATCTATTAGTTCCAATGTAAGTCGTAGCCTTTTGGAAGGATGAAAACCCACAATCGCGATGTGGCATTTCAAAATCCATTCTCCACTAAGGGCTCGTACTGGCCGTAACCGTATATAGGTGCGCCGAATAGTCATATTATGACTTCCAATAATCAAAACAACAGTACCTGAGCTTATTCTGAATTGCCACATTCAGTATTATCTAGACTCGTTTCCGTCTCTTCGTCAGATTAATCTATCTCACTCACAACAACAGTTCACTACTCTTCTTCGTAGAAGGGTGCCACTAATCGGAATGTTTCAAACAATACATATGACGGTGTCCAGCTCACGTGTTTGTTTCGAAAGCTTGGAATTCTTAGCGATCGATCGAGCTTCATTCGTGGTATAGCTTATGGTATAATTCAGATGCTACATATGGGGTATATGCGTCATCTTGTGCGATACACTATAAAGGTATTCGGTCGATGCGTATACTAGCTTTCAGAAGGACCTATCTATCTGCGTATTGTCAGCTTTGGTGACCTAATGGGGATAACAACGTGTACACCTGGTGATTTTCCCAAACAGCCACTTCTCAATATATGGTTCATCAATTCACATACCCATCTAATGCACTCACGTACCCGACAACTTCTGTATATGGCTTCGAATGTTGAAAGCCCGACATTTGACGGATACATTTCTGCTAAGGAGTAGAAGACCATAATGCATAATATACCCAAACTCCTTGAACATGATCATAAGAACAAGCTTGTTGGCGTCCAGCAATCGTCTCACCGAACAGTTCCAAGCAGATGATAACAATACACGGTGCTAGTTTGTGGGTATGTGTCACGATAGTGGAAATGAAATTGGACCATGACTACAGCGCCCCTTATTTTGTTATGTTTTAGATTCAGACAGGATCTCATGTGTGGCTTTGCTTTCCTTGTATGCTAAGATTGTATGTTCCCATCCGTTTGGAAGCCGTTCTTAAACAACTGGACCAGGAGTGTGCCATTGGCTACTGCTGTATAAGCCCCACCAAGACTGGGGTGTAGTCTTAAAGGCGATACATTTGCTAGTTGGTTGATATGTCATACTCACGCTGGGTGGTATGGTTCAGGAAAGTACAAATGCCATCAACAAAAGGTTGAAATGTTCAACGCGAAGAACATCCAGAGGAATGTTACGTTGATGAGCTCTTGCATTCAGTTCAACAAACGTTGGTACACCAAGTGATTTCTTGGTAACATCACAATTGCGACCATTTTCCTACATGAGACATTAACTACTATATTCTAAAGTTATATATATAAAGCTATATGATCATACAGGTCGCGTTCCCCAACGTCCACTGCCATCGAGACTGTAAATTGTTCTTTAAATACATAGTGAAATAAATGCACCACAGTTCCTGACATTTTCTTGAATAATACCGCCCACATACTGACACTAACCATAGAGAGGATAACAAAACACGCATGGAAATACAATCTTACCACACCAAATAAAACTGACACGCATGACATTCGATATATTAAACATGCACCAGGTGTAGGGGTGGTGTATAGAGTGGCCCATTTCATTCCCACTATCATGGCGCATGTCCACAAACTAGCACCGCGAGCATTGTTCTTCTCTGCTGGGATATATTCGACGATACAACTGCGGGGCGTCATACAGTTTTCTTCGGATAATGGTCAAGAAGTGTGGGTAGTCTGTACACTAGGGTCTTCTCCTTAGCAGATATACATCTGTCCAAGGGAATGAGACAGCTAGCAACCTTCGAAACACTGTCGAAGTTTCCACATATGCCAATGCGTTCGCTGAGTTTGTGAGTTGACGAACCGTCTATTGAGAAGTGACTAGCTAACTGGTTCTCCATGTGTACATGTCGTTATCCCATGGGGTATGAGACACATACATAGAGATGACCTTCTGTAAGCTTGTATACTCATCGGCCATATGCCTTCCTAGTTCAAGATGACGCACAAATATCATAGTTAGCAAATATTTACAATCGTAAGCTAGACACCGGAAAATGAATTGTTTGAAACGTTATGATTAGAGGGACCCTACTCCCAGGAAGTGGTGAATACTTTGTCGGTGTGAGCGACCTTGATTTATCAGACAAAGAAATGGAAGCTGGTCCAGATAATTATGGACGTGACGTGGCAAATCAAAATCTGTTATCAGGTAATTGTTCTGATATAACTATTTGGCGCACCTACGCTTACGGCCATTATCGGCGCTAAGTGGAGACTGGATTTCGAAATGCCAAATCGCGATATTAATTGTGGTTTTTCATCTTTCCAGAAGGATACGAGCTATGTTATGCGTTTTGATTCCTTTAAGTTGAACTAGTAGATGGCTTATGTACAGTTTCGTCCATACATACCGATATTATGACAAAAAGTTGAAATTAATATGTGAAAATATCGATTTCTTTTCAATTTCTAGCCGCCAATTTAGCAGCGATCTTGGCTGTGAGTATCAATTGCCAAACCCTAATGAATACTTCATGTCACTATTCCATATCAACATGTAATGGTGGGTAGAAATCGCGAAACAATATCGCCCATCCTAAGAATGTAAAGGAATGTAGGCGTGTTTTCAAATTTCTGTCGCCATTTTGGCGGCCATCTTCGATTTGGAAAACCATTTCTTGCATGAGATGTAAGGTAATTACTTCACCTCAGTATTTCCAACTCAACTGTACGCATGGATGGAGTTGTCTCGACAATAATGCCCAATGATGTGAATATGAGGGAATTTCGGTGATTTTTCCAAATCTGTCCGCCATTGTGGGCGCCATTTTGGATTTGGGGGACTTTTATTTGGATATGGTACACGGAAAGTTCTTCGCCTAAGTGTTCCCAACTTACAATAGTAAGCAGGTGTGGAGTTGTCATGACAATAATGCTCACTGATGCTAAAATCTGCGATTTTCAGCGATTTTTTATTTATGGTGGCCATTTTGGCCGCCATCTTGGATTTGGGTAAATATTCCTCGACTCAGGTATAAGAGGAATCCTAGCTCGAGTATCTCCTGCAAATATATATGCATGGGTGTTGTTATAATAGCAATAACATTCATTGATTCGAAACATAACATCGCGTTATTAACGGAGATTCGGCTTTAACCTATGATACCGGCATTTGGGAAAACGTGATATCGGACAAAAATATCCCGTAATGAATGCATATTATGGTCCCCATGTATTCGCCAATGACTCCTCTATATGACAAATGTATAACATGACGCAAACATTCTAAAATTTTCCCACAGAGACAAACGAAAGGTGGTAACATGACAGAAAAATAGCATAATTTCACATTTCGACGGCCATCTTGGCCGCCATATTAGATTCTGGTGTCGGATTTTTGGCTAATTTGTAAGGGTTATATATTAGCATAACGAATCGAGCGGAAAACAGGACGGCATGTGACATCATCTTTACTATAACGGCGATCAAAGAGACCTGGTGCATTTAAAAAAATGGCCGCCATGATGGACGCCATCTTGTCTGGAGTCTCTGCGGCCACTTTTTTTTCTTGTTAACAAGTGAAAAAAATTAGAGGAGACCTTAAGGAAGAAAATTAGTGGGGTGAAGTTAAGTCCTGGGGGGTGCAGAGGTTGACCAATATCTCCTGGACTAATTGGTATTCACTTTGACTTCTTTTGTTTCAAAATTTGCGATTTCTTATATAGCCTAACAACTGAAATTATGTTAAAAACTCCTTTTTATTTGCTTGTAATTTATTATATTTGTAACCTGTTAAAACAATATACGTGTATGTCTTTATATCAAAAATAAATAAATCAAAACCTTATACGGTCGTGGAGACAAACCATTCCGACATATTTTACAATATAGTAGTATATCATTCGAGCCACACCTTTTTTCAACTTTTCAACATACGTTTTCCACACTATGTCACTTTTTGCACATAATTTGAAAGGCTGACGAAAGCTAATGCCCAGCCACAATCTTCCGCAAATGTTTGGACACAAACGCATTTCAGACTGGGACACACCCACATGCCATGGGCATTATATTTTTTTAATTCGTAAATCTATTTGAATTATTATACGCCAATATCGTGGCAGAATTTGTTTTAACTCGTATTCGAGATACCATGTAAAACCAAAAGCGGAGATAGTTCTACCTATTTAGTTCATGTTAACCATAATGCTACAATGGTGTACATTTATTTCATAGGCCTCGGTGCAAATGTTTTAGTGTATACTGTTTACAATATAATTCCCATGTCCAAATTGTCTTTAAAACTGAAAGATTGACATTGCGGAAACTGTTATGCAACAAAATCATCATATCCAACGTGCAGGAAATTCTTGTGTTTTCGTAAATGGGGTCAGAACCGCAACAAAAAATAATGTATTGACCACACCACAAAATTCAAACTCAATTAGAAAGGGTTAATTTCTTTGTCAATGGCTATTTTACCTATGCGAATTTATAGGGCTGTGGTGCGATATATTTTTTATTTACACAACTGTAACCATAAGTCCTCGTTTACATACTGGCAAATTTGCCTGTCATACCTTTTCAGGCATTTCGAAAGTATAATTTGCCAGAAAACGAACGTACAAATGCTTATAAAATATATCTGCACCACAGCAAACTATGTGAGAAGTAAACAAGTTGTAGGTCCACCTGTAGCGATGCTACCGAGCATTACGTGTGCATAGCATGGAATTATCTCGCAAGAATCAATCGTACATGTAGGTATTTGAACGAAAATGTCAGTAGCACCATTACCTGTGGATTTACAGAAAGTGTACTTCTCGTGTCGTTATCGCTTTGGTAACGATGCATTTTATATGCATGTGTCCATTCATATTCTGGGACCATATGGTTTTATATGACGAAATGTATGCACAAAATACCGCGCAAACTTGCCAGTGTCCCTATATAGCTAGCGGTTTAGTTTGTCCCAATAGATCAACTGGGCGAGTAAAGCGGCGAGCCACAACTTATGACATCGTAACTGTGATACGTGTGACAACGGCCAAGTATATACATGCATCAGTGTCATTCATAATGCACAAGAGTTGATAATTGAGACGATCATTCTCTGACTCTTTGCTGTCAAGAGTATCATTAAGAATCTAACAGACAACGATCGTTATGTTGTAGAAAAAAATAGGCCCATTTCTGTAACTTGCGAACAATAATATCATTCTCGTCTCCTTCAACGAAGTAAGTTTATAACTATTCAAGTAATATATTTATGGATTTATTGAGATGTCAGAAATAAGGCACTTATGCATTTATTAAGTCTGATATTAAACTTGTGTATTCCAGGCCGTTTCGAAATACATATACATGTACCCAGAAACACAACTTACATACATTTCTTGGCATTTCTAACTTTTCGATGGCACTCTTTGTGTTTGCCATATCTGGGAATTACTAACAAATAACTCACTTTATTGTCACATAATTTAAAACGATTCAACGTCTTCAAAGTGGGTTTATAAAGGCTGCCATTTTGTGGGGTAGGAGCTACATTTATTTGCCCATTTAGCGATATGATTAATCATAACAACCAAGGGACATTAACCCTCTCCATACGAAATACACATTGACGAGTAGCTCCCTTATGAAATGTTCAGATAATAAGTTCAACACCATTTTTTGAACTTATTATCTGAACATTTCTCACCAATGAACAGTAATATTTCTGCACATTGATTAGTTATCGTCTGACATTCAACTGTTAATTTTTCCTGAACACCCCTCCACATGAATACTAGACCAGTTCAATGCATGCTTATGGTACAGAAGGAGAGAATCATTTTAGCATAGAACGGATTATGGAAGTTTAGATCGAACATTTGTATATTCAAACGCAAGTCATTGTTATCTGCATTCACATGATTAAAGGTACGGTTGGCCTTGGCGGTGGGTATCCTGTGAAAATATTTCCACCCGTCACAAACCGCCACAAACAGAAAGAATAACAAAATGTAGACATACTTTGTCCGTATACAAATAAGAAATATCGCATAAACAGTATGTTATTGTCATATCTTTGACCATTGTTATGTAAACAAAAGCATAAAAAGTTACTTTTCTGGTGTTTGTTTATATTATGATGGTAAACATAAAGAGCGTTCTTTGTTGGTGAATTCCTGATATGGAACGAATAAAGAGCGTTTATGCCATTTGTGTGTGTGTGATTAGCCAGCAACATTGTGCTGTCTTCTGCAACACAATCAGGCTCTTGCTTAGGTAAAATATAGTAAATCTTTATTATAACATGCTGTTTACGCGATGGTCATGGTATATATGAACGAAACTGTATGCTTTTAATGTTTTTCTGTTTACGGTGATTGGAACAAATATGAATATTTTCGACAACTAAGGCCTCACGTGCCTCTAACGTTTTCGTTAGCGGATGGATATGATCGGTCATTATAGACATGCGAGAAAGTCTGGTGATCACAATCTTCACCTAATCATTGGTACATGTAGCTGACAGATTGAAGTCTTTGATATAGCACTCCCTATTATCTTCATTTTACCAGCGAACGATATGATCTATTACTGCTTCTTGATGCCCATTGTATTGTTTATGTTAAATAGATATGGCTCATTAGAGCTTCAAAATTTTGTCTACGTAATTTGAAAAGATAGGTTGAAATTTTGATTTGCCGTCTTCATATTCTCTGAAAAATTCTTTTACATTGTTTCACAAAGAAGTGAAACAAATGCTCTTTATTTCTATCATGAATAGACTAACATGGAACGCTCTCTTCTGTCTAATGTGCAAATGGCTGTTTTTATTTGGGGCCTAAATTTCATGTTCAAATGTGTAATTTTGTGACATATAATTACTGTATAATAGTAGTTCAAGTATTTATCGACCTATTTCGATACCTGGAAGAATTCAAAAGCAAATAATATTAGGTGTATTTTGGCGCGCAAATCGCCAAGTGGCTTTAAGATTTTCGTTTACGAATGAATATGCTCGGTAATTGTAGACATGCGAGAACGTCTGCCGATCACGTGCATCATCTGATCATTGATGCATGTAGCTGACAAGATTGATGTTTATAGCCCCCCCCCCGTATTGTCTTCATTTTGTGAGAGAACGATACTATCTATAACTACTTCCTGATTGCCATCTAGTTTTGTATGTTAAAGCCTCTTTGCGGTTTGCACTCCAAAATACACTTACGAATTTTCTATTTATATTTTTTCCAGGTATCGAAATAGGTCGATACATACTTGGACTACCTTTCTACGAGTAATAGACTCATTGAAGTCATTAAAACATACAAATCTGAACACGATGTTTGGGTCCAAAACAAAAACCCCACTCATTTGCACGGCGTTGAACAAGGATGAGTGCTCCGTTTCAGCCGTCTATTCCTGATATGGTATAGTATACTAGTAGTAGAGCATTTATTTCACGACTGTGCAAAACATTCAAGCAGCTGTACAATGTATATGATCATATTGGATCAATCCAGCCCCGCTCTGTTGTTTTAGTGCTGCAGGCTTCGTGTGCATGGCATACGAAGCAGGTGTATATGTCTGGTATTTGTCAACATACCTTGTACATGCATGTCTTCAAAATTACGTAGACAATATTTAGAAGCTCGAATAATCCATGCACATGTCATTTAATACTATAAACATACACACCATTCAATACGAAACAAGATAAACTATAGTGTTTCCTGTTTGGAAAGGATTTGTTAATATATATGCCACGTCGGGAACTGTATAGTCCTTTGAATGGGATTTCTTGAAGTTAATCTGAAAATTTATCATCTGTTTGGGGATTATGACACATTGCAAGGCAGAATTCAGTACTCTCATTACGCGCTGGTATGAACACTGACATCACGTATACATAATGTAAGGATATAGTATATTGATTTTATTTAAGACTTTTGTCGAGTACAATTTATTCTGTATTATTCTGAGAAACTGAAATTCAATATATATTAAGGAAATTGGCTAGATCAAATGAGAATGAATTATACAAGATATCCATAATAGACCTATAATATTCACATCGATTCATATTGGGTTATTTGATTATGATATAAGCCGATTGTCGTCCTATATCCGTTATTCAGTTTTATGGGCGGGCCACTGAAAACACATTTAAAAAAACGTACATCTATTAAAGATACGGTTGGCCTTGACGGTGGGTATCCTGTGAAAATATTTCCACCCGTCAAAAACCGCCACAAACAGAAAGAACAACAAAATGTAGACAGACTTTGTCCGTATACAAATAAGAAATATCGCATAAACAGTATGTTATTGTCATATTTTTGAATATAATTAGAGGAATATTAAGGATATATGAGCAGACGACAGAATATAATTAGAGGAATATTAAGGATATATGAGCAGACGACAGAATCTAATTAGAGGAATATTAAGGATATATGAGCAGACGACAGAATCTAATTAGAGGAATATTAAGGATATATGAGCAGACGACAGAATCTAATTAGAGGAATATTAAGGATATATGAGCAGACGACAGATAACACGAATAAACCAACTCACGACTTACGAGATGTACGATCTTTCACATGTGTTTCACTGTGACCCGCGCCATAAAATGGAATAACGGATATAAGTCCACTATCGGCTTATTTCATAATCAGTTAATCCAATATGAACCTATGTGAATAGTATAGGTCCTTTATTAACCTATTTACGCGAGGATATGATGGGAAGTTTGTTGTGAAACTATTAAGGTACCTCTACTTCCGATACCACTGTCGTTTCTGTCTTTGGCACCTGGAATGAGAACATTATATATTAGTATACCTCATATTTAAAGCCTATGTTAGTTTCCCATAGGGTGTGATTTTACAATTTGCAATGTTTCCCGCCCATGAGACATTGCCGGTCACCATGTTTTGCAATGTTTACCGCTCCGACCGAAAGAGCCCGAACATGTTCACGAAAGCACCCGAACGAAATTTTATGACGTATTTTGACCGTGACATTCAAACCGGAAACCCCAAATCGTCACGATTCAGACGACTTCCGCATTCTTCAAAGTAAACATGGATGCCGGTGTCAAATCGAAGCGATTCGTGATGTTTCACCCGATGATATTTCGAAACTTATAGACGAAAAAGACAGTAAAAGCACGAAGAGATGTATCGCAAGCAGCAAGCGTATGGTTATTCGGTATAATAAAAACAATGGTGACCTGGCTCGAGGGCAACATTGCGGATAGTCTCCCCTTGGAACCAATGTCGGGAGACATTGGTTCCTCGGAGAGACAATACGCAATGTTGCCCTCGAGCCAGGTCACCATTTTGTTTAATGTATTGCTGCCTACATTGTATATGTATCTGTTCCACTATTGATAACAATTGAGTACCACGCATCCACACATACCGTGAAGCATGTGCAGATGGTGAGAGTCATGGTGGAACATTATTTTATTCATGGCTGCCCACAGAGAAATTACCAGTAGGTTGTTTCAGTTGTTCTTTTTTGTTGTGATCGAAACAATCGAAAGGAGTGTGATTAATGAGAGCATATCGCAATTATTCAACATAGTTTTATATCCCGGAATTCTAATACAATATACTGGTCTGGGCCAGATGCACTTACATTTATGCATACTGTGAACAGTCAGCAATCTCTCTCACGGAGACTATGGAAAGTGACATGTATCTCATGAAACAGAACATTTCCCCTAAAATTACTTACTAAGAATTCGCGGTACCTACGTGTGTCGGGGGGATCTTCCATATATACAGACTTCCACCGGTGATAACAAAAAACAAATGGCACTGTATACCACATCAGGGAAAAACAGTACATTTATATTGCGTCAACTTATTGCGACGTCAAATTTCGTTACTGCGTTTTTCGCATGCGTTGACAAAGAGCTTCATATATGTTCGCAAATGTAATGCGTATGATGTTCCGCATACGTATTCATCTGCTATATGTATATAAATGTATCACATGAAACCCGTATTATATCATTAAAAAAGCCATCACATATTTCCTTATATCTCACTAGTTATGGATAGGCGTGCTACATATCACTTGGCATCGCGTCAACAAAATGACCGCGTCTTTACAATGATTCAGGCGAATTGATACTATTTCGAAAAAAGCCGAGCATGGCACCAACGCCAGACAATGCAAAATGATTGCTTTGTTTATTTAAGATAAATTCTTTCTTAACTTCGTTGCATTAACGAAAATTGACATACAAACAGAGAGGCAAGTTGGGGAGAGCTATATTTTCCGTCGCCAGCACAGAGCGTAATACTGTCGTATGCCGATGTGAAGCGTCTCGGCCAACGATGTAAATGTATGCATCTTGCAGCTTCTGTTAATGATTATGATTTGTTAAAAAGGCATATAACTTTAGTTTTTTTCATGTGATATACCACATCTTCAACTCGTTTTGTTGATATATAAGGTTGAATGAAACTCGTTTGAAAAAAATGATTCCCAACTCGTCTACGACTCGTTGTTTATCACATTTATCAAACTCGTTTCATAACATCTTATATCCCAACATAACTCGTTGGAGATCCGCTGTATACGGTAGGCGGATTGTGTGAGCTTTCGAAACAATTTACTTTCTTTCTAACTAATGATCTTGTGCTCGAAAATAACAGCATTATATTTTCCAATTTGCAGTAAAATTCATATTGATATGGAAATTGCTTTCCGCTAGTCTGCCATAATAATTACCGAATAATTATAAGGCCCTTTGCAAACGCGCCATGTTGTCATACGGTTACCTATTCGTTTAACGTATCCATATTTTTTACTTTGACACAGCGAAACGACACGATACATTTCAACGCTTTGTCATTAGCCGATTCGTTTGAACTCAACTGTCTAGTTATTTTCGACTTGAATAGATTTTTTTTTATTAACCTATTGTATCAACGACTGTCATGTCATTATGTTCGTTGAAGCCGACCCATCTAATGGCATATATAAAAACCGTTTTACTGCGATGTCGGTATGCGGATGTGACTTTACCAGAGTTTTGTACATGTATGAAGACTACATAAAAAAGGACAAATCCTGAATCGCATGATGGTATGATGGAACGTGCATACTTATGCGTTGGGGATTGCATTGCCGTGACAAAATAAAATATATCCCACTCGCTTGTTAACTGATACAACGCAATATATCCATCCATATAGTTTGCATGAATGTGTTATCAGGACTTCGCAGGGGATTTGACAGAAAAGCATAAGGACTGTGTCGGTTTTGTCATATTTATCAGGGTGCTTCCTGAAACGACGGTAAACCCAAATCAACAAATAAATTATGAAGGTGCCGGTCTATTATACGATAAACTAGTAACCCGGGTTAATTCTGGCGATTGCCGAATGTATGACTCGCATGGGTACACTTTTAGTTGATTAGCTACCGAAACAGCACAGCTGCTTTTTGTTATCGCGTGAAGGACCAAAACAACATAAATATTATTCAACAATGTTTTCAATAACCACTCAATACTGATTAATTTTTTTTCAGATATTGTGTAGTTTATGGTGATTTTTCTTCAAAAAAATAGTTCTGAAAATGGCTGCAAACAAATTAAAATATGCAATGGAAATGTTTGATTAATTTTCACGCAGACAATCTTGGTTACAGATGGTATACTGAGCGCATACCCTAATTGGGTGCATAGTCTAGATAATTCAGTGTGTGCGTGTTTTTTTTTGTGTGCAAATATTTCCTGCAAACTCTATCGAAATACCTAAAACAAGTTGGAAAATATCTCCTATATATTTATGTTGAGGGTAAAGCGTTGTTGTACTACTATAGCATACCTTGGTTATAAGGGATATTGTATCGAAACTAATATAATTTGTTCTGCTTAAAATAGCATCATTTTCAGTCGACAATGAACTGAAAATGAGAGCGTTTTAGACACATTATCGAACCATAATGACTTGATTATATTCAGGCGTAAATGCGTCGTTCAAAATAAGCCCATATGGATCTTATTTCAATACGAAATAAGCTCATATAGGCACTATTTAATCTCCTTTTTTCATCGACACGACATCCAATATGAACCTATCAGTTTTTCCGTCAAATTGGCAGTTCAAAACGTGCGACGATGCGATATATGTGCGCGCTTTACCAGAGTCCTATTGTTTTCACTTAAATTCATTTATTTTCACTTTACTGGCTTTTACCTTGTTGACCTAGTGTTATATCAGCGACTTGCATGTACTCATCGTTAGCACTGACTAATATGACATCGGGATGTATCGCATTGGGTGTGGTTGAATCAAGGGGCAGTCTAGAGACTATATTTTTGTCCATAAAGGATACAGCGTACTTTATTTTGGGCGGGGTACTATTGCAATGGAGGTTTGTCGATCAATTGTATATATCCGTTCTTATTATTTTATTATGACTTTTAAGTTAGTTGAACTGATATCATCAACATGAACACTTATGTATATTTAATAGTTTAATCATATGTTATTTGCTCAATGCATATAGTATTAACATACACACAGGCAAAAGGGATGGGATGACAAGTGCCGTCACCTACGGTAACATCCTCTCCCCATTGTCAAAACACTGAATAAATACAAATTAAACGCTGACAAGAGCAAGGAAATATGTTATAACAATAGAGCTATGTACAAGTAATGACAACTAACAGTAGAACGAATTGATGGATTGTTTCACATGTTATGTATGAGAGAAGGAAGAGTGATACAACAAACACGCGATAGAGGTACTGGAATTAATCAAACGGTGGGAAGGGTGGAGAAAGAGAGAGAGAGAGATAGAGAGAGAGAGAGAGAGAGAGAGAGAGAGAGAGAGAGGGGTAAATATATTGCATGTGCATGGTGTCGACAGCTTTACTGGGTTCGATAAATATGTAACGTCAAGGGCGGAATATAATCAATTATGGTTAATTCGTTTCACATTCTTATGTTAGCTTTATGTACATTTAATGAGATTAATTATCGTCAAAAAATGTCAATATTTTCATTTATGACATTTTGGTTTATTCGGTCAAATGGGTTCCTATTGATGACTAGTATTTAACGAGCCACGCTATAAGTGATAACGTCTTTGTTTCAATCTGTGCAAATATTTTAATTTATATCGCGTCACTTAATTATCGACTCAATGTGAAATTTTCTTAATCAGATACATTTATTTTGGCGATTAATGTAGTATTGTGTTTCAGAATTCGACACAGACAAATACGTTATAGAAGATAAACATTGTTTCCTTAGTAAAATTCAGTTTTTGTATCGAGAATCCGATGTATGTTTTCATGCTATATCCAGTCAATTATATAAGATTGACAAGTGTACGTTTCAGAATCTGAGCGTTTGTGATGCTTTTTATACTAACTGGGTCACAAAATTGATGAACACCTATCATCCATCTGGAATTTAGGTTTTTGTAAATTCAAAGAACGACAATACATTAACAATTGATTACGCCGGCGGTACTGGCATGCCCAACGGTGGCAATAACAACCATTCCAAATTTAATTGAGATTTGTCGACTGGTGGTAGAGATATCTGCTCGGACGGACAAAACAGATTTCCAGATAAACAATGATGGATAACTCTAGAACGGAAAATCCGAGGAGAAAAAAACGACTGAACACTACGTTGAATGCCTTCATAGTAGTGAACATACATTCCAAATTTCATTGAGATTCGTCACACGGTGGTGGAGATATCGCCTCGGACGGATAAAAAAGAAACAACATTTCCAGATAAAAAAGATGAATAAATCTAAAACGGAAAATCCGGAAGAAAAACAGATTGAACACTCCATTGAATGCCCTCATAACAGTGATCATCCATACCAAATGTCATTCAGATCCGACAACTGGTGTTCAATATATCTGCCCGGACGGACGGAAAAACGGAGGGATAGATGTCCGGACGCCCCGACGGAATGACGAACGAGGTCAATCCAGTATACCCCAATTCTATACAGGTATAATTATTTGAACATACCTCGTCGTAGTTTTGGAATTTGCTCCTCTGCTTCTTTTAACATATCTTCGATAGCTTCGAATACTTTTTTGTCAGGCACAGTCTTTATGCACAGAAGCCCTGCAATAACAGCCCTCACTTGGTCTATAAAATCCTTTTGTTGAGAAACGTCTAGTGTAAACATAGTATGTATCAAATTTCGCACCCTAGTTTTCAAAATTCCAGCTGCAGTTTTTGCATTGTTGAAGTGGGTTATATATAGGCCAGCATCCTGATAAATGTTGATAATTTCAGCATTGACTCTGCCGACCGTGTTCCTGTCGCTCAACTCATCTTGTGGTGGGTTGCGATTGCTCTGCATCTGGATTTATTTCACACAGGACCTGTAATAACGGACTTGTTAATTTCCCTAGTTTAGTTCATCAGAAAGAAGAAAATATATTATTGTTTAAATCGTGGGTCATTCTAGTTAAAATTGGACACCTAAGTGTTATTTTATTTTTAAATGTACGTTTTGTTGTTTTTTAAAGTTGTGTGTACTATTGCACAATACTTTTAAAGTCCACATTTCTTCCATGACGCGAACCTGCAGTTATAACCATTGAAAATTCATAAATGTACTGAGTTCACAATGATTGCACATTGTAGAATGTTCTCAGTGTCCTTAATTAACTTACCAAATTCACGTACAATATAATGAAATGTAACTGCTGACTAATATACATGGCCACAACCGTTGATATGAATTTAAGTACCCTTGTGTGGTCTCGTTCTGTGCATGGTGAGGAACATCATAAATGAAGATGCGGTAGAACATTTGTTTTTGCAAACAGTTTTTATAATTCGCAGCAGGAACATGTACAGTAATGCTCTAAGTAATCGACTTCTTAACCACAGCAGAATTATGGGTAACTTGGTGAGAGCTTTCCGATGAATGGCAACAAGCCATATTTCCGACTAAATCCTGAAAAGTTACCCATAATTCTGCTGTGGTTAAAAATTCAATTACTTAGAGCATTACATGTACATGTAGTGTCAAATTGTTTTCCGGCTCACAATCTGGAACAGTGTTGAATTATGTGCATTTGAGCAGAGGGGTTCAGTGTTGTTTCGGGCCTAATATCATAACAACCAAGTAATATCCTCTAAATACAATGTGTATTGCCATTTACGGGTTAAAATTTATTATATAAATTTAATTGCACAAGGAAAAAACATTCATATTGCGAAAAAAACAGATCTTGGTATTAATGATGACCCACCCACCCACGTCTATGTGTCTGGTATTATTTTCCGCCTCCCTGACTTTAGTGCGTTTTTGTTTTCTAGACAAAGAATTCTAGTAGAAAGGTAGGTCAGGTATTTATCGACCTATTTCGATACCGGGAAACATTCTAAAGCGAATATTATTAGGTGTATTATGATGCGCAAACCTCCAAGTGGCTTTAATTTCAGAATCATTTTGCAATATACAATTTTAAAATTTTAAAATGTTACTAATCAAATATTTTCGAATATCAAATGTTGTGATGTCTGCGAAATCAGACCAAACTTTGTTTTAGTTTGTCGTTATAAATTTATATTTAATATATACTTTAGTATATATCAGTTCTAGGTTCAAATCATTGTGCATGCTGCCAGATTCAACGTGTGGTACCTTTCTATTGCCACTACACACCCCCATATGGTGCTGTTATAGTAACAGTATATGCATGTGAAATGCTGGTACATGTATATTGTTATCGGTGCATATTATATGATCCTGTGTTCCGTGTTATGTTTTGGCTAACATTATTTAATCGTGATGGGTGACAATCGCTATTAATTGTGAAGTTAATTACGCAAATGGAAGGGTTAAGCATCTTATTTTCAACCTGAAACGAAACTGATGCATGACCCTGTATGTTGTATATTGGCCCGTTGTTGATAACAAATATGCTTGAGTAGCAAAAATGAGTTATTACAAAACATGTTTAGCGCCGGTGAATCACCCACCACCACAAACGTATCTATAAAGTGTACCTCATCGCATGTAACTGTAGAGAAACGATATCACTTGAATGCATTGAATTCTTGATTGCAAGTTATCACTGTTTTAATGGTAACATTTCATTTTCAAAAAAATCAGAAAGGTAGCCAAACAACAAACACGAATACATAATTTCGTTCACAAGGCCATGGTATTGTCAGTAGGGATTAGTATAGCTATACCAATTAAAATCGATCGAATATGATACCAGAGTATGTTTGGTAATTAAAATTTTAAGCTGTGGGTAGTTTGGGCAAACAGAAGACACAATAACAAACAAACGAAATTAGTTTAAAGACACGGTTGGCCTTGGCGGTGGGTATCCTGTGAAAATATTTCCACCCGTCAAAAACCGCCACAAACAGAAAGAACAACAAAATGTAGACATACTTTGTCCGTATACAAATAAGAAATATCGCATAAACAGTATGTTATTGTCATATCTTTGACCGTTGTTATGTAAACAAAAGCATAAAAAGTAACTTTTCTGGTGTTTGTTTATATTATGATGGTAAACATAAAGAGCGTTCTTTGTTGGTGAATTCCTGATATGGAACGAATAAAGAGGGTTTATGCCATTTGTGTGTGATTAGCCAGCAGCATTGTGCTGTCTTCTGTAACACAATCAGACTCTTGCTTATGTAAAATATAGTAAATCTTTATGATAACATGCTGTTTACGCGATGGTCATGGTATATATGAACGAAACTGTATGCGTTTTAATGTTTTTCTGTTTACGGTGATTGGAACAAATATGAATATTTTCGACAACTAAGGCCTCACGTGCCTTTAAAGAATTTGGGTATATTTTCAAGACAATATCGACTCGAGACCATTGCGCTGTAATGACCAGTTGACTAAACGCATTATTGTAGCGGTTTTATGTAATGGTGAATGCTGTGTTTTTGTGAGACTAAAGCAATTTCATAAAATAACAAATAACATTTTTTGATAGAGCCGAGGAATCCGTACATATATTGTGTAATATTATTTTGACATTCATTCTGCTTATAAAGTATATATTTATCTATCATAAGAAATGAGAATAAGCAAATAAGAAGCAATGGACTCATACTGAGTCCGTGCCTCCATAAATGTAACATGTATATCTAGTTAAAAGCGAAGTGTTCAACTTATCAACTGGTAGGTGTGATCAACTGACAACCTCAAACATTAAATATAATTTATCTCAGACTCACCGCGTTTGATTGTCTCGGAATCTATAAACCTTCTCCAACCTGTATCACCATGCATTACAGCTTATTACCCGCGTGGCTCTAGGGTAGATATGTTGACACTGACAAGGAAGCAGTCAGGTTGGACCGTGTCCTGACGTCATATGCATAAAATTCACCTGGGAAATTCCAACCACTGTGCACAGATATTTTGAGAGATATAGGCGATATATGAACCGGGCAAGTGACAAAGGTTACACTGGTGTAAATGAGGTTCCGAGTGACATCTAGCGGATGCGGGAGGAATATATAGGAGAGAATAAAATAGACACTGGGCCCTGATTGGTCAATAGCCTTGTGTGCTTTTCACATAAAAAAATCATCACACCTCTTCCCTATGATTTCCAATAGGTAAAATAACCATTGGCACAGGAATTAACCCTTTGTAGTGAAGTTTGAATTTTTTGGTGTGGTCTAAAATATGACTGTATTTTTTTATGCGGTTCTGACACTAGTTACGAAAACATAAGATTTAAAGGCGAATTCCCTGCTAGACAGACATGATTTTTTTGTGTAAAAAGTTTCCAAAATGTCAATTTTTCAGATTTAAAGAAAATTTTGGACCCAACATTTATATTGCCAACACTATACGCTAAAACGTTAGCACTGAGGCCTATGGAAAACATTTACACCAGTGTAACCTAAAGGGAAAAAATAGCTTTTTATCTTTTTTTATTCCTGGGAGTCACTTTAAAGCATTTTAATGCATTTTACAGAGCCTGGTCTTTCAGTCCAATGAATATCTCATGCTTGATGTGGCTATTCTTGCTGCTGATGCCTTCTTTCACTTACATCAGCCAAAAAAATAGTAAGATTTTTCATAAAAAATGCCAATTTTTCAAGGTATTTTCAAAAATTTCCAAGGTGGTAATAGTCACATGATAATGCAAATGACCCATACCATGGGCATGTCAACGACACATAAATCAATTGTTATAAGAACCTAATTTAACAAGTATTTTGGATTTTATAGCCAGTGATATACAGATATATATCATAAAAGTGTGTCATTTCCACTGGTGGGTATGGTCATTTGAAGGTTAATAGCACTAAAACTTGGACACATTTAAGAAAATGCTTCAGCAATTCAAAGAGAGCATATCTTTATTCAACTAATTCTATATACACCCACATCCAGTTATCTTGGATCACCCTTGCAGACCTGAAAATGTCATATTTTATTCTTCAATGTGCTGATAAAGTCATGCGCTTGATGCTCAGCTGATCAGATCTGGACTCAATGACCTCACATCACCAGAAGTTCTCTCATGGAAAGAATATTGAACAGTCTTCCATAGCTGATCCAAGTTTGCAACACCAGACCCCTAAATCTGAGTGAAAATGGGGCCTGAACACGACTGGTGGTTGAAAATTGTGCTTTTTTGATGAATAATTTGTTAAAGGGGGTGGGGTTAAATTGTGTGTGATAAATAAAGAACCACAGAAGTGATATTGTTTTTGAACACATTTTTTCCATTGATGGGCAATTCTGAAGAAATGTAGGGAGTTACAATTATTCCGCGAAAAAGCGGGCTATCGCTTTAGGTTACACTGGTGTAAATAAGGTTCCGAGTGACATCTAGCGGATGCGGGAGGAATATATAGGAGAGAATAAAATAGACACTGGGCCCTGATTGGTCAATAGCCTTGTGTGCTTTTCACATACAAAAATCATCACACCTCTTCCCTATGATTTCCAATAGGTAAAATAACCATTGGCACAGGAATTAACCCTTTGTAGTGAAGTTTGAATTTTTTGGTGTGGTCTAAAATATGACTGTATTTTTTTATGCGGCTCTGACACTAGTTACGAAAACATAAGATTTAAAGGCGAATTCCCTGCTAGACAGACATGATTTTTTTGTGTAAAAAGTTTCCCAAAATGTCAATTTTTCAGATTTAAAGAAAATTTTGGACCCAACATTTATATTGCCAACACTATACGCTAAAACGTTAGCACTGAGGCCTATGGAAAACATTTACACCAGTGTAACCTAAAGGTATGTACGTAATTGTCATAGTGTTAACATAAACATAGTAATGTGCGTTGCTTAACATAGATCGAAAAAATACTTTATATACGCATGTAATGTCGTTATGTTTAACACAATGGTCAGAATCGGCATCCCTGGTTTAGACTAGGTTTTATTCTAGAGCTGGTTTTAATCTAGTTTACACTAGGTTTCAGTAGGAGTAAAACTTGTTTTACTGCTGTAAAACTAGGTATTACGGGACTAAAACTAGGTTTTATTGTAGTTAAACCCAGTTGTGTCATAAACTCAGTTTTAGTTTTTGGAATTGGATCTAAATTAAAACTAGGTTTTATTGGCATGATAAAGTTACGATATTAGCGCTAATTGTATGTGGTGAATTAGCGACATAACGATCATGAGACGATTATATATACCTGATTTATCCGTACCATATGCCTCGTCTCGAAAGTATACTTTTAAAATACTTTGGAAAAAAAAAACATTCCATGTGAAGTTTATATCCATATAGGAGAGTCTCAGTGGAATTTGGGGAGGCTATGTCGGTAACTATGAGATAACTTCAAACTAATATACTAGTGTGGTGGATGATTTCTTGCTATATACAATGTAGGGTTTTGCGATTCGCTTGTTCGGTGGTCGCTTTGGCAACAGAGAGCATGAAGGGATTGGACTGATCCGTTTGACACGTTCGACACGAATATGACTTTTGGAACTGATTCCTTATTCAACAAAATGTCTATTTCGGTCAATTTGACCACATTGGTTTCTGCCCCGCCCAATTACACACTAGAAACGCCCCAGTTCTCATCGGGGGTACCACACTGATGGGTGAAATTGAGTATGGACCTTTTTCGAGAACGGAAAGGATTTCGGCCGATTGATGGTATGGGCGGGTGGTCCGACCCAAATAACCCCTAGAAACACCCCACCTCTGACATCCAGTCGGGGGGGGGGGGGGGGGTACCACCCGATGGGTGAACATGGCATACGGACCATTTTTTATATCGGTAAGGATTTTGGCCGAAATCCTAACCGTTCTCGAAAATGGTCCATACCCCATTTCGACCCCCTCGGGGTGATGGTGATGGTGTTTTTGTTGGGTATTTGGGGCTGGCCATGCCGTAAAATTGACCGAGACATATGTTTGCTAATAAGGAATAAATGGTCCATATCCCATTTCCACCAGATATGGGAGTTTTCTATGGTGAAATTGGCCGAAATTACTACCGTACTCGAAAATAGTCAATACCCCATTTCCTCCTCTGGTGGTAGTAGTCCTTACCGTTCTCGAAAATGGTCCATACCCAGTTCATCCTTCGGGTTGTACCCCCCCCCCCCCCCCCCCGTGAGGACTGTTGATGTTTCTATGGGGTATTTGGGAAAGGCCACACAACGAAGGCGTAAAATTCGCCGAGATCCTTACCGTTCTCGAAAATGGTCCATACCGACCTCCCCTCCGGGTGGTACCCCCGGGGTTAGGTGGGGTGTTTTTAACTGGTATTTGGGGCGGGTCACCCGCCCATGCCGTCAAATTGACCAAAGAGTTTTGCGAATAAGGAATAGCGAATAAGTTTCAAAAGTCATGTTCAACCATGATATTAGATAATAACCGCTACACACCAAACCGTGAATTCGTCGTGATTTATCAAAGCGCACGGGTTATTCGCCTGATTATGAGATTAGATAGCGACAACCGGGCGCGTGACCCGACAATGCTTTGACAATTAGCCATAATAAACAGACAGACCACGCCTCCTATCCTTGCAATTAAACAATTGTGGCCCACAGGTAACGCAATCGACCAAATCCATTGTTTCCCAGCGGTCGAGTAAAACTTGGTTTTACTACTAAAACCCACTTTGAACTAGTAGTTTAAACTCGGTCTAAACTGTAGATGCCGATTCGGACCAATGTATTTCCACCGTCATCGAAATTTGGCATCTGTTCTCAGTGGCCCTAACACAAAGGTGAGACAATTCGTATTTTCAAAGCTATACTATATTGTGGGCACCACGGATGATTCGTGTATTGTCGGAGAATACATTTTATACAGTGATCTGTCCCTAGTGTGGACTATTTCATAACAGAGGTCACGAATAAATCTGTATATCACATGAACAGTAATAACCCGGCCGGGACTCGAACAGAATGTGGGTCATTAAATTTGAACATCTACTACCCACCTACGATGGGCTACATTTAATTCGACCCAGCTGCGGTGGGCTTATTTAATTAAATTGGCATTGTGTAATATTTCGTGAGATACAGAATAATGCGCATGCGTTAGTAGGAAATACAAATAAAACGTTTTAGTTCAACAAGTCCTCGCCGAAATACGCACATAATCGAACTATAGTGCGAAATAGTTACATAATGTGATTGTTTGATTCTGAAATAAGCAGATAATGGACTTTTACCCGCTATTTAGTTTCAAGGCACGGACCACAGTGAAAAGCCTGTTAAAGGGCTTACATACGAAAAGTCGTGAGTTGACTTTTTTGTGTCATTGCCCGCACATATGTTGCTTAGAATCGCATCATTATGAGTCGATAATGTGACTATAATGTTCTCATTTTCAGCACAGTATCGACTCCAAATAAGCCGATTCTAAGCAGATTATCTACCTAAAATATGTTCTATCATAAGCAGATAATGTGCTGGTTTTTGGCAGACAGTAAGGTACATCATATAACCCAAACAGTGATCGCGACGTTTATTCTACGCTTAATAGGGTCATGTTCGAACGCTTCTTTGGGCTGCGGCATGATCTACCAGTGTCGATACACCTGTGGTAGGTGCCTTACTCTCTTGAGGGCTGATAACGTCGTTGCGTGGTTATTACTTGTATTCCTTTTCTTGCAAGTGACATGCAAGTCAGCAACCAGGTGGTTGTCCATCGTGTCAGGCCTATACATAGACAGAACACAACGCGCATCTTAATCGAGACTCTTTTATCGAATGAGTTGCGGATGGCGCAAGGATATATTTCGCGAGAGCGTAGCTCGAGCGAAATATAACTTTGCGCCGTCCGCAACGAGTTCGATAAAAGATTCGAGATTATGATGCAAGTTGTGTTCTGTATTTATTCTACACCGTTCAATCAGATAAGTTAAATCCATGAATGTCACCTTTATTGTTACTATAGCTACCTTTATTGTGATTTAAGTCTGACAAATAACCAGTAATTATGGGGGGATCACCGAAAGCGGATGATCGACGTAATGTACGTCATCTTGCTTGGCGACAACGTCAACAAGAATAGTTCCGGCTTGTATTCCACTAGAGATATACCCTAATATGTATTCAATGGCTGGGATTCCGTTGAATACATGTGACTCACGTCAATTGGTGTGGAATAATAGACTGGATTACCTGTATCTGGTCTCGAACTCTGAGAAAGAGAGTGAGAAAGAGAGAGAGAGAGAAAGGATAGTTCGAGACCTGGGAAGGTACGCAATCTAGCCTAGACACACGCTTTGCAAAAAATCCTTACATTTTAAAATGGATGTTTGCAAAATCGGAATGCTCGTAGAAAGGTAGTTCCGATATTTATCGACCTATTTCGATACTGAGAAAAATTCAAAAGCGAATAATATTATGTGCATTTTGGAGCGCAAACCGCCATGTGGTTTAAAATCATGCAAGACACTTCATTAGAATTTCCTCCATTATGCATAAACGCCACCAACACGGAGGACTCCAAGAAGGACAATTCGTATGTTCAAAGCTATACTATATTGTGGGCACCACGGATGATTCGTGTATTGTCGGATAATACATTTTATACAGTGATCTGTCCCTAGTGTGGACTATTTCATAACAGAGGTCACGAATAAATCTGTATATCACATGAACAGTAATAACCCGGCCGGGACTCGAACAGAATGTGGGTCATTAAATTTGAACATCTACTACCCACCTACGATGGGCTACATTTAATTCGACCCAGCTGCGGTGGGCTTATTTAATTAAATTGGCATTGTGTAATATTTCGTGAGATACATAATAATGCGCATGCGTTAGTAGGAAATACAAATAAAACGTTTTAGTTCAACAAGTCCTCGCCGAAATACGCACATAATCGAACTATAGTGCGAAATAGTTACATAATGTGATTGTTTGATTCTGAAATAAGCAGATAATGGACTCTTACCCGCTATTTAGTTTCAAGGCACGGACCACAGTGAAAAGCCTGTTAAGGGGTTTACATACGAAAAGTTGTGAGTTGACTTTTTTGTGTCATTGCCCGCACATAGTTTGCTTAGAATCGCATCATTATGAGTCGATAATGTGACTATAATGTTCTCATTTTCAGCAGAGTATCGACTCAAAATAAGCCGATTCTAAGCAGATTATCTACCTAAAATACATTCTATTATAAGCAGATAATGTGCTGGTTTTTGGCAGACAGTAAGGTACATCATATAACACACACAGTGATTGCGAGGTTTATTCTACGTTTAATAGGGCCATATTCGAACGCTTGATTGGGCTGCGGCATGATCTACCAGTGTCGATACACCTGTGTTAGGTGCCTTACCCTCTTGAAGGCTGATAACGTCGTTGCGTGGTTATTACTTGTATTCCTTTTCTTGCAAGTGACATGCAAGTCAGCAACCAGGTGGTTGTCCATCGTGTCAGGCCTATACATAGACAGAACACAACGCGCATCTTAATCGAGACTCTTTTATCGAATGAGTTGCGGATGGCGCAAGGATATATTTCGCGAGAGCGTAGCTCGAGCGAAATATAACTTTGCGCCGTCCGCAACGAGTTCGATAAAAGATTCGAGATTATGATGCAAGTTGTGTTCTGTATTTATTCTACACCGTTCAATCAGATAAGTTAAATCCATGAATGTCACCTTTATTGTTACTATAGCTACCTTTATTGTGATTTAAGTCTGACAAATAACCAGTAATTATGGGGGGATCACCGAAAGCGGATGATCGACGTAATGTACGTCATCTTGCTTGGCGACAACGTCAACAAGAATAGTTCCGGCTTGTATTCCACTAGAGTTATACACTAATATGTATTAAATGGCTGGGATTCCGTTGAATACATGTGACTCACGTCAATTGGTGTGGAATAATAGACTGGATTACCTGTATCTGGTCTCGAACTCTGAGAAAGAGAGTGAGAAAGAGAGAGAGAGAGAAAGGAGAGTTCGAGACCGGGGAAGGTACGCAATCTAGCCTAGACACACGCTTTGCAAAAAATCCTTACATTTTAAAATGGATGTTTGCAAAATCGGAATGCTCGTAGAAAGGTAGTTCCGATATTTATCGACCTATTTCGATACTGAGAAAAATTCAAAAGCGAATAATATTATGTGCATTTTGGAGCGCAAACCGCCATGTGGTTTTAAATCATGCAAGACACTTCATTAGAATTTCCTCCATTATGCATAAACGCCACCAACACGGAGGACTCCAAGAAGGACGTGACCTCGCTATCGAATAACATATTGAGTTATTCTGAAAAGCGATACCCACCAAGGTACATATGTACAACCTGCCAGGGTCATGGCGTCACTCCATATAAAATAAACACCACATAGATGACAATTTGGTCGTTCGCTTTATACACATACATGTACACCTCACCATCACCACACAACCATACTTAGGTATACCCATGCATACCACACGTGGCCATACATATATCAGTAACAATACAGGCACGCACACAATGTATACCCTACACTTGACCCATAACCATATCGTCACCAAATGTATACATATTTCACCACATTCATGACCATACAGTCAATCATTTTAGTTCTAGTGACCTCACTATGGTTATAATTGAATGCACTTATAATAAGTTAACTTAAAATAGGCGTAGGTAATTATACAAAAATGTTAGTATGCATACCTTTAAATTATAATCAAAGTTGGTCAACAAGCCCATATAGGTCAAAAGTAAAGTCAATAATATGGTGTAGGTATAATATACCAGCATATCTTATAATGAGGTATCTGGTTTTAGTTTATATGCAAAGTATAGTCTGATAATAATGGGTCTATAACCTGCTTTTTGGTCGAATTGTTTTGAATTATATTTATACATATATGTTTTATATTTTATTATAATAAAACTTCCCTCATATCCTTCTTAATGAGATTCCATTGATAATCAATTATGTGCAGTGAGTATCAAACCCTATATAATTATGAATACATCTAATTATTGTATTAATATTATAATAGTGTATAATGTAGTTTTTGGTTTCTAGCAGCATAGTATTGCTATAAAGGTTATGCTGTTATAGGGGTATGTCATAAAAGGGTATAAATGTTTTAACGGATTATATTTATAACAAACTCTTATGTGTCTTATATATACATTTTAAATTATAGTATTATATAATTGTAAAGTTCCTTTTCTTAAATATCCTTTAACATGATTAAGTCCATTTTATTTGTGCTTATAACTATGTCCGTTAAAATTAATATAGGATTTGGCATTTAATATAGTATCTCCTTATAATAATTAAGGCAATTATGTGAATATTACGAGGTATTGCCCTATACCCCTTAATAATATTATGTTCTAGTACCCTATTGTTAGTAGTACTATGCTGGGTGCCAGCGTTCAAACCAGGCATACTAATGCACATAAATTATCGTGGTGGTGGACAGAGAGTAAAACAAACAGACAGACATACATAACATATAGCCATACGTACATTATAAACATTGTTTATTTGTAGACATCATTTAATGTACTACATGCATATATATCTCTTAAGTGGTATATGGTTTGGTATAAGGGGATTACATGCATTAATAGGTTTTTAGGTATGAGAAAGGGGAGGTTGTCTGCTAAGCATATTAATGAATAGGCATGTTTTTATGGTCAGGATCCCAATTTTTTGCAGACAATTTGTTCCCTGTTCTCATAACCAAATTTAGAAATGGAGAGTATATTTCTGGAGCGGTTTAAAATAATTTTGAAAATATTTTAGAACGTACCCCCTAAAGATAATTTATTTATGCCAAAGGTGGAATTTGGTTTTATATGTTACTAATGGGTTGATGTTTTGGAAAAGGTGCCAAAGTTTTTGATAGGGTCATCATCAGTTGCAGATTGCTGACTTGTGGTATACTAAGCGTATGCCACATTCCGTTTCGACCCATGCCCATATAATCACGCCCTCTATACCGCTTCTCCACATTCATGACCACACAGTCACTACTGGTACACATATTCACCTCATCGTTGACAATACGGTCACTCCCTGTATATCTACTCGCCACACCAATTGCGAAATAACCATCAAGATAAATATATACACCCCACCATGACCAGAGTCACTCCAAGTATATATATGCACCCCGCCAATGGTCATAAAGCCACGCGTGTTATCCACATACCCTTCACCCATGACCACACAACCACTTGTTTATACCCGTACGCATAACACATGACCATACAGCCATGACTCACCATACATGCACACCAGGTATACTGAATAATGTCGGTTTGCTATATATCGCTAAGCCGGGTATAGCAGTCGTTTCATAATGACTAATCTGCACAGATGATATTCGGTGATGTAATCCGATCTCGTAGACGATATTGGCGATGTGTTGACGGATACAGAGGGAAACCAGGAAGAGGAACAGGAACCATATTTTTATTTTTATTAGCAACATGTTTAACTCATATGTAACATTACAAAACATCTGATCATCGAACTACTTCCAAGTGTCGCAGTACGAAAATCAACCGGACAGGTAGTCGTGTTTTGATGGATGGCTAAAAAGGTTGAAGCTCCCGTGGTTGAATATTCTGATTGACTATACACGTTTATATCAAATCAAAATTAAATCAATCGGGGGCATTAAAATGACATCTAGTTTTATATAGTAATTCCTTTAAAATGACACGAATAAAATATTAATATATCCACTTGTTCTAACATGTTGGAAAGCAATCCTCCTTAACAATATTACACATTTCGGAGATTATTACACTTCATGGCAGATTGATTTAAAGGCACGTGAGGCCTTAGTTGTCGAAAATATTCATATTTGTTCCAATCACCGTAAACAGAAAAACATTAAAACGCATACAGTTTCGTTCATATATACCATGACCATCGCGTAAACAGCATGTTATCATAAAGATTTACTATATTTTACCTAAGCAAGAGCCTGATTGTGTTACAGAAGACAACACAATGCTGCTGGCTAATCACACACAAATAGCATAAACGCTCTTTATTCGTTCCATATCAGGAATTCACCCACAAAGAACGCTCTTTATGTTTACCATCATAATATAAACAAACACCAGAAAAGTTACTTTTTAGGCTTTTGTTTACACAACAATGGTCAAAAATGTGACAATAACATACTGTTTATGCGATATTTCTTATGTGTATACGGACAAAGTCTGTCTACATTTTGTTGTTCTTTCTGTTTGTGGCGGTTTTTGACGGGTGGAAATATTTTCACAGGATACCCACCGTCAAGGCCAACCGTATCTTTAAAACATAGCATAAGAATTTACTATCTTCTGGAAAGATGGGTTCGCGACATTGTCATCGGAAAACAACTTCAAAACAACCCCTGCAGAAATCAGAAAAAAAAATTCCATGCCATCTGAGTTCATACATACAATACATGCAGGCAAACATCCTTTTCTTGTTAATCGTTGAGAACAAAAAATGACATATTGGTAAAACTGAATTGATGGGTGGAAATCCAGAGTTTCTCGGGTAGACACTATCATATAGATAACACTTTTACTCGGTATCAACCAACGTCTTCTAATCAGCCTGTTCTCTCGAACAGTTCCATATTGTTTTAGGTCGATAACCTGCTTCGAATCGCCTCACTTTGAGTCGACAATGAAATGAAAATGAGAGCGTTGTAGTCACATTATCAACTAATAACGACTACATTGTAGGTTCACTATGTACGGGCAATGACACAAATAAGTCAACTCACGACTTACCAGGTGTACGCTCATTAACTTGTATTGTAACTGAGGACAGCTCCATTAAACGGAATAACGGATATGAGTCCAGTGTCTGAGTTTTATTCAGAATCAAATAATCACATGATGCACATATTTAGCATTATTGGTCGATTATATGCGTATTGGCGTGAATACATGAACTTATAATTGCAATTCAGAATGCATGGATGACACTCGCAAAGTCACAACATAAGCTCAACATTATGATAAATAATAATATCTAAACATCGACACAATAAATTAGACCATACAAATCAGTTTATGTATTCGTGTCTCATCATTATATCTTCAAACCCTAAACAGTGTTTAACCATGTCAGTGCCAGGTCCGATTTGTGTATCAACCCATATACCCTGTGCCAATGCATTCTCTTATATATGCGAGTCGATCATAGGTCGCCTCGCATATATAAGAGAATGCATTGGCCTAACAATTTTTTACAATTTTAATAATTTGTTCCTGTATTATTTAACAATTTTATAATTTCATCCATACAGAGCCCCAGACAAACATGAGCAGACGACACTCTTCTATATGCTTCTATATATGTGTGGGGCTCCCTGCAGGGTAATGGATGTTTTTTATGTTATGTCCTAAAAATTGTAAGAAACATTTATTTAAAAAACATGATAAAAAATTGTTAGGCCATTTGTTATTATGTTTTACAATTTTTTACAATTTTAATAATTTTTTCTTATATTCTTTGTTTTTCATGGGCATCAAAATTATTACTATGAATACTTGGTGATAGCTTTGAGTTATAACATGCCCCTAAGCTTTTATCAAGTTTGTTTTTAAATTCGCTATAGCATGCTTAAGTATAACCAAACAAAATTCAACCCCAAAAAAAAACAGTCTAATAAAAAAAAAAAAAAAAAAAATTTTATAGGGCCACTCTACAGAACGTAAATTAGGGCCGATGAGATCGGCCCCTGGCACTGAAAGAGTTTAACAAAAATAGGTAGCTCAATTTATTCAGCTGTGCTCTATAGTTCCGGCTCTTAATAAAATAGGTAAAGTAGTCACGTGGGTAGGGTGAGACAGCTGGTCACGAGTTGGGCGAGAAAGTGAAATATCACCCAACTATCCCACACGGGCTACTGTGCTAAAATGTGTTGGGGTAAGAGAAAAAACACCGTCGCAAATTATCGATAGTTCTGAAAACTATTGTGTTTAATTTTTTTCTGAAAAGCGAAAGGGATTCCCCTCATCGTTACTACGTCTGTTTCGTGTTCTGCTCCTTTATTATGACCAATCAGGGGGTAATACATGGGGATAAACCCTATAATCTATGTCGTCATCATTATAAGATGTGTAATGACCCAATGCTACGTGATGCATCGTTTGTGTGGGGGGGGGGGGGTGTTCAGTTGTTGGGCCATCAGACTATTGCCCTGATTGTGTCCGATGTATATGATATGAGAGGACAATTACCCAACTACTCGTAAGAACCTTATAATCAAATTGCCCATTTATGTCCGACGTCAGTAAAGTAATCTGAGATTATCCGTAAATTAACAAAACACTGTTTCTGTAAAAACATTTAATTTAAATTGGGATAACAAATTCGATTTTCCACAATGTGGGATCAATAGACCTTGGGAGATCCACAAGAAGCAGTGTCTTAACATATTTTTGGCAATTTGCATAATCAAATGAAATAAATCATCTTGTGAGATTACCCTTTTGGATATGATGAGAACTGATTGAATAATAACCGTGTTCTTTAATGACATTCATGGCGAGACTACTAGGAGTTATTTCCCATATTTCAAGAGTATTAAATGGAGCATGTTTAACTTTCATCACCATGTAATTAACAATATACTAAGCAACAACTTAGGTAAAAACAAAACTTCTGCCGGATTGTATTTGTACATGTAGTTACCCCCATAAGGTCTGAAAAACGCGTAGGTAGAGATGACCTGAAATATGTGCACTGCAATGTGACTTTGTGGCCGGATTCGTCATCTCAGGTTTAAACCTGGTCTACGTAAACCTCTAGGTTTAAACCGCCGTGAGTCAGCAAAATCCGTGGTTTAAACCCGAGACCGCAGGTCTAAGTGACGCATTCGTCATCTCTGGTTTAAACCTGGTCCAGCCAGACCAGTGGTTTAGCAGTAGTGTCTCTGTATCGTCGAGATAATTAAACGTACTTTCCTAATGCGGACCGCCTCGTTTTATTGATTGCGAAAATCAATAAATACGACAGCCATCATATTTTGATTGAAAATTTATAAGCGAGAAGCAGTCACACATATAAAGCGCATGGGGATAAGTTTTTGTCAATTTCAATATTTTGTTTGCGTTTTATAAGCATAAACCGGCAACTAAACCATCTAATTCGGCGGTCCAGCTAAACCAGCTTTATCGAGGCTAAACTTGAGATGACGAATCTGTCTTTTCTTCATCGCGGTTTAGAATTGTCAAACAATCAGTCAAATGGTGGAGCTGTAAATAATCTCGATTGAGGGCGTGTCTAAGTGGCGACTGCCTACTGGTGTTATCATGTCACAGTTGATTCATTCGCACGCGAGCTTTGCTCAGATATGGACATGTTCCTAAATATGTGATTTTTACAACTATCTTGTGCTTTTTTTTTTGGCTTGTGGCAATCACAAATACTGGTGTTTTCTACGAATTCATTTGAAGGGTAAACGTTTTAATTTTAACACCAAAGCGATGCTACTGCATGACCATATATGCTATACACATAGTTTGCAATCCTAAACTTATATTGCTATATGAGTCAAATTTGATAACTTATTTTGATGTAGATCGTGCCACAAAGCTCTACTCTGGCTACGCCCATAAATTCCCATAATATTCTACCAGTTCAAAACCTGAAAACCTTTTTGATTTTCTACATGACGAGAAATATAGGACATTGAAAAAAATCAACGCATGTAATATATTTCTTTATTAAAAGCTGTCTCTCTGCATGGTTGCCCTCTTCCATCAGTTCAGATGCCGCTTATGGTGTGCACTCATAGGCAAATTGCCTTTATTTGACTGGCCTCTTGGTCCAGGATTGACTCGATTATGGAGACTTTATTCAGCGCCAGAGGGGCTTTGCGCACATTTTGATCATTTGAACATTTTATTAATAAAAAATGTTAATTTAAATTTTAAATTTTGTTTCTTTTTAGATTCAACTCCTTAATTAATTTAACACAATTATTTTTTATTTTTTTTATATTTTTCAAATTTTTAAATCAAATTTTTTTAAACCTAACGCCGTTATACCACACGAATCACCACACCTAATTTAATTGAAATCCTGGGTTATTGGAGAACAGTTGTGAACAGACAAACGGACATACAGATAGACAGCTCATATACCCTTTAATATATACAGATATACATGTAAATACACGAAATAGTTTCTTTGCGGGTGAAGCATCTTGCAGAAATCTATCACAAACAAAGCGCTGAACAGAGCGTGAAACTCGTGTTGTTCAATTGATTTAAACACAGAATGAGATCGGATTAATAGTCAATGAGCGATACTTGTTTCTCAATGAATAAATCCATTGAGCTTGCACGCGGTCACGATAATTTATGACTTGTCAATAACCATTATATCGGCCTATCTTTTGGTCCGATTGGTAAGAGGGTAGTTTGATAATAATCATATCACCGAATCGAGTTGTCAATTAGCTGGCAACTGCACGATAAAAACGCCCCCTTCTTAGACACGGTTTGGCTGGGGCCGCCTATGTAGGTATAAACCAGGTTTAAACTCCGAGGTTTAAACCGGAGATGACGAATCCGTCCCAAAAGTCTATAAAGAGACACGATGGCTGGTATAACATGATTTAATTTATAAAAATATATGACAATTACATTGACATATAACATATAACGAACACATTTATGCAATGAATATTTACACGTATATAAATCATGCCTGATGTAAACCCATTCAGTGCAAGTTTACATTTATAACAGAAAGATCGTTAGTTTTATTAAAGCTGTTGACAATGTTAATTCATGACTGGCTTCGAACATACGTCAAGTAGCCACCATTGGAAATAATAGCTTGCACACATCACTATTAGAACTGTTTACATATGATGGTATATTCATCTATGTATATTCATCTAATTTATGAGTAATGCATAGGGAAAAAAGTGCAACATGGAATGTTGTAATTAATGGACAAGCTGTCTTTTATGTGTTGCTCAGTTAGAGGAAATACGATTGGATAAGCCATAAACAACTTTGTAGATTCAATATGCCAAATCCGATTCGACATCACATCTGCATTTTAGTAAGCCATTGATTGACAAATCAGACACACTTGCTTAGCCAATGTCCCACAAACAATATCATTAAATTAATCACATAAAAAAGACATATCAAAACACATACCGGCACTCATTAATGTTCGTCGCTTTAGATGATGAATGAGATCAAACTTCGGTCACATATTATATAACAATTCAAAGAGCAGTGGGTTGTCGCATTTGAAGATATTTGACTAGGATGTGGTTTGCCATTGTGTTAATGTATACCCAACATATTTTGGAATTACATATATGTTTACATTTCTAATATGGTTTGGCATATTGTCCAGATGTCCTATTCACAGCCATGAAGATAACACCTTGTTCTGTTTGGAGGAAGATGCTCCTGCTTGTGACAACATGAACCGACATCACATACCTATAACACAAGGCCAACACAGTATACTAACTGAAAAATCAAAACCTTAGTAATGAACAGCTTAATTCACTTCATACGTTCGTTAGCGTGTACGTCGTGCATACCCATGTATGTTATAAATATGTCTATATTTTTATATTTGTATTATCATTACACATAATGCATATATTCAATAAAAGTGATTGTGGTGCAACTTTGGTAGTTCTGACAACGTATGCCATCTGTGAGTCTTAATCGTAGTAAGATGGTTGAGCTGATTTGATCAGACGTCAGCCTCTCCCCTTGATTCGTCTTGTTCAAGATTCAAACTTTCCTCCATTTTCGCCTGGAAATTCAGAATCAATATCGATCATAAATCAGAGCCTACCACCAACTTTATAATTTCACCCATACAGAGCCCCAGACAAACATAAGCAGACGACACTCTTCTATATGCTTCTATATATGTGTGGGGCTCCCTGCAGGGTAATGGATTTTTTTTATTTTATGTCCTAAAAATTGTAAGAAATATTTATTTTTAAAAAATGATAAAAAATTGTTAGGCCAGTGCATTCTCTTATATATGCGAGGCGACCTATGCTCGACTCGCATATATAAGAGAATGCATTGGCACAAGGTAAACAAAATCCCGACTTACGACTGGATTTGATATGGCGGGTCACAACTTTGTTTCATAAAAACTAGCTTCCACCAACTGCGTTTCAATATCACTGATCCATATGATACGAAACACATCAACAAGATAACAAACAAAACATCATTATGGTACTCATTTAAGACAAGATTATATGCATGTACATTTTTCGCCGTCATATCATGTTTTCGTACATTAGCAGTGGTGTGTATTTAAACCACCCATATCATATGCTCATAATTAGCAAGTAAACATATTTTCATTGTGCTATAATTTATCGTCTGCACAATTAATAAACACTACCTATAACTACTCTGTTCTGTGTTCATCATCTCAATTATTATCTGAATAATACATTGAACCTGGTGCAACATACAAGCATTACCGAGAAGATGTAAGTATTATGGTGGGCAAGTATAATTTTATCAATCTCGCGTTACAAGAAGTATGTCCTGCAGTTTTGTTAGATATGGAAATGGGTCATTGATACTGAGACAAGTACACGCAGTAGGGGACAGTGCCCGGACGACATACCTGCACAACCCGTAGTTTTTCCAAGAACTCGGCTGGTTCCATCAAGTCGTTTTCACGCGCACAGCTCTCTTCAATTGGCGGTTTATATACTTCCTTCACTTGAGTATATTCTGTTAGTTGAATAAAGAAACAATTGAGTTGATTATGTGACGTTCTTATGGCTGTAACTTGTCCGCTGGCGATATATTTAAAAGAAAACTCGCGAATATATTATACTAGCAGGTGGACCCGACTTCGTCCGCGCTGTTTCCCCTCTGCTTTTCGGCGAATTGCGCGATTTGACCTTGAGTTGTCCATTTTGAAGGTCAAGGTCAGGTGGGGGTCACGATTTGACCCGTCCAAAACACTTCCCGGACAAAAGTACCCGTCGAAATCCATCTGGTTTTACCCGATTTGACCTTGAATTGGTCCGGGCTGTTTCCCCTCTGCTTTTCGGCGAATTGCGAGATTTGACCTTGGAATGTCCATTTTGAAGGTCAAGGTCAGGTGGGGACCCGTCCAAAACACTCAGTGGACAAAAGTAACCCTACGTATCAAATTTCGTCGAAATCCCATAAAATTAGCGATTTGACCTTGAATCGACCCGATTTCAAGGTCAAGGTCACGTCGCACGGGCAAACGAATAGGCTTACGACACTCCCCATACGAAAGTATCCCCAAACACTAATTTTCATCGAAATCCCGTGATACTCGGGCGTTCGACCTTGAAATGACCCGATTTCAAGGTCACGTCGCACGGGCAAATTAACAGGCACATGCCACTCCACGGCGAAAGTATCCCCACATACCAAGTTTCATCGAAATCGGTTTCGTCGTTTTCGAGTCCATCGCGAACACACAGACAGACAGAGAGACACACACACAGATCTTCCAAAATATATAATAGACTAGCAGGTGGACCCGACTTCGTCCGGGCTGTTTCCCCTCTGCTTTTCGGCGAATTACGCCATTTGACCTTGAATTGTCCATTTTGAAGGTCAAGGTCAGGTGGGGTCACGATTTGACCCGTCCAAAACACTGCCCGACAAAAGTACCCGTCGGAATCAATCCGGTTTTACCCGATTAGACATCGAATTGATCATTTTGAAGGTCAAGGTCAAGTCGGGGTCACGACTCGACCCGTCCAAAACACTCAGTTGACAAAATTAACCCCACGTATCAAATTTCGTCGAAATCCCATCAAAATTCGCGATTTGACCTTGAATTGACCCGATTTCAAGGTCAATGTCACGTCGCACGGGCAAACGAATAGGCTTACGACACTCCCCATACGAAAGTATTCCCAGACACTAATTTTCATCGAAATCCCGTAATACTCGGGCGTTCGACCTTGAATTGACCCGATTTCAAGGTCAATGTCACGTCGCACGGGTATATGAACAGGCCCATGCTACTCCACGGCCGAAAGTACCCCCACATACCAAGTTTTATCGAAATCGGTTATGTCGTTTTCGAGTCCATCGCGAACACACAGACAGACATACAGACAGACACACAGATCTTCCAAAATATATAATAGATAAGTCTTCAACTGTTAATGTTTGTCATCAAACCAAATAATTATTCAGTAATCGTGCATTCTCGGTAAGTAATGTATATCTATACAAGTTTCTGACTGTGCAATACAAGATAACAGACATGTGTGGACCAGAGGGAACATTTAGACAGAATAAACTTTAACACGTAGTGCGTGGGGAGATGACAGTCGTTTTAGCGAACACCCTCATCGTAAAAAGAAATACGTGTGGCTTGTCGATTAGGCAACTGATAGTGCCTGAATGGCCCATGTCGAATGTATTCGCAATGATACTGGTTTAAGCGGAAACAAGTCTCGATATCAGCCCGGCATTGGACAAATTGTTTGATGTGTACTGAGCTGTTAAGTTACTTTATCGTACCTATGCTGTCCTCTTGATGAAGTAGGTCAGAGCTTGTGCTGCCCACGCCACTGTCACCTCGGTCTCTCCCTGAATTAAAAACATTAACAATCCAGAGCATTGTTGATTGGATCAAAACGTGTTTGTGTGATGAAGAACTTGCTAGTGATAAAATAATATCATGGAATCATAATAATCTTGTGACTATTATAGGAATATAATTCAATCTATTTAATGAGAACCATATAGAAAATAATTACGAACAAAATTAAGAAAGTGGAGAACTTGTTAAATGTCTGGCCTTTTAAAAACGTCAGTATTTATGGTAAAATAACAGTTATTAAGACAATGGCCATTTAAATACTGACACATTTCCTGACAGTCACCATCTCAAGAAATTATGGATAAAACACAAAACTTGTTTTTTCCCATTTCCTGTTGTCAGGAAAACGAGATGAAATAAAACGTTGGAAAACATTACTAGTTGATGATTCGGTGGTCACAAAATATGGCACCTTCATAAAGAAGAACTCATAGAAGTAAGCAAAATCTTAACCATTTTGTAACTGGGCGTTGTTAGATCAGAAATCCACCACAACCCATGATTCTTTAGCTGAGCCACATTTCAGCATAACAATCCTTATAAATGACAAAATATGTTTTGAAAACGCTCTGGATTAAAAGTGAATTACTTTGTGCAAGCATGGCAATATTATGCTATGTAAAACCTGGCAAATTGCACCGTGACCACGCAAAATATAGAAAATTTAAACGAAATATCAAAAGGCATGTCGGACTTTCAATCCACTTTTTCTGGAACAAGTAGCCATATCTCCACAAAAATATTGGAAGACAGGTTAGATGAAGAACTATCTCCTACAGAACGGAGAAATATCTCTACAAATACCAAGAAAATTACAAAAAACACTGGTCTCTTATATTTCCAGTTTCTGACCATTTTGATCGCATATGAATAAATAATGAAATAACTCAAATTAAAATATCAAATTTGATTGAATAAAAACATCACTACATAATATGGAAACAAGAAAGGACAATTATAAATCATTATGTTTATTTGATGATCATTGATTGCATAATCATATCACCGAATCGAGTTGTCAATTAGCTGGCAACTGAACGACAAAAACGCCCCCTTAGACCCGGTTTGGTTGGACCGCCAACGTTTGTTTAAACCAGGTTTAAACTTGGAGGTTTAAACCGGAGATGTCGAATCCGGCCCATGAGTGCAGTAAATGATAAACCAGCTAATTAGTTCTACCGATGTACATCACAGCTGGTTTGTTCTGCTAATTAGCCATAGTGTACCAGTGTGAATCTACATCCATTGCTGCAGCAGTCCCAATAATACTTAATCCTAATTTAGTTTGGCTAGCCTATTTATTCATGTTAGAACATTTCATTGTCTGTATTATAAGTTTATTGCCATACATGCTTTATTCAACATTTCAGCAATTGTGTGTATCTGTGTGCACGATGTACACAGTGTAAAACTAACATAACACGTGAACAAATTGTACTAACTTTCTGATATGTTGTTTGCAGCTGCGCACTCTCCACATTACAATAGTGTGAGACTATTGACGGAGGTGAATATTTTAACAGCATACCCACCGCCAACGCCGTCTGTATCTTTAAAGGATCCCGTTGTATTGGATTACGTAGCGGTGCAATTTTTAACCATCAAACAATCAATGTGTCGTATGATCTGCTGACAGCACAAATTACTTCCACTCACCTTTGCGTAACTTAGGTTCCTGGTTCTCGGCTTTTATCAAAATGGTTTCTATGTCTGTGAACACATCCTTTTCCGGCACAGTTTTGGTGTGTTTGAGATCCACGATAATACTCCGAATTTGATTTATGAACAGTTGCTGTTGATTTGTAACCAATGTGTCCATTTTGTTTAGCAGGCTCTGTACCCTGGTGTTTATAACGCCAACACTTATATTCGCGCAGTTTATGTGGGTTACGTATTCACCAGAGTCTTTATATAATCTGATAAGCTCATCATTGACGCCATCAATCGTGCTCTTTTCTTCTGAAGAGGTCATGTTGTCTAATGTTCACCAGGCTGTCGGACACGATCATGCATAACCTGCAATTATTGGATGTCGAATTTGTTAATTTGATGTACCATAGTTATGTTTTGTCTGTTCCATTCGCAGAATGTCCACGTTTTCGTAATTTAGAATTTGAACATTTATACAACATGTATCGTGCGATCAAAATAAGAGTCCGACAAGGGTTCATCATCTCTCCCACCCTCTTAAAATAATCCTAAATCGTGTGACCCTGTATCTATCAGTCACCGCCGAATAAAGCACCTCATAATTGCTGACGATCTGCTCTCACAAAATGGCTTACAAACATGCCTAGACAAGCTCAACGCGTTCTAGATTTACAATCAGTTATCAGACAACATCACAACAAACAAGAGGTGGCATCAGAGATGCTGTGTCTCGTTTTCGGTGGCTTACCGCCGGTGGCTACCGCCAATTGGTGTGCATCAGTATCAGTAGACTAATTAATAGGTAAAATAGAAAAATGACTAATTAAGGGCCATAATTCTATCAAATTTTATCAGGCCAGGCTGGTTTTCGAACTCGTCCGAAATATTCTTGGCAAGTACGTCTATTCCAAATTTTAAACAAATCGGAGGACGTTTGTTGAAGTTATCGCGCTAACGAGCTAAACATTCACGAAAAATGACTAATTAAGGGCCATAACTCTATCAAATTTTATTGGGCCAGGCTGGTTTTCGAACTCCTCCAGGATATTATTGGAAGACACGTATATACCAAATTTTAGTTGAATCGGATGACGTTTGTTGAAGTTATCGCGCTAACGAACTCAAAATTCGTACAAAATGACTACTTAAGGACCATAACTCTATCAAATTTTATCGGACCGGGCCGGTTTTCTAACTCGTCCGAAGTATTCTTGGGAGACACCTATATACCAAATTTCAATAAAATCTGATAACGTTTGTTGAAGTTATCGCGCTAACGAGCTGAACATTCGTGAAAAATGACTAATTAAGGGCCATAACTCTATCAAATTTTATCGGACCAGGCCGGTTTTCGAACTTGTCCGAGATATTCTTGGGAGACACCTATATCCCAAATTTCAATCGAATCAGATAACGTTTGTTGAAGTTGTTGCGCTAACGAGCCTAAAATCAGTGAAAAATGGCAAAGGGCCATAACTCTGTAATAAATGTGCGGACGAACCCGATTTTTTTGTCTGCAGCTTACGTGCATGGATATGTACTCACACACCAACATTTTTTTAATCCGTCAATAAACGGTTGAGTTATAAGCAAAACAGGTCGCCCTCCCGTCCGACCGTCCGCCGCCCGCCGTCCCTCATCAAACTATAAGTCATAAACAGAAGGAATAGTAAGATATAGACAGACTTTGTTCTTTTGCTAATCAGAAATATGGCATAAATAGTATGTAATTGTCAATGTTTCCCCTTTTGATAGATAGATAATGATTTATTGGCAAAAAACATCCACACGAGGACAGTTTGCTAATACAATGGATAGTAGTATATACAAAACGTGTAATAATAAGATATACAAGAACAAAATTACATGCTGAGATGTACAAGGAGTCTCGGTATCATGTATCATATTTATGGTTACCTAACTGTTATTTGCTCAGCACGAGCATCGAAGAAGCGACGGATCAGTTTACATATTATTCGTGTTAGAGTGGGACAGTAATTTGTCAATATAGTAATAAATTGATCGTTTGCGTTAATGCGTGGAAAATTTGGATTATGGTTAACCATTGATTCGAGAAGTTCTTTTCGTAGTTGTGAAGATGCAGAGCATTCCATAGGGAAATAAATGTACTTCATCTTCTACGACATCATTAGAGCAAACACACATTTTCTATTTTCTAATTTTACTGGGGGCTGTAAATGACTCCCCTTCTCTATAGCAAGTACATGGTTACTGAATCTGGTGAAAGCTATTCTGTCTTCAAGCGATTTCGCGTTGAGAAGTTAGGGCTCAAGCCTCTACTCTTTCTTGTAAAGACGATATGCTCTGAGTTTATTGCTGACTGATTTTGAGCAGTTGTCACTCAGGCTGGCTTGGAAGTACTCGTTGTAGCTATTTTGTAAAGATTTTCGGAAAATTGTCGTTACCATGTCGGTGGCGTGACCAGTCTCTGGTAAAGTTAACCCTAAAGATTCGACTGATTTGAAAATTTATTTTGTAGATAAAACCGTCCGTTGTTCTTTAACCGCATTTCGTAGAAGTTCGCAGTCCGAACGCGAGGTGACACTGATTGCATAATTCGACTTTATGCAAGCTGCATCTATATACAGAGGATAGCTGCCTAGTTCTGCACGGACAGCATTATTTGATGCATATTTTTCAGCACCTACTAAACGTTTGCAAAATTTAATATGAACTGATTCACAGGCTAGGCGATCGTGATTTTTAGATGTTATTTCTACACCCCATAGTTCACTGCCATACAGGATTATTGGTTTGATCAGTTTACGGAACAGTTTGAGTGACGTTAACAATGGGATAGGTGATGTATGGTTACACGCATTGAATAGTGAGTGCATCGCTTTTAGCCATTTAGCACTTAAGTTTGTGATAGCTTTTGTGAACTTGCCATTACAAAAAAGGTTATACCAAGGTAAGTATATTCCCTGACATTTTCGAGTTTGGTCTCAGAGATATGAAAGGATGGAATTATTGTTGTTTGTCTCGCCCGAAAAATCATGCATTTAGTTTTTTCCGCGTTAACTTTAAGTTCATTCGCATCCGTGTAGAGATTCAGTTTGTTTAGACAGTTTTGGAGTCCCGTGAAACTATCAGACAATAGAACTACGTCAGCGAAAAGAATATGATTGCGTTGACTATCCCTGAGCGTCACTGGATCACACGATTCGTCAAATATATTCCTAACGTCATCTGTGAATATTTAGAATAAATTCGGTGATAATATAAAACCTTGTCTGACCCCAATGGTCGATAAACACTCAGGTCCAAGTCCTCTATTTGTCTTAGTTGTGTAACAATTTGAAGAATATAGTGAACGGATTATACGCAGTGATTGACCCTCAACTCCGATGTGTTGCATTTTATCGAAGAGCAGTTGTCTATTCACGGTATCAAAGGCCTTTCGGAAGTCTACAAAGGCAGCATACAGCGGTCGGTTCAATGACTTATATCGTTGAACTATGGAATGCAGCAAAAACGCACTATCAATTGTACTCTTTCCTTTACAAAATCCGAATTGATTTTCACTACTAATTTTATTTTTTACAAGAAAATCTGTTAATCTACGGTTTACAATTTTATTAAACAGTTTCCCAATTGTGGAGCTTAATGCTATAGCACGATGTGTTATGTAAACAGAAGAACTGTTACACGAGCAGGCTCTTGTTTACGTACGTCTTGACGACAATATGCTATTTATGCGCTGATTATGTTTGGCATATGAGCGGAACTCTATATATATTGGTGTTCCTTCTGTTGATGGCGATTTGAACGAATATAAATATTTTTGCAACGAACGCCGCCCGTGCCTTTAATGAAAGCGGAAATATAAGCTGGCTGATCTGCAGGCATATAAGCAAATTCTATGAACTGAGAAACTCGAACGCGTAAAAGTTAAACTCAAAATCGTGCATAGCACTTATCGAAACCATTGGATGCTAGATCCCACGACATGTCCCTACTCCATATAGTATTCATGTTATTGTTCTTCGTTCATGCTTATATAAGTATACGTTCTTAACATATATATCCTTGTGTAATTGTTATGTTTGTGTTTGTGATCATGGCATACTGCTCCTGTGACTATAGACATGCAATAAACATCAATATAGCATGCGCAAGTTATATTTGTAAGTACCTATATATAGACTAACTCTATTTTAGGAGTTCAGAACCTGCAGTGTGTGTATTAGCGAGTTGTGTGGAAACACTTTTGAATGCATGACGCATTTATCAACATGGCAAATTGAACGCGACGTTCATTTGTATATAGTCTCCATGGCAAATTAAGCGACATCTTATGTTTTTATTTATCATTGCATTAATCATTATTATGTTTGTTATTGAAATATAGCCAGCTTTGACAACCAACATAGTGCGTACATTTACTTTCAATTCAATTAAATTATTTAATCTCAATAAATCAATAATCATGATATATGAGATATACAAGATTCAAATACAAATATATGACAAAAGCACATTTAACAGGTACATAAATATATTTTATAGTATATGTAATATTAATGTTAATACATACATTGAAGGCACATCCACCCAAAAACAGGGTGGATGTGCCCGATACTATATATAAGACTATCTATTTATTTGATACTTTGATACTCGCGTCATTTACACAGGAATACTGTCATAGCGACATGCATATACATAAATGTTGACTTGAGACGATGGGGCACATGAGCCACAGATATAACTTTGAATTTGGAAAAAAAAACAAGATGGACATGTCGAAGTTGCACGATATCCGACCTATTCTAATAGTGTCGCAGATCCTGCAATGGCAATACAGGCTGTCTTACTGCACACCCCGATAACTGATAACGTGGGATTCACCCAGGCGGTCGGTTATGTACTCTATATTAATATCCATCCCTTAAAGGGATACTGTACCCAAAATGTTGTTGTTGGTTTCTATAGTCTCCGAGTCGGAGAATAAGGTAAAAAAAATTCCATTATTTGAAAATCTGTTGAGTACGAAGTAGTGTTACGGATGGAAACTTTACCGGAATGCAAAAATGCAAATTGTCGTTGTCGAGTAATTTTTGTACAGTTTTTAACCAAATAAACCAAATAAAAGTTATATTATATGCATACTAGTCCCATATTCTCATTTGAGTCATTGTATCGTCACTAGTCAGTTAGTGGCTTGAGTTTTCTCCCCGTATCATCATTATATTTAAACGATCGTGTGCGCGATCGGTTTAACAATCCAGTATCCCTCAATTACTTTATTTGATTACGTCGTGTACACGGAAATTCGTAATTTAGTTGACGCCATTTTATGGCTCCAGTCATAAATTAAATTTATATCAAATTATTAACTTTTAAATTATTAAATTTTAAGATAGCCTATTAACCTGAGCGTTTATACAATACATCTTCGACTCAAATTACTTATGTTTCTATATATTATCGATATTACATCGTTGTTATCACCGGAAATTTAATGAAAATGGCGTACAGTACCCCTTTAACTAACACCTTTTCTGATTGGGGAAAAGCCGCCACGTGATAATCCGGGGAAAAGTCATATTGGACTCCAGAATGTCATATTGGACTCCCAAGTGTGCAATATAACTTTTTCATCGGGGACTCTGTGACGTCACGAATTAACTCTATTGCGAAATGAATTGGTGAAATTGTGATGCGCGCGCAACACTGGTGGATTTAGCAGACGTTTCACTTCCGCATTGAGTTTTTTTCACTTCTGTGTTTACTTCGAAATCATGCTTTCTGATGATCAAATTTCAGGCTTTTATAGAGAATAAAGTGGCGACAAATACCCAAAATAACCACAAAAGTTTTATTCCCAAAATGTGGATAAACATACAGATGATAATACAAATGTCAGTATACAATGTTGTGTACAATATGAGTTTTTCTTGTACTCGTCCAGGTTGTGGTGAAAAGTCATATAGGACTCGACACTGACGACCTGATACATTAGCATTCTGCAATTTGATGCTACGGTATTAAATTAAATTGCGCCTGTATAATTGAATGGTTAGTTTACCGACACCTGCTGCAGTAAGCTATTATCTTATTAGTATAGGCGAAGTACGTTATTAACACATGCATGTTGGATATACCATACATTTTAAACCAGGACGTTATGATGAATATAAGGTTCCATAGTACATAATATGTTTATCCTTATCCGTTATGATAGAAAGAATGTAACTGGTGACAAACACCAACACAGCTGATTTTTTCATATAATTCCGTTTATGAAACTATTTAAATGTGCAACACCATGAACTCGTTTTCCACATCACGTAGGAGACAATACAAACGACAGTTATACCTGTAATCACTTTTGACGTACAACATTGCCAAAATGGTGGATACCAATGTTATTTCCAGAGACCAATCGTTACCTTTTTCCAATTGAGCGCCACCGAAAAATTCCCTACACAGAAATTTAAAAGTCATGCCATGAAACAGAGACTCACCAGCCCCTCACGTGTTCACACACGATTAGCTTCCGCGAAACAAGCTGGTGACACCCAGGTGTTTCAACATGTTGCTGCCCTTTGACTCGGTTTGGGACGTGATTTAGGGGAAACATTACTCACAGACGAGATTGTTTGCAGACATGCTTACTTTTATATAATTTTATAGCAATGTATGCATTTATTTAATGTTGGGTCAGACCATTTGTCATGGCAGAATTATAAGCGTGACAACTCATGCTATATTGGTGAACATCCGTAGTTTCTAAAACTACGACAAATTGTGAGTAGATACCAACAAATTGGGCCATGCTGCAAGGCAACCGATTTTCGGAAAATTATGCGTTTGGGAGCTGTAATTTCGCTATATGACGAGATGTTTGCGACATTTTGAATTAAAATCAAATATGAATGATTTCCAGAGATAAATGAACCAGGAATATTATTCCAACATCTGGAACTCGCGTTGCTCAAAAAACACCCATCACTGACAGAGGGCGCCATTCAAAATGGCAGCCAACCCCCAGTTTGTTAACGTTAAAATGCTTACTTTTATATCATTTTATAGCAATTTATGCGTTTGATCAGACCATTTGTCATGGCAGAATTCTCCGCGTGACAACTCATACTACATGTATAAATCTTCCTAAAATTTCGGGTAGATAGCACCCAATTGACCGGTTGCCATGACAACCGATTTTCGGAAAATTATGCGTTTGGGGCTGTAATTTCGCTATATGACGAGATGTTTGCGACATTTTGAATAAAATATAAATTATTTCCAGAGTTAAATGATCCATAAATATTTTGCTAACATCTGGAACTAGCCTTGCTTGTAAATCACCCATCACCGACAGACAGCGCCATTCAAAATGGCCGCCAAACCCCAGTTTTTAACGTTAAAATGCTTACTTTATGCGTTTATTTAATGCTGTAGTCTGGCGCGCGTGTACTTCGAATTTGGCGGTTGACAACCAATTTCTATGGCATTATAAAATGCTAATCAAAGCAAAGAAACGACGTGCAGTTTAACCCAACTACAAGGCTAAACGCGACACTAGTAAAACAGCAAATGCGTCACTCAAGTCGATGCCAATTGCTTTGATTATCCAGATATTCGAGGACATTCGGTGCCACTAGGGCCGCATGCACTCAATGTGAAGTAACTCTAAATTAACTTGAGTGCATGCGGTCAAATGGTGCCGAATATCCTTGAATTTCTGGGTAATCATGCATAGCTATTGACTGTTCAACAATAAGAGTGAGTGACAGCCGAAAATTGTCTACGCGTCTGCGGCGTACTGGGCGCCGCCATTTTGGAACAATGACGTCACGAATTACGGCACGTAACCTCCACGTGACACCAAACATATTTTACATCGTCCTGGACCCCCTCACCGAGCGATCAGGTTATATTGACATCATGTTAATCTGCGCAAAACATTTAATTATAAAAGAATCATTCGCTGCTAACAAGTGCATGAACTAGGAAACGTATCCTGCCCTGTAAGTAATGTTTTGGGGAAACGGATATGTCCGATTTTCGTCCTTATCGAGTTAAGACTCAACAATGTTTTCAGAATCCAATATGGTGATGTGTGTATACTGCCTAATATTAGATCGTTTAGATGTCGTTTAAGTCACGTTGAGTAATATTGTATGCACATATCTCACTGAAAACTCTCCGGTACAGATCTATGTATTTATCTCTAACTGTATGCTGGTGCAGTGCATTCATTTTTTTTTCTCGAACTAATTGGAACACAATGTGTGTTAGCATGAATAAGAACATACTAAAAAAATCAAGAAATTGTATGAATTTTCTGAAATAACTAATAATTTGTAAAATAATCTCAATTTATGGTTTTCAGTAGTGATGTTTATATAATTACAACTACTTTCGCTTTGACTAAAATGCGTGCATTTGATTGGTCAAGGCCCTTAGATACGCTTGGTATCGACAATATCTATCAGTGGAGGGAAGTGTCGTTTCCCGCATCACTGGGGGTAGTGATACCTTAAACAGTTCGCAAACCAAGTCGAATATCCGGGCATGGGGCGAATTTACCTGGAATTTTATTTTGTCCACCAATCAAATCGCAAGAAATCACTTCCGTTTCTAGTAGTAACGCAAGACGCCAAATATCAGCGAAAAATTATCGCCGATTAAACAGCAAAATAGTACATTAATTTATTTGGGGATGAAAGAATGTATTACATAACTATTCCACCATTAGTATTAGCATTTATCCAGCTTCGTGCCAATAATAATATGACATGGCAGCATAGAATGCACCTTTGTAGCGACTGTTTACTTTTCGAGTCACCGGAGACAACAAATTCGGTGGCGAAGTTTGAGAACACCGCTTCGGAATCGCTATCGAATCGGACTGCCTTTATGACAATACATGTTCTAGAATCGTTTTAAATAAGTGAAATTTACACCAGCAAGTACAGTTTAATAGTTTACGGATGTGGTCTCTTGCTTTTGTGTAGTTGGAATGTCGGAAACAGCGATCGAATTGTGTGTGTTCATCTCTAACTTCCGGTTGGTCGCCCAATTTATTCTCGACCCAATTTCCCTTTTCGATTAAAAGAGCAGCTGAGTCCAGACACAAATATCACTTGGGTATTTTTACTATTTTAGTGTTTTTAATATAGTTTCTTTAAAAAGAACTTGTTTAATCACCAACTAATATGCGGGTTGTCGTAATTATAAACAATCAACGTCGTTTTCGATGCATCTGTCGACGTATAGAAGTGTCGGATGCCGAACTACATACTTTGTATAATTTCGCTACAGTATGTAATTCGGCATCCGACACTTCTATACGCCGACAGATGCATCGAAAACGACGTTGATTGCATATAACGAAAACTCCACTTCATAAATTCTTCCATTATATATATATATACAATCAACGTCATTTTTGTACTGTATAATTGTGTGAACCGAAATTATGCCATATATGTTGTTCGGTCACTTGTAACAGTTTATTCGCCTATAAATGCAACAACAAAAGACGTTGATTGCTTAAAATTAGACCCTGCAAGATTAATATTAGCTCATCAGAACGAATTATTTCAAATCTAGTTGTTGTAAAAAGTCACAATTTCCGTTAGAGTATGCAGTTTGGGCGAATTTTAATGGCCGATTTTGCCTACGATGAAACGATAAAAGAGGTTCAAGGCAGCTCAAGTGGCTTCAATGTAAACAAAATGAATGTGACGCAGATGAAAAGCGAACAATTATGTCAATAATATCACTTTCCAAATTTGATACAAATGGGATATTATATGAATTTCATTTGGATCCGCCTGATACCTTAGCACTCTGCAATTTGATGTTGTGGTATCGAATTTGATATTCCGACTCGGAAAATTGAATGGGAAGTGTTCTGGCAGCTGCTGCAGTAAGCTATTAACTGAGTATTACAGGTGAAGCAATTTGTTACCACAGAAATGTTATTTCGGCATCAATTGGGAGGGAAATTATTGTTTGGCATCTATATTTAATAAATTTAACAAAGTTACCATTTTTCACTCTCAATCCACTGATAAATTCATGGTTGGTAACAATGGACATACAGTAAACACTGTACGTAAATTCGTCCCAGGACAATCAGCTCGCGGAATGTTAACCCTCCCCGAATTATTACGCCGGTGATTCGGCCTTGAGAAATACAAGCAACAAGTAACCATTGCGCGTGTTGGACTGGTCCAATGCGAATTGGGGACAATAAGAGAGGTTCTGAAAGGTGTAATTATACCAGTTTCATAGATTTTACAATGATGATTACATAAACGGAAAAGCTTTCTCTGATTCGCGAAGTATTTTCGACTTATGTGTCTCCAAAATTGGGAGTATATTTTATTTCGCTTTAATTTCTCTAAATTAGCAACAATCCATATTTTATGGTCTAGTCTAGTAAAAATTAAAGGACTATTTCGATGTTTTAGAAATGGTCTCACTGGATGTTGTACACAACATGATTACTTTATACATTATGATTGTGAAGACAAAACATTCTTAATCAAAGTGTGCTATATTATATTACACGAGCGTGACACATAACTGGCGTGATAGTGTCATATATGGCGTCATGTTAATCAATTAATTGATATACATAGGCCCTGAATGTCTCATAATCGTTTAGTTATATACGGCTAAACACACTGAAGGATTTTTCAAACAGAAGCATCGCTAAATCATGGCAAAATACGCCCGTGGTAATTTTCAACAAGGCCATAACGAGTAATCCATATGCCAATTTTGAAAACAGGCAGATATATAAACTATATTTATCACCCGAAAACCAAATAAATCGGCAAATTATAAGTCGACAAGGACCATAACTCCGGCAAAGATTGGAACCCAAATTCGAAATAGATGTATTTTGGGCTAGTAAACTCATACCATATCTTGTTCGATTCAGTTCAGACTTACTGACGTTATCATCTAGAAACGAAAATTTAGTACAAATTCCAACAGAAAGAGCCATAAATCTGGTGACAATTGACGGCGGAACCCGTTTTTGTTTTTCAAATCGAGCGTATATAAAAACTGATGAAAATTGACTTATAGCCCTAGGATCCTTGGTCTAGTTGTTTTCCAAAAATGCCATTTTGGAGCGTTTTTGTCCATTTTAAAGGTACGGTTGGCATTGGCGGTGGGTATCCTGTGAAAATATTTCCACCCGCCAAAAACCGCCACAAACAGAAAGAACAACAAAATGTAGACATACTTTGTCCGTATACAAATAAGAAATATCGCATAAACAGTATGTTATTGTCACATCTTTGACCATTGTTATGTAAACAAAAGCATAAAAAGTTACTTTTCTGGTGTTTGTTTATATTATGATGGTAAACATAAAGAGCGTTCTTTGTTGGTGAATTCCTGATATGGAACGAATAAAGAGCGTTTATGCCATTTGTGTGTGTGTGATTAGCCAGCAACGTTGTGCTGTCTTCTGCAACACAATCAGGCTCTTGCTTAGGTAAAATGTAGTACATCTTTATTATAACATGCTGTTTACGCGATGGTCATGGTACATATGAACGAAACTGTATGCGTTTAATGTTTTTCTGTTTACGGTGATTGGAACAAATATGAATATTTTCGACAACTAAGGCCTCACGTGCCTTTAAAAGGTGTTTGCATAAATTTATAACAAAACGAATATAATCTGTTATGTCATTTGACCGTTTCGCTTAAGAAATCTTATCTTGGAAACTTATCATGACAATAGTTATGCCAACATATTTAACTTTATTTAACTTATTTTCAGGAAATTAATTCCAATTGTTATCGTTGGTAATGGGGTAAGTAAAATCACAAACAAATTAGTTGTGCAATTTTAAACAGCTTAGTATTTTAGAGGTGGATTATCTTTTTAATTATATGGCCATGCTAGATAAAACCAAGCCCAAAATACCAATTCGCCATTTCGAGATATACAAGACCTAGGCATTATGATTTTTGAGCCGATGATAACTCACCCACCCGCCTATGTGTCCGACGTCCACTGATTTCAATGCGTCTTGTTTTAGGGGGACACGTACATGAAGCAAACAAACTTATTGACACATACTTTAATGACAAATGGGAAGAAAGCCTGAAACATGTACCAAAGCTAAGGACATATATTTTGTTTAAATTTGAATTTAAAACTGAGGAATATGTCTCAATGAATCTTGCCCGTTCAAACAGATCATTATTGGCACAATTCAGATGTGGGGTACTCCCTTTGAGAATTGAAACGGGTAGATTTAAAGGAGAAAAACCTCATGAACGGTTGTGCACATTCTGCCCCGATACAAAAGATATTGAAGATGAGAAACGTTTCCTCCTAAAATGCATCCTTTATTACAGTATTAGACAGGAACTTTTCGCAAAAATTAAGAAGGAACACCTAACTGAAATGATGAAATCTGATACTGATGCAATTAAAATATTAATGAATAAATATCCAAGAGAATGTGCCACCTTTATAAATAAAGCATACAGCAGAAGAAATGATAAATATGGCAAAATAATAAGAGAATGTGCACAACAACTGCCACCCCATCTCCTACCTAAATTAATATGAACAGGTTGGCGGGCACAACATTGTATATATGTATGAAAGAGAGAGAGAGAGAGAGAGTGTGTGAATAGAATGATCACATGAGAATGAGAAACATATTGGGATATTACAGTGACTTATAGGCCCAGGAGGCCGGTGCGTTTATGTCAACATTCTTTTTTTGTTTCACACTTATGTAATTTATGCACATGTCACTTTAAATAAATGATCAAACAACAACAACATGTACTGCTCATAGAAAGGTTGTTCATGTATATATCGACCTATGTCGATACCCGGAGACATTCAAAAGCGAATATTATTAGATGTATTTTGGAACGTAAACCACCAAGTATCTTTAATGTTAAAACCATTTTGAAATATACTACTTTAAAATTTTAGTTGTTATTAATCACATGTTTTCGGATATAGCACATGTTGTGATATCTACCAAATAAGACCAGCCTTTGTTAAAAAAAAAATCTTTGCCAGATGTTATCGTACGGTACCTTTCACCTACACACCCCTCATGATGCTGTTATAGTAACACTATACGCACGTGCAATGCTAGTTGATTGACTTCGGTGCATATTATATGCTATTGTGTTCCGTGTTATGTTGTGGCTTACATTAATTAAATATACGGGCGGTGTTGGCGGTGGGTATGCTGTTAAAATATTCAGCTCCGTCAAAAACCGCCATAAACAGAAGGAATAGTAAGATATATACAGACTTTGTTCTTATGTTAATTATAAATATGGTATAATTAGTATGTTATTGTCAATTTTTCCCCCATTGTTATGTAAACAAAAGCAAAAAATGTTACGTTTGCTGGCTGTTGTTTAGATCCGGATATGGTAAACATAAAGAGCGTTATTTGTTACTGTTTCCTGATATGGAAATAATAAAGAGCGTTTATATCATTTGTGTATGATTAACCAATATAATTGCGCTGTGCTATGTAAACAGAAGCACAACTTATGTAACACGAGCAGGCTCTTGTTTACGTACACCATCGTACGTATTGACGATAATATACTATTTACGCGCTGATTATGTTTGGCATATGAGCGGAACTGTATATATTTTGGTGTTCTTTCTGTTTGAACAAATACAAATATTTCTGCAACGAACGCCGTCCGTGCCTTTAATCGTTATGTGTGACAATCAACATTGTTGTGAAATTAGTTGTGAAATTGATGACGCAAATTCAAGGGTTAAGATCTGATTTTCAACCTGAAACACAAGTGATGCATGACTGTGTATGTTGTATATTTGGAGCATTGCTGATATCAAAAATGCTTGAGTAGCAAACATCAGTCGGAGTTAATAGAAAACTTGTTTAGCGCCGGTGAACCATCCACCACCCCAACCTACGTCTATGTAAAGTGTACATTATCCCATGTAGTTATAGAGAAACGATATCGCTTGAATGAATGGAATTATCTATTGCAATTTATCACTGTTTAACTATAACATTTCGTTTTCCAAAGAAAGCATAAACGTAGCCAAACAACAATCGCAAATACATCATATAGTACACAAGGCCATTGTAGTGTTACGGATTATTGGATACGGTGGTGACGATACAGTGATACCAATTCTAAACGATGAAATGTGATACCAGATTATGTTTGGTAATTAAAACTGTAACCTGTGGTTATTTTGGGAAACTTAAGACATAGTTGCAAACAAACGGAAATCGTTTAAATAATTTTGGTATATTTTCAATGCAATATTGACTCTAGACTATTCTGCTGTAATGACTGGTTGACTAAACGCATTATTGGACCGGTTTCATATCTGCTGTGGTTTTTTTTTTGAGAAAAAATTATACAATTCAAAACAAATCCATTTCATTAAAAAACATAGTTGATTAGAGCCGAGGAGTCCGTAATGTTAGTGTATAATACTATTTTGACATTACTTATGGTAATAAAGTGTCAATCTATCTATATAGCTATCTATTTAGCCATTTATCTATCTCTCTAGCTATATATAAATGAGAATTTGCTCACGCTCACTGGGTTAAGCAAATATGAAGCAATGAACACTCATACTGAGTCCGTGCCTCCATAACTCTGACATATATATCTATATATCTAGCTGAGAGCAAAGTGTTCAACTTGTCAAAGAATAGCTGTGATCAACTGACAACATGATACATTATATATAATTTATCTCAGACTTACCGCGTTTGAATGTATCGAAATCTCTAAAAGTATCCAACTTTTAAAATAATTATGCTTACACGCATAGCTGGTGGGTAGGCACTGACCAGGAAGCAGTTGCACCATGTCATGTGACCTCATAATACATACATTGTACCTGGGGAATTCCCAATGCAGATATTTTAACATGATTTTTACATGATACAGGCAAGAGTTAAAGGTCTAGGCATAATTATCATAGTATGAACATAAACATAGTAACATTTGACATTCTCGTAAATTAACACAGCTCGAAAAAAATACTTTATATACTCATACAATGACGTTATGTTGAATACAAAGCCTTACCGCCGCCATCGAAGTATGGCAGCTGTTCTCAATGCCAAAGGTGAGACAACACGTATATATCTTCAAGGCTATGCTATTGTGTGCACATATAGCCACGGATAATTCGTGTATTGTCGGTATATATATTTTCGACAGTGATCTGCCCCTAGTGTGGATTATGTCATGAAAGACTTCACGAATAAAACTGTATTTCCCCTGAATAGAACTAATCTGGCCGGGACCCGAAGAGTATGTGGGTCTACGTCCCACCAGCGATGGACTACATTTAATTAAATTGGCCTTTACCACTATTTCGTGAAATACAGCATTATGTGCTGCCTTTAGTCGAAAATACAAATAAAACGTGTTATTTTCACATCCTCGCGTAAAGCGGCGCAATCGGTGGCTCAGACAGTAAAGTAAAGCATATAACCCTAACAATAATGGCGAAGTTTATTCTACTCTAGAAAATCGAAGATAGTTCCACATGCCCTCGTGAGGGGTGGCTGAAATAATAGTGGCTCATACAACTACAAATTTAGCTCGACATTATGACCCAAACCACAGTCTCATAGAGCCAAAATACAGTATCCTATGTTGTGATTGTCCTAATTTGTGAAATGATTAATTATTCTAGCAGTTCTTAATTTTGGTAACTAAACAGTATACAGAAAAAATATACTGTTGACCTCGCCAATGTATTATAATCATTGCATTGGTGTTGTCTTAGTTCCTAGCCAGGTTATATATGCAATGAAGACGGTTATATGTGAAATCAAAGAGTTCTTGATGGACAGATGTTTTGAGACAAATTCTTTGTTTAAATGTCTTGAAGTTCTTGCTCGGATTTATGCAAAACGTGTGTGCGTCTAGCTAGACTTTAACTAAATCGAAGTCTTCTTGCAATAAGTTGACGATTTTTTTAAACCTGTCGATTTCTGCAAATAAATGAGGCAATTAAAGGTACTCATTCCGATCAGATGGTCCCCATACCATCAAGATACAACAACAACATTTTTTCAAACTACGCTTTGGTTATCAGAATCGATTTATTGCAACAAAATAACGCTAGCCACTGTCACCTATGGTATCAAATTTCCCAAAACTTGTATTTTATCAACATTTTGTTCAACAAAATATTAACACTAAGGTATCATCCGCAATTTTGTCCGAGACCCTCCGTTTGACCACGTGTTTCTTGGCCACATATTATTACACATCTGGAGAAATAACATATCTGATCACTCTGAGGTTTGATGGGTGGGTTCCTCGACTCGAATCAAATAGTTTTTACCCCCGAAGCCAAAGAAAAAGTAATTTAGGAGCATCTGATCGGATTGAGTACCTTTGAACAAACCTTTAAAATACAAAATGGAGACGTGTATGCACCCCACAATGAACACTGTCAATGATCTCAAATGCCTAATGGCAGTGCAGATTCCCATTTGGATGAAAGCTGGAACTCCTTGCTGAATTTCACTTATGTCATTCTCCCGCTAATCAAGTTACTGAAGACTGGCGCTGCAGTATGGTCGTGGTACCAGAACTGTTGGGTTAGTAACCGGAAGAAATTGGTAAAAAAAAAATGTTGTGTCAAAAGACGTAGGGTTATCTTCAATATAATATATCTAAAATCTGCTAATATCCACATTGGGGAAACTTTGTTATCAAAGATGGCATCCAACATGGTTGCCTACATAACAATGGTTCTCGACGACATTTTATCACATAATTTAACCCATAAAAACTGGTTCATAATTATTGGTAAGACACACGTGTAATATTAGCGCGTGCGATGACGTCACGCCATTATTTAAATGACTTGCGATTGCTGAAGTTTATGATTGTTGTTTTCGATAAATATTTCGCGTTGCTTCGCGTTTATTTGATCATGTGATAAAAGGTATTTCAAACTCGTTCTATTTTATGCGTAATTTATCAACCTCGTCCACTAAATTCTATTTGAGCCTCGGTAAACCTCGGCTCAAATCGAATTTAGTGAACTCAGTTGATAAATTCCGTATAAAATAGAATCTCATGTGAGATCCTCTATATATGTTATATTGTGGCATGGAAATTATCCAGTTAACTGTTTAATTACACATTTACTACAATACTCACTACGATTCAAGATGAAGCAGCATAAATAAAACCGTGTTGTGTGTCCGCTGCTGGGAGCCCAATCGTCCAGATCTAATAATTCTTTCGCTTGCTCTTTCGTGCATATACATTAGAATTCGTATGAGTTTCTTGTATATTATGCAATCGTTCTGTCTAACATAATTTGAGCGTTTGTGTTCTCTTATAGGAATACTGTAGCTAATAAACGTTGTACGAAATGTAAATTTTATGCGATTTTCTTCATGTTGGTGGCCATTTTTGGGACATACATTCTTAGACATATGATTAACATGTATGCAGTGCTTGTGTATACTTCAAATTATTAATTACTTACTGATAATTTGGGCACCGGTCTCGGAAATTCAGCATTTCCCGATGCCGACATCCACAATGGACGACAACATGGATTGGAAATTTTCCCCAAAGCGGATTTTGAGCAGATTTTGCATGTTATGCAAACCAGTCCGCCGTTTGAGATTGAAATGGCTTCTTAACCATTTTTGTCCGTGTCCAACCGCCTGACGACCATACTATTGAGTTAATAATGATGTTTCCGTTGATTCAATAATGCTCTGATCAAACACTTATTGAGAATACCACTAATGCCCCACTACATGTATCCCGCTGTCTTTACTAGTACACGTCCCATGTATAAGACTTACGCTATATTTGTTTGGAAACCTAGTTGATTTTAAACCCATGATCGACATAAGAAAGAGAGAGAGATAGAGAGAAGTCGATCTCAATCATGGAATGGAAAGGAGGGCCCATATAGAGAGACGTGCCAGCAGTTTCAGATATATGTTTGCACCAAACTCGAGTATACAAGTAGAAGCGCTCTTCTAGTCGTGATTATGCATATTTAAAGGAGGGGGCTATTCCTCAGACCTTACCAAATTCCCACCGTTGTCATCATGAGTAAGCGTTTTAATTGTATTTGAAGGCTGCTCGAATGCAAAGTCATGTTGGTCCTAAAACTGATGCGTCACGATTTACCTCTTTGTCACGTGATTCAACAATATAGCTTCATCATGGTGAATTTGTTGAAAATATGGCAGATTATTCATGTAAATGAGGAAGAGGGTGGGGCCCAGTATTAACATTGAGGAACACCGCTTATAACATTTGACATTTGAAGATAATTAAAAATTTACGATGACTCTTAGTTTTCTATGTGCGATGAAGATGTTGATCCATCCTAGAATGTTGTGAATACTCCCATATGACTTTAATTTCAACAGAAGTCTTTCATGCGTCACCTTGGCGGAAACGTTCCGAAAATAAAAATACAACACACCCACGGCTCATTTATATCTAATGTTGATGTCAGGTGTTCAATGTAATATAACTGAGCATGACATTGTGTCGAAAACCATGTTGCTTCGATAACTATGTCATTACCTTCTATGGCGCATAATTGAATCTAAAAAATTACTCGAAAATTTTACATAGAATACTAGTCAGGCTTACTGGCCTGTGATTAACTGGCTCCAGTTTTGACCACTTTTTTGTGCAGGAACGATGCATCGCTGTTCTGCATTCCCCAGGAACAAATAATTATTATATCTATATAGAACGATTCAATAGGTGAAATAGTAGTATTTTTAGTTCACTTGAGATATATTTGATCATTCGCGGTGAACGATTTTCAGGACCGTAGCTTTTGGAGATATTTAACTGCTGTAATTTTGCTTCCACTGCTTTGCTGGTGGTGGTATTTGTAAATCGCTGCAATAATAACTTTATTCAATGGTCGATTATTAAGGCTGGAATATCGTGAATAATTTCCAAGTATTCCCCTGTGGATACTTTAAAAAGAAGTTATTTAGTATATCAGCCGGTTCTTAGTCAGATCTAGCAATCTGTGAAGTTGTTGGACACATATGTAATTCTATGATTATTTTTTTCTTTCCTTGTTACGTAATTCCAGAAAGGTTTTGTTTTGGGTTTGATTTACAGTCCCGTGATATTTAACATTTACGAAAATAACTGCTTTAACCCTTTCTATACTAAAACATAATTACGAGTAGTTACCCCAAATCAGATAATAAGTTCAACAAACGACCATATATCGTTTGTTGATCTTATTAACTGATTTTTTCCCTCAATATATAGGACTCCTCTGTACTTTTATTTATCGGTCGTCTGTTGATATTACCTGTACATCTCTCCAAATCAATAATATACCATTCCTATGTACACTTTTTAATTGAGTGGGGGAAATCCATTAAGTATATAAAGGGATAATTTAAACATCCTTGTGTCGACATCAAATTCGTCAAAATTTCCCAAGTGAATTTTCATCTAAATGCGCAAAAGACAACTGACAAGGGTTTCGCATCAAAGAGTGAGTCTGGCCGACCGAGAAAAACAATGTCGAACTAATGAACCATAACTCAGCTGCAAGGGCCATAACTCACGTTTAAAAAAAACATGACAAACCTGGTTTTTGAACTAGATAGAGATATGGTTGTAAAAGATCCATATATATTGTGAATAGAATCGGTTGAAGTTTTTTCAACTTATCGCACTAAAGGTCATCATATAATTGCTAGAACATAGACAAACTAAGGGTCGTAGCTCAGGTAAAATAAATCGCACAAACCTGGTTTTCGAACTCGATCGATACAATGTTGTGAAAGCTCCGGATATTAAATATGAATGCAATTGGTTACCGTTTGATCAAGTTACAGCGCTAACGAACATAACACTTCCTAAAATTTGGTAAAAATAGACGAACTACGAACCATTAGTGATATGAAACAAATCGGACAAGCATATTTTGTACCTCCATCCAAATTACGTAGACCAAATTTGGAAGCTCGAACGTGCCATGTCTGTTTAAAAGGCCGAATTTGAAAGTGGGCTGAAATATTATCGTAACCCTAGCAATACCCTACATTGCCCAGGTTGAGAAATATTCACCTTTGCCATGTCTGTTTAAAAGACCGAATTTGAAAGTGGGTCGAAATATTATCGTAACCCTAGCAATACCCTACATTGCTCAGGTTGAGAAATATTCACATTGGATACACTTTTCTATCTCTTAAAGCCAGTGACGTGTCTAGAGGTGCCCACGTTGGAACTACACCCTTGATTAGACGTGAACCTGATAAACTTTGGCAAATCTTATTTTAAGTCGTGTCGACGAAACACGGTAGATTAAATAATACCAATATGTGCGTAGTTCGTATGGAAATAGTGCAATATTTGAATGTTTAATTTTAGGTCCATATAGAGCATATATTAAGGTTGTATAATGACAATATTTCGCTCATCACAATTATGGGCTTATTTTCACAACAGGTTGTATCTGAATAAACATCAAAGCAAAAACCCAATTCATTTAACTCCTGGATATCTTTGCCCTAAATTGTCGAGAAAATATATTTCTGATTAATTATTCAAATAACCCAATAACCAATCAACACATCATCAGCTTATCTACATGTATGATAACATGACATCTATATCGGCAATATTAAATGTATTTGGTTTCTTGTGATAACAGAAACCGGAAAATCGTTCACTACGTTATGAGTTGGGGGTCAAAGTTATTTGACGTCTCTAGCACATAACCTGGCTACGGACATATATATAAGAAAATACAATGTGGTTAAATATTCAAACATGTGATCAGCAAAATAATAGTGGTCCAACAGAGCATTTTGTTCTGACACCGTGCATTGTCTGAGATTGTCAATACATTCTGGTTATACGAGTTCTATATAATAGATGCAACATTACACATAGCATTTATTGTGATTAGTTATAAAACATATATACATAGACCAAAATCAAAGCATATATATGCCCGGAAATAGCACTAGCTTATGCAATACAATTTGATATCAAGCCAGTTGGATGCCGTAAAGATTCACTTACCACTGGTTGTTCCAACCAGTACCGCTGGTTGTTCCAACCAGTGTCACCTGTGTGTCATTGCATAATGCAAGATTGCACCCCTTTCCATCTATTATATATTTTGGGAAATCTGTGTGTGTGTGAGGGTGTATGCGTGTGTGCGAGGGTGTGTGTGTGTGTGTGTGTGTGAGAGGGGGTGTGTGTGGGTGTCTGTCTGTATGTTCGCGATGAACTCGAAAACGGCCGAGCCGATTTCGATGCAACTTGGTATGTGGGTGTACTTTCGGCCGGGGAGTGGCATGGGCCTATTAATTTGCCCGTGCGACGTTACCTTGACCTTGAAATCGGGTCATTTCAAGGTCGAACCCCCGAGTATCACGGGATTACGATGAAAATTAGTGTCTAGGGATACTTTCGTATGGAGGTGTCGTAAGCCTATTCGTTTGCCCGTGCGACGTGACCTTGACCTTGAAATCGGGTCAATTCAAGGTCAAATCGCGAATTTTTATGGGATTTCGACGAAATTTGATACGTAGGGTTACTTTTGTCCACTGAGTGTTTTGGACGGGTCGAGTCGTGACCCCGACCTGACCTTGATCTTCAAAATGATCAATTCGATGTCAAATCGGGTAAAACCGGATGGATTCGACGGGTACTTTTGTCGGGTACTTTTGTCCGGGCAGTGTTTTGGACGGGTCAAATCGTTGACCCCACCTGACCTTGACCTTCAAATGGACAATTCAAGGTCAAATCGCGCAATTCGCCGAAAAGCAGAGGGGAAACAGCCCGGACGAAGTCGGGTCCACCTGCTAGTTTCATATATTTACGACATGTCTAATTTGAGACACTCACTTCGTTTTTTCCCAAATAGTCCAAATTGTATAATGGGCAACACAAACTACTCGAGTAATCGTTGTCAATGAGAATACTTGGCATTGATCACATGTCGAGTCCTACCATAAAGCGTGGGTCCCGTAAGAGCATGGCTTACGCTGTATGTTTGCTATTTCTGTTTACTACCAGAACCTGTGGTCTGCGACTTACCACTTGCGTTTGATAAGGAAGTCGTGTTATGAACATTTTAATGTTCAATTGATCAGATTCTCTTTTACATATTGTGTATTTGAAAATTGTAAGTTCCAACCAACGCTTAAACGGACATGGCTCATTCGAACCTCAAAATTTGTTTCTACGTTCTTTGGAGCGACGGATGCGATACGCCGATAAATAACCGAACTATTGATATACCGCCTTCGTATGCTCTGAAAAAACAGTTGCCAAAGTCAGCAATTTTTCAGCAGTTTTCATCTTTTCGCCAGAAGTCAGACAGACGCTCTTTGTTGTAACCATATCATAAATTGACTACCGCGGAACGCTCTTTTCTGTTCCATGTCGCCCCATGGCTGTTTTGTGTTTGGGTCCCAAACACCGTATTCACGGTTGTATTTTCATCACTTCAATGCGTCTTTTTTTGTTTAAATAATGCTCGTAGAAAGGTAGTTCAGATATTTATCGACCTCTTTCGATATTGAGAAAAATTCAAAAGCGAATAATATTATGTGTATTTTTGAGCGCAAACCGCCATGTGGCTTTAAGTGATGTAGGACTGACTCTTTCCAAATGCAATTACCAGTTCATATAATGTATTATATGACCAGTAAATTAGCCTTCCTAGTTACATTTTATTTGCGTTCTAAACCCTCTTGTGGTGGGTATATGCTTCCAGATTATTTGGACTATTGTTTACTGAACACATTTTGGGTGAAAATAGTGTTTTATGAATTTGGGTATTTACATGTATCTTGTGTCACCTTGCCCACACAGGATGCGCGATTGACGAAATTATCATATGGATAAGGTATACGAGTTGAACATTTCAAAAGATAACATGTGGTGCATGTGTACATTAAAATAGCATTTATCGTTTCTCACATGTAAATAGCTAACTGGTAGGCTGAACTGACATGGAAGTATACGATACCACCATGCTTATTAAGGGGTGCGTACTTATTATGGTAATCCTAAAAACCGATGGTAATCTACAAAACCGATTTAGTTTTATTTAGGGCTATCAATTAGCCTACCCTCAAATCAACGGCCTACACACGTAATGACAATGAACATTCGAATATGCTATCCTATCCGATAGTTAAAGTGATGTGAAACACTCCGGTGGTGTGACCAAATAGAAATGGAGAATACTCTTGCTCAAAGTAGTTAATTTTACGAATATTAATCCAAATGTACAACACACACCGACATTTTTATATATTAATTAAATGCAATGAGTCTCGATGGCCAAATCATTCGCGTCCGTTTATCGCCGATAGTTGCGTCCCGAATCGAGATGTAAATATTTACAATTGGGCGTAGTTTAGACGATGTTTTCTATGGAGTGGTACGGTCGATTTCTTTGAGATTTTCGGCGATGCTAGTAGAATGCTATATTTACCCAGTTGGCATAGCGCCGGAGGACTGACTAATCAGTTCCACGCACCCGAACAAGTCCATAATATGTCTTTTATATATATTTTATTTATATATATATATATATATATATATATATATATATATATATGTGTGTGTAATTTAGCTGTTGATACTAACACAAGCCCTAGTTGCCAGAATGTCATTTACAGTTACATTATTAGTACCGGGTAACATCATATAGTTGTATTGTACGATACTTCTGTCTGATACATTGTTGTTGTTCGAAAGAATGAATAGTCGGCACATGCTCACGCTCTACTTCTGCAAACTACAGCAAATAGGCGAGTGGTTACAAGTGGTAGGGTATTGGTTAAAGTATTTCGTTTCCCCTAATCGCCCCGTATATTGTATTGTATTACTGTCGTAACGGCCATCATATGGTATTTGAGACCACACTGTCACAAAATGTGAAATGAATACAGCGAATGGACCAATAATTCTGAAAACTGTATTGTGTTTAATTATTCAGAAACTGCAAGGGGTTCCCCTCATCGCTTTTTACGTCGGTTTCGTTTTCTGATCCTTTATTATGACAAATCAAGGGGATAACACTATCATCGCCATCATCGCCATCCGTCTAATGTTTGTAGACCCGACGATATGGGCTGCATCGTTGGGGTGGAGTTCAATTGTTAGACCATGTTGAACTAGTTTCTTTCACAGATTGTGTCCGCTATATATGATACTAGAAAGTGACCCGACTTCGTCCGGGCTTAGACCTTCAATTGACCATTTTGAAGGTCAAGGTCAGGTGGGGTCACGATTTGACCCGGACAAAAGTAACCGTCGAAATCCATCCGGTTTTACCCGATTTGACCTCGAATTGATCAGTTTAAAGGTCAGTGTCAGGTCGGGGTCACAATTTGACCCGTCCAAAACACTCAGTGGACAAAAGTAACCCCATGAATCAAATTTCGTGGAAATCCCATCAAAATTCGCGATTTGACCTTGAATTGACCCGATTTCAAGGTCAAGGTCACGTCGCACGGGCAAATGAATATGCTGACGCGACTCCCCATACGAAAGTATCCCTAGACACTAATTGTCATCGAAATCTCGTGATAATCGGGCGTTTGACCTTGAAATGACCCGATTTCAAGGCCAAGGTCACGTCGCATGGGCAAATTAATAGTTTATGCCACTCCGCGGCCGAAGGTACCCCCACATACCAAGTTTCATCGAAATCCCGTGATATTCGGGCGTTTGACCTTGAAATTACCCGCTTTCAAGGTCAATGTCACGTCGCACGGGCAAATTAATAGGTTTATGCCACTCCCCGGCTGAAGGTACCCCCACATACCAAGTTTCATCGAAATCCCGTGATATTCGGGCGTTTGACCTTGAAATTACCCGATTTCAAGGTCACGTCGCACGGGCAAATTAATAGGCCTATGCCAGTTCCCGGCCGAAAACACCCCCACATACCAAGTTTCATCGAAATCGGGTCGGCCGTTTTCAAGTTCATCGCGATCACACAGACGGACACACACACAGATCTTCCAAAATATATAATAGACTAGCCGTCGTAGCCGATGAGCCCGACGTTGTCCGGGCTATTCAAAAATCAAATTTCAAGTCGATAGCTCCACCCGTTTCCGAGATCTGGTCTGCGCATGCGCGAAGCTTGCGTCACACGGGCTCGGCGACCCGATAAAATTCGTATCCGGGGCAAGATACATTCACATACCAAATTTCAAGTCGATAGCTCCACCCGTTTCCGAGATCTCGTCTGCGCATGCGCTGCACGGGCGCCGCACGGGCTCGTCAATACGACAATGACGACCGCCTGGTCAAACTACACACACGTACCAAGTTTCGTCCCGATCGGTCGAGAATCGTAGATTTATATAAACGACATACATACATACAGACAGACAGACAGAGGTCTTCAAAATATATAAGAGACTAGCCGATGAGCCCGACGTTGTTCGGGCTATTCAAAAAAAAAATTTCAAGTCGATAGCTCCACCGTTTCCGAGATCTGGTCTGCGCATGTGAGCCCGACATTGTCCGGGGTATTCAAAAACCAAATTTCAAGTCGATAGCTCTACCCGTTTCCGAGATCTGGTCTGCGCATGCGCGAAGCTGGCGTCGCACGGGCTCGGCGACCGGATAAAATTCGTATCCGGGGCAAGATACATTCACATACCAAATTTCAAGTCGATACCTCCACCCGTTTTCGAGATCTGGTCCTTCGCATGCGCGAAGCTTGCGTCGCACGGGCTCGGCGACCCGATAAAATTCGTATCCGGGGCAAGATACATTCACATAGCAAATTTCAAGTCGATAGCTCCACCCGTTTCCGATATCTCGTCTGCACATGCGCTGCACGGGCGTCGCACGGGCTCGCCAATACGACAACGACGACCGCCTGGTCAAACTACACACACGTACCAAGTTTCGTCCCGATAATCGGTCGAGAATCGTAGATTTGTATAAATGACATACATACAGACAAACAAACATACAGACAGACAAACAGAGGTCAAAAATATATAGGAGATGAGAGGCCAATGATCCAACTGCACCATATTATACTCAAATTGCTCAGTTATGTCCGGCGTTAGTATGTAATCTGAGGTTATAACAAAACGCTGTTTCTATAAATAAATATAATTAAAATTGCGATAAAAATTTCAATGTTCGACAGCGTGGGATCAACATGCCGTGGCAATATTCTCAAGAAGCAGTGTCTTTAACATTTCTGTGTCAATTTGGATAATCAAATGAAATAAATTATCTTGAGAGATTACCATTTTCGGTATGATGAGAACTGATTAAATAATCGTCGGTTTATTTATTGTCATTCATTGAGAGACTGGAAGGAGTTATTTTCAATATTTCAAGATTATTAAATGAACACGTTTAAAGGCACGGGTGGCGTTCGTTGCAGAAATATTCATATTTGTTCCAATCGCCATCAACAGAAGGAATATTAAAATATTTAGTTTTTTTCATATGCCAAACATAATCAGCGCGTAAATAGCATATTGTCAAGACGTGCGTCAATGTACGTAAACAAGAGCCGGCTCGTGTTACATAAGTTGTGCTTCTGTTTACGTAACACAGCGAAATTATATTGGTTAATCACACAAAAATGATATAAACGCTCTTTATTATTTCCATATCAGGAAAACAGTAACGAATAATGCTCTTTATGTTACCATATCCGGATCTAAACAAAAGCCAGGTAACGCAGGGTAACGTAACGTTTTTTACATAACAAAGGAAAAATAATTGACAATAACATACTGTTAATATGCCATATTTCTAATCGGTACAAGAACAAAGTCTGTCTATATTTTACTATTCTTTCTGTTTATGGCGGTTTTTGACGGAGGTGAATATTTTAACAGCATACCCACCGCCGCCCGTATCTTTAAAGCCACATGGCGGTTTGCGCTCCAAAATACACATACTATTATTCGCTTTTGAATTTTTCTCAGTATGGAAATAGGTCGATGTATATCTGAAATACCTTTCTACGAGCATTATGTAACCAAAAAAGACGCATTGAAGTAATGACAAATACAGCTGTGAATACGGTGTGTGGGTCCCAAACAAAAAGCCGTCATTTTCACGACACGGAACAGAAAAGAGCGTGAGGCAGTAGTCTATTCCTGATATGGTAGTAATAAAGAGCGTTTATCGGACTTTTGGTGAAAAGTCAAAACGGCTGAAAAATTGCTGTGACTTTGGCAAGTGTTTTTCAGAGCAAATGAAGCCGGTACACTCAAAAAAATCGGAGTCCGTATATCTACTATATAGTAGCTATTGTTGCTATAGTACCTATATATGTAACACCTATACGTTATGTGTGTGATATAGTAGCTATACCGACTTTAGTGCCTATCGTGGAACCGCTATGTCGCATTCAGGATAAACCAAATTACCCCCCCCCCCCCCCCCCCCCGTTATTATTCGCAGATCACTAATCCATGGATCAAATTCATTCATTTGTTGCATATATTCAGTTGAATATAAAAGGAAATGGTCCTATAAATGGAAGGACTTAGTGTACAGTACCCCTTTAAAGGCGTATAGCTAGGCCCTATATATAGCCTACCGGTAGCTATTATTTGCTTATTGGACGATTTCAAAGTTGTATTTTACTCACCTAATGCGCATAAGATTGTCCACTTATAAACTGTATCCAAAATACGAGGCAAACTGTATCCAAAATACGAGGCAAACTGTATCCAAAATACGAGGCAAACTGTACTAATCGTTGTATGAATTACTCTGGATTAACCGAATTAGAGGTGTTGTGAAAAGTAAACGCAGGAATCTAAGAAGACAAGACAAGAAAGATGGACGCTTCGCCATGTTCCACCGAGTCAACCGACTCCGTTGGTGTTGAACTTTGTTCGACTTCGCCGGCTTCGGAATGGAAGGAATGTTCTGTTGCCAAATATAGTTAGGTACTATATAGTGCATATGAAGGTGCTATATAGTACCTACTTAGGTACTATATAATACCTAACTTAGGTGCTAAATAGTATATACTTTTAATAGATACTATATAGTAGCTGTATAGCTACTATATAGTAGCTAATTAGGTACTATATAATACCCAATTATGTACTTCATAGTAGCTATATCATATTGGTACTATATAGTACCTAAAGTTAGGCACTTACCCAGTGGCAATGATAGTCCCTATATAGGTACTATATAGTAGCTATATTTTTAAGAGTGTATATCAATAATTCGTTTATTTATCGACCTATCGTATCCGTCGCTTCAAATTACGTAGACAAAAAATTGGGAGGTTCGAATGGGCCATGTCCGTTTAACATTGATAGCCATGTAACTAACAATATATCAAGCAACAACTTCGGCATAAAAAACCTTGGGCCGGATTCTGTATGTACATGCTGTTAGCCCAATGAGGCACGAGAAAGGCGTAGATAGAGGTGATCTTCTGAAATATGTGCACTGCAATGTGGCTTCAACACATTATGAAGATAAACGAGGGCTGGTATAACATTAACATTTAATTCATAAAAATATATGACAAATTAACATTTCATTGACATATAACAAACTTATACAATGAATATATACACATATACATAGTACACATATGCCTGATGATAAACCCATTCAGTGCATGTGTGCATTTATAACAAAAGAAAGACCGTTAGTGTATTAAAGCCGTTGACAATGCTAGTTAAAGATACGATTGGCCTTGGCGGTAGGTATCCTGTGAAAATATTTCCACCCGTCAAAAACCGCCACAAACAGAAAGAACATCAAAATATAGATAGACTTTGTCCGTATACAAATAAGAAATATCGCATAAACAGTATGTTATTGTCATATGTTTGACCATTGTTATGTAAACAAAAGCTTAAAAAGTTACTTTTCTGGTGTTTGTTTATATTATGATGGTAAACATAAAGAGCGTTCTTTGTTGGTGAATTCCTGATATGGAACTAATAAAGAGCGTTTATGCCATTTGTGTGTGATTAGCCAGTAGGATTGTGCTGTCTTCTGTAACACAATCAGGCTCTTGCTTAGGTAAAATATGGTAGATCTTTATGATAACATGCTATTTACGCGATGGTCATGGTATATATGAACGAAACTGTATGCGTTTTAATGTTTTTCTGTTTACGGTGATTGGAACAAATATGAATATTTTCGACAACGAAGGCCTCACGTGCCTTTAATTGATGGCGGACATCTATGCTTCTGTAATAGGTCAAGTAACCACAACTGGAAATGATGGCTTCCACATACATCACTGCTAGAACTGTTTACATATAATAGGTTTATCTATGGATATTCGTCTATAATTTAGAAAATACTGAATCGACAACATGGAATGTGGAAATTTTGATAAGCCATAAACGGTTTTGGAGATTCAAGGAGCCCAATCCGATTCGACACCACACATGTTATCTGCAATTTAGTAAGCCATCTATTGACTAACCAGACACAAACACTATCATTAAAATAATCCAACAGAAAGACATCAAAACACAAATCGGCACTCAATAATGTTCGTCGCTTAAGGTGCTGAATACTTTCAAACTTCGATAACATTTATCTTATATTATGTACCAATTATAAGTATAAGTGGGTTTTCGAATTTGAAGATATTTGTCTAGGATATGCTTTGCAATTGTGTTAATGTCTACACAACATATTTTGGAATTACGTAGATTTTTACATTTCTAATATATTTTGGCATGTTGTCCCAGTGCCATATTCACAGACATGAAGATAACTTGTTCAGTTTGGAGGACGATGCTCTGCTCCAACATAACCGTGCCGCGTTCTACATTAGTCCAGGCGGATTAATACTATTTGGAAAAGCCGCACGTGATACAAACACCATACAATGCAACATGTTTGTTTTGTTCGTTAAAGATAATTGTTTGTCCAACTTCCGGTTGCACTAACGGAAAACAAAGGCAAATTTGGGGACTATTTTCCGTTGCCTGCCCAGAGCGCAATACTCTTGTATACTGTTGCGAAGCGTCTCAGTCAACGCTGTAAATGTATGGATTTTGCAGCTTATAAGGATTTTAATTTGGTAAAAAGGCATAAGATCTTTTTTCATGTGATACACAAGATCTCTAACGAGTTATGATGGGATATAATATTTTTTACGACTTGTTTTGAATATAATTTATCAGCATAACTCGTTGGAGATCCTGTATATCGTTACACATAATGAATATGTTAAATGAAACTATTTGTGGTGCAACATTTAGTAGTTCTGACGTATGACATATGTGAGTCTTAGTCGCAGTATGGTGGTTGTAATGATTTGCTCAAGCATCAGCCTCTCCCTCTGATTCGTCTCGTGCGAGATTCAAACTTTCCTGCATTCTCTCCTGAAAATTCAGAATCACTATCGATATTAAAACCGTAACTTCTGCCAACTGTGTTTCATAAAAACGAGCTTTCCACCAACTGTTTCAATATCACTGAGCCTATATGATATCAAACACAAGAACAAGATAACACCAAACAATACAAATAGTATTACATTACAAGTGACAATGTAGATCTGATTCGCATTTACGGCAAGATTATATGCATGCATCTACAACTACTATGTTCTGTGTTCATCATCTCAATTATTATCTGAGTAATACATTGAACCTGGTGGAACATATAATCATTTGTTTACCGAAAAGTTATAAGTACTACGGTGGACAAGTACCATGTTATGATGGCGATACAAGCAATAGGGGACGGCGCTCAGGGTGACATACCTGCACAACCCCCAGTTTTTCCAAGAACTCGGCTGGTTCCATCAAATCTTGGTTTTCGTGTCCACAGCTCTCCTCAATTGGCAATTGTAATGGTGCACTGGCTACTTCCTTCACTTGAGTCTCTTCTGTTAGTTGAATAGAGAAATAGAGAAATAGTGTTGAGCATGCGATATTCGACAGCAGTACTCACGAATGTAACTTGTCCGCTGGCGAGATATTTTTAAAGGAAACGCGCGAATATATAAGATAAGTCTTCAACTGTTAATGTTTGTCCAGAAACCAACTAATGATTCAGTAATAATGCATTCACTGTAAGTAATGTATATGTATAGAAGTTTCGGACTGTTCAATACAAGAGAACAGACATTTGTGGACCATCCATACGGAAACAATTGAACAGAATAAAAGTGAACACTTTGGTGCGCGGGGAGATCTTCGTCATTTCAGCGAACACTCTCAATTGAAAAAAAGATATACTCGTGGCTTGTTGACTAGGCAATTATGCCAACTGATAGCGCTTGAATGGTGTCGAATGTATTCACAATGGTAATTGGTTACGCTGAAACAATTCTCGATATCAGCCCGGTATTGGACAAATTGTTCGATGTTGCTACCAACTATAGCTTTGTTTATTGAGCTATTAAATGCATGGGCGGCGTTCGTTGCAGATGTATTCATATTTGTTCAAATAATGCTCTTTATGTTTACCATATCCGATCAAAACAAAAGCCAGGTTCTGTAACGTTTTTTGCTTTTATTTACATAACAAAGGAAAAACATTTGACAATAACACACTGTTTTTGCCATATTTCTGATTGGTATATGAACAAAGTCTGTCTATATTTACTATTTTTTCTGTTTATGGCTGTTTTTGACGGAGCTGAATATTTTAACAGCATACCCACCGCCAACGCCGCCCGTATCTTTAAGTTAATTTACCTGAGTTGTCCTCTTGACGAAGTAGATCAGAACTTGTGCTGCCTATGCCACTGTCTCCTCGTTCTCTCCCTGGAGATTATAAACGTTAAAAAATCCAAGGCGTTGTGGATTTGAGCAAAATGGGGTTGTGATGAAATACTTACTACTGATAAAAGAATATGGAATCATACTAATTCGGCTACTATTCTAGGAATATATTTCAATTTATTTAAAGAGAACAATACAGAAAATAATTAACGAACAAAACCAACGAAAGTGGTGAAAGTTATCAATGACTGGTCTTTTGGAAACATCAGTATTTATTGAAAAATACTGCAATTAAGACATTGGCTACTTTGGAATCTTTCAAAACAGAATTCAAAACGTATCTGTTTAAACTCCACTATGGCAACGACGACGACCAAAGCTCACAGAGTTCACATACAAATGCTTTGCGACTGACATCGTTCTCAACATTCATTTTTGAACGAAAATCTCGAAACTATAAATCACTTAGTATAACATGTGACATATATGTCATGCATCTGAGCACAGACCTTGACACTATAAATGAGTAGACACTACTCGACTACTCTAATATAGTGTATATGTAATAGTGTTTATTAATTAATTGCTTTTCCATTTCCTCTGATCAGGAAAACTAGATAAAATAAAAAGATATATGATGATCAATAATTTGGAAGAATGGGTGGGGTAAAATTCTACGATGTCTATTATTCATCAAAGCGGTGTAAATGACATGGATTAAACAAATCTTAGACCCCCAAATTGAAACAAGTTAGAACACATTACTAGCTGACGATTTGGAACCTTTCGGTGTTCACAAGATATGGCACGTTCATAAAGAAATGTGAAAAGTCGTGTGAGACTTTCTATCCACTTTTTCTGTAGCCATATCTCCACAATTATCAGAAATTAAATGGTAAGAACGCTAAGATTAAGAACTCTCCTGCAATATGGATACAAATATATACAAATACAAAGAAAATTACAATTGACACTGGTCTGTTATCTTTCCAGTTTAAAACAAATCACATCATTTTGTACACTAGCACAAAACTCGTGAGATGTAAGTTATCAGAAACACAGAGGAAATTACTACTCATACACTATATGAGTGTCCATTCTTTGAGTCAGTAGTGTTAGATTAGTGTAGTGTTCCAATTAAATAATCACGAAATATAAATGTATTCTAGCTTGAATTCGAATTATCCACAAAATAGGTATATTTTTTTATTGCCCTGCGGAAACGTGTCCGATAACATAGAAATGTGCATTCTTCTTTTCAAAAGAAGAATTTATGTGAAATTAGGTTCATATACCCAAATCTAGCTGATTTCTTGGAATGGCTAAAATCTTGTAATACAATGGAATGTGTAGCAGTATGATCGTTTGCATAACAAAGAACTACGTTTTCAAAATAGATCGGAAATAATTCAATAACTATTCCACAATTGAGTGGTCACGGGGCTGTTCAAATATGAAAACCCGAAGTACAGTAATTGCGTTATTAGAGGTCAGCACGAGTTTCCCGATTGTTCTAAATTGTGCTTGAACGCAAACGAAGATGTTAGCGTCCATTCTACGTTCAACTTCTAATGTGCACTGTTGGCCCACCTTCCCACCCAAATTTAGTAACGTAGATAATTATATCAATACATATTGATAATATATACTGCAAAAGTTAGTTTCATTGGATGATACATGTTTATAGGATTACAGGTCTTTTTGTGATATAATATGTATACATATATATAAATATGTATTATTATTATTATTTTAACAATGTACGCATATATGATGTGAACAATGTGTTTGAAGCAAATTACCTTTGCCTGAATTTCTAGATTAAAAACGTTGTTTCTATAATTTGTAGTCGTTATTCTATAACTCATTTATATTTGTTCGAGTAAAACCCAGTTAAAAAAATAATAACTATTACTAATTACAACTTGTGAATGACTCTTGGATTAAGCATTGTTTATTTGTCCACCAAATATATAATTGTTAGATAATATACAATGAACAAGGGAATACACAAGGAATTAATATAATGTATATGGTAATATGTGATATATCTGGTAGAAAGGGAGAACGACAGTAAGCACATGGCTTTTCGGGTGTCGTTCTCCCCATATATCAAGGGTCCCTGTATAATATTTTTATAAATCATCCTGGGATTTTACGTTAGTATCGGGACCGCACAGTGGATAGATAATTCGGATATACATGGGTCCTGGGATTTTTGAGTATAAAGAACAAGAGGATAACTCAAGATAAGAAGACAAAGATGGAGGGGGTGGTGGAGGGAGTGGAATGGAACGGATTCTTCGTATTATTACACATTAAGTATGGTGCTCTAAAATGCTGCTGATCGATTTATAATTAAGCAACTAAAATCGTGTGTGGATAATGAATTTTTGGAATTCTTCAAAAATAGTTAGATTCGTTTGTAGACTCATTGTATCGTCGCCATTGAGGAAATATAAACAGAGGGAACTATTGCGTCTGGGATCTTTCCAAGAAGAATTTAACTATGGGAACGGTAACGCCGACATTGGAATATGTAGTGGTAGCTATCTTCTATTTGGCCACAAACACAGCGATCTGTGACAGAGATATAATTTTGGTATTTGTGCGCGTTCAGGTCACTACAATAGTTTCTAAGACGTGTGTGGATTACTTGTGCTTTCTTTGCGTAACAATATTTAAAGCGTGAGTTCTTCTTTTTATGACTAGTGTTTATTGTTCAAAATTCGTCGTAATTCACTATGTCGCGTGTGCTCCTCGGCAGTAAATTCCAGAGGGCTGCTGTATATAATATGAATGATCAGTCGTGTGATTTGGCGTTAAATTGTGGTAGCCGAAAGTTTTTTGAGTTACAGGTATTAATTTTCGATACTTCGGATACAAGTGGGGGCACTAAGTTTTGTAGGTACTCCGGAGCCGAGTTATATCTCATTTTGTGATATAAATGTTTTGAATTTTCACTTCTCTTTTTTAGAGTCTCCCAATCTGCTTCAATTATAAGGTTATTATTTCTCGTGGATCTAGTACATCATGTTACGATACGCGCAGCTTCTAGTTGTATATCTTCCAACTTGACAGATTCTGCTAATGTGCAACTGTCCCAGATAGCGTTTGCGTATTCTATGATTGGTCTTACAAGAGTGAAATAATATTTTTCTAGGGTTTCTCTATTTAGAACGTATTTTAGTTTTTGTAACATAGATATTCGATACCAAGAACTAGACGCAATATGGGCCTTCCGTGAATGACTCTTATAGAATAGATACAATCTAACCGGAATGCTAAGGATGGTAGTCTACACCGTGTGGTAAATAATGTAATGACAGTATTGCTGTAGATAAATCTTCATTCCACGAGTCGTGATATCTAAGAAAGTTAAGGGTAATGCATAGTACCAGTTAACACGATGCCAATATATGTGCCATACCCAATGTCGTCAGAGACAACTTAATGTCAAGCAGTGAAACAGTTTTGACGAGCTACATCGGCATTTGATGAACATTAGTAACAAGCATAGGAAGCGATTGTGTAGTGTGTATCTGATTTGAAAGCATGCACAGCGAGAATCTCGACACAAAACAATAAAACAAGCTCAAGAAAAGGAACACAAGAGGAGCCCGTTGAGTCGACGTGATTAAGGCTATTATAGAATTACTTACTGGTGCAATTTTAACAATCAACATTTTGTATGATCAGTTGACACCGCTAATAACTTGCACTCACCTTTACGTAACTTGGGCGACGGGTTTTCAGCTTCGATCAACATGTCTTCTATATCTTTGAACACATCCTTGTCTAACACAGTTTTGGTGAGTGAGAGATCCACGATAACACTCCGGACTTTATTTATGAACAGCTGCTGTTGATTTGTCTCCAATCTGTCAATTTTGTTAATCAGGCTCTGTACCCTGGTCTTCAACACTCCAACTGTTGTTTTCGCACAGCTGATGTGGGTAACGTATTCACCAGAGTCTTTGATTATTTTGATAAGATCATCATTGGCGCTTTCAATCGTGCTCCTATCTTCTGGAGACGTCATATCGTCTAATGTTCATCGGACTGTCGGCCACTGTCATGCATAACCTGCAATAGTGGATGCCGAATGTGTTCATTTTATTTACCATAGCCAAATTATATTTAGTCCATTCGCCGATTTTCTACGTTTTCGTAATTTTCAATTTGAACAGACATACAACATGTATAAGTTATGTTTATAACTATATCTATATAGACTGACTCTATTTTAGAAATTCAGAACCCTGCAGGTTGTGTATTAGCGAGTTGTGTGGGGAAACGTTTTGAAAGCATAAAGCTATTAACATGATCAATTGAACGCGACATTTGTTGGGATATCTTCTTTATGACAAATTAAGCGACACTTATGCTTTTATTTATTATTGCATTATTTATCATCATGTTTGTTATTGAAATATTTCCAGCATTGATTGTCCACATATGCATACGATTCCTTCCAAGTCAGGTATCTCCCTTGGTGTGTGCCAATAGTCGCAGCGGCCTCATGACATTGTTTAAAAATGTATTTGGTATCTCTGAATTGGGTAATGTACAGTTGTTGCCTACGTGTGGTTGAACTAGATAATCTGTTTTCCAACACATTTTATAACATATACACAAAACATACACCAACAATAGCCATACACGTCAATTATATTCTATTAATGTGAATGGCTAACACACTCCTCATAGTCTGTCTTATCGACGAACGCGTGTTTTTGGTTGGGTTCGCTATATGCATGATTAGTATCGAGTGTGTGCAACAATGCTTGCAAATATTGGATGTGTGGTGGGCGTGTTTATACATCGAGTCATCTAGCTCAATCGGACAGCTGTTTTCTGTAATATTTATTTGCAAAGAAATAGTATGAATATGGCGTGTGAATGAAGTTTTAAATCAATAGTGCGGGTCATAATTTATCTGTATATTGTCGTATATTGCTAAATTTGAGTAGATAGGTCGGCCGAATAAATTGGTTTTGTGATATTGATAGTGTGCAGAATAGGCAAACTGTTTTCATTGTGATAAATCAAAGGGTGTTCATTTACTCGGTCAATATGCATATGTGAATGCTAGTTGCTATATGTATAAGATACGTGGAGGCAGTATATCAGTGTGAGTGTTCATTACTTCAATGTGCTTGACCGAGTTATAATTTCGGAATGGCACATTGAGATACTCCTGGTATTGGGTACAGATTGGAAGAATGCAGGTATTCCATTATTGTAATTTGCAATACATACTGCGTACTGATATCAATATGCAGTCCCTAGTACGACGTGCAGTCATTGTCTAATTTGTTTAACAAACATGGGGTACGTCGGTATGTTTTAATAGAAACTAGTCCTTTATGTTTTGAATACTACTGTGAGCTTTAATATTTGTGATTGGCTATATGTTTATCAGACAACCGTATACCTCACATATCATGCATGACGACATGATACATTATCACTCTGAAATTTGATGTCAAGGTATAAAATTTGAAATTGCGTCTTTGAAATTGAATCTGAAGTTTGCCCACATATGCTGCAGCAGACTAGTACCATATTATTAAAGTTGAAGCACGTTATTACCACAGATATGTTGAATATACCATACATTTTAAACCAGAAAGTTATGTTGAAGATAAAGTTACATAGTCCATACTATGTATATCCACAGCTGATTTGTAGATATAATTTCGTTTATGGTGCTTCTAACATGTGCATCATCATGAACTCATTTTCCCCATCAAGTAGGAGAAAATTAAAATAAAAACAGTTTTGAGGTACAACATTACCATACTGGTGGATATCAATGGTATTTCCTATTGCGGGCCACCAAAACATGTCTTACGCGTAAACGTAAAAGCCATGATATGAAACAGGGACCCAACAGCCCCTCGTGTGTTCACAAGCAAATAGCTTTCGTGAAACATACTGATGACACCCCAGTTTTACAACATGTTGCTGCCCTTTAATACTCAAAGTTTTCAGAATACATGGTAATATGTGCATACCACCTATTATTAGATCATTTAGATTTTGTGTAAGTCACGCTGAGAAATATTGTACACAACATCTCACTGCAAACTGAATGCAGATGAATGTATTTATCTCTTTAACTGTATTCATGTCCAGTGCAATTATAGTTCTACCTCAAACTAATTGCAACACAATGTATGTTAGCAGGAATATGTGCCCCAACCCATTATAAAACAGACTAACTAAAAATAGATAAAGAAATTTGAAATGTGTGAATTTGATCAAATAACGAATAACTTGTAAAATTATCTTAAAGACACGGTTGGCCTTGGCGGTGGGTATCCTGTGAAAATATCTCCACCCGTCAAAAAACGCCACAAACAAAAAGAACATCAAAATGTAGATAGCCTTTGTCCGTATACAAATAAGAAATATCGCATAAACAGTATGTTATGGGCATATGTTTGACCATTGTTATGTAAACAAAAGCATAAAAAGTTACTTTTCTGGTGTTTGTTTATATTATGATGGTAAACATAACGAGCGTTCTTTGTTGGTGAATACCTGATATGGAACTAATAAAGAGCGTTTATGTAATTTGTGTGTGATTAGCCAGTAGCATTGTGCTGTCTTCTGTAACACAATCAGGCCCTTGCTTGGGTAAAATAAAGTAGGTCTTTATGATAACATGCTGTGTACGCGATGGTCATGGTATATATGAACGGAACTGTATGCGTTTTAATGTTTTTCTATTTACGGTGTTTGGAACAAATATGAATATATTCGACAATTAAGGCCGCACGTGCCTTTAATTCATGGTTTTCAGTGATGTTTAATAAAAAAAACATTTTGTTTATATATTCGAGTCTCCCGTAACAAAAACTCCATTTCATAAATTTGACATGTGTGAAGTTTGTGAAATAACTAATATTTTGTAAACTACTCTCAACGTATGGTAATCAGTTAAGTTTATTGCTAAAACTCCATTTCATAAATTACTCCGATATATACATTGCAATCAACGTATTTTTGTACATACTGTATAATTGTGTGAAGCGAAATTATGCCAGATATGTTGTTCGGTCACTTATAACTTTATTCGCCCATAAACGCAACAAAAGACACCGATTGCTTGCAATTACTTCCCGGAACATTAATTTTAACTCATTAGACCGAATTATTGTTGTAAAAAGTCCACAATTTCCGTTAGACGAGTATGCAATTCGAGCGAATTGTATTGGCTGAAAAGCGAACAATTATGTCATTAAAATTACTTTCCGAATTTAGAAATACAAATGGGATACTATATGAATTTGACTTAGATCCGCCTGATACCTTAGCATTCTGCAATTTGATCTTATGGTATCCAATTTGAAATTCCGCCTCGGAAAAATGAATGGGAAGTTTGTCGACAGCTGCTGCAGAAGACTATTAACTGATTATTACAGGTGAAGCAAGCAATTACCACATCAATACTATTTCGGCAACTGGGAGGGCAATTATTGTTTGGCATCTATAGTTTATAACTGCAACGAAGTGACCACTTTCACTCTCAATCCACTAAGAAATTCACGGTTGGCAACCAAGGACACACTGTAAACACTGTAGGTAAATTGAGGAAAATAAGAGAGAGAAGATAGGTGGCATTACACATATTTTGTAGATTGTTCAATGATGATTAACCGAAAACCTTTCTCTGACTCGCTAATGATGTGAAACCATATGCTGTGGATATTTGGTGGGAATAGAGTACTCTTGTTTTACACGTATTCTCAAAGTTTTACACCTATTCTCATAAATTGTATATCCAAACGTCATCACAAAACAGCATTCTTATATACATGGCTTATAAGTATAGCGGCTCAGCTTGTCGGAGTGATTGTCATTGTGTTTATCACGATGTATTCGTCCCACCAATACATATGTATTTATTTATTTACAACAGCACGTACTGGTGTTGTCGATTTTTATATGTTTTAATGTGATCAAAACATGATAATAAACACATTACTTCGCAGAAATAAAAGACAACATTTGGGTTTTACATAGATATATATAAATCATCCTAGTGTCTTAGACGACTATTGTGAGGGCACATGTTTATATCTCCATGAAGATACACATGTTTTAAAGACATGTCCATATCCCTTCTTTGTGCTATACTGGCTAATGATTCTGTTTAAAAGAAATGTTACTATACATCAGCTATGCATGTACCCGACAGAGATCGTTATTTTATGTTTTAAAGATACGGTTGGCCTTCGCGGTGGGTATCATGTGAAAATATTTCCACCCGTCAAAAACCGCCACAAACAGAAAGAACATCAAAATTTAGACAGACTTTGTCCGTATACAAATAAGAAATATCGCATAAACAGTATGTTATGGTCATACGTTTCACCATTGTTATGTAAACAAAAGCATAAAAAGTTACTTTTCTGGTGTTTGTTTATATTATGATGGTAAACATAAAGAGCGTTCTTTGTTGGTGAATTCCTGATATGGAACTAATAAAGAGCGTTTATGTCATTTGTGTGTGATTAGCCAGTCGCATTGTGCTGTCTTCCGTAACACAACCAGGCTCTTGCTTAGGTAAAATATAGTAGGTGTTTATGATAACATGCTGTTTAGGCGATGGTCATGGTATATATGAACGAAACTGTATGCGTTTTAATGTTTTTCTGTTTACGGTGATTGGAACAAATATGAATATTTTCGACAACTAAGGCCTCACGTGCCTTTAATGTTAGGCAATGAGAAAATAATGTAAGAAATCCTCTGTATCGGGCAGATGTAATCTTGTCAAATGCCAGTACTGGAGGATCACGAAAAGCCATATGCTACTGACTGTTTTATATTATCTCAGAAGAAACTATATTTGACTGCACACGATGACTGCTATTTTTGAACAGGCCTTCTAAACGCTTCCATCTCTCGCCAAATTGTCTTCTTTTGTGGAAAATATATTGAATGGGACATTCAATTGTGTTATAATGTACAAGCCATTTTCAAGAAGATATGTATATCTTTAATAAGTATAGATGATAAACATACTTTGAATGTTTTCTTCTATGTAACTGTTTTTGCTTGCTCACTATACGAATGCCCTGATTCCCGTCCACATACATATGTGTTGAGAAGATATAATTGCTCAATGTGTGCCCCTCTCCCCATCCCTGCACCCTGATTCAAACGGCGCCATATCACGGATCTGATTATGTATAAGTTTGTTCGAAAACGGCGACAGAAATATTTCATCATTTTTGCTGCCCCTCCCCCTTTTCTGGCCATGAGACAAACTGTCAGTTTAGAAAATTCTAACTCACCATTATCTTCCTTGTAAAACGTTACCCCTACTAGAACCCTTTGTTTCTATCTACATGGGCCCCCCGTGAAGTTATACATGTATATGCCACAGAGAGAACAAGACATTCGCAAATATGGGCACCAAATGTGGCGTCTTTAACCCACATGATTTGATTCTTTGTATCATTGGATATGAACGTTTGTGAATTTGGTGGAAATTTGCGCTTAACATATTTATATTAGTTTTGTGACCCTACCCTCTCCTTACATGACTCAAGCGGCGCCACGTGTGTCATATTTTAAACCACATCATTAGACGAATTATGAAGATGACTACATATAAAATTGGTGGAAATCGGCGACTAAACAGATTCGTATCAAAGTTAGTGACACAATCGCTCACACAAACAGCACCAATTTGGCGTATATATAACCACACAATTAGATTCCTCGTATCACGGAGGAGAAAATGTATCAATTCAGTGGAAATCGGCGTTAACAATATCGTATCAATTCTGATGCACTGCAATTCCCCCTCCATGCACTCATGACTTGAACATTGTTGACATCTTTAAACCACTCAATTATACTCCTGACATTGAGATGATTATTCATAAGTTTGTGGTAATTTGCGACTAAACAAATTCTTATTGAGTCCACACCATATATCTCCCAAACGGCACCAATGCGGAGTCTTTATATCAACGATGAGATTCCTCGTATCACGGAGAAAAATATTTGACAATTTGGTGTAAATCGGGGCCACTACTCCTTGATACCAGGGGCAAAACTACTAAAAGTTGTTGACAAAGAGTTAAGAAAATCAGGATCACGTCGGGAGAAAAAGGAAAAATTATGTAGCAAATATATTAAATAGAGAACGCACTGACTGAAATAAACGAAACCACGAGAGCCTCTATGATTAAGTGTAAGCAATATGAATTGAACACGGTGAGAAACTTACTAAATACTTTCTAGACCTTGAGAACCGCTACTATACAACAAGAACACTGGCCATTGTAAGATTCATAAGCAACGTAATGTTTACCAAAATATATGGGCAAAATAATACTAACATTATTGATCACCCCAATAATAAATATCCTAAATTGACCATTATTCACCACAGAAGGCCCGATAACTTTGAGCAAGCTTGTAATGGCCCTCAAACACACAAAACTACAAAACGGCGTTGACTCGATGGCTACACCCGTATGAATTTTTGGAAATTATACCAGAGACCTGTGTCACATCGAATGTGAATTTCTTAATCGTTTGCAACATGTGAATTATCAAAACCAAGCACAATAACCCTCATCCCAAAACAAGATTAAGATATACAGCGGCATATTAATCTACTAGATTTTGAGAAAGCCTTCGACTCGGTCTTCTAGACTTTTGTGCACAAATGTTTTGATGCATTCAACTCAGGCGAATCAAGTAATAAATGGATACCAATTGTATACAGCAATATAAACTCTACTCTCCAATTGAAAACTTCAAACTATTGTGCTGTCGACAAGGTGATAAAATATCCCGTACATTTGTTTTATCTGTGATGGTTATCGCTATAATTATTTGTTATAATAATGAATTAAAGAACAATTCCCGACAATAGAGAATACAAAATTAGTCTGTTTGAACACGACAAGATACGCTTATTTGGTGGCTCCGAAAACAGCTGAAGAGAAATATATTTTTGACATTTTGGTAGAATGTTTAGGTTTACATTTAGAAGATATCGTGTATTGTGGATAACCTCTTTGGCAGAACAAACAAGAAATATATGTTCTGATTAAAATCACACTTTCTTAGGCACATTCCACCTGTTGGAAATTAAGTTCAGTACCAATTTAAATATGACAATAAGTTGTGATAACAACACACCTCATGAGGTGAACGAGTTGATAGAATCTTGGTAACACCGACACACCATTCCCCTTATAATGTATAAACTCGTTTCCCTCTTAATCACTTTACCGTATATCCCGATATTCGTTTCGCTAAATATGTAGAAACACTATTATTTAATTTGTTGTTGAATTCCAAACGACACATAGTAAACAGAAATACTGTCTGGTTTGTCAAGACTATTGTAAAGGTGGATGGAACATTGTAGACTTGTTGAATTTCATGTCTATAAAAATACCTTGCACTCTTGTTAAACAAATAAAAACGGGGTGCTCTGAGCGACCTGCCTATCAACGAATGCTCTCACTTTCCAACTTATCTTCATGTCTACTTGAAATTTAGAAATATCACGTGTTAAACCCCTTTCTAGATCTGGCGCGACGAACCAGAGCCCTAGAGCTTTTTTTCCTGAGACAAATTAAAAACACAACACGAATCTAATTTTGTTGTATGCTCAAGAACAACCCAAATATAAAACTTAGTGGTCAAACAATAAATCGCACAAGAGCAAACGGTCCCAAGACACCAGAAACATTGATAATCTTATTGTCGATAATAACGTTATCACTTCATTTCGAAATAACAAAAAGCGGATAATTGTTTTTTTAATTCTAAACTCTACTACTGTTGTACCTGTCTCAACTACAATGAAAGGAAACATTTGCTGTCTCGACAATTGAATGGGAAATACATAGCTGTAAAAAGATGACCGATGTATAACACATTGCTCAATTTTATCGATGGAATGTAACCGGCGAAATTATTAACAACACTTTATGGAAATGCCACTGTGTTCATATCTTTTTGAACGCGATTACAAACTGGTACCACTCAATTCACATTAACATATTTACAACCGAGAAGATATTAATGCTGTGCATGTCTCTAGTAACAGGAAACTAGTCTCGTGTCCGTAATGATATTAAACAAACAATATATATAACGAAATTTACACCAGACAATCTATTTGTCACCCATTCCTAGTATAAATTAGACCAAGACATGCACAAAGGAACAGTGTCTAACACAAAGCGAAATGACGAGTATTCAGTTATAACTGGTTAATGAAGTTGCCCCATAAGTTAATAATTACTTTGGCAGTCTCCTTTATGCAGTGTTAAACGACGTGAGACCCAATATGAACCACTAACATTATAATTGCATTACAAGATATATGGTTACCATGGTTACCAATCTAAGTATTGTATGAGTCTACAACTGCTGCTAGTGCATGTAATCGAGATATATGAAAGTGAGATAACGGGAGTGTTCGTTGAAGATCAGCAGGAACAAAAATGAAGCGAAAGAATACAAATATTATTACAATTGTATATCATTGACTATTTATTTGACAATGACAAATTATGAACATAAAAACAATATTTACCGTGAAATTCGGTAAGTAATGTGACCACATGGCGATTGTTTTTTTTCCAGAAGTATGTGGTTTATTTTGTTGGAGGCGGCGTTTGTAAATGTAATAAATATGTAATTTCATAACTTCGAATGAGTGAAGAGAATACATTAACATCAATGTTGTCCGGCATGTGTTTTCCATGCTTTCTATAAAAAAATTGACGTAAGTATCTTATTAGCTAAGCTTTATACTAGAAATGGGTGACATAGACTGTGAGGTGTAAATTTCGTTATATAATATGGGCTTATAATGGGATTTGTTTAGGTTCATAATCGGCTGAGAATCCCCCATTTTAGTCCATAACGAACTGAAAATGAGTGTTTTAGTCCCATTATCGACTAAAAATAACAAATTATAAGTTCATTATGGGCGAAAAATAGCAGGAACAAACCAAGTCACGACTTACCAGATGTACGCTCTTTTAAAATGTGTTTTCATTGTAACCCGCGCTGTAATACGGAATAACGTATATAAGTCCATTATGGGCTTATTTCAAAATCAAATAATCCAATATGAAGCTATGCGAATATGATATGTCGGTTCGGAACCTATTTGCGCCAGGATATGTTGCGACATTGATGCTCAAATAAGCCCATAGAGGCTTTATACCCGTTATTCAGTTTTCGGCGCGGTGCAGAATTAAAACCCACTATAAAGAGCGTAGTCCGGTAATTCGTTTAGGTTCATATAGAGCGCATTCTATATTATAATAATAAGTTCAATATTAGCTTATTTTCAGGAGAAACGGCGGAAGACAGATAGTAATAATTCGGACTCACCTCTTTTAATTCCCATGTTTTTGCAATATGATGAGGTATTAGTATCTTCGTGTCATCATACGTCCATTCGGGAAGTAAATATGGCCTGTCACGTGGGTGCACACATAATGCATGTACTTGGGGATTCACCTACCCACAGTGCGTAATACTTATACAATATGATCAGTATACCTTGTAATTGTATAGCGAGCGTTTGTTAATAAAAGCCATGTATAGTCGTCATAAGTGTGGTCCACGTTCTATAAAAAGCAGCATGGAACACCAAATAGTATTTATTAAACTCAAACTCAAACTCGTTTGGGATGAGAGATTGGTGGGGGCGGTGGGGGTACTAGATCTGATCAGAATCTGTTTAGTCGCCGAATGCCACGAAACTTAAATAAATTCATCCCCATGGTATAAGGTGTCTAATGGCGTGGCTTAAAGGCACGTGAGGCCTTAGTTGTCGAAAATATTCATATTTGTTCCAATCACCGTAAACAGAAAAACATTAAAACGCATACAGTTTCGTTCATATATACCATGACCATCGCCTAAACAGCATGTTATCATAAACACCTACTATATTTTACCTAAGCAAGAGCCTGGTTGTGTTACGGAAGACAGCACAATGCGACTGGCTAATCACACACAAATGACATAAACGCTCTTTATTAGTTCCATATCAGGAATTCACCAACAAAGAACGCTCTTTATGTTTACCATCATAATATAAACAAACACCAGAAAAGTTACTTTTTATGCTTTTGTTTACATAACAATGGTGAAACGTATGACCATAACATACTGTTTATGCGATATTTCTTATTTGTATACGGACAAAGTCTGTCTAAATTTTGATGTTCTTTCTGTTTGTGGCGGTTTTTGACGGGTGGAAATATTTTCACATGATACCCACCGCGAAGGCCAACCGTATCTTTAAAGCTGTCAAAAGTGGCGTCATTCGAGTCAGGGGTGCACTGAAAGGGAGAGGGGCACCAAAATTGATACAATATATTTTTAGCGCCAATTTGATACATATTATTATCCATGATATGAGGAATCTAATCGTGTGATTTTGAAGACGTCACATTGGTGCTGATTTGGTGAGAGATGGGGGTGGGTCGGATGTGCACTAAATTGGATAAAAGAATTGTTTAGTCGCGGATTAGCACCAAACTTACAAATAATAATCTCTATGATATCAGGAGTCTAATTGTGTGGTTTAAAGATGTCAAAAGTGGGGCAATTCGAGTCAGAGGTGCCTAAAGGGTGGGAGGGACATAAACATTGATAAACAATATGTTTAGCGCCGATTTCCACCTGATTGATACATATTCTTCTCCGTGATACGAATAATCTAATTGTGTGGTTTAAATGCGCCAAATTGGTGCCTTTTGGGTGAGAGAAATGCAATAAGAATTTGATACGAATTTGTATACTCGCCAATTTTCATAAATTGTATATATATATTCATCTCTATAATGAGTCTAAGTGTGTGGTTTAATGATGTTAAAAGTGGCGCCGCTTGAGTCCGAAATAGGGACGGGGGGGGGGGGGTCACCACAAACTTATAGAAATATGTTTAGTGCCAATTACCATCAAACTCATACACGTTCTTCTCAAATGATACAATGAATCAAATATTTGCGAATATCTGTCTGTGTTCTATATATATAACCTTAAGGGTACAATCGAGATGGCACCAAGGCGGTCTAACAGGGGTAACTTTTTACGAGTAAGATAATGGTGCGCGTTAAAAAATTTAAAGTGACGTTGTTGGTGTCAGGGGAGGGGGTATTTTTAGCACAGATTTCGACCAAATTGATATATTCTTCTTCTCCGTGATACAAGGAATATAAACGTGTGATCTAAAGACGCGAAATTGGTGCCGTTTGGGTGAGAGATGGTGGGGGGGGGGGGGTAATAACTATGATAAGAATTTGTTTAGTTGCCGATTACCACCCAACTTACATATAATCATCTCCATTATATGCATGCATGAGTCTAATAGCCGTGGTTTAAATGGCAATAGTGGCGCGTTTCAAGTCATGAATGAGAGGAGTTGCAACAAAGTTGATACAAATATATTTAGCACTGATTCCACCAAATGCATGCACGTTCTTCTCTAATGATATGATGAATTAAATCACATTTGAGGTCATTTGTGTCATGGATGGCGAGAGGAGATTCACTAGCATTTATAAGATTGTTCAATTCGCCATTATCCAACAAAGTTATATATAGTCATCTCCCAGGCCATCTCCATGTCGTTCGAATGAGTTTTTGGCGTTCCAATTTCACAATCGCGACAATGGTAACCGAATTATTCACTTGAACAATTGTATCTTCTCAACTGTCATATTTATATGGGAAGGGAAATCAGGGCATTCCTATAATGATCTAGCAACACAGACACATAGAAGAAAGCATTAACAGTATATTTATATCAATCTATTTAAGAGATACATATATTCATTCAAACTGAGGGACCTTGAACTGTCAGAGGATTGAATATTAGAATGGCTCATGTATATATTATAACCCGATTGAGTCTGTCCCATTCAATATAGTTACCACAAAAAAGAAACAATTTCCTAGAGATATGGAAATGTAGAGCAGGCCTGTTCAAAAATAGTGGTCACAGCGTGCAGCCAATATGGTTACTTCTGAGATAAAGGAAAACGCAGTCCGTAGCACATTACTTTTCAGGATCCTCCAATAGTGACGTCTGACAAGGGTATATCTGCCCGATACAGAGGATTTCTTTCATTTTTTAGAACAGACTCATCGCAAACAACTCAAAATCTCGCTGTGTCGGGCACATGTAACTGCTATACATGCATAACATAAATTCTTTTAAGCAGAAAATGATTAATCAGTATATAGCACCAGAACAGAGGAGCACCTGGACATATCTTTAAAACATCTGTATTTCATGAAGATATGATAAACTAGATTGATTGATTGATTGATACATCTCTATGTGGAACACAATTGTCGTCTTTTATTTTTTCGAACTGATGTGTTTATGATGTTCATGTTTCATGTTTCATGCTATAACATCTGAAGTATACGCAGTTGTAAATAAATAAATAAATACGTCTTTATTGGTGGGACGGTTTAAACAAAATGATAATCGCTCCGACCTGACAACGTGAGTCACTACTTATATTCCATGTGTAAGAATCATGTTTTGTGATGCCATTTGGGTATACAATTTATGAGAATACGTGTAACTCTTTGAGAGCAAGAGTATTCGCTATTCCCACCAAATATCCACAAAGGGTTTCACATCACTTTAACCTGTGAAACGCCGGGTAACCCTGCTAGTATTGGATATATTCAGTAATATAAAGAACACACATTTTAAAGATGGTTTAACCGAAAAAGTTATTTTTACGTCCAAAGGACGTTCCATATTGGGTTGACACCCTTTCGATGATCTAAAGATACTTATTTCGAAATGTGAATCCTAACATCAAGTGACACATGTTACTTGGATTGAATATCAATCGCTGTCTAACCGTGACTCCAATAATAAATTCATTCTCGTTATAAATTATGTTTGTTTGTATCGTTAATATATAGAGCACACGAGTGTATTTTTCACTAATCCGTGGCTCAAATGATCGGATTCATTGTACAGTACCCCTCTAAGGCAAACAAAATATGAATTGATGTGAATCGACTTATAACAATTAATGTTAAACATGCATTACACTACCATACCATTAACCCTTTACCCAACAAAACGGCCAAAACCGGCCAAATAAAGCTTCAACAGCCTAAAATATCTTCGGTCTGTCTCAATAGAACCATACAAATATGGATATCATTGGAACCGGCTCCTTGACCACATTGTGATAGTTACAGGTATACCCTGTGCCAATGCATTGTCTTATATATATAAGAGAATGCATTGGCCTAAAAAAAAAAATTAACATTTTTTACCATTTTTTTCTTACATTCTTTAACAATTTTACAATTTTTTCTTACAGTTTTTAACAATTTTTATAATTTTTTCTACATTCTTTGACAATTTTATCATTTTTAATATGTGTTAAGCCAATGCATTCCCTTATATATGCGAGGCGACCTATGGTCGACTCGCATATATAAGAGAATGTATTGGCACAGGGCCGTTCTGTTGGGTAAAGGGTTAACACATAAATCAAATCGGAGTCGACGTTCCAGAGACGTATTTTTTTTTATTTTCGTCTGACTTTTAAATAGACTCCCAGGAGATAATATCTAATCAGCAAGCTTGCATATATCGTGAAACTGGCGTGGGAACATACGTGTAATTGCTTCCGTCCTCACTTCCAAATTTTAGAACGGTCAATCAATAAAATTAGATAGATGTGAAAACGGCACAAAATTGTCTCACCGAACCAACTCTAGACTAGAAAACCAATGTCAGAAATGGTAACGCGCTCAAATCATATATTATATACCCATGTTTGTAATATTAGAATGTATAATATATTGGTTTCGCGAATGACCAACTCAGAATTCCAATAACAATAACAACCAGCACCTATTTAACGAGCCACCGTCTTCGAACACAACCCTCAGTGGGCTGCAGAATGAAAAATGTCTACAAAAGTTGAAATATAAGACTTACAAATTATCGTTTTCATTTCTTTTATTTGTTATTGACATAGCTTGTCACAAACAAAAAAATCAACATTATTGACATAATAATGTAAAGGACAATAAACGAAATTGAAATTCCAAACTACATGTACACCTTTTACCTGACTCGGCCTCTGGGTCGCGCAGTTCGACTTTTAAATTCGTCCCAAAACTTACCAATACCTATAAATAAAAACCCCAGCGTAAACCCCAGCGCCCAGCCGAAACAAGAATTTGGACACCGAACAAAAAGTGACATCGCTATTGGATGGCTGATAATATGGTTATAACCGTTCATCGTTAACTTCCCGTAACCGGATACTTTCAGTTCACGAGAATAAGTAATATAGCTGCAATTAATTGTAAATATATCTTACACAATGGCATATCAGATAATGTTTAAATGGGTGACATGATCCGACAAAGCAACAAGAAAAAATAAGGTTAATATGGTCCATACCATCCGCATGTGCGCCTACAACACATAATTTAAATCTCTTCATTTTTATTTCGTGGCAAATGCGTTCTGGGGTCAATACTATGAAACTTTTTCTTTGTAAGAATCTACAATTGTTTGTAAGAAATAACAATTTATCATTCCGCCAATACTATGAACCTACGATTACAAACATAAATCACAAATAGTACGTGTTCTTTGTATTTACAAATATCTCCAATCACAAAGAATGTTCGAGTACTATGAAACATAATTTTTCAGTTTTCGCACCCTTAACACGGATAATATATATATCTATGATACGCAGGGACGTGGCGACAAGGGGTCGATTCACCCCCTCGGGAAAATATTTTGTCAGCTGGAAATTTCAAGTACAACCCACAGGGACGTCGCGACAAGGGGGTTGGGTTATGTTTCTCGCTCCAAACATTTTATCAACACGTTCAACAGCTGGAAATTTGATACCTGAAACAACATGAATTGGAAATTTTACAACAACAATAGGTTGAACTTGTTCTGTTATTTTGTTTTTTCCAACAATTTATTAGGGGGTATGTTTTGTTTTAGACCAACATTTGCATATTTACCTCCTTTGGTCAAAAGTTTTGATTGAAATGGCCTATATTTAGAAATTGTCAAACCTTATGGTGTGTCAGCTTGGGTGTGATGTAGCAGTATGTGTTCCTTGTAACTACTGAAATTACCCAATTTATTGAAAGTTACAACGTTAAGAACTTGTCTAGAATGTCTATATAGGGTGTCAAACATAAATTTACGATTTTCACATCCTTAAACCAGAGCATATAACCATCTGATTCGCAGGGATGTAGCCCCCTTATGAAAATGTGTTATCAATGGAAATCTCATAAACAGGGACATGGCGATAGTGGTCTTGGGAACACGATGCCTGGCACATTACAGCTGTTCAGAATAGGATGGGGCGAGTAGCCGCCAAATCGTATGAGTCACAACATCTCTGACAAAAGTTAGTGATTAATACAAATAGTGAGTGATACTTGCGGATTATAGCCAACATTAGCATGTAACATGTACTTACCATAATCAATGATATATCCAAGAATGGATAAAAATGTGAGTATGATTTTTCGCTCAAGAATCCATTGCGGATTATCCTTTGAGTTTCAATCGTCGACGCGAATGCATTTGGTCACGGTAAAGGACACGAATACGAAGATGCAAGCACAGTTTTCATAAATGACTAGAGCATAAATGCAGTGACGTGGCAAGATGCTCTTTTTTTTTTCGAAACGTCGATATCCAACTGTGTTTCCCCACCCCTCAATTATAAACAATTATAAAATTGTTTACCCCGGTTGGCTTCTGATTTTCAAGCTGTAACAGTAAGTTGTGCACCCCCGCCCCTTGGATTGGACATATTGACTAAATATGACTAACTTAGTGTTAGTCACAAACGTTTTGAGTAACTTTGGTCAATTATTGGAATTATTTGCACATAATTCAGCAACTTTAATTTACGCCTTCCAATTGACTAAGAAATGTCCCCATTTCTTAGTCGTTATAACTAACATCACCCTAGTAATTTTGATTAATGTTATGCCTCAGTCATGTTGGCTGAACTAAGTCAGTCATCCTGAGGTTTTGTTTTGTTATCAACGTAGAAAAATTAAAATACTTTCCTCTTGATATACGATTCCACCGTTATGTGGAATTTATAGACATTTTTTGTGTTCAAAGGGTGCATATGGAAATTATAGGATGGACACCCCGTCGCCAAACTGAGCCCATATAGCCACGTCCCTATCTAGATATATTATAAGATATCGGAGCAGTTTGAAATTATAAAATGACACTCCTATTGGTTTGGTTTGGTTTATTAGGGTTTATCGACGTTCTAGCCGCTATGCCACACACGACGTTGTCAATTTTACGGATGGAGGAAAGACCACGCAGAGGCTCGATTTCACCGAGAAATCGTCCCACTGCGTGTAGAAACCAGCGACCCCCGGAAAGCAACTGACAAACTTGTCCAGATACACGATTCCGGTCACCCTCCATATGACGGGGTTAGAACCAGCTTCGTCAGCACTGGACGGCATGTAACGGTGTAGTGCACCTGTCATTATACCGACTGGCAATCTACCGCACCACTCCTATAACCGAAACCATTAACACGTCCCTGCTTCGATACACCCTCCTGATAAAATGGAGCCACGTTACTGCCTCGATGTGTTATGATAAGAGTAGCGGATCAGTTTGAAATAATAGGATGGTCACAATATATATAATGCTATACCATCAAAATAATATTTTATTTTCACAAACTGAATGGTTGTAAATTTGTAATTTGTAAAAACAATGATACCAAAATGTTTGTAGTACTCGGTATTACACTGACTTGTACTTACATACACACACTACAAACGAACCGTTTAATTGTTAACTTGCGCAGACAAGTGGTCATCAACTTAGCAATCCGTGAACCGATTGGATAGCTCTGATAAGCGTTCACCTCTCAACTTATGATTGGTTATTTCTTTTGTAACTTTGGCCCGCCGTGATTCAATATAGTGTTAATCACTCACAAGCAAAGGTTTGTCCGTAAGCAATCTACAATAATCAATAGTAGATCTTTGTGAAATTTGCGAGATTTTGTTAGCTCATCGTTTCATAGTACCGGCGTTCTCACTAATCACAATATGATAGCACGCATTGTAACTTCCCCATATAAATTGTTGTCAGTTATTTTAGCTCTATATACATGTCCGTCTAATTTTAACTGGTATTCAGATAACACTGATAACGTGTGCATGGGAGCAGAGTGGGGAGTTAGTTTTTTCTAAGTTTTACAGCTGCCTGTTAGGGGTTTCACCTCTCGCCCAGTCAAAGGTATTACAATAATACGGCAAAATTTTCCCTGTACTATGAAACCACTGTGATCGTTAACACAAATTTGTAATTACAAATTAATAAATACAATTTGTATTTACAGGTATAAAATTGTTCATAGTATTGACCCCTGATAATGAAAGTACATGCAATACTATACTAGAACCATTGAAATACTGTCACATACACATGAATATGACACATTTACACTGCGGTGTTACTGATATAAGCAAAGAGGTCAGGATGATCGTCTCCATTTTATTCTCAAATAATGAAAAATAAATAATAGTAGATCCATATAACATATCTTATATAACGCCGTGGACTGTAAACGAATTTACATGCGCTTTTACAGCACATTACCCATATATGGGATGCCGGTAGACCACTAAGACATACGGATATATATTTACAGTTGACTATAATCATAGCTTATCATCGGCGATGCTAGATAGATTTATTTCCTCAAGTCATCAGATAATGGCGCAGAGAAACCAAACACAAAGCCATATATTTTACAATATCGGTCAACATTGTGAGAAGGGAAAACATACAAATTAATATATAAAATTAGACACGAAAACAACATGAGTTAGCTATACTGATATGATTCGGAGTTCTTTACATTCATATTGTATGAATCTACATAATTTCCTGTTAATTGACATTTTAGTATTTGAAGGTAAAATTCTGAGTTTAGACATGCTCGGGTATTGTCGATATGATCGACGTATCAGCCGGTCTCTTTCTTTGTCAAAATATGGGCACTGGAATATAAAATGATATTCGTCTCCTAAACGGTCATGTTTGCACAATAAACAATAAACAAATTCGGTTATTTCTAGCTGACCGGTTTCAATAGGCATAGGTTGATACTAGTTATACTAGTTCTAAATCGGATTAGAGTTATTACACACGAATTATCGCACTTAGATATGTAACTTTCTTTTTCAAATTCCCGTTACAGAAGTTTGTACAAATTTCCTCCTGCTGATCTGTCTATATACGCATGCCATTCCTGGATATATCGGTCTTTTAACTTCCTGGTCAGGGCTGTTTCTACTTTTCTGATATATATTTCGTGATTTCGATTTAGCCAGGTGTACGACATCCCACACCTGTCAAGTGTATTTTTGATACTTTTAATCCAGGAAGACTCGAAGAAAAATTCTTCGTGTAGGGTGCATCTAAGTCTATATCTTGTGACTGAGGGTACTTCCATGTTTATTCACCAACTTGGCCCAAAATTTAAACATGCGAATTTGTATATCAATTTATGTTGGATATCTGCCTATTCCTCCGTATACCATATAATTCGAAGTTAAGATTTAATAACATATTACAGAATTTAAGGTGGATCAGTTCTACTAAAGTATTATTCCCATCTGCCCATATTTCCGATCCGTAGATAAGTAATGGTAGAACTATCGTATCAAATAAATATAGTTGTGCATCAATCGAGAGTTTATTCGCTCTTCCTATTTTTAGAACGTCATACATAGCTATTGTGGATTTATTAACTAGCTGTTGTTTAGCCTCGGTAAAACTACCATAGCAATGGAGGCTAATGTCCAGATAATTGAAAGATCTGACATTTGCTAGCTCTGTACCATCGTAGATGATTTTTAAATGTATAAGAGGTCCCCTTTTATAAAAATACATAACTTTAGTTTTATTTTTATTAACCCTCAATTTCCACAAACTGCAGTAGTCACTAAAACAATCAAAACTAGTACTGTGTCGTCAGCATAAAATAACACAAATAGATAAAGATAATTATTATTTTCCACCCTTTAATACCAGCATTTAATAGAAAATCTGTAAGGTCGTTGATGTAGAGGGAGAACGAAAACGGTGAGACATTAACTCCCTGTTTAAGACCAATCAAAAAGGGAAATGTGTAGGATCTCTCCATTGTTAATAACTTTAGATTTAACATCGATATACACATTAACTATAACCCTATATATCTTTCCAGTGACCTCCAGACAATGTCGAAAGCTATTTCAAAATCGATAAACGCGCAGAATATTTTCTTTTTAAATTTGGCCATTTCACATAGAGAGTATTATTAAAAAGGTTATCAAGTGTGGAATGGTGCTGTCTGAAACCAGTCGGATTCTCATGCAGTATATTAATAATTTTGAATGTTGGCAGAGTCGTTTGTCTAGAAGTGCCTTAAAAAGCTTCCCAAAACAGCTAAGTATGGTAATACCCCTGTAGATTCCTGGGTCCGACATACTACCTTTTTTCTTATAGATTGGTATAATGGAACCCAAAAGCCAATCATCGGGAATAAAATCAGTATCGAAAATTAAGTTGAATAGTTTCAAACACAGGGGCATAAGTGTATATGCAGAGGCCTTTATTTACTCACTCTTAACGCCATCGTCGGATGTTGCTTTATTAGCTTCCAGTCCTTTAATGAACTCGGATATTTCAACTTTTGTGAATGGAGCATTTATTCCGGTCGACTGATCTACATCTAAAGAAATTTGTGTTGATTCAGGTAATTTCCCCGACTCAGTATGGTCAATATTTGTGTTCATATTTTCAAAATGTCTAGGTAGTTCAAAGGTTGAAATATTGTCATTGCTGTTTTTATTTCGTGGTTTAATTTCTCTCCAGTAAGACATACCATCATGTTTCTTTCTCCCATAGCTTTTTCGTGATTTTTAATCGATATTTTGAGACATTTTTTTATATTTCTTTTGCTTTCCCCTCAGTTCACGTTTACTTGCTTCATCTTTATATTTGAAATATTTTCTTCGGGTTTTTCTTACTTCACGTCTCAACAGTTTACTCTTTCGACATCCAATTCGTAGGATTCTTATTTATTTTGCGATTTATTTGTTCATTTTTCTGTTTCTGTGTGCGGCTGATGTAACTAATGTCTCTCTTACAATGCGTGTTACGCGGTTGACTTCAGATTGCTTGCATAATTGTGATTCTATATTTTCGATAATTTCAATAGCCGATTTTACACGCTCATTATCGATATTCTGTATAAAATTGTGGTGTAAATTATTGTTCCACCTTTTCAACGATCGTGAGGTTTATGTGCGTCTGAATATAGGAGACTGAATGCTGGTGATTGATTATGGCCACCTAAAGGGAGGTAAAGCCTTCGCAGTGGGTAGATGGGAGCAATTATGAAAGTCGGTAAATCCATCATTACCTAGAAGAACATGGGAAGTAGATGGATTTTGTTCCTATTTTACTATGGAAAATAAACTCCATTAAGAAACATGGTTTCAACGTGGAAAATATTTTTGTTGGAGAATTATTAATATTGAAAAACGGACACAGCTATACTGATATGATTCGGAGTTCTTTACATTCATATTGTATGAATCTACATAATTTCCTGTTAATTGACATTTTAGTATTTGAAGGTAAAATTCTGAGTTTAGACATGCTCGGGTATTGTCGATATGATCGACGTATCAGCCGGTCTCTTTCTTTGTCAAAATATGGGCACTGGAATATAAAATGATATTCGTCTCCTAAACGGTCATGTTTGCACAATAAACAATAAACAAATTCGGTTATTTCTAGCTGACCGGTTTCAATAGGCATAGGTTGATACTAGTTATACTAGTTCTAAATCGGATTAGAGTTATTACACACGAATTATCGCACTTAGATATGTAACTTTCTTTTTCAAATTCCCGTTACAGAAGTTTGTACAAATTTCCTCCTGCTGATCTGTCTATATACGCATGCCATTCCTGGATATATCGGTCTTTTAACTTCCTGGTCAGGGCTGTTTCTACTTTTCTGATATATATTTCGTGATTTCGATTTAGCCAGGTGTACGACATCCCACACCTGTCAAGTGTATTTTTGATACTTTTAATCCAGGAAGACTCGAAGAAAAATTCTTCGTGTAGGGTGCATCTAAGTCTATATCTTGTGACTGAGGGTACTTCCATGTTTATTCACCAACTTGGCCCAAAATTTAAACATGCGAATTTGTATATCAATTTATGTTGGATATCTGCCTATTCCTCCGTATACCATATAATTCGAAGTTAAGATTTAATAACATATTACAGAATTTAAGGTGGATCAGTTCTACTAAAGTATTATTCCCATCTGCCCATATTTCCGATCCGTAGATAAGTAATGGTAGAACTATCGTATCAAATAAATATAGTTGTGCATCAATCGAGAGTTTATTCGCTCTTCCTATTTTTAGAACGTCATACATAGCTATTGTGGATTTATTAACTAGCTGTTGTTTAGCCTCGGTAAAACTACCATAGCAATGGAGGCTAATGTCCAGATAATTGAAAGATCTGACATTTGCTAGCTCTGTACCATCGTAGATGATTTTTAAATGTATAAGAGGTCCCCTTTTATAAAAATACATAACTTTAGTTTTATTTTTATTAACCCTCAATTTCCACAAACTGCAGTAGTCACTAAAACAATCAAAACTAGTACTGTGTCGTCAGCATAAAATAACACAAATAGATAAAGATAATTATTATTTTCCACCCTTTAATACCAGCATTTAATAGAAAATCTGTAAGGTCGTTGATGTAGAGGGAGAACGAAAACGGTGAGACATTAACTCCCTGTTTAAGACCAATCAAAAAGGGAAATGTGTAGGATCTCTCCATTGTTAATAACTTTAGATTTAACATCGATATACACATTAACTATAACCCTATATATCTTTCCAGTGACCTCCAGACAATGTCGAAAGCTATTTCAAAATCGATAAACGCGCAGAATATTTTCTTTTTAAATTTGGCCATTTCACATAGAGAGTATTATTAAAAAGGTTATCAAGTGTGGAATGGTGCTGTCTGAAACCAGTCGGATTCTCATGCAGTATATTAATAATTTTGAATGTTGGCAGAGTCGTTTGTCTAGAAGTGCCTTAAAAAGCTTCCCAAAACAGCTAAGTATGGTAATACCCCTGTAGATTCCTGGGTCCGACATACTACCTTTTTTCTTATAGATTGGTATAATGGAACCCAAAAGCCAATCATCGGGAATAAAATCAGTATCGAAAATTAAGTTGAATAGTTTCAAACACAGGGGCATAAGTGTATATGCAGAGGCCTTTATTTACTCACTCTTAACGCCATCGTCGGATGTTGCTTTATTAGCTTCCAGTCCTTTAATGAACTCGGATATTTCAACTTTTGTGAATGGAGCATTTATTCCGGTCGACTGATCTACATCTAAAGAAATTTGTGTTGATTCAGGTAATTTCCCCGACTCAGTATGGTCAATATTTGTGTTCATATTTTCAAAATGTCTAGGTAGTTCAAAGGTTGAAATATTGTCATTGCTGTTTTTATTTCGTGGTTTAATTTCTCTCCAGTAAGACATACCATCATGTTTCTTTCTCCCATAGCTTTTTCGTGATTTTTAATCGATATTTTGAGACATTTTTTTATATTTCTTTTGCTTTCCCCTCAGTTCACGTTTACTTGCTTCATCTTTATATTTGAAATATTTTCTTCGGGTTTTTCTTACTTCACGTCTCAACAGTTTACTCTTTCGACATCCAATTCGTAGGATTCTTATTTATTTTGCGATTTATTTGTTCATTTTTCTGTTTCTGTGTGCGGCTGATGTAACTAATGTCTCTCTTACAATGCGTGTTACGCGGTTGACTTCAGATTGCTTGCATAATTGTGATTCTATATTTTCGATAATTTCAATAGCCGATTTTACACGCTCATTATCGATATTCTGTATAAAATTGTGGTGTAAATTATTGTTCCACCTTTTCAACGATCGTGAGGTTTATGTGCGTCTGAATATAGGAGACTGAATGCTGGTGATTGATTATGGCCACCTAAAGGGAGGTAAAGCCTTCGCAGTGGGTAGATGGGAGCAATTATGAAAGTCGGTAAATCCATCATTACCTAGAAGAACATGGGAAGTAGATGGATTTTGTTCCTATTTTACTATGGAAAATAAACTCCATTAAGAAACATGGTTTCAACGTGGAAAATATTTTTGTTGGAGAATTATTAATATTGAAAAACGGACACTCACCACTTCTCACGTGAACCCGCCACTTCTCACGTGAACCCGCTGAGAGGCATTGTGTCCCTTTAATGACCTATGATATTAGGTACTCTCTCTCTTTCTCTCTCTATCTCTCTACCTCCCTCTCTCTGAACCATTGGCCATTTCGTCAATGTTTCGCGGACAAGATATACTCATGATAAGTGTGAAATGAAAAAACCCAATGTTACTCCTATTTATTTTTTAAATGGCGACCCACGTGTAAAGCCAACTATCGCCCTATCCCACCCTGAGCGCTGTATCTAAATATTATATGAAGTGAATGTACAAATTTCTGTGGACAAATAAGTTACCTTCCGTCTACCAATGTGAATTCACAAAAGTTGACTCTATAGTATATCAGCTTATACTGACAAACTATATATGATTATATTAGTATATCTGTGGATGAAGGTAAAGAGTTTCGATGTATTTTTTACGACATAAGCAAATTATTTGACAAGGTTTGGCACAATGTCTGTTGTTCAAACTTTCGAAGCTGTGAAGTAAGAGTAAAGTATTTGAAATAATTTCATCTTGTCTGTAATTTTGTCAACATACAATTATAATCGATAATGCCAGTTAATCTTTGCAAAATATTTACGTAGCAGTGCCTCAATCTCATATATATTTTGAAGACCTCTGTCTGCCTGTTTGTCTGTATGTATGTTTGTCTGTCATTTATACAAATCTACGATTCTCGACCGATCGGGACGAAACTTGGTACGTGTGTGTAGTTTGACCAGGCGGTGGACGTTGTCGTATTGGCGAGCCCGTGCGGCGCCCGTGCAGCGCATGCGCAGACGAGATCTCGGAAACGGGTGGAGCTATCTACTTGAAATTTGCTATGTGAATGTATCTTGCCCCGGATACGAATTTTATCGGGTCGCCGAGCCCGTGCGACGCCAGCTTCGCGCATGCGCAGACCAGATCTCGGAAACGGGTGGAGCTATCGACTTGAAATTTGGTATGTGAATGTATCTTGCCCCGGATACGAATTTTATCGGGTCGCCGAGCCCGTGTGACACCAGCTTCGCGCATGCGCAGACGAGATCTCGGAAACGGGTGGAGCTATCGACTTGAAATTTGGTATGTGAATGTATCTAGCCCCGGATACGAGTTTATCAATTTTATCGGGTCTCCGAGCCCGTGCGACGCCAGCTTCGCGCATGCGCCGACGAGATCTCGGAAACGGGTGGAGCTATCGACTTGAAATGAATGTATCTTGCCCCGGATACGAATTTTATCGGGTCGCCGAGCCCGTGCGACGCCAGCTTCGCGCATGCGCGGACCAGATCTCGAAAACGGGTAGAGCTATCGACTTGAAATTTGGTTTTTGAATAGCCCGGACAACGTCGGGCTGGGTAGAGCTATCTACTTGAAATTTGGTTTTTGAATAGCCCGGACAATGTCGGGCTCATCGGCTGGTGCTATATATTTGGTCTGTAAATATCATGGGCAACATTCATCTTTTTTCAGACGATACATCAATGTATCCTTGTGTCGAGAACCCTGTTTGTTGAACGGTATAAACAAATAGCTTGTAAAATGTAAAATCCCCTGAACACTAAAGCTTTAGTGATATCGAGGAAAATGAAAAATATAGTTCGTTGGCTGGTTCTCACAAAACAGAAGTTGAAAATCAATAGCATCACCCCGTATACATTTACCTGGTATATAACCAACCCGGAAGGTATCACCAAACAGGACTGAAAGGGAAATTTTCGCCAATTGATATGGGTATATATGTTTCTCGTCGTAAAACATACAATGGATAACATATTTGTGCGTCCACACAAAGCAGGGGTATTTATCCACCCGATGTCAGTCGGTTCTCCTAGAGCGAACCATTTGCCAAATAGAATTATTTCAATAGTGTTTTTGCTTTTGCTCTCTCAAATTTTAGAGAACGCCTATTCACTAGAATAACCCCGGTCACTCCACGTGGCCCAAAGTGTGCCGATAGATAGCTGAGTACGTCAATGAAGCATAGTATTGGACATATTTGTAAAAGTACTTGTCATTCTCAGTATGCGCGCGATATGGTAGGACCACTATCAGTACAGCTAGATGCCAAAGTCGCGGAGCCAGATGGTACTAAAATCATGTATAAACATATAATATGAATGGATTTATTAAATTTATTGAACATCCATCTCATCAGTCAAATTTGCGCATTCAAATAGACGAATGGAATATGACGTGTATATTTAAGTCCTTGATCGCACGAAACGCGTGATGTCGTTCTGGATAACCGTTTAGCCGTATCCGAGTTGTGTTTGTAGGTTACACTGGTGTACATGTTTCCACAGGCCTCAGTGCTAAGGTTTTAGCGTATACTGTTGGCAATATAAATTTTGGGTCCAAAATTGTCTTTAAAGGTACGGGCGGCGTTCGTTTGATAAATATGTATATTTGTTCAAATCGCCATCAACAGAAGGAACACCAAAATATATAAAGTTCCGCTCATATGCCAAACAGAATCAGCGCGTAAACAGTATATTGTCGTCAAGACGTACGATGGTGTACGTAAACAAGAGACTGCTCGTGTTACAGAAGTTGTTCTTTTGTTTACATTCTATTGGTTAATCACACAAAAATGATATAAACGCTCTTTATTATTTCCATATCAGGCAAACGGTAACAAATAAAGCTCTTTATGTTTACCATATCCGGATCTAAACAAAAGCCATGCAGGTAACGTAACGTTTTTTGCTTTTGTTAACACAACAAAGGGGAAAACATCGACAATAACATACTGTTTATGCCATATTTCCGATTGGCATAAGAACAAAGTATGTCTATATCTTACTATTCCTTCTGTTTTATGACGGTTTTTGACGGAGGTGAATATTTTAACAGCATACCCACCGCCAACGCCGCCCGTATCTTTTAATCTGAAAAATTGACATTTGGGGAAACTTTTTACGCAAAAAGTCATGTCCGTCTAGCAGGGAATTCGCCTTTACATTTTGTGTTTTCGTAACTAGTGTCAGAACTGCATACAAAAATACTGTCATATTTTTGACCACACCAAAAAATTCAAACTTCACTACAAAGGGTTAATTCCTGTGCCAATGGCTATTTTACCTACGGGAAATCATAGGGTTGAAGTGTGACGATTTTGTTATGCAAAAAGCACACAAGGCTATTGACCAATCAGGGCCCAGTGTCTATTTTATTCTCTCTTATATATCCGAACCCTATATACACCAGTGTAACCTTGTATTGAGAACCCACACGGCGAAACGAAGTACGATACGAGGATGAGTATTGTTGGCAGCCAATGCCATATATTAAGGAGGTTGTCCTGTCAACATAACATTAACCCTTTGAGTGCCAGGGGCCGATCTCATCGACCCTAAACCTACAAAATAAGTCTTTTAAAGAATATAAGAATAAATTATTAAAATTGTAAAAAATTGTAAAAAAAACAAAACAAAAATGTTAGGCCAATGCATTCTCTTATATATGCGAGGCGACCTATGTTCGACTCGTATATATAACAGAATGCATTGGCACAGGGTATATGTGTTGATACATAAATCGACCTGGCACTCAAAGGGTTAAGTCATCTGCAGTTCATCTTACATTCATTTGTCATCAGAGACAGGTTTTTTGTGTTATACGCCCTGCCCGTCCGTCCGTCCATCCGTTAATTTTTTTGGTTTCCGACCTATGACTCCAGTTTCGATTATTTCACATGAACAAATGTTGGTACATGTATATGTATTTCACAGCTAAAACCACAGGCCAATTTCGAATATGGGTTGCGTCCAGTTATTTTAAAATGATTTCCGGCCCTTTTTCGACCAAAATTGGTATTAGTCCAGGAGATCGACCCCAAGAAATAACAAATGTTGCTCATTTTGACGGACAAGTGCTATCCGTTCTAATTTTGTAGTAAAATATATGTAGATTACGAAAATTCATGATAGCAGTGGTGAATTTGTAGCTTAATTAGCGAAAAACGTGTTTTTATTGACTTACCCGACGACCGAAAATTAAAGAATTTTCCGGCGACGTCATCGTACTACTAGTCAGGGAGCTAATATGGGTATCCTTGCACCCCCTGGGACTTAACTTCTCCCCACTCATTTTGTTCCTTATTATGTCCTTCAACTTTTAAGCAATGTTAACAAGAAAAAAAAGTGGCCGTATAGACTCCAGATAAAATGGCGTCCATCATGGCCGCCGTTTTTCAGACCAGACCCTAAGTCAGTTTTATGCAAATTATAGCGGTGAAAATCTTATAAAATGTATACAAATGTATATATTGTCGTGAAGCTAAGACATAATGTCACTTTTTTGGGGCAAAATTGAAACTCACCATCCATGATGGCTACCAAAATGGCCGCCGGAAGTTGAAAATATGACTCTTTTTTTTTACAAATATCTTCTAGATCGATTCATGCTGTTTGGAACTGGTTGAGTAATGCGACTTTATTTTGTATTTTGTATATTAACTGATCATTGGGCCAATTAAATATGCACTTTTTGGTGTCCTAGCCCCTTCCGTTCCCTCAAAAATTCGAATTTACAGAACGCGGATAAAATTTCACAAAAATATCACAATTGGGATTATAGTCATATTTTAACAAGAAATGAACAGAACTTTGTAATGTAAGTGATGCATATGATTATACCTATGAATATTCCAACTCACTGGAACCAAAATTCTTACTTTGGCTCAAAATGGCTGCCAAATATTGCCCCAGCGTGTCCTGCAATTGATTACAAGTTGTGGATGATGTACACAATTGGCTATTCTGCCTTCTATACATTGAATACTAACATGTTTGATGTACCATAGTTAATTGTTACTATTGTCAACACTGACATCACCAAAAATATTGACTTAAATATCGGCAAAAATTAACTTTTCATGTTTGGACCATTTTTTCAATTAAAATGTAACTATATTTGGGTTGAAAAGTGTTTATTGTTTTGGTCTATATTAAATGTGTCACACTACGGGATTTATAGACCAAATTGTTCGCCCGATTTTGACAGAACTGTATACTCTCGTTAAGTAGACATGGATAAACTTTTTATATGCAGCCTGTGTCAGGGAGGACGCATTTATATAGGGTGGGTGTAATATAATGTGTCATTTTGACATATTTCTCGATGGGTTAATATATAATGCTATGCTAATTGTGGTCTGAAATGACTAATATCGAGATTTCTGGTGACCATTCAACGTTTGATACCATTTGATGTCCCGATGGGGTATATTTTAGAAGTTATGACACGTCACCAAGCTTCGTTACATGTCACGAAGCTTCAGTCCATATGATGAAAAACCGCCACAGATTTGAGGTTAATGATGCAAGGTCACATTTTTTGCAAGATTTCGACAGAACTATATGCTCTCATTAAGTAGACAAGGATAAACTTCTTGTATGTAGCACTGTGTCAGGGAGGAAGCAGTTATATAGGGTGGATGTAATATAGTGTGTCATTTTGACATAATTACACCATGGGTTAATATATAATTCCATGATAGTTACGATCTGAAATGACTGATATCGAAGTTTATGGTGACCATTCAACGTTTGATGCCATTTGACGGTACGTGTCACGAAGCTTCGGTAAATTGGATGAAAAATCGCCACAGATTTGGGGTTAGCGATGCGAGGTCACATTTTTAGCCAGATTTTGACGGAACTGTATACTCTCATTAAGTAGACATCGATTAACTTCTTATATGTAGCCGTGTGTCAGGGAGGGGGGCAGTTATATGGTAGGTGTAATATAGTGTGTCATTATGACATATTCCTCGATGGGTTGATATATAATGCGATGCTAACTATGATCTGAAATTATTAATATCCGGGTTTCTGGTTACCATTCAACGTGTGTTACCGGTGCCATATGATGTCCTATGGTGGTAATTTCCTGTAGTTCTGACACATCACGAAGCTTCGGTACATGGCACGAAGCTTCGGTGCATTGGATGAAAAACCGCCACAGGTTTGGGTTTAAGAATGCATTGTCAATTTTTTTTTGCCACAGCGCTGGGAGATAAGTACCCAGGGCCACATGTTTCTTATGATTTTGATGGTACTGTATACTGTTATTAATAAAGATACACCTTGATAAATTTCATGTTGAATGAATCACGATCAGTCACAGTATAATTTTCTATTATTGAACATTTAACTTGAATGTCACGAATAATTTTTTGTTTCGACGCCGACTGTATGCATAAATATGATTTAAATATAGTAATATATGAATAATAATTAATGTACCTAAGCTTCGTATCTATAGGTTACAAACACCTAATTATTTTCCATAGGCGACATTGTTAACTAAAAGTCCCACCGGCTATGGGTTAAGCCTATTTGAACTTCAAGTGATCAATTTTCAGTTAGAACGCGACACGTCATCCGCTGCACAGTGTGTTACAACAAACGCGCCCTTTTCGGTATTTTTTTCAAACGATAATCTTGCATTTCCACAACTACCCCATTTACTGCACAAAAATCAGCAGCGTAAACATATCCAGACCCCTTCCGTAACTTCTGGATACCACCAGACTCTTCCTGGAAATCTAAACATACACGATCGCCATATTTACGTAGGCTACGATCTTCTGTTCCCGATTAGGGCTATTTCCCTCAATGATAATCAACCAATCAGCAGCCAGATTTTTTTGTTATGCTGACTCGAGTTTCAAGAAGCGTAACTCTATATAATTAGTTGCTTGTAACATATAATTGTAAAGAAAACCGAACTTTGATCGTTTAAACCGCGCCAATTTTACAAAAAAAAGCTTTACTGTGATACGATAGAAATATAGGAGTCATTGGACATCCTATTATCTCCCAGTGGTCCTTTGACCCACATACCCCGTTTTAAAATTGACCATTATTTGGGGGTAAGAAATAACACCGATACTCGATTCCTGATAACACTGGAAGCACAGTTTAGTAGAAAGATACTAATGTCTCATGTCATGCTTGTTATATACATATATACTGCACAGTATCGCATGACCCGTGTCCATCCACTCTCTAATCGGAATATTATGACCACAAATGTGACCACACCCAAAATTCAGGGTTTTTCATCATAATTTAATTTGTAAAATCCGACTCGCATGCATAACGCACATGATAGAAAGGCATATGTATACGTTTTGAAAACTAGTTACGTATATCTACCATACGCCTTAAGGAATTTATCTCATTTTGAACAGTACAATGTTTAATTGGATTTGAATTAGACCCCCCCCCCTCAACTAGAAAACAAGTAGAAACCTTCTTAAATCCATTTAAAAACATTGTAGAAGCCAAGTTGTAAATTATTTAACAATATTAAAATAATTATGGTGAATTTATCCTTAAAATCATACTAAGATGAAATGGTTGCAATTTGGACGATTTTGCGTAAAAAAGTAAAAAAAAAATGGTAAAAAAACATTGAAATTCTTCAATTTTTTAGCACAATTAGTTATTTAACATTATTAACACAATTACTATTCAACTTAATCACCAAAATCATACTAAAATGAAATCTTTACACATTGAAATTTTTTTTTTAATTTTGGGCTTAAAATGTCGAAAAATGCCCAAAAAATCGAAACAAAACAAAGAAGGCTACAAATTTGTTCTTACTATCATGATTTTTCTTCATTACCATACCTAAAACATTAAAAATAACATGGTCGCAGCTTGTCCGTCAATATGAGCAACACTACCTCCCGATCTCCTGGACTATATACATTTTTCCATTGAAATTTAGGAGTATTTTTCGTAAGCTCAAATTGTTATTGCTTTTGTGGTAGAACAATTCAAAATTACGAGTATTTTTGACACGTCCTAGAGATGCTCTTGTTTATTTTTGTTTTCAGGGGGGGGGGGGTATCCCGCTCAATCTTGGTCAAAACCGTTCAAAAGGGAGACCAATCTATACTAGCTATTAGGGTGCGGGGTCAATCAAGTGAACAAATGCAAAGATAATCAGATCAAAACTGCTCAACAAAAGATAAATCCTTCATATATCCGCGAACATACTGTGTTATATGTGCATCTGAAGCTAATCTGTCGGACAATTCATCCACTTGTGAACTTATATTGATGTGGCAGTGGGGTGTTGGTGGGCCATACCCCCTTACTTTGGTCAACATTATCAATAGTTGGAAATTTCATACCCGACACGACATCAGTTGGATATTTCAGACTAAAATGGGTTGAAACTGTTCTAGTTGTCTGGCTATCCAACCAGTATTTAGTGTGACAATTGTACATTCAGACCGAAAGTCGCATGTTTTGATCATTTCCGTCATGTCTGTGAACTCAAATGGCCATCAGTTCAAATATGTCCAACCATACTGGGTTATAAAGTCCAACCGTACGAGGTTATAAAGTCCAACCGTACTGGGTTATAAAGTCCAACCATACGGGGTTATAAAGTCCAACCGTACTGGGTTATAAAGTCCAACCATACGGGGTTATAAGGTCCAACCGTACGGGGTTATAAAGTCCAACCGTACGGGGTTATAAAGTCCAACCGTACGGGGTTATAAAGTCCAACCATACGGGGTTATAAAGTCCAACCGTACGGGGTTATAAAGTCCAACCATACGGGGTTATAAAGTCCAACCGTACGGGGTTATAAAGTCCAACCGTACGGGGTTATAAAGTCCAACCATACGGGGTTATAAAGTCCAACCGTACGGGGTTATAAAGTCCAACCATACGGGGTTATAAAGTCCAACCGTACGGGGTTATAAAGTCCAACCGTACGGGGTTATAAAGTCCAACCGTACGGGGTTATAAAGTCCAACCGTACGGGGTTATAAAGTCCAACCATACGGGGTTATAAAGTCCAACCATACGGGGTTATAAAGTCCAACCGTACGGGGTTATAAAGCCGGAGAACCTCATCAAAACTCCAACCTAATTAAAATTATGGAATGATCTAGACAACGTTTGTTTATTAATTATTTGTGACCCGCCATATCAAATTCAGTCGTAAGTCGGGATTTTGTTTACCCTGTGCCAATGCATTCTCTTATATATGCGAGTCGACAATAGGTCGCCTCGCATATATACGAGAATGTATTGGCCTAACAATTTTTTACAATTTTAATAATTGTTTCTTTAACAATTTTATAATTTCACCCATACAGAGCCCCAGACAAACATGAACAGACGACACTCTTCTATATGCTTCTATATATGTGTGGGGCTCCCTGCAGGGTAATGGATGTTTTTTTTATTTTATGAAACATTAAGAAACATTTATTTTTAAAAAATGATAAAAAATTGTTAGGCCAATGCATTCTCTTATATATGCGAGGCGACCTATGGTCGACTCGCATATATAAGAGAATGCATTGACACAGGGTAAAAGACTAACGACTGGATTTGATATGGCGGGTCACATTTTAACTTTTTTCGAACCAGTGTATAATTGCAATGAATATAGAAATAGTTCACTAAGAGATATATGTGCGACTTGCCGCAATTGCCTATTTTTGGGGGTATACATGTATAACCCCATAATGGCACCTTGAAGGGGTAGGATTAAGTATCGATCATATGTTTGCGGTATTTAAAAAAACAGGATGTCCAAATGATAAAAATGACCAGAACTGATTACTTTTGTCACTAGTATCAAAATCGATGGAATCGTGTTCCATCAGATTCAAGATGGCGTCCAAAATGGCCAACAAGAAAAATAATAAGGAAGTGATTTTTCGACCAACCCAACTATTACGCTACGCTCTTATAGAACATAAATTATATGCTCTTATAGTACATAAATTCTATGCTGCAAACACGTGTGTACATATACTGCATCTCCAAAGTGAAACTTAATGACCAACAACTATCTCTATTAACAACCATAAACATCAAAAACTTTCTTCTTAGCGATCATAGAAATTTTACTGAGATAAGTACATGTAGAAAGTCGAACATTGTTGCGGTCCGAGCAGCTGCAAATAAAATCTTGCAGAATTTACATATCGTCAATCCCATTAATCCAAATGATGAGACGCGGTTGAATGGTTAAACAGTAGTGAAATTCAAGCAGTATAGCCATATTATTGGCGTGTCTATCGATAACGTCTACGTTATTTGACCTTGCTAGTCGTCGGGTCGTCATTCAATCCTACTAGAACCACCAACACTTATTTTAGTGGCTCTTTTATTTGACAAACAAAGATACCACAACCTATCTGTCAGTTGATATACATGTATGACAGACCCCATTCCAAGCCGAACATGTGTGTACTAGTACACGTACATCTCACCCATGACTATGCAGTCAATCAACATAAGCATAAACACCACTCAAATGATCATGTAGCCAATCGCTTATACCTCTACAGCCATGAGTCACCGTGTAGGTACATCGGTATACTCGAACAACCCACCATGACCACAGAGTCACTCCATGTATACATATTCACCACATTGACGGTCATGCAGTCACCTCACCATGGCAATTTGGCATCTCTCTGTATAGATACATATTCGCTTCGCCATATAGCCCCCCAAGAAATACATATTCGCCCACCCATGACCATACAGCCAATCCAGGTATACATCCACACCCCACAATGTTCGGCAATGACAGCGTTAACCCTGCACGTGAGTTCCAACTGTTGACACTTTTGACCGAAGTGGGGGGTCGGGTGATGCACCAAACGTCTCCGCCGCCGCTTACCGTCAAACATTGTGGGGAGCTAAGTTCACATTCAGCATAATTTCATACATTGACTGCAAGAACGCCGGGAACTCTTCTGTTTCACATATTAACCCCACTCCTAAATCTGCAAAATCATCAAGAAAAAGATAGGGAAACTCTTTGTCTTTGTTATTTTTTATTATTGATTAAGTTAGTTTTCGACAAACATGTCGATATGAATGGTGATACAGTGTGCATTAATTACAATCACATAATGAATACCAAATTTCATTGAAAAGTGCAGTGCCTCGCTACGCTGATCTGACCGCTACCATCACGTATTATAGAAAATAAAAGGAAATCTGACATGTTGTGTTTCAGACTTTTGTTGGTTACAGCTCAATCTGTTATGTTCTGTACGAAAAATTGGCAAAATCAAGTCCAAATTCATTGTAACCGACAAGATACTTACATGTACAACCAAAATGTCAGAGTTACTTGTATTTTGTGTACGTTATGGCAGTGGTCAGACCAGCTTAGTAGGGAACTGAACTCGAACTTGTGGGTAGTTTGAATGCGTATCTTCTTGTCGAGATACTGGAAACACCAGAGTTTAACCATTTCTTTACTAAATGTATTATCCCACTCAGTTACAGAATACATTTTGGAGGGGCATCCAGGTAACAAAGGCAGAAAACAGACACCACAAAAGCAGGGTGATACATATTCAGTTGTGGGAAATGTTCAGATAATACATTCAACAATTTCTTAATGGAACTACTCGTCAATGAGTATTTAGCATAGACAGGGTTAAACATATTGAGTGTTCATGTGGCTAAGAATATTACAAATGATTCTGCACACAAGTTATATCAACTTACACATCCGCCCCTCTCCCATAATGGGGCTCATAGCCTTGAACATTGGTTTATGCGAAATAGCATACATGTTATACACGTCTGCAAAACAACTACTGTCAACAAGTATACTAGTACATAAACTATCTATCGAATTATTATATTCAGTAATACTAACTCTACAGTAACGAGATTTTTTCCGCATGGAAACCATAGTTAACTACACGTTAATGTTACAGTTGCATTATACTTATCAAATTCCAATTAGATACAAAAGTTTAATCATAACTTGACGGAAAACATTGAAGAAAGGTCAAAGCATTGAACAATATTCTAAAATCATATTTAGACTAAAAAACATTAACTTAATTCGCGATCAGCGATGTTTGTTGACAATCAGAGTAAAAGTTATGTTAACATAACAATGACTTCAACAAAGTTTCGTTATTGGCAATAATGAATGTGTGTCGCAAACTCGGTGAACATCACATTCCGTTAGTTTGATAGTGGAAGGAATTCCAGGAAGTAGTGGTAGACATGTTTTACATATTGGTTGGCGACAACAGTGTACAGTTTCATTAATAAACTGTGCTATACAAGAGGCATGTGTGGCGTGTGTTGGCATAGCCTGATAGCAAGAACGGCAAATTCGCGAATTGATCATTAAAAATCCATCAACGGATCCCGAAATATGCCATGGTCTTTAATATCGATGTGACATCGTTAAGATCTGATAGCCATTACAAGGATTGTGTAGACGAACACAAATAACTTTTACGGAATAACTATAGCAATGGATATGTTGACCATCTATACGAAATTTCATTGACAGCATAGTATAGTACTCGTGCGTTTTATATCTAAAGTTATAATAAATTTATACCATTGTAGCCCTAATAAACATGTATATTCACACGTTCCGGCCGCATGAAACCGTCTCAACAGGGACATATCAAGAGGGACACTCATCCGCTGACCCACCCGCCCCCAAACCAGATTCCCAAGTTTGTGAAATTACATTCCCACCACCCACATGCAAATGATGATAATCGTCTTATATGGCACAATAATGAGCGCTAGTCTTACAGACAATTGAAAATAGCTGATAACTGTTATGACTTCATTGAGTTATTCCATCATTTAAACATCAGTGTAAAAGTAGGCCTATATCTACGGTGGCTGATTGCGGACATATATAAAACATATTTTTATCTCAAAATATCAAAACAACTGTTTATGTCCTAAATCAGCCACCGCAGATATATCTGATATTCATGTAACCTTGAATTATCTCATAACAGAACGACGATATTAAACGCTGTTCTTATAGGCGTTTCATAATATGGTACAACGAAAAGCATTCGCCTTACTTGTGTGCTGACAAATCAAAACTGATGATAATTATACATGTATGACTTCACAGAATAAGAACTTGGTTTAAAATTGCGCGTAACACTTTAGTGGGTATTTTAGACCTGAATGTCACTTACATTTAAACAGCGGCAAATCACTAGGTTTATCTTGATGATTGAAAATTATTTGGTCCTAGTTAAGCCTAATATCATACATGAAATATCGGTTTTCCAATTTCTGCAACCATGATTACACAACTCGAGAATTACCATGTTACTGCGTGAAACATTCGAATCCATATACGCAAATACGATAGGACACACACATAATGAAGACATTTTAACATTGACAAATACATGTACACCACTTGCACTTCACCAATTTCCTAACAATTCATCACTCAATGTACAAATAAAACAGACAGTAAGCTTACTAAGGCCCATACGCATGTTTTGTCAATTCAATATGAACTTTCTCACAAGCTGAATGGAATTTATTATTGGTAATCTCATACATGTGTTTAGTGTGACACAACATTTAAGAAATGACAAGCCCCATTGTTTTACTTTTATGACATAAAATAAGTCAACTTTGTGTTTCCAGGTACCAAGAATATGTGATTAACCCTTTCAATAATAAATGGATTATCCCATTCAGTTATACAGTTATACATTTAGTGGTATATTATTCATTTGAATGGGTGTTCAGGTCATAAAAGCAGACGACAGACATAATAACATATAACACAAGAGCAGAATGGTTCATATTCATTGATGAGGAAATGTACAGATATTAAGTTCACTTATGGGCGTGTGTTGAACTTATTATCTGAACCTTTCCGAAGAGAAAACTATTCACCTATGCGTATTTATGTATACAACGGGTTAATATAACTTTTCATAAATGTTGTATGTATTATATTGGAAATAATGAGAGAAATTAATTTGACTTTATTCAAGAAAGATCATATTTTTTTAAATGACACATTAATTATAATAGTATGACACAAAAGAAGGTCACTATTATAGATCCAACAGAGTAATCCAGTTCGTAATTTGCTTCATTTTGTGAAGTTATTAATTATTCTACAAGGTATTTGTACCCACAGACAACACAGTAGAACAAATATTATTAACTCAAATGTAATATATGCTACCCATTAAATATTGGGAAATTTCCGCAACGTAAATGTCGTATTTAGTATCTAGACCGACAGTAAAGACACCATCTTGTTACTCAAAAATTATATTTTCACTGTCGCTTACTTCCGGTAAAATCACCTGAACTGTAGCTTACCGAATGACGTCATGACGTCATCACTTGAAAGCGGTTGGCTACCAGTTGATTGGTTCCGTGTGTTGTTTAATTTGTATTGCTATTATACGTAAAAATGCTGTATAATTTAGCAACTTTAAACATTAAAAACAATATTTATTGACATGGTTAAAGCACATACTAAATAGAGCACCTATGGTGTTTTGAGTGATCCAATATTATTTCATTCGTGACTAGCATCGGAGGTATCTATTTTCAACGAGCCACCACAGGTGAGATAGTTATCGTATTCAATCAAAACTATAGGTATCCTCTATGTATTAAAATCCATTTTCATAACTGTTCATAATGGTATACATGTATGTAATGAAGATAATACTATGTGGCATTCAAGAGTTTTCGCTGGACCGATCCAGATAAATTCTTCATCGAAAATGCTTTGATAAATGTTGTATGGATTTCTGCAAAACGTGCTTCTAGGCCTGATTGAATTTCAGTGAATTTAACCCTTTATATACTAAATTGATTCTCCCAGTCAGTTATAAAGGTATACGTTTGAATGGCATATTATTCATTGGTATTCAGGAATAATAAGTACACAAATCCTAATTATTGTAGGGAAATGTTCAGATAATGTTTGCTGAATTTATTATCTGAGCATTTCGTACGGGTTAACCACTTGTCAAGGAGTATTTAGTATATAAAGGGTTAGCTGAACAGTATACTGGTGATCAGCACAAATCACAAAGAAATTTTAGTATTTCTGGAAAATTGTAGAAAAGTATAAAAAAAATTCATGACATTACATTGTATCTTACTCATAGATAAAAAGCTGATGCAATACATCTTTGACTAATCTAAGGTAATAACTCCATAAAATGCATGCTCACACAGCATCGCATTATCGCTGGACGGAATTTACACAATAGTGAAGTTCAAGCACACGTACGTGATACTTGTGATATTATGGTTATATCCAAAACGATTGACATGGAATCTCCTCTACCTCGTTACTCTCTCTCCCTCTATCTCTCTCTCTCTCTCTCTCTCTCTCTCTCTCTCTCTCTCTCTCTCTCTCTCTCTCTCTATATATATATATATATATATATATCTCTCTCTCTCTCTATGGCTTTCAGAATATTTACAAGATATTCTCGATTTGACTTCCAGCCCGAATTTTGGAATATCGGCATGCCGTGTTACCGACGAATATTGTATAGGTTAGGATGACATTCATGAGGGTGTCTATGCATGGAGTGCTGCTTTAGTCGTTGTTTGACTCGTTCTTATCGTTGATTTGTGTGTGATGGCTGGAGGTGAGGGATTCAAATGACTCTGTATTCTCCTGAAAACACAAAATTCAAATCGTTTACATGAATCGTGGTGGTCTCCTCCGGTGATATCATATATCGTCTCATTCTAGATCCGTAACAATAAATATCTTACAAACTGAGAGCGCCACTTCATGATGCTGCCATTTTCAATGTTCACAAAAGTGACGCAAATACTCTATCAATTTCAGGAATATACTAACACGGAACGTTTTGCACTGTGTTATACTACAGACAGTGCCTTTTATCTTAGACTAGCAGATTAGCCCGCCACTGGCGGGATTGGTCCCATGGCTTTGGTCGATCCATTAATTTTTGTTTTTCAAGGCCGAAATCCGTCCGTTTACCCGATTTGACCTTGAATTCAATTAATTGATTATTTTGAAGGTCAGGGTCAGATCGGGGTCACGATCTGACCCGTCCAAAACACTTCCCGGACAAAAGTACCTCTAGGTATCAAATTCCGTTTTACCGATTTGACCTTGAATTGACCATTTTGAAGGCCAAGGTTATGTCGTTATCACGATTTGACCCGTCCATAAAACTCCCCGGACAATAGTACTCCTAGGTATCAAATTTCGTCGAAATCCGTCAGGCAGTTTTCCCGGCCATTGCTAACAAACACGCTGACGACCGAGATATCGCCCAACGTAATTTGTGGGTACCCGTTTCAAGGTCAATGTTACCTCAGGCGGACAAACTGACCCGACGAAAATCTCCCCCGTCCATTGGAAGCACTAAGTACGAAATTTCGTCTCGATCGATTGAGCCGTATTTATACTACTCGTGTATATAAACGGTCTTTAACGGGACACCGCACTTACGTGACCGCAGATTCGAACGCTCTTTAATCATTAACACATCAATCCCCATTACGGTGGCAGTTGAAGGGTGGAGGAGTGGTCGCATGGGCTCGCGAATGGTGCGATGACACTTCCCTTGACTTTTTACCCTTTGATATGAAGTTTGGGCTCAATCGGTCGAGCCGTTTTCGAGTCTATAAAGGACACATATATTTACGGAAGTCTCAAAATATATAGTACTAGAAGGTGACCCGACTTCGTCCGGGCTTTGACCTTGAATTGTCCATTTTGAAGGTCAATGTCAAGTGGGGTCACGATTTGACCAGTCCAAAAACACTGCCCGGACAAAAGTACCCGACAAACGTGCCCGTCGAAATCCATCCGGTTTTACCCGATTTGACCTTGAATTGATCATTTTGAAGGTCAAGGTCTGGTCGGGGTCACGATTGGACCCGTCCAAAACAATCGGTGAACAAAAGTAACCCCACGTATCAAATTTCGTCGAAATCCCATCAAAATTGGCGATTTGACCTTGAAGTTACCCGATTTCAAGGTCAAGGTCACGTCGCACGGGCAAATGAATATGCTTATGAGACTCGAAAGTACCCCCACATACCAAGTTTCATCGAAATCCCGTGATATTCGGGCGTTTGACCTTGAAATGACCCGATTTCAAGGTCAAGGTCACGTCGCACGGGCAAATCAATAGGCCTATGTTAACCCCCGGCCGAAAATATCCCCACATACCAAGTTTCATCGAAATCGGCTGGGCCATTTTCGAGTCCATCGATTACACACACACACGCAGACAGATACACACACAGATCTTTCAAAATATATAATAGATAGACTAGCAGGTTAGCCCGCCACTGGCGGCATTCGTCCCATGGCTTTGTTCGAAAAAGCAATTGCAACAGGTTCCGAGACACTTGTGCTGCATTTGCAGCAAATTTCGGCAATAGTCAGAAACATGACAATTTTAATTTAATTTTTTGTTTTTCAATGAGTTAATTATTTTGTTTTTCAATGAGTTATTTGTGCTTTTTTAAATTTGACCCGATTTGTTTTGGTTTTTCAATGAGTTAATTGTGCCTTTTTAATTTTGTTTTTCAATTTTACCCGATTTTTTTTGTTTTTCAATGAACCCGTCCATGACACTTGCCGTATTTAGCAAGTTTGAGCTCAATCGGTTCGAGTCTATAAAGGACACACACATATATATGACACTTCCCGTAGGTAGCAATTTTGAGCTCAATCGGCATTCCCTGTAATTTCCCAGTCAATATTTAGCAAGTTTGAGCTCAATCGGTTCCAGTCTATAAAGGACACACACATATATATGACACTTCCCGTAGGTAGCAATTTTGAGCTCAATCGGCATTCCCTGTAATTTCCCAGTCAATATTTAGCAAGTTTGAGCTCAATCGGTTCAAGTCTATAAAGGACACACTCATATATATGACACTTCCCGTAGGTAGCAAGTTTGAGCTCAATCGGCATTCCCTGGAATTTCCCAGTCACCAACGCGGCGTAATTTTGGTACATATATAGAGACCAATTGTCCATCGGCTGTCATGTGTAGTAAAGATGTCTTATAAGCCGACATTGCCGTGGGGATGCCCGTTCCTACACGCGTTTTCGATTCTATGAAGTACCCACATATATACACAAATACACACATATATCCGATCGGTCGAGGTGTTGGTATCTGATGCAAAAGACGAAATTGTGAGTGTTGGTCAATAGTCCCCGTGGTGAACCCCAACGCGACGTAAACATGTGTTGCGTTCTAAAAATAGGAAAGCACTTTCTCTCTGCTTTCGAGCGATAACGTTTGCGTAAATACGAAATTGTGAGTGTTGGTTTGTAACCGGGATTTCTGAGAAGCATTATGCCTATAACTACCCCCCCCCCTAAGCCCTGACCTAAGTGTCATACATACTATAACAATGATGTTGTAAGAGTACTACATCCAATAAATCTCCCCGCATAGGAAATGCAGTCAATGTTACCGTATAACTCTGCAGATGCGAATAACGTTGAATGGGAAACAGACGCTCTTTATAGAGATGCGTCAAAAACAAACGCTCATTAAATAATCACTTGATTAACCACCGCCGTGCCTTTGCGGTGATTTGAGATTGGAGAACGGGTGCTCTGAGCTTCTCTAAACCGCGACCACGGTCGTGTCGGTTGGATTTGACAATTACATAGGAAGTTTGAGCTCAATCTTTACACGCGTTTTGGATTCTATGAAGTACACACATATATACACACATATATATATATACGAAGTCTCAAAATATATAGTATAGACTAGCAGGTTAGCCCGCCACTGGCGGCATTCGTCCCATGGCTTTGTTCGAAAAAGCAATTGCAACAGGTTCCGAGACACTTGTGCTGCATTTGCAGCAAATTTCAGCAATAGTCAGAAACATGACAATTTTAATTTAATTTTTTGTTTTTCAATGAGTTAATTATTTTGTTTTTCAATGAGTTTTGCTTTTTAAAATGTGACCCGATTTTTTTTGGTTTTTCAAGGAGTTAATTGTGCCTTTTTAATTTTGTTTTTCAATTTTACCCGATTTTTTTTGTTTTTCAATGAACCCGTCCATGACACTTGCCGTATTTAGCAAGTTTGAGCTCAATCGGTTCGAGTCTATAAAGGACACACACATATATATGACACTTCCCGTAGGTAGCAATTTTGAGCTCAATCGGCATTCCCTGTAATTTCCCAGTCAATATTTAGCAAGTTTGAGCTCAATCGATTCGAGTCTATAAAGGACACACTCATATATATGACACTTCCCGTAGGTAGCAAGTTTGGGCTCAATCGGCATTCCCTGGAATTTCCCAGTCACCAACGCGGCGTAATTTTGGTACATATATAGAGACCAATTGTCCATCGGCTGTCATGTGTAGTAAAGATGTCTTATAAGCCGACATTGCCGTGGGGATGCCCGTTCCTACACGCGTTTTCGATTCTATGAAGTATCCACATATATACACACATACACACATATATCCGATCGGTCGAGGTGTTGGTATCTGATGCAAAAGACGAAATCGTGAGTGTTGGTCAATAGTCCCCGTGGTGAACCCCAACGCGACGTAAACATGTGTTGCGTTCTAAAAATAGGAAAGCACTTTCTCTCTGCTTTCGAGCGATAACGTTTGCGTAAATACGAAATTGTGAGTGTTGGTTTGTAACCGGGATTTCTGAGAAGCATTATGCCTATAACTACCCCCCCCCTAAGCCCTGACCTAAGTGTCATACATACTATAACAATGATGTTGTAAGAGTACTACATCCAATAAATCTCCCCGCATAGGAAATGCAGTCAATGTTACCGTATAACTCTGCAGATGCGAATAACGTTGAATGGGAAACAGACGCTCTTTATAGAGATGCGTCAAAAACAAACGCTCATTAAATAATCACTTGATTAACCCCCGCCGTGCCTTTGCGGTGATTTGAGATTGGAGAACGGGTGCTCTGAGCTTCTCTAAACCGCGACCACGGTCGTGTCGGTTGGATTTGACACTTACATAGGAAGTTTGAGCTCAATCTTTACACGCGTTTTGGATTCTATGAAGTACACACATATATACACATATATATATATATATATATATATACGAAGTCTCAAAATATATAGTATAGATAGATTATATAACCATAAAAGTATCAGCGGTACATAGAGTCGTTAGAAATAGTTTCACTATTTATCGACCCATTTGATCTGTCCACATAACCGCGGTGTATTAAAATCATTACTAAGTACAATTTGAAGATTCAACAGCTTTTGTAACTTTCTGGACGACGGTTGATGGCGTTCCCCAATGTTGACTGATGTTGGCACGATTCACTCACTGTCTCAAAGGCGCTTAAAGATACGGGCGGTGTTGGCGGTGGGTATGCTGTTAAAATATTCACCTCCGTCAAAAACCGCCATAAACAGAAGGAATAGTAAGATATAGACAGACTTCGTTCTTATGCCAATCAGAAATATGGCATAAACAGTATGTTATTGTCAATTTGTCCCCATTGCTACGTAAACAAAAGCAAAAAACGTTACGTTTCCTGACTTTTGTTTAGATCCGGATATGGTAAACATAAAGAGCGTTATTTGTTACTGTTTTCCTGATATGGAAATAACAAAGAGCGTTCATATCATTTTTGTGTTATTAACCAACATAATTTCGCGGTGTTATGTAAACAGAAGCGCTATTATGTTTGGCATATGAGCGGAACTGTATATATGTTGGTGTTCCTTCTGTTGATGATGATTTGAACAAATATAAATATTTCTGCAATATTTCTGTGCCTTTTAAGTTGTCTGTCGTCGAAATATGGTTTGTTAGGGATGTTTGATTCTTTTTCAAATTTGAGCGTTGCCGAGTGAAGAACGGCGGTTGGCGATGACGGTATATTGAATCATTGCTCTGAACGTCAGCCAATAATGACATGTATGATGATTATTTATGTAATAACAAGATATATTGATAAAATAAATTCAGGGAACAAATTCGGCTACCACATCCTGAAAAATGAACCCTAGTGGAAAAGTTCAAAGTCTGATATTTGACACTGAAGCTACATGTAAAAATAAAGCATGAGATAACACATGTTATTCGAAAACTATCCAACTTTGCTGAGGTATGCCGAATGAGCTTATATTGATGAATAAATCTTGTTCAATATTTTGGAAATGAAAAATGTTATGGGGAGGGCATGATACAGAAATGCAGAATACACTCACCTCTGCTATTCTTAGATCAGTAATATTTGCCAGTAGCGACGTCGATCGTTGCGACGTCGTCTCGCCTGGTGCAGGTCCCACATTGATAGATGTTTGTAACATGTAGTCGTGCTCATTTGATGGTCCTCCCGTTTCTTGAATAGATGCGGATGGTCGACCAACTTCTTCCGCAACTGTGAAATAATTGAGAAATTATATGTCACGACTGCACCGTCTGAACGATGTTCTTTCGTAAGCTCAGACCACTCTTGAAGTTCCGCGTTGTACCCCCCCCCCCCCCCCCCCCCGCCCGGATCCAACCCATGATTGGGAGACGCTGATTATATTTTGTCTTATTTATCGTGTCTATTGTGCACAAATCTGTACCCTTGACAATGACATTCCCATCAAACATTTTGGCTTAACAGGAAAGTTTAACACACAAGTAATACATTATCTTCATTCAATTCGAAACGTCAGTGAATATATGTCGTTCAATCGGAAATCAATAAATGCACGATATGTTATATAATTTCAGGGTTCGCGCTGCCACTTGCCAAATTTGCCAATGGCAAAAATAATTCACATTTGGCAAAATATATTTTTCATTTGGCAATAGTTTTGGCAAATAAGTATTAGTCAATCAATAATATTCATTTCAGGAAACGTTTACATTATAATTGGGCTCTAAGGTTTGGGAAATGTTAACACTTCTACCAAGATGCAGTTGATCTGAAAACGGGCGGAGGGATTACTAGTATGTATAATATAGCTAACCCTCATTTTGTTGAAGTACCCTTCTGATGCAACAACTCTTCTAAATCCTATCGATATAAAAAATCGCACAAACAGGCATTGTCGAAATAATTGACTCAATTGATAGCATTTGCCAATTTCAAGAAGAATTTGGCAAAAAATATTTTCTTTTGGGAAAATATTTTGCAAAAGTAATTTTAGGTTCAACGCGGACATTTGATATATACCGATGTACGCCTCCGCATAACACTTCCTTTCCAGTAACAATTATGTTTAATATATTTTTTTCACAACAGTTTGTTACGACCAAACAGTAATAAAAGACATTCTAGTATAGACTCTCTGACCCTTTATACGCTATCGTGTGAATTTCGTGAAGAAATATAGCGACTATACTAATAATGTTCTTTGGCATATCAGGTGTCAGAATAAGAATGTTAGACCCATATGGGTGGATATATGACGTCGTCGAGATGGCCGCCATCTAAAATTTCAGATTTGCACTGTGTCAGTTCGGTCAATAGTTGGTAGTGAATTTCAGATGGAACATTTAATACATTTGTTCTACGTTTGCATAAGGCTTACCTTTGACCGACAAATTGGCCACAATAAACACAGATGGGCGCAAAAGTGGCGAATGGAATTAGGGAAATTGATTATTGCTGACACATTCTTCTAAAATCAATCACGGTTGTTTGAAATCGGTGGCTAATAGCAACCTAAGTTTAATACATTATAATACATAACCATTTGGACAACATACTAATTCCTACTTCGGGTCATATTTGTGCCAACTATCTTTAAAATTTGATTCATATTATGCTATGAAATTTTATGAAGGATTTTGGGACCCGAGTCAAGTGTTAAACAAAACATACATATAGCATAATTTGATGAATACAATGTACAACCATGCACGAAAAACGATATAATGACTTCACAGTGGTATACAGTTATCATATGTATGCAATTGGTCAGAAACTAAGTGAGACATACGCTCTTTATTTTTACAATACAAGAAAAATACCACCTGATATACTGTGTTATTGTATCACGTTGAAGAAAAGTGATTCGTCGACTTCAATTAGTTTTTTGTTGTTGTTGCGACAAATGAAGTCCATGCAAAAGCGTTACACGCAGACGTCGACATATGGGCTATGGCGACTCCAGGAATGTGACAACATACAGCTAGCATATATTCGCACAATTGGAGGCTCGAAACCGTCCGGTACCTTTGTGTTACGCTATATTTTTGCCAACATATACATCTACATGTGCAATGTGTGTTACAACACTCAACCTTGACTCCAATCTCGACATCAACATATCTCAGGCACTGGTTGTTTAGTTGGTAAGGTATAGATTGTGTAGGTATATGCACTATCTATATCGCATTATGTACAGTAATGCTCTAATTAATCGACTCCTTAAACACAGCAGAATTATGGGTAACTTTTCAGGATTTAGTCGGAAACATGGCTTGTTGCCATTCATCGGAAAGCTCTCGACGAGAGCTTTCCGATGAATGGCAACAAGCCATATTCCGACTAAATCCTGAAAAGTTACCCATAATTCTGCTGTGGTTAAGAGGTCGATTAATTACAGCATTACTGTATGTTTATCTCTTTATTGCACTGCGGGTATATATATATATATCGATATCGCATTTCATTTAGTGAGTTTCCGGTGGAGGAAAATACCCCACAATGGCTTTGGTTGGGGTCGTTGCTTGACACAAACAAATAATACGAGGCCACGTTCAACCAGGAAGCGATCGACAAAACTACACCGATAAACAACATTTTTGAGTGGGATAGCACAACGCAGCTCAAATTGTTGTGCAAATATTAGCATATTACCCAATGTACTCACCCAGTGGCCAGTCTCTTAGTACTTGAGAAGTAGCGCTTCCAAACCCACTGTCCACGGCAGCTCCTGCGAAAGAAATACAAGCGCATTCAATTTCGTTCAACTCCCGAACTTGAACCACAAGAATGGTATCATTTTGCAGATTCGGCATCCTGGGCGAATTTAAACCTCACATAGCTTAATTTTATATGGCATGTGTCGAACACATATATATCTATGCATTAAATTATATAAAGTATATACAGTGGCGGTGTTGGCTAAACACCCTACTTTAATAAATATGTTCTGAGTTTGTTGCTGCCTGATTTTGAGCAGTTGTAGCTCAGACTAGCTTGCAAATACTCGTTATAGCTATTTTGTTCAGATTTGCGGAATGTTTTCGTTATCATGCCAGAAGCGTGACCAGCTTCTGGTAAAGTTAAACCTGGAGATTCGATTGTTATAAAAATTGATTGTGTAGATACCACCGTCCGTTGTTCTTTAACCGCATTTCGTAGAAGTTCACAGTCCAAACGTGAGGTGACACTGATAGCATAATTCGACATTCGGCATGCTGCATCTATATACAGAGGATAGCTTCCTAGTTCTGCACGTACAGCATTATTTGATCCATATGTTCCAGCACGTAATATGCGTTTGCAAAATCTAATATGAACTGATTCACACGCTAGGCGATTGTGATTTTTCGAAGTTATTTCGACACCCCACAGTTCACTGCCATACAGGAGTATTGGTAATTTCAGTTTCCGGCACAGTTTGAGTGACGTTAACAATGGGAGAGGTTTGAATAGTGAGTGTATCGATTTTAGCCCTTTAGCACTTAAGTTTGTTATCGCATTTGTGAACTCGCCATGACTTTTCGAGTCTTGTCTCACAGATATGAAAGGATGGAATTATTGTTTGTTTCGCCCGAAAAATCATGCATTTAGTTTTTTCCGCATTAACTTCAAGTTCATTCGCATAAGTGTAGAGTTTAAGTTTGTTTAGACAGTTTGGCAGTCCCGAAGAACTATCAGACAATAGAACGAGGTCGTCAGCGAAAATAATATGAATCATTGACTATCACCGATTGTCACTGTATCACACGATTCATCAAACATATTCCTGATATCATCGATGAATATTTTGAAGAATATATACGGCAATAAAAGGTATCATTGTCTGTCCACAATGGTCGATAAACAAGCATGTCCAACTATTTGTCTTAGTTATGTAACAACTTGAAGAATATAGTGAACGGATTATACGCAACGATTGGCCATCCACTCCGATACGTTGAATTTTATCGAAGAGCAGTTTCCTACTCACGCCATACAGCGGTCTCTTCAATGACTTATCTCGTTGAACTATGGCATGCAGCACAAACGCACTATCAAATGTACTTTTTCCTTTAGAAAATCCGAATTGATTTTCGGTAATAAGTTTATTTTTTACTAGAAAATCTGTTAATCTACGGTTTACAATTTTGTTAAAACAGTTTCCCAATTGTGGAACTCAATGTTATAGCACGGTAGTTTTCGGGTCAGACTTGTCGCCTTTTTGTGGATTAAGCTTAGAGTAATTTGACTCACTACATTCAGTTGGGTAGTTCCCTGAGTGAAGAATTATGTTAAATAATATGGCAAAGTCACCACACATAAGAGGAGCAAGCACCTTCAATAGCTCATTTGAAACCTGGTAGGGTCCCACTGATTTATTTGATTTCAATTATCTAGTGGCAGACAGTGTGAGAAATTCATTTGTCATTATCACAGCGGGCGAGGTGCCCGCGGAGATAATGTATTCGTTAATGTAAATATTAGGTGATCCTGCACAAAAAGTGTCCTGAAAAATTCAATTGACCTATCAGCGTCTAAGTTATATTCCGTGAATGTATTTTTTTCGTAATTGAAATATTATTCCCAATATTTCTTGGGAAGATATGTTTCTAGGGGATCTAAGTTATCATATAAGCATAGTAACATTGTGCTTTTTTTTCAACTCGCGTTTGTATGCCTTTCTATTTGTGTGGAATTGTATCCGGAGGTTCCCGTCAAGGGATTATTTCTCATATCGATATTTATTTTTGATAGGTCATAGTGGACTTATATCAGTTATTTAGTTTTATGCGCGGGCACCAGTGAAAACACATTCTAAAGAGGGTACATCTGGTAAGTCGTGAGTTGCTTTATTCATGTTATTTTCCGGCCATAATGAACTTATAATGGCACTAACACTCTCATTTTCAGTTCGTTATGGACACAAAATGGGGCGATTCTACGCCGATTATGAACCTAAATCAGATCATATTATAAGCACATAACATGCTGATTTTCGGGAGAACAGGCTGTATTTTGCGGTGTTTGTCGAATCCGAGTGTTTCGAAAAAAAGCAATAGTGTACATGAAACATCCACACACACACACACACACACACACACACACACATACACATATACATATACATATACATATACATATATATATATATATATATATATATATATGTATTTATGTATTTACTCTTTCATAAACATAATGTATTTATGTATTTACTCTTTCATAAACATAATGGCCGGATTCGTCATCTCCAGTTTAAAGCTCCGAGTTTAAACCTGGTTTAAACCTACATCGGCGGTCCAGCCAAACCGGGTCTAATGGGGTGTTTTTGTCGTTCAGTTGCCAGCTAATTGACAACTCGATTCGGTGATATGAGCATACAGTCAAACTACCGTCTTACAAATCGGACCAAAAGACAGGCCGATATAATGGTTATTGACACGCCATAAATTATCACGAAAGCGCGCACGCTCATTTTATTTATTCATTGAAAACAATTATCGCTCATGGACCATTAATCCGATCTCATTGTGGGTTTAAATCATTCTGACAAAGAGCATGTATCTCAACACGAGTCTCACGCACTGTTCATCACTTTGTGATAAATTTTCTGTAAGATGCTTTACCCGCAAAGACAGAATTTGGTGTATTACATGTATGTCTATATATATTAAAGGTTATAGGAGCTGTCTATCTGTATGTCCGTTGGTCTGGTTGCAGCTTTTCTCCCATAGCCCTGGACATATTTCAACAAAATTAGGTGTGGTGACTTGGGGCAACCAGGCGGATGTTATAACGGCGTTAGGTTTTCAAACTGTTTGTCGAATGCGAGTGTTTCGAAAAAAAGCAATAGTGTACATGAAACATCCATATTTATATATATATATATCGGTACCCCAACTGACCACTATATATATATATATATATATATATATCGGTACCCCAACTGACCACTATATATATATATATATATTTATATATATAATATATATATATATATATATATCTGTTTAAATAGTTTTATGCAAACCGACAGGAATAGCAATCTTGATTGTGGGCAGTTTGTAACAACTAAAAGAGTCGTTATTTAAATATATTTACAATATTTATGTATTTACTCTTTCATAAACATAATGGCCGGATTCGTCATCTCCAGTTTAAAGCTCCGAGTTTAAACCTGGTTTAAACCTACATCGGCGGTCCAGCCAAACCGGGTCTAATGGGGTGTTTTTGTCGTTCAGTTGCCAGCTAATTGACAACTCGATTCGGTGAAATGATCGAGCATACAGTCAAACTACCGTCTTACCAATCGGACCAAAAGACAGGCCGATATAATGGTTATTGACACGCCATAAATTATCACGAAAGCGCGCACGCTCATTTTATTTATTCATTGAAAACAATTATCGCTCATGGACCATTAATCCGATCTCATTCTGGGTTTAAATCATTCTGACAAAGAGCATGTATCTCAACACGAGTCTCACGCACTGTTCATCACTTTGTGATAAATTTTCTGTAAGATGCTTTACCCGCAAAGACAGAATTTGGTGTATTACATGTATGTCTATATATATTAAAGGTTATAGGAGCTGTCTATCTGTATGTCCGTTGGTCTGGTTGCAGTTTTTCTCCCATACCCCTGGACATATTTCAACAAAATTAGGCGTGGTGACTTGGGGCAACCAGGCGGATGTTATAACGGCGTTAGGTTTTCAAACTTCAGACATAAAAATAAGTAAAATTTAATTTTTTTAAAATGAAAAAAATGTGTTGTTAAACTGAGCAAGGAGTTGAATCTATACTAGAGTAGCTCATGGTGGTTTTGTATGCACTTGTATGTCCAGAGCAAAACTCTTCATGAATCCACTAATTGAAGGTACACGAACAATATTTGGTTGGTAACACATTTCCCATTGACGGCGAAATGGGTCAAATGGCCACGCCCCTTTTTGCGCGAAGTTCTACCACCCGTCGTGACTATATCTCCAGAACCGTTGGACTTAAGGGGTCATGTGACCACTCAAAATGTGCGGAATGGCCACATTATGGGGGGTCAGTAATACATTTTTCATATCCAAAAGTCAATGGTTTTTAAGATAATTGCCAAAAACCAAAAAAAATCCATTTTTGAGGGCCTGAACCCCAATTTTGGGATTCAGCACTTTTATCTCAAAGTTGAGCCCCCAATTAGAATTTTATTGACTTATATCCATCGGTGCCACATACAGGTATCATTTCTGATATTTTCTGTACCATTATCGGATGGGATTGACCTTCAGGGAGCTCTTGACCCTGAAAATAAGGTTTTTGGATGGAATATATTGGTCGTAGAATGAAAAACAGACATTTTCCCAATAACAAAGATGTTGAGGAAATCATCAATTACAGGGTATTTGATCAGTAATCTAGAACTCCTACAAAAAGGTTACCTGGTGATATTATTTGAATGTATTTCATCTTTTGTTATCTAGATTTCATGGCCTTTGATGTGAGATGGTTGCCAAAATGGTTATAAATTGAATGACATATACATGTATCACATTAGCAATATACATGTAAATGAGTTCAATGTGTTATTTTCTTTAAACTTATGGGAGAACAGGGTGTTTTTATGGTATTCTAATGTTGAATTGAATTATACTCAGCCTACAAGCAGGTTTAGTGATGTTGAGTTACTACAATTTGATCAATCAGTATGATTCGGTAGTCGAGCAGGTTGTGTCTTTATCAGTCCCACATCAATTTTGATTGGCTGCATCACCATTTTGTATAAAGGTTCTACAATTTTTCTAACACGTACAATATTTTAGAACAAATAATTGCTAGCCTGGCATGATCGCCTATATTTATATCCTGATATATGTATATGTACACGTAGATGTATATTTGCCCTAAATTGTTTCTGGTTCAAATTTGGGAGTTTGTAAGAAAATAAGTCTTAAGAAGATGCAGTTGCAGTAATATTAAAATATATTGTCCTGTTCAAAACTAACAAATACATGTCTATTGATTATTGGTGTGATATCCAGTAATAAAGACTAAAATAATCCTTCAGATTAGACTAAAATAATCCTTCAGATTATTTTATAAGGGCTTTAATCCAGTTATAATAAATACACACATTAAAAATATAGGGCTTCCATACATACAGAATATTTTCCAACTTGACAATCGTTCCTTGTGTTCAACTGAGTGAGTTCATGTGAGGTTCATGGAAATTTATTTTGCAAGCTTGATTCTAAAGTGTCTAGCTTTATGGGCTTGAAAATCCGAATGCAATCCTGTTGCGTTGTGAGCTCAGAGTGAGTTAGAAGAAAAATACAAGCATCAGTTGATATGCAGATATAAATACATACAAATCTACATTCTGCAGGTAGCCATGCATGCTATGCAATCCTCCCTCATGTTTCAACGTATCAAGGAAAAATGATCACATTACCAATGACTATGATAGTCAGATGTTTTTGTAGATTTTGTAGATTTGTGGATGTTGTAGATTTTGTAGATTTGTGGATGTTGTAATGCAATATAGATCTCCATTATAGTTGCACAAATTTATTTTTCATTTCGTCCCTTTAAATTGACTTTTATTTTTTATGTATGTATATGTGCCACTCCAAAAATGTCAGTAAAAGTACTGTAAACCATTTGGTTTGATGTTATAGGCACAGGAGATATATATATATATATATATATATATATATATATATATACTTTACATGTCAAATATTGTGAACCCTACAGGTACGTGTATGTGTGTCAGTCGACTTATGTGTGTGATGTACATGCAGTAACTACATGTATATTCTAGTGAAATTGCTATGGCCATGCCTACATATACATATGTACACTGATTCTAACACAATGATTGTCAGGTTATAATCTATGTTTGAAGAAAGTTACTATGTATTTTTCATTTGTGTTGCATTTGTCAATATTAATGGGTCCCAGGAGCCCAGATGTTACTAGTGCAGAGCCCATTTAATTTTCATGAGACTGGTGGACTTCATGTCTATACTCCTAAATAAACGTGACTCTGAGTCTTATCAGACCAAGACGGTATTGTGTAGGTTTTACTAGAATTATATTTAGAAAAGACTCAACCATTATTTTTCCACTACCCTATATATCACAATATATTCATTTGGCAGTATTCATCCCAAGTTTAGTGGTGATGCTAATAAATTTGGTATGATAGTCAGGTAGAGCAAAGCGATCTGAACAAATCGAGGATAAGCCACTATGTGTAGTGTACATTAAAAAACATGTATATTGTGAAATATTTTAATAATGGGTGCTGGTTTTTACAAACTGGCCATAATTGAGATGACTATTCCTGTTGTTTACCAAACATCAGCGTACACATTAAATATTTTGAAGTATATATGTTCGTGAATGTTTCATACAGACACTGACTTTTGCACAAATTGCTCGGATTAGCCAAACAATGCAAACAGAACCAACTTTAGGTAAAATGATGGTACTATTTCTTAACAGAATCGCCTTGACCTACAAACATCGATCATAGCAATCCAGCAGTACCCATCAGCAAAATATAAAATTAGCAGGACCACTTAACCTGGGGTGGTATTGAAAATGAAATATCTTTAAAATGGTAAGTTTTGAGGGCTATTAGCTATTATGAAGAATTATGTTAGTGAAATTATAGACCCTCATCTTCTCCAACCTGCAACTATCATGGCCAATCAAAACTAATGTGGGACTGACAAAGGCTCATTCTACTATTGATTGAATAGTGATGATTCCATCATTTCCTAAAACTTTTTGTGAGATGAGGTGTCCTTTTGGAAGAATTGATTACTTCTGAAATATATACTGGTATATATGGCCATCTCTCATCTGATTACAACATGTTTTTACTATGGCCAGATGCAATACCCATTTTAAGATCGCAACATGTGGCTGCTGCATGAAGCAAACAGCTGGTCATTCCATTTAGTAAAAGTGTTTAGCATGTTTCATAGCTTGGTCACTTAAATCAGATCAGCTGTTAAATGTTGATAACAAATTTTGAAAACCTGTTTTGTTCAATCTGTACATTTCTGTTGATTAGAGCACAATTGTTACCTGATTTTTGGTAAAGCACACCAGTTGCCAAGGCATGTTCAGTCGGGAAGAGCTCATGTTGTGTGTCGGGGTCAACACATCCTCAGCAGCAATTTCCAGCTAATCCCATTGTGTGTGGTCAATTTTGCTCTTAAGTTGATCAGAGAATGCGGATAGTTCTTTAAAAAGTGTCCTTGTGGTATTGTATACTTGTGGTGCATTACATGCTGAAATCGGTTTTTGGCAATTATCTTAAAAACCATTGACTTTTGGATATGAAAATGTATTACTGACCCCCCCCCCCCCCATAATGTGGATTTTCAGGGTCAAGAGCCCCTTGAAGGTCAATCCCATCCGATAATGGTACAGAAATTATACCTATATGTGGCACCGATGGATATAGATAAATAAAATTATAATTGGGGGCTCAGCTTTGAGATAAAAGTGCTGAGGCCCTCAAAAAACCATTGACTTTTGGATATGAAAATGTATTACTGACCCCCCATAATGTGGCCATTCTGCACATTTTGAGTGGTCACGCGACCCCGTATGTCCAACGGTTATGGAGATATAGCCACGACGGGTGGTAGTACTTCGCGCAAAAAGGGGCGTGGCTATTTGACCCATTTCGCCGTCACTGGGAAATGTGTTACCAACCAAATATTGTTCGTGTACCTTCAATTAGTGGATTCATGAAGAGTTTTGCTCTGGACATACAAGTGCATACAAAACCACCATGAGCTACTAGAGTACTAAGAAGAAACAAAATTTTAATTAATTTTTGTGCCTTCTAAATTTTGTTTTTAAATTAAAATGTTCAAATGATCAAAATGTGCGCAAATGGGTCGTAGGCTCCTATCACAGAAAGGGGCCTCAGGCCCATCTGGCGCTGAATAAAGGCTCCATAATCGAGTCAATCCTGGACCAAGAGGTCTGCTTAGGCAATTTGCTTTTGAGCACACACCAGAAGCGGCATCTGAACTGTTGGAAGTGGGCAACTATACAGAGGGACAGCTTTTAATAAACAGATATATTACATGTGTTGCTTTTTTCAATATATTTTTGTATAGCATATCTGGTCATGCAGTAGCATGGTGTCAAAATTAAAACGTTCAACCCTTCAAATGAATTCGTAGAAAACACCAGTATTTGTGATTGCCACAAGCCAAAACAAAGTCACAAGACAGTTAGAAAATCATATTGAAGGAACATGTCCATATCTGAGCAAAGCTCTCGGGCGAATGAATCGACTGTGACAGTCGCCACTTAGACACGCCCTTACTCGAGATTATTTAGAGCTGCACGTACACTTTGATCTCATTGACAATTCTAAACCGTCGAATTATATGGTTTGGTTGCCGGTTTAAGCTTATAAAAGCAAAAAGGGTATCGAAATTATCCCCACATACTGTATAGGTGTGAGTTCTCCTCGCTTATAAATTTCCATTCAAAATATGCTCGCTGTCGTAATTATTTATTTTCGCAATCAATAAAACGCAACCGTCCGCATTAGGAAAGTACGATTAATTATCTCGACCATAGAGAGACATTACTGCTAATGTATATATAGGTAATGCAATGACTATCGGGTAATTATTGATGTATTTAATTGCAACTTCATGTGTGAGTATATATGGCAATGACCTATCGCCAGTGGCATGACCTTTCTTCTAAATTGTCAGCGCACACCATCACTCTATAGAAAATAACCGAACCCCTTCGTAATGCATCAAAACAATATAATTACATCCCTTATATAATAAATATAAATGCGCTGTTGGCAGTGACTGGGTAACTTGCATTTATAAAAGCGATATTTGCAGCGAAAGAGTTAAATAATGTGATATGAGTAATAATTATGACGTGGTTTTCAATTTTAACGAAACCTATAATTATATTTGGCATCTATTTAAGAAGCCGGTGTTTACAATAACATGTTTGAAAAGAAACTTGCCACCTGAAAGCCTGAAAGACATTACCTTCTTTCATATTAAACTTACATGGCTCTTTCAAGCTTCCAAAGTTTGTCTACGTAATTTTAGAAGGATGTAAAAGATGGGTTTACAACACAGGAACTATTGGCGGACCGGATTCTTATGCTCTGAAAAAGTTATTGTCATGGTCACAGCCAATTTCCAGCTGTTTTCAATTTTTCGCTCAGAAGTGACGCAAGCGCTCTTTATTTCAACCATATCATGAAATTACTAACACGGGACGCTTTTTTCTTATCCATATCGTGCACATGACTGTTGTTTGTTTGGGACCCAAACACCGTGTTCAAAGGTTTACGACTTCAATACGTGTTTCTGCGACATAAAATGCCAATAGAACAGTAGTCCAAATATGTATCGACATATGTTGATAACGGGAACAATTCAAAAGCGAATATGATAAAGCCACATGGCGGTTTGCGCTCCAAAAATACACATGATATTATTCGCTTTTGAATATTTCTCAGTATCGAAATAGTTCGATAAATATCTGAACTATCTTTCTACGAGCATTATGTAACCCAAAAAGACGCATTGAAGTAATGGAAAATACAACTGTGAACACGGTGTTTGGGTCCCAAAAAAAAACACCATTTGCGGGATATTGAACAAAAAAGAGCGTTCCGCGTTAGTCTATTCCTGATAGTGTAGCAATAAAGAGCGTTTGTCTGACTTCTGGCAAAAACTTGAAAACGGCTGAAAAATGGCTGTGACTTTGTCAAGTGTTTTTCACACGCATGGAGTCGGTATATAAATACTTCGTTTATTTACCGATCTATCGTATCCGTCGCTCCAAATTACTTTAAAAAAATGGAGGTTCGAATTAGCCATGTCCGTTTAATAAGCTACATAACTAAACAAAAAATACTAAAATAAAAACAAAACTAAAAATCAATGGTTACTCACTTGACCGAATCACTCGGAGATCTGGGTTCTCCAATCTCGATATCCGGTCCATGAACTCGCACAATCTCGTTCGATCGGGTAAGTTCTTTGCCTGCAGCAGAGTCTGAACATAATCGCGCATCCTATTAATATAGGCTTGTTTCTTGGGATCTTTGGTATCCAACTTGGACACCGTTCTTCCCCATTTATCCAGGGTTATGTCCATTTGTTCTTCGTGTCCAGATATCATCTCCAAACATTGTTTAATCAATGAACTTTTTTCAGTGAATTCCTTCATGCCATCTTCGACAGCCGAGTAGTCCTCTCCTGTTGTGGCCATCGCTGTATCTGATATGCGTACCCTATCAATGAAAGAACGGACAAGATGTAGGTATAGCCCACTCATACAATAGAGCATGCAAGGTTCGCGAAGTTGGATCGAAGTTCTAAATTCGGTGGAGATTCGCTTTATGTATGATCGAAATTCAGTTCGAAACTCAAACTCAGATTCAAACAATTCGTTTTGCCTTAAAGACACGGTTGGCCTTGGCGGAGGGTATCATGTGAAAATATTTCCACCCGTCAAAAACCGCCACAAACAGAAAGAACATCAAAATGTAGATAGACTTTGTCCGTATACAAATAAGAAATATCGCATAAACAGTATGTTATGTTTGTTTATATTATGATGGTAAACATAAAGAGCGTTCTGTGTTGGTGAATACCTGATATGGAACTAATAAAGAGCGTTTATGCCATTTGTGTTTGATTAGCCAGTAGCATTGTGCTGTCTTCTGTAACACAATCAGGCTCTTGCTTTGGTAAAATATAGTAGGTCTTTATGGTAACATGCTGTTTACGCGATGGTCATGTTATATATGAACGGAACTGTATGCGTTTTAATGTTTTTCTGTTTACGGTGTTTGGAACAAATATGAATATTTTCGACAAGTAAGGCCGCACTTGCCTTTAAGTTCTTTGTTGTGGTCCAATTCGTGCTCACCATTCTATTTTTGGGTAAAATTGTAATTGTTTTAACTTTTTCTGAGACACCGCTGGATGTTCAACATTTAATGGAGGTGTAATGCTGAGAGGAAGTGGCACCGTGTATGGCTGAATCGAGCTCAAAGTCGGTATTTCTGATAATTTCCATACCGAAACCGAGCATACTAACGCTCAGTGTCGAGAAATTTCTCGATCGATAGCTTTGAAGTCTTTTGGAAGTCCTCTGCTCTTAGGTCGCCCATCAATTTGTGTTCTGCTTTGCTCACATTAATCAAAAGTTGCTACTTGGGATGATCTGATAAGTCATGTGCCCATTTATTCCATATACAGTGCCACTTCCCGTTAGTATCACACCTCCTTTAAATATTGAACGCGAAAGTCCAACCGTGTCTCGCAAAAAGTAAAACAAATTTGATCACATTGGAAAAAAAATCGAGATTTGGGCGAATTGGGCCGCAAAGAGGTTGAGGCAAAAACCATTAGAGTTTGAATGTCTAACTTCTAACGAATCTCCATCGAACTGTGTGTGATACAGACGATTATTCACGTGCTACCTTAAACCTCGGTGTCGTAATAAGCGACAGCGTTTTAGATCAGTTGATATAACAACACAGATAATTACACACTGTACAGATAGTGGATCTATTACCGGGTAATCCATTCATCGTCGTCACTCGTTCGAGTCGAATGAATGAAGATATGTAAGGATACCCCAGCGCCTGCGTCATATAAGGATTAACTGTCATGTGGACTGTTTTTATGGAGATGTAACATCTCCATAAAAATAGTCCACATGACAGTTAATCCTTATATTTATATACATTTAGCGAAAAAGCCACTTTTGTAAATATAATTAAATCGAAAAGTGTATCGTGACAAGATCAGCCCAAAATACCCAATAGCACCCTTGGCAAAAGTTAATAGGAACAAATTCTCTTCATGTTGAAACCCGATGATGTATTAAGTCAATCCTGCGCGAGTCAAAATGCGCCCAAAGCATTACGCGTTCGTCTTTCCAAACCTAATGACGTATCGATGGTGTTATTAGCTTGGTGTTATGAGGCGTTGCGCATTCACCGAGAAATAACTGCAACTAGCCACGTGGGCGCCAACCAATCAGAATGCTGGATTTAGTGATGACAACACTTAGTGTGTAAATATATAAAAATGAAGACACCTCAAAATACATTATGAATGAAACACAACCTAACGGTGTCTACGCTGCTTGTACGGTAGCCCACTGTTATTTAATTAATTTAGTTTGAGATAAAATGCTATTATGAGCGGAAAGTATCAGAAATGCCAAGCTTTAGCTCGATCCAGCCATAAACAGTGACAAGTCCCTTCGGCAGCACACCTATAACTAATGAACACGAACCTTCATTTATTTTGTGATAAAGATAATTCTTCACACGAATGTATACACCTTATTCGCATAATAAGCAACACTCGTCATCATTGAATACATTTTTAAGAGCATATGAAGCCGGTACATGTATATCAATATTTCGTGTATTAACCCTTTCAGTGCCAAGTCATATATAAGAGAATGCATTGGCCTAACAATGTCTCATCATTTGTTGTTATTTTTTAGAATTTTTTAGAATTTTAATATTTTGTTCTTATATTCTTTAACAGACTTATTTTGTAGGTTTAGTGCCAGGGAGTCTTACGTTTTGCATGGGCATCAAACTTATTACTATGAATACTTGGTGATAGTTTTGAGTTATAACATGCCCCTAAAGTTTTATCCAGTTTGTTTTTAAATTCGCCATGGCAAAACAATTTTAGGGCCGATTTTAGATACCATAAATTAGGGCCGATAAAATCGGCACAGAAAGGGTTAATCGACATTTGGATGCTTGTACCGTCTTGTTGGCATCCGCACTTTCAGCCGGTTCTCTGAACATCAGCACGTTATCTGCTTATAATGTTGGTTTTGTTTTAGGTTCATATTCGGCGTAGAATCGCCTCATTTTAGGTCCATAACGAATTGAAATTATCAACACCTTTATGTCATTATGGACGGACAATTGCACGAATAATTCAACTCACAACTTACCAGAAGTAAGCACTTTAAACTGTGTTTCTTTGTGACCCGCATCATTAAACGAAATAACGGATATGTAAACCTGTGTGAATAGTATAGGTCGATTATGAACCTATTTCCGCGAGCATATGTTGGATAGTTTCAAAATAAACAAACATGAGAAAACTTAGCAACATATCGTCATGCAAAGAGGCTCATAGTCAACCAATAATATCCACATAGGTTCATATTGGATTATTTGAAGATGAAATAAGTCCATAGTGGACTTATGTCGGTTATTTAGTTTTATGTCGCGGGACACCGTGAAAACACATTCTAAAGAGCATACATCTGGTAAGTCGTAAGTTGGTTTATTCGTGTTATTTTCCGCCCATATAATGAACGTATAGTAAGTCAATATTCAACGATAATGGCATAAAATGGCTATCATTCAGTTCGTTGTGGAGTCAATGTGAGACAATTCATGTTATATGTCCATAACGTGATCACGAGAACAGACTGAACTGAGACGTTAGGATATTCCATCCTGTTTTCGGGAAAATAAGCACAATACCGGGCTTATTTTAATGAACGAAATAAGCCAATATTGACATTATTTAACCTCAATATAAGCTATATATGGACCTAAAATGCGTTTTTCTCGTACGAATCAAGCCCATATTGACATTATTAAATCTACTTGTTTTTATCCACACGATTTACCAGATTCACGCTCTTTAAAATGAGTTTTCACGGGGAAATTGGTATACGCTCACTATGGGCTTATTTTATAATCAAATAAGTCAAGTATAAAGCTATGTGAATATCTAAGTCCAATATGAACCAATTTACATGATGATGTATAGGATATTCGGATGCACACGTAGTTTATATTGTTTTCAAATATTCCACACTTACCTTATAATAAATTGCGGAGCTCAGGTCCAGTACATACGTGAGCAAATGGAATCAACAAGTTTACGTTCTAAGACCGGGAACATTAAATTCACCCACCAAGATGGCCATTCAAAAGTGAGTCAGTGTACTCTGTAACAGTAACTGGCTACTGAAATGGCCTTCACTCGATTGGTTGCGCTGTTGTGAGAAATAATTTTTGGGAATTCCCCCTCTAGAATGAAATAACAATAACGGTATACTTCTTGAAACATAATCGTCGTGATATTTACAAGTGTATTATTCGGTCGCATTGATACCTGTACCTACAGTGTTAGTGGGTATTCTTTAAAAACCACACGCAGGTGCAATGATCCGAAAACTGTCAATAAACGTGTCTTTTATAGCATATGCTAGTGCAGATATGTAGATATATATTATTTATTTAGTGATTAGACAGACATCTAATTATTACAGTTCTGCGAAAACACAATAATGTGTAGGGTTATACACATTGTGTTAATATATTATCAATTAGGTAAAATAGGTTTGCAGGAAATTGTGGCAATAATAGAATCGAAGAATAATTTAATGATAATGTAATACAGAATAGGATAGGATGTTTTCATTCAAATATACACGTATATCACTATAACAGAATAAATATAACAGTTACATTATATTGTCAGCCTGTTTTCGTGAAAATGATCACGATAGGTATATAATATAATCTGTTTTAGATTCATCATAGGATTAGGATCGCCCCACTTTTAGCCCATAATAAACTGCAATGAGAGTAATTTTAGTGCCATTTTCGATTCATATTGACTTATTATAAGTTATGGGCGGAATATAACGCGAATAAACCAACACACGACTTAACAAATGTACGCTCTTTAAAATATGTTTTCACTGTGATCCGCGCTATCAAAAGAAATAACGTATATAAATCCAATATCGGCTTATTTAAAAATCAAATAATCCAATATGAACCTATGTAAATAGTATATGCCGATTTGCTCGAGGATGTGTTGACCTGCTAAACGGGGATCGAGTTAATCAATACAAAGTCGAGACCAACTGTCCTTTGACCCCAGCTGAACCTCTAACCTCCTGAATTAGCTGACATCTTTATAAACAATCATAGTGAATAACAATCTGTTTAGTTTACACATATTTATTTGTCTAATTTATATAACACATGATATATAACACATACATTTTGTATACAGACAATGGGAGTGGAGGACAAGTGCTGACTCACTTATGGGTACCCCTCTCCCATATGTTATTACGCGAAAAAATAAATAATAAGTAATGGCAAAGCAACATGACTACCAAAACATGTTGAACATTTATACATATCACCGGTCACCCCCACCCCCGAGTTAGTCGTAAGTTTATATATATATATATGTTTAAGGTCGAGTTTGTTTGTTTCGATTGCTGGCTTGTGCGTATCATTATTTGGAAGAGTTAGTCAAAAGAATCCTGATTTGTCTCGCATATGAATGACTGTACAGCTAAGAAAATTTTCATGTTGTCACAATCAGGTAGTGTGCGATTTCCAAAAAGCTAAATTTTTAATGAATAAATATTGTAGGGAAGTAATTTATTTAATAGACGAATTATTGGGATTGAATGTAGGTGGCAATCAAAGAAATAATGAAAGGCATTTACTACTTCACCGTTTCCACAGGTGCAGTCTTTTGAATTTGCAATGTGAATAACAGTCTGTGCTCAGATGAAAACAAAATTAAATATTCGCCTGATTCCTTCCCCAAAGAAAACTATTACTGCATCGAAACGTCCCACCCAATCAAATTAGCGCGAAAAAATAATGAGCCAGTGATAATCGAGTATCGAGGGTTCCTGGAAATTCCCGTTTCGAATGTCAGTTTTCAATGTCTCGTTTCCGTCTTAAAATATAATTAAAAATATCTATTGCGCACGTTTATACTTGGCTCTTTGTTGTTTATAAACACAACTGTATAACAATTATGACATTAGTCAGGCAGCGATACCGAGCGACAAGATTACCACTAGACTGCTCAGTACACACATAAGTACACTGTTAAGCACATTTGCTCCATACCTCCATGGACCAGCTAGGTCATATATCAGCATGGCAGTTTACACTTTAGAGGGCGTAATAATGTGTTAATGCAGCTAATGTCACAACACGATTCGAATCCACAAGTAGTTTAGTGTCAATAATTTCTACTTTTAGCGCGCGACGCCACCGCATGACGCTTAGTTATTAATATCTTGGGGGTTGCCGACTCACCTTAGTCATGATTTTGTATGCGGAAGTAATCAGACCATCGAACGTAGGCTCTAATCGAATTGATGGACACATACTGAGTAAATAATAATGCACCAGTTAATACAACTACCTCACTAGACACAATCCGTTGGCAAATCAGCTTGTTCTCCCCAAAATCAGCATTTTATCGGCTTAAGATGGGGTTTGTTTTAGGTTCGCGTTCGGCGTAGAATCGCCTCATTTTGAGTCCATAATCAACTGAAAATGAGAGAATTTTAGTGCCATTATCGACTCATAAAACTTGTTATAAGTTCATTATGGGCGGTCAATAACACGAATAAAGCAACTCACGACTTACCGAAAGTAAGCTATTTAAAATGTGTTTTAACTGTTGCCCGCGCTATAAAACAATATAAACCTATGTGAATAGTATATGCCGATGATGAGCCCATTTGAACGAGGATATGTTGCATAAATATCCTGGTGTTGCATGAAGTCGCACCGATGGTTGAATACTACCACGTGACTATATGACAGGGTTGGGGCGATTACGATTACAATTACATTTGATTTACATGATTACGATTACAATTACGATTACTGATTACCTTTTCCCCAATGTAATCGATTACGATTACAGTTACTTTAGTAAATGTAATCGCTTACTTTTTGATTACAATTGTTAGTTTCCAACCATTTTTATCGTATAGGAATAAATAATTAATAAATCAAATTAGAATATCAAATTTGATTGAACAAAAACATCACTACATAACATGGAAACAAGAAACGACTGAAACAATCAATGATATCAAACAATCCGAGATATTTCAAAAAACTTAACCCACCCCCCTAAAACTGATTTTCTATCTGAAAATACCTGTCAAGTCAGAATAGCCCATTTCCGCTCTGTTTTGTTAACCAATTCAGAGTCTTATCATATATCATGGAATTAGCAATGTTTCTGAGGAGGTTTATGTTATGGTAGAGTCTAGTTTATTTAAATATTTGATTTCTTTTGGGTAAATAGGCTAAAATAATTATTATATTTAAGTGAAAAGTTTTTGAAAAATTCCCATGACTTTGTCAGTTTTATGGATACAGCTACACAACATGCACCACAATAAGCATAAATTCTTCACTATATCAGAAATGAAATGCTATAATCATATACCAGACCAGAATTAAGAAATAAAGTAAAACTTAACCCTACCCCAATATAGTGTTCTCAATGCTTTCAATGTTATGCTATACTAAACTCGAAAGGTCGCTCATACTAGTTGATAAAATTCATATCATAAATTGCAAGAGTTCTGCCCATGGATTATGTAATCTCATCTTCCCTGTCACTGTTGATTTCATCAAATGTGATGGTATCAGTCAATATAATTTCTGTGCAACATCTTACGAGAAGAATGGTTCAAACAACTCAGGCTGCCTATCGGCCGTCCATCCATGAAGTGGTACACCGGGAATGGTTGATTTGGCAACGGTTGCATGTATCCACTGTTTTGCTATCATGTTGGCTAGGTTTGAGTGTAGAATTAAAGATTCAGTGCAGAAAGATCAACTACTTTTTTATGATTCTCTGGAACACCTAGCTTAATTCACTTTTCTCGAATGTGGACCATACATGTATAAGGCACATGTTAACTCCTTGAATGCATTAAGCGTGTCACTGTCCAAAACCCAATTCATTCCTAAATAAGCCATGACTTCCATATATATTGATGGTCTTTCCAGCAACTTCCAGTTGTGTTTTTTTCCTTTTTGGAACAACGATGAAAGGTAATTATTACCTGTGAAGGAATGGAACCCAACAACTGCATTCTTCTGTATATTTGGCTGCCACAATGTGGAAATGGTAGATATTGACCCAGCGTGTCCCGCAATCGCTTACAAGTTGTGGTTGATGTATAAAGTTGGCTATTCTGCCTTCTATACATTGAACACTAAACATGTCTGATGCACCTTAGTTAATTTTTACTATTGTCACCACTGACATTACCAGAAATATTGGATTTTTCTCTCACAAACTTGAATGAAATAACGGCACAAAAAATTTCAAGTAAAATGTAACTACGGTATGTTTGGTATGAAAGATGTTTATTGTTTTGATCTACCTTAAATGTGTCACACTAACGTGTTTATAAACTAAATTACTCAAAATGGCAACCATTTTTTACATATATCCCGAACATTATTCTCTGCATTTCCGAAAATGTAGCAAATTGTGACTCAATTGGTTATTTTACATGTTATCTAATCAACTGACAACTAAATGTTCTATTCTGGTTGTCCCATTTCCTTATGGGGTATAACAAACACTAATTTTAAAGTTGCCTTATTTGTTTTTTTTTCTCCCGAAAACCTGTTTTTGGATACTGGCTATATATTTTTTAATAAATGGGCAGAACTTTGAAATGGAACTGAAATGAATCATAATTTGTGGCTATTCTGACCTATTAGGATAAACATTGATCGACATGATACAGGGTGGATGTCAATATGGCAACCAGGGAGTTATCGTGTGGTCACAGGTGAGGTGAATATGTATAAAGGGAGTTATTGTATGGTCATGAATGATGTGAATAGGTGTACATGATTAGCTATATGGTCATGAATGGGGTGGCTATGGTGAGATGTATGGGTATGCAAGGAGTGAGAGTATGGTCATGTGTGAGGTGAATATATATACAGGGAGTGACTGTATGGTTGTATGGTTATGACTACCCAGTACAGGTGTACACAAAGTGGCCCAATGGGCATTGATGTGGTTTACATGTATGTAAATAACGAGAGTACCTACATGGTCATATGTGTGTTTATGTATATATGGAGTGACTGTGTTCATGGGTGAGATGTACAGATGTACTTTGTGTGGCTGTATTGTCATGGGTAGGTGTTTATGTATACATGTGTTGTCTGTATGATCATTGGTGGGGTGAATGGATATATAGATGTGCAGCTATGTGTAATGCGCATAGGTGTACATGGAATGGCAGTAGTCATAATGTGTATATGTGTACCTGATGTATGCTGAATGGGCATTGACAAGTGTGTGGATGGTCATGTGTGGATGCATATGCATATATCGAGTGGCTATATGACTATTATTGACGTGGCAAATATATATACAGTGAGTGACTCTATGGCCAATAGTGAGGTGAATATGTTTTCAGGGAGTGACTGTATGGCCAATGATGAGGTGAACAGGTATACAAGGAGTGACTGTATGATCATGAATGTGGTGAATAGGTATACAGAGAGTGACTATATGGTCATGGGTAATGTGTAGGAGTAACTATGGTGTGCCTGCAATGCTGTATGGGCATGTGTATGGTGTACGGGTATACATAAGTGCGGCTGTATGGTGATGGAGAGATATGTGTATAAAGTGAGTGGCTATATTGCCAGTAAAGAGGTGCATACTAGTTTGTTTACCTGGAGTGGTTCTATGGTCATGGTTGGGGGTATATGTATATCTTGCATGGCTATTTTGCCATGGGTTTGGTGAACATGTATACAGTGAGTGACGTAGGACCAACGGTGATGTGAATTTGTATACAATTATTGTCTGTATGATGATTAATGTGTTGAATATAGGTACACAGGGGGTGACTATATGGCCATGGGTCAAGTGTATGAGTATACCTGGTGTGCCTGCATGGTGACTCATGGCTGTATGGGCATGTGTGGGGTGTACATGTATACACGAGTGTGGATATATATGGTCTTGGGTGAGGGGTACGTATATCAAGCGAGTGGCTATATGGCCAATGGTGTGATGCATTGCATATGTATACATGGAGTTACTCTATGGTCATGGATGGGGTGTATATGTTTATCTTGAATGGCTATTTTGACCATGGCGAATAGGTATACGGGGATTGACCGTATGGCCAATGGTGAGATGAATAGGTATACAAGGATTGACTTATGGTCATGAAAGTGGTGAATAGGTATACAGGGAGTGACTATATGGTCATGGGTCAGGTGTACGTGTACACAGAGTGAGTAACTATCCACTCATTTGTGTGTTGTTTATGTGTATATATGGAGTGACTGTATGTTACTGGGTTGGTTATACATGTGTACCTTGGGTTGCTATTGCTTTCCACAATAACTCAACGACATATTAATCGATAGAGAGGTCATGTCAGAGAGTTCTCCATCTTGATGCCGTTTATGCACGTTGGAGAAAACGTTAAATGATTCCCCCCTCAGGCCTGATAATAGTTAATCAATTTTGATGCTAATTGGGCAGGTGATTCAAGTCAAATGTACAGAATAATGCACGTATTGGGTTCCATTCCTTCACATACCTTCCAAAAAGGGAAAAAAACTTGTCTGAAAGTTGTTGGAAAGACGATCAAAATATATGGAAGTCATGGCATATTTAGGAACGAATTGGGTTTTGGACAGTGACACGCATGTGCCTTATATGTTCAACGTTCGAGAAAAGTGAATAAAGCTAGGCGGATATGTTCCCACAGAAGCTACTTGATCTTTCCGCACTTCCACCATGTGAGGAATCTTTAATTCTACACTCAAAACGAGACAACAGGATAACAAAACAGTGGAAACTTGCAACCGTTGCCAAATCAACCACTCCCGGTGTAGCTCTTCGTGGATGGACGGCCGATAGGCAACCTGAGTTGTTTGAACCATTCTTCCTGTAAGATGTTGCACATAACTTATATTTACTGATACCATCACATTTGATAAAATTGACAATGAAGATGAGATTGCATAATCCGTGGGCAGAACTATTGCAATTTATGATATGAATTATATCCACTTAAGTATGAACAACCTTTCGAGTTTAGTATAGCATAAAATTGAGAGCATTGAGAACACTATCTTGTGGTAGGGTTAAGTTTTACTTTATTTCTTAATTCTGGTCTGGTACATGAATATAGCATTTCATGTCTTATATTGGGGAAGAATTCATGCTTATTGTGATGCATGTTGTGCAGCTGTATCCATAAAACTGACAAAGTCATGGGAATTTTTCACTTAAAAATATTCAAAATTTTAGCTAATTTACCCAAATAAAATCAAACATTTAAACAAAAATAGACTCTACCATACCATAAACATCCTCAGATACATGCTAATTCCATGATATATGATAAGACTCTGAATTGGTTAACAAAACGGAACGAAAACGGGCTATTCTGACTTGACAGGTATTTTCAGATAGAAAATCAGTTTTAGGGGGTGGGTTAAGTTTTTGGAAATATCTCGGCGTTCTGGATATCATTACTTGTGATGTTGATATTATTAAATCAGGTATATAATGCTGAAAAATTTGATGTACCATTGAGAGCTTTATACCGAAAAATGAAAATTTTATAGGAAATCTTCTGGAATATTTCTCCATCCATCCAATCATCCGACCTAATGTTTGCCTTAACCTGTTTACCAATTACTAACGTAAACATATTTTAATAAAAACCATGCCGTATGTAGCCAATCTGAATTCTAAAAATAAGAACATGTATCGTCCATAACATAATTCTTCAAATATCTGAATCTTAAAAAATTGTGACCACCTAGTTACGAGTCGTTGCGTGATAATTTGTTGAGCGGCATGTATTCGGGGGTTGTGTAACGAGTACACAACAATGACAACTCAGAACACGTTGATTAAGTAACAAGGAACAATAGCTCAAGTAAAAAAATTGTGCATAGATAATGGTAGTATTTTGAGAGCTTCAGTGCACGTTACCACATTATTTTTGGAAATATAAATGCTACTTCGAACTGGGAGGAAATGGCCGATAGGTATTTGAGAATTATAAGTTCATCACCAAAAGAGCAATAATTTCGAAGACGATGTTCTAAGTTCATGGACACCACATACATTCCAGTTATGAACAAACTAGATCAAATTATACAAAAAAAAACATTCTAAGACCTTCCAACATACCATTATCGGATACCATAGCATAGTTAAAATACTTTAAAGATACGGGCGTGTTGGCGATGGGTATGCTGTTAAAATATTCAGCTCCGTCAAAAACCGCCATAAACAGAAAGAACAGTAAAATATAGACATACCTTGTTATTATACCAATCAGAAATATGGCATAAACAGTATGTTATTGTCAAATGTGTTTCCTTTGTTATGTAAACAAAAGCAAAAAAACGTTACAGAACCTGGCTTTTGTTTAGATCCGGATATGGTAAACATAAGGAGCGTTATTTGTTACTGTTTTCCTTATATGGAAATAATAAAGAGGGTTTATATCAATTTGTGTATCATTAACCAATAGAATTGAGCTGTGTTATGTAAACAGAAGGAAAACTTCTGTAACACGAGCATGTTCTTGTTTACGTACACCATCGAACGTCTTGACGACAATATACCATTTACGCGCTGTTTATGTTTGGCAAATGAAGAAAACTATATATATTTTAATATTCCTTCCGTTGATGGCGATTTGAAAAAATATGAATATTTCAGCAACGAACGCCGCCCGTGCCTTTAATAATTTATTTTTGATGAATAGAATTAAAAAAAACGATACCATATTGGGAATGTTATAAATTTCCTGATATTTCCTATTCTGATTATGGGTATATCATTCAATTCAGTTTACTTCCATCAAATATGACCAGCGAACTCCTTTTCATATCTTTGAGAACATATTATTGCTCAAAGTTACATTTTTCAGTCAAAGCTGATTAAATATTCACACAACGGTTGAGTAAAAATCAATCGGTTTTGAGCGATTTCACTTTCAGTGTTGAGTAATTTGTTTTTCTCAACTCGACTACAGAGCCTTCTGCTATATGTCCCTAATGTGGTCGGGGCATAACAACTAAATATAACAAGTTAGTATATTCTAATAGTCATAATTTTCAAATATATTCAAACTGACCTTGTGATAATCGCCAAACAGTAAAAGCTTGCTGACAATGTACGGCCAATCCTATGTTCAGTCCAATACGCGAATCACGAGTATGCCGAAGTGTGTTCTTCCACCATACGAAGAATGAATACGACAGTCGGTTAACAGCCACAACACAGTAGTTGAGTAAAAGTGCGACTCCAAAGGCAACTACATACTGCATTGATGTAAAGTCGATTGGTTGTGACGGTAAGCTTTTGTCAAACAAGGGAATTCCCCTTTACAAAAAAACTCAACAAGGACGAACATATTCATTGTGGTGATATAGTAGACGTCTGTGTATAGATATAGTCATTGGTTAAGATCAGTTTGCCCTAATTTGATAATATTTACATTTCGGTACGCTTGTGATTAAATAGTAATACTATGCATTGTATGCATCGAAATCATATACGCCAAAGTGAAGCAATGGTCCGGAAAATGGCTACACACGTGCCTCGTAGAATAGGATTGTACAAACAAACAGCATGCCTGTGAATAAATTGTCTTCTTCAACTCCTCGTATGCAAAGAGCATTTTAGTTACTTGATCCATGTTTAAGTAGCTAATAATAAATGCTTTTCTACCTGCTAGTATTTATAATTACCGAGAAAGCTTAAAAGCAATATATAATGGGTGAGCTCATGAAGACAATCCCGTTTTAATAAACAAGCATTTTATATTGTTTATAGTTATCCAGCGAAGTCGAGTTATTGCCAATAACCTTAACCCTCTGTGGGAAACTGTACTTGACTGTCACGATACGATGACAACTTTACTTTGGGAACCGTGAGCTATTTAAACACAAATGTCATGATGTAGAGGAAGATGTTGTTGTCGCACTGGAGCAAAAGGTACAGCAGAGTGATAGATTGGGTTAATGATTTACCCAACAAACCGGCCAAAACCGGCCAAATAAAGCTTCAACAGCCTAAAATATCTTGGGTCTGTCTCAATAAAACCATACAAATATGGATATCATTGGAACCGGCTCATTGACCACATTGTGATGGTTACAGTTATGCCCTGTGCCAATGCATTCTCTTATATATGCGAGTCGACCATAGGTCGCCTCGCATATATAAGAGAATGCATTGGCCTAAAAAAAATTTTTTTACATTCTTTAACAATTTTATAATTTTTAATGTGTTAAGCCATTGCATTCTCTTATATATGCGAGGCGACCTATGGTCGACTCGCATATATAAGAGAATGCATTGGCACAGGGCTGTTCTGTTGGGTAAAGGGTTAATGATTTACAAGATCAAATAAAGCAAAGGAACGAGAGATTTAGTTTGGCTTATAGATCTCCAGCGGACAACAGACAGTAAAATTTCAAATCATTGCGCAAAAATAAAACTCCCTGAGAAGTTAGCACTTAACGGCACCAATTCCTCCATCGGAAAGTATGTTCGTATGTTCGGCGTGCCTCGGAAATTGTCTATAAATTTCCCAGTTGTATCAGTTCCTTCTGTAAACCGAAGTCTATACCGACAAATGCCGAGCGTGTCTCGGATATGGCCACTGACTGGATTACCACCCTTCTATCGACAAAGTAAACAGCAGGGGCGGCAATCGAAGACGGAAACAAGACAAATATTGTATAGATAACCATAATAGGTAAGTGGGTCTGACGCTAATGGGGTCACACCGTTACTTTACTCATCACCTCTATTTTTATGGACCTGATCCATGTAAGTAATTATTAATGTGAGACGTTATCGTTCCTTATGAACTCCCTTTATTGATAAATAGCTGTCCCTGTGTAGAGTTTAACATCCTAATGCGTCATACGTCAGCTAATAAGCACGCCCGAGCTTCTAATAGTGATCATATAAACCCATAATACAGTACGTACGTATGTGGTATTGTACGCCGATCACATGAAACGATTAAGGAACCTAGGAAGACTTGAAATATTTTTTCACAAAAAAAGCTGGCGATACGTAAGTTTAAATGTGTCACTGATATGCGATCACCCCCCCCCCCCCACATGCACGAGTCTCGCCGTTTGCCTGACGTCACGATTATAGTTCTAAATAATATAATGTAAAGGCCAACCCCGAGGCATGTTTAATTTATAATACCAATTAATGTATGACGCAATTAGAAGGTCATAATGTCATAATCTCTTAATGTATATATGCTAATATCGATCGGTTTAAAACATATAGACTGACGACTGTGTACATCATGTACGTCACTGTATTATCAACAGGGAGATCAACAAGATATGAGACTCCGCTCTAACATCATTTGGATAAAGACAAACGAATGAAAGGGACGGAATGAGGAACAAAGTGACTAAATCGCGGAACATAATTTATACATAACACGCAGCGGGCTAGTTACATACCAAGCCTTGAAATAGTGTGTCTGTTATTAACATAATGATGTCCCCAGGTGGGAATTTAGTGACGCTATCGCGCAGCGGGCTAGCATGACCAAAATCACCCTCCGTGGACAGCATTTTGCTTATGCCTCATCTTCTGGGAAGTATTTATAGTATTAAAATAACATTGTTTTAGTCACTTCTGTTCAGTTTCGATATCCCATGAATTGCATAATCGAGGTAATTAATGGGTGAACATCACCAACTTCAACTGGGGAACTTCAATCTGATCCTGAGTCTCCCATAGCTGTTGAGGCCTAATCAGAATGAGGTCAACAGGGGTGAATTTTGGTGATGGTGGCCCGCTGTGCGGGATAGCGTCACCAAATTCACCCTCTGGGGATCTTATTCTGCAAATGACAGATATACTATTATGTCAAGGCTTCAAGAACAAAGAGGTATTATAGAAAACGTCACGTCTTATACAGAAGAGACAGAAAACTATGCCGCAGTAACCCCACCACTATTAATACATGTATAATGATTAATAGCCGTCTTCAATTGTCTTAAAAGCAAGAATGCACGCGCTGACAAAATAAGAACGAAGGTACACACACTTGGAGGGATCTAGTGCGTTGCGTTCTCTTGATAAGAGAACAAGGGCAAATAAATGTCGAAAAAATAGGTCTGACCGCGGAGGAATTTAAAATACATTTGCTATCAGAGGAAGTCAACTGAGCTCATCAGTATATTAACTCCGATAACTCCGTGATACCGTCACAACAATCGCAAAGCCCAATATACCTAGATGACACGTTTTAAATACACCATTCACAAAATAAATATTTAAGGTAGTTAAATCACTTAAACCGAATAAATCATGTGGGTATGATGATGTATGTAATACATATATCAAACATAGCTGGGAAAACATGAGTGATTTCTATATGAATTATTTTAATTTCATCTTGAAATCCTGAGTGGTGCCCAACAACTGGAACATTTGTATGATTCGCCCAATTTCTAAGAAATAAAATGATGCATTAGACCCAGATAGTTATAGAAAACTTAGGCTTTTGAACTGTCTACCTAAGATCTTTACTAGTTTATTGTACAAACGGATATCATTTCCTACAAACTGCAGCCTGAAACCCAAGCCGTTTTCGAAAGGGTTACTGCACGACAGACCATATGTCCAGCCTATTCAATGATGAACTTGGCAAAACAAAAAATGGTGATAAATTATATTGTGGCAATTTGTTCTTTTATTGATTTCAACAATGTTTTCGATACTGTGTGGAGACCGGGACTGTGGAGCAAATTGAAAATTGAAAAATCACGACTTATCTGGTAACATACTAAGGGTTATACAAAATATGTACGATATTCTAAACATGTGTGTTATGGCAAATAAAACTTGCTCAAACTTGTTTCAGAATTTTGAATGGTTTCAAACATATAGCCATATCGACACCAGGTTGTATATGAAACTCTTATTATTGATTTATGCAGAAGATACGGTCTTAGTTTATAATACTCGAAGAGGACTACAACAGTCTCAAAATATATTTGCTGAGTATTGTGATTTATGGAAATTAAAAATTAACTCTAATAAAACTGAAGTTGTAATTATTGGCAGAACCCACAATTAAAACTACAAATGCGAAATTTGCGATAAAAACTGACGAAATAGAAATAGTAAATGAAAATACCTCGGCAATATTCGGGAATATTTACAGAAGACAGGATCAGAAGATGTCAAAACGCTAAAAAGGCCAGATATGCCCTGATCAACAATAATACATTGTCAATTGAAACTACTTATACGAGAAATCGACAATATCCATGACAAACGGGGCGGAAATCTGAGGACACGAACATATAACGTGCTTCAACAAAATAGAAATATGTTTCTGCGATTTATACGTAACCTTAGTAAATCAACATCAGGTAAATTTGTATATGAGGAAACTGTTTTTTACCCGATAACTATGAAGATAACACAAACACGTTTAAGTTACTGGAGTAGAATTATCACTATGGAAAGCTCGTGACTGCCACTTACCCTTTATAACATACATCTGAACGCTGCTATGAACAGTAATCAAAAACCCATGGCTCAATTTTGTACAAAATAGTCTAAATGCAATGAGCATGTCATATGTGTGGATAGAACAAACTGTTCCAAGCGTAAATGTATTCACCTGACATGGCGAAATGATTTGATCATTTCAAATAAATTGGCCTTTTGTAGATTAATCAGACATGTTTTAAGTTTTAACAGACGAAAATAAATGTCAGTAGACAATAATAAAGTTTTTGTCCCTTTATAAGATTGAGTACCACAAACCACCGACTGCCAGTCGAAACTGACTCATGGACAGATACCCATACAGCGAACAAGTGTACTTTATGTAAAGATGCTCCAAGGGATGGGTTTCATTTTATTTATCTGCCCATGCCTGAGATTTAAATATTTTAGACCATGTTACTACAGAAGACCGAATTGTTAATTGTGACGACAGACTAACACTTGTAAACTTTGAGGTTAGAGTTACGGCGCCTGAATAATAATGTAAACAATTTCGGAGGAAATATATTTGAGAAATTTATAATGAAAGACGTTTAGGTAATTTCTGTAAATCATCAGATGTTATTGTGATATAGCTCTGGCACCAGGAGAGAGTTTTATTGGATCATTATTGTCGTTTGGAGCAATTATATTACGGATTGTTTGTGACACGTCTCCAAAAATTCGTCAACACAAGGTAAAATGGCCGACACCCAAGGTGAAACTAATGACACCACCTCAGGCGATTCAATTGCAGAATCAACTAATAGCAATACACCTCCCTCAACCATGGCACAATCTAAACCAGAATTGGACAATTTATCGCAAACAATTTCCCGAGTGGCACAACAAAACTTTGTGATTTATCCACAAAAAAATTCCGTAATACACTCGCCGCTGACTTCACCCTCAAAATTTTCGAAAGACGAAAAGAAAAGGAAGACAGGCGATCGATCGCACTCACTGGACAGAAATCTCCGAGCCCGGAAAAGTGTTAGTTCCAGTTTGGACTTCACTGATGTAGCAAATATTGAATCTGTTGTTGAAAATTCAATGAAACATGCATTCAACAACTTTGCAGATGATTTTAAGAAAGACATGCTATTGACATTCAAAACAATGGTCCAGGATACATTGAGTTCATCAATGGATTCGTTAACATCGAAAATTAATGACAATACTGAAAATGTGAAGAGCCTCACTGAAACTGTTTCCTATCTCAAAACTGAAAATCAAACACTCAAAGAGGAGGTAAATTCCCTGAAAATTACACTCAGCAAACCGTCCCACTCGCACAGCAAAGCACTGAATGATGAGTTATCTTCATTAAAAGAATCGTTCAAGAAACTCAAAGTAACAATTGACACAAAATTCGAAAAAGTTGAAACTAAACTAGAGAACTGTGAAAACAGCAGAGAAGATAATGAGCAGCACGGAAGGCAAAGTTCATTAAGATTCCACAATGTGAACATAAATCCTACCATTAGCGACCCATGGAAAGTGCCATCTAAAAGCCTCATTGTGAAACTGTGCCAAGAAAAATTAAAAATTTCCATTAAAGAGTCGGATATCGATCGTGCCCATCCATTAGGTGGTATACAAATTGGGAAGAACAATGCCAGTTCTGATGTCTCTAAGACTGTTCAGCTGATAGCTCGATTCCATGAGTACGACACCAAAGACATGATCTCCTTCAAAAGGTTTGAGCTCAAAGGTGTATCACCGATAAGAATCACTGAAGATCTAACTTCCTACCGTAATGGCCTAGTGAAAGTGCTTGCAAACAAACGCAAAGACAAACTTATCCATTCATTTTGGTCAAAGGATGGCAGAATCTTTGCCAGGAAGCATGAGCACAGCAAAAAGGAAATTATCTACAGGTCCAGTGATATCGACAAACTGTGTTCACAGTGATTTGGAAATCTTGTAAGATTTCTAAAACATATAACTATCTTTGAACTCTTTTTTGCATTATTTATCATTATGTGTTATTAAACATACTATATATTGGGGAGGCAATTATACTGATCCACTTCGCCGTCTAACACAAGACAATTCCAATGATTAATACACCAAAAGACGTATTATAAATACCCTCACACATATACAATATCATGTGACATATTTCAGAGTGTGGTCATTTTATTGTTGATATACTGGCATAAATTATATTTATGAAAATAAAGCGCCCAAAAATTAATAACCTGCAAAATAAAAAAAAATAAAAAAATAGAAAACGAAGGAAAATAATAGAATTTTTTTAATTCTGGTCGTATCCTAAATCAAACAGTGAACTTATCTAAAATGCATGTTTATTTTGATAGATGGGTCCTGATCGGTTTTGAGTGACGATGTCTGGTCGCCAACCAAAACCAATCATCAGCACCATTAACACAACTGTCCTAAATGTTTGAGGAGCTCCCTTTTTTCTAGACTGAGAAGTGGGTCACATGGTCGCCTCCTTGCCAGTGCACATATACATACATATTCTCTCCCGTGAGCCACTGTCCTATCTATCGATATATATCGATACAAGAGTAACAAGACATCGAATAAGAAAACAAGTTCCAAACTGAACACACCAGTCCAATCTGAAGGCATAGCGTGAGCTTATGGCTCGACCTGCTGTGAATTTTATTCAAATCTAGGTCATATTTCTATATAGTTCATGGGGACCCTCATGGGTAAATTCTTCTTCTTATCATGTTATTATACCACTAATTGGTGTGTTTTACAAATTTTATTCCATCGAACATAATCACTCGCGTGTGATATGGATCCAGAATAATTTATTTGTTTCACATTTCTAGCTACGAATTCGTCCAATAAGCACGTCACCTGTTTTCCGCTTCAAGTTTTTGGTAATCACTTGAAAATGCGGCCAACGTATTCACCTAAATCATTATCGCTTTGTTGACACTATATATCTGGGTCGATGACTCTGGCCAGACACAACAGATCGCCGGTGTTTACACTTTACGCTCGGGCTCCTTTGTACTGCTGTTGTCGGCACAGGTTCTGACCCAGATATAAATGCTCATTCGTGTTTTCGTTTCGTTGGTTTGACTTCCTGCTCCACATAAAAGTATGTTTAAGTTTCCTCTGCAGCCAAGGTATGTTAGCACGGTCTCTGGCTTTGCTTGTGAATAGTGCTCGTTATCAGGATCATTTTTGTCTGGTGTAGCGAAATATGAAGCTTGTTTATTTTGTCTTCGAAACAGGGAAGTTGGCCCTCCAAGTAGAAGGCAGGGGCACTTAAACTAATTATAGCTTATTTCAGCCACTGTAGTTTATAAACAGGGACGCTGGTTCTCATGATGGTAGAGGTGAATTTATCTAAATAATCGGAATACATATTTCCTAGTTAAAATTATTAATATTAACTGGTCTATTGAAATGAATTATGCGAATTAAAGCTTTGAAATTCTCTCTATTTGAAACCACTTAAGGTTTCTTCTCGAAATTTTACAATTATTTGATATGAGTATTTTATCAATCAAGTTGCATTACTAGACTCAATCTGGACCACTCCACTCATGTTTCCACTGGTTTATGATCCTGATAATTTTCGGCCTATGGTGAGATTACCTAAAAGTGAATATTTGTTTTGTAAATCTATATTCTCAAAAACTTATTTCCTATTGTTCTTATTTCATTGAATGTTTTTGATATTGGTATACATACGAACATGCCTTTTCATTGGATTACACAAGTATGACCACACAACTGATTCATTCAGGTCTACTCAGAAATACTTCCGAATTTTTAATGCGTCAAATGAGATTTGTCCCCTTGGTCATGATGTGATTGTCGTTTTGGTTCCTATCCTGGCACCTATAATTTTATATGCAATAAATTACACGATCCCATGGGGATAACACTAACTGACTATCGTGCTAGGATAGGAAAATTCAACTTTTCGCTCGGAAAAACAAAGAAGTTCACTCAAAACTTAGACAAAGGCGACGATTTCTCTTCCAACGATTACCAAATGTCCGGTTTTTTCTCATTATTGGCTTATTGATTATACTTTCGGGTGATGTTCACGAGCACCCTGGACCATTCGCGAATCAGCCCGTTATTTCGGTATTCCACAACAACATAAGAAGCATCCGACATAAACTCTCTCGAATAAACGATATTGTCAGTGAAAATTTTGATGTTATTTGTTTTTCTGAAACTCACTTAAGCGAATCTTATCCTTCAAGCGAGATACGCATCACCGCATATTCAGAGCCTATTCGGAAAGTTAGGGACCAATACGGAGGGGGGATAAGTATGTACATATCTTCGAGTCTGTCATTTAGGCGCCGCGTAGACCTGGAAACCGATGATAGTATATGGATCGAAATCATGTCTAAAAAAACATGCTATTTAATTGGATTGTCTTATAGATCAGAACAATTTGCCAGTCTTACTTACTGGGATGATCTTGAAACCTCAATTGAAAATGCTCTGGAATCCAATAAACCAATGGTACTGGTAGGTGATTTTAACTCTGATATGCTACAGATAAACTCCAAACTATCAGATATTAAGTCACGGAAACATCTCCGAAATTTGATTGTCAACCCAACTCGAGTAACCGCTACCACCCAGACTCTATTAGACCCAATACTAGTAAGCGATAATGTTGTTTGTCACGATGCTGATACAATTGACTTGTCTGTTTCTGACCACTTTGGGGTTTACGCCGTTTTATCATTTGATTTTGAAATAAATACTTTATTCAAGCGAAAGGTTTGGAATTATAAAAATGGTAATTTTGATGAGGCCCGTAGATTAATCCAGACCGTCGAGTGGAAAGACCTATTGCAACCACTCTCCATTGATGATGCTGTTGAAACGTTCACTGAAATATTCATGGATATTATAAAAAAAACAACTCCGACCACCGAGGTATCAATCAGGCCTAATGATAAAATATGGTTCAATTCTGATATAAGGAGAGAGTTACGTCGTAGGGATCGCGCCAGGAGAACTTTTATTAAAAGTCAGAAACGTTCAGATCTGGATAATTTTAAGAAAATCAGAAACAAAGTTAACAACATGATAAAATACGCAAAGAGTTCCTTTGAATCAAACTTACAAAACAATATCGAAAGGTCAAACTCCCCGAAATTTTTCTGGAAAGTAGCCAGTAATTTGATGGGGAAAAACAAATGTTCGATTATTCCTCCCCTTTATGATAAAGACAATAACTCCAATACAAACCAAACATCTGTTATAATTAACGACACAGAAAAAGCCATCCTAATCAATGATACTTTCATAAATAATGGGAAAATCGACAACGAACCCTCCTCTTTCCCTGATTCTGATACACAATGTGACAATACCATATCATCGGTGTCTATTGAGAAAAAACTAATTCTTGGAGAAATCAGGTCTCTCAAAATTAATAAAGCCCATGGACATGATGGAATTAGCGCCAGAATGTTAAAGGGGACTGCCGAGGACATTGTTGAACCTCTTTATATCATTTACAAAAAATCTATTGATACTTGCACATTCCCCATGGCATGGAAACAAGCAAATGTAATTCCAATCTTCAAAAAAGGTGATCCTGCCGATTCCAGTAATTACCGCCCAATCTCCCTTTTGTGTTGCGTTGGGAAAATTCTTGAAAAATTAGTCTTGAAAACTTTAACACAACATTTTGAAACAAATCACCTGATATATAAGCACCAATCTGGCTTCCTTCCTGGACACAGCACTACATTCTCCTTATTAGAATTACACCATGACATATGCCGCTCTCTCGAAGGACATTTGCATACTTGTGCTGTATTTTGTGATGTTTCTAAAGCCTTCAAGAGAGTTTGGCACAAAGGTCTGCTTCTCAAACTTAGGAGGTATGGAGTTACCGGTGATCTCTTAACTTGGCTCCAGAGCTATCTAACAGCCAGAGAGCAAAGGGTAATTCTGAATAATACCGCATCCCCTTTCAGACCACTTTCATCAGGAGTCCCCCAGGGCTCAGTAATCGGCCCTTTTTTATTTCTCATATACGTTAACGATATCCATCAGAATTTAGAATCCCTGACGAGACTATATGCTGATGATACTTGTATCACTACAGCTGAAACTGACCCGTCCCTTCTTGTTACAAAAGTCAACAATGACATGGAAAAACTCACCGATTGGTCCAAAAAATGGCTTGTCAATTTCAATCCCACCAAAACTACTCTCATTAGATTTCAAGTATCTCCCCAAAAAGATTCCCCAACATTGCAGCCAATTCATTTTGGCGACGCCCAACTTGAGGAAATGGACTCTCAAAAACACCTCGGTTTAAACTTTCAATCAAATTTGGGATGGGACATACAAATACATGAAATAGTAAATCGTGTTTCTGGTCGATTATCAATGCTTAGGAAAATGAAATATAAACTTAGCCGCAAATCCCTAAATTTAATGTACATATCTTACATTCTTCCTCTTATGGAATATGGAGATATTATCTGGGACTGTGCCCCCGATTCTCTTCTAAATACATTAGACAAATTGCACATAGAAGCGGCTCGAATTATATCGGGCTTAACTCGCTCATGTCCCACACATAGACTATTTATAGAATTGGGTTGGCAATCACTGCAAGATCGAAGAAAATATCATAAATTAAAAATGTTCAACCGAATCCAAGCTGGAAATGCTCCGAAATATTTGACTGATATATTACCTCCTCGTTACGGGGACAACACTAATAACCCTTCCCGATATCCCTACCGATTTAACTCTTTATCCCGAAAGACTGAATATTATAACAAATCATTCTTTCCCTCTATGATTATCCAGTGGAACAAATTTCTTGATAACATCGCGAAAAGTGAAAATAAAGATAATAAAGACAATGAGAAGAACATAGACACAGAGACGATAGAGCAAAACTAGTCGCGATGAATGTTGTACCGAAACCTCCTCCCTTCTACCTCGTCGGAAGCCGGGAGAGGAACATACTGCACGCTAAACTGCGAAACAATTGTAGTAATCTAAATTTTGACAAACATATTAATCATATTGCCGATTCGCCAAGATGTTGTTGTGGTGCACCCGAGGAAACGGCATACCATTTCTTTTTTGAATGCCCTTACCTTTATTTACGAAAGACAAAAACTTCTTGATAGTTTATCTAGACTGGGCATTCTACATCTGACCATTGGAAATATTCTATTCGGCTCCACTCATGAGACCGAGTAAATAAATTACAAGTTATTCATTGCTGCTCAAAAGTATATTATGGAAACACACCGATTTAATGATTAATAATATATCAAACCGAGCGAAAGATTGAACATATACTTATAAGACAAATATCACATCATCGATCGACGGTTCACATCTCATACCCTCCCATACTGACGCTAACAATACACATATCCTTTGACATCCTAATGTGTATCCCCGATTTTATCTTAATTAATATATCATACAAGTGTTCTTTGTATACCTATATATTATATGTATTGCAGGCAGGAAGCATAACTCCTTTTGTTAATTGCCAATTGTTTGTTGGAACGGGGCGTCATTAAGTTAGCAATAACTTGTGCCCCAATCCAATTAGCTATTTTTGCTAATAAAATATGTTTAAACTAAACTAACACTTGTAAACCCCGCTTTGTATATTAAAAAAGCCCAAAATATAACGTCCAACTCCCGAGGCTCATGATTCATCAAACCCAGTATTATTTGTGTCTTTATCCTGACCCCTCCCCCGATTTAAATATAACAAACAAATTGAAATGAATATCTGTGTCGTACTTGTATATTTATTATACACACACACATTTATATATATTTCGTAAAAGACTATACTTATATTTCTAAATGTTCACCAAGCATGTGACATGCAATAATTTAGACTACAGTAATTCCCTAATTAATCGACTTTCTAACCACAACAGAATTATGGGTAACTTTTCAGGATTTAGTCGGAAATATGGCAACAATCCATATTTCCGATAATTATGTTGTGGTTAGAGGGTCGATTAATTAGGGCATTACTGTACTTGAATTGTATTAATTATATCACTTTGTTTATCAATACACGACGATGAGTTATACAATAAATTTAATATAGGATTAAGATCAATTGTGGGCGTGAATCGTCTCGTTCGTTGTGCGACAATCACAACAAACTGCCGATATGACTCCAATACGGTCGCCAACCGGGGCATATAGTGTAGCGTGTGTAAACATTGCATTAAGAGAGGCCGCATTGCCGACACCAGTCTCTTGCGATATATTACAAGCTCCGATTCACTACCTTTTACGATGACTGCGAAATCCTAATTGAAAAGTGCAGAATTGTATAGCTGCCACTAAGCGCTTCAATAATTAACCCTTTATATACTAAAACATCATTGATTAGTAGTTATCCCATGGGACATGTTCAGATAATAAGTTCAACAAACGAAAGCGTAGCTAGATATTTCCCTTAATAAAAAGGTTCATTTAAACGTTTGTATTTATCTGTTGTCTGCTTTTACCACGTTAACATCCCTCCAATGAATAATAGACCATTTCGGTGTCACGTTTTAACTGACTGCGTGGAAGAATCATAGTATTGAAAGGGGTAATGAATGGTGGCTGTTATACGTATGTGAATGGGAATATTATTTCACCCAACCGCAAATGTGTCTGCTCATATAGTACTTCTTCTCAAACTAATAAACATATCTCTGTGTCTCCCTCTTTCCCCTTTCTCTCTCTCTCTAGTATATATATATACTTCTGTCTTCCTCATTATAAGTACCCGGCATTCATCCACCATTTAATTCTTCCCGATTATTGCATATATTTCACATTGGTTAACCATTCACAGATGTTCATTTGTTCAGAAAAACGTTCACCCTTCTCCCTTCCGTCCATTTATATATTTGATATCATCCAGACATCCACAATCGGAAAACTCATAAAAGCAAGTTGTCAGACCCCTCTTCTTCCATCCATGGAATTGTATTTAATGCGATGATCTTGTTGGGAAACACAAATAATGTTCACACTGAATAAAGAAGTCGGGAGTATTTCAAATGAAAATCATTGTATGAAGTCATGCAATGAGGGAGTAATCAGACGGGAAATAGGTCAGAGTGTTGGGATGGTGAATGACAAGAGAAGATTGCACGTGACCTGAAATTATGTTATGGTCATGTGACATATGTAGCTAATCTCATCCCAATAATTCAATGATCGACATGAATTACATGGAAATTCTCAACTAATGATACATGTAATACGTTGATATTTGTTTTTTTTAAACTTAACCCTTTCTATACTAAATACTCATTGACGAGTAATTCCCTTAGGAAATGTTCAGATAATAAGTTCAACTTACTTATTATCTTAACATTTCAAACCAATTAGTAGTATTCCATCTGCATTGGTATTATCTTTTGGTATGTCTGTCGTCTGCTTATTTTTCGTGAACACCCCTTTCGTGAATAATAGACCTGTCCAATGAATAATTTGATAATTGAATAGGAGAATCCATCTAGCATAGAAAGGGTTATATATCTTTCAGTAAGAAATACTTTTAGATCTCTCGATATGCCATCATAGATATGTGAGATGACATTGTGAAAAGGTCAATTATCCAAAATTGTACCTGAAAACAGTGGAATTTCAACGATTTGTCATGTAATCGACAGAAGGATATTTTAGATTTGTACAAACACGGTCAACCAAAATACAACAGGTAAGCCTTATTACATTTACCTGGTCTAGTGACAATCAGGAAATATCCTCTGTCGTTTAGCAACCCTGTCTTTTGTGGTCGTTTGCTGTATGATTAAACTGTAAGATCACACACTCCGAATAAATACACACCTCATAACTTCCTGGTTCGTTCCGCTGTCGCGTATAATGTAACTATAACTGTCATCCTGGTTGAGAAAAGAATTGTGCACATCCACAGTAATCCTTACATATAAATGTTGTCTCCGACATCGTCCAGAGAAGGGTGGTTTGTATCATTTTGAAGATGGAACAAACCTGGTCTTTGAAATAAGCTTTATACATGTCAGCAGATGTATACAGGATATATCGAATTATCGAATGACTCAATAGTATCTGTTGTCAATAGCATGTCATTCATATCAATACGCAAACAGGTTTTGTTTGTATGACCGTGAAGAGCCCATTCTATTCGTCGAAGTAACAATTGTGGAAAATTTCTTATACACATAATGTAAAGGACACACTGCATACATGAATGCCTACCAATTAAAGCCACATGGCGGTTTGCGCTCCAAAATACACCTACTAATATTAGCTTTTGTATTTTTCACGGTATCGAAATAGGTCACGAACTACCATTCTACATCATACGTCATAGACATTTAGACGCATTGAAGTCATTACAAATACAACTTCGAACACAAAGTTCAGGTCCGTATAAAAACGGTGCCATTTGTATGCAATTCTGGAATCAGAAACGCAATGTCCTGAAAAGGTACAATGCATTATCTTATAACATGAAACTATTAAAACAAATTTCACGCACTGATCCCCGTGTGGGCCCGGGGTAGAATAGGCCTACCGCCCCACTGCGAGGGGTAAAAATCCCCTAATGTGGCACCCTGTTTGCCGTGGGGTGCATCCCGTGATGTATGGTGTAGGAGTCCCGGTGGTACTATGGTGGTCGTATCACGTGAGGCATCGACCTGCGGATGCGACTTAGCTCATGGTCCTCTTTGGTCCTGCATCTCTTCAAGACTGGTGGTTGCGTTGACCCGGCTCAATCAATCGGCTAGTCACGCCTCTCAGTGCTTCAGATACAATTGTTGTTATATGTTGTATTGCTCGTCTGATATTTGAAGTATTGTTTTCTGTTTTTCATTTATCATGTTTCTGTCCTCTCTTATCTCTTGTGTTCATCCTGATTATTGTTGAGTGTTGATTCCTGTATTGCTCACGCCTGTCTGACTGTGGACAGGTACCTGGAGGCTGCTATATGCAGTGGCTAAACGGGCCACCGATTCAGCTATGTACCAGTCTTTGGCCCGACCAAAATTTCAAAGGTAGTCCACGGCGGCTGCTGGTCTAGTTGTCGATATGTTTGCTTTTTGTATGACAACTCAAACAAACACCAACGTATTGCTTGTAAGAATTACGATTCGCCAAGTTCCAATGATGCTGTGGTATTCCCTCAGTACTTGGTTCTTGGCTTTGATCCAAATGTGAAAAACCTTCTATCTTTGTCATTGACAAAACACTACAACCCATTGCTGGATAACTGAAATTTGTTAAATCAATCAGGACTGGTCCAATAAGTGGCTCTCTCTTGATTGAATGTCAAGGAACGTTCAATCTGATGCTCTGCTGCAATTAACAACTATTGCACAAACACCAGTTTTGGTTACTGCTCACAATACATTTAATAGTAGCAGAGCTGTGTTGCGATTCCCGCGATATAGCTGATATTTCGGAATCAGAAATATTGGCGAAGTTGGCACCACAGGGAGTTACAAAAGTCCGTCGATTTACAAAAAAAAATGTTAATGGTATAACAGTTCCTCTGAATAGTTATCTTCTGACCTTCAATCGTTGCGAACATCACCGACATGGAAGGTTGGTTACACGAAGGTAGATATAAGTACCAAAGCCATTACGATGTGTAAATGCCAGGGCTATGGCCATGACAATGAACATTGTAAAAGTAAAGAAACCATTTATGCACGCTGTTCTGTTTCTGGTCATGATCATACGGATTGTACAAATCCTTAAAAAACAAATTCGAACTTCAAGGTTCACATGCTGCAATGTATTTCACATGGGGCAGGCTAGCAGTTCGATGACAGGTCATCTGCAGAGCCTATCACCTGAATGTCAACTTAACGAATTGATTCAGGCTCACACCAGATTCATCAAATATTATAAATATCTTATGAGTTATTCAAAAGACGACTTTGACGGCTACTTCACATATTTCAGTGTGGATCGGTCTTAATTAAATTATTTATATTCGTTGATTGCATTTCATGCAGGTTTTATATCTTGGCTGTTCTCAAAGCAGCATTGCTGTTCTTTTTTGGTATTCTGTTTAATATGTGTTTGCACAACGGTCAGTTTCTTAATGGTTCTGACTCCAATCGAGCACTCTCGCTCTGATTCGAGTTTTTTTATTTGTATATATTTGGTTTCATTTTAGTCTAATTCACGGTTACGTTTATTCACAGTTGCTTCGCTTTATTCTGATTCAGTTTATCTCAGTCGTGAAGGGGCCTAACGGCTAAAACGACGTAAAATCCTAACCAAATAAAAAAAAAAATCACGCACTGATTTGTCTTTGTGTAATCGTCACAATTAAGTAATATCATAAACTGTTCAGAACGAAGACATATCTAATTCGTACACATGTGCAATTTGTACGAGACCGCTGATTAGAACAATCGAGTTGGAGTTCGCACGAGCCACGTCCTTTTAACACAATTTAAACTGGTTTACGTAAACATCCAGTTCGTCATATCTGGTTTAATCTCGGTCCAGCGGGACCATGGTTTAGCAGTAGTGGCACCATTTCGCCTAGTCAAATAATCGTACTTGCCTAACGCGGACCGCCGCGTTCTATTGACAGCGAAAATTTCGCCTTTATCAAGGGCGTGCCATTAACCATTCTACCGGTTTGAATGTTATCCGACTGATAACTGCGTAGTTTGACTGAATGCCAATTTAATAGGAACAGCTAGCCACTGAACGGCAACAACGCCCCCTTAGAAATTAGACCACCAACGTAGGTTTTAACACTGTTAAAACTCGGAGGGGATGCACTATTTAACCATGCAGCTCCCCAAAGTGCTACATCGCTTATCCGTCGGATGTTAGGGTCCAAGGAACAATTCAGCATTCAAGGAGTGTGTAAAGTGTCCCCTTCTTGAATGTCAAACTGCCATATCCGGAGGTACAATTGAGCAGTTTCTAGTTGCACAAATTGACTTCCTCGGTTCTAAATCTAATACTTTCGGGGTTTCGTATTTTACCCTTCCGCTGAGAAATAAGAATCTATCTCTAGCCATGTGTGCTAAGATTTCACCTCCACCTGGTGTGGAGATATCGATAACTTTACTCCCAGAGAGTGGCAGAACAGTGTTCGTGGGCAGATAATATATGTGCATGCTTGCATTTTCCACGCACGTAGAGGCCTGCAATCTCACGTTTGAGCACAAAAATACTACAATCTTAATAGGCAAACAAATGCGCCCCTTAAACTTGGTACGCGGCCTTCATTTGATAATGTCCCGGTCAAGTTCAAATTTGGGCAGGTCCAACCATTTCTGACGGAGTTATGCCGCTTTCGGACCTTGAATTTGCTGAACTGTGTTGTCCGATAACTTTCAAATATGTTTCAGATAGTATTTGGAGTAAGTATGTATACGAAAATGCAAATAAAATAGCGGTTTGTCGTCTTTATTCGCACATACTATACTTTTTTTTCATCCGAGATAATACGCATTGCACAACAAGAATTGGTAGTTTTCCAATACATATTCATGAAGAGTAACTCTATTTGTGGCTATACTCTAAACGTCGATGGTGTTATACTTTATTGTTTCAGACATGACGACATAACGGTCTGAGGGCTTCTCGCGCAATTTTAAAAACTATGTCAAAAAGCAACAGCTGGAATGTTCATGCCCCCAACAACAACAATATGGACATTTCAGAGCGACACTATATGCTGATAATGCTATCTAATGTGATACTCCAACTAACATTTTGTAGCAACTATGCCGTTTTTTACCACGAGTTAACTATTTTCGTACGTTCAGACAGAATTGACTAGCTGTTGTTAAATTTATAACAATTTCTTCTAAAGAAAGTTGTATTTTTTTCAAAAAGTTGGGGTGTCAGTTGAAAAATTTAATTCAAACCCCCGAAAATGTCATTGAAAAGGAAACAGAAAGACTACCCTTCTATGAATTTCCGCTTGGAAGGTAATCGGGTATTGGAACATCAATACTTAGATATAGTGCAATCCAGTGTGTGCAGAATTACTCAATTTATTGGGATGTCAAAAGCGTAGATGTATAATATTATTAACGGGGAAACAGACTCGTTCTCAAATGAAGGAGATTATGATGTATCCAGGTTCAGCCACACGTGCGTGTAACTTGTAACGTGTGTTACTGTGGTATTGCTATGGAGATTCACATGACATGATTTTACTGCGCGCAATCTACAAGTTTTAGATGTCGGCCGCCGTCCACCAAAACTAAAATAGGCAGGTGGCGAGAACAATCGGCCACAATTCGAAAATAGATGCGCTCAATTGTATTCAATCACATTAAGATCCCTTCGCTCAGTTGAATCTCTGATTGTACAGCGTTGGTCGCTTATTCTTTCATCAGAATGTTGGGTAATTCCTATTCGCTACATGTTGCGAATTCTACACGTTGGAGACAAAACGTCTAGACGGTTTGACCATGTGCCTGTATGCCAAATGATAAAGCGAGAAATGTGACTCCCGTTAGCAATGGCAAAACACGTTAAAAGTTACCTAAACCTGGCTAACTTTTTATAGCAGTCGCTGTAGAGTTATACGAAATTTGCTTGAGTTCCTGAAGTAAATAAGTAATTAAGTGAGAACAAATTTTATTTAAAGTCGACTTTAAGAACAAGAAACAATAGCTAAAATATATTATCTTCGACTGATTATAACACTAAACGTGAACATTCTAATGCAACATAATATTTGTCAAGTTTCATGTACGTATTATAACGACACAACAAACGTAATTAACAGCTATTAACCACTATCCATTGGAACAGGCGACATGCATTAATTGGTTACCAACTAGCGAAAGGGTCAATTTACTGAAAAAGAGTATGGTTCTAAAGATCTCAGAAATAATTACCAGAATATATGAATGAACATTTCTCATACGCTCGTGCTCATTCGTCTTACGACAGTCGATCCGGTCCTCTCAGATTTTAACTTCCCTCAGTGGGAACCTATGGAAAGAAATCCTTCTATTATACAGGTATCAGACAAAGCCTTTCACCACAGCTTTGATTATAAACACTGGAATAAATGTGTAAAAGACCACATTCTCAACAGTTTGAAAATACACGATGAAAATCCCGTTGTATACTTTTAATATCAAATGAGGAAATATTTGTTATATACATCACAAATCAACTTATTCAGGCATATAACATATAGCTGAGGCCTCTGGACTGTGCAATGGAGTAAGTGTTCACTTAATTGTGATCAGTTGGTGCCCGCCATACCATCCTCAATAGGCTTCTGAACCCATTCAATCAGTTGTCTTAACTATTCCACATTTTACCCTCCCCTCACTCACCCCTTTCGGTACCAAGCAAATAATGACCCCATCCCCTTCCCCGACTCCGTTATAACCACCTAGGTATATCCTCCCTGAATTTTTAGTTAATTTAATTATCAATTGAAAGAATTAATTTTATAACAATATTTTAAACACAATTTCTGTCACAGAGTTGTCCCATACTATTGTTAACCACTACAAACATCAACTGACAAATTGGGCACAGTGGAATTATTTCAACACTCTCGTATCACTGGGAGCTTCCTACGGACCACAATGGAAATAAGTCCCTTTTGGGACTTTTTGTGTCATCCTTGATAGCTCTCAGCATTTATCTTCCTATGTTCGATCAGTATGCCCATCTACTCTCCTCTCTAACATCACCATCTTTACAACCTCTCATAAATACCTTCTCATTCAAATTTTCAGCTCTGTCAACTTTATTTATCACTTTTATCAAATGTATGTATTTGTAATTATTTATTGTAAAATTATGTTTGAATTTATCAAAATCAAATTCAATAAATGCATCTATTACTAAAATCAAGCGAACTAAAATCGTACCAATTAGCACCGTATTTACTACATATATGTACTAAAGACAGTATTGCTCTCATTACAGGTGTCTGGGATTTTGTCAACTGTCTGTATAGTTTGTATGCTGTCGCTGAGTTTCTCGGCTCCAGTGGTCATCACATCAGAAGCATTTTTCAATGTCACAGTTTAAGTCCGTATACAGCCCATGACCAATGTGAACACAAACCCCATCGTGACGAAGCAACCTGCAATAGTAAGAATATTTCAATGTGGCGCAGATGGAGCGTTTCAGCATTAAAGATACGGGTGGCGTTGGCGGTTTGTATGGTGTTAAAATATTCATCTCCATCAAAAACAGAAATATTAGTAAAATATGGACAGACTTTGTTCTTATACCAATCAGAAATATGGCACAAACAGTATGTTATTGCCAAATGTTTTTCCTTTGTTATGTAAAGAAAAGCAAAAAAACGTTACGGAACCTGGCTTTTGTTTAGATCCGGATATGGTAAACAAAAAGAGCGTTATTTGTTACTGTTTTCCTGATAGGGAAATAATAAAGAGCGTTTATATCATTTGTGTGTAATTAACCAATATAATTGCGCTGTGTTATGTAAACATAAGCAAAACTTCTGAAACACGAGCACGCTCTTGTTTACGTACACCATCGTTCGTCTTGGCGAAAATATACTATTTTCGCGCTGATAATGTTTGGCATATGAACAAAACTATATATATTTTAATATTCCTTCTCTTGATAGCGATTTGAACAAATATGAATATTTCTGCACCGAGCGCCGCCCGTGCCTTTAATATATAGCCAGGTAATTCAGAAACTATAATGAAGAATGACACATCTTCGGACTAGTGTGTCCGTTAACAGCTGAATCACTTAAAGTCACGGATGTCCTTGGTTGTAGGTTATAATTTTGAAATAAAAGTTACAAATTATGAAAAATTCCTCCAGAATATTAACAGTGTAGTATAATAATAGTGTGGATATGATAGTATACACAACACACACTTATGCGAGTCGAACGATTGCTTATATACAGCACGTAAAGAGTGTGTATATAAACAACATTCAAAGCAGAGGTGATTATACAACATTCAAAGCAGAGGTGATTATACCGAGCGCTATAACGGTATGTAGTAAACAATATGGTACATTTTAACCAAAGTTCACTTAGTGCGAATATCCCTGGTGCTTATCGCACACTCATTACATACGGTGCTGTAACATAACATAGCTTTTGTTTTGTTTAAACATATTTTATTTCTAGTATAATACAAAATGGATTGGACACAAGTTACAAAACTTAATGAGCCCCTATCCGGTATACATTGATACAAGCAATTTGTTTAACAAAGTGGCACAATAAGTAACTTATTTACAGCTACACTGCCAAAAATAATTTCTTAATAAGATAAAATATCTTGAAACAAGAAAAACTATTTCCTGAAACAGGAAAATAAATCTTATTTTGGGAAATATACCCCCCAAGTCTGCTACATCAAGAAAATTTAAGAAACTCCCACCAGACAAGAGATTATTTTCTCAAATAAGATAGATTTTAGTCTTGAAACAAGAAACAATTTCCTTACTAAGAAAATGGCTTCAAAAATTAAATATATATTTCTTGTTTCAAGATTTTTTTTCTAAGTTAAGAAATACTTAAAGAAAATATTTCTAAACCAAGAATTAATTGTTATGTAGAAATTACTGCTGTATTGGAATAACTGTAAAAGTCCAACGAGAGCAAAATTCTGATCAAAATTTTATGGTAAACATTGAAAAAGGTCCAACCAGACCAACCTGTTGATTAAATATTCTGAAAATTCATATTCATACTTAAATATTTGAACTACATGTAATACTACAGCTATAGGATTATATAATTGTTGACAAGTCACTCACTGTAACAGTTTTGTTTACATAACATTGGAAAGGGTCCAACCTGTTGATTAAATATTCTGAAAATGTTATTCATAGTTAAATATTTGAACTAATAATACAGCTAGAATTATATATTTGTTGACAAATCACTGTAACAGTTTTGTTTACATAACAATAGTTTCAACAGATGTAATTTTGTTATTGGCAATCTGTCAGTAAGTGTTTTTATCTATTTCTCAATGCTCTTAGGGCATGCTGACCTTTATACAATTTTAATAAAATTTTGTTTGCACAATATAGTGGGTCGCCATTGAGGAGACATAGAGCTCCCTTGAAATCTCCAAATGGCGGTTTGCCACACCATCCCGAACTAGACAAACCTCTCTGGTGGCCTCTTGCATTGAACCTATTAATTAAACCGGTACTTCAAGCTGGTATATACCCCTCTTATATAAGGATGGAAGATGCTACCAATTTCAAACCGATGGTATTTATTCAGAGTTGACTCTCTTGTATTATGAAAGCAAGCCCAATGAGGCCATGCACCTATTGTATGTTTATAACACACAAAAGACTATATAATAGCAGAATGCTAATATCTCTGATGATACAAACAATAAAATATCCAATTTATTCATAGTTGAATTTCATTTGGCTATATAGGAAAGCATACAATGTGGCTTTTATGTAGTTTTCACAAAGTGTTTTAAGTAAAATATCCATCAAGTGATGTATTCTGCCTTGTCCTATATATTAAAATGCATGCAATGGTCATGAGAAATGCTTAATTTATTGGTAGAGATGTCCATCTGATAAGAAATACTGACATTTTAGGTTTGATTCACCATTTCAGCTGGCTTGGCATCTTTTAAATTTGAAACCTAAGGGAATTTATTCAGCTTTGACTCTCTAAATTATGGAAGAAAGCCCAAATGAAGCCACTATTTGCATGTTAATAACATGTATAAGGCTATATATCTCAACAGAATACATGTCTCTGATAAAATGCACAATAAAATATCCATAGTTCAATTGCATTTGGCTATAGAGGGATGCATACAATATTGCTTTTATGTAGTTTCCACAGACTATTTTAAGTAAAATATCCATCAAATGATGTTTTCTACATAGTCTTGTATATTAAAATGCATGTAATGACCATGGGAAATGTTTAATTCATTAGTTGATATGTCCATCTGATAAAAAAACTGACATTTGAGGTTTTAAAATACCATTTCATGGGATTATGGGATCATAAATATAAAACTAAGGGAATTTCTTCAGATTTGACTCTCTAAATAATGGAAGAAAGCCCAAATGAAGCCACAATTTGCATGTTAATCACATGTATAAGGCTATATCTCAACAGAATACACATCTCTGATAAAATACACAATAAAATACCCATAGTTTAATTTCATTTGGCTGTACAGGGATGCATACAATATTGCTTTTATGTAGTTTCCACAGACTATTTTAAGTAAAATATCCATCAACTGATGTTTTCTACCTTGGTCTATATATTATAATGCATGCAGTGACCATGAGAAATGTTTAATTTATTGGTAGAAATGTCCATCTGATAAGAAATACTGTCATTTGAGGTTTGATACACCATTTCAGCTGGCTTGGCATCTTGTAAATTTGAAATAGGGGAATCTCTTCAGGTTTGACTCTCTAAATTATGGAAGCAAGCTCAAATAAAGCCACTATTTGCATGTTTATAACATATATAAGGCTATATCTCAACAGAATGCATGTCTCTAATGAAATAAACAATAAAATATCCATAGTTTAATTTCATTTGGCTATACAGGGATGCATACAATATGGCTTTTATGTAGATTTGACAGACTATTTTAAGTAATATTTCCATCAAATGATGTTTCTACCTTGTCCTGTATATTAAAATGCATGCAACGACCATGAGAAATGTTTAATTTATTGGTAGACATGTCCATCTGATAAGAAATACTGCAATTTGAGGTTTGATACACCATTTCAGTTGCCTTGGCATCTTACAAATTTGAAATAAGGGAATCTCTTCAGGTTTGACTCTCTAAATTATGGAAGCAAGCCCAAATGAAGCCACTATTTGCATGTTTATAACATATATAAGGCAATATCTCTGGTGAAATAAACAATAAAATATCCATAGTTTAATTTCATTTGGCTATACATGGATGCATACAATATTGCTTTTATGTAGTTTCCACAGAATATTTTAAGTAAAATACCCTTAATATAATGTAATATACCTTGCCCTGTGTAATAAAAGTGCATGCAATAACCTGAGAAATGTTTAGTTTATTGGCAAAGATGTCCTTGTATAAGCCAGTGCATTCTCTTATATATGATGCGAGGCTCCATATGGATGACTCACATATATAAGAGAATGCTCTGGCACATGGTCTTTAATGCTGCACCAGCGCAACTCCCGCCATGAGAGGGTTAAAAAAATAAACAATGGTTGCACAAACCTATTTCTCTCAACAACGTGGTGAGCGATTCAAGTAATATATATGGTCATATATATGGGAGGTCCTTTTCACATTTATTATTTATTTATGCTAAAGCGCAAATATTCGTGCTTAGACACACATATTTGCGCTTAAGCGCAAATAACCTCTATCATTTGGGCTTAAGCGCAAATATTTATGCTTAAGCGTAAATCATGTGCGGTTAAGCACAAATCATTTACGCTTAAGCGCAAATCATTTATGCTTAAGCGCAAATCATTTGCGCTTAAGCGCAAATAAAAATTAATATGCATTGATCCCCCCTGAATTAATTTTAAATGGCACAGGCCTAAACACATCACTCAAGTCTATATAGGCCCACCATATGAGGGAAGCAATCCCCAGTAATCCCTAGATACCTTTTATGACCATGCAAATGGTATAGATCTGTGCAGGATATGTCTCTTTTATAAAATATACTACATCTCTGAGATGGAGACACAAATTATTAGGGACAGGGATGCTGATAATATGAAAATAGGGTTGTTTCCCCCTATTTCAAGTCAATAAGTAAACCACATGCAGGAAGCAAGCCTCCATTAACCCCTAATTCCACTTTTATGGCCATGGAAATGGTATATATCTGTGCAGGAGATGTCCCTTTAATCAAATATACTAGAGCTCTGGGAGTGAGGCACCAAGTCTTGAGACACCAGCGACAGATATGCTGATATGCATATGGAAATATGTTTTTTTTTAAATTTTGAGTCTGTATGGGGCTACTACTATGGGCCCATAATAATATATTATGAGATGGACTACATCATTCACCGGGCTACTACTATGGGCCCATAAGTTCATAATAATATATTATGAGATGGACTCCATCATTCACAACCAGAGGGAAGTAAGGGAGTGTTTGGTATTTGCGCTTAAGCGCAAATAAATTGATAGACACATATTTGCACTTAAGTGCAAATAAATAATAAATGTGAAAAGGGACTCCCATACATATATGGTGTAAAATGTACAACTAATGTGGCAGTCATGAAATTTTCAACTATTGAAAATTTTGACCAAAGTTGGCGGTATAGACACCCCATTCGCACTGTTTTCACGTCCCTGTTGGCGGTGGTCTAATCAATTTATTGTTTCATTGAGCTTATTAACTATTTTCGCGGTTTAGTACTTGATTTAATTTCGTTCCGCTAAAACACGGTTAAACACCATTCCGGGTCTTTTACATACCGCCGGCAGCTGGAGGTCATGACTCATGCACGAGGTTTTGTTTCTCCATTTTGACAATTTTTACGGTCAGACACTTGATATATTTAAACTATTATTCAGGTAAGTGAAGCTAATTAGTAAATGTTGAAGTGTTTTCTCTTTACGAAGATGATGTTACGAGTGTATACTTAATTGAACTCGATTAAAATTGCGTGATTTATTCACGTTCTTCAAATTAAATTATCGTGAATTTTACTGTCGGTGAAATGTGTAAACAAAAATTAGAATACGATGATCGGATAGTCATAATGATGATTTGTCATGACAACATAGTAACATATGATGGACTATGATTATACTGCATTTATGATTCATATACCAACGTACACTTACACAATATTCCCAACTGTATAAAAAATTGCAAAAACGATTTTTATTGAGTTATAAATTGGGCCTAAATTCTGTGCTACATAAACGTAATACTATCCGGGAATGGTTATTTTAGTTTGCAAAATCAAATTATGGCATAAATGCAGTGTATTATCGGTCGACATTAACATATTAATATGATAATAGTCAGTTGGAAAACAAAAAGGTCCCATTTATTGAAAATATAGCTTATAATATAACTAAGTTATAAGGCAATTGTCAGTTATACTTCATAGCATTATTCTAACAAATGTCAACCTGATACAGTGATAGAATTCCCACAAACACAATCTCATTATTGTCAATTTAACACTAAGTGATTGTTCAGGCGACCACGATACAATCGTAAGTTGAAATATGTCTGTCGTAGGAAGTAACCGATAGTTGGACTGCGCTTGCTCACGTCAAAATATTAGATAAAAAAATAATATCAAGCACTGTTTGATTTTAGATGCAAAATCGTAGCGTATCCTTGGTTATCTCCATTTGTGACATAATCAGTCGTGTGTAGGTAAAAATCGTGGCTGGAAAGATCGCAGGGTAGTCAATAACATGCTTTACGAACAACCTACGATTTCATCATGTACGACGACATCGTAATCGTGTGAACATACTATCCACGATCTCGTCGGTCCCGATTCCTCCACTTACAATTGTATCGTGTCATCTGAACGTTCACTAAGTGAAAATTCATATGACCATGATTCAATCGTAAGTGGAAAGATTTCCATTGTGTGTGTTGGACTGCGCATGCATGCTCACGACATGATCGCAAGTGAAAAAAGTAATATCAAGCAATGTTTGATTTTAGATGCGAAATTGTAGCATATCCTTGGTTACCTCCACCTGTGATGGAATCACAGAACTTTGTGTGTTCGTAAAAATCATACAAAGTAAATGGAAAGATCATAGGGTAGTTAATCACGTGGTTAACCGCCGATACTATACTCCTCTGCGATGACATCGTAATCGTGTGAACAAACTATCCATGATTTTATCAGGCCCGATTCCTCCACTTACGATTGAATCATGGTCGTCTGAATCGCCGACGACGCTCACATTGTTGGAAGAATGAACTTTACACTTTGTTTATAAATATGTTTGCAAATTATAAAAATACATGTATCCATATCACATACATGTATATGCAGCATATTTTTCTTCAATTTCAGTAATGCCAGATTCATTAGCCATGGTGGATGCCCTGTCGTCTTCAACATCTGAAGATGAAGATTTACTTTGCCCATGATTAGTCTAAGCGTCGGTCATGTCTTACTAGACATGTGGTAATGAACAAATGACAGGTGAAATATTACTGGAAGAAGTGTGTTCATCAAAATACCAGTGGTGAGTGTATAATCTATATAGCTACCATGCAGATGAATATTGGTACATTGTCACCAATACATGTATATACCGCTATCCCAGGGAAGGATCCAGGGCTGTTTTGATACCTGTTACAGGTTTGGGCGCCCAAACTCTGGAGGCCTAAATGTCCCCAAATTGCAAGTGAATAGTCTTTATTAAAGCTGAATTTTCTATATTTTGAAGGAAATCTTCTATTATAATTCAACAACATGCAATGCAAATCATCAATATTCAGTTGATATAGAGCCTTTATTTCCATAATCAAGTGTGCAGTGAGGAATGTTTTAACCCTTTCATGACTGGGGCTTCTAGAAATTTAGCAAAAATCCTGTGCCAATGCATTCTCTTATACGGTATATGCGAGTCTTCCATTTAAGGAGCCTCGCATATATAAGAGAATACATTGGCTTTTATCTTGACGTTGTAAGCCAGTGCATTTTCTTATGCGGAAGACTTGCATATATAAGAGAATGAAATGGCATAGGATCTTTAATGCCGCACTAGTGCAGCTCTTGTCATAAAATGGCTAATGTCCCAATTTATATAGGAACATTCTCAAATGCAGAACAGGTGTCCCCAAAAAATCTCTGGATTCTTCCCTGCGCTATCCTCAAAATAATTGACCTTAAAAACGGGGTGATACCACGTAATGACCGCAGTATTACCGGCAGTATATGTCTGATACACCAAAAGATATCACACCAAAAGTTGAAAATTAATACAACCACACGGATATCGTTAAATTAACTTATATATGCATGTATAAGACGAATCACTATCTTGTATTTCCATGCCTGTTTGTGTAATGCCAATGAATGCGGCCTGACACCAGAAACAATGTCGGCAACTTCAAAGTTCATGGTGTGCTACATTTAACCCCCTACTTGTATATACTATTTACAAATTTTCTATCAAGCATTCCCATTGCTTATAGAAAGTATAGTTGGAAAAATAGACGAAAATGGCCATATGATCAAGGGGTCGGAAAATATGTTCAGGCATGTATGCTGATTTTTTTTCGTTCGACCCTTGTTGGGACCCACCCACCCCCCGCGTCCAAACATCCACCGGTTTCCACCCCCACCATTTTAACAATAAAACAGATTTGCGGGGGAGGGGGGTGTGGGCAGAGGCGGACTGGGCCAAAAAACCGGCCGGAAAATTAATATATAATACCCGGCCCATCTGTTCGGGGGGTGTCCACAGTCCACCTTGGGGAAATTCCAACTGCACCTCCCCCCCACACTTGAATCAGAATCAGACCAAATACATGTTTTTGCATAATTCCATTTGCACCTCTGGCCTAATATATCCTATATATTCACAAACCATGGTTCCATATATTCCCGATATGAGACCATTCAGATATTTTTACCTGAAAAATTGCATTAATTCTAACATCTAGCGGTCTAACTCCAGACAAATGCACACGGCTACGGACAAGAGACCAGGACACACCGGGCTGTCATGGTTGTTCGCCCGGGGTGAGAAAATTTTGAAAACTATACAAGAAGCTCGCAAATCCTAGCATCTCTATATAGACTGGCATCAACTGAAGCGTTCCTATTTTGTTGTAAATTTCAATTGGGGGAGGGTTCGGAGGGGTGTGTGAGATTTTTTTGGGATTTACAGCTGGAATCTCGAGATTAACGGGGTCTTTACGTGGTGTTATATGATGCTGACAAGTTCATTTAATGACAAACTTACGATTAGCCAATTCGGCTGGTTAAACAACACATGTGGCGGCCCACGTCCGGAGTTTTCCCGGTCTCCCGATCGGCCAGTCCGCCTCTGCCCCTCCCCCCATCGTCACATTATGCTCACATGGGGAACCTGCCAACTTCCCAATTTAGGTAACTTCTGTCTTTCCTCACCGGTTTTCCGCTTCTCGGTTGATATAATTTATATATATATATATTGGCAGTACACATTATCCGAAGTAAAACATTTGACATGTGCAATAATTTCCGAATCAATATATTCTTAGAAGAGTGCCATCTTATTGGATACACGGCAGGTTAAACAACACATGTGGCGGCCCACGTCAGTTTCATTTGCGGCCCAAGTTGTGGTTGGGGCCGCCCAACCACATATACCCCCCCCCCCCCCCCAAACCGTAAAAAAATCCCCTCGGATTCTCGCTTGATAGAAAATCACGTGGAATCAGAATTTGTCCGGCCTCCGGCCCATCGGGAAATTTCCCGGTCTCCCGATCGGCCAGTCCGCCTCTGGGTGTGGGAGATTCACTGTAAACAGCTGTATATGAATTTCTGTGAATACTATTTGTCATGGATGTTAACATTGACATGTAAATAGGAACGACTCATTTTGGGGTCATTCAGCAAAAAAACATGGCTGCCGGTCACCAGCCGGTGGCCATCTTGGAATTCAAAATTCAATCCATTAGCATGAGCTACAAGCTATACTGTTTGTCTGATCATCATGAAATTTGTCATTTCTGTTTTATAAATACCGGTACTTCTCTTATTGTAATGAGTTTTAAGCCAAACTCATTGCAAAAACAGTCAAACGACTTGCAGGAAAAAAACATTTTAGTTGCGGAAAAAAATGTTTGTTGGTCCCATCAAGTTCAACCACCCATCCACCCCGGCATACGTGCCCGGAAATCCCCCCCTGATATGATGGCCAATATTTTTAAAGAAGTCAATCCGCAGTATAAGTGGTATATACTGGTATGTGTGATATTTGACATGCAGAAGTACTAGTTTGTGCTGCTATCTTCTAGTATACATAATTATGCTTGTATATTATACAGTATAATTTGTTCAATTCCCCAATGATTATGTATAATTGTGTTTACTAGTATATGCATGGAAATAGAGTATTTGTGAACTCACCTATTCAAGTAAAGATGATAAAATCAAATGTTGTATTGACATTTGGGGTGCCACATTGCCCCCCCCCCCCCCAGGGGGGGGGCCGGGTCGGAAACAAATTTCAGGCATGTATGGCATTTTTTCCCTTTCGATAATTTTTTGTACCCACCCACCCCCACCGCCAAATTTTTTTCCGTTTTCGGCAGTTTTTTCCGACCATTTTTTTTACACCCACCCCCCTTTTAACACTAAAACAGAGATTTGCGGGGGGGGGGGGAATTCACTGTAAACAGCTGTATATGAATTTCTGTGCATACTATTTATCATGGATGTTAACATGGACATGTAAATAGGAATGAGTCATTTTGAGGTCATTCGGCCAAAAAAACATGGCTGCCAGTGGCCATCTTGGATTTCAAGATTTGCAACAAAATACAACACGATAACTGCCTGCAGTCAGTTTACCAGTTAGAATTACATTATTTCTCTCATTCAAAGTGGTTTTGAAGCCCAACTCATTGCCAAAACACTAAAAAAACAAGCAGGAAATTTTTGTTTTAGTTGCGGAAAAAATTGCTTGTTGGTGGCTTTGACCACCCACCCACAATTTTTTTTTCACCCCCCCCCCCCCCCCAAGCTGTTTAAATTGCCTTAAAACATTTACAAATATATGATATTTACAAGACCAATATGATATCATACCGGTACCTATATACATGTATCTGGAATGTTTTTGGGAGTATTTGGTGCAGGTACCGGTGTACAGAGGCGGACTGGCCGATCAGGAGACCGGGAAATTTCCCGATGGGCCGGAGGCCGGAATAATTATGATTCCACGTGATTTTCTATCAAGCGAGAATCCGAGGGTTTTTTTTACGGTTTGGGGGGGGGGGGTATATGTGGTTGGGCCGCCCAACCACAACTTGGGCCGCAAATGAAACCGACGTGGGCCGCCACATGTGTTGTTTAACCAGCCGTGTATCCAATAAGATGGTACTCTTCTCACATAAATTCATGAGGGCAGAGGCGGACTGCATGGCCGATCGGGAGACCGGGAAAATTCCGGACGTGGGCCGCCACATGTGTTGTTTAACCAGCCGAATTGGCTAATCGTAATTTTGACATTAAATGAACTTGTCGGCATCATATAACACCACGTAAAGACCCCATTAATCTCGAGATTTTAACGGTAACTCCCAGCTGTAAATCCCAAAAAAATTCTTACGCACCCCTCCCCCAATTGAAATTTACAAGAAAATAGGAACGCTTCAGTTGATGCCAGTCTAGTTTATGAATTCGAGATTTTCTTGTATAGTTTTCAAAATGTTCTCACCCCGGGCCGAACAACCATGAACAGCCCGGTGTGTCCTGGTCTCTTGTCCGTAGCCGTGTGCATTTGTCTGGAGTTAGACCGATAGATGTTAGATTTTATGCAATTTTTCAGGTAAAAATATCTGAATGGTCTCATACCGGGAATATATAGAACCATGGTTTATGAATATATATGATATTAGACCAGAGGTGCAAATGGAATTATGCAAAAACATGTATTTGGTCTGCATCTGATTCAAGGGGGGGGGGGTGCAAATGGAATTATGCAAAAATATGTATTTGGTCTGATTCTGATTCAAGGGGGGGGGGGGTGGAGTTTGAATTTTTCCAAGGTGGACTGTGGACGCCCCCCCCCCCCAAACAGATGGGCCGGTATTATATTAATTTCCCGGGCCGGTTTCTTGGCCCAGTCCGCCTCTGCCGGTGTAACACGTCACCTCCTCCTGTCTGGATATCTTCCTCCATGGGGGCGTGTATTTGCGAATGTCCTCAGATATCTCACTCGCACACCCTGGGCATTTTCCCCCATGTATGACTAAAAGAAAATTCACTCATTTAATATCGTTTGACCCTGAAATGGCCAGAAAGAAATGTTTTATGAGATTTAAGTTTGTTTTTTTATTTTTTATTTTTGTTTGTTCAAGTAACATATATCAAATGAGTGAAATTTTATTTTAGTCATTCATGGGGGGGGGGGGGTATCCAGAGTGGGGGATATATCCAGGGGGAGATATCTGTTACACCGGTATATGATACCGGTACATGTATTTGTAGCTGTTTCTGACCATCATGCAGCATTTGAATGGATATAATTTACTGTTATAACTCGGCCCCCGGGTGATCAATTTGGATGATGTATCTTAATAATATGTATATGATCAGTCATTCCTCTTTTCTGATGTCATTACAAGCATTAAAATCTTTTTTTTTCAGACAGGAGGAGCTGCTTGACTGAATTGAGACATCAAAATTTCATTCAAGGCCTGATATGATTATCTGATAACCAATCATAGAATCATGTTTCCTGTCAGAGTGCTTCTTGCAGACACTGTATGGTGACCCTTAATACCAATATTATTAATTCTGTCCAAGACTGGATGAGGAAGGATTTCAAATGTTATTCGGTGTACATGTACTGGATACATGTACTGTATACATGTACTGTAGATGTTATCGGTATTCGTCCATGCATGACAATGATGATGACATGTGTGTTGTTGCTGTGTGACAGTGAGTCCTGAGTCTCCTGGCTATACACATGTACCATATGTATACCTACGGACGGTATGCACTGAATCCAGTACCATGCTTACCTGGTAACTAGTGCACACTGCAGCGAAGGGGAGGCTTTAATTTATAACCAAATGACGATCAATGTGTTCATCAAAGGCAAAAATGACACATATATGTATGCATTCCTTCCTTGATGGAGACCGATCAGTGACCTCTACATTTTATCAGACTTATGTGGTGAAAATCTTGGCAAGTGAAGTTAGTGAATTCAATTCTACAACAGACATGTACTAATCTTGTATGCTTCATCGAGTCTCAGAAAATGTGCACTATGGCATCCAGCGTATGCATAAACTTTTTTATATTTCATACTACATTGACCAGAATTTGGAGGTGTACCAGTTTCAAATCTCCACACAAAGCACAACAGTACCCATGGAACAGTCTCAAGCCTTGTTTCTGAGCTTATCTGAAGGATATGAACTTTTAAGTGACATATTATTGCAGTATGTCAATATAATCAGATTCATGTACACATACAGGCCTTAAAATCCATAACAGAATCAAAATATTCTAATGTTCCTTTATCTTTGTCAACCTGCTGTATCACCAAGTAATCTGTACAAGGAGCTTAAAGTGGCTTATACATGTACTAGTCCATACATGCACATTTAAAGATAGATAATCCGAGTTCACGCTCCTCAATTACTATTTCTTTGGCTTCGGGGGTAAAAATAATTGATTCGAGTCGAGGAACACACCCTTTAAAGTTCTGAGTTACAAAATATAAATTTTTGAAATCTGTTATTTTTCACCGCCTTGAATATTTCCCGGCCTAGCAAATATTCAACGAGCCGACTGAGTCGACTGACCCAATCTTGATACCAAGTTGCGATGAACAAAATGTTGATATATAACATGTTTTGGAAAATGTTACACTAGAGTTGACAGTACTTAGTTAGCATTATGTTTTGGTATTTAATCGATTAAGAAATGTTGTTCTTGGAATCTGATGGTATGGAGACCATCAATTCAGATTGTTTACCTTTAATTGTCCATGCTGACTTTAAAGCATAACATATGTTATCTTTATTTTTTGTATCCCTGCATAAAATGGGGTGATAAATTTATATTATACTCACATCTGGTCTTTCGATATTCTGTGAGTTAATTAATTTATATGAAAGAATGTCATTGCATGCTAGCAATTCTGATAAACATCACTGTTACAGTGACATTACCATCCAATGTTGAATAAGTCCAATAAGATGCCAAAGTTTAATAAAAACTTAACCCTTCCATGACTGGAGATTCTTGAAATGTTGCTAAAACCCTGCGCCAATGCATTCTCTTATATTTGCGAGTCTCCAAAATGGAGCCTCACATATATAAGAGAATACATGGCCTAACAATATTTACCTTGACCTTGTAATCCAGTGCATTCTCTTATACATATGAGGCTTCCTATGTGAGACTTGCATATATACAAGAATTCACTGGTACATGATCTTTAATGCTGTACCAGCGCAGCTCCCATCATGAATGTGTTAAACATTGCATGGCCAAAGCATTGAAAAATATTCTGAAAATAATATTTTAATAGACTAAAATATGTTTAACCTTCTACGCGATTACTAGTAGCAATGTTTGTTGACAAATCACTGTAACAGTTTTGTTTACATAGCAATGGTTCCAACAGGAGAAATTTCGTTATTGGAAAACTTTCAATAATTAATATAGGAATCAGGAATTCATGTTTTTCTGAGTGGTGATGTTTTTACGAACTGTTATATGTTTGGCATATTTACTCACTATGAGTGCCTTGGGTCCCTTTAAAATGATTTGAAACACTCAATGAAATATCTGCACACCAGTAGATTATTTTGTAGGGATTTTAGTGTGATGAGAGTCAGAATCATGATTCTTCGTTTGAGTCTGGTAAAAAGCAGCTGATTTGATGTAGAAATGCTATAGTTTGATTCTTGCAAAATTTTAAGGCCTGTATACATTCGCTTTTATCCATCAAAGGTGCTCCAGACACTTCATACCGCTATAATCATAGTATGTACATGTACCTTGTTTTACAAACTTTTATATTGTTATTTTGCATGACCGCACTTCAAAGAACTCTAAAGCCGCTCATGCACTTAATGCATCAATTTAAAATTCTGCAACTTAATGCATCAATTTAGAATTCTGCACTTTTATCCGCTTTTTATCACAAAAAGTCTGGAAATACTAGTGAGTACTAGTGCTATACTATTAAACATGTAGACTATATACTGTGAAAAGACTTGATAAAGTCTTAATAAATTTAACAGTTGTTTCCAGTAGAAGATAGACAAAAGCTCTTTAAGTTCCATATTTGCAGTGTTTTACACTGAGCATTAAGAGCATCTCCTTTTATTCTCAGCAGAATATATGCAAACAACATGGTATAAATTATAATGAATTTAATACTCCAGCCAATAATTCATTATCATAATAAATACCATGTTTGCATTGTTCATAGAGCACACAGGTGTTGCACTTATCCATGGGCCAAATTCATTCATTTGTTGCATATATTCTGTTGAGTATACAAGGAGATGGTCTCATAAATGGCCGGATTTAGTGTACCCTTTAATGCTTGTAATACATGCATGTACTAGTACCTGTTTAGACCAAGTTTTCCCTGTCCACAACTTGTGGTATCGGTTGGGTTGATGCTGTTTTGGACCGAGTCCCATCCCGATACTCTTCTATAATGGACTTTACGCCCAGAATTGTGGGTTGAAGTTATCTTGATTGTAGCACTACCAGTATTTCGTCAGATTAGGTCAAAGTGACGCTTTTTTATAGGAACATAGAGGGCGGCCTTTCCCAAGCGTGATGATTTCAAACCTGCATATACTTAAAGTAATTGACCATCTCTAACGTGGTGTTACCCAGGTAATGCTGTGGTATTACACTGCAGTAATTTCCAACACCATGGTAAGGTTGTCACTTGAACACAAAACAGCACCACGATGGATGCGGTATGCAATTAAAATGCAGTGATTCTCCTTGTATCTTTGGAACTTAAAGGAATGGATGGCCTTCGTTATAGGTTATAATTTATAAATAACATTTACAAAAAGTTTCCCAAGAATATACTAATAGTATAGGATAATGTTCATATGAATGCGTTATTATCCACAAAACACACTTTGTGTGAGTCAATCGTTTGTTTATATACAGCAGTAAATAGTGAGCGATAAGCAAAACACTCAACACCGTTGCGATTGTTTAATTGAGCGATTCATGGTGACCCATTCAACACTTCAAAATCTTGAGAGGTTATAGAAGAGTAGCCGGACAGGACTCGATCCAAAACAGTTTCAACTGCAGTAATGCTCTAAGTAATCAACTCCTTAACCACAGCAGAATTATGGGTAACTTTTCAGGATTTAGTCGGAAATATGGCTTGTTGCCATTCATCGGAAAGCTCTCAGAGAGCTTTCCGATGAATGGCAACAAGCCATATTTCCGACTAAATCATGAAAAGTTACCCATAATTCTACTGTGTTTAAGGAGTCGATTATACTCGGGGCATTACTGTATTCGATATCTCAAGCTGTTGCATACCGAAAAGACTTGGGCTAGTACCTGAACAGTAAACCTGCAATCTGCATGATTCATGAAACAGCTATTGAAACCATGCTGTATATACTCAGAATTACACAATTTTGTTTATGGGTTTGTTGATATGACACGAGTGCTAGCGCACAATGACGGAATGAACAGCACACCCTAGAGTTCTATCTTTCCTCAATGGCACAAGTGCCGTATCAACAAATCCATTAATACAAGTGTCTTTCTGTGTTTATTACACATCACCCGTCCTAGAATATGTGCATTTAAAAATACAGGGTTACGATGTTTATTAAGGCACATACAGTGCTTGTTTTGTCATGTGTGATGATTTTTTTCCTATCGTTTGAACTGGATACTCAAATAACAGAAATTGTTATATATTTTTTTTGCAACCGACAGATTTGAGGTAACTCTTTCTATAAATATATTGAAAATTATGTGTCGGGATGTAATTATTAGCAATCAATATATTTTTTGTTGCGTATATAGAGGATCTACAACGAGTCCCCAGTTTATAGCGGAATTTACAAAACGAGTCCAGTAAATTAGGTCTGGACCGAGCCTTTGGCGAGGTACAGACCTAATTTACTGGACGAGTTTTGTAAATTCCGCTATAAACTTGGGACGAGTTGTAGATTCTATTTATTACATGATCCAAAACCTCGACAAAACATACTTAAATCAACAAATGGGACGCGAAACTAACATCAACTTCTATAAGGCATGCGATGACGTTTCTCGCAACTCTACGTTGTTTGCCCGCGCAAAGAAATAGTCCCAGATAAATAAAGACTGTTTGGCGTATTTAATGGCGTATATTTAATGACATAACTTTTCAAAATCTTCATTCATTATAGTTTGTTGAAATTATATTGGAAGCCATAGTATTTTGAGACGTAGCGTACGGAATGTAAAGAAACCACAAACCGGAAGTCAAAGGTCACCTGGCACTATTTCCTGTTATTAAACGAACGTTTAATATCACAATTTATAGAATGGGTTTATTGAATGGAATAAAGGTAGGATCATGTAATAAATAGGTTTATACAATTTTAAGAGGCAGAACAAGATACAGGTACTTTGTATAGTTTCATTTCGCGAATGTACACAGTATCTTGTTTGGCCACTTGCAATTTTAGAAACCCATAACTGTAACGAGAAATTGTTGATATTTAAAGTTTAATGGTACGGGAGGCCTTGGCGGTGGGTATGCTGTGAAAATATTTCCACCGGTCAAAAACCGCCACAAACAGAAAGAATATTAAAATGCAGACAGACTTTGTCCGTATACAAATAAGAAATATCGCATAAACAGTATGTTATTGTCATATGTTTGACCATTCTTATGTAAACAAAAGCATAAAAAGGTACTTTCCTGGTGTTTGTTTATATTATGATGGTAAACATAAAGAGCGTTCATTGTTGCTGAATTTTGATATGGAACGAATAAAGAGCATTTATATCATTTGTGTGTGATTAGCCAGTAACACTGTGCTGCCTTCTGTAACACAATCAGGCTCCTGCTTAGGTAAAATATAGTAGGTCTTTATGATAGCATGCTGTTTACGCGATGGTCATGGTATATATGAACAAAACTGTATGCGTTTTAATGTTTTTCTGTTTACGGTGATTGAAACAAATATGAATATTTTCGACAACTAAGGCCTCCCGTGCCTTTAAGCCCCCTTATTGTCTCTATTATACATTTAACAATGATATTTACAAAGAAGTTTTTATATTCAGAATAAATGTCAATTGTATATTTTAAAACACAATTGAAATTATATATTAATTTAAAATTAAATGTTTTTCTTAATTAAGAATTGTTTTCTAATATATCTTTCCTAATTGGGGAAAATATTCCTAGTTAAGAAAACTTGTTTTCCTTACTTAGATTTATTTTCCTGCTTGAGAAAATCTCATTCTAGAAAAAATTGGCATCACTTAAGAAAAAATATCTTAACGATATTTCTAACTATAGAAAATATAATTTCTTGTTCTAGATTAATTGTATAGCTTTCTTAAATTTCTAGCTATTCTCCCAAGATAATCGCAATATCTTAAACTTATCTTATTTCAAGAAAAATAAACTTATGTGAGAAAAACAATCTTTCCTACATTAAGAAAAAAAATCTATACTAAGATTTTTTTACTAGGATTTTCTTACTAAGATTACTGTGTTTTCTTAAAGAAATTTTCTCAGACAAGAAATTTTCCCACCCTTTCATTTCTTGACCTAGAAAATATGTTTTTTCTTATTTTTCTAGCTATTCTCCCAAGATAATATCTCATTTCAAGATTATTTTTTTCCTGAATTGAGAAAATATTTTTGGCAGTGATACATGTGGTGAATGGGAAATATAATTGGTGGACGATTGTAACATATCGTATGAAATGCGAATGATTGTGGGGTGTCAACGCCGAGTATGCATGATATGCTGAGGCGAAAATCATAATTATATTTTAATTGATCATTAATTTATTATCATGATATTTAACTTGAAACATTTAGCCTCCGCGATAAAATGCTCAACTTTTTTGAACAGTTTCACATTTCGTTTTTCGGAGTGTTCGGGATGTCAACGAGTATAGAGTGTTCATATTCGTTAATTTAATTCCTTCTCTGTGTAGCAGGTGATACATCTCCGTTTGTTCTGGTAGTCGGACACACACATAAGTAATGATACGCATCTTCACACTGGTTGCCGAGCGTGCAACGTGGACTTCCTGAGATATAGTTCTGGAATTTTCGAGACTGAAGATCGCTACAATAGTTTCGTAATATGGCGTGAAATACATTTTATTCCCTCCGTCCTGTATAGAAATTTACTGGGGGTCTAGTGGTAGGATCAATTATTCTAACATAATCTTTAAAATAGAAAATCGTTGGATCTTCTGGTATTGCGGACGGCATGTCGTTCCACGCTTTTATGGTTGAGGGGAAATATGTGTAAAAAAAATTCGGGTTTCTGAATTCATACTCGAATATATCAGCTATCCTATGTGGTAGTATATTAGTGGGGTAAGTAACGGCCCTCTGATTTACAATGTTAAACATAGTTTGTAGTGTATAAAGTTCACGCCTTTTGCTTAGCGACTTCTGTCTGTCTAATACTGAGCGCGTGAGGCCGCTGACAATTCTGGCTGCATCAATGTGTAATCGTTCAAGTTTATCCAAGTGGTATTTTGGTGCAAATTCCCAGACTACATCGGAGTAATCATATACAGACAGTAAATAGGTTTTGAATTTAAATGTTCTGATTTGTAATAAGCGGAGTGTTACTCTGTTACTCTCTTTATAGTTTCATTTATATGATTGTTCCACATATTTGATTGTAGCTCAAGTCCAATGTGTTTATGTGTCTCAACAAAGGATATTGTATCATTATTAAAAGTTAATTTAGTGATATCACCGGAGGTGCCAATCAATGAATAGTACATGTCCATTGTTTCTGAGGGATCAAAGCTGATCAGCCAATTATTTTTACCACGTTGCTATGGTTTCAAGGTCCATATTCATAATCCGTGCTAATTAATTAGGTCGTGGTGGCTATTAGTAAGGCAGGTGTCGTCAGCGTACAATCTGGTCACGGGACTGATATTATCTGGTAGGTCATTGATGTAGACTAAAAATATAAAAGGTCCTAAAATTAAGCCCTGAGGTACGCCCGCTGGGATAATCTCATAACCAGAAAAGCTGTCGTTAACTAACACGCGCTGCTGGTGGTTACTTAGCTAGTTTTCTGTCCATTTCAAAGGTTGTCCGTGCACTCCATAGCTAAAAAGTTAATGTACCATGTGTCAAATTCTCTCGAATGCCTTCGATATATCACAGAAAGTAGAGCATGTATATAACCCATTGTCGATGGATTGGCATAGGTGATTATACATATCTATGAGTTGATGATATGTACTTTGATCTGGCATGAAACCCGATTGGTGTAAGTATGTTATTTCGTTTTCATTGAATAACTCCCTGATCTGTTTTAAGACAACTTTTTAGAATATCTTTCCAATGCATGTTAGAAGGGAGTTATGGCCATAGTTTTTACTATCAGCAGGGTCGTCTTTTTAAAGACGGGAACAATAGTTGCATCTTTCCATATGGATGGGAATTTCATGGTATCGAATGATTTCCGAAAGAGTAACTTTAAAAGGATAGGCAATTTTTCTAACGGTGGCTTGAAGCATTCTCGCACTAATTCCATCGTGGCCATGGACCTTGTTTATTTTTTGTTTAATCGTCTTCGGTGGACTCAAAGTAGTTCATATTGTTGCTACAACGAGAATTGAAAAAAAAATGTAATCTTATTTGAGTCATATATCGCTGAATTTGAAATGAAACTCTTGTTCAGTATGTTGGCCTTATCTGGATCATCAGTTGCGTATATTTTTCCATTTACATTTACGGTATCCATATTGAAACTGGAGCAGTGCATGGGCGGAATAATCGGCGGTAATTTATTAGTTGCCATACATCGCGAGGCGATAATGATCCCCTTCACGCGGTCTTGCAATTTTTCATAAAATTTATATTTGGCATACTTTTTCATAGTGTTTAATTTGTTTGTGGAATGCTTATATGTTTACCAAGTATCGGGATTATTATTTTTTGGGCTTTGGTTCGTAATCTTTCAAGTTTGAGAATTTCTCTTCGGGTTTCTGAATTAAACCAGATTTTGTCCTCATGTCGACCGTAACAGATGATTGGGGGACCGTTTATTGCATTATTGAGATAAATTTAATTTGGAAAAGTATTGTGGCTGAATCGATGTCAAGACCCGACAAGAGATCATCACTGTTTGTGTTACTTTTGCTTACTAACGATCTTTACAATAACATGATATATATGCGACATTTAACTCCAAGCCGTTTGGCCCTCCAGCGCTGGCGATAAGGGTTCAAATCCACATGTTTCCTTCGTGGACTTTGAACTCGAAATCGTTATCGTTAGCTGGTGGAGATGCCAGCTACTCGCCGATGGCCAGTGGTTTGCCGCACATGGTCGACGAGTTTATCAGCCATTGAAATCATTGTCAGATTAGCCGTAAGTGTGCGGATTTCTCGACCGCTAAAACTGGCAATGTCGTGATATGGCCTTAGTTGCTGAAAGCGACATTAAAACATCAATCAATCAATCTATGCGATATTTAAGATAGGTATAAGAACAAAATCTGTATATTTTAATATTCTTTCTGTTTATGGTGGTTTTAACGGATGTTACTATATTAACAGCAATACCATCGCGAAAGCCATCCTTATCTTTAACTAGTACAAGCACTGGTTGTATTTTTTGGAAAATATACTGTTTATGAAATTTGGCAACATTTTCAAAAATTGAGACTTCCTGGTTTTCAAGACAGAAATCATTTTTTTCTTCTACCAAAATGAATTTATTTGAACTATTATAAAATCAATAGTTGTGTACAACATAACAATTTCTGAAGGGTTAAACAATTAAACTAAATTTAATTAAGTTTTTTTTTAATTTTTTTTTTCTACTCAAAAACATGTCACAATACTGAGTCACGGATTATCACCCTTTGAAATTAAACAGTAGCTATATATAGTTCTGAAAAATATCAATTTTACTACAAATGAAAATCAGTTGCATTATATATTTTGAATTCATAGCATCATCTTAAACAAACCATGTTTAGATGTTAAATATAAAAAGAGGCGACGCGACAAATGGTATGACTGGATATGGTAAACGCATATGAGGAGACCACCAACATAGAGATCATGCCACACTAGGCGTCGTATATTACCTTGACTAAGCTGGTAAGGTGCATTAGGCCGACACATCCCGCGTCAGCGATGGTGAAGCTGGTTCCACATATGCGCGGATATGTTATTCACGCAATGGGAATGTAGCCTCAATCTTCTATTCGGACGGCAAATTTTTAACATGTTCTCGGTCTTTCCTCCACATGTACAACTTACGACGTCGTTATATTACCTAACGACTAAAAGTTCAGTAACCCCAATAAACCAAGCCATCCCAGATTCTGATAGACTTGGCACTTACTTGAAATTACTTGGGCGAATAGCATCCCGATTTAAAACTATAATTACTAACCTGCCATCAGGAAGGAAGATGTGTATGGATAACCGGCGTCCACCAATGCGACTGCGTGGAAACAAGTTTTGTGTTAGTATGGAACAGGATATACATGCAATAGTTCAGATAAGATAAGTTAAGACGATGTATTGCAATACATGCAGTTTCAAATACCAGGTAATGCATGATAAGCTACACATTAAAATATAAATAAAATGCATGTAATATGCATATATACAATATATATATATATATTCCTTAGTAATATCAGATAAGATAGGTATGGATATTACATTACTATAATGTTTATAACCGTTTATACACGTGTATAACTGTGTATACGTGTTCATAACAAGATATAAAACGATTATAATATGTTTGTACATCCTAACAGTAGATATTCTGTATTGCCTTCTTCTCGGGAGAGAATTTGAATAAATTATTTACATTATTTAAAAGTAAAGAGGTTTTTGTCCAATGGCTTCCCTTTTCCAATTTCATATAATGGTATGTTCAAGTCTAAATAATGCAATGTAAATTATTAACCTACTGTATATGGAAACGAACACACTTAATAACACTAGCACAATGTAAGGATATGTCCGATATGTAAATAAACTCAGTCACGACGAGGGTTACATCGTGCACGGCACACCGTGATAACTCTATATTGGGAAGTTTCAAGAATTCCTATGATACAACAAGTATGATTATAGATTCAAACGGTGCCTCGGAGAAGTCAACGAGGTAACTTCAATATAAGACAAGACAAGAAACATGTGCCATACGAAAGCTGCAAGTATTTTTCAATTTATTTTGACTTGTACAACATATCTTCGCGTAAATATGTTCATAATCGACCTATAATATTCACATAGATTCATATTGGATTATTTGTTACTGAAATACGCCCTTGATGGATTGATATCGGTTATTCAGTTTTATGGCGGGGGCCAGAGTGAAAACCCATTTTAAAGGGCGTGAATCTTGTAAGTTGTGAGTTGGTCTCTTCGTGTGATTGTTAGTCCGTAGTTAACTTATAATACATGTAAGTTATTATGTTCCGCGAAGATATTAAAATGATTACTTCTAGACTCAACATACATGGGCGGGGCTAGAAGGTCTCCGTTGGTGCGGGTGTCCACCTTGAAATTTCCAACTGCACCCCTCTCCTCTCCTATGTTCGAGAAAGAACATTGTCAATCCTTGGGTTGGACTTTTCCAACTGGTACCTCAAACATTCCAACTGTTGGAAATTTTCAATCTGACACCCACCCCTAGGATATCTTTCCAACTGATGGCCATTTCAGACCAAATTTTGTCCAAAAGTAGAACAAAATATGCTGGTTTTGGTCTCACAGCCACAACTATCCCAACCTTACTGGTAAGGTTGGGAATAAATGTGCTTACCTCCTAGTATAGGTCCAACTGCCCACGCAACGCCAGTCAAGTGGTACATTAAAGCATATCCTGGTGACGTCAGCTCCTTGTCAACGATGTGTGACGTCAACGATAACATCTCAACATAGATGCCAGCGGTGTATATCCCCAGAAGGCACATATAGACAACTTGCATTGTATACGAATGAGCTTAGAACTGAAACGTTAGTGTCAATATGGACACTATTCCGTGTATGCCAATTGCAACCACAAAGGGTCCACTTCGCTTGAGTTGAGTATACATTGATACAAGCAATTTGTTTAACAAAGTGGCACAATAAGTAACTTATTTACAGCTACATGTGGTGAATGGGAAATATAATTGGTGGACGATTGTAACATATCGTATGAAATGCGAATGATTGTGGGGTGTCAACGCCGAGTATGCATGATATGCTGAGGCGAAAATCATAATTATATTTTAATTGATCATTAATTTATTATCATGATATTTAACTTGAAACATTTAGTCTCCGCGATAAAATGCTCAACTTTTTTGAACAGTTTCACATTTCGTTTTTCGGAGTGTTCGGGATGTCAACGAGTATAGAGTGTTCATATTCGTTAATTTAATTCCTTCTCTGTGTAGCAGGTGATACATCTCCGTTTGTTCTGATAGTCGGACACACACATAAGTAATGATACGCATCTTCACACTGGTTGCCGAGCGTGCAACGTGGACTTCCTGAGATATAGTTCTGGAATTTTCGAGACTGAAGATCGCTACAATAGTTTCGTAATATGGCGTGAAATACATTTTATTCCCTTCGTCCTGTATAGAAATTTACTGGGGGTCTAGTGGTAGGATCAATTATTCTAACATAATCTTTAAAATAGAAAATCGTTGGATCTTCTGGTATTGCGGACGGCATGTCGTTCCACGCTTTTATGGTTGAGGGGAAATATGTGTAAAAAGAATTCGGGTTTCTGAATTCATACTCGAATATATCAGCTATCCTATGTGGTAGTATATTAGTGGGGTAAGTAACGGCCCTCTGATTTACAATGTTAAACATAGTTTGTAGTGTATAAAGTTCACGCCTTTTGCTTAGCGACTTCTGTCTGTCTAATACTGAGCGCGTGAGGCCGCTGACAATTCTGGCTGCATCAATGTGTAATCGTTCAAGTTTATCCAAGTGGTATTTTGGTGCAAATTCCCAGACTACATCGGAGTAATCATATACAGACAGTAAATAGGTTTTGAATTTAAATGTTCTGATTTGTAATAAGCGGAGTGTTACTCTGTTACTCTCTTTATAGTTTCATTTATATGATTGTTCCACATATTTGATTGTAGCTCAAGTCCAATGTGTTTATGTGTCTCAACAAAGGATATTGTATCATTATTAAAAGTTAATTTAGTGATATCACCGGAGGTGCCAATCAATGAATAGTACATGTCCATTGTTTTTGAGGGATCAAAGCTGACCAGCCAATTATTTTTACCACGTTGCTATGGTTTCAAGGTCCATATTCATAATCCGTGCTAATTAATTAGGTCGTGGTGGCTATTAGTAAGGCAGGTGTCGTCAGCGTACAATCTGGTCACGGGACTGATATTATCTGGTAGGTCATTGATGTAGACTAAAAATATAAAAGGTCCTAAAATTAAGCCCTGAGGTACGCCCGCTGGGATAATCTCATAACCAGAAAAGCTGTCGTTAACTAACACGCGCTGCTGGTGGTTACTTAGCTAGTTTTCTGTCCATTTCAAAGGTTGTCCGTGCACTCCATAGCTAAAAAGTTAATGTACCATGTGTCAAATTCTCTCGAATGCCTTCGATATATCACAGAAAGTAGAGCATGTATATAACCCATTGTCGATGGATTGGCATAGGTGATTATACATATCTATGAGTTGATGATATGTACTTTGATCTGGCATGAAACCCGATTGGTGTAAGTATGTTATTTCGTTTTCATTGAATAACTCCCTGATCTGTTTTAAGACAACTTTTTAGAATATCTTTCCAATGCATGTTAGAAGGGAGTTATGGCCATAGTTTTTACTATCAGCAGGGTCGTCTTTTTAAAGACGGGAACAATAGTTGCATCTTTCCATATGGATGGGAATTTCATGGTATCGAATGATTTCCGAAAGAGTAACTTTAAAAGGATAGGCAATTTTTCTAACGGTGGCTTGAAGCATTCTCGCACTAATTCCATCGTGGCCATGGACCTTGTTTATTTTTTGTTTAATCGTCTTCGGTGGACTCAAAGTAGTTCATATTGTTGCTACAACGAGAATTGAAAAAAAAATGTAATCTTATTTGAGTCATATATCGCTGAATTTGAAATGAAACTCTTGTTCAGTATGTTGGCCTTATCTGGATCATCAGTTGCGTATATTTTTCCATTTACATTTACGGTATCCATATTGAAACTGGAGCAGTGCATGGGCGGAATAATCGGCGGTAATTTATTAGTTGCCATACATCGCGAGGCGATAATGATCCCCTTCACGCGGTCTTGCAATTTTTCATAAAATTTATATTTGGCATACTTTTTCATAGTGTTTAATTTGTTTGTGGAATGCTTATATGTTTACCAAGTATCGGGATTATTATTTTTTGGGCTTTGGTTCGTAATCTTTCAAGTTTGAGAATTTCTCTTCGGGTTTCTGAATTAAACCAGATTTTGTCCTCATGTCGACCGTAACAGATGATTGGGGACCGTTTATTGCATTATTGAGATAAATTTAATTTGGAAAAGTATTGTGGCTGAATCGATGTCAAGACCCGACAAGAGATCATCACTGTTTGTGTTACTTTTGCTTACTAACGATCTATACAATAACATGATATATATGCGACATTTAACTCCAAGCCGTTTGGCCCTCCAGCGCTGGCGATAAGGGTTCAAATCCACATGTTTCCTTCGTGGACTTTGAACTCTAAATCGTTATCGTTAGCTGGTGGAGATGCCAGCTACTCGCCGATGGCCAGTGGTTTGCCGCACATGGTCGACGAGTTTATCAGCCATTGAAATCATTGTCAGATTAGCCGTAAGTGTGCGGATTTCTCGACCGCTAAAACTGGCAATGTCGTGATATGGCCTTAGTTGCTGAAAGCGACATTAAAACATCAATCAATCAATCTATGCGATATTTATGATAGGTATAAGAACAAAATCTGTATATTTTAATATTCTTTCTGTTTATGGTGGTTTTAACGGATGTTACTATATTAACAGCAATACCATCGCGAAAGCCATCCTTATCTTTAACTAGTACAAGCACTGGTTGTATTTTTTGGAAAATATACTGTTTATGAAATTTGGCAACATTTTCAAAAATTGAGACTTCCTGGTTTTCAAGACAGAAATCATTTTTTTCTTCTACCAAAATGAATTTATTTGAACTATTATAAAATCAATAGTTGTGTACAACATAACAATTTCTGAAGGGTTAAACAATTAAACTAAATTTAATTAAGTTTTTAAAAAAAAAAAAATTTCTACTCAAAAACATGTCACAATACTGAGTCACGGATTATCACCCTTTGAAATTAAACAGTAGCTATATATAGTTCTGAAAAATATCAATTTTACTACAAATGAAAATCAGTTGCATTTTATATTTTGAATTCATAGCATCATCTTAAACAAACCATGTTTAGATGTTAAATATAAAAAGAGGCGACGCGACAAATGGTATGACTGGATATGGTAAACGCATATGAGGAGACCACCAACATAGAGATCATGCCACACTAGGCGTCGTATATTACCTTGACTAAGCTGGTAAGGTGCATTAGGCCGACACATCCCGCGTCAGCGATGGTGAAGCTGGTTCCACATATGCGCGGATATGTTATTCACGCAATGGGAATGTAGCCTCAATCTTCTATTCGGACGGCAAATTTTTAACATGTTCTCGGTCTTTCCTCCACATGTACAACTTACGACGTCGTTATATTACCTAACGACTAAAAGTTCAGTAACCCCAATAAACCAAGCCATCCCAGATTCTGATAGACTTGGCACTTACTTGAAATTACTTGGGCGAATAGCATCCCGATTTAAAACTATAATTACTAACCTGCCATCAGGAAGGAAGATGTGTATGGATAACCGGCGTCCACCAATGCGACTGCGTGGAAACAAGTTTTGTGTTAGTATGGAACAGGATATACATGCAATAGTTCAGATAAGATAAGTTAAGACGATGTATTGCAATACATGCAGTTTCAAATACCAGGTAATGCATGATAAGCTACACATTAAAATATAAATAAAATGCATGTAATATGCATATATACAATATATATATATATATTCCTTAGTAATATCAGATAAGATAGGTATGGATATTACATTACTATAATGTTTATAACCGTTTATACACGTGTATAACTGTGTATACGTGTTCATAACAAGATATAAAACGATTATAATATGTTTGTACATCCTAACAGTAGATATTCTGTATTGCCTTCTTCTCGGGAGAGAATTTGAATAAATTATTTACATTATTTAAAAGTAAAGAGGTTTTTGTCCAATGGCTTCCCTTTTCCAATTTCATATAATGGTATGTTCAAGTCTAAATAATGCAATGTAAATTATTAACCTACTGTATATGGAAACGAACACACTTAATAACACTAGCACAATGTAAGGATATGTCCGATATGTAAATAAACTCAGTCACGACGAGGGTTACATCGTGCACGGCACACCGTGATAACTCTATATTGGGAAGTTTCAAGAATTCCTATGATACAACAAGTATGATTATAGATTCAAACGGTGCCTCGGAGAAGTCAACGAGGTAACTTCAATATAAGACAAGACAAGAAACATGTGCCATACGAAAGCTGCAAGTATTTTTCAATTTATTTTGACTTGTACAACATATCTTCGCGTAAATATGTTCATAATCGACCTATAATATTCACATAGATTCATATTGGATTATTTGTTACTGAAATACGCCCTTGATGGATTGATATCGGTTATTCAGTTTTATGGCGGGGGCCAGAGTGAAAACCCATTTTAAAGGGCGTGAATCTTGTAAGTTGTGAGTTGGTCTCTTCGTGTGATTGTTAGTCCGTAGTTAACTTATAATACATGTAAGTTATTATGTTCCGCGAAGATATTAAAATGATTACTTCTAGACTCAACATACATGGGCGGGGCTAGAAGGTCTCCGTTGGTGCGGGTGTCCACCTTGAAATTTCCAACTGCACCCCTCTCCTCTCCTATGTTCGAGAAAGAACATTGTCAATCCTTGGGTTGGACTTTTCCAACTGGTACCTCAAACATTCCAACTGTTGGAAATTTTCAATCTGACACCCACCCCTAGGATATCTTTCCAACTGATGGCCATTTCAGACCAAATTTTGTCCAAAAGTAGAACAAAATATGCTGGTTTTGGTCTCACAGCCACAACTATCCCAACCTTACTGGTAAGGTTGGGAATAAATGTGCTTACCTCCTAGTATAGGTCCAACTGCCCACGCAACGCCAGTCAAGTGGTACATTAAAGCATATCCTGGTGACGTCAGCTCCTTGTCAACGATGTGTGACGTCAACGATAACATCTCAACATAGATGCCAGCGGTGTATATCCCCAGAAGGCACATATAGACAACTTGCATTGTATACGAATGAGCTTAGAACTGAAACGTTAGTGTCAATATGGACACTATTCCGTGTATGCCAATTGCAACCACAAAGGGTCCACTTCGCTTGAGTTGAGTATACATTGATACAAGCAATTTGTTTAACAAAGTGGCACAATAAGTAACTTATTTACAGCTACATGTGGTGAATGGGAAATATAATTGGTGGACGATTGTAACATATCGTATGAAATGCGAATGATTGTGGGGTGTCAACGCCGAGTATGCATGATATGCTGAGGCGAAAATCATAATTATATTTTAATTGATCATTAATTTATTATCATGATATTTAACTTGAAACATTTAGTCTCCGCGATAAAATGCTCAACTTTTTTGAACAGTTTCACATTTCGTTTTTCGGAGTGTTCGGGATGTCAACGAGTATAGAGTGTTCATATTCGTTAATTTAATTCCTTCTCTGTGTAGCAGGTGATACATCTCCGTTTGTTCTGATAGTCGGACACACACATAAGTAATGATACGCATCTTCACACTGGTTGCCGAGCGTGCAACGTGGACTTCCTGAGATATAGTTCTGGAATTTTCGAGACTGAAGATCGCTACAATAGTTTCGTAATATGGCGTGAAATACATTTTATTCCCTTCGTCCTGTATAGAAATTTACTGGGGGTCTAGTGGTAGGATCAATTATTCTAACATAATCTTTAAAATAGAAAATCGTTGGATCTTCTGGTATTGCGGACGGCATGTCGTTCCACGCTTTTATGGTTGAGGGGAAATATGTGTAAAAAGAATTCGGGTTTCTGAATTCATACTCGAATATATCAGCTATCCTATGTGGTAGTATATTAGTGGGGTAAGTAACGGCCCTCTGATTTACAATGTTAAACATAGTTTGTAGTGTATAAAGTTCACGCCTTTTGCTTAGCGACTTCTGTCTGTCTAATACTGAGCGCGTGAGGCCGCTGACAATTCTGGCTGCATCAATGTGTAATCGTTCAAGTTTATCCAAGTGGTATTTTGGTGCAAATTCCCAGACTACATCGGAGTAATCATATACAGACAGTAAATAGGTTTTGAATTTAAATGTTCTGATTTGTAATAAGCGGAGTGTTACTCTGTTACTCTCTTTATAGTTTCATTTATATGATTGTTCCACATATTTGATTGTAGCTCAAGTCCAATGTGTTTATGTGTCTCAACAAAGGATATTGTATCATTATTAAAAGTTAATTTAGTGATATCACCGGAGGTGCCAATCAATGAATAGTACATGTCCATTGTTTTTGAGGGATCAAAGCTGACCAGCCAATTATTTTTACCACGTTGCTATGGTTTCAAGGTCCATATTCATAATCCGTGCTAATTAATTAGGTCGTGGTGGCTATTAGTAAGGCAGGTGTCGTCAGCGTACAATCTGGTCACGGGACTGATATTATCTGGTAGGTCATTGATGTAGACTAAAAATATAAAAGGTCCTAAAATTAAGCCCTGAGGTACGCCCGCTGGGATAATCTCATAACCAGAAAAGCTGTCGTTAACTAACACGCGCTGCTGGTGGTTACTTAGCTAGTTTTCTGTCCATTTCAAAGGTTGTCCGTGCACTCCATAGCTAAAAAGTTAATGTACCATGTGTCAAATTCTCTCGAATGCCTTCGATATATCACAGAAAGTAGAGCATGTATATAACCCATTGTCGATGGATTGGCATAGGTGATTATACATATCTATGAGTTGATGATATGTACTTTGATCTGGCATGAAACCCGATTGGTGTAAGTATGTTATTTCGTTTTCATTGAATAACTCCCTGATCTGTTTTAAGACAACTTTTTAGAATATCTTTCCAATGCATGTTAGAAGGGAGTTATGGCCATAGTTTTTACTATCAGCAGGGTCGTCTTTTTAAAGACGGGAACAATAGTTGCATCTTTCCATATGGATGGGAATTTCATGGTATCGAATGATTTCCGAAAGAGTAACTTTAAAAGGATAGGCAATTTTTCTAACGGTGGCTTGAAGCATTCTCGCACTAATTCCATCGTGGCCATGGACCTTGTTTATTTTTTGTTTAATCGTCTTCGGTGGACTCAAAGTAGTTCATATTGTTGCTACAACGAGAATTGAAAAAAAAATGTAATCTTATTTGAGTCATATATCGCTGAATTTGAAATGAAACTCTTGTTCAGTATGTTGGCCTTATCTGGATCATCAGTTGCGTATATTTTTCCATTTACATTTACGGTATCCATATTGAAACTGGAGCAGTGCATGGGCGGAATAATCGGCGGTAATTTATTAGTTGCCATACATCGCGAGGCGATAATGATCCCCTTCACGCGGTCTTGCAATTTTTCATAAAATTTATATTTGGCATACTTTTTCATAGTGTTTAATTTGTTTGTGGAATGCTTATATGTTTACCAAGTATCGGGATTATTATTTTTTGGGCTTTGGTTCGTAATCTTTCAAGTTTGAGAATTTCTCTTCGGGTTTCTGAATTAAACCAGATTTTGTCCTCATGTCGACCGTAACAGATGATTGGGGACCGTTTATTGCATTATTGAGATAAATTTAATTTGGAAAAGTATTGTGGCTGAATCGATGTCAAGACCCGACAAGAGATCATCACTGTTTGTGTTACTTTTGCTTACTAACGATCTATACAATAACATGATATATATGCGACATTTAACTCCAAGCCGTTTGGCCCTCCAGCGCTGGCGATAAGGGTTCAAATCCACATGTTTCCTTCGTGGACTTTGAACTCTAAATCGTTATCGTTAGCTGGTGGAGATGCCAGCTACTCGCCGATGGCCAGTGGTTTGCCGCACATGGTCGACGAGTTTATCAGCCATTGAAATCATTGTCAGATTAGCCGTAAGTGTGCGGATTTCTCGACCGCTAAAACTGGCAATGTCGTGATATGGCCTTAGTTGCTGAAAGCGACATTAAAACATCAATCAATCAATCTATGCGATATTTATGATAGGTATAAGAACAAAATCTGTATATTTTAATATTCTTTCTGTTTATGGTGGTTTTAACGGATGTTACTATATTAACAGCAATACCATCGCGAAAGCCATCCTTATCTTTAACTAGTACAAGCACTGGTTGTATTTTTTGGAAAATATACTGTTTATGAAATTTGGCAACATTTTCAAAAATTGAGACTTCCTGGTTTTCAAGACAGAAATCATTTTTTTCTTCTACCAAAATGAATTTATTTGAACTATTATAAAATCAATAGTTGTGTACAACATAACAATTTCTGAAGGGTTAAACAATTAAACTAAATTTAATTAAGTTTTTAAAAAAAAAAAAATTTCTACTCAAAAACATGTCACAATACTGAGTCACGGATTATCACCCTTTGAAATTAAACAGTAGCTATATATAGTTCTGAAAAATATCAATTTTACTACAAATGAAAATCAGTTGCATTTTATATTTTGAATTCATAGCATCATCTTAAACAAACCATGTTTAGATGTTAAATATAAAAAGAGGCGACGCGACAAATGGTATGACTGGATATGGTAAACGCATATGAGGAGACCACCAACATAGAGATCATGCCACACTAGGCGTCGTATATTACCTTGACTAAGCTGGTAAGGTGCATTAGGCCGACACATCCCGCGTCAGCGATGGTGAAGCTGGTTCCACATATGCGCGGATATGTTATTCACGCAATGGGAATGTAGCCTCAATCTTCTATTCGGACGGCAAATTTTTAACATGTTCTCGGTCTTTCCTCCACATGTACAACTTACGACGTCGTTATATTACCTAACGACTAAAAGTTCAGTAACCCCAATAAACCAAGCCATCCCAGATTCTGATAGACTTGGCACTTACTTGAAATTACTTGGGCGAATAGCATCCCGATTTAAAACTATAATTACTAACCTGCCATCAGAAAGGAAGATGTGTATGGATAACCGGCGTCCACCAATGCGACTGCGTGGAAACAAGTTTTGTGTTAGTACCGAACAGGATATACATGCAATAGTTCAGATAAGATAAGTTAAGACGATGTATTGCAATACATGCAGTTTCAAATACCAGGTAATGCATGATAAGCTACACATTAAAATATAAATAAAATGCATGTAATATGCATATATACAATATATATATATATATTCCTTAGTAATATCAGATAAGATAGGTATGGATATTACATTACTATAATGTTTATAACCGTTTATACACGTGTATAACTGTGTATACGTGTTCATAACAAGATATAAAACGATTATAATATGTTTGTACATCCTAACAGTAGATATTCTGTATTGCCTTCTTCTCGGGAGAGAATTTGAATAAATTATTTACATTATTTAAAAGTAAAGAGGTTTTTGTCCAATGGCTTCCCTTTTCCAATTTCATATAATGGTATGTTCAAGTCTAAATAATGCAATGTAAATTATTAACCTACTGTATATGGAAACGAACACACTTAATAACACTAGCACAATGTAAGGATATGTCCGATATGTAAATAAACTCAGTCACGACGAGGGTTACATCGTGCACGGCACACCGTGATAACTCTATATTGGGAAGTTTCAAGAATTCCTATGATACAACAAGTATGATTATAGATTCAAACGGTGCCTCGGAGAAGTCAACGAGGTAACTTCAATATAAGACAAGACAAGAAACATGTGCCATACGAAAGCTGCAAGTATTTTTCAATTTATTTTGACTTGTACAACATATCTTCGCGTAAATATGTTCATAATCGACCTATAATATTCACATAGATTCATATTGGATTATTTGTTACTGAAATACGCCCTTGATGGACTGATATCGGTTATTCAGTTTTATGGCGGGGGCCAGAGTGAAAACCCATTTTAAAGGGCGTGATTCTTGTAAGTTGTGAGTTGGTCTCTTCGTGTGATTGTTAGTCCGTAGTTAACTTATAATACATGTAAGTTATTATGTTCCCCGAAGATTTTAAAATGATTACTTCTAGACTCAACATACATGGGCGGGGCTAGAAGGTCTCCGTTGGTGCGGGTGTCCACCTTGAAATTTCCAACTGCACCCCTCTCCTCTCCTATGTTCGAGAAAGAACATTGTCAATCCTTGGGTTGGACTTTTCCAACTGGTACCTCAAACATTCCAACTGTTGGAAATTTTCAATCTGACACCCACCCCTAGGATATCTTTCCAACTGATGGCCATTTCAGACCAAATTTTGTCCAAAAGTAGAACAAAATATGCTGGTTTTGGTCTCACAGCCACAACTATCCCAACCTTACTGGTAAGGTTGGGAATAAATGTGCTTACCTCCTAGTATAGGTCCAACTGTCCACGCAACGCCAGTCAAGTGGTACATTAAAGCATATCCTGGTGACGTCAGCTCCTTGTCAACGATGTGTGACGTCAACGATAACATCTCAACATAGATGCCAGCGGTGTATATCCCCAGAAGGCACATATAGACAACTTGCATTGTATACGAATGAGCTTAGAACTGAAACGTTAGTGTCAATATGGACACTATTCCGTGTATGCCAATTGCAACCACAAAGGGTCCACTTCGCTTGAGTTCACAAGAAACCCGGTTATTACCTTAGTACAAGTACTAGTAACTCCCATAGCAACCAAGAGCGACGATGCCAGTTCAGCAGTCGCGCCGTCTAGCGTTGCATGTTTCGGCATATGAATGTTCGTTATTGAATGACCTAACATTGCCATAAAAACGGCACCCATGACAGTCACAAAGATTGGCGATTTGACAAGAACGCCATACTTATGTCTTTCTGCGCACAATATTTCCCAGACGCTATTTCCGCTGAATCTGGAATTCCTTTCTTTTGTTGAAGTTTTAGATCTACACTCATAACTGTTTGGTCTCAATAACATTCCAAATACCACAATGTTTAAGTGAATGCCGCCTAGGATAAGGAAAGCACCACGAATTGAATAGGCGTCTGTCAAGGGAGTCAGCATGGCTGGTCCAATGAAAGATCCAACTCCGCCCCCCCCCCCCCCCCCGCTGTGTAGACTCCAGATGCAAGAGAAAGGTTGTCTTCGAAGTAGAAACCAACGGCAACAGATGATCCCTGTAAAGCGAAACCCATGCCCATTCCTGCAAATACAGATACAGTCCTCGTGATTTTCATGCATCTAGAACGTTTAAATAGCGCATTGAATCATATCTACTAGGCGCAGCAACTATACAAACTTAGTCCCATACAATACGGCCATTACTTAATATGTAAACGGGATTCCAGATTTGCAATTATAGCTGACAGTTAGAACAAAAACATCGTTTTACGTATACAATTAAATGAAATGTGAAATATAAATGTATTACATCAATATTCTCTTTTGTTGACTTATGTGAGAAATATATCATATACTCTAATCAGAAAGACGATAGTTTGTTTACCGTATATATACCTGTAACTATCGATAATGTTGTATACCTAATCAATTGCATATTATAATAACGTTAATATAAACAAAGGAGCTGAAAAGCCACACATATACACCACACTAACCCTGATCTGGACAATCAAACAAAAATATATATTGCTTTACGCAGAGACGTGGCGACATGGGGGGTTTGGGGTGTCTCACCCCCACCCCCCCAACTTTGGTCAAAATGTTCTACATTTGGAAATTTCATACTTGCCAAAACATTAGTTGGAAATTTCACACGAACAATAGATTGAAAATGTTCTTGTAATTTGATTTTCAAACAATTTATTGGGGGAATTAATTGTTTTTGGACCAATTATTGCATATTTTCCTATTTTTTTTCAACATTTTGGATTGAAATGGTAATCAGTTGGAAATTTTCCAACCTCAGGGGGTGACAGATTTGAAATTTCCAACACTTGGAAAGCTTGTGTCCTGGTCTCAGTCGTGGCCAGTCAAAAACTGCTAGTGAATTTAAGAAAACAATATTGTCATACATTTGGTCAACATTGTCGTTGGAATTGTCATCAGTTGGAAATTTTCCAACCTAAGTGGGAGTTTGAAATTTCAAACTCTAGGAAGGCTTGAGGCTAGTCTAGATGCTAGGATTTAGCGATTTTCTTGTTCTGATTTCAAAATGTTCCCACACATGGTCGGCCCGGTGTGTCATTGTCCCTCACCCGTGGCCAATACAGAACTGCTAATAAGTTTAAAAAAAACAATATTTTACTACATTTGGTCAAACTTGTGGACTGAAATGGTCATCAGTTGGAGAATTTTCCAACCTGAAGGGGAGTATGAGGTTTGAAATTTCAAATTTTCAAAATTTTCTCACACCGGCCTAACAACCATGGTCAGCTCGGTGTGTCGTTCTCTCTTGCCCGTAGCCGTGTGGAGTTAGACCACTAGAAGTTAGGATTTATGCAATTTTTTTCAGGTTAAAATATCTGAATGTTCTCATACAGGGAATATAGAACCATGGTTTATGAATATATATGGTATAATGTCTGAGCTTTGAGGTGCAAGGGGTGCAAATGAAATTGTGCAAAACTTGAGTTGGACTGATTCTGATTCAAAGGGGGGGGGGGTGCAGTTGGAATTTTCCAAGGTAGACACACTCTGAACGGATACCCTCTAGCCACGTCCCTGGCTTCACGTTAATGATCCATGTCTTTATTTCACATTTAACTGTCCCTTAAAGATACGGGCGGCGTTAGCGATGGGTATGCTGTTAAAAAATGTTCACCTCCGTCAAAAACCGCCATAAACAGAAGGTATAGTAAGATATAGACAGACTTTGTTCTTATGCCAATCAGAAATATGGCATAAACAGTATGTTATAGTCAACATTTTCCCCTTTGTTATGTAAACAAAAGCAAAAAACGTTACGTTACCTGGCTTTTGTTTAGATCCGGATATGGTAGTTTGTTACTGATTAACCATGATTAACCAATATAATTGCGCTGTGTTATGTAAACAGAAGCACAACTTCTATGACACGAGCAGGCTCGTATTTACGTACACCATCGTACGTCTCGACGACAATATACTGTTTACGCGCTGATTATGTTAGGCATATGAGCGGAGCTGTATATATTTTGGTGTACCTTCTGTTGATGGCGATTCGAACAAATATAAATATTTCTGCAACGAAAGCTGCTGCATAGACGCCTCTTGGGGGACAAAAAGGTACATTATGGAAGTACATTGGAAGTATGGGTACATATTCTACTGCCCTATTGTCTTCCGACATCAAAGGAGATCAAAGGAAAGTACCCCGCCCCCGCACCGTATGACGTAACGACGTTGTATGTAAACAAAGATCAAAGTACCACCGCCCCCGCACTGTATGACGTAGCGACGCGTGGGTGTTTGAGTATACGCGTGTGGGTATTTGTATACGTCACGGTTGTGGGGGGTCCTTCAGTATATGGATGTGTACTTCGTGGGTGTGGCTATTTGAGAATGGTTGTATACGCTTTCGGGCCCTTGAGAACGGTACAATGGGCAATCGTATACTTCCGTCATCGAAGTACGTCGTGTATACTGTTCGTCAGGTACGAAGTATATTTGACAACGATGGTGTAATAAGTCATTACAATCTAACGCAATCCCTTACTTCCGGCGCAACGCCTGAGTCATTGGAATCTGATGCAATACTTCCGGATGAACCCTACCGGCTGACACCACGCTCATTGGCCCCGCAGTTCTGGAACCTTCTCCGATATCTCCAATATTCTGGACCCTATTAAAAATCCCTTCATAATTGTAAAGGCATAGTACATGATCCATTTAAGTTTCATACCTGTGTCGTATGTGGTTCCTTTAATTTGATACCTGTAATCGAATTCTCAGGAATAAATCAGACTGTATACCAGGGGTAAAACACGTGTCAATATCCAATAAATTAAATCACAGCGATATGTTTCCGTACACAACAGACAGACAGATTCTCGAAGCTTCGTAATTAAACACACGTTTAAGTCATTAACTGCCACGATACAGATCAACATGTCTGTTATTGAAAAATGCATGTTCCTAACGGCTTCTGTACAAGGGGTTTGTGAATAGAGTGGGGGGGGGGATGAGTGTATGAGACCATCACTTCATAGATTTTCCTGGCTATCCAACTTAAAGCATTTATGAAGTATGTAGGGACACCGATCATTATACATTTTCACAAACAGATACACACTAATCGGTTCAGACTGGCGGTACACTATTCTCTTGAATTCCACATCTGTTAATAATATTTATTAAAATCTATCTCTTCTGGTGCTCTATATGCTTTCTTTAATCGTTCTGCCTTACAAATCTTTACATATTACGTATCAACTCAACTCAATTATGGAATACTTCTCACAACTACCCCTCTCCCAGCATCTCATCCCCTTTATCTCTCTCTTCTCTCTCTCTCTCTCTCTCTCTCTCTCTCTCTCTCTCTCTCTCTCTCGTCCTCTCTATGTCTCTCTCTCTCTGGTGTATCCCTGTAAACAAATTCTCAGAAATCATTTAGCGCATCGACCATATATATATATATTTCAAAATATCTAATAATACATATGCAGATTACCTCTAGGAAACAAGAATTTTCTAGAATGTGAAAAAACAATAACAGAGGGTATCTCCTATAATATAATATTCTCAAAGTCGTCACGTGACCTGACAGTTGGGCAGTAAACTCATTAGAATCGACAACGCACTGTCTGTTTATCAAAAGCACTTGTATCACATGCTCTGCCAATGCATTTGGAATGGTCGCCATATAAGCTTCAGTTTGAATCGCTCAAGTCCATGGTCCCATAACATGTTCTCATTTGAAGACATTTGAAGAGCGTCTGGTTTAATATCATGGTAAAGTATTGCACAATCATTCACAGAATAGATTAATGGAATCATTCTGCAATTTTCGAAGCTTCACATTCTCCGGCCATTGCTCTGCTGTTTGAATCCACATTATTAAAAAGATTAACATCTCTCGCCTGATGCGCTATAACCTTCATCACAAACACATGTCATTAAGTGTGCTGACAGAAGCAACACAGCTAAGGTCTCGTCTTTCTCACAAAATATTAAACCCTCGAGTTCTTGAATATTCTCCTTTAGTAAAGTAAATGATCTCGATACAGGTAATATTACTTTCATGGCCGTATGTAACCAAATGAGGCCCGTCTCATACTCTAGCAAACATAAAACACATGTGTTGAGAATATCAAGTAGTAGCGGAAGAAAGAGAGAGGGACAGAGAGAGAGAGAGAGCCAGGCGTAGAGGTGTGTTGTTTTATGGCTATATATTTCATGCACATACAGTAATGCCCTAATTAATCGACCCCTTATCAACAACAGAATTATTGGTATTTTCAGGATTTAGTCGGAAATATGGCTTGCTGTCATTAATCGGAAAGCTCTCACGGGGTTATGTGTGTTTCATAACCTTGGAGACGTTCGTATCGATGTTTGGTGCTGCTAGTAAATAACCAATACTTACTTCAGGTGCAACACCTGAGTCATTGGAATTTCAATGCAATCTTTGTGTGAACCCTAACGACTCACTCCCCGCTCATTGGACACATGTAATCTTCAACCACGCAATTTTTCTGGAACATTCTACATGTGGAAATTCCACAACATTCTATTTGACTAGTATTGAAAATTCCTTCATAATTTCATAATGGCATCGTATATGGTCAGTTTAAAATACCTGGAGGTGGCCCCGTTAAGCTATGTATCCCGACTAATGGTACACTGTTATTTCAATGGCAAACTTGATTAAACCATCTCTAACATTCGTTATACTTTTTCTCTAACTACCACTTTACAATATGGTGTATATAATCGAACTATCAGGAATCAATCAACGCCTTACCCATAGATATTTGAACATACAACTGAACGCATTTAGGGTCACATACATTAAATGTGTTTTGGACGGGTCAAATCGTGACCCGACATGACGTTCACCTTTAAAATGGTAAATTCAAGGTTAAATCGCGCAATTCTCCGAAAATCAGAGGGAAACATCCCGGACGAAGTAGGGTCCACCAGCTACTATTATATATTTCTAGATTTAGTTACAAACTAAATACCTGTATATTGTACAAAGAAATGTTTGACAAATATATCTGTATCAATATTACCATACGGGTCATTAAAATAGATATGACGAAACAAATTTTGAAGGGTGCATGTATCAGGTAAATTTTTATATTTCAAATGATGACAGGAATGCGGAAAGTTGAAGTACCTACGTAATACTGGCTATCCGAATGAAGAGATATACATGTATATAAAAACCAAAATAGAAGATGACTGCTGGCGACAATGTTTTCCAAAAAATTTCAAAGCATTCGATAGCTCCCATCTAGTTGTCAGCCCGAAGATCAATATAAAGTGTGGTGACTATCAGATGAGGGATATGTCTGTACAGTTGCTAAACAATTCAGTCATGCAAAAGAGGATCAAACAGTAAGATACCAAATTGCTGCCTGTGGTAATGTTTTTTTAACGAAATTCGGGAAAATTAGATTACTCTCACCCTGGTTATCCAGAAGATCGTTGTGGAATCTGGTGACGATCGGACAGGGGGTGTCGTCTGTAGGATCAACCAAATTAATTAGCCATATAACAGTAAAATTCAAGATCACCGCTGGCAGTGATATCGCAAATCTATGTTAAACGACAGTAGCATTATAACAGAGTGGTCACTTACCTTCAAGTAAAAAAAAGTACCATTATGTTCTCATTTTCTATCTTATCATTATGAAATTTGTCACGTGCGTGCCAGACGTCACTTAGAGGTCAGCACCATATTTTGATTCGAATATTTTTCAATAACATGGCTGCCAGACTATTTCGAATTTTAGATATTTAAAATAAAATGTCAGGCTTAATTCACGCCGAACCACGGGTTCTCGGTTGAGAAACTTGGCCTCCAGTTGTCATCTTTTATTTAAGTCATAAATGCAACTTCGAATTTTAAAGTGTCATAGTGGGCTCATGTTTCCACCAATCATTATGCAATTTGGCGAGTACGTGCCCGACGTCACTCAGATGTTATCACGAGATTTTAGTTCGAATCATACGAAAAACATGGCCGCTATTTTGTTTTTAAGTGATAAAACTACAGAACGAGGTGCAGAGTTTGGTCGTGTCGTGGTATTTCTCAAGTCATTCTCATTCTGTAGTGTTATTACAAAAATCACAAGATAATCGAAGAAGGTCATGCCAGAGAATAATTTCGACATGGTTTTCTACACGTGGGTCGGCTTTTCCATAGCAGTAAAACTGAACGCATCTTTTAATAATTTACACATTTTATTATTTATCAAACACAATCCATTTATTACATTACATAATAATTACAGTTTAAAACGAATCAGGTGTATATGTTTTGCATAATTCCGGTGAACAGAAACTACACATTAAAAAGCCAAGCTGATTTTTTTTATGATCCTCTTGCATGTAGCAGGGTACTAAAGTTTGTAGTTCCGGTACAGCCACAGTGACGTCATTAATGGTGGACATCAACTGTTCAAATTCTGATTGGTTGAGAGTTACGCCTGTCTTCGTAGGGCAAAGTCTCTCACTGTCTTTCGGGTAAAAGAATTTTCGGATATGTACAACACGGTGTTCATGATCATAAGTCACGTGTTCATTATGTCCGATATGTATCCTTTCCAAAGAAGATCTGCTTTGTAAATGTTCATACACTTTCTGTGCGTTATCAGCTAATTCCAGCCACTGTTGTAATCGCAGGCAGGCGCCGAATTTAGTAGGGAACTTCCCATCGTTCCATATTCTGATGTCTATATTTTTGATGCTTTTATATTCACCGACGGTAAGGTATCTATCCCGTCCTAAGTGTTTTGTGAAAATTTTAGAATTCATGGTGTCGTTTCGATGAACGCTGAACTGAAAATGTCGGAGGCGCGTGGATGTATTACGTGTATACCCTATATGACGTCATTGGGCGGTCCCATCACAACCGTTTCAAAGTATATAATCAATCAGATTGCCCCCCGGAATCGTATTAGCCAAATATGGAAGGGCCAATCATGTTTCGATCAGAGGGAACTCTCAGACAGTGGCTCGGAAGTACATTAGCTAAATACAGAATAAAGGGGTTTCGTGGTAAACTGTCTCGGCCTATAGGAAAGGGCCGGAAATGACACGCAACCGTGATTCAGGGTATTCATAACGCAGGTATGAATCATTTAACCAAAAGTTTTGGCATAGGCACGCACTACGCTTCTGCACAAGGGACAAGTCTCAGAACCGAGCGCGCACATGCCACACATTGCTACGTGTCCACATGGTAAAAGCACACAGTTTTTATTCTTCTCTAGACAAATGATACATTTGCATTCTTCAGAATCGTCTACTGCCGTATCAGGCCAGTCATCTTCATAGGAACCAGACAGTCTCTCATCGTTTATTTCAGTCATTTCTTCGAAATTAACGGTAAGGTCATCTACTGAAAATGTATTCATGTCTTGAACAGAGGCACTATCCACGGGACGTTGCAATGAAACATTTGCTGGTACATCGGGGATTTCCATTAAATATCTCGGTCTGTTCCACTGTTTATACCTATCTTCAGGCAGGAAACGTTGCAAATAATTGAGATAGCTACAATTTGGAAAGAAACGGTAATGTTCAGTTCGAGGATCATCTCTCTTTTCCCATTGCCACAACCTACATCCGCAACTATAACATATGGTTTTATCAGCGGTCTTTGTGAAAAAGAAACCAGCTCCAGCTATTTTAGCAGCCTCCACGGGCGAGGTCCAGTTTACGAAAGAAGCTAATCTCGAGTGAAAATTTCGATACTCTGGGTATGACGGTTTCCAAGCCACAGTAAGACCATACACGTTTAAAAGTTCTGGTATCGTGCTTACACTATTATCGCTCGAATCAGCTGCGTGCGGCGGGATATCCATCACCTGTTATTTCTCCCCCACCCTGACAATCAGTATGAACCTGTAAATGTTAGTTCAAGCCTTATAACATTGGTAATATATAGAAACACGTTCATTGGCTGCTGTATTAACATTATTATTATTGTTTATATAGATGTACTTATTTTTCTTTTTACAGATGGAAAATTTCCAGGCTGAACAATTTCATCGCAATGCGTGGATTCGAAAGTAGTGACCTTATGAGGGGAATTAATGCGGGAAGACAACGAATGACTCATTAAATAGGTCACTATACAACAGACTGGTTGAGTTGGAACCATAATTCCCAATTTACAAAACCCTCTGTTTATTCGAGGAAATCCGCTAACTCACAGGTCCTTGGACATGAGTTTCACGTCATGATGCAAAATCACGCAATCTGTGGCCCTAAATTTGCACGTACCTAGTGAGCATTTGATCTCTAATAGCGATCAGTGAAGTATTTAGTTCTTATCATAATATTTATAACAGCTAATCAAAATCCGTTGATGGATTTAACTATATAATACAAGGACAAACGGAATAAAAACATCTGTACACCAACTTTATGTATTCCAGCCATAGTTCATTCATATTATTACTCTAAAATCTCCATTACATGGCAAAACCAAATGACCCATTTGATGTAGACTAGTATATAAATACTTACTTCGTGTATTCTTTTCATCAATGATATGTATTGTAACACCTATAAATATAGTCTGTTATACAGAGGAAACATTACCCACAGCCTCATGCCACGAAAGGCCTACTATGTGAACACATGTGTATATTAATTCCATATTTTCTTGTCAAAACGCTCTATTATATAACGATGTATTCGTTAATCGTTCCTTTATCTTTATTGTTGTTAATTTATAGCATTGTTAGTAGAAATTTAATCTAAACTCGATGGTATATTGAAAATAATTCGTCAATACTGCTTTATTGGTGGTAACTGAACTTATTACATCATGTATGCAACTAAAACAAGCGAGACAACTCATAAATTTGTAATAGTTCTCATGTCTATGGCGGTTCACACAGCGTACATTTTCATTGTCGTTACCATTTAATGCGCACATTACACTGATTTATGCATAAGAACGCGTTTCCATGTTTCTTGAAGCAAATCCATTACATATAAATGCGTTATAACGTATATTAAGTGTCATTTTCACTGTTAAATCTCGTACAATATTAGAAAACGTGGTATTTCACACAAAACTATATCGAAACGGCCATTTATCAAACGAAATGACATGTCTGGGATCAAACGTGCTAATCAGGCCTGTGTTTTCGCCGACAAGGGAGTTTGATTTTGGTTGTATATGATGGTTCAGTCATTATATGATACCTAATCGGTTGCACATGGTGCTGTCTATGGTATATACTGTGCATGTATATTAAATGCTCCATTGATGTTAGGAGTATGGCCTCGGTGTCTGATCCATTGTCCACGTATTTCTTAATTATGCACTCTCTTTACTATGACTCAATTGTATTGTGTACGTATCATAACTGGCATTATTTGTATTTTTTATCATTTAATGTAATAATTATTTTTAAAATACCGTGTATATCACAATACTTTACTATAGCCGATGTGTGTCTAGAAGCTTATTCATGCTATCATCACATACACTTGAATTAGATACTAACTATCGAGTTATGATTTGTCCCTGTATTTTCATGGAATATTCGTGAATGGCAACAATCAGCAGTTCTTTTCTGATGAATGTCAAACGAGATTTCTCACTGACATTTCGATAACCTTTATTGAATCTTAAACACTGTAATTTCTCTAATTTCTCCACGTTACTTCTCCTATACACGTAGTTCGATCAGCTGTCAATGTCATGTCTGGTGTTGCTGTTGTGTTCTTAATGGACCATCTGCTAACTAACGATGCGTGTCAGGTATGCATACTATTTGTTTTAATATGCCTGGTATACATGTATTCCCAGACACTCACTCTCAGGTGCATCTCTTCGGTAAAACACATAGATATCATATAGCTGTACAGTAAGGTTCGTCCATGACATTACTTCATTCCGACATTCTGATACATAGACCAATCACATAAAAGTAATGAATGTACTCCCAATACGTTAGGCATATCTTTTAACCTGAGTGATGTCATCACAAAACGCAAGGTTCAAAAACTTCAAAAATAGTTGAAAGTACACATTTTTATTTCGAATATCATTATTTATGGTCAATTTCGTGTTATGAAATGGGCCATTTTACAAACGCGTAATTGGTGATTCAAAAAACGGCTATTTGATAAAAAATTTAAACGCTATTATCACTATATTTGGAATATAAAAAACGTTGTATTTGACGAAGTATGACAATGCAAAATGACTACTTTTTTAAACGCGAATTTGAAAACACTAATATCGAAACGAATTTTAAACTAATTTCGTGTTATGAAATGACATATTTTATAATCGCGGTCTAGTCAAACGGGAAACTAGTATGTATGTGTAAGTCGACTTAACGCGGACCTCATTAAACCCACCCATAAACACCTCCCCCCTGTCCGGATGAAACCCTGACCAAAAAAAAGGGGGGATGGGGGAGGCGGCGCGCCGTTTTTTATGCCAAAAACATATGATGTAAGGGTGACTAAATATAATATTGTATACAATATGTGTGAAAAATGGAAAATATGGTATATTTGCCTTTACCCAGAATGATATTGGAACCATAACTATGGATGTAAAACTGACTAAGATATTGAATTATAGCTATATATTTATTCAGCCATAGAACCGCAACATTTTGTACACTTGAAGTACGATTCTTGATACTCCTTATGTTTATAGAATTTTCCTATTCGTATTGTCCAATATTTATTACAGTAGCACAGAAACCAGTCACTCCCCAATGTGCTATTTCACCGAACGTTTCTCTAATATCGCTTCTTTTATGTTATCACCATATGAAGACATATTGTACCATAAATCCTTGTCCATAGAAATTCCATATTTAATTGGCAAAATACCATCTTATAATTGCCATATGTTTATTTTTATTTCACCCTTGTCTTCAGTAACTGTTAGGTATCTCTGTTGCCCATAAATTGACGTCACAATCTTCTGGTGATATAGCTCCATGCTTCGCAATGGTTTCTCAGCAAGTGCCTGTGATGGGGGAGTATTGATTTGGTGGGGGCTACCCCCGGGATGGTCAAAAGAGCCGATTGGCCATTTCCTTCACCCCCAGTGACTGTGATGTCAAATGCACCTCATTTATATATCTTAATATTAACCAATGGCAAACACTTATATGTGACATGTTTGGACAAGTCCAGTAATACTTCTCTGACTTTTCCGGGAATATAAATACACCTTCTAATATTTTAGTACAATTTTCCAAAGCATTAGTGTATAACTCATCTTAACCTTTGATATAAGGTAGTCCACCTCCTCAAGTTGCCGTGTATTAATGTATATTCCAAAATGTGCCGCTGCCATTACTGCAACTAATATAAAAAAAACAACGACAACAACCAAACTGACACCAACAACAGCATCAAAAAGAAACCACAGCAACAACAATTACAACAATACGGTGAACGATTTGGTATGAACCTTGTTGCATGAAAAATATCTGGCAAATTTTTTTGGCATAAAAAACGGCGCGCCGCCTCCCCCATCCCCCCTTTTTTTTGGTCAGGGTTTCATCCGGACAGGGGGGAGGTGTTTATGGGTGGGTTTAATGAGGTCCGCGTTAAGTCGACTTACACATACATACTAGTTTCCCGTTTGACTAGACCGCGATTATAAAATATGTCATTTCATAACACGAAATTAGTTTAAAATTCGTTTCGATATTAGTGTTTTCAAATTCGCGTTTAAAAAAGTAGTCATTTTGCATTGTCATACTTCGTCAAATACAACGTTTTTTATATTCCAAATATAGTGATAATAGCGTTTAAATTTTTTATCAAATAGCCGTTTTTTGAATCACCAATTACGCGTTTGTAAAATGGCCCATTTCATAACACGAAATTGACCATAAATAATGATATTCGAAATAAAAATGTGTACTTTCAACTATTTTTGAAGTTTTTGAACCTTGCGTTTTGTGATGACATCACTCAGGTTAAAAGATATGCCTAACGTATTGGGAGTACATTCATTACTTTTATGTGATTGGTCTATGTATCAGAATGTCGGAATGAAGTAATGTCATGGACGAACCTTACTGTACAGCTATATGATATCTATGTGTTTTACCGAAGAGATGCACCTGAGAGTGAGTGTCTGGGAATACATGTATACCAGGCATATTAAAACAAATAGTATGCATACCTGACACGCATCGTTAGTTAGCAGATGGTCCATTAAGAACACAACAGCAACACCAGACATGACATTGACAGCTGATCGAACTACGTGTATAGGAGAAGTAACGTGGAGAAATTAGAGAAATTACAGTGTTTAAGATTCAATAAAGGTTATCGAAATGTCAGTGAGAAATCTCGTTTGACATTCATCAGAAAAGAACTGCTGATTGTTGCCATTCACGAATATTCCATGAAAATACAGGGACAAATCATAACTCGATAGTTAGTATCTAATTCAAGTGTATGTGATGATAGCATGAATAAGCTTCTAGACACACATCGGCTATAGTAAAGTATTGTGATATACACGGTATTTTAAAAATAATTATTACATTAAATGATAAAAAATACAAATAATGCCAGTTATGATACGTACACAATACAATTGAGTCATAGTAAAGAGAGTGCATAATTAAGAAATACGTGGACAATGGATCAGACACCGAGGCCATACTCCTAACATCAATGGAGCATTTAATATACATGCACAGTATATACCATAGACAGCACCATGTGCAACCGATTAGGTATCATATAATGACTGAACCATCATATACAACCAAAATCAAACTCCCTTGTCGGCGAAAACACAGGCCTGATTAGCACGTTTGATCCCAGACATGTCATTTCGTTTGATAAATGGCCGTTTCGATATAGTTTTGTGTGAAATACCACGTTTTCTAATATTGTACGAGATTTAACAGTGAAAATGACACTTAATATACGTTATAACGCATTTATATGTAATGGATTTGCTTCAAGAAACATGGAAACGCGTTCTTATGCATAAATCAGTGTAATGTGCGCATTAAATGGTAACGACAATGAAAATGTACGCTGTGTGAACCGCCATAGACATGAGAACTATTACAAATTTATGAGTTGTCTCGCTTGTTTTAGTTGCATACATGATGTAATAAGTTCAGTTACCACCAATAAAGCAGTATTGACGAATTATTTTCAATATACCATCGAGTTTAGATTAAATTTCTACTAACAATGCTATAAATTAACAACAATAAAGATAAAGGAACGATTAACGAATACATCGTTATATAATAGAGCGTTTTGACAAGAAAATATGGAATTAATATACACATGTGTTCACATAGTAGGCCTTTCGTGGCATGAGGCTGTGGGTAATGTTTCCTCTGTATAACAGACTATATTTATAGGTGTTACAATACATATCATTGATGAAAAGAATACACGAAGTAAGTATTTATATACTAGTCTACATCAAATGGGTCATTTGGTTTTGCCATGTAATGGAGATTTTAGAGTAATAATATGAATGAACTATGGCTGGAATACATAAAGTTGGTGTACAGATGTTTTTATTCCGTTTGTCCTTGTATTATATAGTTAAATCCATCAACGGATTTTGATTAGCTGTTATAAATATTATGATAAGAACTAAATACTTCACTGATCGCTATTAGAGATCAAATGCTCACTAGGTACGTGCAAATTTAGGGCCACAGATTGCGTGATTTTGCATCATGACGTGAAACTCATGTCCAAGGACCTGTGAGTTAGCGGATTTCCTCGAATAAACAGAGGGTTTTGTAAATTGGGAATTATGGTTCCAACTCAACCAGTCTGTTGTATAGTGACCTATTTAATGAGTCATTCGTTGTCTTCCCGCATTAATTCCCCTCATAAGGTCACTACTTTCGAATCCACGCATTGCGATGAAATTGTTCAGCCTGGAAATTTTCCATCTGTAAAAAGAAAAATAAGTACATCTATATAAACAATAATAATAATGTTAATACAGCAGCCAATGAACGTGTTTCTATATATTACCAATGTTATAAGGCTTGAACTAACATTTACAGGTTCATACTGATTGTCAGGGTGGGGGAGAAATAACAGGTGATGGATATCCCGCCGCACGCAGCTGATTCGAGCGATAATAGTGTAAGCACGATACCAGAACTTTTAAACGTGTATGGTCTTACTGTGGCTTGGAAACCGTCATACCCAGAGTATCGAAATTTTCACTCGAGATTAGCTTCTTTCGTAAACTGGACCTCGCCCGTGGAGGCTGCTAAAATAGCTGGAGCTGGTTTCTTTTTCACAAAGACCGCTGATAAAACCATATGTTATAGTTGCGGATGTAGGTTGTGGCAATGGGAAAAGAGAGATGATCCTCGAACTGAACATTACCGTTTCTTTCCAAATTGTAGCTATCTCAATTATTTGCAACGTTTCCTGCCTGAAGATAGGTATAAACAGTGGAACAGACCGAGATATTTAATGGAAATCCCCGATGTACCAGCAAATGTTTCATTGCAACGTCCCGTGGATAGTGCCTCTGTTCAAGACATGAATACATTTTCAGTAGATGACCTTACCGTTAATTTCGAAGAAATGACTGAAATAAACGATGAGAGACTGTCTGGTTCCTATGAAGATGACTGGCCTGATACGGCAGTAGACGATTCTGAAGAATGCAAATGTATCATTTGTCTAGAGAAGAATAAAAACTGTGTGCTTTTACCATGTGGACACGTAGCAATGTGTGGCATGTGCGCGCTCAGTTCTGAGACTTGTCCCTTGTGCAGAAGCGTAGTGCGTGCCTATGCCAAAACTTTTGGTTAAATGATTCATACCTGCGTTATGAATACCCTGAATCACGGTTGCGTGTCATTTCCGGCCCTTTCCTATAGGCCGAGACAGTTTACCACGAAACCCCTTTATTCTGTATTTAGCTAATGTACTTCCGAGCCACTGTCTGAGAGTTCCCTCTGATCGAAACATGATTGGCCCTTCCATATTTGGCTAATACGATTCCGGGGGGCAATCTGATTGATTATATACTTTGAAACGGTTGTGATGGGACCGCCCAATGACGTCATATAGGGTATACACGTAATACATCCACGCGCCTCCGACATTTTCAGTTCAGCGTTCATCGAAACGACACCATGAATTCTAAAATTTTCACAAAACACTTAGGACGGGATAGATACCTTACCGTCGGTGAATATAAAAGCATCAAAAATATAGACATCAGAATATGGAACGATGGGAAGTTCCCTACTAAATTCGGCGCCTGCCTGCGATTACAACAGTGGCTGGAATTAGCTGATAACGCACAGAAAGTGTATGAACATTTACAAAGCAGATCTTCTTTGGAAAGGATACATATCGGACATAATGAACACGTGACTTATGATCATGAACACCGTGTTGTACATATCCGAAAATTCTTTTACCCGAAAGACAGTGAGAGACTTTGCCCTACGAAGACAGGCGTAACTCTCAACCAATCAGAATTTGAACAGTTGATGTCCACCATTAATGACGTCACTGTGGCTGTACCGGAACTACAAACTTTAGTACCCTGCTACATGCAAGAGGATCATAAAAAAAATCAGCTTGGCTTTTTAATGTGTAGTTTCTGTTCACCGGAATTATGCAAAACATATACACCTGATTCGTTTTAAACTGTAATTATTATGTAATGTAATAAATGGATTGTGTTTGATAAATAATAAAATGTGTAAATTATTAAAAGATGCGTTCAGTTTTACTGCTATGGAAAAGCCGACCCACGTGTAGAAAACCATGTCGAAATTATTCTCTGGCATGACCTTCTTCGATTATCTTGTGATTTTTGTAATAACACTACAGAATGAGAATGACTTGAGAAATACCACGACACGACCAAACTCTGCACCTCGTTCTGTAGTTTTATCACTTAAAAACAAAATAGCGGCCATGTTTTTCGTATGATTCGAACTAAAATCTCGTGATAACATCTGAGTGACGTCGGGCACGTACTCGCCAAATTGCATAATGATTGGTGGAAACATGAGCCCACTATGACACTTTAAAATTCGAAGTTGCATTTATGACTTAAATAAAAGATGACAACTGGAGGCCAAGTTTCTCAACCGAGAACCCGTGGTTCGGCGTGAATTAAGCCTGACATTTTATTTTAAATATCTAAAATTCGAAATAGTCTGGCAGCCATGTTATTGAAAAATATTCGAATCAAAATATGGTGCTGACCTCTAAGTGACGTCTGGCACGCACGTGACAAATTTCATAATGATAAGATAGAAAATGAGAACATAATGGTACTTTTTTTTACTTGAAGGTAAGTGACCACTCTGTTATAATGCTACTGTCGTTTAACATAGATTTGCGATATCACTGCCAGCGGTGATCTTGAATTTTACTGTTATATGGCTAATTAATTTGGTTGATCCTACAGACGACACCCCCTGTCCGATCGTCACCAGATTCCACAACGATCTTCTGGATAACCAGGGTGAGAGTAATCTAATTTTCCCGAATTTCGTTAAAAAAACATTACCACAGGCAGCAATTTGGTATCTTACTGTTTGATCCTCTTTTGCATGACTGAATTGTTTAGCAACTGTACAGACATATCCCTCATCTGATAGTCACCACACTTTATATTGATCTTCGGGCTGACAACTAGATGGGAGCTATCGAATGCTTTGAAATTTTTTGGAAAACATTGTCGCCAGCAGTCATCTTCTATTTTGGTTTTTATATACATGTATATCTCTTCATTCGGATAGCCAGTATTACGTAGGTACTTCAACTTTCCGCATTCCTGTCATCATTTGAAATATAAAAATTTACCTGATACATGCACCCTTCAAAATTTGTTTCGTCATATCTATTTTAATGACCCGTATGGTAATATTGATACAGATATATTTGTCAAACATTTCTTTGTACAATATACAGGTATTTAGTTTGTAACTAAATCTAGAAATATATAATAGTAGCTGGTGGACCCTACTTCGTCCGGGATGTTTCCCTCTGATTTTCGGAGAATTGCGCGATTTAACCTTGAATTTACCATTTTAAAGGTGAACGTCATGTCGGGTCACGATTTGACCCGTCCAAAACACATTTAATGTATGTGACCCTAAATGCGTTCAGTTGTATGTTCAAATATCTATGGGTAAGGCGTTGATTGATTCCTGATAGTTCGATTATATACACCATATTGTAAAGTGGTAGTTAGAGAAAAAGTATAACGAATGTTAGAGATGGTTTAATCAAGTTTGCCATTGAAATAACAGTGTACCATTAGTCGGGATACATAGCTTAACGGGGCCACCTCCAGGTATTTTAAACTGACCATATACGATGCCATTATGAAATTATGAAGGAATTTTCAATACTAGTCAAATAGAATGTTGTGGAATTTCCACATGTAGAATGTTCCAGAAAAATTGCGTGGTTGAAGATTACATGTGTCCAATGAGCGGGGAGTGAGTCGTTAGGGTTCACACAAAGATTGCATTGAAATTCCAATGACTCAGGTGTTGCACCTGAAGTAAGTATTGGTTATTTACTAGCAGCACCAAACATCGATACGAACGTCTCCAAGGTTATGAAACACACATAACCCCGTGAGAGCTTTCCGATTAATGACAGCAAGCCATATTTCCGACTAAATCCTGAAAATACCAATAATTCTGTTGTTGATAAGGGGTCGATTAATTAGGGCATTACTGTATGTGCATGAAATATATAGCCATAAAACAACACACCTCTACGCCTGGCTCTCTCTCTCTCTCTGTCCCTCTCTCTTTCTTCCGCTACTACTTGATATTCTCAACACATGTGTTTTATGTTTGCTAGAGTATGAGACGGGCCTCATTTGGTTACATACGGCCATGAAAGTAATATTACCTGTATCGAGATCATTTACTTTACTAAAGGAGAATATTCAAGAACTCGAGGGTTTAATATTTTGTGAGAAAGACGAGACCTTAGCTGTGTTGCTTCTGTCAGCACACTTAATGACATGTGTTTGTGATGAAGGTTATAGCGCATCAGGCGAGAGATGTTAATCTTTTTAATAATGTGGATTCAAACAGCAGAGCAATGGCCGGAGAATGTGAAGCTTCGAAAATTGCAGAATGATTCCATTAATCTATTCTGTGAATGATTGTGCAATACTTTACCATGATATTAAACCAGACGCTCTTCAAATGTCTTCAAATGAGAACATGTTATGGGACCATGGACTTGAGCGATTCAAACTGAAGCTTATATGGCGACCATTCCAAATGCATTGGCAGAGCATGTGATACAAGTGCTTTTGATAAACAGACAGTGCGTTGTCGATTCTAATGAGTTTACTGCCCAACTGTCAGGTCACGTGACGACTTTGAGAATATTATATTATAGGAGATACCCTCTGTTATTGTTTTTTCACATTCTAGAAAATTCTTGTTTCCTAGAGGTAATCTGCATATGTATTATTAGATATTTTGAAATATATATATATATGGTCGATGCGCTAAATGATTTCTGAGAATTTGTTTACAGGGATACACCAGAGAGAGAGAGACATAGAGAGGACGAGAGAGAGAGAGAGAGAGAGAGAGAGAGAGAGAGAGAGAGAGAGAGAAGAGAGAGATAAAGGGGATGAGATGCTGGGAGAGGGGTAGTTGTGAGAAGTATTCCATAATTGAGTTGAGTTGATACGTAATATGTAAAGATTTGTAAGGCAGAACGATTAAAGAAAGCATATAGAGCACCAGAAGAGATAGATTTTAATAAATATTATTAACAGATGTGGAATTCAAGAGAATAGTGTACCGCCAGTCTGAACCGATTAGTGTGTATCTGTTTGTGAAAATGTATAATGATCGGTGTCCCTACATACTTCATAAATGCTTTAAGTTGGATAGCCAGGAAAATCTATGAAGTGATGGTCTCATACACTCATCCCCCCCCCACTCTATTCACAAACCCCTTGTACAGAAGCCGTTAGGAACATGCATTTTTCAATAACAGACATGTTGATCTGTATCGTGGCAGTTAATGACTTAAACGTGTGTTTAATTACGAAGCTTCGAGAATCTGTCTGTCTGTTGTGTACGGAAACATATCGCTGTGATTTAATTTATTGGATATTGACACGTGTTTTACCCCTGGTATACAGTCTGATTTATTCCTGAGAATTCGATTACAGGTATCAAATTAAAGGAACCACATACGACACAGGTATGAAACTTAAATGGATCATGTACTATGCCTTTACAATTATGAAGGGATTTTTAATAGGGTCCAGAATATTGGAGATATCGGAGAAGGTTCCAGAACTGCGGGGCCAATGAGCGTGGTGTCAGCCGGTAGGGTTCATCCGGAAGTATTGCATCAGATTCCAATGACTCAGGCGTTGCGCCGGAAGTAAGGGATTGCGTTAGATTGTAATGACTTATTACACCATCGTTGTCAAATATACTTCGTACCTGACGAACAGTATACACGACGTACTTCGATGACGGAAGTATACGATTGCCCATTGTACCGTTCTCAAGGGCCCGAAAGCGTATACAACCATTCTCAAATAGCCACACCCACGAAGTACACATCCATATACTGAAGGACCCCCCACAACCGTGACGTATACAAATACCCACACGCGTATACTCAAACACCCACGCGTCGCTACGTCATACAGTGCGGGGGCGGTGGTACTTTGATCTTTGTTTACATACAACGTCGTTACGTCATACGGTGCGGGGGCGGGGTACTTTCCTTTGATCTCCTTTGATGTCGGAAGACAATAGGGCAGTAGAATATGTACCCATACTTCCAATGTACTTCCATAATGTACCTTTTTGTCCCCCAAGAGGCGTCTATGCAGCAGAAAGCCGCTCGTGCCTTTATTTGTATTGTATACACTTAGTCAATAAACTATATATCTATCTGTAATAAATACTAGACGCAATCGTTTCAAAATGAGTTCATACTGGACTCCGCATGATTGCCATTTCAATACATGGAACCTCTACGGTAGAATCTCACAAAAGGGTCCGTTGATTTTCTTTTTCAATATCATTATCTGAATTAACAGCCGCACATGGATGCGCTGACAAAAGACACCGAGAGATATGAGTATCTGATTATTTTACCTGTGATCAAACCGTACGTCACAAATAAAAGTCGCATATTTGTAACCAAGAATGATGTAGATAGTCCGATCATCATCACAATCCCACCGAGTACACAGCAAAATATGCAAGATGTTACTTCGATTATCGCCCCATATAACGGCGCTGAAACACAAGGAATGACATAACTATATAATTATTACATTGCAGCATTTCATCGTAACTAAACGGCATCGATATGTGTAACGGATACTTATATCGATGATGATTACTGAACAATTCCAAGAAGTAGCACCAGGAAAATCGTTACCATGCATGTATATACGATGCCTATATTTACTTAGTTACACCGACGATACCATACTCGCAACTATCAATAGGTAACAACACTATCCGGGATGTCACAACTATACATTGTTATCGGTAATAGTCAGGTACAAACACACGTACATGTACGTATAATATGTAATGTATCCATTGGCAATGGAGACACCCGTTACAATTTATAAGCGTACTTGTGGCTGAACCTGGCTATTGACTGACGATGTGGCCTAATAAGATAACTATTAATTTATATGAACGCGTTGGCTTCGTTAAACACTTATCTTATAACTTGTACAATTTCCCCTTGTATTGGGCTAAGAGGTGATATGGATGAGCGATAGTTAAGATGCCAGATCGGGCTGGTAAATATAAATGAAAATGTCGTGATGATGAAATTGTAATGATGACTAATGTGTTTTTCATAACTCAAGCAAGTAACAATGAATTACCATATAAGGCCACCAGCAATTACCATTTGATAATCATGCGTTCTAGTGTACGTACTTTGAATGCATTCTCCGTAGCTTTCTAATTTGTACTTCGTCCATCTGTACTCGGAAGCACTATATAAACATATACGAACTTATTTAATGTGCTTTTTTTGAAGCCATGTCATTAGATTACCCTTTGATTCAAACTGTGCATGTACCGAATAGTGCGTTGAAATTCAAAAGCATCTCCGAATTTTGCTCAGTTTATTATAAAAGTAAAATGCAGTAAAATTCATCGTTTGTGAAGTAATAGGAACAATCGTGTTTTCTTAAGGTATCGAAAGATGCAATTTTAAGCTTAAAGCCAATATGTCAGTAAAATCACCACAATTATTAAACAATAGAAAGTTCGAAAAATTGAAGAATGAAACTATTGTTCACCTACCGCCAGCCAGACACAGCAGAGACGGTGTGGTTGTTAGAAAAGCTGTAGTTGCGACGTCCTCTCCGAATAATTTCAGCAGTTCCAGTTGAGTCACCCCACTCGAATATAACACAGAACTAAGCATTAAATGTATGGTCGAACATAACACCAGTGAAATCCATGACCATTCCATGGCAAGATGCTTCAGACAGACATTAAATCAAAATAATTAGCGGTGTATATAGTTACATTCAGGTAACCATCCAGGTACAACTCCAATGTCGATATATCATTTCTACTTTAATTCCATCATCATTGTTAATGACTATGCACTTTTCTGTATCTTTATGACAACTTATGCGCGAAGGAAGACCTTTCCCGATTTCAAAGTAGTTAAATTAACCACACACAAAATGCAAAAAAAAAATCCACAAGTAGAGCACATTGGTTCCGCCCAACAGGGGGTGCCTTACCCGCGAGAAGGGACTAACATAGAGCCAATTTACAATAATGATTTATTACCTAATGTGTATCACATGAGGTTTAGTACTAATGCCACTTGTATACTAAATGCTACATGGTGTATACGCATACATGTAACTGCAAACTCATTATGTAGATCAACAATCACACCCATATAGCTACAATATTAAAGGCATAGTTCTTAGTTCACTTCTTCAAACTGATATTCTACTACTCAGCCTGAAGAATGCACATCAAACTATGAGTGACTTCGAGATCGGTCGCAGCTAGTCACAGCCGGATTTGGGACCTCGAAGTTACTACGACCAGGATATGTGACGTCACGTGTCCACCAAATCCTGGTTGCTAGTTCCCGTACTACCGATCAAATCCAAAATGGCGGCCACTTAATAAATGAAAAAGGCGGACAATGTTTGAATGGATGGAAAAATTAATCTATAGTTGATACGTGTAGATTTTTATCTTTGGGTTCGATGGTTGTTTTAGGAAAACACTTATCTATCTAATGTTATGAAACTATTTTTGGAAAGGTGGAGTTTGTAGTTAATTCCGAATGTCCATGTTTTTTTGTATATTCCTAGGCCATATAACCGATCGTATATACACGCCTAGGCCTATATAAACTAATAATGTTTATTAATATGCATAAATAATTAATGCTCTTAAAGTATAAACTATACAGCATTTGGGTCTGATCAACAGATAGCCCTATATAGTTTATGATACAAGACCCTCAAATTCGATGATTAAATTGCAGGGAATTCATGTTGTTTGTATAGGAATCTGAAATTGACATTCGTTGCGGCTACAGCCGCGGTCATAGTCGTTCGAGGTTCCTCGGATATGGACATGCGCAGACTTATTTCCGATATCGGCTGTGACCGAAGCTGCAGCCGATCTCGAAGTCACTCTATTATTGTCAAAATATACAACAGCATGGAACGTAGAACGCGGCGTCTGATCTATATGGTTATAACTTACTAGATATTATATTGCGCGCCATTTTTATGTCAGCAGTGATTACGTCACATTACGCGCCATTGCTATTTTTACGTTGGATCTTGTATATATAACGGTGTAACGTTGTATTATATTCATTGTGAGTGAACTTGAGAAAGGCGAAAGCTTGTTCGTATATAAATTTCAAATGTCTTAAAGGTGTTATTTCACAATCCATCATCATACAGCTAGGATACAGACCTTTATCGGCTACAGAAGTATTACTACAATGTCTACCAACACCGCATACAGCCGAGAACAATGGATAATATCGAAGTTACACAAGAAATATGCACAAGTCAACAGCGACCTGTTCTTTCTCTCCGAGTGCAAGAAGAATAAACTCTTACCGAAAGGACTCGTTATAAAGAATCCCTTGCAGAACACATATCGCAGTGAGTATTCAGACGTACTCTGCAACCGTACCAGCATTCGAATTCTAAACCATCTTATCGACCTGATATATGCAAAAAAGTCCAACATAGAACATCAGATAAAGGATTTCCTTTCCAAAAATGTCAACGTTGATAAAAAATGTCACGAAAAATGTTACAGAGATAACCTGAACGTTCATATGACACGAAAGAAGAAAAAACTCAACAATCTACTCGACATGCATTCTAAGTCTGTGGACTAACGTGATTCATCTCATCGTCAATCCAACATAATTAATTTATCTGACTATGAACTTAATGCTTCTGAAGAATCTGTACTAGAACGCGGACTATCGTTTTGCCCGACTGTCAAATTGGACAAGGTCCAAACTTGCGCGGACTTGGAGGAATATTTCCGAAGACTTCGTTTGAGAGAATACTTCCATGGCCGCGATGAGCCCGAGGTTTGCGGATCGTATAATCAACAGAAACGGTCAAAGTGGACCCCTCCTACCGGACGTAATGTTAAGTTAGATACTTACATCGATCTTTTTCGGAACAGAGTTAAACACGACATTCTGTCGAAGAACAAAAAACTACTGTACAATTTAAAACCATCAGAGCGGCGTGCTATTTCCACCCTCCGCGGTAATCCAAACATTGTGATAAAACATGCGGATAAAGGCGGAGCGACAGTAGTGTTAAACAAAACTGATTATGTCAATGAAGCTCAACGTCAACTTTCCGACACAGAATATTACGAGCGCCTCCAAACCGACCCGACAACCGCCTTCCAGACCGAGCTCGGAGAACTTCTTGATGAGATGTCCAAGGCTGATCACTCCTTTAATACCCAGTGATCCTCGACCAGGAATTATGTATCTCCTCCCGAAGATCCACAAACATAATGTACCTGGCCGACCTATTGTATCTGGAATAGGTACTCTATCCGAGAACATGGCCAAACTTGTTGACGAAGTATTAAAACCCATCGTTCAGAACACTCCTAGTTTTGTAAAGGATACAACAGACTTCCTCGGGAAAATCTCCGATATTGGACCGCTCAACGAGGATACTCTTCTGGTTACAATCCGTTACATTGGACGTTGTATCCTTATATAGGAACATCCCACACGATAGCGGATTGAAAGCAGTGGAACGTGGCTTGATCGATTCGGGTGATAATCTAGTTTCTAACAGAGCTACTGTTGATCTCTGTTCCTTCATACTAAAACATAATTAGTTTACCTTTTAACAACGAAATGTGGCTCCAGAAAATGGGAACCAGCATGGGATCGACCATAGGACCTCAGTATAGCAACATATTTATGTCCGACCTGGAGAAGAGATTTCTAGATTCACGTCGTAATAAACCCAAAGCATACTACCGATTCATGGTATGGGACCATGGAGTTCAAGAGCTGGAGGAGTTTCTGCGTGATTTTAACAAGTGCGTGCCTTCAATTCAACTTAAAATGGAGTACTCTGATTCATCTGTAAATGTTCTTGATGTCACCGTCAAGAGATGTGGAGACACTCTATCTACGACTGTTTACAGAAAACCTACAGACCGATATACATATCTCAACCCCGAAAGTTTCCACCCGGATCATTGTAAACGATCCGTGATATTTAGTCAAAGTTTGCGATATAATCGGATCAATTCAGATAGTGATGTTCGCGACAACGGCGGCGTTTCGGGGCCTTGGATAAGATAAGAAGGTAATCGACTAACAGATCGACAAGGCGCGGTCGAAAGAGCGGAGTGAATTGATGGAGAGTTCCTCAAAAGACGAATCGGATCGTGTTCCATTGGTAGTAACTTATCATCCGGAATTAAACAAATTGCGTGGAATCGCGGCTGATCTGCAGAATGTGTTGGCTGAAGATGACTATCTCAGTGATGTGTTTCCCGAGAGGCCAGTTCTTGCCATTCGACAGCCCCCGAACATCCGAAATAAGCTTGTGTCGAGCCGACTCACCAATTACACCGTGAATGGACGTGACAGCGGGACATTTCCATGTCATAGGCCTAGGTGTGGCTTGTGCAAACTCATCTCCAATGATGTCATGTATACTAAGGATACATGCGATTCACACCAAAAGGAAAACATTCGTATACGTCGGCCGGGGTGATATACTACATGACATGTGTTCGTTGCCCCGACATGCATTATATTGGTGAGACTGGCAATTCTCTAAGCATTAGAGTTAATGGTCATCGACAGGATATCAGGAAACATGATGTGGGATTACCATATGCCCGCCACTTCAACTTGCCTGACCATTCAGTTAAAGACATTCGTCTACAGGTATTGTGTGGTGGTCGGCCCGTGTGTGAGGACCGCAGAATCAAAGAGCAACAAATGATAGACGCATTCGGGAGCCTGCATCTGGGCATCAATAAATATGCTGACTTCATGTCCAAATGGTTATAACTTACTAGATATTATATTGCGCGCCATTTTTATGTCAGCAGTGATTACGTCACATTACGCGCCATTGCTATTACGTTGGATCTTGTATATATAACTGTGTAACGTTGTATTATATGCATTGTGAGTGAACTTGAGAAAGGCGAAAGCCGAAAGCTTGTTCGTATATAAATTTCAAAGAATGCAGTAAAATTCTAAGTAGAAAGTTTTCCGTAACTCGTGTGAAAACACGATTGGTAACCGAAATGTTATGAAATCGGTCAAATTCTAAGTAGCAAAAATGCCGTAACTCATGTAAAATAATTGGACGGAACCCATATTCGAACTTGGCCTGTATTTTTAGCTGGGAAATACACATACCACCTTTGGTTCAGATCAAATAATCTAAACTGGAGTTATCGATCGGAAACCAAAAATGTTAAAAAGACGTCCGAACGGACGAACGGACAAACGAAACCCCTTTCGTTGGCGCGGCGTCCCTACCGACGGACGGAATTATTACATAATACGACTCTTTTTCAAAACAGACAGAAATTAAAATAAGCTCAATATGACGCTTACTTCAGAACAAACAAGTCGAATACGAACCTATGTGAATATTTAGGTCCAAATGTGCGCGAAATGCACCCAGGGGCTGCAGGCCCCTAACACAAAGAGAGCCTGTTTCAGCTAGTATGAAATAATGGCGTCGTGTTCTGTGTGATACAACAAATATGTTGAGTAAGTGTATTGACTGTGAAGCGCAGCAGAGTGTTTTAAATCACTTTAAATACTTCACACACTAGTCTCCCCGAAATCAAATAAGCTATCCCGTACATCATGAATGAATGGTGTTAGGGTCAGAAACATCGAGAGTTACCTTTCAACCATCGAATAACCATCTACATATTTGAACAAATTTGAAATTCGATTATCTCTATCGTTTACATGTATCGCTCTTCGTGCAGGATTGAGTGGGGTGAAGTTAAGTCATGTTGTGTGGGGTGTATATGTACCCTATGAGCTTCCATACTATTATATTTGCGTTTTCATTGCCGTCGCGTGACCATTCGGCGTGTGGTGACGTCATAAACGACATAGATTATTCCAATACCTACAAAATGACACATCACCTGTTATAATCCAATCACAATGGCATCACGTATATGGGAATACCTGTCCCCCACTCCATCATAATCGGGAAAAAATGGTAACAGCGTAAGGTTAAACTTTGACCCAGTAGGTACACTAGGGCCCAAAATATTTGCTGTTAACATAATTTTTCCTGAACAATACACATCAGGGTACATGAAAATACCAAAGAAGTTAAGTTATGGGGGAGCACCAGGGGTCCTTCCGACCCATGGACTATTAAGGTGCACATGCTACAATGGGATTATGATTTCAAGCTTCAACGATGTAAAGCTGAGAAGCATCTGTCATATATAGATGCTAATAAAAGGCCGTCCGGCCACAGTGTCCCCCGAAAAAGTGGCTTCATTGGGGGCATCAGCTTTTCTGAAAAAAATAACAAGGACCCTAAATCCGAAGCAACCAGACAAAAATGGGTGGATCGTACCCATATTCGAACTTGATCTTTATTTCGAGCTGATAAACTGATATACCAAATTTGATTCAAATATGATCTCACAAACTAAAGTTATCATCCGGAAACCAGAAATTGACAGGATTCTAAGTCGCAAAAGGGCCATAACTCTCACAAAAATGGGCAGGGCAAACCCATATTCGAACCTGACCTGTATTTTGGGCTGATAAACTATCATACTAAATTTGATTCAGATATGATAACACAAACTAAAGTTATCATCCGGAAACCAGAAATTGACAGGATTCAAAGTTGAAAAAGGGCCACAACTCTCGAAAAATGGACGGAGCTTGACCTGTATATTGGGCTGATAAATTCACATACCAAATTTGGTTCAGATATGATCACACAAACTGAAGTTATCATCCGGAAACCAGAGAATTACAAGATTCTAAGTAAAAAAAAAAGGGCCATAACTCTCGCAAACCCATATTCGAACTTGACCTGTATTTTGTTCTGATAAACTCACCTATGAAATTTGCTTTTGATCTAATAACCGAAACTAAAGTTATCACCTGGAAACCATTTCCGGACGGACGGACGGACGGACGGACGGACACATGCTATTTTAATAGTCCCCCGAAATTATTTTTTTCGGGGGACAAAAATAGTTGGGCCTCGAACATTCACAGGTCACATACACAGCAATCGTGTCGACAAAACAGTGTATTTATGCCAGCACTCAGACACAGAGTCAAACCAAACTCGTCAGTATATCACCGCATGTAGCAACACAAACTGAAGTTATCATCCGGAAACCAGAGAATTACAAGATTCTAAGTTAAAAAAAAGGGCCATAACTCTCGCAAAAATGGGCGGAGCAAACCCATATTCGAACATTCACAGGTCACATACACAGAGTCAAACCAAACTCGGCAGTATATCACCGCATGTAGCAACACAAGTTGAGGAGACTGACATTATTCCTGTTCCAGAACATATAGTTCAGGTAATGGATAAAACTTTTGTCGTTGAGTCGTTTCCACCAGTACAATCTATGCCAGTTGATCCTATTGTTCTAAAACAAAAATCTCCAAGGTATGTCAAGTCTTTTGACTCTCAGAAACAGACGTTGGTCTTTGAGGGTTCAACGTTCGATACGATGTTTCACGATAAAAGGTCAACTTTGGAAGAGGACACCCATGCATGTGTGTGGGAGGCTGGCCATTGGGCGAGGGATCGCCTGCATGGTCAACATGATGAATTAATTCAAATTTACGCCAGATTAATCAGATATTATAAATATCTGATCAACAATTCAGGAGGCGAGGTAGTCAGCTACCCCACATATTTCGATATGTAGAAGCCTTTTTACATTTCATGCAGGTTTCGTATTGTGCTGTGTTCTTGTACTACTTTTATTCGTTTTATAATATTATTGCACACTGGATCAGTTTTTGAATTTATATTCCTGACTCCAAGTGGAAACATTCCACTTGGGTGCTTTTATTTGTACATTTTATTGCATTTTAATCTAATCCACTGTCTGGTTTATCTACTGCACAGTTGCTTCGCTGCGATCTTTTGTGATACCTGCTTATGTTATTTGTCGTTATATGGCCTAGCTGCTAAAACGACATTTAAGCCACAATCAATTAATCAGTCACAAGGACGGCATAATTGCAGGAAGGGATTGATAAATGGTTTGTCTTAACATATTATGCATACAAATACCAGACTATTATCAGCTGTCATCTAGTTGTAGTAATTTCTTGCGCATATCACAAACTTGAGAGAACTCGATCGGAAATAAAGGAACATAAATAATATCGCGGGTACTCAGATAGATAACACTAAAATGAAATGCTCTACCAATAGTCAAGCTGATGTATTGTGTATACTCTTGAACAGACGGTTAAACTGTATGAAACGTCATTCGACGATGCGCACGTGTGACTATCTAACGAATTAGTTTAATTGAATTTCTGAAGCAACACAGTTCGCGATGAAATGGTCATGGGTTGCACTGGCGTTATGTTCGACCATACATTTAATGCTGATGTCTGTGGTGTACTCCAGCGGGCTGTTTCAACTGGAACTGCTGAAATTATTCCAAGAGGACGTCGCAACTACAGCTTTTCTAACAACGACGCCACTTTTAGTATCTTTAGCTGCTGGTGAGTGATGTACTAGTTTTTTCAGTGCTGTGTGTTACGTTCTGTTGTTTTTCAGTGGGAGAAACTTATAAAACCAAAATAGGTGACATGTTTTAGCAGGACCAATTATTTCTGAAAATATATATATTCATCAATTTGAGCCAAATTGACAAAATCATGTGTGAAACAATTACCTGCCCCAAATCCCGTTCTGACCACGAAACATGATATAAATGCAAAGTGTAAAGTGTTGTAATTACGTATACGTGTATTTTTTTGTCTTAAATAATGTAAAAAATACTCTTATCTATTATCTTATACATGCGATACTTTTGCAAACTTTCAGTCATGGAAGGCATAATGACCGAAATACATTATACAAATTACAAGTGCATCTATGATCTTACAAAAATTACATTTTACAAAATTATTATTTGAGACAAATAATAAAATAATATATATAGAAGGTAGCTTAGAATGTTGTGGAACAAAGTGTCATGTGGAATGTGTGCTTAGTGTTATGGTATGAGTATGTATACTGCTTTAATACAATTATTCATTTTTATTGAATATTTATAATAAAGCGCAAAGAGCTAATTTCCTCACTGCACATAGAAACAAGCGCTCTATGGAAAGCAACTGACAAATGAGATAAGATCAATATTAGCCACCGCTGGACGTTAGGATTAAGTGTACATGGTAGTGGCCAAATGTTAAGGCGAAGATGAAGATTTTCAAATCAAATTTCGCGACAAGCGTGTTATTTCTTCTCACCGTCAAAGCTTCTAACATAACGCATTACCTTTAAATTATCCCAATTTTACACACTTTGTAAGACTGACTCTTACGGGAAATGAGCTAAGGTCCATTGGCTAGCATAACTATTTTGACAAGGTTTTGTCAATTAGATCATCAAATTGGATGCACGTGTGCGACTTTTGTATTACACGTTACCATGTGTGTTATATATTACTAAATAGAAATTGAACTGAATTGATAACAAGAATGACAAATGTCTATCACAATACTCACGCAAGGGTCGGGGACCAGTGGAGTTTGCGAGCTATTATTTTCTTCGACATAAGTTGCGTTTAACAAACGTAAACAAATCCACAACTTTTGTCAAAATAGACCGAAAATTTTGTCGTACAGAGGAATCTGCATTTGTTTTAATGTTTTTATTGGAGAAACAATTATATAATACAGTGTACAAAAATTCAGTTCTTTCGTTCTTCACTCTTTCCATTCACACTGGCCGTCTGAGTTTACAAGTTTGATGGTATACTTGTTTGAAATCGATTGGCAAACAACTTATGTTATTATTCCACAACTGGGTTACCAAATACATGTGCACAAGATCCAGAAGAGGTCGGCCAACAAAGGAATCTTGCTGCACAATGACCAAGACACATTTGAATAGGCGAGAGAACACCCTGGACAAAATACAATACAATCCGAAATAACGAGGGACGTAATTCTTTCGGTCTGTATTATCAGATGAACACACCGAGTGGATCGGGTGGATGGTACCTTCTTTCACATGGATTTTCATGTCATGGAATAAGATTTTTTACTGAAAAATTAATTCTTCTTGGCAATTAACCCTTTACCCAACAGAACGGCCCTGTGCCAATGCATTCTCTTATATATGCGAGTCGACCATAGGTCGCCTCGCATATATAAGAGAATGCATTGGCTTAACTCATTAAAAATTATAAAATTGTTAAAGAATGTAAGAAAAAATAGTAAAAAGTGTTAAAAAAATATTTCTTTAGGCCAATGCATTCTCTTATATATGCGAGCCGACCTATGGTCGACTCGCATATATAAGAGAATGCATTGGCACAGGGCATAACTGTAACTATCACAATGTGGTCAAGGAGCCGGTTCCAATGATATCCATATTTGTATGGTTCTATTGAGACAGACCGAAGATATTTTAGGCTGTTGAAGCTTTATTTGGCCGGTTTTGGCCGGTTTGTTGGGTAAAGGGTTAAGCGGATATCGGTGAGTACAGTGGTGTGAATTTTATAGCAGTTGGATTTGTACAAACGTCAACATAAGGGACTGTGCGCCGCGACTTGTGACCACATATTTCACGCTGAATGTATGCCTGATATCCTGTACCCACGTTGATCATATAATTAATGTTTGTGATCGCACATCGTGCCATACTCGGTTCATTTACGTTAGAAATTAAAAAAAGCATTACTATCAACTTAAAGCCACTTGGTGGGTTGCGCTCTAAAATATGCCTTATACTATTTGATTTTGAATTGTTTCCGTTATCGAAATAGGTCTATAAATAATTGAACAACCTTTCTGTGGGCATTATAATTATATCTCAGAAAGACGCATTGAAGTAAAACACATACAACTTTGAACACGATGTTTGGGTCCCAAACAAAAAACAGCCAGTTGCATGGCATGGAACAGAAAACAACGTTCCGTGTTATACACGTCGTATAAAACCACGATACTCGTCGAAATTCGTCCTTACACGTGTCGACATATTACACGACTGGCCTGGACGCGTAACTCATCACTTGTTCGTCAATTACGCGTCGCTGATTTATACGACGGGTATGACACGAGTAACGGAACACAATATGGCATAATATTTCACCCCATTTTGAGCCCCAGGGCGATCGCACGTGCGCAGACGAGTTATGACAACTTGTTTGGTCGGGCTGTACTGAAATCGAGATGTAAGAATCAGCGGCGGCGGTCATCAATTATAATTTCGCGTGGTCGCCGTGTGGCATTACAGAACTATATTCTTGTCTCGGCGGAGAGTTATCAGTGAGACCGATAAATCTGGGATATTTCACATTTTCTTATAGCCGGTTGGATTTTTAATATTAATTACATGACGCCAGTCTAGATTACACGTGTAAAGTTAACACGTCATATAAATCAAACGTTAAAAACTCGTGTTGACGACGAGTTAACGTTACACGTGTATTACACGTCGTATAAAACAGGCCTTAGACTATTCCTGGTAAACGTGTAGAGCGTTCCTCCCACTTCTGTGCGAAATATTGAAAACAACTGGAAAATGGCTGTCATCATGAAAGTATTTTGTCAGCATATGAAGCCGGATATAAACATGTCGTATATTAGTCAACCCATCTTACACCTCCTTCCAAATCATGTAGACATACTTTGTAAGCTCGACTGAGCCATGTCCGTTTAACACTGATGGCTATACAAGTATACAGTTCCTTCTATATAACCTGAAATATATAGACAGTAGTTAACTGTTCTGAGTAGCGTACGTGTTTTCTCCTCGAGTGATATGCGGATATCTTATTTTTGCGAGGCGCCAGCAACTCAGAAAAATTGACTGTTGTGTTTATTCTATGTTCTGTAACAGTTTTTGCGACCCGGACCACATTGAAACACACCGTTAGACCTAATACGTTCTTACGACTGCAACATCATTAGCCATTTATGTTAAAATAGCACCACATGACGCAAAATTTACGTCATGGCGCAGTTCTGAGAGTAGGATAACACGTTAGTTCTTCTGGGAGTGCAGATATGATTTATATTTTGACGTAAAAAGTAGATGAAAATATTATAAATATGTATACTGTTGTCATGTTCGTGTTTCAGCGCCATTATATGGGGCGATAATTGAAGTGACATCATGCAGGCTTGGTTGTGTACTTGGTGGAATCTTTATGTTTGTCGGCCTGTCTACATCATCCCTGGTCACAAGCCTGCCGTTACTGTTCGTCACATACGGGGTGATCACAGGTAATATTACAGCTATCGAGATGTCGTTGAGTCTCGTATTTGAAAGCGCGATTGTGCTATGATCGTTTTGGATCAGGTAACTTGAATTGATAAACATGAGTCGAAGGGACGACAATGTGGACGCATCCATTTGATACTATATGTATGAAAATTGTATACGGATAAGTTAAAAGTTGGGAGGTCACAGGTAGGTTCGAGGTGGAATATGTCCACGGTCATTCTGCGAGCGGAAAGTTTACAATGGGGACGCATCCCGTATGAGTCCTAGTTGCACTGTGGGTATGGCCTAGCTTGTGGTCTACGTAAGGTCCTATATCGCTTCGATACGGGTGGTTGAGTTGACCCGACTCAATCAACCGGATGATTACGCCCATTCGTTGCTTTTCAGATAAAATTATTTTACCTGTGGTATTTTCTTGTGGTTGCAAATATGTTTTCTGCTTATTCGCATATGGTGTTTATGTCTCACTGTGATGTGGTACATGGGTATGATATATGCAGTGGCTAGACGGGTTACCGTTTGAGTTCGGTACTAGTCTTTGTCCCGACCATAATTAGAAGGCTAGTCCGAGCTGGCAACTCAAACCGGAGATAATGGTTGGCTACCTTAAACTGACTACATTTTGAACCAACCCCTTTTTTGTGTTTTATGTCAAAAGTATAACAATAACCAAGAGCATTGCAAGACCAAAGGCATCACAGGTGAACGGTGTTCTACGCCAGGTCATGAACACACGAATTTCTCACGACCAATTAGTCTTCAATTTATCTCAGTGCTCGGTCAGCAATGGAACTATCAATTCAAAGTACAGAAAAGTAATGTTGGGAAAAAACGATCGTACCCAGATGCTAATAAAATCCCTGGACCATGAACGTACGCGTCAGCTGGACATCGTACATATTATGGGGTAGTGTCCTCAAGAAAATTGTGTTGATCCCAGCACTGCACGAGACAGAGACTCAGATCAATATACATCGATCTTGCTTCTGTTCCAGAACCTTTACCACAGCACACGTACACATCTACTCATGTTCAAACAGTTGCTCCAAATAATCTCCAAAATATCTTAAACTTTAAATCTCTCAACAATAGAACCCGACTGCCAACCAGAATGACGCCAGATATAGCCTAAAAGTCTTGCCAATGCCAAAGCAGACATTATAAACTGCTTTACCTATTTCGATGTACCACAGGTCGTTGCTTGAACTTATAAAAATTTTCCTCTATAGAGGATAGGGTCCTTCGGCACTTTTATTGATATGTCGTCTGCTTGTATCATCTTAACATCCCGCCAAATGAACTGTTAAAATATATACTTTCATAACCGAGTGGGAGAATCCATTTAGTATAGGAAGGGTGAATACTTCCGTTCTGAGTCATATCCAAATAAAACCAAATTCAAATGGCCAGCCATTACTTTTCCAAGTGTTCTTAGGAATTATCCCCATCAACTGCGCATGTAGTTGATTATCAGTAATAGGAACCACGAGTGTCTTGAAAGTGGGGGGACAGCCTACTTGAAATATCTAAACAGCTTCGATCCTATGCTATCAATTATATAACTTATAATATGAATCATACGTGACACGTAGCGGAGCAACCACACATGCTGTATCCCGAATTTGCTTTTCATCACCAACGCAGGTCCCGTCATAAAATAATTAATGCTGCACCAGCACAGCTGCCGTCATGAAATGGTTAATGCTGCAGCAATGCAGCTCCCACCATGGAAGGATTAATGCTGGACCAGCACAGCTACCCGTCATGAAAGGGTTAATGCTGCACCAGCACAGATCCCATCATAAAATAGTTAATGCTGCACCAACGCAGCTACCGTCATGAAATAATTAATGCTGCACCAGCGCAACTCCCGTCATGAATGAGTTAATGCTGCACCAACGCAGCTCCCGTCATTAAATAATTAATGCTGCACCAACACAGCTCCCGTCATGAAATAATTAATGCTGCACCAGCGCAGCTCCCGCCATGAAAGGGTTAATACTGCACCAACACAGCTCCCGTCATAAAAAGGTTAAAGCTGCACCAGCACAGCTCCCATCATGAAAGAATTAATGCTGCCCAATGCAGCTCCCGTCACGAAAGACTTAATGCTGCCCCAACGCAGCTCCCGTCATGAAAGAATTAATGATGCACCAGCACAGTTCCCGTCACCAAAGGGTTAACGCTGCACCAACGCAGCTCCCGTCATTAAAGGGTTAATGCTGCACCAACGCAGCTCCCATCATCAAATAACTAATGCGGCACCAACGCAGCTCCCGTCATGAAATAATTAATGCTGCACCAGCGCAGCTCCCATCATCAAATAATTAATGCTGCACCAACGCAGATCCCGTCATGAAATAATTATTGCTGCACCAGCGCAGCTTCCGTCATGATAGAGTAATGCTGCACCAACGCAGGTCCCATAATCAAATAATTAATGCTGCACTAACGCAGCTCCCGTCATGAAAGAGTTAATGCTGCACCAACGCAGCTCCCATTATCAAATAATTAACGCTGCATCAACGCAGTTCCCGTCATGAAATGTATTAATACTGCACCAGCGCAGCTCCCGTCATGAAAGAGTTAATGCTGCACCAATGCAGCTCCCATCATCAAATAATTAATGCTGCACTAACGCAGCTCCCGTCATGAAATAATTAATGCTGCACCAGCGCAGCTCCCGTCATGAAATAGTTAATGCTGCACCAACGCAGCTCCCGTCATCAAATAACTAATGATGCACCAACGCAGCTCCCGTCATCAAATAATTAATGCTGCACCAGCTCAGCTCCCGTCATGAAAGAGTTAATGCTGCACCAACGCAGCTCCCGTCATCAAATAATTAATGCTGCACCAACGCAGCTCCCGTCACGAGAGAGTTAATGCTGCACCAACGTAGCTCCCATCATCAAATAATTAATACTGCACCAACGCAGCTCCCGTCATGAAAGAGTTAATGCTGCATCAACGCAGCTCCCAGTCTATGTAAACATACACTCAGATTCATACTGATACTGAGTCTATTGCATTCCCATCAACTTTTCATTTCTTAACGGTTGTCGGCTTCCCCCAAATTACGTCACACAGCACTAAATATAAATCTGAAATTAGTTGTGATTGACAGGCGTAAACGTGGGCACGTGCCAGTGCCGTCATGGCCGCTTCAACCATGTGAAGCCGATTCTAAGAATCGGAATTAATAGTTGCAGGGTTTGTGACTTTTCGTTCGGCGGTTAATTGTTTTACTGACAATAAAGGGAAACAGCTAGCTTCCGGGATCCAAAATAATATGTACAATAACTAAGACAGATATTCTTGAAATTATAAAAAATGTCAATTTATGTGGATCTCTTGGACTCAGACCGAATTATTTTTTAGATTGGCCTGGCGATTTGTCGCCCATGTTGTCAAAAAATAACACAAATCAACGGCCACGAATCAAAAATACATGAATGTCGGGACTATATATCTGCTAAAACAACTACAGAACTAAAAAAAAAGTTAAATGACATAACAAAACGATCTATCAGTTCCCCAGCACCGGCAGTAGTACCACCGCAGCCAAAACGAGCGAAGAGCAACACAATTCTACCACCAACCACACCGAAACCCTCCCGACCTTACACAGCCGTATTATTAGCTCCAAAGTTTGGCCAGTTGTACCCTAATTACAATTGCCTGCGATCCAAATTCCGGTGATTCTTGATTTTAAACTTTCGACCGCTGGTCAACAATCTACTTTATTTGTCGATTTGTGAATTTCTCTTCCGGTATAACATGACGTCATGGAGACTATTTTAACAACATTTAGCCACACCTTCGGAATTTCCACACCGAGAGCACGTGACATGTTACTAGTTTTTTATTGGGGCACACATTTCTTGGAGCTAAGTTTTGATTGGCGGTAATTACAAGGAATCCCGGGTTTGGGAAATGAAAACTGAACGAAAGGTCGTCAGACCCACTATTTTTTATATGTGGGTATGTAGTTTACTCCAGACTGCGCAGCTCCCATCATCAAATAATTAATGCTGCACCACGCAGCTCCCGTCATGAAAGAGTTAATGCTGCACCAACGAAGCTCCCGTCATGAATGGGTTAATGCTGCACCAACGCAGCTCCCGTCGTGAAATAATTAATGCTGCACCAGCGCAGCTCCCGCCACGAAATAGTTAATGCTGCACCAACGCGGGCTCCCATCATCAAATAATTAATGCTGCACCAACGCAGCTCCCTTCATGAAATAATTAATGCTGCACCAACGCAGCTCCCGTCATGAAAGAGTTGATGCTGCATCAACGCAGCTCCCATCATCAAATAATTAATGCTGCACCACGCAGCTCCCGTCATGAAATAGTTAATGCTGCACCAACGCAGCTCCCGTCATGAATTGGTTAATGCTGCACCAACGCAGCTCCCGTCATGAAATAATTAATGCTGCACCAGCGCAGCTCCCGCCATTAAATAGTTAATGCTGCACCAACGTGGGCTCCCATCATCAAATAATTAATGCTGCACCAACGCAGCTCCCGTCATGAAATAATTAATGCTGCACCAGCGCAGCTCCCGTCATGAAAGAGTTAATGCTGCACCAACGCAGCTCCCATCATCAAATATTTAATGCTGCACCAACGCAGCTCCCTTCATGAAATAACTAATGCTGCAACAACGCAACTGCCGTCATGGTCCCACCATGGAAGGGTTAATGCTGGACCAACACAGCTACCCGTCATGAAAGGGTTAATGCTGCACCAGCACAGATCCCATCATAAAATAGTTAATGCTGCACCAACGCAGCTCCCGTCATGAAATAATTAATGCTGCACCAGCGCAGCTCCCGTCATGAATTAGTTAATGCTGCACCAACGCAGCTCCCGTCATTAAATAATTAATGCTGCACCAGCACAGATCCCGTCATGAAAGAATTAATGCTGCATCAGCGCAGCTCCCGTCATGAAAGGGTTAATACTGTACCAACACAGCTCCCGTCATAAAAAGGTTAATGCTGCACCAGTACAGCTCCCATCATGAAAATGCTGCCCAACGCAGCTCCAGTCATGAAATAATTAATGCTGCCCCAACTCAGCTCCCATCAGCAAATAATTAATGCTGCACCAACGCAGCTCCCGTCATGAAAGAGTCAATGCTGCACCAACGCAGCTCCCATAATCAAATAATTAATGCTGCACCAACGCAGCTCCCATCATGAAATGTATTACTACTGCACCAGCGCAGCTCCCGTCATGAAAGAGTTAATGCTGCACCAATGCAGCTCCCATCATCAAATAATTAATGCTGCACCAATGCAGCTCCCGTCATGAATTAATTAATGCTGCACCAGCTCAGCTCCCGTCATGGGAGAGTTAATGCTGCACCAACGCGTAGCTCCCATCATCAACGCAGCTCCCGTCATGGAATAATTAATGCTGCACCAGCGCAGCTCCCGCCATGAAATAGTTAATGCTGCACCAACGCGGGCTCCCATCATCAAATAATTAATGCTGCACCAACGCAGCTCCCTTCATGAAATAATTAATGCTGCACCAACGCAGCTCCCGTCATGAAAGAGTTGATGCTGCATCAACGCAGCTCCCATCATCAAATAATTAATGCTGCACCACGCAGCTCCCGTCATGAAATAGTTAATGCTGCACCAACGCAGCTCCCGTCATGAATTGGTTAATGCTGCACCAACGCAGCTCCCGTCATGAAATAATTTATGCTGCACCAGCGCAGCTCCCGCCATTAAATAGTTAATGCTGCACCAACGTGGGCTCCCATCATCAAATAATTAATGCTGCACCAACGCAGCCCCCGTCATGAAATAATTAATGCTGCACCAGCGCAGCTCCCGTCATGAAAGAGTTAATGCTGCACCAACGCAGCTCCCATCATCAAATATTTAATGCTGCACCAACGCAGCTCCCTTCATGAAATAACTAATGCTGCAACAACGCAACTGCCGTCGTGGTCCCACCATGGAAGGGTTAATGCTGGACCAACACAGCTACCCGTCATGAAAGGGTTAATGCTGCACCAGCACAGATCCCATCATAAAATAGTTAATGCTGCACCAACGCAGCTACCGTCATGAAATAATTAATGCTGCACCAGCGCAGCTCCCGTCATGAATTAGTTAATGCTGCACCAACGCAGCTCCCGTCATTAAATAATTAATGCTGCACCAGCACAGATCCCGTCATGAAAGAATTAATGCTGCATCAGCGCAGCTCCCGTCATGAAAGGGTTAATACTGTACCAACACAGCTCCCGTCATAAAAAGGTTAATGCTGCACCAGCACAGCTCCCATCATGAAAATGCTGCCCAACGCAGCTCCAGTCATGAAATAATTAATGCTGCCCCAACTCAGCTCCCATCAGCAAATAATTAATGCTGCACCAACGCAGCTCCCGTCATGAAAGAGTCAATGCTGCACCAACGCAGCTCCCATAACCAAATAATTAATGCTGCACCAATGCAGCTCCCATCATGAAATGTATTAATACTGCACCAGCGCAGCTCCCGTCATGAAAGAGTTAATGCTGCACCAATGCAGCTCCCATCATCAAATAATTAATGCTGCACCAATGCAGCTCCCGTCATGAATTAATTAATGCTGCACCAGCTCAGCTCCCGTCATGGGAGAGTTAATGCTGCACCAACGCGTAGCTCCCATCATCAACGCAGCTCCCGTCATGGAATAATTAATGCTGCACCAGCGCAGCTCCCGCCATGAAATAGTTAATGCTGCACCAACGCGGGCTCCCATCATCAAATAATTAATGCTGCACCAACGCAGCTCCCGTCATGAAATAATTAATGTTGCACCAGCGCAGCTGCCGTCATGAAAGAGTTAATGCTGCACCAACGCAGCTCCCATCAAGAAATATTTAATGCTGCACCAACGCAGCTCCCTTCATGAAATAACTAATGCTGCAACAACGCAACTGCCGTCATGGTCCCACCATGGAAGGGTTAATGCTGGACCAGCACAGCTACCCGTCATGAAAGGGTTAATGCTGCACCAGCACAGATCCCATCATAAAATAGTTAATGCTGCACCAACGCAGCTCCCGTCATGAAATAATTAATGCTGCACCAGCGCAGCTCCCGTCATGAATTAGTTAATGCTGCACCAACGTAGCTCCCGTCATTAACTAATTAATGCTGCACCAGCACAGATCCCGTCATGAAATAATTAATGCTGCATCAGCGCAGCTCCCGTCATGAAAGGGTTAATACTGTACCAACACAGCTCCCGTCATAAAAAGGTTAATGCTGCACCAGCACAGCTCCCATCATGAAAATGATGCCCAACGCAGCTCCAGTCATGAAATAATTAATGCTGCCCCAACTCAGCTCCCATCAGCAAATAATTAATGCTGCACCAACGCAGCTCCCGTCATGAAAGAGTCAATGCTGCACCAACGCAGCTCCCATAATCAAATAATTAATGCTGCACCAACGCAGCTCCCATCATGAAATGTATTACTACTGCACCAGCGCAGCTCCCGTCATGAAAGAGTCAATGATGCACCAATGCAGCTCCCATCATGAAATAATTAATGCTGCACCAACGCAGCCATGTCCTGAAATAATGAATGGTGCACCAGCGCAGCTCCCGTCATGAAATAGTTAATGCTGCATCAACGCAGCTACCGTCATGAAATAGTTAATGCTGCACCGACGCAGCTCCCGTCATGAAAGAGTTAATGCTGCACCAATGCAGCTCCCATTATCAAATAATTAATGCTGCACCAATGCAGCTCCCGTCATGAAATAATTAATGCTGCACCAGCTCAGCTCCCGTCATGAAAGAGTTAATGCTGCACCAACGCAGCTCCTGTCATCAAATAATTAATGCTGCACCAGCGCAGCTCCCGTCATGGGAGAGTTAATGCTGCACCAACGCGTAGCTCCCATCATCAACGCAGCTCCCGTCATGGAATAATTAATGCTGCACCAGCGCAGCTGCCGCCATGAAATAGTTAATGCTGCACCAACTCGGGCTCCCATCATCAAATAATTAATGCTGCACCAACGCAGCTCCCTTCATGAAATAATTAATGCTGCACCAGCGCAGCTCCCGTCATGAAAGAGTTAATGCTGCACCAACGCAGCTCCCATCATCAAATATGTAATGCTGCACCAACGCAGCTCCCTTCATGAAATAACTAATCCTGCACCAATTTAACTACCGTCATGGAAGGGTTAATGCTGCTCCAGCACAGCTCCCCGTCATGAAAGGGTTAATGCTGCCCAGCAGAGCTCCCGTCGTGAAATGGTTAATGCTGCACCAGCACAGCTCCCGTAATAAAACATTAATGCTGCATTAGCGCGTCTCCCATCGTGAAAGGGTTAATGTTGCACATACGAAGCCAACATGACGTAAATGACGCCATGAGCCGTGGCATTTCATCTCGTTGTTCCACTTCCGATTCCGCAATTTTAAACAGTTGCTAATCGGAAGTCACGTGTAAATTTCGCTAAATAGCATACACTCTTTCCTGAAAATCGTTCCATCGTATAGAAATATATATAGAAAAATTATATGACGTCATCATTCACACACGCCTTAGGTATAAACACCCACCAGGGTGGTTGCTATAATGATAACTCGACTCGCAGTACAATTCCCAAATACTTGAATCTCCAGCATGTTACCTACACAAACATGCAGCTCGTTGCTTAGTTTCAGCCACCGTCGGCGTTATACAATAGTTGCTTCGATTCAATAGCTGTTGACTACATTTTTCGTTCTGGTTTTAGTAGTGACCTCGTGTGGGCCCGTTGTGGAACAGGCAAGACTCACCAACTCGGCACCTTGTATGGCGTCGGGTGCATCCGTTGGGCGGTGGTGTATGAGTCCTGGTGGTACAAGAGTGGCCGTACTACACGAGGCTTCGATCTGGGGCGCAGCTTTGTTGATGGTACACTTTGTTGAGGTTGTTGGTGGTTTGTCCTCAATACATGGTGCGTAGTATTGATACTTCTGGGAAACGACATTCTGTATTTGTGATAGACACATATTACATGATATTGCTGACGAATATAAATCCGATAAACCATTTAAGACTGGGCAAACAAACAACTGGTTCACACCTGATAGAAAGTTCCAAGTTCAACTCACACGCATGAATCAATGCGGCGGTCTATGCTCATAAAACATCGAATAACCAGAATTTAAGCTAGTTATGCCAAATCAAGATGTTTTAAATGCCAAAGGCATGGCCATGGTTCAGAAACTGTAGCAGCAAATAAACGATATGTGCACAGTGTTGTGACCCCGGTTACGACTAAAAACAGTGTTCAAAATATAATTGAGACCTGTTCAATTTGGATCGATCATGTCCCATTTCAGAAAATCAAAGCAGCGAAGCATACATCCTATTTTGATTGGTTGATTAGATTGATTTGTGTTTAGCGTCATTTCAGCCGATCTGCCATATGACGACTAACAACAGAATAAAGTAGCCAACGACTACAGTAGCGAAGTAACTCAATAGCGAAGCAACTGTATACATAGCAGCCAATTGATGATACTAAAACAATGAGCTGTATACATATAAAAGCACCCAATATAAAATGTTTCCCCTTGCAGGGAATATAAATCCAACAACTGACTAGTGTGCAAGCATATAATATAAAAGGCATAACATTCGAGTGGGAATACAGGTGGATACACAATCAATAGCAAATAAATAAAAATTCATTTACCAATCTGAATTTGGCGGTCGGTGTGGGCAGGGACAGCTTCTATCCACGAATAATGTTTGGTGTCTGTAACCTTTCCATGATGGAAGCTGCGCTGGCGGAACATTAAACACCCTGTGTCAATGCATTATCTTATATATGCGAGTCGACCATAGGTCGCCTCGCACATACAAGAGAATGCATTGCCCTAACAATTGTTTATCAACTTTCTTACATTCTTTAAAATGTTTATCATTTTTTATAATTTTTTACTTTTTATCATTCTAGAACAATTGTTATCATTTGTTCTTTTATTCTTTAACGATGTTATCATTTATATAATTTGTTCTTACATTCTTTAACAATTTTATAATTATAATCATTTTTTCTTACACTCTTTATCAATTTTTATCATTGTTTTTTACATTCTTATCATTTTTATATCATTTTTTTTATCAATATTTCTTACATGCTTTAACAATTTATTTTCATTTTTCCTTACATTTTTTAACAATTATAAAAAATAATATATAATTTGTTAGGCCATTGCATTCCTATATATATGTGAGGCGATTCGCATTTACAACAGAATGCATTGGTACAGTGTTTTCGGCAAAAACTCAGGAAGCTTCAGTCATCAAAGGGTTAAAAGTTAAACGTTTCTCTTCAAGTATTGTGTTAAACTTTGCAAACTCAAATATCAGCCTCTGCGTATGAGTTCTAAATTGTCAGAGAGATTTCGTTGATTGATTTGGAGCAACTGCCTCGACTTGAGTAGATGTGCACATGTCCTGTACACGTTGTGGAATAACAGCAATATCGCTCTCTTGAACTTGAGTAACTATTAGTACACTGACGGCATTGGTTTGACTCCCTTTCAGAGTGCTGGTATTAACGCATTTCATGGCGGACATAATATGCATAAGATGTGCGATGTTGACCTGACGGTCGAGGTCCAGCAATTTTATGAGCGTCTGGCTATTATTGTTGTTTCTCCACTTTGATGTTCTGAACCTTAAAGTGATGTAAAACAGTCCGTTAGGGTGATCAAATAGAATGGAGAATACTATTGCTGAAAGTGGTTAATTTTACTAATGTTATACATGTATCTAAATTGACATCACACATCGTCATTCTTATATATTAATTAATTGCAGTGACTCTTGATAGTGAAATCCTTTCGTCAGTTTATCCAGAATCGAAAAGTAAATATTTACACTTGAGCGTATTTCAGACGATGTTTTCTATGAAGTGGTGCGGTCGATTTGCTTGAGATTTTCAGCGATGTTAGTTGAATGGTACATTCCGCCAGTTGGCATAGCTCCTGGTAATAATTTATCAGTTTTACGCACCCGAACAAGTCCATAATATGTCTTTAAATATAAATTCCCATAGGGGACAAGAAGTCCATAACTGAGTGTCCATAGATACAGTTCGAACACTTGTTTGGTTGTGATCATTCGTCTGTTTATGGCCTGGGACAGAACACCATGCACATATGGTGTCTTTATGCTTGCAATTGACTTGACCATGGACATCTTTGAAACTCAATGCACGGCGAAATGTAGTTGAAGACCGATTGAAGGACAGAACATATCTGTTTAATAGTACTTACCATCCATTGTTCTGACATTATACGATCATGTGTGACTCCATGTGGAGACAACTTAGTCAATATCTCAGAATTAGACGAATACTATATCACTCAACACAGACCTATACTGCTCAACATATCCTCGTGCTAATGTGGTCATATTGGACCTCGATATTCACATAGGTTTGTATTGGACTTATATATTTGATTCTGAAAAAGCCCAAAGTGGACGTATACCCGTTATTCCATTTTATGGCGCGGACCACAATGAAAACAAATTATAAAGAACGTACATCTGGTAAGTCGATTTAGATTCATATACAGCGTAATTCAGATTCAAATGATGCCGATACAGGTTTGTTTATGTTTTTGAAATAAGATCAATACTAGCTTATTTTCAGGGGAACAGGCTGTACTGCTATCTAAGCTACTGTGGGGAATAACCAACATAAGGGGTTGTGTGCTATTTTGGTAACTGCAGAAGCAGCCCGAAAATCAGCACTTTATCGGCTTATACTATGATTTGTTTTAGGTCGTAAACCAATATGGCACATGTCAAACTTAACAAGTATTACAAATGTACAGCAAAGACAGCTGTCGTATATGATACCATTTTAGAGTATCGACGTGCGTACGACTTTGCTATCCCAACAGTGCATACGTATACAAGCGTGCATGATTTCTTGTATTCCCAGGGATAGGCATTGGCTTTTCTTTACAAGGATCGTCTGTTACAGTTGGTTTCTACTTCGAAGAGAACATAGCTCTGGCAACTGGAATCTATGTCGCAGGCGCCGGGGTAGGATCATTCATCGGACCTGCATTGATGACTCCGTTGATAGAGAGTTGTTCCATTCGAGGGACGTTCTTAGTCATTGGTGCCATCCAATTCAACATTGTAGCATTTGGGATGTTATTAAGGCCAAGCAGTTACGAGCGAACACCTAAAAATGATACTATACAATCGAATTCGCGTGGAAAGATCATCTCTGAAATATTGTGTGCAGAAGGCAGTAAATATGTGCTTCTCGTCAAATCACCAATATTTATAGCTGCAATGGGATCCATTTTTATGCCAATGTTAGCTCATTCAACGATCACTATTCACATGCCGAAGCATGCAACACTAGACGGCGCGAGTGACCAACAGGCATCTTTCCTCTTGGTTGTCATGGGAATTTCTAGTACTTGCGCAAAGGTAATCACCGGTTTCCTCGCTAACGCACGCGATGTGGACCCGTTTGCAGTGGCGATTGGCCTACATGGAATAGTCACCGCGTTAACGCTAACATTTCAGATATATCCTCATTCGTATACAATGCAGGTTGTTTATATGTGTCTTCTTGGAATATACACTGGCGGCATCAATGTTCAATTGTTATCGTTGACGTCATACATCATTGACAAGGAACTGACGTCACCAGGTTATGCTTTGATGTACCACCTTGTTGGCGTTGCGTGGACAGTTGGTCCTATAATAGCAGGTAAGTAAAATGCAGTTAAGTGGAACTACATTAGTCAAGGTTTACCACTGTCTAGTGTTCATCGTTTGAATCTCTTCGGATTATGGAAAAATGGACAAATGGATGTTTGAATGTGTAATATGAGGTCATTTGAAGGACAACAACATGCAGAATATTACATAGTCATGACAAACGTAATTCTTCGATGTCTGTTCAAAGTGTTTTATAGTGTAATGTATCGCTTAAAGGGGGGCTGTATACTAAATTTCGGCCATTTATGGGACCATCTCCTTTTATACTCAACAGAATATATGCATCAAATGAATGAATTTTACCCATGGATTGCAACGTGGTAATTATTAATAAAAATGAGTTTATGACTCGAGTCATAAACTCATTTTCATTAGAATTGCCAAGTTGCTTGCATCGCTCGTAGAGCACACGAGTGTATTTTGCACTAATCCATGGCTAAAATTCATTCATTGCTGTTGATTATAACAGGATGTGATCCCAAACATGGCCGGATGTAGTGTACAGTCCCAATTTAAGTGAGTCAATCCGTCTATTACACAACGGCACAAAATATCGGTAATAATGTCACTATTTAATGAAATTAGGAAAGGGGCCTTATTATCATTGAGATACACATATTTTGCTTACAAAGAAGTTAGTCAAGCCTTCTCTTCTTTTAACCCGTGGCTTTATCTTAATATGCGTACTTATAATGGTACTATATAGTCCAGGAGATATTGGTCGATCTCTGCACCCCCCCCCCAGGACTTAACTTCACCCCACTAATTTTCTTCCTTAAGGTCTCCTCTAATTTTTTTCACTTGTTAACAAGAAAAAAAAGTGGCCGCAGAGACTCCAGACAAGATGGCGTCCATCATGGCGGCCATTTTTTTTAAATGCACCAGGTCTCTTTGATCGCCATTATAGTAAAGATGATAGCAAATGCGGTCTTGTTTTCCGCTCGATTCGTTATGCTAATATACAACCCTTACAAATTAGCCAAAAATCCGACAACAGAATCCAATATGGCGGCCAAGATGGCCGCCGAAATATGAAAATATGCTATTTTTCTGACATGTTACCACCTTTCGTTTGTCTCTGTGGGAAAATGTTAGTATGTTTGCGCCATGTTATACGTTTATCATATAGAGGAGTCATTGGCGAACACATGGGGACCATAATATGCATTCATTGCGGGATATTTTTGTCCGATATCACGTTTTCCCAAATGCCGGTATCATAGGTCAAAGCCGAATCTCCGTTAATAACGGGATGTTATGTTTCGAATCAATGAATGTTATTGCTATTATAACCACACCCATGCATATATATTTGCAGGAGATACTCGAGCTAGGATTCCTCTTATACCTGAGTTGAGGAATATTTACCCAAATCCAAGATGGCGGCCAAAATGGCCACCAGAAATAAAAAATCGCCGAAAATCGCTGATTTTAACATCAGTGAGCATTATTGTCATGACAACTCCACACCTGCTTACTATTGTAAGTTGGGAACACTTAGGCGAAGAACTTTCCTTGTACCATATCCAAATAAAAGTCCCCCAAATCCAAAATGGCGGACAGATTTTGAAAAATTACCGAAATTCCCTCATATTCACATCATTGGGCATTATTGTTGAGACAACTCCATCCATGCGTACAGTTGAGTTGACAATACTGAGGTGAAGTAATTACCTTACGTCTCATGCAAGAAATTGTTTTCCAAATCGAAGATGGCGGCCAAAATGAAAACACGCCTACATTCCTTTACTTTCTTAGGATGGGCGTTATTGTTTCGCGATTTCTACCCACCATTACATGTTGATATGTATGAATTATTCATTAGGGTTTGGCAAGTGATACTCACAGTCAATATGGCGGCCAAACTGGCGGGCGGAAATTGAAAAGAAGCCGATATTATCAAATACTAATTTCAACTTTGTGTCATAATATTGATTTGTATAAACAAAACGGTACATAATATAAGCCATATATTAGTTCCAATGTAAGTCGTAGCCTTTTGGAAGGATGAAAACCCACAATCGCAATGTGGCATTTCAAAATCCATTTTCCACTAAGGGCTCATACTGGCCGTAACCGTATATAGGTGCGCCGAATAGTCATATTATGACTTCAAAGAATCAAACCAACAGTACCTGAGCTTATTCTGAATTGCCACATTCAGCATTATCTAGACTCGTTTCCGTCTCTTCGTCATATTAATCTATCTCACTCACAACAACAGTTCACTACTCTTCTTTGTAGGAGTGTGCCACTAATCGCAATGTTTCAAACAATACATATGCCGGTGTCCAGCTCACGTGTTGGTTTCGAAAGCTTGGAATTCTTAGCGAGCTTCATTCGTGGTATAGCTTATGGTATAATTCAGATGCTACATATGGGGTATATGCGTCATCTTGTGTGATACACTATAAAGGTATTCGGTCGATGCGTATACTAGCTTTCATAAGGACCTATCTATCTGCGTATTGTCAGCTTTGGTGACCTAATGGGGATAACAACGTGTACGCCTGCTGATCTTCCCAAACAGCCACTTCTCAATATATGGTTCATCAATTCACATTACTCATCTAATGCACTGACGTACCCGGACAACTTCTGTATATGGCTTCGAATGTTGAAAGCCCGACATTTGCCGGATGCAATTCTGCTAAGGCGTAGAAGACCATAATGCATAATATACCCAAACTCCTTGAACATGATCATAAGAACAAGCTTGTTGGCGTCCAGCAATCGTCTCACCGAACAGATCCAAGCAGATGATAACAATACACACGGTGCTAGTTTGTGGGTATGTATCATGATAGTGGAAATGAAATTGGACCATGACTGTACCGCCCCTTATTTTGTTATGTTTTAGATTCAGACAGGATCTCATGTGTGGCTTTGCTTTCCTTGTATGCTAAGATTGTATGTTCCCATCCGTTTGGAAACCGTTCTTAAACAACTGGACCAGGGGTATGTCATTGGCTACTGCTGTATAAGCCCCACAAAGACTGTGGTGTAGTCTTAAAGGCGATACCTTTGATAGTTGGTTGATATGTCATACTCACGCTGGGTGGTATGGTTCAAGAAAGTACAAATGCCATCAACAAAAGGGTGAAATGTTCAACGCGAAGAACACCCAGAGGAATGTTACGTTGATGAGCTCTTGCATTCAGTTCAACACACGTTGGTACACCAAGTGATTTCTTGATAACATCACCAATGCGACCATTTTCCCGCATGAGACATTAACTACTATATTCTAAAGTTATATATATAAAGCTATATGATCATAAAGGTCGCGTTCCCCAACGGCCACAGCCATCGCCATCGAGACTGTAAATTGTTCTTTAAACACATAGTGAAATAAATGCACCACAGTTCCTGACATTCTCTTGAATAATACCGCCCACATACTGACACTAACCCCGAGAGAGGATAGCAAAACACGCATACATCCATGCTATATGACATTATCCTTTAGTCCATCCGACTGTTTTGAGGGAGGCTAGCATATTATTATCCAGACAAAAGTGTACGTAGTTGAATCAGAAAGGCTAAACAAAACCGACGTACGCATGACATTCGATATCTTAAACATTCACCAGGTGTAGGGGTGGTGTATACAGTGGCCCATTTCATTCCCACTATCATGGCGCATGTCCACAAACTAGCACCGCGAGCATTGTTCTTCTCTGCTGGGAGATATTCGACGAGACAACTGCGGGGCGTCACACAGTTTGCTTCGGATAATGGTCAAGAAGTGTGGGGTAGTCTGTACACTAGGGTCTTCTCCTTGGCTGATAGACATCTGTCCAAAGGAATGAGACAGCTAGCAACCTTCGAAACACTGTCGAAGTTGTCCACATATGCCAATGCGTTCGCTGAGTGTGAGTTGACGAACTATCTATTGAGAAGTGACTAGCTAACTGGTTCGCCATGTGTACATGTCGTTATCCCATGGGGTATGAGACACATACATAGAGATGACCTTCTGTAAGCTAAACACCGGAAAATGAATTGTTTGAAACGTTATGATTAGATTAGAGGGACCCTACTCCCAGGAAGAGGTGAATACATTGTCGGTGTGAGCGACCTGGATTTATCAGACAAAGAAATGGAAGCTGGTCCAGATAATTATGGACGTGACTTGGCAAATCAGAATCTGTTATCAGGTAATTGTTCTGATATAACTATTCGGCGCACCTACGCTTACGGCCATTATCGGCGCTAAGTGGAGACTGGATTTCGAAATGCCACATCGCGATATTAATTGTGGTGTTTCATCTTTCCAGAAGGATACGAGCTATGTTATGCGTTTTGATACCTTTAAGTTGAACTAGTAGATGGTTTATGTACAATTTCGTCCATACATACCGATATTATGACAAAAAGTTGAAATTAATATGTGAAAATATCGATTTCTTTTCAATTTCTAGCCGCCAATTTACCAGCGATCTTGGCTGTGAGTATCAATTGCCAAACTCTAATGAATACTTCATGTCACTATTCCATATCAACATGTAATGGTGGATAGAAATCGCGAAACAATAACGCCCATCCCAAGAAAGTAAAGGAATGTAGATTTGTTTTCAAATTTCGGTCGCCATTTTGGCAGCCATCTTCGATTTGGAAAACAATTTCTTGCATGAGATGTAATGTAATTACTTCACCTCAGTATTTCCAACTCAATTGTAAGCATGGGTGGAGTTTTCTCGACAATAATGCCCAATGATGTGAATATGAGGGAATTTCGGTGATTATTCAAAATCTGTCCGCCATTGTGGGCGCCATTTTGGATTTGGGGGACTTTTATTTGGATATGGTACAAGGAAAGTTCTTCGCCTAAGTGTTCCCAACTTACAATAGTAAGCAGGTGTGGAGTTGTCATGACAATAATGCTCACTGATGTTAAAATCAGTGATTTTCGGCGATTTTTTATTTCTGGTGGCCATTTTGGCCGCCATCTTGGATTTGGGTAAATATTCCTCAACTCAGGTATAAGAGGAATCCTAGCCCGAGTATCTCCTGCAAATATATATGCATGGGTGTTGTTATAATAGCAATAACATTCATTGATTCGAAACATAACATCCCGTTATTAACGGAGATTCGGCTTCGACCTATGATACCGGCATTTGGGAAAACGTGATATCGGACAAACATATCCCGCAATGAATGCATATTATGCTCCCCATGTGTTCGCCAATGACTCCTCTATATGATAAATGTATTACATGACGCAAAAATTCTAACATTTTCCCACAGAGACAAACGAAAGGTGGTAACATGTCAGAAAAATAGCATATTTTCACATTTCGGCGGCCATCTTGGCCGCCATATTGGATTCTGGTGTCGGATTTTTGGCTAATTTGTAAGGGTTGTATATTAGCATAACGCATCGAGCGGAAAACAAGACCGCATGTGCTATCATCTTTACTATAATGGCGATCAAAGAGACCTGGTGCATTAAAACAAAATGGCCGCCATGATGGACGCCATCTTGTCTGGAGTCTCTGCGGCCACTTTATTTTCTTGTTAACAAGTGAAAAAAATTAGAGGAGACCTTAAGGAAGAAAATTAGTGGGGTGAAGTTAAGTCCTGGGGGGGGGGGGGTGCAGAGGTCGACCAATATCTCCTGGACTAATATAATTAAATTACAATTGTTAATTCGTTCCGATAAGTGTACACTTAAGCTCTTGCACCAAATGGTATCAGAGCCTGTCACACATCTAAGAACGTACAAAAGAGCGATCTTCAAGATTGACGAATATCAATGATAAGACTGAAATAAAACGATTACCGACAGCCCAATGTTTTCGTCGGAAGATCGAGTGACAACAGACACATTTCGCGTTATGAACTACTGATAAGGATTACGAATAGGGTACCCCGTCACCAGAATGTGTGCTCTTTCTATCAGTTGTCGTTTTAACATATCCGTAGTTACGATTACTGTTTCAAGAAGCCAAGCATGGGTATTCGAGCTTTACGTGCAATCATCGAGCCTACCACAGACTACGACCCGATAAGAACAATATTAAGTACACACTAATCACAGCAAGCATAATTATATCACCTTACAGCGAGTGGCAAGAAGTTTGAACGGCACGATTTTCTCACAAACGCATTAGCAATTCTTATCAGTAGTAGTTCGTTATGTGCAAGGTGTCAAATTTACCTGTTAAAATACATTGCTCTAAAACGTCTAATAGTACCCTTTTCAATATATGGGTGATAAGCAGCATTACAGTTGTGTCATTTGGGCGGACCTTGATTTTTTCTTCATTAAACTGACATGGCTCCTTGGAACTTCCAAATTATGTCCACGTAACTTGGAAGGAGGTATATGGTTGGTTGAAAATTCACGAAATGTTCATATCCGGCTCCACACAAGTGAAAATAAACGCTCTTTACTTTTACCATACCAGGTATATACTACGCTTTTTTCTGTTCCATGCCGCGCAAATGGTTGTGCTTGTTTGGGAACCAACATGGCGTTCAAAGTTGTATATGTTATTACTTCAATGCATCTCTCGGTGACATGCAATGCTCGTAGAAAGGTATTTCAAGTATGTATCGACATATTTCGATACCGGGAAATATTCAAAAAGAGAATATTATTAAGTGTATTTTGTAGCGCAAACCGGCAAGTGGCTTTAACTTCAGAATGAGGAAACTATTCAACTATATGAATACAATCGTTATTGAAACATCAGAGTGTGGTGTGAGTATGTGTAACGTACTAACGTATCGACATACGGACATCTCGTTCCAGACTTAATAATAAACTTGTTTCCTTGTAGGCGCATTGGTGGATGCTGGTCAGCCATACACATCTTCCTTTCTGCTGGCAGGTTAGTAGTTATAGTTTATAGGTTAGTATTAAGTAGGAAATAAACTGTTATCAAGTCGGATATTATTGTTTCCTGTGTTACGTATTCCAATTAGCTATTCGCATAATAGAATTTACTCGCTTACAAGGTCAAGGTAAATATTGTTAGGCCAATGTATTATCTGATGTATGCGACTTGCCAGAGGTACGCTCTTTAAAATGTGTTTTCATTGCGGTCCGCGCCATAAAACGGAATAACGGATATTAGTCCACCATGCAGGAGGATGGGGTAATAAAAAAAATGCAGGAAGGTATGCCGGGTTGGGTGGGTGTTAAAGGCACGGGCGGCGTTCGTTCCAGAAATATTTATATTTGTTCAAATCGCCATCAAAAGAAGGAACACCAAAATGTAAACAGTTCCGCTCATATGTCAAACATAATCAGCGCGTACATAATATATTGTCATCAAGACGTATGATGGTTTACAAAACAAGAGACTGCTCGTTTTGCAGAAGTTGTGCTTCTGTTTACATAACACAGCGCTATTCTATTCGTTAATCACATAAAAATGATATAAACGCTCTTTATTATTTCCATATCAGGAAAACAGTAACAAAGAACGCTCTTTATGTTTACCTTATCCGGATCTAAACAAAAGCCAGGAAACGTAACGTTTTTTTCTTTTGTATACATAATAACAAACGGGGAAAAATTGACAATAGCATACTGTTTATGCCATATTTCTGATTGGCATAAGAACAAAGTATGTCTATATCTTACTGTTCCTTCTGTTTATGGCGGTTTTTGACGGAGGTGAACATTTTAACAGCATACCCATCGCTAACGCCTAATTTTTTTTTATTGAAGACCTTTTGTGCCCATATTTGACATTATAACAGTTTAATATATATGACTAAAACCATCTTATCTGTGTTACTGATACCTTATATGGGCCTCAGTGGCGGTGACATTTAGCTGATATGTTGCATATGGGGCAGTGATGTGAAACACTTCCTTCCCAACACCGTTCGAAAGAAGCTTTGATACATTTAAAACTGAAATAAATAAACTAAGGTCATTAAGCCTAAATCATTGTGTGAATTAAATAAGAGCGATCAGCTGTCTCAAACATTAATGTGACTATCAATGACTAGAAAATAACTGTCATCAGTGCATCAAGCTAATCAATGAATTATTTGCATGTTTATCAACTCAGATGATCTGTTGGTTTCACAACACCTGAAGAATCCAAGTCTGGCATAGTGACTGCTTGTCATTTAGTATAAAAGACCTTGTTCTGGTAGACTAAACAAGTGGTATGGAATAGTGCTAGATAATGGGATGGTTGACCGACTAATTAGGAAATATATCAGCAATTTATAAAATAATATTTACAATTACAGCCTAGCAAATATCCTCTGAAGATATGTATTTATTTTCAAAAGATGTCAACTCTTATTAAATTAAAGCTTAAAAACTGATATGCCATGGATGTGTCTTCAAAATGTCAACAGTGACTCGAAGGTCAAGATTGAGTTCATTGTCTTGAGATGTTATCACCTTAAAATGTATCACGGCCAAATAGCCAAAAACACATGTTCGGTTCATGTAATAGCTTGCAGGGGGGATTATATCTCACTGGATATGTAGGGGATATGCTGGGATATGTATGATTTGTTTTTGTAAAATTGGATGCATGTACCTTATAATAATGTTTTATGTGCACCTATCCGCTTCTGATGGGTTACTGTATTTGTCCACTATATCGATGCATTAGAATTTCCATTTAGCAGTATGGAATTTGACCACACAGGACGACCTATAGCATACTCTCATCACACACTGACATGGACACTCCATTGCATGTACATGTATGTGGTATACAAATGCCTATCAGCCAGTATTTGAAAAAAATATCTTCATATTTACCTGTATTAACCATTTTGTTCTATTAAAACAGCTTCTGAAACAGGTTAAACTGTCATCATTTGAACTAAATGAGATAATTTTCCAGTCATATGAGTGATATCAGTATGATTTGATGCATTTTTAGACCAAAATAAGTGAAATGTTGGGGGTGGTGTCAGAAAATTGGGAGTAAAAAAATAAAAAAGATTGCAGGTTTTGGGGTGGTGGGTACCCGAAAATGCCAGATGCAAAAAACGCCATACCTTCCTGCAATTTTTTTACTACCCCCTCCCCCGCACTATGGGCTTATTTCAGAATCAAATAATCTAATATGAACATACTTATGTGGATATTATAGGTAAATTATGAACCTATCTTCGCGAGGATATGTTGAAAGGTTATTTACAGAGATTGTTCTTTCTATGATTAGTTATCATGAATGCATGTTAGTCCTGTGTCACATAGTTCATTTGGTCGTCGGTTCTATATTCCCAATGGTATTTACTTCGAGGGGGTATTTGTCCTATTTTAGTATCTGCAATTCATACAAACACTATTCATAAACATTGTTAAAATATTATTTCAGGTTTATTCTTCGCCGTGGGATTTATATGCACACTTGTCATGGGATTTATACGGAATAAAACTGTTACATTGAAAACTGTTTCTGATGTGGATGGCGTGATAACGGCACCGGGTGGGGCAACACGCCGACAGCACACACACGATAGAGACAGTTGGCGAAATTTCAGAAACATGTAGTGAGATCAAGAATATCGGAAGTTCGTACATATAACATGACGAGAATTCCTTTTGGTAGTGTTTTATGTGTAACCATAATAAAGAAGTGGATGTCTGACCAGGTAATACATACAGGGTAGGCGAAATCAAACATACATGTAGCACAATAGAATGACATAAAGTAATGCACTGGCAGGTAGACAAAAGGGCATATCTGTTAGTTAAATAAGGTTTTTACTAAAAAGAAAAACTTTACCCATATCATATTGGTGGTCAAAAATAGTATGGATGGTTTCTCCATTGCGTATGAAAGAATGGGTGTGCAATATGGTCAGGGTCACAAACACAAGCAGATACTTAATTCCTCGTGTCCTTGGCATATTTCAGAGTCGGAGAATCACAGAGCAGTTTACATGAATTTTTAATTGAATTTGGAACGTACAGTCCAAGTGGAGATTTAAGAAAACCAAGAAATCTAAAACCTTAAAATGTATAATTTAAGTCAAAATTGTCAACTAATAGGAACTTCATCAGTTGCATGTCGCTAAACAAGTGTCATGCTAAGCGTATGTTCACAGCCATTTTCGCCCTTTGAAATTTCAGAAACCTGTAGCCAGTTTGCAGGTATTATGTCGGATGTACAGCACAGCGACACCACTGGTTAGCAGAATAAATTTGAGCTTTGAACATTTTTTATGATGATATTCAATTTATATTGTACAAGTTATTGCTGGTTTTGGGTATAGGAGTCTTAAATGTAATTCCATCATCAGCAGATGTCACCACAGTTGATGCCCTCACTCCTCGTATATCCGGTATTGGTCAACCGTATGTTTGAAAAAACTAACACTGCATTGTTAAAGGTACTCAATCCGATCAGACGCTCCTAAATTACTATTTCTTTGGCTTCGAGGGCAAAAACATATTTAATTCGAGTCGATGAACCCACCCTTCACACCTCAGAGTGATCAGATATCGATTTGTGAAAAATTTGCTATTTCTCGAGATGTGTAATAATATGTGGCCCAGAACCACGTAGTCAAACGGACAAAATTGCGGATGAAGATGGATAACTCTAAAACTAAGTGGTACTTTCGTGATACTTTAGTGAAAATACGGCCATATTGAACAAAATGTTGATAAGTAACAAGTTTTTGGGAAATTTGATACCAGAGTTGACAGTGGTTAGCATTATTTTCTTGCAATAAATCGATTCTGATAACTAAAGCGTATTTTGAAGAAATATTGTTGTTGTTGTATATTGATGGTATGGGGACCGTCTGGTCGGATTGAGTACCTTTACATGTAGTAAATCACCCCCTGTGGTCGATAGGAGGATATGTCTTCTCTGAATGTTCAGCCAGTCATTCGTCTGAAAAAAAAAGAGTAAATGAGAAAGCAAATGTCTCTTGTGATCGATATCGGTGGAGTAAGTGATTTATTATATGCTTTCCCGTTAAATAGTGGGACATTGCCGTGGCATATAGCGTTATATCCATCGTCTGGACCGACACGATGGATAACCCTGAGCGACACGATGGATAACCCTGACCGACACGATGGATAACCCTGACCGACACGATGGATAACACTGACCGACACGATGGATAACACTGACCGACACGATGGATAACACTGACCGACACGATGGATAACACTGACCGACACGATGGATAACCCTGACCGACACGATGGATAACCCTGACCGACACGATGGATAACCCTGACCGACACGATGGATAACACTGACCGACACGATGGATAACCCTGACCGACACGATGGATAACACTGACCGACACGATGGATAACACTGACCGACACGATGGATAACACTGACCGACACGATGGATAACACTGACCGACACGATGGATAACACTGACCGACACGATGGATAACACTGACCGACACGATGGATAACACTGACCGACACGATGGATAACACTGACCGACACGATGGATAACACTGACCGACACGATGGATAACACTGACCGACATGATGGATAACACTGACCGACACGATGGATAACACTGACCGACACGATGGATAACACTGACCGACACGATGGATAACACTGACCGACACGATGGATAACACTGACCGACACGATGGATAACACAATAGTATTACTTTTTCGGAGATTACTTCCGGTTTATAGCGGCGAATCACATAAAGTTTCAAAGCGTATCAATAACAGTAGGACTATTTTTTTTTAATTATTGATTTTTACGGTAGCGAAAGAGTTTTAATTGTTATAATGTTAGCTCATTTATTTTAATATATTCTTATCATTAAATTATGTATACATTAATTTTCTCGCATCATTTCAGAATAAAACAATGGGGACTATTTCTTATGGCGGATATGCTCAATATTTGTCATTTAGTGGTGAGCAAATCAATTGATGGAATGTAAATAAAATGCAAATGTCGAAGCTTTCTAATAATTTGAAGTGAACTGTAGGACAAAACTAGCAGTTTTGGGGCGGTTTATAACGTAGCGCATATAATAAAAAGAACACATACGGGTTTTGGTTGAATACCCGGATTATCTCATTCGTGGGTACAAGGAAATACAGAATTTCCTTGTACCCACTCATGAGATAATCCGGGTATTCAACCAAAACCCGTAGGTATTCTCTATATCCTTATGAACAACGAAACTATTACCACTTTTATCATATGTGATATTTTTAAAGTGTGGGTGTCGTGTAAAAACTCAAAACCTGATAAGACGGCTATTCATCACTGTGTGTGGACTATACCAACCACCTCACCTATACACGCCATGACTGCACATATATGGACGTGGCGAAGGGGGGGGTCGGATACTAACAGCTAATTATCTTATAAGTATGTGCTAACTAGCACTTACACTGTGCGAATTATGTATTAGTTTCAGCTCATTAGCTGATGCGTATGTGCGAATAGGACATAGTGGGCCGATTTTTTAAGTGGCCCCAATACGCTTCCACAGCAATGCAATGACAATCGGTTAGCAATTGCCAACCACATGGTTGTGTTAGTTTGGCAGTGTTCAACATTAGCACTGCAACATCTGAAGTAACAGTCCGAAAATATATCAGACTTGGAAATTGTTGCCTGGTGCAAGGGCTCCCCTAAGGGGATATACATGTAGTTGGAAAGTTGGAGAGTCTCTATTCATGACATGACTCCACACCAACCACCACCACCCTCGTGTCTGGTCTCAATTGGTCAGACTTGAGATATGGGTATAACATTGTAATACGGGAGTTAAGGGAGAGGGTGAGAGAGAGAGAGAGAGAGAGAGAGAGAGAGAGAGAGAGAGAGAGAGAGAGAGAGAGAGAGAGAGAGAGTGTGTGAGTGAATGAAAGAGAGAGAGAGAGAGGGGTAGAGAGAGATTTGACACAACACACATCAGATACAAAACAACACAATAACATCCGTGAGGAAATCACTTGTCCGTATGCGTCACGACCACGTAGGTGAAAAAGCGGTTCATACATAGGGCAAATGGAATCTAGCCGCGTCGCCTGAAGTGAGCTATCAGAAACGGCCACTATCTAAAATGAACTTCTGTACCGCCAATAATATTTCGGAATTTAATTTGTTTGGAATTTCGTGTGAACCGTACAACAGAACATCGGTTGTTATCATACTTACGGGTAAGTTACTTAGAAGTTCTGATCTAATTATGGCGTAAAGAGGGCATTGGAAGAAGAAATAGTAAACTGACTCAATTTCAAAACTACCGCATTGACACAATAAGACGGAGCTTGGTTAATGGTCATTTTGATTTTTTTTTTCATTTTCTGTTTTGTTCTACATGAGGCAATTGTTTCCGAACCGGTTTCTAATAGTAGGTTGCGATCGTGGGTACTTCTCGTGGCAGCAGTAACTATTCGTGCCATTTCATGCTGAATATATTCGATATAATCGATCATATATTGTGGTATGTTATCCCATACTGGTGATGCATATTCAAGGGTGTGTCTAACAAAAGCAAGATATATTTTTTCAAGGTTCTTCCTGCTGAGTCTGAGTTTTTGCTTCCTGATTATATTTACCTTTTCCCATGCCCTATTAGTTATGTTATTTATGTGAGTTTCCCATGAACCGATGTTGTCAAAAGTGAAACCAATATGTTTGTGATGTTCTACTTCAGTTATGTGAGAACCAGCCATGATTAGGGGTGGGTGAACTGTCTTTATAGATTTATTCGATATCATTAACGCTTCAGTTTTGAGGGCATTAAATTTTATAAGCTATTTTTGTGACCATTCGAGAATAGTGGAAATATTTCTACTAACTATTTCAGCTTCTAAAACAGGGTTCTCGGCACACAGATATATTGATGTATCGTCAGCAAATAGACGTATGTTGCACGTGATATTTTCAGTTATGTCGCTAGCGTAAATCGGGAATAACAATGGACCTACTATTGACCCTTGAGGCACACCTGTGGAAATATTTTGCCAATCAGAACTAGCATTATCAATTATAACTCTCTATTGACAACATTGAAGATAAGATGAAATTAGTTCATATAGTTTACCCTTTATTCCAAGTTTCGTAAGCTTAATCAGAAGACCTTTGTGCCAAGGCTTTGCTTTTGTCGCAAAACATACATAGAATTTCTTTACCTTCGTCCAGAGATCTGCTAATATAGTCATATATGTCAGTAAACTGATAGACTGTAGTCACCTTTTTTAAACCCAGATTGGTAGACAAAAAGTAACTTATTTTCGTCTGGGTATGCCCAAAGATATTTTTAAATGCACTTCTCATAGGTTTTAGATACACAGCTCAGAGGTGAGATAGGGCGGTAGTTCGCTATTACGCTCGGGTCACCATTTTAAAAAATGGGAGTCACATTGGATTTTTTCCATTCACGTGGATAGTAACTCTTAAATATAAAATATATTAACCATCTGGCTCGGACCACTGGGGCGGTACGGTCGGCGGCTGCGTACATGCATAGCGAATTGAACCAAATTGTACATCATAATATATACACTTCCACCTTGGCTGGCAACTTGCCCGATCGCCATGGATGCATAGTGGTATTCGCTGCACGATATACCCCTATCCGTGATCAGACAGCTATAGGAGATGTGCGGTCGGTGCCTTTTATATTTTACGTACTTGTGGAACCGGTCGCGAGTTAGGGATTAACAGTGCCGTTTCCGTTCGAGCTGTCGACTTTGGGTTGATAAACTTTGGTATATAGAAGTCTATTCTGTAAGCTATTGCATGAACCACCTCATCTGTCGGCGGTTTTTACTGTCTGTGTTTGCTACATTCATATCGAATTCTACCGCAGCGTATGGGTTAATTATCCATCTCCGCTATAGCTAGCAACTTGCATGACCGCCCATGAATGCAGAGGGCTATTCACTGAATGATGTGATGTCCATTTCCGTGGACAGACAGCAAAGAGAGGTGCAGTCGGTGTTTTATTTTATTATTTTCTTTGGTACATACATGTCTATTCTGCACGTTATTGATTACCGCCGGTAGATAAAAGCGAATACCTAGTCCCTCTCGTGACGTCACGAGAGGTAAGATTGACGATCTAGACTGCATAATCCATGATGGAATATTTAATCGCACAAATCGGGATTACTTCATTTACGGGCGGCCTATCACACAACGATTTTCGTCAACGTGCTCAGTGGATTAGCGGGCATCTGTGTAATCCTTTAATCCGCATTAGTAATAATACATTGCACGCTAGTACTACTACATCAGTGAAAGTTATAGTGTTGTGGATCAATATATATACTGTCTATTTGATAATAATTTTCCATTTCAGTGTTGTTTCTCATGAAATATATCATATTGTTTCGGTATTGTCATATCACGGCTTTATTAAGCTTGGGAGTTTGAACAGAGACTGTGATAGAATAAGTTATACACTAAGTCTTGTTTGCGTCTGCATTTATTCGAATATAATAACAGTTGCTGACTTCTAGTTGACTTATAGTACACTGACAATATATTCGGTTTTTGTTGGTATTGATCAATACCAAATCTGATTCCCTTGGTTTTGATCAAAACCAAATCTGAATCCCTTTGGTTTTGAGGACATGTTCAATACCATATATTGGTTTTGACCGATAGTATTCAAGAGTTATCGTTACTGTTTCCGTTTAGCACATGGCCAGATTGGAGGTCGCCATTTTATTTCGAAGCGACTGAAACACATTCTAGTGTTAAAATCACAGCAAATAACTTAGACTGGTTCAATGGGCGATCACAGATATGTTTCCTGATGGCCGGACAATCTTATCTTCGGGAATCTTGACATGTATGTATCTACTAACTATTAATTATAGGATGCTTTCGGTTTCGACTTCAACTTTACACGAAATCTTCACACGTATTTTGTATCAGAACACAAGCTCATATATGGGCACCAACACGATAGAGAAGTGACAGAACATTTCAAACTCAACAAATAAGATTATGCCTTTGTTAATGGATAAGACATAACAAATTTTCATCAAAAATACTTCAAGTTGAAAAATAGATTTCTCAGTATATTTGATAAAAATTTGTCATGCTGTTTGAAATTGTTCATGTCCGCAGTAATTTATCAGGTTTAGAACTTTAGGTCATGTTTATGGAATGGCATGTACTTTTACATTTATTCCTTATTTGCGCTTAAAGACACGGTTGGCCTTGGCGGTGGGTATCCTGTGAAAATATTTCCACCCGTCAAAAACCGCCACAAACAGAAAGAACAACAAAATGTAGACATACTTTGTCCGTATACAAATAAGAAATATCGCATAAACAGTATGTTATTGTCATATCATTGACCGTTGTTATGTAAACAAAAGCATAAAAAGTAACTTTTCTGGTGTTTGTTTATATTATGATGGTAAACATAAAGAGCGTTCTTTGTTGGTGAATTCCTGATATGGAACGAATAAAGAGCGTTTATGCCATTTGTGTGTGATTAGCCAGCAGCATTGTGCTGTCTTCTGTAACACAATCAGACTCTTGCTTATGTAAAATATAGTAAATCTTTATGATAACATGCTGTTTACGCGATGGTCATGGTATATATGAACGAAACTGTATGCGTTTTAATGTTTTTCTGTTTACGGTGATTGGAACAAATATGAATATTTTCGACAACTAAGGCCTCACGTGCCTTTAACTTAAATCACTTACGCGTAAATGCAAATTATTTATGCTTAAATGCAAATCATTTACGCTTAAGCACGAAAGGATCATAATTTTCATATTTAAGCTTAAGTGCAAATAAGAAGTAAATATTAAAACCATGTCCCATATTGTATGGGAGTTCAAATTTACATTTAATAGCCAATTACGCTTAAGTGTAATGCATTAAGACATTTAGTAGGGCGGCTAAGTGTAAAATCGTTCACTTGGTGATACAAGCATGAAATTTGGAATGAATAATCAGTATGGTCCACTAAACAATATTGTTCGACAAACCACGCGAAAATCCAAGATGGCTGCCATTTTCAAGATGGCCGCCATTTTCAGCTACTTCAGTATTCGAATTTTGAAAAGTTAACCGATTTTATCGATGTATCACTCAAACAAGAGATCTTATGTCATTTATAAAGGTTGAATTGTAATTAAAACACAACCTGAGTATGGTAAAACAATAGATTGTAAACATTTGCTGTTTCATTTCAAAATGTTGGCCTTTTTATATCACTTAACTTTCAATTGTGAAAAAAATAATTCAATTTAAAAAAAATTAACCTCACACTATATATGATGTTAGTACATGGGATAGCTACACACATGCATTGCTATCAGTTCATAGAGTCTTTTAAACTTGGCAGCCACAACTGCATAAAGTGGTGCATGGAAGCCCGATACGGTAGCATGTCCATCGCCCACTACATGCCTTCTTGCAGCCGCATTTGGTCAACTGACTGCAACATTTTGCAATTGTTGGAAGCTCCACCAAAACGATTCCCAGTGACTGCCATTTTCTACCCATCCCCAATCTGCATGACTTGGGTAAGCTGGCAGGGCATATATGGGGACAATCATTGTGCTGTTCATGGGCCTGGTCTATTGGAATACTTGTGAATTTTCTTTCAGTCTAGAGTACAACAAAGTTCCCTCTGTGAAATTAATTTGCTATCATGGGATGTTTCTTCTATATTGTGCTCAATATTTGTGAAGCGAATAGGTAGCCAACGTGCATAGCGAGTGTTATCATTGGCAAAGAAATGTGGAATTAGTTCAGATACCACTTCACAATGCAGAGTGAAATTTGCTTCTCGAAATGATCTAACTAGCAGTAAAATTGTCAATTCAATGTCGAGCACCAAACTCCAAAACTGGAACTGTGGACTAACAACACATTTACTTTTACACCAGTCATTGAAATTTTGAGTTCTTGCACATTTGTTAACTGTTTCGTCCAATTGCATTGTTGATGCTTCTCTTAATTTTGTGGTTTATGGAGCCTCCGTGTCACACAGAAAGCACTCACCAGCTGCAGGCTGAATCTTTTGACGTTTAGTTTTACTGGGAGTATTGTCTGCCTCCTCAGTGACAGGTAAATGCTGTTTCTGTGCCCGCTGTAGCTTTTGGTTACTGGACCTGCATCTGCAGCTTACGTGATACTTTGCCTTGTTTGTTCGTAATGTTTCTTATATACCATAACCCTTGTCAAATCATCAAACATGATTGACATTGAGTTAATGACATGAAACAGTGGTATATTTGTTGCAATGTGTGTATAATCATCTTGTTCTTTCTTCGGTGTGCATGGATTGACTTTGGTCTGCTGGCAGAGACAGCACTTTTTCCAATCTGTTATCCATTTGTTCGGCGTGACCATTGATGCTTGCTGTGAGTTATTACAGTCAACCATCTTCGAAAACTGGAAATATAGAATAAGCAGAATATTACTACCTTGTAGCTGTAATCGGTGTATATGAAATACACCGACATCTAAAGTTCCGAAAATATTTCAATTTCGATTGTTTGGGTGCGTGCGGTTTATTTTTAGCTTTATCTCATTAACGATTGCTATGATTTCTTAATGATGAAAATGTTTTAATTATTCTACTTTTAGAGTTTAAAATGATACTTGTATTCCATAAATAAAACCGAAAATGTTATTTCAAAAGTTTACAAATGTGATGATATTTGTAGTCAATATATGCACATGAACGTGCACGAGTTAGTGTCGGGTCTGTATCTGAAGTTTATTCTCAATTCAATTATTTAATTCGTATACATGTACCTCTAAGATAATAAGAGCAATGCAAAAGATAAATAAACTGCATTTTTCTGATTTAACTTTTTGGCATTAATGTAGCTCAAAACAATCTTTGCTTATCGTATAATGAATTATCTGCAGTTTATTCACCTTATGCATGATATGGAAATGATTTACTCGCCTTGAATCTTGTGTTATTTTCTTGTTTTTGTCAGAGAAATTTGTCATCTGCTTCAGAAAATAATCAAAACATTATGGAAGACCGATTTGTACAAAATATGGAATGACATGTCGACAGTATTTAATGACTTCAAATATGAAATGCATACAATTGATTACACTATCATCATTAACAATGTATCACTATTAATATTAACAATGCATCAACACCAAGCATAGGTTAAACATTTTAACTCACACTATACTAACTCGCACATGTATGTTAACAGCCTATATACACATATCATTTAACAAAATTCAATAACTCCAGAAGAGAACTACCAAAGAAATCGCATGTCTTAAACAGATATATGAACTAAGTATTTATGTTATGCCACATATAGACCTATATAATAAATAGTTGCAGTTGCTGAAAAAGTAGTCATCTAGAAATTGTTTGAAGAATTTTCCATAAAAAAATCTGTAAAAATAAAAAAATAATCAATAATTCCTAAAAATAATACTATTTTTGCATACTTATGATAACTCAACCTTTAAAAGGATGACTTACTTATATATCATAACAAAGAAGGAACCGAAAAGTGGTTATTGTATCTTATATATTGGGTAGAAGTTCAACGAAGTTCATCTTGAATGTGGTGGCCATTTTGATTGGTTTGTCGAGCAATTTTTTGTATTAATATATATTGATCATGCATACCAAGTTTTATGCTTGTATCACCAATTGAACGATTTGACCATAATTTTACACTTAGCCGCCCTACTAATTATGCTTGAGCGTAATTCAGATTTCTAGTATGCTTTTTAAAGCATAATCTATTAAACTTAAGCGTAAAGCCATTACGCTTAAGCGTAGTCGTTATGCTTAAGCGTAATGTCAATACGCTTAAGCGTAATTCATATTCCATATGTGAAAACTCCCCTGAAGCTGAAATGGATGCAGCCAATTCCTGACGCTAGTAACTTTTGACAAATATCTAGCTTAAATGATATCATTATATGTAAGGTAATAAGGCTATGAAAATATGTTATGCTTAAGCGTAATGGCAGTGCGCTTAAGTGTATTTTTCAATTTTCAGTGCTTTATGACTAATTGAATTCTCTCTATATTAAATCTATTTTGAGCCCTGAATATGCGTAAAGACACGGTTGGCCTTGGCGGTGGGTATCCTGTGAAAATATTTCCACCCGTCAAAAACCGCCACAAACAGAAAGAACAACAAAATGTAGACATACTTTGTCCGTATACAAATAAGAAATATCGCATAAACAGTATGTTATTGTCATATCATTGACCGTTGTTATGTAAACAAAAGCATAAAAAGTAACTTTTCTGGTGTTTGTTTATATTATGATGGTAAACATAAAGAGCGTTCTTTGTTGGTGAATTCCTGATATGGAACGAATAAAGAGCGTTTATGCCATTTGTGTGTGATTAGCCAGCAGCATTGTGCTGTCTTCTGTAACACAATCAGACTCTTGCTTATGTAAAATATAGTAAATCTTTATGATAACATGCTGTTTACGCGATGGTCATGGTATATATGAACGAAACTGTATGCGTTTTAATGTTTTTCTGTTTACGGTGATTGGAACAAATATGAATATTTTCGACAACTAAGGCCTCACGTGCCTTTAAGCATAATTAGCTATTAAATGTGAATTTGGCCTCCCATACCAATATGGGTGAACCACAAATCAATCTTTATTTAGACCGATCTGTATAAATGTGTTGGCCAATCAGTCTAAACAGATTGAAAGTTGACAATTTGCCAATAGATAAGACATAAAATTTTCATAAACAAAAATCTTAAAGTTGAAAAAGACATTCGGCAGTTTATTTGACCAAAAAATGTTATTCCGTTTGAAAATTATCATGATTCATGGCAATTTATCAGGTCTAGGTGAATAGGTGTATGGGAGGCCATGCGCAAATTACTTACACTTTAGACGCGAAAAATTATGGACCATATTTATGCTCAAGCGCAAATAAGGTACAAATGTTAAAATCGCATCCCATATGGGTGAACCACCGAATGTTCTTTATTTGACCGATCGGCCTGAAATGTCTTGACCAATTGGTCTAAAGTTTTCCTGTCAGTACCTTCTCTGACACCGGTCTAACTAAATTGTAAGAGAAGGAAAGCATTTTCACATTTATTCATTATTTGCGCAAAAGTGCAAATTATTTACTCTTAAGCACAAATTATTTTCCCTTAAGCGCAAATTAATTACAAATGAGCACAAATCATTATCATTTATTCTTAAGCACAAAATTGACAAATGGGTCACCCAGACCTGTTTTAATTTTATAATATTTCATTAATTAATCATATAATCAAAATGAAGATATTATGTCACAACACAGACATAAAAATTTACTAAGGCTAAGGGGTTACTTATACCACCCCCACCCACTGAATAATTATTGTTTTAAATATAAAAACTTCATGCTAACAACAGCTGTAGATGTATGATGTTATATTTATATGGACATAAATGTACGTCGTTTAATAAATGGACCCGATATTTACGACCTATTTTAATCATGCAACAAATTAAAAAATTATTTGCATGTATTCGTATCTTCGAATTATTGAAAATTATGAAATTAGCACATGCTGCACACCCACTGAGCCTCACGTGTGGGCAATTTCACACGACTTCCCCGTCGAGTAAACTTTGGGCTGAAGTTTGTTTCAATGTAAGTGGGGAAAATCGTAGGTGGAGAAATCGTAGCTTGTCCGCAGACGCTACGGTGCTGCGATCTTTTCAGCTACGATTTTCGTGGTATTGACAACATGACCAGTGCGACAGTGGTCATGTGACAGCTACGATCGCGCGCGTTGCCAAAGTCACGCCACGATTTTCCTGGTAAAATCAAACAGTGCTTGATTGCTACGATTTGGCTACGATATTGTCGTGGGCATGCGCATTGGATGCTTCCTCCTGCGATTTTCCCCACTTACGATTTTAATCGCAGCGTGTGCGGTGGCACTAACTCGGTTTGCCGAGTTGACCCGGCTCATGTAACAGCACACCATTATTTTAATGAGAAAGCACAGGACCTAGGCACCTGGCAGACCGGGTTGTCCCGGCTAACCGAGTTGTCCCTCTCATGTAACAAGCCCATAAATACATAGGCCTACAGGGCACTCAAAGAATTCTTGGAAAAATGACCACATCACGCTTGATTCTAGAGCCCCCCCCCTTTCGTACGCCGTATTCCATGCCCTGTTATGAGGTACGCCGTATTCCGGCCCCTCTGTTAGGAGGTATTCGGTATTCCAAATATACCGGTATTCGTACGCCGACCTTCCAAAAAATGAAGTTTTCATATATTTGTATGTATTGCATATGGCTGTTAACTGGTATTCCGTATTCCACCCTCTGTATTAAGTGGTATTCCGTATTCCATGGGGGGTACGTGGGGGTGGGGGCCTCATTCTAGTTCGCAATTTGGGAACTACGCATTCGTCAATATTTAACACATTTACAATGATTTTTCACAAGCAAATTCTTGATGAATATATAACAATTAAACAGTGATTTATTTACAAACATCAATTTCAATGGAAAACTACATTACTTTCGAATTGGCACTCGGAACTATCGGATCGTTCAATGAAAATGTTCCGTTGCGCTGTGGAAGGCGAAAATAAAATTATTGGCGCAATCAATAATCGCATTGAAATCACACCAAATGTTATTGTAATTGACCCACTCTACCCGCTGTCAGTTCATAATCTAGCTAATCCACATTACTTCATGATTGGGAAATCATCAGTTAAAAATAATGTAATTGTTCTTGCATAGAATTGAATATTTCTCAAACCAGTTGGTGGTGGGGGGGGGGGGGTTCAGGGCACATATGCCGGGGTGGGTGTGTGGTCGATGGGACCAACAAATTTTTTCCGCAACTCAAATTTTTTTTCCTGCATGTTTTTTCACTGTTTTTGCAATGAGTTTGGCTTAAATGTACTCAATCCGATCAGACACTCCTAAATTACTATTTCTTTGGCTTCGGGGTTATTAAGTGGTTTAAACAGAAAACTCGAGTGGTAATAATTTACCACTCCATTTTTTCTGTTTAAACTCTAGTTTCTGGCCCAGAAACAATTTAAATAACTAACTTGAAAAATCTATATCTGATCATGCTGATCTTTGACAGGTAGGTTCCTTGACTCGATTCAAATATATTTTAACCCCGAAGCCAAAGAAATAGTAATTTAGGAGCGTCTGATCGGACTGAGTACCTTTAAAACACCTTGGAATAAGAGAAATAATGTAATTCTAACTGCTAAACTGGCTGCAGGCAGTTATCGTGTTGTATTTTGTTGCAAATTTTGAAATTCAAGGTGGCCGCTGGCAGCCATGTTTTTTTTAGCCGAATGACCCCAAAATGACACATTCCTATTTACATGTTATGTTAACATCCATGAATGCACAGAAATTCATATACAGCTGTTTACAGTGAATTCCCTCCCCACCCTCGCAAATCTCTGTTTTAGTGATAAAAGGGGGGTTGGTGTCCAAATATGGTCGAAAAAACTGCCGAAAACAGAAAAACAATTTGGATGTGGGGGTCAGTGAGTCCCAACTATGGTCGAAAAGTAAAAATCAGCATACGTGTCTGAATTAATTTCCGAGCTCCCCCCCCCCCCTTATCCAGTTAGGATTCTCTCTTAACCAAAATATGGTAATACAGACCAAATAAGGAATTTACTATGATAGTATTGTCAGTTGTAAGTTGTAGATGCACCAAACACAAATCTAAATATAAGGAAACGATGCATTATCGTGACTCTGCTTATAAACAATTCACTGCTCTTTTTGCTCGACTTGCATTTTCTCTGACACAAAGCGTGTTTTGTGAATAATATCACATTCATATAATAATTATGATATACTATATAATAGTATCTTCTTGAGGAAATTGTCATAATTTGATAAAAGTTATTTCTAAACTATAACCTAAATGAAGGCCGCCCGCCCCGAATTACTCACACCCCCACCCATGATGGGTATTTCACCTGTCATCAAAACATGCTACATGTATGACATGCCTGCAATAATGTTTTCTTTGTTTGAAATCCTATATGTCGTGGCCAGTACATTGAAAATATTTATATCCAGAACAATATGTGATATTTTAAGTAAATCTATAGATGTACATGTCATTTCATATACTAGTGCATGTCCAAGCCTTGAAATGGTGTGCCTGACAGACACACTATTTCAAGGCTTGTCGGTATCATTTTATAAGACCTGTATGTTATATTTTATAGAGGACGGTCAGCTAGAAGTCTTGCTGTGGAAGTAAATTGACTGGAAGACATACACTGGACCAAAGTTGGAACTTGGATGTATTCAATTTACAACTGTAAGTTTTTATATATCACTTAGAAGATGTATAATCTGATTTGACGCCCCCTAAATTACTATTTCTTCAGCTTCGGGTTTAAATAATATTTTATTTGAGTTGAGGATCCTATCCCTCAAAGCTCTGAGTTATCAAATCTGTTAATTTTATCCACCTCGATTATTTGTCAGCCTACCAAACATTCCACTGACTTCTTCTAGAAATATGCAGATATACAAGATATTGAGAGGTCTCGCAAGGTCATCGCAAATCAATTTCGGAAGATAACATGATGAAAAGTAATGTTGGATGACTATTGACTTTCGGTGTAAATTTCCGTTGTTGTTCATGTTGTAACTGGATGATCCGGGGACAATCAGATCAGATTGTGCACCTTTAACAAAAAGCCTTATGTTGTATGTTTGTTGAATTTAAGTCTAAATTCCCTACCAATGGAAAAGAGTCCAAACAAATAATGTCTAGCAGATTGTGTACTTCTAAGTGTCATGGTATGGAATAAGACTAAATAAAATAATACCTGTGAAGGGTAACTGGAGATTTAAAAAACAGGGGCAATTGGGGGGGGGGGGGGATAATCACCGCATTTTGCACTTTAATTCACAGAATACTGATGACACTATATAAACTATAGCCATGATAGCCTTATAAATGGCCTGGTAAATATCCAATAACCTGATGTTCTTTTAAAGATAAATTAAAGTGATGTGAAACAATCCAGTGAGGTGTTCCCGGACCTGCTGATGGAATAATAAACAATCATGCCAAAATAAGTTATCCAAATGGTCAGAAAACAACATCATTGTTATAAACAAATTAAACTCAGTGACTAGTATAATAGTATTGGGACAATCATTTCAGTAATGTTTAATATAAGGTGCCCTGAATAAAGTAGTAAATGTTTACATTTGTGCGTGGTTCAACCATTATATTTTCTGAAATGCTACAGTGGATATGGTTGGAATTTTAGTTCTTAAACTCAGGTTTTTGCTACATAATTCCAGTGGGGATAGTGTTTGGATACTAACTGATTGTGTATATGCACCCATATATGCCTGTTTAAAAAAGGGGATGTATTATGCTGCATGTCTGTCTGTTAGTTCGCTTTTGGATTCCAGATGTCAGATGATAACTTTAGATAGTCTCAACTGAGTTGAATGAAATTTGAAATGTGTGTGTTTTAATGTACAAAATACAGGTCAAGTTTGAGTTTTGGTTCAGCACGTCAATTTCACCAGAGTTAAAGGCCTTTTGTTGGAATTGCCATGGGCATATTTTGCCATGCCCTAACAATGCTTTTAATATTCAATGAAATAAGTCTGCAATATATGTCTTTAAATCTGACTTTTCCTAAACATAGTATTTTATGCATTTCTTTTCAGAGTATGTTTGTTCACTGGCATTGGAAACTTTAGTACCAGAATGTGCACAGTATTCAGAGGAGGCATGTGTGTTATCTGTGCAGATAGAATATGTTATTCGTCAACTTTTCATTCATAAATATTGCACCACAATATACAAGTGTGGTGCAGCCTGTGGGAAGTTAGTAACATGCTATGCTGTCAAGTGCTGCTATATTCATCAGATGCCAATATAAAGGAGTTTGCTGATCTTTAAATTTCTACTGCATGACAGGTGTAAAACAGATGAGCTGTCATTCTTGGGAATGTTCAATATAAGAAGGGTGTGGTGAACTATATATTAAGTGTTAATTCATTGCAATTGTTGCAATGGTGAGGTGTGCACAGACATCAGGAATATACACTGCTGTGGAAGAATGGCTAGGATGACAATTATTCCTGCTGGATATGTTTGAATTAAAGTTTAATTTCCAAAATCTCACTGTGTCTTTATGTTTATCTTAAAACTTCATTCAACATTGATGCAACCAATTATGTCATTTGGACAATTTACTTCATCTTCGACTCTTAATTTTGGTTGCTTATATGATTCATGAATGGGGTGGCCCTCACATGTGCAGGCAAATTACATGCCTCAATTTAAGGTTAATGAAAGCACTTAAATGGTAGAATAGTCCTCAGAGGTTTGTGATTTCAGGAAATTGTACATGTAATTTGCAGCATCTTGTGGAATTTAGTTCTATGCCAGCATGCACACTTGAAAAATTAATCACAAAATTACGTGAGAAACACTTGACTGTTTGCGTACCAACTGTTTCTATCATAATAATTTCAGGACTGTGTAAACAGTAAATAAGTGATAACCATAAACAAAAAAATTACATGGTCACCGTTTATTTTCTGTTTACTTGGCAACCAACATTATTATGGTAGAAACCATCAAAAATAATGGGTTTTCGTATAATTTAAGATTTGACCAATTGGCAAAAAGATCCCATATACATGTACATGTATGTTTGTGGGAGGGTATGAAAGCCATAATATAGAAATTTGATAGCCTGTAGTATGCAAGTGATCAGCTGAATTTTTGTTCTGGAAATGGAATCTGGTGGCATCTGTTTCAGACTGTCTAAAGTCTTTTTTATAATTAGCCCTTTAACATATCAATGGATTGGTAATTATAATGAAAATCAATTCATTCATGTGTTGCATATATTTTATTGACTATGGATATGGTACAATAAATGGGTGGATTCACCCTTAAGGGTTGCATAAGTATGTTGTATGGCACATTTATAAATAAATTGTGCAAAAAAGGAACTTTTTGGTCAAAACCAAAATTGTTTTTTATCAAAACCAAAATTGGTTTCATATATAAAACCAGTTTGGGTTTTGATCAAAACCAGTTGGCGCTTGGTATTTGGTTTTGATCAAAACCTAATTTGGCTACATATATGGGACAAAAGTTCAGTACCAATTTTGGTTTTGATCAAAACCAGTTGGCGCTTGGTATTTGGTTTTGATCAATACCTAATGGTTACATATATGGGACAAAAGTTCAAAACCAATTTTGGTTTTGATCGAAACCAAATATTCATACAATTTGGTTTTGATCAAAACCAATTTTGGTTTTTATCAAAACCAGTTGGCGCTTGGTATTTGGTTACATATATGGGACAAAGTTCAAAACCAAATTTGGTATTTTAAAAAACCAAAACGTTTAAGAGTGTACATGATTCACTGATTCATTTAGCTGCCTGATAATACTGATTTTTATTTAAGAAAGAACAAAAATACGCTTTAAAATGCCAAGTTTTAATAGAGGCAACGATAGTCAATTGTTTGACGTCACAGTTCGAAAAGAAGAAATGTTTGGTAGAAAATTATAACACGCATATCATATAAACACTGGACTATTATAGCTCTTTAAAACACTTCTTCAAATATTTTCGTTATTTCGTCAAAAACACTTCTTCAAATATCTCCGTTATTTAGTTAATAAAAATATTTTCTTATTTTAGGATCACATATCAAAATGAGAGGATATGTTGATCCCCTTTTCATGGGATCACCATATCCTCTCATTTTGATATATGATCCTGCCTTCATTGAGCCACGAGTGACTCCTGAGACGAGGATCACACATTATATGATACCCTATCCTACGGAGGATCACATATTGTTTTATATCTACACCCGTGCGCATTGGCTGCAAAGTCACACATTCCGGTTTTAAAAAGTAATCACATATACAAACGTATTTTTTATTTATTTCTCGGCTTATTTATTCTGCGATTGTTATGAGACTTTGATCATTGTGATCACAATAGGGGTGGCTTTCCGATAGTGTTTTGTTGTATTCATCAGGATAGCAATACATGACATCCAGACTGAAGCACAAGCTGGCTTTCGCAAAGGATATGAAACAACTACTCAGTAAACGGCCAAGCCAATGCATGGTTAAAAAGCATACACACCATACCAGATCATTTGGGACTATCGTACTACTGGCTCAACCAAAGTATACCCTCTCGTGATATTTTTAACGCGGCGGTGAAACGCAGGCTCTCTGACTCTGACGTATACATACAGTAATTGACAGCAAGCATAGCGAATTCGAATAAGATGGCCTTTTACAGAATAATTAAGCCAGACTTCGGCACAGAAAAATATCTTTCACACACCAACCATAATGTCGTTTCACGCCTGATGAACTTCCGTACTAGGAATTACTGACATCCTACCGAGACAGGCTCCTGGGTTGGACAAGTTCACGAAGATAGAAAGTGTAAATTATGTAACAATGGCCTTGGAGTAGAATATCACGTTATTTTGAAGTGTACCAAACTTACTGATCTCAGGAAAAAGTACATCAAACCATATTAAGCCATACGGCGATCACAATTCAAGGACATAATCTCTGAATCAACTCCAACATTGAGATACTGAGAAACGACCGCGAACTTATTACTATATGATGTATTTGTAAGTTTTGTTTAAAATCGAATAGAAAGAACACAAATTCTAGTGACGTAGTACCCGATTCGTAATAATTATCTGTCGTAGTTCATTATGCGAAAGGTGTCTAATAAAACAGATGACACATGTATGCACTGCCTATATTTACATAAGGAAAACGGAATACAAAGTGAAAGGATATTTGGGAAAACAGAAAACTAACATCACATAATTTGACAACATAACTTACTAGCATAACAAAATGCCACAGCAGATAAAAAAGATAACATCTCGAATATAAAATCTACAAACTAAGCGAAGAAATGAAAGCCGTTGCTTTAAAAATAAAAAATCAAAGATGATGATCGATGCTCCTTTTGTAAATCCGAAACAGAAACAATTCTACATTTATTATTCTATAATTGCCCAACCATAAACAAACTATAGAGAGGGAAACAAAGTAATACAGGGATGAAGAAAGACGGCAAGTAAATATAACTACACATACCTCTGTGAAAACATTTTATGATAATGACATATGTAACATACTAATATGTATCAGGGGACGGCAAGTTCATTCGACTTGTTTCTGAATAAAGATAATGATATATAACGCGTGCTTATATATGGACAGTGCAGTTATAGGTGTCGCTGCACTAATATTAGTGACTAGAAGGGTTACCCGGCGTTGCCCATGTTAAAGTGGTGTGAAACCCTCTGTATGCTGTGGATATTTGGTGGGAATAGAGAATACTCTTGCTCAAAGTGTTACACGTTTTCTCATAAATTGTATATTCAAATAGCATCACAAAACATGATTCTTACACTGTCATGGGGTATAAGTAGTGGCTCACCTTGTCGATTGTCATTTTGTTTATCGCGATTAATCCGTTCTACCAATAAAGAAGTATTTATTTATTTATTTATAACTGCGTATACTTCAGTGAGTTTATTGTTAACCTCCTCAATTTAGGAGAGCATATCTATAAATGACAAGTATATACATGTTATGTAAGTATGCATGCAAATGATCACAATATTAATCACAATATTATTTTACAGTGTTTACGCCATGTCACTCGCATGCGATCGGGTTCTGACATTTTCAAATTTTAAAAACCTGAATAGCAATATCACATGCGTTTGACCGAGCGAAATAAAACTTCCAAATAAAATATTCACTGAACATCAACGTGGAATATTGGAACACGAGAATGTTTATCGTCATATTACCTTATTCAGAGAAATTAGACAAAGGTTTCAGTCATCGAATTTAGAAAGTAGCATGTATCACATGGGAATGGCTTATTTAAGGACTGGAAATAAAGAATAAAGAGTTATTTCCTAGGTCTACTGAACAAGTTCGTAATGTGGTTACTGAAATTTCATTGGTTTATAAGTAAGTAGTTTTTGCGTTCCTCTCAATGAGTCGCTTGCAAATAGGAGAAATGTAGCTGTGGAGTAAATTATTTTGTCAAGCTGGAGCGTAGGTAAGTCTAGTGTCACGTGCTGGAGAGTAGAACCGAAAAACAGAGCGAATAAATTGTCCGAAGATAGGCGAGACATGAGTAGGTATGTTTGTATTCCACAGTGGTTGATAATGCACTCCCAGTATTGATTCCGTGCAGATATTAACAGATGAGACTGGCAGGAGAACATTATGTGCATCAGTTCATTTTCGTACACCATGGAGCACAACACATATACAGAATTGTTGACGAATGTAGTTCGGTTTAGTAGTCGTACCATATTCGTGTACTTTACGGAGTGTTGTGCGCCTATGAACTGCAGTCTGTCCCATAGCTGCCACTGCATAAGCGGATTGCGATTGGTCAAGGACAGTACTTTTAGTCTTGGATCAGAAACGACCGCTGAAAGCCAAGAGTTGGAATATGAACGCATAACGGAGTCTTTTGCTAATGCCTTCCATGCATCCTTCGATGGAAACGTCCCTTCGTCCATAAAGTTGAAAAGATTGTCGATTAGGTCGTACTTGGTAAGGAGCTGGAATATTTCTTGAGTGAAGCCTGACGTAGATCTATTGAAGAGACGTTGTTGGTGAGCCCTAAGAAGAAACAACCTAAGTGGAGTTTGGTGATGCATGGGCAGGTGGATGAGGTTGCCAAGGAAGCAGCGTTTTCTTATGTGTATTTGCTGTTCTATTGGCATTATTCCTAGCAATCCAACCGGTAATCTTGTGCTAGCTCTCTTCGGGAGTGTTTGTATACTTTTTGCTATATGGTGCTATATATTGGCTAAATATTCTCAGTTTAAAAGAAATGTTGCTGCGCACGTATATCAGCTACATGTGCCCGACACAGAGCGAGATTTTGAGTTGCTTATGTTAGTCGATTATTATGTTCTAAAAAATCCGCTGAATCGGGCAGATATACCCTTGTCAGATGTCAGTATTGGAAAATCCTGCAAAGGCATGTGCTACTGATTGCGTTTTCGTTTATATCAAAAGAAAATATATTTGACTGCACACTATTTTTGAACAGGCCTTCGATACATTTTCATATCTCTTGACAAACGGTAACTTGTTTGTGGAAACTGTATTGAATGGAACAGACTCAATTGTTTTATAATATATACATGAGCCATTGTAATATGCAATCCTCTGACGGTTCGATGTCTCTCCGTTTGTAAAAATATATGTATTGCTAGTTCGTTATGTGAATGCCCTGACTCCCATCCTCATATAAATATGACAGTTGAGAAGATATAATTTTCCAAGGGACTTAATTGGGTCACCATTTATCGAGAATGTGAAATTAGAACGCCAAAAACTCCTTAAATGATATGGAGGTGGCCTGGGTGACTATATATAACTTATAGGTGGATATCGGCGAATAGCAATCTTATCAATGATAGTGCATGTCATTTTTGACATATTTAATCAACGTACATTAGACTCGTGGATGCATGATATACTGGAGATGAGTATATATATAGGTTTGGTGCATGATAATCAGCAACTAAACATATTCTTATCATAGTTATGACCCCCCCCCCCCCATCTTTCACCCAAACAACAGTAATTTGGCGTCTTTAAATCACGCGATTATATTCCTCGTATCATGGAGAAGAATAATATATTAATTTGGTGGAAATCTGCGCTAAAAACCGTTTATTAAATACATTGTTGATGCCCCCTGCAACACTGACTCGAACAGCGCCATATCGCAGAGGTGGTTATGTATGCGTTTGGGGGAAATCGGCGACAAAACTATATCACCATATTTGCCTCACTTTAGAACATTTTAACCCGCACCATTATATTCCTCGTAAAAAGTTGCCTCTCTTAGACAACCTTGGTGCCATCTCGATTGTACCCCGTGAAGTTATATATAGAACGCACATACAGACAGACAGAAAGACAGACAATACGATTTAATTCCTCGTATCATTTGAGAAGAACGTGTGTAAATTTGATGGTAATTGGTACTAAAAATATTTGTTATCAGTTTTGGTGACCCTCCGGTCCCTATTTCGGACTCAAGCGGCGCCACCATTAAACCACACACTTAGACTCATTATGGAGATACATATATATATAAATTTGGTGAAAATTGGCGATTATACAAATTCGCATCAAATTTAAGGGCCCCATATCTCTCACTCAAAGGGCACCAATTTGGTGTATCTGAACACACGATTAGATTCCTCGTATCACGGAGAAGAATATGTATCAATCTGGTGGAAATCGGCGCTAAACATATTGTTGTAATTTGTTGTGCCCCTCTCACCTCTATGCACCACTGATTCGAATGGCCCCACTTGTGACATCCTTAGACCACACAATTACACTCCTGATACCATGGAGATGATTATTTTTAAGTTTGGTGCTAATCGGCGACTAAACAAAATTTTATCAAATTTGGTGACCACCCCTCCCCTCCCCATCTCTCACACAAACAGCACCAACATGGCGTCTTCAAATCACAAGATTAGATTCCTCGTATCATGGATAACGTGTATCAATTTGGTGGAAATTGGCGCTAAAAATAAAGTGTATCAATTTGTGTTCCCCTCTCCCATTCAGTGCACCCCTGACTCGAATGAGGCCGCCTTTAACAGATTTAAGCCACACCAGTAGACTCCTCATACCATTGGAATGAGTTTGTATAAGTGTGGTGGCAATCGGCAACTAAACCCAATCTTATCATATTTAGTGCCCACCACCCCCCCACCCAATCTCTCATCCAAGCGATACCAATTTGGCGTCTTTAAATCGCACAATTAGATTCCTTGTATCATGAAGAAGAATATATATCAAGTTGGTGGAAATCGGCGCTAAAATTAGTTTTATCAATGTTGGTGCCCCTCTCCCCTTCCGTGCATTCCGGAATCGAACGACGCCACTTTTGACATATTTAAATCACACCATTAGATTCTTCATATCATGGAGATGATTATATGTAAGTTTCGTGGCAATCGCCGACAAAAAAAATTGTGCCCCTCCCCTTTTCTGCCCCTGACAACGGCGGTGTCACTTTGGAAAATTCTAACCCGCACCATTATCTTTCTCGTAAAAAGATACACCTAGTAGACCCCTTTGGTATCATCTAGATGGTCCCCTGTGAATTTCTATAGAACACAAACAAACAGACATTCGCAAATATAGATACAGATGAAGAAGTGCAATGAATGGGTAATTATATATATATATATATATATATATATAGCTATATATATATACTAGAAGGTGACCCGACTTCGTCCGGGCTTTGACCTTGAATTGTCCATTTTGAAGGTCAAAGTCAAGTGGGGTCACGATTCGACCAGTCCAAAACACTGCCCGGACAAAAGTACCCGACAAACGTGCCCGTCGAAATCCATCCGGTTTTACCCGATTTGACCTTGAATTTATTATTTTGAAGGTCAAGGTCAGGTCGGGGTCACGATTTGACCCGTCCAAACACTCAGTTGACAAAAGTACCCCCAAGTATCAAATTTCGTCGAAATCCCATCAAAATTGGCGATTTGACCTTGAATTGACCGATTTCAAGGTCAAGGTCACGTCGCACGGGCAAATGGATATGCTTATGAGACTCCCCGTACGAATGTACCCCCGCATACCAAGTTTCATTGAAATCCCGTAATATTTGGGCATTTGACCTTGAAATGACCCGATGTCAAGGTCAAGGTCACGTCGCACGGACAAATTAATAGGTTTATGCCACTCCCCGCTCGAAGATACACACACATACCAAGTTTCATTGAAATCCCGTGATATTCGGGCGTTTGACCTTGAAATTACCCGATTTCAAGGTCAAGGTGACGTCGCACGGACAAATTAATATGCCTATGTTCGTTCCCGGCCGAAAATACCCACACATACCAAGTTTCATCGAAATCGGGTCTGCCGTTTTCGAGTTCATCGCGAACACACACACAGACAGACAGACAGATCTTCCAAAATATATAATAGATATATATATATATATATAGCTATATATATATATATATATATATATATATATATATATAGAAGTGCACCTACTATATGGAGTCTGGGTTCACCGACGCTATGTGAAATATTTTAATTACTATTGAGTCTGGGTTCACGTACACTATATGTGAAATCGTATTTCTATAGATATTTTAGTTGCCCCCCTGGGTGCCTGGCCATTACCTTTCACGTGCACATCGCATGCGCAAATTACGCAAGGTTAGAAAGTTGTTTACATTGTGACACTGCGTGTGTGGATGTCTTTCTTTCGTGTGGTGTTCTCCATATTTTCACGCAAAAATATCGGAATATGAGCGAGTACGCAGAATAATCTACAGGACGCAGACCGGGGACGATACAGTTATCTTTGCTGGGATTCGACAATTTCAGAGAGGATGATTGGTAATTGCTGGAGAAAAAACTCGGCAAGAATGCGTGGAGAGACGACGTGACTTGATAAAATGGACTAACCTCGGATCGGTTCCTTTGCCATTGAAATCAGCATTATTCTTCCAAGAAGGTAATATTTCTCGAATACATGCTATATGATGGTATTATCTGTTGTCATGCTTTGATACATGTGGGGCGCTCAGTTGACGGATTTGTTTAAAGGCACGTGAGGCCTTAGTTGTCGAAAATATTCATATTTGTTCCAATCACCGTAAACAGAAAAACATTAAAATGCATAGTTTCGTTCATATAATACCATTACTATCGCGTAAACAGCATGCTATCATAAAGACCTACTATATTTTACCTAAGCAAGAACCTGATTGTGTTACAGAAGACAGCACAATGCTACTGGCTAATCACACACAAATTGCATAAACGCTCTTTATTTGTTCCATATCAGGAATTCACCAACAAATAACGCTCTTTATGTTTACCATCATAAATAAACAAACACCAGAAAAGTTCCTTTTTATGCTTTTGTTTACATAACAATGGTCAAACAAATGACAATAACATACTGTTTGTGCGATATTTCTTATTTGTATACGGACACAGACTGTCTACATGTTGATGTTCTTTCTGTTTGTGGCGGTTTTTGACGGGTGGAAATATTTTTACAGGATACCCACCGCCAAGGCCAACCGTACCTTTAAGATATTCTGTTTATTGGCAGCCTCACCAACATATTCTGTCCAACTCAAGTGACTGTAAAAAAAAGTGTCCACTTCTGATACAAAGACATCACATGGTGTTGCACATACTATTTATGATTATGCATTAAATTCCATTTCTCATATGGACTTAAATTCTAACACAATAGAGTAATCGAATTGCGATATCGCTCGGCTTTGAACACGATATGTTATATGCATGAAGGAATAAAAAACTAAAACAATATAACTTGTTCTTTATTGCTCTACCCCTTGTAGACAGTTCGATAAACCAAATTGTAGGCGCCAAAAGAAACAGGGAGCCAGCCGATGCAACAAAATTACGCTAGATTACTGGTACAACATAATTCCCTCTACCACTGTTGAACAAGAAAACTAAGATGCATGCATCAGGTCGGCCGTGAACTATCTACCATAGAATTGTTGTAGCTATCGATTATACATTTTGAATCACCTGTCTGTATGTATGTATGTATGTGTGTATGCGTGAATGCATGTGTGTATGTGTTATAGACTCTAACACTGCTCGAATTTGGTATTTAACGTGTCAACTTGACCTCGCTCATAGGCATGTTTCTGGACCTTGACCGATCCGACTAAAAATTTGTGTGTAGGACTACTTCGATCCCGGGAGCAATATGGACGGGTCCAATTTCACGTGGGACCATGTTCTCGGACCAATTGAACAATAGTTTGGCCAGACGCTGTATATACTGGGTACTGTCCAGATGGAGGCGATCACAAAAAAAATCCCTAACTAGCCCGAACGAAGTCGAGTACATCAGCTAGTTTAATATATATTTTGGACATTGGTCTGTCTGTTTGTCTGTTAGCTATGGCCGGGAAAACTGCCGGACAGATTTGACGAAATTTGATACCTAGGGGAAATTATTTCCAGGGAGTATTTTGGACGGGTCAAATCTTGATCCCGGCCTGACTTTGACATTCAAAAAGATCAATTCAAGGTCAAATCTGGTAAAACGGAAGTATTTCAACGAAATTTGATACCTACTGTTACTTTTGTCCCAGGAGTGTTTCGGGTGGGTCAAATCATGACCCTGACCTGATCTTGACATTCAAAATTGTCAATTCAAGGTCAAATCAGGTATAAAGCCGGGCGGATTTCGACGGGTACTTTTGTCGTGACTTTTGTCCGGGGAGTGTTTTGGACGGGTCAAATCGTGACCCCGACATGACCTTCACCTTTAAAATAGTCAATTCAAGGTTAAATCGCGCATTTCTCCGAAAATCAGAGGGGAACATCCCGGACGAAGTGGGGTCCACGAGCTACTATTATATATTTCTAGATTTAGTTACAAACTAAATACCTGTATATTGTACAAAGAAATGTTTGACAAATATATCTGTATCAATATTACCATACGGGTCATTAAAATAGATACGACGAAACAAATTTTTAAGGGTGCATGTATCAGGTAAATTTTTATATTTCAAATGATGACAGGAATGCAGAAAGTTGAAGTACCTACGTAATACTGGCTATCCGCATGAAGAGATATACATGTATATAAAAACCAGATGAGGGATATGTCTGTACAGTTGCTAAACAATTCAGTCATGCAAAAGAGGATCAAAGAGTAAGATACCAAATTGCTGCCTGTGGTAATGTTTTTTAACGAAATTCGTGAAAATTAGATTACTCTCACCCTGGTTATCCAGAAGATAATTGTGGAATCTGATGACGATCGGACAAGGGTGTCGTCTGTAGGATCAACCAAATTATTTAGCCATAAAAATAGTAAAATTGAAGATCACCGCTGGCAGTGATGTCTTCACAAGGACAGTTTGAGAACAAAATATGGCTCACATCTAGCGGTGACCCAAAATATCCACATAAGAAAAAGTTCTCCAATAAAAGCTGGCTGCAGGGTGCGCCAATTGATTCAAATTCGAAATTTAGCAGGGTGTACTGCTTGTGGCCATGTTTTCCCCGCAAATTTGATAGACTGATGGACAAAACCACTGAATCCGTTGAATCAATATACATGTATACATGGATTAATTTATATGCATTGTTATACACAGTACTGGTATATAAAGGTACTGAAAATAACTATATTACTAGTATACACAAAATAAACCATATATCATGGCTATGGGTTCTAATATCCGAACATGACAGCTGAGAACTTGGTGTGAATTAAAGAGTGGTGGTTTCTCAAGCATATCTAACCCTCCACGTTAGATACATGCCATTAAATGTCATAAGTATAATCTAGCTTGAGGACAGAAGTGATCCATAAAACCCCCCTTAATTCAACCAGGTCCTCGCGCGATGTATGATCGATCACATGATGATCTAGGGGGATTAGAATTGATGTATAAAAACAGCACTGCATGTCAATATAAAATAAAATAGTGCTACATCTTATTACAGATTATTGCCATATATAATCAGTGATTATACAGACAGTCTGACAAAATAAAGTTTCAGTGACACTCTATCCGAAGAGGGGAATAATTTCATCTGTTACAGTCAATGGAGCAATTATGAATCTGGAAAGGTGAAATTTCTAAGTAATACTAGATATCGACATGACGCGATAAAATATAACGTAAATGCAATATGGCCGCTGGCGACCATTTTTTCCTATGAAATTAAAAAAATATTTGATAGCTCTCATCTGATAGATCAATATCAAGATAAATATGAAGTTTGGTGATGATCGGATGAGTGAAGTGGACTGTGGTCTGTGCTAAACGGTTTAGTAATGCTTAAAAAGATTCTTACCTTAATATTTTTATGTTCACTTTATAAACTTCACTGAGTCATCTTTGTCATGTATTGAGTTTGATATCTTTTGTTAACAGTTTATAAATCATGTATGTCTCATGTTTGTTATTTTAATTTATGTGTTTATTATCATTAAATAAAGTTGCATTCCTTAAAATGATTCTTACCTCAATGTTTTTATGTTCACTTTATAAAGTCCACTGAGTCATCTTTGTCATGTATTGAATTTGATATCTTTTGTTAACAGTTTATAAATTATGTATGTCTCGTGTTCGTTATTATATTATATACACTTTATAGTGTGTTTTCAGAACGAAAAAACATTGAATAAAATCAACAAATTTGTAAATTTAAAAACAATTCAAACGTTGTTGTATTCCATGTCCCAGCCCGGACATATACACCAAATTTCAATAATATTCATTGAGAAACAACGGACCAAACGCTATATAACACCCGTATACATCTTTTATTCCGAATCGGACTCGGGTACATGTTATAGTAGGTACCGAATTGACACACGTCGACTGGGCGAGTTGGCCATGGGGCGATTAGGCCGATTCCGGCACATTCTATAATTTACCGTATGTATCCGTTTACGCGTAGTTTACTTTAGAAAGTTCCGCAATTAATACCGTAAATAGAGCGACCTTATTTGTCAGAGAATGCCTCTGTTATTGATTATCATCAAGTTGCTGTACATTAAAAACGACAAATTCACATGCTCGTTCAAGCGCAGTAGTCTATTTTCCCCATGTTAAAGGACATCCACAAATACTAAATAACGCTAACCTACTGCCGAATGTTTGACACGACAACTGTTAACATATTTGGGCTGAATTCATCTAACGCGGTATTATTCCTCAAAATAAACAACAAAACCATCGTTACTTGGAAATGTAGTTTGGGCTAACATTTACATAAATCCTCCAGGTCAATTATCCGACACACACGTCAGATGAAAAAGTCACAAGAAGTAACCGGCCAAATTGGCCGAAACAAGAAAACTAAGATGCATGCATCAGGTCGGCCGTGAACTATCTACCATAGAATTGTTGTAGCTATCGATTATACATTTTGGAACACATGTCTGTATGTATGTGTGTATGCATGAATGCATGTGTGTATGTGTTATAGACTCTAACACTGCTCGAATTTGGTATTTAACGTGTCAACTTGACCTCGCTCATAGGCATGTTTCTGGACCTTGACCGATCCGACTAAAAAATTGTGTGTAGGACTACTTCGATCCCGGGAGCAATATGGACGGGTCCAATTTCACGTGGGACCATGTTCTCGAACGTGCTGATATAGGCATGTTTCTGGACCAATTGAACACTAGTTTGGTCAGACGCTGTATATACTGGGAACTGTCCAGATGGAGGCGATCACAAAAAAAACCCTAACTAGCCCGAACTAAGTCGAGTACATCAGCTAGTTTAATATATATTTTGGACATCTGTCTGTCTGTTTGTCTGTTAGCTATGGTCGGGAAAACTGCCGGACAGATTTGACGAAATTTGATACCTAGGGGAAATTATTTCCAGGGAGTATTTTGGACGGGTCAAATCTTGATCCCGACCTGACTTTGACATTCAAAAAGATCAATTCAAGGTCAAATATGGTAAAACGGAAGTATTTCAACGAAATTTGATACCTACTGTTACTTTTGTCCCATGAGTGTTTCGGGTGGGTCAAATCATGACCCTGACCTGGTCTTGACATTCAAAATTGTCAATTCAAGGTAAAATCGCGCAATTCTCCGAAAATCAGAGGGGAACATCCCGGACGAAGTCGGGTCCACCAGCTACCTGTATATTGTACAAAGAAATGTTTGACAAATATATCTGTATCAATATTACCATACGGGTCATTAAAATAGATACGACGAAACAAATTTTGAAGGGTGCATGTATCAGGTAAGTTTTTATATTTCAAATGATGATAGGAATGCAGAAAATTGAAGTACATACGTAATACTGGCTATCCGCATGAAGAGATATACATGTATATAAAAACCAAAATAGAAGATGACTGATGGCGACAATGTATTCCAAAAAAATTCAAAGCATTCGATAGCTCCCATCTAGTTGTCAGTCCGAAGATCAATATGAAGTTTGGTGACTATCAGATGAGGGATATGTCTGTACAGTTGCTAAACAATTCAGTCATGCAAAAGAGGATCAAAGAGTTAGATACCAAATTGCTGCCTGTGGTAATGTTTTTTAACGAAATTCAGGAAAATTAGATTACTCTCACCCTGGTTATCCAGAAGATCATTGTGGAATCTGGTGACGATCGGACAAGGGGTGTCGTCTGTAGGATCAACCAAATTATTTAGCCATAAAAATAGTAAAATTGAAGATCACCGCTGGCAGTGATGTCCTCACAAGGACAGTTTGAGAACAAAATATGGCTCACATCTAGCGGTGACCCAAAATATCCACATGAGAAAAAGTTCTCCAATAAACAAAACAAAACAAAACCACTGAATCCGTTGAATCAATATACATATTTACATGGATTAATTTATATGCATTGTTATACACAGTACTGGTATATAAAGGTACTGAAAATAACTATATTACTAGTATACACAAAATAAACCATATATCATGGCTATGGGTTCTAATATCCGAACATGACAGCTGAGAACTTGGTGTGAATTAAAGAGTGGTGGTTTCTCAAGCATATCTAACCCTCCACGTTAGATACATGCCATTAAATGTCATAAGTATAATCTAGCTTGAGGACAGAAGTGATCCATAAAACCCCCCTTAATTCAACCAAGTCCTCGCGCGATGTATGGTCGATCACATGATGATCTAGGGGGGGTAGAATTGTTGTATAAAAACAGCACTGCATGTAAATATAAAATAAAATAGTGCTACATCTTATTACAGATTATTGCCATATATAATCAGTGATTATACAGACAGTCTGACAAAATAAAGTTTCAGTGACACTCTATCCGAAGAGGGGAATAATTTCATCTGTTACAGTCAATGGAGCAATTATGAATCTGGAAAGGTGAAATTTCTAAGTATACTAGATATCGACATGACGCGATAACATATAACGTAAATGCAATATGGCCGCTGGCGACCATTTTTTCCTATGAAATTAAAAAAAATTGATAGCTCTCATCTGATAGATCAATATCAAGATAAATATGAAGTTTGGTGATGATCGGATGAGTGAAGTGGACTGTGGTCTGTGGTAAACGGTTTAGTAATGCTTAAAAAGATTCTTTCCTTAATATTTTTATGTTCACTTTATAAACTTCACTGATCATGAGTCATCTTTGTCATGTATTGAGTTTGATATCTTTTGTTAACAGTTTATAAATCATGTATGTCTCATGTTTGTTATTTTAATTTATGTGTTTATTATCATTAAATAAAGTTGCATTCCTTAGAAAGATTCTTACCTCAATTTTGTTATGTTCACTTTATAAACTCCACTGAGTCATCTTTGTCATGTATTGAATTTGATAGCTTTTGTTAACAGTTTATAAATTATGTATGTCTCGTGTTCGTTATTATATTATATACACTTTATAGTGTGTTTTCAGAACGAAAAACAAAATGAATAAAATCAACAAATTTAAAAACAATTCAAACGTTGCCGAATGTTTTACACGACAACTGTTAACATATTTGGGCTGAATTCATCTGACGCGGTATTATTCCTCAAAATAAACAACAAAACCATCGTTACTTGGAAATGTAGTTTGGGCTAACATTTACATAAATCCCCCACATCATTTATCCGACACACACGTCAGATGAAAAACAGACATGAAGTAAACGGCCAAATTGGCCGAAATAAAATATAATGTGGCCAAACGTGGGAGATAAGACGACATTATACAGCAAGTGCCCTCTACCATATGTTTTATATCGATTATCTCATGCGTTCACTGGAAATGTCCAACTTTGGTTTACGCATCGGTCATATTGATTTCTCCGACCCAACTCAGGCCGACGAACAAATTCTGGACCATTTCGTCGGCAGTCACTTTAATAGTAATGTCACGCAGACGAACATCGTTTGGAAATTAATGTAGAATTATACCTAACTGAGAGTCACTAAACCGGCCACAGCCAAAAACACTGCATTTATTTGGCATTGTCACGAATGAATGAACGAAGAAGGATTGTGAATGCACGGGACACTCGGACATACATATGGGAAATTAAAACAACATCGTGACCACGCACCCGAATTGTTGTAGATACTCTTCTCCATAAATGGGGTTATTGAAATAAATATATATAGTTCTATTTTTTTGTCAAAATAAAAATAACTTGCCAAATAGTACTTGTGACAATGACAGATCTCCAAGTGAAAATAACTCACCGGGCGATGACAATTCACTGCGTATACACAATATTATTGGCATGCCCGCAGTAATTCCATTACACTCACGTGTGGATTCCGCATTTTACATCGCCACTCAGATGGCGCCATATAGGTAGACACAATTAACTCCGGCTCCGATTCCGTGTTTTCAATTAGTCTACTCATATGACGTCATATGAGGATCTGCGACGGTGATAGCCGACAGCCGAAGGGTGTATTATTTATTTATTTATCGGCTTATTTATTCTGCGATTGTTATGGGACTTGTGAGCACAATAGGGGTGGCTTTCCGATAGTGTTTTGTTGTATGCATCAGGATAGCAATCCTTTAAAATTAAGAATAGAATACAGTATGAATTACTACATACTATCAGGTGTCAGGTATAAGTATGCCTGACAATGTCCTATTCTCAAAATGATATAGGATAGCGTGACATTGAACACATATAGCCAATTTGACCTGGATACATAAATATTTAACTTTTTTAGATAACCCTACTCACCATGGAATTCACCTGGGTTGTATTGGTGTTATGCTCGGTCATACATTTGATGCTCAATTCCGTTTTATTCTCTGGCGGGGTGACGCAACTGGAACTATTAAAAGTATTCGAAGAGGACGTCGCGACTACATCCTTTCTGACAACGACGCCATTTCTGTTATCTTTAACTGGCGGTGAGTATAATGTATGCCATTTTGTCGGCCCTATAATTTGGAACAGATGAAAGAAAGGGGGTAGAGTTTTTAACGGACAAATTATGTCTAGTCGGTTCAGGGGGGGGGTCGGAAAAACATTTCAGGCACGTATGGGATTTTTTCCCTTTCGATAATTTTTTGTACCCACCCACCCCACCGCCAATTTTTTTTCCGTTTTCGGCAGTTTTTTCCGACCATTTTTTGACACCCACCCCCCTTTTATCACTAAAACAGAGATTTGCGGGGGGAAACTCACTGTAAACAGCTGTATATGAATTTATGTGCATACTATTTATCATGGATGTTAACATGGACATGTAAATAGGAATGAATCATTTTGAGGTCATTCGTCCAAAAAAACATGGCTGCCAGTGGCCATCTTGGATTTCAAAATTTGCAACAAAATACAACACGATAACTACCTGCAGTCAGTTTACCAGTTAGAATTACATTATTTCTCTCATTCAAAGTGGTTTTGAAGCCCAACTCATTGCCAAAACACTAACAAAAACAAGCAGGAAATTTGTTTTTTAGTTGCGGAAAAAATTGCTTGTTGGTGGCTTTGACCACCCACCCACCCCGGCATACGTGCCGGAATTGATTTTTCACCCTCCCCCCTGTTGAACGGGGGAATATCACGGGATAGAATATGTCATCAAATTATTATAAGAGGCACTTATACTTAGCAATAACTGGCGTTTATTATCAACTTAATAGGTAGATGTAACTTGATCCGGATAGTCATGCAATATACGTTCTTTACCCCATTTGACTAATATTATTTTATGTTACTTGACGGGCCACTATTAATTGGTACATATGGGTCACCTGAACTTGGGAATGCCATGTGCTATGCGTCATTCACATTGGGTGTCCTAAATGGGAATATGACGTGAAATGGTTTTAAAAGGCACTAATAATAATAATAGCAATAAATAGCGTTTATTGTCAACATAAAATATATATATAATGTATTGTAGCCAACTCTGCAAATGATGCAGTGTTCACAATAGACGGAGCACTAACATTCGCAGAACACATAAACATCCAAGTAACCGAAGAAAACAATGTATTGGGAAGAATAAGAAGACCATTTGTCAATTTAGATGAAGATACATTTACTGTGCTGTTCAATGGCTGGTATGATCATACCTGGAGTATACATATAGTGTGTGGTCACCTCAGAATAAATATTTATCAAATATGATAGAAAATGTACAGAGGAGAGCACAAATATGACCACCTTTGAAATCCATGGAATATGAAGACATATTTAAAAAACTGAAACTACATACCATTAGATATAGAAGAATCCTGTGAGATATCATAGAAATGGATAAGATCTTGACAGAGAAGTATGACAAGACAGTATAATTCCTAGTAACACGCAAGAACACCAATGACTCGACATGCAACACAAGAGGTCATGAACTCAAAATAAAGAAAAATAGATTCTTCAGAGACATACGAAAATATTTCCTCACTGACAGACACTGGGGAGGATCTATTCCTTGGAATGTGGCGCTCTACCGAGCAATATTTACGTGCTTAACGAGCAAATATTCCGGTATTCTGTCACATTTTGCTCATTGTGCGACAGAGATGACATGCGTGGGTAATAAACAAGCATGTTAGTAATGTTTTAAACGCAAATATTGGACGAATGTATACGGGATGGACGTGGCAAAGAAGGTGAGTAATATATGTTGTAATATTATGCCACTATATTGGCATAATGCCCAGTACTATAAATAAATTACTCTATATTTTGCGTTTTTTGGGGGAAATTCGTCACTTCAACGGCGTATTACCGACTTAATACTGAATACTGTATATTGTAACTTTGAAAACTTTGAATGCCTGTTCCTCACTACATTCACGAAGTCAATGCAACATGAAAATATCATACCAAATCGAAGAAAACGACCATAAAACAGGTCTACATGTGTATTCCGGTGGGTTACTGAGTCATTCCGGTGCTTTGTGAGTTGAATAATCGTTATTCCGGTGCTGAAATCCTACTAAAACTACCTCGTATAAAGCCACATTGGTGATTATTTGTTCAGAAATTATAATACAAGCCATGCCAGGATACAAATGAAGTAGCTCACCGTTCTATAGTTAATATAAAGTCAATTATTTTGACAACACGCTTGTGCTCACAAAATAGTCAACTTAATAAACTATATATAATATATTACATACTATTTGTGAACACTGATGCAACAGTTTCTGTTGGGGATATAACACGGATAATGACCTATAATTGCCATAAACCAACCAACTTTGTCACATTCCGATTGGTCACAATTACAGTTACACAATAAAAATACGTTCGACAATCATTTACTGAACAAGAATTGAGCGTTTGTTATCAGTTATATCCAATAGAACACATGGAAATAATTATAGATTACATAGTTCATTCATATACTCCCCATTGCGTTTGCTACCCCTGAAATACGTGATTAAACGAACAAAGTATGCCTTTGTGGACGTATATGCGACGCAAAATAACATATTAAGTTTATTAACCCCCTACCAACGCATAATATTTAGTATTTATTCGCTTTTTTGCTCGTTATAGCACAATACATTATCCTGGGGAGAGCTATTGACTATTGGGAGAGCACTGAGCACTCTGTAAAGTATCGGAATATAATTATAAAATGTCGACTTACGGGCATTCCTATGGGATTTCTTACATTTTCTCACATATCAATGTGAACATCAATATAAATAATCCATTGGTTAAAAGATACCTGCGATATACTTACATAATCTGTAAGTTTTCTTCACCGGAATGTCACGATAAAAATTGCTCAAAAAATTGGTAGAGCACCACATTTCAAGGAATAGATCCTCCCCAGTGCTGACAGAGCAGCAAACGTGTTGAATGCGCTACCAGATGACGTAATAGTACCTGAATATGTTAACCAGTTTAAACACAGCCTGGACATTTATTTCCGTCTTGAACCAATAGAATATGATATCAAAGAAAAAATACAAATTCCATACATATTTGTATAACGAAGACACAAAATAACACGGATGAGCTGGGATATAAGAGGATAAAAACATATTGCTCTGTCAACCCCAGATACATTTGGAATTATAAGAGATTGCTCTGTTTTCCACAGCCAAATATCAGTCACGTCGAAATGGGTCCAAAGATATTGCTCTGTACCACATACAACAAATCCATAATAGTGATTCAACAACTACCAAACGTATTGGAAAGTCAAGAGATTGCCCCCCCCCCTTTGAATTAGATAGCATAAATTTACCAACGTTTGGCCATTTTCATTCCCAATTAATTTCGTAGAGCGAATCCTACAATATACCGGTTTCACACGTAGAGTAAATGTTAGCTCTTATCTAACCGGAATGCCAAATAATGAAACAATCAAGTATCTGGATCAAGACGCCGAAAAAGTCTGCATCCAGTTAAAGCTTACGGTATATTCGGGTAATGCAATACAAATATCATTATTTAAATAGGTTACCACATTTTAATAGCAAACAAAATGCACCAAAAACATTCCAACCCTCGTTGGCATCACACATCGAATCATCTGCGCTCTCAAAGAATTATCAGGTATATTGCGGCATGTGATTGAATAGAGTGTATATATAACACTTAGATGTAGATGAAGATGTACACTGTCTGAAATTTAACGTTACATGTCCGTTGAAGGGTCGAAAATATATGAATGGCCAATGGCCAATGGCCGACGGCCGACTTTTCTACCGTTATATAGATGCCCGGTGAATCATAGTGAATACTCAACCTAGCATAACATTCTGGTTTATAAGATATCGTTCCGATGATGATAAAACACTGGATATATCGCCGTACGAAGGACAAATGTCCATGATTTTCCACAGAGTTAAGGTTGCTAACCAAACGGCAAACTCACGCCATGTCCTATGAGTCTATGGCTCCTATTCTCTGCCCGATATGTAACGCTTGCAGATCGCTTGTTTTTCAGCGCCATTATACGGGGCAATAATTCAAGTGACATCATGCAGATTTGGTTGCGTGCTCGGTGGAATCTTGATGTGTGTTGGCCTTTCTGCATCATTCGTAGTCACCAGCATGCGCCTGCTGTTCATCACATATGGTGTGATCACAGGTAATATCCTCTGAAATTTATATCGTCGCCATATATCGTCGCCATACTGCTAAAACCTTGATTTTGGTCACTTTTCAGAAGAGGCAAAACTTATTTATGTTGTTAATGTGGCTTTTATATATATTGGTTTATGTCAGGCCTAAATCGCCCATATAGTTATATATATATGACATTATAACAAATCAGCTTACACATAAAGGACATTTTCCCAATGTTTCAACAATGTTGATTTTAGCATGATATCAGAAGCACATTTTGCCTTTAAAATAACAATCTCTCACGAAAACCATATACAAATTTACTTATTAACATTGATAAAAAGGGCACCGGTCTTATACATAGATTCCACTCGCAAAACCTTTCATACCCCATACACATCATTAAACAAACAATTAATTTTGTGAAACATTTGTTTAATGAAATTAACCCAAAAATGTGAGCACTATAGCGGCGGGATGTATATGTGAAATAAGTACATTTTACATGTGAAGAAAATATATTAAATGTCCTAATAATAATGCTAGAATGTGAACAAATGGATCAATATTGTCACCGCATACATTTAAATGATTAAACGAGATGTGGTTGATAACTTGACCACCAATTACACAACTTATATTGGATTCATTCAAACGTCTGCTTATTCCATCAATGTATGAGTTAGATAAACGAGGTCTCAAAACTTAGTCCTGTTGAACTCCAGTGAGTGGATGGAAGTTTCATGAATAGGATGATCCCCAGCGAACATGGGACGTTTGATTTTTGACCCAGTATTTTAACAAACGTAATATATCAGGTGGAACGTTCCGATCTTGAAGAATATTGAATAACTCTGTGTGATTAACCCTTTACCCAACAGAACGGCCCTGTGCCAATGCATTCTCTTATATATGCGAGTCGACCATAGGTCGCCTCGCATATATAAGAGAATGCATTGGCTTAACACATTAAAAATTATAAAATTGTTAAAGAATGTAAGAAAAAATGGTAAAAAGTGGGCCAATGCATTCTCTTATATATGCGAGGCGACCTATGGTCGACTCGCATATATAAGAGAATGCATTGGCACAGGGCATAACTGTAACTATCACAATGTGGTCAAGGAGCCGGTTCCAATGATATCCATATTTGTATGGTTCTATTGAGACAGACCGAAGATATTTTACGCTGTTGAAGCTTTATTTGGCCGGTTTGTTGGGTAAAGGGTTAACGCTGGAGTGTCCTTTGAGATATAATGCCGAATGGTTTCTTTCAAGGCGAATATACACACCTGCCGAATGGTTCCGTTTGAAACCAAATTGATTGTCCGAAGTATTCAGATTATGATGTACTTTCGATAACAATGCAATCTCTACAACTTTTGAAATGGCACTAGCGATAGAAATCGACGATGGTTGTTTTTATCCGTGATGTTTCCAGCTTTGCTCTTAACTAATGGCACGAGTGTCACTCTGAGCATATTGGATGGGAGGTGTCCGTGTTTAATTATAGCATTGAACACGTTTCTGAGACAACTGCATAAATCGGTATGACAGTAATTAGGATGTTCGGGTGTTATTCTATCTGATCCCGCTGCTTTCCCCGTTGATAAGTTGATAAGTGCTTCTTGTATAACTTTTTTCTGATAACTCAACCTATTCGAGAATCAATGGTTCCTGGCCCTGCACCTGGGAATGTAAAGACACCTTTGAAGTGATATCCCCACAACTCTGCTATGTCCGTTTCTCCAGTTGCACCACCTACAGAATGAGCGTTTCTACAATTGGAATTTCTCTTTCCAGAAATCAAAATATTTTTGTGTTTTCATATTTGTTTATACTGTGCCACTTATGTCTAAAGAGAGGCAAAACACACCATTTGATATAACTTGATATCTAGCCGACCTACTGTTTTGTGAGTAATCCAAATTAATCACGCAACATTTGTTTCTTGTTAGGACATTTTGCCAGACCTATAACGTTGAATCTGTTGTCAGGGTAAAATTACGTTTCAGTATAAAAAAGGACCCATGTGGAAGTGGTAGCCCAGTGGTTAGAGTGTCTGGCTTGTGATGGTATTAACGCACCAGCGTGAGTTCGCGCCCCGCCGGTGGACTATCGTCTCCGCAAAAGTGGCTTGTGTGTGCTATATATTGTCACACGCTGTTTCAAATTTCGCGCCAGGTTGTGACCCCTGAGCACGGTCGCTTGTACTGTGCTCGCTTCGTGGTACCTAGACAAGACATAGGGACCTGGTTGTTGGGTATCCGTAAGCCGCTCTAGTGAAGCGCCTGCAAAATGGCAGCAGGCACAAGATTCGGCATTACTCATAAAAAACAGCTGCGGTAATAATGTAAGCGCTTAGTGCTACACCAGGCATTAAAAGCTATATAAATGTTATACATTATATTATTATTATTATTATTAGTAGTATTATGGCAACAGGTGCGACGTATTGACACAAGCTAAAACTGTGACGGGAAAGTATTTGTTGAAGTTACTATTTCCCACCAATTAACAGAAATCCTTCTGCACTTGTATTATCTTTTCGTTATCTGTCAGCTGTTTATATTACCTGATCACACCGCCTAATTAATAACAAAGCATTCCAATGTATACTTTTATAACTGACGGGATAATTCATTTTGTATAGAAATGGTTAGGTAACAATATGACGCTTATCTCAGCGCGCAAGAGTGGGTTGTTATTGACGGGTACATATATTCACAGCAGTTGTTGCATCATTTAAACCTGTCTATACTAAATGCATTCTCCCATTCAGTTATAAAGTAAACATTGATGCGGTTTATTGTTCACTTGGATGGTAGTTTAAGTAATACGAGCACATGACAGACAACAAAAAGATAATACAAGTACTGAAGGATTAATATACGTTGGTGGGGAATGTTCAGATGATAAGTTCAACAAACGACATATGTTGATCTTATTATCTGAAAATGTACTCAGCTAGATACTCATCAGTGAGTATTTAGTATAGAAGGGGTCTCTATAACCATGGATGAGTTTAATTGATTCCCTCTCTATTTCTGCCGTCCGTGGTTATTGGTCCACATTAAATTGCTACTAATACATGTGTATAGCCAATAGCGTCATCAATGTACCATAAAGTGTTCGATATCGAGTATAATTACAGTGAGCAATTCGATTAAAATTATTCATTAAACAGTACATCTATTACATTTTCGAACTCTGTCGTTCTTCGGTGTGGCCCAATTGCAGGACAACATAATACGGAATCAAGCTTTGTGTGACTCGGCCCACGATTTTTTTTATGCGCAAATTGTGCTTATGCAAGACACTGTGAATGAGTTTCTCTCTGTTCACAGGAATAGGCATAGGCTTCTCTATACAGGGATCATCTGTTGCTCTTGTTTTTCACTTCGAAGATAATCTGGCTCTTGCATCTGGAGTCTACAGTGCGGGCGGTGGAATTGGCTCATTCGTCGGACCGGTCTTGCTGACTCATTTAGTGGAGACTTATTCAATTCGCGGAGCCTTCCTGGTTCTTGGTGCCATTCACTTCAACATTGTAATATTCGGATTGTTATTGAAACCAAGCAGTTATGAGCGGTCGTCTAAAATTGACACGCGAGAAAGGTATTCCAGATTATGCGGAAAGATCATGTTGGAAAAATTGTTCGCCGAACGGCATAAATATGCTCTTCTGTTTAAGTCATCAATATTTATGGCAACCATGGGATCCGTGTTTATGGCAATGTTAGCCATGTCAATAATGACCATTCACATGCCGAAGCATGCAACGCTGGAGGGCGCGACTGACCAACAGGCAGCGTTCCTGTTGGTTGTCATGGGGATATCATCTACCTGTGGGAAAGTCTTGTCCGGATTTCTTGCTAACTCAATTGATGTGGACCAATTTTCTATGGCCGTTGGACTGCACGGAATATTGACAGTTACAACACTGACGTTTCAGATCTACGCCCATTCGTATATAATGCAGATAGTATACATGTGCCTTCTTGGGACATACACATCCGGCATCTTTGTCCAGCTTATGTCGCTTACGTCACATATTGTTGATAGAGTGCTGGCGCCGCCAGGTTATGCTCTATTGTTAATGTTGAGTGGTGTGGCGTGGACTATTGGTCCTATTATGGCTGGTACGTCCAATTTATAGTTAAAACAACATACGAACCTGCCATGTATCTCTCGTGAGAGGCGATAACTTGAGTAGGTAAGGAAATACTAAGTACTAAACACTTGTTATTCGTGAGCAGATCAAAAACGTTTAAACCAGGTATAGCTTGTTAACAGGTCGAAACAGGTTGCTATTGATATAATATACGTCTCTCTTATATACTTACTTGTCTTCATATATTGTATGGAAACACACTAAATTAAACAAATGACGAATCATCCAGGATCACATGCCCAATACATTTTTCCAAAATAAGTGACTGACCCTGGTTTAGTAGGTTTGTTACTTCAGAATCTCTCCGGGTGTGATGTTTCTTTGTAAAATATTGCGCATTAACATTAAGTTTCGAATATTTGTTGATGTCTAGTGAAATTTGTTACATGTAGTTGAAATATTTTAGCACCGACTATCTGACCAGAACAAATATCTAATCAAGTTCGGGACAGTACGCTAATGAATCTAGCCTCCCCTGGACATTTACTATGGTTAAATGATGACTTGGCGGTAAGATACCGGACATCAACAAATGCTGATAACTAACTGATGTGTTTGTACTTTAAATTGATAAAGTTCTCGATTTTTGGCAACGATCCATCTGACAATATTTATCTATGTATCTTAGTCAGGTCTCATGGCATCCGAAAACACGTAATCAGGTTTAAATAAATTTGGGAATCGTTAGCTTTACCTGTTCCGATTTAATCGATGTCATACTACTACTATCGGACTCGTTGAACTATGGGTATATGCCTCATTTCTGACTAAATAACAAACTTGTTTTCTCACAGGCGCACTGGTGGATGCTGGGCAACCATACACGACAGCCTTCCTCCTGGCAGGTCAGTAATCCAGAATTGAACAAGTTCGCATGTTTCCGTTGACTGTCTCACGCAGGATATACCAAGCGTTCATTTTGGATGCCCAGCTATAGAATTGCCGCTTATAGTATACCAGATCCCAAAAAATCGTCCAATACACTGCTAAGCAATATCCGTAATTTTACGGCACAATGTGCTGGCAATTTTGCTGCCATCATATTTGCTATTAAAATACGGAATATCCGCAAATAAAAGCTTACACATTTGCTATAACAATACGGAATGTCCCTCAAATTTATTTTACGGACGTTCCATATTTTATAGTAAATTTGATGGCAGAAAAATTGCCAGCACATTGTGCCGTAAAATTACGGATATTATTACTTGCGCCAGTCCATGCTGGACGCAAGTAATGTTTTCGGCTCGGATGTCTGTTTATCCTTGCTTCCTTCCGTGAATATGTTACGTCATACCGGAAGTACATACTGTAAAAAATGAACACGCGCTAATATGAAATGGTTGCATCAATTGCAATTTAAATCCACATATATACTTAATTTGCATTGTTATCTGGTTTTATTTTGGTAATAAATCGTTCATAAATGAACAATATTGAATTATTTCTTTCTGGAAACCGATCAAGACGCCATGACGTCACGACGCACATCATGACGTCACAAGCTACATGGGCGCGCAAAACACCAGACATGATTGCGTCGATGTTCAGACAGCTGAGACTCGTATTACACGGACAGGCTAAACCATTCCATCTGCCAACAACTTCGTGTTTTATTATTATAAATATATATACTGCATGTAAAAAAAACGTGGGCAACAGTATACATGCCCATTAGAAGCCTATTTTATGTAACTTGAAACTCGAGGAAATGAGTTGAGATCAAGTCTAAAAGATGCGTGCGGAATCTTTTTTTTTCGCAGTGACTGAGGTGCGAACATATTTCTGGAAAGTTCAAAACATTTTCGAAAGATCCTGGTGCATATAAATCATGTCCGGCCAAACAGTCGAGCGCGTGGTTCAATTGAAAAACAATTGCAATGAAAATGTGAATGGGGAAACATGGATTATTAAAATGCCTTATTAATTAACTGGGAAAACAAGCTTTCTCATTCTCAACGCAATAGACATTTTGAAATGTTCCCGAAGTCTGTAGATCAGTCGCTAAGGGCATGTTCACATTGACACATTGTTAATCAAAGACTAACCAATGATCGCGTTTCTTTTATTTAATTGTGTCGGTATTTTATAATTTACTTTGATGGTTTTTGCCACTGGCATACACACTTGATATCATTCTAGTCAAACTAGTAAGTTAACCCAATTGGTATATAATATAGCATCATCGGCAATCAATCGACTTCACACCGTTCATATGAACGATGTCTACATTGTTATATTAATATGTCAAACAACTCGTACGTAGTACTAAGACTATCATTAGTGTAATAGATCAACTTGAGATAACAGAGATATTCTGTCCGTACATATTCGTAACTATTTCAGCGATGGATGAACAGAGATTTGATATCTAGATTTTTGTTATCCGATCTCTCAAACGAGGGGCCAGCACCCGTGGTTCAAACTGTTGTTGGCAAGAAACCACACAACATGCCAAATGTGTGATGGGCGCAAGTATAGGCAGCTCCAGTGAGTGCATTCTAGTTTAATGTGAAATTGATCTAAATTAATTAAAGTTTTGTTTTAATTCAAATGACACAATGCCACATTGGAATTTTTTCTATCAAAGTGTACCGCATATAAGATATAATACTGACATATTAGGCTAAACTGGAAATTATAGCCATACATTTTACGGTATTCTACCGGCAGTACATTTGCCAGTCATATACCATGATTGGTATGAAATAAAGATTAAACTGTATCGTCCTATACTGTATATTTAACAGTTATACCATACAAATTACAGTACACTTTATTCTGTATACTGTATGTAGACTACTGTTCGACAGAATAGCACAAGCACATGGTATCGCAGAAATTTCTATATAAAATAATATGATGGGTGTATGGAGGAGTAAGATTATATTTAATAATTATACGAACTAAAGTTCCGTTGTTTTAGGTAACAAGGATTGGTCGAATTCCCAACTGATGGACAATAACATTACACGTATGCAATCGTACATTTGTTAAAATAAGGTTATACATCATTAAAAAGCTCACTAAAATATGATACTTATTCAGGTTGGTAATTCTAGGTATTTGATCGTTGTTGAATGCTGCTTGATTCATCAAATATTCAAATAATCACAAATATGCTATTAATCTGAGTCAAACATGCAGCCATTGACATACGTAACAGTGGACAGTAGGCGTACACATTATGCTGAATGACGGGGCACGCATTATAGCAGAGTACAATCAGGTGACAATTTCAATCAATATCCACACCACACACAAGAGATCAAATTTAATCCATGTGTGTATATCAACAAACTGCATCTATATTCTGAATAAAATGATTTCAGGTGAGCTCTTCAATTACGAGTAATACTAATTTCGACCAATCTAAATCATACGAATCTGGCCTCTCATTTAAAGGCACGTGAGGCCTTAGTTGTCGAAAATATTCATATTTGTTCCAATCACCGTAAACATTAAAACGCATACAGTTTCGTTCATATATACCATGACCATCGCGTAAACAGCATGTTATCATAAAGATTTACTATATTTTACATAAGCAAGAGTCTGATTGTGTTATAGAAGACAGCACAATGCTGCTGGCTAATCACACACAAATGGCATAAACGCTCTTTATTTGTTCCATATCAGGAATTCACCAACAAAGAATGCTCTTTATGTTTACCATCATAATATAAACAAACACCAGAAAAGTAACTTTTTATGCTTTTGTTTACATAACAACGGTCAAAGATATGACAATAACATACTGTTTATGCGATATTTCTTATTTGTATACGGACAAAGTATGTCTACATTTTGTTGTTCTTTCTGTTTGTGGCGGTTTTTGACGGGTGGAAATATTTTCACAGGATACCCACCGCCAAGGCCAACCGTGTCTTTAAGACATAAATGAACAAAGCTATCACAGTTGATATCATTTAAATTTATGCAAAAGTAAAACAATTGAATTTGCATACTTGTTTTGGAATGAAATTATCCAGTCACCGGCGTGAAATTGTCCAGTCACTTACATGTTCACTTATTAATATCTTGATGCATATTGCTCACATGCCTGTGCATGTATCCCAATACCATTGATAACTAACAGTCCCATGTACCTGGATTGCATAGTCCATGTGTAGATCATGACACTCAGTGTGTTGCAGATACATGCAGTTTGTAGAAGCATCCGCCAGTTAATTATACACTGTACTTGTTACTAGTCGGTGAATAATCAATGTATATATCACGATAGTACCAGCGCAAATCCACGTTACAGACCGTTCGATTGAAATATCAGCCAGATCATAATGCTATTGTTGTAACTACTAGTCGGTGAAAAATGCATGTTTATGTCACGGCATCAGTAGTGTGTCGCACAGTCGTTCGTAGACAGTTTGATTAATCCAATTGTAACTGACCCATCACGAGTGACTATTGTCGTTGGTATTGTCCTGTTACCCATGTGGTCACTACCGGTTGCCATAATGAGTGACTGTTGTTGCTTAATATTGTACCGTAGTCACCAGTGGTTGACATCAGAGCTTTCGTGAATTGTTGCTACTAGTCGGTGAATAATCCATGTGCATATCACGGCATTGTCATTAATACTATCAGGCGTCGCAGACAGTTCCAGTCATTCAATTGTGAATGACTCATCTATCAGTGAATCATGACATGAGTGGCTGCTCTTGTTCGGTCCGGTAACCCGCAATGACTAGTGACTGGTCACGCCAAAGGTTGTAAGTTACTCTGATTCGTGTATCCTCTTGTGTTATATGTGTGTCACAAAGGTCACAAACACCGCCAACAGTGCAAAGATTCAAGTCTGGAGATGCAGCCGGCTGTGCCAATACAGCTACAAAACCACGTTTCAGCGAACATATTGAGGATTACATTAATTAACAGCCCTCGATCGGTAAATGCATCGTGTCCGCTTCACCTTGAATTTGAAGTTGGATATCCTCGACATATCCAGCACCGTGGAAGTAGCTTAGAATTACTTAAAACCTTTGTCGAAATGTTGAGAAAATAAATGAAAAATTTACAAATCGGTAGGTACTAAAAGTCAGATGCAGGAAGAACAGCTAATTACTGGATGAGAAGCAATTTTAAGCCGGAAAGCAGAAAAACCTAACCGGAATGCATTTTGTGCTGCATGAATACAAGCAAAATTTGCATAAGTAATAGAATAGGTAAATATCCGCGGAGTATATTCTTATCAGTTATATCATTTGTTTCACTTACGTGGTCATATATACAGGAACACTCGCTGCATGGCTGGATTTGATTGGTCAACGTTTCCCCAAGTGGGAATCTAGAAGATTTGATTGCACCGTGATATACAATTACGACAATTTGATGTATAGATATATTACGTAGCGTCCTTCACAACAATGATAGCACAGTATGCCGTAGGAATATATGTTTCCATAGTGTAGATAATCGACCTATATCAAAGAGCAAACGCGATGTCAGGAATATTTAACGATTTCAATAACGCAAACGTAATTATGATGTAAACATATACTATAACATAATATATATAAAGTTGAGTTGTTTTTCGTTTCGTTACAACAAACTTCCGCTGACATAGAAGCGTTGTCTTGTGATTGAATGGTTCAAATCGGTCGATGTTCTGAGACTACAACGTCGTTTCTATTGTGCTAGATGTTACAGACTAGGTGTACCACAATCAACGTTTCGGAATCTTAGGTATACCTTAATCAACGGTGTGATATCATGTGTACCCTAATCAACGTTTCGGAACCATGAGTACCCTAATAAACGTTTCTATACCATTGGTACCCTGATCAACGTTTCGGAATCATGGGTATACCCTCATCAACGTTTCGGAATCATGGGTATACCATGATCAACTTTTCGAGATCATGTGTATCCTAATCAACGTTTCGGAATCATGGTTACCTAATAAACGTTTCTAGACCATGGGTACCCTAATCAACGTTTCTGAATCATGGGTATGCCCTAATCAACGTTTCGAAATCATGGGCATATCCTAATCAACGTTTCGAGATCAAGGGTATACCCTGATCAACGTTTCGGGGCCATGGGTACCCTAATCAACGTTTCGGAGTCATGGGTATACCCTAACCAACGTTTCGAGATCATGGGTACCCTAATCAACGTTTCGAGATCATGGGCACCCTCATCAACGTTTAAGAAACATGTGTATATCTTAATCAACGGAAACGTGAGAACTTGGACAATTCCGCGTCAGTAATTCTGATGATTCAGGCCAATAAACAGGAGGTGCGTTTTTTTGATTTAGACATATTGTATTATCCCTCAATAAACAAAATACAAATAAAGATAGCAGAGTTGATGATGTGGATAAGAGGCGATACATGGATCAGAGCAGAACTTACGGAAGCTCCTATCACTTATGTATACGGATAATATTGGCTCAAGATGAGTTGTGTAAACATATTGGTCAACAATGCTGGAGAAGTTTCATTATTTTTTTCACCTTTTTATATATATAGTATCATTAATATAATTCCGAAAGTAGGGGAATGCAGTTCGTAAGATGGAGATCTGAGTTGGTTAAGTTAAGTGTGGTATACTGTCTATAGTCTTCACTCGAAATAAACATTGGCTTTAATTGAGTAATTAAATTTATAATAGGAGAATTTGACTGGCTATCTAACAACGGACAAAAATGGTAAAACAATTAATCATGCTGCTGAATCACGGAGACTATTATTTGTTTTGTTATTTGTTGACACTTATCTCTGCTTATCCAAAATTGCCTGTTGAATCTAAATATGTTTGTGTCATTTTTAATAAATATTAATTTTATTATAATCTAAATCGGATAAGCCGAAAACAGATCATTAATATTTGCATTCTGATATTGGCTCTATTTAACTTCTGAAATAAAACATGTATGTCTGTCTGATATAGGGGTCATTGGAAAAAGTAATGTACAGAAACTTCACATGTGTGGCCACGTTGACAGTTCATAGATACTGAAATATAATTTTTAAATTTGTCCAAATTAAGATCCCTGCAGTTATTTCGAAGCCAGCAATGAACGATGTTGTCTTTTCGGATGCCAAATTGGTAATACGGTAGAGGTGGAATTTCTTTCATGGGTGCGGACTTTTGCATACATTCAAGAACCTTGTTTTAGTAGGGTTTTTTTTATTTTAGACGAAAGAGCATTTTAAGAGATAGCTATTTCAGGAAAGAAGGTACATTCAGAATGTGCTGTGTTATGTTTGAATGTGCGAATTAGATTCTTATTGCGGAATGTATAGGCTGCACTGTCGTTAGCAAAAGCTGGAACTATGTGAGAAACTTGGGACCTCATTTGAATCTGACATAAGTTTATGCCATATGCATATTTTGTTATATTTTCGTCTATTCTCTAGTGGTGGCCACCCAAGTTCAGTAAGTAGTCTGGTATCAGATACAGATCTGGTTAAACCCGACATAATTCTGGCCCCATCCATATCTAAGCGATCAAGTTTCCTTTTGAACATATCGCTAGCATTGTTCCAAACAACATCACCATAGTCCATCAAAGGCACGGGCGGCGTCCGTTGCCGAACTATTCATATTTGTTCAAATCGCCATCAACAGAAGGAATATTAAAATATATATAGTTTTGTTCATAACATAATCAGCGCGTTAATAGTATATTGTCGTCAATACGTACGATTGTGTACGTAAACAAGAAACTACAGAAGGTGTGCTTCTGTTTACAAAACACAGCGCAATTCTATTGGTTAATCACACAAAAATGATAGATATAAACGCTCTTTATTATTTCCATATCAGGAAAAGAGTAACAAATAACGCTCTTTATGTTCACCATATCCGGATATAAACAACGGACAGGAAACGTAACATTTTTAGCTTTTGTTTACATAACAAAGGGGAAAATTTGACAATAACACTGCTCATGCCATATTTCTGATTGGCATAAGAACACAGTCTCTCTATATCTTACTATTCCTTCTGTTTATGCGTTTTTTGACGGAGGTGAATATTTTAACAGCATACCCACCGCCAACGCCGCCCGTATCTTTAAATCCGACACAATTCTGGCCCCATCCATATGTAAGCGATCAAGTTTCCTTTTGAGTATATAGCTAGCATTGTTCCAAACAACATCACCGTAGTTCATTAATGGAAGGACATAGGTTTTGTACATAATTGCCAGGTTTTTCCTATTTATTGTAAATTTGAGTTCTCTCAATTAGGAATAAAATGCGGCAATAAAATTAAACATTATAGCTTCGATTAAAATAACATAGGATGAAACAAGGATGTCCAAAATGGATTAGAGAAACGGAGGGGAAGATGACACCCGGAAACCTGTCACCCCCCCCCCCCCCTGCTTGAGTTTATTGATCTTTGTTTGCAATGGCTAAATACAATTAAATCGTTTTGATCTGGAAATGTATATATGGATGACAAGAACAATATGTTCGTTTGCGGTGAGGCTCCAAGGGAATTTCCCAGTACCACAGTTTCCAGCATCACTGAGGCGTCTCCCTCGAGGCTATTAAAGAACTATGTACGATGTATGGAATACAGGGTACAGTCAAAGAAATAGCCTATTAGCTCTCCGTTTCACACATATACACAACGGTAAAAACTTGTTAAACGGACATGGCTCATTCGAACCTCTAAATTCTGTCTAAGTAGTTTGGAGAGACGGATTCGATAGGTCGATAAATACACGAAATAGTTATATGCCGGCTTCATACGCTTTGAAAAACACTTGCCAAAGTCACAGCTGTTTTTAGCCGTTTTCAATTTTTCGTCCGAAGTCAGACAAACGCTCTTTATTGCTACCAAATCAGGAATAGAATAACACGGCACGCTCTATTCTGTTCCATGTCGTGCGAATTGCTGTTTTATGTTTGGGACCCAAACACCTTGTTCATTGTTGCATTTTTCTTTACTTCAATGCGTCTTTTTGGTTTACAGAATTATCGTAGAAAGGTAATTAAGATATTTATCGACCTGTTTATATACGGGAAAAATCAAAAGCGAATACTATTTGTATTTTGGAGCGCAACCCGCCATGTGGTTTTAAATTTCTTCATATTGTTTCAGGTTTCTTCTTCGCGGTTGGATTTATATTCACTCTGGTCATGGGCTGCATACGGACTAAAACTGTGACACTGACCACTACTTCTGATTTGAACGCTGAGATCACGGCTCCGGTCGGGAGGCTGACAGACAGCACACACACTATACAAACAGTTGTCGAATTCCCAACAGAAACATGTGTGTCCGGTATCGAGGCTGGTTAAAATTTTCACCACTCTGCCGATTTTTCGAAGAAAATTCTCATTTAAAGATAATTTAAACGTGTATTGTCTGGAATAGCGGCAGAAATCTACTGGGCACATAATACGCAGAGAATCCTTGCCTTATTTTGAGACGATGGCTGGAAAAGACAACGAAGCAAAACGTAAAGCCTCTCGGGAGCTGACGCCTCCGGAACCGCCATTGCCGCCTTTTCGGAATTTCGAACTTTCAAACGGTAAGACGTCCATCAACGACATTTCAACAATAATAACAGACAGTCTGAATATTGTTAATGGCCTTCCAACTGGAATAGACTGTGCCACTGCAAGTATTGATCAAAATATCTACTTACATGGACAGAGCAATTTCGTGGCATCAAATAATATACATGTATCTGACAGTAACACAGTATTCAATAATGAACCTGAAATAGACACAGTGGACCCAGTGGACAAAGTGATATGGTGGGTGTACAGAAAGCCCTTCAGGAAATTACAAAACAACTGGGAAACATGGGTTTGATTAAGGCAGAAGTTGATGGGCTGAAAAGAAGAATGGATACAGTGGAAACAGAAATAACATATATTGACTCTAGAGTGAAGGTGATCGAGAATAATAATCAAACACCCCATATTCCTCCGAGTCAAGAAATGAGTAAAAATGAAACAGACAAAATTCTCAAAGAGAACCGTGAAACCCGCACCAGATTATCACAACTTGAAGCAGAAAACTTACAAATGAAGGCATCACTTGATAAATACACTGATAAACTTGATGAACTTAATGCAACTGTTATCGATCTGCAGGGACGTACCATGCGAGAAAACCTAATCTTTTCAGGAATTGAAGAAACCGAGGATACTGACAAAGATAAGAAGATATCACCAGAGGAAATAATATTAAATTTGATAAAAAATAAGCTGAAAATCAATGAAAAGATCTACATTGATAGAGCCCACAGAATCGGTGATCCAAAACCAGGGTTTACCAGGTCAATTGTTGTGAAATTCACCTACTACAAGCAAAAAGAACTAGTGAAAAGAAGTGCCAGCAATCTGGGAAATAATTCCAAAGTGTATATTAATGAACAATATCCTAAGGAAGTGTCTAAGTATAGAAAGGAGGTGCTATATCCTATGGTAAAATCAGCAAAGGGGCAGGGCGATAAGGCCAAAATGGTCAATGATAAAATTTTTGTTAATAACAAGCTGGTAATTCCATCAAAGCCACCACCATACAAACTCCCCTCCCTTTCAAAGTCAAAAGTTCAGTCAGGCAAAGATGGTAAATGAGGGTACGAAGGGAGGAGTAACTTGAGGATTCTGAGCTTAAATGTATGTGGTCTTAACTCCAGAGTAAAGGACCCGGAATTTCTTGACTGTGTCCGTGCTTATGACATTTTATGTTTCCAAGAAACAAAAACTGATAGTACTGATACAGTCGAAATCCCTGGTTACACTACACTGGCAATGGTAAACAGGTCTGAAATAGCTAGGTATAGATCAGGCGGTATTGGTTTGATGATACGTGATGAGCTAGTAGATCATGTCGAGGTTCTAAGTAATGAAATTCCAACCGACATAGTTCTGTGGTTTAAAATTGTATGCAATGATGATCGAGACCCTATAATTATTGGCAATGTTTACCTGCCACCTGAAGGCAGCAAGTACTCCTCCCCAGAATCATTTGATAAGTTATATAGTATGATCATTGATATGTTACTCATTAGTAATAATGTCCTCCTAGTTGGGGATTTTAATTCCAGAACTGGTAGTTTAAAAGATTATGTTGAGGAATCTGACATAAGGGAAAGGTTTGAATGTGGTGGCTTGGGTGATTTTTCACTTGACCGTGGGTCACTAGATAACAAGACAAACAATTTTGGTCATAAACTTATTGATTTGTGCAAAATTGCTTCATTAATTATTTGTAATGGTCGTATAGGCCATGACAAGGGGATAGGAAATGTAACCAGTAAAGAAGTTAGTTTGATTGATTATGCACTATGTTCATTTGATGCATGTCAAATAGTACAAGACTTACATGTCTATGAATTTGATGATATTATGTCAGATGGACACTCCTGTGTCTCAATTGATATTACATTTAACTGTTATGATCAACATTCTTACAGAAATACTGTACATGAAACCTCGGAGGTGAATGAGTCAGTCACTATCAACCCTTGGTCACACGAAAAGGCTGATCAATTTTCAAATTTACTAGATGGGGACACAATAGATGAGCTAATTGGGGACCTGTATGACATGGAGTATATTGGAGTAAATGATTTAAAACTAGAAAACATAACAGAATTCTCAGAAATATTATCAGAAAAAATTCTAGAAAATGCCAAAACAGTGTTTGGCTATAAAAAGAGAAGAAATGGGGGATATCCTAAGAATAAATCAAAGATGCCATGGTTTGATAGTGACTGTTCACATTCCAGGACGACTTACCGGAGGGCAAGAAAAAGGTACATATGTAATAAGTGTACAGAAAACAGAATATATATGCTAGAATGTAGAAGAAAATATAAACTTGCTTTGCGAAGAAGTAAATATCGGTATAATGATAATTTTAGACACAAAGTTAAATCTCTGAAAAGCAGCAGCCCAAAACAGTTTTGGGAACTCATTAGGGGACTAGGAAATAAAAGTTGTAATGCTCAGATGCCACAATTGGGTGATTTTTATGATTACTTTTCAAATTTAACTGAAATGGCTACCCAAGATGACCCGCTACCGCAAACAACTAATCAGCACTATGATACCAGTGCACTAAACAGTAATATCAATATAGCTGAAATTGAAACTGCAATAAGTGATTTGAATAATGGGAAAGCACCCGGTATAGATAAAATTTCTAATGAATTAATAAAAGGTTCATTTGATAAACTGAAATATGTTTATCTTAAGTTTTTCAATCTAATACTTGAAACTGGTTTAATCCCAAATTCTTGGAGTATAGGTATTATTAAACCAATATATAAATCAGGAGCTCGCTCCGACCCTGGAAACTACAGACAAATCACACTAGTGAGTTGCCTCTCAAAGCTATTTTCAAGTATACTAAGTAAAAGAATACATGATTTTCTTGAAGAAAATGGGATCCTATCTGTGAACCAGGCGGGGTTTCGTAAGAATTTTTCAACACTAGACCACATTTTTACCTTAAATTCAATGATAGAATTAACTAAATCAATCAGTGGGAGTTTGTACACTGCTTTTATAGACCTATCAAAGGCATTTGACAGTATATGGAGAAATGGGATGTGGTACAAGTTAATTTCATCTGGGTTAAATGGTAATGTCCTGACCGTCATCAAGCAAATGTATAATGACATCAAATCATGTGTAGCAGTAAATAATGAATATTCACCCCTATTTGGGTGCCCTGTCGGTGTCCGGCAGGGCGAGAACCTATCCCCGGTACTTTTTTCACTGTATATTAATGATATGGAATCTTTTTTGGAAAGAAATTGTATAAACCCATTGTCTCTATCTGCTCTAACTGGTAAAGCTATGTATAGATATGTAAAGTTATTCTCATTATTGTATGCCGATGACACAATACTCATATCAGACACAGCAGAAGGTCTCGAGGAAATTCTAGAAGCTTATAACCAATATTGTGTTGAATGGAAACTGAACATTAATTGCTCAAAAACTAAGATAGTGGTGTTCGGTGAGGGCAGAGATGAAAACTACACATTTAAAATAGGTGAAAATAATGTTGAAGTAGTTAAAAGTTACAAATACCTAGGGGTAACATTTAATAATGAAAATCATTTTGCAGAGGAAAAAAAGAAACGTTGCATTGAAGGAAAAAGAGCTATGTTTTCTCTGATAGGCAAATTCAGAAAATACAAACTGCCATTAGATGTAGTAATAGATGTATACAATAAATGTATTATACCTATATTAATATATGGATGTGAAGTATGGGGATATGGATCAAATGCAGGTATTGAAACAACTGAGCTCTGGTTCTTCAAATTTATCTTAGGGCTAAAAAAGACAACACCAACCGCAATGGTGTATGGGGAACTTGGAATTTTACCGGTTACAACTAAAATTAAACTGCGAATGCTTTATTTCTGGGAGCGCTTGATAAATGGTGAACAATGGAAGTTATCGAATATCATATATCATGCTATGCTAAATAAACATAAGGGTAAAAGGTCACTCAGGTGGATCTGCAATATTGAAAAAATCTTGAATGAAATTGGTATGTCATATATTTGGCACTATCAAAATACCTATGGGACACAATGGTTTAAAAATACAGTCTATAGAAGACTGAGTGATGCATATGTCCAGACTTGGAGAGCCACATTGGACTCTTCCAACAAATACTCCTTTTATAGACTGATCAAAAGTGATTTTGGAATGGAACCATATTTAAAATTCTTACCGGAAAGAGATGCAATAATCTTGGCTAAATTCAGATCCCGGAATCATAAATTGCCCATTGAAACTGGGGATTGGGGACATGTAGATGAATATGTTGATATCAATGACAGGATCTGCAATTTATGTAACACTGGAATTGGTGATGAATATCATGTAATTTTAGAATGCAAATCCTTAAGTTATCTTAGAAACAGATTGATTGACAAATATTTCATTTCGAAGCCAAGCATGTATAAGCTCTTTGAGCTTTTCACCCAAAACACTGACAAAATTAGACCAGTGGTAAAATTAATCCGAGAAATCTTAAAAATCTACAGGACCCAGTAAATAATGATATCCCAATTTATTACTGATACACTTAATAAACCATAAGTACCGGTATAATAACCGTATTCATAATTATGGGGATCTAGAACCACTACTGTTGGTTTTAAGAATATTAAATATTCTTAAGAATACTATTCAACTTGAATGCGGAGTGAAATAGTTGGATAGATCAATGTTAGGCGTCAGAGTTCAGGGAATATTTAACATACCAGTACATGACGAGAAATGACCAAATAATTAAATTAAATAATTAAAATTAATTACAGGTATCAGCATTCAGCACCACTCATAGAGCCTTGTAGGCTAGATGGCCATGTAATAATCAATGTGCATGCCATCCATCAGCTGTACCAAATATGGTACAGATAGTGAACTCGGCAAGGGTTCAAACCAACTAAGTACATGGACAATAACACACAGCCATAATTTATCAGATGCTATATCATATATGTGATAATTGCCAGAAATGAATCAACTCTAATCTTGATATGCTTATATTTGGCTTTTTATTAAGTTCTGATTCTAAATATGAAAATTTATCGCACTAAAATTGTTTATTTATAGCGCAATATATGTTTTATGGCTGAGTGTATACAGTGTCCAGTAATATGTGCATACTATGGGAATTACGCCTCATGTGAATATGGACAACATCATGGTATTGTTTATATATGTAAACTAGAAAGTTTCATTTAGATCTGACAGTATCAGACCGAGCACAAAGTTATTTCTCAAACATTATCATATTAATATAAGAATTTTAAGTCGTATGCTCGAAGCTAATAAGCTGAAAATGGACATAAATAAAAGAAAACAATGATTTATAATAATAAGGGATGGGGATCAATTGTATATGCATACATGTACTAGTAGAATTATAAAATAATAACTACTATAAAGGGTCTCACAGCCATGCACCCAGTCAAATTTACACCAGAATGAAATATATTTTGACATAGGAATAATAATGGTCCTTTAGTGTTATCGATAGACATAAGGAGCATTCGGAGCGACAAATAAAATAATAAATAAATTAATTAATTATAATTTATAATTAATAATAAATTCCATAATATTTATTAATTATAAATTCCATAATATTTATTTTTAAATTGAACGACTACATATGTTGAAATGTGAAATTAACCAGAAACTAAGATACATCTTGTTATTATGTTCCCAACTTCCTATAGTATAAGTTATAACCAAAAACTTAATACAGTATACTGTGCTGGGCGGGTGACTGTGTGACCCAAATCTGAAACAGAATTATCAAAATAATTATCTTTTTGTATCTCCGGCTTTGAACCCAAATTAAAAATTAGTTTTCTTTGGCCTAAGCGATACATGGTTACAAGACAAGTGGGCATGGCATTGAGTCAACATGTTTAAAATCAGGTTACTATAATTTAAAACTTAATAAAAGGATATAATTTCCCCAAGATTCTAAGAAATGGAAAGGGCATTATAAATATTAAAATATTTAAAACACAACACATGTAGCAGTGTACGGTGCTTTAATGTCACTGTGCTACAATACAACTTATATTATAAGGCAAGGGGAACCAATCGTAACTCAGTGCCACCCCCACCCATCTATGCAAATCAAATCGACATCCCTGTTGCCGTGGGCCGTCTTTAGACCTGCACGCGTATACAAATACAGAAGATAACTTACCTAGATGCATTCTATAGTTGCTGCCCATGAGAGACTGGTGTTGACGAAAGAACTGTCTCGTATTGTCATATTTAGAACAAATCTTTAAATCAAAAACCTTGCGAAAAGAAACAGCCAAACATTTTCGAACAGATGTGACCTAGTGCCGTCAAAACTCGAACAAACCACGATTCTCCTCTTTCAATTCAAGTCTCTAACTTAAAGTCTACTAGTAAGCAGTCTCGGTAAATTAGACACCTCATGACAACTACACAGACACGAACAACAATATAATACCTACTCCGTGATTAGATCACTAATTCTCTTTTAATTTCTCTCTAATTCAAACAAACGGTGAATTAGAAGAGAGAACCAAACAGCGACATTGCATGATAATAAAATCACATCTGTGATACTAGGTCAGTAAGCGAGCAAGTGGACCGAATCATGTTCACGTGCAGGTCAAAATGACGCGATGTTTTATTGCGACAGGGGTGCACTGAGGGGGCGATCGAAGATGTATCTTTTTGATGTGATGTTATGCCAGTAACCGACGCGTATTTTCAGAAATGTAGAACAGTGTATGCATATGCGGTGGATCCATCCCACTCACAGCCAACTCATTCGGCAGTAAATGGTATTATATCTACCATAGAGCGTAGGCTTTGGGTCCGTATATAACATGTAACTTGACATGGGCCCGAGTTGGTCATGCTCGCCCAGCGTCGATCTCTACTCTTGGCGAGCCGGACCAGCCCGGCAAAATGTTCTGTTATATAAATACGCACCTAATAATAACCACATATATGATATATATATAAATCAAGTTAATTAAATGACTATAGATTAATACATGTTAGAAAGATCTTAAATGAACAGGGAAATTAATTCAATGTATTATGATTATATTATGCGTGATGATGCACACGTGACTGTATATATTACTTGTATATATTTATTTGTAATTTGTCTTGAATGTCTTATATATAGATGGTAGACAATAAATGATGATCATAGAGAAAACAACGATGACCACAGCTCATATATGTAGCACGATCCTCACTCGATATTCACTCTATAACGACGTCCGCCTGGAATGCACCCGACAATAGGAAGTCTCTCTGGGCGCTCATTAAGATAAAATGTTTATATGGCAAAAAAATGGCATTGGAACTCGAGTGAATTAATATACCAATAACTTGATTTTGGAGGGCGTTATGGTTTATTAACGGCCCAACAGAAATGGTTAACAGCCCGGGGGTTCATTAAATGCCCGAGACGAAGTCGAGGGCCGTTAATGGCCCGAGGGCTGTTAATCATATCTGGAGGGCCGTTAATAAACCTAACGCCCGACAAAATCATGTTATTGCTATTATTACCACTCTCTGAAATGAAACCCAACTAGAACATAGATGAGTGAGTAAGTAGCAATATGTCAACTGAAATAATAACTCTTAATAATTTGGTGTTAATTCTGAATTTTGTCACAAAGCATGAACATTAACTTGGCAGTCTAAGTTCTGAACAGTATCTAGGAACTCATCATAAATGATAATAGTTTATGGTGCAATTGTTGAAGGTGCACCCAGACATGAAGCCAACGCGAGGTTGGTTATATCGTGATTTATTGTTCATAGCCGTTCCATGGGGAAATTCAACGCTATAAACAGTTCCTGGTGCTGCATTTGGTGGAATCGTTATTATTCCATCTGACCCAGCATCAATCTTTACATCAGAAATGGTAGGGTTATCACTGGTATCCGAAGCGAGAGTCTCGAGGTTGTTCTGGTTATCAGTACCGGCACCCACAAAACCAACCGATTCAGCAACAACAGTATCTAAAGCAAGTGTCTCGATATTGTTCTGGTTATCGGGATTCATTAAACCAACATGTCCAGCAACAACAACATTATCAACAGATCTGTTGGTAATATCAATCAGTATATTATCCCCAATTGTGCTGCTAGCGATGTTAAAATTTCCACGTTCAGGCATTTCATCAACTGATAAGTCAAAATCTGGAATAGAGGTTGTGGCCAGTGAAGCATTCAAAATGTTCGCATATTCTCTCTTCTGTGCAGAAGATAAGTCACTGATATAATGATTAAGTGTCTGGGTGTTCTTGTGATTTGTCACATTGATTATACTTTGGGGTAACACCTGCTTGATATAATGTAGTGGTTGTAGAAGCTCGGACACTATGGCAGGTGTGGTGTACTCCTGTGATGGGCCAGCCTTGCGCGATATTCTCTGCATTATATTGGATTGAGTATTTTTCTCTAGAGGACAGCTTTTAAACCAATGTTCATTTGGTGCATTAGTTGATCTTGGTATTTGAAATAATTTCAAACACCGGTCTGAGAGTTTTGAAATGTAGGATTCATAAGTAGCAACCCCATCCCCATACATCCTCTGATCGGAGTAGTCAATATCACATTGCTTATATCCACCTTGGTTGTTTATTGTCACCTCAGTTTTTGACATACAAACATACTCTACTCCTTCTGTATCACACAAAACCTCAAATGAATCTTTTGTCATGTGTGTCCATCCCTCTCTCCCCATTATACCAAAGCTGTAGCATGTGTAAAACCAAACTGTCTCTTGAAGTACATCAGCATCAGCCTTCTATTAAAGTACAATCCACGTTTCTTCAGATCACCATCACATATTGATGGCTTGTGCTTTGGTCTGCAGTTGTTATACTTGAAGAATAACTTGCACCTAGCAGTAAACATATTATTTGCTGCCACAAATTCTTTATCCTTGAGTATATTAAATTGACGGTTGTAAGGTGCCGATCTTATTTATAATCTTGTTTTAACAGAAATTCCGAATTCTTAAATTAGGTTGCGTTCGATTAGATTCCTAACAAATGAGTGAAGGGAGTTACCTTACAATTCAGTATGTTTACAAGGCCTAAAAAAGACGTTTGTTTCCGCTAACGAGCTGGAAAAAATTAGGGTAGGTAGGTAGGCTTAACTTTCTTTTTTATTAACTTTTTTTGTTCAGTATCTTTAAAAATAACTATATAATACTTGTCAATAACCAAAACTATGCACTTCTTAGCGCCAATCGGGTTAACCCATATAACAGAGGAACTAGTATATATATATATATATAACATATATACTAGTCTATATACTAATATAGTCTTTGATAATCCTAATATTTCCCATATGGTCTGGCGACAACTGAAGTCAGTCCAGCACCACTGCACTGTTCACATATTGGAACAGTATCACATATCTCTTAATGATGGCTTCACAACACCACCTTCTCCTCCGCATTCAGTGAAGGATCTAGACATTTTTTGGGCAATGATATGCCGATGGCATAACATGAAGGCCTGAGCAAAGGAAGGTTTGGGAGGGGGTGACGCCCTGCTGATGGTGGGGGTTTTCCACCTGGAAAATTTTAGAAAATCCATTGCATTTAGAGCTAATCTAGGGCTCTTTGAGTCAGTATTTTGAATTTTACTGATATGTCAATTTGATCAAGTTTCTCAAGCATAACTTTGGAAATTTTTATATATGTATGGATTGGAAATGCTTATAAGTTATTGTCATATATCGTTTGGTTCAATGGATTATGCTTATCCTGCTTGAAATGAGACTTACCATTATCACTCTAATTCATATAATAGGCTATTTTATAAAATTCAAGTGAGACACCTACATATATATACTACATGTAGTACAGAAACAATGTCTATTAAGTTAGTAATTACTATTTATAGTACTAATCTCTAATTTAATTTTTCATTTGGTATTATGAGATCCCACCTGATAACCAGGTTGATTTGATCAAATTGTTAATGTTCCTGTACTGTATTTGATTGAAATACTGAAGTCTGAAGGCTGAATGATAACAAACCTGAACTCAAACTATTTGAAGTTTTCACAGATGAAAGCTAGATAAAGCCAAACATACTTTACAGTATGATTCCAACTGTTAAACTTAAATCTTTTTGTAAACTTAAATTTCTTATGTCAATATATATAAATATATAAAAGTTTTGCATCTTGTTATGATATGAATTGGGACCTAAATTGAAAAAAATAAAAATGATTGGTTTTTTTTTTTGGTCCAATTTATTTTTTTGCGTTGGCAATAAACGTTTAGGGTCGGGGGTTTAAAATAGGGTCGGTCGGGTTAGCGGAAACAAACGTCTTTTTTTTTTAGGCCTAAGTATTTCATTTTGGCCTACTATGTAACTATATATATCTTTATTGCCTCGAGTATTGAAGATTTAACAAAAGACATAGGGTACATGAATGTAACATAAATACAGTTAGCAACCAAGAAGTAATGAAAAGACAGACAAGAGAACAAACTACCGAGGAAAAGAATATCATTCTAATTGTATGTACATGAACACGAGCTTACATATCACATCAACAGACAACACACACCATCTCGACCACACCCGTACGCATATATAATCTAATACATTACGCAGACACAAACACAACCGTACATACATACGTTATGATGCACTGTCACAACACTGTCACTGCATTACATAAAGAATTAAACTGAAAAGCATACAATACTGTATAACAATATATACTAACAAGATATATCATACTCACAAGCCGCCTATTGCATGATCACTATTACTGTATACATGAAACTTGTAAGTATTACAGCCACGTATCTCCAACTTACAATTCCCCATATTCCCAAAAAACTACAATGCAATTAAATGTATCTATAATTGCTAATACGGAAGAATAGTGTATTTAATACAAACATATTACGCTATATAAACTGAGGGTGGGATGTGATTAGATCGATGCCCTCGGCGGTTGAAACAGAAATGATCGAAGTCAGCCGTCAGCGCACACAATTTTATTGTCACGCTATGTCCGTTCAATCAGCTGCCTGGTCGCGGCATATCGATGAATGAATGGATAAACATTCAACCACTATTAAGGTCATCCCTAACAATACACATAGGTGTGAAATGCTATCCATGCATTCCAGTGTAATATGACCATAAGGCATAACAAATGGTGTTTTACTGCTTTGTTTCCCCCCCCCCCCCTCAAACTATCGTGACTATGCAAAGACTACCAATATGTTTTGGCCACCGACGGTAACATCCCACACTCATTAGCCATTTTGACAGTGTCGTAACACCGCCAAAATGTACAAATGAGCGAAGGGAGTTAACTTACAACTCAATATGTTTATAAGTAATTAATTTTGGCATACTATGTAACTTTGTATACACATCCTGCATTACATAAAGAATTAACCTGAAAAGCATACAATACGGTATAACAAATATACTAACAAGATATATCATACTCACAAGCCGTTAGGCCGCCAAAATCAAATCCAGTAGCTACCATAGAAGCCAGAGAAATCATTAAGTCCTCTCAAAACCTCACTAACCCTGTCGAGGAGGCTGTTCATAATGACCTGTTCGCACTCCCCTGAAAGGATATTAAACTGGATTAATTTTTAGCCGCTTAACCACTTGTATATACAAATTTGTAAGCACACGGGCTCCTTCTTCATTCAAGTGCAAACCCCCGTCATATACTTCAAATAAATGCCTCAATGGTCTTTTCTTCTCAAAGTCCATAAAAGCTCTGTAAGTTCTAACAAATTTAACTCCCCTTCTTATACACAACTTTCTGACCAGTCTATTACATTCAACTACATGATCATGGGACCAACGAAAATCGACAGGTCTGGGTAATATTATACTAATAAAGCGGAAATGATAATACCGCATTTTGACTCTTTCCTTATTGCCGTTATCAAATTGTTAAATTCGGCTTCCATTTCTTCAGACGAATACCTCCAAATGTCATTGGTACCAACATGAACTATAACAAAGTCAATAGAAAGATCCACTTCCCTGTGTTTAACCCTGTTATACATCTTCCTCAACGTTAGTCCAGGCACACTCTCGACATCCGTCCAGTGAAGCCCTGAAACCCCTCTTAACAATCGCGTCACCCGTAGTATCAGACGAACATGTTTTGATGCACCCTTTCCTGTAATATATCAGACCAATGACCATGAGGAATTCCAATTCTTAAAACAGATCGGCTTAAAATAAAAAAATTTAAAGCGACTTGTTCCTTTCAAATCTCAAAATGCAATCTCTGAAGACTTGACTTATTCATTCTTGATCTTGCGGTGTGAATTCTAAATAATTTTTATAACAATCACTCCTCCAATCGCCATGCCTTTTAATAAGCTCTGTCGGCGAAATCTAAATGCACATCTAAAGGCGAATGTGCACCCCCCCCCCCCCTGCGAAAACTATGTGACGAAAATTCATTTGTTCTTAAATATTTTTGAAACCATGGATAAGTTATGGGAACAAAGCTTTTTCCCTTTTTACTAAAAAGGCAGACAAGTGCAATTCCGCGGGACAAATTCTTGTCATGTTCTGGAAAGCTCTAACCGGACACAGAGGTGAAGAAGGCACTGCGACCAAAGGTATTATTAATTTGCGTTCACCATATTGATTAGTTTTACTCCACGCGAAAGTGATAATCAAGATGTTTTCCACGACGATAATGTCATTTCTTGTGAGCTGTTTCTTCGAATCAAATTTTGATACAGAATCAAGCATGCAATTTTATTTACGTCCAAAGGTAAAGAACATCAGTAAAAATAGACACCAAACCGTCGAGTCGTTATTGCTATCCATGTCCAGTTATCAAAATATCTTTTAAGATATTTATAGTTATCGGAGAAGCCCTTTTTGCCGAATGTGGGTTGATTCTACGTAGCCCTCTGAATATCAAATTCAGTCGATAAATATTATCTGGAAATTGATATCCCGTAATATTATGTAGAGTTTTTACTCCACTAATGTGATATCTTATGGAGTCCACAGCGAGGCAGGATCTACTCAACAGCTGAGCATACAACACCAAAGTGTCTATTGAGACTGGCAATGAATTAAATTTAAAAAACTCACAAAATGCTAAAAATGAAATGATCTGAGTCTTCAAATTTCTTAAAGAGCCGTCAGCAAAGGCTGCTCTAGTATATTTTATGGCATGCTTCTTCAACGATTACAAACGGTCTGAAACAAGGAACAAATCTCTCTAAAAATCCATCTATAAATCGTATATACCTTCTATGAACTAACCACAGAAGTGTCTGTCACTCAATACCAACTCTAATGTAATTTGTATATGGTTCTTATCTTATTAATCGTATTTACACTGAAAAGTCTATTTATTATGTACAGATTTAACCACGGTTCGCAAGTTCATACGTTACCAATTATGTGAAAACCACAAACACTATTAATAGTTACCAAATATTGGCAGAATATACCAATTACCAAGCGAATGAATATCCGCTACCAAGTTGCCCTTAACCATCTCGGTTAATTGCGTTTACCAATAGGAAATCACTTGCCAATTTGTCTAGAAAAACTTATTTCACGAGCGTATGCCGAAAAAGCATTGACATGAAATACCAAATCACCACGAATGAGAGAAGAGGAATAACTCTATATCCACTGGAACTTTCGACATTGTGTCGATTTCAGCATGACGCAGAATTTGCACTTTATCATCTGACGATCTACTCAAAATGTCTGCAGATCGGTTTTCCTGAGATGATATGTGTACCATTCTGATTTGAAATTCGTTTTTTGCGGCAGTAAAAAGAATTTCTCTAAGACACTTCTGTAGAAATTCATTTCGGGTTTTCCCAGAATTCACCACTGTTGCCGAGACTTGATTGTCACAAAAAACTTCTTGTGTTTGAGACGTGGACCCCACAGTTTCAAACACACACAGACTGTTAACAATTCCAAACAGTTAATACTCAATGATAAATCACATATAAATTCTGGATATGTATCATGCATGTATTCTCCCATGCATAATCCACCACAACCACTCAATGTAGAATCGCAGGAGAGAAATTGATCTGGAGTGGACCATTTTTCCATATCCATCAGAAATCTCATTGTATATATTTTAGAATTCAACCCACCAAGTCAAATCTTTTTTGACATACAAAGGTATCCTATATCTTGCTTGTATATTCGACATAGAACGCAGCCAATTCAAAAGGCGCGAAACGAATATTCTACCCGGTTTTACACATGAGGATATGAAATGTAATTTTCCCAGCAAAGATTCTAATTCTTTTCTGGTAGCATGTTCTTTATTTAACCACATTAAGACTAGTACTAAGATTTCCGTCAATCTATCTTCCGTTATCGACAATGTTACAGCGTTCGTGTCAAACTGGATACCCAAGAAAGTCATGACTGTGCATGGGTAACAAGCTTTTTGAACTGCTTCTTGTAAACCACTACATTTCAAACTATCTCTCATGCAAATGAAACTATCTGTTGCACGCTCGGGTGATTCACGCCCGGCACAGTTGTCGATATAATTTACTATTTCATAACCAATGGATTTCATGATGAAATTTAAGGAATTGGTCACTCTCTGGCAAATGTATGCGGCAGATCTGAGCCCCATACTTAAGATAATATCAAAATAAATCATATCATTCCATTTGAATCCCAACAAGTCAATGTCTCCCGGGTCAACATAAAATTGACGAAATGCTTTTGATAAGTCGATTTTCCACAAATGCGATCCCTGTCCATGCATTTTAACCAAGGTCACCAAGTTATCGATCGAAGGATATGACAAATTTATGTTTTCACCCAAATATTCTACCTTGGAAATACTGTCATTCACTGCCAAACCTTCTGGCATGCTTAGATCTAATATGACACGTCTCTCTACAAAGGGGAGAGGATACCCCCTTGTCTGGCTCCCTGTCTCAAAAACATTGACTTAAAGGCACGTGCGGCCTTAATTGTCGAAAATATTCATATTTGTTCCAAACACCGTAAACAGAAAAAACATTAAAACGCATACAGTTCCGTTCATATATACCACGACCATCGCGTAAACAGCATGTTATCATAAAGACCTACTATATTTTACCTAAGCAAGAGCCTGATTGTGTTACAGAAGACAGCACAATGCTACTGGCTAATCACACACAAATGGCATAAACGCTCTTTATGTTTACCATCATAATATAAACAAACACCAGAAAAGTAACTTGTTATGCTTTTGTTTACATAACAATGGTCAAACGAATGACCATAACATACTGTTTATGCGATATTTCTTATTTGTATACGGACAAAGTCTATCTACATTTTGATGTTCTTTCTGTTTGTGGCGGTTTTTGACGGGTGGAGATATTTTCACAGGATACCCACCGCCAAGGCCAACCGTGTCTTTAAAGGGACACTCTTGGAACGGCCCTAAAATTGTACCCAAAGACACTTCCTTATTAATATAATCGGTTAATGCTGATTGAAATTGCGTAGCCCCCTTGTGGTTACGTACGATCTCATTTGACATGTGCTCACACAAATTACCGATTGGGAAACCATACTTTAAAAGTTCACTCAGCTGCATATCATCATACTTAAATTTTGTGAACATTTGTTGTAAATAATCTACATTAATTCCTGAATGAATTGGTATCTTGCACCCTACATAATTAGGAACTCCCGAATTCCTAACTTTCTTATTAGCATGAACTAAATCTATAGATTTTTTCGATTCACCAATGAGTACCAAAAGTCAATCCCATTTGTCACGTTTTTGTGTATTTCCAAAATAAGGACATGCACTTGAGCTTTCAGGATGATTAAGCTTGTTTTTATCCTTAACAAGACAAGATGCGCAATTATGTTGCACTGTCCTGGCGTTCCCATTAATCGCTTTTGTGTGAGCAGAATCAATGGAGCACTTCTGCCTCTGAAAGTCAGAACAAAACCATGCTTTGGGATTTGCAACTGCAACTGCATTCGTATTTCTAGAATTTTTTATACTTAACATGACTTGCCAAAAGTGGCGTTTCAAGTAATGAAGGATCATCAGACCAAGTATTTTATTCATATCCAATACGACGTATGAACGCAGCGTAATAATCCAACAGAGCCTTCCATTCATAGTTGTCATATAAATATGCGATTTTATTTAGCATATTTAGACGTCCAACTATTTCAATTTGAGAAACAAATGCATTACGAATTATTTCTGTCTCCCCTGCAACACATTGACTAAATGTTAAATCATTAAATTTGATGTCCCGTGCATCATATTCCATTTGCATCATATTCTGTGGACATAACTGTGGGTTAAAATAACTTTATCGTTATTGCTTCAACGCTAAACATGACGCACCACTATTTATCTTGGGGTTTTGCAATTGTATTTCATTTTCAGAATAATTATCATTAAACATAGAATCAATTTGTAACCCTTGCATCCGTTTTTCAACTTTTTTCATAACATGTTTGTTCATTTTTATATCAGCCATTTTAAATTCATCAACGTTCCTGTTAAATTTATGAGAATCTTCAGTGATACATTCAACTGTCCCATTCCTTCTTATTTCCCGTAGTTCCCGCACTTCTTTGTCCAATTGTTGCTTAAGATATCTTGTTCTTTCTTTCTTTTTGGTGACCTCTTTCTGTTTTTAACGCATTCTAATTTTTCCATCAAGCTGTTTTCTGAGTCAGAGTCCGAATCTGATTTCCGGACCTCATCCGTGACGATGTATTTATTTCATATCTATCAACGTAACTCGCATGATCGCACGAGTTTTCAGGCGTGTGATAATTCTCAGAATCGCACGAGTGCAATCTGTCGATGGAACTATTTCATTCAGTGTTAAAACTCAATTAAATTCACATTTTCTGTACCGAAGATGTACGATTGTGAGTCAACGTACTATGATACGGAGATATGTAATACAAATAGAACCGCATGAGTGTCTGGATTTTGACGAATTATCGCACTCGATTTGTTTGCGGAACGCGATACCTCTCGTGCGGGACTGCGTCCCGCACTCGAGGTATCGCTCCGCCAACAAATCTCGTGCGATAATTTCGTCAAAATCCAGACACTCATGCGGATCTATCTATTTATCGCACTCCTCCGTGTTTAAATCTTTGGATTTAGAAAGAAATTTATCAGACAGATAACTCTCATGATTTGCTTCATAATAACTGTTCATCCCATCAATACTATTATCACTTAATAATTTATCATCAATATCCAAATGTTTGATTATCCCGATGCCCTCGGCGGTTGAAACAGAAATGATCGAAGTCTGCCGTCAGCGCACACAATTTTATTGTCACGCTGTGTGCGTCCAATCAGCTGCCTGGTTGCGGCATATCGATGAATGAGTGGGTAAACATTCAACCACTATTAAGGTCATCCCTAACAATACAAATTGGTGTGAAATGCTATCCATGCATTCCAGTGTAATATGACCATACGGCATACCCAATGGTGTTTTACTTTGTTTGCCCCCCCCCCCCCCCACACACACACTATCATGACTATGCAAAGACTACCAATACGTTTTTGGCCACCGACGGTAACCACCCACACTCATTAGCCATTTTGACAGTGTCGGAACACCGCCAAAATGTACAAATCGCAACCCGGAAGCGGGCCATTAATATCGTTAACGCATAACTTCCGGTTTGATGCCGGGCGTTATGGCTTTTTACCGTTCGGGTAAAATTGTTTTAATATACTAGAGAACGCCCCGTTAAGTGGTAATAATATCTTATACTGGGATCTTGATATTGATATTATCCCGGGAATATCAACGATAAGGCGCTCTGCTCTGTGACTCATATAATGTTAACTAGTTCGAGAGGTCATTTGAAGGCCTGGCCGCAATGTGATCGGTCGACCATTGTTTGTGGGGGCAAATGTTATACTATGTCCTACTCCGGTCACCACTGCCCGATATATATATATATATATATATATATATATATATATATATATATATATATATATATATTATATTTCACGCACGTGACTTTATCGCATTCTGATTGGCTGTACACTGCTATACTATTTTACGATAGTATCCCAGTAGGACTCATACATGCCTACCATTCTTTTTCTATGTATAGTAACAAACTCATTTCGCGAAATCGGGTTGCCACCTGAAGATACGGCCAATCTTAAAATATACCTTGTGCGATATTTGTTGCAATATCGGTATATCATTAGATTTATTGGTGAACTGCAATGATCTTATAAATGTCCGACCATATCTAGCCAATGTATCTAATAGTTTGTCCGTTTAGTTCGCAAGCGGCCAGTCCTAATTTTGTAATGCCAGTGTACGTTATTTATAATTTCCTTTACCGTTTTAATCGAAGTTAAGCAAGTTAACTTCTAATCTTTCACCAACATGTCTTTGCTAATGACGTATTTATAGAAATGAATGCATGAATCAGGAAGAGATGCTGTTAGATGTAACTAATAACATAGTTATGCTCCCCTTCCATCGTCAAAAGATTGCCGTAAATTGTAATATCAGAGACCGATTTCCAAAATTCGAGGTAAATAAAAATGTGACAAAATCAGACTCAGAAATTGTGTGAGAATTGGCACACATGTTCGATATAATATAATAAATAATGAATGTCTTGTCGCTGACTATGCCAAAATAGTGGTCTTCGACGACCAATATTTTGGCATAGTCAACTCCAAGCCATTCATTATCTATATAATGGTTATAACAGTCTGGTGCAATACTTGGGTTTGTCTAAAATGTGTAGTATATTGGTATGGAATATGTTGGTTAATATGTATTATCCCGCACAATAAACGAACAGTTGTCGAACTCATATAAACCTTTACATACTAAAACAACGATGTCTGCAATTAATAAATGTAACACGATACTCCAAAAAATACTCGCGGAAATACGCACATAATTGACCTATAATGTGAAATATGTACATAATGTGATTATTAGATTCTGAATTAAGCAGATAATAGACTCCTACCAGTTATTTCGTTATATGGCGCGGCCGCAGTGAAAACACATTTTAAAGAGCGTACACCTGAACAGTCGTGAGTTGGCTCATGTGTGTCATTGTCTGTACATAATCTGCTTAGACTCGTCTCATTATGGGTCGATAATGTGACTAGAATGTTCTCATTTTCAGCACATTATCGACTCAAAATGAGGCGATTCTAAGCACACTATCTACCTAAAACAAGTTATATTATTAGCAGATACTTTCGGTAGAAGAGGTCGGATACTCACTCGATAATAGTCGATATTCCTTCTAATCGAAATACATATTCTTGTGTCAATCATATTCAATGAGACGAATGGAGTGCATTGATGTCATCTCAGCAGCATAGTTATATATATATATATCTGTATTATCCTCCATATATGGAGATTCATATATAAATGTTTATATTATGAAAACAAACACAATTTGGTACATAACACAGTGTATAACAAATTTATAATTACAAACATATCTACAACACATGTCTCAATATGTATGATGATCCAACTACACATGCACATATACACACACTCGTACACTACATAAAGTAGACATTCCATTATACAGCCATATCGTACTTACATACAGAGAATTAGCATACTCCGAGACGACCAAGCCGGAGTTGGACCCGAATCAGGGATCTCTCTCTCTGGAAGACCCACAAACGCCAATGCCTTTGTGCAGTCTTACCGACTCAGAGCCGACCATTTCCCCAGCACCACTCATATATATATACACAGCCATATCATACTTACAGACATACAGACGACAGTCAGACAAGCAGGCATACGAGACAAACAAACAAACGGCATACATACATACAGACAAATGTACTTACTGGTAAAACAATACACCGATACATGTGATATGAACAATTACGAACACGCTTATAACTGCATGTTATGATCGAGTTTACATGAAGGTTTGTGAGATCTAGTCAGGACTTGGCGTCAGTCGATCAACATATACTCTCCAGAGGAATGCGGCTTTGTTCACGAAAAAGTCTATTAGTTCATTTTCTTCTTCGGTAGCACAGTATATGTTTTCATGTAGACCTGTTAGTAGAACGCGCGTTTTGGATTCTACATCCAGTTTATCATATTGCATATAAATGTCTACATGAAACAAGTTTAGTAGCTCGAATTCAAAGGTATTTCGATCGTCGCAAATGGAAGAACATTCGATTAAGGCATGTTTTACAAGATCTTTATGTTTGTTGTTACATAATACGCAGGTTTCTTCATTTGTTTCCAGGATACAAATAAGGCGTGCAATAAGTAGATATGATTTTTTATGGGCTGGGTATATTCGGCAATTTTCCCATAGCCGGGACATACATAACGTTGGATGGACGGCAGAGAACCTGACAAGTCGAGTATCCTCATTTAAGCTCATTTCCCAATATTCTCTATTAACTCTTGACCATGATTCATTTATCGCACATTTCCAAGTAGATTTCTTCGGGAATATTGAATCTTCGATGTAGTTCACAATGGTCTCTGTCATTTTATATCTACTAAGGACGAAGAATATGCCAGACGAGTAACTAGATAGAGAGATTGAAGCACCTTTGGTGTACTGATATAAGCGAGTAAGAAATACTTGCTTTGCTGTTTTGGAAACTTTTAAGTTGCACAACGAGCCGAAGAATGACAATTTACGTTTTTCGATAAGTGACACCATAGATGAAGTTCCAACCAATCCTTGAGCTATAACCGTTTTTGTGCGATGATGAAGGCCCTGGTAATATTTTAAACAAAATCTGTGTGTTCTCTCAAGTCGATCAATGTGAGTTTGATTTAAATTCCAGAGGAGTTCAGAGCCGTACAGACCTTTTGGTATAACCACTGATGAATAAATTAACGAGAAACTTTTGGGGGTCATACCACCGGGATAGAGTCCAGCATTGTTCAACATCATAAACGTGCTACGGGTCTTATCGCATATGTGATCAGTGAAAATCCCGTTGAAGTTGTACTTGTCAAGTGAGATACCCAAATGAGTGGTGTTCGTACTTTCTTTGATATCTGAGGTTCCTAGGTTCCAAAGACGACTTTGATGCGAAAATTCTGCTTTAGTTTCATTGAATACTACTATAGTGCATTTGGATGGATTATATTTATACCGCCATTTTTTGCTGTACTCGTTGCAAATATCACAAAGCGCTGATAAGCCATATTTATTTAGTGATAATAGAACCATGTCATCTGCGTGGGTTGGACACGTACAATTAACACTGAGCATGTTCAGGCCGAATGGTGAGTTTTCAAGAATATGTATTAATTCGTCGACGTAGATCATATAGTACAAAGGGGAGAGGATACCCCCTTGTCTGGCTCCCTGTCTCACATCAAACCACCTGGATAAAACGTTATTGTGACGAATAGAGCATGTGACGTTGGTCAGAAGTTCGCGCATCAATCGAAGTAAATTTCCTCTGAACCCACATGCGTGCAGCTTGTATAATAATCCGTTGATCCAGACGGTATCAAATGCCTTCCAAACATCTAGAAACAGACTATACAGTTTTTGTTTACTTTCGGCTACATATGAGATACATTCTTTCATTACATATGATGTCATTGTTGCGTTTATGCCTTTTTGGAATCCGTGTTGAAGCGGGTGTACATCAAGTAATTTTGGTGCGTACAGTTCTATTCTAGCTTGTAAAACCTTTTCGAGTAACTTGTATAAAGTTGGCATCAGTGTTATAGCTCTGTAACTGTCAAAATCTGTTCTGGGTTTTGTGCCACCTTTATATAATGTTATGATTAAACCGCGCTTTAACTGTGATGGGACCGTTTGTGTTTGAATCAGGACTGTTAGGAGATTCGCAATCGTCTGAGTCAACTTCTGACTTCCATAGATCAAATGCTCGTTCGAAATCCCATCCCAACCGGTTGCTTTTTCAAAGCTGAGGCTGCGATACACATTAAGTAATTCGTCTGTAGTTACTGAAAAGATTATGCGTTTATCGATATCATCAGATTGACCACTGCCAATTTCCCGCGTAACAAATTCATTTATGTAGTTGAAATTTTGAGTGTCAAACTCCGGTCTATACAACGGTGAATATAGTTTCTCAAAATAAGATGCCCATCCTTCTGCGATATCATTATCATGACGAAGAGTGTGTCCTTCATACGTAAAAAATGCGTTCTTATCTATATGAGTTCTCTGTCGCTTCGTGTTTAATGCGCGGAATAAATAGTTTTGATCAAGTTGGGCACGTTCATCGATTTTATCATTTAGTTCGGCCAATTATGCAGCAGATGCTTTTCTATATTCTCTCCGGAAATCACGCTTTACATTTTTATAAATCGTGTAACTGTCAGACTGGGTATCTGAGCGAGGTCTACCTCCATCAACCCAATTTTGCCGGACAGTCCGCATAATTTTGTGCATATTTTTCAAAATGTCGTTCCAAAAAGGTTTCAGATGTTTGTTAAATTTCTTTTTCGGCAAACTTGCCTCGGTGGCATTCGATATATTGTTTACAATGGCATCGTACATTTTACACGGATCAGTTTCGTGTTCAGATAAATGATCAAATTTGTTAAACTGCGCATCAAGGCTTTGCTTATAATTGTGTAAAATTTCTGGTTCAGATTTAGCCTTTTTCCAATCAACAATTCCCTGACCAATTACACCCGTTGTTTCTACAAGTGCATCTCGATAACGCATTTCAAATAGCATTATCAGAGTGATTGGCCTATGATTGGATACATCGATTGCATCATCGTTTAGTACGTGTACTTCTTGTATGAAAGGAATAAAAGTATGTGGAATTAAGATATGATCAACGATCGTTCCTTCATACCGCCCATCGCCAAATGGGATACATGTAGTACGCGGATTATCCTGGAAATAAGTGCGATTGACGGACACCATTTTGATTCGTTTGACAAGATTTTTGAATGCCATGTTTCGGTCATCGGACTTTTCAAATTGCCCATTAAAGTCTCCCATCACTATTACATTGCCATAAGTTTTGTACATATCACAAATATCGCCAAGAGATCTGGTATATTCTTCGTAATGTTCCGCCGTGTAATTAGTAGAAGGTAGATATACCTGTAATATGTATAAGAAGCATTCATTTGTTACTTGAAATTGAATCCCTATTATTCTATCGTCATCTATAGCGAGGGGACTTATGCGTTTAGACAGTCTCTTGTGCCATAACAACGCAACCCCACCACTTGGTCTCCCTCTTTTGTTGGGGATTCTTTGGCGGGAATCGGACACTGCATGATATTCATAAAACTTGTCGAGCGAACCAAGAAAGTGCATATCACATTGATAGAGCCAGTGCTCACTCAATCCTATTATATCATGATCGCCACGTTTAAGCAAATTACTGAGGTAATAGCCAGATGAAATGATACCGGTGGCATTCCATGTAATTAGATTGAGATTAACGGTTTCCATTGTGTGTTTATAATTGATAGCTGATAAGTCAGCGTTGTGAGTACGATTATCGCTCAAAATCAATGACAGGATTAATGCTAGCAATGCACCGATATTACACATAATAAATAATAATATGGTTTCATTTGTGTACCCACATCCTACAGATTGCTCCTCGTGGCCAAAACTTTGGTGCAAGAACTGCATCTAGGTCCTCGTCACAAACATTAATGTGAGCAGAGTTACCTCTCAACATCTTAATGACAGTGAAGCCCGCATTTTTAAATATAAGATGTTTCTTGATATCGTCAATGGCTACGGAGTCAGCGAATCCACCGAGAAACACTTGTGACGTTTTGACTGGACATTCATATTTATAAAAATAATAGTCATTCCTGGAGTAATTTGCAGCATGTCTAGCTTGTTGTGGACGCGTATTATTAGTTTCATTCATCGGAATTGTTGATTCATAGCTCACGCTATTTGGTTCACTGTATTGCGAATTCGTCTCAGATTTATTATCCTTGTCGTAAGAATCGTCCGCGTAGCTCATCATTGCATTTAATGTTTCTGAAATATCTCGCTGTGTCTTTGTAACTTCTCCCATTGAGTTTGCCACACACTCCACGAACGTTTGGAGATTATTTGTCACTGTATTCGTGAAATTTCGAAATTCCTCTTTCATCATGTTAACATTATGTTTTATTGTTTCGTTCATCATTTTATCACACGAGTGGGTTGGTTGAACATGTTTTTGTTTACAATGTCTCTTAGTCCCTCAAAACTCTTAAGTTTCTTGTCAAATTCATCAAGTCCCCTTGTACTATGTTGCACATATCACGTTTGACATCGGCTATTTCACTTTTAACTTTCTTCACCCCAGTGTATTTATCATCTTGTACACGTTCTATTGTCTGCATTTCCTGTTCAAGTTTATCGTCTAGTTGTTTAATTTTGGCGTTTATCCGAACAACATCTGATTTCAGCTGATCAACATCTTCAGTTATTCCGAGTTTTTCTTCAATTTTGTTTAATCTTGATTCTAACTGTTTCACTGTTGTATCAATGTTTGGGATACGTTCGTTGAAATCTTTATGAAATGTTTCATTCTCTGTTTTAATCATAGCAATGTCTCGTAATATTTTAGTAATCGAGTTATTTAAGTTTAGGGAGACATTGACGTCATCATCATCGTTGATCATACCAGAGATTGATGGGTAACTGACACTTTTATTATGCTTTCCACCTTTACTTATAAGCTCTCCAATTGTATCTGCATCTTTGTCAACCATGAATTTCATCAATCTGTAAATATCAACAGCCATTCTCATATTCCGTGTATTTTTATCCGTTATATGGTTTCCTGTGTGGTTCCTAATCACACGTTGTTTCATTACTGCAGATGCCTCATATGGGAACAATTCGTCAGACTTCACGTTCATGAATACGTTGTCCCGCAATGTTTCGAGAAGTTTGTCTTGATTGCCGACAAAGTCTACTATATATATATATAGTTCCAGTAAATACATCCTGCGTTGTCGAGTTTATGAACTTCAACACAGATTGAAGATTGTCGAGAGTTTTGTTGTTATCCTCTGGTTTGCGCGTGTATTGTTGTGACTCTATGCTGTCATACCACGTAGATAACGATTCGTCCAGAGAGCGCTGATCACAATCACTTTGGTTACCGTTATCTCCCATTGTCATTTAGAATATGGATCTATACAATAAGTCGACGATCCGTTACTGTTAGTTAGGGGAGTCCCCTTGTACGACACACATATCAAGCCGTTTACTACGAAAGTTACTCATGCGTGAAATTTTCACACGGCGAGGAGTACTTCACTGTGGACATACGTCGTGAGTACAGTTCATGGAAAACATGGTGGTATTGACAAAATCAAAATGAGTTCAATAACTTTGAATAACTAAAACGATCCATACCGCCATTTGAAGGTCTGATGTTGATCTTCTTCAATTCCAACATTGTTATGAACACGGAGAACAACACAAGAAGGCCATGATAACAATATATCCTGACATCTGTTATTTAGATAATTAAAACGTTAATTTGTAGAGAACAAAATATTGCGACTTATTGTTTACACCGGAAGTAGCAAGTCTGAATTAAGCAGATAATGGACTCCTACCAGTTATTTCGTTATATGGCGCGGCCGCAGTGAAAACACATTTTAAAGAGCGTACACCTGAACAGTCGTGAGTTGGCTCATGTGTGTCATTGTCTGTACATAATCTGCTTAGACTCGTCTCATTATGGGTCGATAATGTGACTAGAATGTTCTCATTTTCAGCACATTATCGACTCCAAATGAGGCGATTCTAAGCACACTATCTACCTAAAACAAGTTATATTATTAGCAGATACTTTCGGTAGAAGAGGTCGGATACTCACTCGATAATAGTCGATATTCCTTCTAATCGAAATACATATTCTTGTGTCAATCATATTCAATGAGACGAATGGAGTGCATTGATGTCATCTCAGCAGCATAGTTATAGCACATAAACCATAGCACACCAACCCTATATGTACACTTTCTTTATTTCTATAAAATATTTATCATAATACGATAAATCCGCCATTCAACTTATTGCTCTTTCATATATCTTCCTGGAATAAAGGATCTTTTTTCTCTATCCACATTAATAAAAGTTAAAGATACGGGCGGCGTTGGCGGTGGGTATATGCTGTTAAAATATTCACCTCCGTCAAAAACCGCTATAAACAGAAAGAACAGTAAAATAGACAGACTTTGTTCTTATAGCAATCAGAAATATGGCATAAACAATATGCTATTGTCAAATGTTTTTCCTTTGTTATGTAAACAAAAGCAAAAAACGTTACAGAACCTGGCTTTTGTTCAGAAACATAAAGAGCATTATTTGTTACTGTTTTCCTGATATGGTAATAATAATGAGCGTTTATATCATTTGTGTGTGATTAACCAACATAATCGAGCTGTGTTATGTAAACAAGCAAATATTCTGTAATACGAGCAGGCTCTTTTTACGTACACACATCGTACGTCTTGACGACAATATACTATTTACGCGCTGATTATGGCTGGCATATGAACAAAACTATATATTTGTTAATATTACTTCTGTTGATGGCGATTTGAACAAATATGAATATTTCTGCAACAAACGCCGCCCGTGCCTTTAATAAAACAATCTAATTATGAGTTTATACATGTACACGAAAATTGAAATATCCCATCGTCATTATATCAACGGCTCGTATTATATCACTTACGTCACAAGTTGCGTGTCTCCATTTCCAAGCAAACAACAGATATTTAACAAAATGCCAACAAAGACTTGTCCTTTGCTAGTGCTATATCTGGCTGTTGCCGCGTTATGTGATGACGAGATTCGTCCGCGGAAACGACTCATACAAGCATACATTCTTGCTGACGGATCCGAACCATGAAGTATTGTATCATTCTATATTTTGTAAGTGTACATTGTGAAATTACATGGAATAAATACTGTTCAACTAATAAGATGAATATTATACATCTTGGGGCCCCAAAAACAAAACAAAAACAAACGCCTACGATGAACCCAATTTACCTGAAATTACAACCAATAACCTACCCTGAACGCAAGTTACCTGAAATCACAAACAATAACCTACCCTGAAACAAGTTACCTGCAATTACAACCAATAACCCATCTGAACGCAAGTTACCTGAAATTACAACCAATAACCTACCCTGAACTCAAGTTACCTGAAATTGCAACCAATAACCCTACCCTGAACGCAAGTTACCTGAAATTGCAACCAATAACCTACCCTGAACGCAAGTTACATGTACCTGCAGTCACAACCAATAACCTACCATGAACCCAAGTTACATGTACCTGCAATTACAACCAATAACCTACCATGAACCCAAGTTACCTTCAATTACAACCAATAACCTACCATGAACCCAAGTTACATGTACCTGCAATTACAACCAATAACCTACCATGAACCCATGTTACATGTACCTGCAATTACAACCAATAACCTACCATGAACCCAAGTTACCTGAAATTACAACCAATAACCTACCATGAACCCAAGTTACATGTACCTGCAATTACAACCAATAACCTAACATGAACCCAAGTTACATGTACCTGCAATTACAACCAATAACCTACCATGAACCAAAGTTACATGTACCTGCAATTACAACCAATAACCTACCATGAACCCAAGTTACCTGCAATTACAACCAATAACCTACCATGAACACAAGTTACCTGCAATTACAACCAATAACCTACCATGAACCCAAGTTACCTGAAATTACAACCAATAACCTACCATGAACCCAAGTTACCTGCAATTACAACCAATAACCTACCATGAACCCAAGTTACCTATAACTACAACCAATAACCTACCATGAACACAAGTTACCTGAAATTACAACCAATAACCTACTATGAACCCAAGTTACCTGAAATTACAACCAATAACCTACCATGAACCCAAGTTACCTGCAATTACAACCAATAACCTACCACGAACCCAAGTTACCTGAAATTACAACCAATAACCTACCATGAACCCAAGTTACCTGTACCTGAAATTACAACCAATAACCTACCATGAACCCTATTACCTGAAATTACAACCAATAACCTACCCTGAACCCAATTATCTGAAATTAGCAGCAATATAGGGATTCCGCTTCTAGCGTTTGTACGGAGTGTAAGGATTGCCCGTGTGTATCCTTGGTAACTGCATGCGGACTTTATAGAATAGTCAATATTCGTGTGGGTCATTTGGATGAGGCTAGCCGGGGATAATGTTACTAGTATATATGTAATACATGTAGACGGCGAAGCATACAAAATGTTGATGTTGACATAAAATCGTTCTGTGTTGCACGATTCACAAATGTGTATTATACTCCCACCCGAAAGATTGGGTATACTGGTTTAAATGCGTCCGTCCGTCGGGACATCCGTCTTCTCGTATAATTCAACCACGTATTATCGGATGTCGATGAAATTTTGTATGCAGGTACATGTATGGCATCAGGGGGGGGGGGGGGCTTTTAAAATAGGGTTCATTGACGTTGTTCACATTTTCCGTTCAATGGCTATCCCTCTTTGTTTATCTGGAATTGTTGGATTTCCGTCCGTCCGCTCACATATCTCAACCATGTGTTATCGGATCTTGATGAAATTTGGTATGCTGGTTTGTCACCAGGATGCTTTCAAAAAGGGTTAATTGACTTTGTTCACATTTTTCCCTCGAGAGTTATCCCTCTTTCTTTATCTGAAAATAGTGGATTCCGTCCGTCCGCTCATATCTCAGCCATGACTTATTGTATTATTTTGAAATTTGGTATGGAGATTTGACATCAGGATGTTTTTCAAAAAAGGGTCTAGTTATATTGATGGTAGTTTCAAGGCTTATCTCTCTTTGTTCGTCTGAACAACGTTGAATTTGTTATCGTCCGCTCGTATTTCTTTTTATATTTTCTTTCCGTCCTGCCCATGTTGCACCATGGAGGTATCCCGATCTGCAACTTCGTGTTATAGTTATATGCGACTCTAATGAGGTAGAAGTCTCCTCGCTATTAAATTACTAGTTTGTTTGTCAATCAGACAAATGATCAGGACTCGAAACGGCAACTGTTGAAAAGCTATATGTTTAGGCTATAAAATATATAGGTTAAGTTTTTTTTATAATGAATGTCACATCAGTTCCACCCAACAGTTAGTCAATATATGTTGTTTATTTTAAAGACATATTATGTACTTATTCGGATGCGTAAAACTGATAAGTTAGTATTCAGGTGCTATGCCAACTGGGGGAATGTAGCATTATACTAACATCACCGAAAATCTCACGCAAATCGACCGTACCACTCCATAGAAAACATTGTCTGAACTACGCTAAATTGTAAATATTTATTACTCGCATCGGGACCCTTCTATCGGCGATACACTAACGAAAATGATTTCGCCATCGGCAGTCACTGCATTTAATTAATATATAAGAATGTCGGTGTGTGTGTGTGTTGTCAATTTAGATAACATATTTGTAAAAATAACTACTTTGAACACGATTATTCTCCATTTGTATTTGATCAGTGTTTCACATCATTTTAAATTGGAAAGCACTCCACGCTTAGGCCTAAAAAAAAGACGTTTGTTTCCGCTAACCCGACCGACCCTATTTTAAACCCCCGACCCTAAACGTTTTATTGCCATTGCAAAATAAAAAAAAATTGGACCAAAAAAAAACAAAAAAAACAATTTATTTAAATTTTTTTTTTTAATTTAGGTCCTATTTCATATCATAACAAGATGCAAAACATTTATTTATATTGACATAAGAAATTTTAGTTTACAAAAAGATTTAAGTTTAACAGTTGGAATCATACTGTAAAGTATGTTTGGCTTTATCTAGCTTTCATCTTCGAAAACTTCAAATAGTTTCAGTTCAGGTTTGTTAGGATTCAGCCTTCAGACTTCAGTATTTCAATCAAATACAGCACAGGAACATTAACAATTTGATCGAATCAATCTGGTTATCAGGTGGGATCTCATAATACCAAATGAAAAATTAACATAGAGATTAGTACTATAAATAGTAAATACTAACTAAATAGACATTGTTTCTGTACTACATGTAGTATATTATGTATGTGTCTCACTTGAATTTTATAAAATAGCCTATTATATGAATTAGAGTGATAATGGTAAGTCTCATTTCAAGCAGGATAAGCATAATCCATTGAACCAAAAGATATCTGACAATAAGTTATAAGCATTTCCAATCCATACATATATAAAAATTTCCAAAGTTATGCTTGAGAAACTTGATCAAATTGACCTCTCAGTAAAATTCAAAATACTGACTCAAAGTGCCCTAGATTAGCTCTAAATGCAATGGATTTTCAAAACATTTCCAGGGAGAACCCCCACCATCAACAGGGGGTCACCCCTCCCAAACCTTCCTCCGATCAGGCCTTCAGGTTATGTCTTTGGCATATCATTGCCCAAAAACAGGTGTCCCCAAAAAATACCCAGATACTTCACCGAATGTGGAGAAGGTGGGGCTGTGAAGCCATCATTAAGAGATCGATACAAGACGGTCACTCAAATATGTGACAGTGCAGTGGTGCTGGACTGACTGCAGTTGTCGCCAGACCATATGGGAAATATTAGGATTATCAAAGACTATATTAGTATATAGACTAGTATATATGTAAATATTGAAGCATATGTAAGATTTAATTGGAGTTTTTAGTTCCTCTGTCATTTGGGTTAACCTGATTGGGGCTAAGAAGTGCATAGTTTGGGTTATTGACAAGTATTATACAGTTATTTTTTAAGATGCTGGAAAAAAAAAGTTAACAAAACAAAACAGTTAAGCCTACCTACCTACCCTAATTTTTTCCAGCTCGTTAGCGGAAACAAATGTATTTTCTTTTAGGCCTTATCCGAATAGTAATCGAATACTACAGACGAATATTCGAATATCTAAATCCACTATTCGTTACAGTACTAATTGGGAAGCTTGTTCTGCAAGTAATATCCAGACTGCAACCTTTTATTCATTCCATTATTTGTGAGATTACTGGTGTTCATTCCATTTGAATCCACGTTGCCTCAATCATCTTCGAATAACCGATGACTGACTACAATAACAGGGTTCGCGCTGCCACTTACCAAATTTGTCAATGGCAAAAATAATTCATATTTGGCCAAAAATATTTTCATTTGGCAAAAGTTTTTGGCAAGTTGCTTTTTAATTCCTCAAAAAAGTTGAAAAATATCGGTCAATTAATACCATTCATTTTAAGAAACTATTAATATAGAATTCTTTTAGTGGTGTTTTATATGGTTTCAGAAAAATTAACACCTCCATTAAGATGCAGTTAATCCGATAGCCTAATTATCGATGGTGGAGGGATTACCTGTATTTAGTGTGTTGGTGGTGTTTGCATAGCTAATCCTCTTGTAATGTTCCCTTCTGATGATGCAAGCCTTCTTCCATTCTTCGGTGGTCGGTTTATTGTTGTATGATAAAACACAATAGAGATGCGAGTATAATTATTAACTAACGGCTTTCCTATCGATATCAATCGTCGTTCAAACCGCGAGTGTCGAAACATAAGACTGAATCAATGAATCCAGATTGCAGAAAATAAAACTATCAAGGATAACATTTGCCAAATTCTAGAATAATTTGTCAAAAAATATTGTTATTTGGCAAAAGTTAATTTCGGTTCAGAGCGGAACTTGAGCTGTCTTCTATGAATTGTTAGTGTTCTATCTATGTTGAACTTGCAGATGTTCATTTTATAACACACAGAGAACGGTTACTTATTTAGTGTAAACAATATTTTATTCTCAATGACAAGTGTGTACATACATATACAATTTGAATTACAACACATATATTACAACATGTTAACACGTGTCTCAGCATATAAGAGATGAGAAAGGGATCTGACTGTAAGCATTGTAAGCTTATATTTGTCATTTCGCCATTGGATATTCACATGGGTGATAACTGGTTTATCATTAATATCTAATTGAGTTATTTTGACTGCCAATTATTAATGGATATATAGCTTCCTGTCTGCCCACCCACACCCTCGTCGCCAATAGGGCACCCATCTAGCCGTTCAAGAAGACAAGGGTTACCACATAGTTATTAATATAATTTGTTTTCTCTCAATTAGTCGCGAATTTTTTTGTTAGTAGAATATATTGATGTACTCTTGCGAAGATAGCAATGTTATGATATATCTGTGATGACTGTGACCTTTAATAAGATCATTTAAACATGGTCTGTTGAGAAGACATTTAAAGCATAACCCTCGTTCGTTCGCGAACTTTCGACATTAAAAGAAGAAGTGTTCTGGAGTCTCTGTCGGGCCACAATAAGTACAATCATGTAAGTGATTTTGATGCAGGTGATAATTCAGATTACTGCATTCGAGACGTATTCAACAGTGGATTATTTGACTTTGCCGTGTATGCATACTCATATAATTTTGGAGGTTCTATGCAATCTTTATTCAGGAATTGTTTAAATTAGGAAATTGTTTGGCACATTTTCCCTTCTTCTGATAAATCATTCCAAAGTTTAATAGCATGTGATATGAATGAGTTTTGTAAAGAGGTAAAAAGGCAAAAGGGGAGCCTCAAGTTATCGTGTCTGAATGGGTATCCAATTGAAGTTGTTGAATCCCTTGGGACATAGTTATATAGATATTGTGGGGTTGATTTTCGCGTTATTTTATAGAATTGAGCAAGTTTTGATTTTTCTCGCATTTTCGATAGCTTCTGCCATCCAATTTCTACCAATAATTCATCCCTATTGCATTTTTCAAAGATTTTAGAGAGGAAACTCAGAATGGACACAGGGCGATAGTTTGACGGCTTACTTATATGGGTAACTGAAGTTGCTTGATTCCACTCCATCATTGCTGGGATGTTACCTGTATGTTCGTGATTGGAACTATGAACTTACATATATTTCTCAATTTAATATTTTTGAATATCGTTTCCCAAGTTCCCATGCCATAACATTAGTTTACTGTTAATACATAGATGTACAGCACTGCAACACCACTGATCAGCATAATAATTTTGAACTGACACCCAATTGTGTGCCAATTTTTATTGTACAGGTTTTTGCTGTTTTTTTGTATGAGTCTTGGGTATAAATCCAGCTGGCAGAACAGTTGATGCCCTCAGCCCATCATATATCCGGTATGAGTCAAATATGTGGTTAAAGAAACTATGGATATATATGATACACTGTTAAATATAGTAAATCATCCCCTTCTTATATATGCTGATCTGTTTTCGGTGAATGCTTAGTCGGCCATTTGCCTGCAAAAGAGTAACCACATATATCTTGTCATCGACACAAGATTATATGTTAACCCTTTAATGATGGGAGCTGCGCTGGCGTAACAATAAAGACCCTGTGCTAATACATAGGTCGCCTCGCATATATAAGAGAAATCATTGGCCTAACAATTTTTTATCATTTTTTATAAATTTTTCTTACATTATTTAACAATTTTTATAAATTTTTCTTACACTGTTTAACAATTTTTATCTTTCTTTTTTTTGTAATCTTTTCTTACATTCTATAACAAATTTTATCATTTTTTCTTATATTCTTTAACAATTTTATCGTTTTTATCATTTTTGTTTTCTTACATTCTCTAACAATTTGTTTTTTTTTAATCATTTGTTCTTACATTCTTTATCAATGTTCATCATTTTTTTCTTACATTCTTTAACAATTTTTATCATTTTTATCTTTATTTCTTACATTCTTTAACAATTTTTTATAATTTTTTTCATTTGTTCTTACATTTTTTAACAATTATAAAAAATAATATCACAGGCCTTCCTCAGTGGTGATCCAAAATACACTTTCGGCTACATGTTACAAGATTACTTCTTGTAAAGTTTGAGCTATTTTTGTGGGTTGGTAGTCCATGTGCGTCCGTCCCTCAACAATATCCTTTGGCGCATCCTACAGGCCACATCCCTCGTCCGATCGTCACCAAACGTCATAGTAATATTTGAGGTGACCTCTAGATAGGAGCTTATCACTTGTTCCACCAGCGTCAATCTTGGATCTTACTTTATGCATCACGAAATCCTTTGGCACACTATACAGGCCACATCCCTCATCCGATCGTCACCAAACGAATATGGATCTTTTGAGTAACTAGATGGAAGTGATCATTTTCGCCCCGGAATTTCGTTGAAAAACATGGCCGCCAGCGTCCATCTTGGATTTTACGCTTTGTTAGACTAAATGCTTTCGCACACCCTACAGCATGGATACAGGGATGACCACTAGAAGGGATTAATCAATTTTTTTTATTTAATGCACATCCGTACAGTAGGGATTTGTATACATAATTTTGAAGCCATTCATATGACCGATCTGATGAGCCCTGTTGTACTTATCAAAAGTGGTAAGAAAAAGGTAGAAATCCTGTCACCATGGCAACGGGCACTAATTTTGAAGGGAACCTAGGAAAAGTGAACATTTATTCAAGGATATGGGCCTGGATATACATACACGTATGCAAACTTATTATAAAAATGACCGCCGAGAAATTGGGTGCAAGTTTGTGGTCCTATCATGTCAAGGTCACCTTTTAAGGTCAAGGTCATTCCAGAAAAGTGAATATTTTTTATAGTTTTTCTCTATTTTCAATTTGGTAAAATGAGTCACAACCTCCACTTGTGAGAAAAGACCTCTATTGTTGTAACAGTAAAATATCTACAATCACACAATGAACCATTTATGGAGGCATGACACAATACCTAACTCGAGATATATCTTTTATAATTTAATGATATAGTCAAAATATAGTTCATTTTGTAACGTCATTGTCTTACTGGTGTTTCCCCACTATTTCTGCGAATCTTAAATGATACATAGGTACCAGCATACACGAAAGTGCTAATTCAAATAATTTTATTTATAAGTTGTGATATGAGCCTGGTCATATAAAGTTGCTTGCATACTGGAGTTTGTAGTTTGTTTGCCTTATAATGGGGTAACCTCTAGATGGGAGCTTACCAATTTTTCCGATTTTCAATGAAAACCCTGGCCACCGGCAGCCATCTTGGACTTAACTCTTTACATAATTAAATCCTTTGGCATCCCTCATCCGATCGTTACCAAAATGTATATAGATCCTCGGGGTGAGCTATAACGGGTTCTTACCATTTCCAGAATTATGTTTAAAAAAAACTTGGCTACTAGTGGCCATCTTATAAATAAATTTACTATTTGTATGACTAAATCTTTTTAGCACATCCAACAGGCCACATCTCTCATCCGATCGTCACCAAACTTCATTTTCTCCGAATTCTGTTTAAACACGGCTGCCAGCGGTATTTTGTATTTCACCCTTTGTATGACTAAATCCGCTGGGTGTTTAGTATTACATAGACACACCAACATTCTGCAATCCCTATCGCCCCATTAACTGTAATATTTGACAATAGCACCTCTCAGAGTTGAGCTTCAGTGTCATTGACACTTTCATTTAACAGTTTGGATATCGTGCAAAAACTAGACAGCTTTCCATCACGTTTGGTGGACTATACGAACCACCATATCCCACGCCATGACTCCTGCCAGGGATGCGGCGAATGAGGGCTTGGTATGTGCGTGTGTGCGAATTCCCATCTAAGACCCAAATGTTCAATGTCATGCCTATTTTCAGCATTTCCTCGAGCGAATAGGTTCATATTGGACATAAATATTGCATAGGTTCATATTGGGCTGATTGATTATGAAATGGTGATTCCCATAGTGAGTTTATATGCGTTATGCTGTTGAATGGCGCGTGTCGCAGTGAAAACACATTATAAAGAGGGTGAGTCTGGTGGTGTCGATGAAACAAGGTAGATAAAATAATGCCAATATGGGTTCATTTCTTTTGGAAACAGTCCCTTATCGGACCGTTTTAAAAATCGCGTTTCATGTTCATAACGAGCGTACCTCAGATGCAGATAATGCCGATATGGGTTCATTTGTGTTTTGGAAATAAGTACAATATGAATTTTCAGGAGAATAGGCTGCTATTTTGCATTTATTAACCCTTTACCCAACAGAACGACCCTGTGCCAAGGCATTCTCTTATACATGCGAGGCGACCTATGGTCGACTCGCATATATAAGAGAATGCATTGGCACAGGTCAATATGAATTTTCAGGAGAACAGGCTGCTATTTTGCATTTATTAACCCTTTACCCAACAGAACGGCCCTGTGCCAATGCATTCTCTTATATATGCGAGTCGACCATAGGTCGCCTCGCATATATAAGAGAATGCATTGGCGTAACACATTACAAATTATAAAATTGTTAAAGAATGTAAGAAAAAATGTTTAAAAAAGATTTTGTTTAGGCCAATGCATTCTCTTATATATGCGAGGCGACCATATATAAGAGAATGCATTGGCACAGGGCATAACTGTAACTATCACAATGTGATCAAGGAGCCGGTTCCAATGATATCCATATTTGTATGGTTCTATTGAGACAGACCGAAGATATTTTAGGCTGTTGAAGCTTTATTTGGCCGGTTTTGGCCGGTTTGTTGGGTAAAGGGTTAAGATTGAGTTTCACTTGATAACCGACAAGCAATTTTTATACTGGTCACATGTCAATTTCGATAGTAATTGTGCCCGACATGCTTAACATTCTGCCACCCTATGTTAGGAATTATATGTCATAATGATACAAAGATCACCATCAATTGGTAAAAATAAAGAAAGTATAGCATGGGTATGATATGGCTATAGATGCTGCTGAGATGAGCCCGGTATCATTGACTATGATTGATCCAAAAATATGACATAATATGAAATATCTAAAACCATGAGTATCGAGTGACGGTCGTGCTACATGCAGACATCGTGGCTTTCTTTCCAGTTTTAAGTAAATTCGACAACTGTTTGTATAGTTTGTGTGCTGTCTGACAGCCTCCTGATCGGATCCGTGATTTCAGCTTTCAAACCAGAAGTAGTGTCCAGTGTCACAGTTTTAGTCCGTATGCAGCCCATGACCAGAGTGAATATAAATCCCATCGCGAAGAAGAAACCTGAAACAATATGAACAATTTTAATAATTCGGTATGCTATTTGTTAACAGTCCCCTATATTCCATACATAATTGTTCAATAGCATCACGAGACACGGACCAGTGACGCTGGAAACTATGGTACTGGGAAATCCCACACTTCAGCCTCATCCGCAAACGAACAATTTGTTCTTGCCGTCCGGATATACATTTCCAAATAAGAAAGCTGAGCCATTGCAAACAAGAAAACCATAGTCAGAAATGGTAACGCGCTTAAGATCATATATTACATACCCATTATGGTAATTATAGAATCTTTTTCATTTCTGTTATTTGTAATTGGCATAGCATATCATAAACCTAAAATCAACATTTGACATAATGTAAACGCCAATAAACGAAATTGAAATTATCAACTACACCGTGTACTGGGCTCGACTCGGGGTCGCACTACAGCTCAGCCTCGGGGTCGCACTACAACTTTTAATGTGTCCCATTAATTAACATTCTATATAAATAGAACCCAACCCCCCCCCCCCCCCAGCGCTATTGCAGCGCTCAGGCGAATCAAGACTTTGTGCATTAGTATACGCGCGGCGCGCGTAATAAAGTTCAATAAACTCATGCATGTGTAGTAGTTGCTTGGTGTTCGTTTCCTTTCCATTTTCCATCATCCAGTTCTCACTCTCCTTGTTTCATTCTATGTAATTTTCGTTGAAACTGTACTGTTTAATTATATTGCCGCATCATTATGTATTTTTGAATTGTGAGGAGCGGGCCATATCTAAGTGGTTAGCGATTGTGCCATAATCCCGGTCTGTCGTAACCATTTGTATTGGCAATATAACATATGTTTAACCTAACTAATACCCGTTGGTTGTTTGGTCACATGAAGAGACGTCATGCCCAAAAAAAAAACAATGTGGGCGGACTTTGTTCTTATATTAAAGATGGTATATGGGCCGCAATTACAGCAACAACATACTTTTTATAAATCCATATTTCAAGACTACAAATTACTATAAACATAGGTCGATATGATTCGGTAATTACGTAAACCACTTATATACGGACTTTGTGCCGGTGAAAGTGGCATTCTATGCATGATGTCTAGAAAAATTATTTTGTTTTCTTCACCATGAAATAACAAAGAGCGTACCGTGTAGACAATTCCTCATATGATAAGAGTAACGAGTGAGTCTCACTTCATGTGCGCAAACTTATAGGTGCCACGTTGGTGTTTGGAGTAACACATATCGCCTATTATTGATGGTGTGTGTCATATCAACTAGGAAAACCAATACGTGAGATAGGCTTATATGGACTGTTTATGCCCGGGAAGACATAGTCGACCATCGAGTGATGAGAATTGAATAACGTATGAGTAAAAAACAACACGAACGACCGGCGACTTTTTTAGAAATGAACACTGTTATTAAAGGAACAATCATTGAATAAAAAATTGCTTCCAACACTCTGTGTTGTTAACATATTTGATTAGATACCAGAATATTAATAGGCAATTTATAAATGGACACATATTAGGCAGTCATCACTCCAAAAATCAATACTTTGGGTTTTTGAGTTGCCATATGGTAAGAAAATATTCAACAACTAGCCCAGCAGCCGACTCTGACACCCTTCGAATTCTAGTATTTGTGCATAACTGAAGCTGTGACCCGTTTAGGCAATTTGTATAGCAGCCTCATCGTGCCCCCTACAGCGAGACATCCTTGAACAGTATTTGATTTAAACATTCAACAATCATCAGGACGAAATTCAGACAGACATGACACGACAGAAACAACGTACACGAAAAACGGAAAGGTCGCGTATTTAGTAAACGATATCTGAAGGCCCTGCGTACTGTATACGACATTTCGGAGGTCGTGGGTACCCATAATGCACGTTTTGTATACCCTGGTTACTCTATTTAACAGAAACATGCGAAATTGACCAACTCAGCATTACTGACCTGCCAGGAGGAAGGAGGTCGTGTATGGTTGCCCAGCATCCACCAATGCGCCAGTGAGGAAACAAGTTTGTAGTTTAGTCAGAAATTAGGCACATATCCAAAGTTGAACGAATTCGATGGTAGTAGTAATATGTTATCGATTAAATCTGACCCAGTAAAGCTAATTATTGGCAAATTTGTTTAAATGTGATTTCGTGTTTTCGGATGTTATCAGTGCTGACTTGGATACATTGACAAATATGGTCAGATGGATCGTTGCCAAAAATCTAAAACCACATCAATTTAAAATGAAAACCAACCAGTTGGTTATCCCCATTTACCGCCAATTCGTCATTTGCGGATAGTAATGTCCAGGGATGCTAGATACATCAGCGCACTTTCGTGAACATAGATATATGTCCAGTTCAGATAGATGGTGCTGATCTATTACAAATGCATGTAACACATTTCACTAGACATCAACAACTATTGTAAACATATAATTAAATGCGAAATAGGTTATACAGAAGTTGAACAGAACCATCACACCCGGGGAGATTCTGAAGTTCCCAGTAACAAAGTTACCAAATTGAACCTACTAAACCAGTGGACTAGGCACCAATATAATTTTTCAGTTTTAATATGAGTTTCGTGTTTAAACTCATTGCCATTCATGCTGACTTTGCAGAATCACAGTAACGGCCACTTCTTTTGGAAAACCAGTATTGGGTACGTGTATCTGGATGATTTGTCAGTTGTTTCCTTTATTATTTGTTCTTAAAGCATAATATGAAGATAGGTCAGTTTATAAGTATGACGAATTTTGTATCTATAGAAGCCTAGTTCGGTCCCAGGAGGAAAACAATACAATATATACGTAGTTTAAAGTCACATGGCGGTTTGCGCTCCAAAATACACATATTATTCGCTTTTGAATTTTTCTCAGTATCGAAATAGGTCGATAAATATATGAACTACCTTTCTGCGAGCATTATGTGACCAAAAACGACGCATTGAAGTAATGAAAAATACAATTGTGAATATGGTGTTTGGGTCCCAAACAAAAAACCGCCATATGCGCAACATTGAACAGAAAAGAGCGTTCCGTCGTAGTCTATTCCTGATATGGCAGCAATAAAGAGCGTTCGTCTGACCTCTGGCGAAACGTTGAAAACGATTGAAAAATGGCTGCGACTTTGGAAAGTGTTTTTCAGAGCATATGAAACCGGTATATCAATAGTTCGTTTATTAATGACCTGTCGTATCCGTCGCTCCAAATTAAGTAGAAAAAAAATTTGGAGGTTCGAATGAGCCATGTCCGTTTAAAACTATATGATTTGCACATAAATGATAAGTGTTTAGTAATTAGTATTCCTTTCCCTACTCAAGTTCTCCCCTGGTAGGCTCATATGTTGTCTTATCTGTAACTTGGACGTACCTGCCACAATAGGACCAACTGTCCACGCCAAACCAATCAACATGTATGCCACAGCATAACCAGTCGACGTCAGCTCTCTGTCAACAATATGTATCGTAAGCGACATAAGCTGGACAAAGATGCCGGATGTGTATGTCCCAAGAAGGCACATGTATACCAACTGCATTTTGTACGAATGGGCGTAGATCTGAAACGTCAGTGTTAGAATCGTCACTATTCCGTGTAGACCAACGGCCACAGAAAAAGGGTCCACATCAATTGAGTTAGCAAGAAATCCGGACATGACTTTCCCACAGGTATTTGATACCCCCATGACAACCAATAGGAACGCCGCCTGTTGGTCAGTCGCGCCGTCTAGTGTCGCATGCTTCGGCATGTGAATGGTTATTATTGAAATGGCTAACATTGCCATAAACACGGATCCCATGGCGGCCATAAATATTGGTGAATTGAAGAGAAGAGCATATTTGTGCCGTTCGGCGAACAATTTTTTCCAGAAGATCTTTCCACATAATTTGGAATACCTTACTCGCGTGTCAATTTTAGACGACCGCTCATAACTGCTTGGTTTCAATAACAATCCGAATATTACAACGTTGAAGTGAATGGCACCAAGAACCAGGAAGGCTCCGCGAATTGAATAAGTCTCCACTAAATGAGTCAGCAAGACCGGTCCGATGAATGATCCAATTCCGGCACCCGCAGTGAAGACTCCATATGCAATAGAAAGGTTCTCTTCGAAGTGAAAAGCAACAGCAACAGCTGCTCCCTGTACAGCGAAACCTATTCCCATTCCTGTGAACACAGAGAAACTAATTCTCAGTGCATAAACATACTTTGCTCATTTGAAAATTCGTGGGCCGATCACACAAAGCTTCGTGACATGTCCTGCAAATGTGACCAAACTCACGAACGACAGAGTTCGAAAACGTCATAGACGTACCTTTCTTGGAATAATTTTTTATTGAATTGCTCACTCAAATTAGACAAAATATCGAACACTTTATGATGCATTAATGATGATATTTGCAATAAATATGTATTAGTACCAATTTAATGGTGGACCAAGAACCAATGATGACAGAAATAGAGAGGGAAGCAATTGAACTTATCCAGGGCTATAGAGTGGTTTACCCTTTCTATACTAAATACACATTGACGAGTAGCTCGCTTGGGAAATGTTCAGATAATAAGTTCAACAAGTGTATTATCTTTTTGTATGTCTGTCTGGCTTTTATTACATGTACATAAAATCCCCTCCACATGAATAATAAACTGTTCCATGTATACCGTTACAACTGAATGGGAGAAACAGTTTAAATCATGCGACCACGCATAACTTATTACGCACTCATCAACAGGGTTCGCGCTGCCACTTGCCAAATTTGCCAATGGCAAAAATAATTCACATTTGGCAAAAAATATATTCGTATGGCAAAAGTTTTGGCAAGTCACTTTTTAATTCCTCAAGAAAGTTGAAAAAATTGCATTCATTTCAGGTAACTCTTATAGCATAATGATGAAGCAACCTTTCTACCATTGTATTCTTCGGTGATTGGCTTATTGTTTGATAAACCATAATAGAGATGCGTGTATAATTAACTAACTGATTTTCTATCGATATCAAAAGTCGTTCAAACCGCGAGTGTCGATACAAGACTTAAGGTTGCAGAAAATTATACTATCAGGGATAGTACCATTTGGCAAATGCTAAAATAATTTGGCAAAAATATTTTAATTTGGCAATTTATTTGCAAAAGTAAATTTTGGTCCAGCGCGGACACTGCTCGTCAATAGCATATACCTCTTGTGCACTGAGATAAGCGTCATATTGTTAGATTAAGCCTTTCTGTACGAAATGGATTCTCTCGTCAGTCATAACAGTATACATCGGAATACTCTATAACCAATTGGAGGGTGATCAGGTAGTATAAGCATATGACAGACAGACGAGTATATAATACAAGTGCAGAAGGATTTCTGTTAATTTGTGAGAAGACTTTGGAGCCACATGGATATTTGGACACTTAGGTAATTATAACTAAAGTATTTACTCAATGCTTAAAAACGCGCTGTGTGTTATGTCACTCAAATATTTGTGGACATACCATCTAGTCTCTGAATTATTCACATGTTCCTTTGTTAAGAATATCCAATTTAGTCTGGCATGTGCGATCCCAGATGTGCTAGAATTAGTCTTAATGTAAATTAATGAATCATGCTATACTCCAGGGACAGTGGCTGATGAATTTTTTTCAGAAGCGTTGTCTGGGCGTGTGCCATTCGAAACCCTAATCTCATTTCAGTTAATCATAGAGCATGTTTCCGTCACTAACCAATCCGAATGGACCATGCCAATGAAATGAGATTCCATTGCATATAGGTCTCCGGGAAAAAAGAAGAGACGACGCACATATGCCTCTTCCGTGGCTGCCTAGATGTATCTGTTTTATTATAATAATACGAACGATCGTAATAAATATTTTGTTGTCTAAGAGTTTTACTTAGTGAAAGAAAACTTGGGAGTGCTAAATACTCGAGTTGGTGCACGCGAGCCAGACACTACGTTGAATTCTTACACAGTGATGGATAAAATAATGGAACTGCGGGGGGTCTGCGGGCAGTCACGGAAATACATATGGTATGATACAGATTGCTTATTTGATCTGGTTCACAGCGCTCTATGAAGACATGTGTCGCATTTGTTCGTCTTGAAAATTGTATTGTCGATTTTTCCATAGTTTGGACATGTTTATATAGGGAGTAACTTTTTGAAACTAATGAAAATATCGTTGTGCTGATTTGTCTTAGCTTTGTTTGGGCAGTAACATTAACAATTTGTATCTGGTCTTAATTGTTGTATAGCATGTAATAAACACCGTTTGTTAGTATACTCTGTCGTGGCTACCCAGATGTATCTGTTTTGTTATAATAATACCGAACGATCGTAATAAATATTATGTTGTCTATGAATTCTACTTAGTGAAAGAAAACCTGGGAGTTCTATATATATAGTTATTATTTGAACGTTTCCCAAGGGAACTACTCGTCATTGAGAGTTTGGTAGTGAAAGATGGATTTACATGATCAAATACTTTCCCGTCACGGCTTCAGCTTGTGTCAAAACGCCACACCTCTAGCCTATCAGAACCTTCTTTTTATCCATTTTGCGTTGACTTTCTTGTTTATCTACGAATGAAAAACAGCCTTTTACTTAAACGTCTTGTTACCTTGACAACAGATTCAACGTGATAGGTCTACTAAAGAGTCGCAGTAACAAATTTCGTGATTACTCTGGATTAATCCAAAAAACATAAGACGGCTATGGATCGAATTGTACATTTATATTACCAAAAATGTGTGTTTTGTCTTTATTCAGGCAATAGTTACACTTTATAAACAACATCCAAATTGATATAAATAAGTTTGGTGTCTTCGGAAAAGTGACCAAAATCAAGTTACGCGGTTTTGATATTTAGGCGTCGATATAACTTCCATGATGATATTACCTGTGATCAACCCATATGTGATGAACAAGGGGCGCATTCCTGTGACTACGAATGACGCAGAAAGGCCGACAAACGTCAAGATTCCACCAAGCACACAACAAAATCTGCAGGATGTCACTTCAATTATCGCCCCATACAATGGCGCTAAAAAAGAAGCAATCGGTAAGCGTTACATTTCATGTCGTGAAGAGAGGTTGCAGATCATGCAACCTGAGTGAGTGATTTTTCCGAGTGGTAAGAAACCTTAACTCACTGGTAAATCACAGACATTTCTATTTCTTCGTGCGGTGATATATCCAGCGTGTTATCAACATCGGGACCATGGCTTATAGAACAAGAATATCCTACTAGGTTGGTAATTCACTATGTTCCGCCGAGCATCTAGATTTATCAGAGAAATGTTTTGGAAACTTTACAGGCATGTTAAGGATCACCTCCAGATGGTAGCTATTGAATGTGAACGATTTTAGACGAAAAACATTGTCGCCGGCAGCCATCTTGGATTTTACTCTTTGAATTACTATATACTTTGGTACACCATACATACCATATCCCTCATCCGACCACCACCAACCATTCAACATATCCTCGCGCAAATATCTACGTAATCGACCTATAATGTCAAATATGTTCATAATGTGATTATTTGATTCTGAAATAAGCAGATAATGGACTAATATCAGTTATTCGGTTTTATGGCGCGGGTCACATGAAAACACATGTTAAAGAGCGAACACCTGATAAGTCGTGAGTTAGCTTATTTGTATCGTTGTCCGCATATAATTAACCTATAATGAAGTCATTATGAGTCGATAATGTGAATAAAACTCTCATTTTCAGTTCATTATCAACTCAAAATGAAGCGATTCTAAGCAGATTATCGACATAAAACAAACTCTATTATAGGCAGATAATATGCATTTTTTTCGGGATAAAAGGCTAAAGCTGCATATGGATCTTCGGGGTGGTCACCAGATGGCAGACTTCAAAGTATCCCGAATTTCGTTGAAAAAAATGGCCGACAATGGCCATCTTGGATTTTACACTTGGCATGACTAAATCCTTCGGCACACATGAAGACCACATCCCTCGTTTAATTGTCACCAAATTTAATACGAATCTTCTGGGTAACCACTATCTGGGCGTCATCAATTTTTTACCGAAAGTCGTTGAAAAACATGGCCATATTGGATTTCTAATTTGAATCCATCGCACTGCCGCCCTCATTTATCGGAGAAATGTTTTTTTTATACTTTACATGCATGTTTGGGAAAATCTCTAGATGGGAGCTATCGAAATTGAACGATTTTAGACGAAAAACATGGCCATCGGTAGCCACCTTGGATTTTACTCTTTGCTTGACTAATTCCGTTGGCACTCTCTACCGACCACGTCCATCATCCAAGCGTCATCAAATTTCATATGGATCTTCGAGGTGACCATAGATTGGAACCATCAAATGTTTCCAAATTTTAATGAAAAAATGGCCACCAGCTCCTGTCTTGAATTTTACTCTATGTATCACCAAATCCTTTGGCGCACCCTACTGACCACGTCCTCATCCGATCATCACACCATAGATCCAGCATTGTTTACCAATTGCTAACAACCTTTATATGGCTTTTCATGTTGACATCTGCTATTGCTTAAACATTTAAAATATCCGCATTGTTTGTCTTTAATGTATTACATTATCCCCTCGTTTTCAAATTTCATTAAAAACACTGGCCAGCCAGCAGCCGTCTTGTGTTTTATTCTTTACATGACTAAATCCTTTAACACACCGTGTAGGCCACATGTGACTGTAATGTACGACATTATCCCTCTCCAAGATGAGCTACAGCGTCATTGACTCTCTTTCTTACTCGAAAAGCCATACATGTAGCTTCGCGACTGCGCGCCGACTCTATTATATATTATCTGTAGCAATATATCGAGTAGCAGTCACCTCCCCCGAAGTGGTATTTGTATTTATCAAACTATCTGATCCTTCCTGCGAAATACTAAACATAACTTGATGTTTAATAACTATGAACCATGCATGTTAAGGAGAATTTCAAGTGACCAATCACGTGACCAATGCAATACAATACAATACAATATTTATGTTTATTTCCCATTAAACTGTAAAAACAGTGTTTGAGATATAATACATAATATAACAGGTGGGGTATACATTGAAATGAATAATATATACATATTCACGTGTATATACATATTCATAGGGGTACAATTGTTACGAGGTTACAAAAACAAAAGTGGGCATTTCCATGAAATTATCTGCATCAAAAGTTTCAAATATTTCTAAGTGTTACTTTGTGCGGTATTGTAAGCAATACATATTTACCTGGCGGGTCGGCTTGGAATTTTTTTTTAACATTATAAAGTTGGTGTATTTATTTTTTTATTTTATATTAATTTTTCAAAACTAGGCCAAGTGTTGTAATTCATGAACAAAATTCTCAAAAATAAATGTACATCATAAATTGGCAATTTACCAATCCCAGCCGCCAGTTACTTCTTATGTCTATATTTCTGTCTGACTGACCTCCTTAAAAACTCCACTGCATCGCTTTCATTGGTTTGAAAATATAGGGCTGTCAAAAGATGGCATACATTATACTCACCGCCAGTGAGAGATAACAAAAACGGCATCGTTGTCAGAAAGGATGTAGTCGCGACGTCCTCTTCGAAGACTTTTAGTAGTTCCAGTTGAGTCACTCCGCCAGAGTATAACACAGAATTTAGCATCAAATGTACGGTTGAACATAACACCAGTACAACCCAGGGGAATTCCATAGTGAGTAGAGTTGGCTCGAAAGTAGAACAAAAAACAAACAAATTACTTATGGTATGGAAGACATTTATGCCCCGTCGAAGTAAAATGTTTATGTGTCGAGGTAAAATTTACTATAGGTGTCAGCAAATTATATTTTATTATCACGTGATCCTGTATTTGTAAATATGCAACATATCCTCGTGCAAGTATGTTCACATGGACCTAAATATTCACATATGTTCACATTTGACTGATTTGATTCCAAAATAAGCCCACATTGAGCTAATACTCGTTATTCTGTTGAATGGTGCGGACCGCAATGAAAACACATTATAAAGAGACGAATCTGGTAAATCGTGTCGATGGTCGATGGTTAAAGATAGATTATATAGCATCAATATGGGCTTATTTCGTACGGAAATAGTCCCATATCTGACTGTTTTAAAAACCGCGTTTTATTTTCTTATAGATCGGATTTCAGATTCAAATAATGCCCATATGGGTTTGTTTTTGTTTTTGAAATAAGTTCAATGTGAGCTTATTTTCATGATAAAAGACTGGAACTGGATAGGAAATGTGGCATTATAGAAGTTTGCACTGTTTACCTGTTATTATAAGTTATTGAGGGTACATGAAGACTTGTTACCTGGCTGCTATTCAATTAATATGTTTTGGTATAGCGATAACTTAATGTTCATATACTACTCACATTTTGCTAAGAATCACCCATATAATGGTCATATTTCTATACTAATATGCAATTCCCACCTTCCGTATCTTACTGTAATGGAGATGAGTGATCAATTGTTCAGTGTTATTGTTGCGACGGTGTGTAATTGACCGTGATGAGATCTGTTCAGAAAAAAAAGTGGGTCACCATGTTTTTCGTGATTTGGTTCAAAATCCGTCCGTGTACAAATCAGTGTTCTACACGCATGTCTATTGCCAAATCGACTTGGACATCGATTGTAAGAGTTCACCAACGTTTACTATGGTTCGTCGGCGTCATTTAAGCGCGCAAAAATTGGCCAGAGGGGTGGGGATGCTCCAATCTGGAAGATCGCAGAGGCAGGTTGCTGCAGACCTAGGTGTCAGCCAGAGCGTTGTCTCCAGGGCGTGGAATCGCTACAACACACATGGTAGTGCAAACAGAAGACACGGTGGGTGTCGTCAGAGGATCACGACGGAACGCCAAGACCGTTGTCTGAGGATAACAGCTACTCGGACCCGCACCATGAATGCCACATCCCTGCAACGGAACCTCCAAAATGTGACTGGGATCAGAATTGCGACGCAGACCATCCGCGATAGATTTCAAGCTGCTGGTTTACGTGCCAGGAGAGCCGCAGTTCGCGTTATTTTGCGACCACAGCACAGGCAACACCGGGTACAGTGGAGCACAGAACATGTGAACTGGACAGTACAGCAGTGGTCGACCGTGCTGTTCACAGATGAGTCTAGGTTCTGTCTATATTTCCTCGATGGAACGTGTTTTGGTTTGGAGGAGGCGAAATGAGAGATTCATGGATGCTACAGTGAGGGAACATGACCGCTATGGTGGCGGTTCGGTTATGGTGTGGGGTGGGATGACTACGGACGGCAACACTGACCTGTATGTCATCCAGAACGGCACCCTGAATGCACAGCGTTACCGGGATGAAATTCTGAACCCAATCGTGCGGCCGGTTGCGGGTGCTGTCGGCGAAGATTTCGTAACGATAGACGACAACGCCATACCACACCGTGCCATAGTGGTAAACCGATACCTTCAGGAGGAAGGAATCGAGTGGATGGTCTGGCCAGTGGCATCACCGGATCTCAATCCCATAGAGCATGCTTGGGACCGGCTGCAGGCTGCAATAACAGCTCGACCAGTCCAACCGACAACTCAAAACAGCTGGGTCAAGCACTGGTTGAGGAATGGAGGAACCTGCCTCAAGACATCTTCCGCCACGTGGTCCATGGGATGCGGATGCATTGCCAAGCTGTTCTGGATGCCCGCGGAGGTCACACCAAGTACTGACATTGTTTTTGGTGAATACAATTGTATTCAATACATTTTAGTTGCTTGTTTGTAATTATTGAAATTCATCAGAATGGGGGTAGTCTGATTCCATCTCCCCATTTAGCAAATATACGCCACTGAACATTTACTACACCCATTAAATAAGAGGCAGATATAATAATCAACTATTAAAAGGACGATTTATGTTCAATATTGCTATATTATATAAAATATTACAAAATATATGGGTGATCCTTAGCAAAATGTGAGTAGTATATATAACACAGTGTGAATAGGAAAACATGCATGGCTATCCGTTGGGTCGTGACGCCATGAACTCCAACGTTACAACCCGGGAAACGTCCTTCGTAATTTCGCACGTAAACATCACAATGGCGCTCTCAGATTCTTCAGAACTAAAAAGCGTCCAGTACCGTATTCAACATTTATCAAGAAATTTAATGGTCGAAAACATGTACATATATATAATCAATATACTGCGTGGTCATAATTTTAAGATGCTGCACGACAATGGTGTCTCCTGTTGTCGATAATACTGGTCGAATAAATCAAATGCTACACTGAAGAAATAACGTTAGTCAATATGACTAACTTTGGTTAGTCAACTGTTTGTCCACGAGATGACTAACTTAGCTTAGTCATAGTTACTAAGGCAGACAATTAGTCACAATGGCAAGGGTGATGTTAGTCATAAAGGCTAAGAAATGGCCATTCAAAACGACTAATTAGGCCATTAGCCTGCAATTGTTAGTCAAAATGACAAGACTTGAGCAGTGGTGAGTCATAATTGCTTTCTGAGCCACTGAGAAGGTGAACATGTAATTTGGTGGAAATTGTTCGCAAAAATGTTCAATACTCAACCAGATGACATATCCAGAATCAGAGACCGAACTGAAAGCAGGATAAACTTTAAATCCACTCGCTAAAATCCTGATGTCAGTACTGGTCTATTGAGAGGTATCAAATAATTTGTGGTATATGTTTGTTTAACTAGTTCATTTTCCCAAGATATCTGTGGTGTCATAGAATAAGAACCGTTAATCCTAAACGTGTAGCCTTTGGTGTGTGTGTGTGTGTGTGTGTGTGGGGGTAGTCATATTGATCCGATTTTTTTCTCAGTGTATTTACAGACCGTTTGTGATCGAATGTCAATACTGCTCTGTTGTCTCACTAGTAGGCCTATATATATTTGCAATAATAAAGTTTCACCCGTCGCTTTAAAATGAATAATTTTTTCCCGACAGACTCTCTGGAGAGTGAGACTTCAGACGCCAACCAAACACAACACGTACATCATTTGTAGCACCTAGGAAACACCTAGATCATAATTTAAACGCAGCAAAATTTTCAAGTGCCCTGCACATTAACAGCTGTGATCGAACGGCAATGAGTCTTCTCATAGTTCAGTCTGTGAATAACTTTCATTCTAATTGAGTTAAAAAAGTCGAAGTTACGAGAATCAAGTATTGGCCAAGGGAAGATTAAAGGCACGTGAGGCCTTAGTTGTCGAAAATATTCATATTTGTTCAAATCACCGTAAACAGAAAAACATTAAAACGCATACAGTTTCGTTCATATATACCATGACCATCGCGTAAACAGCATGTTATCATAAAGATTTACTATATTTTACCTAAGCAAGAGCCTGATTGTGTTACAGAAGACAGCACAATGCTGCTGGCTAATCACACACAAATGGCATAAACGCTCTTTATTCGTTCCATATCAGGAATTCACCAACAAAGAACGCTCTTTATGTTTACCATCATAATATAAACAAACACCAGAAAAGTTACTTTTTATGCTTTTGTTTACATAACAATGGTCAAAGATATGACAATAACATACTGGTTATGCGATATTTCTAATTTGTATACGGACAAAGTCTCTCTACACTTTGTTGTTCTTTCTGTTTGTGGCGGTTTTTGACGGGTGGAAATATTTTCACAGGATACCCACCGCCAAGGCCAACCGTACCTTTAACGTTATCTCAATAGCTACATGTATGTGACGAGACTTAGAAATACATTGAACTACAGCTAACTCTAGATCATTCCCTTTGCTTGAATCACAACTTTCGTGCAACATGCATTCGTTTCAAGAGCAAATATATCAAAAGCCGATAGATCATGTAGACCAGTCAATAATTGTAATACAAGTGCCAAAATTCCGTGCGCAGCTTAAATATGCATTTCTTGTTTACTGTGACCTGAGACTTCAGAATATAAGCCTGAGACTCAGTTCTTTTACTTTTGACAATGATAGTATCTCGAGTGAGTCTGAGTTGTTGTCATTCAATGATTTAAATTCGTTAATTAAGCTTAACATCGGCCTCATTTGACGAGACAGAAAACAAAATTCAAAGCAGTATTTCCAGTTGTACTATCCAGACATTCCACGAGAATCATTGAAACTGAAGAGTAGAATAACACGAGTATCACGTATGCAGCATGTATATGGTTCTACAACGCTATAACTTATACTAACCTATTAATATTAGTGTGAAATGCACAATTGCTAATTAGGCTTAATCTGGGACGTGGTGAATGAGTATTAAAAATATTGCCATGCAGCAAGCTATTTATCATGACAAACACATACTTTTCACAAACAAATAGAACACTATTCAAATCAAATATGACAAATGCAGTATGTCCAGTATGGACTTTTTAAAACGTGATGAAGACGGAATACACTCTATATATCAGAGATATCTGAGAATACACCAACCACAGAAGTGGATTCATAAATAAGATATTCCATACTGTACCTGATATCCTGGATTAAAACGACACTGAACAATACGCATGGACTTATGCCACAACTGGCGATGGATTGCACAAAACTAAATATCATTAAACCACTGAATCCCAACATAAAACGAATTGAATGGCATGCGCGGGATTAACTATGCTATATCCATGCATGCGTCAAGTACATCCTTCCGTTACAGCTGATATCATGTTGATTACACTATATCACTATATTTTATTTTAAAAAAAATAAACTCTTTACCAACCAGGCCAACAAGTGCACGAGTTTACGCATCTATATAATTTCAGCAAAGTATATTAAACAGTTATTACCCTTTTATAATGTGGTGCTCCTCGTGCACTCATATAAGTGAACTACACATACAGAACAGAACTAATTTCGTAGTTGGATATTAAATAATACGAAAGTTTTAGCACCCATGGTGGTGATTTTTCTGCAGTGTCATTATGACATAATATGACTATACGTAAACGTAATTTGCGAGCCCTCGATGTATTTTTATGACAATAAGGAATGCATGAATTCACAAATAGAAATGGGACATACATTTGCCCAGTGGGTTGGTATGTTGCAACAGTTGACTGTTATTTCAATACTTTCAACTGTTGGAAATCTTCATCGAATCAACCCTTTGGCTAGGAACTTTCCATAGATTACCATATATATGGAACTTGTATATATATGTGCAGGAGATGTCCCTTTTATCAATTACACTAGAGCTCTGGGTGCAGACAAACATTCATGGGGCAGGGATGTTGATATACATTAGGACATATTTTTTTCTTCCATTTTCGAGTCTATATAGGCCCACCACATGAGAGAAGCAGGCCCCTGTAACACATTCATGGGGCAAGTATGCTTATATGCGTTAGGAAATATGTTTTTTCTTAAAGGTACTCAATCCGATAAAACTCCTCTCAATTACTATTTCAATGGCTTCGGGGGTCAAAAATATTTGATTCGAGTCGAGGAAGTCACCCATCAAAGCTCAGATTTGTTAGATATCGATTTTAGAAATCTATTATTTTTCATTATCGGGAATTCTTTCTGGCCCAGAAGACAGTCAAAATTTCGTTATTATTACTACTTGATTATAGAGTTATCCATCCTTGTCTGTTTGAATAGAGTTTTGACGTAAAATCTCGAGCAGGTTGCCAAATTGACGGCAGTTATTAGTACTCATCTCGAGCAGTTAACAAATTTCAAAAATCAATATCTAATAACTCTGAGCTTTGTTTGATGGGTTCCTCGACTCGAATCAAATATTTTTTACCCCCAAAGCCAAAGAAATAGTAATATAGGACCCTCTGATCGGATTGTTGTTGTTGGAATCTGTTGAGATGGGGACCCTCTTTACGGATTGAGTACCTTTAAATTTTCGATTGGGCCCCCACATGACGGAAGCAGGCCCCCTGTAACCCCTAATTCCATTTTTATGACCATGGATATTGTATGTATATGTGCAGGAGATGCCCCTTTATTATAATGCACTAGAGCTACAGGATGGTGAAATACTTGCATGGTGCTGGGATGCTGATGACATTAAAATAGGGGTTTTTACCCAATTTTAAGTCAATCAGTTCACCATATGAGGGAAGCAAGCCCCCCCCCCCCCCCCCGGAGCCTGTGGGACCCTTTTTATGACCATGGCACTTGTATATATATGTGCAGGAGATGTTCCTTTATCAAATACACTAGAACTCGGGTGGAGACACACATTAATGGGGCAAGTATGCTGGATATGCATTAGGAAATGTTTTTTCTTCAATCTTCTAGTCTAGATTATACAAATGTATATAAGATCACCACATGGGAGAAGCAGGCCCCCTGGATATTGTATGTATCTGCAGGAGATGCCCTTTATTCAAATTCACTAGAGCTCCAGGATGGTGACATACTTGCATGGGGTAGGGATGCTGATGATGTGAAAATAGGTGTTTTTACCCAATTTTAAGTCAATAAGTACACCATATGAGGGAAGCAAGCCCCAAGGGACCCCTAATTCCCTTTTTATGAGCATGGAACTTGTATATCTGTGCAGGAGATGTCCCCTTTATCAAATACACTAGAACTCTGGGTGGAGACACACATTCGTGGGGCAGGTATGCTGATATGCATTAGAAAATATGTTTTTTCTTCATTTTTTCAGTCTACATAGGCCCACCACATTAAGGAAGCAGCCCCCTATAACCACTAAAAAGGCACTAATTTCCTTTTTATGACCATGGATATTATATGCATATGTGCAGGAGATGCCACATTATTCAGATTGAAGTTCTACAGTTGACGTTTGTAATGCACACCCATTGAGCACATCAATTATGTATTTTATCTTCTGCAAATTAGGGGGACATACCCTGCTGGACAAAACAAGTGTCCACTTAACCGCGGTGTGGTTAGCATGGTCACCGTGGCCGAAATGCAACTACACCGCAGCTCCACCGGCTAACTACAGTTGGGCCGCAGTGTACTTGCCATTCATCCATGGTGTAGTTGCCGCAGTGTACGTTCATTAAACTGAACAAAAAAAACGATCCAAACCAGAAATCTAACCATGGTGTACATGCCATTCGGCCATGTTGTAGTTGCCTTTCGGCCAAGGTATACTTGCCGTTTGGCCGCAGTGTACATGCCGTTCGGCCGCGGTGCTCAACTGCAGTTACAAACTCTGACATCGTGGCTGAATGGCAAATACACCACGGTGCCAATGGACACTTGTTTTGTCCAGCAGGGTAGAAACTGAACAGAAGGGAAAAGGTAAAAAGTAACTAAAACAAAATTTCAATATGATACCAAGATATTTCCCAGAAGATGTGCCTAAGCAGAATTAGTCCCTGGATGTTGTATTTGGTGATGCTAGCCTGCTGTACAGGGTAGCAACACTAAATTCACCCTCTGGGGACCTCCTTTTGCAAATGTCAGATACACTAAATTCAGGCAGTTTGTTTTAATTTCTAGCAGTGTTGTTTACACACAAGGCTGCCAGATGACATATATTATTCTAATCTAGATTAATGACCTGTGTCTCTCTCTGTCTATCTGCAGAGATATATCTGCTTGTGGATATAACAGGTATTAAAATATGGAAGTTGGAGATGATATCGGTTGGAAGGGATGTTGGTTGGGCCCAGGGTGGGGGGGGGGGGGGGGGGGTTGTTGGGTCTGGGTCATGTGGGATGATGGGGTTGGTAATGGAATATTTCTGTAATTTCATTATTAAATGACTAATGTTTCAGAACTCTGCAGATGTTAATAATGTTTGCTTTTACCTTATACAGTTTAAAAGATAAGAATTTTTAACTGCAAAAACACTATATTTCATGTTACTGGGACCTCATATGGGCCTTAGTAGAGATGACATTAAGATATATGACATTTTGCATATGGGGTGGTGGGGTGAACAAAATCCTTCACGAAACCCTTCAGAAAGAAGCCTCAAGAAATGTATAACTGAAATAAATAAACTTGTCTTGATGTGACTAAAGTCAAGATCATTGTGTGCATTGAAAAAGAGCAAGCAACTGTGCCAAACATTAATGTGACTATCAATGGGTTGAAAATATCTGTCGTCACACTTTTCATCAGTGCATCAAGCCAATCAGTGAAATATTTGCATTCTATCAACTCATGATCTGTTACTCTGACAACACCTAAAATATCCAAGTCTGGCATAGTGACTGTTTGTCATTTATTAATATGATAATAATGTGCTAAGTTATCCGAAAATTTACTCCGTCCAAGTCCATGATACATGTACCAGTATGTACATGTAGATATAAAATTAGAATATACAATTACATGTAGATTATAGGCCTAGGTGAATAATAATTGTACAGTACCCCACACAGGTTGATACTTTGAAGTATATATATTAATTAATGTGCTGGTTTAAATCTGGTATCATTTGTACTGTATATATGTTTATTGTTCATGGACATATACCGGTATATAAAAATTAAATGTCTGCCATGCCCTGTTACTGAAACCATGTCATTTGGACCTTGCTGGTTAAAGGCACGGTTGGCCTTCATTATAAGTTATAATTTAGATATAAAAGTTAAGAAATTATCACATGTTGTAAAGAATATAGTAATGGTATACACGTGTACTATGATAGTATGAATGCCATATCCTCAAAACACACATTGTGTCAGTCGAACATTTGTTCACATGTATATACATTATACAGCATGTAAAGAGTGAGTAATAAGCACCACACTCAACACCGTGGAAATGTTTCAGGAGAGTGATTCACAGTGACCCATTCAACACCGAAATCTTGAAAGGTGAGGGTTTAAAATTAGTTAACGCTATACTGTTATGCTATAAACAATTTGGTGGAATTTCTAACCAAAGTTCACTTAATGCATAGGGTATCCGCAGTAATGAGTGTTTTGCTTATTGCAAACTCTTCACACACTGTTTGTCTACATAACATGGGGTTTATTCACATGACTTAGAAATATCATTTAATACAACTATTAGTTATTTAAGTCCAGTGTGGCCTAAGTCCTCATTTTGGAAGATTCATCAGAATAACAATATGAATCAGGACCCTATATATTAGCCATTTATTAACTCTGGAAATGTTTGTAAAAGTAAAACATAAAGTGATCCAGAGAGACTGATAGACAAAACAAGAGCACTGCCACTGATGGTTATTTAAACCAAATTTCCGGCTACCACCTTTGACCAAAATATCTTAACCAAATATGTACATGTACCATGCAACTTTCCATTGCGAGCTATTTCTGAAAACTGAATAGAACCTGGTATAAAATTGTCTACCATGAGGGTTTACGAGCAGATAATTTTACCCATTCACAATACAAACCGTTCATAGCACCATGCATACATGGCCTCAATAGCCCGAAGACGAGTGTGACTCGCCACACAGTAGTATTTCAACCAGGTTCTACTCATGATTCATTGCATTAACTGAATATTACATGCACATTTCGGCTACGATATGGTAGGTAAAGCTACATGTATTTTGCTGAAGATAGGATCTAATTTACATATCGTGATTTAATTTAGACTGAAAAATTAATAAAAATTTCAACACGCAGTGACGAATGGTGGCCTGGTATAAGATAATATAATAGCAAGCCATTCATTCCCTGAGATAAAATAGCCACTCTGTAACAAATAAATTTGGTAACCGGAGAAGTTAGGCCCATTATTATTATTGAATATACGGTGCATTATACACTCAAAATAATGTGAAGTATAGGTATAGATGTAGAAATTCACCCGAAGCACCATGCGATTTGCCCGAAAGTTCCACCAATTCTCCCAAAAATTGCCCAAATTTTATGCTTGCAAATCGTTCAGAGTGGGGGGGGGGGGGGTTCTTCAGCCCCTCAGCCCCATGGGCCATATTGCCATGTAAATGCCAAAAACTCTTAACGCGATTGTAGAACTTACACACACTAGATATTAGACGCCTAAATATAAAATTTAAACCAACCCATATCCGATACTGCATGATATCCTGAATAATTCCAAACTAATGTATGACAATTTTTCTTCTTTATCTATCTGCGACAGCACTCGTGCCGTATTGACAAACCCATTTACACATCGTGTCGTTCTGTGTATTTATGGAATTTTCAGGTTCAGATATCTGATTGTTCTGATACTGGGTATATAGGACCATGGTTTATGAATATATCTAGGTTATTAGGCCTGAGCATTGAGGTGCAAGGGGGGTGCAAATGTTGTCTTTTTGGATTCAAGGGGAGGTGTAGTGTTGAAATTTCCTTAAGTGGACACCCCCCCCCAATGGAGATCCACTGGCCACGTCCCTGACAAAACGGTACCGTAACTCCACCGCAGTGACCATCTTGCTACCGCTGTGGATACTACCAGCAATACAATGGTCTTTATCGGGGTACCGCCCCGTTTTTCAAGTCAATTACTTTCTATTTATGGTGGTACCTCTACAGGTGTGAAACCCAACAACCACGGGGATGTTTGTATGCCAACAATGATAATCTCCCATCTAGAGGTCACCTCAAGAAGAATCCATATTAAGTTTGATGACAATCGAATTAGGGTTGTGACCTTTAGAGTGTGCCAAAGAATTTAGTGATGTAAAGAGCAAAATACAAGATGCCTGCCAGTGGCCATGTTTTCCATCGAAAATCTTTCAAATTCAATAGTTCCCATCCAGGGGTGACTCAGGTGATATCCCAAACATACATGTTCCCGGTACCTGTAAATTTTCAAAACATTTCACTTATAATTCTGAGCTTCATGGTGTGCCGATTGGTTCAAATTTGAAATCCAGTATGGCCGCTGGCAGCCATGTTTTTTTAAACAGAATTCGGAAAAAATGGATAGCTCCCATCAAGATGTCACCCCGAAGATCCATATGAAGTTTTGTGACGATCAGATGAGAGATGTTACATATAGGGTGTGCTAAAGGATTTAGTCAACACATGTTTTTTTTACCAGAATGTCTGGGGGGATGGTAATCTCTCACTTAGATGTCAATCCGAGAATCCATATTATGTTTGGTGATGATTGGATGAGAGATGTTGCCTGTAGGGTGTGGCAAAGGATTTAGTCATACATACAAAGAGTGCAAACAAAGGTTACACTGGTGTAAATAAGGTTCTGAGTGACATCTAGCGGATGCGGGAGGAATATATAGGAGAGAATAAAATAGACACTGGGCCCTGATTGGTCAATAGCCTTGTGTGCTTTTCACATAAAAAAATCATCACACCTCTTAAATAACCATTGGCACAGGAATTAACCCTTTGTAGTGAAGTTTGAATTTTTTGGTGTGGTCTAAAATATGACTGTATTTTTTTATGCGGTTCTGACACTAGTTACGAAAACATAAGATTTAAAGGCGAATTCCCTGCTAGACAGACATGATTTTTTTGTGTAAAAAGTTTCCCAAAATGTAAATTTTTCCGATTTAAAGAAAATTTTGGACCCAACATTTATATTGCCAACACTATACGCTAAAACGTTAGCACTGAGGCCTATGGAAAACATTTACACCAGTGTAACCTAAAGGGAAAAATAGCTTTTTATCATTTTTGATTCCTGGGAGTCACTTTAAAGCATTTTAATGCATTTTACAGAGCCTGGTCTTTCAGTCCAATGAATATCTCATGCTTGATGTGGCTATTCTTGCTGATGATGTCTTCTTTCACTTACATCAGCCAAAACAATAGTAAGATTTTTCATAAAAAATGCCAATTTTTCAAGGTATTTTCAAAACTTTTCTAGGTGGTAATAGTCACATGATAATGCAAATGACCCATAACATGGGCATGTCAACGACACATATATCAATTGTTATAAGAACCTAATTTAACAAGTATTTTGGATTTTATAGCCAGTGATATACAGATATATATCATAAAATTGTGTCATTTCCACTGGTGGGTATGGTCATTTGAAGGTTAATAGCACTAAAACTTGGACACATTTAAGAAAATGCGTCAGCAATTCAAAGAGAGCATATCTTTATTCAACTAATTCAATATACACACACATCCGGTTATCTTGGATCACCCTTGCAGACCTGAAAATGTCATATTTTATTCTTCAATGTGCTGATAAAGTCATGCGCTTGATGCTCAGCTGATCAGATCTGGACTCAATGACCTCACATCACCAGAAGTTCTCTCATGGAAAGAATATTGAACAGTCTTCCATAGCTGATCCAAGTTTGCAACACCAGACCCCTAAAACTGAGTGAAAATGGGGCCTGAACATGACTGGTGGTGGAAAATTGTGCTTTTTTGATGAATAATTTGTTAAAGGGGGTGGGGTTAAATTGTGTGTGATAAATAAAGAACCACAGAAGTGATATTGTTTTTGAACACATTTTTTCCATTGATGGGCAATTCTGAAGAAATGTAGGGAGTTACAATTATTCCGCGAAAAAGCGGGCTATCGCTTTAGGTTACACTGGTGTAAATAAGGTTCCGAGTGACATCTAGCGGATGCGGGAGGAATATATAGGAGAGAATAAAATAGACACTGGGCCCTGATTGGTCAATAGCCTTGTGTGCTTTTCACATAAAAAAATCATCACACCTCTTCCCTATGATTTCCCATAGGTAAAATAACCATTGGCACAGGAATTAACCCTTTGTAGTGAAGTTTGAATTTTTTGGTGTGGTCTAAACTATGACTATTTTTTTATGCGGTTCTGACACTAGTTACGAAAACATAAGATTTAAAGGCGAATTCCCTGCTAGACAGACATGATTTTTTTGTGTAAAAAGTTTCCCAAAATGTAAATTTTTCAGATTTAAAGAAAATTTTGGACCCAACATTTATATTGCCAACACTAACGCTAAAACGTTAGGACTGAGGCCTATGGAAAACATTTAAACCAGTGTAACCTAAAGGGAAAAAATAGCTTTTTATCATTTTTGATTCCTGGGAGTCACTTTAAAGCATTTTAATGCATTTTACAGAGCCTGGTCTTTCAGTCCAATGAATATCTCATGGTTGATGTGGCTATTCTTGCTGCTGATGTCTTCTTTCACTTACATCAGCCAAAACAATAGTAAGATTTTTCATAAAAAATGCCAATTTTTCAAGGTATTTTCAAAAATTTTCAAGGTGGTAATAGTCACATGATAATGCAAATGACCCATAACATGGGCATGTCAACGACACATATATCAATTGTTATAAGAACCTAATTTAACAAGTATTTTGGATTTTATAGCCAGTGATATACAGATATATATCATAAAATTGTGTCATTTCCACTGGTGGGTATGGTCATTTGAAGGTTAATAGCACTAAAACTTGGACACATTTAAGAAAATGCGTCAGCAATTCAAAGAGAGCAAATCTTTATTCAACTAATTCAATATACACCCACATCCGGTTATCTTGGATCACCCTTGCAGACCTGAAAATGTCATATTTTATTCTTCAATGTGCTGATAAAGTCATGCGCTTGATGCTCAGCTGATCAGATCTGGACTCAATGACATCACATCACCAGAAGTTCTCTCATGGAAAGAATATTGAACAGTCTTCCATAGCTGATCCAAGTTTGCAACACCAGACCCCTAAAACTGAGTGAAAATGGGGCCTGAACATGACTGGTGGTGGAAAATTGTGCTTTTTTGATGAATAATTTGTTAAAGGGGGTGGGGTTAAATTGTGTGTGTGCAGGACTCAAACATCTGGTTTTAACAAGCTAGTTGAAGCTACCAGTATCTGACCGACTACATACATTTACATGTATGCGTACATGTTGAATGCCATACTCAAATCACCATGTCTACCCATATACCTGTCACCTGGGATGGTGGGTTTGAAGAGAACATGCGCAAAACATTGTGACGTTTCTACATATTTATTGTAGGTATATTTAGGCCTATCAATTATAGTTGAATTTGACAGTGCCAAATACCCTGCTGGACAAAACAAGTGTCCATTGGCACCGCGGTGTATTTTCCGTTCGGCCGCGGTGTCAGAGTTTGTAACTGCAGTTGAGTACCGCGGCCGAACGGCAAGTACACTCAGACACTGCTTCCAAACAGCAAGTTCACTGCGGCCGAAAGGCAACTACTCTCGCAGTCGAATGGCATGTACACCATGGTTAGATTTCTGGTTTGTATTGTCTTTTGTCAGTTTGATGAAAGTACACCGTGGAAACTACACCATGCTGAATGGCAGTTATACCGCGGCCCAACTGTAGTTAGCCGGTGGACACTTGTTTTGTCCAGCAGGGTACACTATTTCCCTGTCATTGTGGAAACTTTGGGATTGTGCAATCCAGTGCACAGCCAAAAAATTGTTATGTTCAAAATTGACACTTCTCTTCTACGGCATTACTTTAAAATTGCATGAAATTCTATATTGGCTGAAGAGTTAAAGGGTCATTCTCAACAAATTTTATTTATAGAGTGATGAGTAAAGAACTAAGTGTGTACCTGGGAATATATACACCCCCCCCCCAACAAGGTGATGAGTAATGATGCACCAGGTACATGTATCTATATAGCGTATCTGTGTGATGCACATGGGGGATTTATTATCTACATCTACCATTAGATCGCGTGTGGATTTACTCAATGCTTGCTGTGCTCGTGTGTGTGTACACCCGAGAAAAATGTTTGAAAATGTGCTGAACGGTCAGTCATTACCATGAGGAAAACACAGCCAGAGCACTCCAACTATCCTTAAAGTAATTGATCACCTGCAAAGTGGTGTCACCCTGATAAATACTGCGTTAATCACCAACACCGTCTTAAGGTTACCACTTCAACCGAGATGTATCCAGGATTTAAAGCAATTAAAAGCAAAATTTCGAACATACATGTAAATGTCACAATTAGACCAAAACAAATTGAATGCGTGTTTCCCATAACCCAACCGACCATCTGCAAAAACCACAGACCCAAGCCACATCGTCACTCTTCAACGGAAAGGCAAATTACGTCGGGGACGCTATACCAGAAGATCACAAGTTATCGCTCCCACCTGACCATAACCAGGCTGCAAGGATGGTGGTGCGTCGGGATATTGTTTCTCGGTCTCGAATAGAATTGGGATATTATGGGGCACCCCTTGGGCCCATTGATACCTGTGCCCATTGTGCGAGTCCCAATGGGGATGTAAAAACATCTCTGAAAAAACATTACAGGACAGTTTTCCCTATTTGTATTAATTGTTTCAATGCAGGGCTGATGCCTGTTGTGGCCACGCCACATGGCAAGGCAGTGCCTGTTTCAGGTTTATTAAAGTAATTTTAGTAAACTGTCTACTGTTTAACTGTTTTATATGTTTCCCCTCAATACTAGTATATCAGTTGCTCTGGGTCATTGTATGGTGTTTGATGAAATTGATGGTGGTTAGGCATGGCCCACAGGAGACCATAAAAAAATAAAATGAAAAAATAAAATAAAATGAAAACCCTACCGGCTACCGCCAGCCCCTATTTTTTTTTTGGGCTCGTTAACGGAAACACGCATTCAATTTATTTTGGTCTTACAACAGTAAACACATTACTGATGAAAGTGCCAATGACACTGTAGCTCAACTTGGAAAGGGAATAATTTCATGTGTTACAGTCAATGGAGTGATTAGGAATGTGGAAAGTTGAAAGGCCCAGTTATGCAAAGATTAAAATCCAAGATGGCCACTGGCAGCCATATTTTTTTGCCAAAATGACCCCAAAAAGACTCTTTCCCATTTACATGTCATTGTTTAAATAACATCCATCACAAATTTCATGATGATCCGAGCTAAAAACCACAGGGGCCTGTAACGCGCCCCGCTACCCATCCTCTTTTGCGCTGCCCATATACGATGCTTCTATATGCGCATGCTTCACATTAATGGTAGTATACTAAGGACAAGGTGAACTGTACACATGTACATGTATTTCCAGCCCCCCCCCAATCCCCACCCCTGGTGATACTATATTGTCCTACCCGGTAAGTAAATGACTAATTGAACCTGAGTGACAGCCCAGTTAGACCAAACAATCTGAATTAAGAAGGCTGCCATCCAGAGAAAGTGTTGGCCTAAATTGAAATTTGCTTTCATTAAGATTGTTTACCTCACAAAATTAACATGCTGGTCATCCTAGAATACCAACTGCGGACAGTAAACCCCGGTGCAGGCGTCGGTAAACAGCACATCGGGCTATAACATTTAAGAGTTTTCCACACAATGGGCTAGTCTAATTAGTTAAAAGTACATGTACTATTGTAGTCAATTTAAAAGTTATACCAACCAATGGAAGATGTATTAGTATATGGTAGGCAATGCCTATTTACAGTATGTTGTGGCAGGAGTTTGGGGAAAATTCAGATATCAGTTCTTGAGAAAAACAATCTTAGTCGATTGCATTTGGAATTTCGGGGTAAATTTAAGTTTCATTCAGTAAAACTTTCACTGCAGACAATTCTCGAGAATTTGAAAAAAAAAAGCTTGGGTCATTCTATATTGGACACTCTACCAATGACGTGTTTTGATGATAAAAACCCCAAACTCGATTAAATACATCTTACCATACATGTACATCGATAAAGTAAAACATTATTGCGAGCAGGAGTAAACTCCGAGGCGAAAAAAATTCCAGGCATGCACCGGTATACCAGGGAGGGTGGGTCATCCATGGGATCAACAAACAATTTTCTCCGCAACTCAATTTTTTTTCCCTGCAAGTCTTTTGGCTGTTTTTGCAATGAGTTTGGCTTAAAATACCTTAGAATAAGAGAAATTATGTAATTCTAACTGCTAAACTGACTACAGGCAGTTACATGTATCATGTTGTATTTTGTTGCAAATTTTGAAATATAAGATGACCGCTGGCAGCCATGTTTTTTTGGCCGAATGACCTCAAGGCTCAAAATGACTTGTTCCTATTTACATGTCAATGTTAACATCCATGACAAATAGTATGCACAGAAATTCATATACCGGAAAAGATGTTTACAGTTAATCCCCCCTCCCCCCGCAAATCTGTTTTGGTGTTAAAGGGGGGGGGTACAAAAATGGAAAAAAGAATCCGGGCACATATGCCGAGGTGGGTGGTCCATGGGACCAACAAACAATTTTTTCCGCAACTCAAATTTTTTTCCTGCAACTTTTTGACACTTTTTGCAATGAGTTTGGCTTAAAACACCTTAGAATAAGAGAAATAATGTAATTCTAACTGCTAAATTGACTCCAGGCAGTTATCGTGTTGTATTTTGTTGCAAATTTTGAAATCCAAGATGGCCACTGGCAGCCATGTTTTTGGCCGAATGACCTCAAAATGACTTGTTCCAATTTATGGTATACGTCAAATTGTCAATGTTAACATCCATGACAAATAATATGCACAGAAATTCATATACCACTACAGCTGAATTCCCCCAACAAGTCTCAGTTTTAGTGTTAAAAGGGGGGTGGGTGTCCAAAAATGGTTGGAAAAAACTGCCGGAAACAGGGGGGGGGCGGGAACAAATTTCTTTCCAGGCATGTATGCCGGGGTGGCTGGGTGGTCCATGGGACCAACAAACATTTTTTTCCGCCAACTCCCTGCAAGTCTTTTGACTGTTTTTGCAATGAGTTTGGCTTAAAACATCTTAGCATAACAGAAATAATGTAATTCTAACTGCTAACTGCAGGCAGTTATCGTGTTCCAAATTTTGAAATCCAAGATGGCCGCTGGCAGCCATGTTTTTTTTGGCCGAATAACCTCAAAATGACTCGTGGGGGTGGGTCCCAACAAGGGTCGAAAGCAAAAAATCAGCATACGTGCCGGAAATATTTTTCCGACCTCCCCCTACCAAATGGAAAAAAAATTGGACACGGGGTGGGTGGGTCCCAACAAGGGTTGAAAGTAAAAAATCAGCATCGATATATGTGCCTGAATTTTTTTTCTGACGTGACAGCATAACCCCACCGCCAACGTTTATTGTATCTTCAACAAGATCCTCATGGACGTATTGTTTTCTTCAATTTTTGGTATGACGACCCGATAATAGACCACATAACCAAACGGTACTGTGGCATGATGCGACCGCTCTGGGGGAGGACTTGGGAGAACGGGGGAGTGGTGTATGTTAGCAGTCATGTTGTAAATATAGAACTACATGTAAAACTTAGAAGTCTGATGACTTTTCTCTGCTCGAGAGGTCTAGATCTCTACTGTTGGTCACAGTCGATACTACCTGTAGTTATTAGTATTAGTAAGACAACTTGTGTGATCACCGAAGTTAAGCAGCGTCAAGCTTGGTTAGTCGGATGGGTGACGGCTTGGTTTTCCGGGTGCTGCCAACTCAGATTACGAAGGAGGCTCATTATTAACATGATATGAACAGTATTTAATCACAATTTTAAACAGTTTAATATATGAGAATGGCACTGCGACACTGCCACTACATGTATGCATGTAGTTCGTGATGAGTTTGGAACTTTGGAGTCAGATTCGAGTCATTGCAAACGAAAACTCTTCTGCGCATGTATACTTCACCCTGTCGCGCATAACAGGCATGCGTCACATGATGCATGATACCAAAATTGCCCACCGATTCACCGAGACTTGGGAATGGTGCATACACATGTATATACGCAGACAGGATTACAGGAACTACCGTATAGGATCCAAATTTGGGCCTGATCAATTGAGTTGTCATGAAAGCTGAATGGTCATCAATATTCCATTTCCCGGATTACATTTATAAGCTGATGAGAAGATGTTGATCGGATTTAGAAACGACATGTTGGAGCCAAAACATTCTAATATATTTATATCGTTTCAAATTTTAAATTAAAAAAAAAACATTTGATTGAGCTGAGTAACACAATATATGGCTTTTCTGATATTAAAGAATGTCAGATACCGACATACAAATATATCCCAAAATAAATTCACTCGCTTTTAGAGGTGCCATGATTATTGATTTTGATAATCGGTCATCAATAATCGACTATAATCGATTAATCGTACATAATAATAATAACATCAGTAGAAGTATTCCGTAATATGGCATATTGCCATATTGGGTGGGTGCTGGTTAACTGCTATCGCTGCTTGTTTGAGGCATCGACTGATGTAATTTTTGTGTTAATAAAGCGCATCATAAACCACCGGTAATGACTAATGAGCACAATTTATTCAATACAAGCACAGTTCTCGGCGATGTCATGGTTATACAGTAATATTTGTGAGTTCATTGGAACGAACGTAGCGATTAATTTAGCAGCCAAACATACAAGCAATATAAAAGTAGGAATGCACGACGGACCGACGGTGGTTCTTAAAAATGAAAGTGTTACAGTCAAGCTCAACTTGGAAAGGGAAAATTTCCACTAGTTATGGAAATAGTAAAATCCAAGATGGCTTCTGGCGGTCATGTTTTTTGGCCGAATAACCCCAAAAAGACTCGTTCCCATCTACATGTCATCATTGACAGCAGTATGACCTGTAGCCTGCGCCAATGGATTGAATTTTGAAATGCGAGATGGCCGCTGGCAGCCATGTTTTTTATGCCGAATGACCCCAAAATGACTCGTTCCCATCTACATGTCAATGTCAACATTCCTGACAAAGTTCATAAAGATCAGACCAAAAGGTACGACATGTAGCTCACGCCAAAGGATTTAGTCATGCAAAGAGTAAAATCCAAGATGGCTGCTGGCGGACATGTTTTTTGGCCAAACGATCCCAGAATGACTCGTTCCCATCTGAATGTCAATATTAACATCCATGACAAATTTCATGATGATAGGACAAGCAGTACGACCTGTAGCCCGTGCCAATGGATTGAATTTTGAAATCCAAGATGGCTGTCAAGTTGCCAACGGCCATGTTTTTTGGCCGAATAACCCCAAAATGACTCGTTCCCATCTACATGTCAATGTCAACATTCATGACAAATTTCATAAAGATCAGACAAAAGGTATGACCTGTACCCTGGGCCAAAGGATTTAGTCATGCAAAGAGTAAATTCCAAGATGGCTGCTGGTGGCCATGTTTTTTGGCCGAATGACCTAAAATGACTCGTTCCCATCTACATGTCATTGTTAACATCCATGACAAATTTCATGAAGATCTGACCAAAGCCACGACCTGTAGCCCATGCCAAAGAATTTAGTTATGCAAAGAGTAAAATCCAAGATGGCTGCTGGCAGCCATGTTTTTGGCCAAACGATCCCAGAATGACTCGTTCCCATATGAATGTCAATATTAACATCCATGACAAATTTCATGATGATCAGACAAGCAGTACGACTTGTAGCCCGTGCCAATGGATTGAATTTTGAAATCCAAGATGGCTGCCAACGGCCATGTTTTTTGGCCGAATAACCCCAAAATGACTCGTTCCCATCTACATGTCAATGTTAACATTCATGACAAATTTCATAAAGATCAGACAAAAGGTATGACCTGTACCCTGCGCCAAAGGATTTAGTCATGCAAAGAGTAAAATCCAAGATGGCTGCTGGCGGCCATGTTTTTTGGCCGAACGACCCCAAAATGACTCGTTCCCATCTACATGTCATTGTTAACATCCATGACAAATTTCATTAACTTTCGACATCCAGGTATTAAATCTCCATGTACCCCAAGATGTTGCCGGAGAAAACAATTTTGTCCCCACAACAATAACCATGTCTCCTTAATTTAAGTGTGTTTTTCATAGGTTATCGGATTAATTCACACCAATAAGAATAATTCAGTAGCTGACCTAAGGACCCGGCATCAAGTGACGTCAAATTCGGAGTGCGAGATCAACGTCACGATTGGTGGAAACTGCCAATTCAAGGGTCATTATTAATATACCCCCGATGTTTCACGTGCTCATATACCCCCGATGTTTGGCGCACGTTCTCTTATACCCTGCCGTCAAGGGTGACGGGGGACATGGCGATTTAAACGTGGCTTTGTAGCCAATCAGATTACAACTGGATGTTGGGACAAAGTGTATTAGTTACATGTATAACGTTTTCAAGATCGATTCCGGCATAAACTGCGCGTATGAAAGTTACAGTACCCGGCAAGTATAACATTTGGTGGCACCCGGAATTGACAGTGTTACTAATATAGACACACATGGTGACCCGACTGTTAATTGAAAGAATGAAATTGACAAGACAATGTCTCACTCGTCGTTTGAGGTCAAAGACATCACTGCGACATTCATGATGGCAATGCTTGACGTGGCTTTATCGTTTGTTGGAGACAGCTTTGATCTAGACACTGTGTATATTTCAATTGATCTCGCACCGTTGGGTTATGGTGCGATGCTGTGTGAAGGTCGCTTAAGGATCAAGTTAATGCGACGTCATTGGTGCTACCGTATCTAAATGATACTGGCATTAAGAACTGGTTATATATTGTACCGGTACTCTACAACGTAGCCTATACTATAGGGCGTATTTAGTCGGAACATTAACATTTTATAGTGACACCGTTCGGCACCGGTTTATTGGTTATCACGTGACTAAACGAAATCTCGAACGCTGATAATATATTTAAAACCTGTATAAATGATCGTGTTTTAATCATTATCCACCACATGTCTAATTATATAATTACATTCCGTGTGTTGGATAAATATTAAGATGTTTACTGTATTATTTCCCAAATAAATTGGTGTCTATGCAGGGAAATGCGCTATGCAATAGACCGTCATTGCATCAGCCATGTACAATGAATTTTCCATACCATGTTATGTTTGAAAGTTTTGATATCGGGTACCGACTAGTCGACGCAACGCGACTTTTGGGCCTTGTATGGAATCCTATTACGGCCACTTGCTAATGGCGCTTTCGGCGCACTTTTTGTCGCTTTTGGCGCGATGCGCCGAAAGCACCGAAAGCGCCGAAAGCGACAAAATGTGTGCCATTAGCGTTGTTTCGGCGCGCGCCGAAAGCGCCGAAAGCGACAAAACATGCGCCATTACGGCGGACTTTTTGTCGCTTTCGGCGCTTTCGGCGCTTTCGAAAGCGACAAAATATGCGCCATTAGTGCAATCGGCGCGGTGCGCCATTAGTGCATTCGGCGCGGTGCGCCATTAGCGACAAAATATGCGCCATTAGCGCATGTACAATTAAGTATGTGATCACCCCAGCAGGGGTGCCGGAAGAGGGGGCAGATGGGGCAGCTGACCCCCTGCCCTTGACCAAGGGGGCGAGCGGGGGCAGGACTTGCCCTTTTTCTGGAGAAAGAAAATGCTTTTTTATGTGTTTAATCTCATGTTTTTACAGTAAAATGTGACTTTTTTTGTCCAAATACCACCAATTTCACAAGGAATATAAAAAATTTGTCAATTTTGTCACAAAACGGCCATAAAAACCGACAAATACCTTTAAAATCAGGGGGGGGTGAAAAAATTTCTTCCGGCACGTATGCCGGGGTGGGTGGGTGGTCAAAGCCACCAACAAGCAATTTTTTCCGCAACTAAAAAAAAAAATTCCTGCTTGTTTTTAGTGTTTTGGCAATGAGTTGGGCTTCAAAACCACTTTGAATCAGTTTGAATGAGAGAAATAATGTAATTCTAACTGGTAAACTGACTGCAGGCAGTTATCGTGTTGTATTTTGTTGCAAATTTTGAAATCCAAGATGGCCGCTGGCAGCCATGTTTTTTTGGCCGAATGACCTCAAAATTACTCATTCCTATTTACATGTCCATGTTAACATCCATGATAAATAGTATGCACAGAAATTCATATACAGCTGTTTACAGTGAATTTCCCCCCGCAAATCTCTGTTTTAGTGTTAAAAGGGGGGGTGGGTGTCAAAAAATGGTTGGAAAAAACTGCCGAAAACGGAAAAAAATTTGGCGGTGGGGGTGGGTGGGTACAAAAAAAGATCGAAAGGGAAAAAATGCCATACGTGCCTGAAATTTTTTTCCGACCCCCCCCTGTTAAAATAGGGATTTTTGCCACAATGAATTTATGGTTATTTTTCCGAGTTTGCGGAGAAAATGCCCTTTTTTTGCAGAAAAGTGCCCTTTTTGTAGGCCTATGTATCAATTTTAAAAGGGAGGGCTGAATTTTGCTGTAGATAGACCTCCAAATGCTATAATTTGTCATTATTCAGATTTAAAATTATTGTGGCCGTGTGGTCCTGGTCCCTCCTTTGTGGGTAGTTAAAGGTACTCAATCCGATCAGACGGTCCCAGGGATGTGGCTAGAGGGTCTCCGTTGGGGGTGTCCACCTTGTGAAATTCCAACTGCACCTCCTTGAATCAGAATCAGACAAAACTCAAATTTTACATAATTCCATTTGCATCCCCCCCCCTTTGCACCTTAGTGCTCATGCCTAATATCCTAACATCTAGTGGTCTAAATCCAGACAAATGCACACGGCTATGGACAAGAGACCAGGAACACCGGGCTGACCATTGTTGTTCAACGCAGTGTGAGAAATGTTTTTGAAAACTGTACAAGAAAATCACAAATCCTAGCATCTAGACTGGCCTCAACTGAAGCTTGGGTCAGCTGCCCACTCTGCCCGGCACCCTGCTGGGGTGATCACATACTTAATTGTACATGCGCTAATGGCGCATATTTTGTCGCTTTCGGCGCACCGCGCTAATGGCGCACCGCGCCGAATGCACTAATGGCGCACCGCGCCGATTGCACTAATGGCGCATATTTTGTCGCTTTCGGTGCGGTGCGCCGAAAGCGCCGAAAGCGCCGAAAGCGACAAAAAGTGCGCCGTAATGGCGCATGTTTTGTTGCTTTCGGCGCTTTCGGCGCTTTCGGCGCGCGCCGAAACAACGCTAATGGCGCACATTTTGTCGCTTTCGGCGCGCGCGCCGAAAGCGCCGAAAGCGACAAAAAGTGCGCTGATCGGCGCACATTTTGTCGCTTTCGGCGCGATGCGCCGATCGCGCCGAAAGCGACAAAAAGTACGCCGAAAGCGCCATTAGCAAGTGGCCGTAATAGGATTCCATAGCCTTGACTAGTTGACTTTAAAATTCACTACTCGTTTCAACACTAGACTGCGCCACGATTATGGTACAACCGTGATGATCACGCGAACCATCACAGAGCTGCCGGTACCTGCACAGGTTGCACGAGTAACACACCGACCTTCCACGAGTAACCAGTGCCGGGACTGGGAGGTCAATACATATGAGCAGTGGGCTATTGCCTATAGATACACATTGGACTATACAGAGGTCCCCGATGGTCGTGGAAGGAGACTCAAGGGGATATCATGATTTTTTTTATTACTCTATTCCCGGTGATAAAAGACTTGTAAGTGGTATACAATGATTCGAAATATCCCTAATCACACGACCGCTTTCAAATCAGAATGTAAGAACTAAAGATTCGAAATTGAATTGAATCTTCGTCAGACCCTTCGTCTTTGGTCGTTTCGTACCATGTAGAAAATCATCGAGGGGCGCCTGTGTACGAAACGACCAATTGATTTTCTGCATGGTATGAAACGACCAAACAATGCGGTACAAAACGACCAAAAAATATGGTACAAAACGACCAGATGGTACGAAACGTCCAGGTACGAAACGACCATGGTACGAAACGTCCAGAAGCCCCTGCCAGTACTACGGTTTTATGTTCCACGCTTTCAGTTGCCGAGTATTTTCCTCTTTAACATAAAAACGTCAAACTAAATCAAGCCATTGTTGGGAAAGCCCCATACACCAAGTACATGGGTTGATACAAACTTTGTTTGAGTTATTGCGCTAACCAGTTCAGTACCACAGGGTTTAACTTTAAAGTTACTCAGCCGTGGTAGCACCTGGACCAGTGTGCCTCTAACCAGAATTGGTTGCTGCACAATATCAACACTGACAAGAGCTACTGAGCTAGTGACCTACAGTCCAGATGCAGTGAATTTAGGAAAATTAATTTTAAACATGCATAAACTTCTATTTAGTGATTATTCGTATTGTCATGCTATTTTGCATACATTAAAATAGTACATCTACGTGTAGTTCATCTTGCGAAACACCATTTCTCAATTTATATCATGATTAGCAATTTAGCGGTCATTTGTCAAAGGCATTGCCATTGTTATTTTTTGTGCGAAATCGCTGAAATTGAAAATCGTCGGCAATCTTTGAACATTTTGTGCCATGTTGTGGCTTGTCTGACAAAAAATTTCTATCAAATATCTTGTTCAAATGGTGTTCGTAAATTGGCACAAAATGCTTACCACAGTGACAGTGCTGTGCATTTCTCTGTCTTGACAAATATTCGTGTTCTGTCGATCAGATTACACAAAATAGACATTTCAATGTCATCTCCCAGTCTCCGGACTATTGACAGAATTGTTTTGCGTACTAATTCACCACAAATTGCACAAACTTGTATTTCATTCGCTTTTGCACAAAAACACAAATTTGGTCAAGAATTTAATACACTACATAATTATATTCCTCCTTGCCTGTGTGAATATAATGACTCAAATGATAAAAATGGTGCGAACTTTTTTTATCTCGCCGATGTTAGGATGAGCGGTACTTTGGATGTCCTTGGTAACCGTCGATTTAAAGGGGAACCGCTGAATATTGATTAAGTTATAATATTTAATATAATTCAAGTTTGTTGGCTTCGAGCTTTGACACTATTCCATCAATCTTTTAGGTGAAAACGTCTATAGAAAATTAAAGACAAGCTCCAAATGTCCAATAGGCAAACTTGAATTTTGTTTCGAGTCAAATATTTGTAATAATTGAATGAAATATGTAGACAAAACTTTTACAGTACCGGTACACAACTACAAATTACTACAATTCAGTCAATTGCAGTTTCGAAATTTCAGCACTTTGCGTCTTTTGTAACTTAGTTTTTGACGTTTTTTATATAGAAAATATCATCCACAAATGTACAATATGTTTCGCCTTTTGGTATTTATAATTGAGATTAACTCACCTTTGCTCTTGACCACTTTAATCAGTTATGTTAATTATTATGAACTTTGAAAGTTTGAGGTGGAACTGGATACTGGAGTCTCTAGGTCTCTAGGTCTCTAGGTCACTAGGTCAACGTCGTAACTAATAAGTAACGTTAATTTTGATTGGCAATTGATAAGTAACGTTAATTTAAATAGGTCAGTATATTTAGTAACAAATCGATATTTATAGATTTCCCGCCAAAACATCGATTAGTATAGCGTTGATTTCGTGTACACGTATATGCTTATCGCTCGCGAACGAGACCCTGCGGGGTCTCGTTTCGGGCTCGCTATAATTCCTAACACACGTGGCAGCTATGTATGTATAAGCACTATGCATGTCATGCGACTCATGTCGGGCACCAATTACGATCGAAATAGTTTGACATGTGACCAGTATAAAACCGTACATGATTGTGTATGTGTGTTGATTGTCGGTTATCAAGTGCGAACTTGACACTCAATCTCAATAAATGCGAAATAGACATGAAATTGAAAAATTAGGTAAATTTGGGAATTCACACACACACAAACCATCCCCTTTCGTCGTGTCCCTGGTTGGAGTCATGGCGTGTGGGATATGGTTGTTGGTATAGTCCAGCAAACGTGATGAACAGCCATCTTATCCGGTTTGAGGTTTTTACACAATACCGAAACAGTTTAAAAAATCACACATGATAAAAGTGTTTATGGTTTTTATGAAGCCCATATTGAGCGTATATCCGTTATTTCGTTGCAAGGCGCGAGCCACAGTGAAAACATATTATAAAGAGCGTGAATGTGGGACGGCATGTCGATGAAAAAAGTTGATTAAATTGATTAAATAGTGCCAATAGGAGCTTATTTCATATTAAAACAAGCACTATATGGGCTTAGTTTGAACGGCGCGTTGTACGCCCATTGACAGATACGCTCTATACGGGCCTAAAACGCGAGATAAAAATATAAGCCCGTATTATGCTTAATTTCATGAGAACAGACTGGTCCATGGCAAAATACATGTTATCCAACCTTTTATAATATCACAAGCGATAAAAGTGTTTATCGTTTCGTTGCTCATTAACACATTATTCGCATAGTCTTTTGCTATTTTTGCAGGCGAATGACCGACTAAACATAGAAGACAGGGTGTGATTTATTATATTTCACAGTGCATCCTACATATGCATAGTTTCTTTCAACACAAGGTTGACTCATATCGGTTATATGATGGGCTGAGGGCATCAACTGATCTACCAGCTGCTAGTGCTAGAATTACACTCAAGACTGTTTACCAAAAAAAAACCAGCATATCCTCGCTCAAATACGCACATGGTCGACCTATGATGTGCAAATACGTTCCTATTGAATTATTTTATTCTGAAATAAGCAGATAATGGACTCATGTCCGTTATTCCGTTTTATGGCACTGGCCACGATGAAAGCATATGTTAACGAGCGTACATCTGATATGTCGTGAGTTGGTTTATTTGTGGTATTGTCCTCACATAATGAACCTATAGTGAAGTCATGCGTCGATAATGTGACTAAAAGGCTCTGATTTTCAGTTTATTATCGACTAAAAATGAGGCGTTTCTAAGTAGGTTTACGGGAGAACAGGTTGGACGGTCTGAGGGCATCAACTGTTCTGCCAACTGCTAGTACTGGAATTACATTCAAGACTCATATACCCAAAAACCAGCAATAAATTGTACAACAAAACTTGGTACACACTTGGGTGTCATCGAAATTTTTCTCATTTCAAAATCCTGGTCAGTGGTGTTACAGTTGTGCAACAAGGTAATATGTGTAAATTGGTGTTATGGCATGGGAACTTGGGAAGCGCTACTCAAAAATATGAAATGGAGAAATATAGGCTCAAATATAGGTTTTTCGTTCATAGTTCCAAATACGAACATACAGGTAACACCACAGCAAGGAAGTTTTGGGCGCACTATTGAGTTTAGGACAGGTTGCCGGAAACATGCATATATTTTATTTTGGCCTTATGTAAACGAATCAACCATTAAAGGAACTGGCGGCGTTCGTTGCAGAAATATTTATATTTGATCAAATCGCCATCAACAGAAGGAATATTAAAAATATATATAATTTTGTTCATATGCCAAACATAATCAGCGCGTAAATAGTATATTGTCGTCAAGACGTACGATGGTGTACGTAAACAAGTTTTGCTTCTGTTTTCATAACACTGCTCAATTCTATCGGTTGATCACACACAAATGATATAAACGCTCTTTATTATTTGCATATAAGGAAACAGTAACAAAAACGCTCTTTATGTTTGCCATATCCGGATCTAAACAAAAGCCAGGTTCTGTAACGTTTTTTTTTTCGCTTTTGTTTACATAACAAAGGAAAAACATTTGACAATAGCATAATGTCAATGCCATATTTCTGATTAGTATAAGAACAATGTTTGTCTATATTTTACTATTCTTTCTGTTTATGGAGGTTTTTGACGGAGATGAATATTTTAACAGCATACCCACCGCCAACACCACCCGTATCTTTAACGGAAGCAGCGACTAAGAATATTTTCCTATCTGAATTTCTCAGTTCGAAAGTATTGTGTGTTGCGAATAATGCAAACTTGATATCAGTGTTCGTGCTATCGGTGGCCAAATTGCCCAATGGCCAATCTTTTTCGGATATAAAGTTGATATTCACAACACTATCAACTCTCAATATGCATCAGTCTAAAATAACATTGAATATTATCTACTGCATATTCATAATTACATCTTGTATGATACATGCGTGCAAAGTGTACTGGCACTTAAATGCTCAAGTAACCCCCTCGCCAAGTGGCCCCTGGGCAGCCCACCAATAAAAAATGATTTCATTGAAAAACACTGAATGTACCGCAGTTATACAGTATATGTTAAAGCCACCATCTGAAGTCCAAATTTTATATAATGCCGCTATTCATACCAATCATGTTTGACGTCCCACTCCTAATTAAATGCAACAAAGTTCCCGCCCTCTTTGACAAAAATTCTCAGCAAAATACTAATATATATACAAACTGACCATAGTACGCAATGTATGATCTCACACTCCGACATTGAGTAAATGCATCAATTGGTTTAACAATATCAAAATCATTAATGTATATAAAAGCAGAGTCTGCAGATATGTGGAAACCTACAACTTGGTTTCAAGTTAAAATGTGAACAAGCTGTGATACAGAAGTAACCCACCCAGTGATGCATGTATGTACCAATTTAGTCACAATTACATGTATGTTAGTGGAATGCACATAATAAGCACTTCATGTTCTAAACTCTAGTTCAGTTACACGTTGTATAACTGTCTGTCCCGATATAGTCACACGTAACAATGCTCACGTCAAACCTATGCTGACTATACGGTACAACATTTTGGTACTGTGACACCATGGTGTCTGTCATACATGAAAGTACATTGCAAAGCACTACATTCTGGATGTGCATATATTATATATACATGTATACCCATTAAGCTGCCATTTGTTGGAATCTCTGCTAGTGGTTTATATCCCCGTATAGTGTTTGCATACAAACAACTGCTAAAATGCTAGAGTATTATCTGCTCAAAAGAGCTGTCAGAGTATAAAATAAATTGAAATCAAAACAAACATAATTAAAATAGCAAAACATAATCATTGCAAACACTGTGTATGAATGGTAAATATACTGTGGAGCGAGGATGGTACACGATGAACCACGGATTGAATCATTAAACTATTCCCACCCTTGACTTAGGTCTATTTTATGAGAAACAGCCAATCAGCCACCAATGACTCAGACAGGTATAACGGATGAGACAAAGGTTTAGGTCCCTGATACTATTTGCAGGGGATAAATCAATAAATAAAATAAAATAAAATGTTCAGCAATCAACAGACGGTCATGGTAAAATTAGACGTTATTCGTTGGCCCTTCCATGACTGGAGCTTCCTGAATATTTTTCGAATATTTTTGTTCGTATACAACTAGTATGTAACTGATAGTTTACAGAACACATAGATGACTTATTCATGGAAGGTAGGGAATATTGTGGGGTATTTCATGTCGGTCTCTGGTGCCGTATACTTGTTGCCATGTCATTTCTGTTAATTCAAGCAAATAATACTCAACATTATCTTCAATTTGAGTGTACTCAATAATTTACAAATCCATGGTATACATGTAAACACCATATTGACTACAGCCAAAAGACAACAAGACTCCAGATAATCTGTATATATACATGTTATACTATCTTTATTTTGGCCCAAAAGACTTCAAAGGGACACAGTTCACTTAGTTCAAATAATCCAACAGTTCAACAACTTTGTAGCGACACTAGCAAGCACAAATAAATTATATTACACTTTTCATAATTGAACCGCCCTAAATTGAAAAATGGAGCAAACGGTTCGCTATAATTATGAACTGTTCATTTGTTTATGAATCGGGCTGATATACTTGTATAAAGCTGTACCCTACTGCACATACAACTATGAATTTGATATTTAAATGACAATAATAATTTGTGTTCTACCGGTAATGCCACCGGTATCAAAATGATAAGATTATATCAATTAACATATTAAGTTGATGTATATATTGTGAAGGGGGTGTCAAACTGTCATTCTCAATTGCAACGATTTTGGAAACATCCTGAAAATATCGGTAGTGTACCTACTAATGATATCCAACCTTGATTCAATGAAGAAACTTTCTCCCATTTCCCTTTACCAAACTCCGGTTACATGCATGAATCGTGAATACACCGGGTCTAGCAAATAAATTTTAGGAACACAACCACGTGTGCACTTTCCCAGAAAACATCCCTATATAATATTAGGGGAGAATTGCAGCTGATGGGACAAGGTCTCCGCGACCTATATTAATTTTGACAAGTCACACTGCCCGCTGTTCACGATCCATTGTGACTGTTTTCACGCGCTATTAACTTCAAAACAATCCAACCTGTCAAGCATGGCATGATAGGCCAAAATGACAATAATTTCGTATCGAGCGACGTATCTATATGAAAGTTAATTTCAAACCTTACCGATCAAAGATAAAATGGTATAAAGTCGAAACCACTATATGAATGAACGGAGCGACACAAATGTCTACCCGAATGGGGTTACTGTATTTGCAAATACATCAGTATCCCGGTAGATGTCCCGCGTACAACGACACTCGGGCTAAAACATCAAACGAAGTTACTTCGAAGACGATAATTGTGAGGATATACTACGTCTTTTGGGAATGTGGGGGCGGTTTTGCTTGCACGTTTCAGCTATATTCTCTCCTGACCTAACTAGCAAATGGACCAATTAATTCTACTTTTGTGATTTTTGTCAAAATTAATCCAAATATAAACATCCGTTGTAAGCCGAAATTAAATCGCGATGAAATTATCACGTCGACCACCATCATCATGATGTATATATTTGCTTCATATTATATGCTTGCATCATGTTTGCTGTCTTACATACTTCCAACATGCCTGCTCAAATTTCAATCATTGATTCCATTGACCAACCCTTGTCTGAACATTTTCAGATCACGCAACGTACCTCTTGATCAATTTGTGGGGTGCCAAAACATATATTCATATCAGTATTGTAGAGTTTATAGAGTCGAAGTCCAGTGCCAGCCTTAACCTGGTTTCGAACCACCGACTGAAAAATGACGTGTGTCCTGAATCAGTGATTTGTATCTTCAACTCTGCAAAAACAATGTCACATATTAAAACTGCAAAAAACGGCAGTCGGAACTCTAGAGGAGCTGAACTTCAGTCTAGTGAGTCCGAGATTTATATTTATGTTTACTCTTTTTATATTAATATTATCCGGAGATATTGAAATTAACCCAAGACCTCCGCCATCGACCGCAGTCAACAAAACAATCTCCATTTACATTACAACGTGCGCAGTGTCCGTAATAAAATTTCAAACCTAATGTTTTATGTTTTTCGGAAACCCACCTTGACCCGTCATACCCATCAAACCAGATAGAAATCCCTGGATATAGTTCTCCCGTCCGTAAAGACCGTGACTCTAATGGAGGTGGCATATGCGCAATGTTTGCTGATCATCTCATTTTCAATCGGAAACCTGAAATAGAATTCGATTCATCGTGTTTATGGTTTGAACTCCACTCTAGGAAAACCCCGCATTATACTAGGTGTATCCTATAGATCTGAACACTTTAGCATCACAAATTATTGGGAACCACTTGAGTCCACAATTTCTGACGCACTTGATATTTCTGAAAATGTTACCATCACTGGTGATTTTAATTCCAATTTTTTGGACTGCTCCTCGAAGATTAAACAGACAACGTACAGTTTAAGTATGGAAAATGTCATTACGGTTCCCACCAGAGTAACCAACACATTTAAGTACTCTCCTCGACTCCATTATTACCTTCAATATTATTTACGTAATAGACGCTGATAGACCGTCCATTACCTTGCCAAACAACTGGAGTCGGTGGTCATACCTTCGACCTCCTACTGTTTGTAGTTGTAATTGTCGCAGCGTGTTGGTAATTGTTCCTTCATCTTGTGATGTATAGTCCCCAGTTATGAATCTAGCTGCTCTCTTCTGTATCCCCTCCAATGTGTCAATGTCTCCATTCAGGTGGGGGTCCCAGACAACTGATGCATATTCGATCTTTGGTCGCACTAAGGTTTCGTATGCGATCTGCTTGCTTTTTATTGGAGCTATCGTGAGGTTTCGTTCAATGAAGTCTAGCGTACTATTCGCCTTCTGTGATATTTTGGTGATGTGGGATGACCATTTCATGTATTTGGATAGTGTCACCCCAGGTATAGGTGTTCATCTACTTCTTCCAGTAGGCAGTTGTTTAGCTGGTGTGTGAATGATGTTATTTTGCTCATGGACATGATATAATATACAGTTATCGCCCGCGATTGAGTGAGACACGGGGATTTGTCGCCCGCTCGAGACCTGGAATGTCACCGAGGGCCGCCAGGCCCGAGGGTGACATTCCAGGTCGAGAGCGGCGACAAATCCCCGTGTCTCACGAAAACAAGGGTGATAACTGTTTTGTTATCTGACAAAGGAGTACACACGAACTTAATATAATAGCAGGCATAAATGCGCGCATATATTCTTTAATCCAGTTCGAAAAGTTAATTTTATGTTGGAATCATCGCTATTTAGAAAATAAAACATTCATAATCTGGATCAATTAACAGACCCGTCATTCGCGCAGCTATTCTCCGGTCAGTTTGCTGGTTGCATGGTGGACATCGGTTCACGGAAAGAGGAGCAAAGCAATTTCGAAGTTGTGTAGCCATGCAGCGAAATGTTCGGTTTCGTTTCAAATTGTAATGGCCGTGAAGACGCCAACAGACGTGTTCATTTCCAGATTGCTAAAATGTGAAACTAACACGTTGTAGTGGTGCAAAAAGAATTTGACATGTCACAGATTGTTACGCAACACACGGGTATTCTCTGAAGTCTGAGGAATGTATTGAATATAAGAAATAGTCAATTGATAAACAGCAAAGAGTGGCTATTTGATCAAGCACATAAACGTAGTTGTAACGTATGTACACCGTATGTGCAATTGTCTGCAGCAAATACCAACTGCATAATAAGGTTTATCTATTTGTCCCATGGTCTTTATTATTGATATAAAAAGGTCCAATAGGAATATTACACCTTATAACAGATATGTGTCTGTGATAACACCATTTATACATAACGTGCTTTAATAGCAAATAAAAAAAACACACAATTATGCAAATTAGCAAACACCACAGTTCGCGGTTGTTATGAAACAGTGGGGTTTATAAAAACAGTGTTTTTCGACATTATCAGAGAGCTGTCAGAGAATCTCTGCGTGGTGAGTTCTTCGTAGTTCTATGTTTGCTGGTAACAGCTGAACGGTCAATAACTGAGACAATGTTACCCTCGAGGGTAATATGGTGATTTATCGCCCGCCATGTGACGCACTCTCAGCCAATCAGAAGAGAGGAAAATGGGATGAAGGATAACAACACTTATTAGCGTTGAATCGCATGCCGCACTTTTCTGCCCATACCTCTAGCTTCTCTATGTCTTTTTGTAGAGATACATGGTCGTTGTATGTTTTTATTTGGCGATATAGTAAACAGTCGTCAGCGAATAAGCTAACCTGCGAGGAGACACAATTTGGTAGATCATTGATGAGGCACAGGAAAAGCCAGGGCGTTTGGGGGGGGGGGGTCACCCCAATCTTGTGTAATATTAATCTTATTAGTTGAACAGTATTTATTCCATGTAATGTCATAATATACAATGCAAGATGCATGCATCAGATCGCCCATGAATTAATTTTACAAAAAATTAGTCACGTACATTTGGGGAAATGTTATAAATTTAATATTAGAACTTAAAATATTTATATATATACGCATCTATCAGAACGAGATGTCTGGTGTAATCACGACCAAGTACATGGTGCTTACATGGCTCATAAATGTGGGCTATATGGTTTGCCGATAGATTCGAATCGTGACATCCAATATGCAGACGGACAGATGTGAGATGCAACGTATTCCAAAGACTTTAATGATGCAAAAAGTAAAATCCAAGATGGATGCTGAGGTTCATGTTTCCGGAATTCGGAAAAGAAACGTTAGCTTATCTAGTTGTCACCACAAATATATATATATGCAATTTCAGATATATCAAATAGAAGATGCTGCCTATATAATCAAATACAATATAAGTATGTATACCAACCACTCGTACCATGACGCTGTGACCAGCCATGAGAGCATACACTACATGGGCCGTGGTTTTTTACATGTCCGTGGAGAACCACGCGCGATTTTTCCGCTCCGTGGTTTTTCCGTGTTCAAAAGCTGAACTCGCCAAGAACACGCTATGGGTAAACGCTCTGATGACGTTTGAACACGGAACATCCACGCCACGATGATCACGGTACGACGAACGGGTGACCACGGCCATAACACAGGTGACCGAGATATGAACACTGAGGGAAATTACTGAACACGGAGCGATCGCTGGTGTCCGGAGCTTGGCACGCCGCGTTGGCGGAGCTCGTGGTGTGCGTTACGTAATTAATTATCACCTTCCGAGTCCAAAATATATTCTCGAAATTGCTGCTCAAATTGGCAAATGAGCACAACCATTTTATTTAACGGAAAAATTCATCGAAATTCAACCCGTCGATTGTGAAAATTGGCCCAGAATAAGTAAAGATACCACCATACCGCGATTATTCATAAAAAATAACATACATGGGAGTCGGAATGGTACCGATACACATGCATTATTTCAAGCAGGGTGCTAGCTTAATACTAAATAACTCGGAATATTTTGACAGGAACATATGACTATATATATTTATTGAATTTTATAAATTTACATCTTCCTGTTGTTAGATCGAAAATATCTTGACGGGACCTTTCATAAATGTTCAATTTAGTTTCAATTTCGAATTTTTCTGGTATCAGTGTCCGTTTAGTTTTACAGAAACCTTCGAAAGTTGTGTCGGATCAGAACCTTCCAACTGATTTTACTCCAATATATTTACACGAACATATGACTATTTAATATGTGTTAAAAGAATAATTTATTCTGCCCTGATATAATTCGTTACATGAAAACTATTTCGATGGATGGGTGGCTTCGTTTTGTGAATTATTTCATACATGTATAATCGATATTCGTAACCAGCGTATAGAGCTTCCGCTCAAAATGTCCCTATTTTAAATTTGATTTTACTACAATATTTTTTTTATGTGATTATGTTTTATATATATTAAACGAATAAAATATCCAAAACTGATAATCGGTCCACGGAAACTTATTTATTGTCAGTTTTGTTAACCTACATAGTGTGGGTGGGGTTAGGGTATTTACTGCTATTGATGACCATAACCTGCGTGTATATATTCGGCTCATATGGCTCCCAACTATAAGATAATTTAACTGCATTATTTTTTACATGAACATGGTTATTTTTATATTTATTAAAATAATAGAATATTCCTGACCGATTTGAGTCGTTACATGGTAATTATTTCGACGGAATCTTTAGTTTATTGTCATATTTTATAAACTGGGTTTGGGTGACGTTGGGGTTGTATGACGATTACCCCACCCCCACATGACGTTTGCGCCCCGGACGATTGCCCCCTCATGTCAAGTGCCCTCCCATAACTTTTTACGATAGGTCAATTCAAGTTTCAGCTTTTAAAACACAGTGGTCAGTGATTAGTTGGTCAGCTGATTATGAAACATTAGTGTTTTGAAAACACATTGGCTTCTTCGTTAAAACACAGTGGTCAGTGATTAGTTGGTCAGCTGATTATGAAACATTAGTGTTTTGAAAACACATTGGCTTCTTCGTAGCATTATGATATAACACCATGCAGACACCATTGAAGACAAAGAGGTCAGCTAAATTAAGTACAATTAGATAAAAAAAAGTGTAGATAAAATCGTTTTCGGGCAACTGAAATAGTCCTGGTAAATTTAAAAAAGAAACTAAAATTAATTTGTTTTTAAGTTATGTCCGTCAATACAACTATAAAGGTAATTTTAAAAAGGACAGTAGGAAGGCGACCAATCCTGGCCATCCTGCCCCTGTACAAAACAAATTATTCACTTGTTCTCACTATTGTGATGTAAATATGTTATGTGCGAATAAAGTATCTAATCTAATATAAAAAAAAATCTTGGGCAATCTTTGATGGACAGATGTCCGGGATGCAATCGTCCCTATCTTCCGATTAGAAACTGTACTCTGTAAAATCGATGTCCGAAATCCGTAAACTCCGTGTGAAATTGTCTCTCCGATGTGCAATGCATCATGCATGTATGGGCGTAGGACGTGGAGCCTAAGTTGTGTACAAATCATGCAATGCACACAGCCCTGTTCAGTTATCACTGCAACTGCATATTCCGCAGGCACCCGGAAATTAATAACGGACCGGATCGTCTAGACGGACAAAAATGAGACAATGGGCTAATCAAGCCTCTGTGGCGATCGGATCATCCTTGATGACATATATACGAAATTATCAAATAGACCAGACAGTGCCCCATGCAATATAAGTACGCACAACCTAACTCCATGTCGCCACGTCTCTACATGGGACATATTGTGACATGTGGAAACATGCACATGAAATGTTGACACAGACATATAAGTGCGTACACGCCAATCCCATGTCACCGCGTCCCTACATGTAACCAGTCGTGAGAACATGCACATGACATTATCAAACAGACCCGACAGTGTCACAATCAATATTAGAAAACAAGTTTATACTGCACCCAACCACCTGTCGCCGCGTCCCTACATGTGATGACCAGACGTGAAAACATGCAAATGCAATTTTAAAATAGACCCGATAGTGTCCCATACAATGTAAGTACGTAGACCCCAACCCCCTGTCACCGCGTCCCTACTTGTGACCCGCCGTGAACACACGCACATGGTATTGAGTTTAATGTTTTAATTCACATTTGTATAAACCTATTTACTTTACTAAAGGTCGGTAATACTATTAACTATTCTACTTTTATTTAACTATTTGCTTCTTCTCATCGAAAATACGCCACTACAAAGTTTCCTTCCATGTACAAACTATCGTAACAATTTTTACTTCATTTCACGTCACAACCTTCATTTAAAATACTCATTACGTGGTTACCAAGATCAAGTATGAAATTAATAATGGCAAATTACCCCTTTTAAAATAGAGATATATATAGTTAGCATGCATAGTATATACCGTGTACTTTAGTATAACACGTTATTTAATACATCATACATTGTATCAGATTTTAAACGTAATTCTTTGTAAAATAATGAATGGGCGATCTGATGCATGCATCTTTATTTATTGTTGCTGATTGTTCTCGGTATACAGTTGTACCATTGACACATGCCAATATATATTGGACTGTTTGATCCGATTCGGAGATGGTTTAATGCGATTCCATGTGAAAACAAAGAAAAGCAATGGTAATTTCGGGCTAACATTTACTCATATTGGTAAACAAAGAGACACATCTAAAATATGTTGACACAGTGAAATCCAACTTTCCCAAGTTATAGTCTCCCTTTGGGTTAAATTACAAAATATAGAATGATACAAAACTTCATGGATCGGATCCGACAGCAAGCGCGTATGCTTATATGAGTTGTTTCCTCAGACGAATCTCACCGCCACATAACGAAACAGCAGCCAGCTATAACACTATACAAGGAAAGGCTTTGTTGACTTTTGTTAATATCGTTTTATGGCTTGGCAATGGAGACACGAAAGTGCTATAATATGCACCATTGAATCGTTGATGGGATGGGGATGACGATACGATATTTGTAAACTCATAATCAGAAAAAATGATTGTATTGTATTAACTTGTGTTAGTGAAAATACAGATAAATGGTAATATATTTCGTGAAGAGAAGAGGTGTGAGTTGTATGGTGGATATATCGAATTAAGAGTGTGGAGTCAGGAATAGTAAAACAATTGCAGGAGGGTATGCCGGATGGGTGGCAGGGTTGGTGGATTACATGACAATGTAATCGATTACAATTTCTTTTTATTTACATGATTACGATTACTGATTACATTGTTTCAATGTAATCGATTGCGATTACAATTACTTTTTGATTACATCTGATTACAATTGTTTTTAATTTCCAACCATTTTGATCGCATAGGAATAAATAATGAAATAAATCAAAATATCAAATTTGATTGAATAAAAAACATCACTACATAACATGGAAACAAGAAACGACTGAAACAATAGAAAGAAGCAAGCAATAAACACATAAACTTTTTACATTTACATGCATTTGTGAGGTTTCACCATGAAGTTGTACACCAACTTATTGGGAATATATTATGTTTTATGTGTATTTATTTATGTAAATATATTTTTAATATATGTTTTAATTTTCACGATTACTGATTACAGGCTATTACTCCAAATGTTTTAATCGATTACTTTGATTACGATTACTGATTACGATTACCCCAACCCTGAATTGGGTGGTCCGAGAGGCAAAAAACACATTTTTCTTTACTGAAGACCTTTTGTGTCTATATTTTATTTATGTCACAGTTTGAAATATATTAATCTGCAAAAGTACTATATTTTTATAACTGAGACCTCACATGGGCCGTAGTAGAGACGACATTAATCTATGACATGTTGCCTATGGGACGGGGAGGTGAAAAACTTCCTTCCCGACACAATTCGGAAATAACCCGGCATGGACATTTTTAGACAAAAAACTTAGTGAGATCTGGAATAATATTGAAATCAACATAATAAGTAAAATATAGTAAAAATAGACCGGAGAGCAGTGTGGAAACTTCAACAATCTTGTGAATAAAACAGTTTAGAAAATGTATAACCAAAAGAATTTTGGGTTTTCCTTGATTAACTTATGAAACAACATGAGACTTGAAACTTCAACAGTCGTGTAAACATAAAGAGCTTCGGGAAATGTAAAACTTAAATTAATATACTTTTCCTGATGTAACTAAGACCGCTTGTAAAAAAAAAAAGAGCCAGCAACTGCCTTAAACATTATTGTGACTATTAAATGTTATAGACAATAACTGTCATCGGTGCGTCGAGTCAATCGGTGAATGATTTGCATATCTATAAACTCTGACCGCTGAACTCAGCACCTAAAGTAACAAAATCTGGTATGGTAACTGCTTATCATATAGTGTAATGGTAGCTGCTCCAGCATACTAACAAAGGTGGCATGGAATAGTGCTAAGCTGGTTGGCAGACTAATTAGAAAATAGTTCGATATGATGGAATTGTATGTATCCTGGACAATGATCTAGGCTTGCTAATATCAGCAATTAATCAAATAATAGTTTGGTATTATGGTATATCACCTCTTTGTGTATATAGTTTCAAAATATGTCATTTCTACTCTAATTGGAGCTTAACAACTGATATTTCACAGACGTGTCTACAAAATGATAGCATTGAAGAGAAAGTAGTGATTGAGTTCACTATCTTGGGAAAATGAAACCAACTTAAAGGGTATTACAACCAAATAGCTAAGCACATGTTAGGTTCATGTAATAGCTTGCATGGGCATATAATCTCACTGAATATGTATAAAAACAAATTTGTAATACTGGATGCGTATGCTTTATAGTTAGGGAGCCCGCATATGTTATATTTACACTTTTGCGTACAAAAGGTTTGACCCCCTAAGGTTGGTACCAGTAATGGAACATTCTGAAAAACCGATTTCTTAAGTTGCGCATTCCTGGGGTTTAGGGGCCGCTGAACCCCAAAAATAGACTGGTGCGAGTCAAGAACAATCTAAAATATTTTGCTGTCAAACTTTTCAGAATGTTTTTGGATATAATGATCATTACTCTTCAAAATAAAAAAAATGGGCCACCTTGAAAATGTCCTTGAATCCAAGATGGCTGCCAAAATCCAAGATGGCCGCCATAAGGCCAATTTTCCTATCTTGTATCACATTGATGGTGCTGAATTTAGGTTTTATCAGCATGAAACCTTAATATATGCATTACCAAACTGTTGTCAAATAATAGCCTGATAAAAACACTAACAATCCAACCATATTGATGATGATGATTTTGATCCAAAATGGCCGCCAAAATCCAAGATGGCCGCCATAAGGCCAATTTTCCTATCTTGTATCACATTGATGGTGCTGAATTTAGGTTTTATCAGCACGAAACCTTAATATATGCATGACCAAACTGTTGTCAGATAATAGCCTGATAAAAACACTAACAATCCAACCATAATTATGATGATTTTGATCCAAAATGGCCGCCAAAATCCAAAATGGCCTCCATAAGGCTAATTTCCTATCATGTGTAATGTTGCTGGGACTGAAAGTTAGTCTTATCAGCACGAAACATTGACGTATGTACATAATAATTATTCTTAGATGATGAATTAATCAACAAAACTAATATATTAACCACATTAATGATGAATTTATTTCAAAATGGCCGCCAAAATCCAAAATGGCTGCCACAAGGCCAATTTTCCTATCTTTTATCACATTGATGGTGCTGAATTTAGGTTTTATCATCATGAAACCTTAATATATGCATGACTAAACTTTTGTCAGATGATAACTTGATAAAAACACTAACAAACCAACCATATTGGTGATGATTTTGATCCAAAATGGCAGCCAAAATCCAAAATGGCCACCATAAGGCCAATTTTTCTATCATGTGTAATGTTGCTGGGACTGATATTCTTATCAGCATAAAACATTGATGTGTGTACGTCTTAATTATTCTTAGATGATGAATTAATAATAAAAAAACTAATATAATAACCACCATTAATGATGAATGTTATTTCAAAATGGCCACCAAAATCCAAAATGGCCGCCATAACAGGCCATAAGGCCAATTTTCCTATCATTGTTGCATATGTTGCTGGGTCGGAAAGTTAGTCTTGTCAGCATGAAACATTGATGTATGTACGTCTTAATTGTTCTTAGATGATGAATTAATAACTGATACTAATAAATTAACCATATTAATGATGAATGTTAGTTCAAAATGGCCACCAACATCCAAAATGGCCACCATAAGGCCAATTTTCCTGTCATGTGTAATATTGCTGTGACTGAAAGTTAGTCTTAGCAGCATGAAACAGTGATGTGTGTATGTCTTAATTGTTCTTACATGATGAATTAATAACAAAACTAAAAAGATGACCCCATTGATAATGAATGTTATTTCAAAATGGCCACCAAAATCCAAAATTGCCGCAATTTGTTTAATTTTCCTATCATGTGTAAATGCTGGGACTGAAAGTTGGCCTTGTCAGCATGAAACCTAGATGTATGTATGTTTTAAGAGTTCTTAGATGGTGAATTAATATAAAAAATCTAATAAAATGACCACATTGATAATAAATATTATTTCGAAATGGCCGCCAAAATCCAAAATGGTCGCTATATGTTCAATATTCCTAACATGTGTAATATTGCTGTGACTGAAAATTAGTCTTATCAGTATGAAAAATGTATGTATGTATGTCTTAATTGTTCTTAAATTATTAATTAATAAAACAAATTGATCACATTAATAATGAATTTTATTTCAAAATGGCTGCAAAAATCCCAAATGATGAATTAATAAAAACAACTAATAAATTGACCACATTAAGGATTGATGTTATTTCAAAATGGCTGTCAAATTCCAAAACGGACACCATATGGTAAATTTTCCTATCATGTGTTGTGTTGTTGGAACTGAAATTTAGTCTTATCATCATGAAATATTGATGTATGTATGTCTTAACGATGGTCTATCTCTTCATATATCAAGTTTTATATAGTTTCATGGGTATAAAATAATAAATATGAATATAACACATCTGTTCGGAAATGTATAGAACTATCAATTGATTTTGATTTTATTTGCAATAATTTGTTATGCGATGAGTAATGGGACATACATTTGTTACTATTTTAGAACAGACCGTTCAGACGATATCAGGTAGCGATTATTCGAGTTTACCCATTGCACCGAACGTCAAATGTCCCAGATTGATTGTTTGTTGTATTCCATATCTATATGCGATAATGAGTCTAATTAACGTTTATTTATGACAAAATTACACAATGCCATTTCTGGTCTCTGTTAACAGTAACTATTGGTGGTTAGATAAACGATCACACATGTTTATTATCAGTTTATTCCAGAACATGATCAAAATATAATCAATATTAATCGATAGAAGAGTGGATCTTCAATACATATATAATAGATTATACCATGAAAACTATACACCACGTGCTTACAAGGAGATAGACCATCTTTAATTGTTCTCAGACAACGAGTTAATAAACTAAAAGTGTCAATGACACTGTAGCTCAACGCGGAGAGGGATAATGTCATATCTTACAGCCTTCGCTCAAATGCGCCTTATCACTGACTCGCAGCCTTATTGGATCCATCCATCCAGCCCTGTTCCATTTTTAGTGCTACATGACAAAGTTCTGGAGTAGCATTCCATGTTTGGAATTCATGAAAATTCAAAAGCTCCATGCTACTCCAGAACTTTGACCTGTAGCACTAAAAACAAACGGAACGGGGCTGTATGGATCCAATATGACCACGACCCAGTGAAAAGGCTTATTAGGCCGTCTCAAACATGGTGGACGAAGGTTAACCACATGCGTTATGTCAGCAGCTTCTACATAGAATCCAGAAAATGAATTATCTGAAGATATCAGTCATAAGAAAATTGGACTGTTAATAAAAACCCCTTTGTTCCTCGAAGACAACCTGTTCTGATATCTGCGGTGGATGAGTTAGTCGATCTCCATGTACATTGATATAGCGCTTCCAAAATGTGGAGCCAGAGAGCCGTTCGGGTTTTGCTGTACGAGATCAAATTGGGAGTCAGTGAGTGGGACATTAAACCATCGTTCATCACAATATTCCTAAAAGAGCTTCAAATTTTGCACATTATATTTTTATTTTGGATGACCCTGTTTCCACGAAATGACGTGAAACAAATAAAGTATAAAATCGACGGACTCAAATCCACTGTTCGAAATGAATTAAAACTCGTGAAAAACAGCAACAGATATCAGACAGGATTTCGGCATCCATGAAAGAAGACAGGTTTATGACTGGCCTGAAATTTCTTGATAGTTAGTTTGATAATGGCTTATAAGTGCTCACTGGTCTCGCCTATTGTAATTGTCCGATCGCGCGCAGGAGACTAATGCTATCAATGATTGGTGTGACCATGTAAAATACATGGAATACAGAAATAACATGCAAGTGTGTATCCACCCTTAAGCAGTTTCTTTTCCAAAAGGGAGGTGATTGTTCTCTCATTCTACACATATAAACTCATTATAACTGGCATGGCATAGGATGGAAGATGAAGTGAAAGAAATTACCTAGACAACCACATTCCACTTGTCAAATAATTTTATATATGACGACCATGCAGTCAGTAGGTACACAGTGCATTTTATGATGTATTACCATGTATCGGTGTTCACGATATGTTTTCTACAACAGATTGTCACTTACTAGTTTCCACATAATGTATGAGTGGCCACCATTGGTGTATTTTTAATCACGATTACTTGGGGTTTCAATCACAAATGCAGCAATGACGTAGCCATATGGTGGCCAATTTGGATTATGGTGCCCATTTTGAAATAACTCATCATTAATATGGCCAGTTTATCAGTTATTTTACTGATTCATAATCCAAAAACAATTAAGACATACATCCATCAAAGTGGCATGCTGATAAGACTAATTTTCAGTTCCAGCAACATTACACTTGTTAGAACAAATTGACCACATGGTTCCCATTTGGGACATTGGTGGCCATTTTGAAATAATATTCATTATTAATGCGGTCATTTGATTATGTTTTATTAAATTAAATTCATCATCTGAGAACAATTTAGACATACAAAATTGGCCTTATGGTGGCCATTTTGAATTTTAGCTGTCATTTTGAAATAACACTCATCCTTTTTTTTGTCAATTTATAAGTTTTTTTTATCAATTCATCATCTAAGAACAATGAAGAAATACATGCATCAATGTTTCATGCTGCTAAGACTAACTTTCAGTCCCAGCAACATAACACACGATAGGACAATTGACCATATGGCGTCCGTTTTGGATTTTAGCTGCCATTCATCCTTTAGTTTTTTTTCAATTCATCATCTAATAACAATTTAGACATACATCGTCAATGTTTCACGCTGATAAGACTAACTTCCAGTCGCAGCAACATTTCACAGGATTGAAAAAAATGGCCATATTGCGGCAATTTTGGACTTTGGCGGCCATTTTGAAATAACATCAATCCTTAATGTGGTCAATTTATTAGTTATTTTATTATTTCATCATTTAAGAAAATTTAAACATACATACATCAATGTTTCATGCCGCTAAGACTAACATTCAGTCCAAGCAACATAACAAATGATAGGAAAATTTACCATATGGCGTCCATTTAGGATTTTGTCGGCCATTTTGAAATAACATTCATCCTTTTTGTGGTCAATTTATTACTTGTTTTCATTAATTCATCATATAAGAACTATTAATACATACATACTTACATCAATGTTTCATGTTGCTAAGACTAATTTCAGTTGCAGAAACATTACACATGATTGAAAAATTGACCATATGGTGGCCATTTTGTATTTTGGCGGCCATTTTGAAATAACATCCAACCTTAATTTGGTAAAGTTATTAGTTATTTTATTAACTGATAATTTAAGAACAATTAAGAAATACATACATAAATGTTTTATGCTGATAAGACTAACTTTCAGTCCCAGCAACATGACACATGATAGGAAAATTGGTCTTATGGCGGCCATTTTGGAATTTGGTGGTCATTTTGGATCAAAATCATCATCAATATGGTTGGTTTGTTAGTGTTTTTATCAAGACATCACCTGACAACAGTTTAGTCATGCATATATCAAGGTTTCATGGTGATGAAACTAAACTTCAACACCATCAATGCGACACATGATAAGAAAATTGGCCTTATGGCGGCCATTTTGGATTTTGGCGGCCATCTTGGATTCAATGACATTTTCAAGGTGGCCCATTTTTTTATTTTGAATTGTAATGATCATTCTATGCAAAAACGATCTCAAAAGTTTGACACTAAATTGTTTTAGATTTTCTCTGGCATGCACCTGTCTAAAAGTGCCAAAAATCACTTCTATTTACACTTCCGCGTACATCGATGAATTTTGGTTTGATGATACTCCTAAGTGTACTGATTAAGAAAACACAACTTAAGAAAGGGATTTTCCTGGGGTTTTCAGATAAGAAAGGGGGTCCCATGCTTAACCCAAAACGTGATTTTTCACTTTTTTTTATACTTTCGCGTACATCCATAATTTTTGGTCTCAAATTACTTTGATATATACTAATTATAAAAACACAACTTAAGAAGCAACTTTTCCTGGGGTTTTAAGATAAGAAGGGGGTCAAAACGTAAAAAAATCACTTTTATTTACATGATTGCATTCGTCCAACGTGTGTGTATGTGCGTACACCCCTGGAACGTTACACTATTACAACCAATACATCCCTAAATCGATACGATCAACTTAAGAAATATATATTCATGTCGTTTTCTGATAAGAACGAGACTTGTTATCCCCCCCCCCCCCCCCAACCCGATCCATTTTCTAGAACTATAAGTGAGCCAGTTTTATGAAAATTATAGCGGAAAATCTAGTAAAATGTATACAAATGTATATATTTTCGTGAAGCTAAGACATAATGACACTTTTTGGGGCCGAAATTGGAACTCACCATCCAAGATGGCCACCAAAATGGCCCCCGGAAGTTGAAAATATGACATTTTTTCACAAATATCTTCTAGATCAATTCATGCTGTTTGGAACTGGTTGAGTAATGCAACTTTATTTTGTGTTTTGTATGTTAACTGATCATTGCAGCAATTAAATATGTAATTATTGGGGTCCTAACCCTTCCGATCCCTCAAAAATTCGATTGTACAGAATGCGGTATAAAATTTTACAAAAAAATACAATTGGGATTCTATTCATATTTCAACAAGAAATGAGGAGAACTGTGTAATGTAAGTGAGGCATATCATTACCTATGAATATTCCAAATCACTGGAACCAATAATCTTACTTTGGCTCAAAATGGCTGCCAATATGGCCGCCAAAATATGGAAAATGGTAAATATTACACAGCGTGTCTTGCAATCACTTACAAGTTGTATTGATGTATATAATGGGCTATTCTGCATTCTATACATTGAATACTAACATGGCTGATGCATCATGGTTAATTGTTACTATTTTCACCAATGACATCGTCAAAAATATTGGACTTTTCTCTAAAAAACTTGACATAAATATTGGCAAAAATTAAGTTTTCAGGTTTGGACATTTTTTTCAGGTAAAATATAACTATCTTTCGGTTGAAAGGTGTTTATTGCTTTGGTCTATCTTAAATGTGTCGCACTACAGTGTTTATAGACCAAATTGCTCAAGATGGCTACCAAAATGTAATTTTTTTTACATATATCCCGAACATTCTCTGCATTATCCGAAAAGGTAGCAAATTGTGACTCACTTGGTTATTATACGTGTTAGTTAATTAACTGAAAACTACATGTTCGATTCCCAGTTGTCCCAGTTCCGTATGGAGCATGACAAATTCATATTAAAGTATGTAATTTTGCCGAGAACCTCTTTTGTGATTTTGGCCATATCTATTGAAAGGAAATGGGCAGAACTTTGAGACAGAACTGAGATGGACCATAATCTTTGGCTATTCTGGTCCATTATGATAACAAAATGTCAACAGGATACAGTGTGGATGTCAAGATCGTAGCCAGGGAGTTACTCTGTGATCATATGTGAGGTGAATAGGTATACAGGGAGTTATTGTATGCCATGACTGATGTGAGTAGGTATACAATGAGTGACTATATGGTTATGAGTGGGTTGTGTGCTGTCTGAGCCTTCCGATGTTCCCATGGTAATGATGTATGTGCCAAGTGCAGGTGCACAGGTTCCCATGGTAATAAATATCTGTCCCAAGATTTAAAACAATTGAACACAAAATGTAGGAATAAAAGCCCGGACAAAAGTATACCCCTGTATGGAACATTTTCAAGTCGAAAAGGGGCATAACTCCACAAAAATAAAGTCGGATAGACCTCATAATCGCAGGTGCGTAGTTTCCCATGGTACGAAATATATGTGCCAAGTTTTAAAACAAATGACCAACAATGTAGGAATAAAAGTCCGGACAAAGGTATACCCCTGTATTGACAATTTTCTAAATCGAAAAAGGGGATAACTCCACAATTAAGTTTGAGAGACCTCATAATCGCAAGTGCACAGGTTCCCATGGTGGTTCATTTCTGCGAAGAGTACTAGTAAACCCTGGTTCACTGAAGCGTGTCGTACCACACGCAAGTCTTACAAAAGGGCCTCTCGCATTTATAAATTACGCCGTGACTCTGACTCTGACCAAGCAATGAAAGAAGCTTCTCGCGCCTATAATAATAATAATAATATATATTATTTGTATAGCGCCTCATCCCTGGTGTAGCTCGAAGCGCTTGGGACTCTATATACAAGTTATATACAAACACTGGATGATAGCAATCACACACAGTTGGATAATAATACAATGTCATCTGTGGCTGGTTGTGTGTGGGTAAATTCTGTATAGGATATTCCCCGAGCTGTCGGGCATTCGGAGAAATAATTCACCGAGGCGAAGCCGAGGTAATTATTTGGACGAATGGCCGACAGCGAGGGGAATATCTGGCTTAATCCTCAGTATTTAAAGAATAACAAGACGAAATTTAATTTTACCTATAGTATTACTTTGAAATTTGTCAATGACATTACAATGTATGATATATTCAACTAAAAGTCAATAAAAGTTTTAACAAAAAATGTGAACATGACCATTAAACAATTTCCTAATCTGTCAGACAAATAAAGATTTGTACGCAAATTCAGTTGCCACTTTAAATAGTGATCTGGAGATTTGGAATTAAAATTGTCATTAAAAATGTGTCAATCGCCACCCCCCCCCCCCCCCCCCCGCGCCCCATGAAATATGGCCAATCCTGCTATATATCCTACTTAGCTGTGCATTTATAAACCAATATGAACACAATATTTATGACTCACATTATGTTATATCTCAGGTAACAGATGGGCGGAAGTCTAATTGACACCAGTGCATATGTGCATGGACACCTTCCAGTTACAACAAACATTTAATTTGCTTGGCCTGATACTGCTCGTCCTCGCTGCATTGTCACAAATCAAAATTGTCGCATTGAGTTGGTATGCACTGAGCCGCGTTGACAATCCAGTTATGATGAGTGGTTATCGGGATATCAGTTATAGGTAGCCCTAAACATGATATTGCCTTTGTCGCCGATTAGCTTACCCCACGCTTTAATCTAGTTAATTAACACGTCGTTCTCGGGCGCATTTGTAAATTGAATGTGAGAAGAGTGAATTTTGTCAGTAAAACGTGACGTGACCAAACTCCGCATTCGAACAGGGAATGAAGTAATTGTGGTGAATGTTGAGGTACACGTGGACTGTGCACATGTGTTTTGTTGACTATTGTTGTTATGAATGATCATGTCAAAGGTCAAAGTATCAGGTGACCGAATCCAGGACGTTGAGTGGCGCACGGACTGAGCGAAGGAAGGTTTCCGTGGCGCGGAAGAATACATCTCCCTATCGATCTCTTGTGGTTACGATTCTCGACAAGAACAGTCGCATGTTGTTCTAAGTTACATTCGGACTTCATCACAGTTTTCTAGGACGTTGGCCTACATCCAACAATCATCTATCATCACTCATACAATACGCCATCATCCAGGATAACGACACGGACTTGCCCAAAGATTCACGACAACAGACCACCGGACCAAACAGAACACAGACGAGCAGATTAGGTGAGACATCTTTTCTTGACCCCTTCTCTGCCCCGTTTGTATTTCATGTTTGGTATAAACGCAATATTACTGTAGTTATACTTTGTCACATCACAGCAAAATAGGCAAAGTTATAACAATGGCGCTGCGAGCAGTTGAAAACTTTATCTGCGTGATTTCACTCGGTTTATTGTGTTTATTTCCGTTGAGTTTGTTGGTCACGAAAATTGGTGATCTATTTTTCATAATTGCCGCCATCTTGAAGAAGTGGTGATTCGCCCGGTAAACAAAAATAATTCCAGCTGAACATTTTGTTTATTTTGATCAGTTTCTCATGTTTTGCCAATGTGTGCGGCCAGAATGCAACATTCTGGTGAAGTAAATGGCTACTGTTAGCTGATAGATATAGCCCGTTGAGAGTAATACTTGTACTTCTGTGGTGTTTGTGTCAAATATTTTATAATATTAGGACAAGTATTGTTTCAGGAGTACAGTTTTGTCAATATTTACAAACGCGAAGTGTTACTTGCAGTTTTCTTGTGTATGTATAGTCACTGTTAAATTGGTTATAGGGTCAGGCCAAAATATCATTATTTTGGTGAAGGTTTCTTGTTGATACTACTATAACCAGTTTGGGGTAATACTTGTACCACTGTGGAGTTGGTGTTAAATATCACTGGAATACTAGTTGGTGATATTAGGACAGGTATTGTTTCAGTGTACAGTTTTGTCTATATTACAAACGCGAAGTGTTACTTAGATCGGCTATTTGCTCAGTTAGTCAGTAGTGGCAATATTTGACGGCAGACATGACGGTTCAGATAAATTTATGTTCTTATGGGGAATTATTAAATGTTCCGAGAGTTGGGGTAAAGAGGGCGGATTTAATTCTGTTAAATAGACACATGTATGGGAATCTCGATGAGAACCACCTCATCGACTTATGCATTCAGCCTCAGATTAGGCAATGCTTCTCATACGAGCCATATGATGCAAAGGATAAAAGGGGGCCTAGATTCGAGGACAGTGAAACTGTGCTTCGAACAGACACATTATACCTGGGGCATTGTGCAGACTCTAGAGTGGGTGTCGCCCAAGCTCGCCCGGGAGGACTATTGGGAGATAGCATCTCGGAGGGTGTTGTGGACAAGGTTGAGGGAGGGGAAATCAAATTGTTGACCCCCGTTACGTCAGGGCAGGAAGTTTTGAACCTTTCTGGCGCATGGCATCAACCGACTGCAACCGGGGTAACCCCTGAGGCATCACTTCAGAGTAACCCAAGTGTCTCCCCAGGGTGGATATCTTGGGGTGATGGGGAGGCGACGCCGGAGTTGAGGGAGCCCCACAAGTTGTTGATGAAGAGGCCTGGTTTAGAACCTGCCCACAGTTATCTTGTTCGAGGAGCCCCTAGATCAGAAATACCAGTGGGCTATTACACAAATGAGAGAGGGGATTCCAAACCAATTATGGCCACAAATGCCCCCATGGTGGAGCCACATGAGTTTCGTCCAACCAAAGACGTTAAACTTCCCGAACCCCAATCTAAATACATGGACCTGTCTGGAGTACAGCCAATGGCCCAATCCACCCCTCGGAAGTCAAGTGAAGTTTCCAAATCCAAGAAATTTGTGGTGGAGGGGAATAGGGGTAGGACCGAGGATGGATTGGATGACTCGAGAATTTCCAGCAGGTCAAGGGTATCATGTTCATCGGGGGTATCAAGGTCATCGGGGCGGTCGAGTTCATCGGCCATGCCGAGGTCATCAGATGCATCACATTCATCAGTTACATCAAGGTCGTCTGGGTCATCAAGGTCGACAGGGAAACATAAGTCTCTTAAAACACGAGCTGCCCGAAATTCATTGGTTATCACCAAGGTTGACAATAATTCACCAAAACGTCACAGGGTTAATTCTTCAAGGGATTCTAATTCGTCAAGGGTATCATCGGAACTGGACTCGTCAGGGACTCTGACTTGCTCCACGTTTCGTTCAAGAAATGACTCCACAGTCTCGGAGAGCGAGGGGCTGGCTGACATTATGGTGAAGGAATTTTCGGGGGTAGTTGATAATCCGGCACATCAGCAAGGGGCTTGGGCTGGTTCATCCGGGCTGAGCCTTGAGCAGAGGCCGGCAACTATGTTCGACCCAAAGATGCATCAGCAAGGGGCTTGGGCTGGTTCATCCGGGCTGAGTCTTGAGCAGATGCAGGCAACTAGGTTTGACCCCAACACACATCGGCAAGGAGCTTGGCCTGGCCAGTCCGGGCTGAGCCCCGAGCAGATGCGTGCAAAGTATGACCCCATCGTCATTCAGCAAAAACCGGAAATCTTACATAACAGTAAAACTCGACAACCACATTCCATACATACCTCATTGCCAGATACCATAAATCGGCATAACTCCACAAATCTGCACAGACAGGAATGTTTGCGAGGGGCTGGGCCTGGTTCACCCGGGCTAGGCCTTGAGCGAACACCTGCCAACATATATGAAAATACTACAGTTCCACTAAACTCCACAAATCTGCACAGACAGGAATGTTTGCGAGGGGCTGGGCCTGGTTCACCCGGGCTAGGCCTTGAGCGAACACCTGCCAACATATATGAAAATACTACAGTTCCACTAAACTCCACAAATCTGCACAGACAGGAATGTTTGCGAGGGGCTGGGCCTGGTTCACCCGGGCTAGGCCTTGAGCGAACACCTGCCAACATATATGAAAATACTACAGTTCCACTAAACTCCACAAATCTGCACAGACAGGAATGTTTGCGAGGGGCTGGGCCTGGTTCACCCGGGCTAGGCCTCGAACGAACACCTGCCAACATATATGAAAATACTACAGTTCCACTAAACTCCACAAATCTGCACAGACAGGAATGTTTGCGAGGGGCTGGGCCTGGTTCACCCGGGCTAGGCTTTGAGCGAACACCTGCCACAGGTCAATTCGACTCCACGAATCTGTACAGGCAGCAATGTTTGCGAGGGACTTGGCCTGGCCAGCCCGGGCTGAATCTTGAGCAAACAACTGCCAACATGTATTCACCGATTCCATATACATGTAAAGACATTGTTCCGTACAGGGTTCAGCACATAACTTCTGACCATATGGGAGAGTTCGATGAAATCAGCCACCGCATAAGGCGATTGACAGAACGGGATAGTAGGGAGCACGACTGTAGACGTAAATCAAGTTATAAGGGGACCAAGTCCCATAAGGAGCGCGAATCCCGTAGAGAAGCATCACCTGTGGTGCGAAGTAAAAAACATGCAAAGAGTAGTCATCGGAAAAGGAGCACTACTAGCTCTAGTAGCAGTAGTAGCTCATCGCCATCACCAGTTCGCAACCAGGGGGGTGGTCGCGATGTTTCCCAGGGTGGTACCTACATGTATGGGGGAAATAAAGGCAGAAGGCCGCATTGTGTACTTAAGTACGACGGAAAGGGGAAATTTGCGGCTTTCCGTGATAAGATTATGGCGTTTGTTAGTACGGGACATATGGAAGATTCCGAAAAACGTAATACTCTTTGTTGGGCTTTGGATGGGAAGGCCTCAGAGTATTTCACGATGATAAAAAAACAAAAACCAGAGGGGAGATTCAAATGGATGATGGGAAAATTGGCCACTAGATTTGGGGAAACATTGCCACCAGATACTTTGGCTAATGTCTTTTATAACGCCTGTCAGGAACCTCATGAGTCCCTGGAGGATTGGGCCGATAGATTGCAAGATCTAGGGTGCAGAGTCTTTGAGGGGTCATCAACCAAAGTGTTGGAGGGACATTTGGCATCGAGGTTTTGCCGTGGGTTGAGGGACAAAGAGGTAGCCAGTTTTCACCAGGGCATTAGGCATGAGTCAATGGAAGAGGCCAAAACTAGTGTTCAATATATGTTGTCAAGTCGGGGTGAGGGAAATGGGAAAAAGAGAGAGGCCCGGCAAGTCTCATTCGGAATGCCGGCCGTGTCTCTTACCCGGGAGGAGGAGGATAGAATTGCAACCCTCCAGGGGGATATGGACAAATTTAAGTCGAGTATGTCCCAGAGTATGTCCAATTTGACAACAGAAATTGGTAAACTAGCATCATTCGTAAGGAAGTCCTCTGATGACAGGGCACAGGATCAGGTTGCCATGGGAAATCATAATCAAAAGGGGCAATACAATTACCAGAAGAAAACCAATTACGAGGCCAATCAAAATAAGAACCCGAATAACCCAGATACAGCCCAGTACACAAAGAATTTGACGAATATTCGCTGTTTTGGATGTCAGGGTTTTGGCCACATAAGGGCACACTGTCCAGCCAAGAACCAACAAAATAGATATGCACAGGGAAACTACAGCGCGACTCCTCGAGAGGTCAGAGAGTAAGTCGCGGTTGTTCAAATGACCTCCCGGACCCCACGCAGAGTGATGAAGACAGGTGGCTGTGCGAGCATGGGCAAAGTCGGTCAATGACTTGCCAACCCCGCGTACCACAGCCACAGGTAGATCACCATTCTGGGTGGGATCGGAATTTGTTAGACATAAGTTCTTCAAGTCTCAATGTTTGTGGGGAGGGACCCGACCATAAATCAACACATGATCCAGTGGATTTTTGTATGGAGGTAACTGAGAACTCCAGTAAATTCTTCCAAGATGAACAGGTATTTGACCCAGGTGCATCCGATTTGAAGGAAATTTTCATTCGCCGAATTCAGAGGTCAATGATAAATCTACCCTTATTAGTAAATGGGCTAGAACTACATGCAATTGTTGACACGGCAGCTGATGTCACCATTATATCTGACACAATTTTTAACAAATTGAATTGTAAACCTAGTGTCATTAAACAAGTACCTATGAGGATGGCTGCTAGAAATTCAAAATTCACTGGTTCATACGTAGGGCCCATCCAAATAAATATTGGATGTCAAACATTTGAGGAATATATATATGTCGCTCCTATTGAAGATGATATGTTGTTGGGGTTGGACTTTATGAAAAAACATGGCATTTCTCTCGATTTGCTAGCCAAAGAGTTGTCTGTTGGGGGTGAAAGCATTCCCACTGAGGGTGGCGAAATGATCAGGTTTGAGGAATATGTTCCATCAGAACCTGATGAGATAGGAAGGGGGAATTGTAGTGTTGGGCCCCCGGGTTGTAGTAAGTCTTTGGCCCAGATCGATGAGAATTTAGCCCATAAGCAAATGGGGACAGAACAACCATGTGAAATGGAATATGTGAGGCGTTCGGAGCATGTGGGGGAGGCTGGGCCTGGTTCACCCGGGCTAGGCCTTGACTCACTGCAACGGACGTGTCACATATCATGTGAAAAAGCGACACAAACAAAATGCTCAGGGTTTGTGGGAGAGGCTTGGCCTGGTTCATCCGGGCTGAACTTCGACTCACAGCACTGCCCATTTCCAATTGCAATTTCAACTGAGGAACCAAGGGGAACAGAGCTATCGCATGATAAAGAGCGTTCGGAGCATGGGGAAGAGGCTTGGCCTGGCCAGTCCGGGCTGAATCTTGACTCAATGCAACGGATGCGTCCCATGTCGTGTAAAAAAGTGACAGGGGAAGCAAAATGCTCAGGGTTTGGGGGAGAGGCTTGGCCTGGTTCATCCGGGCTGAACTTCGACTCACAGCACTGCCCATTTCCAATTTCAAATGATAAGAAGGTACGTAGGCAAGAATGTTCGGAGTTTGGGGGAGAGGTCTCGATTTCTAAGTCATGTTCAACAAACACGGAAAACTATTGTGATAATATTGATTCGTCACCGGGCGATATTCAACCTGTGGGTTCACAGGGACCTGATATTTTGTCGGCACCCAATGAGTTACTGAGGCAAGTTGATAACATTTGTTCGGACGTATATATGAAATCGACTAGAACCATCCCACCTCATATGATAGCCTTGGTTAAGTGTAAAACATCAAAATTGAATGGTGATTTCGTTTTGGAGCGTTCTTTTCATGAGCCCTCACTTTTGGTGGCCAGTAGTTTTCACTCTAACACGGAATCTCCAGTTGCATGTGTGGTTAATCTGACTGACAGGGCGATACGATTACGAAGGGGTCAGTTGGTCACTCAGGCTATTGCCACACCAGGTGCGGCTGTCATGGACTCAATCACACAAACATTACCAATGCCATGTGCCAATAAAGTATCGGTTGCACAAAACGCTGATGAGATACCTTCTTATCTAGTGGACTTGTACGAGAGGTCGCGAGGTCACTTATCAGAACTTGAACAATTGGGCTTGCGAAAATTGTTGATTGAATTCCAAGATGTATTTGCCCAACATGATTATGACCTTGGGGATTTTGATTTAATTCAACATGAAATCCCAACTGGGGATGCGCTTCCGGTTAAACTCCGGATGCGTCGTACCCCAGCTCATTTTGTAGAGGAGGAAGAATCGCACTTAAACAAATTGCTTGAAGCCGGTATAATTCAACCAAGTTCTAGTGATTGGTGTTCCGCCCCCGTGTTAATTCGCAAATCTGATGGCTCCGTCAGGTGGTGCTTGGATTATCGGAAGCTGAATTCAGTCACTAAACGAGATTTATACCCGGTTCCGTTAGTTGACCAGTGTTTAGATGCGTTAGCCGGTAACAAATGGCTAAGCAAAGTCGATTCTAACCAGGCGTATTACCAATTACGAATCAAACCAGAAGACCAATGTAAGTCCGCTTTCATTACAAAATACGGGCTGTTTGAATTTAAACGAATGAGTTTCGGTTTGTCAGGGGCGCCAGCTAGTTATTGTAGGGCTATTAATCTAGTTCTTCAAGGACTGATGTGGAAAGTAGCTTTGGCGTTCGTGGATGATTGCGTTGTTATGGGTTTAGACTATTTGGATCATTTAAAAAACCTGAGTGTAGTCTTGAGGAGGTTTCGGCAGCACAGGTTGAAACTAAAACCCCGTAAATCTGTGCTGTTCCAGAAGAAAATTCAGTTTTTGGGTCGAACAGTAAGTCAGGATGGGGTGGAAATGGGTGAGGGTGCTTCTGAGGCTATCCTGGAGTGGCCTACCCCCCGAAATGGAAAGGATGTGGAAAAGTTTTTGGGCTTGGCTAACTACCACCGAACTTTCGTAAAGGATTATGCAAAGTTAGCCCAACCACTTTACTTAGTTACAAGTAGGAATCCTTTTGTGTGGGGGGAGGACCAAGCCAGGGCTTTTGAATCAATCCGACAGGCCCTAACCAAGCCCCCGGCTTTAACATTGCCAAACAATGTAGACCCATTCATTCTTGACACAGATAGTTCTGGTTTCTGTGTTGGTGCTGAATTAATTCAGTTCCAGGAGGGGAGGGAACGAGTTATCCATTACGGTAGTCTATCTCTAACGAAAGAACAGCGTAACTATTGCACAACCCGTAAAGAGTTGCTCGCTGTGGTTCTATTTACCCGTCAATATCGACATTATCTCCTGGGTCGGGAATTTACGGTCCGGACGGATCACGGTAGCCTTGCTTGGTTGATGGGATTTCGGGAGCCCCAAGGTCAGTTGGCTCGATGGCTCGAAGAGCTCAGCCAATATAACATGGTAATAAAACACCGGAAGGGAGATCTGCACATCAATGCTGATGCTCTCAGTCGGATTCCATGGGGGGAGTGTTGCCCGAAATTGGGGGTGAAATCATTACCCTGTGAGGGCTGCAAGTATTGTTCCAGGGCCCAGGAGAGGTGGGAGAGGTTTTCGGACGAGGTAGATTATGTAATTCCACTGGCGTCAGGCGGTTTTCGAGCCGTACGACAGATAAGAGTAAGGCCAGGGACGCCCCTTTCTGTACCCACCAGCCTCGATGATGATCCTTTGGACATCTATCACCTATGGGAGGAGGAAGATTCGGGGGTGGAAATGGAAGGTCTTCAGTCAGGGGTGTCAGGACCTGTTTCCAGGCCGCATGGAGGGGACGACGAAACTCGGTCTCCAGGCATCGTCCATCCGGTGGGGGACCCAGGGGGGTCACCAAGTTGTCAAGTGCCCCCAGCAGTTTCGAATTTGGGGATGGAACGTATGGTCTGGGACCCGGGAGGGATTGAGTTCGAATCGAATCCCAAGGATGAAGGGGAACCTTTCCAATCAAATGGGAGAGACAGGGTTCCGAGCCATTCTTTGGGACTAGAGGTGCATGATTCTCAGCTGAGTAGGGAGGGTGTTAACAAATCTCTCTTACGGGAGAGTGCACCCAAGGACCAAACTCGCTGGGATGAAACTTCTGAAACAGGGGGGGCTATTGACCCGGGTGTAGGACAAACCGCACCTGGTGAAGCCCCAAATGCTACAGCTATGTGGGGAACTGTTGATCCTGGCACAGGTAGGCGGTATAGAGAACCCTTCTCAGAACCGCTATCCCTGCCAAGTGAAGTTCTGGAGACACATAAGCCTGTAATCGTCAGACCGTCTTCTCCTCATACTTGTATACCCATTACCAGTGTGGACATTTCGGGACCACTCATTGCAGTAAGTTCTGTGTCTTTGCCCACTTATACTGGGGAGGAACTCAGGGAATTCCAATCCCAGGATCGAGATCTCAGGATAATCCTGGATTGGTTGGAGACCCAAAGGGAACCATCGGAATCTGAGCTATTTATAGCAGGCCCAGCGTCTAAGTATTTTTGGCTAAATAAGGAGATTTTTATGCTCAAAGATAACTTGTTGTACAAAGTGAGGAAGTCTGGGAGAGAAGTGGTGGTGGTTCCCGGGAAATTGAAAAGGGAGGTCCTCATGTTGTGCCATGATATTCCTTTGTCCGGTCACCAGGGCATTGCACGGACAAAACAACGAGTTCAGGACTCGTATTACTGGTATGGGCTGACTAAAGATGTGGAGGGTTGGGTGGCAGCTTGTAAGGCATGCAATTTAAGTAAGAAACCAAATAGACACCCAAAGGCTGCCTTACAATCTTATCAGGCGGGTTACCCCATGGAAAGGGTCCACCTTGATTTTTTGGGTCCTCTGCCGAAAACAGAGAAGGGCAATGAGTACATCCTCATGATGGTGGACCAATTCTCTAAATGGGTAGAGTGTATCCCCCTGCCATCCCAAACTGCAGAAGTTACTGCCTTAGCAGCAGTTAATGAATTTTTCTCACGGTTTGGTTTCCCGTTTGAGATATTTACCGATCAGGGCAGAAATTTTGAAAGTAACCTTTTTGCGGCTGTATGTAAAGTTATGAATATCCACAAATCCCGTTGTACCCCTTATCGGCCGTCTGGGAACGGACAGGTTGAGAGGTATAACCGGACCCTCATGGACGCCGTGCGTTGCTTCACAGCTAAGAAACAAAAATCGTGGGATGTATTTTTACCACAATTAGCTGGGGCACTCCGATCAGCTGTGAATAGGCAAACTGGTTATACGGCAAATGTTTTAATGTTGGGTCGTGAGGTGAATAAACCAGTAGACCTCATTATTCCCTCAAAAGGTAAGCCAGTCCACGACAATATTCCACAATTTGTGTTGGATCTGGAGGAGGCCATTCTAAGCGCCCATGAGGTAGCGAGAGAGAACTTACAGACTGCTCAAAAGGTGATGAAAGGTAACTTTAACACCCGTACTCTTAAACGTCCCTTCAAAAAGGGGGATGTGATATACATGAGAGATACCGCCACTATAAAGGGTAAATGCAAAAAGCTGCAAGCGAACTGGAAGGGTCCCGGTGTGATTATAAATGTCATAACATCAAATCTTTTTAAAGTGCGTTTAAGAAGCACTGAAGTGGTTTTACATTATGATCGCATAAAATTGTGTAGGGAGCTTAGCTTCCCTCGGTGGGTTCAGATAGTTCAGAAGTCGCTTGCAGATAGTGGGTCGGGATCAACTCAACCCCTCTATTGTATTTGTAGACAACCCTATGATAATGAATTCATGATTCAATGCGATGGGTGTCTCGAATGGTATCACGGGGCGTGTGTTCAAGTTACGCAGAAAGCTGCTAAGAAAATAAATAAGTATTTCTGTCCTGAGTGTAATGAGTGACAGATTTTCTAATATCCTTGTATGATCATTCCAGTATCCAGACATGGATTCAGGACGAGGATCCCGTGACAAGTATAGACGGAGCCGACCCACGAATAGGGTGAACTCTAATGATCGCCGGGACTCGCGGAAGGCGACGTGGAAAGGCGGAAGGGACTCGTCTAAACCCAGCAGTGAAGGTAGTAGTGCACCCATAACCCCCGGCCAACTAGGTTGGTCCGGAGCTACGCCTTTTGGTGAATTTCTGCGTGGGCAGAATGCCAAACATGTCCTGGTACCGGTAAAGCAAGCTGTCTATCCTTTGATATGTGACAACAATATCACTGGGAAACAACAACAAGCCCTATTTGCAGGTCAAATAAAGATTGCAAAGAGCGAGGGAAATACTGGGTGGCTACGGGCAGCATACGATCATGCAAATTACCACTTTGATAAGAGTTTCATTGTAGAACATCTGGGCGATTTCTGTAAAGCCTCAACAAAACCTTCCACGAAAAAAGTGGTAAGATCAACACTTCCTGTCAAAAGCACAGATACAACAACAACAGGGAAAATGGTAGCCATTCAGTATACCCACTCATCAGAACAGGGGGCTTCGGTCATTCAGGGATCAGGGGGTCGTGTCTCTGGTGGTTCTGGCTCTGCCGGAATAACTAGGGATAAGGCACCGGAATCTCAACTCGCTTCTGCAATCATTCCAACATCTGGGTGGCCTATCTCAGGTGGTTCTGGCTCTGCCGGAATAGCTGGAGATAGGACACCTAAAGTCGCAATCTCACCAGCACTTGTGTGGCCCGTCTTGAGCGGTTCTGGCTCTGCCGGAATAGCTGGAGATGGGGCGATACCAGTGATGGGAAGGGCCCCAGAAATTGAGAATACAGCTGCAACCGTTATTCAGGGATCCGGGAGCTTTGTCTGTAGTGGTTCTGGCTCTGCCGGAATAGCTGGAGATTGGACACCGGAATCTCTGTTCGCCTCTTCGACACCGCAATCACCTGTATGGCCTGTCTCGAGTGGTTCTGGCCCTGCCGGAATAACTGGGGATACGGTTGTGGGGGTGAAGGAAAGGGCTTCTGGGAATGATACTGTCTCGATCACTCAGAAGCAGGGAGTTTCCATCGCTAGTGGTTCTGGCACTGCCGGAATAGCTGGAGATGGAAATAAAGAAAACATGGGTGTGGGAAAACGCTCAATAGGAAGAGGTCTTTTTCAGCCCGGTTTGTTGTGTGGAATCGGGAGAGGTATGGGAAAACCGGTACCAGGCATGTCAGTTATGGGGAAACTGGAATACAAGGATGAATCTGTGAATACTTGTACAAGTAAGCCGAGAAAAGCTTTCCCTGTATCGGTGCCCAACAGGGCTGGTTCATCCGGGCTAGGTGGGTCTGGTACAGTGGATTCCTTTTTAAAGCCGATTGCTTGTCCAAGTAAGACCAGGAAAGGTTTCCCTGGATCGGTTCCCAACAGGCCTGGTTCATCCGGGCTAAGTGGGTCCGATGCGGTGGATTCAGTTCAGAAGCCGATGGAAATAGTGGGGCCAAATCAGATGGTTTTGTCATCAGCCGTGGGTGCACCACCGACCGCTTCATCGTCATTGAGAAGCGAAACTTCTAAAATTTGTCCAGATACAAATGTAATTTTGGAATGCTTGGCTAGGGTGGGGGATGGGCCTGTGCCATGCCGGGCTAATCCCTCTCAATGGCCAAATATTCATGTCAAGTTTTCGGTGGATGCAAATAAGAAATTTGTTGAATCGGCGAAATCTAGTGGTCAAGAAGACTTTATTAAAATTGGAAGTAGAACTAAACAGAGAGTAGTCAGGGTATCAGGGGTAACACCTTCCACCCATGTTGTACATGATTTAACGATACCTTCTGTACTTCCAGAAAAGTCTTCTTCAGGAACGCCAAGGCAGACACGACAAAATATTCCATCGGCTGCCACTACTGCATGTACCCGTAAAATCAAAAGGATCTCTACTCAACCGGAGCTCCAAGTGCCGTCTCAACCAAAGAAGAGGAAACCTTCTGATGAGGAAATTGGCCGCTTCTTCTCCCGCGTGCTCCGACATACTCCACAAAGGGATTGTACGGTCGGGATAGACTCGGAAGGATTTGGAGAACTGACCAAACTTCTCGAGTGCTCCCCTATGGTCGGGGTCGACGTGGAAGATGTGAAGCGGGTGGTTGCCAATTGTGCGAAGCAGAGGTTTCAACTTGTCAATCGGGCGGACGGGACTTGGAAAATCCGAGCGGTGCAGGGGCACGACTTTCCAGTGCCAGAACTGGAGTTGCTTGAGATCTTGTCTCCCACGGAGTTGGAGAAGGTTCTACACGGCACATCGGTGGCGGCTTGGCAGAAGATTTGCACCACCGGGCTGAGCAAAATGAAACGTCAACACATCCACTTCGCTACAGCTGAGCCAGATGACAAAGTAATTGTCATTTCGGGCATGAGGTCCATCAGCACGGTAGTCATTTCCATCGACGTAGAGAAGTGTATGAAGAATGGCTTGAAATTTTATAAGGCCCGGAATGGTGTGATTTTGTGCGCAGGCAATGAGGACGGGATTATTCCTTCGTGGGGATTCAAGGAAGTATACGAGCGGAAGTCCAGGCAGAAGCTCAACTTCACCATGGAATCGCCCATCCCGGACTCAACTGATGTGTCGTCAAGAAGATCAACTCTAAAAAACCGGAGGAGACGAGTAGTTCGGCGTAAAGCTGGAAAACTGGTGTATCCTTGTCCTATCAGCGGCTGTTCCGCAACAACGCAGAAGTTGAAGAGGCATGTTCTGGGTGCGCATGTTTCGCGGAAATTGTGGGAGCCAATGGAGGACATGGACTTTTCTGTGATGGCCCCTGTGTATCTCACGGGGTTGGATGACCTTGTCGTCATGGCAGAAGGATTGGAATCGGTCGAAATGAGGGATTCTTCGTATGCAGAGTTGGTTGAGGAGATTAATGGTCAAGGAGGGATTCCAACCGAAAGCTCTATTGCGAGTCATGCTTATTCTCGACTGATGGAATTCTTGTGTAGTGAATTTCGACATGAAGGCTTCATTCAACCTGAGGGACCGTTTCTACTGAATCCTATTAACTCTAAGGCCTGCCTTGTTCACTGGAGGGCGCTAGTCCCCTTGCTAAACAAATGTTCGGCATCTCAACGTAGATCACTTATCAACAGGGATTCTACCGAAGAGACCAGGAGTGAGGTATGGAGCAAGAGATACGGTGGGAAGATAGACGAAACGGAGCAGGGACTTATGACAGAAGGGGAGGAGGAAGAGGTGGGACCTGGACTGGCTCGCCCGGTTAAGGGCCTTCCCTCGGAATCCGAACCACGAGAAGAGGAAGAAGTAGGAACTGGACTGGCTCGCCCGGTTAAGGGTCTACTTCCGGAATCTGAAACGATGGCTGAGGAGGAAGAAGTGGGAACTGGACTGGTTCGCCCGGTTAAGGATCTACTTTCGGAATCCGCAGCTAGAGAAGAGGTGCCTATGGAAGTTGGACACGTCGAAACTCAAGAAGAGACTGCTGATCCCGTCCAGGAATCGGAAGAAGTATCCTCTGGTTTATCCGACAACGTTTTTGGGGACCCTGACCCGGTCAAAACCACAACAACTGAGTATTTGTCGCTGGAGGATGATGATCTTGAGGACTGGATGGGAGAAGAGGTGACTTCGACGGACGGCGTGGAATCAACATTACCAGCTTGCATAGACAGTCATTTCCATATGGATAGGACCCTGCAGAAATTTCCCGCTTTTAGGGACTCATTCGATCGGTTACTAGAGGAAGGACCCACAGGAGCAGTGCCTATTAAACTCCACGGAGGGGTGGCTGTGTTCTGTGATCCCAACACGTTTCCGACCGAGGAGGAGCTCAACATGAAGTGGGGAGTAGCTGTAGGGCTTCATCCAAAGAAGTGGCATTTCTTTTGTAATCGTCTGAAGGATCAACTGCAGAAATTCGTCATGGATCCACGAGTTAATGCCTTAGGAGAAATTGGGCTAGATTACACCGAGCCCGCCTCAACTCACGGGTCGCAGGAGAATGTGCTTAGGGAACTGTTGAAGATTGCTACACCCGACAAGCCCATCGTGTTACACCTTCGAGGGGCGGATACTTACGGTGACGCTGTATGTTCGCGGGTTTTCACCATCTTCCAGGAGATGCAGCTCACCAGTTATCCAGTGCATCTTCACTGTTTCGGACAGCGAAAATCTTCTGTGGCTCAATGGTTGACTTTTCCTAGGGTTTACTTTGGATTCACGGCTATGGCGCGATTCTTTGATCGAGACCAACGACTCGCGTTATGTGCAGTTCCGGATGATCGGTTACTACTGGAAACGGACGCCCCTTACTTCGGGGGAAAACGACCAACCACTCCGTTGTTTGTGGGAGAAACGGCTGCTGCAGTTGCCAAAATTCGAGGGGATTCGCTTCATCACATTTGTAGGATAACCTCTGAAAATGCGCGAATCTTGTACAATTTGAAGTGACTGCAGAAGTTCGGCCGGGGTAGTGGAAGCCCCAGATAATGGATTCCACACCTATAACAGTTTTGACATTCCTGGAAACGAAGGAAGTTTATCTCGGGAACTCCTAAGAACTTTCAGGGACTTTCGGAAGGGATAACAAGCGTCCCAATAATGCAGCTTGTGATCAGTGCCTGGCACCATTTAGGGACTTTAGGGGAGAACTTGTATTCTGAGGGATAGTGGGCGTCCCAAAATAATGCAGCCCATCGTTATTCACTCTGCCTGTTGCTTGGCGTCTTGGATGGAGTTCAACATAGTCAACACCACCTTCTTGGAGATATTCCACCATCTAAAAGAATGGAACGGGGAGGAGTGTGGTGAATGTTGAGGTACACGTGGACTGTGCACATGTGTTTTGTTGACTATTGTTGTTATGAATGATCATGTCAAAGGTCAAAGTATCAGGTGACCGAATCCAGGACGTTGAGTGGCGCACGGACTGAGCGAAGGAAGGTTTCCGTGGCGCGGAAGAATACATCTCCCTATCGATCTCTTGTGGTTACGATTCTCGACAAGAACAGTCGCATGTTGTTCTAAGTTACATTCGGACTTCATCACAGTTTTCTAGGACGTTGGCCTACATCCAACAATCATCTATCATCACTCATACAATACGCCATCATCCAGGATAACGACACGGACTTGCCCAAAGATTCACGACAACAGACCACCGGACCAAACAGAACACAGACGAGCAGATTAGGTGAGACATCTTTTCTTGACCCCTTCTCTGCCCCGTTTGTATTTCATGTTTGGTATAAACGCAATATTACTGTAGTTATACTTTGTCACATCGCAGCAAAATAGGCAAAGTTATAACATAATCTTCTAAACTTTCTGTGTCGACGTTATCTAAATGGATATTACATAGTTATATGTTATCAGCATGGCGTTCATTTTATAAGCGAAATAAACATCACAAGCACCCGGAGGTAAATGACAATCCAGCCGATGATCAAACTGATGTTTTCCGTTAATATTGGAACAAAACAATCTTTCGATGAGTCGTTTTCGTATTGTACTGTTTATCTGATTTATTTCCATGAATTCGAAGTTGGATTTACAAGGAGTTCTTGACCAACGTAAGTTATCGAATGAGGTTTATTTACTATAAATATATAGTAGTCGTTACCCGTATAAAACGATCTTCAATTTCAGCATTTTGACATCAAATTCTTAACATTTTATTAAAATCCATGTAATCAACGTAACTAATCCACTTAAGTTATAGTGTGGTGTACCCGACATTACGAACTGATTTGGATTATCAACATTTAAATATTTAGCATTTACCAGAAAATTATATCGTGCGAGTGATTCCGTGTTATAAGAAGGCTCCACCTTCGTAAGTTTTTCATTATTAGAACAAGTCTCAAATACATTGCAAATGTGTCGTTAAAGATACGGGCGGTGTTGGCGGTGGGTATGCTGTTAAAATATTCCCATTCGTCAAAACGCGCCATAAATAGTGAAATATAGACAGACTTTGTTCTTATAGCAATCAGAAATATGACATAAGCAGTATGTTATTGTCGATTTCTTCCCCTTTGGCATGTAAACAAAATCAAAACATGTTACGTTTTCTGGCTTTTGTTTAGATCCGGATATGGTAAACATAAAGAGCGTTATTTATTTCTGTTTTCCTGATATGGAAATAATAAAGAGCGTTTATATCATTGTGTATGAATAACCAATCGAATTGCTCCGTGTTATGTAAGCAGAGCACAACTTGTGTGTGTTTACGTACACCATCGTACGAAAATATAGTCGAATTTCATCAACTAATACAACCAGTATTAAACATATTTCGCAATAAATATGTTTTGAATGTTTTATACGCATAATGGCTTTTCGTGGATATGTTCAGATTATCGCAACACCGCGAAAAAGACAAATTAAAAAATATATAATGGTAGTATTTGTTATCAGCATCAGTTTGCCCTAACATCATCAGAGAAATTCAGTAGAACCCAACCGCATCATAGCAGATTAGCAGGACCACTTGACTGGGTGGAATATATTTTTTCTAGTCCGAATTGTCTAATTCCGAAATTACCAATTTCACATTCCGGTTTGTAACTGTTTTCTTTATATTCTGGCGGAATCGACGATTATAAAATAATTTACCCCCCCCCCCCAAATAAGTGAATTCTTTAACTATTTCTAGGCTACAGCCTCCATACTTGAATGTGGGGAGATTTTTCGACCATTTCTTCGTGAAAATCATTTTTTTTTTTTTTGTATTGACTTGAAGCTTCCAAGCTTCTGCATAATCGACAAAGGCGAGGAGAGCCCCAGTGATATACCGGCTTTGTGTGCTCTGAAAATAAATGTTAATATAACATATATTTTTCAGCTGTTTTAAATATTTCGCACACAAGTGAGAGACAACCGCTCTTTATTCATACCACACCATGAATGTATTAACAAGGAACGCTCTTTATTGTTCAATGCCAAAGAAGTTGGGGAACCGAACTTTCTCAATTCAATCTCTTGAACTAGGCTATGTGCGGCATACAGAGGCCTTATACGAATATAACAAACGCGAGCATAATTTAGACCTTCAAACCACTTATTCCCATAATCACACTGGTAACTTAAATAATAAATCTAATAAATATATTGTTTGTTCGCAACCAAATTACGACACTGACTTAGCATATGTGGCGTTGAGCAATGCATTTGCTATGCATATTGTCCAAACTCACACAAGAGCAGACTTCAATTTTAGCTTGTACATTGTTTTAATTCGTTGTGGAACTCATGGTACTATTTGTTAACAGCATCAGTTTGCCCTACCATCATCAGAGCAATTCAGCAGGACCCAACCGCATCATAGCAGATAGGATAGGATAGGATAATTTTATTTATAATACACATATTAATAGTACAATAAATTAACACATAACTAGATCATAATTCAGTATATTGCTGGACCACTTGACCAGGGGTGATATATATTTTTCTAGTCCGAATTGTCTAACATTGATGTAAAATTGTTGTTATTACATTAAACAAATTCCACCCACCGTCTTTCTTAGTATCCCTATGATCATTATAATCACCTAAGACTGTTCAGTTTCTTATTTGATTGATTGATTGGTCACACCAATTTTACATTCCGGTGTGTCAGCAAGTGGAGAACACAGAAAACAATGACTTGCGATTGTTATGACAATACCTGGGGAATATTTTAATATTCCACAGTTATTGTTAAAATAATGCACACTTATTGTTTAAATAATCCACAGCTATTGTTACCAGTGGGCAATCGGCTGGATATTGTGCAAGGGAGAACAATAGAAAATATGGCGACTGTGGATTAAAAAGAGGTGAGTTTTCATTCGTTGTTTGAATATTTCTAGAGATTGCGAATTTCGAACATCGAGAGGGATTGAGTTCCAAACACTTGGCGCAGCGTGTGTGAACTGAATAGAGCAATTAACTCGCACAGAGAAACAATAACGCACGAAATGACAACAATGCAACGTAATAATCCGCGGAATTTCTGGAAAAGAATCCGTGATAGAAATTCGCGACACATTGATGTCACTCTAGATGATTTATCTCAATACTTCCAGAATATCAACGCGATTAGACACGAGGATGACCCAGACTTGGAATCGTATATTGAAGAACATTTTAAAACCGATGCAAACCCAAATCTGAATAAACCGATTAGTGAAGATGAGATAAGACAAGCAATCAATGGTCTGAAAGGAAATAAATCCTGTGGCCAGGACCTCATCTTTAATGAATACATTAAAGCTTCTTGTGATGTTTTAATTGGTATATACTGCAAACTGTTTAACATCGTTTTGATACAGGACTTGTACCCCAGGACTGGGTGATAGGAACAATTGTCCCTCTGTATAAAAATAAAGGAAACTCAAATGACCCCAGTAATTATAGACCTATCACGCTGCTAAGCTGTTTTGGAAAACTATTCACAAAGATATTATCAAATCGTCTGGGCCAATTTGCTGATGAGTACGACATTATATCTGAAAATCAGGCGGGGTTCAGAAAGCACTATTCAACTGTCGACAACATTTTCAGCTTACACTTACTATTTGAAATCAGTAGAAAACTGAACAAAAAATTATTCTGCGCTTTCATTGACTTCCAAAAGGCATTTGATATGGTATGGAGACAAGGGCTGTGGTACAAAATATAAAAAAATGGTATCAATGGAAAAAATTTCAGAGTCATTACCAATATGTATAATCACATAAAATCATGTGTTCAAATAGACGGCATCAAATCCATCTACTTCCCTTGTTACTCAGGCGTTCGTCAAGGTAAGAACATGTCCCCTCTACTATTTACGCTATACTTAAACGATCTCGAATAATTTTTACTTGGAAACGGCGTAACTGGCCTGAAAACAATTGATTCAGAAATAGAGAACCGACTAAGCTGTTACGTCCAAATATTTATGATCCTTTATGCTGACGATACCACAATTATGGCTGAAACAACCCAAGGTCTGCAGTCTCAACTAGATTTTTTCGAAAAATATTGTAACAGTTGGAAACTGGCAGTAAATGTGGACAAAACAAAAATCCTCAATCTCTCTAAGACTAGTATCCCAAAGAAAATAATATTTATGTTCAAGGGGAGAAAAATTGATGTAGTAAACAAATTCAGCTATCTTGGTATCCTATTTTGTAAATCAGGTTCCTTCTCAATGGCGAAAAAAGATCTTGCAGACAAAGCAACCAGATCTATGTACACCATTATTGGGAAGTCAAGGAAGCACTGCCTGTCGATAAAAAACCAACTGGATTTGTTTGACTTGCATGTTATGCCAATACTGCTGTATGGATGTGAAACCTGGGGATTTGGGAACAATGATGTTCTCGAAAAGGTTCATCGTAAATTCATTAAGCACATTCTCAACCTCAGACCATCAACCCCTAATTTTATGTTATATGGCGAATGCGGAAGACTGCCTATTGACATACATGTGAACACACGAATGATAAAATGTTGGTGTAAGGTTATGAATAGCCATGAAGACAGGTACCCTAGAATACTCCTGAAACTATCACATACCATGTTTGACATTAATGCAAATAATTTTCCTTGGTTGCATACCATCTATAACATATTAGAAAATTGTAATCAATTGCATGCTTGGCATAAGGAACAAATTCCAGACATTGATCAATTTGTATCATATATAAAGTGTAGCCTAATTACACAGTTCAGGGATTCATGGGGAACTGATATAAACAACTCCAGTCGCGGTCGAATTTATAGGATATTTAAGCATGATTTATCCTTTGAGAGATATCTGGAAACTCTGAACATGGCAAACCGAATAACCTTATGTAAATTTAGAACTGGTAATGACCATCTACCTATCGAAACCGGACGGTGGAAAACACCAGGCAACACAAGTCGTTTATGTCCGCTTTGTGATTCCGGAGAAATTGGAGATGAATTCCACTACCTACTTGTCTGTGGCAAACTATTAAATGACAGACAGCGACTGCTATCAAAATTTATTTACAAAAGGCCCAACTCCATTACTATGAGTAAACTATTAAATCAGAAAAATTCCACGGACATACGTCGATTGTGTGATTTCATCAAACTTGTCAACCGAGAACTAACAAGGGCAGCTAAGCCTAAATAATCACATGTACATACACATGTGGTATAAATAAATTGACCATGACCATGTCGAAAATAATTGTCCAGTACCTGCAACTGAATGATACCGACAACACGCATAATTATGTCACTGCATGGATGCCAGGTATACATGAACTCAGCTACGATTCAAAGGTACACCATTGTAATGACCAACATAGTAAGTAAACTCAAATCAATACTGTTTCACTAGTTCACGACTTTATATTTGCTTATCACTGATATCAGTATTTTTGCTACTATATACACAACCACTTTTGTTATGTCAAATTGTTATATTATATTATATATTTCGTGATAGCATCATATACACAGCACACGTATATTGCGACAGTGGTTTTCTTCACTTGATTCACCGGCCATGTGAGTCGGCCATGTGAGTCGTGGTGTTTTCTGATTACCAAATATGGAATCAAAATTTTACAAATAAACCTGTTGAGTATGAGTATAACCCAATTTGCATGGCTCGTATTGATCAAACTTACAGTATATCAAAGCTCGTAGCGGAGATATGTAAGATTAATGTCAAATATTATTTTGCTACCGAACAGGCAATACTAAATACCATAACGTGACACCGGCTTCGATTGATCAGCTGATTCGGATCTGTGTACATAATAGCTATTGCATATAACAATGTTCTTCTATTGTAAATGTTGTATATATTATGTCTCAATACTAATGAAAATGTAATATGAGTTTAAGAGAATAAACTAATTGAAATTGAAATTGGTTGATGTATGTGTCAAGTTTCCCGGAAAATGAGTAAGAAACGACTGAGAAAACTCCGGATAAATGTGTGTCCACGGACGGCTAAGATGATTCCAGTATACCCCACAACTTTGTTGCGGGGGTATAATTAAACAATATTTGTATGCATGTTTGGGGTGATGGGTCCCCGAAAATTCCTGATGCAAAAATACGGCATACCTTCCTGCAAATATTTTACTACCCCTGCTGGATTAGAGGGTGCAGTTGTTAGAAATAAAGAGAATGTAGCATGATCTGCTATGGCTATAGGTGCGGCTGATGTGATTACAATGCATTCCAATGCAATTCATCTCATTGCATATGATTGACACAAGAATTTGACATAATATAATATATTGAAAAGCATGGAATATCGAGTGAGGATCGTGCTACATAGTGAGCTGTGTGTATCGCTTTTTTCTCTACAGCTCTCTGTGAATTCGACAACTGTTCGTATTGTTTGTGTGCTGTCCTTGAGCTTCCCGATCGGAGCCGTGATCCCAGCGTTAAACCCAGAAGTAGTGTTCAGTGTCACAGTTTTAGTCCGTATGCAGCCCATGACCAGAGTGAATACAAATCCCATCGCGAAGAAGACACCTGAAACAGAATGAAAATAAATGTTTAACAGTTGTGTATGCGGGTGAATACGCTATTTCTACGACTGAGATTTTTACTTTCCCTTCTCTACATACATCGCACAGAGTTGTCCAAACGCCTCACGAGACACGGCGCAATGACGCTGTAAACTATGGTACCTGTAAACCCTCACTTGAACTTCGCCTCAAACGAACACATTGTTCTTGCAGTTCAGAGATACATTTCCAAATAAAAACGATTTACTTGTATACTTAGCCATTGTAAATAAGTTCAATAAAATCATGCATGTGTAGCAGAAGCATGGTGTGAGCTTCCCCTCCCTTTTCCCTCGTACAGTACTCACTCTCCTGGTTTCACCATCTGTTATTTTAATCGAAGCTTTTTTTTAATTATATTTCCGCATCATTACGTATTGTTAAAATGCGATGAGCGGGGGCACTTCTAAGTGGTTAGCACTTGTGCCCAATCACTGTCTGCTATATTCGTTTGTATTGGCAATATAAAATAAGTTTCACCTAACTAACACGCTTTGGTTGTGTGGCCAAAGATAGATAGGTAATGACCAAAAAAATGTAGGGACTTATAGCTATGCTCCTATATTAATGGTATATCTCTTCTAGGCCGCAATAACAATATATATTTTTTTATAAATCCAGATTTCCAAACTGCAAATAACTGTCTTGTGAATAAAATAGAGATAACATTTAAAGGCACGTGAGGCCTTAGTTGTCGAAAATATTCATATTTGTTCCAATGACCGTAAACAAAAAACAAACACTAAAACGCATACAGTTTCGTTCATATATACGGCCATGACCATCGCGTAAACAGCATGTTATCATAAAGACCTACTATATTTTACCTAAGCAAAAGCCTGATTGTGTTACAGAAGACAGCACAATGCTGCTGGCTAATCACACACAAATGGCATAAACACTCTTTATTAGTTCCATATCAGGAATTCACCCACACAAAACGCTCTTTATGTTTACCATCATAATAAAACAAACACCAGAAAAGTAACTTTTTATGCCTTTGTTTACATAACAATGGTCAACCATATGACAATAACATACTGTTTATGCGATATTTATTATTTGTATACGGACAAAGTCTGTCTACATTTTGATGTTCTTTCTGTTTGTGGCGGATTTTGACGGTTGGAAATATTTTCACAGGATACCCACCGCCAAGGCCAACCGTACCTTTAAGATGGGGTATATCATTGGTCTATAAAGGCATAATACGGGTGTTTATTTCTATTGAAATTCGCGGTAAATCTTTTAGCTGAACTGGAATTGCCTTGCTGGATGATTCTAACAAGATATAGTTATCTTTCGTGCTACCCTTCGAACGTTTCGCGCGAATTTTTGTTGTTAAAATAGCCCCAAAAACTGTCCCACGAATGTAATCAGACTGGATTGACATGACTAGTCGATTGGTTGAGCCGGTGAACACACCACCGCCTTAAAGAGATGTGCATATAGGACTGGAGTGGATCACGAACTAAGCTGTATGCCCAAGCTGATGCCTCACGAGATTCGGCCGCTCTATATAAGACTCAGGACTCACACACCACATTTCACGGGATGCACCCCACGATAACCGGGTTGCAAATTAGGGTATAACATTCATGTAAGAATACACGAAACCACATACCCTCCATATCCATATGCATTAGGGTTATAACCAGGTTTGGGGATAGGTTTAGGGCTATGTTGGTGTATTCTTATATGAAGGACATACCCAAATTAGGGGAGTGGGGCGGTATGCATATTACCGCATGCTGACACGGGGTCAATCATGACACCCTATATACCCCCTTCCGGAAAATGGTGCTATCTGGAAATTGAGCAGTCACACCATCGTTAAGATTAGGCACGCATGTAAGAGAACAGAAATGTTATGGCTGTTATCGTTGCATTGCAATCTAATGTTATACTCCTAATCATTGTCGTAATTCTAGCAAACATTTGACGGCGTTGTCTCTTCAAGTAACCAACAGCGTGCTTAATGTTTTCTTGATAAACTTTGCAGTACGTCAAAATTTATGGAAATTTTGATTTGGCGAAACCCCTGCTCTGACATACGCAAAGTCGAGCTAATTAACCGGCTATCAACATGATGTTGGATTCCAGTCGGACAGCTTCGTGCATTTCCATGGGATGTTTATGAAATTTCAGTGGAAATAATTGGCCATCAACCACACTATCCTTTATATGAAATGTTATGCTAACTTTGCAACCGGAGTAAACGTTTATTTATTCAGCAATAAATAGGAGCACATTCCTCCTCGTTACCGGAAGCTTTACAATGTTGCGATTAAAATTAAACAGCCGTTCACAGAACTCAGTATTGTCACTGATTTACGAGAGAGCTGCCTGGACAATACAATTGACAAATATGCCTCGAAGTACAATTATTCAGTGCAATCATCTGATAACGCTATCTTCCAGGGGGGCTACAGTGTATACATGTATGTTCCACCATAATTCGTGCTGTGTGTTTCAGATTGTTAAATATCCCGCCATCTTGCTATCTTTTTGATATAGGTCGATTTTTGGTATACTATAAGCGACATTCCATAGGAATATCAACCCGAAACAAGACATCACAGAGATAATGAACTCTAGAAGTCAGAAAAAATAAAAACAATCATCGGTTCAACGAACCATAGAGAACAAGAACAGTCGGCGAAACGAATTATGGCAATATTGTACATTATCAACAAAGAACTATAGCCATAGCGAAATAACGAACCACATACGGAAAGCAGGCCAAGCGCAGGTACAAACGGAAAACAGGAATAACATATCCTCGGAACAAACTGCTGTAAGAATAATTGCACCGTGAACAACGTACCCAAAATGAACGCTTGATAGACCCTGTGTGATCTAGTCATCGGAAACATGCGAACTTGTCCAATTAAACATTACTGACCTGCCAGGAGAAAGGCTGTCGTGTATGGTTGTCCAGCTTCCACCAGTGCGACTGTGAAATAACAAGTTTGTTATTTGATCAGAATTAGGCGTACCAATATGTCAGCGAGTAGTAGTAATATGTTATCGATTAAACCGGAACAGGTATAGCTAATAATTGCCAAATGAATTTAAATGTGATTTCGAGTTTCGGATGCCATGAGTCATGACTCGGATACATAGACAAATATTTTCAGATGGATCGTTGCCAAACATCGGGGACACATCAATTTAAATTACAAACACATCAGCTAGTTATCCGCATTTGTTGGTATCACGTTTGTTTCCATCAAGTCTTCATTTACGGATACTGAATGTCTAGGTGTGACAGATTTGTCAGCATCACAGTTTTGATTTTATTTTTTTTGAACTGGCCAGATACATGTAGATGTTGACAAACCAACCCAAAGTTATATCGATTAGAAATCATTCAAATATGCACTAAACACAAAAGCTTTTAGTCGTTTCCTCTTAACAGTGAATTGTGATATTCCAGGATGTGTAGACTGTTGTAATAGCAATTACTGTAATGCTCTTTCATTATGTAGCACGCTCTCACTTGCGGCTCCCCTGTTAAATTGTTCTTCGATGAATGTATTGTTGCTTGAGCGCGGGATAGCATTAAGCGTATATTACATAAACAGAACAACAACGATTGTGTTAATGGCTTTGTTGATACGGCACGAGTCTTAGTGGGGAAGGCGCGCCTCTTGTTCTATCCTTCCGCGATGGCACAAATGCCTTATCAACAAACCCGTTAACGCACGTGTCGTTCTGTGTTTATCACTCGTCACACGTTCAAGAATCCTTTAATTAAATAAAAGGTCGCCGACCAAAATGTCACCCGACGAAGGTGGCAGGTTTGAAGATCCCTATACTACAAACTTAAGGCGGAACTGATCTCACCAATATGATACAAAGTGCTTATTCACTAAATATGTTTATAAGGGTCAATAACTCTAAAATAAAAAACATAAAACATTTATATGTCGAAAAATGGCAATAATTCCACAAAAAATGACTCCGATTGAGCTCAAAATCGCAGATTTCAATGCTGGTTGACATCTTTGCCAAGTTTTAAAAGCAATTGACTGGAAAATGACAGAATACAGGCTCGGACAAAGGAAGCGTTCCAGGATATAAGATTATATGTCTAAAAAGGGCAATAACTCCGCCAAAATGAGACCGAACCAAACTCAAAATCACAGGTGCTCAGGCTCCCATGTTGGTTGACAACTGTGCCAAGTTTAAAAACTACTGACCAGAAAATGACAGAATACAGCCTCGGACAAAGTCCCAGACAGATGGACGGACGGACGGCTAGACGGAAAAGGGTCATTACTATTGTCCTCCGTCGGAATGTCGGGGACAACAATACAGACTTACATGGTTTATTTAGGCACATACAGGGCTTGTTTTGTCATATGTGATTATACTTTTATTTTATAGTTCCGGTTGTTGCATGGTTTAGGCAAACGTCATTTGACGTCAACGAGATGCGTATGGAACGTACCATACGGTTTTGCAAATATGGAACAGCAGGAATGCTGTAATTCTAGGAACAAGCGTGTAATAAATGCATATATGTATATTTTATTCATACTTATCTATATCATTATATGCGGATGGGGGTGATAAGAGGTCGGTCCTTCATCCCCGGCGATATACCTCTACATGTATTAATATATTTGTATATATTCCATTGTATATCGCTAAATAAATAACCTCTCAATCAAGCATGGTGCTAATCTATTACAACTTCGTGTAACAAATCTATCTATATATCAACAGCTATTCAAAACATGTGGCTACGTGTGCAATAGGTTACACAGAACCATCACACCCGGCGAGTGATACCAATATAAATGTTCGATTTTATTGTGTTTTTCAAACATATCCTCGTGAAAATAGGTTCATATTGGAACTAAATATTCACATTTGTTAATATGCGGATCATTTCCTTCCGAGAGAAGCCCACAGTGGACTTATAGCACGTTATTCCGTTTATGGCGCGAGCCACAGTGAACAGACATTATAAAGAGCGTACATCTGGTAAGTCGAATTAGGTTCGAGAGATAGTTGATAGGCTCAAAGTTGTTGACCTTGCACACTGTATGTTGTTTTAATTGTGACTTTGACTTACCTGCCATAATAGGACCAACTGTATACGCAACACCAACCAAGATGAACACCACGGCATAACCAGGCGAAGTCAACTCTAGTTCAACAATATGTGATGTGAGCGACATAAGCTGGACAAGGATGCCGTCTGTGTATATCCCAATAAGGCACATGTACAACACCTGCATTTTATACGAATGGTTATAGATGTGAAACGTCAGTGTTAGAACTGTCGCTATTCCGTGTAGGCCAATTGCCACAGAAAAAGGATCCACATCAATTGAGTTAGCAAGAAATCCGAATATAACTTTACCACATGTATGTGATATCCCCATGGCAACCAAGAGGAACGATGCCTGTTTGTCTGTCGCACCGTCTAGTGTTGAATGTTTCGGCATGTGAATAGTTATGATTGAAAGCGCTAACATTGCCATAAATATGGATCCCATAGCGGCCATAAATATTGGTGACTTGAACAGAAGGGCATACTTATGCCGTTCGGCGAAAAAATGTTCCGACATAATCTTTCCACAAAATCTTGAATTCCTTGCTTTAGACGATCGCTCATAACTGTTCGGTTTCAATAACAGACCGAATACTACAACGTTGAAGTGAATGGCGCCAAGAACAAGGAAGGCTCCGCGAATTGAATAAGTCTCTGCCAAATGAGTCAGCAAGACTGGTCCGATGAAAGATCCAAATCCGGCGCCCGCAGTGTAGACTCCAGATGCAAGAGACAGATTCTCTTCGAAGTGTACCGCAAATCCTATGCATATTCCTGTGAACAAAGAGAAACTCATTCACAGTGTCTTGCATAGACATACAACAATTCGTGGGCAGAGTCACAAAGAACTTGATTCCGTAACTTGATGTCCTGTAAATTGGCCATACCGAAGAACGACAGAGTTCGAAAATGTCACGGATGTACCTTCGATGGACTAATTTCTGATCGAATTGCTCACCTTAATGTGACACGATATCGAACACTTTAAAGATGTATTAGTATGCATTTATTGGAGGACTAAGAACCACGGATGAGAGAAATAGAGAGGTAAGCAATTAAACTCATCGTTGATTATAGAGCGGTTACCCCTTTCTAGACCAAATACTCATTGACGAGTAGCTCCCTTAGAAATTGTTCAGATAATAAGTTCAACAAGGTCGTTTGTTGAACGTATTAGCACCTCAAGCGCAATCAGAATCTTGTTTCTTATCACATTGGCGTTGACTTTCTTGTTGATCTACGAATGAAAAACAGCATTTTGATACTTAAACGTCTTATTAACGTTAACAAATTTAACCTGGTCTTAATGTTTATATATATTGCAGCATGTCGTCTACACCGTGTGTTAATTTACTCGTCCATGGCTGCCTAGATGTATATGTTTTGTTATAATATTATATCGAACGATCGTAATAAATATTATGTTGTCTAAGAATTCTACTTAGTGAAAGAAAACCTGAGAGTTCTGTACTATATACTTATTATCTGACAGTTTCCTAAGGAACTACTCGTCATTGAGTATTTACTATACAAAGGGTTAACCCTTTACCCAACAGAACGGCCCTGTGCCAATGCATTCTCTTATATATGCGAGTCGACCACAGGTCGCCTCGCATATATAAGAGAATGCATTGGCTTAACACATATTAAAAATGATAAAATTGTCAAAGAATGTAGAAAAATATTATCAAAATTTTTAAAAAATGTAAGAAAATATTATAAAATTGTTAAAGAATGTAAGAAAAATGGTAAAAAGTGTTTAAAAATAAATATTTTAGGCCAATGCATTCTCTTATATATGCGAGGCGACCTATGGTCGACTCGCATATATAAGAGAATGCATTGGCACAGGGCATAACTGTAACTATGTGGTCAATGAACCGGTTCCAATGATATCCATATTTGTATGGTGTTACTGAGACAGACGGAAGATATTTTAGGCTGTTGAAGCTTTATTTGGGCGTTTTTGGCCGCTTTGTTGGGTAAAGGGTTAAATCAGTTTTGGACAAACTTAGATTTAGATGAGCAAACACTTTCCCATCACGGCTTCAGTTTGTGTCAAAACGTTGCACCTCAATCATAATCAGAACCTTCTTTTTTCACTGGACTATCTTTTTGATCTACGAATGAAAAATAGCGACATGTGTCCTTTTGATACTAAAACTACTGATCACCTTGATAACAGATATTCAACGAAATAGGTCTGGCAAAAGAGTCGTAACAACAAATTGCGTGATTACTCTGGATTACTCGTTAAACATTACACATTTATATTCGTTATACATTTGTATTCTCAAAGGGTGTGTTTTGCCTCACTTCAGACATAAGTTTCACTTTGTAAACAAAAGCCACGTTAAAATAATTACGTTTTGGCTCTTTTGAAAAGTGACCAAAATCAACTTGCGAGGTTTCGTGAGTAAGGCTACGATATTACCTTCATGAGGATCTTACCTGTGATCACCCCATATGTGATGAATAGAAGGCGCATGCTTGTCGCTGCGAACGACGAAGAAAGGCCAACACTCATCAAGATTCCACCAAGCACACAACCAAATCTGCATGATGTCACTTCAATTATCGCCCCATACAATGGCCCTGAAAAACAAGCAATCGGCAAGCGTTACAGTTCTGGCCGAGAAGATGTGTTGCAGGTCATGCAGAATGAAAGCGTATTTTTTCCGTGTGGTTAGTAATGTTAACTGCGGCGGGTCATTTACATTTGTTTTTTTTGTGCGGTGATATCACAGCGATTTATCATTATCAACATCGGGACGATTGTTTAGAAAACTAGAAGGTACTGCTAGGTTGGGCATTCACTATTTTCCGCCGGGCATCTAGATAACAGCAGCACAGTTGGTCGTCGGCCATTGGTCATTCATACACTTTCGACCCTTTAGAGGACATCATTTACAGATCAACTGCATATTTTGAATGTCAGCAGCTATCTTGTGTTTCAAATTTGAAACAATCGGCTCACCATGCAGCAGGAATTTATCAGAGAAATGTTTTGAAACTTTACAGGCATATTTAAGATCACTTCCAGATTGGAGCTATCAAACTTGAACGATGTTCGATGAAAAATATGGCCACCGGCAGCCATTTTTGATTTTACTCTTTTAATGACTTTATCCTTTGGCACAATCTACAGACCACATCCCTAATCCGATCATGACCAAACTGCTTATGGATCTTCGGGGTGGCCACTAGATGGGAACCATCAAAGTTTTCGAATTTCGTTGAATAACATGACCGGCAGCGGTCATCTTGGAATACTCAGATATTACACTCTGTGTGACTAAATCCTTCGACACACCATGAAGGCCACATCCATCGGTCATTCGTCACCAAACTGCATATTTTATGCCTCGATGTTATAAAGTTACAATTTTACGACTTTTTTTCAGTGAGTCAAGAATACAGTTAGCTTGGTGCCATTTTCGTTTTACCAAATCATACTCATCATAACCATGTATGGGGTTGTCGGCTTGTTGCGTAGTAAATCACAGGCATTGGCACTCGGTGTGAATGCACCATTAGAGTAATTTATTATTATTCTAAGGGTGCATTCAGACGGACTGGCCAATGCCTGTGAGTCAAGTCCCTTTACTCCGACTCCGATTTCTTTCCAAAGCGAAGCTATTTTATGGAATGGGAACCGGACTATCTAGTAATGGATAACCTTTGGCTGAGTTGCCAGGGCACATGCTGGAGGGATACACGCCCATATATATATGGACGGGCGGATTGACGCGTGTTCGAAAAATAATGTGTCCACAAATGAATTCTATACATAGGGTTAAATTCATTTCAAGATTTATAACTCACAATTTTCGATTTCTGTGATTAATGCTGTTTGTTGTTGTCTACCTCCATGCATAAATCGAGAGCATATTTGCAATGAATATACACTGTATATAAGATATATACACAAACTATTGATAGTGTACAAATGGGTTATTTTGTTGATAAATACTGTACATGCCTCACGTAAATGGATTACCAGGTTCCATTTGTCGTACTGTCTAATCAGCACTGTTCCACAAACACGCACGTACACACTTGAGGATAATTTGCGACAAGTGTTATTTTGAACCATTAGACACAACTGGTACTATCGTCTACAATATTGGTCGAGCCAACTCACACGCGAATTAACAGGAGATGTGATCGGAAATGGCACGAGTTTTTGATAAGACTAGTATGTAGCTATGTATAAATATATGTAGGCACATATAGACACTGTTTTGTCCTGGGTGAATTAAAGTGGAAAATGGGGGGGGGGGGGTATTCCACAGCCACCTCGCATGAGTGTGGCTACAATGTCCTCAGAGCTTCCTCGTGTGTACAATAAAGGAAGTGGTCTGGTCAGCGCCATTTAATTCCAAGAGCTCACATTCGAATGGACTAAAACACATATTGCACATCTGGTTGTTTTTTTTTGTTCAGATGGTTAGCTAGGATGCTTAGTATTTTTGGAGGATTGTTCTTGGGGGAGATTTCCAGATATACCAATTTGAAGTTGGAGTTCTGCGGACAGACGCGAATGTATTATTCTAACGTCGATGCTCACTTCAAATGGACATTCGCGTGTGTCATGGTTCTTAACTCGCAGCGTGAAGAATTGCTGCCATGAGGTCTTCTCTGGGGAATTATTTCAGTGAAGTCTAGTGCTCTACTTGGAGATGGTTTACAGAAGAAAATATGCAAGGAAATCTCAACATCTACATGTAACAGGCGCAGACACAATAAGGACAATATGCTTACTACCAATTCCGTGCTCGTGTGGGTCGTAAAACCTTAATTGGATACTTCACGCCTGTTCGATATGCAATACTTTTATTGACTTATCCATTATAATTATTTGTGTTAGGTGAGTACATCAGTACATTGTGGAATCAGACACCACCATCGCATTTAAGCAGAATCTAGATAACACATGAGGCATCTTAGATACATCTACGATGAATAACTTTATTATATAACAACATTATTGTTTTATACCATAAATTATGTCGAGTTTTGTATAATTATGTACTATCGGACAAGAGTCATAGGGACTTACTTCCGAGAATTATATGTTATGTTATGTTATGTTAACAGTTCACACCCATATTGAGTTCTGGGAAGAACGATGCATTTGTTGATCTTTGTCAGGTTGTTGGAGGACACAACTGTAACGACGAACGACATGCTACCATAAAGTATGCATTGCGCAAATGTTTTACAATGATCTCCGATAGGTAATTATACTCTTCTTATTGCGTTTGTGAATTACGAGGTGTGAACACTCTGAACTTTCGGAAGATCTTGTGTATGAAGCAATTGAATATATATTGTGCCAATGTAACGCTGGCAAATATATATATAGCATCTCATATGTGTTGGATAAAAATGTTATATTGTCTTCCATTGTCTGAGTGTCGCAGGAAATATTACCAAATATTTTAAGGCCACTGTCAAAACGAGAAAGCCGTCTCAAAAGCTTGTCTGTGTAGAATAACTAGTAAATGGGATGTAAATCCCCCCCCCCTGAATGCATTGTTCCCGTTCCAATGGATACATGCAATGTGTATGATATCCACACATTAACCAAGACATGACTTGCACAGTTCTGATACATGTCATTGATGATCCTAAGAGACCACGCAAATTTGGTCAAACCATACGCAAGCTTTTGAGTCACAGTATTATGCATATGATGCACTTTCCAGTATAACATACGATGTCATGATGCATCCAACATTTTCTGAAAACCATGTTGTAGTGTTACCAGGAAAGCGTTTGAAGAATATGTTCACTAGGACGCATTCAACAAGTTTATATAACATTGAGATAAAGCGTTGTGATCCGGTAGCTTGTTCCTGGGTTTTGGCTCTCCCTTGTGGAGTAGGATTATCAGTTCAGTTTTCATTGGCCCTGGAATGGTTTTAAAAGTCAACATTGCCGTAAAGAAAAACACACACCAATGCATGTAGTGAGGTTGAGGTTGGAACATATCTGATTTTTTATTATACTTCCATATTTTAATATGGAAGTATATTGTTATTCAATTTTTTATTTTTTTCCTCTATTATTATTCTAAGCAATTTTTCAACTCTTATATCTCCGGAAGTACAAGAGATATGGAGCTGAAATTTCGTATGCATATAGACCTATACTATTTCTAACTAATAAGATTATATAGGATGTTGTCCGCGTTTGGTTTACAGAGTTATCTCCTTTTTTGTGAAAAAATGGGGTTGCTGTATCTCGAAAAGTATGAGAAGGAGAGACTCCAAATTTGGACCATATGTAGAACTCAGGATGCCCTATTGAATCCATACATTATAATTTATGTCCGCGCTTTTTCTACAGAGTTGTCGCCCATGATTCGCAAAATTCGATTTATTTCATATCATGTAACCGCCTATAACATGCATGGTATCCATATTTGAGAGCTTTTATTCAGTTACTCGTTAGCAACTTGCTACGAAAACAAGTTTTGAACAGGGACGGACTTATATTTTTGGACTTTGGGTGGGGGCAAAATTTTCGCAATTTTTTTTCCGATGATTTCAGCTATTTTTACTGTCGTGTATCTATAGGATGTACTAATGGTCCTCCTGAAAGAATTTTGTAAATCGGTTGAGAAATGTCCAAGTTACAGACCATCGAAAATTGTATTCATACATCGATTGAGGAGAAAGTGCTTGTGGACAAAACTTCTCCTAGATCTCCTTATATCTCCGGAAGTACAAGAGGTAGGGAACTGAAATTTCATATGCATATAGACCTATACTATTTTTAACTAATAATATTACAGGTCTTCTCAGGGGAATTATTTCAGTGAAGTCTAGTGCTCTACTTGGAAATGGTTTACAGAAGAAAATATGCAAGGAAATCTCAACATATCTGCTACATTATCGATTTATCACGTTGTGATCACGACGATTTATCGTGCGGATAATGGTGAGTGCGATTAGCTGGGTACATGTTCTTTGTAATGCGGTCACCTAATCTCAATTGTTAACCCATTAGATGGTTTACGCTTAATGGAGTTGAAAGGAGATAGCCATGCCAGTGGCCTATATTTTAATTATGAATGGAATTTAAGAGTTACAGTAAATTGTCGGGCTTAGACTCTTTGTGTGAAGGTACACGGATACGGTGAATCGGGGGGGGTGGCATTTCGTGTTGAAACAGTCACTGATAATTTCAGGCTAAGTTGCGTTAAGAATCAGTAGACCCCAAATATTTACCATGACATTATGCAACCTAATTGAACCGCATGGTATTTGTGTGCTCAAGAAGTTTGCGTTCACCTTGTGGTCTAAACAATTTAATTTGGCCAATAGTGTCGCACATAATATTCCATGAGTGAATTCTTAGAAGGCCCACTTAATTTTCGAATCACCAGATCACATTATACACAACATATTCCATATTATATACCATTTGAAATAGGAAGGCTCATGAAGCTCCAACACATTGTATTATTAACAGATCCGGTCAAATAAACTGGGAACTTGTTGTTTCTGTTGAGGTACCAAGGTGTGTCCTGTATTTAATTTTGATCCGGACTGTACTATAAAGTATTTTATACTCAAGGGGTATAACTCTATCTCTTAGTTTGAATTTTGATTAATTCTGGGTTGACAAGGGGTGTCTTGGAATGAATCTATCACTTGGTGGACAGTCCTGTGCGACAGCTGCTTCTTATCCTTGTGGAATATATATTTTTTTTGGTTCCTCTTCCAAATGGTATATAATATGGAATAATGTTATCTGGATATTCGAAAATTAAGTGGGCCTTTAACTTACCAATGTAGTAGTGGTGTTGGTTATAAACAAAATGTCATATGTTTACCTAAATTCAGCCGCTTAGTTGGGTATAAATTAAGTATAGTTATGGTTTAAGTAGGTGGTGCTATATATAGGCCTATGTTTTAAAATCGAGGTTGGATTTCCTCGGAAACCATGGACGACGGAGTGTTGGACCACATTGGAATTTACAAATGAATACCCATCCTTGACACAGGTCGAAAATACTAAGTCCGAGAACAGCCATCGCACCTCCATCACGGGTTCAATTTTTCCAGCTGCATAGTACCTCAAACTTGTCAATTATTAAGGTCTAGATGTTCCAACTAATATTTCAGCCGCTGTCCATGCCAAAGCTTGCTAGACAAATCAGGTTCCACCCGTGGTAATATTGCTATATAACATTGATGTGGCCATTTGAAGGGCAACCGATATGTGTGTTTGCCGACCATTTTCGACAAACCGCTAAGAAAAATGTAACAAAAAACATCTGAAAATGGTAAGTATATATTCCACATGATACCGAAGGAATTACATTTCACCGTCCGCAATTGTGGTCAAAATAACCCAAGTATCGGAAACTAGTCACACATAATGTACCTTTATTCATCAACTAAATCATTCACCAACTTACATAAATAGGCATTGCCATATCATTCGCATATATCATTAGAGTAATTTCCCTTGACAAAATCACAAATGTTTAGATGTGCGTTTAACGAACGGTGGTCGATAGTACTCGATTTGCAGTATTTTTGTGATTTACAAGAAATCGCGTTCGCTGTTAAATTACAGTGGTCTATAGTACTCGACACCTTATGTACGGCTCAAATAAGCCTGCTATTACACAAATTGTATTCTATAGCATAGGCCCCAGGTCTCATGGCTTACGCGCAGTTTAACTGATTGTCTGGTTAATTTGTATGGGCCACGGCCACGAAGAGCGCCTCGGATGTCAGTCAGTTGGTCGCGTTCAAGCTGGTGGAGTCGGTCAATTAAGTCCGTCAGCCTGAGTATTTTCCAGTCATTGTCCAATTTAATTACGTTGTTTATCGATTCACAATTGTTGTTCGTCCACATCTTTGGAATTACCGTCATTCGTCGCCTTTGATCAAAAACCTTTGTTCTTATCATGGGCAAATAATTGCGGTCAGATATTGAGAAGTATACTTAGTCCTTATTTCGTCCTCCATCTCGTCATACAAAATTATCTCGTCCATCATCAACATTCCAGATGTTGAGCTGAAATTTTTGGACACAGGTTGTGAGTGGCATTTTCTTTCAGATGCCGAGTGCATAACGTGTGTGTGCACCCAGGGAAGCGTATCAGTATTGCATTTACCAGTGCAGTTTCGTCATCTGTACCAAATACAATTTTGTCAGTCGGTATGTCTAACATGATGCCCCGAATGTGAGACAGAAATGAATAATAGCTCTCAAATGTGCCATCCCAGTGTAGAAATATAGGCCCTAGCATTATTGGCACATCACTGTTCGTATCTTTTCGAGCCACATTTGAATTTTTAAAACAGATGGTATTCAGATAACATGCAGCTAGATTGAAAGTTCGGTCCACGCCGATTACACAGCCATTGCTAATAGCTGTCTTCATGTTTTTAATCTGTTCATCCGTATAACATATGACACTGGGTGGCTTACTTGTGTTCGTACTCATAATAGATCGAACATATTTGCTGCCATCGGCTACTTTGTTGAGCACTGAAATAACATCATCGGCGGTGTTTTGCCTGTATTCGTTTTGCGGTCTTTCTTTTCGCCGGATGTTATATTGTCTGTTGTGAATAGTTTGGTGATCAATGTTATCATCAGGGTAACCCCTGTTAATTTTACGTTTCGTTTCCCTGGCTGGCTCGTTATGGGAAATGCCTTGATCTATTAAAAGTTTGTGGCTTGTATGCACTCGTGTGTATGGGACTGTGGTGACACTGGCATTACCATGTAGCTGAGTGTTTTTTTGTATACTCACCAATATACTCTACCAGTGCATTCTCGATTTCGGTTGACTCAAACCAAATCACCCGTTTTTTTTAAGCCAGCATCTCTATCAAGAGTTGAATATTTCCGTTTAACGATTAAAACAGATTCAGGCGAAGGCTGTGGGTCCATTACTTCGGACACGCCAGCTTTGTTTCTACGCCTTACATACAAACCATTTCATTTAATTTGTCATTTGATTCATTTTGTTCGTCACTATTGTCATCGGATATTTCATTTATGTCAGTCGGCAAAGGACAAGATAAGATAAGATAAGATAAGTTTATTGGCTCTTGAATCATGAAACAATGTAACAGAGTAAGAATAGGTAACATATGTATATGTGTTATATGAGGTTGTAAATAGAATCTAGATGTGACTGTAGAGTATAAATGGAATCAGTAATAAAAATAAGTATAAGCAGATTCAGTGAGACATGTCACAGAGTGGGACAAGTTTCATGAGATCTAGAGCCAACAGGGTTGCACAAATGATTCCATTGTGGACCCTGCTGACTTCAGATCACATGACTCCTCGACCACAACATGAAAATTGCTTCCAACTATATATACTATATAAATGCCAAAAATGATCAATCAAAGGGGGATTTGCTTAATTCAACCTTATTTCAAAAGTATTTATAAATGCTTTCATCGCTTTGTTTGATATATATCCAGATTCTTTCAACAATGTCGGCTCTCCATTGTTTCTCATTACATGAACGATCTAAATATTTTACAACATTATTCCAGCATTTAATGCCGGAATACATAAAACTCTTCGAACCAAAAGGTCCAACAGAGGGGATATTATATTTGAATTTTCCAGATCTTGTGTCATGGGAAGGATTTGCTAAGGTAAACATAGAATTGAGGTAATTTGGGCCATTATTGTCATAGATCTTTTTCATGAGTATCAATTTTCTTTGAATTATCCTATTCTCTACTGGGAACATCTTGAGATGTTGAAAGTGATCTAAATTTATATGACTGAAACTTTCTAGACCAAGAATAAATCTAACCATCCTATTTTGGGAGGTCTGAAGTTTTCCTTTAGTTTTGACTGTAAGTGGAGAAAACCAAAAGTTGCATGCATAATCAAAATGACATTGGATAAGAGACATAGCCATGAGTTTCCTACAGTGCTGATTTAGAAATTTTGCTTTTCGATACATATATTTAAAACGAGAATTGATTTTCTTCAAAACTGACTCAGCCATCATTTCTCCATTTAAATTTTGGTCCAATATTGCTCCTAGATATTTGACTGAGGTTGTGGAATTTATTGAAATGTCCTTACAGTTAACTATTAGCTTTGACTGTTTACGAATCTTAGGTTGTGAGCCAAAAAGAATAGATTCCGTTTTCCCCAAATGTAGGGATAGTTTATTATCTACCAACCAGTTGCTTAAATTTTCAAGTTCTGTACTGAGACACTGTCCAATGGAGGTTACACTTTTGCCAGAGACAATCAGAGTTGAGTCATCTGCATACAAAAGAAGGTTACGAGTTGGTAGAAGAGGTGCAAAATGATTGGTCGTCCAAACACCACATGCATAGCCAGTGGAACCAGCCCATAATATTTCTATGCTGGCCTTTTTACCTTTTGAAGACACCCTTGGTTTGAATGTCGTATTGAGCGCCGATATTATCTTATATCCGGGTTGGTAGAAGAGGTGCAAAATGATTGGTCGTCCAAACACCACATGCATAGCCAGTGGAACCAGCCCATAATATTTCTATGCTGGCCTTTTTACCTTTTGAAGACACCCTTGGTTTGAATGTCGTATTGAGCGCCGATATTAGCTTATATCCGGGTCCGTTCATAAACTGACCTGATAGGTATGGCAATAACTGTGCTGGCTGCATGTATCGTCCAAGCCGAGGAGAATGAAGCAGGACCACCTGATCGAGCACATGCATCAATGGCGTTCTTGATTGCAGGACTTATCGTTGGAATCATCAAGTTCTTATGGCATTTCTCATAATAGTCCTTCTTGAGACCAAGTTCGACACACGTTCTAACTCGAATCTCTTCATTGTGCTCTCCATTGCCGTACAACGCAACAGAAATCGCATTGAATAGTTTGCACCTCGATGGGAACCAAATCTTGCCAGTTATTACCAAGAAGCTGAGTTGCCTGCGTGTCCCTGGAATAACGCATCACCGGGTGGTACTCGTGGATGTCGGCAATGTACATCGATTTGGTCTCGAAGCGAAGAAATATCGCTTCCAGTTTGATAGCAGCTTCGATTTGGCCCTCGTCCACGGCAGCCATCAATCGCATCATTGCCATCGAGAAGTCATATTTTACGTCAGTTCTGTCTCGGTTGCATTTGCTACAGTAATAACTTAAGGCTGACTTTCTAAAGAAATTAAAACTACTTACTTTCAGTGACTCACATGACAAGTGATACCACCTGTCACACATATCGCATGCTATAGTCCTGTAGCCGTCGCATTGCTCAGAACAAACACCACACGGATATACAGACATTGTGAAATTTACGTTGTCGAGATGATAAATCAAATCAGAATAAAAAACTTTGGACAAGAATTCCGATTTGTACTAACTCTTAGCGCTTTGGGTATAAGATATGGCTTATCTGTCACCATTAGTAATTAGTAAATCAGCTTAACGAAGCCACTGGCGTTGGAAGCCCATTACGCTATATAGCTCTGCTCTTCTTGTTAATTAACTGACACATAGCGCTACTCAATAGAAGACCGGCGCTCTGACGTATCGCCTATTTTAGAATGCCATTTATACTCAAAAATATTAATTTAATTTTGAATAAAATTATTGATATATGAGATGTAGCAGCCATCTTTAGCACGGAAAATCATCCAACATTTCATCCCAAAACTCTATACTAAGTTTGGATATGATTTTATCTGTTTTAAAAAATCGCGTTTATATGTCCACATATAGCGTATATTGAGGTTAAATATTGCCAATATGAGCTTATTTCGCTGAATTAAAAAATAAGCCCGTATTGCGCTTATTTGCACGAGAAAAGGCTGTTTCACACGTAGAGAAAGTTGTATTCGCACAAGTAAGTCGTGTATATACAACGAGAGTCTAGACTGATGTTATCTGTGACCCCTGGGTTACAGCCACCACACGCTGGCTAGAAGCGGAATGTCTTTTTGTGATACCCGTAATATATTAGCATATTATAGTATAACGCTGTCCTAAACATCATTCATGTATTTGAATGGCCACTAAACACATTCGCTTAACCATTTGAAGTAAAGCGTTCAACAATTCACAAATACTAATCGAGTATGATGATTAATGTTTGCATGCACTACTGGTACACATTTAAGATATGAACAACGATGTTGTCGTGTGATCTCGTCTTGGAACGAGTTATTGCAACGTGTGCCGAACTGTAATAACCATGACCGCATTAATTAAATCGACCATTAGTCGTGCACTGGTTAATTTAAGCATGTATAATTACGTGCAGTAGCAAATTGTCGATTTAATGAATGCGGTCCTTGTTATAACAGTTCAGCGCACATTGCAATAACTCGTTCCAAGACGAGATCACACGACAACATCGTTGTTCATATCTTAAATGTGTACAAGTAGTGCATGCAAACATTAATCATCATACTCGATTCAGCACACACTGCATTCACTCATTCGAAGACAACATCGCTGTTCAATTATTAAATGTGTAGACATTATCAGTTATCGTGTATTATGGAAAGCTGAAATCAAAATGACTGCATGACTGAAATAAAATACATGTACCGTACACAAATATCTCAAGGACGAGCGTTCTATTTTGGCATTCTGTGTTATCTGCCATCTGTAACATAGTCTTATTCTCGCCGGTTATTTCGAACTCTATATCTAATGGGAATCTGGTGACCTTATTCTATGATGCAGATAATATGAAAACCAACAACACAACATTTGAGTAGATTCTCCCTTTCGTAGAAACTTAGTTCAGTCATTTCTATAATATACATGTAACGAACATACGAATGTTTTGAATTAAATATGCAACAGAGTCGTTTACATTATTCATGTGATACATTATTATGTATTGCATATTTATTTTTAGTACACGCTTGTTCCTAGAAGTACAGTGTTATTGCTGTTCCATATTCACAAATCCGTATGGAACGTACGTTCCATATACATCTCGTTGACGTAAAATGACGTACATGACGTTCGCCTCAACCATGCAACTGGAACTATTTAAATAAAAGAATCATCACACATGACAAACACGCCCTGCATGAGCCTAAATAAACATTATAATCCTGTATTTTTAATACACGGATTCTAGGACGCGAAGCGTGTAATAAACACGTGCTGTCGCGGAGGGATAGAACTCGAGGCGCAAGCGCCTATCGTTCTATCCTTCCGCGACATCACTCGTGCCGTATCGACAAACCCATTTACACATCGTGTCGTTCTGTGTATATATATCTATTAATTTTTTATTTCTATTATTTATCTCGTTTATTGAATCTATTTATATTACATTGCGTGACGTAAATTATTGAGAAATAAAGTCACTCGTAATGACATTATATCTTATGGAAACCGCGAAAACATAATAAATCACATTTTTTGTTTTAAGTAATTTTCTTCATAAAAAGAGTCGTCGGGATAAAGAACCATATCAATACTTTATAATCTAGAATTAACATTTAAAATAACAAAAACCTTCGGTATAGCGAACCTTCGGAATAGCTAACCTTCAAAATAGCGAACCTTCGGAATAGATATATGTCCCCCGACAGGGTAAAGTACAGCGGCATATTAGCCAGGTCTGGCTCAAAATTGTCTCAAGGTAATCATCAAAAGTACATTTTCGGTTAAAAGAATTATTCCTGCGGGAAAATATTGAATATACTCATATCAACATATTGAAATCAAACATTAGATGACAGAAATAGCTATGATCTCTGTACTCTGCACAAAAGGGGTCTAATAGGGGTAACTTTTTACGAGAAAGATAATGGCGAGGGTTAGAATTTTCTAAAGTGACGCCGTTGTTGTCAGGGGCAAAAAAGGGGGAGGGGCAGAAAAAAGATTGTCGCCGATTGCCACCAAACTTATATATAATCATCCCCATAATATGAGGAATCTAATGGTGTGGTTTAAATATGTCAAAAGTCGCGCCGTTCCCGTCAGGGATGCCCGGAAGGGGAGAGGGGCGCCAAAATTGATCAAAATAATTTTAGCGCCGAATGTCCGGAAGGGGAGAGGGGCGCCAAAATTGATCAAAATAATTTCTATTATTTATCTCGTTTGTTGAATCTATTTATATTACATTGCGTGACGTAAATTATTGAGAAATAAAGTCACTCGTAATGACATTATATCTTATGGAAACCGCGAAAACATAATAAATCACATTTTTTGTTTTAAGTAATTTTCTTCATAAAAAGAGTCGTCGGTATAAAGAACCATATCAATACTTTATAATCTAGAATTAACATTTAAAATAACAAAAACCTTCGGTATAGCGAACCTTCGGAATAGCTAACCTTCAAAATAGCGAACCTTCGGAATAGATATATGTCCCCCGACAGGGTAAAGTACAGCGGCATATTAGCCAGGTCTGGCTCAAAATTGTCTCAAGGTAATCATCAAAAGTACATTTTCGGTTAAAAGAATTATTCCTGCGGGAAAATATTGAATATACTCATATCAACATATTGAAATCAAACATTAGATGACAGAAATAGCTATGATCTCTGTACTCTGCACAAAAGGGGTCTAATAGGGGTAACTTTTTACGAGAAAGATAATGGCGAGGGTTAGAATTTTCTAAAGTGACGCCGTTGTTGTCAGGGGCAAAAAAGGGGGAGGGGCAGAAAAAAGATTGTCGCCGATTGCCACCAAACTTATATATAATCATCCCCATAATATGAGGAATCTAATGGTGTGGTTTAAATATGTCAAAAGTCGCGCCGTTCCCGTCAGGGATGCCCGGAAGGGGAGAGGGGCGCCAAAATTGATCAAAATAATTTTAGCGCCGAATGTCCGGAAGGGGAGAGGGGCGCCAAAATTGATCAAAATAATTTCTATTATTTATCTCGTTTGTTGAATCTATTTATATTACATTGCGTGACGTAAATTATTGAGAAATAAAGTCACTCGTAATGACATTATATCTTATGGAAACCGCGAAAACATAATAAATCACATTTTTTGTTTTAAGTAATTTTCTTCATAAAAAGAGTCGTCGGTATAAAGAACCATATCAATACTTTATAATCTAGAATTAACATTTAAAATAACAAAAACCTTCGGTATAGCGAACCTTCGGAATAGCTAACCTTCAAAATAGCGAACCTTCGGAATAGATATATGTCCCCCGACAGGGTAAAGTACAGCGGCATATTAGCCAGGTCTGGCTCAAAATTGTCTCAAGGTAATCATCAAAAGTACATTTTCGGTTAAAAGAATTATTCCTGCGGGAAAATATTGAATATACTCATATCAACATATTGAAATCAAACATTAGGTGACAGAAATAGCTATGATCTCTGTACTTATAAAATTTGATTATCTATATCTATATTTGCGAATGTCTATCTGTCTGTCTGTCTGTGTTCTATAGAAATTCACAGGGGACCACCTAGGTGGCACAAAATGGATCTAATAGTGGTAAGTTTCTACGAGAAAGAGAATGTCTGTCTGTGTTCTATAGAAAGTCACAGGGGACCACATAGATGGCACAAAAGGGGTCTAGTAGGGGTAACTTTTTACGAGAAAGATAATGGCGAGGGTTAGAATTTTCTAAAGTGACGCCGTTGTTGTCAGGGGCAAAAAAGGGGGAGGGGCAGAAAAAAGATTGTCGCCGATTGCCACCAAACTTATATATAATCATCCCCATAATATGAGGAATCTAATGGTGTGGTTTAAATATGTCAAAAGTCGCGCCGTTCCCGTCAGGGATGCCCGGAAGGGGAGAGGGGCGCCAAAATTGATCAAAATAATTTTAGCGCCGAATGTCCGGAAGGGGAGAGGGGCGCCAAAATTGATCAAAATAATTTTAGCGCCGAATTCCAACAAATTGATGCACATTCTTCTGAGATCTTCTCCATGAAACAAGGAATCTTAATGTGTGATTTAAGGACGCCAAATTGGTGTCGTTGGGATGAGAGATTGGGGGGCCGGTTGGTGGGTACTAAATCTGATCGGAATTGGTTTAGTCGCCGATTTCCACGAAATTTATACAAATTCACCCCCATGGTATGAGGTGTCTAATGGCGTGGCTTAAAGCTGGCAAAAGTTGCGTCATTCGAGTCAGGGGTGCACTGGAATGGAGAGGGGCACTAAAATTGGGCACCAAAATTGATACACAATATTTTTAGCGCCAATTTCCACCAAATTGATACACATCTTGTGATTTTAAAGACGTCATATTAGTGCTGCTTTGGTGAGAGATGGGGTTAGGTGGTGCGTTCACTAAATTTGATAAACATTTGTTTAGTCGCGGATTACCACCAAACATACAAATAATAATATCCATGATATCAGGAGTCTAATTGTGTGGTTTAAAGATGTCAAAAGTGGGGCCATTCGAGTCAGGGGTGCCGAGAGGGTGAGAGGAACACAAACAATGATAAACAATACGTTTAGCGTCGATTTCTACCCGATTGATACATATTCTTCTCCGTGATACGAATAATCTAATCGTGTAGTTTAAATGCGCCAAATGTGTGCCTTTTGGGTGAGAGATATGCAATGGTGGCCCTAAATTTGATACGAATTTGTATACTCGCCAATTTTAATAATTTTATATATATTCATCTCTATAATGAGTCTAAGTGTGTGATTTAATTATGTCAAAATTGGCGCTGCTTGAGTCCGAAATAGGGACGGGAGGGTCATCAAAAACTTATAAAACATGTTTAGTGCCAATTGCCATCAAACTCATACATGTTCTTATCAAATGATACAATGGATCAAATATTTGCGAATATTTGTCTGTGTTCTATATATAAATTAAGGGTACAATCGAGATGGCACCAAGGCGGTCTAACAGGGGTAACTTTTTACGAGTAAGAGAATGGTGCGGGTTAAAAATTTATAAAGTGACGTTGTTGGTGTCAGGGGAGGGACTATTTTTAGCACATATTTTGATCAAATTGAATATTCCTCAACTCAGGTATAAGAGGAATCCTAGGTCGAGTATCTCCTGCACACATATTTGCATGGGTGTTGTTATGATAGCAATAACATTCGTTGATTCGAAACATTACATCGCGTTATTAGTGTCGATTCGGCTTTGACCTATTATACCGGCATTTGGGAAAACGTGATATCGGACAAAAAGATCCCACAATGAATGTATATTATGGTCCCCATGTGTTCGCCAATTACTCTTCTATACGATAAATGTATAACATCACGCCAAGATGCCAATATTTTCCCACAGAGACAAACGAAAGGTGGTGAAACGTCAGAAAAATAGCATATTTTCACATTTCGGCAGCCATCTTGGCCGCCATATTGGATTCTGTTGTCAGATTTTTGGCTAATTTGTAAGGGTTGTATATTAGCATAACGAATCGAGCGGAAAACAAGACCGCATGTGATAACATCTTTACTATAACGGCGATCAAAAAGACCTGGTGCATATAAATAAAAATGGCCGCCATGATGGACGCCATCTTGTCTGGAGTCTCTGCGGCCACTTTTTGTTCTTGTTAACAACCGAAAACAATTAGAGGAGACATGAACAAAGAAAATTAGTGGGGTGAAGTTGAGTCCTGGGGGTGCAGAGGGGGCGGGGGCTGCAGAGGTCGACCAATATCTCCTGGACTATGATTGGAACAAATATGAATATTTCCGAAACGAACGCCGTCCGTGCCTTTAAACAGATTATTTGAACGTACATGGCTCATTAGAGCTTCCAAATTATGTCTACGTAATTTGGAAGGAGGTATAACATAATAGGTTGAAAAATATACGAAATATTGATATACCTGTTTCATATGCTCTGAAAAATACTTGTCATGATCGAATATGGAATTTGTCGCATATATCCATTTACTAAGTGTCAGATGATCTGCGACATCTTGTAGACCGGGCCTGTACTTATACGACTGACTTTGATGATTGGCCAGGTTCCTCTAAAACTAATAATGAGTTCTGTGAGTTCGATTAAATCGTTGTGATGTATATAGTTGACCATATATAATATACATGTAATCTCTGTTTCTCTATATAATCGACAAACATGTTGAAGCGTATGCTATATATGACACACTCGGGCATAGTTTGCCTACAATTATTTATCAGCTCATATATCGAGGCGGCTGGTCACCCAGTAATCGCTTAACTTACGGTAAAAACTCACTTTTGCAGGACATATGCCTGGGGAAAACTTCTGCCTTGGTCTGATTTAGTGACAACGAAATGGAAATAACACTAGTACTGGCGGTTCGGTGTTGCAAAAATAATTGCATTTGAATATTATGGGTACCAGCGTTGCATTGAAGATGGAAATATCACAATGGAAGATCCGTGTACCGATGGCAGACACAATTTTGGATGTCTGTGCTATTCCTTTCTACATTGTTTATGTCATTTACCAATCTGGGTGTGAAAACAGACATATTTCGGCTCCTCTGCTATCAACCGTTACTGTGCTATCATCCGATCCGGTTACGGGGTGGTATTTATCGCCCTATTTCGATACCGGGGAAAATTAAAAATCCAATATTATTAGGTGTTGAGTTAGATTTTTAATTGCTTAATATATTATCATACACCCAAATATTATAATGAAGAATAAACAGTCACAATGATTCCATACCAATGGAAAAAAATGTTGATATACAGTGAGATCCACTCAAGCAGAGAGCAATCAACTAAAATTAGGTCACATTGTTAAGAGATATGGTTGTCAGCTTTAATGTGGTTATGAACCTATGAACCCATGACCCACAAACTCGTCTCAGGCCATTTTTTTCATCGATCAACAGGCTTGACATGAAAACTCTCAAATATAGAAAGGTATTTATGGGTAATTGTTATAAAATAATCCGTAAATTCACGAATCAAAAATAATTAAGTCTCCTCTCATGATCTTGATATATGATATCATGGGGGATATATGAATTGCACTTTTGAAAAAAAACATATTTTACAGAAGTTACTGGTACCTGAAAAAAGTGTATAATAATATAATATCCAATGGGACGATGGTTCTTAAACATTGTGTCACAATAATCGCTCGTACCATATTTCACAAAGAAATTCCTGGCAGATTTTGAAAAAAATCCATTTTGAAATACCAGGAAATTTTGGCAAAACGTGCGTCCGACCCTTAATTTGACACGGACGGACGGAACCCATTTGCGTATCCCCTCCAAACTTCATTTGCTGTGGCTAATTAAGAGTTTCAAATTTTTGATCATCATACACATGAAATTATGTAACTTCGGCGAAATGAACAGAATAACTAAATTATTAATGTAAACGATTTACTCTGAAACTCTACCAAGATCACTTTTTCGAGTCCTCAGCCCCAAGCCATGTTTGTAGTATATCCATGTTAATCGTCCCCAATTTTAAATCCCATGGTTTAAAGGGATACTATATACTAAATCCGGCCATGTATGGGACCATTTCCTTTCATACTCGACAGAAAATATGCAACAAATGAATGAATTTGAGACATGTATTAGTGAAACATACACACATGTACTTTACGAGCGATGCTACCAACATGGTAATTGCTCAAATTCATTCATTCTCCAGTTTAAACCTCTGAGTTTAAACCTGGTTTAAGTCTACATTGACGACCCAGCCAAATCAGGTCTTAGTTTGAATTTGTGGTCGCGCAATGGTTGTCTGATTCAGTGAATTGAGTATGTAATCAAACTACACAGTTACCATGCGGACCATAATTATCAGACCGGTAGAATGGTCATTGGCCCGCGTGCTTATACCAACCATGTGTGAGAATAAATCAATCGTAACATGATAATTCCAAGCGCCACTGTCATCTTATAGACACGTCAATCGATAGTTTGTACAGCTCCACCCATGTAAACTACGTGCCAGAAAAGACGAGTTCGTCATCTCATGTCTAGCCTTCCCAAACCGGGTTTAGCTGGACTATCGAATGGTATGGTGTATTTGCCATTTTAAGATTATACGCGTTGTCGTAATATGCATGCTGGATGATATACATGTACAATGTCCCGACAATCGAAATATGCATGCTGGATGATATACCTGTACAATGTGCCGATAATCCTTATACACATGCCGGATGATATACATGTACAATATCCTTGTAGATAGAACGCTCAATCGATAGTTTGTACAGCTCCACCCATGTAAACTACGGTCCAGAAAAGACGAGTTCGTCATCTCATGTCTATAGCCTTCCCAAACCGGGTTTAGCTGGACTATCGAATGGTATGGTGTAATTGCCATGTTAAGGTTATGCGCGTTGTCGTAATATGCATGCTGGATGATATACATGTACAATGTCCCGACAATCGAAATATGCATGCTGGATGATATACCTGTACAATGTGCCGATAATCCTTATACACATGCCGGATGATAAACATGTACAATATCCTTGTAGATAGAACGCGGCTTTCGGCATTAGGCAAGTACGATTAATTAACTCGTCGATATATATAGTCACTACTGCTAAGCCATGGGTCTGACTGTACCAGGTTTAAACCAGAGATAAAAATAACTAATGCGTCACTTGGACCCGTAAACCACATTCCGGTGTACAAAATAATGGAAATAAGTCGAAGACACGTGTCCGTAAACGCTTATATCAATTACTATAGATTTTATGCGATAACCAAGTGGGACATTTTGTGTTACTATGTTTATAATTGTATATAGAGATATTCCACAAGGAACGCTCCGAACGAACGCGAGCCGTATGATGTTCCAAGATGTTGGATAGTTGATAGTATGTTTATTATACCAGAAAATTCGAAATAAAATCAATATTAATTGATAGAAGCGTTCCCGGATAGGGGTCTTCGGTTCATGTTTATTATTATATACCCAGGAAACTATATAAAACTTGTTATAGGAAGAGATAGACAATCTTTAAACATCAAGGTTTAAACCTGGTTTAAACCTGAGATGAAGAATCGGGCCGAGATGACGAATCGGGCAAACGACTTATCGTCTTTCAGTTCCCCTTTATACTAGCTACCTCTTATCTTTCTTCTTTTGTTTCACATCCCCTCAATCTGACCCGAAATGGCAATAATACCCGGAAGGGGAGCGCCAGATGAATAGATGGGAAGTTGTCGAGAAAATTAGTAATGTTGTACAATTACAAGTAGTGAGATTCTCTCTGATGTAAAGGATAATAAAAGGTGCCCCATCCGATTTGATACATTGCGGCTACAGTAATGCCCTGAATAATCGACTCCTTAACCACATCAGAATTATGGGTAATTTTTCAGGATTTAGTCGGAAATATGGCTTGTTGCCATTCAATGGAAAGCTCTCGGTGAGAGCCATATTGCCGACTAAATCCTGAAAAGTTACCCATAATTCTGTTGTGGTTATAATGAGTCGATTATTTAGGGCATTACTGTATCGTTATGTCGGAAAATAACAACATTGACCAAATGCGAGATTTTGTTGACTCTAAAAAGAAACTTTAACCATGTTTTGGCGTTCAGACGTCAAACATCACCTTCGTGTTACAAATGGCGCTGCTTGAAATCAAGCAGAAAACTGACGTGCGGAATCATTTAGTAACTTGATGCCATATCGGATTTGGGATCTATAACAAAGTGGTACAAATATAAGAAATCAGGGTGCAACCAAACTCTTATTGCTGTATAATATAGGTAGTCCAGTAGAGCAAGATGTCTATGCCGCTGTTAATCTGGTCACACATCTATACGGTAGGATGGAGCTTGAATGAATTAACCTACAAGAAAAACTATCGTGAAATTCGACATTGCAAGTCGCTGACATTATCCACCCCAGTCATACCATAAGCTATGTGGTATTATGCTTTTGGAGCATCACCGTTTGCCATGGAAATGTCATGGATTATACTGGCGTTATGCTCGGTCATACATTTAATGCTAAATTCCGTATTATTCTCTGGCGGAGTGACGCAACTGGAACTACTAAAAGCCTTCGACGAGGACGTGGCGACCACATCCTTTCTGACAACCACGCCATTTCTGTTATCTCTCACGTTGGGTGAGTAAATGGTATTTTCTTCCCATCGTATTTTGTCGGCCTATATTGCCTTTCTGAATAAAAGATGGAAGCCTGAAGGCGGTAGTTAGTAACATTGCCATATATTATACCAGATGCGCAGTACAATATTCCATGTATCGACAATCGCTAACTACAGTAAGATGGGGTTATTTGCGTGATAAAAGATATATGCAATATAGATAAGCATCCCACCTGAGAAAAGCGGGCCGGGGCAAATGAATTCGTGAGATGATGACAGTGGAGGGAAGTTTTCAATTATTGGGTTGTTGCGTGAGTTAAAATTATGCTCGTATATAGTAATCGGCATGCGCCAGGCGCCATGGGAGCACTGTATTAAATAGTCGTATTTTCAACTGTAGAATACCGTTAATTTAACGGTATGTACCATAATATCTATATTTACGGTAATACTGTTAATGGCGCGTGCGCGCAATGTAGTTTGGGAAGGGTATAGTTGCGTCGTCTGATCGCCGATGCCATTTTCTCTGATTGTGAAGTCGTGTGTTAGTCAATCGTTGGGGGAAAAAAACAGTTGTTGGGTTGTTCTTAGTGTGTTTGTCAAGGTTATGTATTGAATAATTTATTGCTCATTGTTCGAAATCACGGTAGCTTCTATGATATTATTAACATTTTAGTCATTACGCCATTTACGGCCAAATTACAATCAACCATTGAACATGTTTGAATGTGAGATATGCAAATACGGAACGGAAATGCTGAAATTATATATATTTCAATATCAGTTGCACCAACATATTCCAAATATTACGTATCCGGATTATACGATAGTGGAATATACGGTGTACTGTATATTTGACAGTATTATTGTATAATTATATGATAGTAGAATATACGGTATTCTGTCAATTATACGGTAGACTACTGGCAGCTGAGCTGCCGGTACTCTACCGTAAACATTACGGTGGGTTATTTACAGTGAATGTTCAATCGGAATTGCGGTTAACCGGTTACATCCGTCAAAAAGTCAGTATACAAACACAGCCAGTTACGAGTGTTCATAATCAAAGTCGTGGACTATATATCTTCCATTTTTTTCTGTTTTTGTTTTGGTCTCGAAACTACGATTGCACCAATTATCGTCCACATGTATACGGAAAGCGATATGCAAACGAACATCAACAATCCGATGTTTTCGACATTCATTTGTTGAGATATTTGCGCGATTAAAAGCTATATGCAATAGACTAAATTTACCGAAATATCACTTAGTGGTAAATATATGCAACCATTGTTCAAGCGAACACTAATTTCTGCACAATATATGTTGTCAATTATAGCAAGCTATCAAGCCCGCGGTTAAGAAATTCATATATATATATAGGTTGAAGCTTGAATGAATTAACATGCAAGAAAATATATCGTGAATCGACATCGCAAATCGCTTCCATCATTCACCCCATACATACCACAAGCTACATGTAGTTGGAATTATTTTATAAACAACACCGATGGTCATCGAATGGTCATGAATTGTACTGGCGTTATGCTCGGTCATACATTTAATGTTAAATTCCGTGTTATTCTCTGGCGGGGTGACGCAACTGGAACTACTAAAAACCGTCGACGAGGACGTCGCGGCCGCATCCTTTCTGTCAACGATGCCGTTTCTGTTATCTCTCACGATGGGTGAGTAAATGGTATTTTCTTTCCATCTTATTTTGCCAGCATCGATTGCCTTTCTGAATAAAAGATGCGGTAGATAGTGACATTGTCATCTCATGTACTAAGTCACAGTACAACGCATCAAATTATCGAAATAGTACACCACCTTAGCCAAAAGAGAAGTGAATCAAATATATCTATAGGAATATCTTGTGACATTTCGAAAGCTTTTGTACGTGTTTGGCACAAAGGTCTAATTCACAGCATACAAAGCTATGGTATATGTGGCAAACTCCTTTCGTGGTTAATAGATTATATTAACCACAAGACCCAGCGTGTACCAGGGGTAGGTATTGTGTCCCTTTTTATTCTCCATTTTCATCAATGACATATGTGACAACCTGAAATCGAACTTTCGTCTATTCGCCGACGACACGTGTATCTTTTACTCACAACCATCTCTTGGCAGCCTTGTACACCACACGAACGAGATACATAACTACTCTATTTCAGGGCACACAACCATCAGGCAACCGCACCGCGAACCTCACATTTGGTCCTGATAAACTCAAAATTGTTTAATCTCATTGACATCTGGGAGTCATTTTCTTGCCCAACATTGACTGGAGTCTCTCTATTGACCACAATTACAAGCGTGTGTAAAACTCTCTCATATTCGTAGATTTAAATATATACTACAAAGAAAAATCACTTGACACAATATTCAAAGCCCATGTCTTACAAATTCTAGAGTATGGAAGCTGGGTTTGGTATCAGGCGCCTAATATAGAAAAATTCCTATTAGACAAGGTATATCACGATGGAGCTCGGGTCGTTTCCGGACTTACTAGATCTGCCTCGAACTCCACCTTACTGTTAAGTGTTCGGTTGGCAACCAATCCAACGTCGACTCGGTGCACAAACGTTAAGTTTAATGCACAAAATTGTTAACGGAAAAGCCCCCTCGTTCTTAACAGACCTGCTTCTACCCAAGGTTGGTGACACCAACCGATATTTTCCGCGAAACTCGAGTGATTTCGTAAACTACCTTTGCCTACTCGAGACATTGAAACAATCATTCATTTCTAGTACTATAGAAGTTTGGCAAACGATATTCAAAGTAAATCATACGATTCTTTTAAGTCATCTGTTCTTCCTAAACAAAAGATCCCGGCTTACATTCTCATAGGTGAGGTCGTTTCAATCTGCCCAATCAGCACACAACTCTTTCAAATCTCCCCGGGCCCTCTCCAAACCACTAATAAATAAGTTGATCATAGATTCCGAGTTCCGATTGCCGGACCGTTCAGATGTGTTTTGCTTGAGCGCAGCAAAGCACTGTTCGTCCGGTGATCGGATTACCGACCTCTGCGGCTTATAGATTCATCTATAATCTCCGCTGAGGTTAAGTTCGTACTCATCTCACTCCATGTGGATCCCAGTCTGGCCTGAACTCTACATCGGTCAGTCAGTCACCAGGAGCTTTTCTGGAATACCGCGTTACGCCATCACATTCCCTTTCACGACCTCTATTGTCAGTAACTCGGTTGCTGGAGCCCGCCAGCGATCCACCAGCACCGGTGTCCAAGACAACAGAATGAAAAGGACAAGACCCCTTCTCATGGAAGAACATATGCAGTCCGGAGGACTGTATATATGGGGAGCAAAGAATGCAGCTACAGCACGACCTGCAGCCTCTTCCCAGTCGGCCATGGAGATACCTAAACTATTTTGACCATGTTTACGAATATGTAGATTAGTCCATTTCTTGTGTTGCAGCGCCGTTATACGGAGCGATAATTGAAGTAACGTCGTGCAGATTTTGCTGTGTGCTCGGTGGAATTTTGATGATGGTTGGGCTTTCTACATCATTCGTGGTCACAAACATGCGACTGCTATTCATCACATACGGGGTGATCACAGGTAAGCTTGCCAGCTATATCGGTCTACCTACTTTCGCGTAAACGCGTGTATCTGGTTGACTAATGAGCTTGGGAACAACAATCTCTAGACCTACATGTAGATAGACAAGTGTCGCTTCCTGCATCACAACGCAGTGATACGCTAAGACTTTTCTGCGAAATTTTGCGACTCTAACCGAATTAACAGTGAAGCTTGTCTCAACAAACATTTATTAGAAGCAGTGATGCCTGATAACATATAATTTAAAAACTCATACAAGGAGAACTGCTTTATATCCATGAACTCACCATTGTTGTAGCTTTTGTTGACTTTATTTGCTATTTTTCCGCTGTGAACCATAGCACTTTCGTATCGGAACCGTAGCATTTTGCGGAAGCGAAAATTGATTACGCCGCAGTTCGCACCCAGTGTGATTGTTTCATATAATATCGAGCACCATAATCCAAACAATGTGAACATTAACTTATGGACGTTTAACTTATGTATTCAATTCAATTCTTGCTCAAGGTCCATAGTAAAATTAATAAACTGTGCTATCTTTCCTCAGCATTAAAACTACTAAAAGACACTGAATCCTGAAAGAATTTTCAAAATCCGTTGCGAAATACCAGTGCTATGGGCCCTCGGTATGCTTTATACCATTTTGCTCTAGGTTACGATGGCATCAGGCATAACACGTTGCTTATCTGTCGGGCAGGATTTTGGCGTCCTGGGGAGGGATTGTAAGTATCTCTAAAGCTTATCGCCACAGAATCGAACTAAACGTTTGGCTGGTGGACTCCGGTAGCTCATATGGTTAGGAACATGATGCGTTAGACTGGATGGCATAAACCATCCAGCGCTGCCACGCTGGTTCGACCCATATGACATAAAACCACGCAATATATCTTGGGTCAAAATAGCATTTCAAGTTTATAAAAGCAGATCACGAAGCACCAGTTTACCATTACGTAAGGAGAAACTAGCACATACATACATGATATCCATTTGATGTCGATACCACGAAAGTATATCTGATATCATGGTATCAGACCTCTTTTTTTTCTTTCTATTTCGTTTGTGTCGGTTCAATATTTTTAATCATCGGTCTCGTAAAAATTGCAATTGCACCATTTTCCGTGATTGCGTTTCCGATTCCAGAATTTCGATGAATACAAATGGCACCATGTGTGTACCGGGCCCGTAAACGCGAATAATATATATATATATATATTATATTATATATATATATTATATATATATATATATATAAATTGTGATTACATCAAATGCTTTATGTCCCCAGGAATGGGCATAGGTTTCGCTGTACAGGGATCATCTGTCGCTGTTGGATTCCACTTCGAAGAGAACCTTTCTCTTGCATCTGGAGTCTTGTCGGCGGGTGCAGGAGTAGGATCCTTCATAGGACCTGTGCTGATGACTCAATTGGCGGAGACTTATTCGATTCGCGGTGCTTTCCTCATCCTTGGCGCCATTCACTTCAACATGGTAGTATTCGGATTGTTATTGAAACCAAGCAGTTACGAGCGGTCGGCTAAAACTGACACGCGAGCAAGAGATTCCAGATTTTGTGGAAAGACCATCTCGGAAAAAATGTTCACGGAAGGGCATAAATATGCTATACTCTTCAAGTCACCAATATTTATGGCCGCCATGGGATCCGTCTTTATGGCAATGTTAGGTCATTCAATAATGACCATTCACACGCCGAAGCATGCAACTTTAGAAGGCGCGACTGACCAACAGGCATCATTCCTCTTGGTTGTTATGGGAATAACGAATACATGTGCGAAGATTGTAATCGGGTTTGTCGCTAATTCAGGTGATGTGGACCCTTTCACAGTGGCCATTGGCCTACATGGGATAGTAACAGTCCTTACGCTGACGTTTCAGATCTATGTTCATTCTTACAAGATGCATGTTGTCTATATGTGCCTTCTGGGAACATATATCGGCGGCATCTACGTCCAGGTTATGTCGTTAACGTCACATATTGTTGACAAGGAGCTGACGTCGCCTGGATATGCTGTGGGGTACATGTTTCTTGGTCTCGCCTGGACAGTTGGTCCTATACTAGCAGGTAGGTGTAGTCCCCCTATTTTTGCTTATATGTTTCTCTCTAAGGCTGCTCGCCATCATTGTACACAGCCTGTTCTGAATATAAGCTCACATTTAGAAAACAAAATTTAGCCAATATCGGCATTTGGTTTACGCTCTATACCTATCTAAATAGACTTACCAGATGTACGTTCTTTATAATGTTTTCAATGTGGCCCGCACCATAAAACGGATTAAAGGCACGGTCGGCGTTCGTTGCATAAATATTTATATTTGTTCAAATCGCCATCAACAGAAGGAACACCAAAATATATACAGTTCCACTCATAATCAAAACATAATCAGCGCGTAAATAGAATATTGTCGCCAAGACGTACGATGTTGTACGTAACACACAGGAGCCTGCTCGTGTTACAGAAGTTGTGCTTCTGTTTACATAACACAGCGTAACTCTATTGGTTAATCACACAAAAATGATATAAACGCTCTTTATTATTTCCATATCAGGAAAACGCTCTTTATGTTACCACATCCGGATCTAAACAAAATCCAGGAAACGTAACTTTTTTTGCTTTTGTTTACATAACAAAGGGGAAAAAATTACAATAACATACTGTTTATGCCATATTTCTGATTGGCATAAAAACAAGGTCTGTCTATATCTTACTATTCCTTCTGTTTATGGCGGTTTTTGACGGAGTTGAATATTTTAACAGCATACCCACCGCCAACGCCGCCCGTATATTTAAAGGTAATCAATCCAGTCCCAATGTACGGCGGCCTGGAACCGCCACCTCCTCTTCAGTTAGTATCCTGATATATCAGGTTACGTATCCTGATATATCAGGTTAGTATCCTGATATATCAGGTTACGTATCCTGATATATCAGGTTATTATCCTGATATATCAGGTTACGTATCCTGATATATCAGGTTATTATCCTGATATATCAGGTTATTATCCTGATATATCAGGTTACGTATCCTGATATATCAGGTTATGGATCCTGATATATCAGGTTATTATCCTGATATATCAGGTTATGTATCCTGATATATCAGGTTATGTATCCTGATATATCAGAATGTCGTCTCTCATTGGCGGAGGCTTGTTGTTGGTTCCATATTAACTTTGGTGACGAGGAGGATGAGTGATGTGGCATGTACATGTAGACGATTAACCACACACCCCTCACCAAACTTCATATAAATCTTCAGGGTGACCTCTAGATGGGAGCCATCTATTTTTCCCGAAATTCGTTAGAAAACATGGCCGCCATCAGCCATCTTGGATTTCAAATTTGGATCCATTGGCACACCCAGCAGCCCACATTTATCGGAACAAATATTTTAAAACTTTATACAGGCGTGCTTGGGTCACCTCTGGGGATATCAAATGTTTCCGAATTTCATTGAAAGCATTTCTGCCATTTTGGATTTAAAACTTTGTATGACTAAATTATTTGGCACACAATACAGACCACTGCATCCTTTATATAGTCCTTACTGAACTTCATATGGATCTTCTGGGAGATGGGAGCCACCAAAAATGTCATTGAAAAACATGGGAGGTATCCAATTATTACGAAATTCATGAAAAGAAGACATGGCCGCCAGCAGGATTTCATTCGCACACCATGCACCCCTCATTTATAGGTGAAATGTTTTAAATGAAAATAATATCATCTACAGAATACAAGCCCATTGCGTACATTATTGTAACTTTTTGACTTTCCTTCTTCTATAGGAGTCCTTTATCATTATATTGACAGCTCAGCATGAAATTAACCCCCACGAACGTTCAGCCACAGTGTCATTGACACTTTCATTTGAACTTATTATCTAATCATTTCCGAAGGGAACTACTCGTCAATGAATATTTAGTATAGAAAGGGTTAATAATGGACTGGTGATCGCTCAGTGGATGGTTCGGTTCTTGCTAACTCTTCCATGACTGGGGCTCCTTGAAATTTTGCAAAATCCTGTGCAAATGAACTCTTTTATATATGCGAGTCTCCTACTGGTAGCCTCGAATATATAAGAGAATACATTGGCCTAACAATATTGACCAAGGATCCAACCAACCACAAGCATCCGGTAATGAGACGACACTCTGGATTGGTCGAGACATAACCTGATATATCGGGATAATAACCTGATATATCAGGATACGTAACCTGATATGTCAGGATAATAACCTGATATGTCAGGAAACGTAACCTGATATATCAGGATACTAACCTGATATATCAGGATAATAACCTGATATATCAGGATACGTAACCTGATATATCAGGATAATAACCTGATATATCAGGATACGTAACCTGATATATCAGGATAATAACCTGATATATCAGGATACGTAACCTGATATATCAGGATATTAACCTGATATATCAGGATAATAACCTGATATATCAGGATACGTAACCTGATATATCAGGATACTAACTGAAGAGGAGGTGGCGGTTCCAGGCCGCCGTACCAATGTCATCAAGATACAACAACAACATTTCTTCAAAATACGCTTTAGTTATCAGAATCAATTAATTGCAACAAAATAATGCTAACCACTGTCAACTATGGTATCAAATTTCACAAAACGTGTTATTTATCAACATTTTGTTCAACGAAATTTGGTCACATTACCACTTGATTTCGCATCCGCAATTTTGTCCGCTAATAATTGCACATCTCGAGAAATAACAAACTTCAAAAATCGATATCTCGTCACTCTGAGCTTTGGTGGGTGGGTTCCTCGACTCGAATCAAATATTTTACCCCCGGAGCCAAAGAGATAGTAACTTAGGAGCATTAATTCGGATAATGCATCTTTAATGCGTTTAAGTGGGTGTCTACCAGGTAACACGAGTCCAGGGTGGATGGGCGCCAAACCTAGCACACCAGAATTACAGAAACCAAGTCAGAGTGACAGCAGGTTGACCGAAGCCTTTTTGAAAGTCAAATAAGTAGGAAAGAAAAACGGCTAAAAACATATTTGTCATAAGAATTTTCCACACAATATTACTGTCGGGCCCAAAATGTACAGGTAATGTAGAAAGGTGCATATTGGTTTTGATTCATCATATAAAAAGACCTCCTTTACAATTATTTGGATTTGTTACAATAGTATAAGTCCCCACTTATAGTGTTATAATGTCCGATATACATATTATTATGTATATAAATGGTGCAGTAATTCATGTGCATGCCACTGCATGGAATATATTATATAAAGTGGTAGTCTAGTCTCCCGCAAATTTAGAAAAATCACATATATGTGACGCGGAAAAGGGTTATTCAGCTTATTTCATACAAAACGTAATATATATTAGTTAACGCTCTTTATGTGACCTAGTTATCTCATATTGTTGATATACGCGCCCAAGTCCACTATGCATCATAAATACGAGCAAATAGGTTCATATTGGACCTAAATATTCACATAAGTTCATATTTGACATATTTTATTCTGAAATAAGCTCACAAGGACTAACACCATGCAGTGACTCCGTTTGATGGCGCGGGCCACAGTGAAAACACATTATAAAGAGCATACATCTGGTAAGTCGTGAGTCGGTTTAATCGTTTATTCGTGATACTTCATATTCGTGTTTTCTAGCCTGTTCTCGTGAATATAAGCACAATAGGGGCTTATTTCATATTGAATTAGTCCCATATAATAGACTGTTTTAATAACCAGCGTGTTTAGCGCCATATAGAGCCTATTTGTTTTTTCAAATAATGCCAATATGAGCTTATTTCGCGCAATTGAAAATAAGCCCAATCAGCCCGTAGTGTGCTTATTTGCACGAGAAGAGCCAGGAAGAGCTTATATCATGGCCTTATTTCAGAAACAAATAAGTCCAATATGAACCTATGTAAATCTTTAGTTTCAATATGACTATTTGCACGCGGATATGTTGCACTACAACCCTCAAATTTATAGATTACGACTTCATGTATAGATCCAGGTGTAAAGACAATAACTTTGAATCAGCTAGACTAATGAACATGAGCTTCTGTCACCTACATAATTTTTCCTATTTTTGTTCACAAACTGTGGCAGAACATGTGGATATTTTTTCAGAACAAAGTGTATTGCGTGTGTTCTATATATAGTGGCATGTGTATTATGTAACAGCGGGTGTTTCTCGTGTCTTTTTATAATAATGCATAATATATAATAGTGCCGTCAAAACAAATTTCGTTGAACTGTTTTATTGTCTCTGTAGGTGGTTCATGGAAGACTTTATATACTCTGAAAAGTCATAGAAATTTATCAGCTGTTTTTAGCTATCCGCACATGTTGATGCAATCGCTCTGATTTGTTAGTAATATGCATCGGTTGAGACTTAATAACCATATCTTGTTTACACACAGGCGCATTGGTGGATGCTGGTCAGCCATACGCGTCTTCATTTCTGCTAGCAGGTCAGTAACTAGAGGTGTGACTGTCCCAGTGGGACTAAGGATACCCCCCCCCCCCCATGTTTTTAAATTACTAAGATGTTTCACATGTTAGTAAACATTTAGTTAAAATAATAAAATAACAATTCCCATTGCAGGTGCACAACCCTAACCCTAATCTTAAACCAATTGACCGAAAACTGTTGGAATAAAAGCTCGGACAAAATTATGCATGTTGCGAAAATGTCCTAAGTCGAAAAAGGGGAATAACTCCACCAAAAAAAGTCGGACAGACATCATCGCATGTGCACAGTTTCCCATGGTACTAAATATCAGTGCCAAGATTAAAAAAACATTGACCTAAAAATGTAGGAATAAAAGCTCGGACAAAATTATGCATGTTATAACAAAATTTCTGAGTCGAAAAAGGGGGATAACTCCACCAAAAAATGTCAGACAGACGTCATAATCGCAGGTTCCCATGGTACTAAATATCTGTGCCATGTTAAAACAAATTGACCGAAAAATGTAGGAATAAAAGCTCGGACAAAACTATACATGTTGCGAAAAATTTCTAAGTCGAAAAAGGGGGGATAACTCCACCAAAAAATGTCCGACAGACTCATAATCGCAGGTGCACAGGTTCCCATGGTGGTTGATGTCTGCGCCAAGTTTCATGGAAATTGATCAAAAAACGACTGAGAAAAACTCCAGACAAATTTGTGTCCACGGACGAACGACGGACGGACGGACGGACAAGCTTATTCCAGTATACCCCCTAACTTCGTTGCGGGGGTATAATTAAGCAGAAAGTGCTTCCAGGACTGGAGCTTCCTGAAATTTTGCGAAAAGCCGGACCCGGCGTCAATGCATTCTCTCAGATATGTGAGCCTCATGTACAAAGGCAGCCTCGGCCTAACGATATTTACCTTGATCTGTGAGCCAGTGTATTCACTTATATTAGCGAGTCTCCATATGAAGGACTTGCATATATAAGAGAATGCACTGGCACGTAATCTTTGATGCTGCATTATCGCAGTTCCTGTCACGAAAGTGTTTTAACATCCCGTGGTGGTTTTATATCTGAAATTAAATCTGAAGAGTTTATTACATCCTGGTCAATAAATACGTTGAGCGCTCACAAATCGACTTCATGTATATCTAAGAAAGATTATTTAAAGTCAATGAATATAGCGAGATTTCTTCAGCGTGGATCAATAAAGACGTTCCTTATTGTCTATTCATCTCACTGTGTCTCACTTCTGTCCGAAACACTAGAAAGACCTGCAAAATCGCTATCACTTCAACAAATATCAGAGCACATACAGGTATAGCTTGTAGAACTGTTTTCGTGTATTTATCGATGTAACATACACCTTCCTAAACACGTAGACGTGCGGAAGTTGGAATAAACCATGTCACAAAACAGCATAACGAAAGACGGTTATACCCCTCGGTAGAGGGTGTTCTCCAAGAAGAAGAATCTGGATCGATCGGGCGATTCGGGGGGTTCGTTGTTTCAAGAGATCTGGTGTCAAATAACAGCAGGGGCGCCGGAAGCATCCAAGGGCAGGGGGCAGAGCCTACAAAAAGGGCACTTTTCCGCAAAAAGGGCATTTTCTCCGCAAACTCGGGAAAATAACCATAAATTCATTGTGGCAAAAATCCCTATTTTAATGGTATTTGTCGGTTTTTATGGCCGTTTTGTGATAAAATTGACAACAAATTAATATTCCTTGTGAAATTGGTGGTATTTGGACCAAAAAAGTCACATTTTGCTATAAAAAACGAGTACGGGAGGCTCGTTGGATGCACATCTAAAAATATATTTTTTGGAGGTAAAATTGTTTGTACTAAAATATTAAAAAATAAAATTCAAAACCTAATTTGTTTTTCCAAAATTTTCAATTTTTTTTTTTTTAAATCTCAAAATTTATAACGAGTTTTTGGGTCTCTTACCCAAATATCGGCCGACTATTAAATGTCGAATGTTTTTAAATTATTTGCGTTGCGTGTGATATCTGTTTAATATCTTTTGTTATTGGCCAACTATTTTTGTTCAAACAAATTTTAAATATTTTTCATGAAACTCTGTTAATTTTATTAATCGATGTTTAGAAATAGCTTTATACCAATTATATGTGTATGGACTGGTCCGAGTCGCTGTAATTTTGGACATTGTCACCATCGGTATGTATGCATACATTCCAGTGTTTATCATCAGACGCAGTATTACATCATATAATTGTCTCCACAATACCTGAAATAATTTGACGCCATTACTCTTACATAAATAATAAAGACCGTTTATTCTTTACTTCTCTATCCCGATGAAGTTATTGAGTATATGACACGTGTGCATTATCGCGAATTATTGGAAGAATTATTGAAATGTTGTACTATTTTGAAAGCAGTCACGCTCGGACGAAGAGCATGATACGAAATTACTACCCCGAATGAACTGACATATTCTATGGAACAAATTTTCAAGTATGTACACACACATAATCACACGCGTCAATAGGGTAACACTGTATAGGTCGAAAAGAGGGACACCTTGGATAAATTGACCAAATGACTGCTATTATATCTGTTGACAGCTATGTGTGGTCCGACTCGTTTGATGTTAGCTCTCACTCGCGTGTCTGAACATCATTACCTGTTTAACGCGTTAAGATCACGTAAGTTTGATAAGCTGTGTCATTGTTAGCATTAACGCGATAATTAGTTATCAAAAATATGCATACATAATACGTACATGTGATAAGACACTCAATAATAGAAGTTGCCTTTGTGTTGTTGTTATAACAACATTACGTAATAACCACTTATAGACCTATTCATACTTACGCTCATATATAATCTTATATAATGTTACCTCATCCGTGCTAACTATGTTAGGTAGTTATGGTATACAAATATCTATGACGAAGCTTCCTTTTATGCATGTTCAGACACGCTTTCAATTAAGTTATCGATATCGTGTCTGAACATCATTAGTTGTTTAACGGGTTATGATCACGTAAGTTTGACAAGCTGTGTCATTGTTAGCATTAACGCGATAATTAGTTATCAAAAATATGTATACATAATACGTACAGGTGCTAATACGCTCAATAATAGAAGTTACTTCGGTGTCATTGTTATAACAACATTACGTAATAACCACTTATCGACCTATTCATACTTACGCTCATATATAATCTTATATAATGTTACCTCATCCGTGCTAACTATGTTCGGGGGTTATGGTATATAAATATCTATGACGAAGCTTCATCCCATATAGTGAATAGACACCGTTGTAATCACTTCTCAGGACTTATTCTCGAAAATGGCTGAAGAAATAATGACACCTCTAACAGATGAGGAAATTTATAAAATAGAATGTATTCTACAATATATCGAAGAATACGACAGGCCTATAGAAGCTTATCAGCTTGATGAAGATATTGCTGAAGCATCTACGCTTTGTTCAGGAGATGACCCATGGCCGAACCAAATTGGATACGGAGAAGATGATGCACCTAAAAATGATGTTACCAACTCACAACCCGATACAGCTGGACCATCAGGCTTACAAAACCGAGAAGACGAACATACACCTGATCAAGACGAAGGAGCCATAAAATCAGACAGTCAAACAGCCAGCAGTTCTGATAATCAAATAACCGGATATAGCATTCACAAAAGAAGTGAACGGACCTTCGGAATCAATTTGGCTACACAGAGAACATATGAAATCAAACTAGATGAAATTTACAAAGATAAAAAGTTAATCGAAATATACAGGAATCTACATTCAATGTTCGAGGACACTATTCAAAGAGCTCGTGGAAATTTGGCTGACAATGATCTTGGCAGAGTTATCATTCACCATGAGAGTTTGGACAGCCCCATAATAGTTCCGTTACAAACGTTGCAAACGTTAAATGCTAACACGGTGATTGACAGAATCGAACTCGTTTTGAACAGTAACCAAACACTGACTGTTAATCAAAGTTTCAGCATAGATATAGGCACCATTGAGTTACCTAAAGGTGGAGCACGGCGGCGGATAACGGCGTTAAACTCTGAAAGTAATATTCTAAGAAATAAAACATCGATCGTTACGATTGAAAATACCGACAATATGTGTATGGCTCGGGCTATCGCCATTTGTTGGTGTAAATTACATATTTGCAGTCCTGATGAATGGCTAGAAATAACCCAGAATAGAGGAACCAGAAGTAATTTACAGCTCATCATGGACTACAGAAAAGTACCGATCAATTATTACAAACATATGATGGCCAAAACACGTACTGAGCAAGGAAAATTAGCCAAAGTAATCAGTGACATCGCCGGTGTACCAACAGACAGACCAGCCAGTTTAGCAGACCTAAAAGCATTCGAGGACACTCTGAATTTGACAATACTAGTCGTTAGTGCTAGACTAGGTAATAAATTCATTACCAGCGCGCCTACAGACGGTGCAGAAAGACCCGTGATATATTTATATCTGACTGATAATGAACATTTTCACGCTATTCAATCCATAACAGGATTCTTTAGTGCAGCATATTTCTGTGTGCATTGCTTAAAACATTATGCAGCCAAAGGAAAGCATTATTGTGAACGCACCTGTTTCGTGTGTAAAAGTGATAAATGTGAACAAAGTGAAATCAAAGAACATTGTTCAGATTGTAACATGACGTGTATGTCTCATCAATGTTTCGTGCGTCATAAAGAAAAACCTATTAATCAAGCTTCGAAAGAAACGACAGCTCCTTGCGAGAAATGGTGGAAATGTTTGGACTGTACAAAAGTCATGGATAGACGGAAAAGACGTCCGAATCAACACGTGTGCGGAGAAACATTTTGTAGATCGTGTGACAAATACACAATGGCAGGACACGAATGTTATGTAAGGGCCATACCTCCTGTTACTGACAATGAAAGAGCTAAATTCTGTTTCTTTGACTTTGAAACCTTTCAACAAGATATACTGGAATGTTCAGACGGATATTCACCTTTACATACAAAGGATTGCCAGGACTGTAAAGAGGATCATATATGCAAGAAATGTGCTAGGTGTCAGGTGAGTCTTAACCTAATTGTAATATATATATATATGTAACACATTACAGTCGAAATCACGATAACGTAACGCTCTTTATTATCGGCACGCATAAGTAGAGACGCTCTTTTATTTTTTAAATTATATTAGATTATCGAGGAACGCTCTTTAGCTGTTACTTTATCTGCGTGTGAGATTACCATATAACAATTACATACTTGAATTCGACCAAAGTTAAGGGTCTCAATATTAAAATTCAACTAAACTGAGTCACAGATGTTAAAACGGAGTAATTAACTTTTAATTCTTGACACATTGAAAAATGTGTAACATATTTTATGTGAAAAGAGCTTTGTAATTGTTATATGGTAAACTACCATAATATATAATTTTTAACTTTATTGAACTTGATATCTGAGTTCGTGAATCGTCAACGATACAGGCTATATGTCGATGGTCTGATCATCATACATTTTAATATTGACACGTAGATTGGAACGAGTAATTTTAGGGTCAACCAACAAAACAATATTAATACGTCAACGCTCTTTATTAGCGGCGTGTATAAGTAGAGACACTCTTTTATTTTTAAAATTATATTAGATTATCGAGGAACGCTCTTTAGCTGTTACTTTATCTGCGTGTGAGATTACCCTATAACAATTACATACTTGAATTCGACCAAAGTTAAGGGTCTCAATATTAAAATTCAACTAAACTGAGTCACAGATGTTAAACCGAGTAATTAACTTTTAATTCTTGACACATTGAAAATGTGTAACATATTTTTTTGTGAAAAGAGCTTGTAATTGTTATATGGTAAACTAACATAATATATAATTTTTAACTTTATTGAACTTGGTAGCCGCGTGCGTGAATCGTCAACGATACAGGCTATATGTCGATGGTCTGATCATCATACATTTTTAATATTGACACGTAGATTGGAACGAGTAATTTTAGGGTCAACCCACAAACAATGGTAATACGTCAACGCTCTTTATTAACGTTGAACCTATACCAAAACATTTTTTTTTTTAAATAATTATCTGAACAAAGTGTAGACGTTTATTTTGTTTTTTTCATTATCAATAAAGCTAGAGGTTAAAACGTTCAATTATTACTTTTCAGAACTGTTTAAAAACATGGTGCGGTAAAGTTCAGCATACACCCAACTTCCTCGTCGCCCAAACAGCTTGCTTCGAATGCGTGAATGAATCGCTGGAAACGAAACCGACCTGTAGAAATTGCGGTCCTCTATGTGATGCTTGTAACAACGGTGATGCGAAGAAGAAGAAGAAGAATGACCGAGATTTATGTCTGGATACATGCGGACTCCGCGAGGTTATATTTAGCGGTCCTGATACCGGTGAAAAGTTTGGAAAATGGTTATTCTCTGAACAACATACGGGATTCATAGCACTGGCTCACAACTTCAAGGGTTACGATGGATATTTTCTCATGGAATATCTCATTGATCAATCATTGAGACCCAAAGTTATATATAATGGATCCAAATTGATGTACCTATACGTGGAAAAAGATCTTCATATCAAAGTACTGGACAGTCTCAGCTTTCTACCAATGAAGTTGGCACTGTTACCAAAAACATTCGGTCTTGATGGCGAGAAAAAAGGATGGTTCCCACACTTTTTCAATAAACCAGCCAACAAGAATTATGAAGGACCCTATCCGGATGCCAAATATTACGGTGCTGACTATATGGGTGTGGCTGAACGAAAAGACTTCACGAAATGGCGCGCGGCTCAAAACAAATGCAGTTTTCATCTTCAAGAAAGAATTATTGGATTATTGTCGCAGTGATGTCAATATTTTGAGACAAGCTTGCATAAAATTCAGAACCCACATCATGAACGCGACTGGAAATATACAACCCGTAATTGACGAGGTTTCTGGCGATATGAAGTTCAAACTGGTTGGTGCCGTTGATCCATTCCAATACGTTACCATCGCATCGGTATGTATGGGGATATTCAGAACGAAGTTCGTCGACGAGGAATGGAGAGTGCGCCTAAGTACCGACGGGAAAACGTGGCTTCCAGCTAAATGTAAAGATGGAACTTTGTCGATTTTATACAAAGGTGAATGTGTTCAAAAAACAAAACTTGAAGATGAACACGACGTACAAATTCGAGAGAAAGAATTTCTCAAATCACAGATACCTCGCGTCCCCAAGACATCATATAAAGATCAATACAGCAAAAGTTCGATTCAATGGCTGGAATGGATGATGTTCAAAGATAAAATCCACATAACTCACGCTTTGAACGGACGTGAAAAGAAACTCGATGGTGCAAAGTACAGATTGGATGGATATTGTGAAGAGTTAAACACGGCATTCGAATTTCACGGATGTCAATTCCATGGATGTGAACTTTGTCTGAGTCACGATAGAGACGTAGTCAAGAATCCGATAACCAACCAGACACCTAATGAATTATACGGACTGACACAGAAAAAGAAGAAGTATATAGAAAGTCGAGGCCTGAAATATGTGTGCATTTGGGAACACGAGTTCGTCGCTGCCCAAAAGACTAATCCGGAGCTTCGTGATTTCATTACTAGTTTGGACATTGTTGAACGACTAGAGCCTAGAGACAGTTTCTTCGGCGGTAGAACAAATGCCACTAAATTACACTACAAAGCTGACGTTGGTGAGAAAATACACTATTTTGATTTTCACGTCGCTCTATCCATTTGTGCTCAAATACGCTCGATACCCGGTTGGACACCCGAAACTCATTTTGGGCAATGACATTACTTCGGAATAGCTCACGTCAAGATTTTACCACCTAATGGACTCTATCACCCAGTATTACCGTATCGATCCAACGGTAAACTGAAGTTTCCACTGTGCAGGACTTGTGCTGATAATAAAAATCAACGACCTTGCACGTGTACGTGCCAACAGAGAGCTATGACTGGTGTTTGGTGTATTCCTGAACTGGAGACAGCTATCAAAGTAGGATACAAGATTCTCAAAATATATGAAATATACCATTGGACCGAAACGTCAGACTATGGACAACAAAATGGATTATTCACTGAATATATAAACACATTCTTAAAGTTCAAGCAGCAGGCTAGCGATCCTCCGGATTGGATAAAATCTACCGAAGACATGGACAAATACATCACAGAGTATAAAGACAACGAAGGTATATTGCTGGACAGAGAAAGCATCGAAAGAAATCCAGGATTACGCCAAATATCAAAGCTGATGCTGAATTCATTTTGGGGAAAATGGGGTCAAAACCAGAATTTCAAACAGACCGAATATTTCCATGAATCGGAACAAGACAATCTATTCCAACTCATTTCAAATCCAATGAAACAAATGGAAAATTTTCATGTCATAACCGATGACATTCTTCAAATGGAGTGGACTTATAGAAATGACTGTGCACCGTGTGGATCATCAAGTAACATATATTTGGCCACGTTCACGACGTGTCACGCGAGATTAATGTTATATGAAGTTATTCATTCCTTGGACAGAAGAGTGTTATATTACGACACGGATAGTTGTGTATTCAGCAGCACCGAGGATCAAATTAATCCCCCACTGGGTGACTATTTGGGACAGTTGACTAGTGAGCTAGACCCGGATGAATACATCGAGGAATTTGTTTCTGGAGGACCCAAGAATTACGCTTATAGAACCAATAAAGCTAAAGAGACGTGTAAAGTTCGGGGTTTCTCTTTGAACTTTGAAAATTCACAGTTCATCAATTTCAACACGATTAAAGATCTGTTAGAATCCAGAAGTACAGTGCCCATCACCACAACCAATCCTCGAAAAATATGCAGGTCCAAAGGAAAAATAAAATTATATAACAGATCTGAGGAGAAGCAGTACCGAGTTGTGAATACAAAACGCAGACGCCTGGATAACATGGATACTCTGCCATATGGATATTGAACGAGGTACGTAATATATATTATATAATTTAATCGTCTATATTAGATCAAGGTTGTAATGAGAGTGTAAACATTCAATCGATGGCAGCTATCGGATTATAGTAATGCGTGTTCAGACACGTTCGATGTTAGATAACATCGAGCGTGCCTGAACACGTATTACTATAATCCGATGTCAGTCATTGGTCAATTTATCCACGGTGTCCATTTTTTCGATCTATAAAATGCTACCCAATCCAGTTCACATTTACAAATTCGTTAGTCCTATACTGTGTGTGAAACATTCTATACAGGTTAGTTATGAATTAGTTGTTTTTCTATCATTGCATTTACCTCCAGTACAGTCTTAACGCTCTTTATACTTATAATATTATATCGGTCTTAAACCAAAAAACAAATATGTTTTTTTATTTTCTCAACGAAGAGTCACCATAATTCCAGATTATTCCGAATGACCATATTAATTCATTCTCTATTTCTGAAATATATTTCGATTTACTTGTAGAAATGTAATCCAAAATCACGCCTCTGTTAAGTATTTGTTCAATCTTGAACAGTGTACACGGTTCACAGAGAATGATATATCCGTGAATTATTGTCACCCAGTCTCGGTATTCTGCAAATCTCACAAAGTTATCTCCAATAAGTTCACGAATGTCATGTATTTTGTTTTTAGGAACGCCTCTAAATACCCAGCGATTCGAAAACATTTGATTCAATATATCCTGTAAGAAATCAGTTTCAAATTCAGACCTTGCAATCAAAGATTTCAATCGCTGTACAGGAAAATATCCATCATCTATATTCTTCAGTATTATTTTAATTTCTCTTATAAGCCAATTGTGTAGTAGTTGTTTTTTTATTTCTGGATTTATAGTTGACATGTCAATTAGCTGATTGTATATTTTCTCCAGTATTTCTGCGGGTAGTATTCTCTCCATAATGAACTGACTCAATGACTCAATTTTCTTATTCTTATTGAGTATGCGAGGGAGGGCGGACCCCCAGGGCGGGGCGGGGGCGGACCCCCAGTGCGGACCCACAGGGCGGGCGGGCGGACCCCCCAGTGCGGACCCCCAGGGCGGGCGGGCGGACCCCCCAGTGCGGACCCCCAGGGCGGGCGGACTCCTTTCGGACTTTGTACTCTCGATGTGTAACTGATAAGTAATGTTTGTTTTCTTATTTTCCAGGTTCAAATAAAAAATGACTGATCAAGCCGATGTTGAAGGAAACCAACGGAATGAAACCAACGAGAGAGCGTTCCATCCACAATGCTTAGTCCCGTAAGGAAATGACATTTTCCTATTTGACGGTCGATTCCTGGGAAACTTGTATATCCACATAAGAGAGTGCGGTGAAGGTTATGCAGGCCAAAAATTTCCGACAAAATCTGGAATAACATTAAATCTAAGGAGATTCAAAGAGTTGAAATCTTACCTATCAGATATACATCAAGAAGTGGTCAGTTATCATACCGGGGAATCCGATGTATTCATGAGACGTCATATCGGTGGGAATTTCTTCATTACTATAAAGAGCGGCATCCCTCGTGTTGACATTCGCAGGTATTGGCTGCCTGAACATTCAGATGATTTGTGTGCAACCAAATACGGAATATCTCTGACATTCGACCAATTTGAAGAACTAGCTGGAGCTATATTCGTCCTGTGTGCTAATATTCCTGAAATTGATCAGACTGTACAGTGCTATTTGACCGACGATCACCAAAACCAGGAAGGATCTTTAAGATGTATGGAATGCTGCCCCAACGGTGATAGAACATGTTTGATTAACCGGATGCAGACATTCATCTAAACATTACTCCTATGATGCTACGAATAACTAATGTTGTATGTTCTGCAGATTTGAACTGTTCTATTAATCTAAGGGATTTGACACTCGGCTGTTCGAACATTGAATACAATTCCAAAAAGTTTAGCGGAGTTGTATGGAAACATTCTAAATTCGGTGGCTGTTGCCTCGTGTTTAGCACTGGTAAAATATGTGTTAACGGGCGTTCTGATAATGTCAAACAGACACGCGTTCGACTGCGTCGATACGCTCGACATATTCAAAAATGTGGTTGGCGCGTGAGATTACATTCCATAAAAAATTTGACAATGTCTGCATTTTGTCAGTTAAATGGAAAACTTGACTTAAACGTTTTAGTGAAACTTATGGAATGTTCTTACGAATCAGAGCTGTTCCCTGCGGCAATGTTCCGACGTGAGAAAATACATTTTACATGCTTTCATAATGGAAAAATTGTGATTACAGGCATTAAAAGTGAAAAGCAGATGTTAAATATTGTATATCCTACTATATGTGAACTTGAATTACTTTCAGAATAAATATATATATGTATCGATTATCTTTTTTTTCATTCGGGGAGGGCTCACATACCTTTGTTTTTTGGCTTTTGACCAAAAAAAACAACAATAGATTTTGTTTTGTTTTGGCAACAGCCCGAATACCCCTCGCCCGCCTTCCCCACAGCCCCATCAACCCAGTCACATATATATATATATATATATATATATATATATATATATATATATATGTATTTTCCCAATCATACATATGATAATATAAGAACGATAAATGATTGTATTTACAATATTTTATTTATATACATAATATAATTTAAAGAGTGTTTCTCTCGTTGTCGCTAATGAAGAGCGTTTACAGAATATATTTCAACATAAAATCCTTAATAATTAAATCATTATACATATAATTATTGGCACTGAAACGCCTCATTATATTTTCTAGACTGTATCCACACAGTTTATAGAATGCAAAGTATATGCAATAGGGACCGCATATATTAGAACCCTGTAATCTGTAATCATTACACTCGTAACGAGGTCCATTCAATAACAACACGTGTTTAAATCGTCCGTTGTAACACTCAGATTTTAACCCCATTGGGTCGAAGAACTCTGATAGTTTATGTTCATGGAATATCATCAATGTCCAGTGGCGTCCAGGTTGGCTACTCTCGTCAGTGTTAACTATATACATCCGGGGATATTGGATATAAAGAGGTAATTTGTCTATGGGACAAACATCTATCTCATTATGGTTTGTGAAACTATTTATCGCCCTCATGAGTCCGCGTGTATTCATTATTCAATGCAAACTTTACGACTCTCGTCAACTTTGAGAGCGGCAGGAAATTTGGCATAAACAATTACCGTACAATTGTCTTTTAAAGCCGATGAGAATTTAATCTCAAGGCGTGTGTGACCTTTCTGAGGTATGACTCTATCGTGATTAATTCCTTGCGGGTTTATCCTATATATGCAATAACCTTTCGCATAATCCTCATAAGTAATATGAACGGCTTTTCGTTTCACATCTTTTATTATCGTATTGTAAGCTTCTACATATTCCTTACTGGTAAAGTTCGGTTGTAGTGCTTGGGCGGGCATAGACTGCCCGTTGACGTAAAATCCGACGAAGTTGCATCCAAAAGTCGCAAAGTTGAACGGGTTCTTATCGCGTGAACCGCTTTCAGCCTTTGATGATACTAAGCCAATAATACAGCTACTAGGTACGTCTCCTTGAAATAGATTATCTTCTCCCAAACTGAATGCAACTTTTGACACTGTATACGTCTTTATAATAGATTTTGAAAAAGGATAACACGCATCCCTTTTCTTGAGTGACTCAGTATGACTGAGTAATACACCCGGGTTAACTTTCACAGTCGCTAGTCTCAAATTAGCTTCCTGTATTTTCAACTTGTATGTCTCAGTGGTTCCCGTATACATCAGTCTAAAAACATCTCTTGTCTGCCAGAATTTTAACGTGAGCGGGAGACCATTTAGTAGTAATTTGTCCTGTTGGAAGAAGTCAAGCTGAATTGATCCCATAATATCCATTATTTGACTAGTACGGGTTGTTTTGGACCTGTAATACAGGCCAGAGTTCCCGCTTTTCGAATCTGCCAGGTCCATACCACCTGCCGTGTCCTTTTCGAACGCTTGTCCATGTAGCTGTTCCTTACGTTCAGTTTCTAAGAGTACATCGAAATATGCTTTGTATGGATAAATCGGACCGACTTGACTCACGGGCACTTGCTGTATATTCAAATCGACCTGCGAAAATATTGAATGTAAGGGTGCATTTATCAGACCCACATCGTCATTAACGGTTAGAGCCGAACCATCTTGCTTGGTTATTTTGAGTTTGAGAAGTAGCAATGTGCGTTTGAGGTCCATGTAGGTTGTGGCCATGGCGGGAATATTGAACTCCAAAGCTGCAGTGTCTGTCAGTTGATTCACGGGACTGTAATTTATCCATTCTGTCGATTGTATTCCACTGTCAACCGCCGGCGATTCAAATAATGCCAATTTATTGGTATGGTACTCTCTGTATTCATTCATGATTTATCGAATATAGTTTTCACTTTCTTAGGATTATTAGCCAAACCGCTAGCTAACACTCTCTTATTGGTTTTTTTGGACGCCTTACGTGCGTGTGTCAACTTATTTTCTGCAACTTCGGCCTTAGCCATTTCAATCGCTTGCGCGACGGGCGTCACTACGTTAATATGTGGTTTTAGAACGTCTTCTTCACTATCACTATTTTGAGTTCTGTAAATAAAGTAGCGACCCTCATTATCGGGCGTTAACTTCCCATTAATCATGTCCCTGAAATGTTTTCTCCACTTTTCAATATCGGTTGGAATATACGTGATCGACATGTTTCTTCAAATGTAGTGTACAAGTCACTCTTTTTTCTGCATTTATTTTAGAAAGTTTATCGCCTCTTATAAAAATCCTGAGACGCTGAAGTTTATCCTGCCTTACGTTTATGTAGAATGAGTCCTCAAAACTCCGCCAATCACCCGTATCACGTGTGTCACTCTTTATAACCCTAAGGCTGGGTGATGATGTGTCACAAGCTATTGATTCTCCGCATATGTCCGAGCAAATATATAATAAATCCGTGTCTATATGATCAGTTATATTTATGTCTTTCAAACAACATAACCACGTTCCTTCCAATATTAATACACCAGGTAACTCTATTGTGAAGTCGAGAGGACGATTATCTGGATATTTATCAATGGAATCGTCGCTAGTCAGGTACAGATAATAATTATCCATATGACTAGTTTCTAAAAATTTTCAAAAGAGAATCAATATTCATCTCTTCTCTTATAGTTTTATCAACATCACTGAATATATACTTGAAGTCAGACCACTGGTTATACGGAATACTTATAATCGTCAGAGTGTTATTCACAGCTCGCCTAATGTCTGTATAAATGTGCCCTTGATTATTACAGACTGTTACCGTAATGTTTGAGGGTATTGCCCACTTTTTCACGAACCCACAGGGGTGTTGTTCGTAATCATGGGGGTGTGACTCATTCGTATGACGTAATTCATAGTCCACTGGCTCACGCGGTATCTTCTTTGGAACTAAAATAAATGGTAGTGACAGAGTTATTGCCATAATAGTAATTCCTATCCATTTAAGGAGATTCATATGTAGACGACCGCGTTCTGTTTGAAACATATTCGTCAAGGTACCTGTTCTATTATCCATGATTGTAATGGTTCCCGTGGATAGTTTACTCTTATTAATTTTGATATCTGGCGACATCGGACTCTAAAATCCATGAATTAAATTTGTCAGGCCATGAATGCCAGTGCACCATGACTTCAGTTCGACCCTTTCGTTTCCTCTTTTTGACAATTTTATCTATTCTGTAAACTGTATCGTCATCAACGCGCACCCTTTGAAGTTCTGACTCGTAGAAAGCGCCCTCAATGGCTTCATCCAAGAAATCTCTCAATGTATACACGGGTATGTTCTGCCTGTAAAACTTCTTAGTCACTTTGAACAACTCTCCAGTCCATTTCTGAGAATCTCTCGGTCAAAAACTGCTTTGGTGTGTGATATTCTAACGATATCATTTACATTGTATTTGAACTTTTTCTTCAATTTACTTTTAACACCTCCCTTCTGTCTTATTAACCACTGATCTAGGCGAGACTCATCTTCATTCTCAATCGTTATTGAGTCAGGGGTGGTACCCAAAGAACGATGTATGGTATGGTTATAACTTTTCACAATATCTTGTAGAATGTCGATATATCTAGCATTATTATGCTTTATCATATAACGTGAAATCTTACGTTTTTTAGTTTTTATGACTCGTTCCGAATAATTGGCTTTCATTTCGTTTTGCGTAAAAATTTGAGATATATGAAGACCCTTAAGGTAACTTTTGACCCGTTTGTTTGTGAATTCCGAACCATGGTCCGTTCGGAGGAGGCGAGGGGTTCTTCCACCTTCAAATATATGTTTCATAGCATTGATCACATTAATTGCAGTTTTTCTCTTTATAGCTTCGCACCATAGCTTCCTAGAAAAAATGTCTATCATTATTAACACGTACGTGTAATTGTCGTTGTCTTTGGAAACATCATTCATATCCATGAGGTCTCCATCCCATTGACTGTCAGAAGCGTTTACAATAACACGAGACCTCGGGAATTTTCGTCTAACACTTTTTGTTAGGGAATAACTTTCATGATTTTGTAGCCATGCCACAATCTCGCGCTTGGAAATGATGTGCTTATTTTCAGATTTTACTGTCTGATGCAAATTTGTAGCTCCTGAGTACGATGCAGGATGACCTGGATTAAAATAAATAGAACTCAAATAATCTTTCCAATCGGCCATATTGTTCACAGCGATATCCACCGTTTCTTCTTTATCTTAGTCAGCCTACCGGCGATTATACCTGGAGGTCTAGATATTTCACGCTTAATCTCTCTTATTTTCTTTTTTCTTTGTTTAGTGTGTGTCTTTTTCGATGTATTATTAGATGTGTTAACTCCTGATTTTTCGATTGCCTCCAGAGGTTCAGTCGCTTGAACTGTATTAACAATCTGATTATTCATCGGGTCCCTTTCTTTATTCATTTCGTCAGAATGGCTACTATTGTTTGCCGAGATGTCGCTGTGTTCAATATTAGGCTCCGATGAAACTTTTTTGTGTTCACTTTTTTCTGTGTACATCATATATCTTTCATACGGGATCAAAACAGTTTTCTTCACAGACTCCATCACAAAAACTGTTTCAACTTAGGTTTAACGATGTTCAACATCAAAGCAATGGCGGGTGAGTGATTATTCACACTTTTTCTTTTCCTCAACAAGCTCACAGATTTATCACCCAAGAATATATAAAATGATTTATATCGCCGTAATTTAGCTTTTTGTTGAACTGTAACTGTTAAAATTTCATGTAGTAAATTGACCGTAATTTCGACTAGAACTTTCAACTGATTATTAGTTATCGATGTCAATAATGCATTTCGTTGAGATCTTGATTGGGTTGATGTCAATATTCTGACAAAATTCAACTCCTTACGTAATAATCGACTCATTTTATCGACGCGACTCAGCTCCGATACTGTCCCCTTCTTATTACGTAGTAAGTACGTAAATTATAGGGTCTTGGTTGGGAAATACGTCTGTTCGTAGTCTGTATTTATCCTCAGTGTGAGGGGACATATCTATTATAAGATACGCAAATGGTTTCTTCATACAATCCTTGTATGCATCAATGAGTACTTTAGATTTACCGGGATACAATTGTCTACCCAATGTGGAAATTTGTGATCCATCCCTCAAATTTTTGAATAAAATTAGATATCCTGTGTTTAAGGCTATAGTTCTCGCCGCCTTGCCTTGTGCGTATACATTTTGTGAAATAAATAGCACTGAAAGACAGCGATGATGAGTTTGCTGCGTAAATAGTAATTCAATCTCTTTTTGGTCAATAATACGTTGCATCAAGTCGTCTAATATTAACATATTATGTTTACCATCAGCAAATTCTTCGATTTCTGTTTGGGTAGGTAATCCTTGATGCATGACCAAATTTTCGATTGATGATTCAATTTCATCATAGAAATTTTGATAAATACCGTAACAGTACATTATTTTCTTAGGTGGATCTCTAGAATACATTGCACTAAGATTTTGTAGGAATCTGTAGACCCATCTCGTCTTACCAGAACCAGTTGGTCCATTGATGCAAATACTAGAACAAGGTTCAAATGGTATGGCGCTATGGTTAGTTGACCCCATTTTTGTTCACTGTGTCCTATTTATTAGTAGCTATACAGTTCTTATATACATCATAAGTAAACATTTGTTATGGAAGGTGTGTGTAGATCAGCTTTATATGGGTCGGAAGTGTGGTCTGATAAGGTTGATGGAAGAGAACGTGTAGGTTGAAGAGGCTGTGGAAAAAAACTCAAATAGAACACACAGAGTTATGGCAGGAACGAATATCTTCGGTGAAGATACAGAGGACCATTCTAATGTTCAGAGACACGTAAAAAACTGGTGTAAACGAATTACCAGGATGACACTGCAACCTGTAAAATTATAAAAACCTACAGTTCTTATAACATCATTGGTACGGTGTCTTATCACATGTACGTATTATGTATACATATTTTTGACAACTAATTATCGCGTTAATGCTAACAATGACACAGCTTATCACCTTACGTGATCATAACCCGTTAAACAAGTAATGATGTTCAGACAAGCTATCGATAACTTAATTGAAAGCGTGTCTGAACATGCATAAAAGGAAGCTTCGTCATAGATATTTGTATGCCATAACTCCCGAAAATAGTTAGCACAGATGAGGTAACATTATATAAGATTATATATGTGCGTAAGTATGAATAGGTCGATAAGTGGTTATTACGTAATGTTATAACAATAACATCAAAGGTAACTTCTATTATTGAGCGTATTAGCACCTGTACGTATTATGTATACATATTTTTGATAACTAATTATCGCGTTAATGCTAACAATGACACAGCTTATCAACCTTACGTGATCATACCCCGTTAAACAAGTAATGATGTTCAGACAAGCTATCGATAACTTAATTGAAAGCGTGTCTGAACATGCATAAAAGGAAGCTTCGTCATAGATATTTGTATACCATAACTACCTAACATAGTTAGCACCGATTAGGTAACATTATATAAGATTATATATGAGCGTAAGTATGAATAGGTCTATAAGTGTTTATTACGTAATGTTATAACAATAACACCGAAGTAACTTCTATTATTGAGTGTCTTATCACATGTACGTATTATGTATGCATATTTTTGATAACTAATTATCGCGTTAATGCTAACAATGACACAGCTTATCAACCTTACGTGATCATATCCCGTTAAACAGGTAATGATGTTCAGACACGCGAGTGAGAGCTAACATCAAACTAGTGGAAACACTCATAGCTGTCAACAGATATAATAGCAGTCATTTGGTAAATTTATCCAAGGTATCACTCTTTTCGACCTATACAGTGTTACCGTCATTGACGCGTGTGATTATGTGTGTGTGTACATAATTGAAAATTTGTTCCATAGACTATGTCAGTTCATTCGGGTTGTAATTTCGCATCACACTCTTCGTCCGCTCGTGACTGCTTTCAAAATAGTACAACCTCTCAATAATTTATAATTCGCGATAATGCACACCTGTCATATACTCAATAACTTCATCGGGATAGAGAAGTAAAGAATAAACGCTCTTTATTATTTATGTAATAGTAATGGCGTCAAATTATTTCAGGTATTGTGGAGACAATTATATGATGTAATAGACGAGACTGCGTCTGATGATAAACACTGGAATGTATGCATTCATACCTATAGTGTCAATGGCCAAGATTATTTTCATACTGTTTGAATCTTTACACATATAATTGGTATAAAGCTATTTCTAAACTTCGATTAATAAAATTAACAGAGTTTCTTGAAAAATATTTAAAATTTGTTTGAACAAAAATAGTTGGCCAATAACAAAAGATATTACACGCAAATAATTTAAATACATTCGACATTTAATAGTCGGCCGATATTTGGGTAAGAGACCGAAAAACTCGTTATAAATTTTTGAGATTTTTAAAAACTTTTTTAGAAAATTTTGGAGAAAAAAAAAATTAGGTTTTGAATTTTTTTTTTAATAATATTTTAGTACCAACAATTTTACCGCCAAAAAATCTGTTTTTTTATGTGGATCCAACGAGCCTCCCGTACTACTAAAAGGGCAAATCCTGCCCCCGCTCGCCCCCCTTGGTCAAGGGCAGGGGAGTCAGCTGCCCCCCCCCCTCTTCCGGCGCCCCTGAATAACAGTGTTCATCCGACATTTACTATATCATTTCAGGTTGGTGGAAAGAATGATAGATATATTTGCTATAACGCCTGTATTTTGCACAATAGAGAACATATTATCAATATATGTTGGTTTTATTTATCTCATGTCGCATCGCCGAAAGTTCTAGCTTCTGACGATTTTAAAATTCTAAACACACGCCAGGTTCAAAGGTCGCATTGAAGTCAATTAAGCCGTGTTACTAACCAGGTTTTGCTTACAAAACGTCACCCTATATATAGTCACGTGTCTCCATGTATCATTGAATTCTTTGCTTTATTTCACTCAATCATATAAATTGTATGAGATACAGAGTGACAAACGTATATACAGAGCTATGTACACAATGTTAGTATGGCCGTTGCGTTTGGCGTTCGAGGTCCGTAAGTGTCATTCGTCGTGTTCTACGTCATCATCATCATCATCATCATCATCACCACCATCATCATCATCGTCATCTTCATCAACAACATCCTCATCATCATCATCATCATCTTCATCATCGTCACCATCGTCATCATGATCATCATCATCATCACCATCATCATCATCTTCGCCTTCGTCGTAATCATCCTCATTGCCATCATCATCATCGTCGTCGTCGCCGACGTCGTCGCAATCATCATCATCATCATCATCACCACTACCACCATCGTCATCCTACGCGCCATCATCGTCGCGAGTGTTTCAACATCAGCATGTATAATTATATTCATTGTCTGTCGTCATCATCATCACCATCATCATCGTCCTCGTCGTCGTCATCGTCGTTATCATTATCGTCATCATCGTCATCATCAACAACGTGAACAACATCATAATCATCCGTCTTATAGTCAAAGTTGTCATCGTCTCGTCGCTATCATCGTCCCGTTGCCATCATCGTTATCGCGGTTGCATATCATTGTCACCACTATATCATCGTAATCGCCAACATTGTCATCGTCATCATCATATTCGTCATATATAGTCGCTGTCTTTGTCATCAGCTAGGCTTGTCGTTTATTTTAGTCAATCCTAATTTTGTGAATATAGCAAGCTGTTTCAAAGTGCTTCTGTCTTCACATTGAAGCAAGTCTATCAGTTTTCTATTACTCGGTTGCTCGTGGTATAGTTTTGGTAAGTATTTACAGCGGATGTCGGTCAGTTCCTCGCACGTTAAAGTGAAATGATATTCGTCCCCGACATCTTTAAAACATAGTCGACATATTTGGGATTCCTTATTTGTTGTCTTTTTGTTCTTCTCCCACCGAGAGGTCTCAATTGGGAGTCTATGGTTAGCTGTTCTTAACTTTATAACAGAAAATGCCATGTCTTGGGGAATAATCTTGAGGTATATTTCCAAACTTAACTCATGTTTAAAACTACCGTAAAATGTCCCCCCGCGATGAACTTTCGATATCGTTGCGCCATTGAGTCTCACATAATTTATTACGTATTTTACGATAGATTCCTATTTCTAAATGACTAAGTGGTTTTTGTGACATCCAAATTTGCTCCCAACCGACAGATGCTAAGCTATATTTTATGCAGCTGATCCAGCGTATCGACTTCCCCTGGAGATATGCACTGCCATCTATGCCTTTTATAACAATATAAAGTTTATGCGCTAATTTGGAACAACGACCTTCAACTAATTTTGACCAGAATGTAAGCATTTTTGCCTTTATATTTACTGAAATTGGGTATCTTCCCGTTTCTCCGTAAACCATTAAATTTGGTGTAGATGTAGACTATTTCTAAGCTGTCAGTATTTTCGAACCCCCAGACTTCACTGCCGTACATCAAGATTGGACCAACCATTGTATCAAACAGTCTAAGCGACAGATCACAGGGCATGTTGAGCTTCCCGATTATATGGAGGAGTGCGTACATGGCATTCGTTCCAACTTGACTGATTCTTTGCACCGCCTTACAGAATCGACCATTTCGGAAAAATTGTACCCCCAGGTAACAGAAAATATCAACCGTTTCAACACTGGTCCCATTCATCGTGAATTTGTACTCAGTTTGTGACTTTTTGTTACAAAAGATCATTATTGGGCTCTCGGCCATCAGAACGGTGTCATCCGCATAAAGGATGCACAGCAGTTTAAGATATTCGCCGAACTGGTCAAAAAAAGAATCTCCAATATCATCAAGGCCTTGTATACCACAGTCCGATAGAAAGTCTTCCAGGTCGTTTTAAAATATTGAGAATAGGAAGGGGATAGGCTCTTTCCCTGCCTCACACCTATGTTGCATGCAAATACATCTGATGTGGAGTCCCCATTTTTAACACACAATTTAATGCCATCATACATACTTCTGATAATATTGAACGTTTTTCCTCCAATATTACTTTTCAAAAGTTTATACATCAACCCTTTTCTCCAAAAGCTTTTCTTAAATCGATAAAGGAACAAAATAACCTCTTATTTCTCAACAAGTAAATCTCAATCAACGAATAGAGTATGAACATATTATGTGGAGTTGGTGGTGGGTATGCTGTTAAAATATTCACCTACGTCAAAAACCGCCATAAACAGAAGGAATAGTAAGATATACACAGACATTGTTCTTATGCCAATCAGAAATATGGCATAAACAATGTGTTATTGTCAATTTTTCCCCCTTTGTTATGTAAATAAAAGCAATAAACGTTACGTTTCCTGACTTTTGTTTAGGTCCGGATATGGTAAACATAAAGAGCGTTATTTGTTATTTGTTACTGTTTTCCTGATATGGAAATAATAAAGAGCGTTTATTTCATTTTTGTGTGATTAACCAATAGAATTGCGATGTGTTATGTAAACAGAAGCAAAACTTCTATAACACGAACAGGTCCGTGTTTACGTACACCATCGTACGTCTTGACGACAATATACTATTTACGCGCTGATTTTGTTTGGCATATGAGCGGAACTGTATATATTTTGGTGTTCCTTCTGTTGATGGCAATTTGAACAAATATAAATATTTCTGCGATGAACGCCGCCCATGCCTTTAAAGGTACGGTTGGCCTTGGCGGTGGGTATCCTGTGAAAATATTTCCAACCGTCAAAAACCGCCACAAACAGAAAGAACATCAAAATGTAGACAGACTTTGTCCGTATACAAATAAGAAATATCGCATAAACAGTATGTTATTGTCATACGGTTGACCATTGTTATGTAAACAAAAGCATAAAAAGTTACTTTTCTGGTGTCTGTTTTATTATGATGGTAAACATAAACAGCGTTCTTTGTGGGTGAATTCCTGATATCGAACTAATAAAGAGTGTTTATGCCATTTGTGTGTGATTAGCCAGTAGCATTGTGCTGTCTTCTGTAACACAATCAGGCTTTTGCTTAGGTAAAATATAGTAGGTCTTTATGATAACATGCTGTTTACGAGATTGTCATGGTATATATGAACGAAACTGTATGCGTTTTAGTGTTTTTGTTTGTTTACGGTCATTGGAACAAATATGAATATTTTCGACAACTAAGGCCTCACGTGCCTTTAATCGGAAGAGTGATAACCCAAATAAAACATACATGTGACTAAAAATAAATGAGATTCTAAAACAGTTTGCAACACCAGAAGTGATTAACTTTGGTCGTAGATAAGTCAAGTTCACCTATACATGTACATTGTATTGGGTGGGTCGGCTCACTTCACTGCATTCGCCAGTTGGAAGTCGGGCGGTAGGAAGTATTATTGAGTTGCCTCTGGCTAGTGGTATGTTTCTATACCAAAACGTCATTTGATCGGACACATGAATCCAGTAATATGAGGTTTTGATGGCCATATATCGACTTCCAAAATAATTAGTTTTAATACGTTTTGAATTTTTGTCAACCTAACCACAAGCCAAAATAGAGTGTTATCAATTATGATATTCTGTATTCGTTTTCGTCGTAAACCCGATGGCTGAATTTGTGTATTTTCGCGATGTGCATGTGTGCCATACGAACGGTAATGTTTGCAAGTATTTCTCAGTTTTCTTTTGCCTGGTCAGCTGAAAATTTACATTCAAATCGGACAGAACATCTTTAAAACCCTGCCATGAATGGAGCTGCGCTGGTGTAGCATTAAAGATTATGTGCCAGTGCATTCTCATAGTCTCATAGGGAGCCTTGTATATATAAGAGAATGCACTGTCTTACCATGGCCAAGATACATATTGTTAGGTCAATGTATTATATGGGAGACTCGCATATATTAGCGAACGCATTGGCATAGCTTTTTGCCCAAAATTTCAGGAAGCTTCAGTCACGAAACCGTTAAAATTGCTCATATTATTTCAGGATTCTTCTTCGCCGTGGGATTTATATTCACATTGGTCATGGGAGCCATACGGACTAAAACTGTGACAGTGAAAACGGCTTCTGCTATGGACGATGTGATAACGGTGCCGGTCGGGAAACACACAGACAGCACACACACCATACAAACTGTTATAGAATTCACACAAAACTGTATAATCGAGAGGTAGAGTGTTCACAATTCATAGCACAGTGACCATTCACTTCAATCGTACTATCCGCTACACATGACAACCATGCATTAGTTATATGAGTAATGGATATTCCGGTGCTAATATATGCACTCCTGGTCAAGTTGTCCTGCTAAATTGCTATGATACTGGTGGGTCGTTTTTATCGCCAAATCGATGCTTCAAGAAATAGTACCGTTATTTTTCATATAGTTATTATTTTTGCCGTGCTGTCTGTATGATACATTCATGATCATATATCATTTAAAATATTTTTTAAATAGTGGCGCTGGTGTCTTCAAAAGGACACGGACAGCCATTTCAAATATGACAGGTTTGCAACAACCAACACAGTAGGGTGATAAAATAGAAATTGAAAATAATCTTCAAAGTTGTTATTTGTTCCGAATATTAATCGAAATTGACGATACATTATTTTATATTAATTAAATGCAATGACTCTCGGTGGTGAAATCATTTTTGTTAGATTATCGCTGATATTGCGTCCCGAATCGAGATGCCATTTCTTCCTCATTCCATCCAACACGTGGTGTCAGACAAGGGAGTATACTAAGTCCCTCTCTATTCAACGTGTACCTGGACGAGCTAAGTCATAAACTCAATAAGACAAACATTGGTTGTATGATTGGTCCCAAACTCGTGAATCATCTGGCATATGCAGACGACTTGTGTCTTATAACACCTTCACTTTCTGGAATGCGTCAGCTCTTAGACATATGTGCTTGTGAAGCTGACAGGCTCATCCTGATATTTAATCCAACAAAGACGGTAGTCATGACCTTCATTCCAAGAAGTTTACCTATAAGTACTTTCCCCAAACTGTTCCTCGATGAGAAAGAACTCTGATTTGTGGATTCGGTTAAATATCTGGGACATGTCATTAACAACGATTTATCTGACGATGGTGTTATTGAACGTCAATATCGGGCAGTTTGTTTGAGAGTGTACACTTTAATGATGATGTTTTCTAATTGCTCACAGCAGGTGAAATCGTTCCTCTTTCAACGATACATCACCCCACTATATTGCTCTCATCTGTGGGTGTTATTCAAAAGAAAAACTTTAACTAAACTGAAAGTATGCTACAATAACGCGTATAGACTGTGTATGGGCTATGATAGAAGATGTAGTGCGAGTGGAATGTTTGTTTCTGACTGTGTGATGACACTTGATATGCTAAGGAGAAAGTTTGTGTTTGGTTTCTGGGAACGTGTGAATGAATCCAACAGTTATATACTCTCTGCAATTGCTAATTCAGATATTATATACACATCTAATTTATATAACCATTGGCGAAATTTATTGTATATGTAAAGTGTGTGCAGAAAATTCTGATTTATTTGAAATTTTAACATTTACAAATTTGGACTTCTCAGTCTGAAATAAAGTATGGCTACCAAAAGGTGAATTTCTAAAAAACTATGAAGCAAATTACGGTATACTAGAGTAGCTCATGGTGGTTTTGTATGCACTTGTATGTCCAGAGCAAAACTCTTCATGAATCCACTAATTGAAGGTACACGAACAATATTTGGTTGGTAACACATTTCCCATTGACGGCGAAATGGGTCAAATGGCCACGCCCCTTTTTGCGCGAAGTTCTACCACCCGTCGTGACTATATCTCCAGAACCCTTGGACTTAAGGGGTCATGTGACCACTCAAAATGTGCGGAATGGCCACATTATGGGGGGTCAGTAATACATTTTCATATCCAAAAGTCAATGGTTTTTAAGATAATTGCCAAAAACCAAAAATAATCCATTTTTGAGGGCCTGAACCCCAATTTTGGGATTCAGCACTTTTATCTCAAAGTTGAGCCCCCAATTAGAATTTTATTGACTTATATCCATCGGTGCCACATACAGGTATCATTTCTGATATTTTCTGTACCATTATCGGATGGGATTGACCTTCAGGGAGCTCTTGACCCTGAAAATAAGGTTTTTGGATGGAATATATTGGTCGTAGAATGAAAAACAGACATTTTCCCAATAACAAAGATGTTGAGGAAATCATCAATTACAGGGTATTTGATCAGTAATCTAGAACTCCTACAAAAAGGTTACCTGGTGATATTATTTGAATGTAGTTCATCTTTTGTTATCTAGATTTCATGGCCTTTGATGTGAGATGGTTGCCAAAATGGTTATAAATTGAATGACATATACATGTATCACATTAGCAATATACATGTAAATGAGTTCAATGTGTTATTTTCTTTAAACTTATGGGAGAACAGGGTGTTTTTATGGTATTCTAATGTTGAATTGAATTATACTCAGCCTACAAGCAGGTTTAGTGATGTTGAGTTACTACAATTTGATCAATCAGTATGATTCGGTAGTCGAGCAGGTTGTGTCTTTATCAGTCCCACATCAATTTTGATTGGCTGCATCACCATTTTGTATAAAGGTTCTACAATTTCCCTAACACGTACAATATTTTAGAACAAATAATTGCTAGCCTGGCATGATAGCCTATATTTATATCCTGATATATGTATATGTACACGTAGATGTATATTTGCCCTAAATTGTTTCTGGTTCAAATTTGGGAGTTTGTAAGAAAATAAGTCATAAGAAGATGCAGTTGCAGTAATATTAAAATATATTGTCCTGTTCAAAACTAACAAATACATGTCTATTGATTATTGGTGTGATATCCAGTAATAAAGACTAAATTAATCCTTCAGATTAGACTAAAATAATCCTTCAGATTATTTTATAAGGGCTTTAATCCAGTTATAATAAATCCACACATTAAATATTATAGGGCTTCCATACATACAGAATATTTTCCAACTTGACAATCGTTCCTTGTGTTCAACTGAGTGAGTTCATGTGAGGTTCATGGAAATTTATTTGGCAAGCTTAATTCTAAAGTGTCTAGCTGTATGGGCTTGAAAATCCGAATGCAATCCTGTTGCGTTGTGAGCTCAGAGTGAGTTAGAAGAAAAATACAAGCATCAGTTGATATGCAGATATAAATACATACAAATCTACATTCTGCAGGTAGCCATGCATGCTATGCAATCCTCCCTCATGTTTCAACGTATCAAGGAAAAATGATCACATTACCAATGACTATGATAGTCAGATGTTTTTGTAGATTTTGTAGATTTGTGGATGTTGTAGATTTTGTAGATTTGTGGATGTTGTAATGCAATATAGATCTCCATTATAGTTGCACAAATTTATTTTTCATTTCGTCCCTTTAAATTGACTTTTATTTTTTATGTATGTATATGTGCCACTCCAAAGTCAGTAAAAGTACTGTAAACCGTTTGGTTTGATGTTATAGGCACAGGAGATATATATATATATATATATATATATATATATATATATATATATATATATATATATATATATATATATACTTTACATGTCAAATATTGTGAACCCTACAGGTACGTGTATGTGTGTCAGTCGACTTATGTGTGTGATGTACATGCAGTAACTACATGTATATTCTAGTGAAATTGCTATGGCCATGCCTACATATACATATGTACACTGATTCTAACACAATGATTGTCAGGTTATAATCTATGTTTGAGGAAAGTTACTATGTATTTTTCATTTGTGTTGCATTTGTCAATATTAATGGGTCCCAGGAGCCCAGATGTTACTAGTGCAGAGCCCATTTAATTTTCATGAGACTGGTGGACTTCATGTCTATACTCCTAAATAAACATGACTCTGAGTCTTATCAGACCAAGACGGTATTGTGTAGGTTTTACTAGAATTATATTTAGAAAAGACTCAACCATTATTTTTCCACTACCCTATATATCACAATATATTCATTTGGCAGTATTCATCCCAAGTTTAGTGGTGATGCTAATAAATTTGGTATGATAGTCAGGTAGAGCAAAGCGATCTGAACAAATCGAGGATAAGCCACTATGTGTAGTGTACATTAAAAAACATGTATATTGTGAAATATTTTAATAATGGGTGCTGGTTTTTACAAACTGGCCATAATTGAGATGACTATTCCTGTTGTTTACCAAACATCAGCGTACACATTAAATATTTTGAAGTATATATGTTCGTGAATGTTTCATACAGACACTGACTTTTGCACAAATTGCTCGGATTAGCCAAACAATGCAAACAGAACCAACTTTAGGTAAAATGATGGTACTATTTCTTAACAGAATCGCCTTGACCTACAAACATCGATCATAGCAATCCAGCAGTACCCATCAGCAAAATATAAAATTAGCAGGACCACTTAACCTGGGGTGGTATTGAAAATGAAATATCTTTAAAATGGTAAGTTTTGAGGGCTATTAGCTATTATGAAGAATTATGTTAGTGAAATTATAGACCCTCATCTTCTCCAACCTGCAACTATCATGGCCAATCAAAACTAATGTGGGACTGACAAAGGCTCATTCTACTATTGATTGAATAGTGATGATTCCATCATTTCCTAAAACTTTTTGTGAGATGAGGTGTCCTTTTGGAAGAATTGATTACTTCTGAAATATATACTGGTATATATGGTCATCTCTCATCTGATTACAACATGTTTTTACTATGGCCAGATGCAATACCCATTTTAAGATCGCAACATGTGGCTGCTGCATGAAGCAAACAGCTGGTCATTCCATTTAGTAAAAGTGTTTAGCATGTTTCATAGCTTGGTCACTTAAATCAGATCAGCTGTTAAATGTTGATAACAAATTTTGAAAACCTGTTTTGTTCAATCTGTACATTTCTGTTGATTAGAGCACAATTGTTACCTGATTTTTGGTAAAGCACACCAGTCTCCAAGGCATGTTCAGTCGGGAAGAGCTCATGTTGTGTGTCGGGGTCAACACATCCTCAGCAGCAATTTCCAGCTAATCCCATTGTGTGTGGTCAATTTTGCTCTTAAGTTGATCAGAGAATGCGGATAGTTCTTTAAAAAGTGTCCTTGTGGTATTGTATACTTGTGGTGCATTACATGCTGAAATCGGTTTTTGGCAATTATCTTAAAAACCATTGACTTTTGGATATGAAAATGTATTACTGACCCCCCCCCCCCCATAATGTGGATTTCCAGGGTCAAGAGCCCCTTCAAGGTCAATCCCATCAGATAATGGTACATAAATTATACCTATATGTGGCACCGATGGATATAGATAAATAAAATTATAATTGGGGGCTCAGCTTTGAGATAAAAGTGCTGAACCCCAAAATTGGGGTTCAGGCCCTCAAAAATGGATTTTTTTTGGTTTTTGGCAACTATCTTAAAAACCATTGACTTTTGGATATGGAAATGTATTACTGACCCCCAATAATGTGGCCATTCTGCACATTTTGAGTGGTCACGCGACCCCGTATGTCCAACGGTTATGGAGATATAGCCACGACGGGTGGTAGTACTTCGCGCAAAAAGGGGCGTGGCTATTTGACCCATTTCGCCGTCACTGGGAAATGTGTTACCAACCAAATATTGTTCGTGTACCTTCAATTAGTGGATTCATGAAGAGTTTTGCTCTGGACATACAAGTGCATACAAAACCACCATGAGCTACTAGAGTAGTAAGGAAATTCCATATCAAGAAAAGACAAAAGAAAAGAACAAAAGATTTTACAAAAGAGAGGTAAATAATAAACGAAGATTGACGAACAAAACCAAGATAAACGAACAAAATAAAAGAGACAAACGCCCACACAAAAGAGCGATATCGCCCAGATCACGTTCTCGCAACTTATCAAAGAACAGGGTAAAACCAAATGGACCTCATAGTGCTGCCAGGAACAGATCTCGCAGCGGTTCCCAAAACAGACAAACAAGATCCAGAAATTTACCCGGAACATATGCGGCTGCATTCAAACGGCCATTTCGAAACGAACTCCTACACCCGCACCTAACATATATAGAGGTAGCTACCCACAAAACAGGAAGGATGAGTTGACAAACAATCCGAAGATTATGTCTGGAAAATCGGAAAGATATGTTAATTTTTTAGGGAATGGCCAGACGAAACCCAGCAGAGACAAGCCGGAATACCAAACCAAACCAAAGGAGGTCGTGTAGATCCGAAAATCTTCAATTTGTCACAACGGAAACTTGATGAAGACGAAATAAAAATTCTTGAACGCGGAATGAAATTTACACCGCTACCATCTAAAAATTGTGACGAACTTCGTTCAGACATCGATGGCTTTTGTCGCAAACTACGTCTGAAAGAGTACTATGCGGATAAAGATTATTCTGACGATGGTTCCTTGGCAAGAAACAAATCATCATTCACACCACGTAAAGGTAGGGATAATTATCTGGACGAATATATATACACTTTGTCCAGAATCCCTTTGAATACGTCATCAGCAAAAATCCGTCACAACATTACCAAGTCAGAACAAGACGCTTTAACACGACTTCAAAATGATAAGTCAATTATTATCAAGGAAGCAGATAAAGGGGGAGCAGTTGTTGTGATGGACAGTGATCATTACAAGTCAATGGCAGAAAAATTACTGTTAAACAATTCATCATACGTGGAAGTAAAAGACGATCAGAACAAAGGTATTTTGAATAAAATACGAAAACTCGTCAAACGACATTCTAACTGTTTAACAGACAAAGAGAAGGACTATCTTACGCTATTCGAATCACGATGTAGCAATTTCTATGGTCTACCCAAGATTCACAAATCAGTGGAGATCCAGAAAGCCATTGAACAACAAAATTCGGAGATAATCGAAATACTCAAACCTAGTGATCTCAAGCTGCGTCCTATAGTTGCCGGATCTATATGTTCGACCCATCGTTTGAGTAACTTTCTAGATCTTATTCTGAAACCGATCCTACCTAATATCCCAAGTTACTTGAGGGACGATATTGAATTTGTTCGAAATCTTTCAAGAACTGTGGACCCAGAATCAGTACTAGCCAGCTTCGATGTCACGAGTTTATACAGTAGTATACATCATGAGCTAGGACTGAAATCTGTAGAGTATTGGACGACTAAGTGCAGCGAAATCCTCGATAAACGATTCCCGAAATGCTTCGTCATGGAAGGACTACAATTTGTTCTAGAGTACAATGTTTTGTTCTTCGATAGACACTATTATAAACAAACCATAGGAACAGCAATGGGCACAAAAGTTGCCCCTACATATGCTAATTTAACCATGGGATATCTAGAAGAAAAACTTCATGGAATTCTGTCGGACAGAATCCCGAACAATGAAAGCAATTACATCAGAGGTGCATGGAAACGGTACATCGATGACTGTTTTATCATTTGGCAGTCACCATTAGCCGACCTCACAGCATTTCACGAAATACTCAATTCTTTAGATCCGACAATTAAATTTACCATGGAACAAAACAGAAACCAGCTATCATTTTTGGATGTTCTAATTAATAAATCTGGACAACACATCACCACCGATATATTTTATAAAAGTACAGATACTCATCAATACTTGGATTTTAATTCCTGCCATCCTTCCCATACGAAGAGAAGTATACCGCATTGTCTAGCCAGACGTATCTGTACAATTGTAGATGATGTTGATACTAGAGATGTTCGGCTACAAGAACTGCACTCTTTCTTACAAGACCAACATTACACAGACAAGCTAATAAAAAGTGGAATCGACGAAGCTTTAAAAACACCTAAATCAGAATTGAGAAAAAATAAAGCGAGACAAGCCGAGTCCGATCTCATTCCACTCGTAACAACTCACAACCCACGCCACCCTAATGTAACTCAATCCGCAAAAACACTGCTACCAATACTACACAAGAGTCCTAAAATGAAAAATCTCGTCAGTGAGGATAATATACTTCAAAGTAAGCGACAACCACCAAATTTGAAGAAAATATATACTGACGAGAGCCCGTTTCGATACCAACAACAAAACAACATACATAATTCGGACGTGTAGAGATTCCAGATGCGGTACATGCAAAAACATAGTTACTGGTACTCAACTCAAGTTTAAAATGGGACAGTAGTTCAACCCAATGCGGATATGGACTGCAAATCACGGAACTTAATCTATATTATTATATGTTCTGGATGCCATGAGTTTTATGTGGGACAGACGGGCAACACTGTGTGTGAGCGCATGAGAATACACCGCCAACAAATCAAACAACCAGAGCTGAGACAAATTGATCTCAGCGAACGTCTGGAAATTTGTGGCGGTTGCTCATTCACAGTGTTTCCATTATACAAAATGCTATCAATGGACCCATTGAAAAGAATTCGGACGGAAACAATGTTGATAAAAAAACTTCGTCCTAAACTAAATTCAGAAAAAAACTTCACTGGAATAAATATCCAGGGAAGTGACGTCACAATGAAACAAAAATTCGGAAGTGACGTTAATATTCATTATACATTATGATATTATACATTGTGTAACCTGAAGATCAGCAGTAGCTGTTAAAGGCCTAGTTACAATACAATAATGTTTTTCTAAGCCATGCTTTCAGTGTATTCTTATATACAACTGTACGCATGCATCAAACAACAGCATATATATAACAAATGTACCATCATCGTGGCAATTCAGCAGGACCAACCAGCATTATATCAAATTAGCAGGACCAATTAACCAGTGGTGATATAGGATACATTATCAAATATACTAAACAACATAACTGTATATATAGTGATCTACAGTGCGCGTGACATGGTCTAAAGACTACACGATGTTGCACAATCGGTGCCAAATTGAAAAATATGCAACCCAAATTTTAAATTAACGAACGAGAAAACTTTAAAGTTGAACGGGAACATCATCAACATATTATTCAGATCTTGTAACACTGGAAACTGGAAATGCAAGGAAACTAATTTTGGAGCTCATTTGAGGCGAACCTATATGCCAATGTTCATTGAGATCCGATATTCCATGCGCGGACGGTCAGAAACCGCTATTTCCTAATAAATAAAGGATAACTCTAGAAGTGTAGGCCTACATTGAGTAGAAATTATTCAGTTATACGTCAATTAAGGATGCGGTTGCAATGGTGACCCACTGGCACTGACGGACAAGGGGGTCATAATTTTCAGTCAATGGGCTGACAACACGGACGTGGCAACGGAGGTTGTGGTTGGGGGGTTGGGTGTCTCACCCCCCAACTTTGATAAAAATGTCCAACAGTTGGGAATTTCATACCTGACACTTTGGTTGGAAATTCCACACCAACAATAAACTATAATTGTTCTTACAGTTTGTTTGTACAACTATTCATTAGTGGGGAATTTGTAGTTTTTAGACCAAAATTTGCATATGTTCCAACTTTTAGTCAATAGTTTGGACTTAATCAGTTTGAAATTTTCCAACATTAGTGGGTGTCAGGTTGGAAATTTCCATGCAATGGGAAAGCTTGAGGCATGTCTAGCTGCTAGGATTTTGCAATTTCCATGTTCAGATTTCAAAATATTTTCTCACACCGGGCCGACCCGGGTCTCTTCCCAGTTTCTCCCCAGTGGCTAATAAAAAAATGGCTAATTAATTTCACAAAAGCAAATCGGGGTGTGAAATTTCGACTCTTTAGACCATAGAAAGTTGCAATTTTTAGGTTCAGATTTAAAAATGTTCTCATACTGGGTCGAGCGCAGTTGATTCTGTATGGCGAGTGGTCACAGAACTACTGTTCCAGTTTTAGAATAGACCAAAAATCAAACTCCAAATGAAATTACTCAAGCTTGTGAGTTTAGTATGGTTTAATGGGTGCAGTTGAAATTCCAAGGTGGACACCCCTCTATAACGTCCCTGGTTGGAACCCCTGCATGCACCACCTCCCCTTCATGCTCCGCGCTGGAGCAGTATGATCGCGCTTGCTACCTCTTGTCGTGAATCCCACATCAGTATACTAATAATTACAAAATTATTTACCGTCCAAAATCTCTGAGTGTAGTGTGGATTTTATATACATGACATTTCATTTATTTTAACAGTTTCATGGCTGGAGCTTCCTGAAATATTGCGAAATGCTGTGCCAATGCATTTTGTAATATATGCGTGGCTCACATGGGAGCCTAGCATATATAAGATAATACATTGGTCTAACAATTTTTAACTTATCCTGTAAATATAATATGCCAGTGTGTTCTCTTATATCGCTCTTATCGAAATCATGCTGATAAAGATGAAAAATTGACACCTCGAATAGAAATAAATATGCACAACAATTAGTGTTTTGCATTTACCTGATGTCTTTTTCAGATGTTTATCACTTACAAATTGCCATTTTGATTTGACCGCTACCTTGAAAAAAATGGAAAATTGTTTACTCATTGAGATGCGTATCTCACGCAGTATATGTCACGGTTTCATGTCAAGAGATTTTGTCAAATGAGATGGAGATATTTCTGGGATAACGGTGTGGTATTTTGTGATTTCTGAAAGTACTGACTGTCAAATTTCGACAAAAGCTACTCCGCTGTTTTGTTTATATAGCAACCAGCTAGGTTTCGATAGTTTTGGACATTGTTATACGATAAATAGAATATGTAATTCGTATTTATCTAATAAACATACGATATAATGTCACAAACTGAGAACAGAATAGCGCACTATATCTTCGCGTGCATATTATTTCTGCTAGTTCACCAGGTGTAATTGGACTTCCGGTTCAATGAAGTGACGTCACATTAACCCTGTGCTGCCGATGTCATATAGCTATTTAGTGATTTGTGTGCGTTTTGGACATCATAATCAATTTATAGGTGTCATATGATAAATAGAATATGTAATTCGTGTTTCTCTCATATGATATTTATGAAACTCGTCACGAAATTGTTCCTCGTTATAATTGTGATAGTTACCTTACGCACACGGCACAACGTAGGAATGTCTAAAATTAGATCAGTAGGCTACGCTTTGCGACAGTTTATTGATTATTGCCCCCCCCCCCCGCAAATCTTTCTATGTTTCAGGGGGTATATTGGCAGCAAGTGCATTAGATTTGTACATATATCGGCTGTACACACAACCATAAATAGCAAGATTGAGTAAATGGGCAACGCTGAAATAACAGCTTTAAACGCCGATCACCTGATAATCACACAAATACGTGGGTGGTATTATAAGATAGTTCTAAAGAAAAAGAAACTGAGAACGAATAATGTGCATTGCGTTGTAGCATATTCGAGTATTAAAGTGCCGACTGAAGGAATTTGAACAAAATGGTCCACTAAGAAACCGGTTTGGTAGTAGCATGACAATGTATTTTATATAAAATGCACGAGGTACCGTCTACTTGCTCTGATGAGACTGGGTGCTAATTCATTGGAGAGATGGGAGTTTCATTCGAGTATTATACGCATTGAAGGATGTGTGTATGGTTTGTTATCATGAAAAGATTTTAAAATAGCGAACTGTAACTAGTATTTATACCGCAAATTCAGATTCTGTGTTACATTCGAAATTAATCATTATCCCCAATGATACTACCATACCATACACAGTGTGGCGAAACATTTCTTCGTGTGTTGCATGCCCGAAAGTATATGTTTTGGCCCGACTGTTGGGGGAATTATAAGCAGAAAAACCTAACATTAAATACTTAAATCACTTGGAGTCTTTTGTTGCATTTAGATGGCTGTATTAGTGATATGTGTGCCTTAAAGATAATTAATAACATACTTGTATATTAAACTGACGAATTGTGATTCTAATGTGGTTATCAAATATGTTGCTTTCGTCGTAGTATGTCTTGGAGTTGCGACCATTTTGACAGCCATCTCTTGGGCGCGATTGTATTATTTTCTGTCTGTGGCACTCCTTTCTCTCATGTACTCTTAGTTCACACAAACTGACATCACTGTGTGCTTCCTATGCCACAATATATCATATAATAACTGATTTCGAGAACTAATGTAATATATAGACAGCCATATTGGACAACAAAGTTTACCCAAAGCGGAGTTTTGCAGACTTTTCATATTTTTGTTGACAAAGGTCTCCTCCTTCGAATGATACCAGTTCGATAATTTACCAATTCGTTCCAGGTGTGACTCCATAACGACCACACTATACTGTATATACAGTTATATGTAGAGTGCGTGACATGTGATATAAAGACTATAAGATGTTGCACAATCGGTGCGGACATGCCCTCACGATGCCAAATTGAAAAATAGGCAGGACGGAACCCAAACTTAACAAAGGAGAATAACTCTAAAGTTGAAAACGGGAACATCACCAACATTTCATTCAGATCCTGTAACTCAAGCAAATTCAAATTCAAGCAAACTAATTTTGGAACTCCTCTGAGGCGGACCTACATGCCAACGTTCGTTGAGATCCGATAGTCCACGCGCGGACGGACAGAAACCCGCTATTTCCAAATAAATAAAGGATAACTCTAGAAATGTACGAGGACTAGAAGAAATCCAATTAACGTCAATGAGGACGCGGTTGCAAAGGATGACAGAAGCACTGACGGACAAGGGGCATTACTTTCAGTTGGGCTCTTTTACACATGTGAATTTGTGTTTTTGTACAGGCATCAGTCGATGTCGAGGGGTTTAAATTAGGGACGTGGCAACGGGGGTGTGGTTGGAGTGGGGGTCTCAACTCCTCAACTTTGGTAAAAGTAAAAATCTCCAGTTGGAAATTTCATACCTGACACAACATTGGTTGGAAATTTCACACCAACAACAATTGGAAAGCTTGAGGCCTGTCTAGATGCTAGGATTTTGCAATATTCATGTTCAGATTTCAAAATTTTCTCTTGGTCTCTCCCCAGTGGCTAGTCAAAAAATGGCTAATTAATTTAAGAACAGCAGATTGGGGTGTGAAATTTCTACCCTTATAGACCATTCGATGTTATAGGGAGTTGCAATTTTCAGGACCAGATATCAAAATGTTCTCATATTGGGTCGAACGCAGTCGATTCCCCACCCCCACCTGCATGGCGAATGGCCACAGAACTACTATTCCATTTTTAGAATAGGCCAAAAAAACAATGCCCAAATGGAACTTGTGAGTTTGGTATGGTTTGGTGCAGTTGAAATTCCAAGGTGGACACCCCCAACGGAGACCCTCTATCCACGTCCCTGATTGGAACCCCTGCTTGCACCCCACCTGCTCCATTGGAGCAGTAAGATCGCGCATGCTACAACTTGCCGTGAATCCCAAATTATTATACTAGAAATTACAAAACGATTTACCATCCAAAATCGCTTTGTGTGTAGTGTGGATTTTATATACATGATATTTTAACAGTTTCATGACTGCATGGAGCTTCTTGAACTATTGCGAAAACACTGTGGCAATGCATTCTCTAATATATGCGAAGCTCCGATGAGCCTCGCATATATAAGATAATACATTGGCCAAACAATATTTAACTTTACCATGCATATGCCAGTGTATGTATTATATAATATGCGAGGCTCCCTGTGTGAGACTCGCATATATAAGAGAACGCGTTGGTGCATGATCTTAATGCTGCACCAGCACAGCTCCCACCATGAACCCCCGTCATGAAAGGGTTAACCATGACGTGGCACTACATTTCCTAATAATGTGTTATGATGCTCTGATGCGTAATATTCAATGCGAACAATGTTGAAGCAGTGTTGGGTTATCCTTCTTATACTGTCGCGATCTGTTGGGCGATGTGATTTCGGAAACAAAATTAAACCTTGCTCTTATTTAAATTCGCTCAGTTTTGAATTCGTGCCTTGTGCTGCGGGAATTTAAAACTGACCACAAAACTGTTTCCCTAAAAGTCTTGTATGTGGTGACAGTTTCAGTTCTTAGACTTTTCTGAAGATACACGTGCAAGACCATCATCACAAAAATGTACATCGAGTAGAACATATACCGGCATTATTTTGTTTTCTGAAGAGGGATCTTGATATATGCTCCAAATAATCATTCTGACATTTAAATAGTTATGGGCATCAATGAAATGAACTCGAAAGAAGTAATATCTCAACACTTTTGGGCGCGTATTTTATATAGTTGTGTTGACATCACTTTCACTCAAGTGGTGTGGATATGGAGTTGAAATTTAGTCAATATTCAACCTGGAATCAATGTATTTTTTACGGATATAATTTTACCTGATTTATCGCTTTACATATAGTGTGGTCGTCAGAGGGTTCGACCCGGAAGAAATTGGTATAGACGCGGTTTTGGTGTCATTCGACGCGGGAGAATCTCGTGTATAACATATCCAAAATCCGCTAAAATCCGCTTTGGGCAAAATCCAGGATCCAAGATGGTGTCCAACATGGCCGCCTTTAGTCAAAAGAGATTCTGACTGAGATTAATTCGATAACAGTGAGAACAAATGTTGTCATATGTATACAAATGTATACATTTTTGCAAAGGTAAAATGTTGTGCCACCTGTTTATGGCAAAAATGGAACCCATCGTCCCAGATGGCCGCCAAAATGGCGGCCTAAACTCGAACATTTGAAGTTTTTGCCTAATATCTTAAAGATCAATTCCTGTTGTTTGATAATGGTTCAGACTGGCGACATTTATTAGTCATATTCATGTTAATTCATCATTGGAGCAATGAAAGATACCATAAATGGGGTCCCAGACTCATCTACACCCTCAAAAATTCGATTTTACAGAACGCGGTATAAAATTCCACAAAACTCTCCATTGTGATTACAGTCATATATCAACAAAAAATGGACAGAACTGTACAATGTAAGTTGGGCATACCAATATCTATAAATACTCCAATTCAATGAAACCCAAATTGGCGCTTTGTCTCAAAATGGCGGTCAAAATATGGAAAATGGCGGATATTGATCACAGTGACATTCAATCCATTATAAGTAGTGGTTGATGAATAAAATTGACTAAATAAATACGAATGTATACCTCTTTATGATGCCATTATGCTAGCTCTATGTAAAAACTTAAAATTCAGTACCAAAAATGGCCACCCGATGTGAAAAATACTATTTTCTATCACTTCTGTTTATCACTTGTTGCTCTCTGAACTGGGAAACAATGAGTATATTCTTTCAATGATCATAACAGCAATGACATTTCTAATAGATTAGATCATAGTTTACTCCGGTCCTTCACTAATACGTTATAACGAATGCGGTATGAAATTTAACCAAAATCGACTTTGGGGTTCTGGTCACATTTGATATTTAGGGATGAGCAGATCTTGTCTACAAAATAATTGATCGTTTCTTTTATTTGTGAACATTCCATCTCAAATAGACCAAAAGAAACAATAAATTTTATCTAATATGGCTTCCAAAACGAAAATGGTAGACGCTGCCCAGCTTATCACATAATGGAAGTTGTGAGTGGTGGATGCAGTTGATAGTTGGCTCATATACATCACAACTATTTATTTTCAATCTTTTGGTGGCTTCCCGCGGGTTGACAAAATCTAGACTCATCAGTGCTATAATGTCGTATATCCATTATGGCGGGAAATGAGTATTTGATACCATACGAATCGTGAGAAAAAATCCAATCCGATGGGCCAAACTGTCCTTGCATTGGATGACAAATATTCGCACAAACCAGTGAAGTAAATGTCGTATCTCCAGCTATCTTTACAATTATTCGTGCTATGAGGTCGTATGTCCAACAGCAGCCAATCGGGCGCTTCAGGTTGTCCACGTGACTTCTGTTTTGTGTTTGTGAATTCTAAAATGTGTGCTATATGGCAGTATCTCCATGTTAGTCACGTGATCATTTGGTGATTTAAATTTTGTGATTGTTCCACACATTTCTGTATGATGATGCACATGGGTGAATTTTCATAGTGTAGAATAGGCACTTTTTAGTTCATAGACACATGCGATTGCCTCCATATTTAGCTTAATCTGCATTTATTAGCACAACTTCATTATAGCACGGAAACGAATCGTCGCTGGCATACGCAAAATGTCATATCTCCAAAAAAGCTATTGTTTTTTAAAAGAAAACGAGGGAATAAACAGAAAACAATATGTGGTTCAACGAACAGCTAATGTCAGTTTTCATTGGGATAAATACAACAAACGTCATGCTTTGTCAACATTAGGAGAAATGTTGTCTAAAAACTTCAACCTTCATTTTCTCGGAAAGTTGAAAATGTGGGTTACATTATAACACTGATGCGACGAAATATGAACTATTCGGGCTCGGCCATCATTTTCAAGTTTCAAGCTGGAACTAAATGTAGCCCATGGATTCCCCATTTCGACATGTAAGAAAAGTAGTTTTACTCTGATCTCTTCCCAGATATCAACTCTCCGGTAAATGGTGATATCTTATGTTCTAGAAAATACGTGTGCCAAATACATATATGTATGAAGAAACTATCCCCATACATTGTTTACACATCGACTCCGTAAGTATGTGGAGGTTTTCTTGGACAAGCGGGATTTTCAAACTTCGAAACCGTCCGTACAAACAATAAAAGTTAATAGGAAATGACGTTGGATGTAGGTCTAGGGTACGTCGTCCGCATGAAATAGTTTTCGAGTCATTAATTTGCACATATTTCGTGCTCTGATGAGCATGGATGAACGCCTTATGTGGCAGTTTGATTGTCTAACATCCGGAAAATAACATGTTCATTGTTCACATTTCTTAGACAAACATGTTGTTAATCACCATGTTCATGTGGCATTTCTATCCAATGACAACCTTGAAATGCCAGTTAATCAAGCTAAATGGTTTATACCTTTACGCCTACGGGTCAGATCCAGCCGTGACGCACATTGTGTCTACATATCATTGATGAAATTCACTAAATGTGTAGAAGATATAGGTGCGTCTATATATGTACTAGAATGTTTCTATCCACATGTATATACCCACAATCGCATGACACGGAATTGTCACATAAAGTTTGAAGGGTATACAATGTACGTGCGAATTTTCATTTTTCCTCTTGATATTGAAGAAAATAATTTTACTTTGAAACTCCCCAGCTCCGATAACCAACTTGCCCACCAATTAAGTAAACCCCAGATTATTCGCTTTTCCCTCCTGTCCTTTTCACTTTCGCCAGCACTGGAAAACCTATTATAGCCTGATGCTTCCGGACTTAGACCACCGATGCCCATATATTTGATGTTCCGAATAGTCGTTATAAGTAGAAATGTTGACACTGTGTTTTCAAATAATCCAGATTCGTAGCAATTTAATTTCTTTTTAATTAATTTCCAGATAGTCCCTCGTAATAAGTGGACATCGTGTTGGATCCTGCAGTAGATACTGCTTAGTTGGAACATTTCGGGCTGAAGTGATTGTGGTAGTAGATTATTGGCAACATGTTTAATAGGTCTGTCATCGTTAGCTCACAACCGAAGTGTTGTTTCGGCTTTCCTCTGAGCAGAACTTAAATTTCGACAATTTTCGGTGGCCATTTTGGTAGCCATCTTAGCATTTTGAATCGTGATTGGCTACTCATACCCACAAAAAACATTGATTTCAATCAATGATGTGTATTGGTGCCGAATTGGCGTTTTGTCGAATGGGTTTTCGTGAATAACTACATATTTGCCATTTTCATTATTATTGGCGACCATGTTGGACGCCATCTTGAATTCTGTATTTTCCCCAAAGCGGATTTTAGCGGATTTTGGATATGTTATACACGAGATTCTCCCGCGTCGAATGACAACAAAACCGTTTCTTTACCAATTCCTTCTGGGTCTAACCCTCTGACGACCATTCTAAATATCTGCCATTTTCCATATTTTGACCGCCATTTTGGCAGCCATTTTAAGACAAAGCGCCAATTTGGGTTTCATTGAATTGGAGTATTTATAGATATTGGTATGCCCAACTTACATTGTACAGTTCTGTCCATTTCTTGTTGATATACGACTGGAATCACAATGGCGATTTTTGTGGAATTTTATACCGCGTTCTGTAAAATCAAATTTTTGAGGGTGTATATGAGGCTGGGACCCCATTTATGGTATCTTTCATTGCTCCAATGATGAATTAACATGAATATGACTAATCAATGTCGCCAGTCTGAACCATTATCAAACAACAGGAATTGATCTTTAAGATATTAGGCAAAAACTTCAAATTTTCGAGTTTAGGCCACCATTTTGGCAGCCATCTGGGGCGAGGGGTTCCATTTTTTCTATAGATATGTGGCATAATACTTTACCTTTGCAAAAATGTATACATTTGTATTAATATGGCAACATTTGTTCTCATTATGTCGAATTAATCTCAGTCAGAATCTCTTTTGACTAAAGGCGGCCATGTTGGACGCCATCTTGGATCCTGGATTTTGCCCAAAGCGGATTTTAGCGGATTTTGGATATGTTGTAGCAGAGATTCTCCCACGTTGAATGACACCGAGATCGCTTCTATACCAATTTCTTCTGGGTTGACCCCTTTTTTTGCGTACCACGACCACAATAATATGATATAGGTTGCCCACATGTAAATATGATCGTCTATTCACACATGCAGTGTTCCGTTATGTATGTAGGCCATTGACATATACATGTATCAACATTTTTTTTCAACGCAATTTGTTATCGAGAGTATGTCGGTTGGCTCATCGAATATTTTCTAGGCTGCCAAATATTCCAGGTGATGAAAAATAACATATTTCACAAATCGATATCTGGTAACTCTGAGCTCTGATGGGTGGGATCCTCGACTCGAATCATATATTTGTTACCATCGAAGCCAAAGAATTAGTAAACTGGTAATCCAAACCGGGTCTAAGGGGGAGTTTGTTATCGTCCAGTGGCTATCCGATTATACCCAGTTACCAGGCAGACCACAAGCAGGTCGGTAGAATGGTTATTGGCACGCCCTCAATTAACGCGAACAAGGGCACGCTTATAAAAAAAACTCTCGCACGAGAATGAATCAATTGTGACATGATAATAATAAGCCGCCACTCTCATCTTATAGACACGCCGTCAATTTAGATTGTGTACAGCTCCACCAATGTAAACCACGGGCCATAAAAGGTTATTAAACGCAAAAAGTGATAACATGTGTGCGCGCTTTTCGCTTTAAAATGTCCAATCAAATTATGCTCGCTGTCGTAATTATCTATTTTCGCTGTCTATAGAACGCGGAGATCCGCTTTATAGGGAAGTATGATTATTTAGCTCGACGATATAGAGACACTAATGCTAAACCATGGGCCTGGCTGGATCATGTTTAAACTATAGATGACGGATGCGTCCTGTGCTTATAGACCTGTATGCGATCTTGGGCGTAAAGTGTGGATTTAGCTGTCAAATGGCGGCTAAAAGCAAGAGGTTTGCGTAGAGCAGGTTTAACCCGGATATGAAGAATCCGGCAACAAGGTTTATTCAGGCACACGTAGGGCTTGTCATTTGTGATGATGCTTTAATTTTATAGTTCAGGTTCCATGCATGGTTGAGGCGAACTTCATTTACGCCGTGTGACGTCAACGGGAAGCGGGTGGTACACGTGAGGCGTACGGATTTGTAAATACGAAATAGAAAGAACACTGTAAATTTGGGAACGAGCGTGTAATAAAAATTATATAGCCCTCTTAGTTTGGTTGTGCCTTGGTATAAACTAAAGAGTCCTACTATTTTTCACTCAGTTTTAAAATCGGGCACCGATGGGTGCGCGAAAAATAGTACTGCACGAATGTACATACGAGTGAGGTAGTTATATATATGTACAGATTAATTGCATTATATATTTATTTTTTTCATTTTAATTGAAATTATGGTCAACTGCTACTTGCTTGTAACTTGCCACAGTGTTCCGATAAAAGAGCAATGAGAACGTTGCATCATTATATGTTGGGGTTGTGTAAAACAATTCTCAATTGTCAGCAGTTGGAAATCCATACCGGAAACAAGAAGCAGAAACTGTTGGAAATTTCAGACTGGAATGTATGTTGCGGTCGTTTTGAGTTTAATACATACTGTGGACTTATTTCAATGAATCAAACTGACAATTTAGTACCCAGATTATAATCACTATATCCTAACTGGAATACTGTAGTCAACTAATATTGTCGAAATTCCAATCAGACTGACAATTTCAGAGTGCACAAAGTAAATATTGATTCTAAATTCGTAACGAGTTATTGGTTGATAATCATACGGCAATGAATCTAGCAACGAGACTCGTTGCATATAATTTCGTTACAAAATAACGCTGTTCTCTGTCTAATTTGTATCTACAATTTATTAAATTATCTTTTTTGGGCAAGATAATTATAATTTCTATCGAAATTGCGGATTGTTCCACATCACTTTAAACGGACATGACTCATTGCAGCATTCTACGTAAATTTGGAAGGAGTTATAAGTATAGAGGAGAGTTCTTGGCAATATATTGTTTTCATTCTTTCTTTTATTTTTCACGAAACAAAAATATATCATATGAAAATAGAAGATGTCAGCTTCATGTTCCGCCCTGCTGTAAAATTTGAAAGTGGTGTTGTCATGGAAACAGCATGTAAACAGTGTAGACATATTTTGAGATAAAACCTTTTGAGCGGATGGTAAAAACGAATTTAAACCCATTCTAGGACAGAAACAGACGTTGAAGATCATTTAATGATGATTTTTCCACTATAACTATGTTCCAACTAATCCATTATTAAATAGGATTCACATCAAAATTATAATGTTCGTAAATAGGTAGATCAAGTATTTATCGACCTATTTCAATACCAAGACAAATTCAAAAGCGAATATTATTAGATGTATTTTGGAGCGCAAACGGCCAAATATAGCTTTAATGTATCTTGTTTAAGATTGGCACTCGAAGTAGTTCAACATTCAGTCACATATTATGTTGAAATCGTCTTCGTGCAGTTGCATATTAAATCTAATATATCCAGGTAATATAATGTAGGTTGCAATGTTCCAGTGACCAGAATCAGGTGGATAGTACCGTTCAAGTTGGGCGAGGGACGAGGGTATATACGGGTTACATGCAACTTCGAATGTGGACACCCCTGCGTATGTCGTCTTGTTTGCAACACGTTGTTTCTTTGTGGCCCTCATACGTCGACATACGTGTCCTATAGCGGAATGTTACTTAGAAAATGCTGATATAATTCTGTTCTCGAGTTGTTCACTTGTCCTTCAATGGCACCCCGTGGATTGTGTGTATGCTTGCAATCTACAGCGCTACATCTATTCAAATATTCAATCACAGATCTGCGAACTAACCGGGTCTTCTCTCGCCTTTTCTATTCTTCGACGGACAGTGGAATATTGTTGCTGCAGACTTCATGCAGTCTTCCTTTTATGCGAGGCCTTTCATCGAGCCAGAGTGACTGCTTGAGCATGAAATTCTACAACAAAGAATGAAAATTTGTTGTTTCCTTTCGTTGCAAGTGTCGGGTTTCATGCTGGTCTGTATATAGAGCTGCAATGGGGGGAATTCTTGAACCTATCGCACCGATACGAAATCTCATAAATCCGTACATAAATTTGCATTTTTGATCCCCATTCCGAGTTGATACCAAATTATTAGTATAAACAAATTCTTTTTCAGCTTATCAGGCAACATATCCTCGTGCAAATACGTTTATATTGGACCTAAATATTCACATATGTTCATATTAGACTTAGATATTAAAATAGGTGCATATTTGACCTAAATATTCAAATAGGTTTATATTGGACCTAAATATTCAAATAGGTTCATATTGGACCTAAATATTAAAAGGTTCATATTGGATTTATTTTATTCTGAAATATGCCACAGTGATATAAAATTCGTTATTCCTTTGAATGGCGCGGGCCGCAGTGAAAACACATCAAAAAGAGCGTTCATCTGGTAAATAATGCCAATATGGGCTTATTTCGTATGGAAATATAGTCCCATACTGGAATGTTTTAAAAACCATGTGATATGTCCATATAGAGCATATATTGAAGTTAACTAATGCCGATATCTTATATTGCTCATTAAAATAAGCCCGTTATGATTTCACGAGAACAGACTGTATCAGGCAAAAACTTGGAAAACTATGCTTGAAATCACCAACATTGGTATGTCACAGCCATCGCGAAACTATACAAAAGCTTCCATCCGTTTTGCGTTGAAAAAGAGTACAATCGGTCATAACTGAGAATTCTTTATTATCTACCGCTTTTTGTGACGGAGACATGGACGTTCTTTATAATATACAGTCATTGGATTTTACCTAGACCAGTCTAGACTGACAAATATTCAAAGGTAATGCAACGTCCTCTTTTGAAAGTCGATATATGGCCATATCTGTATTTATAAGGTGGTTAGAATAAAGAATTATTAAATCATCATAGTAATGGGCTCATTGGTCCTATATAAATATGTTCTGCATGGTTTAGAAAATGTACATACCTGTATGGTGTCAAATCGGATAGTGCTTCTTTAAATTCACATGGCGGCGGTTTACGCTCAAAAATACACCTAATATAATATTTGCTTTTAAATTTATCCCGGTATCGAAATAGGTCGATACATACTTTAACTACCTTTCTTCGATAATTATACATGTATGTCCCAGACAGACGTTTTGAAGTAATACAAAATACAACTTTGAACAGGTTGTTTGGGTCCCAAAATAAAAAGTAATTTGCACGGCATCGAACAGAAAAGCGCGTTCGTGCTGTTCCGTGCTGTTCCGTACTGTTCCGTGCTATTCCGTGCTAGTTTATTCCCGATATGGTATATAAATAAAGAACGGTTGTTTCACTTATGTGCGAAAACTTGAAAACAGCTCGAAAATGGCTCTGATCGTGGCAAGTATTTATCAGAGCATATAGGAAGCCGGCATATCAATATTTCGTATATTGTTCGACCTATCCTATACCCCTTTCAAATTATATATATACGTAGACAAAATGTCCGTTTTAAACATTAAAATTATTGCTTGTTTATACCGGTATACATTCTAGAGAAAAACATAGGTTCATATATACAGTATGTGGCATGCAGGGTCCTTAGCGATAAGTTATATCACCGTAAAGAGTTGTCCCTGTCCATTGTGTCTGCATAGACCGGACAAAGATTTGAATCCAATCGTCGAGCTACGTGTAATTTTGATCCCCGTATCAATGTAAAAACCAACAATTGTTTGGTTTATATTGGGGCCTCAGGCTTGTATGCCATCTTGATGTCGACTTTTAAAGATGCTTCTATGTTTTTAATACCAAAATATAATCATGTCTGACCGATTGGGCCCATTAATAGGACGTTTTATGGTCATACATCGAGTCAAAAGGGGGGGGGGGTTTACACATTTATAATTGTTGTCAGCCTAGCAAAAAATCAATGATTATCCCATATAAAGATCGTCCCAACGAGGTTTGAAAAATCTCAATTATTTGGCGATAGATCGGACCGGAGAAGAATAACCGCGTTTGACTTTTGGCCTGCATGCAGTGCGAAAAAGTCAAATAAAATAACAAAAATACAGAGCGCTCATGGTTGCTTACGACGCAGAACGACGCAGAACGTATAGTGCACTCGTATGTCTCACTATTGTGCGAAATATTTAAAATAGCTGGAACAATGCTTTTGCGAGTGTTTTTTTCCTCCAGAATATGAAGTCTGTATATCGATGTTTCGTAATATAGCTCATTGCAAATTACGTAGAAAAAATGTGGATTTTCGAATCAGCCATGTCCGTTAGACATATAAATATTAAAGTAAAGGTGGTTTGATGGCTCAAATTGAAGTTACTTGTAGTATTGCACCCCTTCGTTACACCCCTATCCGGTTGCGGTGATCAAAGTACCCCACGTCTATAAATTAACGTGTACATTACAATACTGTAACAGTGAAGATCAGTGGTTGATGACCCCAGGCCACTTCTAATGATATTGTGCAAAGATAGACTATAATAATGAGAATCCCATCACAAGAAACACATGTAGTATTGACGATTATAGCACTCTAAATGATGGCGTCTTGTAAATTACTCATTTAGAAGTTTTATAGTATTGGCCCCAGGCCGATAAATATATAACGTGCTATTATATTAACTTTATATGCACGGACAGACTTATTTGTTACAAAGAATTTTGAAAAAGAATATATGAATATAAAGAGTTTCCCTTGTTAGTATATTTCCGATATGGTAAGTAAGTATATGAAATTCAGTGTGAAAAAAAATGAACTGCTGCCAGTCTGCTGGAAATGTTAAAATGTATACCTTTTCAGAATATAAAAAAGTTACATCACCAATTCGTGTATCATGTATCGACAGTGTGTATAAACTAATTGGAGGTTAAAAAAAGTCATGTCGGTTTAAATAATAAATTAATATCGCATATATGAAATGCTTTAAACGTTATTTGGGTTAATTAAAAAACATTGACGTACATGCCTACTAAATATGAATAATGTAAATGCAAGGTCAGAATTACCTTCGAAAACAAGAACATGCACATATGTATTGTATATCAACCATACCTACACGTAACATGGGTCACAAGTGATTCATTACGAGGCTCCATAATATCGTTGTAATAGCGTCATTATAGACGGGTTAGTGCATTAATTTAATAAGCTTTCAATCTATAATGAGAATGGCTAAAAGCACATTTTAAACGAATAATGAGTTTATTTCAAAAGCGGAATCAGTTTTCAGAATAAGTCGTCGACTTGCAAATCTTTATAATTATTCAGATCGTACCGACAAATAGTAACACATAATGGTATATTAGTATGGTATTACACAGGTAGGCCGAATAGCTACCCTTCTCGTGCATGGGTAGATCGTTAAGTTACAAAAGCATGTCATTATCTACAGCATAGCCTATAATCCTCTTCACGAAGTATAGCCCTGAAATCGGGAAATGAAACACAATATACGATCCAGCTTTTCCAATAGAAATTACTCCCCTTGCCTTGTTCGCCTCCGGCAGGTGGTACTTTTTAAGCTAACGGATGCGCTCAATAATAGAGCGAGTAATTCAAATAGCTGTGGTTTGTTAATGAATGAACAGTCAGCCGGTACACATGGCGAGTTAGCGTGTTACGATGAGCGTCTACGATGTCGTCAAATGAACAATGTGAGGATGCAAAAACACAAAAAACGACCAAAGTTGCATCCAGATGCATTGCAATTGTTCTGAAAAAGCAGAAAGGCAAGAAGTCAAGAGCTGGCGGATACACGACAGAGAAGAAATCTTCAAATCTGATCAAAATAGAATCATCAGATGGTTGTTTACAAAATAAGGAAGTTAACGGAAAGGATGTTTGGGACGATTTCAAATTGAGGAATGCGACTTGTTATTGGAACGCTTCTTTGTTGGAAAGTATTCGAAGTTTGGAGTTTTATGGATTCGTGGAACCATGTACACTATTAACTGGAGGGAGTGAGAGACATCTGGAGAATTTGAGATCGGCATGGGGTAGGCGAGTTTTAAAGCCACCCAGGGGATACGAGGTTGTCAAAATTGGTAAGTGTTTGTTTGTAATTTATCTCATTCTGTTTTAATGACCTCACTTTCTATATAGTTTATACCATTTCCCAGAATTAAATTATGAACAAAAATAAATCATATAAAAAAATAAAACAGCAATGTTGTTCAAACACAATTTGCGTTATTTCACACACAAAAATGAGGTAACGGTACCATGATCATTAACAATTTAACATACTTTAATTTTGCTTCCTATATCATACATGTATCTCATCTGAATAAACAACGTTTACAATTTGTTTCCTGTACATACATGTATATTATGAATAAATATACACCGTACATAAACACGGACATTTAAGGTGGCTGTCGGTTCACAATGTTTTAATGCTAGTATCCGACAAATATTTAAGAATATTTTTATTAAAATTAAGTTTGGAACATGTCTCATTGTTGTTACTAAAATTTGGTTAACAGTAATAGAGACTTTTCTTTCACTTGTCATCTCATTATACTACTGATGTATTCGTACATGTGTATGTCATCATTTTCTGATAACAGCAGCAAGCTGTGAAGTAAATAGCAAGGTTCCCTAACATAAATAGGGCCTCGGAATAAAGTGACGACAACAAATACACACATACATGTACGTGTATACGTAGAAGCACTGTAGTTGGGATATGATATATCATGTTTAGCGGCAGGCAAGAAGTCTCTCATACGCCTCAACCAAACCAGGTGACGCAGTGTGGAAAATCTCATAACAATTGATACCACATGCGTACATATAATATCACATTGGAGATTACAATATATAGTAAGGTGCCCTGACCTAAATATGGTCTTTGAATAAAGTGGCGACAACACATGCCCAGAGACGCGAAGAAGAAACACTACATGTAGTTGGGATATGCTATATCATGTTATGCGGCATGCAAGACGTCTCTTCAACGCCCCAACCAAACCAAGTGACAGTGTGGAAAGTCCCATAACAACATTTTATACCACACGTGTATCACAACTATCACATTTAGGGCTGTTCAATTATACATAACCTCGACATCGCGGTTCAAATTTTAGTAAACACATTGATGTGCAAACCTACGCTGCAAATGTAACATGTTGTATTATCACTACATATATAGAATGCGAAGACTCGTCTGAGCCACCGACCCACGGGACGAACCACACCCCCCCCCCCCCCATAAAGAGAAATATCCACCGTTATTGTCATACTCGGGATTATATCATTATATTGTTATAAGTGAAAAGATGTTGTACATATGAATTATTTTGTGTGTGATTATATTTTATGTTCATTTTGTGTAATACAATTATGTGGGGAGAGAGACCATTTGTAAGTTGTAAAACTTGTGTCTCAATCCCGTTGCGATATTATTATGCAATAAAATATGTTTACACTAACTATCACATTGGAGATTACAGTATATAGTAAGGTTCCCTAACCTAAATAGGGTCTTTGAATAAAGTGGCGACAACGAATATAGACATTGCAGAGATACGTGTATGTATAAAGCACTGTAGTTGGAATATGCTATATTATGTTATAAACGTGGCAGGCAAGACGTCCCTTCACGCCCCAACCAAACCAGGTGACGCAGTGTAGGAGAGTCTCATAACAACAATTGATGCCACATGCGTACATATATCTGCCCTAGGGTTACAAATGGTAAACTTGCCATCAACGCATGCAAAAAAGTGAATCTCCATCGAACTCATAAATTCCCCATTCATCTATTGTCGCTCTGAGAAGCTTATGTAGCATGTCGAAGTGATTAGCGGCATAATAACGCTCTATCGTAAATGTCTTCTGAAGAGGAAACCATCAACTTAAGATCCCACCAGAACAGAATAAATATACAAGTCAAGAACATCGTAGTATCTATTGCACTTTGTTCGTGGCTACTTTACGATCCGTAATCTAAATCAATTACTTCTGTGCAGCAATAAATCTTACTGTGCCGCAGTTTCGCGGCCTCTTGTCTATAAAACGTTAGATAGACCAACATGAAGTGACATCGATATTCTGTAAAGCTCCAGCGAAAATGCTATAGGTCAGAACACAAAATTGGTGAATAAATTAAAAGCAATAGCTTATCATTTACACTCCCCACCTCCCCTCCCTATACTGCATATCAGACTCACCCAGACGTCTGATACATGTATGTCACCTCACACTCTTGTCTATACCGATCTATACTTCGTTCCGCTATACTAAATCTATTTTCAATCAGTTTCTTTCTATTACTCCATATGAAAAAAATAATCTCATTTTATATCTATCGATCCAGCTCACACTGTGAGTAGCTGAGTAACAAACATATATACCAACAACGATCTTCTAAAATTATTATGAACACAATTAACTAATATTATGTCATCATTCTCACAGTGTGGGCTTATTCAAACGTAATCGGAAATTACCCCCCATAAGCTTTATGCTTGATGTCGGATCCCCTCCATACAACCAATATTCATGCTTCATATTTTGTACCATACACTGTTTTTGAATTATATGGAATAAATACTGTTTACATCAAAGCTCCAACGAACCTCATCATTCAGACATGGAGTACCGGTACATGTGTATTTCTCGGGGGAAACCATATCTCAACAGCTACAACCTTATCTTACCATCTACAAGACTAGAACCTTAACGATCAGGCTTTCTGAACGTGGCAAGACCATCAACTTGAACTTATATGAAGATACCCAACCCAACATTGCAGAAGACGACTATTGTTACAAAAACATAGCCTGGTAAACAGCATATGTTAACCCTTTCTGTACTATAAATATTCCTTTACGATTAGTTCCTTGAGAAATGTTCAGATAATAAGTTCATACGACCAAACGTATTAACTGAACATTTCCCACAAATGCATGTGAATCCTTCTGCACTTGTATCGTCGTTCGGTTTAAAATTTGTCTGTCGTCTGCATTTAATACCGGAACATCCCTCCACATGTATAATAAGCCATACGAATGAATGCCTTTTGCAAATAAGTGGGAGAAACTATTCTGTATAGAAAGTCTATGTCTGTGTGACGTGACAGCAAAAACCCCTCAAGAAAGGGTAACTATCGATACGTGTAGGTTTAATGTATTAAATATTTGTATATTAGTCGTCCACATAAACCTACAAAAAGGCTACAAATACATGCAGGTCATTTTGTATTTTCAAATTGAATCGGACATCTTTACAGTTCCCATGCAATGCATTGTGTGATCTAACTCACAGGTCCCCTGATGCGACAACCCAACCATGAGTGTATACTGAAGGTACATGGTTATTGTCGCACCATGGGACCTGTAATCTAACTATTAAACCAATACGACTGTCTATATACCATACGTATAGTACTGAAAATAGCAGGGCGTTCATTGCCCATAATTGTGGTAAATTATATTCATCAAGTAGGTGGAAAACATATTTATAAGCTGCGGGTATACGGTATATCGAGTTCACCGGTCAATATGTTTAACTACAGTAATGCCCAAAGTAATTGACCACTTAACCACCGCAGAATTATGGGTAATTTTTCAGGATTTAGTCGGAAATATGGCTTGTTGCCATTCATCGGAAAGCTCTCGGCGAGAGCTTTCCGATAAATGGCAACAAGCCATATTTCCGACTAAATCCTGAAATATTATCCATAATTCTGCTGTGGTTAAGGGGTCAATTAATTTGGGCATTACGGTACATGTATCATCCATTAACCCTTCCATGATTGGAGCTTCCTGATTTTTAGCGAAACGCTGTGTCAATGCATTCTCTTATATAAGTGAGTTCCCCACAAGGAGCCTCGCATATATAAGAGAATGCAGTGGCCTAACAATAATTACATTGACCTTATAAGCCAGTGAATTATCTTATATATACTAGAATCCCTATAGGAGACTCGCATATATTATGATAATGCATTGGCCTAACAATACTTATATTGACCTTGCATATAAGCCAGCGCATTCTCTTATTATACGGGGCTCCATATGGGAGACTCGCATATATAAGAGAATGCACTGACACAATATCTATAATTTTAATGCTGCACCAGCGCAGCTTCCGTCATGAAAGGATTGAGCAAATCTATGTTGAGTTATCTTTGAATATCAATTTTATAAGAAGATTCCTCAGAGTACTAAGCAAAACTATCTGAAAATTGTATGTTGCATGAAAGAGTATACCACAACACACATTAGTTTTTGGACCTGATATCCCGTCATGAATGGGTTAATGTAGCTGATTCGTTCTAGTGTTATATTTCGTGAGGAACCAAGCAGCAATTATGACAGATGATAATTTGCGGTTTGTCGCGGACAGCCGTCTGCCGGTCCACTATTATGCAAGAAGTTTATTGTCGTTGACTAATTTACCTATGGAAGTTTTATGGCCTTCGTTGTATTAAAGATAAACGCCCCGATAGTAGGTAATTTAACCAGTTCCCGCTGCGTTGCGAACAATCAATGTTCAGGGCAGATCTCGGTTACCCACCCGTATGATGGATCACCAATGTCAAGGTTGTTTTTTGCTGATTCATTGCCAGTTAATAACGTATAGATCCATGTTGAATGATCGTTTGTTTGGTGTCTCAGTATCTGTAATACATTCGTTGTATTCGAACTGTTTGGGTTGGGTAATGACCAACTTTGAAGGTTCATTCTGGAATCGGGACATGTCATAGGAGTACTTTTATTCACATAATACACACATGTTGGTGAGATTTTAAAGGTTACACACAAACAGTGGTATATTGTAAATTAACAGCCCGTGCCGTTGTTCTCTACATTGTTATAACTACGATCCTAGATACATACTCATGTGCTCTGTGCATGGATTATAGATGCACTTTATATCAGGGGTATCTACCAACCGATCTCTGCATATATAAAGGTCACCATATTATCATTCCCGTCCACAGGTTGAGCCCTATTCGAACCCGCAATTAATTGCAAGATCAAGATGATGAAAGATGTGTCGAGCCCAGATTTTATTTTTGTGGCACTTTTCTTGCGTAGACGACACAATAAAGTATTTAAATGATACATGTGTGGTAAGCGATATAATAGTGTAGTCACGGTCCCATGGAATATGGCAGATCAATGTGTATTAAAAATGAGCTTTGGATAAAAAACATGCTGTCCCATTCACTCTTATGTAAAATCTCTACCAACGTTGAACTTATTTTTGCTTTTGGGATTTGGAAAAACGATAAATATTCACACTGACACTATAACAGGTAACTACATGTTTAGTCTAGCCTTCTAGAGAAAATTGAAAACAAAATTGAGGCAGGCAAGAAAATCTCAGCCAGGCAGGGTATCGGAAACAAATACATGTATAGGTTTTTTTTCTTTTTGCCCTAGTAGCATATACCACAATTCGTATGTCACAGATATCGCGAAAGTACACATCATTTTTACATCGAAAATTATCACAAATGGTAATAACAGCCATGTATTAGTTACCGCTTTTGGGCGACGGTAGTGTAATCTGGACGACGCTCTTTATAAGAGACGATATTGGCTGACAAAATTTCAAAACGTGATAAAACTTCTTTTGAAAGTTGATATTTGGCCACCAAAACTCACTACTATTTGTCTCATTGGTCCGGTCTATATATTCTCTGGTATAGAAAACGTATACATATCAGCTATACTAAAACGGTGTACCCGTGTTTTTGAACGTTTAGCACGCGCACTGAGAAGATCTCTCCCGTCTGCTGCGAACTGTATCGAAAGAATATATGGGATTATTGCTGGGCAAATTGCATGGGATGTGAATTTACGGAGGGGGTCGTCACTATATAAAAGGTAAACATAAGTGGGTTGTTTCAAGAAGTAACACAATAATTAACTATACCTTTAATGTGGGTGGACGTATAGCACATGCCGTTTGATCACACCATAACGACACTATCCAGGTGCATCTATATAATTTTGAACTATTGATGGAAAATACTCACGTCTATAGTATACACGTACATGCACATATATAATGTTATGGCCATCACCCACACCGTGTGTATATAGTTACTTCGGTAAAATGAAAATGTATAATTACACATGAATTTTTTTTTATGAAAATAAAATTGGGGGGCATGTTGATATATTTTGTCTCTATTATCATATATAATTGGTTTGAGAATAAATTATTGGTATTTAGATTTATGATGTCAAACCTGACAGGGCGTCCTTAATAACTTTCTCTAATTGTCCAACCAACACTTGGGGGAGAGTGGACTACGATGACACGCGACCGTGTCGGGTAACTGGCCATCTCAATGTAAACACCAGGTTCATTTGTGTTTGCTTGTGATTTAACCTGGGGCATGCGCAAGCGAACTGTCATTCGGACGACAAAGGCAGCAGCACATATCCAGTGACATCCCTCGAAACACACAGGGTTCGCGTCTTCTTCGCAATCTTTTACCCAAACACACGAAAGCCCGTTGTGGAAAACGAACAATGTTATGTCAAGTTATGCAACCCGTTCGAAGTAGCTACAGTTGACTGTTCTATTTGTTTAAACGTGTTTGAGATTTTAGTTTTTATTTTAAATGCCTTAAGGCTTAACGGTTATCGTCATGGTGATTCATGTTAGTGCAAAGCATCTGAAAGTATAAGCCGTCGGGCTGTTTACTCATCAGTGTTTCATTCGGTTTCCTATCTGTCCCTTCTGAGACATTCTTAGCCTTGAGGGCGTGCACCTTGTAATCTCGCCCGAATATCGAAACTACAGTTACTGCATGTGTACCGCAACACGTGTTGTGTAAAGATATTTGACTCTTTCTTGTAATTTACTGCATCAAAATGTTTCTATGTGAGTTTGATAGCTCCGGGCGTTGAGATATATAGCAAGAAACTAAGAACTGCTATTCGCAACATAATAAACTGATCGTGTACTGTCTTGTATAACCTTAAAAGATTCAATTTGTTTTTGAAGTTATTGACTTTATTAACTCCCCCCACTCATTAATGAGAAGAGCGATCTTAATATTTACACTTATCAGGAAGACTCTTCGTCGTGGTACATACATGTTGAGTGAAGATTGTTGTTGTTGTTGTTGGTGTTGCTGTTGCTGTTGTTATTTTTATGATGGTGGTGCTATTGACGATTACTATTATGATAATGATGATATGACGAGGGATATGACTATTATGATGATTATTATTGTGATGATGATGATCACATGACGATGGTGGTGACTATGGCTATGGTGATGATGGCGATCGATGACAATGACGACGACGATGATGATGCGTTTCTTGTTTATACGTTGCCTATATATTGATGAACCTTTTTTATTATTAATTATTATGAGTTCTATGGGATAGATGATCTTTGAATTCAGTGTTGATTTGAGTTCTAAATTGACCCCGAAAACACTTGCTTGTGTGTGAAATATTGTTGTTTTGTGTATATTTTTTTCTGAAGAGAGGGGTTTAAGGAATTTGATATGATACGCCATACGTGGATTGCATGTGATCAGCAGGTTCGACATACAGGATAATAAACTATAGAAAATAATGACATTTGGGGATAAGAATGACTTCCGTCGTCACATTCCGGAAAAACCTCAAAAGGAAATAGTGCAATAGATTATTGAAACAACGTATGCTTTCCTTGGTGGCTTTCAAATCGGTCTTGCTTGGAATGACAACGCACAAAAACCAGATGGTTAACGATGTATGATGATACGTGAAGTTCTCTGGTTCCGTCACGGCTTTCTACTTATTATTACCACCTCAGACTCGCTCTGCGTGCTCCAGTTATGATGGATGTGATGATGAAGCGTGTCCACGCGACAGACTTCTGCCAGACTGAGATGGAACGCGTGTACAAGATCCTCATTTACACATTATCAACTGCGAGTTAAGACAAACTCCATTTTATCGCATTCCCGACCCATGTTCGTTATCCTCTCGATATTATAAAGTAGCATACCCGAGCTTATTGTGATAAGTAAGAATATCCCGTTGTTACATTGCTGTAATTTTGGAACCTAATTCCATGGTAGGTGGTATTCCATCATCACGCATGCATGAAAACTCAATTGGTGAAACACTAATGTGATTCATAATGTTCGAATTAAACATATAAAGGCCGGATTCGCCATGGCTGGATTGAAACTGGTTTACGGAAACTTCTGGGACGGATTCTTCATCTTCTGTTTAAACCTATATATAGTTTAAACGTACAATGACGTTCCAGCCAAATCGGGTCTAAGTGTGAGTTTGTTGTCGTTCAGTGGCTGTTTGATTTGGTGAAATGAGTATGCTATCAAACTACAAGTCACCATGCGGGCAACAATCAGGCCGGTAGAATTATTCTTTGCCCATCCTTTAATAGTTAACGCGAACAAACAACACGCGTATAACAACCCTCGTTTGAGAATGAATCAATTGTGACAAAACACCAAGCCACTTCTCACGCGCCGTCAATCGATATTATATACAGATCCACCCATGTAAACAGCGGATTCGTCATATTTAGGTATAACCTCCCTAAACCGTGTTTAGCATGTCCGCCGAATGATATGGTTTAGTTTATATGTTTAAGGTAAAGTACGAAGGGGGCGATAAGGGCTGCAACATATGTGTCAAATATTACAGTATACATCAGCTGTCAGGCTTCACCGTTGTGTTCAACAATCATTGAGTTCAACAGAACTCGCACAGCTATCGACTTCGGCAAGAACGCGAATCACGTGTACCCCATTATAAATATCTTTGTTTCCCCTGACCCTATACCAAAATGTCAAGAATAAGTAAGCAGCTACATGTAATCTTGTTTTCCAATTATATATAATCACTGGTCTGGATATAACTGTTGAGATTTGTTTTTCCCATCTAAATATCGTTGAAAAGTCGTGTAGCCTATATCTTTGTATAGCTATGATAAAAAGAAAAGAAACGTGTTCAATACATTTCAATTAGTTGATTCAAGTGTTTATCATGCATATTGAAAATAAAAAAATATTCGCTGAGAAACCAATAAAATATTTTGAGTGTACGGCGGGTTTTTTAAGATGGGTATGGTCGGGGGGAAACAAGCATTTTTTTTGTCTTGGCCTTGGAACCATGGGTTTCCTGCTCTGTATAACCTATGATATTCTTGCGGACAAATTAATGGTATATTTGACTCATTAAATAAATTTTTGTGCTCACACATATCATAAAATTATACAGAAGTCGAGCGTCGAGATATCGGGAAAGCGGCAATCTTGTTTCAGCGATGAGTATGATATATGGCTCTCATAACGAATTCTGTCTGATCAGCTCTCCGGGGATATGATGGTATAAACAGATAGTGGAATAGTTCATCCTCCTATCAGTACCTACTGCATGTTGACAATTAAACGACCATTCATCATTTACAAAAGCCTGACTCTTTATAGATTTTCTGAATTTCTCTGCGTGCGCGACATAAAACACGTCACTGGCATTTCAGTGGGGAATCACCTCTATGAATGATTACTAACATATAGGCACGGTCTCATTATGAATACACCTGACTCTTTATAGATTTTCTGAATTTCACTGCGTGCGCGACATAAAACACGTCACTGACAGTCAGTGGGGAATCACCTCTTGTGAATGATTACTAACATATAGGCACGGTCTCATTATGAATACACCAATGCTACATTTTTCAATGAAACTTGTGCGTTTTTCAGAGGTCATTTTGGTAAAATATGGGTGGGATATATGGGGGAAGTATACCTGTAGTATTAGACTATAATAGATTGGCGAAACGCGTCATTAACTTATTTCGTACATGCATTTCGAGTTCAACGTCCACACAACATACACGCGTCTTTGTCTTTTTTCTATACTCCCCAATCAACACAATGAACACATAGAGGGCATGTTTTATTGTGGCGAAAGTCGACAACTATATATATATAACGTTTATTAATTATTCACTACATGCATGGTTTAAACACATTTTGTCTAATTTCGTAATATAATTCATATATAATTGGATCAGTGAGTTTTGGAGGACACGTTATAATCTCTCCTCCTGTATGGTACCTCATCTCACACTCTCTTCTTTAGTACATGGCATGTACATGTATCAGAAGAAGAAAAAACATCACAATACATTGAAAAACATAATAAAATTATAATAGGTATGGTATATATGTACTGCATTTACATTTCGCACAAAATATACAGAATGTCGCCCCCCCCCCCTTCATGGCGGGAGCCGCGCTGTTGCAGCATTAAATACCCTGGGCCAGTGCAGTATCTTATATATGCGAGATATAGGGACCCTCGCATATATAAGAGCATGCACACCATGGCTTAAAAGCAAAGGGCAATAGTGTTAGGCCAATGCAATCTCTTATATATATACGAGGCTCCCTATCTCACATATATATATCATGTGCATTATAGGCACTGGGTTTTCGCAAAATTCACGAAGCTCCAGCCACGAAAGGTTTAAAACCCGCGGGTCATACATATTCAAGAACATAATTTCAGATTGTTGCGAGCGATTATGAGGTTTTTGTAACTTTATCCTTCTGTTTGTATATGGTCTTGGTAAACGTATATATACTTTGTCGTTTTGAAAAACAATCCACATATGTGACCCGCCATATCAAATCCAGTCGTAAGTCGGGATTTTTTTTACCCTGTGCCAATGCATTCTCTTATATATGCGAGTCGACCATAGGTCGCCTCGCATATATAAGAGAATGCATTGGCCTAACAATTTTTTACAATTTTAATAATTTTTTCTTGTATTCTTTAACAATGTTATAATTTCACCCATACAGAGCCCCAGACAAACATGAGCAGACGACACTCTTCTATATGCTTCTATTTATGTGTGGGGCTCCCTGCAGGGTAATATTTTATGTCCTAAACATTGTAAGAAACATTTATTTAAAAAAAATGATAAAAAATTGTTAGGCCAATGCATTCTCTTATATATGCGAGGCGACCTATGGTCGACTCGCATATATAAGAGAATGCATTGGCACAGGGTAAAAAAATCCCGACTTACGACTGGATTTGATATGGCGGGTCACATATGTGCATGGATGAACCTTCAGCATGCTCAAAATTTAATAACACCGACTGCGAGGTACAGGGAACTAATAAACCTGAACGTGACAAATATAATAAACGTGAAACTAGTCGGTGTGAAAAGTTTTAAAGTCAACGTGACCAATTTGTTTGAATGTAAATAGCATGTTTTATTGCAGTTTCATTGCCCCATATCCCCACATTTTATTCTCTCGCTGCCTATTTGCACACTCATGGGCGTCCATAATGCCCGGGTGTACCTGTGTTTACACCATACATTAAACCACTAAACCATGACATTTCGTAGTCGACGGCTATTGATACCAATCGTTATGGGAAATAACTATGAAAAGGGGGTTGTCCAATTTGACGAATAGGACTTTTCTCTTTAATAAAATTCAAATGGGTTGTCTGCAAGATTTGTGACAAACGAGCTATAATCTATGTGGTTATTTTATTCATCCTTTTTTGTTCATTATTTTGTAAAGCCTATTTGTCGGCATGTCACCAAATGTCCTACCATGATACCTCCCTCTTTCCATTGTGATGACATAATTGCAAACACCTGGAAACCCGATTCTGTATACCTTAATGCCCAAAGTAATTGACCCCTTAACCACAGCAGAATTATGGGTAATTTTTCAGGATTTAGTCGGAAATATGGCTTGTTGCCATTCATCGGAAAGCTCTCGCCGAGCATTACTTTGGGCATTACTGTACACGTATATGCAAGCATTTGTATAGTATTTAAACCACGGTTTGAGCTCCAAAATACACCTTATAATATTTGCTTTTGAATTTTCCCGGTATCGATATAGGTCGATAAATACCTTTCTACGAGTATTATATGTCCCGAAAACAAAACAGAGCCATTTGCACGACATGAACAGAAAAGAGTGGCCCGTGTTATATAGTCTCTTCCTGATATGATAGTAATAAAGAGCGTTTTTTTTTACTCTGAGAAAAAATGAAAATATCTGGAAAATGGCTGCAACCATGGCCAGTATTTTTAGAGCATATGGAGCCGATATATCAATATTTCGTGCATTTGTCAACATATATATAACTCATAAGTCCTCCTTCCAAATTACGTAGAGAGAATTTGGAAGCTCGAATGAGCCATGTCCGTAACTTTAAAGATCCACTATCCAATTTGACACCGTAAAACTGCAATTGGTAAAGTTTATATACCAGTGAACTGGAGGTTGGACTGCCCCAAAGGGACTAAGGATTCCTCCGCATTGTAATTGGGTTACATGAAGGGTAGCCATGTTAACATATTTGTTTTGACCGGAAAATGTAGGAATACAAACTCGGACCAAAATATGCATGTTTCGAAAATTGTCCAGGTCTAAAAATGGAAATTCAGATGGATCTCATAATCGCATGTGTGCAGATTCATATATTACTAAACATGCTAAATGTCTTTGCAGAGTATTAAAAAACTAGACCGGAAATTGTCGAAAAACACGGGATATAAAACTTTAAAAAGTCAGATGGATCGCATAATCGCATGTGCATGTTTCCTTGGTACTAAAATATATGCAACATATCCACACAAAAAATGACTGCAATTGTTGGAAAACAAGCTCGGACAAAGTTGCGTCCAGGGATCGACAGACTGATAATCTGATTCATTTTTATACCCCGTTACTTCGTTATTGGGGTATAATTGTTCGATCCCAATCATGAACCCATTAATAGTATGTTGTGCTGGTCAGTTATTGACAATCAAAACTGGAAGTTTTAACACATTTATAATTGTTGTCAGGCCAACACACCTTTCAATAATGGTCTCTGATAAAGAGTATACCGATGTCAATGATTCAGTTTCTCAAAAGCGGTAGGTAACAAAGAGCGTTCTCGATTATGCTATTTTGTGAAACTGATGGATTCCTTTGTGGATTTTCGCGATACATGTGTTCGCGGTGGGTGGGTCGTCTATAACTGCTGAGTATACTTTAAATCTGTTAACCCTTTACCCAACAGAAGGGCCCTGTGCCAATGCATTCTCTTATATATATATGCGAGTCGACCATAGATCGCCTCGCATATATAAGAGAATGCATTGGCTTAACACATTAAAAATTATAAAATTGTTAAAGAATGTAAGAAAAAATGGTAAAAAGTGTTAAAAAAAGCTTTTTTTTAGGCCAATGCATTCTCTTATATATGCGAGGCGACCTATGGTCGACTCGCATATATAAGAGAATGCATTGGCACAGGGCATAACTGTAACTATCACAATGTGGTCAAGGAGCCGGTTCCAATGATATCCATATTTGTGTGGTTCTATTGAGACAGACCGAAGATATTTTAGGCTGTTGAAGCTTTATTTGGCCGGTTGTGGCCGGTTTGTTGGGTAAAGGGTTAAGTGTGACTAAAGCGGTTCCGGGTTGTTACCGAATATCTAAAACCGTAAACGTGATTAATCTCTGTGTGGAGAAACGTATAGGCAATGAATCCCAGAAACACATCAGAGTGTATTGCATACAGATGGAAACCAAACATCTTTTCGTCCATTCATATGCGGATATCAATAGGGCGAAGCTATAAAGACTGCAAAAGACGTCACTTGCTTATTGTTTTAAGGCGGAGATGCGGTCCTCTAATGGCCGCATGTGCAATATTGTTGAAGTTTGTATATTTACTTTATCCAAGTATGCGTTTGATGTGAACGATCTGTTGTGTGATGTATGTTGCAATCTTGAGATCTGAGCAACGAGTGGCTGTTATTTCGCGCCTTCTTTGCTGTGCTATACTTGAACCTGCCGTGTACTTTCTGGAAACACGATATTCAATTTGTGTTATATCGCGTGAATTTCCGCTATCGGTCATTGTAGGCAATATGACGATTTATTACGTTCCTATGTGTGATTTATCGTGATTTCTCGAGAGATTATAAACGATAATTTCACAAGTGAATTATGTCACTTCACAACGAGTTATGTATTCATACGCGCTATCGAAATGTATGCGTCATGTGTATAATGGCGGTATTATTCGGAGTTCTGGTAAATCAGATGTTGATAGTGAAATATAATAAACAGAATAATCACTTGATGACGTGAAATAATTCATTCGAGATATATAGGGACTATTTTGTAAAACACTCGAGCGTAATGTGCTCTCGTTTTCATACAAACGTCGCTGCCTCTCGTGAATTATTTCTCGCCACCAGTTCCATCAAGTGATTACTCTCTCTATATATATACCATATTGCGTATCATTTGTTCGTATAGAGCTTAAAGATGCCCTGTCTAATCTGACGCTATAAACAACGTATGTAAGTTTTCTAAACCAGTAATTAATTATAGATCGGACCCATGAGCCCATTGCTATTGAGGTTTTGGTGTGCGGTGGACTTTCAAACGAGGAAGTTTCAGCACGTTTCTATTTTTGACAGATTAGCAAAAAATCAAATGACCAACTCTTATAAAGAGCGACCATGCTTCCGTCGTTCAAATTCGTTATACAATTACAGGGGTACTGTATACGCAAAATCCTGTCACTTATGGGACAATCTCCTTTTATACTCAACATAATACATGCAACAAATTAATGGATTTGAGCCATGGATTAGTGCAAAACACACCCATCTGCTATATGAACGATGCAAACTGCATTTTAGTAATAATGAAAATGAATTACTCCAATCGTAAATTCATTTTCATTATAATTACCATGTTAAAATCATTTACATCATTCATAAAGCACACGAGTGCATTTTGCACTAATCCATGGCTCAATTTAATTCATTTGTCCCATAAATGACCGGATTTAGTGTACAGTACCCCTTTTAGAGCTTTATTAATTAGGAGAAGTGTTGTCAACGTATTACCTATATATGGATGAGTGTGTGGATTCGCGATGCCTGCGCCATATGAATGATGTTGATTGACGGAAAGCCGAACGTTGGCTTATATATATAGGAATATTTGGTCAAATTTGGTGTCAATACTCGGACAGGGCAAATTGTTGAAGTTTTATATATTTACTTTATCCAAGTATATATATGGGTTTCATGTGAACGGTCCGTTGTTTAATTCTCCGTTATTTGTGCTGCAATCTTTATTTTTTCACCAGAGTTGCCCCCTTTTGTTGGAATTTGCACTCCATTTTCGTTTCCGGATTATACTTTAGTAAGTCTGAACTGAATGGATCGATATTTGGTATACATGTGGGTTTGCTGGGACAAAATACCGGTCAAATTCGAATTCGACTTCCGCCCGCCAATTTTCACCAGAGTTACGACCCTTTTTGTTTGAATTTGCACTCAATTTTCGTTTCTGGGTGATAACTTTAGTAAGTCTGAACTCAATGGAATGAAATTTGGTATGTGAGTTTACTAGCCCACATATACAGATCAGGTTCGAATTTGGGTTCCGCTCACAAATTTTCACCAGAGTTATGGCTCTTTGTTGAAATTACCACAGGCGTATTTTGCCACGCCATAGCGATTCTCTTATTGTGCTACATGAACCTAGCTTATCGTATTTTCATGAAACACGAGAGCCAATTTTAACATTCAATTTGTGATATTCGCGTCATGAATTTCGGCTATCTGTAATTGCAGGCGATATGACGATAAATACCATGTTGCGTATCATTTATTCGTATATAGCTTAAGCGTTCCGTAACGATGGCTACAACTATATAACAGATACAATAATGGATTTCAATAATTGAAACGCGATAAGAGTCCACAAGCGTCAACAGAATCCAATACATCTCAGGGCATCTTGGAAATAATTATGCCGTCATAAATAGCAACCGGGGTAGTTCAAATTTAAAATGTACGATAGCTCATTAACTTTGAAGTTTTGAACATATACAATGTTTTATGGTGGTCATATTCAGAATGAGCAATGTGGTGCATGGGTGATGCCACAGTGCCCTGGGCCCACAAACAATGTACCCTGCCTTGCTCACCGGAAGCTTATATTCTGCTAATGATGAACAGACAGTCTGCCTACAGAGCAGTTTTAGCCGGTCAAAAATAAAATAAAATTGAAGAGAACCCTGAATCTCATGAATTGCTTACACCATGGTGTACACCTACAAGGCACAACACGTGCAACTTTAAATCCCACACGCAGTCGTGGCCAGGTTATTTTGTTTATATAATCATCGGAGGTGCCGTTGTTGTCAGCGAGAGGTATCGGATTCCGCGGCGGGCGCACGAATTACTATATTTTACAGATTCCCGCGTTATCATAACAACTATATACGTCTATATCTCCGTGGCTGATATTTTAGTATTATATGCATATCACAAAATGTATAGGATTGATATTCAAACTGGCCGCGTTCCCGTTGTATAAATGTAGCATGTCCGTCATCAATGGGAAGTAAGGAACTTATCCGAAAATGGCCGAATTCCCGCGATATCTTTCCGATGCCGTGCCGTTTGTTATGTCGCCGCCTATGTATATATGGTGTCGAACCTGGAACTTTTCGCTGTATAATCCGCAAATGTCCCCGTGTTATTCCATGAGTTAATTCATAAGTATATATCGTCAGAACGGATGACGGACTGACGGTCGTGACGGACCACAAAGCCTTTCTATCCGTCAAAATAAGTATAGTGAAAGAAACAATGGCTCGCAGCCTATCCGTCGTATAATTTCCCCACATAATGAAGGTGGTGCACAAATGCATGTTTCACAGTAGGGGTTTACCAGCTCGACGTTGAATGATTTCAGCGACTTTTGTGAGCCAGTTTCGCAATAAACATTAAATTGATTGCCAGGGGGGAATTCCATAATTGTAAGCGACGCAAAGCACAATCGGCTCACAAAAGTCGTCTAATCCATGCAATCCAGAGCTGGTACATTCGTGCCTACTGTGAAAACACAATAGTAAAGAACAGATATTAATCAAGAAAATTATTAACTGCGTTGTTTGTTTTTTTTTGTTTTTTTTTATAAAGATCCCAGTCAAGAACATAAAAAAGTTCCCAGGTTTTGAACTGGTGGATATGATCGCTACGGGCGTATAGCCATAGTAGAGATTCATGGTATGATCTACAAGCACGAATGCACATTGTTTTAAGTTAGGAACTGGGAAGTGTGGTGTTCATCTATATAGTACATTCAGTGTTTCTCATTTGTGTGAGTATTGATTTGTATTTGTCGTTGAAAACTAAACCTGAAAAAAGCGATAAATATTTACAATTTTGCGTAGTTCTCTGGAATGCTAAATAAATTTTATTTGATCTTTTGGAAATAATAGCTTATTGTTAAATTGTTGGATGCTTCCTTTTTAACATTTCGTGATTAGTTACTTATCAGTTTGAATAATTGGTATAATAGGCATTTAGTTCCAACAAACCATTCGCACATGTACATGATAACATACATTATCATGTATATATAGTAATATAATCACAAATTATCTTTCGTTGTGTGTGCATTTTGAAGGCCATGATGAAAAGCTTTTAAACTCACCCGTCCAGCACCAATAAACTATAATATCACATAAGGTGTTATTATATTCGACACGATCTCCCCTCTAAATTAATCAGACATAACTGTTCAAGACGACCCTCTTCTATAACTACGACCACATGCGTGCGACATATGTCTGGGACAATGAAGAACACCAATATGTCGTATATCCGCATGCCTGTGACATAATGACTTGCTGTATATACAATATAGCGTTATTATATGTATTTATTGTTTCAATTGTTGATGCACGTATTTGTTATTAGATGTAATCCTTGCATAATGTCATATTTTAACTTGGTCTTATTTGTAAATATTGTAAGCCACTCTCCACACGTGGATGTCAATACATAAATAAATATGGTAGTTGAACGACAAGGACATTTATAAATTCTGCACAACACCGGGTATGCAATGTATACAATAGTGCATGTCTGTCTCATTCAATACAGACTATATTATAATGATTCGTATCATACTGACGACCAACAAACAGCTGTGGTATGTTGAAGGACTTCGTGTGAAAAAAACAAACATATATATAGCTGTCTCACTAATTTATCATATTTGCCATCACGGGCATAGTGTTATAGTGCTAGACGGGTGAAGATTATAGTTCCTCAATCTATACCTTAAAAATATCGAGCAAAGAGAAGCTGAGTGAGCTCGAGTTTAAGCCGCGATTCTATAAATAGAGATTGAAGATAGATTATCTCCCCTGGTCATTTGGCAAGTTTACCATCTTAATGAGCAGTGGGGAACTTGTCTCATAGTGACATTAATTTGTTGCCGTATTCACACTAACGAGGCTCAGTCCGGGACGTCTTTTATTTTCCAGGCATCGGTCACTTGGATATTTCCCACCGACCAATTGACCCCCGCTATCTTTTCACGTTATCTGTCGTAAAGTGGACGACACTGGCCATTAAACGCACGTATAACCTCCTTGTTCCGTGACTAGAAATTCGCACGCAGATTTAACGACCGCGAAATTTCAATTACCCGCATTGTCCCGATCTTGGTCGAAAATTTACAATCCTCATTAAGGAATGGAAATTAAGTCCTTGGTAACCTATTCTATAGCATGAGGGTAAAGGTTCACACACACACATATTGCTATGTACATGTATTATAGGATAACAAAGAAAAAAATAATTCGATAATGTCCAACAATACATGTTATTACCTACCATTGTAGAGAACAAGATATAATGATTATAATCTATGTTATAAAGTTCAGAAATAATTTGAACCTCAAGAATCGTGTAGTAATTTGTTAGTACGGACAATGTATATATATAGATAGATACGAAACATCTGTATGTAGACTTACGTCATCATGGTCCGATAACCCATGTCTTGAGCAAGTCCAGTGAGAATGTCATTTCATTTCAGTCCCGGGTTCGCAAGACACATTTGCTGGGATTACAGAGATCCCGGAGTTTGACGGGAAGCCATGCACGGGGAAAATAGCAATTTTTACATTTTTTTTTTTCGCGCAGAAATGACTTCAAATGAGATAAATGCTCTTCATTCATACATATCGTAAAGAGACTATCAATGGACGCTCTTTGTTGTTTCTTGTCGAATTGTTTTTATAAATTGTATGATTTTAATAACTCTTTCTGTGAAGCATTCTGTATATAAAAGTAATACATGTATTCGTCGATTTACGTGTACTGTATACATGTAGTTTATCCCTGGGACGTGACACAATTACTGCTAACGGGATCGGGTCACTATATATATACGTTTTTGGAACAGGAACCATCTATATATTCAAAAAGAAACATTGAGCGTACGACAATAAACATACATGAATTCAGACATGCATGGGAGTCACACAATCAATTGCAAACGACGGCTTAGATATATATATATAGCAATGTTCATTCACTAAGCATTTGTATCTGTTTTGAGAGGAAAATCTATTATTATAAACTGTAATTTCACTTCCGTAAAATATAGAAAATCAGTCATTTGTTGCCGAATTTCACGCAGTATAGACTGGTCCTTTGTGTTGCATTATTTGGTCCTCCAAATGGTCATCCACGTGGTTTTAAAATGACATTACAGATGGTTCGGCTTCATTGTTGTACTAAACGACTTGGTCAGAACTTTGTCAATGGAATGATATATAACGAAGTGACAATCCCGCCGATACATGTAACATCCCGGATGTCGGAATTAATTATCTGAAAATATATGGTGACAAGTTTATTGCTAAAACTAACTTCGCTTTGGTAATGATCGGTAAATTTGCAGTGTTAAGCTTTGTTTGTACTTACAGATAAGACAGACCCGCGACAGGTGCATTCGGGTGCACCCACGCGCTTGTTTAGCTTTGTAAAGATTAGCTGTTCTTTTTAAGTGAGATTCTGCAAGGCGATTAAATGTACCGGTGGTGTTTCTAATTAAGTCAGTTCAAATTAGTTCATGTGTATTCGCCTTCTGTTCAAAAATTCTTTAAACCTACCGAACCGCGGCCGGCCACGAGCCATACATCACATCAGTATTATCTATTTCATAATCTTCCACCTGTATGCAGATTTTGCCGCAAGGTCTTTTCATCTCTTGTTGACTTTTAACAAAACTGCGGTACTTTTACCTTTGTTTGAAAGGTATATTGGATAGGTAAACCGACATTCTTCTCCGAAGAACAGGTGTTATGTGGTATAATTTTTGGCGGGCTTCGTTGGTTTAAATGTCCAGGTCGCGTGGCTGACATGCAGTCTCTGTCATATATCCGCCAATGTTAACAAGATGTTGAAGTGTGTGTATTCCTATGTGGTGAGGAATAAGCCCGCCAATCGGTCGGATTATGTGAGCAGGGTTCGATCATTGAGCGAAAGTAAGTATCTAGATCATATAGTTATGGGGACACGACCTCAGTATCCGTGTTCATTGTTTCACATGTGCTTAATTATGTGAGCGTGAACAAATTCTCATTTCTTATCGAAATGACCATGTATATATCGATTGGAATGGCATATTGAGAATGTCCCTCAACCGATTTTCGTCCATGTCGGGGTTCGAACCCGTGCCATCCTCGTCTAGCACAGGCTGTATATCGTATCCACGACCAAACCACCTCGGTTAGGGAGCATCTTTAAAATGAAGCCTTTAACCGAGGGAAGCATATCAGTCTGAACAGGTTTGAATGTTGACACAGATCTGATCTGCCATTATATTGGAACAGCACAATGAACTTCCTCCAAGATTGTACATGTAACCATATATATACGATTACTGGTTCTGGCGTATATATCAGAGTTATGGAGGCACGTATACAGCCACTTTTCCTGGTGCATATACGTGTATAGTTTTCACACGAAATATCGGTAAATTTACCTTATATACTCAGAAAAAGAACTCACTGAAGCATGACCATTTTCCGGCTGCTTTCAACATTTTGTCCATACGTGAGACAAACGCTCTTTATTAATGCCATATAAGAAATAGATTATAATAACTAACGCTCTTTATTATTTGACGATTTTCAAATCAATATCCGACATGAAAAAGTCCATCTGAGGAATACAAAGTTCGTATCAATGCATTTCATGTATATGTTGTATGTATCGATTCATACGAATATTTCTAGATACAATTAAACATGTGGCTTAAGGTATATTGACCAGATAGTGCCCTTTGGTAAAACTCGCACATGTATATCGTTCAGCGAAATAGCCATTTCCCATGTCCCGCACAAAGTAGTACACTATTTTCTGATGTTCCAGGCCGATGACAATACCTTTGACCACTTGATAATTTGGTGAAACATAGCTATACCAGAGATAACCATGGTGGTGTTACAATATCCGCAATTCCCAGCAGATACCTTGCAAAATTAAATAATTACTGTAAGTTGAAGACACCGGTCGACAAGAACACCAGTCTATCACAGATTTCCGGTCAGGTTCCGGTGGCCAGCAAAGGTCCATACATGAAGTTCTACCTGAAATTCCTTTATTTTAATTTGTTATACTATGTAGAAAGTATTGGTCCGATTTACTTCAATGTTGAAAAATAAAAAGCGTTCGCTGTCAGTTGACAGTTCCCGATATGGTATGAATAAAGAGCGTTTATCTAACTTCCCAGTCATTAATTTAAAACAGTTGGAAAACTGATATGACTTCGGCAAGTATTTGGAGGATATAACAAAATTGGTTGGTATGTCATGTATATTATATGGACATATTCCCCCCTCATTTAACCCTTTACCCAACAAACCGGCCAAAACCGGCCAAATAAAGCTGCAACAGCCTAAATTATCTTCGGTCTGTCTCAATAAAACCATACAAATATGGATATCATTGGAACCGGCGCATTGACCACATTGTGATGGTTACAGTTATGCCCTTTGCCAATGCATTCTCTTATATATGCGAGTCGACCATAGGTCGCCTCGCATATATAAGAGAATGCATTGGCCTAAAAAATATCTTTTTTTAACACTTTTTACCATTTTTTCTTACATTCTTTAACAATTTTATAATTTTTAATGTGTTAAGCCAATGCATTCTCTTATATATGCGAGGCGACCTATGGTCGACTCGCATATATAAGAGAATGCATTGGCACAGGGCCGTTCTGTTGGGTAAAGGGTTAAAATTACGTTGTCAAACGTCGGAGTTTCAATAAGTCGTGTCAAGACGAACGCCATCATGTAAATGAGTTTCAAACAATTGCGTTGCTGTTGAATGTGACTCAAATAGAGTATTAACAGTCCCAATTAATGGGGAGGTCAAGTTGCCAAATTTTGAATGGGGATTGCCATGCAAATCTGCGGAACAAAATTTACAGAGTTGCGCATAATTCTGAGTGTGACTTGATGTGGTATTGGAAACAACCGGTATTTGTCCGGCGGGTCCGCTTGTAAATTGTTCCATTATAATGCTGGTCTATTTATTTTTGAATTTTATATTGATTTTTCAAATGTAGGTTATGTGATGTAATTCCAGAAAAAAATTCTCAAAAATTTAATTATTGTATAATTTACGTAGTAAATTTGCCATTTCAATGTTGATTGTTCAATGATATGCCTGTTTTTGTTCCCCAACAACTGCTTCATACATAACTTTTGCTCCGGAGATTTGCATGGAAATCCCCATTCAAAATTGGTCACTTGCATGAACTCGCGGGACTAAGACAGTTCGGTCCTTACCCGTGGAAATTGCTTCGTGTATAGAAGGGGTTATAGAGAATGCCATCTGTACTATATTTCCCATGAGTTTCCATTTCGGTCTAACACATTCACTGTGTATATTAATCTATGCATGGTATACGCATCCGAGTGACGCCTCTGTATAGCCCACGATCTCTCTCAAGATTAGAAGTTTAGAAGACCAAATTACCACATTGACTCGCGTGGGATAATATACTCGATAATCATGTTCATGTGGCCGCGAGATCACGCTCAATCGTGTACAAAATCTTTTAACATTGAATTCTGAACAGAGCACAAATTGCCAAAAATTGCACGGTTTAGCGGATCACCTGCCTCTGTCAACAATGACTGCCAATTTGTCGAATTGTTGTGTATACGGAATTACGCGTTATGTGTGATGGTGATTATGGATTTGTACCGTAATCAGATCTGGCCTTACATAATTAAATAGCTTGCGGCGAAACCAGTCGGAAACTTCAGTTTTTATCTATTCCACACAATAAGTTTTAATTATTTCACAGCGTGTCAACACCACCAGTGGTGTTTTGACAATATTGATTTGTACATAAGTACTAATGTTGTTGCCAATAAGCTTCACTTTGGAAACTTTCAATGTGGTATAAACATATCCAGGAGAGAACAACGTCGTCCACTATATATAGTTACTGGATGTGAGTATTCTAAACCACCCACGAAATATTTCACTGCCGCTCGCATATCTCGACGAAGCTCAACTTTATTGTAAAATTGTTAGTATAAAATGTAAGGTATAGGCTTATATATATATAATTTGACATATTGTCCCATTTCCAAAATAAGCTATTAGATGGTGTATATCATGCAGTTATGACATGACAGTAACAATTTGATGACATAAAACGTCCGTACGAGACCGATGTTAAAATAAGAATGTTAACAATTATTTAACAGAATATATCATTATGTCCTAATCATCAGTAGAATTTGACATTTCTTTGATAAATGTGCGGACCATGTTGCAGATTATGTTGAATGTTTATAGTTAGTTGTTTTGCATTAATATGAATACGATGTCTGGATATTCCTCAATTCAATAAATATACCGGTCTTCACTCCTATCTCATCAAAGACGTTTTATATAACTTATCGTATAAGTGTGGAACTTCCATATTACATTTCCTACACGTCCCTGGATGCATCCATGATATAGTTTTTGCTAACAACACATTGGAACATTTCATTTCAAATAAATCAGAATAAAATTAGTACCAACAACGAAAAAAACGTTTGTTGTCCTTGATATCTATACTTTGGAGTGAAATGTGAGGTCGTTCTGCATGGCCATTTCGATTCGTTGAATCGACGAGTATAAATTGTGCACAGTTAAATTTGTATTTAAATTCGAAGATAAAATAATCAAATACAAGCTCTGAAGAGCCTATGACTTGACTAAAACAATACAACTGTATAACAATATTACTAATGTACAAGTTAAAAGTTAAGTTACAATAACCCTGTAGTTTAAAATACATATGATATTATGATTGAATTGCATATCAATATATAGGGAACAGGCATGCGACTAACCATAATGATAATCACCTATATTAATAACGCTGGGGTAGTCATCTGGGGCAAACAACACATATTGCATGACTCTCCGGATGAAGTTGCGCCTATCTTTTTAAGTTGACAATAAACGCTCTTTATTGTTAACAATTAATGTCTCTTTAAGTCGTTTGAGGTCAAAAGCACCTATCTTGTGAGAGTCCCCGTGTCATTTCACTTTTGTGCACAAATTTTCCCACATCGCCTGAGCTGGATTATTGACCATATAATTTATTAGTCCCCCTTAAGCCATCTGAGGTCAAATGCGCATATTCCATGACAATCCCCTGGTCAGGTGACCCACCTGTACCCATTTTCCTACATATCTTCTAAGCTGATAAGGGACGCTCTTTATTGCTCATATTTGCCCCTTTAAGTCGTCTGAGGTTAACGGTATCTATCTCATGACAGCGATGTGTCAAATTATCCCCGTGTTTCAATTTCCACAGACCAGATTGCAAACATTTTGGGTATATAATTAATTAATTATTTAGTTAAATTAATTATTAGTGCCCTTTTAAGACATCCGAGGTAAACGGGACCTATATAATAATGCGCCCGAGTCAAATTACTCCAATATACAAATGTTCAGCTATGATGGTCCAGCCGTTTGATCGCCTATAAGCGGACAAACAAACGAACAAACAAAATTTTGATTTATTAGTATAGATAATTTGAAGTTAAAACTGGGTAAAGTGGTCAGGTATCTATGGGCTCTGTGTTGCTTTCGGTGGCTTCTTTGCCAAATAGTTATACTTGTCCCTAATGTGTCACATGGTTCGTGTATCAGGGCAAGTGCATGGGAATGTCAGTTGCTGATCGATGCTTTTACCATCTTTATGTGTGTATAGTGGGAAGTTTCACATCCATGCAGTGAATCCATGCATGGTCTTTTCAACACCAAACAAAACTCGACTAACATCCGTAAACGTAGTAATATATCATATTGACTAGAATGTCGATAAACCCCAACAAATTAAACCATGATGCATACTGTATTATATTTCTTCTACTTCTGTTCCCATCTGCGAATAAATATATGACCTGAGTGGTATCTTTTAGCGCCCTACAGGTAAGGCGATAACGTTGATAAGATTGCACTGTAAGCCTATTCATTGATATCAGATACATTTTCATATCTGTATCAATATGGACTTCCGCACGTTTGTCAGCAGAATTATAGGAAACAGCATATACAGAGCCAGAATTTAATATAATAGCCCAGGGAAATATTCTACAGCTTTGTGGAACGGAAACCGCCCCCACATACGTGCAAATAAATGTTTACATATGATTGTAGTTGGTGAAGTGTTGTATACCGCAAATTTCCCTCTGCATTTGCTCCTCCCTCCCCTCTCTCTCTCCCCCCTCTCTCTCTCTCTCCCTCTCTCTCTCTCTCTCTCTCTCTCTCGCGCTCTTTCTCTCTCTCTCTCTCCCCCTCTCTCTACCTCTATTTTCGCTATTCCTGCAAAGTGCTGTGTATCTACAATTTCCATTTGTATCTCTTTATATCTCTCTCCCTTCTCTCTCTCTCTCTCTCTCTCTCTCTCTCTCTCTCTCTCTCTCTCTCTCTCTCTCTCTCTCTCTCTGTCTCTCTCTCTCTCTCTCTTCTCTATCTCTCTCACTCCCTCTCTCTCTACCTCTATTTTCCCTATTCCTGCAAGTGTTGTGTATCTACAATTTCCATTTGTATCTCTTGATATATCTCTCTCGCTCTATCCCTCTCATTCTCTCTTTCTGTCTCTCTCTCTCCCTCTCTCTCTCTCTCCCTCTCTCTCGTTCTCATCTGAATCCCCTATTTCTTCTCTACCTACTCTCTATATCTATATCTCACTCTCGTTCTCCCTTCCTATATCTCTATTTCGTTTCCCATTCATCTCTGTATCCAATTTACCCTCTCTCTATCTTTGTTTCTGACTGCCTCCCTATAATTAACGTCACCGGTGTATACTGTTGGGCAATTTTTAGAAATCTGTGGACCTGTGTAGATAATTGTTTTTTCCAGTTATTTTGGGATGCGTTAAAGTTGTACTGCGACCCCGAGTCCGGTAAAAGCTGTAGTTGGCATGTCAAAGTTCGTGAAAGTTCTATTGACTATGCCGATGGTTTGAGAAGCTTTATTGTTTTAGGATATTGTAAAAAGGCTAATCTGGCCGTGTCAAATTGAGCTATAGCGATGTGATATCTCGCAGGACAACACATTTCGGGTTTTCGTGGGGTGTGTATTCGCTGGATGTCTTATAGTTGCAGCATATATGTAACTATTATGACCGCGTTAATTGCGTTCGATGCTTAGGTATGAACAATGGCTGGGCCATGCACATATGAAGATTTTATGGCGGGAACCCAATTTTTTATCCGCATTTAGAAGCTTTCTGGTTTGGTGAATGAAAAACCTGCAGTAATAAGCCGTAGTTTTTTGTAATAATTTGAAGGATTAGTTGTTTTAACGGAATTCTGAGGCGGTGCATTCATGTAACCAATATATTTTATATTATAATTTATATTTATGGCTAATAATATGATCTTGGTGGCGTTACCATTTCTGACTATGGTTTTCTTGTATATACTGGACCAGTGTCTCACATCTTCATGTGCAATTATCTGGAAGAACCAGTCGTATGTAACTTCGTGTAGGCAGTTAAAATCCATCAAGCGTTTCTGGTATAGCGATATATTAGACATGAATTAGCCCTGTTCAGTTCTGATCCTGTGGATTGCCACCCAGTTAGCGTCGCATTGCACAGTCATTTGCTTCGAATAGGCCTCGTTGTTCCTACATCGTCCCATCAATCTTGTCTTGTTACCACAAAGAATGGTTGCATTCCGGGTATAATTCTTATGTATCCCCGACTCAAATAATTACCTCCTGTTTGACGCAAGGTTGTAATCACCGAGGTGGATGACTGCCAAATCTTTAACCCTGATGATGGGTTCATAAAACGTGTGCTGCATGTGAGTGTCGATAAATGATCAAATCAGCAACAAGTAAAATCACGAGTCGAAACGCTGTGTGGCATGCGATATATTATGTCACAAAGTCAACAAGCTGCGGCTCTTTGCCTGCAATAAATTGGGACCTAGCTTGGACACAATAAGATTAGCCCATTCTCTTTAATATGCCTAGCAGACATCCCCTTTCCTATGCCATCCACACATGCATGTGTGTACATTTACATGGGGAAATTATACATGTATCGGATAGGTTTTAAGCCGTTATGTTATTTTACATGTTTACTAAACCTTTAAGTTGATAAACTGAACTTACCTATATTTAATCACCCACCTATATGTGGATGGTTGTCAATTCCCCCTGAGACGGCTTCATAAACCGACGTGCTGTGAGTGTCGAGTCGAAACGCTATGTTACATGCGGCAGCATGACACACATTCAGCAAACTGCAACTGATGATATTCTTATCGAAAAATTTGAAATAATATTTAAATCCTTAGCCGAACAATTTCCAAAGTGTCTAAATTTTATTTTTGTCATAAAGAAACCATTCATTATTCGGTATATATACGAATTTCGGGATGAAAAACAAAATTCGGAAAATTTGGCCCCACACAATGGAAAATTATTAGACTGACACTTTCCAGATTTCGCACTAAACCTACAACGATCAAAAGCATTCATTATGGTCAGAACGTCAACGGGCCCGCATACGACGTCATTCGGCAGTGAAGAGGTTAGGGTGTTAAATTATTTTACTAAACCTAAGTTGACAAACGGAAAGCTGAGACTTACCTATAATCGTTTGTTGTAATCATCTCGGTGGGTGGCTGCCAATTCCTTAACCCTGAGATGCCGCCGAGAAATGATGAAGTAAATCAGTTAAATCTGAAGGGTAGTACTTACAGACAATTAACCCTTCCATGACTGGAGCTTCCTGTAAGTTTACGACAACCCTTTGCTAATGCATTTTCGTGTAAGAGAATACATTGCCGTATAATATTTACCTTGACATTGTAAGCCAGTGCATTATCGTGTATAGGGGAGACTCGTAATTACATGGTATAAATTATAAGAGAATGCACTGGCACATGATATTTAATGCTGCACCTGCGCAGCTCCCGTCATGAAACGGTTAAATGGAAGCAACAAAGTGTTTCTGTCACTTTAATCACATCCAATAAAATTGTCTCTCACAGCAGGTTGTCACTTAAATCATATCACCACGGCCAATCAAATTCTCTCTTATGGCAGGCTGTCATTCAATGAGTAAAAATAAATTTTACCCTAAATTGACAAACAAAATTCGTTTCATATGACCGCTTTGGTGGTATTCGTTGTTTTAAATCACTTCCATGACTGGAGATTCCTGAAACTTTTTGAAAACCATGTGCCAATGCATTCTCATATAAATGCGAGTCCCCCATATATAAGAGAATACTTTGGCCTAACAATATTTACGTTGACCATATAAGCCATGCATTCTCTTACATATGCGAGGCGCCCTATGTGGGACTCGCACATATAAGATAATGCACTGGTACAGAATTTTTACTGTTGCAGCTCCCGACATGAAAGGGTTAAACCGATTCATTGAATAGATGAGTGTCCGCGACATTAATCACTTTTGCAATCAAATCTTGGAATTTCACAAAATATTAAATAATTAAAGATGGACCTAGCGCACCATTTACCATAACCCTTTCGAGTCGGAAAACGTTTTTAAATAGCAATAACACGAATGTATAGTGCCCACTTCATAAATTTCGAAATCTGAAAATGTTTACTTGGAAATCTGAGACAGTTCACTGGCCAGATATTTGAATATATCACTTCAGCAGAATCAAGCAGATGACCGACTTCGATAGTGCGTTTTGATATTCTCCGCCACCATGCGCATTTAACTACAGACACGGCAAAGCATTGAGCTTGGTATAACTCCCTCTTGGGATATAGTTGAAGAATTTTAGGACAAAACCATAAATTATCCAGAACACTATACAACAAAGGCAACGCGAAATTGCAAAAGTATTCTGCTTGTAAAATGTCTGCCAGCACACGGTTTGACATAGACAATCTTATATATCTCTCGAGATGTACTGATGATTAACTGTATGATTTCTGTCCTTCTGCCAGAATGAGATACCCTGAAAGTCTTAGGCGGGTACCCGTTGCCCTCTGTGCAATACATAGTTAACCAATCGAGGGAATAATGTCATTTCTTTTTTCACGCGCAATACATTTTCGAGCAAATATATTATCGTCATTTGTTAAGATAACCCTGGTGCTTTGTTATTATGAAGCGCTCGGCTTGCCGCGAACAAGGTTGTACTGGCGTAAACTTCATATTGTCGATACGTTTGCACCATTTCACCGACAACACAAATGTACTCAACGTGTATTTCGTGGCGACATTTCACGGAATTTTCTAATTACAGACATCACGTATTCAGATTCGCTGGAATAGGTTAAAGGCACGGGCGGCCTTAATTGTCGAAAATATTCATATTTGTTCCAAACACCGTAAACAGTAAAACATTAAATCGCATACAGTTCCGTTCATATATACCATGACCATCGCGTAAACAGCATGTTATCATAAAGACCTACTATATTTTACCTAAGCAAGAGCCTGATTGTGTTACAGAAGACAGCACAATGCTACTGGCTAATCACACACAAATGACATAAACGCTCTTTATTTGTTCCATATCAGGTATTCACCAACAAAGAACGCTCTTTATGTTTACCATCATAATATAAACAAACACCAGAAAAGTAAATTTTTATACTTTTGTTTACATAACAATGTCAAACAAATGACCATACCATACTGTTTATGCGATATTTCTTATTTGTATACGGACAAAGTCTATCTACATTTTGATGTTCTTTTTGTTTGTGGCGGTTTTTGACGGGTGGAGATATTTTCACAGGATACCCACCGCCAAGGCCAACCGTGTCTTTAATTTTGTGACAACGTGTTACATAGTTTTCAGTATATATACCACAACGTTGTTTCTATTCACAAAGAAAAGTCCAGACAAAAGACAAATTAATTGTCATTCGACGTTTCGAGGTTGTCCAGTCTGATCCGGTGCTTTTCAATTAAGTTTTCGGCTCTGTGACGCGCAACAGGCAGTTAATTAATCCACTTCAGGGATCATTTGGTAGTCGATCACACCCCGGGTATTTCAACTGAATACTTTGATGGCTAACAGATATAACCAATTTGTCAAACCCAAGTGCTTGGTCTGAGTATTTTGAGACACTATTAAATCATAGTCGACGTCTCCATCTCGATTCGTAACCAACGTCTTCAAACACACCGCTGCCCCATTATTCACTACCCCTGATGGGCGATTGATCACCTATAGCTAATTCTCCATGTAATGATCAATGATGAAGAGCGACGGGAGATTGGATCTAAGTAACATATAAATTGTGTTCTCACTAGCACTGACCAGACTGTGGTTTCGGTGATAAAATACTGTAGCTTATGGGATATTCTTGATCTGTTTACCTCATCAGATCTCAATTTGGAAGTACTCGATATAAAATCTCTTCGGTAAACATAAGGCTGATTAACTCAACATCTTTACAAATATGACCGTGTCGTACCATTACAACCTGGGATACGCACCATGTGAGTACAACTTATTTGGAACTTTTTTTCAATGTGGGAATGTGATTTTTTTCTTGTAAACAATCAAGGTGTCCTATAGGGAAATGTTTAGATATTAAGTTCAACAAACGACCTGTTGAACTTATTATCTGAACATTTCCTATGGGATAGCTACTCGTCAATGATGCTTTAGTATAGAAAGGGTTCAGTTATTATCTAAATATTTCCTGTGGGATAATCACTTATCAATGATGCTTTAGTATAGAGAGGGTCAACTTATTATCTGAACATTTCCTATGGGATAACTACTCGTCAATGAGTATTTAGTATAGAAAGGGTTAACAGGTTTCACACATTTGTTGGGTATTGTTTGAGTATATCTAAATATGATTTTATTTCAGTTTCTGTGTATGACGAAATTACTATTCACTTGTGTGTGTTGTTTAAGTTTTCCCCTTCACTCCTTAATTTTCCTTCAAAGTTTTTAACATTTTAATAACTTGTTGTTTTGATGATAAATCATGTCTAAAACATTATATACCTCATGTTATAATCATGATTTATAAGAGTTAATTACCCCTTTGCATGGAGCAGGGTATATGTACATGCAGATGCAATAAATGGCTTTTTGGCTGCCATGGACGATTTTGGAAGTAAGCTCCTTAGCCAAGATCAGAACGAGATCATGCTTCGCCACTTCGATTTAACCCGCGAAATTAGCTTGATTGTCTCTCCACACCTCACAAATTTCCTTTCAGTTAGCGTTAACAGATGCCTTATCTTCCAAGAAATAGCTTTGAAAAGGGAAATATTATTGTTAGCGATTCTCTGGAATGCTTTAATCTGACCAATTCGTTTTCTTTCTTGTAACGGTATAGCTTTGCTTTGTTGTTCCTATTTTGAAACGCGATATGTGTTTATTACACCGTGTAACTCAATGAATTCAGAACAACAACATTCTCAAACCAACAATTCAGATAGAAAGAAAATAAATGCAAGTGTCCTACAAGTTTAGCGGGGGATATAGAATGTGGTTTCGTTCGTCCGTAATAACTTTGGTGCTCTTTATATCCACCAACAAGCCTGGAAATATGGTGTCTGACATTTGAAGAATGAGGTCCCCAGATGGTGAATTTAGTAATGCTACCCCGTACACTGGGATAGCATTACTAAGTTCACCCTCTGGGGACCTCATTCTGCTCAGGCCTCATCCTCTAGTAAGCATCTAATGGTACATATACACATGTAGTTTCAAATTAACATTGTTGCTTGTTCCCTCTGTTGAATATCTATATCCCTTAATTTACAGAATATACGATGCATAATCGAGGTGACTAATGGGTGAACATCACTAACTTCAACTGGAGAACTTCAAACTGATCCTAAATCTCCCATACTAGGCCTAAGCAGAATGAGGTTTCCACATGGTGAATTTGGAGACGCTAGCCCATCGTGTTATTGACTATTTTTGGCAATAAATAAAATCAAAAATATATATATATATTCCACCAGAATTCAGAACAGCTGTGGCCTAGGAGTGTCCACCAAGTGATAGAGATTCTCAGATTCACCCAAGACTTCCCACTTATATTTACCCAAAATGCATAAAATTCAAAACTAGGATGTAGAGTTATTCCCCTTGCATCGAGAATAATAGGCTGACAGTACAGTCCAGATCAAAATTGAGCACAGAACCAATCGGTACCTCGACAAAAACACTGTTTTCACAGCTTATTCGACCGGATAAGTTTATAATACAAAGTTTTGAGCTTCTCTTTCAAATTGTATATAATAGAATATGTTGTACATGTATATAAAGCGATCTGGGGAACCGAAGATTAAGTGGGCCTTTAAGGCACCTCAGAATATTAATAAACCTCAGCAAAGCGCACCTTTGCGGGGCTTACTCCGTAATGTGCACTTGTTTGCGACGAGGTAAACTCAGCATAAAATGATCCAATGAGATTCATAGCATCTTTCCTCCCGTGCTTCATTTTCCCACCCATCTGAACCGATTGTGGATCTTTATTGCATGCTGTGGTTTCTATTTTGGCTTAATTTGCCAGTAGCTTAGACTGACGGCTTATTATCATTTGGGTGCACAACAATAAGACGTAAATCGACTTGCACTTGTGAAGTGTGCTGTGTGGTAGTTTGCGTCTAGGTAAATAGAGATTTCATGGATCGTCAACTGAAAAAAGGCCACTTTCCTGCAACACTCAATAATGTAGATAGCATCAGCATCTTTATGTGTATAGGGAACTCATTGACCGAAGAAGTGCTACAACCAATTAAAGGTGGTCTATCTCATTCCCGAACTTTCTGTATAGATCCAGTGGTATACAATAATTATGTCAAGGCAGCAGGTCTAGGCAGGGGCCAGCCAATAGGAGTTTTTGTCACTCATTTCCAAATGATTTTTTTCAGAAAGTGTGGCTATTTTTAGAACATTGCTATATTTTTTTGTTGACAATCTATCTTTTGAAACACTTTCAGGTGAAATACCAGAAGTTCATATTGTACCTGTTGTGAACAATAAAAAAGTGCTTTCGAAACGAATGTCTTGTAAATTGTCTTTTGCTGTTCATGTTGCTGTTGCTGCTGTTGTTGTTGTTGTTGTTGTTGTTGCTGCTGCTGCGGCTGTTGTTGCTGTTGGTATTAGTGGTGTCAGATCACGCATCTTTAAGATATAAATACCAGAGCGCATGTCGTGTCACCAACAGCTCTGCTCGATGAAAACTATAACATAATTGTATATTTTTTTGACAAAGCATAATGAGCATTTAATTTTTGTTCCAGGTGACGTGAGCGGTATCGAAATGGAAGAAGTTCCACAGACACAGTTCATTCCCCTCCCGGATGCTATGTGCCTAGTCATACTCGAGCTCAACAACACCCGGGTCGTGGCAACGTTGGATACTGTGAAGGAAAAGCTTAAGAAATGCTACCGACACATGCAGTTACCCGAGGATTGGCTGTTAATGAGTACAGTTTCCGATCTAATAATGAATAGGAAGATATTTTATAACGGTGAGTACATTGCGTCATGTATATTATATGTGCATTAACCGTGTATATACTAAAGCATCATTAATGAGTAGTTTTCCTATAGGAAATGTTCAGATAATAAGTTCACCAAATGACCATATGTTGTTTGTTGAACTTATTAGAACATTTATCTAAACATTTCCCTCAATAAATATGGGGCTCCTTCTGCACTTTTATTTATCTACATGTCGCCTGCATTCACCACCTTAAAGGTACTCAACCCGTAAAGAGGGTCCCCATCTCAACAGATTCCAACAACAACAATCCGATCAGAGGGTCCTATATTACTATTTCTTTGGCTTTGGGGGTAAAAAATATTTGATTCGAGTCGAGGAACCCATCAAACAAAGCTCAGAGTTATTAGATATTGATTTTTCAAATTTGTTATGTTCTCGAGATGTGTACTAATAACTGCCGTAATCTGCTCTGGATGTGTACTCCAAATCTATTCAAACAGACAAGGATGAATAACTCTAAAATCAAGTGGTAATTTTAACGCAATTTTGACTGAGTTCTGGGCCAGATAGTATTCCCGATAATGAAAAATAATAGATTTCTAAAATCGATATCTAACAAATCTGAGCTTTGATGGGTGACTTCCTCGACTCGAATCAAATATTTTTGACCCCCGAAGCCATTGAAATGGTAATTGAGAGGAGTTTTATCGGGTTGAGTACCTTTAACACCCATCAAAATCAATAATAGAACATTCCGGTGTACACCTTTAACTGACTGGGAGAATACATTTAGTATAGAAAGGGTACATATAAAATGATACATCGAGGTTTCTCCGCCATGGTACAGGTGGTATAATAACATGAACGCACGTACGAACAACCCCCTCCATGAACAATATCTAAATCCACATCATGTTAAGCTTTCTTTCGAACATTTTGGGAAGTTGTTTGATCAAATAATAATTTTTATTATCCATCCCTTAACAACACTATTTCTGATTGGGCAAAAGCCGCCACGTGATAATCCGGGAAAAAGTCATATTGAACTCCAGAATGTCATATTGGACTCCCAAGTGTGCAATATGACATTTTTATAGGGACTCTGTGACGTCACGAATTAACTCTATTGCGAAATGAATCGGTGAAATTGTGATGCGCACGCAACACTGGTGGATTTAGCAGACGTTTCACTTCCGCATTGAGTTCTTTTTCACTTCCGTGAAGTATGCTTTCTGATGGTCAAAATTCAGGCTTTTATAGAGAAATAAGTGCCGACAAACACAAATAATAACCACAAAAGTTTTATTCCCAAACTTTGGATAAACATATAAAAACATATAAAAATGTCATTATACAATGTTGTGTAAAGTATGAGTATATCTTGTACTCGTCCAGGTTGTGGTGAAAAGTCATATTTCGTCCAATATGACTTTTCACCACGACCTGGACTCGTACAAAAACACACGCTGTACACAATATTCTATAATAACTTTATAGTACCACGATTAAAGAACCACACTTATTGCTGGACCAAATGTGAATATATTGTAATCAAGATATTGCTGATTCCAGTCTCTGATGTGACATATAGAAATATCGTTACTATCGCTGGCGTCGTATTGTGTGACTTATAAGGCTCAACTTTTTTCACTGAATTGTCACTAGTGAATACATTATTGTGTATATTAGTTGTTGACATATATATCAAATGTCCATACGTCGCTCTTTAGCCTCAATATAATTCCGAAACTAGCATACAGGTAGCCATTTAAAGGTACTCAATCCTATCAGGCGCACCTAAATTACTATTTCTTTGGCTTCGGGGTAAGAAATATTTGATTCGAGTCGAGGAACCCACCCACCAAAACTCAGAGTGATCCGATATCGATTTTTGAAGTTTGTTAATTTCTCGAGATTTGTCCTAGAAAAAAACGTGGTCAAACGGACAAATTGCGGGTGAAGATGGATAACTCTAAATCAAGTGGTTATTATTACCACTTGAGTTTAGAGTTATTCATCTCCATCCGCAATTTGTCCGTTTGACCACGTGTTTTCTGGGCCACATCTCGAGAAATTAGCAAACTTCAAAAATGATATCTGATCACTCTGAGCTTTGATGGAACCCCGACTCAAATCAAATATTTTTTACCCCCGAAGCCAAAGAAATCATAATTTAGGAGCGTCTGATCTGATTGAGTACCTTTAAAGATACGGGCGGCGTTGGCGGTGGGTATGCTGTTAAAATATTCACCTCCGTCAAAAGCCGCCATAAATAGAAGGAATAGTAAGATATAGACAGACTTTGTTCTTATGCCAATCAGAAATATGGCATGAACAGTATGTAGTTGTCAATTTTCCCCCTTTGTTATGTAAACAAAAGCAAAAAACGTTACGTTTCCTGGCTTTTGTTTAGATCCGTATATGGTAAACATAAAGAGCGTTATTTGTTACTGTTTTCCTGATATGAAAATAATAAAGAGCGTTTATATCATTTGTGTGTGATTAACCAATATAATTGCGCTGTGTTATGTAAACAGAAGCACCACTTCTGTAACACGAGCAGGCTTTTGTTTACGTACACCATCGTACGCCTTGACGACATTTGTTTGTGTTCCTTCTGTTGATGGCGATTTGAACAAAAATATAAATATTTCTGCAACGAACGCCGCCCGTGCCTTTGAATGCGTCTTTAATATACGTGTAGCAGATGGAAGCCATGGTATTTACACGCGATGACTTTGTTGCTATACTCTCAAAATGTCTGTTGCAGGTTGTGGTTACTTCGTTGTGACGCCCGATACGTTCTACATACCACCTATCGATCCCAGTCTAGCTTGGTTACCTTACCATTCACAACAGCAACAGATACAAGGTATGCAGTCGATGACACAGTGTAACCATCATGTGCAGTCAGCAGTTCAAACAGGATATTTCTCTAATCAGCAAAACAACGTCCAGGGCGAAGTCAGCCCATTACAGGCGAATTTCACAAACAACATTTGTGTTGGTCACCCACAGAATGGCTGTGTACTTCCAAATACGCCCAAGACAACAAAATCAGCTTGTTGTCAGACAGAGGAAGCTACGGGTACGAGGCATGCTTGCAAAACTGCAACGACTTTTCTGCGGAAGTTAGATCCGGCGGACGTCATCGAAGAATGCGAATTACCTGCCGACGTAAAGAGAGGAAGAAGCAACAGTTTCCGCGACAAAAAGACAAAAAATGGTGAACATAAGAAACGAAATATGGTGAAGAGAAGTAGCTCCTTGAGAGAGACAAACGACAAAGTGAAAAAGAGAGAAGATAAAAAAGAAAACGTCGAAAATGGCAGCAAAGGTAATTATTAAACATGCATGCTTTTGTCGAATGTTCTATTTTCAGTGTAAAACCGTGTCAAATAGCATGCAGTGAATGTCCCGGGCTTCCAGTTCGAACTATATAACGAAAAGAATTGCGTAGTTATATATATAGGATAAAGTCAATTGGCTGAATTGGATACACTTACTGTGGAACAAAATAACAAACCGAAAAAATATGCATAGGTGCCTCGCTTTGGTGTCAAATGAAAGCTTGATATTCGCCTAAAGCTAATATATTACCCGCCCCGTCATGGACCTCAGATAAAAGCTAAAAATCATGCCGATAAGCAAACTTGGTATTAAAAGGAATTAATTCATGACAGAAAATGTACCACGAAAACTGGAAGAAAACTGCATAACTTCGACATCATTGTTTAGAATTTAGATTTCTCAATGAAATCGCGATTATAAATTCTGTTGCCGTTTTGTTCCACGTTCCACCCCGTTCGGCTATTTGCCTTGATCTCAGGTTATGCAGTGATAAATGTGGGATACAGATGCAGTCATGCACCTTCCTGTAACGGTGACTACATTGGAGATGATTTATAAGTTATTTAGTAATCAATTAAATTGGTAACAACATTGAGTGTTGATGTGCCATTTTGATTGCTCTATTATCTCAGAAAATGATCCAACGTTTCAGATATGAAACGGACGAAAACAATTATTCTGATCTTGGCTGTTTAAAGGTACTCAATCCGAGTCGATGGTCCCCATATAATCAGATTCCAACAACAACAATAATTTTTGAAATGCCGCTTCAGTTATCAGAATCGAGTAAGTCCCCAAAAATAATTCTAACGGCAGTCAACTATAGTATAAAATTTACCAAAACCTGTTATTTATCAACATTTTGTTCAACGAAATTTTGCCGGTTTTCAAATGTCTGACAAAAAAATGCCACTTGATTTTAGAGTTATCCATCTTCATCCGCAATTTGGTCCGAGACCGTCTTCTCGTCGACTGTTTACTGGGCCACCGAAAATTTTCGGTGCTGAAAAATAATAGATTACAAAAATCGATATATGATCACTCTGAACTTTGATGGGTGGTGGGTTCCTCGACTCGAATCAAATATTTTTTACTCACGAAGCCATGGAACTAGTAATAATTTACGAGCGTTAATGATTATATAATACATATAGAATAGAAGCTAAGTCCCGATAGATGTTAATAGGCACTCTACTCCAACGGAGACTATTCTTGACTACTTGCTATTTATTGCGTTTGTAGGAACGTAGAGGTTACAATAAAAGTAACGACGATTATGTTCTGATTATATAGAATAACTCTGGGTGTAATTTTATAAATCTATCGTTTAACTTCGCACGAAAACAGCGGGTATGTGCCCCATATCCCAATGGTCATGATTTTAAAGTGGTTAATGCGGCAATAATGCTTTTAATATTACACCATAAAATATAGGCGATTATCGCTGATATAGTTCAATTATTTTCAGGACTATACTAAAATTGAATATTGATTGATTTCTACATCAATGGCTACCGGCGAATCAAAGACCTTTTCCCCTATTAATTTACCAGTGCTTTGAATTAACGCCATGGGGGACGGGCGGCACTTTAAACCCAACAATTGTCGTCACTTTGAAACGTGAGAATTTCATATAGGTCATCCAGCTTCAATCAAAAGAGATTCAAAACGTTAGTGCCCTAATTGGAATTTCCTGAACCAATGTGTTATCATCGACACGATTCTTTGAGCATTCATGCTGTCGTTATATCTAATTTAGAACGGCGCTATATCCTTTGGCATAAATCGATCGGTTATTGCTGAGAATGTGAAGTGCTAGAGAAATATCCGGGTATTGGTGCGCTTTGATTCATTGACTGGATAGCGGTTTATTAGAAATGTTGTTCCTCTTTGAAGTTCCAACTATACTACTACCATCACCCACATAATTCCACGTGTGGACCATTTGCAGTATGGTCTATATTACTACTGAAACGACATTTAAAGGCACGGGCGGTGATCTTTGCAGAAATATTCATATTTGTTCAAATCACCATCAACAGAAGGAATATTAAAATATATATAGTTTTGTTCATATGCCAAACATAATCAGCGCGTAAATAGTATATTTTCGCCAAGACGACGATGGTGCACGTAAACAAGAGCGTGCTCGTGTTACAGAAGTTTTGCTTATGTTTACATAACACAGCGCAATTCTATTGGTTAATCACACACAAATGATATAAACGCTCTTTATTATTTCTATATCAGGAAAACAGTAACAAATAACGCTCTTTATGTTTACCATATCCGGATCTAAACAAAAGCCAGGTTCCGTAACGTTTTTTTGCTTTTGTTTACATGACAAAGGAAACACATTTGACAATAATATACTGTTTATGCCATATTTCTGATTGGTATAAGAACAAGGTCTGTCTATATTTTACTAATATTTCTGTTTATGGCGGTTTTTGATGGAGATGAATATTTTAACAGCATACCCACCGCCAACCTCGCCCGTATCTTTAAGCAGCCAACATATTTATTTTGTATATCCATATCTGTGCATCTACGATTACGCTATTTTGAGTTTTAAATTCTAATTCTATACTACTTTTATTGTCAATTAATTCCTTAAACTCATTTGTTTGAAAATACTAACATAACTATAACCATTTCAAAAACGGGAGCTACGCTGGTGCAGCATTAAATATCCTGTGCCAGTACATGTTCTTATTTATGCGAATTTCCAATAGGGAGCCTGGCATATGTCAGAAAATGCATTGGCTTACAATAACAGTGTTAATATTGTTAGGCCAATGCATTCTCTTATATATGCGAGTCTCCCTGTCGGCCCCTATGGGAGAGTCGCATATATAATAAAATGCATTGGCCCAGGGTTTTCGCAAACTTTCAGGAAGCTCCAGTCATGGAAGGGTTACGCAGTGGCACCGAAATCATTACGAAGATTAACCATCATCGTTCAAATATGAGAGTTACATGTATTATTTGCGCGTCAGTGCAAATGTGCGCGCAAATATTTGAGATTCAGTTCAAATAAGGAATAAATTCGAAAAAGTCCCCCCATATAGCAACTTAGCAAAGTCTCTCTATACAGTTTATTTCTGACGGTAAAATCTACTAATAATCTAAATAGTTGTCACATGGTACAAACGCCTTTCTCCCAGTTCCCCTGCTCAACATAAATCTAATAAAATAGGCTAGACGGTAGACAACGTTGATGTGTTACTGCTTGTTTTGTCAATCATCCGAATCCCTAGCTATCTATAGTTTGCCAACATATCCAAAGACCACGCGTATAACTTGATTATCTATCCCCCGTGAATAGGTTGATAACATAAATCCGCCCCATGAGTTAAATCGATATCATTTAGAATGCATTTGACTAATTTATGGTTCTTATCTAGATATGCAGCCGGCAATAAACGTTGGTGCGGATTATTTGCTCAATGCCCTCTGGGATGCGTTGAGGTTATAAATTCCGTACAGCTAAATTCAGGCCTGCAACTATTCCTACGCCATGCACGGCACGACATTTTGAGTTAAGCATTTTATAGCTTCTCAACAGTCGGATTAGATGGTCCTTCAGTTTCACATACATAATAATATATAGGTTTCGATAACTTAAACTCGATAAAGAGGTGCGTATCGTTGTAATGTGACGGTGTCTCACCACTACACTGAAAATCTTGTTGACTAACATGTTTACTCAACACGTTGAGTGATAATTTGTTGAGCGGTTTGAATTAAGCGGTTGAGTAACATGAATCAATTGCAATCATGTAACTATATGCTCAACGAGTACTCAATTATCAAATGGATAAAATGATGTATATTTATTTCCTAACTCGATGCATTTGTTCTATTTCACAGGTAGTAAGACTTCAATATTTTCGAAACTCTTCGGAAGGAACCGGAACAAAAGAGAGAAAGAACCAGAAAAGGCACCAGTTCCCTCTGTTGGTGGAACGGAAGTCGAGTATGCTACGTTTTCGGCCCAGTTTCCACCACCTGACATGCAGTGGCCTCACCCTCAATTGAACAAACATGACCGCGTGAAAGCTTGGGTTAAAACTCAAATTAACAATATTGACGAGGAATCTTCTGTTGTTTCAAAAACGCGACGCGGAGAACGAAAGTCACATCACCGAAAACGCGAGTTTCATAGACCAAGTAATATCAAAGCTGTTTGTCCACACGACCACGATTTCACACATAGAACTGAATATAATAAGGAAAATTGTGGACCGAGTGGATTCGGAAGGGACGACTGTTGTTCCGATGCCACAGGAAGTCACGTGTTACCTCTTCACTCTACGCCTATTTATAAATCTAATCATCACCCACCATCGCAACCATGTCAACGGTGCCAGTGCTCAACTGACATCAAATCGAACCCATACCCGCATCGAGTGAAACACCACTCCCACCATGCGGAAAATGATTTCCCTGCGTCGGTTAGTGATATAGAGTATAAAGTGATCGGAAAGTTACCAGAGAAACATTCGGCTCAATCCGAGTCCAGAGATAGTGGCGTGAATTGTCTGGTTGCAAGCTCGACTAGGAAACACGGTAATCAAAACAGAAAGCAAAAGACTACGAGAAAACCCACGCGGCACAATAGCATGGCAGAGCGCAGTGACAGTGTTAAAGTAAGAGGGTTCGTTCCAACAGAATTCAGAAGTAGCCGCTTTTTCGTTGAACCTGTTTTCACAAACGCGGGAACGAAGGAAGTGATATACGAAAATTTGAGGGGCTTGAGACGTCAGAAAGAGCAGCAGACATGTGCACAAGAACGCCATGGCAACCAAGAACCAGCACCCAAAAGATTAGATGAAGGTTATGACGCCGAAGAATGTTATATGCACGAGGAACCACATTCAATTCCTGTTTTCGGCGAGAAGTGTAGATACGACGGGAAGTTGGTGTTCGACCATAGTTTATGTGACAGTGATGCTAGTCGCAGAACTGCTATTCACGTGACATTGGCAGAAGTTCATAGCCCTGGTGACAAAACGTCAATTAATGACGAGGAGCTTGGGATTGTTGATAGTGGTCTAGGTAACAGCGAAGATGCAAACTGCATGGAAAACATGGGCGGAGAAAGAGTCAACGCCTTCGATAATAAATATTGTGATGGTGTCTATTTCTCAAAACCTTGCAACAGCCTGAAGGACGTGAACAATTCGCATGAGGTCAAGGACGTGAATAATTCCCACGAGGTCAAGGACGTGAATATCAGCGCAGAAGGAAGCCCTGTGCGGGAATTCGAGAAATTGACAGACGGTCCTATTTTAATTCAGAAATCTCATTCGGTGAATTTTCTGAACAATCACAAACCAAAATGCAATCAGAAGACGAATAATCTGACGATTGGGAACGGAGAAAATAATGATGACAAATTGGCGAATAAACTTGATGTGAAAGCAGACATAGAAGAACTGAAACAAAGTATTCAGAAACTGAATTTCCCAAGAGACTTTGAGGTTGTTGGAATATTGTGATTATAAAACAAGTTGGACAAATAGATCTCTTTGTATTTTTCGACATTGGTGACGGCAAAATCCTACTAATCGATGATCGTTAATACATGTAGTTATGCTATGCTATGAGCAGCTATGAGGCAAAATTGGTGATAAACGTGTAATTTGATATCTAGTCCAAATTGCATCTGACACGACTCGTAACTGTCTACCCTCTCAGTGTGATCAGTAGCTTATAGTTGGGACTGCACCCTGTTCTGTTGTTAATTTTAAACAAAGAACTAATTACCGTATTCCTTGTCACTATAATTGAGTTTATGATGGTGGTGGTGCTGATCGACATCCTCTAAGAAAACTTTTGAAAGCTCTTATTCAAGCCTGCAAATAGTGTGTCTGTCATTTGCAGAATGATGTCCCAGAGGGTGAATTTAGTTATGCTACCCCGCAAAGCAGGCTAGCATTACTAAATTTACCCTCATTCTGCGCAAACCTCATCTTCTGGGAAGTATCTATAGTCTCAAATTAACATTGTTTTAGTTACTTTACCCCTTCCGTTCAGTTTTATATCCCCTACTTTGCAGAATATAAAATGCATAATTAAGGTGACTAATGGATTAACATCACCAACTTTAACTGGGGAACTTCAATCTGATCCTAGGTCTCCCTTAGCAGCTGGAGCCTAAGCAGAATGAGGTTCCCAGAGGGTGAATTGAGGGACGCTAGCCCGCCGTGAGGGATAGTGTCACTAAAATCGCCCTCCGAGGAACTCATTCTGAAAGTGTCAGACACACCATTTGAAGGCTAGCACATATTTATTGTTTTTAATGTTAGTCCGTTTAAGCACCGATCGTTATCTTTAGTAGTATGTGCCCGACCCAATTACAACGGTGAACAAACCAATCCATCAGAGACGCACACCAACAGTTCTGTCCAACAGTTCAACTATTTACCAGCCAGATCCAAAGGAAGATACATTGGGAGTCAAGTATTTAAGCTTGAACTATTATATTAAACTAATTGAACGACATTGTCGTTGCGTATATAAATTGTACAATCAAATAAATTGGGTTCGTGAAATCTATTATTTTATTTGGTCAATTTTAATTCAATTGACCTATCTCTATATGTCAGAGTCATTATATGTGCATACTTTTATTGTTGTAGATTGTTAATTGTAGTTATAGCTAGACCCCTGACCTATATTATTTTAATTTCCATATACCGTGTTGAAAGATATATGTTATGTTTGTTTCAGTTTTATATGCGTAAAATGGCTGGAGTAAAAAAAATGTGAACCTAATTGTTTCTTGTATCATTCATTTTATCTCAACTTGAAGTCAAGTTTGGGCTATTGCCATGGGTTGGCAACCGTCGCCCATTCGTCGACAATTTCATTTGGCAGACCCTAATCAGGCCACATCCCTCATCCGATCTTCACCAAACTTCATGTAGATCTTCGGGATTTTAATCACATTTTATGATCGCCACACCCTGCATCCTGCATTTATTGGAGAATTGTTTTGGAGCTATTACAGGCATGTTTTAGGATCACCTATATATGGGAGCTATTGAATTTTTTCGAAATTCGTTAAAAACACGGCCGCTACCATTCATCTTGTATTTCACATCTGAATTCGTCGGCACAACCCACATTTATTGCAGATTTGTTTTTGAAAATCCACTGGCACACCCAACATACCACATCCCTCATCCGATCGTCACCAAACTTCATTATACAAATTTGGCGGGAGCCTTGTATGTCGGTCAATACGTATAGATATATTTGATGTAACATTGAGACCTATGTGATTTTATTTAACAAACTTTCGGCTAGCCTTCACTGGGTTATACTCATTATAACCTTATGAAGGCTAGCTCATAGCGGTCGGAAGCTTGTTAAATAAAATTCCATCAAATAGTGTTACATTAAACATATATATACCAAACGTCATAATAAAAGTTTCGGTGTGATTGCTAGATGGGAGCCATATCTAGGATTTTACTCTTTGCATGACTAAATAATTCGACAGGCCATATCCCTCATCTGATCGTCACCAATCTGCATATGGATCATCAGGGTGACCTCTAGATGGGAGCCATCATTGTGTTAAAAAACATGGCCGCCAGCAGCCATCTTTGGTTTCACATTTGAATCCATCAGCACACCCTGCAGCCCACATTTAAGGGAGAAATGCCACAGGGTGCCATGGTGTTCCGGGTCACCGGTTTTGAAGTTAAAGATCCTCAGGTTTGGAAATTGTTATACAAGTACTCACTTGAACATTGTGATAAAGGTAGATTCATCATAGCTAAATTGTAGTTTTTAAACTATCGAAAGCTCATTTAGATTTTATAAAGATACGGTGCGTCAACAACATCATCAACAACAAACTATGAGGTGAATGGTGGTCTAATTTGTTTGATATATGTCACTAATATATGTAATAGTCGATGAGCTTGTACAGTTATTTTGTGGGGGGGGGGGGGGGACAATATATAACTCTATTTATTATTTAGATATATGACAGTTTTTCCCAGAACTGCGCTTGTTATCGAACTAGGTGAATATCGCTTCCATTTGCCCTTAAACTGAGTAATATAATTTCACTACATCACCAATTCGATATATCTATATTTTTATTTGCGAATGCCTGTCTGTTTTACGTCTGTGTTCTATAGAAATTCACGGGGGGACCATATCTATAGATGGCACCAAAGGGGTCTAACAGGGGTAGCTTTTTACGAGGAAGATGGTTTTCTAAAATGACGGTTGTTGTCAGGGAGAGGGCAGCAAACTTGTACATAATCATCTCCATGATAGGTGCAATATAATGGTGTGGTTTAAATATGTCAAAATGTTCACGGTTCACGTTCGAGTCAGCGGTTCACGGAAGGAGAGAGGGGCACAAATTTGATAATATTTTTAGAGCCGATATCCACCAAATTGATACACATTCTTCTCCGTGATATAATCGTGTGATTTAAATATCCCAAATCGGGGCCGTTTGGATGAAAAGTCCGTGGATGTGGGCACCAAATCTAATAAGAATTTGTTTAGTCGCCGATTACCACTAAACTTATACATAGTCATCCCCATGATATCAGGAGTCTAATGGTGTGACGTGAAGCTGTCAAACGTGGCGCCATTCGAGTAAGGGGCGCACTGAATGGGAGAGGGGCACCAAACTTGATAACACTATGTTTTGCGCCGATTTCTACCAAATTGATACACATTCTTCTCCATGATAGGAGAAATATAATCATGTGAAATTAAAGACGCCAAAATGGTGATGTTTGTGTTAGCGATGGGGGTGCACTAAATTTGATAAGAATGTGATTAGTCACCAGTTACCACCTAACTTATACATAACCATCTGCATGATAGCAGGAGTCTAATTGTGTGGTTTAAAGATGTCAAAATTGGGTTCGTTCGAGTCAGAGGTGCATGAATGGGGAGAGGGACACCACAATTGATAACAAATATGTTTAGCGCCAATTTGCACCAAATTGATACATATTCTTCTCCGTGATACAATAATCTAATCGTGTGGTTCAATACGCCACATTGGTTCCGTATGATTGAGAGATGGGGCACTAAATTTTATACCAATTTGTTTAGTCGCCAATTTTCACCAATTGTGTATAAGATGTCAAAAGTGGCGCCGCTTGAGTGAGGGATAGGAATTGGAGGGTCACCAAAAGCTGATAAAAATATATTTTGCGCCAATGTCCACCAAACTCATACACTTTCTTCTGCAATAGTAAGAAAGTGTATGAGTACGGGGAATCAAATCGTGTGGGCTTAAGACGCCGCATTTGGTGCATATATTTGCGTATGTCTGTCTGTCTGGTTGTGTCCTATATCACTTCACGGGGAACCATCTATATGGCACCAAAAGGGTCTAACAGTGGTAACTGTTTTACGAGGAAGTTAATTGTGCGTGTTAAACATGTCTAAAGTGACGCTGTTGGTGTCACGGGCAGAAAAGATGGCGGAGCATAAAAAAAATGATCAAACTTATACATAATCTTCTCCACAATACGGCACCATGCGGGTCATGGTGCACAGAGGGGGAGGGTACCAACATTGATAAAACAACATGTTTTAGCAGCAATATCCAAAAAAATTATATGTATTCTTCTCCATGATACGAGGAATCTACTCGTGTGATATAAAGACGCCACAATGGTGCCGTTTTGGTGAGAGATGGGGGCACTAAACCTTATAATTTGTTTAGTTGCCGATTACAACCAAACTTATACATAGTCATCTCCACGATATCAGGAGTCTAATGGACATGATTTAAATATGTCAAAGGTGACAACACTCGAGTCATAAATGGGGAGGGGCACCAAAGCCGATATCAATATGTTTAGCATTAATTTCCACGAAAATACACGTTCTTCTCCAATGCTACGAGGAATCAAATCATGGGGGCTAGCGACGTCACATTTGGTGCCGTTTTTTGGGGTCAGGGAAGGATATATGAGAGCCACTAATATTGACAAGAATATTTTAGATGCCAATATCCTCCAAAGTGTTATACAGTTATAAATCTCCATAATTAGTTCTAAGGAGTTTTTGGCGTCCAAATTTCACAACCTCGACAAATGGTAGTATATCGATATATCTATTTAAGCAAAATGAGGCACCTTGAACCGTCAGAGAATGGCATGCTCGAATGGCTCATGTATTATAACAGAATTGAGTCTGTCCTATTCAAGTTATTTTCCACAAAAAGATACAACATGTTGAGAGAGATGGAAATGTATATAATGCCTGTTCAAAATTAGTAGTCGAGTGCAATCAAATAAAGTTACTTCTGAGATAAAAGAAAACAGTCAGTAGCTCACGACTTTTCAGGATCCTGCAATGCTGGCATCTGACAATGATACACATGCCCGATACAGAGATTTGCTTTAATTTTTAGGATAGACTCGTATATCTGATATAGAGCAACATTTCTTTTAAACTGAGAACAATTAGCCAGTATAGCACCATGCATGAACAGCGGAGCACCTGGACATTTCTTTACAATACCTGTATCCTCATGGAGATATGATCTTAGTCCAACCCACATCTCTATGTGAAACCCAAGTGTCGTCTTTTATGTTTGCTAACTAAAACGTAAGTGTGGTATATCATGCATTTACTTGGAATTTACAAGGGTGTGTCCTTTTTACATGGAATTTACAGGGATTTTACCAGAGTATATCATTGTCTATCTGACTTTACAATATATGACCCGCCATATCAAATCCAGTCGTAAGTCGGGATTTTGTTTACCCTGTGCCAATGCATTCTCTTATATATGCGAGTCGACCATATGTCGCCTCGCATATATAAGAGAATGCATTGGCCTAACAATTTTGTATCATTTTTTTTAAATAAATGTTTCTTACAATTTTTAGGACATAAAATAAAAAAACATCCATTACCCTGCAGGGAGCCCCACACATATATAGAAGCATATAGAAGAGTGTCGTCTGCTCATGTGTGTCTGGGGCTCTGTATGGGTAAAATTATAAAATTGTTAAAGAATACAAGAACAAATTATTAAAATTGTAAAAAATTGTTTGGCCAATGCATTCTCTTATATATGCGAGGCGACCTATGGTCGACTCGCATATATAAGAGAATGCATTGGCACAGGGTAAAAAAATCCCGACTTACGACTGGATTTGATATGGCGGGTCACATATTTTACCAGAGTATAGCCATGTAAACAATAGCATATTTCTCAGCTGATGTGTTTCTGTCTCTTTTGTGAGAATAGAATTATATTTTGTTCGATATTCAGTGGAAAACAATTGTACCCGGTGTTATATATACTCAAAAGTTAACAGAATCAATGGGATAAGAATAATCTTAGGAATAAGTAGGCTAAATCCAGAAGAGGTCAACACCTTATGTAATCACATGTGTGATTCATATAGCCTCCAATCTGTTATCTCAAATGTTAAAGCTTCTGAAAGCACACCTCGGTACTACCGTGATAACTATACCATAATATCGAGGTAAATTACCCTACTCTGGTAGAATTACTCTAGTATAGAATCCCACATACATACTAACATCCCGGTAAAATACCTTGGTGAAATCCGTGGGCGGGAACATTTTACTTAGAGTAAAAAAAACTTGGGTGGTTCTGCGTATAATATTGTGACAATTCACTAGATGAATTTTACCAGAGTAACATTATCTGGTTGAATACCACAGAATACCAGAGTGGTTTACCATGGTTTACCAGAGTATTTTTAAAAGGGTATTCAGATGAGTTCAACGAAATAACCTATGGTTGTTTGTTGAACTTATCATCTGAACAGTTCGTCAATAAGTATTTAGATCTGAGTATAGAAAGGGTTAAAGTGAGGTTGAAACATATACTTCGATTAAGTGTGTGTGAAGAAGGAGTTGGTGAAGGGGGCGGGGGGGGGGGACACTGTTCTTTTATACCGCCCCATGATTTGCACAAACCGAGCCACTAGTCGTCTAAATGCTACCGCTATCCGATAAATTCACATCATTACTCATAGTCCCAAGCAAATTTAATACACAATTGCTTTTTCAGAGAACGGGAATTGGCGGCCAAAGAATGGATAACTAACAAAGATCAGTTCGTTTTGATATTTATGTCACGATGCCGAAACGCAAATCTTGAGCGCTATTTAGACATACAGTTTTTCCCCTCTCCTTCCCTTCAGAAACACGGTATACACGTGGAACTCTTGCGTTTTCTGATAAGATTAGCAGGTTTCTTCAGCATACAGCAATATAGTGTGGTAGTTATGTCGTTTCATTTGGGATTTTTATAGAAATTTATGTATCATATAACCGCAACATGATGTATAGGACTATAGTTCGAAATGTGGAGTGTCATTTTAAAGCCACTTGGCGGTTTGCGTTCCGAAATACACATAATGTTAAATATTCGCTTTTTTATTTGTCCAACATCGTGTTCAAGTTGTCTTTTTTATGATTCAATCCGTCGACGTGGTAGTCTATCCCTGATATGGTAAAACTAAAGAGCGTTTGTTTCACTTCTGTGCGAAAAATTGAAAACAGCTGGAAAATGGCTGTGACCATGAAAAGAAATTTTCAGAGCATATGAAACCGGTATATCAAAATGTTCGTGCATTTGTCAGCCTATCGTATACCTCCTACAAAATATTTAGCGAAATTGGGAAGCTCGAATGAGCCATGTCCGTTTTAGGCTGTTCATCAAATATGAGCAAATAGTGGAGTAGATTAAGTCAAATTTTCAAGGCAATTGTTCAAATTGTGACTAAAGCATGAAACTTTGCACATAATGTACATATTAACATATGAATTGATATTAGATGTGTAGCCATGCTGAAATTTCACTTTAACCCTCTTTTAAGGTTTTTTTTTCGAATTTAAAGAGCATTTCGTGATTATATAATACCATGAAATATGCGATTTAAAATTAGGCATATAAAGTAAGTATGACTTTGAGAGATATAATGCCACATTTGTAAGGTAAATTTGGAACTCCCCATCCAAGATGGCCGTAAAAATGGCAGCTGAAAGAGGAAATAAAACTAATATCTTCTAGATCAGGTTCTTCTGTATGGAACTGGTTCGGAAATGTGACTTTATTCTGTATTGCTACTGTTAAGTGATCACTGAAGCAATGAAATATGCCATTCGTGTAATCCCAGTCCCTTTCGATCTCTCAATAGTTCGCTTTTACAGAACTCGGTATGAAATTTCAACATAAATCACCGTTAGGATTCTAGTCATATTTTAACAAGAAATTGACAGAACTGTGCAAATTAAGTGAGGCATACAAATACTTCTGAATATTTGAACTCAATGGAACAAAAATTGTTACTTTCTGAAAATGGCTGCCAAAACCTGGAAAATGATAAATTTTGTCCCATTATGCCATGTAATCGCTTACAAGTTGTGATGGACGAATACAATTGGCCATGCTATCTTATATACATTAAATTCTAACATTTCTGATGTACATTGGTTGTGTTACTAATGTAACCACTGACATTACCAGAAGTATTGGATTTTTTATCACAAACTTGACATAAAAATCGGCAAAAATTTACTTTTCAAGTTTGGACCATTTATTCAAGTAAATAGAACTATCTTTGCTATCAAAGATGTTTATTAATTTTTGTCTGTCTTAAATGCGTCACACTAATGTGTTTTTAGGCAACAGTACTCAAGATGGCTTCCAAAATGGCAACCACATTTGATATTTTTTTTTTACATATATCCCGAGCAGTATTCTCTGTTCCCAAGAGTTAGCAATGTGTAACTCATTTGGTTATTAACCATGTTACTCAATCCACCGACTACTACGTTTTCCATTCTCGTGTCATTCTGGGGCATGACAAATTCATTTTAAATGATGTACTGTAGTATGGAATTTTGCCAAAAAATGTCTTTTGGGACTCTGGCCATATTTTTAAACGGAAATGGGCAGAACGTCTAAACGGAACTGAGTGAAATCCAGTTATGTGGCTACTCTTGACCATTAGCATTAAGATCAACTTAATATATGGTGCATGTCAAAGTGGCAGCCAGGGAGTGAATGTGTGGTCATAGATGAGGTGAATAGTTCAACAGGGAGTTATTGTATGGTCATGAATGATGCGAAGGAGTAGCCTATATGGTGATGGGGTGGTGTGTCCATGCCATGGTTATTGAAGTTGTGTGTATGTACAATGATAGTAGCTGTATGTTCATTTGTGCGTTTTTTTATGTATATATAGTGACTTTATGGTCATGTGTGAGATATACATGCGTACCTTGTGTGACTATTGTCATTGATGGGTGTATATGTATGATCATGTGTGGGACTGTGGGGGTATGAATAAATATGGAGTGGTTGTATATTTATGTGCAATGTATATATAGGTGTACATGGAATGACTGTACGGTCATGATTGTTGAAGTGTATATGCATACTTAGAGCATAGCTGGATGGTCATTGGCGGCGTGTGGGTATATATGAAGTGCCCTTGTGGTCATGGTTGTATATGTGTTGTATATGCATCTATTCCGTGGCTGTATTATCATTGGTGGATGTATAGGTATACTGAGAGTAGATGTATGATCATGGATGGGGTGTGTGAGTATACATCGAGTGGCTTAATTGTCATGGGCGAGACGTACATGCAAATATGGAGTGTATAAATGGTCGTGCGGATATTGGTATATCCATTGGTGAGGTGTATGTATACCTGGGTTGAGTGTATGGTAATGAGTGGGGTGTATGTGTATATCTTGAGTGGGTATATGGTCATGTGTGTGACGAAAAGGTATACATGGAGTGACAGTATGGCCAATTAGTCCAGGAGATATTGGTCGACCTCTGCACCCCCCCCCCCCCCCCAGGACTTAACTTCACCCCACTAATTTTCTTCCTTAAGGTCTCCTCTAATTTTTTTCACTTGTTAACAAGAACAAAAAGTGGCCGCAGAAACCCCAGACAAGATGGCGTCCATCATGGCGGCCATTTTTTTTTAAAGCACCAGGTCTCTTAGCTCGCCATTATAGTAAAGATGATAGCACATGCGGTCCTGTTTTCTGCTCGATTCGTTATGCTAATATACAACCCTTACAAATTAGCCAAAAATCCGACACTAGAATCCAATATGGCGGCCAAGATGGCGGCCGAAATGTGAAAATATGCTATTTTTCTGTCATGTTACCACCTTTCGTTTGTCTCTGTGGGAAAATGTTAGAATTTTTGCGTCATGTTATACATTTATCATATAGAGGAGTCATTGGCGAACACATGGGGTCCATAATATGCATTCATTGCGGGATATTTTTGTCCGATATCACGTTTTCCGAAATGCCGTTATCATAGGTCAAAGCCGAATCTCCGTTAATAACGCGATGTTAGGTTTCGAATCAATGAATGTTATTGCTATTATAACAACACCCATGCATATATATTTGCAGGAGATACTCGAGCTAGGATTCCTCTTATACCTCAGTTGAGGAATATTTACACAAATCCAAGATGGCGGCCAAAATGGCCACCAGAAATAAAAAATCGCCGAAAATCGCTGATTTTAACATCAGTGAGCATTATTGTCATGACAACTCCACACCTGCTTACTATTGTAAGTTGGGAACACTTAGGCGAAGAACTTTCCTTGTACCGTATCCAAATAAAAGTCTCCCAAATCCAAAATGGCGGCCACAATGGCGGACAGATTTTGAAAAATAAACGAAATTCCCTCATATTCACATCATTGGGCATTATTGTCGAGACAACTCCATCCATGCGTACAGTTGAGTTGGAAATACTGAGGTGAAGTAATTACCTTACATTTCATGCAAGAAATGGTTTTCCAAATCGAAGATGGCCGCCAAAATGGCGACCGAAATTTGAATACACGCCTACATTCCTTTACTTTCTTAGGATGGGCGTTATAGTTTCGCGATTTCTACCCACCATTACATGTTGATATGTATGAATTATTCATTACGGTTTGGCAAGTGATACTCACAGTCAATATGGCGGCCAAACTGGCGGGCAGAAATTGAAAATAAGCCGATATTATCACATACTAATTTCAACTTTTTGTCATAATATTGATTTGTATAAACGAAACGGTACATAATATAAGCCATCTATTAGTTCCAATGTAAGTCGTAGCCTTTTGGAAGGATGAAAATCCACAATCGCGATGTGGCATTTCAAAATCCATTCTCCACTAAGGGCTCATACTGGCCGTAACCGTATATGGGTGCGCCGAATAGTCATATTATGACTTCCAAGAATCAAAACAACAGTACCTGAGCTTATTCTGAATTGCCACATTCAGCATTATCTAGACTCGTTTCCGTCTCTTCGTCAGATTAATCTATCTCACTCACAACAACAGGTCACTACTCTTCTTTGTAGAAGGGTGCCACTAATCGGAATGTTTCAAACAATACATATGCCGGTGTCCAGCTCACGTGTTTGTTTCGAAAGCTTGGAATTCTTAGCGAGCTTCATTCGTGGTATAGCTTATGGAATAATTCAGATGCTACATATGGGGTATATGCGTCATCTTGTGCGATACACTATAAAGGTATTCGGTCGATGCGTATACTAGCTTTCAGAAGGACCTATCTATTGTCAGATTTGGTGACCTAATGGGGATAACAGCGTGTACACCTGGTGATTTTCCCAAACAGCCACTTCTCAATATATGGTTCATCAATTCACATACTCATCTAATGCACTGACGTACCCGGACAACTTCTGTATATGGCTTCGAATGTTGAAAGCCCGACATTTGACGGATGCATTTCTGCTAAGGCGTAGAAGACCATAATGCATAATATACCCAAACTCCTTGAACATGATCATAAGAACAAGCTTGTTGGCGTCCAGCAATCGTCTCACCGAACAGATCCAAGCAGATGATAACAATACACACGGTGCTAGTTTGTGGGTATGTGTCATGATAGTGGAAATGAAATTGGACCATGACTGCACCGCCCCTTGTTTTGTTATTTTTTAGATTCAGACAGGATCTCATGTGCGGCTTTGCTTTCCCTGTATGCTAAGATGGTATGTTCCCATCCGTTTGGAAGCCGTTCTTAAACAACTGGACCAGGAGTATGCCATTGGCTACTGCTGTATAAGCCCCACCAAGACTGGGGTGTAGTCTTAACGGCGATACCTTTGATAGTTGGTTGATATGTCAAACTCACGCTGGGTGGTATGGTTAAAGAAAGTACAAATGCCATCAACAAAAGGATGAAATGTTCAACGCGAAGAACATCCAGAGGAATGTTACGTTGATGAGCTCTTGCATTCAGTTCAACAAACGTTGGTACACCAAGTGATTTCTTGGTAACATCACCATTGCGACCATTTTCCTACATGAGACATTAACTACTATATTATAAAGTTATATATATAAAGCTATATGATCATAAAGGTCGCGTTCCCCAACGTCCACAGCCATTGCCATCGAGACTGTAAATTGTTCTTTAAATACATAGTGAAATAAATGCACCACAGTTCCTGACATTTTCTTGAATAATACCGCCCACACACTGACACTAACCCCGAGAGAGGATAACAAAACACGCATACATTCATGCTATAAAGACATTATCATTTAGTCCATCCGACTGTTTTGAGGGAGGCTAGCATAGTATTATCCAGACCAAAGTGTACGTAGTTGAATCAGAAAGGCTTCGAAACGGATGTGGAAATACAATCTTACCACACCAAATAAAACCGACACGCATGACATTCGTTATCTTAAACATGCACCAGGTGTAGGGGTGGTGTATACAATGGCCCATTTCATTCCCACTATCATGGCGCATGTCCACAAACTAGCAGAGCGAGCATTGTTCTTCTATGCTGGGAGATATTCGACGAGACAACTGCGGGGCGTCACACAGTTTGCTTCGGATAATGGTTAAGAAGTGTGGGTAGTCTGCACACTAGGGCCTTCTCCTTATCAGATAGACATCTGTCCATGGGAGTGAGACAGCTAGCAACCTTCGAAACACTGTCGAAGTTGTCCACATATGCCAATGCGTTCGCTGAGTTTGTGAGTTGACGAACCATCTATTGAGAAGTGACTAGCTAACTGGTTCGCCAGGTGTACATGTCGTTATCCCATGGGGTATGAGACACATACATAGAGATGACCTTCTGTAAGCTTGTATACGCATCGGCCATATGTCTTCCTAGTTCAAGATGACGCACAGTTATCATAGTCAGCAAATATTTAAAATCGTAAGCTAGACACCGGTAAATGAATTGTTTGCAACGTTATGATTAGAGGGACCATACTCCCAGGAAGTGGTGAATACTTTGTCGGTGTGAGCGACCTATCAGACAAAGAAATGGAAGCTGGTCCAGCTAATTATGGACGTGACGTGGCAAATCCGAATCTGTTATCAGGTAATTGTTCTGATATAACTATTCGGCGCACCTACGCTTACGGCCATTATCGGCGCTAAGTGGAGACTGGATTTCGAAATGCCGCATCGCGATATTAATTGTGGTTTTTCATCTTTCCAGAAGGATACGAGCTATGTTATGCGTTTTGATATCTTAAAGTCGAACTAGTAGATGGTTTATGTACAGTTTCGTCCATACATACCGATATTATGACAAAAAGTTGAAATTAATATGTGAAAATATCGATTTCTTATCAATTTCTAGCCGCCAATTTAGCAGCGATCTTGGCTGTGAGTATCAATTGCCAAACCCTAATGAATACTTCATGTCACTATTCCATATCAACATGTAATGGTGGATAGAAATCGCGAAACAATAACGCCCATCGTAAGAAAGTAAAGGAATGTAGACTTGTTTTCAAATTTCGGTCGCCATTTTGGCCGCCATCTTCGATTTGGAAAACAATTTCTTGCATGAGATGTAATGTAATTACTTCACCTCAGTATTTCCAACTCAATTGTAAGCATGGGTGGAGTTGTCTCGACAATAATGCCCAATGATGTGAATATGAGGGAATTTCGGTGATTTTTCAAAATCTGTCCGCCATTGTGGGCGCCATTTTGGATTTGGGGGACTTTTATTTGGATACGGTACAAGGAAAGTTCTTCGCATAAGTGTTCCCAACTCACAATAGTAAGCAGGTGTGAAGTTGTCATGACAATAATGTTCACTGATGTAAAAATCGGCAATTTTCGGCGATTTTTTATTTCTGGTGGCCATTTTGGCCGCCATCTTGGATTTGGGTAAATATTCCTCAACTTAGGTATAAGAGGAATCCTAGCTTGAGTATCTCCTGTACATATATATGCATGGGTGTTGTTATAATAACAATAACATTCATTGATTCGAAACATTACATCGCTTTATTAACGTAGATTCGGCTTTGACCTATTATACCGGCATATGGGAAAACGTGATATCGGACAAAAATATCCCGCAATTAATGTATATTATGGACCCCATGTGGTCACCAATGACTCCTCTATATGATAAATGTATAATATGACGCAAAGATGCCAACATTTTCCCACAGAGACAAACGAAAGGTGGTAACATGTCAGAAAAATAGCATATTTTCACATTTCGGCGGCCATCTTGGCCGCCATATTGGATTCTGGTGTCGGATTTTTGGCTAATTTGTAAAGCGGAAAACAAGACGGCATGTGACATCATCTTTACTATAACGGCGATCAAAGAGACCTGGTGCATTTAAAAAAAATGGCCGCCATGATGGACGCCATCTTGTCTGGAGTCTCTGCGGCCACTTTTTTTTCTTGTTAACAAGTGAAAAACATTAGAGGAGACCTTAAGGAAGAAAATTAGTGGGGTGAAGTTAAGTCCTGGGGGGGGGTGCAGAGGTCGACCAATATCTCCTGGACTAAATAGTGAGGTACTGCGCGTTGTATTGCTATATCTAGAAGGTTTGTATGGTCAATGATGAGTTGTCGATGTATACCTGGAGTGATTCTGTAATAGGCATTGGTGGGGTGTTTATGTACATTGTATATATTTATTGGTTATATGGCCATGGGTGTGGCCAATATGTATACAGGGACTGAACATATGGCCAATAGTGAGGTACATTGGTAAACAAGGAGTGACTGTACATACACAAATGTTGTGTATACCTTTACAGCGAGTGGCTGAATTGTCTTGAGTGAGGAGTATATTCAAGTCTGAAGTGTGTGAATGGCCATGTGTGTGGGGCATTTGTATATTCGATGGCCATTTGTGGGGTATATATGCATACCAGGAGTTACTATATCGTTATGGTTGCAGTGTATATGTATATCTTGGGTGGATATCTGGCCATAAATGTGGAAAATGTATATACATGGAGTGCTTGTGTTGCCAATGGTGATGCGAATAGGTATACAAGAAGCGATTGTATGATCACGAATGTGCGACTATATGGTCACGGATGAAGTATATGAGTATACCTGTTGTACCTGAATGGTTTACCCGTGGCTGTATAGTCATGTGTGTGGTTTACGGGTAAACCCAAGTGTGGTTGTATGGTCATGGGTGATGTAAATGTGTATAAAGCGAGTGGCTATATGGTCATATGTGTGGTATTTATGTATATATAACATGATTGTATTGTCATTGTAAGTTGTGCAGTTGGACCTATGGTGGCTTTCACTTTCCATATATAACTGAAGTATATGTTAATCGATCCGGAGGTAATGTCAGAGAGTTCTTCATCTTGGTGGCCTTGTATATGCACAATGGATGAAACTGTTTTTCTGACATTAGACAATCGACTTTGATGCAATGGCCCAGAATTTGATGTTATTAAGCAGTTTGATTTACTCTTCTCCTAGTTTTGACCTTCTGGTCCACCTGCCAGTGCTATTTATGTCATTCTAGTGTGCTAGGTATGGGGACGCCTACCCTGATAGACGTGTTACCTGGTCTGACACGCACTTACCTTTGATGGTTGCACATGTTATTGGGCCAGAGTAGGCACCTAATTGTGCCCCTCTCAGTTCAGTTGCAGAGTTCTGCTCATTTCCGTTCAAAATCATGCCCAGAATCCCATAAGAATTTTTCGGCAAAATTCCATACTGCATGATTTAAAATGAAATTGTCGTGTGACATAAGATACTGGGACAACCAGAATATAAAATATAGATGTCAGTTGATTAATTAACATGTTTTATAACCAAGTGAATCGCAATGTGCTACCCTTACAGAAGACAGAGAATAATGTCCGGGATATATTTGAAAATATCAACATTTCAACCAAATGTTGTGGACATTTTGCAAGCCAGCTTCAGTATATATTTTCTAAAAACACACCAGTGTGACGCATTTAAGACGGATCAAAACAATAAACACAAAAGATAGTTCCATTTTACTTAAAAAAATTGTGCAAACCTGAAAAGTTATTGTTTTTCCCGATTTTGAGAGAAATTCCAATAATTTTGGTAATGTAATAGTACACTTATCCTAGATGCATCATACATGTTAGTATTCAATGTATATATGATGAAACGTCCAATTTTATTCATCATCCACAACTTTTAAGCGATTGCATGGCACGACTGGACAATATTTACCTTTTTCCATATTTTGGCCGCCATTTTGACAGCCATTTTTTTGTAAAGTAACAATTTTTGTTCCACTTGAGAGTTAAAATATTCATAAGTATTGGTATGCCTCACCTACTTTGCAGAGTTCTGCTAATTTCTTGTTGAAATATGACTAGAATCGCAATGGTGATTTTTTTTTGAAATTTCATACCGTGTTCTGTAAAATCAAATTATTGAGGGATCGGAAGGGGCTGGGAACCCAAGAATGGCATATGTCATGAAACGCTCTTTAAATTCGGAAAACCCATTAAAAGAATGGTAAAGTGCAATTTCAGCATGGCTCCATATCTAATATCAATTGATATGTGAATATGTACATATGTGACCCGCCATATCAAATCCAGTCGTAAGTCGGGATTTGTTTACCATGTGCCAATGCATTCTCTTATATATGCGAGTCGACCATAGGTCGCCTCGCATATAAAAGAGAATGCATTGGCCTAATAATTTTTTATCATGTTTTTTAAATAAATGTTTCTTACAATTTTTAGGACATAAAATAAAAAACATCCATTACCCTGCAGGGAGCCCCACACATATATAGAAGCATGTATAAGAGTGTCGTCTGCTCATGTTTGTCTGGGGCTCTGTATGGGTGAAATTATAAAAAAAATTAAAGAATACAAGAACAAATTATTAAAATTGTAAAAAATTGTTAGGCCAATGCATTCTCTTATATAGGTCGCCTCGCATATATAAGAGAATGCATTGGCCCAGGGTAAAAAAAATCCCGACTTACGACTGGATTTGATATGGCGGGTCACGAATTGAACAATTATTTTACTAATCCTCTCCACTAAAAGTTATATTAATCATCCAACTACTGCAATGAAGAGTTCGGTCCCCTGTTATGTTCGCATCTGGCCACCACCACCGCCGTCACGTGCACAGACTGTGGGGAAATCTCTCATTTTGTTATGTAAGACTTTGATCGGTTACAATCACTCTGCATTATTCTGAGAAACCGAACTGTCCATATTCTTTTGAAAATTGGCTAGATAAAATCAGAATGAATTATCACCAACACAATTCCAAATTACTATTTCTTTGGCTTCGGGGGTAAAACAATATTTGATTCGAGTTGTGGGACCCTCCAATCAAAGCTCAGAGTGATCAGATATCGATTTTTGAAATTTTTTATTTTTCGAAATGTGAACTTTTTTATGGCCCAGAAAAAAAGTCGTCAAACCGACGATCTCGGACAAAATTGCGGATGAAGATGAATAGTTCTAAAATCAAGTGATAATACTGCCATATTTCGTTGAACAACATTTGGATAAATAACACGTTTTGGAAAATGTTATACCATGGTTGATAGCGGATAGCGTTATTTTGTTGTAATTAATCGATTCTAATAAATAATAATAACTAAAGCGTATTTTGAAGATACGTTGTTGTTATTGTAACTTGATTATATGGGGATCGTCTGATCGGATTGAGTTATTTGAGTACCTTTAAATAAAACATGTTATATTTAATTACGTATATATACGTGATAGCAGTTGTGAGCCAGCGCAGCGAGTGACTGAACTCTGTCTTGCAGTTTGGTTAATCGTATAAAGATTGAGGAAGAATAACTCTAAATTAATGTAGTTCAGACAATCAGACAATACTTGCATTACTTCCCTTAGACTGTGTCTCCAAACTATCTTGAATTGAAACGTTTTGTGATGGGGAACGCAACGGTTTTGGGTGATAATTCCCTCTAGATTTGCGGTGGGGTGAGGGGTCTCCGCGTGTAACCCGTGCCTTTGTCCGAATATCTCTCAATATAAGAGGCCAGAAAAAACTGATTTTTACAACTTTTATAGACTTTAGAAACGCCTTTGATTGCGTTGATAGAAACATGCTACTATATATAAGCTACTCAAGGGTGGCCGTGGTGCCGACATGTACCAGTCTTTCATAAGCATGTACACTTGTTCACGTGTTCGAATAAATGGCAACATATCAGAACATTTTATATGTTTCTTTGGTGTAAAACAAGGCGACAGTCTTTCCGCGACACTTTTTAACATTTTCGTTAACGATCTTAATTCAGATATTAAACATTTAGAAATTGGAGAGAATTTAGAGGAATTCAAGATAGCTTCAGTTACGTATGCTGACGACATTGCTTTAATGGATGAGTCAGAAACTGATATGCAAACAATGTTGAAACAGTTCAAAACTGGTGCAGAAAAAGGCGTATGACAGTTAATTCAGAACAAAAACGAAAGCTGTCCGTTTTAGAAAGAAACACATTCAAAGAACTAATTATAGTTCCATTTTCGAAAATCAAGCTGTGAACATGACTGATCAATATTAATATATCGGTGTTATTTTCCACGAGTTTAGTAGTTTCAATATGGCAGCAGAAACTATATCAAAGTTTAAACAGGTAGAGTCTTCGGGGCCATCATATCAAATGTTCACACATATGCTTCAAAACTTTTGGTAAAATTTTCCAAAACTTTGTTAGCGCAATTACGGATTATGCGCCTTGTGTATGGGGATACAGAAAATACCCTTTTATGTAGACACGCATGGTTCAAAACAGAGCATTCAGGTATGTCATTAGATTTTGTGTAAATCGATTTTGTCAGCTATTAAAACCATTGAAGGCGAAATTGGTATACACACCATTGAATGCGAAATTGGTATCCAAACAAGTAGATTACTCCGATGGGTCATATGGTTAGACTTCTGTCGGATGAACGACTTGTCAAAAACGTTTTCTTATATGTGATCACGTGGAGATATCAGATGTTTGGAGCGCGAGTTTCTCTGACATTCTTACCGAATCTGAAATGATACATACCTTTGAAAATATACAATATTATGGTGCACGTGTAGTTGGCTTATATATAGAAGTTCTTCGTATATATATAGCTGCATGCTGATTCAAATGTGAACATCTTACATCCTACAAGCATTACTGTTGAACAGGTGATCTTGTGCGAAGTTGAACACTCATCTCGAGCGTATGGTAATAGTTTTAACCGGAACGTCCTCAGATTGTACTGTGTTGTTACCACTCTTTCTAAATATCCATTTCACCATACGCAAATGCACTCAATTAATGATATATATGCAATAACGTGGACATCTAATGCAATGTTGCTATCACTCTCAGCGTGGTCACGATGCAATATTAAGACATTCGCTTTAAATGTCACTTAATTTATAACAATAACCTTCAACCTTTCTGACATTTTAAACCTTCACGTGCATATCAACTGTTGCAGATGGAACATGCATATTCATACAGAAATAACACCTATTCTACACAGCAATAACTTTCTGGGGGGAAAATTTAGAACGAACCCAATGAACCTCACTTAATGAACATTTCAAGCATCAACCGACTAAACAAAATATAAAATTAACGCCCACTATTGTCCAAGAAAGCAGGACGGCAGTTTAGACGAGCCACATGTTGGCCTATTGTTTAGTCAGACTTCACCATATATCACGCACTGTACTAGCTATAGTTCATGGCATGGTGCTATTCTTTCAATCATGTTCCGATATGATTGCTGAATATGATGTCTGGACGAACCACTAGTTTGCAAAAGCATCTATGTCTGCCAAATGTGGTGTCGGATTCCACATATACGTACCATGCATGGTATCAAATTCCTTTCACTATATTTTATTTCATCCCGTTTTCTTACTTTTATGTAGGTTCGCGTTCGTCTGAATTTAAAGATAAATAATCCTATTCGATGGTCCCCGTATCGTCCAGTTACAAAACCAACGAAATTTCAACAAAAGCCAATTTAGTTATCCAAATTAGTGTACTACCAGTAAATACTCACCACGATATGCAAGCATGATATCAAATTTGCCGAAAAAGTAATATAATAACGTCTTTTCTCTGCGTTTTGTACGACGAGCGAATATTGTTTGCAACTCTCATATATGGTGATGCCTATAGTTTTAGTTTAAAGGCCCATTTGTTTTCGAACCCCCAGATTACATTATATAAAATATATGTCATATTATATACCATTTGAAAGAGGAAGCTCCATTGTATTATCAACTTATCCGGTGTAATAAACTGTGGACATGTTGTTTTTGTTGAGTTCCAACGCGTTTGTCATCAAGATTGAAGTAAAAATCAGTATTATTTTCAATACAGGGGAATAACTCTATATATTAAAGATACAGTTCTTCCCCTTCCATTGAAAAAGTATGAATTCTCTTGCATTATGGGTGCCAGAAGGGGGGGGGAGTCTTCAGCAGTTTTCTATTTCTCTGTGGGCATCTTCTGAGACACAGATGTTTCAAATAGTGATGAATTATAGTATTTTAATCATATTTGATGGCATAGATTGTTATTAAAACCGTATATCAAGTCACTATAAAAAAATAATCGGGGACTCGACAATTAAGTGGGCCTTTAATTCCCCAACACATGTAATACAAATGTAAACACACATACCGCATATATCACGTGTAACCGGCATGCCATTATATAACATGTCTAGTTGCATGACTAAACTATGCTTACAGATTCGTAAATAAGTATATCTATGTATCCGCACGTCAACTATCACCGTTACCGTATATATAATTTGCGGCGGCTGTTGCAAGCTTTACATTTCGTCGTGTTAATTTGCGATAGCATGCACTGATCGCCATGCAAAGTCACAGCGAACTCTGACATTGCGTGACCTTTCGAACTCTCGCGAATGCGTCCGCGCATATCCATATATTTCTGGAAGAAGATCATTGGATTTATTTGGTTAGGCCGCCATATATTTGAAGCAGTGAAAAATAACATATTTAAAAAGTCTAAATGTAACTTTGAGCAATGATGGGTGTATTCCTTGACTCGAATCAACATATGTTACGCCCCGAAGGCGACACAATGGTCATTTAATTAGGGACGTTAAATCGGATTTTGTATCTTAAAGAAGACACCGAGCAATAGGCCTATCTGAATTTGGTGGCTATATTGATGTCCTGGACCAATATTTTGACAGATCTATCTATATACATGTATGCCTATTTCTGGCCAATATGACTCCACTTACCTGTATATACTGAGGGATTTTATTGGGAATTAAGTAAAAACTATGATGTTCGCGATTTTAAACCAACATCTTGGAAGCCATCTTTGAAACTATCACAAACTCGCGGTCATTTTGGATCTAACAGGCCCGGTTCCGTGGTTTTAGTGTTACAGCTAGGACAAACTTCTGGAGTAGCATTTCCATATCGTCGGTGGGATTCAAACATGCATGTCGTATACAAAATTCCCGCACTTTTTAGTCATTTTACAGGAGAGACAAAAAACTGATTATATTTTGATATGTTATATTCAGAAGAACATCAGTGCAGCAAATCCATCGATACACATCCCGGGCATCGAATTATTGTGAAACTGACGATTTTACACAGTCTATAAAGAGAAAACTGTGAAATGAGCTTATACGACTTTTTTTAAATAATATTTTTTTCGCGGCAAAATTTTACGACGTTTTGAAATTTATACGACAAATTTGAAATAATTTTATGCCTCGACATCACATAATTTCAATTTATAAGACCTTTTTTTCTGCCGAGAAAGCAGTTAGCTTGGTTCCATTTCCATTATTTCGGCCAATTTGGCCGGTTACTTCATGTCTGTTTTTCATCTGACGTGTGTGTCGAATAAATGATGTGGAGGATTTATGTAAATGTTAGCCCAAACTACATTTCCAAGTAACGATGGTTTTGTTGTTTATTTTGAGGAATAATACCGCGTCAGATGAATTCAGCCCAAATATGTTAACAGTTGTCGTGTAAAACATTCGGCAGTAGGTTAGCGTTATTTAGTATTTGTGGATGTCCTTTAACATGGGGAAAATAGACTACTGCGCTTGAACGAGCATGTGAATTTGTCGTTTTTAATATATAGCAACTTGATAATCAATAACAGAGGCATTCTCTGTCAAATATGGTCGCTCTATTTACGGTATTAATTGCGGAACTTTCTAAAGTAAACTACGCGTAAACGGATACATGCGGTAAATTATAGAAGGTGCCGGAATCGGCCTAATCGCCCCAGGGCCAACTCGCCCCAGTCGACGTGTGTCAATTCGGTACCTACTATAACATGTACCCGAGGATGAGTCTGGCTCGGAATAAAATATGTATACGGGTGTTATATAGCGTTTTGTCCGTTGTTTCTCAATGAATATTATTGAAATTTGGTGTATATGTCCGGGCTGGGACATGGAATACAACAACGTTTGAATTGTTTTTAAATTTACAAATTTGTTGATTTTATTCATTTTTTTTTTTTTCGTTCTGAAAACACACTATAAAGTGTATATAATATAATAACGAACACGAGACATACATAATATATAAACTGTTAACAAAGGATATCAAATTCAATACATGACAAAGATGACTCAGTGGAGTTTATAAAGTGAACATAAAAACATTGAGGTAAGAATCTTTTTAAGGAATGCAACTTTATTTAATGATAATAAACACATAAATTAAAATAACAAACATGAGACATACATAATTTATAAACTGTTAAGAAACGATATCAAACTCAATACATGACAAAGATGACTCAGTGAAGTTTATAAAGTGAACATAAAAATAATAAGGTAAGAATCTTTTTAAGCATTACCAAACCGTTTAGCACAGACCACAGTCCATTCACTCATCCGATCATCACCAAACTTCATATTTATCTTGATATTGATCTATCAGATGAGAGCCATCAAATATTTTTTTTTATTTCATAGGAAAAAATGGTCGCCAGCGGCCATATTGCATTTACGTTATATGTTATCGCGTTATGTCGATATCTAGTATTACTTAGAAATTTCACCTTTCCAGATTCATAATTGCTCCATTGACTGTAACAGATGAAATTATTCCCCTCTTCGGATAGAGTGTCACTGAAACTTTATTTTGTCAGACTGTCTGTATAATCACTGATTATATATGGCAATAATCTGTAATAAGATGTAGCACTATTTTATTTTATATTTACACGCACTGCTGTTTTTATACAACAATTCTAATCCCCCCTAGATCATCATGTGATCGACCATACATCGCGCGAGGACCTGGTTGAGTTAAGGGGGGTTTTATGGATCACTTCTGTCCTCAAGCTAGATTATACTTATGACATTTAATGGCATGTTTCCAACGTGGAGGGTTAGATATGCTTGAGAAACCACCACTCTTTAATTCACACCAAGTTCTCAACTGTCATGAACCCATAGCCATGATATATGGTTTATTTTATGTATACTAGTAATATAGTTATTTTCAGTACCTTTATATACCAGTACTGTGTATAACAATGCATATCAATTAATCCATGTATACATGTATATTGATTCAACGGATTCAGTGGTTTTGTCAATCAGTCTATCAAATTTGCGGGGAAAACATGGCCACAAGCAGTACACCCTGCTAAATTTCGAATTTAAATCAATTGGCGCACCCTGCAGCCAGCTTTTATTGGAGAACTTTTCTCATGTGGATATTTTGGGTCACCGCTAGATGTGAGCCATATTTTGTTCTCAAACTGTCCTTGTGAAGACATCACTGCAAGCGGTGATCTTCAATTTTACTATTTTTATGACTAAATAATTTGGTTGATCCTACAGACGACACCCCTTGTCCGATCGTCACCAGATTCCACAATGATCTTCTGGATAACCAGCGTGAGAGTAATCTAATTATCCCGAATTTCGTTAAAAAACATTACCACAGGCAGCAATTTGGTATCTTACTCTTTGATCCTCTTTTGCATGACTGAATTGTTTAGCAACTGTACAGACATATCCCTCATCTGATAGTCACCAAACTTCATATTGATCTTCGGGCTGACAACTAGATGGGAGCTATCGAATGCTTTGAATTTTTTTTGGAAAACATTGTCGCCAGCAGTCATCTTCTATTTTCGTTTTTATATACATGTATATCTCTTCATGCGGATAGCCAGTATTACGTAGGTACTTCAACTTTCCGCATTCCTGTCATCATTTGAAATATAAAAATTTACCTGATACATGCACCCTTCAAATTTTTTTTCGTCGTATCTATTTTAATGACCCGCATGCTAATATTGATTCAGATATATTTGTCAAACATTTCTTTGTACAATATATAGGTATTTAGTTTGTAACTAAATCTAGAAATATATAATAGTAGCTGGTGGACCCGACTTCGTCCGGGATGTTCCCCTCTGATTTTCGGAGAATTGCGCGATTTAACCTTGAATTGACTATTTTAAAGGTGAAGGTCATGTCGGGGTCACGATTTGACCCGTCCAAAACATCCCCCGGACAAAAGTACCCGTCGAAATCCGCCCGGCTTTACCCGATTTGACCTTGAATTGACAATTTTTAATGTCAAGATCAGGTCAGGGTCATGATTTGACCCACCCGAAACACTCCTGGGACAAAAGTAACAGTAGGTATCAAATTTCGTTGAAATACTTCCGTTTTACCAGATTTGACCTTGAATTGATCTTTTTGAATGTCAAAGTCAGGTCGGGATCAAGATTTGACCCGTCCAAAATACTCCCTGGAAATAATTTCCCCTAGGTATCAAATTTCGTCAAATCTGTCAGGCAGTTTTCCCGGCCATAGCTAACAGACAAACAGACAGACAAATGTCCAAAATATATATTAGACTAGCTGATGTACTCGACTTCGTTCGGGCTAGTTAGGAATTTTTTTGTGATCGCCTCCATCTGGACAGTACCCAGTATATACAGCGTCTGGCCAAACTATTGTTCAATTGGTCCAGAAACATGCCTATATCAGCACGTTCGAGAACATGGTCCCACGTGAAATTGGACCCGTCCATATTGCTCCCGGGATCGAAGTAGTCCTACACACAAATTTTTAGTCGGATCGGTCAAGGTCCAGAAACATGCCTATGAGCGAGGTCAAGTTGACACGTTAAATACCAAATTCGAGCAGTGTTAGAGTCTATAACACATACACACATGCATTCATGCATACACACATACATACATACATACAGACAGGTGTTTCAAAATGTATAATCGATAGCTACAACAATTCTATGGTAGATAGTTTACGGCCGACCTGATGCATGCATCTTAGTTTTCTTGTACTAATTACATTTCCGACAATGGACGGTTATATGGGATCACTCAGTTAGCCAAGTATGTCGGAATTCGATAATTAAACTAGATAGCTGAAACGACACAGTGGCAACAAACCCGAGTAACTTGTGAGGCTTCCGAAACGGATGCCGCTATAATACCAAAGTTTCTTGCCAATCCCATATCATTCTATAATATCATGCTATATAGTATTAGTCCGGGAGCTAATATGGGTACCCTTGCACCCCCTGGGACTTAACTTCACCCCAATCATTTTGTTCCGTATTATGTCCTTCAACTTCTAAGCAATATTAGCAAGAAGAAACAAAAGTGGCCGTGTAGACTACAGGCAAGATGGCGTCCATCATGACCGCCATTTTTCAGACCAGACCCTAAGTCAGTTTTATGCAAATTATAGCTGGAAAATCTAGTAAAATGTATACAAATGTATATATTTCCGTGAAGATAAGACATAATGACACTTTTCTGGGCCAAAAATTGAAACTCATAATCCAAGATGACCGCCGGAAGTTGAAAATAAGACATTTTTTTCACAAATGTCTTCTAGATCAATTAATGCTGATTGGAACTGGTATTGTAATATGACTTTATTTTGTATATTAACTGATGATTGGAGCAATTAAATATGGAATTATTGGGGTCCTAGCCCCTTCCGATCCCTCAAAAATTCGATTTTACAGAATGCAGTATAACATTTCCCAAAAAATCACAATTGGGATTCTTGTCATATATCAATAAAAAGTTAAATGAACTTTGTAAAGTAAGTGAGGCATATCATTACCTATGAATATTTAAACTCACTGAAACCAAAATTCTTACCTTGACTCAAAATGGCCGCCAAAATATATGTAAACTAGCCGATGAGCCCGACGTTGTCCGGGCTATTCAAAAACCAAATTTCAAGTCGATAGCTCTACCCGTTTCCGAGATCTGGTCTGCGCATGCGCGAAGCTGGCGTCGCATGGGCTTGGCGACCCGATAAAATTCGTATCCGGGGCAAGATACATTCACATAGCAAATTTCAAGTCGATAGCTCCACCCGTTTCCGAGATCTGGTCTGCGCATGCGCCAAGCTAGCGTCGCACGGGCTCGGCGACACGATAAAATTCGTATCCGGGGCAAGATACATTCACATAGCAAATTTCAAGTCGATAGCTCCACCCGTTTCCGAGATCTGGTCTGCGCATGCGCGAAGCTGGCGTCGCACGGGCTCGGCGACCCGATAAAATTCGTATCCGGGGCAAGATACATTCACATAGCAAATTTCAAGTCGATAGCTCCACCCGTTTCCGAGATCTCGTCTGCACATGCGCGAAGCGGGCGCCGCACGGGCTCGCCAATACGACAACGTCCACCGCCTGGTCAAACTACAAACACGTACCAAGTTTCGTCCCGATCGGTCGAGAATCGTAGATTTGTATAAATGACAGACAGACAGACAGAGGTCTTCAAAAATATATATGAGATGGTAAATATTGCCCCAGGGTGTCTTGCAATCGCTTACAAGTTGTAGTTGATGTATACAATTGGCTATTCTGTGTTCTACACATTGAGTACTGACATGTCTGATGCACCATTGATCATTTTTACTGTTGTCACCACTGACATCACCAGAAATATTGAATTTTTCACTCACAAACTTGACATAAATATCGGCAAAAACTCACTTTTCAGGGTTCGACCATTTTTTCAGGTAAAATGCAACTATCTTTGGTATCAAAGGTATTTATTGTTTTTGTCTATCTTAAATGTATCACACTACTGTGTTTATAGACTGAATTGCTCAAGATGGCTTCCAAAATGGCAACTAAAAGGTAGCAAATTGTGACTCACTTGGTTATTATACGTGTTTGTTAATTAACTGACAACTACGTTCTGTTATGTTTGTCTCAGTTCCGTTTGGGGCATGACAAATTCATTTTAAAGTTGCAGTATGGAATTTTGCGGAGAACTTCTTTTGTGATTCTGGTCATATTATTGAAAGGGAATGGGCAGAACTTTGAGACGGAACTGAGATGAACCATGATATGTGGGTATTCTGGTCCAATATGACTGTTGGTAACGGGTGGACGTATATTTATATATGTTGTGGATGTGTTATCATTGGTGGTGTATGTATGATCATGGATGGCGTGTATGATTATGGCAAGTTTGGAACTTATGGTCGTATGTGCGGGTATTGGTATATCTGGAAGGGCTCACCATTGGTGATGTGTATATGTATACCTAGATTGACTCATGGGTATGGTCACCACATCAATGACCATAAAGTCACTTCGGGTATACATATGCACCTCCCCAATTGCAATATAGCCACTCGCTTCATACACATACCCTCACCCATGCACCTGGTATACTCCTTCACCTGACCTATGGCCATATAGTCAACCCGTGTGTACATATTCAAAACATTCATACATGGTCATCGTCAATCCTTGTATACATATTCACCTCAACATTGACCATGTCACTCCATGTATTCCTATTTGTCACACCATAGCCGAATAGCCGCTCAATATATACTAATACACCCCAGCCATGTCAGTATAGTCACGCCATGTATGCATAAGCACCTCATCCATGGCAATATAGCCACTCGCTATAGACACATACTCCTCGCCCATGACAATATAGCAACACGTGTGTATACCCGTATAACCTACATATGACCATACCACCACGAGTCACCAAACATGAGCACCAGGTATACTCATACGCCTGACACATGACCATTTAGTCACCCCTGTATAGGTATTCATTACATTTATGATAATACAGTCACTACTTGTATATCTACATGTACTCATCTCACCATTAACCATACAGTCACTACCTGTATATCTATTCGACACATATAGTCATATAACCACTCGGTATACATGTGCAGCCCATAGATTCACTCCAGGTATACATGTAAACCTCACCAATGGCCATTTAGCCCTTCCAGATATACAAAAACCCCGCAAACACGACCACTTATACCATCCATACTTGCATATACATCTCACACTTGACAATTCAGCAATTCACTGTATAATCATACACGCCATCTATGATAATACAGATATCCCTATACACCCACCAATGATAATACATCCAAGAGATATATAAATATACATCCCACCCGTTACCACAAAGATATTCCCTATATACCCACACGATAATGTCCACCCAGCTTACTCCAGGTATTCATATTAAATCATTACCGTAGTCATTCCATATATACCTATACACATTACCCGTAATAATAAAATCACTCGCTAGTTATCCACACAACCCATTCATGATCATACAGACAACACATGTACATCCCACCCATGCCCTTACAGTCACTCCATATATATACATAATCAGCACATAGATGACCATGTATCTATATCCATACACCGTGCATGTGCACCCGTACTGGATATACACAACCATACAGTCACTACGTGCATACCGATTCACATCACGACCTCTCCCTGTATACCTATGCATCTTACCATTGACAACCCAATCATAATCATATAGTCACTCACTGTATACCTATTCACATCAGTCATGACATACAATAACTCCCTGTATACATATTCACCTCACCTATGATCATAGAGTAACTCACTGGCTACGATCTTGGCATCCACACTGTATCCAGTTGACTTTTTGTTTTATCATTATGAACCAGAATAGCCACAGCTTATGGGCCATCTCAGTTCCGTCTCAAAGTTCTGCACATTTCCTTTCAATAAATCCAAAAAAAAAAAAAGGTTCTCGGCAAACTTACACACTTGAAAATGAATTTGCCATGCCCCATACTGAACTGCGACAACCAGAATAGAACATTTAGTTGTCAGTTAATTAACTATCACGTATAATAACCAAGTGAGTCACAATTTGCTACCTTTTCGGATAACGCCGAGAATAATGTTCGGGATATAATGTTTGGTTGCCACTTTGGAAGCCATCTTGAGCAATTTGGTCAATACACACCGAAGTATGACGTATTTAAGATAGTCCAAAACAATAAGCACCTTTCAATCCAAAGATAGTCACATTTTACCTGAAAAAAAAAATGGTCCAAACCTAAAAAGTTAATTTTTGCCGATATTTATGCCAAGTTTTTGAGTGAAAAGTCCAATATTTTGGTGACGTCAGTGGTGACAACAGTAAAAATTAAACATGATGCATCAGACATGTTAGTATTCAATGTATTTAATGCAGAATAGCCTATTTTATACATCAATCAAAACTTGTAAGCGATTGGAGGACACGCTGGGGTAATATATTTACAATTTTCCATATTTTGGCGGTCATACTGGCAGCCATTTTGAGCCAAAGTAAATTTTGGTTTCAGTGAGTTGGAATATTCATAGGTAATGATATGCCTCACTTACATTACAAGGTTCTTTTCATTTTTTTTGAAATATGACTAGAATCCCAATTGTGATTTTTTGTGAAGTTTTATGCCGCATTCTGTAAAATCGAATGTTTGAGGGATCGGAAGGGGTTAGGACCCCAATAATTCCATTTTAATTGCTCCAATGATCAGGTAATATATAAAACACAAAATAAAGTCATATTACTCAACCATTTCCAAACAGCATGAATTGATCTAGAAGATATTTGTGAAAAAATATCATATTTTCAAGTTCGGCGGCCATTTTGGCGGCCATCTTGGATGGTGAGTTTCAATTTTGGCCCAAAAAGATATTATTGTGTCTTAGCTTCACGAAAATATATACATTTTACTAGATTTTCACGCTATAATTTGCATAAAACTCACTTAGGGTCTGGTCTGAAAAACGGCGGCCACGATGGACGCCATATTCAAGTTGTCTGGAGTCTACACGGCCATTTTTGTTTTCTTGTTAACATTGCTTAAAAGTTGAAGGGGCATAATAAGGAACAAAATGAGTGGGGTGAAGTTAAGTCCCAGGTGGGTGCAAGGGTACCCCTATTAGCTCCAGGGCTATATACGACGTTCTGAGAACAACGTAACTGACGTTATGGTCATATGTTCTGGTTGGATTAGAACAAGGATAAGAATTTTAGGGGTGTAATAGACCGCGTAGATTACGAATTTGCAATAAAAAAATTCGCGCCAAAATACGATTTTAACAGTTTTGCGACTTCTTTGAATCCCACCGACGATATATGGAATATTCAAAAGCTCCATATATGGAAATGCTACTCCAGAATTTTGACCTGTAGCACTAAAACCACGGATCCAGGGCTGGATGAATCTCTGAAAACACGGAACGGAGCTGGGAGAATCCAATATCACAAACGGTCCGACTCAGTGATCTCGCTTATTCGACAGAAGCTAGTCAGCCGGTGGTTTCTTCAGACGGGTGGCCTGCGTCTGCAAACACTCAAGTCACGGATTTGGTAGTCAAGTTTTAAGATAGAATTGAACGACAAGTAAGATATATCACTCCGTTTCCGATAACTCGAGGCGTAAGTCGGCAAGTTTGGACGAGTAAAACATAGCCTGAATCTCATTATATTAAAGGATTACACCGGTGCAGCATTTCTCAGTCATTATTGATGCCGGCTAATCCAATGACCATGTTACCGAAAAAAAAATTTGATGGGCCTCCCGTAACTGAAGTTATGCCAATTCATGCAATTGAATATTCCACTCTGTACATAGTATGCACTACTAGCGACACGCGGTGTTAAACTTGCAAGGCTGTCCGAATAAAATTGGCTGTTATCTACTGATTGTGTATATAAATACAGAAACGGCTGGACCATCGGTGCTGAAAATTTGTACATATGGGTAATTTGACCCAGGGAATCTTATTAGGTGGGACCCGTTGACATACGATGTCTTAGAAGGGCACTAATAATTCAATAAATAATTAATTATATACCCAAAATCGACCCGTAGAGTATAATGAGATTTATTACGTTGACCTCAGGCATAAAGGGGCAAATATGAGCAATAAAGAGCGTTCCTTGTGTAGAAAAAATGGTACAGATGGGTCTACTGACCAGAGATAGGCCTATGCGCATCTTCTCATGTCACATGTGTCGTGTTTATACATGTCGTAAATCGAATCAGGATAGAGGTGTTATACTTTTATTTAAAATTTAAAAATCGGCCAAAAATGTACCCCACACATCTTCTGGTATGATAATAAACGCTCTTTATTGGTCATATAATATAATAGTCCCCCTTTAAGTCATCTGATGTCAACTTTAGGTAAGTAAGTAATGTTTTATTCTCAGTCGGGACACATATGTACCACATCTGTTTAATTCATACATAAAGAACGATCTTTATTGCTCATATTTGCCACTTTAAGTCGCCTGAGGTCAACGGCATCTAGGCCTATCTCCTGAAACTCTACGGGTCAATTTATCACCGTGTTTTAATTTTCAACGATCAGATTCCAACCATTTTGTGTATATAGCCTAATAATGAATGATTTAATTAAATTAATTATAAGTAGGCCTACCCTTTTAAGATATTTGATGTCAATGGGACCTATCTAATAAGAGTCCCCGGGCCAAATTACCCATATTTTCAGCTAGTAAGTAAGTAATGCTTTATTCTCAGCCATTATAATACATGGTACATGAGAAAACATATATACACTATATACAAATTAGAACTTTCCGGGGTATACATAGACAGAATACAATGCAGATAATAATAAGTTACGGTCCAATATTGCATTAACATGTCCGGAATAGAACAATACAGATCTCGATAGACTTATTTAAAGATTCTAAGCGAACCGGGAAAAAAAGAAGAAGAAATTACATAAATATACATCATGGTTAGTATATATAGTACTGTTTTCTCATTTTCTTTTTGGAAACCAAGTTGTTGTAAATAATGATGTACCAATATTACGTACATGATTATTATCTGTAATTAAATTGACTCATATAATGTTTACACACACTTATAAATACACACATATTATATACGTATACATACTCATGCATATACCTACACACACAAACATACATACATATGTATAAATATAGATGCTTACAAACACATACATACACATACACACGTATACATATATATACACATATACATATACAACATATATATATATATATATATATATATATATATATATATATATATATATATACATATGCATACACACACATACATATATATACATATATATACATACACAAACATATACACATTGTATTATGGCACACTCGATATTCGTTATGGAATTTTGCATATCTAAAACACGTGGAAGCCATACAAATAGTAACATAATATGCATAGTTGTACTATGAATAAGGAATCTACGACGTGATCTTCACATATATGTATGTCTGCATGTTCACACATACAGACGCACACACATATAAGCACCACGATCGCCAAATATTTGAATAGTTATTTAAATTGTTTCAATCCGATTTTTATAAAGTTTGAAAGTTTGTTTAGCTTCATTGTGTCAGAAGAATTTAATAAGCCATAAAAAGACTCTCGCGATGGATTTTTCCAGATCGATTCGTCAATATATTTCATGCGGTATTCACGTAAATTTGGACAAACTATTACAAAATGATATTCATCGCACATGATGGCGCCACATAACTGACATGAGCCAATTCCAGATATCCCTTTCTTTTGGTTCTTAGATTTTGCCCACTTCATAGTTTCAACGCCTAATCTATGATTTGATGTACGAATTCTCTGTAGCGAGATAATTGAATTAAAGGGACATTCAACATAAAAACGACTAAGCGAAGGACATTTTTTCAGGTTACGATAAAATTCTCCTCGTGACGATTGAGAAACTTCATTATTCCACTGGAGAAAAAAATTGCCAAGTAGTTTTTTGTGCATATATTGAAGTTTAGAATTCGAAACGGGTAACTGTGTTTTCCAGTTGTCTTCGCAATCCGCACGCACAAAAATGTCTTCAATGTGATCAAGGTATCGTATTCTTTTGCCACCGCCTTTCATAGCTAAAATTAACTTGTACAATATGAAGGGGTGATTACTTTTTTGTTTCGTCATTAGGCGGCTCCAAAATGAGGTCATTCTTTTGTCAATTTCAACACGCAATGGCCATCTTCCAAGCTCACCATAAACCATATAATTTGGAGTACTCATTTTCATGTTCGTTAGGAGCTTACAGAATTTGAGATGGACAGCCTCGATATCGCGAGTATTCTCAAAGCCCCATAATTCACATCCATATAACAGAATGGGTTGTATGAGGTAATCAAACAGTGTTAATGCTAAGTCTGCAGATAGGTGAAGATTTCTCACCTTGGACAGGAGTCCGTACATAGCTTTTGTCGATTTCATTTTTATCGACTTGATTGCCCGACAGAATCGTCCATTATAAAATAATTCAATGCCTAAATAAGGGAAACTGTTCGACTATATCTAATTTATCACCACAAAGCATGACATTTGGGGGAGAACTCAATTTCTTGTTGGTGAAGATCATTACCTTAGTTTTTTGAGTGTTAATTTTGAGCTCCCAAGACTCTGAATAGTCAGAGAAGGCATCTAAAATCCGTTGCATCTCATAAGGATTGTCCGCAAACAAAACAGTATCATCTGCATATAAGATGCACCATAGTTTTAGATAAATCTCTAACTCATGGAAAACTCGATCGTTAAGATAGTTTAACCCCTCGGTAACGCAATTTTCTAGAAAATCTTCCAGATCATTTAAGTAAATAGAGAACAGGAGAGGGGATAAGTTTACGCCTTGTTTTACCCCTACGTTACTTACAAAATAATCTGACAACCGACCATTGCTGACTACGCAAGACTTTGTAGCCTGGTACATGTTCCGGATTATATTAAATATCTTGCCGTTGATTCCGGTTCTCATAAGTTTCACCCATAACGCCTCTCGCCAAATAGTATCGAAAGCCTTTTTAAAATCAACAAAAGTACAGAACAGTTTCTTCCCATCACGCAGGTAAATTTCAGTTAGGCTGTATAAAACGAAAATATTATCTAGTGTTGAGCGACCCTTTCTAAAACCCGTTTGGTTATCCTTGAGCAAATTGTTACTCTCGACATAAGTTCCAAGACGCCGATTCAGGATTCCAGTGAACATCTTACCAATACAGCTCAATAATGTGATGCCTCGGTATGAGTTAGGGTCTGTTTTACATCCCTTATTTTTATACAGTGGCATTATCATGCCGATAGCCCACCCATCTGGGAATATTCCCGTATCTAATACCAAGTTGAATAATCTTGAGTAAAATGGTGAAAGTACATCAATTGTAGATTTGATATAACGATTACTTACCTGATCAACGCCAGCAGCTTTATTTACTTTCAAAGAATTAACAACATCAATGATTTCATGCGTTTCAATAGGCAAATTGAGCTCGCCGTCTGTGTTATTGGGGGCATACATACTATCGATGAGCGAAGTCAAGTCAGTATCATTTGTTTCCCCATTCAATGCCTTAAAATGATCGAATAAAACTATCAAGGTTAATATGTTCAACTGCTACACGTGCACTATCGTTTGTAAATTTTTTCAAAGTTTTCCAAAAGCAGTCCGATGACTTTTTCGGGATTTCCCTCAGTTCCCGATTACAATTTTCAAGCATCTCTGCGCGTTTTTTATCCATCGTTCGCTTATATTGCTTGCTCGAATTCCTCAATTTAGTTCTAAAGTCCAAAGACTTGCATAAATAGTACTGCTTTCTAGCCTTATTAAAAGACTTTCTTTTACGGCGACATTCTGAGTCAAACCACCTTTTACATTTTGTTGTGCGTCGCGATTTACATGCTCGGTTGTGAGTGCCAAATATTTGAACGGCTTGTTCTGATAGAATATTTCCTAAACAGTTCGCCGCGTTGTCAATACCCAACTGCGATGGAGCCTTTTCAACTGCTTTAAGTTTGGATTCTATTTCATCTGAACGTTCTTTAACTCCCGCTATAAAATCCTGCGCTTTCATATCATTCCACGGTTTGATTATCGGTTTAATTGAATGACAATTCGGCACGTATGTTGGTTTGTTTGGTAAGTGATCGCACATCCGGTGCTGCGTTTTAAGTTCCAAACTTATACCACAATGCACATCTGAATTCAAACATGAGAATTCCAATACTTCAAACTCCAATACACGCGCAAATACATCTTTTGAAGCGATTGCATAGTCAACAAGGCTTGCGTCTCTGCATGTGCGCTTACCAATCCCTTTATCACTGCCTACGCGACCATTAACTATGTACATGTTGCTGAAGCGACATGCGTCAATAAATCTGTATCCGTATGTGGTAGGCCTCCCGGTGTCTTCGGAACATCGCGCCGGAATGAGAATATCTGACTCCGTGCTAACGTCAAACATGTATTCATCTATAGTATCGCACTTGCGCCCCGGCTATGTGTAATATTATTATTTTCAATACGGTCATCCAATAGAGCCGTTCGTGAATTAAAATCCCCCATAAGGAGTATATCATGACTAAGTTCTCGTAAACGTATAATTTCTAATTGTAAATCCGAATGCCAATTACTATCAGCATATTTTGTGTTTTCGGGGGGGATTATATACCGCCCCTAGAATCAGACAACTATCTGCCTTATGTCCGGGTCGACCAATTTTAACCCATGCAACACTCTTGAGTTCGCCTCGTATCACGTCAACACGCAAACGTGGAGCTGTCTTTGTAGCAATTAAAATACCACCCTCCGAGGGTCGAGCTGTTTCTACCTAAACAAAACAAAACCCAATTGTGACCGTCTTTCAAGTTTGACACCGCGTGTCGCTAGTAGTCAACCATGTGACGTCACATAAGGGAAGATTAACGATCCAGACTGAATAATCCATACATATAGGCCTATGTAATGGCATATGCAATCTCATGATTTAACTTCGGTTAAAGGCGGTCTTTCACAATGTTTTTCGGTAACGTGCTCAGTGGATTAGCGGGCATCGACAATTAATGAGAAAAGTTACACAGGGGTAGGCCCCTAATCCCTTAAGCACACGTATTGGTGGTGGGCTTCTAACAGGTCGTAGGCCTACCTCCGGAAAATAAGATTGTTCAGGGGACACAAAAAACTATTTATCTTTGGAACTATAATTGGTATCTGCAAATATCTTTGCACAACAACACCTCATATCACAGTTAGGGCATAGCTGGTCATAGCTAGGCGGGATTAGTCCTAGTCCTAGGCCTATATATATATATGTCTAGCTAGTGTGACGTTATATATCCCGCTATACGACCGGAAAGTTCGGAATCCATATAAAAAATATACGCGAAAACACCCATTGGCCAAAAATCTTAGTTTGGCTGTCGGACTATCTGGATTTAAACCGAAGTTACAGAAACCTCGCTGTCTCAAACTTCGAAGTGTCATTCAATTGCGATAATTGAAGACATTTCAGTGCTCCGTTTTCTGTATTCCAGTTTTTTAAATCGTTGCTACGAAACAGCAATACTTGCGTACTCGAAAAATGCCACATGAAAAATAAAACTCTACTCATAACTGTCGATTTTATTATGTTGCACGTTGAAGAATATAACCCATTTTCCTCAATTCACCTTTATTTTGTTAACAGGTAAGTTGGTTTTCCTTTGCTACCATTTAGTGATGTCGCTTATGACCTTACTCAGATAAATATGGGATTTCTGCGCGGGGCCAAGCTCGAGTCAAGGACGCTCTAATATTTGAAGACGAAATTTCAAATGTAAATGTATTATCAATCAAGAATCTTGCAATTAATAGGTTGATCATTCAAGCATTGTCACAATGTCATACTGCCTTGAAATTAATGGACTGAATAATTGAATGAAATATACATGAATCATTGAATGATCTTCCAAATGTGTGCAAAAAATTAAAGGTAATACTATTTGCTGATGATACAAATGCATTTTACTCAGATAAAGACATTATTAATGCTTATGATGTTGTTAACAAAGAAATGGAGGCAATGAACAAATAGTTTCTAGCTAACAAATTATCTTTAAATCTTGATAAAACAAACTATATGCTTTTCACAAATACAGATCTTTGCAAGTCGTTAAATTTTCTACCGGAGCTAAAAATTAATGATACACTGGTCCAAAGGGTTAAAAACACTAAATTCCTAGGAATTAATATTGAAGAAACTTTGTCATGGGATTTACATGTGGATACAATTATCAATAAATTATCTAGAAACCTAGGAGTCATGCGTAAGGTTAGTGAGTTTGTACCAAAGGATACGATTAAATCACTTTATTCGATACTTATTATCCCATATCTCACCTATTGTAATGCTATTTGGAGTGCAACAACAGTGAAAAATCTTCAAAAACTTGAAAAAATACAAAACAAAGCAATTGCAACACTGTCATATGGAAATAATAAAAATACCCAGGAAATATGCAAGAAACACAATTTATTGCTGCTTGAAGATATTGGAAATATGCAACTGCTTAAAATTTTACATGATTTCTACCACAAGAAACTCCCTAAATCACTGACTTCCCTATTTACAAGCCTACATGATATCCATAATTACAATACACGGTCCAAAGCTAATTCAAATCTATTCTGTGTATTTAAAAGAACGAAAAAAGCAAAAAATGCCATATCAACCAGAGCCAGATGCCTGTGGAATGAACTACCAACTGACTGCAAACTCAGAATAGAAATTGATAGCAATTACTCAAAATATCTGAAAGAATATTTCATTAACAAGCAACATAAACCAACCTCCCCCACTGAATAGTACTCCTCCCTGGTTACCGACATGTACTCCAATAGTAGTACAAAACAGAGTTCTGTCACCACAGGGCTATTCAGATTAGGACAAGCTCCTTATTGTTTCATACCGGACAACCGGTACTCTTAATGTATAATTCCTCCTACTCTGATTAGCCCTACATGGTGAGGGGAAAGAACAGTCTGAATATTTCATCTGCATGTATTATATATCTAACGTGTCATCCCATACTGAAATCCGTACATTAACCAATGGATAACTCAGAATGAAACAAATCTAATCTATCGAAACATGTCTCAACCTCTGCATCTATATATAGTAATTACATGTATAAGTAAATAAATTCTAATATAATACTTAGACGTCCTGGATCGACTCATGTGGGTTGTGATATGATGCATCTACATCAGGTCGCAGCATGAGAAGGAACTTGGTATTTACATGACCAATTATATCATTGCAACATGAAAATATACTGTGAACTGTGACATGCCCACACCCCCCTCCCCTCCCCCTGCCCACACCCCTTCCATACCCATCCCCAAAATCTTTATATTTGTCGCACACCATTGCACCACCTGTAAATATACACAGCAACTTTAATATCAATATAATATTAATCTCATATATTTGTATAAGGGTCCTGCCCTCATAAGCCCAGCTTTTGTGGGGTCCTGTGTGTTGTATATAACATGTTATTATTCTATAATATCAAATAAAAAACTTATTGAATTGAATATTGAATTGAATGAATGTCATTCACTCATTCAGAATTTCAGTCATTCACTCATTGATATAATGATAATAGTTAATACATTGATTGATTGAATTCCGGAATTTGCGTTCAGAGAAACACAAATGACACTTAATGCAGGGTTTCCTCTACTACGGCAGGCCGGCTGTCCAGCGGCCTCATTCCCCTTCCCAATCTTGCTTGACTTAAAGGTGGATTATCTCTTTGTAAACATGTATTATATAGTTACCGGGGTATAAAATATTAGATTTGAATCGAAGACTCCTGTCCGGAAATGCTTCTATCGATTAATATTAATTTTATTTCGAATATTTTCTGGTCTAAAAAGGTGTGTTTGTTCAGCTAACGAACAATAGTGTTTACTGTTAACAGAGACCAGAAATTATATTGTGCAATTTTGTCACAAATAAACTTTAATTATACTCACTATCGCTTATATCTGTGGAACAAAACAGTACAAACAACCAATCTGTGACATTTGACATTCGTTGCGTAGCCGTAGGAACAGCCCAGTGTTCTATATCGCAATACGGTCTCATCCGAATGGTCGGTTCTAAAAATAGTAACATAAATGGGCCCGATTTAATATTCGAAATAAAATCAATATTAATTGATAGAAGCTTTTCCGGACATAGGTCTTCAGTTCATATCTATTATTTTATACCCACGCAACTATTTAAAATTTGTTATTCAAAGAGATAATCCATCTTTAATATTGGCCACAAAATAGCCACAGACCTAGCTCAGCTCCCTTTTTACACAGGATGAGCGATCACCAACACTGAATCCTGTCTGAATAAGACATTATCAGTAGCGCGGATCATGTCAGCACCATCATGTGTAACACATTGTCTGCGAATGTTCAGTATTAATCAGCCTCTCACATTTTAATTTACCTTAGATTTCTGTCTACAAGTCCCAACTTTCTGACCTACAAATTACAATTTCCCTCAAAATGCACATTATTTATTGGTAATTCATTGGGGGGGGGGCTGACTTCTGAGCTGCAACCATGAACACAGGTGAGTTCTGGCAGTCAATGCGACGAACAGTGCAGACATTTTACCTCAAAACAAGGTGTGTCAAAGAAATGTTTAATTCTAAATAAAACAATATAAAATATTAATAGTTATTATCAATGTATTTGTTCCCTGTCCTATTGATACAAAATTATCAATTATACAAATCCAGCATGAGGTCATCTCCATCTGAGGAAATTTTGATTTTCACAAAATTTTCTCTCTCCCAATACAATAGGGCGCCGGGTATGTGCTTCCCAAATACGGCCAGATTCCCCCAACCCCTAGCGGAAACCCTGCTTAATGATTTATTGCGGGTTGACTTGTACTGAATCATGCAAAGCGACAAACATACAGACATAACACTAGCATGACATAAAATACATGAAACATAATATGATGAATATATATATATACTAGCTGATGTGCCCGACTTCGTCCAGGCTATTTAGGGATTTCTGTGTGAGCACCTCCGTCTGGGCAGGATATATATTGACTTTGATTGGTCCAGATACATGCCTATATGAGTGTATATGTGCAAGGTCAAGGAGACGGTCGATCATGAAATTAGACCCACCCATTATGATCTCAGGATGAAAGTAGGCCTACATATCAAATTTAAGTCACATCAGTCAAGCTGTTTTTGAGTCTATAACATACATATTTACAGAAGTTCCATAATATATAATAGATAGCAGGTTAGCCCACCACTGGCGTGGTTGGTCAGAAACATGACATTTTAAAAATAATTTTGTTTGTATTTAATTTTGTTTTTTTCGGGCAGAAAAACTGACCCGATGAAATCCAACCCTTCCCTTCCTATGAACGACAGCACAACACGCATTTTTTGTTTTTCATGAATTAATTCATGGTACCCGTCCCTCAATGACTGACCCGATGAAAAATTCCCCTGTTCCTAGGACATATATGACACAACAACCCATTCTGCCTTTTTAATCGAGATAATTGCATTCCGCGTTTCGTTTTGCATCCGTATTTTACGCATGGGTAGCCGTTTAGCAGCTTCGCCCTTCCTATGAACTACAGCACAACACGCATTTTTTGTTTTTCATGAATTAATTCATGGTGCCCGTCCCTCAAAGACTGACCCCGATGAAAAATTCCCCTGTTTCTAGGACATATATGACACAACAACCCATTCTGCCTTTTTAATCGAGATAATTGCATTCCGCGTTTCGTTTTGCATCCGTATTTTACGCATGGGTAGCCGTTTAGCAGCTTCGATTGTAATAAAGAGCGTTGATCCTTAACACCTCCGAATATGGTCAATATAAAGATCGTTGATGCCTTAACCCCCGAAGTGGCGTTTGCGGTGATTTTTATGATTGAGATTGGAGAATCGGTGCTCAGAGCTTGTCCAAAATGCGACAGCGACGATCCCCGTGGGTTTTTACACTTATATGGTCTCGATCGGTGCAGCCGTTTTCGATTCTATAAATGACATACAGACAGACAGAGGTCTTCAAAATATATATGAGACTAGCTGATGTGCCCGACGTTGTCCGGGCTATTCAAAAACCAAATTTCAAGTCGATAGCTCCACCCGTTACCGAGATCAGGTCTGCGCATGCGCGAAGCTTGCGTCGCACGGGCTCGGCGACCCGATAAAATTTGTATCCAGGGCAAGATACATTCACATAGCAAATTTCAAGTCGATAGCTAGCTCCACCCGTTTCCGAGATCTCATCTGCGCATGCGCGAAGCGGGCGCCGCACGGGCTCGGCGACCCGATAAAATTTGTATCCGGGGCAAGATACATTCACATAGCAAATTTCAAGTCGATTGCTCCACCCGTTTCCGAGATCTCGTCTGCGCATGCGCGAAGCTGGCGTCGCACGGACTCGGCGACCCGATACAATTCGTATCCGGGGCAAGATACATTCACATAGCAAATTTCAAGTCGATAGCTCCACCGGTTTCCGAGATCTCGTCTGCGCATGCGCGAAGCCTGGTCAAACTACACACACGTACCAAGTTTCGTCCCGATCGGTCGAGAATCGTAGATTTGTATTAATGACAAACAGACAGACAAACAGACAGACAGACAGACAGAGGTCTTCAAAATATATATGAGATTACAAAGACGCATGTAAACATTAAAACAAGAACATGCAGACAACATGTATTGTATAAACAAATCAAACAAATAATTAGATCCATGCAGACTCAAGTGTAAAATTTTACTTCTTCTCAAATGATGGAAGATTAAATGACTGTTTAATTAGAAGGGAGGCCAAGCCTCCAAATATTTGATGAATATATTTTGGAATAGTTTAATAAGCATTCTAATTTCTAGCCACCTTAATGACTATCAAAACCAAGTATTAAGTATATATACTACTAATACTAGATTGGTTCTATTAAGGCTTGATAAAAACTACTGCAATGATATACATATACTTGTGAGTATGTTAATTCATTAACAATAGGACCGTATGTAGCATATGCATACCCTATCATATTGACTAGAAAAATTTCTGGGTGGGTGGGTGAGGAAAAATAATTCTTCAAAAAGTCAATATTGCCGATTCGCAGGCTGGACAAGTCAAAAGTGATCCATAATAGAATTTTGGCGCGCTAACTAATTGGGTACCTTTACCAGATCAGAAGCCAATCATATCGGTTTTGATTACTATTCATGCATAATTAATTAAACAAGCGACACCTGATGAAATAGATTTATCGTGTCTTACAGGCGACCTTTGAACCTGAACTCCGGAATTACTTGATTTGTACACAAATACAGCCAATTGATATTATGATAATTTGACTGAACAATTCATTCAATGATTCATTCAACATTATGATTATGAGTATGACAATATTGACAATGACATTGAATGATTGATTGGATTAAAATCGTATACATGTCATAAAATAACTAAATTAATTAATTTAACTTGACCAACTCCAGTTCAGTTCAATTTGCTGAGTTTTCAAGTTTTTAGAAAGTTTGAAATTTCACTTTCACTTTCAGTACCACACAGACCCACATGACTCATGACATGAGTTTTGCAGTTGCACGTCTATTTATTTATTAATTTTTTGTTGTTGATAGTTTCCATTTTTTTGTAATTAATGTGGATGATTGTAAATTATGTAATCATTGGAATGCCGAAATAGCAGTACTAGGATGGCATGCAAACAAGACCTTTAGGTTTATGCAACACCCCCCCCCCCCCCCCCCCCCCAATGTATTTTTGAGTTAGAACTTAAATTTTTATATTGAACATAAAATGAATAACGAACGCCAGTGAACTGTTCAGATTGACATTCGAATCTTAACAAACACTTTCATGTTTCAACTATATGTTTAATACACATACACATTATACAATTTTAATATTGGTAATACTAATAGACTAATAGACCATATAAAGTCATATTCATGTGCCGGGAGTCGGAGAGCATGAATTGGGTCAAAATAAGACCTTTTGCGCAAAATACACAAATTTGATTTTTGAGTCAGAATTTGAAGTTGAACATCGAACGCCTAACAGCCAGTTTGACATTAGATTTTACTTTAAATGTTGAACAGGTCAGCAGCCCATGCATTTGGTTATGAAGATTACTAGTATGTCGATACCAAATTTGAGGTCAATCTGCCAATAAATATAGCCTGTGCCCTCTATAGGTGCCTATAGATATGAGATAATGCAAGGAAAATTTACTAAATCCAGTGATATCGAAAATGTATTTTTCACGAAATTATATATTTATCTGATATAATGGGAATCAGGATATGTTATAGATGAAATTCAGGTTGTAAATGAAGATAGAAAAAAAATATTAGACGACCTGATGACCTAAACTTTTTACATTGGTCATAGGGAATAGGCAAACAATGATTTTAATCACAGCAGCCTCATGTAGAAAAATAGGCCTATGAGTTATATATTTACGTAGCCCATCTGTGTTACACTAAATCCTGTTCGGTGATTGGTCAATAGCCAATTGGGTCACCCGTTTCATACCCCAATAACACACAGTAGGGCTCTGCGAATCAATTTGATTTTGATGCGATTCAAAATCGTTCATCTGATTTGATTCAATTCGAAATTGGCTACCATGATTCGGATTTCGTTGAATCTTTGGTGACAGGTGCATTCCCATGCTTTCTACAGACCACAATGCTCTTACCAGAAAAGAAAATTCACTATAATAATGTAGTAAACGTCTTAAACGTACGCACGTACCGTTATGTCTGATGGCAGGACATGAAATGTTGCGAACTAATCTATAATTAATTGACCCAATCTGTAAGAATGACATAAGCGAACAACAAAAGTGTGTATACAAGGCTCTGTGCTAGTGCCATTCCAGGAATCATGGAAACTCCATAACACACATGTATGCCAAATTATAGATCTTTATTTGATTTGCGAAATGCGGGTCGGAATCTAAGTCCTGTGTATTTTGTAAACATTGTCCGGTAAGTCAGTCAGTTCAAGCGACAGACAACACAATCATCGCAAGTGTAGGGAAAAATACTGCGCTATTCAATAGGCATCTCGCGGTAGGCTTGTTTGTATTTACGTCGACATTGGTTCTATCATGCATGTATGCTCTTATCTGTAATCAACGATTGCATAGGCACAGAAAATGCATAGAGGTGTGTAAATAAGTGCATAATCTGCACATATTGCACTACATTGACGATCACCAGGCGGCTTTCGCCAGTCAATTTTGGGTGTTTCTTCGAAGTTCTTTGTATTTGAACTAAATTGGCTCAGTAACAATAATTCGATGCGAGTTTTGATTTTGAATCGTTTGCCTGATTCGATTCGAGATTCGATTTGAAATGAAAACACCCGATTCGCAGGGCCCTAACACACAGACCGAAACACAAACACGGTGTCTCAAATTGTTGTCCTAATCACTAAAAGCAGTCAGCAGAATAATTGGGCGTGCTTTTCTAAGTTCTGATCAGTTGCATGTGAAGCTAATTATTTATATCGATCACATTATCATTGCTATGGAATATTATATTGATTTAATGTGTTGCATGGCTTAGTCTCCAATTCTGGACAGATTTTTTGAAAATAAAGAAGAATACACTCAGCTTTTTTATGGGAATAAATCATCAAAAAGCTATATAAATATAAGTAATGAATGTAGTGGGAGTGTGTGTTATTGGGGCCTGGGATATGCTGCTGTGGTTATTAGGGGCACCCCCTTCTTGATTCACACAATGTGCCCAATGACAACATTGCTGTATGATCGTATCCCCCAATAACGCACACCCACTACATTCATTTCTTAAGTAAATATCAAGAATCATGCAGTTTATTTGATGCCACAAAGTGTTTTAAAAAAATCATAAATATCATTAAACCTGGAAATCTGCACATGTAACATATTGCTATCCCATACAGAAATTTCTCATGAGAAGTTGTTAGAATCTTATAAGAATCTCATGAGAAGCATATTAGAAAGATATGCAAAGCAGAGAAATGAAGATGTTAGAAATAAATTTCTAACCAAGGGTCTTATGTGAGAAAAAATTTTCACGTGAGAAATATGAGATCTCGTAAGAAATGCAGACTTAGAAATATTTCCACTGAACCGATAGTATATTTTTCTAAGTTGCAAATTCTAATTTGAGTTCTCATGCGAAAAATAGACTTTGAAATTATCATCCTTCATGTAAGTTTTTTTTAAATTTCGGGGTTAAGAAATTTTCACGTGATTTCTTATGAGGAATGCAGACTTTGAAATTTTTTCACAAAAACTTATTGGATATTTTCAAAGTCAGAAATTCTCACGTTAGATCTCATAAGAAATACAGACTTTAAATTGTGTGGTCTCCAATTACAGAAAAGTAAGCTAAGTGTGATTTTCTTACATGAGAATATGTTAGAAATAGGGTAGATATTTTTAAGTCAGATTTCAATGGTGGGTAAAATGATTTAATCTAGAACATGTGGTCTTGAGAAATCTGATCTGGTGTATGCAGGAGAATTCAAAATATAAAATGCACCAAAACAGTTACTGGAGTTAACCTGTACATGTCAGTTGCTGTGCATGATTTAGACTGTAAATTATCTTTATATCTGTGCTAGAAGCTTAAGTTGTGTTATATTCACGAGAAGGGGAACATGGAGTTATATTTATTGTTTTATTTGTGGATATTCTTTAATGATAAGTTCCACAACATGGAATACACACTATACTAGGTAAGTGTAATATTTATATAAATGGCAGAGGGCTTTAGGCATCATGCATTTGGCATCATGTCAAGATTTTATGGCATGTGGTCTATTGTGTTACCTTTACTGCAGGTTCTAATATGTAATTTATCAACCAGGTAGACGACATGCAGTATATATATTAAAGTTGATTTAAATTTTATTTTCAAATATTTTAAATTATATTTCTAAAATAAATAATGATGGCCCATATCACATCAAATAAACTTCTGTTATTGTTAATTGATTCTAAGACAGAGTAAATGTTCAAATCCATTTTAACAAAATGAATTAATTTTAGGAAATAAACAATTTATGGCAGTTTTCATTGTTTCATGGAAGTGATTTTTACAGTTATTTGGAATATTCCACGAAGAGCAGTTAACATGTTGCAGTGTACACATGCACACATGTTGAACAGCAATTGAAAAATTGGTTGATCAAATATTAAGAAAAGTTAAGTTGAAGTTTAGTGTGAGATTTGTGTGAGAATACAGATCTGTATTTGTACAATATAGATTCATCGCAAACACAAATGCCTCTAAGATCAGGGACCCCAGAAGCAGAAAATGGCAAGGGGGCAAAAGAAATCCGAAAGCCTGGAAATTCTCAATGACAGTGTTTGTTATTTTATAACCTTAAAAAGATGATAAATGACAGTGTTAAATTGTTAATGATACCGAAATTAATTTGGTAGCACATAGATTTGTTTGAATTAGATAATCCTTATTTGTTATACTGGTCATTATATTTTGAAATATATAGAACAGGAATTTTTTCTTATATGCATGAAAAAAGGATTTTTCTCGCAAGAGAAATGATTCTTTCTCACGTGAGAAATGATTCTTTCTCACGTGAGAAATGATTCTTTCTCATGTGAGAAATGATTCTTTCTTACGTGAGAAATGATTCTTTCTTACGTGAGAAATGATTCTTTCTTACGTCAGAAAAAATTATTTCTCACGTGAGGTTTTTAATATGCAAATTAGCAAGATTTTTTCTCACGTGAGAAAAAATATTTCTTACGTGAGAAAAAATTCTTACGAGATCTTGCTAATTTGCATATTAAAAACCTCATATGAGATTCTAACGTGAGATTATAACGTGAGAATCTAACGTGATATTCTCATGAGAATTATGTTAGGACATTTTGGTAAGGGATTCTGCCTTTATTCAAAATGATTCAATTTGGTGACTTGCCAATACTTACAGGTAAATAATACATAGTGGGTTCGTTAAAATGATATCCCACTCTGTCCCAGCAGTCTTTTGATGCCACAAAGTGTTTTTTTAAAATCATAAATATCATTAAACCTGGAAATCTGCACATGTAACATGCTATTCTGCCTTTATTCAAAATGATTCAATTTGGTGACTTGCCAATACTTACAGGTAAATAATAAATAGTGGGTTCGTTAAAATGATATCCCACTCTGTCCCAGCAGTCTTTTGACAGGAATTTAGCACATGGAATTGAATATCTCTCAGTTTTCATTTACTCTTTGACCCAGTTTGAAAAGAAACATTTAGAGCTAACCAGGCTTTAATAGCCCTTATTCAGTGGTGAGTTTATTCATTATCATACCTAATGTTGTTAGGGTGTCTTTTCTAAGTATAATACCTTGCATACAGTCCATTGAGAAGATTATGACTTTGGATTCAATAAAGTAATAAATCCACTGTGATAAAAGAATTTAGTATCAATGCTGTCTGTTTGACTGTGACAGCTCATTGAATTAAACCCTTGTTATGGTATACCTCACACACAGTTTACATTCTTTCTCTCTTTCTATCTAAGTGTTAAGGACTATTATCATGAACTTGGAGTATATTTTCCGTATTGGATTACAATGATGGTAAATAGTCTTATGTACATTTGCATCTCATATATATCTTCACTGCAGGGAATTGAAAATACACAATCGAGCTATCAAAAGAAATAGAATAGTTGTCAGTGTGTTAATGCTACATTGAAACATACTTTTATAAAGACCTATGGTTATTTTTGGTCTCAAATTTATGCTGTGTATTCTCATTTTTGTCACATATTCCTGCCTAGATCAGGGGATTAAAGTAAATCAATGATTATGTGAAATAATTTTATACAGATTTCATATGCCTCTGAAAGACATATCGTAGTCATAGAAATTATCATTTTGGAGGCAAAAAAGGCCTCTTTTTTTCTTCAATCTACTTGAAAGTCGCAACTTATGGGAAAGAAAGTGTGCTAATGACAAGTTTGAGTTAATGCTCCTTTATGGTCCATGTAATGGCAACAAGTACTAAATTAAGAATAGAAAAAGAACTTATATTATATTGTCCTTAGATATTTTTGAATATATACAGGGTTTCCGCCAGGCCGGCTGCGAGTCCGTCCCACGGACCCATTCCCCCCGTCGGTCGTTGCACGAAATCCTGCTCATACACAAATAAATGACATTATTAAAAACTTTTTCAGTCTTGTCTGTGTCAACAGGCTATATATCTACACTTATTTTCATTAATATTGACAAAATGAAATCGACACAGTCCATCTCCCGAAAAAACAATAAGAAAGAGCATGTCAAATAGAAATATTGCACAATCGGGAGTCCAATATCATTTTCAGGAGTCCAATATTACTTTTCTCCCTATGAGAGACTCGCATATATAAGAGATTGCATTAGCACAGGTTTTTCGCAAAATTTCAGAATGCTCCAGTCATGGAAGGGTTAATGTACACCATGTCAAAGCATAATATCTCCCTAATTTCTCTATATATTTTTCATGACTCTATTCAGTCTACTTAAAACTCAGACGATATCTCTGTCTAATCGTTACAATTTAAATTGAGTCTGGATTGATCTGGACCTGACTTGTCATTATTGAAATTGATAAAATTGTCTAAATACATGTTTTATCCAAAAAACAATTCTAGCTACTTGATACAAGGTAAACTTTGAAATGGTTAAATCTTTCTTTGAACTGTGGGTGCAAATAATTTCACTATTGTGTTCAGTTTGTCCATACCGTATGATTAATAGGCCGTGTTTCTGATTGGAATGACATTGGAGGGTGTGTAGTATGCATTCTGTTTACTCAGTATTGAAATACAGACCTCTGGCAACAATTAAATATTTGCTTTGGAGTATATGGTGCACATTTCATTTCCGCAAGGAATCAAATCAATTGTGTTGTAGACCCACACGAAGCTAGCCTTGCCTAGCGCTGTCAGTAACTTTGTATATTTTGGGATACATGGTGCATTCTGTTCATTACTTCAGGGGATTATTAATGTGGGAATTAACACTAATTTACCTGGAATTTCCCAGAGGTAGTATTGATTAACAATATTGACATGCTGATGCAGAATATTATTAATTTATAGTTGATCCACTTCAGTTCAGCCATTATACAATGCTTTATTCTTTACTGCCCACTTGTTAATTAAGAAATGAATGTATTGTGTGTGTGTGTTATTGGGGGATACAGCGCTGTGGTCATTGGGGCACATTGTGTGAACCACAAAGTGGTTAATCAATAAATGTGCCCCACCAACCACCACCGCACTGTATCTCCCAATAACACCCACACCCACTACATTCATTTCTTATATTTATATAGCTTTTTGATGATTTTTTCCAAAAGAGTGTTATCTTATTTATTTTCATAAAATCGGCTGAGAATTTGAGACTGACCCACGCAGTAAATTAAGTCAGCCCAATATAAATTTTCCAATCACTTAGCAATGTTAACATGATTGATATATATATAACAGGCTTCAGATGCAATTCAGCTGAACTTTGAAAAGCATGCCCAATTATTCTGCTGACCGCTTTTAGTGATTATGTCAAGATTAGGTCAACAATTTGTGATGTCCTGTTCTTGCTGCAGTCTGTTTGTTATTGGGTTTAGTATAACACATGAGGGAGGCTAGACTAATTTTCTATTTAACCCTTTCATGACGGAGCTGCACTGGTGGAGCATTAATAATCATGTGCCATAGCATTCTACAAAATATGCGAGTATCCCATAGGCAGCCTCGCATATAAAAAAGAATGCACTGGCTTACAAGGTCAAGGTAAATATTGTTAGGCCAATGTATTCTCTTACTGTATATATGCAAGTTTCCCATATAAGAGAATGCATTGGCACAGTGTTTTTGCAAACTTTCAGGAAGCTCCACCTATGGAAGGGTTAATGGAGTAAAATTATATAACATACTAGTATACGATTTTGTGTTCCAATTTTTTTGGCTGAAAAAGTAATACTGTACATTTTGTGTTCCTTTTCAATATCAGCATTGATAGAATTTACTACTTTAAGGCAAGTCTAAAAGCAGCATGTACTGTAATGTCCTAAATAATCGACTCCTTAACCACAGCATAGTTATGGGTAATTGTTCAGGATTTAGTTGGAAAAATGGCTTGTTGCCAGTCATTGGAAAAGCTTTCTGATGAATGGCAACAAGCCATATTTCTGATTAAATCCTGAAAAATTTCCCATAATTCTGCTGTGGCTAAAGGGTCATATACTCCGGGCGTTACTATATGTGAACCATAAACGTCATGAGTGTAATATCTATTTATTTAATCCTTTCTGTACTAAATTCTCATTGACGAGTAGTTCCCTTAGGAAATGTTCAGATAATAAGTTCAACAAATGACCATTTTTGTTGAACTTATTACTTGAACATTTCGCACCAATATGAATATGAATTATTCTGCTCTAGTAATATGTTTTTCTGTCTGTCGTCTGCTTTTATTACCTCACTACCCCTCTAAATGAATAATAGACAGTTCCAATATATACTGTTATAACTCGGTGGGAGAATCCATTTAGTATAGAAAGGGTTATGTGGTGGCACAATGATGGTCTCAGATGGTTCATGGCTTTGGCATGGATTGGGGGAACCGAACTCTTAAGTCAGGGAGAAGATTTTAAAGTGATGTGAAACACTCCGGTAGGGTCATCAAATAGAAATTGAGAATAATCTTCCTCAAAAGTAATTATTTTTTACGATTATTATTCAAAATTGACGACACACATCTTCATTATATATTAATTAAATGCAATGACTCTCCATGGGGAAATAATTTGTGTTAGTTTATCTCCAATTGTTGCTTCCCGAATCGAGATGTAAATATTTACTATTGAGGGTAGTTCAGACGATGTTTTCTATGGAGTGGTATGACCGATTTCATTGAAATTTCGGCAATGTTAGTAGAATGCTACATTCTCCAGGTTGGCATATAACGTCTGCACTACCGTATTAATTTCACGCACCCAAATAAGTCCGCAATATGTCTTTAAGAATTCCACCCTGAGCCAAAGAAAATTATATATCTGGTTCAAGTTACATTAGTCAGAAAATAAAGCTGGTGGAGGTAGGCTTAAAATGTTATTGTTTTATTTATTTTTATTTTGACTTATTGTTATTGCTTTCATATCGGCTGCAAGATTGAGACATATTTTTGACTATCTATTCATATTAACTGTAATAAACACAATGCTTCGACAGAAAACAACCAATTGTGAGACATTGTGAAATGTTCTGTGTATTTTATGAAAATGTTCTTGAAAACCATGAAAAAAGGGTACCGTAGGACCATAGTGGGTTAAACAGGGTTAAATATAAAATTGAGAGGGAAACCTGAACCACATATATTTTTTCATTGGATCTTAAATAACTTTGACATGGATTCTGATTGTGGAATCCGAACACCAAGCCAGGGAGAGACTAGGAGAGAGTTGTATGCTGTAATGATGCCCGCATAGTTCACCTATTTCAAGATTCTGATCTGGATGGCACACAATTATAATGCACAGTATTTTATTTATAATCCTTGTTTAAATATAAGTTCAGCATCTACTCAATCGACATCCTCCATAAATGAGAGTGAAATACTCATTGATTTTATAAAAGGAAGGATAATTTCATGCCACATTTATTTACGAATTTAGTTAAATCTGTACAGTGTACACAGCATCATTCATTGAACTGATATCATAATACTACATGTAGTACATTAATGCCCTAAATAATTGACTCCTTAACCACAGCGGAATTATGGGTAACCTTTCAAGATTTAGTCGGAAATATGGCTTGGTGCCATTCATCGGAAAACTCTCAGTGGACCTTAAATAACTTTGACATGGATTCCGATTGGAGAATCCTAACACCAAGCCAGGGAGGCCAGGTGAGAGTTGTACAGTAATGCTCTAAGTAAGCGACTTCTTAACCACAGCAGAATTATGGGTAACTTTTCACGATTTAGTCGGAATTCTGCTGTGGTTAAGAAGTCGCTTACTTAGAGCACTACTGTATGTTGTAATGATGCCCATAATTCTGCTGTGGTTTTGGGGTCAATTATTTAGCACATTACTGTATAGTTCCATATTGAACTGCATAGCAAGGTCTGAAGAAGGTGTTACAAAACATAATCTATTGCACTCTGGTAAAAGACAAGGCAGGTCAGAGCTTGTTTTATTGATTAGTTTCATGTCAAATTAACTGCGGCCTTATATACCAGGGAGATCATTTGCTCAATCATTAAGCGTTGAAGTAGGCATATGTGTCTTGGTTATAACAAGAGTTTGTCCGTTGAGTAGCAATGTTATACTGAGTGGAATAAGTGGGCAGTACTTTAATCCATACTGGTGCCTTGTTTTGTTTCAAATTTGGGCTTGTTTGTTAACTTCATGAAGGTTGACTTGTGACATTTAGTTCCTTTATATATGGATCGTTTATATGGATCTTCGAGGGAATTCTGATTGTTAGCTTGTTCTCCGAAGTTGGAGTAATTTGTGTCTTTGTTTGATGTTGGTTTTGCATTTGGATTCTCATTACCCTCTGATACAAGAAATTCAGAGGAAGTATAGTTATCTGTAAGTAATAATTTGTCCCCGGAAATTTGTTTTGGGGGGGGGGGGGGGGACTACAGAAATCACCAGAGTCCGTCCGTCGCAGATGGTTTCCAGAATTATATCTTCAGTAATAATTAATGAAATTAAACAATATTTGGTATGTGAGCTTATTGGTCAAGATCACAGGCCACGATCAAATTTGGGTAAAATCTGACTATTTTTACTGTAGTTATGGTCCTTGTCAACTTAGAACTTGCAGACTTATATTTCGGCTTCTGAATCAATTTTAGATTTAGTTATTTAAACTTTTTATGTTGATTACTCACATTAAAATACAGATCAAATATGAATATGGAGTGTGGCCTGCCAAATTTGATCAGAGTTATGTTCCTTGTCGACTTATGTAGACATGTCAATTATTTTGGTTTACGGATGATAACATTAGTTTTAGTTATCCGACTCGTTTCAAATTTAGTATATGGCTTGCTCATATGAAATTACAGGTCAAGCTAGAATTTGGGTTCGGTCCACCCATTTTTACCAGAGTTATGTCCCTTGTCGACTTAGTATTTGCCAATTATTCTGGTGTCTATTCATTAAGACTAGGTGTATTAACAACATAGATAGTTGGACAAATTTGATTCAATGATTTTTTCTAGAATCTATTATTTTTCATTTCCAAAAATGCCACCAGTCAAATAAATATTTAATAGAATATACGTCGATGAGCCACCTTGAATGGGGGCATGGTGGCCTTTTTTTCTTATCATGTTAAAGGAAAAATGGTTGCCTCTGTTAAATTCTTTATTTCAACTGCAATTTTTCAAACTTGAATCAATATATTGCTGGATAACATGCTTCGTTTTTTATATAATTTGCCATGTGAAAATCATACAAGGAAGAAAAAGGACACCATTTTGGTTCTGAACTGGTCTCTCTGAATTTTATGACTTTTATTCTTTTGGTAGCACATTACCGGTAACCCTTTTCTTACAAAATGGAATATCCCCCTCAATTATAAAAGTATACATAGGAATGGTCTATTTATATTCATCTGGAGAGATTTTCCGTAAAAATAAGCAGACAGCAGATACTAAAAGATTGGAAGGTGTTATATATATATTAGTCCAAGTCTTCTCGTACTAAAACCAGCTAAGATATTGGGATGGAGATGCTGGTATTTAGTCCGAGATCCTCCTGTATGGTCTCTTATGACACGACTTACGCCCAGGATCTGTGGCGGGAATCTGTGGTGTATTTTACTCGATTTACCTAACAAATCAATACATGATGCTATATACATCGGAAAGAGAGACATCTTGTGGTCATAATGGTGTATAATAATCTAACTTTAATGTTAAATTACACATAGAATACTACCGGTTGATTGCCACAAACGTCGCTTTTTTTCTCTGTTTGTTTATGTTTTAACTGAAAGCCGAAGTGGTCCGAATCACTTCGGCATAATCCGGAGTTTGTTTTGGGTATACTAGTTTCCGTTTCTATATATAGCGCGGAGTTTTCCGAACAAAATGGCGAAAGCCGATTGCCCCAAAGTCCAGTTTCCTATGTGCTTTGAGAACAATTCCCGCACTAAAAACTTAATGACATAATGGAGGATCAGAACGGTAGTTTTGTTGACAATTTTTGCAAGCAACTTGTCAAAATGGGAGCAAATTAGAACTCTTGTGTCTGACTTGCCATGTGTGTGAGTTTCGTCCATGTGCATTTTGACTTTTGTGTTGATAAAATAATCGGAGAACCGAATCACAGTTTCGAAATAGAGTTCTTCCGTTTTAGTGGGACTTTTCAAACGTACGGTTCAAAATTTATACAAATTTTGTTTGATTTTTTGTGTGCTTAACAAGAGCAGTATATTGCTCTGTTCGCTTAGTATATATCTTAATTTCGCGGAAGTCCACCAAATGTTGGTGAAATGTAGCGCCATATTTATTCTAATGCTCGTTGTGTTTACACTGTTGTAAACTTTGAGAGGGTTGTAATTCCCGTAATTTATTTAATGTATTACATTTATATCTTCAATGTTTACTTAATCTATTTATTTTTTATTTATTGACACACATAATTACGATTACAATGGAGAATTCATCGTAATTTGCGTGGTTAGTCGAAAATCTACGGAATATTTTCAACGGAAAATGCCGAACGCAGGTCGCGAGGTCAACTGAGTTCGCATACTTTTAAAAATTTGTAAACAGTGCGGTAATTGTCTCTTTTCACATTAAATTACCGCTTTCAATTCACAACTGATGTGGGTTTCAGATCAAATAGCATGTCTTCTGCGGAAAATATCCGTTTATTGTCACAATTGTGATATTTTATTTCATATAATTGTGGTTTTATTTGAGCGGGTCATTAACGCTTAACTCGTGTCATAAGAGACCATACGGGAGGATCTCGGACTAAATACCAGCATCTCCATCCCAATATCTTAGCTGGTTTTAGTACGAGAAGACTTGGACTATATATATATATGAGGCAAATGTTCAGGTTAACTTATAGTCACTTATTGAACTTAATTAATTTGAACATTTCCTGAGGGATCTACTCATCAATGAGTATTTAATATAGAAAGTGTTAACCTCTTGGCTGCTATATGTGTATGTCCGTACTGAGTAAAATGACATGCTGTGTGATATACACCATTACTGAGTACGGACCTAATTCAGCACTGGCAGTCGACTATTATTCATAACTGGAACTCAGATATTGATGCAACAGAACCATTGTATCTCAAAGTTTGAAACAGTATATATGAATGTTCCAAGAATGTGAATAATAATTGCCTTTTACTGGAGTCAGTTTAATGGTTTCTGTGATATTCCTGTTATACATATTTTTTTTTTCCCACTGGAAAATGGACATAACGTCAACGGCACAGCACAGGCCCCTGGGAAAATACTAAACTACCATATAGAATGGTCTATATTGGCATTTTAGTATTTTCCCCAGGGGCCTGTGCAGCACGGAACACGACGTCATAACGTCATTTAGAGGTGAAGAGGAAAAATCCTCATAAAAGTATTTTATGTATATTTGAACATATTTTAATCCCTGGAACTCGGAAGGAGTTTCACAAAAGGTAGAAGTACTAGGTAAAATTTTAGGCTTCACGCTGCCAGAGGTATTTAACCATTTCCATACTAAATGAATTTAACGCACACTGTTATGAAATTATACATTGGAATTCTATTATTCATCTGGAGGGGTTTTCAGTAAAATAAGCAGACGACAGATAATAAAAGTCCAGAAGGAGTCCTATTTATTGCAGGGAAATGTTCAGATACATGTAATAAGTTCAACAAATGACCTATGTTGAAATTATTATCTGAAAATTTCCTATGAGAACTACTAGTCAATGAACATTTAGTACAGAAAGGGTTAACCCTTTACCCAACAGAAGGGCCCTGTGCCAATGCATTCTCTTATATATGCGAGTCGACCATAGGTCGCCTCGCATATATAAGAGAATGCATTAGCTTAACACATTAAAAATTATAAAATTGTTAAAGAATGTAAGAAAAAATGGTAAAAAGTGTTAAAAAAAGATTTTGTTTAGGCCAATGCATTCTCTTATATATGCGAGGCGACCTATGGTCGACTCGCATATATAAGAGAATGCATTGGCACAGGGCATAACTGTAACTATCACAATGTGGTCAAGGAGCCGGTTCCAATGATATCCATATTTGTATGGTTCTATTGAGACAGACCGAAGATATTTTAGGCTGTTGAAGCTTTATTTGGCCGGTTTTGGCCGGTTTGTTAGGTAAAGGGTTAAAGTAACTCATTGTTTTCAGCCTGAAGTTCAGGCCTCAAATTTGGCATAGTTCTTACTCAACTTTGTCTCATTCCAACAATCCTAATAGGCTGATAAATACCCGACATACTTACATAAGGACTTTGTATACTCAGGATTTTGTTGGCAATTAAAGGGGTGGAAAATAGGCTCCATTCCCAATGGGCAATAGTCAGTTTTATAATGGGCCCCATTCCCAATGGACCTGCGCTGGTGCCAGGGTAATTTCCAGGCCAGTTTTGGTACCTGTAACAGGTATGGGCGCCCAAACTCCAGGTGCCCAAAAAAACAGTTAGGAAGAAAAAAAATTCCTCAGATAATTTGTTTTTGACCAGTAGTAGTTACTAGAAAACAAACACAACTAACACTAGATCATCAAATAAAGCAATAAATTGTCAGTTTATGGCAGTATGTACATGTAGTTCCAGGTAGGAGGCCACCCCATACCCTCCCCCAACTTAGGGCTGCGGCCTTCAGATATGACTTTAGCATATAAAACAGGTATCCCCAAATAATTACTGGAAACTACACTGCCTGGTGCAGAATTAAAGATCCTTTACCAGTGCATTCGCTTATATATGTGAGTCTCCCATAGGGAGCCTCGCACTTATAAGATAATACACAGGCTATAGGGAGACTCACATATACATGTATATGAGAATGCATTGGCACAAGGTTTTCGCAAAATTTCAGGAAGCTCCAATCATTGAAGTGCTAACTTTAGAAAGCTATTTTTTTTCTATTTTAGATTGAAAAATGGTATAAATGAGAGAGAAGTTCCTTTATTCCTGTATTAGGTGCGAGTTGTGTGATGGAAAAATATGACAATCTGGGTCTAGTTGGAGAAGGGAGTTATGGAATGGTGCTAAAATGTAAACACAAGGACACTGGCCAACTGGTGGCCATCAAGAAATTCCTCGAAAGTGAAGATGATAAAATGGTCAAGAAGATTGCTATGAGAGAAATCCGAATGCTCAAGGTACATATATTTGTCATGAATTTGATCTTTCATTTTATTACATGTGAATAATGCCATGCAAAGTCAGTTTCCTGGGTTTTTTTTAACCCTTTACCCAACAAACCGGCCAAAACCGGCCAAATAAAGCTTCAACAGCCTAAAATATCTTCGGTCTGTCTCAATAGAACCATACAAATATGGATATCATTGGAACCGGCTCCTTGACCACATTGTGATAGTTACAGTTATACCCTGTGCCAATGCATTCTCTTATATATGCGAGTCGACCATAGGTCGCCTCGCATATATAAGAGAATGCATTGGCCTAAAAAAATTCTTTTTTTAACACTTTTTACCATTTTTTCTTACATTCTTTAACAATTTTATAATTTTTAATGTGTTAAGCCAATGCATTCTCTTATATATGCGAGGCGACCTATGGTCGACTCGCATATATAAGAGAATGCATTGGCACAGGGCCCTTCTGTTGGGTAAAGGGTTAAACGGGATGTATTATGTTATTGGTCTGCTGTCCGACCATACATCTGTTTTCTTTTAGTTTCAGATGATATCTTTAGATAGTCTCAACTAAATGGACTGAAATTTGGTATGTCGGTTTACTAGCACAAAATACATTTCAAGTTCGATTTCGGTTTCCGCCTATAAATGTTAACCAGAGTTATGGCCCTTTTTGTTGGAATTTGCACTCAATTTTCGTTTCCGTATGTTAACTGTATTAAGTCTGAACTGAATGGAATGAAATTTGGTATGTGAGTTTACTAGCCCAAAATACACATCAAGTTTGAATTTGGGTTCCACCCATCAATTTTCACTGTCAAGAAATATCTACATTTTGACACTTTTGATGAATTGATTGGATTCGAGATTCGATGTGATTCGGAATCATTTGGCAAATACGATTCTAGATTTGATTCAAAATTAAAATGCCCAATTTCAGGGCCCTAAGTGCGCATTGGTGCTTATACCTTAGGCGCAGGTGAATGATGATGTCATATAATTTTTTCAAAATTTTCTATAGCGATGAGCCAAATTCTGGTGGCGTGTATGTTTTTTTGTGAAATTGACACATGACTTCCGGTTAGCAACTGTCTGGAGATTGTCAAATTGCGGAATTGGAAGTGTACTAACAAGCTGAAAATACAATTGTCAACTTCACAATTTCTGAAGAATTCCAATGTGATTTAAGCATATTAGTTCCATTTAGACCATTTTCGTTAGTTAGCTTAATGAAAACCAGAGTAGATGTCATGGCATGGTTCTTGACTTCATTTACGTTTGGCTTTGTGGGCCAGAATCCAGTGTGTGGTTGCTCCGCTACGTGTCATGTACATGTATGATTCATATTAATTATAAGTGATGTTGCTCATTTTAATGTTTTTCTGCAACTTTTGCAACAAATATTTTCAATTTTGTTCTTATTCCTCACCCATTGACGCGAGACACATGGATTCAACCTAATCCCAGCCATTGAATAGATATTGTTGTATACCACAAGTGGACTGCAAGCTGGAACTAATTTGTGTTGATGCTGTTTTGTTAAAAGCGATGACACACATAATGCCAACGATTTGCTGAGGATGATGCCCAGATAATTACCTGGTTTTTTCCGACTTAAATAATAATAAATGTAGTTATAGTATCATTGGTGGCCACATTCATAGATTAAACTTATCTGACACAAAGGTGTTGAATAAATACAGAACACAACTTGCATCATAATCTAGAATTTTTTATCAAACTCGTTGTGTTAGGTGGATCGGCAAATTTCATTCAAGATCTGCTTTCATGAAATATATCCTTGCGCAATTCATTCGATAAACTATTCTCGATTTAAGATGCACATTGTGTTCTGTCTATTTATCATATAACATGGAAATTTGTATTCATTGCAGCTGTATTCTGTACAGAGTGTAATTAATTGCATTATTCAGCTGACCAAGCACAGGGGTCCGGTAACATTTAAAAACATTTTATTATACTCTCCAAATAAAAATTTAAAAACATTTTCCCAGACCCCTATGTCAGCAAGGAATCATGAGGCGAAAAAGAGACCGCATATTGCCCCATAATTCAGTTTCAAGCATAATTTTTTCTATCATTACAAGTACAATTTTATGTCACATAAGTTATAAGTACCATATATCTTGGTGAAGTATGTATTCAATTTTAGCTCATATTTTAATATGTGCAGATAATAGAAAAAAAACTCATAGTTTTTAATCCATAAAACTGAAGTGGTATAATAAAGGCTCATACAACATTCTGGTGTTAACTATTTTAGTACCAGAAACGACCAGATCAAACCTATCGAATTTTATGTAGGCAGGTTTAATGTCATATGGATTCCAATCCACACATGGGCTCACTTCTAAGATAAATGTATTTATTGCATACATAAAATGTTTACAAAAAATATTTGTCTTGTCCTTGGACAATACAAGCCAATTACGTTGATGACATAAATCACACGTTAACTACATAAATCACATGTTAATGACATAAATCACATGTTTGTTCAAGTAAATAAAGCAATATTGTCTTACATTGCAGTATATTACACAGCCACAATCTTCAGTGTGTACAATTATACTTAGAACAACACAGTTTTGTGAACATGTTAATGTTATAATAACGCACTCTTTCTTCTGGTTCTCATTAGGTTCCGGTTCTCTCATTCGCGTCACAACAAACTCCCGCAATAATGTTAACATTCGCATTTCACACAATTGTGTTGTTCTATCTGTTTATTATACGCTCACCAATAGATTATAGAAAATGTTGCAGTTCGATAAATATCGTTATCCCCCTAGAAAGGGCTCTCTGGAAAAATTTTACTGTCATATTATCCTGTGCATGAGCGACCGATTAACATACTTCTATCAACGCGCGACAGGAATATTTAAAAATGCCCATGAATTTGTAGAGTTAACCTTATGTTCATCATTATATATCACGATAAATCTTGTTTTGTGTTGAAATTTGACAGTGAGAGCTTTCCGATGAATGTCAACAAGCCATTTTTCCGACTAAATCCTGAAACATTACCCATAATTCTGCTGTGGTTAAGGAGTCAATTATTTAGGGCATTACTGTAGTTGTTTGTTGAACATATTATCTGAAATAAATTATAAATTCACCCTCTGGGACCTCATTCTGCAAATGTCCGGTGCGGCGACACCATATTCTCAGGCCATGTTTGTAGTCTGTCCGTTAATATTTTTGGTTTCCGATCGATAACTCCAGTTTGAATTATTTGATCTGAACCAAATTTGGTATGTGTATTTCCCAGTTAACGATACAGGCCAAGTTCGCATATGGGTCCCGTCCAGTTATTTTAATGTGAGGTACAGCCCTTTTTCGACTTAGAATTTGACCAATTTCATAACATTTCGGTTTCTGACCGATAACTCCAGTTTTGATTATTTGATCTGAACCAAAGCTGGTATGTGTATTTCCCGGCTAAAACTACAGGCCAAGATCGAATATAGGTTCTGTCTAATTATTTTCACATGAGTTACAGCCATTTTTCGACTTAGAATTTGACCGCATTTTGGCATTGAAATTAGGGGTATATCAGATATTCTTCAAATGTAAGCCCAAAGTATTATTTTATTTTGCGGTAGTACAATTCGAAATAGCTAAAGGGCGTATTTTGCCACGCCCTAGCGATGCTCTTGTTTATCCCTTTACCCAACAAACCGGCCAAAACCGGCCAAATAAAGCTTCAACAGCCTAAAATATCTTCGGTCTGTCTCAATAGAACCATACAAATATGGATATCATTGGAACCGGCTCCTTGACCACATTGTGATAGTTACAGTTTAATATGCCCTGTGCCAATGCATTCTCTTATATATGCGAGTCGACCATAGGTCGCCTCGCATATATAAGAGAATGCATTGGCCTAAAAAAATCTTTTTTTAACACTTTTTACCATTTTTTCTTACATTCTTTAACAATTTTATAATTTTTAATGTGTTAAGCCAATGCATTCTCTTATATATGCGAGGCGACCTATGGTCGACTCGCATATATAAGAGAATGCATTGGCACAGAGCCCTTCTGTTGGGTAAAGGGTTAATTGTCTTTTCAATAAATTATAGTGAGCCTCATGTGCATGAAGGATATTCTACAAAGAATACTATGAGGTCTATTGAACATGAAGATGTAATTACTATATTCAGTGGTTGTTGATCAATAATTTTAAATATAGGGTGGCACAAGATAATTCGTAAAAGTAAAACAAATTTATTTCCACCTCTCAGTGAGTCGATCAGCCTCTTGTGTATTTATTGTTTAACTCTTTCACGAGGATCATGGTGGGAGTGGCGATGGGGCAGCGTTAAAGATTCTGTGCCAACTAAAGCGTTCTCTTATACATGCGAGTCTCCCATAGAGATCCTCACATATATAAGGATAGGATAGGATAGGATAGTTTATTTACAGTACACACGAATGATACAGTGGCAGTAATACATAATAAAGTAAAGCAGTGTATTGTCGGGGGTAGCCTAGCCCTATCGTGCTGTCTTCCTGCTACCCCCTAAAACAAGTATAACTATAAGTAATAGCATAGATGCTTGTATTTCAGATCCACGCACATGTACAGACTATAGTCATATATAAAACTTTCACAAACAAGTATTGGCGTGGTTGTGAGCCAAGGCCTAAACAAAAAATTCCTTTATTTCCGCTAACGAGCTAAAAAAAATTAGGGTAGGTAGGTAGGCTTAACTTCTTTTTTTTTTGTTAACTTTTTTTTTTTTCAGTATCTTTAAAAATAACTGTATAATACTTGTCAATAACCCAAACTATGCACTTCTTAGCCCCAATCAGGTTAACCCAGATGACAGAGGAACCAGAAACTCCAATTCAATCTTACATATGCTTTAATATTTACATATATACTAGTCTATATACTAATATAGTCTTTGATAATCCTAATATTTCCCATATGGTCTGGTGACAACTGGAGTCAATCCAGCACCACTGCACTGTTCACGTCTTGTACCGATCTCTTAAGGATGGCTTCACAACACCACCTTCTCCTCCGCATTCAGTGAAGGATCTAGGTATTTTTTGGGGACACCTGTTTTTGGGCAATGATATGCCAAAAGGCATAACCTGAAGGCCTGAGCGGAGGAATGTTTGGGAAGGGTGACTCCCTGATGATGGTGGGGGTTTGCCCCCTGGAAATTTTTTGAAAATCCATTGCATTTAGAGCTAATCTAAGGCTCTTTGAGTCAGTATTTTGAATTTTACTGAGAGGTCAATTTGATCAAGTTTCTCAAGCATAACTTTGGAACTTTTTATATATATATGGATTGGAAATGCTTATAAATACATTATTGTCAGATATCTTTCGGTTCAATGGATTATGCTTATCCTGCTTGAAATGAGACTTGCCATTATCACTCTAATTCATAAATAGGCTATTTTATAAAATTCAAGTGAGACACATACCGTACATAATATACTACATGTACATGTAGTACAGAAATACTACATGTACATGTAGTACAGAAACAATGTACATGTATTAAGGTAGTAATGACTATATATGGTACTAATCTCTATGTTAATTTTTCATTTGGTATTATGAGATCCCACTTGATAACCAGGTTGATTTGATCAAATTGTTAATGTTCCTGTGCTGTAATTGATTGAAATACTGAAGTCTGAACGCTGAATGATAACATACCTGAACTCAAATTATTTGAAGTTTTCACAGATGAAAGCTAGATAAAGCCAAACATACTTTACAGTATGATTCCAACTGTTAAACTTAAATCTTTTTGTAAACTTAAATTTCTTATGTCAATATATATAAATACTAGAAGGTGACCCGACTTCGTCCGGGCTATTCAAAAACCAAATTTCAAGTCGATAGCTCCACCCGTTTCCGAGATCTGGTCTGCGCATGCACGAAGCTGGCGTCGCACGGGCTCGGTGACCCGATAAAATTCGTATCCGGGGCAACCCGGGCAAGATACATTCACATACCAAATTTCAAGTCGATAGCTCCACCCGTTTCCGAGATATATATATTGCCCAATGTCATTTGCAGATACCTCGGCCGGTGATGAGTTTAACGCGACATCGGCCGGTTAAGAGTTAAACGCGATCACGTCACGATCTGTTGACGGCGTAATATATTTACGGAATGTTTTTCGATGAGCGAATTAAGGTAGAAACTTTAAACGTACACAGGCGTGTGATACATCATTGGAAAGATGAAGCGCCACAGATTCTAACCGTGCAAATTATATGACTGGCAATTTATTATTCGCGCCATATCGAATCGATTTGTGAGCACCGAACTGAAATATATTAGCGCAAAACAGCGTAAAAACAGATTTGACCTCGGCACGTGAAAAGTTGACCTCGGATCTGAAAATTAATATGCCTATGCCACTTCCCGACCGATAGTAACCTCACATACGAAGTTTCATCGAAATCGGGTCGGCCGTTTTCGAGTTCATCGCGAACACACACACAGACCACAGATACACAGACAGACAGATCTTCCAAAATATATAATAGATATAAATGTTTTGCATCTTGTTATGATATGAATTGGGGCCTATATTAAAAAAAAAAAAATTTAAAATACAATTTATTTTAATTTTTTTGTTTATTTTTGGTCCAATTTTTTTTTTGTTGCAATGTCAATAAAATGTTTAGGGTCGGGGTTTTAAAATAGGGTCGGTCGGGTTAGCGGAAACAAACGTATTTCAGGCGAGAGATACCGCCATCTTTATTTAAGTAAACAAAATGAGAATCTATATAAGAGAATGCACAGCTAGGCTTACAAAGTTAAGGTAAATATTGTTAGACCAATGCATTTTCTTATATATGTGAAGCTCCCTATGGAAGACTTGCATATATAAGAGAATACATTAACTGGCACAGAGTTCTTGCAAAATTTCAGGAAGCTCCCATCATGGAAGGGTTAAAATTATAGGGAACTAACCAAAGCTAGTCACAACGACGTTTATTGTATAAATAGCCTTATAGGTCGATGATCACAACTAGAAAACAATATTTTCAAGTTGGCCTCCACCTAACATGTTCAATACATTCATTGAAAAGCTACATATTCCAAACATTAATAACTTAGTTAACTCATGCATAAATAACTATGTTAATACCCTTGTGTTGTGGCAAATTAATCTTCTGTGAAACCCATGCACATAGGCCAGGTAGCTTATATATAATAGGAAGCTATGCCATTGTTTGTCTCATGCTGTATACATGTGCTCAGGGATTTGCTCTTTAATTCCCGTGCTTTAAAGCATGTTATTGTGAATTTACCGCCCCTTTTGAAACGAGTAATTAACACTATAGTATACTGAATCTGATAGAATGATGAGCCCCACTACACCTAATAATATATAGAATATGTACTTTGATGTCCTCGATTAAACTGTTTATGCTCGTGAACAGCTTTGATGGAATTTTGAGAATAATATTTAGAATATGTACTTGATGTGGTCGATTAATCTGTCTGTGTTTGTGAATGGCTTTGTTGGTTTATTGGACGAGACTCTACTGTGACCAATAAATGATGAAGCCCCAAAGTAGACACAAACAAACAGTTTAATAGACCAGATTTGGTATATATACAGTAATGCCCTAAGTAATCGACTCCTTGACCACAGCAGAATTATGGGTAATTTTTCAGGATTTAGTCGGAAATATGGCTTGTTGCCATTCATCGGAAAGCCTAGTGAGAGCTTTCCGATGAATGGCAACAAGCCATATTTCCGACTAAATCCTGAAAAGTTACCCATAATTCTGCTGTGGTCAAGGAGTCGATTACTTAGGGCATTACTGTACTTTACAATGTAAAAAAATGTTATTCTAGTAATTTGCCATTTATATGTTCTCTGTTGATAGCCTAAGGCCATTTTTTATATTTGTTGGTTTACAGATATTGTTTTTAAATAGGGTAAGATGAACAAATAAATATACAGGACACAACACACATCTTAATTTAGAATGTTTTATCGAATGAGTTGCGGATTGCACATGGATATATTGTAATAATTGATTTTGGTTTAACTATGTGCCATCTGCAATGAATTTGATAAAAGATTCGAGATTATTATGCACGTTGTGATCTGTATTTATTCTACACCTCTGTATCAGATATGCTCAATCCATTACTGTCACCTTCATTGATACTATAGCTACCTTTATTGCAATTTTAGTCGGATGAAGTGAGAGCTAGCTTTCCGATGAATGGCAACAAGCCAAATTTCCGACTAAATCCTGAAAAGTTACCCATAATTCTGCTGTGGTTAAGGAGTCGATTAATTAGGGCATTACTGTATGGCTGTATATAGAGGATCTCTAATAAGTCGCAATTCTGTACAAATTTTTTAACCGAGTGCACTAAATTCGATTCGAGTCTAGCTTTAGTGAGGCTCAAATAAATTTAGTGGACGAGGTTAATAAATTTCTTATAGAATTGCGTCTCATTTGAGATCAATTTTATCACATTTTAGCAGTATGGCCTGAGTATGGAATAAATTGTGATTGTTCATAACATCATACTTTTTTTCTGTTTTAGCAACTACGGCATGATCATTTAGTGAATCTAATTGAAGTATTCAAGAAAAAGAAGAGACTTTATCTTGTGTTTGAATTCGTTGATCATACAGTGCTTGATGAACTGGAGAAATGTCCAAACGGACTCGCGGAAAACACTGTTCGGAATATTCTGTGGCAGGTGCTAAAAGGAATAGAATTCTGTCATTCACACAATGTGAGTATATACTATGTTATTATTCTGTGGCAGGTGCTAAAAGGAATGGAATTCTGTCATTCACACAACATGAGTATATAATATGCTATATTCTGTGGCTGCATGGTGCTAAAAGAAATATTATTCTGTGATTCACACAATGTGAGTATATACTACTAGTATGCTAATATTCTGTGGCAGGTACTAAAAGGAATAGAATTCTGTTATTCAGATATTATGGTCAACAAGTAATTTTAACCATGAGCAGCATTTCATTAAACTGTGTCACAATAATAGAGATAATCAAAGCTATTATACCGCAGTCATTGAATATCATGCACGTGTCCACAATTATTAGTCAGGTCAAGGACACCCAATGTTTTTCTGCTCTTTTGCAGTTGAATTATCAGATACTAATACATATAATTTGATATAAATGTGTGAGACAGGGAATAAAATAAAGACACACAGACACAGTGAGAATGGGTTTGTTTATTTCTTTTTTTTTAGATCAGATTTATCATCTTTTTAGATTTAGTTTGCGTCGGCATTTTGTCTTGTTGCTTACCTGTGATCGCTGTTTGTTTCTCAAAATCCTGATGAAAAATGCCCCTCATGACATACCGATCCATAAGTCGCAGGAAGTTTTTAATAAGGGAAATTGGGTTAGAAAGTTGCGACTTATACACCGGCCGGTACGGTAAATGGCGAAATTACAGATAAATCGGTCTTCATATATTTAATTATTTACTGGGTTTCCCCCATAGCAGCTACCGGACCCATTCCCCCGACCCCTAGCGGAAACCCTGTCTATTTATTATATTTCACTGCACAATTTGAACTTGCAGCATGCATACTACATAACCGTACCCTACCAACACCAATTGATGGACTGATCAAATTCCCTTCATATAAGACGTTAATAGATTTTACTGAGAACAAGTATGATTACCAACTTACCGATAAACAGTTTAAGAGAAACATAATCATTGGAAATGTGAAATCTAGTTCAATCAACGGAAATGCGCAGTACTTTTTGTTTTGTTTTGAATGTGTGTAAACCCAAAACTGTACCACAAGGTGAATTCAACTGAATTTGCAAGTTGATATTTTCGCAGTAATATTTTTAATTTCATTTGGACCGCATTAGAGAGCGATTGCATAGAAGAATGCTGCGTCAGTGTTATTAACACACTTGGGTATTGTTGCACGTCCATCAAATTAGGAAACAATGCTCTATATGGAAACATGAATATTAATGAGCTGTCGCGGCTGGAGATTCCCTGTTCATCTCTGAAATCATGTTGAGTACCTGTGTCCCCAGACCCAATCGATTATAATGAGATCTAAGGTCTGTGCTTGACCTTGACCGATTGATTGATGTGTCAAACAGCTTACCTATTGAGCCACTAAATTGTCCTCAGGTAATGCCGTACAAAAGAAACTTGATGCAGTTCAGAGTATTGATTATGAAGTAGTGTATTTCATTTGGATGCTACATGTACTTCCATATCTCTTTTGGTCATGTAAATTTGATCTACCTATGTTTCGGGATCCTTAACCCTTTACCCAACAAAACGGCCAAAAACGCCCAAATAAAGTTTCAACAGCCTAAAATATCTTCGGTCTGTCTCAATAACACCATACAAATATGGATATCATTGGAACCGGTTCATTGACCACATTGTGATGGTTACAGTTATGCCCTGTGCCAATGCATTCTCTTATATATGCGAGTGGACCATAGGTCGCCTCGCATATATAAGAGAATGCATTGGCCTAAACAAAATCTTTTTTTAACACTTTTTACCATTTTTTCTTACATTCTTTAACAATTTAAAAAAAAAATCTTACATTTTTTAACAATTTTTATAATATTTTTCTACATTCTTTGACAATTTTATCATTTTTAATATGTGTTAAGCCAATGCATTCTCTTATATATGTGAGGCGACCTATGGTCGACTCGCATATATAAGAGAATGCATTGGCACAGGGCCGTTCTGTTGGGCAAAGGGTTAATTGTTTCAAATGGCTTATTGAAATAATTTAGGATTCAGTACTATAGGTTTCTTTAACCATTTTTTCTGCATAATACTCCCATCTGTTAAAATGTATACATTGGAATGGCCTTTTAAATTCATCTCTAGGGATGTTCAGGAAAATATAAGCAGACAACAGATATGTTAGATACCAAATGGTTACTTTTTCCTCTCAGGTGATATTTTCTATCAGTTTGATAAGTTTTGGAAAGGCATAAATATTCCGTTTATACGTATTTCATGTATTAACTCTTTCGCTGCCAAACGCGCATAAATGCGAACTTCGGAGACGCTGCCAATCGCGCATTTTTGCGAATTTGGTATGTAGTCTAATGTATGGGATATAACTCTATTCTTTCCAGCATGTTTGACAGTGTACAATGTATATTTATCTGTAGTACTGTTGCGCGCGAACAATTTAAAGCGACAATGTCCTCAAGGGCATGCTATTTCTGACGTTATGGGAGTACAGTCAGAGCCGGAATATTGCATCATTGTTGTTAGCACGTGGTTATCAGTCGAAAATGGCTGCTCGCAAAAGACTCAGGACTGAAGAAGTTATTGTTAATACCTCTATACTCTAATGATCGAGGGGCGCCTGCGGCGCATAAGATACTTATACCTATTATTTATGTGGGCAGTAGCCTCTATAGGGGCGCCTGCGGCGCATAAGATACTATGGGTGGCGGGATGGGGTGGTGGGTGGTTAACTAACCTTTATACTCTAATGATCGAGGGGCACCTGCGGCGCATAAGATAATTATACCTATTATTTATGTGGGCAGTAGCCTCTATAGGGGCCCCTGCGGTGCATAAGATACTATGGGTGGCGGGATAGGGTGGCGGGTGGGTAACTAACCTCTATACTCTAATGATCGAGGGTCGCCTGCGGCGCATAAGATACTTATACCTATTATTTATAATACACCTTTACTGGTTTTGAACAACCCTTGTCTATTGTATCGTTTTTCAGTGTTGATAACAGGCAAGTAAATCAATTATGCTGGTGAGTTGACCATGCGTACGCCCGTGTGACCCATATAATTCACATAAATCATTGTAAAACCCAATTTTCCTGAAATTCAAGATGGCCACCAAGATCACGTGACTTATAAGGGGCGGAGCATGGTCATATGTCCTCCTGCAGGTATATATACATATGGGTCCGGTTATATATATATCTATATTTGGAATTGTACCTATCAGGGAATATTCAAGCAACAAAAGCACGAACTCAACAAAGTGCGCCATTGTATCCCATTTTGCTACAAATAGGTGGCAACTTGCATAAATCCAAAATGGACGCCAAGGTCACGTAATCTATTTTATGTCCAAAGTGGGTTCATATAGGTAGCTCCCGTGTACCTTACTGTTGGACATCGTATAATTGGGTTGAAAATTAGAAAACAAATAACACACCCATTCATACCCACACAAAATGTACATATACAGGCAATAGCCACTAATCCAAGATGGCCACCAATGTCACGTGACCTTGGTGGGCGTGTCCACAGTGGCATTCGACAGGGTATACCTATGTCTATATACATGTGAAGTTTCAACTAATTATATTAGAAACTGCTTGAGATATAATGTATTACCCATATATACCTGAAATACATGGATATATGTACAGGATGCGTGGCACTGGGGGGTAAGTCTGTGGTGGCGGGTGGCAGCGAAAGAGTTAATCAACCTATTTTGATCTCACAACTAGGGCCCTGCAAATCGATTCGATTCGATTCAGAATCTATTGTCTGATTCGATTTGATTCAAAATCGGTTGTCCTGATTCAAATTGTATCGAATCACTGGAACCAGTTGTATTCTCATTATGGCAACAGATAACAGATTGCTTTTTTGCGAAGATAGCTTATGATACCAACGAAAGACCACAGTTGTAGACTGAGCTATACTATATAAACAACCAAAGCATGATTGATGAAACTGATCTAACAAAATTTCATTTATATGTCAAACTTCAGCTACGTGAATACTTACTGACTTCATTATTGCTTATGATACCATTTCGATATCCTATAGCAGAGATAGCCACAAATAATGCGCACTTAATTGGTTAAATGCGAATTTGATCCATTTATGGATAATATTCACATTATATACTGACAATCACTTATCATCATTATGAAGTTAGTGAATTGATACTGGTACGGCCATTGATATGTCTGATGTAATGATTCGGTTCGAGATTTGATACGATTCGGAATCGTTTGGCTGATTCGATTCGAGATTCGATTCAAAATGAAAATGCCCGATTCGCAGGGCCCTACCCACAACGTAAATGACAATCGCCTTAACCATGAAACCAGAACTATAAAATAAATGCATCATCCCACACATCAATCCCTGTCTGTTTCTGAATAAACATTTTAAGTCTTCATTTTTCAATTAATGAATTCTGGGAGAGGTGGCATATAATAAACACAGAACGACACGTGTGTTAATGTGTTTATCGATAGTGTACTTGTGCCATAGTTGAAGATAGAACACTAGGCTGTGTTCTATCCTTCCACACTGCCACTGGCACTTGTGCCATATCAACAAACCCATTTTGTGTCGTTCTGTGTATAGATTATACATTGTTAGTTATCTTCTGCAACATCGGGGGGTATATGGAGATTTAATATCTGGATATCGATTTTAAACCCAAGACAGAGCTGAGGGGTTCAAAAAGTGACATCCAGGTATCAAATCTCCATGTACCCCATGATGTTGCTGGAGATAATGATTTTTCCCCACAATTATAGCCTTAATTTAAATGTGTTTTTTATGTTCTCCGAATAATTCACACTAATAAGAATAATTAATTAGCCGACCTAAAGATCAAGCATGAGGAGACGTCAAACTCGGCGTGCAAGAGCAACGTCACGATTGGTGGAAACTGTCAGTTCAAGGGTCATTCATATACCCCTGATGTTTCACGTGCTCATATACCCCTGATGTTTTGTGCATGTTCTCTTATACCCTGCAGCTGCTGTCAAGGGTGATGCAGGACATGGTGATTTAAACATGGCTTAAGAGAGGGATGAGATTGGGAGTTCCAGCAAAAACGATTTGTGTTGATGTTATGATGGCCCTCAATTTACATACTTACATGTTAGCACGGGGATAAATATCTGAATTAGGGTGTTATAGTACTCACAACAGTTGTGATCAAACGAAAAGTAATTGATCACAAAGACCCCAGAAGGGCAATCAGAAATACCATGACAGTAAGTTTAAAATCATTATTGCTCTTTTTTACCCCTATTGGACACCGACAACTTTTTTTCGTTATGGTGTGTCTGACATTTGCAGTATAAGGTCCTGAGAGGGTGAATTTAGCGATGCTACCCCACACTACCCCATTAGTTACCTCAATTATGCAATTTATCTTCTGAAAATTAGGGGATATAGAAACTGAACGGAAGGGAAATGTAACTAAAAACAATCTTAGTTTCAGACTATAGATATTTCCCAGAAGATGAGGCCTAAGCAGATGAAGTTCCCAGAGGGTGAATTTGGTGAAGGTTACCCCCATTGTGCGGGATAGCGTCACTTAATTCACTCTCTGGGGACCTCATGTCTGCACCATATACTCTATGCAGGCCTGGCGCCGACAGCATACATGTATACATGCTTTATAATTTTAGATAATACATCGGGATATAAAGCCTGAGAATATCCTAGTCAGTAAATCGGGAGTAGTGAAGCTTTGTGATTTCGGATTTGCCAGGACGGTGGCTCAACCAGGTGAATCTTATACAGACTACGTAGCAACGCGGTGGTACAGGGCTCCAGAACTCTTAGTAGGAGACACCAAATATGGCAGGTGAGTATTCATGGTACCCAAGGCCTTCGCAGTGGGTAAATGTGCAAAAATATAAAAGTGGTTAATTTAAATCACATTGTATTGTATAGAACTGACCATGTCCATTTAAAAATATACATTGGAGGGGTCTATTATTTATCTGGAGAGGTGCGCATGAAAAATGAGCAGATGATATACAGAGCAAAGGATAATTTAAATGCAGCAGGGTCGTTTGTTGAACTTATTTTATGAACATTTCCTATGGGAACTACTCGTCAATTATTATTCAGTATAGAAAGCTTAAAGGGGTACTGTACACTAAGATAGGCGATTTTTTTATTTACACCCATTGAAATAACTTTCAAGTTAGATTGTGTTCGTGTTATATATGAGTTTTGTATAAACCTAATTTAGCGAAGAAAATATTGATCTTGGAAACAAAAATATTACGATTTCAAACTACGCGCCATGTTTTTGACCTTCACCGGAGAAGACGCAGTATAAACCGGAAGTTCATTGCTCACAGCTTCGATTGATGCATTCAATCTCTTCCATCGAACAATCTCACTCCCTATAAAATACTTGACGCTTTATGACTCTTGTTTCTTTCTCCTTTTTTCCCGAATCGGTTATAACGGGCCTTCTTTTGCAGGTAACATGTTTTGTTTGCAACTCAATAATGTTCGCGAATGGCCATCGATAAAAGACACGCAACATATGCGATTTCAAGAACGGTAACTCGTAATGGCATAATTCTCCATTTTATGACTCCAGCCATAAATGAATTTATATTAAATAATTCAATTTTACTTTTACGATAGCCTGTTAACCGGAACGTTTTCAGTAGACATCGTCGACTCAAATTAGTTATTTTATAATATAATATTCATATTAGATCGCTATTGTCACTGGGAATTTATTGAAATTGGGGTACAGTACCCCTTTAAGAATATAATATAATAAATTACATTTGGCCGCCTGCTCCATATTAAATAAAACAGTTGGATGAGAATCCAGTAATTTATTTATGTTGGCCTCATACCTTAAAATAAATCTCAGATATGGGCGGCCTTCCCGTCAGTATAACTGTTAAAATAGTCACATCCTCTAAATCGATATTTCTACATAATAACCTACAATGAAGGCCGCCCATCCTTTTAAATGAAATAATGAGAAAACAACTGCGGTGTTTGGAAACAATATTCCAATCCCCCCCCCCCCCCCCCCAAATCATCTGATTTGTAAATTTATGAACAGGTTATTATACAACATGACAGATCTAGATTCACACTGCTGACAATAATAAGCTCTTCGACCCACCTGCCTGCGATGTCTCCTTTCGCATAACTGATTGCTCAGCCATCTGACATGTGACACATGCTAAGGCTAAATTGGTCATAGTCTCCTCATTTTGGTGTGCTGCCAGTGGGTACCCAGGTTTTGGAAAAGGTATTTAGGGTACCCAGCTTGACCTTTGTGGGTTTATGTTACATAAATTATCACCTTTATTGGTGTGTCATTGACAAAAAGCACATTTGAGGCAGGAACAGCAATTTTAATTATGGCTATAAATGCACCATGTGATCGGATTGCAAGATTTTGGTATCAGATGTGCACTGAAAACACAGCTAAGGCTAAGTTTTATACCCAAACATCTTTTTGTAAAGCGGAGTACCCAACACACCAATATGCTGGGACAATGACACATTCAGCCATGGTAAGTCATTCACAAAAGATGATGCCCATTGGTGGAAAGATTATATGTTGCCATATTAATGTACTGTTTATGAGAACTTTTATTTGAGAGAGATTTCATGCCCAAACACTGGGTCTTTGATGTTTATCTGTTCGTCAAACAAGATATGTTTAGTGAACTATTAATATCTACTTAATGGCATTGTCAGTAATCTCTTTATTTATCAAGTTTGTTTGTATTTTTATGTATTATGTCTATGGAGTGTTTATTATATCAATTCTTCAACTCAGCTCATACAGTTGAACAATACAATGATAATTTCACAAATTTATTTAGCTTTTTGTGCTGCCTACATCTACATTACGAGTTCCGAAAATGTTTTATCATTATTAGTTTAATTATTATGGTATAAAGACTCCCAATGAGCATAATCGAAAAATTTGTTTTCATCTTTACTTTGCTTAGCTCAAAATAAAATGTTCAAAAAGTTTTAGAAAAAGGGGTGTCCTCTTTTATTTGCCTGTTTTGAAAAAAACAAGATGTATTATTTTATTGGTCTGTCCATCAAGCTGTCTTGCTGTGCATAATGCTTGTAGAAAGGTAGTTCCAAGTATTTAAGTAGTTATTGAGCTATTTCGATGCTGGTAAAAAAGTTAATATTATTAGGTGAATTTTGGAGCGCAAACCACCAAGTGGCTTTGATTTACAAGTGAGCAGTCATACCAGATGTCTGGATTAATTAAGGCTCCCAACCCAACAACTGTGGTTTTAAGCTCTGAAATGCTGCTGATAATTAAACTATTTGATAAATTCAACTTCAAGTAAGGACTGCTTATTGTCATATTCATAAGCTGAGGTTATAACATATTCCAGGGGGTTTATACTGGTCTGGTATCTGTGGTTGTGTCATGTGTTAACGATTTCTCTATTAAATACTCATTGAGGAGTAGCTCCCTTAGGAAATGTTCAGATAATTGGTCGTTTGTTATCATTTTTATTATTATTATTACCGGTATTATTATTTGAACTTATTATCTAAACATTTCCCCTATAATTATACCCCATCCATAAAGATGGGGGGGGGGGGGGGTATACTGGATTACATGCGTCTGTCTGTCCATCAGTTGAGCCATGCATCTGTCCATCTACTCATATATCTCAACCATGGGTGATCACATCCAATAAAATTTGGTATGCAGCTTTGTCATCAGGAGGGCTTTCAAAAGAGGGTTCATTGACATTGTTCACATTTTCTGTTCAAGAGCTATCCCTCTTTCTTTATCTGAAAATGTTGGATTTCCATCCGTCATTTGTCAGAATTGTCAAGTAATTGGTTAGTTCACAACAGTTTTTTCACAATTTGGTTCCGACCTGCCCATATTTAAATTTTCACCATGTGTTGCAACCTCTTGTTTGATAATACATCCAATGAATTTGCCTCTGGCATTGCGTGATTCAGAAATAATTAACATAGCAAAGTTTCAATGGTTGTTCCCAGAATAAAATTGTTTATTTAAAAAAAAACGCTGGTCAAATAAAGCCACCTTATTTGGGGGACATGTGGCCTAGCGGCCTTCTATTCTTTTAGAAAATGTTCAGATAATAGGTCGTTTGTTGAACTTATTATCTAAACATTTACCTTCAATGAACATGAACATTCTGAACTTTTATTATCTTTTCGCCTGTCTGTTGTCTGCTCATTTTTCCTGAAAACTTCTCCAAATGAACAGTAGAACATTCCAACATTGTATACAATTGTAATATCATTGATGAGTAGTTACAATTATCGCATAGGACATGTTCAGATAATAAGTTCTACGTTTGTTGAACTTATTATCTAAACATTTCCCTCAATAAATAGAACAACTTCTGTACTTTTATTTATCTGTCATCTGCTTATATTATCTTACATCCCTGAATATCAATAATAGACCATTCCGGTGTACACTTTTTAACTGAATGGAAAAATTCTGTTCTGAAACCTCATTGGAGTGTAAAGTAATTTAAGACATGATGTTATTTTTCAGGGCCGTGGATATATGGGCAATAGGCTGCCTAGTAGCAGAAATGCTTACAGGCGAACCTCTGTTTCCTGGTGATTCTGATATTGATCAGCTCTACCACATAGTTAAAGTTTTTGGTAAGCTATAATTCAGATTATCTACGACTGTCAGTAATGCCCAAAATAATCGACTCCTTAACCACAGCTGAATTATGGGTAACTTTTCATGATTTAGTCGGAAATATGGCTTGTTGCCATTCATCGGAAAGCTCTCAGTGAAATATTACCCATACCGAGAGCTTTCCGATGAATGTCAACAAACCATATTTCCGACTAAATCCTGAAAAGTTACCCATAATTCTGCTGTGGTTAAGGAGTCGATTATTTAGGGTATTACTGTACACCTGTTGATGTGAATGACACTTATTAAATGAAATAAAGATTTTCAATCCCCATCTCCCGACCAGTTAACCCTCTATATAAATACTCGTTGACTAGTAGTTGCCTTAGGAAATGTTCAAATAATAAGTTCCACAAACGACCATCGTTTGTTGAACTTATTATCTGAACATTTCCCTTCAACAAATATGATAGTTCCAAAAAGATGAGGCCTAAGCAGAATGAGGTCCCCAGAGGGTGAATTTGGTGATGCTGTGCGGGATAGCGTCACTAAATTCACCCTCTGGGGACCTTGTAGCAGTCCACTTCTCCCAAATAACCAAACAGGGAGAAGTGACTTCTCCCAATTTGAAACCTGCAGGCTTGGTCATCTTTACTGTTGGTGTGATGATGTAAATGACATTTGCTGCTGTCATGATTGTCTCCAGAAAAATGTTTTACTCCATCCAAAACATTTGTTGTCTGTTTGATAAGTTGATTAATATTTGAAAGGATTTTTATGAAACTTGGTATATGCGTATGGCAGGGTTTCCACTAGGGTTAAAATGTAGGGTCCCTAGAACCAAGAAATGGTTTTGACCCATCATATGCAAATTTTGAAATTCGATGTCCAAAACAAAAGAATAGTGCTGGTCGGTTGTATTGGCATTTAAATTCATTTATGACGGAGTTATGTCCTTTTCCACTTAAAATTTGCTGATTATTTTGTTGTACGGATGATAATTTGTGTTACAGTTATCCAATAGTATGTGGATTAATCACATGAATATACAGGTCAAGTTCAAATTTGGGTCTGATCCAATCATTTTTGACAGAGTTATGCCCATTTTCGATTATTTTGATGTCCTAATGTTAATTAACATTTAGTTGTTATTATTTGATTGCTTTCAGGTGTGGCATGTGGATCACTCACATGTAAATACAGGTTGAGTTTGAATATGGGTTTGGTTTGATGAATGTTGTAAGAGTTATGTCCAATTTTTGACTCAGAATTTGACACAGGAATGTTTAAAGCCTGTTTTGAGTGGTTGTTTAAATAACCCTTTCTATACTAATTGGATTCTCCCATTCATTGATAGATGTATACATTGAAATGGTCTATTATTAATTTGGAGGGGTGTTCAGATAATAAAAGCAGACAGAAAAACAGATGATACAAGAGCAGAATGATTGATTGGTTGGTTGGAAGTGTTCAGATAATAAGTTCAACAAACGGTCGTTTATTGAACTTATTATCTGAACTCTGTCTAAGGGAAATTACTCTTCAATGAGTATTAGTATAGAAAGGGTCAAGTTAAGTTGTGCATGTTCATGAGTTCAAGAGAGTTTGCTTACAGTTTTTGAAGATATGCAAGGACATTACTTATAATTGAAGTTGAACTAGCAGTGAATATAAGTCAGTGTTAAAGTGATGTGAAACACTCCGGTAGGGTGATCAGATAGAAATTGAGAATATTTTTTCTCAAAGTAGTTATTTGTTATGAATATTAATCCAAATTTACGATACACACTGTCATTCTTATATATTAATTAAATGCAATGACTCTCGATGGCGAAATTATTTTTGTCAGATTATCACCGATAGTTGCGCCCCGAATCGATATGTAAATATTTACAATTAGGCGTAGTTCAGACAATGTTATCTATGCAGTGGTATGGTCGATTTCTTTGTACTTTTCAGCGATGTTAGTAGAATATGCTACATTCCCCAGGTTACATAGCGCTTGAGTACTAACTTCAATTTCTACGCATCCGAACAAGTCCATAATATGTCTTTAAGGATAATTTTCTTTTGCGTTTGTAAGTGTATTTTGTATGCAATTCTCAGTTTTTACTCTTTTTATCATGGAAAAGGCCAAATTTGATTTTAAAATAAGGTTTTAGAAATAAACTATATTGTTTTTATAACTTGTACTCCAAAAGAGACTCTATATTTTTCCTTTTTATAACTGAATTAAATTGAGTGAAATTAAATATCAGTTATATTCACAGGATAGCAACTACTAGTCAATAACATGAAGCCAAGCTGCAGCCCTTAACCTAAACTTTGGACCTCAAGTTTTATAATTGATGCCGTATTATGTGTGTTTGTCTGTATTCTTTTCTAGAAAGGTATGAACTTTGAACAGTGTGAGCTTTCCAATGAATGGCAACAAGCCATATTTCTGACTAAATCCTGAAAAATTACCCATAATTCTGCTGTGGTTAAGGAGTCGATTATTTAGGACATTACTGTATGCTCTTATGATATTCCAGGTAATCTGACGCAAAGGCATAAAGAGGTTTTTTTGCGGAACCCTCTCTTTGTTGGCATGAGGCTGCCAGAAGTTAGAGAAATCACCCCATTAGAGAAGAAGTTCAATAGGATATCATCTACATCGTTAGACCTCATGAAGGCAAGTATTAACCCTATCATGAGGTTCATGACGGGAGCTGTGCTCGTGCAGCATTAAAGATCTTGTGCCAGTGCATTCTCTTATATATGTGTGTCTTCCAAAGGGAGCCTCATATATATATAAGAGAATGAACTGGCTTACAAAGTCAAGGTAAATAGTGTTAGGCCAATCTATTCTCTTATATATGTGAGGCTCCCTTTGTGAGATTCACATATATAAGATAATGCATCGGCACAGGGTTTTTGCATAATTTCAGGAAGCTCCACTTATGGATGGCTTAACCCTTTACCCAACAGAAGGGCCCTGTGCCAATGCATTCTCTTATATATGCGAGTCGACCATAGGTCGCCTCGCATATATAAGAGAATGCATTGGCTTAACACATTAAAAATTATAAAATTGTTAAAGAATGTAAGAAAAAATGGTAAAAAGTGTTAAAAAAAGATTTTTTTTAGGCCAATGCATTCTCTTATATATGCGAGGCGACCTATGGTCGACTCGCATATATAAGAGAATGCATTGGCACAGGGCATAACTGTAACTATCACAATGTGGTCAAGGAGCCGGTTACAATGATACCCATATTTGTATGGTTCTATTGAGACAGACCGAAGATATTTTAGGCTGTTGAAGCTTTATTTGGCCGGTTTTGGCCGGTTTGTTGGGTAAAGGGTTAATCAATAAGAGTTTCTGGCAGTATCTGCTGTCATGGCTCGATCCCCATCAAGGGCAAAAATTGGGGACCAATTTTCAAGCTTGATCTGAGTTGAGGGACATCTCAAATTGTTGTTTCGATCATAACTAAAATGTTAATTTGTTCACACTCATATATTTACACACTAAGTGTTGTCATCACTAAATCCAGCATTCTGATTGGTCGGCGCCCACGTGGCTAGTTGCAGTTATTTCTCGGTGAATGCGTAACGCCTCATAACTCCAAGCTAATAACACCATCGATACGTCATTAGGTTTGGAAAGACGAACGCGTAATGCTTCGGGCGCATTTTGACTCGCGCAGGATTGACTTAATACATCATCGGGTTTCAACATGAAGAGAAATTATTCCTATTAACTTTTGCCAAGGGTGCTATTGGGTATTTTGGGCTGATCTTGTCACGATACACTTTTCGATTTAAATATATTTACAAAAGTGGCTTTTTCGCTAAATGTATATAAATATAAGGATTAACTGTCATGTGGACTATTTTTATGGAGATGTAACGGTGAGGTAAGTGGACATAACTTGTATGTAAAACCCTTCTGGTTTTACACAAGTTATGTCCAATTACCTCACCGTTACATCTCCATAAAAACAGTCCACATGACAGTTAATCCTTATATGAAGCAATGAACTAAATCATCACACTATGAAGAATGAAAGGGTATCCTCTGTGCCCACATTCGTGAGTTACATGTTATGAAAAAACTTCTATCAGATGAGATGGACGATATGTTCTACCTGGAAAGTAAAATATTGAATCTTCAGGCAATTCAGGGACCTTGTCAAAAGCATATATAGGAAGGATACATTAGTGCAGAATGATATAGCTTTTGAGTTTCCTTACATGAACTTCATCAACTTTATTTTGTTAGCTTTTCATTCATTATATAATTCCGATGAAAGCTCTTTGTGTTGCATAGATAATTATTAGGTTTTTTCCAGACTTAAATCACAATAATAAAGTGTAGTTATAGTATTATTGGTGGTGACAGTCATGGATTAAACTTATCTGACACAAGGGTGTGGAATAAATATAGAACACAAACAACTTGCATCATAATCCAGAACTCAGTGCGGATGGCGCATAGTCACATTTAACCCTTTGAGTGCCAGGGGCCGATCTCATCGGCCCTAAACCTACAAAATAAGTCTGTTAAAGAATATAAGAATAAATTATTAAAATTGGAAAAAATAAAAAAAAATATTGTTAGGCACAGGGTATATGGGTTGATACAAAAATCGACCTGGCACTCAAAGGGTTAACTTAAGCTCCACTTTCGTGACATATATCTTTGCACTGACTGCAACTCATTTGATAAAATGATCTCTATTAAGATGTGCATTGTGTTCTATCTGTGTACCAGTTAAATTAATGGGTATATTACCATAAACTAACAGGTATATTACTGTAAACTAATGCTATATTATCATAAATTAATGGGTATATTACTGTAAACTAATAGTATATTATCGTAAATTAAGGGTATATTACAATAAACTAATGGGTATATTACTGTAAATTAATGGTATATTATTGTAAACTAATGTGTATATTACTGTAAACTAATGGTATATTATCCAGTTGTATTATTGTAAATTAACGGGTATATTACCATAAACTAATATGTATATTACTGTAAACTTATGGTATATTATCGTAAATTAACGGGTATATTACCATAAACTAACAGGTATATTACCATAAACTAATGGTATATTATCGTAAATTAATGGGTATATTTACAGTAAACTAATGGATATATTACCGTAAACTAACAGGTATATTACCATAAACTAATGGTATATTATCGTTAATTAATGGGTAATATTGCAGTAAACTAATGGATATATTACCGTAAACTAAAACGGTTAAAGCCACTGACTAAAAGTACAAACAAAAGCAAACATCATTCCAGAGTAATGCAGGCCTAATGGGACAGAACTAATTCACTTCCTTTCCCACCCTTACAAACCAGAGGTTTTGTGCCTTACAGTTTATGCACACACAGAAGAGCGCTGGACTGCTGGTACATTTTTGTCCCCCGACGTTTCCGTCGGAGGACTATAGAAATGACCCTCGTCCGTCCGTCCGTCCGTCCGTGCGTCCGTGCATCCGTGCGTCCGAGATTGGGTACCTTCATGGTGTAATCAACTCCTCCTACAGTTTTAAACGTAGAGATTTGAAACTCTGGGATATTGTTCCTAACATGTTGGTGATTTGCAACATCTATATAGCTTATCAAAAATATAATTTTTTCCATATTTTTGTGGGGGGTTTTCGACTTAGAAAATTTTGAACATTTTTGCCTTTTGGATGAGATTGGGTACCTTCATGGTGTAATCAACTCCTCCTACAGTTTTAAATGTAGAGATTTGAAACTCTGGGATATTGTTCTTAACATGTTGGTGATTTGCAACATCTATATAGCTAATCAAAAATATAATTTTTTCCATATTTTTGGGGGGGTTTTCGACTTAGAAAATTTGGAACATTTTTGCCTTTTGATTGAGATTGGGTACCTTCATGGTGTAATCAACTCCTCCTACAGTTTTAAATGTAGAGATTTGAAACTCTGGGATATTGTTCCTAACATGTTGGTGATTTGCAACATCTATATAGCTAATCAAAAATAAAACAAATTCCATATTTTTGTGGGGGGTTTTCGACTTAGAAAATTTGGAACATTTTTGCCTTTTGGATGAGATTGGGTACCTTCATGGTGTAATCAACTCCTCCTACAGTTTTAAATGTAGAGATTTGAAACTCTGGGATATTGTTCCTAACATGTTGGTGATTTGCAACATCTATATAGCTAATACAAAAATATCATTTTTTTCGCGTTTGCATGCGTTTGTTTATCGGGTTGTTTTGTCCAAGAAATTTTGCGGTGGTTTGCAACATCTATATACTGTATAACATTGTTGCAAATAGTATCCTTCTAACAAATCCAATCATGAAGTTTACCACTCGAGTCGGGGGACATGTGGTCTGCGACCTTTTATATAATTTCCCTCATGTCTAATCAAATGTTGCTGTGTTATGTTTGGTCATCATTTACTTCTATTCATTCTTGTTTTTATCTGGACTCATAAGTCTCACATGATTGCATGTATTGTATACTCTGATCGTTCTGTGATACTTATTGCAATGATCACATGTTTTCCTAGGTTTCACAGGTAGTTCAGGGTAAATAGCATGTGGCCAGATTCTGGTAGCCTGTTTATATATATATATATATATATATACGCATTGGGTATATGCAAGATATACACACTCACAACAAAAACACACTCCATAGTTTTTATCCATAAGCCATGCCCTGTGTATTATGATGTCGCAATTTTTGAGGATCGGTCATCCTTATCATTTGGACAATACAATCATTGCTTAATAGGGCTGCATGACAATACCATATGTGATCGCCACATGTTTTTTTTTCATGTAGTGTATCATCCATATATACCTGTTGGTGCAGTGTATTTTCGGATAGCAGGACAGAAAAAAATATGCCAAAAACAAAGATGCGAGAGGCACCCCAGGCAGTGTTCACGCTGTCGGTAGCCAAATTAGCCAATGGCTAATCTTTTTCGAATTTGGCTAATAAAAATTTCATTTGGCTAAACTTTTGGCTAAACTTTTTTTTTACCCCAAATGGAGACTGAAAGCATGGAGTCAGAAAGCTAATTAATAAAAGCGCTCAATAGATCGACATTCAAGACGAAGTTAGGTGACGAAAGTATTTCATTAATTTCGTACTTATCGTTCCGTAACAGCAAAAGGTAAGCTCTAACAATTAGTGTACAGTAAACATATTTTTATTTCCAAATCTAACATAAATTTTGGCAAGTGGGTTTTCAATTCTGTGATATGAACGATCTAGTCCGAAAATATCGAAAGTGGGAATATATTGCCGACAGTACAAAGGGAAACCCGATCGCGGACTATACAAAGGGAAACCCGATCGACAACTCTATCAACCAAGCGATCACACAGTGATATGCAATCATTTTTAGTTTTCACAAGACGGACATTCAAAGACGCATGGACATTAAACCGACCGTGGTTGAATCATGACAAGGTGAAGAAAGCAATATTTCGTAAAGTGTGTATTGACGCTGGTATATAAGCAATTTGTTCGTAACAGGATGTTTTAATCTGGAGAAAGATTACGTCACTCTGCATGAAACAGCAAAAGGTTATTATTTTACATTTAATCCCATAATCCCCCATTGTCTGTCTGGTCACTCACGGGATTCCCGCACAATGCATGTTTATGATGACATTGTATTTATGACGGTCGAGGTTTATGAGCACCAAGTGTAAGACAATAGCTTAATCAGCCAAATGTGAATCACGACAGTTATTTTGCGGCTATTTGTCGTCAATACCTATACAGTAACAATAATATGCATGCTTTTATGACAGATTGTAATTTGATAATGGCATAACAATATTAAGTTATTAGTTTCCAGATGTCACTTAGATATTTTTGCAAGGATAAATATTTAATGATTTAAAAAAAATATTGATATAAAACGAAAAAATAATAACATTAAGAAGGACAATCCCGGGTTACCCCCCCCCCCCCCCCCCCCCCCCCCCCCAAATCACTCTTTCACATAAAGATTAATAAATTTTTAATAAATGATATATATATAAAAATACTTCTAGTTCATAAAAATTATTTAAATAATTTTGTATTTACCTGTGTCTGTTAGATTTTACGTTTTAGTCATCAATTGTGAACCGACCAGAAAACGATGATTTAATTTGGCCAAAGTTTTTTTTAATTTGACCAAAAAACATTTGGCTAAAGTTTTTTCATTTGGCTAATAAAATTTTCATTTGGCTAAACTTTTGGCTAAAGTTTTTTTCGGTCCAGCGTGAACACTGACCCCAGGGCCAAGGGTGCAGTTTTGCATTCACTGAAGATGAGAAAGTGTCAATATTAGAATATGTTAGAATAGAACAGACAACAAAATTCAGAGGGCCACAAACAAGCATGGGATTTGGTAACCACAAAAATGCATGAAAGACAGGCCATGCAGACATCCCAAGCAACCCAAACAGAATGCTGTCACATATTATATATATGGATTCTTTCCATTGGCCTTTCTATATCAGGGGCTAAAATCAGTAACTCGAGCATTACTTCCTTCGACAATCGTCTTTATCAAAATTTTCCAATTGATTATAGTTCTGTCTCTAAAACCCCTTAAACCCACTTGATGACGTGCAATTTCCTCGTGCTCCTGTTGCAAAATTCTAGTATAAAAAGTGCATCTATTTCAGACATATCTCAAATATAAAATCTGACCAACAAGGAATAAAAACTGCTAATCCCATTGCCAATCTAACAATTAACACCAGTCGACCAAATGATTACCCTTCAAAACAATAGCGCGAGGGTTATGGCCAATCACAGGCACACTCACCATGACTAAATACAGGGTCCAAAGCACAATGTTATTTTTGTATGGTATTATTTTGTGAATACACTTGTATATATATAAAGGGCTACCAGCATTTTCATTTTGAAATACCTGACTCAGTTCTATTAGCATTTTAGCTGGTTTCTCATAGCCCTAACTTTGATGAATGTTAATCTTCTTTAGATGGTGCTCACAACATTAAATGTTATCATTCTCTTCCTACATGTCATTTTAGACCCACATTTGCTTATTCAATGATTCACAGAAAAATAATTTTTGCCAGAATTTAGTTTGTCTTATATAATAATTTCTTTGGCGTAATATCTTATTTTGGCCACAGATTTACAAACGAGTAACAGAACAAAAATCATCACCTGATATACAACGAGGAACGAAAAAACAAAAAACTAATAGGATTTCACCCGAACTCATGAACGTCATGAATGTAAGTTCAAGTGGTCAGTACTATTTAGACCACACACAGTTCAGTTTATTATGTTAATTTCACAATACAGTTCAACTATTTTAGATGTGGTCTCTACCTTTTTGATGTTTAAGTAATTTGTTTTCACTTCATATATATAACAATTCTTTAATCCTTTCTATACTAAACACTCATTGATGATTATAGTTCCCTTAGGAAATATTCAGTTAATAAGTTCAACAAACGGCCTGGTCTTCTGCACTTCTGTATTATCTACCATCTGCTCATATTTCCTGAACAACCCTTCAGTTGAATAATAAACCATTCCAAGGTATACTTTTATAACTGTGTGAGAGAATCCATTTAGTATAGAAAGGGTTAATAAATAGTCAGTTTTACAGTTCTGATATATGTTCACATCACTGCTCTAGTCTTTGCATTTTGATGGGGCCTACAGGGTCAATCCTTGAAAATGCAGGCCCCAGTATGGAGGCAAGCCAACTAACAAGAGTTTAACCCTTTGAGTGCCAGGTCAATTTTTGTATCAACCCATATACCCTGTGCCAATGCATTCTCTTATATATGCGAGTCGACCATATGTCGCCTCGCATATATAAGAGAATGCATTGGTCTAACATTTTTTTTTTGAATTTTTTTTTTTTTACAATTTTAATAATTTATTCTTATATTCTTTAACAGACTTATTTTGTAGGTTTAGGGCCGATGAGATCGGCCCCTGGCACTCAAAGGGTTAAAGTTGAATGTAATCAGAAATAAGTTCCACACAGCAAAATTCTCTAAAGACATGTGGGTACAAAATGTCTTGATTGAATCGTTCATGAAGACAAGAACTTGTTAAGTTGTTCAATGTTCAGCAGGTAGTTGAAATGTGTTTGAGAGTATGTTTATTATTTTTGAATATTCTATGAAAAATTTATTGATTGTTTATGCATAATACAAAACCACAATACAGAGACATTACAAAACATTCTTATTGTATGGTTATTAACAATTTACAGAGCAATAGTGAGATGTGATTTAACCCTTTACCCAACAGAACGGCCCTGTGCCAATGCATTCTCTTATATATGCGAGTCGACCATAGGTCGCCTCGCATATATAAGAGAATGCATTGGCTTAACACATTAAAAATTATAAAATTGTTAAAGATTTTTTTAGGCCAATGCATTCTCTTATATATGCGAGGCGACCTATGGTCGACTCGCATATATAAGAGAATGCATTGGCACAGGGCATAACTGTAACCATCACAATGTGGTCACTGAGCCGGTTCCAATGATATCCATATTTGTATGGTTTTATTGAGACAGACCCAAGATAATTTAGGCTGTTGCAGCTTTATTTTGACGTTTTTGGCCGGTTTGTTGGGTAAAGGGTTAAGTTTTTATTACAAATCTACAACATTTATAAAGCTTCTTAAAATCAGCCTTGTGTAGGCCCCATCATAGAAAACACAAGGCCTTTTTTAGGCTCCATGCCATTTACAATCCGTGAAGACTGAAATGCGCATATATTTCTTGGGGATGTTGTTTCCTTTCCAATGATGTCCCTGCAGCTGGCTGAGGTGACTACATGTATTTCATGAATATTATCATTAGAGAATAGAGACTGAAAAAGACGAGGCGGTCGTTGGTTCAAACCTTGACAAGGACAGAAATCGAGACTGACAGTAATTGTTTCCACCTGTGTTCTTCTCACATTTCAATAATTTATCAATAATATGTAATTCACATTTGATATATTAAATATTATAAACACTAAAATACTATATCATATATATATTTTGTTTTAGTTATGTGACCTGCATTATTAAGTATGATAATGGGTAGACAAATGAAAAACATATGAGTTGCACAAACATCACTTATCTACGACCATTTTAGGACTGAGAAGAAAAAATCACCAATTGACAAACAGCACACTGTAACAATATGAATATGAATTTGTAGTGGTCGAATGTCAAACAGTTTTCTCACGCGACCTTGCAGAAATCAGTCAATTAGATAGTGTCTCTAGCAACAGTTAAATTTGTTAAATTGTTGTAGAAAATAAAAACTATGTTGACAGGCTTATAAGCTAGGTCACAATCTTCATGATATCAATCAAAAGTTCAAAATAAGTTTTATCAAACTAAACAACTCCATTATTGTACAGTAATGCTCCAAATAATCGACTTCTTAACCATAGCAAAATTATGGGTAATTTTTCAGGATTGAGTCAGAAATATGGCTTGTTGCCATTCATCGGAAAGCTCTCGAGAGCATTACTGTACATTCTTCTCATCCAGTAACAAGCCTTGAGAAATAGTGTGTCTGACATTTTCAGAATGAGGTCACCAGAGGTAGAAATTAGTGATGCTATTCTGCACAGCTGGCTAGCACCACCAAATTCACCATCTGGGGACCTCATTCTGCTTAGGACCAACTGCTATGGGAGACCTAGGATCAGATTGACATTCCCCAGTTGAAGTTGGTGATGTTCACCCATTATTCACCTCGATTATGCAATTTATCTTTTGCAAATTAGAATATATAGGAATTATACAAAATGAACAGAAGGGAAAAAGTAACCAAAAACATTGTTAATTTGAGACCAGAAATGCTTCCCAGAATATGAGGCCTCAGCAAAAAAATGAGGTCCCCGGAGGGTGAATTTGGTAATGATAGCCCACTGTGTGGGGTAGCGTCACTAAATTCACCCTCTGTGGACCTCATTCTGCAAATGACAGACACACTATTTTAAGGCTTTTTCAGTAAGCAGGCAGGAGCATTACATCAATTCTTCCATAGTAATATTAGTAAAAGCCCTCCTGGACATGATAATAGCTTTCATGGATGTTCATATGATTTAAATTTCTTCAAATCATGTCATCCATATCTGTGTATGTAATTTCATTGGCTTGTTTCTTTCACTATTCATTATTCTAGTTTCTTTGTTTATTAAATTCTTTTTGAAGTTTCTATAAAAAAATGTATGTTTCAGAGTTAATTTTCATTATCATTCAAATAAATGTACCATAAGAAGTTATTGCAATTTCATCTCTACCTTATCCTAAGAGTTAATTTTCATTATCATTCAAATAAATGTACCATAAGAAGTTATTGCAATTTCATCCCTACTGATTATCCTAACATCCTAAGCATTTCTGATGAATATTTTTTAATTTGATACAGATGATTACCACTATGGTAGCCTCTGCTCATGTAATTATGAGATAGTTCAAACTAATTTTAGCAGAATTTAACATTTCTCGATCTTGAAAATTTTGGCAATGGACATTCCTTCAATCTTCGGTCAATCATTTTCAAACTTGGTGCGGATATTAAAGGCATCCAAGAGAGTTGCAGTGGGTAAATGTGCAAAAATGATAAAAGTCTGTAAAAACATCACCACTAAGAAGTACATTGAGAAATAGATATTCATTATTGACAGTTCTCCAATAATGAAATGTTAGTGTTGAAACCGTTGTAATGTAAACAAAACAGTTACAGTAATTTGCTAAAGTAACTTTTTTTCTATTTCAAATATTTCTCAGCTCTAACTTCAGGTAGAAGAAGCTTATTTACTGACATTCATTCTCTCTGCCAGTGGGTTAAAAATGGTCAATTTAAGTAAAAACAATGGTTAAAATTGGGCCTTTTGTGTGTGCAAACCAAGGGGCATAATTCAGTGACCAAAGAGGCCAAAGTACATATATTTTTTTACACCTACCATTTCTGTCGAAAATAAAAATGCTTGATGCCAAAGATGATGGATCAGCATTGATTTAAAGTGCAGTTCCGCCACCCAGGTTGGCCAAAATTGCTATAAGTTGTGTATTGCTACCTACTCTCAGGTGCCTAATAATCGTGATGGCCTAATAATAGTGATTGATGGATATTTAGGCTGAAATCAATAATATTGATGGCAATTTCACACTATGTCTCAATGCCAAATAATAGTGATATTTGGGAATTTTCTCCGAAATTTATAATCGTTCTGACACTATTATTAGGCACCTGAGAGTATATCTTATTCCTAAAATGTAGTGAGTTAAACACATTTAATTTTTATTCCATAGAACTGCTTACGGTTGGATCCCGATGACAGACCAACGTGCACACAGCTACTAAAGCATGAGATCTTCATGAAGGAAGGATTCGCCTCAAAATTCTCGAGTGACATGAGAAACAAAGTACAAAGGGAGTATCAGGAGAATCCACTCCTTAAAAAACAGTTGGCAGCAATGGAGGCTGCGGAAAATGAGCTAACATCAGACAATAGTCGCACTTCGATCAAGAAGAAAAAGAAAGAGACGGGAACAAAGGAGTCTAGGGAGCACAAAGAGGCGAAAGACGCTTCCTTAAAGGATAAGTTGTCGAAGAAAGAGTCATCTGATGAAAAGGATTCTAAAGATGTGAAGACTTCTACTTCAAAGGTTATTTAAGAGATAGTTTTTTTATATTTTGATCAATAATCACAGGTTAGGCCACACAGAGTGAATTTCCCTTTTCTCAGGATGTCATGCTTGGTCCCGTATCCCTTTTTATTCACATTTTATATGTCGCAAAAAATTATAATCAGTACGAAATAATTGCGATACATTTTTAACCCTTTCATGACTGGAGCTTCCTGAAAATGTTGCGAAAATCCTGTGCCAATGCATTCTCTTGTATATGCACATCTCCCATATATAAGAGAATACATTGGCCTAACAATATTGACCTTGTAAGCAAGTGTATTCTCTAATATATGCGAGGCTCCCTATGGGAGACTCACATATATAAGAGAATGCACTGGCACAGGATCTTTAATGTTGCACCAGCGCCCCTCCCGTCATGAAAGGGTTAAACAAACTTTCTTCAAACTGAGATTGAACATACTCATATCCAGATTAAAATTTCTGATTCATACATGATTGTCAATGAATTGCATCCAAGCTTGAGTTTAGTGTGCCTGTCATTTGCAGAATGAGGTCCCCAGAGGGTGATTTTAGTGACGCTATCCTGCATAGCGGGCTAGCTTTACTAAATTCACCCTCTGGGAACCTCATTCTGCATGGCCTCATTTGCTATAGGATACATAGACTCAGATTGAAGTTAATTCCCAAATGGTGAATATTGTGATGTACACCCATTGGGAACCTCGATTATGCAATGTGTCATCTGCCAATTTGGGGATATGGAGAAACTAAACTAAAAAAGAAATAGAATCTATGTGAAGAAGTTTCTTTAGAAATTCGATAATAAAGAAACTTTCCAGAGAAGATGAGGCCTAAGCAGAATGAGGTCCCCAGAGGTAATTTAGTGATGCTAGCCCACTATGTGGGATAGCATCACTAAATTCACCCTCCGGGGACCTCATTGCTGCAAATGACAGGCACACTATACTCAGACTTGATTGCGTCTGCAAACTCAGTAAAGAATGTGTCATTGATACTCTATTAGATGATTTTATTTTAGGAAATAAATCACATGGAATCTATGCTTGCAACTCACTTTTATGGGCATTTGTTTTGGTAATAATGGCTGCGGGGGAAACTAAAATTAACCCATTCTACTGCTTTCTGTACTAAAGCATCATTGTTGAGTAATTATCCCATAGGAAATGTTCAGAAAATAAGTTCAACAAACAAGGACATTTGTTGAACTTATTATCTAAACATTTCCCTGAATAAATAGGACTCATTCTGTCGTCAGCATTTATTCTCGGAACACCCCTCCAAATAATTAATAGACAATTTCAATGTATACTATATAATTAAATGGGAGAATCCATTAGTATAGAAAAGGTTAACCCTTCCATGACTGGAGCTTCCTGAAATTTTGCAAAAACCCTGTGCCAAATGCATTCTCTTATATATGCGAGTCTCCCATAGGGAGCCTCGCATATATAAGAGAATACATCGGCCTAACAATATTTGCCTTGACCTTGTAAGCCAGTGCATTCTTTTATATATATATATGAGGCTCCCTATGGGAGCCTCGCATATATAAGAGAATGCACTGGCACATGATCTTTAATGCTGCACCAGCGTAGCTCCCATCATGAAAGGGTTAATGACTTTGCATGGTCTTGACGCTAGACAGTTATGCAACAACACTCAACAGGTCTATAAATTTCTTATGTCGTTCAATGTTGAGGTACTCATTTTGAAAGAGGGATTATTAATGACCGATAGTTAGCTCAATTATTTTATTAAATGTCAGCTTCGATCATCTTATATACATATTTGCGACTGTCTGTCTGTCCACTATAGAAATTCACAGGGGACCATCTAGAGGGCTCCAAAGGGGTCTAACTTTTTACAAGGAAGATAGCGGTGTAGGCTAAAACTTTCTAAAGTGAAGCTGTCAGAGTTAGGGAAGGAAATAAGTGGAGGGGCACCAAATTCGATGAAAATGTATTTGTCGCAGAATTGCACTAAAAGTATGACAGGGAATCGAATGGTGTGGTGCTGCCTTAGTCCATGATGGGGGTTTGAAGAGGTGCCTGAAATGAATAAATACTGTTTTGCCGCAAATTTCAATGAAAAGTATATAGCAATCTCCAGGATATAGGGCCACTAATGGTGTGATTTTTTAAAGACACATCAACAACATTAGTGATGTAACAATTATCGGTATCGGCTATCGAATCGGGCCGATATATGTGGTATCGGCAAGATATCGGTATCGGTAAAATTTAGTCTCCCGACCGATATCGTTAACCGATACATGTCGCGTCCTTTGTGAACGTTGTTACACCAATTCCGACTTTAATATTAAATAAATGACGGGAATTTTCAGAAAAAATAGCGACTATTTTACGCACTGGTCAGCCCTCCATCACATACAGTGATATACCATGGTCATGATGACAACATCGACATGTGACTGTTGGTACACTCATGACCCAAATAAACATTTCCAAAGGTACCGTAGTTCGGTACGCTCAATAATTAAAGTTAAAACATAAACTGTATACAATTAAAATTACTTGTGAGTGCCGAGTAGCACATGTTGAAAGCGAATAACTGACGCCCCTGGCATTAGCGTGAGAATGGAATCTTCCTGTGAGTGAATCAGACTGATGTACCGGTATCATTTAGTGATGTATTCATGGGGGTGTGGAATTAATTCTGCACCACGTGCGACAGTAAGTTGTCACATTGTTATGATCTTCCCAAGGCGGACGCCGGGCGGTAAGATCAAACGATTATTTGCATGCATTTGATGTCATCGAGTAGGAATCACTAAAAAGCCACGTGTTGACAGATGACACAGTAAACTAAAAATCACAGTGTTTATAAATAGACGAGTCACACTTGACCAGTTTGCATAAAGGTCGCCGCAGTCGTGACTCGCTATTCCTCAATAGAAACATCACGTGTTAACAACAGTTAAGTGTGTGTGTGTTTAAAGTGCTTTTGATTCAAATTGATTGACATTCTGGTATACGATGACTGAAGATGGAGGAGGTGACTAACTTGTTTGATAGAACCATCCGAACCAATCAGAGTGCTCTATGGGCGGGATTTGTATCTGCTGTCATGGGCAGAGAAAATGTCAACAATTTATGCGGGACATTGTTGGTGTTATTAAACGCAAGTGCAACTTCTGAAAAAGGTTGAGTTTGGCAAATTGAAATTGAAATTGCCGCCATTGACTCAATTGGATTACTAGTATGGACTGATTCCGTAAGGCACGGTAACGGAATCAAAAAAATATTGAGGAAATCTTATGAATGCAACGAAATATTAAATCGTTTTGCCAGGGTTTTTGGGGAACGTAAACTAAACTTTTTTGCAACCATGCAGGTTATCGCAATATCGGTTCTTTGCCGACAATATTTTGTAATTTAAAAGACAAATTGATATGGAGTTTGGTTCACGTACAAGACTTATCGGTATCTGTATCGGATCGGCCGATAATTCTACTGAAAATATCGGCTATCGGCTTTTACCGATAACCCCCGTATCGTTACATCACTAAACAACATACGTTGTTCTTGCATGTTATGTTTGTCACCCATGATTTTTTACTTGCAATCCCCTAGTTTTCATTATAATTACCATGTTGCTTTACATTGTTCATAGAGTACATTATTAGTGTATTTTGCACTCATCCCTGACTCAAATTCATATATTTGTTCCGTCTTTATACTTTATACTTATATACTGGGGCTCAACGATTCCTGCAGTTTTGGATCTATCACGATATCCATTCCGACTCTAACTTACAACGAGATTTTAATGGTGATTGTACGAAATCCACTGGGAGTGGTGAACTGGTGAATATTAGTGTTATTTTCTCTATCGGCTACATTATCTGTTTGTTAAATCAGTTTGTCACAAGCCCACGAATATTCATTTGACATCCAACAACATCGATGTGAGTATTCTGCTCAATCGACACCTTAACCCTTTACCCAACAGAACAGCCCTGTGCCAATGCATTCTCTTATATATGCGAGTCGACCATAGGTCGCCTCGCATATATAAGAGAATGCATTGGCTTAACACGTTAAAAATTATAAAACTGTTAAAGAATGTAAGAAAAAATGGTAAAAAGTGTTAAAAATGTTTTTTTATAGGCCAATGCATTCTCTTATATATGCGAGGCGACCTATGGTCGACTCGCATATATAAGAGAATGCATTGGCACAGGGCTAACTGTAACTATCACAATGTGGTCAAGGAGCCGGTTTCAATGATATCCATATTTGTATGGTTATATTGAGACAGACCGAAGATATTTTAGGCTATTGAAGCTTTACTTGGCCGGTTTTGGCCGGTTTGTTGGGTAAAGGGTTAATCAGTGAAGAAATTCAACAAAAAAAAAGATCAAAACTCCAACTCCGGACAATGTTTTTGAGTGAAAAAACACAATCAAGTCAACTATGATCTATGAGTTCTCCGACCCACTATGAGAAGAGTTTTATCTGCTGGTATTGATTTTTTTATGTTATAAAAATATAAGTGTTGCATTGGCTCCAACTCAAACTTTCGATGGCTCCGACTTTTATCCTGGGAGAATTGATTGGTTCCGACTCTAACACAGTCATGTTGCTTCAACTCTCCCAGCAGAAAGGTAAATATATATAAACTCAGGATATACCTTGATATATTTCTGAAAGTATACAATGTATATGGAAAGTTCCCATCATAAGTGTAACATTTACATGTATAGGCATATTTTACAGAATGATGTAGGCCAATATGTAATTAATATAATAATCATTTGACATTGTATATGGAAGGCATATAATGGAGTTTCCCCATAGCTTTAATCACAACTTCACAAGGAAGAATTCATCATGTAAAATTTTATTACTTAACTAGAAGGGATACCCGTGGGCTAAACAGTTGTCGCATTATGTTGTTTTTTTCTGCATGACTCCCCCGAATCAGACGGCTCCTACATTGATATAAGTGTTGTGGGAATCGGCAGGAAAATTATTTGGTGCAGAACATCATCCATGATTCCTGACGGCCCTAATTCATGAATTTTTCCTTCCCACCAATCCCAATCACTGACTTTTTAAATGTAATTCTTGAAAATTTGCTAACCGTGAAATTCGATTTCCCGCAAAATCCCTTTGGGTTGAGTCATCTAGAGATTGTTATATATTGTGCCCTGTCCGATGTTGACTCCCACTCCTGTCACGCCACTGTCTCAAGATAATGGTGATGTCTATATATAATTATAACATATCACAATGCATGTGTGGAGGCACTGGCTCAGTAATATATTTCCATTGCTTTATACTGATATTTTCATCAAAGGATGAATATCACATCCAGGTATCCCACAGCTCAGACCAAGCTTGGCAATCGAACCCGTTTTTTCGCCCCATTGCATGTTAGAACCCCTTCCAAAATTATCCACCCCAAATTTCATGATCGTACCCCCCCCCCCCCTTTCAAAAAACTCCATCAAAACTCCAAATCAATTTTGTGATCTGACCACAACCATAATCTCCACCTTGACTCCCTGACTCCGATGATCCTAGAACTATGGAGATGCCTACATATAAGTCGGATCTGCTTATATATATATAAAGGGATGGTGGGTTTTTGTGGCAAAAACATTTTTCTGGCATCCCATCCCCGACCCCATTCTCAACTCTGACACAGTTAATTTGGCAACTTCATAAATAATACCAGTAAATGTTCCCATAAATTAACCATGTTAGACCCCTTTGGAGCCCCAATAGATAGCTGGCCCCTAATTTTGATAGGGGACAAACAGACATATAATTATTTTAAAGATATATCATATATTTTCTCCTTCTATATAACTTGTGACTGTTAGTGAGAATAAAAACATTGTACATGTATATCGTATCGTAAAATCATAGACAATCGAAATGAGAGCCAAAAAACAGGGCAAATTAAATGTATTGATTAAGTTAGAGTTGGAACATAAATAGCTGTTAGATCCTGATCTGAACCATGAAATCGGAAAAGAGTCATCCAGAGTAATTTCTTAAGTATGGAGTTTCTGGCCCAGTAACCAAAATATGGTGATTATTTTGGTATCTCAGGAACAATGAACTCATCACGCATCTGTTACATCCAACTTTCTGCCAATAAAGTTCTTTTTCTCTGCTAAAAGCTGCACAAAATATTTTTTAAATCGAAATAGAGTCGGAATCTGTTCAAAAATAGCCGGAGTAAAAAAATTGGTTAGATCCAAAATTGCATGAATCGTTAAGCCCCAGTGTTATACATAATGGCTGGATTTTGGTACAGTCTCCCTTTAATATATCAATTCTCATTTTCCCAGGATCTTATGACTGATATAACATTTTGGTGAGAAGTCGGTATACAACATAGGGACAAAATTTAGGGTTAACCCTTTCTATACTAAATGGATTCTCCCGTTGGTTATAAAAGTATACAATGAATTGGTCTATTATTCATTTGGAGTGATGTTCTGGTTATAGAGTCAGACAACAAACAGATGAAAAGCAAATACTAGTGCAGAAGGATTCACATTCTTTGCCACTTTGGTGGGAAATGTTCAGATAATAAGTTCACCTAAGGTTGTTTGTTGAACTTATTATCTGAACTTTTCCTACGGGAACAATCTGTCAGTGAGTATTATATTAAAGATAGGGTTACACTGTATGCCTTATTATATCTCATCGTGTGCAAACACGTATTATTCATGTAATCTCTTTAAACACGCCTGTTTATCGAGCATGTTTCCAGACATTTGCCCAAGGATAACCACATATCGTATCAAAGAAATTGCACAGATCTAACGTTTTAATTGCATATATTGTTTATCACAAGGTTTCACATTACAATCCAACTACCTCCTTCGTAGAGATCCATAACTTCTCCAATATCTTGGTCAATGAGTACTTGTATATTCTTAAACCAATATTTGCTGAGGCTTCAGTTCTCTGGTTTTGTGTTGGTCTTGAGGTCTTGACACATCCGGTGTATTTTCTCTGAAAGATAGTCTGACATGTGGTTATGTTGAGACTTCCACTTTTGGTGAGTATGATTTTGGTATAAGGCCAATAAAAAATAATGTCTGGTTGGGGTTACAAGCCAGAAAAAATTATGGTCGGTAGGTAGGCTTAACATTTTATTTTTTTAATATAGTTTTTTATTTTGACATATTCTTATGGCTTTTCATGGTTCCTTCAAGATTGAGCTAAGATATTTTATTTTCTGAGTATAAATAAAGAGTAATCACTTTATTGAACCGGTGATGTGAAATAATTCATGAGAGGCAGGGATGTTGTACAAACACGAGTACTTGAGTGTTTTACAAAATCATCCCTCCCTTGATTTAATTATTTCACGTCACAAGTTCAATCAGGTGATCATTCTGTTCATTATATTCCACTGTAAACATTTGATTTACCAGAAATCTGAATGATACTGCCATGAAACTTTGATAGTGTGTATGAATACATGATACACTAGTTAAAGTGACATAATTCACTCGTTTATAATCACTCGAGAAATCAAGGTAAGTCATACATATGAATGTAATAAACACAAAAAACCAACAATTTAAAACAATGAAATGTGGTTTTTTATTTTTCTGAAAAAATTTACTCAATTTTCCAAAATATTTCTTGAAAACTATGAAATAAATCTTTAGGGTAAGGGGTTGAACATAGGGTAAGTAGAGAAACCCCAACCACAACTATTTTTTTCTTTGGCCTAAGATGTCATAATACCGCCAACTCCCCCTCAACTCCTTTTCTAGATGAAACATTTGCTCAGTTATTTTGCAACATCAAATATTGTCTTTCAAGCCAAAATGGAGAACTGTACAGTAAATTACACCCATATTAGCCTTTTAACCCTTTCTATAGTGAATGGATTCACCTATTCAGTCATAAGATTATTATATTGGAAGGGTTTATTATTCATCTGGAGGAGTGTTCTGGAAAATAAGCAGACAAGGAAGTTGTATTTATGGGATGGAAATGTTCGGATAATAAGTTCAACAAACGTTTGTTTAGTCAGTTTGGGAACTACTCATCAATAAGTATTTAGTACAGAAAGGTTTATTATACCCCCACGACCAAAGTGAATGGTGGTTTAATACTGGATTACATGCATCTTGTCATCCGTCCATCTATCTAGCTTAATAAAATCTGCTAAGCATGCTTGGTCATCACGAGTGTCCAAAGATGTTGCTTGCATTTTCCGTTGCAGAGTTATTCCTCTTTGTTAGTTTTTCGTACATCCGTGCAGATGTCTTAGGTTATCGTAACAACAGAATTTAGTAAGGATATGAGCCATCTGGGTGACATGAAAAGAACCCATTGATAGGTCGAGGATGGTCACGGTCCACTGATTTTTATATGCCTATTTTTTTTAAACGGGACATATTATGTTATTGGTCAGTCCGTCCGTCCATCCGTGTGTCGGGGCATCAGTCCATCCATTCTCTTTTGTTACCGGATGATAACTTTAGATAGTCTCAACTGCATGGAATGAATTTGGTATGTGAGTTTACTAGCAAATAATACAGCTCAAGTTCAAATTCGGGTTCTGCCCGCCAATTTTCACCTGAGTTATGGCTTTTTCTGTTGGAATTTGCATTCAATTTTCGTTTCGGGATGATAACTTTAGTAAGTCTGAACTGAATCGAGTGAAATTTGGTATGTGAGTTTACTAGCCCAAAATACAGGTCAAGTTAGAATTTGTGTTCCGCCAATTTTGACAAGACTTATGGCCCTTTGTTGGAATTACCAAGGGTGTATTTTGCCATGCCTTAATGATGCTCTTGTTCTACTTATGCAGGGTTTCCGCTAGGGGGTAGGGGAATGGGGCCTGTTTGTAGATAGGGGAAAACACGAACACCTGCTTCGAAAATTTTGAAAAGTGCAACACTAGAAATGCATTGTCCAGAACGCGAATTACGATTATAATTCTGGTATGTATACATTCTCAAAATTAAAACAAGAAATGTAACAATTTACATCGTTTATGTGATACAACAGTCAGTCAATTAACCACATTATTGTGATTGTACTGAGTGAAATAAAAACGAACTTTTAACTGAGACTAGCTTCAGATTTATTTTTTATTTCCGGTGGGTAGAATAATTAAATGTACTATGATATTTCGTACCAGTTAAAATTCAACTATACTCTTCGCATGAGGAGGTGCCTCGCCAAGTCATCAATGGAAGTTCATGACCAACAGTAACATTCACTCGTCTTTTAAAAATTAATTCGATCTACGAACACTGGTTTAAAAAGCTTGGAACTATTTTGTTGTCGCATTCAATAATTTGGGGGTCGCACAATTGAAATTACCTCGAGAGAATTGCTGCTATCGGCGGGAAAGTGTTAGCTATGATGCTTCATTGGGTGGGGGGGGGGGGGGGGTCACACAATTGAAATTGACTCGAGAGTATTGCTATCGGCGGGAAAGATATATACTTGATAACCAACGAAGCTATGACGCTTCACTGGTAGAGTTACGTCACAAATATCGCATTCGCATCGTACACAAAATATATCGTTTCCGGCTATATATTACGAATCGATATACTGAGGGTTTTTACGGTTACACGAAATTCCAGGGTTTTCAAGGAGTTTGCATTAAAACAAGGGGTTCAAGGGCCCTGGGAGAGGAATGCGTCAGGGGAAAACTCAGAGGAAAACTTGGCTAGGGGAAAACTTGGCTAGGGGAACGGGGCCGCCATTTTGTGAAAACAAATTCTGCTTCAGTCATCAGGAGTGCTTTCAAAAAATTAGAGTTATCCTTCTTTATTTATCTGTATTTCTTTTTCTATTCGCCTGTAGTAAAGTTTCAACTGTGGGTTAATTTGCTGCATTAGGTGTATGTATATAGCATTTGAGCAAACCTCGTGTAAAATTTTTATCATGTATTCAACCTTATTCTCATGTTTCTTAGGAGAACAGAAAGAATTCTGAAGAGGCTGAAAAACCTAAAAAGAAATCAGAACCAAAGAGGCCAACGCCCACCATAATCAGAGACCCGATTAACCTTCCACCCGCAACTGTGAAGTCAACTACCAATCCAATAGTCGCCAGCAAACCCCATGATGAAGTGTCACGGAACAAAAGTCCTGAGTATAGTACAGACAGTCATACCACTAGCAACAGTATTCCTCCCCTCCACTCATCACAATCCATTACAGCAATCAGCAGGTTGGTACTCAGGGTGTGTGATAACTAAACAACATGACCTGCAAATAATTCTATGAGTTTAGCCATACTCCTATTCAAATTCGCACTGTATAATTTTCGTCTCATGTTAAAAAATTACAATATATTTTCGTATGCTACTTTGTGTTGATGACAATCTGAAATGTTATCATTTTCTTTCATAATCTAGACAGCTCAAAATGCAGAATTCCCCATTGTTAATTTAAACAATGAATTTTAACAGATTTTCAGCAACCTTTCTGTTGGTGCAAATATGAGCTTTGACCAGTTTCTGAAATTCAAACTGACTTCACTCCTATATTGCTGTGTTGTAATATCAACATTAATTATTGCCCACAAACAAAAGTCATGCGAAAAGCACGGACAGTCATACCACAAGCAACAGCTTCCTCCCATCAATCCTAGTAATCAGATGCTCCACTCATCACAATCCATCACAGCATTCAGCAGGTTGGTACTCAAGGTGTGTGATAAATACACAACATGACATGCGAATAATTCTGTGAGTTTAGCCATACTCATATTCAAATTCACATAATTTTTGTCTCATTAGAAAATTAAATTATAATATATTTTCATATGCTACTTTGTGTTGATGACAATCTGAAACATTTTGTCTTGCTTTTGAAATGTAGTCAACTCTAAATGCAGAATTCCCCATTGTTAATTTAAACAATGAATTTTAACCAATTTTCAGTAACCTTTCTGTTGGTGCATAATACGAATTTATACCAGTTTATGACATTCAAACTGACCTCACTATTATATCGCTGTGTTGTAACCTTAATAATCAACATTAATTATCGCCCACAAACAAAAGTAATGGGTATAGCACAGATAATCATACCACTAGCAACAGTATTCCTCCCATCAATCCGAGTAATCAGATACTGCACTCATCACAGCAATCAGCAGGTTCATACTCAGGGTGTGTGATAAATACACAACGTGACATTGAAATATTTCTATGAATTTGTAGATGCTCTATATCTTCACGATAATACTTCCAACAAAGACGACAAACTTTTCTGTAAAAACGTTTTGCAGACACGTTTGCATTATTATTTCCTAAAAACACAGGAGAATTTTGTTTACACATATTTCATTTAAAAGGTAGATTTTCAATAATATATGTAATGTTTTAAAAATAGTATCATTTCCTGTCCCAATTCATTGAAAAGTTCAATACAGAAATGTCTTTATTTGAAAACACTTTGTACTGCTCTGTGTTAAATGAACAAGCTGGAATACTTCCATCATCTTATTGCAGGAAAATCATCCTTATTATACGCTCGTTTGAAAAAACTGTCGTATTATGTAAATGGGTTGTCATTCCGTCCGTCGTCCGTCCGCTTTTGGTTTCCGGATGATAACTTTAGATTGAATCAAGTGAACTGAACCAAATTTGGTATGTTAGTTTACCACACCAAAATACAGATCAACTTAGATTTTTTTTAAATGTTTATATTTTGAGGTTTCTGATTGATAAACAAATTTGGTATGTGAATTTTTCAGTCAAAAATACCACACTTGAAGTTACTATGTTTAATTTTTGTTATTACTTCGTCTTAAGTCAAAGGTTTCAAACAAATGAATTAAAACTTGCCCCACTCTACTCCAGAAATGGGCGTATTATGCCACGCCCCGTCGGCGTGCTCTTGTTGTGAATTAGAAAAAGCATTCTATATGTTGAAGTGCAAAAATAAGAAATGGTCACTCTGAATATTCTATGATAGTAGGACAGTAGGGTTTGCTCAGAAATAATGTAGCTGTCACCAGCCAATCAGCATGTGAGAAAATCAAAGAGATATAATGTATAATAATAGAAGGATGTGAGAGATCTCATGGATTTCCACTTTTGTTTGTGATTGTGTGTTCATATTGGTATTGTCATTACACATGTGCAAGTTGTGGTAAATTTGTGACCTATAAGCTAGTTCGAAATGAATATATAGGGCTGTAGATAATCTATATTCAACTGTCAATTTTTTTTTAACTTTCTCATCCCCTCAGATCATGCCAATTTTTCTTGTTATTTAGTTGGTGACTTATTGATGCTCTTTTCTGTTCCATGTCTTGCAAATGGCTGTTTTTTGTTTGGGACCCAAAGACTGTGTTCATAGTTGTATTTTTCATTACTTCAATGCGTCTTTTTGGGTTACAGAGTGCTTGTAGAAAGTTAGTTCAGATATTTATCGACCTATTTTAATACCGGGAAAAATTCAAAAGTGAATAACATGTGTATCGCAAACGATCTCACCATGTGGCTTTAAACTTAAAGTCTTACTTAACGTCAATATTAATGCTTTTTAGAGAATTATATTTCAGCTTTGGCAGTACCGGTAATAGAGTTTAATACTGGAAATGGGAATTTCCCAGTTCCCGGGTCCCATACTCATTCCCGTTTCCTGGGAATATGATTTGTTGGAACCGAGAACGGGGTGCATTGTTAACACTTGGTATATCATATGTCAGTGAACACCAATGGCATATAATTTCATTTAATTTGTCCACAACAGCGCACAGTACAATATATACGTTATATATCTGCAAATTCTACATAAAGCGCGAGTAGAATTGACCACGCTATCATCTAAGGGTTATAAGGGCTTTAGGTTTGGTCTTGTGGCCCATGCAGCCATGACCTCATGACACGAGCTCACGAGTCACGACGTAGTGGCATGCATGTTTGAGGGATTAGACTTTTACAATGTATATCAAATTATCAATCGTGGCTCAGGCTATTCAGAGTGACAAATGCACGGACTGTGCATGCGGTACTCCTACGCATTTGTTTGAATGGGCGGGTGTATGCTGTGAATAGACTGTGCTGCACGTGCAGTTTCTGCTGAGGATGCATTCTAATTTCCATGACAGCAAATCGTTTCGTGCAAGTTGTGAGTCTTGTGAATGTCAGTGTAGATCGAGTCCAGTTATTGAGCTTCCAATATAACACAAGTTACGTAACAGAGACCTAATGTATAATACAATGGCTTCTAGACTGACAAATCACTGAGTGACTTGGTGTTGCTTCAAATCTACTTTTCAAGACTACGTCCGACTCCCAATAAAATAAAGAAATCAGGACACTAAACAGTATTGCAAATTAACACACAAATTTGATAGAGCTATATATGGACTGTTTCTTTTGTAATCTTAAGTTAACATACAAAGTTAAGAGATGCCACAGGAAGTTCGCAACATTTTGACATTTCGTTTGAAGTTTGGGAAGTCGGAACAATGGTTTTATGTTTTCCAACTTGTGTTGTGTTACGTTGTATAGCATAATGTGGCCCAAGGAGGTCAAAAATAACAATTTTGAATATCCTTTAGATAATCTAAATTATTACAATCCTGTCACCCAAACTAGCCAAATAGTGCACAGCCCGTGTTGTACAACTTGTGCATACATTTCCCGGGAACAATCCTGGTTCCCGGTTCTGTAGGTGTTTCATTCCCGGTTCCTGTATTTTCAATTCCCGGGCATATAAACTCTAGATAGTATGCCTACTAGAAAAATTTAAAAACCAAATATAATACTGTACATAAATCCAACCACATTTGTTGTGCAATCATTGAAAACACAACATGTGAATAAACCAAAACTGTAAATTTTTAGTTGTTCTCTTTGAGCAGACAAAATTATAAAACCTATTTATCCGATGACAATATATGTATTTAATTTATATATTTGAAAGTGTTGAAGTTTGCAAATTGAAACAAAAATTAAGAAAATAACTATGTTTAGCTGTGATTAGCAAGATTATTTGCATCTATAATCACATTTAGAATGAATCATATCTTTCTAAAGGATAATCCATATAATTGGAACATATTTTCTGATCGTAACAAAGCAAGGGTTGTTTGGATCCATTTCAGCCCGAGTATGGCATCATCATGCAGTTACATAGCCAATGTGAACAACTTATCATTATCAAGTAATTACGGATCCTCTTATATGGGTCCACCTCCCCTAAGGTAAGCCCACGTCTTACCTATCAGAGGTTGTATTTTGCTTCACTTAATTGCTTCTTTCTCACCTTAATAACATAGTGTAGGCTTTTCCTAATTTTCTATTAATTATATCTTTTTTTTATGGAAAGTTTTTTAAATATCATTCAAATTTGATTTATAATATTGCAAACTGAAACCAAAACACCATTGCTGTGGTGGTAAAGTGTTATTTTGGTCTCTTTGACCACCCGACTTGGCTTAGCCTCAACATTTATAGTTCCCCACCTACACATTTTGTAATTAATAAAAATAGTTTTTAATTTTTAAATGATACAAAGTCAAAATATTTTCAAACTTAAATTTTAAGTTAAGATGCCACTTACTGTATAAAACATCTGTATCGGGTAATATAAGGTATATAGACCAAAACCTCTGCAAAGATTCAATAAATTTTGCAAATGCCAGTAACTCTTATCTGGGCCCAGTCGGAGAAATGTAGCGTATTTACACATTTTATTCATCATCAATCATCCCAGATAATTGACCATATCTAGATTCCATTTCTAATACCTTTTCCAATGGTGTATGATACTAACTTGTGTATTAGGACTTTAGTATAGTATTTCATGTGAAAAATATATATTTTTATCACCTACAGCAAGATGTAAAAAGTTTGTGCATTTTATATGCATGTATGTGTGTATCCACAACGTGATATAACTGGTGTGGTATTGTTGTGTTTATTCTGTCATTGTATATGTATTTTCCGTGTCGCCATCCATTCATCGCTTTTGTCAAATTTTGATGATTAAAATACCTTGTCAAATACATTCATGAAATACTTATATACAAATTTATTGTCTCAGAAGAAAACAAGGATTACTTTTATATGCCCGTTTTGTGTTATTATTCATTCGTCTGTCCATCTGTTTGTTTGTTTTTTTTCTGGATGATAACTGTAGTAAGTCTAAACTGAATGGAATGAAATATGGTATGTGGGTCTACTAGACCAAAATACAGGTCAAGTTAAAATTTTGGTTCCTCCTGCGAGTTCACCTGAGTTTGAAGAAAGAGTTATGAGCTCAGCATTACAGTACTTGGCTATATTAATTACTATACTACTAGCGATAGGACCATACATGACTTGATGTATTCACATATATATTTAGTTTCTTGGACAGTTTTGGGAATCAATAAATGTTCAAGTTGTGTTAACCTTTACATGACTGGGGCTTCCTGAAATTTTGCGAAAACCCTGTGCCAATGCATTCTCTTATATTTGCGAGTCTCGCTATGGGAGACTCGCATATATAAGAGAATGCACTGGCACAGGATCTTTAATGCTGCACCAGTGCAGCTCCTGTCATGAAAGGGTTAATGACTCATGCGATCCTGGCAAACCATTGACTGGAAAGGTATCTGGTCTTAAGATATAATCTGGTAAAATATTATGTAGTCGAACTGAAAAGGATGAGAATACACAAAACCACACAACACATATCTTGTCATTTGGACATGTTTTGCTTTGGTATAGCTTCCGGATACACACATGTAAAATACACAAGCTTTATACATCAGATCACTATATTTTATCTTTTAACATTTTTATCTTTCCATATAGCATATATAGTATAGCATTGCCCTAGATGTTGTGATTTTTGCTTCTTTTTAACCAGACAAACATTTGAGATGTGTGGTATTTAAATAATTTTGAGTTCAGTATTGAGAGATCAAGTGCTGCAAATATTTGAGATTCAATTCCGTGTTGATGTTGGTCGATATGCGATTTGAGGAAAGGTGGGGGGGGGGATAGCGGGGGATTGGCACCATATCTTTCCCTGATTTCTCAGTATCTTCTTCAAATGATAAATGATAAGACTAAGATACCACACATCTCTGATGGTGATTACTTATTATTGCTTAGATTGCTAAGGGAGAGAATTTACCTTACATAACTGTATTAACCACTTAATTTCTAATTTCAATATCCTTTATACATAGAGTATGTCTGTCTGGAATGGTGAAGTTTGTGTTATTTGTTTCACATGTTATATATATTTCTGTAAACCAGTTTATATTGTTAGTTTATACTATGGTGCCATTCCCAGCTAGTTACGTTGTTTTCTATAAACCAGTTTATATTGCTAGTTTATACTATGGTACCATACCCAGCTGGTTATGTTGTTTTCTATAAAACATCCTATTGTCCTGTAAATGCTGAAATTTTAATGCAAAACTTTGTTATACTTTTATATTGTAAATATTTCACAATGGTTGATATGTTATGAAGTTTTACTATTAGAGTAGAAAATGGAGTTATCAAATTTCAGTTTCTGTTAATTAATGCATAATTTGTTTTTGTAATAGTTTCAAGTCTTCAAATCCCCATAGGAAGCTCGCATATATAAGAGAATGCACTGGCTTACAAGGCCAAAGTAAATATTGTTAGCCAATGTATTCTCTTATATATGTGAGCAGTGTTCGTGCTGGACCAAAAAATCTTTTGGCCAAAAGTTTGGCCAAATGAAAATTTTATTTGCCAAATTAAAAAAACTTTGGCCAAATGTTTTTTGGTCAAATTAAAACATGCGACTAATATTCTATATAATTATAATTACATAAATCTGCTTAACCAAGTAGAATAACTCTTAGTCACTGACACCATGGTCACCAACTAATAAAGCAATGAGCTGTGTTAGTTGTCATTGTTATATATATTCACCGAGATAAAACAAATGTTGCTTATTTTCGTGAGGTGATAACTGTTGAATACCAAGTATTAGCTGGGGCGCGAAGTGCCAGGGATGGTCGAAAAGATCGAGAGATCTTCTCCGTCACCCCACGATTTGTTGTTTTGATGGTATCATGAATACATAAAATCCATGCGTGGTGCGCTGAAATGAAGAACGGGGCCCCTGCTATAACTGTTGAATATCTATTGTATTCAAACCTTTTATGATGTGAAGCCATGTTGTTTTTAGTAGACGGGAGACAGTTATTACACATTACATAACTGATGCCATTGAGTTAAGTACAGCTCACTTGTACATCAAATTATGGGACAATGCATTTACATATTTTATCTTACAGACTGCCCAATCAACAACAAATTACATAACCAGTGTACATGCAATTTAAGCATTTTGACAATTATGTTTTAAATCACAATTCAATCAACGTTCCCGTTACAAATAAATTTGGGTTTCCATGGTACGATATTTCCGAAGTACAAAACCCACCAAGAACGGCGATACATTCGTCGCCTAACTTCGTCGATCTATTCAGCGCTTTTGAATTACCTTTCCATCTCAATTTGGGGTAAAAAAAAGTTTGGCCAAATGAAATTTTTATTGGCCAGTTTCGAAAAGATTGGCCACTGACAGCATGAACGCTTGTCTCCTATAGGGAGCCTCGCATATATATCAGAGAATGCATTGGCACAGGGCTTTTGCAAAATTTCAGGAAGCTCCCAGAAGGGTAAATTAATTCACATACTGATCTTCTTTCCAGGGTTCAAGAGAAAAATATAAAGAAATCAAACACAATACTAGTGAATACCACTAAAAAGAGCATGCCTCCAAACCATCACAGCGTCTCAATCAGCCCGGAGCCACTGCAGTCAGAGAGGAGCAGTCTACACGACAAACAGTCCATTCTCATGGAGAGAAGCAAGTCCAAGCTGGAGACACAGAAGAAAGAGTCTTTCATATTACCCGAGGTCAAAGGAGCTGAAGGTACAGTAATTCTCTAATTAATCGACTTCTTAACCACAGCAGAATTATGGGTAACTTTTCAGGATTTAGTCGGAAATATGGGTTGTTGCCATTCATCGGAAAGCTCTCGGCGAGAGCCATATTTCCGACTAAATCCTGAAAAGTTACCCATAATTCTGCTGTGGTTAAGAAGTCGATTAATTAGAGCATTACTGTATGTCATTATAACCAGGCCTCAAAATATGGTGCTGGACATTGTAGAATGAGGTTCCCAGAGGATGAATTTAGTGACCCTACCCCACACATTGGGCTAGCATCACCAAATTCATCCTCTGGGGACCTCATTCTACATGGCCTCTTCTGCTGTGTGAGACCTAGACTCAGATTTAAGTTCCCAGATGGTGAAGATGGTGATGTTCACCCATTGGGCACCTCGATTATGCATTGTTGTCTGCCAATTTGGGCATATAGAGAATCTAAAGTAAGAAAAGGAAAACAACTTTCTAAAGAAACTAAAAAAAAATTTAATTTGATAATAATGATACTTTTCAGAGAAGATGAGACATAAACAGAATGAGTTCTCCAGATGGTAACTCAATTCACCCTCTGGGGACCTCATTCTGCATATGTCTGGCACCATATTTTCAGGCCTGAAATGGATTCTTCCAATCAGTTACAAAGATATACATTGGAATGATCTATTATTCATCAGGGATGTTTTGAAAATAAAATCAGATTACAGACAGACAATACAAGTGCAGTATGATTTCCATTCATTGGTGGGATTTGTTTAGATAATAAGTTCAACAAATGACCTATGGACATTTGTTGAACTTATTATGTGAATATTTCCTAAGGGTCAATGTGTATATATTTAGTAAATAACCCTTCCATGACTGGAGCTTCCTGAATTTTTTTGAAAACCCTTTGCCAATGCATGCTCTTGTATGTGCCAGTCTCCCATAGGGAGCCTGGCCTAGCAATAGTTACTTTGACCTTTAAGCCAGTGTACTGGCACAGGATATTTAATGTTGCATCAGTGCAGCTCCCATCATGAACAGGTTAATTGGAGCAGGACCACTGCATTTTGTTTAACTTTTGAGCTAAACACTAGTTATCAAATTTTTTCATGGGAAATTAGTATTGCAATATTTATCATAATTCGGGGCTATGCACTAGAGAATGGACTTATTGATGAAAATAAATCATTCACAAAAGATCTGAATAAATCCAAATTTTATTTATTAAAGATACATAATCTGATTTAATGGTCCCTTTATCATCCCATTACAACAGAATTGCACCAAAAGCTGATTTAGTTATCAAATTAGTGTATCACCAATGTATATTTACAATGATACTAAGCACGATATCATATTTGCCAAAAAAGTTCTATAATATAGAGGTGGGTTCCTCTACTCGAATCAAATATTTTTTACCCTCCGAAGCCAACGACATAATTTGGGTCCCTGATCCTTGAAATGGGAAAGAAATGGGTGTTGATTTGTTTGCATTTCATGGATTTTGGATGTACTTTTTTAAAATCAGCAGTTCCAAGCAGATTGAATCGTATACATAGCAGTATATTTCACTGTTGCCTGCATGATAAAAACCAAACTTTCCACTTGAAAAAAATACCCTTAGTTTGGACTTTCTTGTCTTGTCCGATGTTTGGTTGTGTTTGATTCGATATTTGGTTTGATTTTGATTATTAATGTGTATTCGGTTCAAATGGAATTGAAATGTTTATAGGGCCCTATGGCCTTAACATCTTCGCTGCTATGACGTCCGTAACTATTACAGACGTAAAAGTGCACATTGTGTGCTCTATGCTACTTCAGCACACTAGCTGTAGGCCATTGTTCATAACTGGAACTCAGACATTGGTGCATTGGAATAACTGTATCCCGAAGTTTCAAACAGTGTATGATGTTCCACGTTTGTGAGCGACAAGCCTTAAAATAGGGTGTCTGTCATTTGCAGAATGAGGTCCCCAGAGGGTGAATTTAGTGATGCTATCCCGCTATGCGGGGTAGCATCACTAAATTCACCCTCTGGGGACCTCATTCTGCAAATGACGGGGTAGCATCACTAAATTCACCCTCTGGGGACCTCATTCTGCAAATGACAGACACTATTTCAAGGCTTGGTGAGCGATAATAGCCTTTCAATTGAGTCAGTTTTATGGTTCATGTTTTATTCCCGTTATATTTTTCCATTGGAAAATGGCAATAACATCAACAGCCAAGAACATGATGTTATAACATCATTTAGCAGCAAAGAGGTTAATACTGAGAATCGCCAAATATACTTTGACTTTTACTGCTTCAGTTTCTATGAAGAATAAAGAGAAGATAGAAAAGCCAAAGAAATCGCAGGTGTCTACCATTCCCCACATTATGAACCTTGAGCCATTCAACATTTCATCTTTACAGGTAATTAAATCACAGGTGTCTACCATTCCCCACATTATGAACCTTGAGCCATTCACATTTCATCTTTACAGGTAATTTTACCATTAAAGGCATGGATGGCCTTTGTTATAGGTTATAATTTAGAAATAAGAGTTACCAAATTATGAGAATGTATGTCCTCAAGATTATACTAATACTAGTAGTATAGTGTAATGATAGTATGAATGTGATATTATCCACAAAACTCAGTTTGTGAGCCGAGCGTTTGTTTATGTTTATGTTTATATATGGCACGTAAATAGTGAGCGATAAGCAAAACACTCAACACCATGGCAATTATTCAGGAGAGTGATTCACGGTGACCCATTCAACACCTAAAACTTGAGAAGAGATTAGCGAGTGCTATACTGGTATGTTGTAAACAACTTGGTGGCATTTCTAACCAAAGTTAATTAGCGGGGTCTCCCTGGTGTTGAAGTTTTGTTTGCTTATCGCATACTCTTTATGTACTGTTTGTTTACATAACATGGCATTTGTTTACATAGCATGACAATAACATGCAATTTACGCGATAATTATGATTGGTATAAGAACACAGTTTATAATATAATATTCTTTCTGTTTATGGCAGTTTTAACGGATGTGACTATTTTAAAAGAAATACCCACCACCAATGCTTAACATATCTTTAAGATTAATTAATGAATCAGCCTAGAGGGCGACTTGGGAGATATATTTTCCCTAAAATGTGCCACTTCTCCATATTTTTGTCCTAGGGAGAAGTGACTTCTCTCTCATATACCTGTATGCCTAATGTCTCCACCCCATATTTAAACTGTATTTTCGTATTAAAATGGTGTCCTTACTCATTATACTAAATGGACTATTGTATTTCATAATACGTATTGGATCATAGAAGGGTGATGATGGGGTGATGAACTTAAATCTGTGTCTAGGTTTGCCATAGCAGATGACTGAGGCTATACAGAATGAGGTCCCCAGTGGATGTATTTGGTAATGCTAGACTACTGTGCGGGGTAGTGTCGCTAAATTCACCCTCTGGGGACCTTATTCTGCCATATTTTCAGTCCCGGAATCCATTCAGTAATCAAATAGTTAAGCTCAATCATATGTGAATAAAGTAACAACAACACTCATTAACACTTTAATAATGGGAGCCGCACTGGTGCGGCATTAAAGATCCCATAGGGAATGTCACATATATAAGATAATGCACTGGCTTACAAGGTTACGTTAAATATTGTAAGGCCAATGTATTTTTCTCTTATATATGCGAGGCTTCCTTGGGAGACTCACATAAAAAAGAGAATGCATTAGCACAAGGTTTTCGCAAAATTTCAGGAAGTTCCAGTCATGGAAGGGTTAACGTTACACAACAGTCCTTGGCTGTTTGTTGCACTTAGTACAGTAATGCCCTAAATAATCGCCTCCTTAACCACAGCAGAATTATGGGTAATTTTTCAGGATTTAGTCAGAAATATGGCTTGTTGCCTCATCGGAAAGCTCTCACTGAAAGCTTTCCGATGAATGGCAACAAGCCATATTTCCGACTAAATCCTGAAAAATTACCCATAATTTTGCTGTGGTTAAGGAGTCGATTATTTAGGGCATTACTGTACCTAAAGGTCCCTATGAATTATTCATTCAGAGTGTTTCTCTGCCTGTTGTCTGCTTCTAGTAACTGAAGAATCATCTGTGATCAGAAGAGACATCAACACAATGCAAGCCCTATAAAGTACATTATTTTTCCCTTATTCAGCTCCTTCCTAAGTTAGTATGGCAGCTTATTTGTGCCCAATGCAAAAAAATCCCGAGTTGTATATACAAGATAGCTTAGTTGTATACACAAGATATCTATGTTGTATATACAAGATAGCTAAGTTGTATATACAAGATATCTAAGTTGTATATACAAGATAGCAAAGTTGTACATACAAAATAGCTATGTTGCATATACAAGATAGCTAAGTTGTATTTACAAGATATCTATATTGTATACACAAAATATCTCTGTTGCATCTACAAGATAGCTCTGTTGAATATACAAGATAGCTAAGTTGTATATACAGGATAGCTAAGTTGAATATACAAGATAGCCAAGTTGTATATACAGGATAGCTAAGTTGTATATACAGTTCTTGAAATTGGTGACAACAATAAACAATGACATGGGAAATGCTATGGCAACATGAGGAATCTAACATGTCACAATATTAAGTTTGCTGTGGGATGGCAATAAGCAATCCTAATTTCGAGGGCTGTATAAACCAGATAGCTATGTTATATATACAAGATAGCTAATTTGTATATACAAGATAGCGAAGTTGTATATACAAGATAGCAAAAATGTATATATAAGATATATATGTTGTATGTATAGCTAAGTTGTATATACAAGAGGATGTGGTGCTAATCAGTTGCATAAGTGAAAAAATTCAAATAAATAAAATATATGATCAGCTGAATATTTTTTTCTTCAGGTTGACTCTCATTCGAGTAATTCTGATAAGGATTGTGGTCTTCCACAGGTTTGACAACAGGGGACCTTAAAGAAAAAGTGAAAACAGACCCTAGTCTCCTGTACCCAATGTGAACATTCCACATCAACTTCCAGAAATTAAAACCAGTATTCTAATTCAGTATTTCTCATTATGCAGTATACTTTTGATGATGGTGCTCATTTTTGATGCATCATCCACTGGAGACAATCTCATAATACAGCCATACAGTAATGCCCTAAATAATCGACTCCTTAACCACAGCAGAATTATGGGTAATTTTTCAGGATTTAGTCGGAAATATGGCTTGTTGCCTTTCATCGGAAAGCTTGCAACAAGCCATATTTCCGACTAAATCATGAAAAATTACCCATAATTCTGCTGTGGTTAAGGAGTCGATTATTTAGGGCATTACCATGTCTGGATTTATTTATTATTTTATTAAACCTTTCTATTCTAAATGGATTCTCCCATTCAGTTATAAAAGTATTCATTGGAATGGTCTGTTATTCAACTGGAGAGGTTTTCACAAAAAATAAACTGACAACAGATAATATAAGTACAGAAGGAGTCATATTTATTGGAGGGAAATGTTCAGATTATAAGTTTGACCTATGGTTGTTTGTTGAACTTATTATCTGAACATTTCCTATGGGATAACTACTCCAAAAAATATTGAAAAATCATAGCGTGCTAGCATCACTAAATTCACTCTCTGTGCTAGCATCACTAAATTCACTTCTGCTTAGGCCTCATCTGCTATGGTAGACATAGACTTAGATTGAAGTTCACAAATGGTGAATATTGTGATGTATACCCATTGGGAACCTGTCTGCCAATTTGGGGATATAGAAAAACTAAAAAAGAAATAGAATCTATGTGAAGAAGTTTCTATAGAAATTTGATAATTAAGAAAGTTTTCCAGAGATGATGAGGCCTAAGCAGAATGAGGTCCCCAGAGGGTGAATTTAGTGATGCTAGCCCACTATGCGAGAGAGCGTCACTAAATTCACCCTCTGGGGTCCTCATTCTGCAAATGACAGGCACATTAAACTCAGACTTGATACCATTACCCGTCCCTATTAACCCTTTCTATACGAGAGCATCATTGACAGGTATAGTTATCCCATAAGAAATGTAACAGTTCAGATAATAATTTCAACAAACGACTTATTACCTAAACATTTCCCACAATAATTAGGACTCCTTCTGTAATTTTATTTATCTGTTGTCTGCTTATATTACCTGTACGTCCTGCAAATCAATAATAGACCATTCCAATGTACAATTTTTAACTGACTGGGATAATAAATTTAGTATGGGAAGGGTTAATTAGCAACAGTTAAAAAATTGCCTAGGCCAGATATTTTTCCTTGGCTAAGAAGCCTAGAATCCGTATAGTAGAATGCTCTACACATATATGTACAGTAATGCCATAAATAATCGACTCCTTAACCACAGCAGAATTATGGGTAATTTTTCAGGATTTAGATTTAGTTAGAAATATGGCTTGTTAGTCTGGTCGATAAACTAAAATTTTAGGGTCAACCTAGAACAAATTTGGACTAAGTTGGTTTCTATTCCATTTTGAAGAGGAATATATCCTCTATAACATATCCAAAATCCGCTAAAATCCGTTTTGAGCATTTTCTGTAATACAAGATGGCGTCCATGATGGCAGTTGGTATAGAAAAATCCTGAATTTCGGTGGTAGGTGCGCCAACAAATACCAAATTAGTAATAAAATAAAATCCACACAAACAATCCTTGGTCGTAAACCATATCGGTAGAATGTCTGTCCAAAATGGCCGCCAAAATGGACAAAATCGAATGAAATTTACAATTTGCGGAAAATTGAATAGCTGGTTATACAAGAACGAACAGGCCGTCGAATTATACGAGGAAGAATGATTTCAGAGTATAAGGGGAGCTATTAATAATAGTATGTAAGAATTATCTCTAATGTATCTCGCGAGAGAGCAACCGAAAGCCAGGTCTCATACAACGATTGAATGTGGACTTTTTGGGCGCCCAGAAATAGAAGAATAACGCATTTTTATCTGTACTGTTTATCTTGAATCGTGTAATATATGTGTATTAAAGCAGTTAAATGTGATCTAATAGGGATGTACTCATTGTGTGACCTTTTCTAGAAGCAGAAATATATGTAATGAAAACAGTCTCACGAATGTGACCGATAAGCATTTATTTTTGAATCTACAACACACAGTCTGTCAAAATTCACTACTATAGAACAGTATGAGAGCTATTCATATGGTACTAGGTAAAATGTGTAGATCCTATTGTCCGTGTCTTAAAATAGTAGTCATAGTTGCCTCCGGTCAAGTGATTAAACACGAATATTTAATTTTTATCACACAAATACATGGTGGTATACCATGAACGCAATTGATCAAAATACAAAGGATTACAATAGACTATCTTCAATAAATTCTCAACATAACCCAATTTGCCTACATACTCTATGGCAGAGACTGTCTTTATACCTGGAAATTATGCGCACTTAAATGCACTAAGGCCACATATACGCGAAACGTACGACCTTTTCTGCAACCGCATCGCCGCGTTTACCCATTCTCCCTAATGTTACACATATCTGCTGCATACAAAACCATAAATAGCAACATTGAGTGAATGGTAAATGCAGAACTAATAACTGTAAACGCTGATGACCTGATATTTAGCGCAAGTATGTGGGTGGCAATGGTAACATAATTTCAAACAACAAGATACTGACAACTAATAGTGTGTATTGCGTGGTACATATTCATGGTGTAAAGTGCCGATTGAAGTAATTTGAACATACTTATCTACTAAGAAACCGGTTTGGGGGCACCATGAAAATTAGTACTAAATAAAATGTACGATGTACAGTCTCTTCGATCTAGTGAGATAGGGTACTATTCTGTTGAAGAGATAAGTGTTTCTTGACAGTATAATCAGCATTACGACATTCGTGTATGGTTTATTGTCACGGAGAGTGTTGACAATTCTGGAAATATAACTAGTATTTACACAGATAGGGTGGGCACTTCAGTTTCTGCTTTACATTCAATAATTAATCATCATTCCAAAAGGAAACTACCACGCACTGTGTGACGAAATATTACTTCGTGTGTTGCATGGCCAAAATAACTGTTTTGGTCCGACTGTTGGATGTATTCTAATAAGAAAACCCGAACGTAAATCATTGGGTTAACGTGCGTAGCAGTGATCGATAAATCATTCAGATAGATTTGTTTTAATTATATGTGTACCTTTAAAGATATATAACAACATTCTTGTAAATTACAAATGTGTATTTTCGCTTATAGGGGGTTATCCCATATGTAGCTTTCATCGTAGCATGGATTGTAGTTGCGGCCATTTTGACAGCCATTTCATCGCCGCGATTGTATTATTTTCTGTCCTTGTCACTCTATTCGCCCCCTATACTCTTTTACACAAACTGGTATAAATCGGATGGAGGATTAATGCGTTCTGGTGTCGCCGATGAGGGATATTGTGGAAAAACATACTTCGCAAGGTCGAAAAATAAGAATTTTTTTTAATCTCCGTAAAAAAGTTTGCTCAAAGCGGATTTTAGCGGATTTTGGATATGTTGTAGAGGAAATATTCCTCTTCAAAATTTAACAAAAACCAACTTAGTCCAAATTTTTTCTAGGTCAAACCTTTTATCGACCAGACTATGTTGCCATTCACCGGAAAGCTCTCCTGAAAAATTACCCATAATTCTGATGTGGTTAAGGAGTCGATTATTTAGGGCATTACTGTACATTTTTAACTTCAGTTTACAATTTGAACCATTATCATGGAAGATCTTGGTTGGTCTGGCTTAAAGTTACTGATTATCAAGATACTTGTGTTGTCACTGTTATATCAGTAGTACTTGGTATTCAACAATTATTTTTTCTCCCATATGGAGCCTCCCATATATAAGAGAATACATTGGCCTGACAATATTTACTTTGACCTTGTAAGCCATGCATTCTCTTATATAATCGACGCTTCCAATGAGAGACTCGCATATATAAGATAATGTACTGGCACAGAATTGTTAATGCTGCACCAGCGTAGCCCCTGTCATGACAGTGTTAACAGGATTGCAATCTTTGCACAAATGAAGTCTATGAAACATTCCACAGTGGTTTCTTTAGCTGCGAGGCTCCCTATACTTGTGCGTAACAAGGCACAATTGTTATTATAGGAGGTTTAACAAAAGGTCATAGTATATCTACCATTGGACACGATCTTCTGGCTCAAGCCTGAGTTAAGTGTGCCTGTCATTTGCAGAATGAGGTCCCCAGAGGGTGAATTTATCCCACATAGCAGGCTAGCATCACCAAATTCTCCCTCTGGGGACCTCATTCTGCATGGCCTCATCTGCTATGGGAAGCATACATGTAGACTCAGATTGAAGTTCCCAAATGGTGAATATTGTGATGTACACCTATTGGGAACCTCGGTTATGCAATGTGTTGTCTGCCAATTTTGGGATATAGAGAAACTAAACTAAAAAAGAAATATAATCTATGTGAAGAAGTTTCTATACAAATTTGCCTTTCCAGAGAAGATTAGGCCTAAGCAGAATAAGGTCCCTAGAGGGTGAATTTAGATATAGAGAGCTAGTCACCCTCTGGGGACCGCATTCTGTAAATGACAGGCACACTAATCTCAGGCTTAAGCTTGTTCTGGCTACATTATGTTCTGTTTCATGGGCAAAGTTAAAGTTTTTAATTTAAACATGTCCTCTAATAAATACAGTTATATTATGATCTGCTGATAATTGGATGAAATAAACCTTGTGAGTAGACCAAGGTTTGTCGGTCCACAACAGCTTGGGATCTCGTTCGGGATGATGCTGCTTTGGACCGACTTTGGTCCCATCCCGTTACTATTCTATAACGGACTTTACGCCCAGAATCGTGTGCAGAAGTTATTCTGCATGTATGTCTTCAGATTAGGCCATATGGAAGCTTTACATATATGAACATAGAGACTCAAGTATGATGATATCAAACATCCATATATCACAGATCCGTTAAATGTCGAAGCAACGAGATTTATAAGTAAACAAAACCTTGTTTTCCAGAGAATTTTGATTTGTCTCACTATCAGAAAATGCATGTAAACAATATATTAAAAGATCAAATCATCACGTTATCTTTTTCTATCAATCTAAATGATATATCCTAAAAATTTGAAGACAGATTAATCACGGACATGTCAGATGATTAATCATATTCAGAGATTTACGTGAAAGCCCGTGCTCCATGTTTACATCTAGTATGTTTTTTGAATGAAAGTCTGTTATAGAAGAGCAACGGGGCAGGACTCGGTCCAAAACAGCTTCATCCCAACTGATATCCAAGCTGTTTTGGACCGAGAAGACTTGGTCAACCTTGTATGCAGACTTTATGAAATTTTATTTACATGTATAAATAAGCCTGCTTTTTTATGTCAACAGTACTGACTCGATACTGCTGTAGAAAACTGTGATCTGTATGTCTTGTCACAACCTAATATAACCCTTTCTATACTATATACTCATTGATGAGTAGTTCCATTAGGAATTGTTCAGATATTAATACGTTCAACAAAGGACCATAGGTCATTGAACTTATTATTTGAACATTTCCCTTCTGCACTTGTATTATCTGTCGTCTGCTTATTTTTCCTGAAAACCCCTCCAGATGAGCAATAGACCATTCCAATGTTTATTTTTATAACTGGAGTGGGAGAATCCATTCAGTATAGAAAGGGATAACTAAACAAGAGCCATACCAGAAGCAATTTCCAGTACAGTCTGAGTGAACCAGACAGTTGAGCAGCTACAGTAATGCTCTAAGTAATCGACTCCTTAACCACAGCAGAATTATGGGTAACTTTTCAGGATTTAGTCGGAAATATCGCTTGTTGCCATTCATCGGAAAGCTCTCCCCGAGAGCTTTCCAATGAATGGCAACAATCCATATTTCCGACTAAATCCTGAAAAGTTACCCATAATTCTGCTGTGGTTAAGGAGTCGATTACTTAGGGCATTACTGTACATGTTAGTCTGAAACAAATAATAATAATGACAGTTTTATATAGCAATTAACCAATTACTTGCTCTAACATGCTTTTAAACAATACAATATTACCCCAGTCATTTGTACAAGCCAACCAATGAACCGGCTGTAGCCATGCATTGCAAGCGCTGCTCTGGTTAAAATTGATCAGAACATGCTCTGATACTCAACAGTATGACAAGCTGACTGGTACTTGTTTAACGCATGAGTGGTGCGAAGCTGACACAGTATGAGCGACCTTGCTCAAGGGTCACAACTTGGTGCGGGATTTGAAACAGCAAACAATCCGACAATTGCATGTTGCTCAAAGAGGCCAAGCCACTGCTGTGTGAAGACTCACAATAGACCAGCAACTCGCTGCAAACTCAAATCGTGTTTACAGCGAATACAAGTCTTACATGCTAACCACTGGATCACGGAGCTCCACATAACAGCAAACAGCAGGGAATTCAATTACTTTAAACAGATCTGAAAATATGGTGCTGGTCATTTGCAGAATTAGGTCCCCAGAGGGTGAATTTATTGACGCTACCTTGCACAGTGGGCTACGTCACAAAATTCGTCCTCTGGGGACCTCATTCTGTATGGCCTCATCTGCTATGGGCAACCTAGACTCCGTATAAATTCCCAGATGGTGAATATTGTGATGTACACCCATTGGGCACCTCGGTTATGCATTGTGTCGTCTGCCAATTTGGGGATATAAAGACACTAAAGAAAAACTTTCTGCAGAAGTTTCTAAGGAAACTAAAAAAACTTGTTAATTTTATAATGAAGATATTTTCCAAAGAAGATGAGTCCTAAGCAGAATGAGGTCCTCAGAGGATGAATTATATTGACACTAGCTCTGTGCGGGGTAGCGTCACTAAATCCACCCTATGTGGACGCCATTAAAGAAAACCAAAAAATCATAGCAGCAACAGATAAAGCCAATCAGAAGAAAGTCGAGTGAATCTATATGTGAAACGTGTATTTACCTTGACCTTGTAAGCCAGTGCATTCTATTATATATGCGAAGCTCCCTATAGTTGACTGGCACAGGATCTTTAATGCTGTACCAGCACAGCTCCCGTCATGAAAGGGTTAATAAACATGGTGGGAGGATATCTTGATAAATTGTTATAAACGTACAAACCTGAATAAATGTGCAGGGAAGTGCATTTCAAGACCCCAATGATTTAGTTTTCACAGGGGAAATATATGGCAGGATGAAGTATATAATTGTGCAGATACATTTATAATTAGTCGCATTTTTGATACATTTAGAATATTTGTACATGGTTTGAAAGATCACCAATGGTTTAAGATTACATTTATTTCTGCTACTAGGGAGCTATCATACACTGGCGTTTCCCAAAAGGTGCATCCTATCCAGTCTGTGAGATGGTTATTGTTATACCCTATCCCAAAAGATGGAGGGGGAGGTATACTGGATTACATGCGTCTGTACGTTGGTTCGTCTGTCCATCCAGCTGTCCGCTCATATATCTCAACCATGGGTGATCAGATCTCAATGAAATTTGGTATGGAGGTTTGGCATCAGGAGGGCTTTCAAAGGAGGGGTCATTGACATTGTTCACATTTTCCATTCAAGAGTTATCCCTCTGTTTATCTGAAAATGTTGGATTTCCATCCGTCCGCTCTTTATATCTCAACCATGGGTTATTGGATCTCCATGAAATTTGGTATGCAGGTTTGGCATCATGAGGACTTTCTAAAGAGGAGTACATGTAAAAGGGACTAGTAATTAATAGCTGGCGTCAAAACGCATACATCCAGCATCACCGGAGAAATAAGAAACGCCTTCACGCAATTTTTATTAACAAAACATACTCAAGTTCCGTCAGAGGGAGAAAATAAAATATACATGCGGTCAAATAAGCCATGTGTAGGGTGGATATATTTTATGAAATTAATAAATGTGCATGCATGTTTATTTGGAAAACCAGATTATATGAAGGATATCTGAATATTTTAGACTATCAAATGCGTAGCTGTTAAAGCCACATGGCAGTTTGCACTCAAAATTCACCTTACACTAGACGCATTGAAGTCATTAGAAATACAACTTCAAACTCATTGATGGAAACGGAATAACGTGCATCTTCCGGAAAAGGTTTATCGCATTATCTTAACATGAAACGATTAAGAAAACGTCACACGCTGCTTTCCCTTTGTTTTAATTGTCAAAATTATGGTGTAAAATAAATGTTTCAGAGCGATGACAGCTGTAGATGTTCTTCCTATGGACAAGCCTGCAAATAGCGTGCCTGTCATTTGCAGAATGAGGTCCCCAGAGGGTGAATTTAGTGATGCTATCCCGTACAGCGGGCTAGCATCACCAAATTCACCCTCTGGAGACCTCATTCTGCTTAGGCTTCATCTTCTGGGAAGTATCTATAGTATCAACATAAGATTGTTTTTAGTTACATTTCCCTTCTAGGAAGTTTCTATATCCCCTAATTTGCAGAAGATAAAATTCATAATTGAGGTGCCCAATGGGTGAACATCACCAACTTCAACTGGGGAACTTCAATCTGATCCTAGGTCTGCCATATCAGTTGAGGGCCTAAGCAGAATGAGGTCCCCAGAGGGTGAATTTAGTGATGCTAGCCCGCTATGCGGGATAGCGTCACTAAATTCACCCTCTGGGGACCTCATTCTGCAAATGGCAGTAATGGCAGACACGCTATTTGCAGGCTTGCCTATGGAATGCACTGGCAATTTTTAGTCGACCACTGATAAAAAATTTCAGGCCGACACAAATGAAACAATCTCACGCATTTTCTGCCCTATATCGACAAATTTGTTCGAAAATCTTCCCCATGTGTATGTTTTGGGATACTCTCTTACATAATTATGTATACATAATTTTAGGATTCGAATGAGCCATGTCCATTTAACCCTTTTAACCCAAAGGAAATGTTCAGATAATAAGTTCAACAAACAACCATAGGTCATTTGTTGAACTTATTATCTGAACATTTCCCACTAATTACTATGAATCATTCTTCTCTTGTATTATCTGTTTTTCTGTCTGTCATCTGCTTTTATTACCTAAAAACACTGGAACTCCCATCTAAATGAATAATAAATATACCATTCCAATGTGTACTTTTATTACTGAATGGGAGAATCCATTCAGTATAGAAAGGGTTAACCCTATGATGGGAGCTGCGATGGTGCAGCATTAGAGACCCTGTGCCAGTGCATTCCATTATATATGTATTATATAGGGAGCCTCATATATATATGAGAATGCACTGGCTTACAAGGTGAAGGCAAATATTGTTAGGCCAATGTATTCTCTTATATATGCGAAGCTCCCTATGGGAGACTCGCATATATAAGATAATGCATTGGCATCAGGTTTTCACAAAAAAATTAAGGAAGCTCCAGTCATTTAAAGATACATAATCTGAATTAATGCTTCTAAATTACTATTTCTTTGGCTTCGGAAGTAAAAAAAATATTTGATTCAAGTTGAGGAACCAACCCATCAAAGCTCGGAGTTATCAAATATAAAAAATTTTAATCTGTTAATTTTCACCACCTGGAATATTGGCAGCTTAGCAAATATTCGACAAGCCGACGGACATACTCTCGATAACAAATTCCATTAAACAAAATATTGATATATATAAACACATTTTGGAAAATTTTATACCATAGTTGACAGTGGTTAGCAATATTATTGGGTAATTAATCGATTCTGATAACTAAAGCGTCTTTTGAAGAAATGTTGTTGGAATCTGATGACACTGGGACCATCGAATCGGATTGTTTACCTTTTAACGTTAAATAGTCTTGAATTCACTCAGACTGTACCCAGTACTGCTGGAACTGTTTTTGTCTGAAATGTTTTTATTTTATTTTCAATGTAATTGATAAATTTATCTGTAAATTTTTATGTATAATTATTCTGTTATCAATTGAATTAAATTAATTTATCTCTGTTCAATTCTTGGCTACATTTTACTATCAAGTCTTCGATATTATTGCTTCCCACTGGGGTCCTTCGGGTCAGGCACATCCTGAATTCAACTATTATATTTAACCAGGCCTCAAAATATGGTGTTGGACATTTGCAGAATGAGGTCCCCACGAGGGTGAATTTAGTGTTGCTACCCCGCACAGTTCGCTAGCATCATTCATCCTCTTGGGACTTCATTCTGCATGGTCTCATCTGCTATGGGAGACCTAGAATCAGATTTAGGTTCCCAGATGGTGAAGATTGTAATGTGCGCCCATATTGGGCACCTCGATTATGCATTGTATCGTCTGCTAAATTGGAGTTGTTGAGAAACTAAACTGAAAAAGAAAAGAAATTTTTGAAAGAAGTTTCTATAGAAACTAAAAAACTTGTTAAGTTGATAATAAAGATACTTTCCCGGTGAGATGAGGCATAAGCAGAATGAGGTCCCCAGAGGGTGAAATTAGAGATGCTAGCCTGTGCGGGGTAGCATCACTAAATTCACCCGGCTCTGGGGACCTCATTCTGCAAATGTCCAACACTATATTTTGTCGGAGGCCTGTAACTTAATAGTTGTATTTGACAGTGCCAATTACACTATTTCTTTGTGGAAACAGGGATTGTGCTTCCCACGTCTCCGGATCAAATTTGTTTTACAGCATTTCTAAAAATGTTGTTGTTGGAAGCTGATTATATGGGGACCATCAAATCGGATTGAGTACCTTTAAATTATGAAAGTTAAATATAACTATAATAGTATACAGGATACGCCTGACCTGTCCACTTGGTTAAAAATGGAATTAGGTCTGGCACCTCCTATCTACTATATATTTTGAGACTTCCGTATATCTATATATATATTTTGAGACTTCCGTGTGTATATCCTTTATAGACTCGAAAACGGCTCGACCGATTGATCCCAAACTTCCTATCTAAGGGTAAAAAGCCACGGGAAGTGTCATCGCACCGCTTCTGAGAACGTCCGAGTACTCCTTCACCATTCCCCCCAGCACTGTTCTTGGAATCGATGGGTTAAATACTTGCCGAAATTTTAGAGTTACTTCGCCTAAATCATACAGAAACATGTAATGGCAGAAATCGCGTTACCAAGTTTTCTCCACTCGATTCTCTTAAAATGCACCCTAATCGGTCAAATTCTTTCGATAATTCTATCTAAATACATCTTAGCTATTATTCGGATCAGCTCTCCCTGTCGAAAAAGTTATATTTGCACCAAAACGACACTTGAGAAAAGTTTGTTTACAATATCAACGTATTGAATACGTGGAGCCGACGAACGTGCGAAATGTGTGTTAAAATGCAGACTAATTCACCACCTTCGTGTATTCAAGAATATGAATCACACCAAAATTAAGCGGATTGTATATGGAATGTGCAGATATAAGCTGACATGTACATATCATTCCCCAAATGCTTCAATATCATGACAATCTATTAGTTATTATAACAAAACCCCAAAGTGTTCGCAACGCCGCGATATAGGCAACGTGGCCAACATCCTATCATTATGCCCTATTTCGTTGTTGCAAAATGGGCCGAACGTTCAATGTAATGTGGACAGTTGGTTTGTGGTTCTGTGCGCCCGATAACCAGAACTGAGTCCTTTCATAAAAAAAAATGAATGTGTAATCAGCATGTCTGTCTGTCCATCCGTTCGTCAACCGTCTCGGAAAATGGGCCGAACGTTCAATGTAATGTGGACAGTTGGTTTGTGGTTCCGTGAGCCCGATAACCAGAACTGAGTCGTTTCATAAAAAAAATGAATGTGTAATCAGCATGTCTGTCTGTCCGTCCATTCGTCGACCGTCTCGGAAACTGGGGATTTTGTACTTAGGGCTTCCAAGGGACGGGGGAGATTTTCGTCGGGTCAGTTTGTCCGCCTGAGGTGACCTTGACCTTGAAACGGGTACCCACAAATGACATTGGGCGATATCTCGGTCGTCAGCGGTGACATCGACGTGAATTTTTTTATGTGTGGTCAACTCGGGACGGGGAATATTTCTGTTGGGTTATAATATAGCATGCTGTCGGCGTGCCTGTACGGGGTTACCTTGAAAAACAAAAATTAATGGATCGAACAAAGCCATGGGACCAATCCCGCCAGTGGCGGGCTAATTTGCTAGTATTCAATAAAATGCCACTTGATGGATGCACATCCCCCAAAAAAGGTGGCTTTTTAAGAAATGGAAAATTTGATTTTTGGAATAATCATTGAATCAAACTTTGATTCCAACTGTCTATGTTTCTAACTCATCTAGCTTTATTTGATTAGACACCAGAATAAACAGTAAATTCTAAGTTTAAAATTCTTTCTCCTTGATAACGAAATCTGAGTCGAAAAGGGGCATAATTCTGTCAGAAATGGTTGGATCAGACCCAAATTTGAACTTGATCGGGACTTTCTCATTTGAAGGCCATATAACAAGTTTGAAAAATTCGGTCAAATACTATTCAAGTTATCATTCAAATAACAAAATAATCAGCGAAAAGGGGCATAACTCCATCAGAAATGATCGGACTGGACCCAAATTCGAACTTTTTCCGGATTTTCTCATATGAAGGCCATATAACAAGTTCCATAACATTCATAATAATCGAGTTATCATCCGGACAACAAACATTTCGGATGTGGGATAGCGTCACTAAGTTCACCCTCTGGGGACCTCATTCTGCTTAGGCCTCATCTTCTCAGGAAAGTTTATTTATATCAAATTTCTATAGAAACTTCTTCACATAGGTTCTACTTCTTTTTTAGTTTAGTTTCACTATATCTCTAAATTGGCAGACCACATATTGCATAATCGAGGTTCCCAATGGGTGTACATCACAATATTCACCATTTGGGAACTTCAATGTGAGTCTATGTCTCCCATAGCAGATGAGGCCAGGCAGAATGAGGTCCCCAGAGGGTGAACTTAGTGATGCTTGCCCGCTAATGACAGGCACACTAATCTCATGCTTGCAGCCCGGACTGCGATGATAGTATCCTCAACCTAACAACCTCGGCTACTGTGACATCCTGAAAGGTATCCCTGCCACCGAGAGTTGAGATGAGTGTCAGTCTGAACATGGGTTGAAGTGACACAGAACAGATATACTGTTATCAGAACTTCCTCCAAAGTTGCATACTTTAAAGGTACTCAATCCGATCAGACAGTCCCCATATCATCAAGTTACAACAACAACATTTCTTCAAAATACACTTTTGTTTTCAGAATTGATTAATTACAACAAAATAATGCTAACCACTGTCAACTATGATATAAAATTTCCCAAAATGTGTTATTTATCAACATGTTATGGAATCCTATTAGGGCCACTTGCTAATGGCGCTTTCGGCGAGATGCGCCGAAAGCGACAAAATTTGCGCCATTAGTAACGCGCGAAAGCGACAAAATATGCGATATTAGCGTATGTTTTGTCGCTTTCGGCGCGTTACTAATGGCGCACTTTTTGTCGCTTTCGGCACGCGCCGAAAGCGCCATTAGGCATACTATTAGGTCCACTCCCTAATGGCGCGCGCCGGAAGCGACAAAAAGTGCGCCATTAGGGTATGTTTCGGCGCGCGCCGAAAGCGACAAAAAGTGCGCCGAAAGCGCCATTAGCAAGTGGCCCTAATAGGATTCCATAACATGTTGTTCAACGAAATATGGCCGTATTATCACTTGAATATCACAAAATTTGGCCGTATTACCACTTGATTTTAGAGTTATCCATCTTCATCTGCAATTTTGTTCGAGACCTTCGATTTGACGACTCTTTTCTGGGCCACAAATAATTACACATTTCGAGAAATCGAAAATTTATAAAATCAATATCTGATCACTGAGCTTTGATCATTTGATGGGTGGGTTCCTCTACTGGTATGAAATATTTTTTACCCCCGAAGCCAAAGAAATATTAATTTGGGAGCATTATATCGGATTATGCATCTTTAAAGGAACAAAGGCACTCGAAGTGGGTAAATATGAAAATAATATGTAAATCTGTCAAAACATCCCCACTAAAAAGAACAAGAGTGTTGAAACCACTGTTATGTAAACAAAACTGTGCCAGTGATTTATCAACAAATATTTCTAAATTTAAAATATTTCAGTCTGAATATGATTTTCAGAATATTTTTCAATGCTTAGACCATTTTCATTGTTTATTGTCAAGTTTTGATTAAAGGCACGGATGGCCTTTGCGGTGGGTATTGCTGTTAATATTGTCACATCTGTTAAAACCGTCATAAACAGAAAGTACCTTAAAATATAGAGATTTTGTTCTTATAGCAATCATAAATATCACGTAAATAGTATGTTATTTCAAGTTTGCACACTTTGTTATGTAAACAAATGCCAAAACGTTACAGAACTTGGCATGTGTTTACATAACAAAGCTTATGGACTTGACAATAACATACTATTTACTCGATAGTTATGATTGGTATAAGAACAAAATATGTTTATATTTTTTCTGTTTATGGCAGTTTGAACTTGTGTGACTATTTTAACAGCATACCCACCGTGAAGGCCATCCATGCCTTTAAACATTGGTACCGTATCATACTGGACTTTTGTTGGAAATTCCACATTAACAGTAATGTTTACTTTACAATGGTTTTGTGATGCAAAATCTAATTATTGGAACGTTATTAATAATGAAAATAAGAACAGAGTTAATCTATTTTTTATACGCCAGTTTGAAAAAAACAGTCGTATTATGTAAATGGGTTGTCCATCTGTCTGCTTTTGGTTTCCGGATGATAACTTTAGATTGAATCAAGTGAACTGAACCAAATTTGGTATGTTAGTTTACTACACCAAATACAGATCAAGTTCGAATATGGGTTTTGTCCGCATGATTTTGACTGAGTTATGTCCCTATTTCGACTTAGATTTTACCTGATTTGCGGTTTCCGGATGATAACTTTAGATTGAATCAAGTGAAATGAACCAAATTTGGTATATTAGTTTACCACCCCAAAATACAGATCAAGTTCGAATATGGGTTTCGTCTGCATGAGTTATGTCCCTTTTTTTACTCAGATTTTACCTGATGTGCTGTTTCCAGATGATAACTTTAGATTGAATCGAGTGAACTGAACCAAATTTGGTATACAGATAGGTTCAAATATGGGTTCTGTCTACATGATTTTGCAGGTAAAGTTCGAATTTGAGTCCGATCCGACCATTTTTGCCAGAGTTATAGGATTTGTTTGTCTGAAAATAGCCGAAAATAAATATTTGGTTCATGTATTGACTTAATCTTTACAAACAAGGAAAATGTGCATTGTGGTGTTTCGGAAGTATACTATTCATACCACAAACTTGTTTGGATTGGATGGAATGATTGTTGATGTGGTCATTTCTCACTCTGGTAACAAGGTATATTAATTTCAACTTAAAATGTTTATATTTTGAGGTTTCTGATTGATAACAAAATGTGGTATGTCAATTTTTCAGTCAAAAATACCACACTTGAAGTTATTGTGTTTTATTTTTGTTATTATTTCGTCTTAAGTCAAAGGTTTCAAACAAATAAATTAAACCTTCCCACACTCTACTCCAGAAACGGGTGTATTATGCCATGCCCCCGACGGCGTGCTCTTGTTATTGTATTTGTTGATAGTTGTTTTACAAACTTTTATAAAATTTGTCATTTTGCATGAACCCACAATGAAGGCCTTGAATCCCTTTATCCATTTAACTACTGGTACTGGCATATATTTAATAAATAAAGCATAGCTTGTCGTTGATATATAGTATAGCTAGAGATGGGCGGTACTCGGTATTTACCGTGCGGTATCGGTATCAGCGTAATACCGATTTACCGTACCGAATCAAAACTAAAAATACCGTATTTTCGGTAATGAAATTATTCATGTGTTGCCAACATATGTGCGTCACCTTGTCACCGCGGCCGTGACATGCATGAATTGTATGACCGGTCAACCGTAAGCAACGAGAATCGGATAATTATGATAACTCGGTGTAACAAGTCGGTACCTCATGTATTAGTCTATAATTGCAACATTGTTACATCAAGGGCACAGCAGCCCGACGGCATCTTTGATCTTTACGACATATTAATGACAATGTAACTAACATCATGAGGTATGACTACTCATAGCTGGAGCGTTATGTGTCAATTTCGGTATCCGTCCAAATGGAAAATGCGTGGGCAACTCGGTATCTGTGTCCCAAGTTGGATCGAAGCATGTGGAATCGAAGCACTTGTTATGGGGGGTCCCCGTGCAAAACAAATTGAAAACCTCACAGGTTACTTTATAATTAGATGGTGATGCAATAGCGATTTATATACGCATTGCAGATTTTTGATACAACCTGATCTTGCCAATTGCAAATAGCACATCTTCTTGGAAAGTTGTGCACAAATGTGTTTATATCCTACTATAAATTACTTTATTAAACTTATATATACTTACCGGTTTATTATACATATGTGCCTACATCTGACAAAAAAGATCGCGTGATAACTTTAAATTAACACTTGGGCACCGGTAGCTGCAAATAAGAGGGACTCTTAAATTGTATACATGAATGGTATATCACGCTGCAAGGAGGAGAATATGAACCACCCGCGGGTTTGGGCATCTGCAATTCGGAAATTGTCATGGCCGGTTTGCCTATTTTCATGACATCGCGCGAACGTTCATAAATTTGTGAATTGTGATCACGGATTACTACTCACAATTCTATTCACTCATGGAAATGTTACGTAAATAAATTGACACAAAAACATATTGTAGTCATGCTCTTATTCTTTTCAAATCAGTGCGACGACATGCGTGTAAATCATCAAAGAGATGTGTGAATATTACTTAATTGCGTAGGTCATTTTGTTGCCTAATTTAGGTATTGTCATGAATGTAGTAAATCCGTGGACCGTGGTCATATATACATGTATATTGTTCAGCTAAAAACTTGAATTACAATAATTTACCGGGAATATCTGCTTTGATCTTATAATTTAATAGCAATACCGATTACCGTACCAATACCGAAGTAAATCGACGAAAATTTACCGATACCGAGATTGAAATTTCAATACCGCCCATCTCTAAGTATAGCGCCCAGTGGGGTCTGGTCTGTTCAAATTGTCTTCATAAGACATTAATAGACATCAAGTACAACTCGTTTACTGAGAACAAATATGATTATCCACTTACCGATAAATAGCATAAGAGAAACATAAATGTTGCAAGAATGTGTTAAAATCTAGATCAATAAACCGAATTGCGCAGTTTTTAGATTTTGATTTGAATGCATGAAAACCAGAAACTGTGCCACAAGGTGAATTCAACCGAATGTTGCCACTTCGCAAGTTTTTCACAGTAATGTTTTAATTTCATTTAGACACGCCTTAATTTGGTGGATACATTTCTGTACATGCAAGTTTGGTATAGTAGAGTGCTAGTTTATCACGATACTATACAAGTATAGTAGCGTGCTAAATGTAGCACAACACTACACAATATAGGACACAGCTCTCGACCAATCAGATGGTGACATTTCTGGGTGTGGTGAAATATATCAGAATAGGTGGATGCACTGACTCATCAGTATATGTTCATTGAGTTCATGTGGCTGTGCAAATAATAATTCCTCAACGAAATGGCCTTGTCACGATTGTAATTGCATGTTGAAGATGAAACACGGTGGGGACTCACGTGGTTTCGAGGTTGGGGAGTACCATGCATTCAAAATGGCCGAGGCGATTTATTTTTAACAAGTTGATACCTTATTTTTTCCGAAATACTCAGTAGTTTTCTATAACATTCTGACCAAAGTTGTCAGTCGGCAGTTCATGGAATACACCAGTCCATTCATCTAGGAAAGTCCTTCAACTGACAACTTTTGTCAGAATTTTAGAGCAAACAACTGGACACAAATGAAGTATCAGCTTGTTTGAAAAATAGTATAGCTGACAAAATATTATAAAGTTATTATACAATGTCGTGTACAGTATGTGTTTTCTTGTACGAGTCCAGGTTGTGGTGAAAAGTCGAGTCCAATATGACTTTTCACCACAATCTGGACGAGTACAAGAAAAACACATACTGTACACAACATTGTATAATAACATTTTTATTATCCATCTGTATGTTTATCCAAATTTTGGGAATAAAAATTTAGTGGTTAGTTTTGGTAATTCTCTATAAAAGCCTGTATTTGATCATCAGAAAGCATGATTTGGAACAGTAAACAGGGAAATGAAAAAACTCAATGCGGAAGTGAAACGTCTGCTAAATCAACCAGTGTTGCGCGTGCATCACAATTTCACCGATTCATTTCGTAAAAGTTAATTCGTGACATCACAGAGTCCCGATAAAAAAGTCATATTGCACACTTGGGAGTCCAATATGACATTCGGGAGTCCAATATGACTTTTTCCCGGATTATCACATGGCGGCTTTTGCCCAATCAGAAATAGTGTTAGTTAAGGGATGGATAATAATATGTCATATCCTAGTTTGTAACCTTTTCCCTCGATTCTGGTCACATTTGCAAATGCCTCGGCCATTTTTATTGCTTGAAACTCATCAACTTGAAACCAAGTGATTCCCCACTGTGTGAAAGGTCCCTTAACCCAAATCAACCTTGAAAATCGGTCTTCATTATTTCCGTGTTTTTTGTGGAAAGATCACACAAACCTCTTAGCAGTAGAAAAAAATCTTTATAATTGTTCAACAATTTATTTTATTTTTTTTTCAAAATTATTTTTTATATATTTTTATCATGGTACAAAAACATAACTATGTAAATAACATGATACATAGAGATATGATAATGCAGTTAATTCATCTCACAATTTGGACATTTTGATGGGTTATATAATCTACATCTCAGTTATCAAATATGGACATTAAAATACAGCTTTGATATTACTCAGTAAAAAAGAACTCTATTTATTATACGATCCTAACCTTATTCCATTCAATAAACCCATACTATAAATTGTGATATGAAACATTTGCATAACAGGAAATAGTGCCAGGTGACCGACCTTTCATTTCCGGTTTGTCGTCTGTTTATATTCCATACGCTTATATTCCATACGATATGTCTCAAAATACTTTGGATTCAAATATTTTTACAACAAACTCTAATGAATGAAGAGTTTGAAAAGTTATTTCATTAAATTTACGCCATAAAATAAGTAAAAGAGTCTTTATTTATCTAGGACTATTTCTTTATGCAGGCAAACAATGCATAGCTACATTATACATCATCGTATGTCTTATAGAAGCCGATCTTAGTTTCACATCCCAGTTGTTGATTTAAGTATGTTCTATTGAGGTTTTGGATCATATAATAAATAGAATCTACACTCATCCCCAGTTTATAAGGGAATTTACAAAACTCGTCCAGTAAATAAGGTATGTACCTCGTCTCAGACCTAATTTACTGGACTCGTTTTGCAAATTCCGCTATAAACTGGGGACTCGTTATAGATCCTCTATTTGTCACACACCCATAAATACAGAAGATTTCGAAAGGTTCAATAAAAAATTTGCCTTGTCCTTCGACAAAATACAAACTGATTACGTTGACAACGTCAACTGTAACATAAATTATCTTCACTAAATTATGAGGTACATGTACAGTCGAAATAAAACAGTTGACCTAAATTTCAGTATACTACAAGGTACAACATTCAGAGTGTGATATAAACAGAACAACACAGTTGTGTGAACATGTTAACGTTATTGCACTCATTTGTCGTGCTGAGAGGTAAAGCTTGAACCATCCCATTACAACAAACTTTTGCAATAACGTTATCAGTTCACACATTTTATCGTTCTATGTATGTAAACCATAAACGTTCATAATTTTTTCTGGAAAATTGGCAAAAACAATTCTGGACACACATTGAACATAAAAATCCACCAGTTTCAGTAACTGACCATGAATGGGAAATACGGTGTTTTTAGTTCAAGTTATAGTTCAATAATCTAAAAAATGACCCTGTAATGCAAATTCAGGGCAGTTCTGACCAATTCATTTGAATTGAATCAAACCAACATGATTATATAAAATCTGATTAGGAAGCTTTGGTGGGTGCCACTAACAGGGTGTTAACAGGGACACACTAAAATTTGTATTCCCGAGTTGGGAAAAGTTGTAGTTGGGGATTTCAATTTTATTTATTGTTGTTAATATATGCCCCAAAATATTCATTTTTGGTTTGTGATAAGCTATACCAATTACAAATCAAATAAACTTTTATAGACATTTTTCGTTCTGAAACCCGCAAAAAGTTGTAGTCCTAGCCAGCGAGTCAGCCACTGATTCAGAGCATATGTTTCAAAATGTCTATTAAAGTTGAAATATAAGACTTACAAATTATCTTTTTAATTTATTTTATTTGTAATTCGCATAGCTTATCGCAAATAAACAAATCTAAATTTTTGGGTGTATATTAACAACAATAAACAAAATTTAAATCCCCAACTACAACTTTTTACCCCCCGACTTGGACTACACGATTTAGTGTGTCCCCTTTAACATTAGATTATAAGTCAAACATAAAAAGCCAACCTGAAAATTGAAACATCATATCCAATAAATATTTCTTTCAGAATGAAGTCAAACTTGGAAATTGCAAAGGGTGTTGGATGCTGTTAATATCAGAGGCAGTGCACACTCGTTAATCACTTGAATGCGGTTGTCGCATCAAGTTCTCAGTAGTTATATGTCCCGTTCTCAGTCAGTAGTTATATGTCCCATTCTCAGTAGTTATATGTCCCGTTCTCGGGGTGCATTTTTTCAAACACTGCCGAATTTCAACACAAAATGGAGCCGTACTTCAAATTAATTCTATTATTTCTCCACATGTGCAGTAATGGCCTAAATAATCGACTCCTTAACCACAGCAGAATTATGGGTAATTTTTCAGGATTTAGTCGGAAATATGGCTTGTTGCCATTCATTGGAAAGCTCTCACAGAGCTTTCCAATGAATGGCAACAAGCCATATTTCCGACAAAATCCTGAAAAATTACCCATAATTCTGCTGTGGTTAAGGAGTCGATTATTTAGGGCATTACTGTATCAAGCAGGCCAGGTATTCAGTCATAGTGTTATCGATAGAAATGGAGTGTAGATGTCATGTTGCTATAAGAAATGTGTCGCACAAAGGTACACCTCTACGAAATTTCTATTCGAACACGGGAAGAAATGTCATTATTTTCTTTTATCGGCACCACAGCATGAGTTTTTGCTTTTTTAATTGTTCGGTGACATTAACTATGCTTACACAATTACCATTAAATATATAAAAGTAGAATTGAGCAATTCGAAGTTGTAATTTTTTGACTGAAATAAATGCTCAATTCTTCAAATACCACTTTTATATGTTGGGTGTTGAATTGTATGAGCAAGATTAACGCTGTGCAACAATGTATAAAGTGAAAACTTTTTCACCGATGCTGATAAAAGAAAATAATAACACTTTTTCCGATGTTCGAATATAGAAATTACATTGAGGTGTACTTTTGTGCGATACTTTTCTCATAACAACACAGCATCTACGCTTCATTTCTATCAATAACATTATGACTGAATATTTGGGCTGCTTGATAGTGTGGACAGTCTTACTTTTAAATATGCTCCATTTCGTGTCGAAAATTGTCAGTGTGAAAAAAAAAACCAAGAACGGGACATATAACTACCGAGAACGTGATGTGACACCGCGCAATCAAGTTATTACAGAGTGAGAGGATCAGGTATTTCCGTGAATTTCCAAAGAAATAACTTGAAGGAAGACTTGAATAGAATAGGTTATTAATATCTGTGTTCTACTAATATCAATCACTAGTGGCCAGGGTCTCTACATTTTCAACCTAGGTGATGGGAGAAACAATGTCAGAAACATCAAAGAAAAGATACACTAAAGACATATTATGTACTTGTGTGGGTGTGTGAAACTGATAAAGTTAGTATCCAGGAGCTGTACCAACTGGAGGAATTTAGCATTCTACTAACATCGCCGAAAATTTCAAGCAAATCAACAGTAATGTTTATGCCCAATAATTCCTCCCGAATAAAGTAGTAAATATTAATATTTGTGCATAGTTGAAATGTGTTCTTTGAAATGGTTCAGTCAATGTGGTTGGAATTTTTGATAATCTTAGTTGATTACTACATTCTTCCAGTGGAGAGAGTGTTTGGATACTGACCAAGCCTTGAAATAGCGTGTCTGTCATTTGCAGAATGAGGTCCCCAGAGGGTGAATTTAGTGATGCTACCCCGCATAGCGGGCTAGCATCACCAAATTCAGCCTCTGGGGACCTCATTCTGCTTACACCTCAGCAGAATGAGGTTCCAGAGGGTGAATTTGGTGATGCTAGCCCGCTATGCGGGGTAGCATCACTAAATTCACCCTCTGGGGACCTCATTCTGCAAATGACAGACACGCTATTTCAAGGCTTGATACTGACAATGGCTTTATTCACTGAAGTAAGTCCATAATATGTCTTGAACCTTTTCATGATGGGAGCTGTGCTGGTGCAGTATTAAAGATCCAACACCAGTGCATTCTCTTATATATGTGAGTCTCCCATATCTATACCAATAAGTTTTCACCATTCCTGACCAGAGCAAATGGTGTAAAATTACAGAGATATGTACGAATCTTATGTATAATGCACATGTGTATCTAGGGGATATATATTTATGCAAAACTTGTTTGTTCTTTTGTTCAACAAGAAATTGCAGGTGTGTCATCATGTTGAATTTTGGGTGATTGGTCGTCCGTATCAATTGATAACAAAAGCATCTTGTTATTGGCCTCCATGCCATGACGGTGTGATTAGAAAGTATATATAATTATATATGAAAGTGTCAATGACACTGTAGCTCAACTTTGGAATGAATTTATTTTTTGCTGAGCAATGAGTAGAATGATAAAGAAGGAATGCCAATAATGCCAGTAAAGGTATTTTATTGCGTAGATGAAATGATTTTCATTTCAAATATTTCACCAATAAATATGGGCTGCAGGATGTGCAGATAGATTCAAATCCAAGACAGCTACTGAATTTCAGAAATAATTGATGGCTCGAAACTAGATGTCACCCCGAAGATCCATATGAAGTTTGGTGATCTTCGGATGAGGGATGTGGTCTGTAGGGTTGCAAAGGATTTAGTCATGTAAAGAGTAAAATGGCTGCCGATGGCCATGTTTTTCATCGAAAATCATTCAAAGTCGATAGCTCCCATTTACAGGTGATTACAATCGTGCGCACAATGGCGCAATACACAAGGAATACTTCCTGTGTGCTCTGTGTGAGTATATACGGTGGATACACACATGAATATAATACACAAGCTACGTACATTTGACCGTTAACAAATTTGAACACTGGTAAGAAACCATACTTTTGGGGGAAAAAAATCTAGGGAATGAAAATAAAGGAACAATAGATTGGATTATAGACGTGGACGGAGATCCTTGTTTTGTGGTTTGCAGTTTCTATTAAAGATGGATTATCTCTTTAAATAACAAATTTGAAATAGTTGCGTGGGTATAAAATAATAAATGTGAATTGAAGCCCCCTGTCCGGAAACGCTTTTATCAATTAATATTGATTTTATTTCGAATATTTTATTATGAAATGAGATGATTAAATGGGACACTTTCTTATTCCATTTTTACAACAGACCATTCAGGCGATACCATATAGGGATAGAGACCATTAGGTTGTTCCCATAGCTATGTTCCGAATGTCAAATGTCCCAGATTGATTGTTTGTATTATTCTATAGTAATAAGCGATAATGTCTGATAATGTGTGTAATTAACGTTTATTTGTGACAAAATTACAAAATAGAATTTCTGGTCTCTGTTAATAGTAACCACTATTGTTCGTTCGGTAACCAACCACACGCGTTTAGACCAGAACATATTCGAAATATATTCAATATTAATCGATAGAAGCATTTCCAGACATATATTTTATACACCGGCACAGTAATGCTCTAAATAATCGACTCCTTAATCATAGCAGAATTATGGGTAACTTTTCAGGATTTAGTTATAAATATGGCTTGTTGCCATTCATCGGAAGCTCTCGACGAGAGCTTTCGGATGAATGGCAACAAGCCATATTTCCGACTAAATCCTGAAAAGTTACCCATAATTCAGCTATGGTTAAGGAGTCGATTAATTAGGGCGTTACTGTAACTATATAGCACCTGTTTACAAAGAGATAGACCATCTTTGACACTCAAAATAAAATGTTTTTTTGTTAAATTGATAAAAAAAAATGTCATTACATACAGTAATGCTCTAATTAATCGACTTCTTAACCACAGCAGAATTATGGGTAACTTTTCAGGATTTAGTCGGAAATATGGCTTGTTGCCATTCATCGGAAAGCTCTCAGCGAGAGCTTTCCAATGAATGGCAACAAGCCATATTTCCGACTAAATCCTGAAAAGTTACCCATGAGAGCTTTCCGATGAATGGCAACAAGCCATATTTCCGACTAAATCCTGAAAAGTTACCCATAATTCTGCTGTGGTTAAGAAGTTGATTAATTAGAGCATTATTGTACATTGTTACCATTCATTAAGACTGGAATTCATGATATTACAATGCGAGTCATAAATAAAAAATATAGAGATTAGTCTCCAATAATGTGATATATAATACCACAATATAACAAACCATTATGTGCTTAATATATTTTACATTTTGATATGTCATATTTACAGAATGTTTAGATGGCATACATGGTTATTAAAAAAAAAACATCATAGATATTTGTATACATTTTGACAGAATTCAAAGATCCATAGCAAATATGGTAAACAATTATCTGGTATAGTAATAACATTGGAGCCCCGATAGCCCAGTGGTTCGGCCGGCAACACTGTCAATACAGCTATATGGCTTCGCCACCTATCTGTGGACAATAGTTTCCCCACAACTGTGGCTTTGTCGGGTTAAAGGACCCAAGGCAATCGCAGTGAATGTGCAAAAAATATAAATGTCGGTAAAAACATCACCACTAAGAAGAAAACATGGAGAATTAGATAGGGTTTGTCCACAAACATTGTGAATAATGTAGTAATTTAAAATATTTTAGTATAAATAATATTTTCAGTATGTTTTTCGATGATTTTGACTTTTTCCAATGTTTACCGTCAAGTTTTGATTAAAGATTGGTATCTTATTGGACTAATTGGACTTTTATCATTAATCCAGTGTAACAGTAATGTTTACATAATGGTTTTGAAATGCAAAATCTCATTAAGTTTTTTCATGTACTTGTTGATGATAGTTGTTTTACAGACTTTTTGTTCTTTCGCATGAACCCACTTCGAAGGCCTTGAGTTCCTTTAAGCAATGTGCGACTGTAGAGCCAAGTTGAGCAAGGTGACTCATACTGTGACGACTTCATGGTACCTTTACGCAAAATAGGTACCTAGCATATTGGGCAAACATGCAGTAATGCCCTAAGTAATCGACCCCTTAACCACAGCAGAATTATGGGTAACTTTTCAGGTTTTTGTCGGAAATATGGCTTGTTGCCATTCAATCGGAAAGCTCTCCCGATGGCAGCAAGCATTAGATCCAGAAATGCTCAAGACCTGGGGTAATATTTTAAATGTTCAATAAGCGCTTTAATAGGGACCAGACCTGAGAATATGGTGCCAGACATTTGCAGAATGAGGTCCACATAGGGTGAATTTAGTGATGCTACCCCGCACAGAGGGCTAGAGTCACCACATTCACCCTGTAGGGACCTCTTTCTGCATGGCCTCATCTGCTATGGGAGAACTAGACTCAGATTTAAGTTCCCAGATGGTGAGTATTGTGATGTACACCCATTGGGCACCTCAATTGTGCAATGTGTCGTCTGCCAATTTGGGGATATAGAGGAACTAAACTAAAAAAAAATAGAATCTTTGTGCAGAAGTTTCTAAATAAACTGAAATCTCTTTAATTTGATAAAAAAGAAACATTCCAGAGAAGATGAGGCCTAAGCAGAATGAGGTTCCCAGAGGGAGAATTTAGTGATTCTAGCCCGCCATGTGGTTAGAGTCAGTAAACTCACCCTCTTGGGACCTCATTCTACAAATGTCCAGCACCATATTCTCAGCCCTGTTAAGTACCATATAAAACAATATATTTTTATTATAGAGCAAATACTTGATTTAGTGCATCTGTCACTTGCAGAATGAGGTCCCCAGAGGGTGAATTTAGTGACGCTACCCTTCACCCTCTGGGGACCTCATTCTGCTTAAGCCTCATCTTCTGGGAAGTAGTCTCAAATTAACATTGTTTTAAGTTACTTTTTCCCTTCTGTTCAGTTTCTATATCCCCAAAATTGCAGAAGATAAAATGCATAATCGAACATGACCAACTTAATCTGAGGAACTTCAGTCTGATCCTAGGTCTCCCATTGCAATTGATGCCTAAGCATAATGAGGTTCGCAGAGGGTGAATGTGGCCGTACGAGATAGCATCACTAAATTCATCCTCTGGGGACTTCATTCTGCAAATAACAGACAGACTATATCCAGGCTTGCTCCTAAGCTGTAATTCTCTGGCTTGTGTAGAGCACCCAATGAGCTGACCTATGCCCACAAAATTGACTTTAAAGTAAAACAACGGATTAAATCATGCAGATCGTACACATTATCGAATGCAAGGTGCAAATATATATACCTTGCTTTAGTTCCCAAACAATCTGCATGTATACTCATAATAACTATGCCTTATATGGATGGAAAATTCACATCATGAAAATAGGCACTAACAGGTGTTACATGTGATAACGTGAGTGATTCAGCACCAAATGTTCCATACAATTAGGCCATTAAAATAAAATATGTGTTCTCAGGCAATTAGATCTCAAATGTTTTATTTTTTTTGCTGAAAATCTGGAAAACGTACTCTAGAAACAACAAAAAGTTCATTTTCGTTGTTCAAATCCAATATTTCTAACAAAAAATTTTGAAATTGTTTGACAAGATATTTCAGTGACAAGAGAGGTGCCTGAGAACACAGAATTTGTATTTATTTGGCCTTAGTTAAGAATTACATGACAAAAGTTCACTCAAATGTATTCAGGATTTCAGGCTAAATTTTACGAAACATATTGTTATTTTATTTCAATTTCAGTGTTACTAGTTTTAAAAATACTCTATTTGGAAAAAAATGTGCTACAGTAATGCCCTAATTAATCGACTCCTTAACCACTGAGAGCTTTCCGATGAATGGCAACAAGCCATATTTCCGACTAAATCCTTAAAAGTTACACCCATAATTCTGCTGTGGTTCAGGAGTCGATTATTTAGGGCATTACTGTACATGAGAGATGCTATTTTGTTTGGTATTTTCTACGAATTTTCTCTGTATGTATTTCATATTGGTTCAATGTTTTACAAGGACACCAAAAAATATTTTGTTAATTTTTCAAAATCAATATGATAATCTTTAGTATTTACTAGGTTTAGTTTATATCTCATATCTGATTTACAACAGAACAAAGCAGAAAACGGTGTTAACCCTTTCATGATAGGAGTTGCGCTGGTGCAGAATTAAATACCCTGTGACAGTGCATTCTCTTATATATGCGAGTCTCCCATAGGGAGCCTCGCATATATAAGAGAATTCACTGGCTTACAAGATCAAGGTAAATATTGTTAGGCAAATGCATTCTCTTATATATGCGAGGCACCCTATGGGCGAATCACGTATATAAGTGAATGCATTGGCACAGGGTTTTCGTAAAAATTCAGGAAGCTTCAGTCATCAAAGGGTTAAATTAGATTGTTTATGTTGTTGTTGTTGTAACTGGAGGTCTGTAACCCTGAATACATGTTTATATACAGATATAGTCTTGATAAATCTCACATGAAGGAAATACATACTATCGCTACAGTGAATTTATCCATCCATTATACCACGTCGAGTTAAAGAGGATATATCGCTGGACCAAATGAGCTGCCAAAGGAGGCAGGTTTGATCCAGTGATCTGACCACATTAATGAGACGCTATGTGATGACCAGATAAATTCACTCATGTGATAATAGGTTTCTTATATGAAACATATTAAATCGAATTAACAATATTTTAATGACACAAACCCATGTAAAGAGGCGATAGATTAGAAAAGATATAAATCAAGAGATAACTGGAAATAACTGATGTAAGCGAATGTGCAGTCCCTAACATTGAGAATGGAAATAGGGTGTCTGACGTGTGCAGAATGAGGTCCCCAGAGGGTGAATTTAGTGACGCTATCCCTCATGGCGGTAACCTTATTCTGCTTAGGCATCAACTGCTATGGGAGACCTACATGTAGCATAGATTGAAGATTCCCCAATAGAAGTTGTTGATGTTAACACATTATTCACCTCGATTATACATTTTTTCTTGTGCAGATTAGGGGATATAGAAACAGAAAAGAACGGAAAAGGTAACTAAAACAATGTTAATTTGAGACTCGAGATACTTCTCAAAACATGAGGCCTAACCGGAATAAGGACCCCAGAGGGTACATTTGGTGATGTTAGCCTGCTGTGTGGGGTAGCATAACAAAATTCATCATCTGGGGACTTCTTTCTGCAAATGTCAGACACACTATATCTGGGCTTGGTGGTATGCCATCAGATCAAACTCTAGCTTTTCCCAACAGTCGGGGAAAATATCACTAAACTATAGTGGTATTTAGAGGAGAAAACTGATAGTCATATAATAAAAGGCTGTCTATTAAAAAAACAGCACCCAACGACAAAAAAATCAGGCAAGTTATACATGTATCATACACAAAATTGCACAAAAAACACACGTCAGTTATCACAGAAGCTTTCACAGAGAACACAGAAGCATAGAAGACACAAAACACGTCACAATACAATATTTCAAGTGCACCATACCACTAATGAATGCTAGATACAAATATAATGGGATTAATGTTCATGTCAAATTCAGCAGTATTCTTCTTGACCATGAGAAAAAAGACTGAAGTATTTCTTGAATGGCAAATATTTCACAAATGCTTAACCCTTTCAGTGCCAGGGGCCAATCTCATCGGCCCTAATTTACGGTCTGTAAAATCGGCCCTTTTTTTTTTTAGATTTTTAAACAATTATTAAAATTGTAAATAATTGTAAAAAATAATAACAAATGATGAAAAATTGTTAGGCCAATGCATTCTCTTATATATGCGAGGCGACCTATGGTCGACTCGCATATATAAGAGAATGCATTGGCACAGGGTATATGGGTCGATACCAAAATCGTACCTGGCACTCAAAGGGTTAAGCCTTGGTTGGTAAACTACATTCATGTCATCATACGGTTGGTGGGTATGTCATTTTCATTAGTTTTATGATAGTTCCATATTTGTGCGCATTCTTGATTGGCCAGAGCCGCGCAATATATCCCATATTTACGTTTAGAGTTGTCAACATAAGGGAAACACTGGACTACTTTTTTCATGACATCATATACTTGCAAGGCATCATGGAGAGACTGATGGGAGATTTTGACATTTTGTGCTGATAATGCTAATGGTAAATTGTCAAATTGCTATGCAAGGCCTGCTGGCAGAACAAATACGTAGGTTTGGTTCAATGATGGCAACATGGTGTGATGTTTTTACAGACTTTTAAACATTTTTTTGCACATTTACCAACTGTGAGTGCCTCGAGTTTAGGATGTTTGGTGTAAACATGAGAAACAAATATTGCATTCCTTACAGAAGATATGTTTTTAAAAATCCATGGAAGCATTCACATCCAGATAACAAACTGACTAGTTATTTAGTCTCAAAGATTTGCTATGGTTTAGTAACTCCAGTATAAAAGCTTCTATATTAACCCTTCCATGACTGGAGCTTCCTGAAATTTTGCGAAAACCTTGTGCCAATGCATTCTCTTATATATATAAGAGAATACATTGGCCTAACAATATTTTCCTTGGCCTTGTAAGCCAGTGCATTATCTTATATATGCGAGGCACCCAAAGGGAAATTTGCATATATATAAGAGAATGCACTGGCACAGGATATTTAATGCTGCACCAGCGCAGCTCCCAACATGGAGCGGTTAAATATGTATTCAACTAAGCTGAATGTTAACACACAATGGAATTGTATGAAACATTCTGAGAAACATTGCTTGAAAACTCAGAGAAATAGTACATTAGTTGGAATTTTCTAAATAAAAAATAAATAAATAAAAACATTATTTGGCAGACAGAGAAAGGTAACATTAGATATGAATGTTCTTTATCCTGTAAGATTTGATTCACCCAAACTTAATAATTTAATTATCAGGTAATTTTTTACCTTAATAATAGTGAAAAGAGAGCATTGTTAATTTTATTATTTAATCTCTTGAATTGAAGATATCTTGAAATATCTCTGCCTAAACAGAATATGAACATGATTTAGACAAATCTCTCTGTGTGAAGCCAAATCAACAGGGCCTGAGAATTAACTATGGAAGGCCAATTTAAAGTTGGACATGATTTTTCATCCTGACATACACTCAGAATTATTATGGACATTGATTGAATAGCTAGTAAGGCCACATTTTTGTATTTGTTGGTTTGTAGATCTCCCACCCTAAAAATCATCAAAGTAGAAAAAATAAAATTTGCAATCAACACTTGTTTTGTTTCCTACAAAGTCTAATCAGGCACATACAATAATAATTTCTGACTAAATGTTGCCATTCATCGGAAAGCTCTCAGTGAGAGCTTTCCGATGAATGGCAACAAGCCATATTTCCGACTAAATCCTGAAAAGTTACCCATAATTCTGCTTTGGTTAAGGAGTCGATTATTTAGGGCAAAAAAGATAATATTACTAATAATTATCGAGCATCAAAAATACCAGACAAGCAAATAAAACTAGTAAAAGATTATTTCTGATGGGCTGTAATTGGGTTAATGGGTTAACTTCCCATAAATTCCCTTGTATTATAAATCCAAATGGATGGAGACTTTCCGGAAAATTGTAGCAGCATACTTTGACAATTTTCAAACATACACAACGAAGGATTTTTTGGCATGTATTACAGACTGCAGACACCATCTAAAGCTAATAGGCATTACATCAAAATTATGATTTTTTTTATCTTCCAACCATGTTTTTTGATAAAATGAAAAACAATAACAATGCAGAACCACTTTTATGTTTTATTTCACACCCCATTGATGTGAGGTATATGTGTTCAATGGAATCCCAGCTATTGAATACATATTATTGTATAACTCTAGTGGAATAGAAGTCGGAACTATTCTTGTTCACATTGTCGTCAAGAAAGATGATGTACATTATGTCAACGATCCACTTCGTGTAATTCCCCGATCATTACTGGTTATTTGTCGGACTAAAATTACGTTAAAGGTAGCTATAGTTTCAATGAAGGTGACAGTAATGGATTGAACATATCTGACACAGAGGTGTAGAATAAATACAGAACACAACTTGCATAATAATCTCGAATCTTTTATCAAACTCATTGCAGATGGCACATAAGTTACATTATATAAATTATTACAATACATCCTTGTGCCGTCCCCAACTCATTCAATAAAAGATTCTCAATTAAAGGCACGGGCGGCGTTCGTTGCAGAAATATTTATATTTGTTCAAATCGCCATCAACAGAAGGAGAACCAAAATATATACAGTTCCGCTCATATGCCAAACATAATCAGCGCGTAAATAGTATATTGTCGTCAAGACGTACGATGGTGTACATAAACAAGAGACTGCTTGTGTTACAGAAGGTGTGCTTCTGTTTACATAACACAGCGCAATTCTATTGGTTAATCACACAAAAATTATATAAACGCTCTTTATTATTTCCATATCTGGAAAACAGTAACAAATAACGCTCTTTATGTGCACCATATCCGGATCTAAACAAAAGCCAGGAAATGTAATGTTTTTTCTTTTGTTTACATAACAAAGGGGAAAAAATTGACAATGTTTATGCCATATTTTTTGATTGGCATGAGAACAAAGTCTGTCTATATCTTACTATTCTTTCTGTTTTTGACAGAGCAGAATATTTTAACAGCATACCCACTGCCAACGCCGCCCTTATCTTTAAGATGTGCGTTGTGTTCTGTATATTTATTTGTTCATCTTACCCTATTTAAAAACAATATCTGTAAGCCAACAAATAAAAAAATGGCCTTAGGCCAAAAAAAAGAAAAGGTTTTGGTTCTCAGACCCCGCCGCATTGAATAAATAGACAGAACACAACGCGCATCTTAATCGAGAATCTTTTATCGAATGAGTTGCGGATGGCGCAAGGATATAAATATAACTTTGCGCCGTCCGCAACGAGTTCGATAAAAGATTTGAGATTATGATGCAAGTTGTGTTCTGTATTTATTCTACACCGTTCAGTCAGATAAGTTCAATCCATGAATGTCATATCCATTGTTACTATAGCCATATATTGTGATTTAAGTCTGACAAATAGCCAGTAATTATGGGGGGATCACCGGAAGCGGATGATCGACGTAATATACGTCATCTTTCTTGGCGACAACGTCAACAAGAATAGTTCCGGCTTGTATTCCACTAGAGGTATACACTACTATGTATTCAATGGCTGGGATTCCATTGAATACATGTACCTCACGTCAATGGGTGTGGAATAAAAAGGGCCACATTAGGCCTTTTTATTGCAATGCCTGATGTTATGACAAAAAAACTTACGGAAACAAAAATTTGAATTTTTTTTTTTTTTTTTTGATTTTATCAACGTATCCATAGCAGATATGTGTTGAATATTAGTGTGCATTGAGCTCTAACATGTAATGTGTTAAAAAGTGACTTGCCGGCTTACAACATGAAGTAGATGACTACAATTAAGAAAATGATTAGCTGATCCTCATGCTCTTCTTACAATTAGTCATTGTGAACAACTTACACTAATTGTAACTTTATACAATTGAAAGGCACAGGACTAAATTCAGAATCACATATTAGAATGGGGAGGTATCAGTTTTTAGACAACAATAACAGTAGTTAATGTCAGGGGCATTATATATGTTAGGTAATCCCAGTCATACACTGGTAGTACAATGTCATTTTTATATAAGACTAAATGAGTTTATATGCATAACAGTTCCCTCTACCTTTCTGGTTATTACTAGACAAAGGAAGGTATCTTTGTCCATGCTTACTATGCGCAGAAAAAAATAAAAAATAAAAATAAAACCCTCCCTCAGCTGCCTCCCTGTGAAAAAAAAATTGCCGAGAACCAAAAAACTTTTTTTTTTGGCCTTAGGCTATCAACATAGAACATATAAATAGCAAATCAAGTAAAATCGAAAGAGCTAGCACAGACTGTTGCTTGATGAAATGAAACAAGTGATTAATGAATGATGAAGGCATTATGGATGTGACATTTTTCCCCAGCACTGCAGGGACAGATAAATTATGACAGTGGAGTTATTACAATGTAGTAAACTCAGACTTCCCACCATGAAATAGTTCCCAAAAGTCCGGCGGATCACTCTCCTGTCCACATGGATGCTCCAGAATCTCATTCCCTGGCTTTGTAATAGGCACTTTCTGTTAGAAAATAAAAACAAAATTCCATATTATATTTTCTACAGTAAAAGCTCTCTAAACCGAACACCCTTCGGACCGGGCCTTCCGTTCGTTTTAGAGAGGTATTCGATTTAAAGAAAATTGTGTCACCATCGGTGATATATTGCCACCATTTTATACAAAGAATGACCAAGACTGCATTATTGATTAATAATTTATTGAATAATTACGAAAACCAAATTCAAATAATGCATGATATAACAAGAGCGGCGTACAAAAACATAATATAGACAAACATAATATATTAAAGACATATATACAACATGAATTATGTTTATGCTGAGTATAACTAGTCCGACTTTACAAAGAAACTATCTAGCGTTGACTGAGTACGAGCACATGCCGACTTCATGATCATTGCTTCTGTCATGGATTTCATTTCCATGATGACAGTAAGGTATCTGTCATCTTTAGACAGGGCGAAGCTTTGGAATTTGGAATTTGCTCTTTTTCTGTTGCCGGTGATGTTGTCGCCATTGTTCACTCAATGTGTGAAATGAGCATAGATATCTAATCTAAATGTTGTTACAATCCGGTTCAAAGCATACGCCGAACAAAAGAGCGCTAATTAAATGGTCCACTTATACCAGAGTACATAATCACTATACCATTATGCACTCTCGTCTCGTCTCGTTCGATCTCATGCTGTCCAGTATTGTATTGAGAGGTAATGTGCTGTCCAGTATTGAGAGGTAATAAACAAGTGGTCGCTTAATTATGGACTAACAAACCTGTCTGATGTTCGGAATGGAGAGTTTCCAGTCTAGAGAAGTAATTTTTAGTGAGAATGCACTTGGGTGAATTCGGGACCAGACAAATCGTTCGGTATGACGGATTCGGATTGTAGAGGGTCCAGATTGTAGAGGTTTCACTGTATATACTTTTCAACATTTGATATTGGTTGTCAATATTCAGCATGGTTGTCATTAAAGGTATTCAATCCGATCAGACGTTCCTAAATTACTATTTCTTTGGCTTCGGGGGTAAAAAATATTTGATTCGAGTCGAGGAACCCACCCATCAAAGCTCAGAGTGATCAGATATCGATTTTGAAGTTTGTTATTTCTCGAGATGTGTAATAATATGTGACCCAGAAACACGTGGTCAAACGGACAAAATTGCGGATGAAGATGGATAACTCTAAAATCAAGTGGTAATACAGTCAAATTTTTTGATACTTTAGTGAAAATACAGCCATATTTTGTTGAACAAAATGTTGATAAATAATAAGTTTTGGGAAATTGTATACCATAGTTGACAGTGGTTAGCATTAATATGTTGCAATAGATCGATTCTGATAACTAAAGCGTATTTTGAAGAAATGTTATTGATTGAATACCTTTAATTTCTGGTATCATTAAAGCATTACTATGCTCTTATTTCACTAATTCAAACTGATATTTTACGACTCAGCCACTATACCGATTTGAAGAATGTATCATTCAACTATTTGTCGAAAAATTCAATAACAATGGATGTTCCCTTTCGTCATAAAACAAGACATATGAACTACCCAAATATGTAAACAAACAGTCCACCATTCATCCCAAACAAATCACAGATATACAAACAAGTCACTATATTTTATTATAGGGCAGAATGACATTGTGGGCTGTCAATTTTGATAAAATTAATTAAAATACCTGCTTTGGGCAAGTATATTCGCTGTGGGCCCCAACTTAGTGTTTCACATCACTTTAAGTTGGACATACTGGTAGGACAACAGTATTCTCAACATATCCTCCCACACTAAACAACCTCAAAACTGACGCTACCTTTATAAGACTTTGGCCATTAAAATAAATAATTGGTGTCTCAGGCAATTATATCTCAATTTTGAGATGAGGGAGGGAGACTATTTATTTTGTTCTCCTCAAAATCTGGAAAACATACTACAGAAAGAAAAACAAATCAATTTTCGTTGTTCAATTCCAATATTGAGAAAAAATGTTTGCCGTCGCTTTTAAAAAAAAACATTTCAGTGATAATTAATTTAAAATAGGAACTACATGATGTAGTTCAACTATGGGTATAAATATTTAACCCATGAAGTGCCATTGAAACATTTACAATCACAGTAGGAAGACTTAGCCATGGTTAATTAACATATTCATGATGGGAGCAGACGCTGGTTCAGCATTAAAGATCCTGTGCCAGTGCATTCTCTTATAAATGTGAGTCTCACATGGGGAGCCTGACATATAAGACAATGTACTGGCTCAGAAGGTCAAGGTAAATATTGTTATGCCAATGCATTCTCTAATATATGGGAGACTCGCATAATATAAGAGAATGCATAGACACAGGGTTTTCGCAAAATTTCAGGAAGCTCCACTCATGGAAGGGTTAAATGCGAAATGCAGTGCTTATTCATAAATAATTTTGAAGGTTTCAGAAGTTACTTATATAGTACAATGCAAGTAAAACATAACTGTTAATATTAATAGTAACTCCAATCTTGTTTGCATTCATTTTATGTGACTGAAACATCTGTCTAGGGACAAAGAGTAAATGTTCTCATCTGAGTTTTCACAAGGGACACAGACTGTGCAGTCACACTTATTGGGACAATGGAATTGTGCACTGTGCCAATAATCAATCAAGTTATTTTCTGCCAAAAAAAGGAAATATGGCGATTGATGTTGAACATAAATTAAAAGTTCGCTGACCAAAATGTCCCAGATGAAGGTGGCAGGGAGGAGTTGATTGAACCAATATGATACAAAGTGCATATTCACTAATTATGTTGCACATCTTCAATATTTCAGTAACACTGTCTTTAATTTTAGGTACATAAGATACAAATTGTAGGAGATGTTGATTTCACAGTTAAGGCAACAAAGTTCATATTAATTCAAAAGTCGAGAAAGAGGTCAATAACTCTAAAAAAAAAAAAAAAAACATCAACACAATATACTGTTGCGCATCTTCAATATTATCAGTAACAATGTCCTAATGTTTTAGGTAAATAGGACACAAACAGCAGGAGGAGACGATTTAAAAGTTAAGACACCCAAGTCCATTTAACTCAAAATTTGGAGTTGATTACACCAATATGATACAAAGTTCATATTCAATAAATATTTTGCACATCTTCAATGTGTCGGTAACAACAAGCCTTGAAATAGTGTGTCTGTCATTTGCAGAATGAGGTCCCCAGAGGGTGAATTTAGTGATGCTACCCCGCATAGCGGGCTAGCATCACCAAATTCACCCTCTGGGACCCTCATTCTGCTAAGTTGTAAGCAGAATGAGGTCCCACTAACCCACTAAATTCACCCTCTGGGAACCTCATTCTGCAAATGACAGACACGCTATTTCAAGGCTTGGGTAAAAATGTCCTGAAATTTTAGGTAAGTAGGTAAGGAACATAAATCTGGATGGATGGATGGAAGAATTGATGAAGGTTATTACAAAAGTCCTCCTAACTTTGAAAAAGTTGGTGGACAATTAATTAACCATGGCCTTACACCCACAGTAAAACGAAAAGCTGAAATTGACATAATAAGTGTTATACACACAATAACATAGACACTTATGGTATCAATTATCCATACTCACGTTATGATGGCTTACTAGGTCGCTGAGTTGAACATGTGATATCTGGTGGTTGCCGAAGAACTGATAGGTTCCATCAGAAGTATCAATGAGGAAATGCTTGCATCTATCAGCTGCACGATATGATATTGTGTAACCCCAGACTTTCTCACTAACACGAACAAGATATGCCCCTGCAGACTTCGTCAATAATATCTTCTCTGCTCCTTCTCTGGATATTATTCCTGTCAAGAGAGTGATAGAGGTCGTTACTATGGCAATTAACCATTTCTATACTAAATGGATTCTCCCACTCAAGATTATTCATCTGGGATGAAAAACTGGGATATTTGCCACACTGTAATATTCATCGGGAAGTAGTCTTGTGTGTGGCTAAGATTGTTGCTTCACATGTTAAGTGTATAAAGGGCAGACCAGATCCACATTTCACACAAACATAACTATTTTCTGATGTAATTTATTAAAGTAATCGAAAGTGCTAGACCAGAAAAGTGTTTGATGCCCACCATGGTAGCACATAGACGAGATAGGAATACAAAGTGGTGCACACGGAACCTGCCACAGAGAAATATCGAGACCTTAAGTGTCAGTTGTGCGCAGTTGAATTATTCTGATGTTGTGAGCTCGGACAGAGCGAATAAGTTTAGAGTTTTGAAGCAGGTGACTTCCCGTACTATTGGGGGGGGGATTGGGGAGGGATGTGATGTGGGGTGTTTCTAAAAAAAAAAGAAGAGAGTTGAATCTTTAAAAAAAAAATCTAAAGTTAGGGGGCGTTTATACATTAGCCGGCGAAGATCCTATTCGCTTTAGCCGGTTAGTGATAACAATAGAGTGTTTATACTTCGCCGGATAAGAATTACAGTTATCCCGATACGCAGCTATACAGTTTTCAACTTTTGGATAAAATGATTTAGTACAAGCACCTGATTGTCATATGGATTCTAATTCGCCCTGCAGTTAAGTTAGATGTTTATCTGGGGTCATGCCTTCATGGATGATTTCCTTTCAACAATTAACTCGAACAATATTATTGTGTAATCACTGATAGACCAGCCCTCTTTTCACCTGTGTATATATGGGTCAGTGTGCCAGTTTGGTTGTATCTTATCAGCTGTCACACACCTTGATTATAAGCTATTATTATAAATATTAACTGATGATGGTACACATACTCTGCATGTGCATGGTACATTTGTTGCGCATTCGATGGAATTAAATGTGCGTGTTCATTTACATGTATGTTCTTATATATATGGAAGAAATGGGATGGCAAGTTTCAATCGATTCCACTTGTTTGGACAATTAGTTCAATAATCTAAATCTGAGTGCGCCATGGACATATATACACAGGGACGGGTCTAGAGGGTCTGATTTGGAGGTGTGGGACTGTTCATCTTTGGAATTTCCAACTGCACCAAACCTTGAATCTCACCAAACTCACAAGTTCGTGTAATGTACGCACCACGTTGGGCTTTAATCTAACTTTCCACTCACAGTAATCCTCTAGGCGGCCCCGCATTGAGCGATTTCCTTTAGATCTGAACCTGTGTCTAAACCTGGAAATTGCCCAATCCTAACATGTTTAGTGGTCTGACGTCAAACAACTTGAACCCCGATTTGATTCAGTTAAATTAATGGCTGTTCAACTGACAACGGGGGCGGGACCAAGACATAATATTATTGACCGACCATGGTTATGGCCAGGTGTGAGAATTTTTTTTAATCTGAACCCTGAAAATTGCAAAATCCTAGCATACAGACTTGCCTTAATAAGATTTCCAATTGTTGGACATTTTCCAAACTTGACACACCTTTAAGGTTGGATCATTTCCAACTGATGGCCATTTCAGTCCAATAATTTGGCCAAAAAATAAGCAAATGTTGGTCTAAAAAAATCACCACTAATAAATTGTTGGAAAATCAAACTACGAGAACAATGTCAACAAATTGTTGATGTCAAATTTCCAACTAATGTCATGTCAGGCATGGTGTACGCCCAAGTAAAATGAAAAACATATTTTATTGTATAATGTGAAAACGGAAAATGTGTCACATTTGATTCGCGATGTTGAAACTTATATATATAATATATAATATAAAATCCAATCCGAATGATTAGACACCAATGTGTAGATGTATGCGACGAAAAGATCTCAAAACTGACAATGACCATTCTTTTGGTGTGACACTCACTTCACAGATTGTCTATGAACTCAAACAAACCTTTAACAATGTTGTTTAAATATCTTTAAAATTACCAATAGCAATACCTGAAAGTTTGAGTTGGATATTAATAATTTCGGCATTTCCATTTCTAAAATTTTTCACTTCACTATACTGCCCAACCATACCTCTAGCAAGAAGTGGCTAGATGTTTACAGGTGTACAGCAATATCATATTGCAGTTCAGTGAGAACTAAAAGGAAAACTATTAACAAGTAAAGGAGACACATGAATATATGCGTATCTTATAGCGCCACTGGAGATGAAAACTTCATCTCAGGTGAGCTAAAACCAATCAGTTAGTATTCAAACACTATCCCCGTTGTAAGACTGTACCAAAGAACTAAGATTGTCGACAATTCAAACCACATCGACTGTACCATTTCAGAGAACGATTGAACTTCGCACAAATGTAAATATTTACTAATTTATTCGGGACAATTATTGAAAATAAACATTATGGCAATGATGTGTAATTGTTTAGAACATTGACGCTGTTTTCTGACTATTTGGATATCAAATTTATGAAAATAACTTATTTTGGTATAATTATTTGTTATTCTGTTCGAAGCAACTGATCAGAGTGCTTCACATCACTTTAAATTCAGACTGTATGGTCGTACGATATTTACCATGGAACCATTGTGCTATATTTTTGCTAACAGGATCTGTTCCACTTCCTTTTATTTTTTCTTCTTCCTTGAACCAGCCGACAACAGCGTGGCGACTATCTGGCCGGAGAGGTCTCTCTTTTGACTTGGTTGTTGATAACACATTTGGCACAGCTTGTCTGGAAATTAACAGGTCAACAAAAATCAGCATGCGACATGAAAATGTGACAATGCTATGCAATGCTCAAGTTCTATATATACAATAACATGGTAATAAACTTGATTGTTGATAACAAATTTGGTACAGTTTCCTATAAATTAACAGGTCAATAAGCATTTGCTATATTTGAGATAAAAACATAGAATGACATGAGTGTGTTAATGGGTTTGTTGATAGTAACTTGATACGGCATGAGTGCTGGCGGCCATGTTTTTTAACGAATTTCAGAAATAATCTATGGCTCCCATCTAGGAGTCACCCCGAAGATCCATATGAAGATTGGTGGTGATCAGATAAGGATTTGGTCTGTAGGTTGAGCCAAATGATTTAGTCATGCAATGAGTAAAATTCAAGATGGCTGCTGGTGGCCATGTTTTTCATTGAAAATCTCAAAAATTCTATAGCTCTCATCTAGAGGTAATCCTAAACATGCCTGTACATTTTCAAAACATTTCTCAAATAAATGTGGGCGAGAAGGTGTGTCGATGGATTAAAATTTGAAATAAAAAATGGCTGCCATCTGGAAGTCACCCTGAAGATCCATATGAAGTTCGCATGAGGGATGCGGCCTGTAGGGTGAGCCAAAGGAAATTGTTGACGGATGCACGGACGGACGCATGGATGATGGAAGCCAACCCATAGCAATAGATCAATCTTGACTTTGCCAAGTTGCGCTAAAAACTACAGTTATATCCTAACATGTGCACTACAGTAATGCTTTAAATAATCGACTCCTTAACCACAGCAGATTTATGGGTAATATTTCAGGATTTAGTCGGAAATTTGGCGTGTTGCCATTCATTGGAAAGCTCTCAGTGAAATATTACCCATAATTCTGCTGTGGTTAAGCAGTCGATTATATAGAGCATTACTGTAGTTCAGAAAAATCCTCTATAAGCCCAAATAACCTAAGGATTACCCCAATTTCACATGACCAGTCGTGTGTGACCCGATTATCAAACAGCAACAAAATAGTAAAGTGAAACCTGAATTAGCCAATCGAAAAGTGCACTGATTAACTATTTGGCATATTGACCTGGCACCAAGTGATGCATATGAGTCGCGTGAAGCCATAAACAGCTTTTTACTTCTGCCAACATGCTGGCTGTTTTATTTAAATATGTGAAATATGTGGGAATCGCATAATTATTTGGAGTATTTTGTATATATGCTAATTATAAAGAATTATAAAAGGGGCCTGTTCAATTCCTGTGGAAAGACAGTGACTACGGTGGAGTTTAACCCTTTGATGACGGTAGCTGCGCTGATGCAGCATTAAAGATCCTGTGCCAGTGCATGCTCTTATACAGTAATGCTCTAAATAATCGACTCCTTAACCACAGCATAATTATGGGTAATTTTCACTGAGAGCTTTCCGATGAATGGCAACAAGCCATATTTCCGACTAAATCCTGATAAATTACCCATAATTCTGCTGTGGTTAAGGAGTCGATTATTTAGAGCATTACTGTATATGTGAGTCTCTCACAGGGAGCCTCACATATATAAGAGAATGCAGTGGCTTACAAGATCAAGGTAAATACTGTTAGGCCAATGCATTCTCTTCTATATATGAGGTGCCCTATGGCTGACTCACATATATGAGAGAATGCATTGGCACAGGGTTTTTCGCAAAATTTCAGGAAGCTCCAGTCATTGAAGGGTTAACTAGAGGTTACATACTTTGGTGGCAAGGCCGGCTTTTGCGACCCATTTGTGAGATTGTTCTGGAATGCCTTGACTGATGTCAATTTGACATTGGCACGATCAATTGACCGTCGATGTTCTTCTCGAGCAGACTGTGCCATCAGTTTCATCTTCATCTCGGCTTCTTTTGACTTTTGTTCTGTAAATTTTGGTAATTGTATGATAATTATTTAAGAAATGAATGTAGTGGGTGTGGGTGTTATTGGAGGATAACGTACTGTGGTTGTTGGGGCAAATTGTGTAAACCGCAGTATTTATATAGCTTTTTGATGATTTATTCCCATAAAAAAGCTGAGTGTATTCTTATTTATTTTCACAAAATCTGCCGAGAATTGGAGACTAGCCCATGCAGCAAATTAAATCTGAACATTCCGAAAGGGAACTACTCGTCAATGAGTATTTAGTAAAGAAAGGGTTAACCTTTTCTATACTAAAGCATTTTTATTGATGAGTAGTTCCCTTTCGGAATGTTCAGATAATAAGTTTTGTTTAACTTGATATCTAAACATTTCCCTCAATACATAGGGCCCCCTTCTGCACTCTTATTTATCTGTTGTCTGCTTTTATCACCTTAACCCTGCAAATCAATAATAGACCATTCTGATGTATACTTTTTAACTGACTGGGAGAATCCATTTAGTATAGAAAGGGTTAATTCGGATAAGATCAGATTTATTGTAACATTTAAGGGCAGCATAATCGTCAAACTATCAGATAGGCCATCCAAAATTAACTAGAGGTGTGACTCTCCAATGGGACTAAGGATACCCCCTGTGTTTTTAAACACTAAGATGTTTCACATGTCAGTAAACATTTAGATAAAACAAAAAATAACAGATTCCCATTGCAGGTGCACAACCCTAACCTCTAACCCTAATCCTAAACCTATTGATCGAAAAATGTAGGAATAAAAGCAAGGACAAAATTATGCATGTTGCGAAAATGTTCCAAGTCGAATAAGGGGAATAACTCCACAAAAAAAAGTGGGACAGATGTCATAATCGCAGGTGTATAGGTTCCCATGGTGGTTGATGTCTGTACCAAGTTTCACTTAAAATGATCAAAATACGACTGAGAAAAACTCCGGACAAGTTTAAAAAACATTGACCAAAAAATGTAGGAATAAAAGCTCGGACAAAATTATGCATGTTGCAAAAACATTTCTAATTCGAAAAAGGGGGATAACTCCACCAAAAAAACTCTGACAGACAGTCATAAACGCAGGTGCACAGGTTCCCATGGTGGTTGATGTCTGTACCAAGTTTCACTTAAAATGATCAAAATACGACTGAGAAAAACTCCGGACAAATCTGTGTCGACGGATGACAGATGGACGGACAACTGACGGACAAGCTGATTCCAGTATACCCCCGCCCCCCACAACTTCGTTGCAGGGGGTATAAATATTTGTTTCTCAGGCACCGCTGCATTGATTTTTTTGGCCCGCATTAATCATTTTTATCGCAGATGCAAAAAAATTGCATTGTGGACTTTCATAGAAAACAAAAGAAATTTGGCATTCAAATGGCAGAAAACACAAGAGAAACAACCTATGACGTAGATTGCACAATGAAAAATGTGCAAATTAATAACTTATGAATAACTAGGGTTAATTGGTCTACAGAGATACCCTGCCAAAATCCTAACAAAATAGAAAATACATCTATCATTTGAAGATTAAATGTCACGGTTGTCAGTGGGAAAAGTATCGAAATTTGGCCTGTAATTTTAGCTGGGAAACACACAAACCAATATCAGTTCAGAATGGTTCAGATCATATACATGTAAGCCAAACTGGAGTTATCAGTCCGAAATAAAAAATGTTAACCGACGGACAGACATATGGACAGATATTTTTTTTCCAAATGGGCATAAACAATTGATTATCGAAGGCTGCACCACTGACCTTGTTCTTTCCAGTTCTTTTCTAATATCTTGTTGTCCTCCTCGGCTGTCTGTTCTAAATTTTTTCTGACTGATTTCCATTTGATATACAATTCATTACTCATTCTATTCTTCTGTTTTTCTATATCATATACAGATAATTTCTTTTGATCGATGTATTTTTCCTGCAAGAATTAGAGAGGGAAAATTATATTCACCGATTGAGCCACCGAGGCCCCTAAAAGTGTCAATGACACTGCAGCTTAACTTGGATTGGGGAAAATGTCAAATATTACAGTCAATGGTGCGATAAGGAATACTGATATAAGGAATACTGATACTTTGAAATGTTTAAGTAATACCAGAGGTTAACCCGAAGAACCATATGAAGTTTGGGATCAATTTGATGAAAAATGTTGGCTGTAGAGCATAACCGGTTTGTCAAGAAAATTCAAATATTGTAGATGTAATGTGGAACTGACTCAACTGAGACGTTTCGAGTGTTATCCAAGACAATGATATTGATGGGATATAACGGTCTTGGAATTTGATCCAGAAGACCGACAGAAATTCTCATCAATCGAAAATAATAATGATTTGAAGATGTTTAGATAACAATATATTGAAGAATGTACAGGAGATCATTGTGGCAATAACGGTTGTTGCTGATAGTCATGTGAGGCTGCAAGTCGACAGATATGGGTTGGCCCAGCTCTCTGATTATGACAACTGTACATGAAATGTTCTATTGTGCAACATTTCTGGTGCACAACGAGTTTTCACTTAGTCAGTGACTGGTTTGGTTAACCCTTTGAAAGCTAAATTCTCATTGAAGAGTAGTTATCCCTTAGGAAATGTTCAGATATATAAGTTCAACAAACAATCATAGGTCGCGTGTTGTACTTATTATCTGAAAATTTCCCTCCACTTTTATTATCTGTCGTCTTATTTTTCATCCAGATGAATACTAGACCATTCTATTGTAGACTTTTATAACTGAGTGGGAGAATCCATTTAGTATACAGTAGTAAGGGTCAAATCATCATTAGAATATATTACAATGTTATGTTACACTTAATTATTCTATTTCTAATCATGATTTTCTTATTTTTTTTGCATTTTAACACTTTCATGTAATGAGCTGCAATGGCGCAACATTAACCCTTTCAGTGCCAGGGGCCGATCTCATCGGTCCTAATTTACGATCTGTAAAATCGGCCCTAAATATGTTTTTTTTTTTAGATTTTAAAAAAATTATTAAAATTGTAAAAAATTGTAAAAAATAATAACAAATGATGAAAAATTGTTAGGCCATTGCATTCTCTTATATATGCGAGAGGACCTATGGTCGACTCGCATATATAAGAGAATGCATTGGCACAGGGTATATGGATTGATACAAAAATCGGACCTGGCACTCAAAGGGTTAAAGACCCTGTGCCAATGCATTTTCTTATATATGCGAGTCGACCATAGGTCGCCTTGCATATATAAGAGAATGCATTGGCCTAACAATTGTTTCTCATTGTTTGTAAATTTTTCTGACATTCTTTAACAATTTTTATCATTATTTATAATTTTTTCTTACATTCTTTATCATTTTTCCTTATATTCTATAATAATTTTTATTATTTTCTCTTATATTCTTTAACAATTTTAACATTTTTATAATTTTTTCTTACATTCTTTAACAATATATATTTTTCTTTCATTCTTTAACAATTTTATCATTTGTTATCATTATTTCTTACATTCTTTAACAATTTGTTTCATTTTTTTCTTACATTCTAAAACAATTATAAAAAATAATGTAAAATTTGTTAAGACAATGCATTCTCTTATATAAGAGAATGAATTGGCACAGGGTTTTCGTAAAAAATCAGGAAGCTTCCGGCATGAAAGGGTTAAAGATATTGTATGTCTAGATTATAGAACAGTAAATTTAATATAACGGTTTAAACAGCTCTCACATTTTATCCAACAAGACTCATCATTTATAGAATCAAAACTTACTTTCTTAAGTTTTTTTTGTGGCGACAGGAAGGCGATATGATAGGTCTCTATATGCCATCTTATTATCCATCCCTTAATTAACACTATTTCTGATTGGGCAAATGCCGTCATATTGGACTCCCGAAAGTCATATTGGTCTCACGAAAGTCACATTGGACTCATGCGAGTTATATTGGACTCGAATCGAGTCCAATATGACTTTTATAAAATTATTGGGACTCCAGGTGAAGTCATTTGGTTAAACATACAGATGGATAATAAAAATGTTATTATACAATGTTGTGTACATTATGCGTTTTCTTGTACATGTACTCGTTCAGGTTGTGGTGAAAAGTCATACTGGCCTGATGCTACTGTATATCATTGTGTAACCATTTTGTATTATACTGTAATAAGATTTGCTGTAAGATAACAAATATTCTGATTCTGATATTCTGAAAACAAGGTACTAACCCTTGCTAGCCGTAGCTGGACTTGCTCCTCTTTTTCCTCCCTCTGTCGCTCTTCCTCTAGTTTCTGTGCTGCGAGCCGAGCCTCCTTCAGTGACTGGTACACAGCCGCTTCCTCCGCTTTCCTCCTGAAAACAAATTCAATCAATATTCATAAAACACTCAAAAGAAGTAATCCCAACATGACAGGTTTGGTACAGCAATGCCCTAAGTAATCGACCCCTTAACCACAGCAGAATTATGATTAACTTTTCAGGATTTAGTCTCGGAGAGCTTTCCGATGAATGACAACAAGCCATATTTCCGACTAAATCCTGAAAAGTTAATCATAATTCTGCTGTGGTTAAGGGGTCGATTACTTAGGGCATTACTGTAGGTGCCTTTTGAGGCCAGTAGGTCAGGTGACTGCAAACAAACCATGGTTTTTTATGGCCTGAAGGAACTACATATGAGTGTTGAACTTGTTTAGAACATTGATACTGTATCAATGGAACAACACAGATGAGTCTGTTCCAATGGGACTAAGGATATCCCAGTAGTTCAATTGTGATATATTAAGGGTAGCCATTTAATATATCTGTGCTGTTTAAAGCCGGAAATTTAGGAATACAAGCTCGGACAAAATTATGCATGTTGAGAAAAAGCAGAAAAGGGGCGATAACTCCTCTAAAAAGTTAGATGAGGTTCATAAATTCAGGTGCACGGGTTCGCATTAAAAAAAGTCAGATGGACATCATAATCACAGGTGCAAAAGTTCCCATGGCATAAAGTTATTATACAATGTTGTGTACAGTATGTGTTTTTCTTGTACGAATCCAGGTTGTGGTGAAAAGTCATATTGGACGAGGCATGCAGTATCGAGTCCAATATAATTTTCACCACAAACTGGACGAGTACACGAAAAACTCATAATGTACATAACATTGTATAATGACATTTTTATTATCCATCTGTATGTTTATTCAAATTTTGGGAACAAAACTTTAGAGGTCACTTTTGGTATTTGTCGGCACTTAATTCTCTATAAAAGCCTGTATTTGATCATCAGAAAGCATGATTTGGAAGATTAAACACGGAAATGAAAAAAAAACTCAATGCGGAAGTGAAACATCTGCTAAATCCACTATCGCATCACAATTTCACCGACTCATTTCGCAAAAATTAATTTGTGACATCACAGAGTCCCGATAAAAAAGTCAAATTGCACACTTGGGAGTCCAATATGACATTCGGGAGTCCAATGACTTTTTCCCGGATTATCACGTGGCGGCTTTTGCCCAATCAGAAATAGTGTTAGTTAAGGAATGGATAATAATACTAAATATATGTGCCAAGTTCTTGTTTTAAATGATGGAAAATGAAGGAATAAGAGCTTGGTCAGAGTTGCACACAAGCCGATTCAAAAATAGCCCCATCCCCCTACATAATCTATAACTTCATTAAAATATCAGTGATAACACATACAAATGAAAATCATTGAGTGTTGCCTGTTGGACAGCTAAACAACCTACATGTAGATGGCACTTAGATTTTACATGTTGGAATATTTGGGTAATCACATGGAGGGTCTTCTGTTGTATGTAGAATGGATATTCCAATGATAGTTTTTTTTTAAATTAATTAGTCTCTCTCGGATTAGATTCACCATGAGAAATAGTTATGCTTAGCTTAAATAGCTACATCTAACTATTAAAGCTTTAAATGGCATTTGTCAAACCTGTGCATATAACAATGGTAATTTTGTTGATCTGGTAATCTTTGTTTCAGTCCCATCAGCAAACAGCATCATTTAAAATAATAATTTACAATAAGCACTTTTTGAATGTTCAATACGATCTTTTTTCTTTTGCCATTATTAATAGAAGGTAAATGTTTTTATATTTAGATTGGTCTTAATACAGATTTCTTGAAACTGTTTATTGTTCACCCTTCTTCCATCATTATATTTATAAATGATTATTAAAACAGACATATAAATAATGACATAATGGATCCGATCAATTTATCGTGCATATTTATCTATTTATTGCTCTTCATAGTAACATTGGTATGATACATTAAATCAGGAGAAGCCAACACCTTATTTAAACTAATAATTTCAAGGAAAGATTAAATGAATATTAGGTCAAAAGTAATTATGTTTTGTTTCACAGATAATTATTTTTTGATGATTAGTGAGGGAAAGGGAATGCTTTATTTTTATATTTTATTCATCAGCATCAGATTGATCATAAGAATCTCAGCATATACAGTAATGCCCTAAATAATCGACTCCTTTACCACAGCAGAATTATGGGTATCTTTTCAGGATTTAGTCGGAAATATGGCTTGTTGCCATTCATCGGAAAGCTCTTGGGGAGAGCTTTCCGATGAATGCCAACAAGCCATATTTCCGACTAAATCCTGAAAAGTTACCCATAATTCTGCTGTGGTTAAGGAGTCGATTACTTAGGGCATTACTGTATAAAATATCAAAGGTCTATTCAAGCCTGAAAATATGGTGCCAGACATTTACAGAATGAAGTTCCCAGAAGGTGAATTTAGTGACACAACCCTGCACAGCTGGCTACACAGCATCACTAAATTCACCCTCTGGGGACCACATTCTGCTTAGGCCTCATCTTCTCTGGAAATATTCTTTATTATCAAGTTTTTTAGTTTCTTTAGAACTTTAGAATTTAGTTTAGTTACTCTATATCCCCAAATTGGCAGATGACAAAATACAAAATCGAGGTGCCCAATGGGTGCACATGACGATCTTCTGGGAACTTAAATCTCAGTCTAGGTCTCCCATAGCAGATGCGGCCATGCAGAATGAGATCCACAGAGGATGAAGTTGGTGACATAAAACCTGCTGTGCAGGGTAGCGTCATTAAATACACCCTCTGGGGACCTCATTCTGCAAATGTCCAGCAACATATTTTAAGTCTAAGACAGTGTCATCTCTTCACAGACATGACCACAGTTTGTTTTTCCTGTGAAACAGAATACAATTCTTTAGCCTTACTATAATTTTGGAGATATGGTATATGTTAAAACAGCTAAATCTAAATGAATGATACACCACCCAGAAATATAATAAGATAAACTTAAAAGCTATATATAATATTGTATAACCCTTCCATGACTGGAGCTTCCTGAAATTTCATGAAAACCATGTGTCAATACATTCTCTTATATATGCGAGGCTCCCATAGTGAGCCTTTCATATATAAGAGAATACATTGGCATAACAATATTTACTTTGACCTCGTAGGCCAGTGCATTCTCTTATATATTCTCTTATATATGCGAAGCTCCCATAAGGAAAGTGTTAAGCAAATCGATGATGAACTATCTTGAATACCAATGTTATAAGAAGAATACTCCACCTCAGAATACTAAGCAAAACTATCTGATAAATGTAAGTATATTGCATGAAAGAGTACACACATTAGTTTGTTGGACCTTATCGTTGCTTAAAGACATACAGTATTATGTACTTATTCAGGTGCGTGAAACTAATAAGTTGGTATTCAGGTTCTATGCCAACAGGAGGAATGTAGCATTCTAGTTAAATCGCCAAAAATTTCAAACAAATCGACCTTACCACTTCATAGAAAACATTGTCTGAACTACGCACGATTGTAAATATTTACTTCTCGATTCGGGACACAACTATCTGCGATAAACTAATGAAAACGATTTTGCCATCGAGAGTCACTGTATTTAATTAATATATAAGAATGACCGTGCTTGTTATCAATTTGGATATAATATTTATAAAATTTACTACTTTGAGCAAGATTATTCTCCATTTCTATTTGATCACCCTACCGGAGTGTTTCACCTCACCTTAAGCCTATATTACGTCAGTTTTATGGGTTGAGTTATTACTACACCGAGGAGTAGAACATGCCAGCATCGAGCGAACAGTAATAGAGTTACTGTTCATCTGCTGGTATAATGTCATGAATGCGAAGTTCAAGTAAAAAAATATTATATGCACATATGTATCTTAATGTATAGATTGACGGTATACAGTAATGCTCTAATTAATCGACCTCTTAACCACAGCAGAATTATGGGTAACTTTTCAGGATTTAGTTGGAAATATGGCTTGTTGCCATTCATCGGAAAGCTCTCGGGGACTAAATCCTGAAAAGTTACCCATAATTCTGCTGTGGTTAAGAGGTCGATTAATTAGAGCACTACATGTATATTGATTATATAAATTCATCACATAATTATCCCCTAAATCCGGCCTCATAATTTTTAGTAAGACACATGTGTATTATCGGCATGTACAGGGACAGAAAATTAGCGCAATGATATTCATGTCAATGCTGGAACTTTATTACATTAATTAGAATATAATTATGATATTCAATTTGTTTTTGGTTATTTAGTGTTGACTGTGAGATAAACATGGGTGGTAAAGGGTGGTTGAACAATTTTGTCAACACAACAAGACACATTTACAATGGAACTACATTTTTTCTTGAAGAAGTCTTTACTTCCTCTTTGGTTGTGTGATAAGGAAACCAATATTATTTGTTTATAACCCCAGCCGTTTCGAGATCATTTTTCCTTGCTAAATGTGATTATGTGATAAAAAGAATCTGAAATTCATTGCAATTATATACAAAAGTTATTAACCTCGTCCACTAAATCTATTCGAGCCTCATTAAAGCTTGGCGCGAATCAAATTTAGTGGACGAGGTTAATAACTCAGTTAGAATTGCCTTGAATTAGAGTTCCTCTATATACAGATATACTGTAAACGCGGCAAAACTAGTATTTTATGATATGTATATGCACGTCAACATTTGGTTTTGAACAGAGTAGAATATAGCTGAACAGTTGGTTTTCCAGCATGCTGAATGACAAAGCACATGTATACATGTTCCAAGGGGCATCGTTTTGTTGCCAGATAAGGACTATTTTTTATACAGAAATTTTTGTCATATATTAGGCATATTTTTCTGAAGTTTTCATTAGTATAAAAGTAATTCCGTCTTGTATATTTTAAAAAGAAAATTAATGGAGTCACGACTGGACATTTGGAGCAAAACAATCTTGCCCACTTTGGGGGCTTGACCGTTGCGAGTCCATTAACCCTGACATCACATGAAGAAAATAACCTAATGCTGCTTGTTAAACATATTGGTTGATCATCCCTACAAATGAACAAATGGGAATCATGAATATACCTATCAATCATGAATCTACCTACTAGTATCAGTGAGTACACATCATGAAGGGATAAGGCATAGTGACAAAGACTATGTTTCATGTTCCCAGAACAAAACTAACTACTTGCTGCAAAGACTTAAGCACACTCTTGAAATCTAGAAACATTCTAAAATAATTCAAATCAGCAAATTAACACTCACAAACTGGAAAGAGTAAAACAGCCATTTTAGGAAATATGGCTTGTTGCCATTCATCGGAAAGCTCTCGGGGAGAGCTTTCCGATGAATGGCAACAAGCCATATTTCCGACTAAATCCTGAAAAGTTACCCATAATTCTGCTTTGGTTAAGGAGACGATTACTTAGAGCATAATTGTACTTCTGATCAGTGCTGGGCTTTTTTTTTTTGGTATACTGATTATAATTGGTAAGAATTTCAATACCGTAACCATTACTGTAGATTTTGTTCTTAATCGGTATACCGAAGTCGTGGTATCGCATTTTGAATGAATATTTTTAAGGTAAAACCCCATATTACTGCTCAACAATGATTGTAGTGGAGGGTAATTTGATTGTTTTCTTCTGTTTAGAGCCAATTTTTATTTCTGAGCGTTCTCGTAACATTACACCACTACAAATTTTTGTGATTATTTTCACCACAATCACATGCTGTGCAGTTCTGGCTTTGTATTTGGTGCCATGTGTACAACATCGATTTCACAGACATATTCATATTAGGAGTGATTCTTGTACTAACTGCTTTCTTTCATACTTAGTTAATCAGATTATCACGATCGTATCCATGCAAGAATAATAATTCCCAAACAATTCTCTGGGGAATTTGACATGGCACATGATAGACATTGGCTTAGTGACTTAAATAAATTCATTTCCCAATTACAAATTTATAGGCCAAGCTATACTAGGCTATCTTGTCAGTGTGAGATTTGATCTGGTTCCTTTCTCATAAAGGTGCCTTTAGTTACTAAATATATGTGGAAATAATCGGTAATAAGGTATACAGTGGTGTGAATTTATAACTACTGCGGCATATTTATACGCAAATACTGCCCAACACTGCTTCCAATAATAAGCATCATCTATATTATTATCTTAATCTACAAGTTGGTCATAACTTTGGCATAAATGATGAAAATAACAACAGAAGTCTTTGAAATAGCAATTGTGGATGCATACGAGCCTTGAAATAGTGTGTCTGTCATTTGCAGAATGAGGCCCCAGAGGGTGAATTTATTCACGCTACCCTGCACCGCAGGATAGCATCACCAAATTCAACCTCTGGTGACCTCATTCTGCTTCTGCAAAGTATCTTTTGTCTCAAATTAACATTGTTTTAGTTACTTTTTCCCTTCTGTACAGTTTCTATATCCCCAATTTGCAGATTGGGGGTATAAATATAGTCATTTGGCAACATTCAGGAAGAGTAAATTTTGGTTGAGCACGTACCCTGTACATGTATGTGAATAGTAACAATTATTACTAGAAGGTCATAGTCACGTCATCATGATGCTTTTTGCAGCACCAATAGACTAAGACTAACCATCTCCAATATTCAATTCACCATAACAGAAGCAATTCCACACCCCCTGATAGCAAAGCAAGGTGGCAGTGATGAAGTACATCTATGTAAACATTCTTTGAAGAAAAAATCTACTCTAGAATGGTGTGTATTACATGAATAAGAAAATGCAATTTGAGATCATTGTCTTCAGGAACAGAGTACATGAGAGCAATTTTATTTTCGTGACAAGTGCATCAGAAACTAGAGGCAAAAATATGCACCCAGTGCTATAGGGCCACTTATAAAGTGATACCAAACTTTGTTCAATAATGACGTAGTTCACCTCAATCCTTTTTAACAATGTACATGTAGCTGTATGTATATTTTACAAAAACCCTGACACTATGAAACGGATGCTACTCGGTATTGGTCTCACAGGGCAAAAAAGTTTCGATAGCATGGAGACAGAATAACCAAATATATACCAGGCATGTGACCAATAATTAATCAAAATTAGCTGAAATAATTTAAATTTTCATGAATTTTTTACCGATTTACATATATTTTTTATAATTTTCGCTTGAATTTGAGTATTTTCACTGGAATTAGAGATTTTTGGTTTGAAAGCTCATGTAGCTCAACTTCGAGGCATTAATAATTTTATGCGGAACAGTCAATAGACAAAGTAAAATGGAACTATAAATGTGTTCAGAGTCACTTTTAATCATTTTGGCCAATTCAAAAATAATTGATTAATTACAAATATGTTACTTTTAATGTACCCTGCTGATGTACATCGTATACTTTCGGAATGACTCATTGAATTTGTAATTGTTGAATATACGGTCCGACTCAATTGATCTTGTGCAATTAGGTAACTAATGATCAGACAACTGGACCCATGCAAATCAACTCTAATTATATTCATTCATGCCCCATTTTTGGCACCAAAACTGACCTAAAACAGAACTTTGACTGGTCAAGCAGAAACCAAGAATTCTCATCAGGTTCAGTCCTCAATTTAATAACATTGCCTGGCACTCAAATATCGGAACAATTATGATGCTGAGAACGATACAGATCGCCAGTAAGGGACAAACTAAATTTTCACTTTGGCTGACACTCTTCCATCTCTGAAAACAAGAATTTTTCCAGATAGTGGAAAAAATAACAAGAATCACACAAGTAAAAAAGGGTAATTTTAGTAACTTCAATTGAAACGCTAAGAAAATTACATGCAAAATTATTTTATTTTCCTTACTCAAAACCCAGACGCTACCAGCAGATAATCTAAAGTGATGTAAACTAAAGCATTGTTTCAAAGCACAGTTCCACAGTATAATACCCATCTCCTACTAATTGGTCAATGAATTTGGTATATTTCTGACCAAGTCAAAATGTTGAGAATCTCCAAAAGTAGAGGATTATTACACTGCTGTAAGACACTAAAAGGGATAGCCACAGTTTGAATCTCTCACACTGGTGTTAAAATTAGTATAACTCATTTTTTAAATCTTATTCAAAATAGGTGCTACAGGAATATGTAGTAGGCAAATAATAAACTATCATTTAAACCAGTTATTCACACAACCAATTGCTGACTAACATTTAGACTTGATCATATGAGATATATTTTTAATAAGATTTCCACATGATGTACATGTATAATACTGATTATGACCCGTTCAAAAGATTCAAACCATGTCATCCCCTTTACAAATCTATTATAAAATTTTAATCAATTTGAGCAACAGAATCTTTTCACAAATTTGATAAAAATATTAGCTGATTTATATGCTAATATTTATTAAATTTATAAAAAGTTTTTATGGCATTATAATTTTATAGATATTTTCTTTTGACATTAGGCTAGTATGCGGAGGACCAGAATTTGTTATATTCTCATCAAAAGAATGAAATCTGAAGGAATGCTACTGGTTTAGTATTATGAGAAAGCTCCAGTTAACAAAGGTGATTCATTTTCTTTAGCTTTGGCCACACATCGTCAATTTCACCGTTTCTCAGGCGTGCACATGGTTTCAAAACATAGCGCATGCAACCTTTTTATTCATGATCAATCTATCGGGGAATTTTTAAATAGTATAAAATAAATGCGGTACATTTTTTTTATACAAACATGAGTGGAATTGAGATCAAACAGACCCATTTCCAAGTTCAGATTTCTGATTCAACACTGTAATTGGTAACTATGATCAAACATTTGTAAACATGTGACTGATTGCGACTGCTAGCCAAGAGTTATCTGAATAAAGATGGCTGTAAATCATGACCATGCAACTGCAATAACAAAACTGCATTGGTTATACTTGATTGGGCGATTTTTAACAAATAAATCACATGAAATCTATCAATGAACTTTTTATGGATCATCTGGTCGGGAAATAATGGCCACGAGCAACTGAAATTAGATGCGGAGCTAGCCAATGTAGAGGTCCCAGAATGCTTCCTTGGTATGTGCCCAAGAAATAAATAATAAAATACAAATACTAGTACATGCGTGAATGCTTTTCAAACTGTTTTCACTTGAGAAACGGGAAATTAGCTTTACATGGCTTTAGAGACATATTTATTTTTCACAATATTTTTCAAAATGATTGCACACAATGAACGTCATGCACTCCAAAACAGTAGGAGATGGGTGTGGAAGCTATTTTACCATGAAGTCACTGTGATGGGTATATATCTGTCTGTGTGCCTGGTGAATGCAGGCCTATAATTATAGAATATTTGTTTCATGCAACAAATTCAAAATAAAAACACCTGTAAGAGAAATTCAGTAATATTGGACATAATAAATTTAAAATAGTCATTGACAAAATATTACTGAAGTACCAAATCTTCATTGAACACTGTGTTAGAGTTAATTCAAACATTTATAGATCATGAAATAATGTACACAAATTCCAATTTTTTTAAGAATTGTGCAAGGTATCCTTCAAACCTACAACAACAGATATACACGTACTGTACTGCCCTATGTGAATGACTGATCGAAATGGGGTGACTCCCCAGTTAAAAAGCATTTCGTTTTGACATTAAACGCAAGCCAACCAGAGAATTGCATAGATAAAACACATATAATCATCAACTGGTATGAAAAAGCAACTTCCAGTACAATCGCAGCTCCAGGTCATCAGAATGAAATTCGCCGACAGTCAGCATTGAGCATTTAGCTACAGTGTATTGGCAGTCAAGGAATATAACCAGTATTTCATTACCGCATTTAATTGCGGTGCCTCATCAGTCATGGAACAGTTAACTGTGGGGCAAATATTGATTGTCGCACTAATAACTGCATAATAACCCCAGTTACTAGGTCAATTACTTAGGGCAGTAAAGTAGAGGAAGATACACATAAGATCTGTTTACATATATGAAAATGCCCGGTCATAATGTGAATCAGCTAAACTGTTAAAGGCACGGGCGGCGTTCGTTGCAGAAATATTCATATTTGTTCAAATCGCCAACAACAGAAGGAATGTTAAAAAATATATAATTTTGTTCATATGCCAAACATAATCATCGCGTAAATAGTATATTGTCGTCAAGATGTACGATGGTGTACGTAAACAAGAGCTTGCTCGTGTTACAGACGTTTTGCTTCAGCTCAATTCCATTGGTTAATCACACACAAATAATATAAACGCTCTTTATTATTTCCATATCAGGAAAACAGTAACAAAAACGCTCTTTATGTTTACCATATCCGGATCTAAACAAAAGCCAGGTTTTGTAACGTTTTTTTTGCTTTTGTTTACATAACAAAGGAAAAACATTTGACAATAACATACTGTTAATGCCATACATACTGTTAATTTCTGATTGGTATAAGAACAAAGTCTGTCTATATTTTACTATTCCTTCTGTTTATGGAGGTTTTTGACGGAGATGAATATTTTAACAGCATACCCACCGCCAACGCCGCCCGTATCTTTAAAGCTTGCAGCAAGCAGTGACTGTAGTAAGAAATTCTCCATCTATATCAATGATCTCATTTGAAAATAAATATAAATATCTGGCTATATTTTTTTTATCGTAAAACGAGGAACTAGCCAAGTGAAAAATAATCCCCACATCTCACGAGAGTAGAAATATTGTACACTACTCAGAAAAGTTAATTGTTGTGTTTATTATCTTTCTAAACCAGTTTGTTGGCTAGCCATAGCACAATGAAACACATCGTTAGGCCTACCACTTTCCAAAAGCTACAACTAGGCCAACCTTTTCCCCTGACACAAGGAAACAAACAACATAAACAAATGATGTGCTGACATCCTAACAGTGCAATAACCTGTTAAGCCTTTAATGACAGGAGCAGCTAATTAGGGAGCCCCGCATATATAAGAGAATGCACTGGCTTACAAGATCAATATAAATATTGATAGGACAATGCATTCTCTTATATATGCAAGGCACCCCATGGGCGACTCACATATATAAGAAAATCCATTGGCACAGAGTTTTCACAAAAATTCAGGAAGCTCCAGTCATGAAAGGTTTTAGGTTTCTGAGAGTGGGGATAAAATTTATATTTTGACGCAAAATGTAATAATTAAAATTAATTACTTCATTTCTGCCTCCTTGGCCAGTAGCTCCTTTTTCAATCTCTCTTCTTCCTCTGCTAACTTCCTCTTGAGCTCTGCTTCTTGCTTCTTCCTGGATCAATGAAATATTCACAATTTTATTGGCTGATCCATGAAAACTCAATTTCGCATTTCTCAGGCCAAAATATTTTGAAAAGCATGTGGCTCACAAGTTTTGTATTTTATTTTTTATCCGTCAAAGTGAAGGTAAATATTGTTAGGCCAATATTGGCTCCCTATGGGAGACTAGTAAGTATTTTCAAAGGTTTTAGCAAAATTTCAGGAAGCTATCTAGTCATTCACTGTCTTGAAGGGTTAAAATGAATTTAGAATAGCCAAAATTAACAAATATGATTATACAGACATCACACTGAATGAAGAAACTTTAGATTGTTGATACAACACTCTATGACATACATGTATATGCTTGGAGAATGGTGATGGGGTTCAGAATTACAGCCCCAAAGTCACAGATTGACCACCCCCACCACCATCCCACAAGACATACATACTTGAGTTCCTCGGCTTCTTTTTCAGCATCCACCCTCGCCTTCTCCTGCGCCTCCTCCTCCATCATCTGATCTATAGATATATCATTTCGGTGATCCCCCATGACCCACACCCATTCATTACCATCAACACCATTCAGGAAATCCACCTTCTTTCTTCCTGGAATAATGACCATTCAACCCTTTCATGATGGGAGCTGAGTTGGTGCAGCATTAATTAGGTGGGTAAAATGACATTTATGTCACCGCACGGTTGGTGGGTGGAACAACATTTATGTTGTTTACGGTAGATTTAGGGTAATAATATGTTGCCATGCACATAACTTTGAAAATTGATCTCATTAAAAGAAACTTATCATGGATATAATGTGGATGGATATTTTGTTATTATTTACATTGATTTGTGGTTTTAACAATGTTGTCTGTATGATTTATTTGTTACAATAAGCGATTGTTAATATATTAATAAGTTTATTTGCAAAAATATATTCACAAATGGATATAGAGTCACCCGCCATAGGGTTAAAGATCCTGTACCAGTGCATTCTCTTATCTCTCCCATAGCAACCCTCACATATATAAGAGAATGCACTGGCTTACTAGGTCAAGATAAATATTGTTAGGCCAATGTATTCTCTTATATGTATATATGCAAGGCTCCTTATGGGAGACTCGCATATATAAGAGAATTCATTGGCACAGGATTTTCGCAAAATTTCAGGAAGCTCCAGTCATGGAAGGTTTAAACATACATGGAAACTTAAATCTGAGTCTAGGTTTCCCATAGCATATAAGGCCTAAGCAGAATGAGGTACCCACAAGGTGAATTAAGTAATGCTAGCCCGCTAAACTCACCCTCTGGGAACCTCATTCTGCAAATTCCCGGCACCATATTCTCAGTCCTGGTGACAAGACATCGCTTCTAATATTGGCTCTGTACTTTCGGTCTTTTAGGACACATGGTGGGGAATCACGTGGTTTCAAGGTTAGTGAGTACCACGCATTCAAAATGGCCGAGGCGAGTGCAAACACAAAACAAAATAACATATGAGGAACTTACACAAAACATAACATTTTGATGTTACGAGCATACCCCGCTGGACAAAACAAGTGTCCATTGGCACCGCGGTGTATTTGCCGTTCGGCTGCGGTGTCAGAGGTTGTAACAGCAGTTGAGCACCGCAGTCGAACGGCAAGTACACTGCGACCAAACGGCAAGTTCACTGCGGCCGAAAGGCAACTACCCTCGCGGTCGAATGGCATGTACACCGTGGTTTAGATTTCTGGTTTGTATTGTCTTTTTTCAGTTTGATGAAAGTACACCATAGCAACTACACCATGCCGAATGGCAATTACACTGCGGCCCAACTGTAGTTAGCCGGTGGAGCCGCGGTGTAGTTGCATTTCAGCCGCGGTGGCAACGCTAACATCACCGCAGTTAAGCGGACACTTGTTTTGTCCAGCAGGGTATGTTAGTGTATTTTTAAAACAAGTTGATATCTGATTTGTTCGGAAATACTCAGCAGTTTTCTATAACATTCTGACCAAAGTTGCCAGTCCGAGGTTCGTGGAATACACCAGTACATACATCTAGGAGAATCCTTCGACTGACAACTTTGGTCAGAATGTTAGAGAAAACAACTGTGAGCTTGGACACAAATGAGATATCAGCTTCTTTGAAAAATAGTATAGCATATGCTCATAGCCACCAAAATACTATAATTATATATCATTATCCTAGTTTGTTACCTTTTTCCTCGTTTCTGGTTGCGTTTGCGATCTCCTCGGCCATTTCGAATGCATGATACTCATCAACATGAAACCACATGATTGCCCACCGTGGAACAGTTAACTGATTTTGTCATTGTGCGAAATGACAAGAGGCTGAGATATGGAATGATAAGTGCATGAAGTATTGTCAGGATTATTCATTTTCATTGGTCAGTCAATTGAAATGAAGAAGGCTGGCATCTTTCCAAACATGTGTGACGCTGCTGTCTGGACACTAGTTCACACACCTGTACTTTCTGGAAGAGTGACCAACACCATTTATCAACATATAACCTTAACCCTTTACCCAACAAACCGGCCAAAACCGGCCAAATAAAGCTTCAACAGCCTAAAATATCTTGGGTCTGTCTCAATAAAACCATACAAATATGGATATCACTGGAACCGGCTCTTTGACCACATTGTGATGGTTATAGTTATGCCCTGTGCCAATGCATTCTCTTATATATGCGAGTCGACCATAGGTCGCCTCGCATATATAAGAGAATGCATTGGCCTAAAAAAAATCTTTTTAAAAAACTTTTTACCATTTTTTCTTACATTCTTTAACAATTTTATAATTTTTAATGTGTTAAGCCAATGCATTCTCTTATATATGCGAGGCGACCTATGGTCGACTCGCATATATAAGAGAATGCATTGGCACAGGGCCGTTCTGTTGGGTAAAGGGTTAAAGGGGGACTGTACACTAAATCCGGCCATTCATCTCCTTTTATACTCAACAGAACATATGTAACAAATGAATGAATTTGAGCCATAGATTAGTGAAAAATACACTGCAATGCAAACAAAAATGTAAATTATTATGAAAATGATTTTATGACTTGACAGATTTAGTGTACAGTACCCCTTTAATGGCTAATTAAGTGGCCACCAATTGTTTACAGTACTCTGTGAATTCACAGCTAATTATGATGAAATTATATTTATTTTGTTTAGTAATATATACCAGGTTTCTGTGGTTTCTTTGGTTTACGCTTGCACTCTGCTTCATATTTTTCATCCATTTCAAGCCATCGTCGCACTTGTTCCTGGAATTAAAAACAACTTTGTTCATCACTTAAAAGTTTTAATGGAACATAAGTGGCAATTTTTTTTATCTTGATATTTTCTACTTGTCCAGATGTCTGTGATACTAACTTTTGAAAAATAGAGCTTGCACATGCCTTTGAAACCTGGATGTTGATTGATGGATAAATTCAATGCAAAACAAAAACAAGAAGTTGAATCTCGGGTGCCAAACTGAAACATGGGTAAGTCGAAACCAAATTTAAAATAAACAAAGAAAGATAACTCTAGTATGGAAAATGCAATCAATGTCACTGGGCACTCTTTCGAAAGCAGTTATAATGGTGACCCTCCAAACCAACTTTCATTCAGATCCAATAACCCATGGCTGAGATATCTGTGTGGATTGACAAAAAACAGATTTCCAGATAAAGAAGGATAACTCTAGAATTGAAAATGCAAATGTCATTTGCTCCTCTTTTGAAAGCAGTTAATGATATCAAATCTCCATACCAAATTTATTTGAGATCCGGTGAACGATGGTTGAGATATCTGTGTGGATGGACACAAAACAGGCCACATCATAAGCTCCTCTTTTGAAAGCAGTCATGTTGGTGAACCGCAATACCAAATTTCAATGAGATCTGATAACCCATGGCTGATATATATTGTCTGGACAGACATATATATAGACAAATGGACAAAGTGTTGACATAACAAGATTTGTCCGGCTTGTTCAGTAATTGTTTTGATACCATCATCAGACCATGGTTTTATCTATTGGAACGAAATAACTCAATCTTGTATCCGAATCCCAAGAATATAATTGAACGTAAATTTGAAAGTCCTAATTCTGAACCCAGTTACACTTCTATGAATAATGAATGAAACTTAAAATTAGTTGAATATTTACATTGATACTCTGTTCATTAATTAAAGACTACACATGTTGGTAAATATGAAAGAATTGTTTTTACTGTTACTTGCCAACTGGGGGCTATCACCAAACAATGAAAATTCATACATTGCTGTTATCCTCTGGTGCCAAAAACTCTATGTTTGGTGCCAACAAAAATTCTTTGATTATAGTGCCAAATAAATACTCTGGTCTATTAGCCCTTTCTATACTAAATGGATTCTCCCATTAAGTTATAAAAGTATACATTGGAACAGTATATTATTCATTTGGTGGGGAGTTCAGTAAAAATAAGCAGACAACAGTGTGATTAAAAGATAACACAATTGCTGAAAGATTCATATTCTTTGGTGGGAATGTTCAGATAATAAGTTCAGCAAATGACCTCTGAATTTATTATCTGAACATTTCTTTAGGGAACTACTCATCAATGAGTATTGAGTAATAATAATAATGACAGTTTTTATATAAGGTAGCGCTTAATAAGTTACTTGCTCTAAGGCGCTAATTACAATTATTACCCTGATAAGCCTGAACACTCAGTAACCATCTACTGATCCCCGGGGACAGGGGATGTACAGCCACAATGTGGCTAGCATACTAACAAGATCTTTCACTGCTCATAATCAGGTACCCTTTCAATGCATGGGTGGTGCGAAGCACACAGTATGAGCGACCTTGCTCAAGAGTCACAACTTGGCACAAAATTTTAACAGCATACAATCCGACAATTACACCTCGATCAATTCGGCCAAGCCACTGCTGTGTGAAACTCACATTAGACCAGTGGCGGGCTGCGAACTCATCTTGCTGTATTGACAGCAATAACAAGTCCAACATGCTAAACACTGGACCATAGTGATAGAGCTCCGTATTTAGAATAGAAAGAGTAAATGCAAAGGGAAAACTCTTATACAGTAATGCTCTAAATAATCGACTCCTTAACCCTTTACCCAACAGAACGGCCCTGTGCCAATGCATTCGGTCGCCTCGCATATATAAGAGAATGCATTGGCTTAACACATTAAAAATTATAAAATTGTTAAAGAATGTAAGAAAAAATGGTAAAAAGTGTTAAAAAAATTTTTTAGGCCAATGCATTCTCTTATATATGCGAGGCGACCTATGGTCGTCTCTCATATATAAGAGAATGCATTGGCACAGGGCATAACTGTAACCATCACAATGTGGTCAATGAGCCGGTTCCAATGATATCCATATTTGTATGGTTCTATTGAGACAGACCGAAGATATTTTAGGCTTTATTTGGCCGGTTTTGGCCGGTTTGTTGGGTAAAGGGTTAACCACAGCAGAATTATGGGTAATTTTTCAGAATTTAGTTGGAAATATGGCTTGTTGCCATTCATCGAAAAGCTCTCAGTCGATTATTTAGGGCATTACTGTAGTGCTTTTGGCACCATTAACAGCTGAATACATCAACACTGTGAACCAATATATAAAGTTGCTTGGCCTTATCTTACTATATATTTACCAATTTAATAGGTTTTGTTTTTGCTATCATATTTAGTGATACCATACAAAAAATGTCAAACAAAATTCCAGGTTTCTGTGTGACTGGATCTTAGATTACAGTAATGCTCTAACTAATCGAGTCTTTAACTACAGCAGAATTATGGGTAACTTTTCAGGATTTAGTCGGAAATATGGCTTGTTGCCATTCATCGGAAAGCTCTCCCCGAGAGAAAGTTTATACCCATAATTCTGCTGTAGTTAAAGAGTTGATTACTTAGGGCATTACTGTAAGTAATAAACTATTCTGACAGCCATTATACTTCAGACATACATTATGTACTACACACATGGGATATGGGTAAACCTAGAAGATATAACTGCAACTACAGAGTAATAAAACATGAGATGAGAGCTATTTCTTAATATGTTATCTTCACAGGTTATGAATTTCATTGCATGATATGAACAATTCTCAGGACACATGGGAAAAAAATAACATCTGGCACAGTGTCTGGCAACTAAAATTACAGAATATGCACTGTTTTTACTTTCGTCTCTTTGTAGAGGAGTCCAGTGCAGACCATCTGTCACTTTTATAAGATAAAACTAATGAATCCTCAAATAAATTCTAGTCTACATCAGATAAACCTGTTCACACAGGTGTACCACGATTTATTCAGTCCTCCTATAGGCTACATGTATATGTAGATCATTTCTTTATTTGTTTTTTAATCCCCAGTTTTTGTTTTCATCAGATTCACAATATACTGCAAAAAACTAAATTAGACCTTATTATATTGTTTTGTTTATGTTTATTGTTGCTAAAATATAAACTATTGCTGCAGAAAATATTTGAAGGCAACGTCTTACTTTTGTTCTCCTTCTTTTCCATTAATTAAATAGTTTGATGGAATATACAACTCAATATATTTTTTTATTACATTCCTATGTGCGATTTACCTTGATTTCTTGAGTGATTATAAACAATAATTTTACTAGTGAATTACATCACTTCAGCTATAGTCCAAGTCTTCTCGTACTAAAACCAGCTAAGATATTGGTATGGCGAGATGCTGGTTAAACACCAGCAAATCGCCATACCAATATCTTAGCTGGTTTTAGTACAAGAAGACTTGGACTATTCAGCTAGAGCGTTATGTATTCATACACGTATGTTATCAAAATGTATGTGTCATGGGTATAATGGCAGTGTTATTCTGATTTCTGGTAAATCAGATGTTTATAGTGCGCTCTCATGAATTAGTTCAAGTGACCAGTTCAATCAAGTGATTACTCTCTATATAATTTGAAAAAACCAATACGCATTCCCAATATAAGGGTATCAATATATTTATTTTTATTTTTAACCTTCTACACCTGCTTTTTTCCAAGGTAAATGGTTGTAAACCTTGCTAAAAGAGTTGCCAAACAGACAAAAAAACACTTCCTGAAGAAAAAAACATTCTGTACCCTCAAAAACACATCCATATATAAATGTCGGTACAGTAATGCTCTAAATAATCAACTCCTTATCTACAGAGGAATTATGGGTAACTTTTCAGGATCTAGTCGGAAATATGGCTTTTTGCCATTCATCGGAAAGCTCTCAGTGAGAGCTTTCCGATGAATGGCAAAAAACCATATTTCCGACTAAATCCTGAAAAGTTACCTACAATTTTGCTGTTGTTAAGGAGTCAATTATTTGGGGCATTACTGTACCAAGCAATTTGTTTGTTTACAGCAATGCTCCCCTCCCATGATCTGATTTCATCGTAACATTATTAGTTGCTAGAAGCTTGCTTCAATCATGCTATAATGTAATCGGTAAGCAATCTGCATAGATGTAATGATTAGCCCTTGTGTAACAACGAATGTGAATGCACCTTGCACCATGTGTACTGGGAGTGTGTATATAATCAAGCCTGGATTTAGTGTCTGACATTTGCAGATTGAGGTCCACAGAGGGTGAATTTAGTGATTCTATCCCACACAGTGATCTAGCATCACCAAATTCACCCTTTGGGGACCTCATTCTGCTTAGGCCTCATCTTCTTGGAAGTATCTATAGTCTCAAATTAACACTGTTTTAGTGTACTTTTTCCCTTCTGTTCAGTTTCTATATCCCCTAATTTGCATCATACAAATTGCATAATCGAAGTGACTAATGGGTGGGTGAACATCACCAACTTGAACTGGGGAACTTCAATCTGATCCTAGGTTTCCCATAGCAGTTGAGGCCTAAGCAGAATGAGGTTCCCAGAGGGTGAATTTGGTGAAGCTAGCCCGCTGTGTGGGATAGCTTCACTAAATTCACACTCTGGGAACCTCATTCTGCAAATGTCAGACACACTAAATGCAAGCTTGTGTGTAATCATTCTCCATCTAATAGACTTATGTGCTTTCTGTTACATACTGTGAGAGTTGTTATTAAACCATGCTGAGCTAATCTGTTTGAGGATTGCCTGGAATCATGTCTGTATCATGTAACATAATTAAGGGAATAGGTACTGGCACTCAATGTACCTAAATCTGTATGTTCTATCATTGTGTGGTCCAAATTTATATAAATTCTGTTCTTTTAGAATATACATATAACATACATCTATGATTGTCTGGAATCATGTCTGTATCACGTAACATGCACTGCTGTTAAGAGAATAGGTACTGGCACTCAATGTACCTAAATCTGTAGTGTTCTATCATTGTGGTTCAATTTTATATAGATGCTGTTCTTTTAGAATATAACATATGATAATTGCCTGCATCATGTCTGCATTACTAGTACTCAATGTATCTACATGTACATGTAATGCTCTAAATAATCAACTCCTTAACCACAGCAGAATTATGGGTAACTTTTCAGAATTTAGTTGGAAATATGGCTTGTTGCCATTCATCGGAAAGCTCTCCCCGAGAGCTTTCCGATGAATGGCAACAAGCCATATTTCTGACAAAATCCTGAAAAGTTATCCATAATTCTGATGTGGTTAAGGAGTCGATTATTTAGGGCATTACTGTATCGATCTCTGAGGTTCACAATATAAATTATGATTGATTCAAATCATGTGTCTGCATCATTTGACACTACTAAAGGGACATGTACTAGAACTCAATGTACATAAATCTGTGATGTTCTATCACCAAACACTAAAGGGAATGGGTACTGTCACTCAATGTACCTAAATATGTAGGGTTCTATCATTGTGGTTCAATTTTATAGAAATTCTGTTCTTTCAGAATATAACATACTAGCCGATGAGCCCGACGTTGTCCGGGCTATTCAAAAACCAAATTTCAAGTAGATAGCTCCACCCGTTTCCGAGATCTGGTCTGCGCATGCGCGAAGCTTGCGTCGCACAGGCTCGGCGACCCGATAAAATTCGTATCCGGGGCAAGATACATTCACATAGCAAATTTCAAGTCGATAGCTCCAACCGTTTCCGAGATCTCGTCTGCTCATGCGCGAAGCTGGCGTCGCACGGGCTCGGCGACCCGATAAAATTTGTATCCGGGGCAAGATACATTCACATAGCAAATTTCAAGTCGATAGCTCCACCTGTTTCCATATGCAATATCTCGTCTGCGCATGCGCGAAGCGGGCGCCGCACGGGCTCGCCAATACGACAAGGTCGACTGCCTGGTCAAACTACACACACGTACCAAGTTTCGTCCCGATTGGTCGAGAATCGTAGATTTGTATAAATGACAGACAAACAGACAAACAGACAGACAGACAGAGGTCTTCAAAATATATATGAGATGATGATTGCCTTGAATCATGTCTGCATCACCTAACACTAAAGGGACAGTTACTAGAACAATGTACCTAAATCTGTAGTGTTCTATTATTACGGTTCAATTTTATAATGAAAGTGTCAATGACACTGTAGCTCAACTTGGAAAGGGAATAATTTAATGTGTTACTGTCGATGGAGTGATTAGGAATGTGGAAAGTTGAATGTCTAATACGAGTTTATCAACATGAAGAGATATATATATATACATGTATATAAAAGTAAAATCTAAGATGGTTGCTGGCGGCTATGTTTTCAACATTTGATAGCTTTAGTAATGCAAAGAGTAGAATCCAAAATGGCCACTGGCAGCCATGTTTTAATGCCGAATAACCCCAAAATGACTAGTTCCCATCTACATGTCAATTTCAACAGCCATGACAAATTTTATGATGATCAGACTAAAGGTACGACCTGTAGCCCGTGCTAAATGATTTAGTCATACAAAGAGTAAAATCTAAGATGGCTGCCGGCGGCCATGTTTTTTGGCCGAATGACCCCAAAAGTACTCGTTCCCATCTACATGTCAATATTAACACCCACGACAAATGTCATGATGATCAGATGAACAGAACGAACTGTAGCCTGTGCTAATTGATTGAATTTTGAAATCCAAGATGGGTCTGATCATCATGAAATTTGTCATGGCTGTAGAAATTGGAATGTAGATGGGTAGATGGGAACGAGTCAATATTAACACCCACGACAAATGTCATGATGTTCAGATGAACAGAACGAACTGTAGCCTGTGCTAATTGATTGAATTTTGAAATCCAAGATGGCCGCCGGTGGCCATGTTTTTTTTCTGAATGACCCCAAAATGACTCGTTCCCATCTACATTCCAATTTCTACAGCCATGACAAATTTTATGATGATCAGACTAAAGGTATGACCTGTAGCCCGTGCTAAATGATTTAGTCATACAAAGAGTAAAATCCAAGATGGCTGCTGGCGGTCATATTTTTTGGCTGAATGACCCAAAAATGACTCGTTCCCATCTACATGTCATTGTTAACATCCATGACAAATTTTATGATGATCCGACCAAAGGTACGACCTGTAGCCCGTGTCAAAGGATTTAGTCATGCAAAGAGTAAAATCTGAGATGGCTGCCAGTGGCCATGTTTTTGGCCGAATGACCCCAAAATTACTCGTTCCCATCTACATGTCAATATTAACATCCATGACAAATTTCATGACAATAAGACGAACAGTACGGCCTGTAGCCCGTGCTAATGGATTGAATTTTGAAATCAAAGATGGCCACTGGTGGCCATGTTTTTTTCCAAATGACTCGTTCCCATCTACATGTCAATGTCAACTTCCATGAAAAATTTCATAATAATCGGACCAAAGGTACGAACTGTAGCCCGTGCTAAAGGAAATTGTTGACGAATCACACACACACATACACACACACACGCACGACGGATACCAAGCCATGGCAATAGCTCAAACTTTACAAAGTAAAGTTGAGCTAAAAATGTTGTTCTTCCAGAATATAACTTTCTGACACTACTAAGGGGATACATGTTGGTACTGGCACTCAAAGCATTTATCAAAATCTGTGGTAAGAAATTGTTGATAACCCTATACAGTAATGCCCTAAGTAATCGACTCCTTAAACACAGCAGAATTATGGGTAACTTTTCAGGATTTAGTCGGAAATATGGCTGAGAGCTTTCCGACGAATGGCAACAAACCATACAGTATTTCTGAAAAATTACCCATAATTCTGCTGTGGTTAAGGAGTCGATTATTTAGGGCATTACTGTAACTGTCAACAGTTGCCATGTTTGTTAATATTAGGTCTGAAATGGAGCTGTACACACAAGAGAGTAGATGGGCGCGAAGCGCCAGGATGGTCGAAAGATCGAGTGATCTTCTCCTTCACCCCACGGAGCTGTACATGTACGTGTCAGTGGCTTACTAGCAAGCCTGGAAATAGTGTGTCTGACATTTACAGCGGGGTTCATAGCATCACTAAATTAACCCTCTGGGGACCTCATTCTGCTTAGACCTCATCTTCTGGGAAGTATCAATTTGTCTCAAATTAATATTGTTTTAGTTACAATTTCCCTTCTGTTCAGTTTCTATATCCCCTAATTTGCACAAGACATGACTAAAGGGTGAAAATCACTAACTTCAACTGGGGAACATCAATCTGATCATAGGTTTCCCATAGCAGTTGAGGCCTAAGCAGAATTAATAGGTTCCCAGATGGTGAATTTGTTGATACTAGCCCATCCTGTAAATGTCAGACACTAAATCACTACACACTTAGGCCCCACTACAGTGTATCTTCCAGCAAAGTGAATTAAAACAAAATATGAAGAAAAAAATCCCAACCTGCCCTATTTTTTTTTCAGGAGCATGTATACCCCAAACACAAGCTTTATTCACTTAACATCATGTGACATAATTGTTATATGTTATGTAAACATGTAAGAATTAACACTAAGGAAGGACTTTGGGCCAAAAGCTATGTTTGATGAACAAATAAATTATATTACAAGCTTCATTTCTATAGGTCCTAAGGCCAAAGAAAATTAAATGTGTGGTTGGAGTTACAGTAATGCCCTAATTAATCGACTGCTTAACCACAGCAGAATTATGGGTAACTTTTCAGGATTTAGTCGGAAATATGACTTGTTGCCATTCATCGGAAAGCTCTCGGGTCGGAAGGTAGGCTAAAAATTTCATTTTTTAAATAATTGTTTAGGCCTAAACAAAAAATACGTTTGTTTCCGCTAACCCGACCGACCCTATTTTAAACCGCCGACCCTAAACTTTTTATTGCCACTGCAAAAAAAAAAACAATTGGACCCAAAAAAAAAAAAAAAACAAAAAAAAAATATTTTGATTTAAAAAAAATAAATATATATTTTAGGTCCCAATTCATATCATAACAAGATGCAAAACATTTATATATTTATATATATTGACATAAGAAATTTAAGTTTACAAAAAGATTTAAGTTTAACAGTTGGAATCATACTGTAAAGTATGTTTGGCTTTATCTAGCTTTCATCTGTGAAAACTTCAAATAATTTGAGTTCAGGTAGGGTATGTTATCATTCAGCGTTCTGACTTCAGTATTTCAATCAATTACAGCACAGGAACATTAACAATTTGATCAAATCAACCTGGTTATCAAGAGGGATCTCATAATACCAAATGAAAAATTAACATAGAGATTAGTACCATATATAGTCATTACTACCTTAATACATGTACATTGTTTCTGTACTACATGTACATGTAGGATTTCTGTATTACATGTACATGTAGTATATTATGTACGGTATGTGTCTCACTTGAATTTTATAATATAGCCTATTTATGAATTAGAGTGATGATGGCAAGTATAATTTCAAGCAGGATAAGGCTTCCGATAAGCATAATCCATAGAACCAAAAGATATCTGACAATAACTTATAAGCATTTCCAATCCATACATATATAATAAGTTCCAAAGTTATGCTTGAGAAACTTGATAAAATTGACCTCTCTGTAAAATTCAAAATACTGACTCAAAGAGCCTTAGATTAGATCTAAATGCAATGGATTTTCAAAAATTTTCCAGGGGAAGAACCCCAACCATCATCAGGGGGTCACCCTTCCCAAACATTCCTCCGATCAGGCCTTCAGGTTATGCCTTTGGCATATCATTGCCCAAAAACAGGTGTCCCCAAAAAATACCTAGATCCTTCACTGAATGCAGAGAAGGTGGTGTTGTGAAGCCATCCTTAAGAGATCGGTACAAGACGGTCACTCCAATATGTGAACAGTGCAGTGGTGCTGGACTGACTCCAGTTGTCGCCAGACCATATAGGAAATATTAGGATTATCAAAGACTATCTTAGTATATAGACTAGTATATATGTAAATATTAAAGCATATGTAAGATTGAATTGGAGTTTCTAGTTCCTCTGTCATCTGGGTTAACCTGATTGGGGCTAAGAAGTGCATAGTTTGGGTTATTGACAAGTATTATACAGTTATTTTTAAAGATACTGAAAAAAAAAAAGTTAAAAAAAAAAGAAAAAGTTAAGCCTACCTACCTACCCTAATTTTTTTTAGCTCGTTAGCGGAAACAAAGGTATTATTTGTTTAGGCCTTATCGAGATATATTTATGGCTTTCTTTTCTTCCTTGAAATTTAATATCATTGGGCTCAGAAAAGTTTGTATTGCTTTTTGTATAAGCCATATCTGTCTATGTTTGAATGTGTTTTTTCTAGTTAATTATTTGTTACATGTATAATGTGATGAAATTTTCCAGATAGTTTAGTTGTACCACAGGAAAAATGTTTAGATTAGGGGATTTAAATTAGGGTCGGTAGGGAAACCCCAACCACAAATTTGTTTTATCTTTGGCCTAATATGCATACCTACAGAACAGACACACCACTGAAATGGCTATATCTTCCTGGTTACATTACTATGTGCTATCCTTTGCTTCCTTGTCACTCACAATTACATGTATAGGTAATCTTATATGATAATGTAAGAGGTTGCCCATTGGAGCGTACCACAAAATGCCCAGCTGAAATTATTAGTGACAAGGGTGTCACCTGATGGTACATAGTGCTTTTAAACGATGATACTGTCATAATGTACATTTGTAAAAAAAAAAATACAAATTCTACAATGCCCTCTGACAAGAAGCAGTTACATGAAATTACCCTCTTGTCACCTTTCCAATGGACCTTTCCTCAGCACAGGGGTCCAATAGTGGATCATGGCTTGGACTTTAATGATGGTCCTGTGTAACAGGATATCTCCCCCCCTGGATATCTTCCCCCCCCCACCCTGGATATCTTCCCCCCCCCCCCCATGTACGACTAAAAAATAATTTCACTCATTTGATATCGTTTGGTCCTGAAATGGCCAGAAAAATGTTTTTTGAGATTGAATTATTTATTTTTTTTTTTTTATTTAAAAAAAAGGGACAATTTTTTTTTTTTATAAATGTCCAGGCTTCGATATTCCCCCCCCCCCCCCCCCCCACCCAGCACCTACATGACAAAAAAATCATCTTATGGTTTTATCGCTTATTTTGCTTTATAGTCATGAAACAGCGAGAAATTTACTTCTTCTGAGAAAAAGTTTTTTGAGTCAGGGTTTGGGGTGGGGGGAAGATGTCCAGGTCAGGATATCTCTCCCCCCCCCCCCCCCACCCAGCACCTACATGACAAAAAAAATCATCTGATGGTTTAATCTCTTATTTTGCTTTATATAGTCATGAAACAGCGAGAAATTTACTTCTTCTGAGAAAAAGTTTTTAGAGTCAGGGTTTGGGGTGGGGGGGGGGGGGGGAATGTCCAGGTCAGGATATCTCCCCCCCCCCCCACCCAGCACCTACATGACAAAAAAATCATTGTATGGATTTATTGCTTATTTTGCTTTATATAGTCATGAAACGGCGAGAAATTAACTTCTTCTGAGAAAAATTTCTCGCCGTTTCATGACTAGATAAAGCAAAACAAGCGATAAAACCATAAGATGATTTTTTTTGTCATGTAGGTGCTGGGTGGGGGGGGGGGAGATATCCTGACCTGGACATTTCCCCCCCCCCCCCCCACCCCAAACCCTGACTCTAAAAACTTTTTCTCAGAAGAAGTTAATTTCTCACAGTTAATTTCTCACTTCGTCCGGGCTGTTTCCCCTCTGCTTTTCGGCGAATTGCGCGATTTGACCTTGAATTGTCCATTTTGAAGGTCAAGGTCAGGTGGGGTCACGATTTGACCCGTCGAAAACACTGCCCGGACAAAAGTACCCGACAAAAGTACAGGCAAATTAATAGGCATATGCCACTCCCCGGCCGAAAGTACCCCCACATACCAAGTTTTATCGAAATCTGTTTGGCCGTTTTTGAGTCCATCATGAACAGACAGACAGACAGACAGACAGACAGACAGATTTCCCAAAATATATAATAGACTAGCAGGTTAGCCCGCCACTGGCGCCGTTCGTCAGAAACATGACAATTTTTAATGTTTTTAATTTAATTTTTTTTTTTCAATGAGTTAATATTAATTTTTTTTTTATAACATGAGTTAATTGCGCATTTTAAATTTTAATTTAATTTTGGGTTATTCAATATTTTACCCGTGCATTTTTGGTTTTTCAATATTTTACCCGATTAAGACCTTATTTTACCCAATTAAGGTGAAGAAGACATAAGAATCACTAAACACGTAGTACCCGTCCCTAAAAGAGGTATGATTTAAGGTACATCGGGCAGAAAAATTTCCCCCAGGCCTAGGAACGACAGACATAAGAATCACACAACACGCATTTTTTTTTTCACACAACACGCAGTACCCATCCCTAAAAGAGGTATGATTGAAAATTTCCCCCGTTCCTAGGAACGACAGACATAAGAATCACACAACACGTTAATTCTGCCTTTTTAATCGAGATAAATGCATTTCGCGTTTTGCGTCCGTAGTTTCGTACGCATGGTTAACCGTTTAGCAACGTCGATGGCAATAAAGAGCGTTAGTCGGTTAACGACTCCAAATACGGTCAATATAAAGATCGTTGATGCCTTAACCCCGAAATGTCGTTTGCTGAGATTTTGATGATTGGGGGTGGAGAAGGAGTGCTCAGAGCTTGTCCAAAACGCGACGTCGACGATCCCCGTGGGTTTTTACACTTATATAAGAAATTTGAGTTCGCGATATTATGAAATTTTGAATTCTTTGGCGTCAGTTTGTTTCACGATCTTCAAGGTCAATGACACGAAAATGGGACCGGCACCAGAAACATGACAATTTAGTTAATTGTGCATTTTTAATTTACTGGATTTTTGAATTAATTTTTTTGATTAAATTTTTAATTTAATTTTTGGTTTTTCAATATTTTACCCGAGTAGACCTTATTTTACCCGATTAAGGTGAAGAAGACATAAGAATCACTAAACACGCAGTACCCGTCCCTAAAAGTGATTGAAAATTTCCCCCGTTCCTAGGAACAACAGACATAAGAATCACACAACATGTTAATTCTGCCTTTTTAATCGAGATAAATGCATTTCGCATCCGTAGTTTCATACGCATATAAAGAGCGTTAGTCGGTTAACGACTCCAAATATGGTCAATATAAAGATCGTTAATGCCTTAACCCCCGAAGTGCCGATTGCGGTGATTTTGATGATTGGGAGTAGAGAATAATTTGTGGGTACCCGTTTGAAGGTTAAGACTGACCCGATGAAAAATTCCCCCGTTCCTAGGAACGACAGACATAAGAATGTTTCACACAATGCGACGTCGACGTTTGAGCTCACCTAGGGCGGAAAAACTTACCCGATCCGCGTTCTTAGGAACACAACACGCTCCGCGTTCTTAGGAACACAACACGCTCATGTCTATACACGCCCAGACCCAGAAGAGGTATGATTTTTTTTAACCTGCCCGTGGCCATTGAGCAGCCCCTGACAGAGGTTGTCCACCCTTACGAGATGGTCAATAGTCCCAGCAAAGTTAATCCCGTCGTGAACCCCATCCTCGCAAAGAGCGGACAGTCAATTAATCCCGTCGTGAACCCCATCACCAACGCGACGTAATTTTGTTTGGTATCATGTGTTGCGTTCTAAAAATAGGAAAGCACTTGTTCCCGTATATCTCTCTGCATAATAAATTTCGAGCGATAACGTTGCGTTTGCGTAAATACGAAATTTGACGATTTGACCCGTCCAAAACACTCCCCGGACAAAAGTGCTCGACAAAAGTCCCTGTCGAAATCTGCCCGGCTTTACCCGATTTGACCTTGAATTGACAATTTTGAAGATCAAGGTCAGGTCGGGGTTATGATTTGACCCATCCAAAACACTCCTGGGACAAAAGTAACGGTCGGTATCAAATTTTGTTTAAATCCTTCCGTTTTACCAGATTTGACCTTGAATTGATCTTTTTGAATGTCAAAGTCAGGTTGGGGTCAAGATTTGACCGTCCAATAATTTCCCCTAGGTATCAAATTTCGTCAAATCTGTCCGGCAGTTTTCCCGGCCATAGCTAACAGACAAATAGACAGACAAAAGTCCCAAAATATATATTAGACTAGCTGATGTACTCGACTTCGTTCGGGCTATTTAGGGATTTCTTTGTGATCGCCTCCATCTGGACAGTACCCAGTATATACAGCGTCTGGACAAACTACTGTTCAATTGGTCCAGAAACATCAGCACGTTCGAGGACATGGTCCCACGTGAAATTGGACCCGTCCATATTGCTCCCGGGATCGAAGTAGTCCTACACACAAAATTTTAGTCGGATCGGTCAAGGTCAAGAAACATGCCTATGAGTGAGGTCAAGTTGACACGTTAAATACAAAAACCGAGTCGGATCGGTCGAGCAGTGTTAGAGTCTATAACACATACACTCATGCATTCATACATACACACATACATACAGACAGTTATTCCAAAATGTATAATCGATAGCTACAACAATTCTATGGTAGATAGTTCACGGGCGACCTGATGCATGCATCGTAGTTTTCTTGTTGTTATATGATACACCACATTAGAGATGCGAGTATAATTAATTATTAACTAACTGCTTTTCTATCGATATCAAAAGTCGTTCAAACCATGAGTGTCGAAACATAAGACTTCAGGTTGCAGAAAATGATACTATTGGGGATAGCATTTGGCAAACGTTAAAATAATTTGGCAAAAAATATTTTCATTTGGCAAAAGTAAATTTTGGTCCAGCGCGGACCCTGCTTGACCACCTCCAACCGGCAACGTGATCTCACACTGGCAATACCATATTGTTTCAGCTGTCAATTTATAAACTCCACCCATCGGCTGGTGTCAGGCCGCAGTGATTGGCATTACACAAGCAGGCATGAAAATAAAATTCATCTTATACATGCGTCTATGGAACTTTTAATGAGATCCTTATGGTCGTATTATTTCATCAACTTTTGGTGTGATGACCACTAATAGACCACAGTATCATAACCGCTCGGTACCGTAGCTACACCGCAGTCACCGACTTTATCAATATTCAGAAAAATTTCTTTTAAAAAAAAAGTAGAGTATTGGGATTTAAAAGAGGGTCAGTAGGGAACCCCGAACCACAAATATTTTGTTCTTTGGACTGTGGGATGCAAACTATAGAAGCTGATTACACAAATAAATTGACATGGTTCGTTTTAACATCCAAATTATGTATGTACAGTAAAACGTCTCCAAATCTGATTCTCCACAAAGTATTAAACCGAATCCCTCTCATACAGAATGAATTGTCCAGTCCCGAATTCACCCAAATGTATTCTCAATAAAAAATCACCTCTGTAAACCAGAACCTCTCTATTCCGAACCTCAGACAGCTTTGTTAGTCTAAAAGTGAGCGATCACATATATTTTACCTCTGCCAAACCAAACACACAGGTAAATTCGTACTGTTGTATAATCGCACTGATTTAATTAGCGGTCTTTTGTTTCGGCGAACATTTGGAGCCGGATTGTAACAACAGTTGTCTTAATTCACACATTGAGTGAACAATGGTGACTTCACAGACAATTAGAGTTTGTTTTTACATCAGTTATTGTGCTGAGTTGGACAACCATTGTCCAAAAACTAATTCACTATATGCGGTATACCGGTATATGATGGTGGTGTATGGTCACTGTAACAGTTTGAATCGATCTTCCACAACAAATGAGCCATCTCGCAAACGACAGCGCACAGAGATGATTTAGACCAGAAAGTTAAAATTATTAAAGATCTCCAATCTACGGTAATGCCCTAAGTAATAGACTCCTTAAACACAGCAGAATTATGGGTAACTTTTCAGGATTTAGTCGGAAATATGGCTTGTTGCCATTCATCGGAAAGCTCTCGGTCGGGGAGTCGATTACTTAGGGTATTACTGTACACCTAAGCTGACCTACACAGAGCTCAGAATAAATTATGCAATCGCAAAATCAATAATACAACTGGCTACCAAAAAAGAGCTACATGACCAATCAGAAATATGAGTTGTAGTTGATTTTCGTTGTTTATTCAATAAGGTCACATTAAACAAAAATACAGTGTTTGTGTCATCTCACACTTGGCAACGTGGCAATATATTTCAATGGTCGCGCAATTTTCTATGAACTGAACATCTCTCTAAACCAAACGGAAGGGCCGGTCTGAAGAGTGTTCGGCTTAGAGAGGTCTTACTGAACATGTAATAGAGATATATCTGAAAACATTCCTACACAAAAGAGTTGGGACTGAATACATGTATACACATGTTGGGCTGAAAACATGCTTTCTTATAAATTACACTGTGATCTTATTACAATAAGCGACTGGAGATAAAAAGACCATTTTTTGGTCTCTGACATGATATTCAATGACTTTCTGAGGAATGTAAATTCCATATAAAAAGCACATTTATGGATCTCTTTTGATCTCTGGAACCTGGCAGGAATTTTGCATGACATCATGATGCCAAAACATGATTCCAGAGAAATTCCAGACACAGGTCATGTTATTCAGGGTGCAAAAGTGACAAAAATTGACTTTTACTCACTCATTTGATAGTTTGATCCTGAAATGAGCAGAAATAATTTTTTGGAAATTAAATTTTTTTTTATTTCATTTCATTTCTTTCAAGTGTTGTGACTGGATATCATCCTAAATTTCTCCGGCCATTTCAGGATCAACGATATCAAATGGGCGAAAAATAAATTTAAATCTAAAAAAATATACATAAATTAAATCTCAAAAAACAATTTTCGGGCCATTTCAAGGTCAATCGATATCAAATGAGTGAAAAATAATTATAGTCATACATGGGGGAGATATTCAAAGGAGATGACGTGTTACAGTGGTATACCAATACACATCATTGTTCAAATCCAATCAAATAATTTCTGGTCTGTTGGGAGTAAATATTAAAAATAGTTAAAATAAAAAATTTCCCTGTGAGCATTTGTTCAAATAATTGATACAAGTATAACATTTAATGTGTTAAATTGTGAATCTTACCTCCCGCATTTTGACAAACAGAAGCTGTCTTTGATCATCAGAGAGCTCAGCAAGGAGTTCTGGGTCAATGAACATATCACGCAATATCTGCTGCAACATCTTCACTTCTTAGTGTCCAAGGTATGCTGAAATTGTCAGAAGACAATATACTAGTTATTATATGTCATTGATTACCCTTCATGTCAAAAACATGAAGGAAAAGAGATATCACTCACTCTATATACCGGCATAGAGAAGTTATTAGCATGGCGGTTTACGCTTCAAAATTCACCTACCGGTACATGTACATGTACGGTGATAATATTCACTTTTAAATATTTCCTGGTATCGACATACATGTAGGTTGATATATGTACATACAGTACGTGTACCCTGCTGGACAAAACAAGTGTCCACTTAACCACGGTGCGGTTAGCGTTGCCACCGCGGCCGAAATGCAACAACACTGCGGCTCCACCGGCTAACTACAGTTGGGCCGCAGTGTACTTGCCATTCGGCCATGGTGTAGTTGCTGCGGTGTACGTTCATTAAACTGAAAAAAGATGATACAAACCAGAAATCTAACCACGGTGCACATGCCATTCGGCCGCGTTGTAGTTGCCTTTCGGCCATGGTGTACTTGCCGTTCGGCCGCAGTGTACTTGCCTTCGGGCGCAGTGCTCAACCGCAGTTACAAACACTGACACCGCGGCTGAACGGCAAATACAGCGCGGTGCCAATGGACACTTGTTTTGTCGAGCGGGGTATATATCTGTAGGATGTGCAACAGGAAATTGTTGACTGATCACCAACAAACACTTGACATCATCAACCATTGCAATAGTTCAAACTTGATATTGTCAAGTTGTAGATCTAAATATTAGAAAACTTTGAGCAGCCTCTCTAGCACACATCCTTCCTGCACACCATAGTGTCGAAAAATATATAACTCAAAGTAAAACTGACCAGAAAACAACCATTACACAGGGCTCGATTTAACTGGATTCGCATCGCAATTTGTGATGCAATTTCCAATATCTGCTATAAACCAATTTACAATGAAAAAACATGTACATGTATTGGTAGGAAATGCTATACAAAATCTACCCCGGTGCGGAAAAATGCTATACAATTTTTTTAAATTAAACCGACCCCTGATCGTGTAAATGGCTGTGTAAAAAGTAAGTTAAAAAATAGTGCTCCCCCCCAGAATGTTAGTTAATACATTCAATACATGTCAAAAGAAAGTACAGTAGCCTAATGTGTTCTATTTTAATTGACTTGTATTTTTGCGTGGGTGAAAACTATTGACAATGACAATTATTGGTTGCTACATTGTATGTAATCTTCCTTTCCACAGATTCATGGACTTTGACTCTGTGACAATGAACATGTGCTTGTCTCTCTCGGTGGGATATTTTGTGTAATGCGTACAATACAGAATAACAACGATGTCAGGGCTCAGGATAGGAGTCGGAAACATTATGGTGTAATACATGTATGTTACATGTAAACGCATTAGTTTAGTAATAGATAATATAAAATGTCTGACAAGATTAGGCGAAAACAAAATAACATGTTTCCGATTTGTTGACCAAACAATTCCAGGTAGCAAATGGTACATGTAAGTCGGAATTTTCATAAATGTAGGCCTACTGCTAGTTAGTGTGTTGATTTTATAACATAACTATCTGAGTGGCGTTCTTGTAATGAAAATGCAATTTATTATCATATAATTCAGCAGAAATAAAATTTGTAAACAAAACATGTAAACACGGCGAATTTACATTGGAAATGAAAGTGAAAATGAAGTAAGATTGTGGAATTATATGAGGTACCGTAGCTCTGCATGATTGCGCAAGCACTGCTTAATATTCACAATGAGATTTGTTCGTGAATAAAACAACGCAAAGGTGTTAAATATTGATGTATATTTACGGATGCATGTAGCCCAAAATCGTGAAGTACAATACAGATTCGAGCATGTTACATGACAATATATCTGGCCATCATATCGCTTAGCAGACAAAACAGGCCTATCATAAAGAAGTCCCAACATACATGTATCATATTGTATGGCTGGTGGAATCCAAGGCACCAAAGCCACCATTCTGAATTGAGGAAACTTACAACTGTGTAGGGCCTCAACGATACACTTTTTCACGATACGATAAGTATCACGATACATGCCCAACTATACGATACTTATCACGATATGCAAAAACCATGTTTTGCGAGGATTTTCTACCTAAATTGCTATAAAAAAAACACAGTAAATATGGGTTATTTTCGCATTCGATGACCAAAAATTGTGATATTTGTGTAGGCCTACACTTCACACGATACTTAACGCGTATCGTGTGAAAGCGTATCGTGATACATCAAAATCACGAGGAATCGTTGCAGCTCTACAACCGTGTTGGAGTAATGTGATGACTGTGTTACACTAGAACCGCGTTGATAGTCATTTTTCAATGCAGTCTCATGGCAGTTCCAACACAGTCGAGAGGGACACATATATTTTGAGAATATGTGTAATGACGATACGATAATTTTGACAAAATGCAATAAATGCACATTTCAGTGTCAAGAATTAAATAATCAAAAGTAAAATTTCGAAAAAAATGTAAATCGTCATTAAAATCAAATTGATCAGTTTTGCAATCTGGCATGCCTTGGCATGCCTTAAGTTAAGGCTTGACTCGAGGCTTGTTTTGTTTTTTTGCCTGCATTTATGATTAATTTTACTTTAAACATGATTTTTTTTTTAATTTTACCTAGATAAGTTCCCTTGTGAGATTTAGAATCAAGTACTTTGTTGCACCATCAACATTTCGATTATTCCGCTTGAATTTTCTCTGAACAAAAAAGATGAAAAATGGAAATTGTTCGACAGCCCTGCAGCGACGGGCACCTGTTTACTTCCGGGAAATTTTAGTCTGTCAGTAGCTTCCGGTTATAGCCTATTTCTGTTTTGTTGATTTTGTGACTTTGAAACGCCGAGCAATGAACAGTACTGTTGCTATATAGGCTTTGAAATGATGGCTACGAATGTGATCACCGTAATCGGTGACCTGTGATAAACTAATAGGCAACCCCATACATGATGACAACCAAGAAGATATTAATGTTGTGTGCAAATGTCCCTTGGACCAGCGATGTATATATCTCATTTACGTCCATGCTTGGACTGACAGCTATATATTTTGGGTACTGCGTTATGCAGTAGGTCCCTACATTTGCGTACGTCCCAGCGTACGTAGTTCCCTCAGTTCGCGTAGACCCCCATAGTAGCCTAATGTAAAAATACATGCATTATTGACTAAGCAATGCTTAATATTATCAATAAGTGAACATTGTATATGACAGTCCATTGATTTTTCTTCTTTTTTTATAAAAAATATATTTATTTATTTTCTTTTCAGATTTTATTTTTATTTTTGTTTAATTTAGGACTGATATGTGATAGATGGGTGACATTTTGTGATGCTAAGATAAATAAAGACATATTACTTTAGTTGGGTACTGAGAATTTCCTATTCATATTCATTAAAAAATTATTCAATATGCGACTTACCGATCCACGATACCCGTGCAGATTGCGTAGTTTGCTGTGTTCATCGTATGATTATAATCAAAAAATTTATAAACATAAATTATACTATTATATTATCAACGGCAAGGTTACTCAACACGTACCAACAAAAAGCCGGTAATGATTGTGCAATTTTATTTATTTTTAAATATCTTTTTATTCAGCCCTTGATATTATATAGTTTACAATTGTATTTATTTCAATTCAGTGCAAACTTCATACACAAATTATAACTCCACCATGCATATATATGTCCAGGAAATACCCCGACTAGGCCTCCTCTTATACTTGAGTTGAGGAATATTCACCCACATCCAAGATGGCGGCCAAAATTTAATGGCGACCAGAAATTGAAATAAATCACCGAAAATCGCTGATTTTCACATCAGTGCGCGTTAACCCTTTCAGTGCCACGTCGATTTATGTATCAACCCATATTTTCTTGATCATTTTTCAAATTTATTGATTATAATAATGTGATACATTGACGGAAAGATCTCCAAGAGCTCTTCCATCAATGTATCACATTATTATAATCAATAAATTTGAAAAATGATCAAGGAAGTATGGGTTGATACAAAATCGGACTTGGCACTGAAAGGGTTAATGTCACTCCATCAATGCTTCCTGTTGTGAGTAGGGAACACTGAGGCAAAGTGCTTTCCTTATACCTCATCCAACATAAATCCCAAAATGGTGGACAGATTTTGAAAAAATCATCGAAAACCCCTCATATATCCACATCAGTGGGCGTTATTGTCATGACAATTCCATCAATGCTTATATTAAAGTTGAGTTGGGAATACTGAGACGAAGTAATTACCTTATGTACATCTCGTCGAAGAAAAGTTTTCCAAAATCCATTGATGGCGGCAAAAATGGTGACACAAATCTGTAAACAAGCTAATATTCCTTTACTTTCTGATAATGGGCGTTATTGTTACGAGAATTCTACCAACATTGACGTGTGGGTAGGGAACATTGATGGGTAATTGATTTTCACAGCCAAGATGGTGACCAAATTGGTGGCCAGAAATTGAAAGTCGTCGATCTTTTCACATATTAATTTTCACTTGTGTCATAATCGATATGTATAGACAAGCCGGTACTCAAATAATATATCGGTTCCTACCTAAACGTCTTCAGATGCAAAACATAGCTATATAATTATATATATCGTAGCCATCTAGAAGGACGAAGACCCACAATTAATAATCGCGATGTGGCATTTCGAAATCCATTCTCCAGTAAGCGCCGACAATGGCCGTAACCGTATAATGTGGCAAATATTCATGATATGACTTCAGAACAATTAAATGAGAACCGATTCTGATCTGCCACACTCAGATTTATCTAGAACCAGCTCCCATCTCTTCGTCTGAAGCTCGATCACACATGTGACTAGTATGTGTATGTGTATACTAGTCCCAGATCACACCAACACAATATTCAACACTTCCCAGGAAAGGGTTCCTCTAATCAGAACGTTTCAGATGATCCATTTCCAGTGTCTAGCTCACGATTTTGTTTAAAAATCGCGGATACGTTATTTCTTGTTTTGCAAGCTTCCTCCATGGTAGCATAATAATGGTATAATTCATCTGCTTAATATGGGAGTCATCTTGAACTAGAAATGCATACGGTCGATAAGTATACGAAAGGTCATCTCTATCTACATGTTTCTCATACCTCATGGGGCTAACCGGTAACCACGTGTACGACTTGTGATCTTCCAAGTCAGATAGCCACTTCTCAATACATGGTTGGTCAATTCACACTCGGCGAACGCATTGACGTAACTGGATAACTTCGGCAGTGTTTCGAATGTTGCTGGCTTCTCATTCCCTTGGGGGTGCCTCTCTGCTAATACAGTAGAAGACCTTAATGTACCGTAATCATCCTAAGCAATCTTTGTGATATCCAGCAGTCGTCTCGTCCAAGAACTCACAACAGAACAATACACGCGGTGTTAGTTTGTGGACATGCGTCATTATAGTGGACCACGATATACACCGTCCCAACAACAGGTATATGTTTCAGATATAGAATATCATGCATGTCGGTGTTTTTGGTGTGGTAAGATTGTTTTGCACATCCGTTTCGAAGCCATTCTGGATCAACTGGATCAGGTATATACCTGTACCTTTGTCTGAATAATAATATGCGAACCTTCCCGGAACTGGTGTATAGTCTAAAAGACGACATAATTGATAGTTTGGTGGTATGTCATTCAAGAATGAAGGTATGCATTGTCTATTGGGCGCCGTTCCTCTATTTATTTTATTTCGCTATAATGGAACAGCCCAACATCAAAAGCACATGTTGTCTGGGATCCTACGTTTTCACCAAAACGCTAAAACAAACTGGGTGCAAAGCCTGTAATTTTAAAACGAAAATACATTGAATGATAACGTCTCAATGGGCTGAGCCGCCATATATTTCGTCAGCCACTAACGCCGCGGCTGAGACATTTTTGCTAGCTAGCCAGCCACGATATCAGTTGAGCCCGTCGCGAAAACTAGTTGTCGTGGTTTCGGAGTCTAAAGCTGCTTTCACATACATGCGCTTAACGCATGCGTTAGGCGGACGTCCGCGTTAAGCTTTCACATACCTCCGTTTACCTCTGCGCCTACGCGTCTGTTAGCGGATGCGTGAATAATTATTTGTGTTTACATATTGTCCTTTCGTCACGGATTCCCCCGGCGACGAGGACGTTTAGCAATATAATTTGGTAATATATCCCATGATATTGATATATTTAACAGAAATACCGACATACCAAATGCTGAATTATGGCATAGTGAATTTTTAATCTATATTGATGTTGACTTGAATTTAGCGTCAGTTCAAACAACTGATGAACTATACCCTCCCCAAAATAAACAACAAATACTGCCATCATGCATGAACTGAGTGCCTTCATATTATCCATGTCCCGAGTTCTTCATGTTGTTTATAATAGTTTCCCATGAATTTTGGGACATCTGTTCATCGTGGCATCCAATATTTTTAGGATTGAAGATGGAGGTGTACATATTTCTCGTCAAAACAAGCGCCGTACCTATTCGTTTTAGGCATGGTATACCTGGTATACCTATATATGCTCCTATATGCGAGACTGCCAGCAAAAATGCTAACTTCCCACAAAACCATGGCATTCTATGTCATTTAATGTATATTTTCCTCTTCAATCCTAAAAATATTGGATGACACGATGCACAGATGTCCCAAAATTCATGGGAAACTATTATAAACAACATGAAGAACTCGAAAATTTAGCCGCCCTTTTGGATTTTTGTTTAGGATTGGTTTCGGTGCATATTAAACAAATAGAGGAGTAGATCAGTAAAATAATTGTTCACTTCGCGACTAAAGCATGGAATTTTGCACATATATACATATTCACATACCAATTGGTATTAGATATGAAGCCACGCTGAAATTTCACTTTAACCCCTATTTTAAGGGTTTTTCCGAATTTAAAGAGCGTTTAGTGATTATATAATTTAAAGACACGGTTGGCCTTGGCGGTGGGTATCCTGTGAAAATATCTCCACCCGTCAAAAACCGCCACAAACAGAAAGAACATCAAAATGTAGATAGACTTTGTCCGTATACAAATAAGAAATATCGCATAAACAGTATGGTATGGTCATTTGTTTGACATTGTTATGTAAACAAAAGTATAAAAAGTTACTTTTCTGGTGTTTGTTTATATTATGATGGTAAACATAAAGAGCGTTCTTTGTTGGTGAATACCTGATATGGAACAAATAAAGAGCGTTTATGTCATTTGTGTGTGATTAGCCAGTAGCATTGTGCTGTCTTCTGTAACACAATCAGGCTCTTGCTTAGGTAAAATATAGTAGGTCTTTATGATAACATGCTGTTTACGCGATGGTCATGGTATATATGAACGGAACTGTATGCGTTTTAATGTTTTACTGTTTACGGTGTTTGGAACAAATATGAATATTTTCGACAATTAAGGCCGCACGTGCCTTTAATAACCGTCACAATTGCGATCTGCGATTTAAAATTAGGCATACAGCAAGTATGACGCAGCGCGATATAATAGCACATTTTTGGGGCGAAATTGGAACTGCCCGTTCAAGATGACTGTCAAAATGGCAGCCGTAAGTAGAAAATTTGTAGTTTTTCACTAATATCTTCTAGACCAGTTTCTTCTGTATGGAACTGGTTCGGAAATGTGACATTATTTTGTATTAGTAATGTTAACTGATCACTGGAACAATGAAATATGCCATTCTTGGGATCCCAGCCCCTTCCGATCCCTCAATAATTTGATTTTACTGAACGCTGTATGAAATTTCACCAAAAAATAACCATTGGGATTCTAGTCATATTTCAACAAGAAATTATCAGAACTGTGCACAGTGTGTGAGGCATACCATTACTTATGAATATTTTACAACTCAGTGGAACCAAAATTGTCACTTTGGCTAACAATGACTATCAAGATGGTGGCCAAAATATGGAAAATGGTAAATATTTTCCATGCGTTAGGCGGACGTCCGCGTTAAGCTTTCACATACCTCCGTTTACCTCTGCGCGTACGCGTCTGTTAGCGGATGCGTGAATAATTATTTGTGTTTACATATTGTCCTTTCGTCACGGATTCCCCCGGCGACGAGGACGTTTAGCAATATAATTTGGTAATATATCCCATGATATTGATATATTTAACAGAAATACCGACATACCAAATGCGGAATTATGGTATAGTGAATTTTTAATCTATATTGATGTTGACTTGAATTTAGCGTCAGTTCAAACAACTGATGAACTATACCCTCCCCAAAATAAACAACAAATACTATACACACTGTGTCACCATGCCATCATGCATGAACTGAGAGCTTAATTGCCTTCATATTCTCCATGTCCCGAGTTCTTCATGTTGTTTATAATAGTTTCCCATGAATTTTGGGACATCTGTGCATCGTGGCATCCAATATTTTTAGGATTGAAGAGGTGTTCATATTTCGTACTGAATCTATAAGTTTCTCGTCAAAACAAGCGCCGTACCTATTCGTTTTAGGCATGGTATACCTGGTATACCTATATATGCTCCTATATGCGAGACTGCCAGCAAAAATGCTAACTTCCCACAAAACCATGGCATTCTATGTCATTTAATGTATATTTTCCTCTTCAATCCTAAAAATATTGGATGACACGATGCACAGATGTCCCAAAATTCATGGGAAACTATTATAAACAACATGAAGAACTCGAAAATTTAGCCGCCCTATTGGATTTTTGTTTAGGATTGGTTTCGGTGCATATTAAACAAATAGCGGAGTAGATCAGTAAAAGAATTGTTCACTTCGCGACTAAAGCATGGAATTTTGCACATATATACATATTCACATACCAATTGGTATTAGATATGAAGCCACGCTGAAATTTCACTTTAACCCCTTTTTAACGGTTTTTTTCCGAATTTAAAGAGCGTTTAGTGATTATATAATTTAATAACCGTCACAATTGCGATCTGCGATTTAAAATTAGGCATACAGCAAGTATGACGCAGCGCGATATAATGGCACATTTTTGGGGCGAAATTGGAACTGCCCGTTCAAGATGACTGTCAAAATGGCAGCCGTAAGTAGAAAATTTGTAGTTTTTCACTAATATCTTCTAGACCAGTTTCTTCTGTATGGAACTGGTTCGGAAATGTGACATTATTTTGGATTAGTAATGTTAACTGATCACTGGAACAATGAAATATGCCATTCTTGGGATACCAGCCCCTTCCGATCCCTCAATAATTTGATTTTACTGAACGCTGTATGAAATTTCACCAAAAAAATAACCATTGGGATTCTAGTCATATTTCAACAAGAAATTATCAGAACTGTGCACAGTATGTGAGGCATACCATTACTTATGAATATTTTACAACTCAGTGGAACCAAAATTGTCACTTTGGCTAACAATGACTGTCAAGATGGTGGCCAAAATATGGAAAATGGTAAATATTGTCCGGTCGTGCTATGCAATCGCTTAAAATTTGTGGATGATAAATAAAATTGACTGTTCTGTCATATGTACATTGAATACTAGTATTTATGATGCATCTTGGATAAAGGTTACTATTACATTACCAAAATTATTGGAATTTTCTCTCAAAATCGTTAAAAAAAAAAAACTTTTTAGGTTTGCACAATTTTGTCAAGTAAAATGGAACTATCTTTTCTGTTTATTGTTTTGATCCGTCTTAAATACGCCACACTGATGTTTTTTAGAAATATTTACCCAAGCTCACTTGCAAAATGTCTACAAAATGTGGTAGAAAATTTGATATTTTCAAATATATACCGGACATTATTCTCTGCTCTTCTGTAAAGGTATCACATTGTGATTAACTTGGTTAATAAACATGTTACTTAATCAACTGACAACTATATGTTCTATTCTGGTTGTACCAATACCTTATGCGGCACGACAATTTCATTTTAAATCATGCAGTATGTAATTTTGCCGAACAGTTCTGATGTTGAGGGGTATAATTATGTGCCTACTCTGGCCCAATAAGATGAGCAACCATTATAGGTACGTGGCTGTCAGACCAGGTAACACTAATATCGGGATAGGCGTCCCCACACCTAGCGCACTAGAATGGTAGAGAAATAGCCAGCGTAAAGCACTGGCAGGTGGACCAGAAGAGTTGAGTAAAAAAAAAACTGCTTAATAACATCAAATTCTGGACCATTGGCATCAAGATTGATTGACTAATATGAGGAAAACAGTTTCCTCCATTGTGCATATCAAAGGCCACCAAGATGAAGAACTCTCTGACATTAACTCCCAATCGATTAACGGAAAATTGAAAGTGATAGCCACCAAAGGTCCAAATACACAACTTATCCATGACCATAAAATCATGTTATATATATATATATAAAACACCACACAAATGGCCATGTAGCTGCTCGCTTTATACACATACACCCCACACATGACAATACAACCACGCACACACACCCGTAAACCACACAAATGACTATACAGCCATGAGTCACTCCCTGTATATGTATTTGCCACATTTATGGCCATATATCCACTCAAGATATACATATATACTGCAACGATAACCATAGAGTAACTCCTAGTGTGTGTGTGTGTGTATATATATATATATATATAGTTGATAATAGTATGTGTACAGAAATATATATGACTAGTTTGATAAATCAACATGACGACTTTTTCTATCATGTCGTCATGTTGATTTATCAAACTAGTCATATATATATATATATATTATATATATATATATATATATATATATATATATATATATATATATTATATTATATATATACCTCACCAATGGCCATAAAACCCCTATATATACAAATGCCCCACACACCTGGCCATTCACACACTCCAGGGTTGAATATACTCCTAACTCAAGACAATTCAGCCACTCGCTGTATACCCATACACAACAATTGTGGTCATACAGTCACTCCTCATTCCATGTTTACCAATTCACCTGACCATTGGCCATACGATCACTCCTGGCATAGTTGGTTACACCCATGACCATATAGCCATTACATATCGTCGCTTTGCAATCAAAAGGTCGTATATCGTGTTTTGGCGCGAAATCGTTTTTTGGGGGAATCATGATCTACGGAAACAAAGACGTCAAAAAAATTCAGGCATGTGTTCATTAGCCAATCAAAACATATTTTATATGAGTTTTAAAATATGCGAATAATTCTATTGGTCAATTTTGTACTGTCAAATAGTCGTATATTCATATACGACATATTGGCAGCACAACATAAACGCGCGAAGCCAGTATCGTGACGCATACCGGTTATTCCACATTTTGACAATACAGTTTTGAATGCGTTAGTAAAGTTGTCTAACTTCTAAGGAACTCAACATCTCATCTCGCAAAAATACCTCGAAAAGGACCATACGCAAATGGAGTGCGACTCAGTGCATAGTTCAATCGAACGAAGTAAACGTAATAAACCAATATATTCTGATATATTCGCCATTTAACTATATATGTCGAGCTTATCAAGGCAGCCCCCAAGGAAAAGCCGTACATTGTCAAGTACTTAACACCCGATTCTTCAACAGGAGTCTTAGTTATTATAAGTCGATAAAAGACCAGGCATGGTTTCCTGGGGACCCGGTTGCTATCGATCTTCGAGCCCTTATGTATACACCGGATGGAAATATTCAATACAAGTGTAAGTTTTCTGATGACTACAGTAATATACCAAGAAGAAATAGCCGTCGTTCCAAGAAAAGTGCTGGCGACCCTGACGATGTACCTTCTCTGCATATGTCATCAATACCGATCAACGAAACCAAATACCAACACCTACAATAATAGTCCAAGTCTTCTTGTACTAAAACCAGCTAAGATATTGGGATGGCGATGCTGGTCTTTAGTCCAAGACCGCTTGTATACCAATCCTTTGACACGACTTACGCCCACGATCTGTGGCGGGAATTTGTGGTGTATTTTACTGGATTTACCTAGCAAATCAATACATGATGCTATATGCATCGGAAAGGCTTACATCTTATGGTCATAATGGTGTATAATAATCTAACTTTATTGTTAAATTACACATAGAATATTCCGGTTGATTGCCACACACATCGATTTGTTTCTCTGTTTGTTTACATTTTAACCGAAAGCCGAAGTGGTCCGAATAAGTTCGGCATAATCCGCTGTTTGTTCTACTAATTCTACTTTCCGTTTCTATATATAGCGCGGGTTTTCCGAACAAAAATAGCGAAAACCGATCGCCCGAAAGTCCAGTTTTCTATGTGCTTTCAGAACAATTCCCGCACTAAAAACTTAATGACATAATGGAGGATCAGAACGGTAGTTTTGTTGACAATTTTCGCAAGCAACTTGTCAAAATTGGAGCAAATTAGAACTCTTGTGTCTGACTTGCCATGCGTGATGTGCATTTGACATCTGTGTAGATAAAATAATCGGAGAACCGAATCACACAGTTTCGAAATATAGTTCTTCCGTTTTAGTGGGACTTTTCAAACTTAAGGTTCATTTATTTAGTGTATTACATTTATATCTCCAATGTTTAATTAATCTATTTATTATTTTATTTATTGACACACATAATTACGATTACAATGGAGAATTCATCGTAATTTGCGTTGTTGTCCAAAATCTACGGAATATTTTCAACGGAAAATGCCGAACGCAGTTCGCAAGGTCAACTGAGTTCGCATACTTTAAAAAATATGTAAACACTGCGGCAAATGTTTCTTTTCACATTAAATTACCGCTTTCAATTCACAACCGATGTGGGTTTCAGATAAAATAGCATGTCTTCTGCGGAAACTATCCGTTTATTGTAGCAATTGTGATATTTTATTTCATATAATTGTGGTTTTATTTGAGCGGATCACTAACGCTTAAGTCCTGTCAAAGGAATGCATGGGCCTGGAACTCGGACTAAAGACCGGCACCTCCATCCCGATATCTTAGCGGCTTTAGTACGAGAAGACTTGGACTACTACAATAACTGAGAGCGGTCATACCCCGTGACTATCACGGATTTTATGATTCTCTCATTCATGAATTGAGCGCCCTCATGCACTTGTGCAGATGCGTGCATGGTTGCAGTTTCATTATACAATATTTGTGTTAGAAGACAGACATTTTTGTTTTTATAACAAGGGTTCCTTTCGCGATGTACACCATTAATGGTTGAATGTGCCATAATCGACAATTCCGACATGATGTGACGTATTTGCGTGTAGTGTAACGCGCACAGGGGTTCAAATATGAGCCGAAACTAATTATTTCGACAAATGGTAGTGCCTTCAAAATAAGTCTCTTCGGTTCCGCATGCACGCCAAATAAAATCTAATCCTTTTCGAGTGAGCCCCTCAGATTCTTTGCTGAGATCCCTGCCAATTTCCATGTCACCCCAGAATTCAATTGGGACCTTTAAAATCAGAAACGGCGTCCCTTTTGACGTTAACTTCCGGAAAAAGAAATGTCAATCTGCTATGCTCCATGACTGAGTATGATGTGCAATATATCGTAACAATTTAGCTGGGCGGCTGTGCCGTCTACTGACAGTTTAAGGGGCAGAACCCAGTCAAGTTGTAATTCACGGACACTCGAGCCCTACGTATAGACAGTCACGCCAACTGCACATCGGCAGCCAGCACCATGTCAACCAATTTATTTGTCTTGAGTTTTCCCCTTGACTTCCATGACCGAAATCGCCTATCTACCCGACCATGTGCACAGAAACAATTGCTGCATTCGCCAGCCTGAAGTGGTCCAGGGCGTTGTATAGTATGAATACCACCATTGATAAATCATGATCTATAGGTTATGACCCTCGCCTTTGTAAATTTACATCAGTTGTGTACAACAAGGGAAGGAATCCGCGACGGCAACATTTGTTTGGTGAAAGATTTGTATTCTCATAGGTGTTGACAGTGGGACCACTAGGGAGGGAAACTACATTTCCCGTCTTGGCCCTAGCTAGTCTCAGCTCTGTCACATAATAAGGGGAGAAACCACATTTCCCACCTGGCCCTAGAATTATTAGCTCCAGATCCCACCATCAAAACCGCATGACCGAGGCATCACGGCATGTAATGATTATTTACTTTCACATCTTTATCAAACAAAATGCGCACATCTGGAGACGTTACCATGTCGCAGTTTCTCTATTTAAAATGTGACCAACCCACCATGTTGGCGACACATACCGGTACATCCTGCCTGGACACAGCTCTTGGCCAGCCTCTGCATATCTCTTCTGTACAGCTTTAATAGGCGCCTACTATACTAAGACCTTAGGGTGTCCAAGTTGGTGTTACTCCGGTATGACCCGTCAACCAAGTGGTATAATTCGGCATTGTTTTCGTCAATATCTCTGCACATGTCAGGTAAGAATAGGATTCCGAGGGTTAGCATATCATGAGTTGCTCACGGGGTTGAGTGCCTGTCACCTGACATATTCGGTCCGGTCACTCAACCCAGGGTGGTCGACCATCAGGCAGGGTGTCCCAAAAATTAAGTGGTATATCTTTCTGGTTACCATCATCACTGGTGACACAGAGACGTGGCGACAGGGTGGGTGTTGGGAGGGGATGTATCACCCCCAACTTTGTTCAAAATTTTCAACAGTTGGAAATTTCATACCTGCCAAAACATTAGTTGGAAATTTCACACCAACAATATGTTGAAAATGTTCTTGTAATTTGATTTTCAAACAATTTATTGGGGGGAATTACTTGTTTTTGGACCAATATTTGTATATTTTCCCATTTTTGGTCAAAATGTTTGACTGAAATGGTCATCAGTTGGAAATTTTCCAGCCTCAAGGGGGTGACAGGTTGGAAATTTCCAACAATTGGAAAGCTTGTGACCTTGTCCCTTTCCCGTGGCCAGTCAAAAACTGCTATTTAATTTAAGAAACAGTATTGTCATACATTTCATCAACATTGTCATTGGAATTGTCATCAGTTGTAAATTTTCCAACGTAAGTGGGATTCCAGGTTTGAAATTTCCAACTCTAGGAATGCTTGAGGCTAGTCTAGATGCTAGGATTTAGCAATATTCTTGTTCAGATTACAAAATTTTCGCACACTGGGCCGAACCATGGTCGGCTCGGTGTGTCATTGTCTCTCCCCCGTGGCCAATACAAAAATGCTAATATTAAGTTTAACAATATTTTACTACATTTGGTCAAACTTGTGGACTGAAATGGTCATCAGTTGGAGAATTTTCCAACCTGAGGGGGAGTATGAGTTTTGAAATTTCAAACACTATAGGAAAGCTTCAGTTGAGGCCAGTCTAGATGCTAGGATTTGCGATTTTCTTGTTCAAATTTCAAAATGTTCTCACACCGGGCCGAACAACCTTGGTCGACCCGGTGTGTCGTGGTCTCTTTCTTGCCCCGTAGCCGTGTGCATTAGTATGGAGTTAGACCACTAGATGTTAGGATCTATGCAACGTTTCAGGTTAAACTATCTGAATGTTCTCATACCGGGAATACAGACCATGGTTTATGAAAATATAGGATATTAGGCCTAAGCACTGAGGTGCAAGAGGGGGTGCAATGCAAAACAAAACTTGTGTTCGATCTGATTCTGATTCAAGGGGGGGGGGTGCAGTTGGAATTTCCCAAGGTGGACACCCCCAACGGAAACCTTCTAGCCACGTCCCTGCACTGGTCATCCAAAAATATCTGCCTGGTCCGCCACTGATGGTCGACCCCCAACAAGCGCTCCATCCGTGATGCCAACCCAGAATCAGGGATGCCAACTTCTATAATTAATATCGCCGGTCTAAATGAAGTGGGAAGCCCTCAGTGTGTTAACCATGTGGTGTCACTGTGATGGCGCCCAACTTCAGCTCCTCTAGTACGCCAACTTGGGACCCGATTGTCACACCAACCTTTGACTGATGTGGGCAGCCACCGAAGCAGACAATAGGGATGAGAAGATGTATCCTTCAGAGAATTCACGGTCAGCCAAATACATTGGTAACCCTTACTATCGCTTGCGATATATTGGTAATCCCAGGTATTTGGTGACCAATGTGAACACCCGTTGGTGCATCTCAGTGCGGCGTACCTTGACACATAAACAGGATTCACTGAGATTGATCGTGCTTGGTTGGCATCCCACTCGTTGGACAACCTCCACAGCCAGAGAAGTACATAGGAAGACCAGAGAGCTCTTAAAGAATGATAAGGCGATGGGCTGGCTGTGATTGGTATGCCCTGTGTGCGATCCAACATTGCACGATCGATGATTTTGATGGGATAACGTTTTCATATATAATTTGATATGTCTAGGTGGTTGGCTGCCCACAACTGCCCTGGTGGTTGGACGATAATTGGGTCCCAAGGAAGTTGGGTACCAGAGGAGCTGAAGTTGGGCGCCCTCGCAGTGACACCACATGGTTAACACACTGAGGGCTTCCCACTTCATTTTGACCGGCGATATTATATAGAAGCCTTTTTGGACAAGTTGGCATCCCTGATTCCGGGTTGGTATCTCAGATGGAACTCTTGTTGGGGGTCGACCATCAGTGGCCGACCAGGCAGATATTTTTGGATGACCAGTGATGATGGTAACCAGAAAGGCATACCACTTGATTTTGGGACACCCTGCCTGATGGTCGACCACCCTGGGTTAAGTGACCGGACCGGTTATCACAGTCAACGACTCCGTCGCAGATGGCAGGCACTCAACCCCGTGAGCAACTCATGATATGCTAACCCTCGGAATCCTATTTTACCTGACATGTGCTGAGATATTGACGAAAACAATGCCGAATTATACCACTTGGTTGACGGGCCATACCGGAGTCACACCAACATGGACACCCTAATGTCTTAGTATAGTAGGCGCCTATTAAAGCTGTACAGAAGAGATACGCAGAAGGTCGAGAGCTTTGTCCAGGCATGATGTACCGGTATGTGTCGCCAACATGGTGGGTTAGTCACATTTTAAATAGAGAAACTGCAGCATGGTAATGTCTCCAGATGTGCGCCTTTGTTTGTTGAAGATGTGAAAGTGAATAATCATGCCGTAATGCCTCGGTCATGTGGTTTTGTTGGTGGGATCTGGAGCTAATAATTCTAGGGCCAGGTGGGAAATGTGGTTTCTCCCCTTAGTATGTGACAGAGTTGAGACTATGGCCAAGACGGGAAATGTAGTTTCCCTCCCTAGTGGTCCCACTGTCCTTTTAAATTGAGCTCAGAATATACCAGGTATACCTAGAGTATAATAAATAATTGTCGCTTTGTTTACATTCAATTCCCCGTGTAACCGTGCGAGGTCAATTTTAAATGAGTTCACATTTATGTAAGCAATGCCATATATTTTAGTTTTTATATTAAATTACTTATTTTGTTGACAACTCTTGTGGAGTTCAGAACAAATATAAGAAATTTTATGCAAAAGACCAGTTTACTGTCACAATTCTGACATATTATACAGTTATTAGGGATGTTACATGTATGTGAGCTGGCCAAAATCGACAAACACCGTCATATAACTATATGCGGACGGGGCTTATGCGTAAAACCAACCGATTGCAATAGCTTGTTTACTTGGGCTATGTACATGTGGGTGTGATGTCGCCATCTTGGAAAGGTCAAAGGCAAATTGGAATATTATTGCAACTATTGGTCATTTCTTCATCTTTTCGTTTGCTTGTGTGTTTTCGATGAGAATACTTAATATAGAACACACATAACTTATGCTTGAAGTCGAGTTGAAAATTGATAAAATCATGATTTACCTTTGACCGTTCTTTGACTTATTTCATAATATAGGGACAACTGATAGTCATTTTTCTTTGCAAATTAAATTATGCCAATGACTGTTCTATTAATAATGACCAAAATCTTACTCACGTTACTACTGACAAAAGGTCGTATAAGAAGACAATTATATCCACATTACCACGATGTCTGTGACCAAATATCGTATACAGTTTTTCGCATTTGTGATGCCATGTTACTGGCGTCAAACTGTTGAATCACAACAAATCAGCAATTATCTCGAGAAATTGCTCCAGTTTACTCATAAAACTGCTTTGGGATTAACACTCGTTCATGTGTGGCCACTATGGTATCAATAGCATATCCAGTTTAACTTCTTTCTTCCATAAAACAGTTTTTTGTCTCTCCTGTAAAATTGTAAAAATGCTATATACGACCCTTTGATTGCAAAGCGACGATATATACAGTGTACATACACACACCCACCAATGCCTATTATATACTCACTCCAGGGATACATTGACACCTCATCATTGACCAAACAGACCTTCTAGATATAACAATACAACGCGCAGCACCTCACAATTGGCCATACAGTCACTCCCTGTATACCTTTTTTTCACATCCATGAACATATACCAACTCAAGATACACACATACACCCCACTCATGACCATAGAATGAATCCAGGTATCCATATACACCTCACCAATGGATATACCAATACCCGCACGACCATTCGTACACTCCATATTTGCATATACACCTCGCCCATGACAATTCAGCTACTCGATGTATAGTCACACACCCCATCCATGATCACACAGCTACTCGCTGTATACCTATCCATCCAGCAATACAGCCACGGCAGGCATGCATATAAATAACATATATAACCATTACCACATAGGCGCTTCATATATACCCACACGCCGCCAATGACCACCCAGCTATACTCCATGTATGCATATACACTTCAACAATCATGACCGTACCGTCATTCCATATACACATATATACATTGCACATAAATTACAACCATTTATTCATACACCCACAGTCCCACACTGATCAAACAGCCAACGTGCATGTACACCCATCCATGACAATAGTCACCGAAGGTACGCATGTATATCCCACACATGACCATACAGACACTCTATATATACATAAACAACACACATATCAACATACAGCTACTATCATTATACCCACACACAACTTCAATAACCATACAAATAATTCTTGTATAGTTATTCACCTCACAGATGACCATACAGTCACCCATTGTATACCTATACATCTCACAATGGACACACCACCCCATCACCATATAGGCTACTCCTTCGCACCACTCATGGCCATACAATAACTCCATATAGAACTATTCACCTTATCTATGACCACACATTCACTCCATGGCTGTCATTTTGACATACGCAATATATTAAGTTATTTTCTATGCGATTGGTCGAGAGTAGCCACTTAATATGGTTTCACTCAGTTCAGTTTAGACGTTCTGCTCATTTCAGTTCGAAAATATGGCCAGTCACAAAAGATATTTTTGGCAAACTTCCACACTACAGTACATCATTTAAAATGAATTTGTCATGCCTCAGAAGGTACAGGGACAACGAGAATGAAACATGTAGTAGTCAGGGATTAAGCAACATGGTTGATAGATAACCAAGTGAGTTACAAGTTGCTAACTCTTGTGAACAGAGAATACTGCTCGCCATATATGTAAAAAAAATAATTACCAAATGTGGTTGCCATTTTGGAAGCCATCTTGAGGAATGTTGTCTAAAAACACATTATATTATTATAAATGGTCCAAACCTGAAAAGTAAATTTTTGCCGATTTTTATGTCAAGTTTGTGGTAGAAAGATCCAATAATTCTGGTAATGCCAGTGGTTACATTAGTAACACTTAACTAACGTGCATCAGAAATGTTAGAATTCAATGTATATAAGACAGCATAGCCAATTGTGTTCGTCAATCACAACTTGTAAGCGATTACATGGCATGCTGGAGCAGCAATATTTATCATTTTCCAGGTTTGGGCCGCCATTTTGGCAGCCATGTTCAGACCAAGTGACAATTTTTGTTCCATTGAGTTCAAATATTCATAAGTAATCGTATGCTTCACTTAATTTGCACAGTTCTGTCAATTTATTGTTAAAATATTACTAGAATCCTATTGGTGATTTTTGGTGAAATTTCATACCGATTTCTGTATAATCGAATTATTGAGGGATCGGGAGGGATTTGGATATTTCATTGCTCCAATGATCACTTAACACAAACAATACAAAATAAAGCAACATTTCTAACCAGTTCCATACAGCAGAACCTGATCTAGAAGATATTAGTGAAAAAACGTCAAATTTCCTCTTTCAGCTGCCATTTTGATAGCCATCTTCGGCGGGGAGTTCCAATTTTACCCTAAAAATGTGGCATTTTATCTCTCAGAGTCATACTTACTGTACATCCCTAATTTTAATTCGTATAGTTCATGGTAAGATTAATTGCGACATTTAATAAATTATATAATCACAAAACGCTCTTTAAATTCGGAAAACCCCTTAAAAGAGGGGTTAAAGTGAAATTTCAGCGTGGCTCAATATCTAATATAAAAAAGTATGTGAATATGTACATATGTGCCAAGTTTCATGCTTTAGTCACAATTTGAACAATTGCCTTGAAAATTTGACTTAATCTACTCCACTAAAATAGCCGCCGCTATGGAGTGTCTGTGGCCACTTGTTATTTGTCCCCCGACGTTCTGAAAGAAAAGGGGGACTATAGAAACGGGGTCCGTCCGTTCGTCCATCCGTCACACTTTTGAGTACCTTCATGGTGTAATCATCTCCTCCTACAGAATTCATCCCAGAGAATATTGTTGCCCATATATTGAATATGTGTAACATGTATATCGATGACAGAAACATTATTTTTTGACTGAGTTATTAACCCTTTCAGACTTAGAAAATTTCAACATTTGTTTATAATTTTCAGTATGAGGGTACCTTCATGGTGTAATCAACTCCTCCTACAGTTTTGAAAGAAAGGGGGGGGGGGACAATAGAAACGGGCTCCGTCCGTTCGTTCGTCCTGACTTTGTCCGTCGGTTCGTTCGTCCGTCCGTCCGTTAGTCCGTCCGTCGCACTTTTGAGTAACTTCATGGTGTAATCATCTCCTCCTACAGATGTCATCCCAGATAATTGAAACTCCAGAATATTGTTGCTTAGTTATTAACCCTTATCGACTTAGAAAATTTCAACATGTTTTTTAATTTCTTTAACAAAGCGGCATCGACTTGCCACGTTGTCGGGGGACACTGTGGTCGGCTGACCTTTTATTTCTTATAACGACCCAACACAAATTTGAGGAAACATTAAGGAAGAAAATTAGTGGGGTGAAGTTGTGTCTTGGTGGTGGTGCAATGACTGACCAATACTCATGGACTAGAGTAAACTTTTGGCCATTTCGCCAGATTCGAACTGTGGCAAAAAAAAATTCCAACTACCAACAGAATATAAAAAAATTGTGACTCTCGGAATGGGGAGAAAGCAAGTGCCCGGAGTTAGAGTTTCTCTTATATCCTGATATTCATAAGTTTGTAACATGGCTAAAAGAGTTTCCAAAAAGATAAAACTTCCCGAACAATTTGGTTCTCCTCATTGGCTATAACAATATATATATATATATAGAGAGAGGGCGGCTACCGCAAACAAGCCCACAAAATAACGAACGTGTATTTGCCGTCCATGCATCAATCAATCGAAACTTTCATTTCTGCATGACGAAGATAACAAAATGTTCACCTACTCACCCACTATATTTGTTGCGGACATTGTCCACAAACTACACGAACGAGGACCCACTTCTTTAACGATTCTGACCACGATCCTGATTTAATATGGCTCAAATATCTCTGAATATTAATCACATAACCCTTTCACGACGGGTGCTTCCTGATTTTTAGCTAAACCATGTGTCAATGCATTCTCTTATATATGTGAGTCGACCATAGGTCGCCTCGCATATATAAGAGAATGCATTGGCTTAACAGATTTTAATATTTTTTTATAATTCTTAAAAAAATGTAAGAAAAAATGATAATTTTTTTAAAAAGAATGTAAGAAATAATGATAACAAATTATAAATAATTGTCAAAGAATGTAAGAAAAAATGATAAAAACTGATAAAGAATGTAAAAATTTGTTTTATTTTTTTTAAAGATGTAAGGAAAAATGAAAACATTGTTAATGCATATAAGAAAAAAATATAAAAATTGTTAATGAATATAAGAAAAAATGATAACAAAATGATAAAAATTGTTAGAATGTAAGAAAAAATTCTAAAAATTGTTTGACCAATGCATTCTCTTACATATGCGTGGCGACCTATGGTCGACTCGCATATATAAGAGAATGCATTGACACAGGGTCTTCAATGTTGCGCCAGCGCAACTCCCGTCATGAAAGGGTTAACTTAATATGATAATACGCTAGCGTAATTAACGAACCAAAAGCTAACCACTCACTTGGGGATATATGTAGCGTGTAAAACAATTCTTATCAAAATCACTTTATATATTCCCACCAAATAAGATTCACATGCATATGACTTATATTTCGTGAGGCAATTATAAACAGTTATATAAGTTTTCGAGAGTGGAACTGAAACTAACCATTATATTACTTGGCGTGCTGGGGTAGCTCTCTGCTTGAGATACTCAAGTTAGACGGAGAAGCGTGTCCATTTCATAATGTTCATTTCATTCATAACATGCCATCATGTCGATTTCAACGACAGTCGACACATAACGTCATTATGTGACTTTCCCCATTGACAGAATTCGCGTGGAACTGAATGTATCTTCTGCTTTGTTCATAAGCATGTGTTTTCATTCTATTCAAGAAAATAGGATAATCCATTTATTCAAGAAAGAAAATAGGATATATATGGATTATCAGATCCGTGTATGTACTATCCATACCAAATATTATGTTATTTCCTTTCGCACAGTATATTGACAGCCGATTACGACATTAATGCTGTAAGCCCACCGTTCTACTGTGCGACAAAAGTGGTCGCATCTAAAAAAAAATCGCTCCTCGTATTATGTAAACAATTGGTGACGTCACAAAATCAGATAGCCTATGTACGAAAAAAAGTTTTGTTTCGTTATTATGTACGTTACAATTCACTTAAATCGAAAGTAAGAAGATTGAGTCCACATGTCTGCATCGCGATTACAATGAAATTTGGCATGGGTAAGTATTTCGGCTCTCCGGCCAACATGGACTGTGTCCTGACTCTGCTCGACGTCGCCTTTTGATATCCGCACAAAATTCACATCGCCGAACAGAAACGATACGAACGCTCTTTATCCTTTACCTTATCGGGACAAAGAACGCCAAAATTATTGTAACTATTTCAATTAAAATTTTCCACATATTTGCACTTTACCCGTGCAGCACCGGGTACATCCGCCATCTTATAGTCTAGTCGTAATTCTCAGAAAAGACATTTCTAGAAGCATTTCCGCGGAAAAGTGTCAAACCAACTTTTTTACCATAATTCGAAGGTGCCGAACACGAATAGACTGCCTGTCGCCCGATTGGATGAGCATAGGGTTCAATAAAAGGCTTTTAAAATCTTCGTGTTTTCTTCGCTGGAGGGTTGTTGATACGGCACCGTACAACGTCATATGAAATCACGTAACTGGCCTTGAACATACTCAAACTTATATACCCCTCGCGGAACGTTCAAAGCCGCGTTGTATCATGATACTATCATCACACGGCACAATCGTTTCGACGATTCTACGACCAATTCCACGATTCTGCGGCTTGACAACCACGGTGCTACGGCAGTTCAACGATTCTGCGGCCTTATTATACGTGATATTTTATGACAAACTTAGATAATGGGGCCTTTTACTGAATTGGGACGATAAAAGTGGGCTTCTTCTTGTATGCATTGTGTAGAGTAGACTTTGCAGGTCCACCAGGTTGACTCATGGAATACATACGAAGATGCGATCAATACATAAAATGAGTCACAATCGGCTCGGTCAAGTCTGGATAATCCGATCGGACCGCGAACCGATCGCAAAAAGTCGTTTCTCGGGCTACAAGGGGACATTAACAGTGCGAAAATTAACATCCAACGTAAGCTTTGATAAGCATAAATGTATTATTTGTCAAATTCGTACCTCCGTTGACGCAATATTCGATTAAACTACACACAGAAATGCAGTATCAGTGTCAACTATTTGACAACGCCCCGCTTCGACCATGACAACGACGATTGTGCGACTCGTTGAACGGTAATTTTCATTTGTATACGACGTATCTGTCACTGCATGATCGGACGGCTTAGTTATGCGTGTAAGCCCATGTATGCTGCATCAATAAATGTTTTGAACAGTTCGTTGTACAATGCACATGTCCTGGATTCAATACAGTACTGTGTATTTACTGATCCCCACATGTGAAGGTATAGAGACCAAGTCCCATAAGAGATTTGTCGCTAAACGACCATTCTTGAATTTTTTGAACATGACAAAATGCCCGACTTACATGTACCTGAACATTTTCCTTCTTGGTGCACCTAGCGGCTTTGTAATTTTTGTAAAGTTGACTTGTTCATTCGAAAATGTCACCACTTACCCTACCATAACATGAGTTATTTTAGTCATAATCTGATTGGCAGGTAGGCCCTGCATATAAAGATGTCCTCTAAAAATTATTGACCGTTTAGTTACTTTTATAAATGTGTTTGTATGAAAGTATTAGTTAAAATTCTTTATGGTTATCTGAAACTGAAAGTAATGAGCAACACTTTAAAACAAATAAAAATAAAAGGGATGGATGCCAGAAAATTGCAGTAAAAACGTATACAAACATAAAATAGTAGAACATTGGGTTGGTTGGTCCCGAAAGTAGCCAAAATAAAATAATAACCTATAGGGATACGCTGATTTATGACCCCCTACCCCTGATCCCCCGGTTCGGACGCCAACTTGCCGGTATATTATTAACATGGGGTGTGTGCATACTTCAAATGAGTTAAGAATTAATAGGAAATAAATGTCATAGAATTGTAATATCTGGAGGCAAATCTTGACTGCGCGAGGGAATTATATTTTAGATAACTAGATTTTAATCACAAATAAATAAATCATTATAGAATATCATTTTCACCGTATATAGATATATATACCTGGATGTCAAAATATGGAATTATACTCCAAAAAAATATTAAGTTTCATGTGTGGAGTTAATTTCTAACATGACGGCGACCATTCCCCACCATCGATACCACAACGCAACTGAGAATAAGACATGTTGGCCATAAGAAAATACCGAGGCATTGTGAGTCGGCTGCTAGTTAGGCGTACAGACAGACGGAAGGAAAGTTGGATAGGTGGAAAATTTAAATCATGTAATGTGTGGTGCACAGATATGGAAATTAAACCTGTACAGTATAGCAATATACGATTCGACATTACATTTCTTAATTTTCCACAGCTGGCTCCAAATAAAAGTCTTATTTAGTGAACCTTCAGACGACCGCGATACAATCGTAAGTGGAAAGATTTCTGTCGTAGGAAGTAACCGATAGCTGGACTGCGCATGCGCACGTCAAAATCGTAGGTCATAAAATAATATCAGACACTGTTTGATTTTAGATGCGAAATCGTGGCGTATCGTTGGATACCTCCACTTGCGACGTTATCGCAGCCGTGTGTACGTAAAAATCGTAGCTGGAAATGATCGTAGGGTAGTCAATCACATGCTTTAGGAACAACCTACGATATCATAACGTACCTCGACATCGCAATCGTGTGAACAAACTATCCACGATCTCGTCGGGCCCGATTCCTCCACTTACGATTGTATCGTGGTCGTCTGAAGGTACACTTAATCCCGTAGCCTTGAGGTCGTGTGATTCATATGCGTATTCATGTCTATAGCGAGCGTGACATTCATTAGAAAACGACTTCTCGTGAGCACAAGTTAATGAAATTTCAATTGCTGGTCTCACAATCGTCGTTGTCATAGTCGACTACTCGGCGTTGTCAATTGAGTGCGATGATACCCCCCACAAATATGGACACAGCGCCATCAATCACAGAACTGAGGTTAACATCAGTTGTGGAAAATCAACCAAAGACGTATGGCTATGTTATTATTTGGTTTCCACTCAATTTTATAGGACATTATATATATTTTCTCAACTCTAAAGACGAATTTCACACAGTGATGTGTGTAAATCCAAAACAACTGGTCTATTTGTGTCAAAGATTATGTATTGTTGTGCTAACTATCTAGTGCTGAACTCTCTACCGATTATCGAATCGAAGATCGCCGTACCTAATAGAAATATAATTTGTGGTACATAACTGTCTATATTTCTGGAATTATTCATTTCTTAATGTTTTTTTCGTGTTTATTTCATCAGCCTGGTCGCAGAATCGTTAAATTGACACAGCACCGTGGTTGTCAAGCCGCAGAATCGTGGAATTGGTCGTAGAATCGTCGAAACGATTGTGCCGTGTGATCATCACAGTAATAATTCTGAAACATTAACATCATATTAATCAGGTACCTACGGTAAGACATTGCTGTTTTGTATATTTATCGACGATTCTCGTAAGAAAAGTCCGGGAGCCAATAGGGGTACCCTTGCACCCGCCCCATGGGACTTAACTTCACCCCACTCATTTTGTTCCTTATTGTGTCCTTCAACTTTTAAGCAATGTTAATAAGAAAAAAAAGAGGCCGTGTAGACTTCAGACAAGATGGCGTCCATCCTGGCCGCCATTTTTCAGATCAGACCCTAAGTCAGTTTTATGCAAATTATAGCGGGAAAATCTAGTAAAATGTATACAAATGTATGTATTTTCAAAAAAATCACAATTGGGATTCTAGTCATATTTCAACAAGAAATGAACAGAACTTTGTAATGTAAGTGAGGCATATAATTACCTATGAATATTCCAACTCACTGGAACCAAAATTCTTACGTTGGCTCAAAATGGCTGCCAAAATGGCCGCCAAAATATGGAAAATGATAAATATCTTCTAGATCAGTTCATATTGTTTGGAACTGGTTGAGTAATATTACTTTATTTTGTGTTTTGTATATTAACTGATCATTGGAGCGGCGTGTATGAATACAGTATACAGTGAGTTGCTGAATTGTCATGTGTGAGGTGTATATGCAAGTACGGAAGGTATAAGTGGTCGTGTGTGTGGGTATTCGTATATCTGGAAGGGCTCACCATTGGTGAGGTGTATATGTATACCTGGATTGACCCTATGGTCATGGGTATGGCGAATAGGTATACATGTAGTGGCTGTATGGTCCAAGGTGACTATATTGTCATGTGTGTGGTGTTTATGTACATATGGAGTGACTGGGGTAATGGGTGGGTTGTACATGTGTACCTTGGGTGGCTATCGCTTTCCACAATAACTCAAGGATATGTTAATCAATAGAGATGTCATGTCAGAGAGTTCTCCATCTTGATGGTGTTTATGTACATGGGGGGAAACGTTAAAGCGTTAGCCACCCATTATCACACAGTCATTCCATATATACATAAACACCACAGACAACAATATAGTGACCCAATGTGTATACGTACACCTGACCCATTACCACGGATGACCATACATCCATGAGTCACAATGGAGGCCCACCGGGTATACTCCTAAACATGAGCCATAACCATATAGTCACTCCGTGTATACCCATGCATTCACCTCACGATTGGCCATACCGTAATCCCCTGTATACCTATTCTCCACACAGATGGTCAAATAGACATTCAATATATACATCAACACCACAACAATGGCCATAGAGTCACTCCATGTATACATATGCACCTCACCAATGGCCATATACCACTCGCTTCATACACATACCCTCACCCATGCCACCTGGTATACCCCTTCACCGGACATATGTCCATATAGTCACCCCGTGTGTACCTATTCAAAACATTCATACATGATCATGGTCAATCCTTGTATACATATTCACATCACCATTGGCCATTTCACTCCATGTATCCCTATGTGTCGCACCATAGCCGAATAGCGACACAAGATATACTAATACACCCCAGCTATGTCAGAAAAGTCACTCCATGTATGCATATACACCTCACCCATGGCCATATAGCCACTCGCTATATACACATACGTCTCGCACATGACCATATAGCAACACGTGTGTATACCCGTATAACCTACACATGACCATACCGCCACGAGTCACCAAGCAGGAACACCAGGTATACTCATACACCTGACACATGACCATTTAGTCACTCCCAGCTGTATAGATATTCATTACATTTATGATCATACAGTCGCTCCTTGTATACTTACATGTACTCATATCACCATTGCCCATACAGTCACTACATGTATACCTATTCGACAGACATATTCATGTAACCACTCGATATATACATATGCAGCCCGCCCTAGACCATAGAGTCACTCCAGGTATACATATACACCTCACCAACGGCCATTCAGTCCTTCCAGATATACAAAAAACCTGCACACACGACCACTCATGCCTTCCATACTTGCATATACACCTCACACATGACAATTCAGCAACTCACTGTATAATCATACACGCCATCCATGATCATACAGCTAATCCCTATACACCCACCAATGATAATACATCCACGAGATATATAAATGTATACCACAAGGACACTCCCTATATACCCACACGCTCGATAATGTCCACCCAGCTTACTCCAGGTATGCATATACACTTCAATCGTGACCGTACATTCATTCCATGTATACCTATACACATTACCCGTAACCATAAAATAACTCCCTATTTATCCACACACCCCATCCATGATCATACAGACAACACATGTACATCCCACCCATGACCTTACAGTCACTCCATATATACATAATCAACACATAGATGACCATGTAACTATATTCGTACACAACATCTATGTCCATACAGGCACATCGGGTGCACCCGTACTGGATATACACAACCATACAACATACAGTCACTCCATTAATACCGATTCACCTCACACATGACCTCTCCCTGTATACCTATACATCTTACAATGGACAACCCACACATAACCATATATTCACTCCTTGTATACCTATTCACATCATTCATGACATACAATAACTCCCTGTATACCTATTCACCTCAACTATGATCATAGAGTAACTCCCTGACTACCATCATGCCCTCCACCCTGCATCCAGTTGATATTTTTGTTTACCATAATGGACCAGAATAGCCACAGATTATGGTTCATCTCGGTTCCGTCTCAACGTTCTGCCCATTTCCATTCAATAATATGGCCAGACTCACAAAAGAGGTTCTCGACAAAATTCCATACTTTAAAATGAATTTGTCATGCCCCGTACGGAACTGACACAACCAGAATAGAACATATAGTTGTCAGTTAATTAACTAACACGTATGATAACCAAGTGAGTCACAATTTACTACCTTTCGGATAACACAGATAATAATGTTCAGGATATAATGTAAAAAAAAAACTTTTTACAAATTTGGTTGCCATTTTGGAAGCCATCTTGAGCAATTTGGTCTATAGATACCGTGGTGTGACACATTTAAGATAGACCAAAACAATAAACACATTTGAATCCAGAGACAGTTACATTTTACCAATGATAGTTGCACTTTACTTGAAAAAATGGTCTATACCTGAAAAGTAAATTTTTGCCGATATTTATGTCAAGTTTTTGAGAGAAAAGTCCAATATTTTTGGTGATGTCAGTGGTAACAATAGTAACAATTAACCATGGTGCATCAGATATGTTAGTATTCAATGTATAGGAGGCAGAATAGCCAATTTTATACATCAACCACAACTTGTAAGCGATTGCAGGACACGCTAGGGCAATATTTACCATTTTCCATATTTTGGCGGCCATTGTGGCAGCCATTTGTGGCAGCAAAGTTCTGTTCATTTCTTGTTGAAATATGACTAAAATCCCAATTGTGATTATTTTGTGAAATTTTATACCGTATTCCAATAATTGCATATTTAATTGCTCCAATGATCAGTTAATATACAAAACACAATATAAAGTCACATTACTCAAGCAGTTCCAAACAGCATGAACTGGTCTAGAAGATATTTGTGAAAAAACGTCATATTTTCAACTTAATCCTGATTCACAGAACTTTCAACCGTGTGTGATTTCGTGAAGAGCGTTTATTTATTAAATAACATACTTGTCCATATATGTATAGCAGATGATGAGATAGTTATGACAGAAAGGTCACGAGGGGTAATTCAAATAACAAAGTATTCCCATGTTCATGAGATTATATGTATAATGAGTGTGATATATGTCTCGATATTGACTTACTGTGTTTTCGGCAATACAAACAGTATGTGACTTTAAGTTGATTTTATGGGTGAAATATCGGTCACAGGCAGCGACAGGCACCCTCATTGGATTCAGCATACTTGAATTATGCTAGAAAATTTAGTTTCATGCTTTTCCCCAAAAATGCCTCTAGGGTTCTAGTATTCCACAAATGTAGCTTTTCCGACCAGACTATTATATATGTACCGTATATGCGAATGTCTATCTGTCCGATATAAACATTATTGCGGAACCACGTATATGGCCACACAGTGGTCTAACAGGGGCACTATTTTACGAGGAAGATAATGGGGCAGGTTAAATATTTCTAAAACGAATCTGTCGGCGTAAGGGATGGAAAGGGGATGAGACACCAAATCGAACGAAATATTTTTGTCGCCGATTTCCACCAAACTTATATATATATAGTTATCTCCATGATATTGGGAAACCTATGCTGTGGATTAAAGATGCATATTAGTGACGACGAGTCAGGGATGGGGGTTGGGGAGGGGGCGCCAAAATTAATAAAAACGTTATTTGTCCCCGATTTCAACCAAATTGATATATTAGACTTCTCCGTAATATAAGGAATCTAATTGTGTGGTATAAAGTTACATTTAAATTGGCGTTGTCCGTGTCAGGAATCGGAATTTATTTGTCCTACAATTAGTACAAACCCTGCATTTTAAATGTTCCGAAGTGCACCAGCACCAAAAATGATAAAAGATTCTTTCCCCGATTTCCCTACAAACGTATTTAGTTATTCGTCGCCATCATACAATGAATCAGCCATGTACTAGAACACGACATGGGAATTATAGTTTGACAGCATGCACGACTTAATTGTTCATGATTCTATTCACAATCCTACAATTGTGCAACGTGGATAATTCAATAATTTAACTGTGCACAAAGTACACCTTTTTACCTTAAATCAATGTGATGACAGCATATAAAAAGCCCAATTATCTTTTGTGCAGTTCTTTGTGTGATACCACTATAGCTAACCTCATCAGAATGCAACAATTTTATTGGTCAGTTCCTGGAACTAACCGTATATCGCTTTTCTGAAGGGATAGTGCTGGATAGAGCTGATGTTTTCATTGTTGCGATTTCAGCATACATATTTTAAAGGTACTCAATCCGATCAGACGCTCCTAAATTACTATTTATTTGGCTTCGGGGGTAAAAAAAATTATTTGATTCGAGTCGAGGAACCCACCCATCAAAGCTCAGAGTGATCAGATATCGATTTTTGAAGTTTGTTATTTCTCGAGATGTGTAATGATATGTGGCCCAGCAACACGTGGTCAAACGGAAAAAATTTCGGATGACGATGGATAACTCTAAAATCAAGTGGTAATACGGTCAAATTTCGTGATACTTTAATGAAAATACGGCCATATTTTGTTGAACAGAATGTTGATAAATAACAAGTTTTGGGAAATTGTATACCATAGTTGTCAGTGGTTAGCATTATTTTGTTGCAATACATAGATTCTGATAACTAAAGCGTATTTTGAAGAAATGTTGTTGTTGTTGTTGTTGTTTCTTGATGGTAGGGGACCGTCTGATCGGACTGAGTACCTTTCATATAGTCAAATAAATCAGTACGTTATTCTTTATTAATGTTTAATACCAACAGTATTTCTCTGCCTCTTATTCTCACTTGAACCGTTTATACCATATATAACTTAATATTGACACACATTTCGAACGACCCCACAAAGTGAGTTGATGCGAGGAAAATAATAAATAAACGCTAACTGTCAACATCAAATTTTCTGAAACACATCGCACTTAACCCTTTACCCAACAAACCGGCCAAAACCGGCCAAATAAAGCTTCAACAGCCTAAAATATCTTCGGACTGTCTCAATAGAACCATACAAATATGGATATCATTGGAACCGGCTCCTTGACCACATTGTGATAGTTACAGTTATGCCCTGTGCCAATGCATTCTCTTATATATGCGAGTCGACCATAGGTCGCCTCGCATATATAAGAGAATGCATTGGCCTAAAAAAAATCTTTTTTTAACACTTTTTACCATTTTTTCTTACATTCTTTAACAATTTTATAATTTTTAATGTGTTAAGCCAATGCATTCTCTTATATATGCGAGGCGACCTATGGTCGACTCGCATATATAAGAGAATGCATTGGCACAGGGCCCTTCTGTTGGGTAAAGGGTCAACATCAAGCACGCTCACGTTGTGGGCTCGGTCACATGCACCATAACCGGAGAAGACATATAAGCCATTAGCTTGTTATCGAATCCCCTCCATACCATAACTGTTTATTATATTGTGCTATTATGTAATTACTTTGTTATGAATTAAATTATGTGTACACTAATATGTAGTTCTTCCGGGTTCTTCCTAGAAAAACATTACCACATAACTGGTTTTAACTTCTGTGTGTATTTGTCCTTCGATTTTTTTCGTGGGACTATACAAATTACCAGTGTCCGTCCGTCTGCGCGTCCGTCCGCCCCAGATGGTTTTCGGATGACATTGACATCTTCAGCAATAGTAATAGTAAATGAAATGAAATGTATGATGTGGTATATCATCATACTAGTAAATGATAAAGATACTTGCACTCCATATACAGACATTTGTACACCATATGACGGTGACTGGATGCCTTATAAATGTGATTGGACACCATACACATATATTTACTCGGTATATAATTACATGTGTACACCATATAAAGACAATTTCAAATCATATACATATAAATGGCCGCCATATAAAGGTGGGACCATATCAAATAAAGACGTACGCACATCATATAAAGTCGTATGCACATCATATAAATAATAGTAGTCATCATCATAAAGGTGGACCGACACCGTGTGAAGGAAAAAGCACATAATATAAATGTAAATGGACACCATATAAATGTGAATACACACCATATACAGAACAATGGCAATCACCATATGAATCCATACATGATTTTCACACCATATAAAGTGAACACCATAAAAAAGGTAGAACGACACCATCGAATGATGACAACCCCCTTGTTGGCCGTTTAGTGGTATTACTATCAACGTTCGAGTAAAAACATAGTCGTACAAAACGACGTACTTTATCGCACAGGGTTATAGATGCGTAAACTTAAACCAAAATTTGGGTACAAACATAATCATGTTTGATCACGAGACCTTTCACTCGTATATATCACTACATCATACCGCATGACATTTCAGATAAGTAAGCTATACACTGATATTGCGAAGTACTTAGACGAAAATAAAACATAATTATAAAGTACAAGTATTTTGGCAGTATTGCTATTTAGTTAGCGAATGGGGATAATTTGAAGAGCAGAATCATAGGAACTATATCTTTGGCCGGGGGATGCGCGCAGTTATACGGCGTTAAACATTCTTTCCAATAATTTCTTTGCCGAAGACAGTCGCTTGTGTTAACAACCCTCCCTCCCTCCCTGTTTTTTGTTTTGGGACATACGCATTCGATAGATGTCTCCCCCTTTGGCCTACATCTGTATAGGCGGTTATTGTGCCTCAAAAATTGTCACCCACATGTTTGTATTGGTTACTACTACATTTATTGTATCGGCTTCCTGTAAATAATTATGATTTTCTAAACAGGTAGCTATAAAACGCATTCCAGTTGTTGTCTTTCACTCTAACCCTGTGGGATAAATAACGAAATATTCTCCATATGGTTCAATGTTAAATTTTTATCGAAACTGTAATCCGCGAGAATAAGCTGATCACATCAGAAATTTTCCAAACTACGCATGCGTTTCATACATAATATGTTTGAGAAATTTAAATTCGCCTATAATCATATTTAAAATGGCGCCATTTATCCAAAATACGAGAATCTCCAATCAATGTTAATTTTGATTGCAACTGCAGCCAGCAATAGCCCACTGATCACATCCAATTTTTCAAAAATAGGTTTGATGTTCGTATTTGGCAGTTGTGACAACATTTCAAATTGCACCGATCATCATATGCCCAATAGCACCATCTATCATTTTCGATAAAAGGGAAACGCTCTCTAAATTATGATGACCCCGTTTTAGGACGACTCTCCAAATTGCAAGACCTGCTTTGCTTCCCCGGATAGAACTAGAAAATGAAACAAAATGGTTCCTTTTGGGTTCCCCATTTGGCCCATTAACTAGGTGTGTGAAGTTGGTTTGACATTGGACGTTGGACGTTGGACGTTCAACAAACACGATATAAAATCCGGATATTTCCAGATGAAAATTAGTGTGAAGTTGGTTTGACATTGGACGTTGGACGTTCAACAAAAACGATATAAAATCCGCATATTTCCAGATGAAAATTACTGTGAAGTTGGTTTGACATTGGACGTTCAACAACAACGATCTTAAAACCGCTTATTTGCAGCTGAATCGAATCGCACATATATAGGCACAGGTAGAACCGCTTTGTTTCGGTCCAAGCGGTATTGCGTGGGAATAATCTATGCTCCATAGGATTTCCCTACCGAAATTTCAAGGTTATTGATCCACTGGTTTTGCCTCTACCCTCTGCACTCACGGCGAACTTTAGACAGAATTTTCTAAGTCGAACGTCCATTTGTTTACCTTTCGAAAGACATTCAAACAGACATTCAAATATATGCTTCTGGCCCAATTATAGGGCCCGTTTCGGGTGCCATGGGCGTACCCGGATGTGTAACGAATGAAAATTATCGGCATATCACAATGCTTGCAGTTTGTGAGATAATGGGGGTGATAAAATATTTGGGAATATCGCTGTGAAGTTGGACGGACGTTGGACGTTCGTGGACATTCGCGACACGGTCTGTTTTCAATGAAATACCATAGACTCGCATTTGTTGATATTACTAACAGCTGCCTTGTGCCCACACAACTCTTATTTAAAAAAATCACCCTCCTTGCAAACATATTTCCATGCAAATAATCAAATTGTTGAATGTCCACGAACGTCCAACGTCCGTCTAACTTCACAGCACAATTTCCAAAAAAAAACAAAAACGCAGTTTCCAGTTTGCACCAGGAGACTTCTCTTGACCTAATTCGCGCTCTCAAACAGACAAATTAAAAAAAAAATTAAGACAATTTTCCGAATGTTTTTTACTTTGAAAAACATTGGACGTTGGACGTTCAACACTGTGGATCTAAAATGGGGTTACCGGCAGGTGACTCGAATCGCACATATATAGGCACAGGTAGAACCGCTTTGTTTCGGTCCAAGCGGTATTGCGTGGGAATAAGCTATGCTCCATAGGATTTCCCTACCGAAATTTCAAGGTTATTGATCCACTGGTTTTGCCTCTACCCTCTGCACTCACGGCGAACTTTAGACAGAATTTTCTAAGTCGAACGTCCATTTGTTTACCTTTCGAAAGACATTCAAACAGACATTCAAATATATGATTCTGGCCCAATTATAGGGCCCGTTTCGGGTGCCATGGGCGTACCCGGATGTGTAACGAATGAAAATCATCGGCATATCATAATGCTTGCAGTTTGTGAGATAATGGGGGTGATCAAATATTTGGGAATATCGCTGTGAAGTTGGACGGACGTTGGACGTTCGTGGACATTCGCGACACGGTCTGTTTTCAATGAAATACCATAGACTCGCATTTGTTGATATGACTAACAGCTGCCTTGTGCCCACACAACTCTTATTTAAAAAAATCACCCTCCTTGCAAACATATTTCCATGCAAATAATCAAATTGTTGAATGTCCACGAACGTCCAACGTCCGTCTAACTTCACAGCACAATTTCCACAAAAAAAAAAAACGCAGTTTCCAGTTTGCACAAGGAGACTTCTCTAGACCTAATTCGCGCTCTCCAGTTCACAAATTTTAAACTTTTATTTTTTTACATAATTTTCCGAATGTTCCTTTCCCCTTTGAAAAACATTCAAACTGAAATTCAAATGTGTACACAGGTAGAACCGCTCTGTTTCGGTCCAAGCGGTATTGCGTGGGAATAAGCTATGCTCCATAGGATTTCCCTACCGAAATTTCAAGGTTATTGATCAACTGGTTTTGCCTCTACCCTCTGCACTCACGGCGAACTTTAGACAGAATTTTCTAAGTCGAACGTCCATTTGTTTACCTTTCGAAAGACATTCAAACAGACATTCAAATATATGCTTCTGGCCCAATTATAGGGCCCGTTTCGGGTGCCATGGGCGTACCCGGATGTGTAACGAATGAAAATCATCGGCATATCACAATGCTTGCAGTTTGTGAGATAATGGGGGTGATCAAATATTTGGGAATATCGCTGTGAAGTTGGACGGACGTTGGACGTTCGTGGACATTCGCGACACGGTCTGTTTTCAATGAAATACCATAGACTCGCATTTGTTGATATGACTAACAGCTGCCTTGTGCCCACACAACTCTTGTTTAAAAAAATCACCCTCCTTGCAAACATATTTCCATGCAAATAATCAAATTGTTGAATGTCCACGAACGTCCAACGTCCGTCTAACTTCACAGCACAATTTCCACAAAAAAAAATAAAAACGCAGTTTCCAGTTTGCACAAGGAGACTTCTCTAGACCTAATTCGCGCTCTCCAGTTCACAAATTTTAAACTTTTATTTTTTTACATAATTTTCCGAATGTTCCTTTCCCCTTTGAAAAACATTCAAACTGAAATTCAAATGTGTACACAGGTAGAACCGCTCTGTTTCGGTCCAAGCGGTATTGCGTGGGAATAATCTATGCTCCATAGGATTTCCCTACTGAAATTTCAAGGTTATTGATCCACTGGTTTTGCCTCTACCCTCTGCACTCACGGCGAACTTTAGACAGAATTTTCTAAGTCGAACGTCCATTTGTTTACCTTTCGAAAGACATTCAAACAGACATTCAAATATATGATTCTGGCCCAATTATAGGGCCCGTTTCGGGTGCCATGGGCGTACCCGGATGTGTAACGAATGAAAATCATCGGCATATCATAATGCTTGCAGTTTGTGAGATAATGGGGGTGATCAAATATTTGGGAATATCGCTGTGAAGTTGGACGGACGTTGGACGTTCGTGGACATTCGCGACACGGTCTGTTTTCAATGAAATACCATAGACTCGCATTTGTTGATATGACTAACAGCTGCCTTGTGCCCACACAACTCTTATTTAAAAAAATCACCCTCCTTGCAAACATATTTCCATGCAAATAATCAAATTGTTGAATGTCCACGAACGTCCAACGTCCGTCTAACTTCACAGCACAATTTCCACAAAAAAAAAAAAACGCAGTTTCCAGTTTGCACAAGGAGACTTCTCTAGACCTAATTCGCGCTCTCCAGTTCACAAATTTTAAACTTTTATTTTTTTACATAATTTTCCGAATGTTCCTTTCCCCTTTGAAAAACATTCAAACTGAAATTCAAATGTGTACACAGGTAGAACCGCTCTGTTTCGGTCCAAGCGGTATTGCGTGGGAATAAGCTATGCTCCATAGGATTTCCCTACCGAAATTTCAAGGTTATTGATCCACTGGTTTTGCCTCTACCCTCTGCACTCACGGCGAACTTTAGACAGAATTTTCTAAGTCGAACGTCCATTTGTTTACCTTTCGAAAGACATTCAAACAGACATTCAAATATATGCTTCTGGCCCAATTATAGGGCCCGTTTCGGGTGCCATGGGCGTACCCGGATGTGTAACGAATGAAAATTATCGGCATATCACAATGCTTGCAGTTTGTGAGATAATGGGGGTGATAAAATATTTGGGAATATCGCTGTGAAGTTGGACGGACGTTGGACGTTCGTGGACATTCGCGACACGGTCTGTTTTCAATGAAATACCATAGACTCGCATTTGTTGATATTACTAACAGCTGCCTTGTGCCCACACAACTCTTATTTAAAAAAATCACCCTCCTTGCAAACATATTTCCATGCAAATAATCAAATTGTTGAATGTCCACGAACGTCCAACGTCCGTCTAACTTCACAGCACAATTTAAAAAAAAAAAAAAAAAACGCAGTTTCCAGTTTGCACCAGGAGACTTCTCTTGACCTAATTCGCGCTCTCAAACAGACAAATTAAAAAAAAAATTAAGACAATTTTCCGAATGTTTTTTACTTTGAAAAACATTGGACGTTGGACGTTCAACACTGTGGATCTAAAATGGGGTTACCGGCAGGTGACTCGAATCGCACATATATAGGCACAGGTAGAACCGCTTTGTTTCGGTCCAAGCGGTATTGCGTGGGAATAAGCTATGCTCCATAGGATTTCCCTACCGAAATTTCAAGGTTATTGATCCACTGGTTTTGCCTCTACCCTCTGCACTCACGGCGAACTTTAGACAGAATTTTCTAAGTCGAACGTCCATTTGTTTACCTTTCGAAAGACATTCAAACAGACATTCAAATATATGATTCTGGCCCAATTATAGGGCCCGTTTCGGGTGCCATGGGCGTACCCGGATGTGTAACGAATGAAAATCATCGGCATATCATAATGCTTGCAGTTTGTGAGATAATGGGGGTGATCAAATATTTGGGAATATCGCTGTGAAGTTGGACGGACGTTGGACGTTCGTGGACATTCGCGACACGGTCTGTTTTCAATGAAATACCATAGACTCGCATTTGTTGATATGACTAACAGCTGCCTTGTGCCCACACAACTCTTATTTAAAAAAATCACCCTCCTTGCAAACATATTTCCATGCAAATAATCAAATTGTTGAATGTCCACGAACGTCCAACGTCCGTCTAACTTCACAGCACAATTTCCACAAAAAAAAAAAACGCAGTTTCCAGTTTGCACAAGGAGACTTCTCTAGACCTAATTCGCGCTCTCCAGTTCACAAATTTTAAACTTTTATTTTTTTACATAATTTTCCGAATGTTCCTTTCCCCTTTGAAAAACATTCAAACTGAAATTCAAATGTGTACACAGGTAGAACCGCTCTGTTTCGGTCCAAGCGGTATTGCGTGGGAATAAGCTATGCTCCATAGGATTTCCCTACCGAAATTTCAAGGTTATTGATCAACTGGTTTTGCCTCTACCCTCTGCACTCACGGCGAACTTTAGACAGAATTTTCTAAGTCGAACGTCCATTTGTTTACCTTTCGAAAGACATTCAAACAGACATTCAAATATATGCTTCTGGCCCAATTATAGGGCCCGTTTCGGGTGCCATGGGCGTACCCGGATGTGTAACGAATGAAAATCATCGGCATATCACAATGCTTGCAGTTTGTGAGATAATGGGGGTGATCAAATATTTGGGAATATCGCTGTGAAGTTGGACGGACGTTGGACGTTCGTGGACATTCGCGACACGGTCTGTTTTCAATGAAATACCATAGACTCGCATTTGTTGATATGACTAACAGCTGCCTTGTGCCCACACAACTCTTGTTTAAAAAAATCACCCTCCTTGCAAACATATTTCCATGCAAATAATCAAATTGTTGAATGTCCACGAACGTCCAACGTCCGTCTAACTTCACAGCACAATTTCCACAAAAAAAAATAAAAACGCAGTTTCCAGTTTGCACAAGGAGACTTCTCTAGACCTAATTCGCGCTCTCCAGTTCACAAATTTTAAACTTTTATTTTTTTACATAATTTTCCGAATGTTCCTTTCCCCTTTGAAAAACATTCAAACTGAAATTCAAATGTGTACACAGGTAGAACCGCTCTGTTTCGGTCCAAGCGGTATTGCGTGGGAATAATCTATGCTCCATAGGATTTCCCTACTGAAATTTCAAGGTTATTGATCCACTGGTTTTGCCTCTACCCTCTGCACTCACGGCGAACTTTAGACAGAATTTTCTAAGTCGAACGTCCATTTGTTTACCTTTCGAAAGACATTCAAACAGACATTCAAATATATGTTTCTGGCCCAATTATAGGGCCCGTTTCGGGTGCCATGGGCGTACCCGGATGTGTAACGAATGAAAATCATCGGCATATCATAATGCTTGCAGTTTGTGAGATAATGGGTGTGATCAAATATTTGGGAATATCGCTGTGAAGTTGGACGGACGTTGGACGTTCGTGGACATTCGCGACACGGTCTGTTTTCAATGAAATACCATAGACTCGCATTTGTTGATATGACTAACAGCTGCATTGTGCCCACACAACTCTTATTTAAAAAAATCACCCTCCTTGCAAACATATTTCCATGCAAATAATCAAATTGTTGAATGTCCACGAACGTCCAACGTCCGTCTAACTTCACAGCACAATTTCCACAAAAAAAAAAAAACGCAGTTTCCAGTTTGCACAAGGAGACTTCTCTAGACCTAATTCGCGCTCTCCAGTTCACAAATTTTAAACTTTTATTTTTTTACATAATTTTCCGAATGTTCCTTTCCCCTTTGAAAAACATTCAAACTGAAATTCAAATGTGTACACAGGTAGAACCGCTCTGTTTCGGTCCAAGCGGTATTGCGTGGGAATAATCTATGCTCCATAGGATTTCCCTACTGAAATTTCAAGGTTATTGATCCACTGGTTTTGCCTCTACCCTCTGCACTCACGGCGAACTTTAGACATAATTTTCTAAGTCGAACGTCCATTTGTTTACCTTTCGAAAGACATTCAAACAGACATTCAAATATATGTTTCTGGCCCAATTATAGGGCCCGTTTCGGGTGCCATGGGCGTACCCGGATGTGTAACGAATGAAAATCATCGGCATATCATAATGCTTGCAGTTTGTGAGATAATGGGGGTGATCAAATATTTGGGAATATCGCTGTGAAGTTGGACGGACGTTGGACGTTCGTGGACATTCGCGACACGGTCTGTTTTCAATGAAATACCATAGACTCGCATTTGTTGATATGACTAACAGCTGCCTTGTGCCCACACAACTCTTATTTAAAAAAACCACCCTCCTTGCAAACATATTTCCATGCAAATAATCAAATTGTTGAATGTCCACGAACGTCCAACGTCCGTCTAACTTCACAGCACAATTTCCACCAAAAAAAAAAACGCAGTTTCCAGTTTGCACCAGGAGACTTCTCTTGACCTAATTCGCGCTCTCAAACAGACAATTTAAAAACAAAAATTTTAGATAATTTTCCGAATGTTTTTTACTTTGAAAAACATTGGACGTTCAACACTGTGGATCTAAAATGGGGTTACCGACAGGTGACTCGAATCGCACATATATAGGCACAGGTAGAACCGCTTTGTTTCGGTCCAAGCGGTATTGCGTGGGAATAATCTATGCTCCATAGGATTTCCCTACCGAAATTTCAAGGTTATTGATCCACTGGTTTTGTCTCTACCCTCTGCACTCACGGCGAACTTTAGACAGAATTTTCTAAGTCGAACGTCCATTTGTTTACCTTTCGAAAGACATTCAAACAGACATTCAAATATATGTTTCTGGCCCAATTATAGGGCCCGTTTCGGGTGCCATGGGCGTACCCGGATGTGTAACGAATGAAAATCATCGGCATATCATAATGCTTGCAGTTTGTGAGATAATGGGGTGATCAAATGTTTGGGAATATCGCTGTGAAGTTGGACGGACGTTGGACGTTCGTGGACATTCGCGACACGGTCTGTTTTCAATGAAATACCATAGACTCGCATTTGTTGATATGACTAACAGCTGCCTTGTGCCCACACAACTCTTATTTAAAAAAATCACCCTCCTTGCAAACATATTTCCATGCAAATAATCAAATTGTTGAATGTCCACGAACGTCCAACGTCCGTCTAACTTCACAGCACAATTTCCACAAAAAAAAAACGCAGTTTCCAGTTTGCACAAGGAGACTTCTCTAGACCTAATTCGCGCTCTCCAGTTCACAAATTTTTATTTTTTTACATAATTTTCCGAATGTTCCTTTCCCCTTTGAAAAACATTCAAACTGAAATTCAAATGTGTACACATGTAGAACCGCTCTGTTTCGGTCCAAGCGGTATTGCGTGGGAATAATCTATGCTCCATAGGATTTCCCTACCGAAATTTCAAGGTTATTGATCCACTGGTTTTGCCTCTACCCTCTGCACTCACGGCGAACTTTAGACATATTGTTCTAAGTTCCGAACGAGATTCAAACATGTGCTTCGAAGTATCTTATAGGGTTCTTATTCGATATATTTGAATGCTTGTATAAATACTTTTTGTAATATATCTTTTATAAAATTATTGCGTTTAATCAGAGACGTGGAGACATGGTTTTTTTTGGGGGGGGGGGGGGGTGGGGTGGTACCTGCCAAAAAGTTTTTAGTGTCAGGGTTTAGGGTGGGGTAGGGTGGGGGGATGTCCAGGTCAGGATATCTCCCCCCCCCCCCCACCCACCACCTACATGACAAAAATATCATCTTATGGTTTTATCGCTTGTTTTGCTTTATATAGTCATGAAACGGCGAGAAATTTACTTCTTCTGAGAAAAAGTTTTTAGAGTCAGGGTTTGGGATGGGGGAGATGTTCAGGTCAGGATATCTCCCCCCCCCCCCCACCCAGCACATACATGACAAAAAAATCATGGTATGGTTTTATTGCTTATTTTGCTTTATATACAGCGATCAACAATGCCAAAATAATTTTTCCAGAGATTTCTCATTGTTGGCTAATTATAATTAAATGGCAAGATACATTTAAAAAAAAAATTTAAGTCACCCCTTAATATTCAACCCCTTACACTAATATCAACATGATCATTACTATGACACTGAAAAATGTTGGTATATTTGATATTGTTTTGCTTTGAAATTAAAGAGAGAAAATCATCCAGAAAATTACCAAATGTCTGGATGAATAGTGAGTCCCTTGATAAGAAGACTCACTTGTTGTTTTTGTGATAAATCTTAATCCACTAATCCAGATTACAAGGGAGTAGCAAGATGATAAAAAAATAATGAATCAATAAATAAGACTCACTTGTTGTTTTTGCAATAAGGTGGACAGTGATAGCATCATAATCTAGACTACCAAGGATTAATTAGGGTATATGGCAATCCTCACTAAACCTTTAATGTATCATCAGCAATACCTGGGATTAGTTAGTTCCATATTATTGGACGTGACAAATTTAAGCCATAAATCCAATCAGTCTCGGGTCTTAGTGAAATGAGTATATAATAATATATAATGTACTTTGTCATTTAGCTTCATTTTCTCTGTGAAAGTTTTCAAAATGTCTGACAATTCTAATGCAACTAATAAGTTCTTAGATAATGTTCATGACATTTTCAATTATGTTTCCAATAACCAGTACCCGACTGGTCTCAATCGTTCGCAGAAGAAAGACTTTCGTGTGAAGTGCAAAAAGTTCTCTGTTAAAGGCGGTGTTTTGTTCTACCAAAGCAGAAGAGGTAAGTTATATTTATAGTTTATAGGCCATAGTTAATTAATCTTACTTTTTTACAGTTAATTTCTGAATTTTCTTATAACATTATATTGGATTTTTTTCACATAAATTATTTTTATTTTTCAAAGTTTCAATAATTCACTGATTGGAATACACATTTCATATGTAATGCAATTTTCAACAAACATTTAACCACAAATGTTGCATCTTTCCAAATTTATCTTTACATTTACATTTCCTCTTTCATACAATTATAAGATGCACTGAGTACATATAACTTATTGTTCAAGCATAGAAGACCTTTGATTAAGTAAGACAAGTTTTAAACAGACAACTGACAAAATGTGTGATGATTGAACGGTATTAACACAAAACAGAATACTCTCAAACTAACCCATATTAACACTTTTACAAAGTACCAGATGGATACAAAATGAAAATTTTGCGACAATTTTTATAAAATAACAGCGCCTTGTTGTGTATAGAGAGAGGCATGTGGTATACTTTTGGCCTTCTAAGACAACATCAATACGGAACGATATCACCTAAATACATCCACGATAGTTTCGATAAGAATGATCAAGAATCAGATAGATTTTCAGAAGAATATATTATACCATCAGATTTGGCCTTTACCGACATCATAGTCTTGCTTTGCATATTATAAGTAGTCCATTTAGTAATTTAATTACAATATGTTTACAGGGCATCCCGTGAGAGTCATCACAGACACCGATGAGCGAAAGAGAATTGTTAAGGCTTGCCACGAGGGCATTGGCGACACCATTACTGCAAAAGCTCTTGGAGCACACTTTGGACGTGACAAATCACAACGAAAGGTATGTAATGCTCTGTTTTCTTGTATTCAAGATATCTGATGACATCAGTACTCTGCCCATGCCAGTAAATCCATTAAATGCATTGAAATATTTAATTTCAACCATTAACTGTTGTTTTAATATTTTAATTGGTCAATAACTTTAGGCCCATGATATTTTAAAGATTCCAAAAGTTGCCCATGCTATGTTGAAGCTTCGGAACGTTACATATTTAGAATGTGTGCAATGCCATGATATTTGTTTTTCAAGGTAATCATAGGTATTAACACAAAACAAAATACTCTCAACTAACCCATATTAACACTTTTACAAAGTACCAGATGGATACAAACTGAAAATTTTGCGACAATTTTTATACAATTTTATAGCAGTTGATGCAATTTTTGTATCTTATATTTAATTCCTTTCCCTCCTTACATGTTTCTGACCGCTACTACTGGCCAGGCTTAGCAAACGACATCGCCAAATACATACAGCAATGTGACATCTGCCAACGCGTCCAAGCTCCATTCAAAAAGACGAAGGCTCCCCTGCAAAACGTCAACATCACTGCAGAACCATGGAACCAAATCGGCATTGATCTTATTGGTCCCCTTCCCGAGACAGAAGAGGGATTCAAATATATCGGTAGGAACTATTTGATTTATATCAAAATCTCTCTCTCTTTTATCTGCCCATCATATTACATTACCTACAGATCACATTGCAAACATGCTTAATTATAGTTATTCTCATATGTGTGTCTCGTAATCCCTAAATGCTCTTTCAAAAAATATTTGACCCAAGCAATAATGCTTTTCAGGACCTGTATGTGTCTTCAACTGTCTTGTGTGGTATTAAACTGATTAATAGTAAAAGACCTTTATATAAAACCTTTAATTCCGAGTGGAATCTGCATGGTGGAATACAAGTAAAATATGGGCATTTTTCTTCAGGAAATGCTTTTATATGCGTTAACATATGATCAATTGGAAACTTTTTAATAATATTGTCGTGTGTTTAGACTTGCCTTGGAGCATGTGCTAGTTATAGGCTCAGATAAGATAGTCTTGGGTTTTTTTACACGATCACACACGTCTGTGTGGAAAGGTGATACATGTAGTGACTAGCTGAAATCATGCTACATCCCATAGTCTCAGATTATTTTATTAAAAACATGTGATATTGTGCTTATTTATTACACAAAGTTTAATTTGTATGATTTTGTTACAGTTACTGCCATTGACTACTTTTCCAAGTGGCCTGAAGCAGCACCACTCAAAGATAAATCAGGCACCAGTGTTGCCAAGTTCCTCTACAAACTCATCTGCCAGCATAGCTGTCCTCAGGTTATAATCTCCGACCAGGGAACCGAGTTTGTCAACTGTCTGCAAGCTGAACTTCACCGACTCACTGGTGTTGAACATCGTGTAACCAGTGCATATCATCCACAGGTGTGTAGTACAATGTAATACAGTAAATTCTCCTACTAATAAGCCATTGGTTTGTAGTGATTCATTTTTAATATCCAGACACATTAAACAACTATTAAACGTGGTTTAACCCATACCTTGGCGATAGCGACTAGCCATAACTGATAATTTGTCAAAGATATGATCACAGGAATTAATCCATATATCAGTACCCAACTTGAAATCAAAAGCTCAAATAAGTTGTCTTTAGATGGGTTAAAGTATTTGGGTTGGGGAGGAGTAGTTTTAAATCTCATAACTCTGTCCCTATTCACACAAGGACCTCTCACTGTGAGATCCAATGGTTTAGTGATTTCGGAGGACATGTTTAGGAGTTTAAGTTAACTCATTGGAAGCAAAAGTGATAAATCCCTATCTTTGCCACTTTTGACATGCCAGATATTCAAAATTGATTATTCACTTCTAAAGAGAAATTATAATTGCTTAGAACGACATATATGTAGGGGATTCCATCTGATATTTAAATGGTACTTTAATTACACCCCCACCTTTTCCCCATTCTCCCCAGTTATTTGTTTATCAAACATGGACAGATATAAAATCAGATCTGACCTGTGTATTAAATAAGATTAAGTGTTTCATAACAGGGGTGTATGGTTTTCAAAAATATATGTAGTTTATACAATTCAAAAGTATTATCTATATACTGTTATACAGACATAATATGATGGGGATGCTGGCCCCTATGACCACTAAATCGTTCATATAAAAGAAAGTAAGTTAGCCCTCATTTGAATGGTTTCACATATTACAATGTTTTACAAGTAGCTTGGGCACTAAAAGCCACAACCTTCAATGTTAATCTTCTAAGTGCTCTGTGGCCCCTAAAATTCAATCAACCATGAAAATGTGAACAAATGGGAAAATAAGGTTCCTGGAAATACTAACATCTACCATATTGATTTTCAAAACAAGTCATCACTTACAATAGTCATGTATATTTATCTGCCTGTTCCCATTGCATAGATAAATCATATTGGCTATCAGCTGTTGTTTTAATTTCAAATTGAAAGCACGTGTCTGAAGGGTTAATATATTTTTCAAAAATCAATTAATCAGTCAATACCAAAATTGATAGAAGTGAATAGTGTGCAAAGATACCCAATAGATATTAAGAGATATGAGGAAGAGTCCATGTACATTATAGCATGTGTCTATGGAAACATTGGAAAGGGTTAATTATTTTTGAAGCAAATTAATGGAATTTAGAATACACTTATATAGGTGGGGGGGGGGCCTTATCTCACCCTGTAATGAAATTTCAAGTTCAAGTTCAATGTTTATTTACTCAAATCACAGTATGTGATGCAAGAGACATTTATAATTATACAGTGCATGGCATGTCATTGGTGTAATAATCAATAATCAAAGTCGACAACAACAAAAATGGTTGTGATAAAAACGTATTCTATACGCACATGGTGTGCGAATGGGATGGTGGGGTTGATAAGGTCAGCGGTGATCCAAAATAATTTCGAAGATTTTTGATGAATCCGCATAGCTTATAGAAGCATACATTGTTTTTTGGGTTCATTATATTAATGAAATTATGAACATTTTTTTGTTCTGTCAAATGTAAGGGTAAAAATCGTCTCCGGAGTGAGTTCAATTGGTTACAGTCCATTATGTAGTGATATTCATTCCCTATTTCGCTCTTATTACACAGCGTGCATGTTCTCATTTGGTAATCAATCTTGTACCATGATCCAGTTTCTACGGGGAGGTGATGATTTGAACATCTGAATTTAGCTAAAATAACTGCTTGTTTTTGGTGGAGATCGGATAAATATTTTTCTTGTGCGAATTTATATTTTATGATTCGATAATTTCGACACTTATTCATAGAGTTAATCTCGTTTCTCCACTGTTTTTGATATTTATTTTCCAGAGCTTGTCGTGTGATATTTTTAACCGACTTCGGGTTAGTTTCGTGTATAAACTGGTTTGTCCAGATGTCGGGCAGTTCTAATTCTCCTAATGACGTCTGGATGTAATTGACCCAGGGATGAGTGTAAGCTCCACTCTCAGATTTTTGGAGTAAATAATTATACAGCAGTTTGTTAATTTTTTGTTTGTCTGACATAACTACATTAGCCCAGTATGTTAACATTCTACATTTTATGTCAATAATTAAAGGATATACTCCTGTTTCTCCATATACCATCATACTTGGTGTGCTTGGTTTTAACCCTAAAACATACTTGAGAAATTTTAATTGGATCTTTTCTAAATCTGCGACGTGCTGGTAACCCCAGACTTCACATCCATATAATAATATTGGTTTGACAGTCTTAGAAAAAAGTTCTATTTGAATGTCTATCGATAAATTTAGTTCTTTCGACTTATGTAGTAGGCCAAACATGGCCCGATTTCCTATTGCTATATTTTGCTTCACGGCTTTTGAGAAAGAACAATTCCTTGTAAAAATAATACCCAGATATGTGAATTGAGGAACAATTTGTAACCTTGCGCCATTGAAAAGTATTCGTGATTTTGGGATTCTTTTACAGCCAAATACCATTAATTTTGTTTTGTCAACATTGACTGTGAGCTTCCAAAGCTCGCAGTATTCAGAGAACTCTTTTAGGGCTATACGCATATCCTTGGCTGTCTCCGCAAAAATGACTGTGTCATCTGCGTACAATAGTACCAACAATTTGATATACATTCCAATTTCTGTCAATGTGTCATTCTCAATTAATTTCAGAGTTGGAACTCTATTGGACAATAGAAAATTTTCAAGGTCATTTAGGTAGAGTGAAAATAAAAAAGAAGATAGATTTTCTCCTTGCAAAACACCAGAATAGCTTTGATAACTATTTGAGAGACATTCGCCGATTTTATTCTTAGATTTTACTTCGTTATACATGTTTTTAATAAGTTTAAAGCACTCTCCATTAATACCTGCGGTAATCATTTTGTGCCACAATCCGTTTCTCCAAACGGTGTCAAAAGCCTGTTTGAAATCAACAAATGTGCAGAACAGCTTTACATTGGCTTCTCTGTAAATACTAATTATGAAGTGCAATGTTAGTATATGATCGGTAGTGGAGAAGCCTTTTCTAAAACCTGCTTGGTTGATATCGATAAGATCAATAGATTCTGAATATTCAGTTAATCGTGCATTAATTATTTTTGTAAATAATTTTCCTAGACAGCTAAGGATTGTAATAGGTCTATGATTTTCTGGTAATGTATTATCACCTTTATTTTTATAAATTGGTATAACTATTCCTGTCAACCACTCATTTGGAATTATGCCTGTGTTAAAAATCAAATTAAACCATTCGGTATACAATGGTAACATCATTTCTATGGTACTCCTGATGTGTTCATTACGGATGTTGTCAATTCCGCTGCTACGACCGTTTTTTAACACCGATACTGCTCGAAGTATTTCGTCCTGTGTGATGGGCATATCAAGAATATCATTATCCTCTTGGAAAACATAATGTGAAAATGGGTCATGATCATCCTTTTTTTGATTACTTTTCATAAAATTATACATATCATCGATGTTAACCGCCGGGGGACTAGTGCCCCCCGTACGTAACAGATTCCAGAAATCCTTTGGATTATTAGAGTTTGCCTTTTTAATTTTACCTGATAATTTATTCTTGTGTTCCGCTTCATGCTTACGCAGTATTGACTTGTATGTCTTACTTTCTTCTTGCATTAGCCGCTTATTTTCTGCCGTTGGGTATTGTGAATGAGTTTTCAAGAATAGGAAAAACACCAGTCTTGTGCTGCCATTAATCAATTTGACAGTTAGAATAAACAAACAGCCAGCTACCAGTGTTGTTTATCTTGCTTGACCCACCAGAGCTATGTATCATATGTCATCACTCATTTCATGACAGATTTCACTTGGAATGACAACATCTATAAAAATCCTCTCATATACTCTGGATGTTGGATGATCACATGGTAATTTATTGATATCATTATATTACATGAAACTATTGCAATAAAATCTTCATATTTTCAAAACAGGATATCACACCTAATTAATCGTATAAAACTAAAATAAATGAAAGTGTCAATTTTTTTTTATTATTTAATTTTTTTTATTGTTATTTAAAGATCAAACAAAATTTAATATTTGTATATGCTAAATTTAGCAAGGAGCTAAATCTAAAAAAAACAAAACAAAAAAACAAAAAAAAAATTCTCGAAAAAGCGTCATAACTCCTTTAAAATTAATCGGTCATATTCGGACTCGATCTGTATTTTGGGCTGAGAAACCCATATACAAAATTTGGTTCCAATCAGATAAAAAATGTTTGAGTTATCGCATTATTCGTAAAGTGTCTACAGACAGACGAACGAACGACGAGTGGTCAATCCGGGCAACGACACTATGTTTACCATACTATGGTATGGGTAAACATAATCATAATAAAGTAGACTATAAAGATGGATACTCATATTTCATATTTTAAAGACGGTTCACTTGATATGTTAAAATACACATACATGTACTATGGAAATGACGTATAACTACTATTGCAACAACTGGTTGATGCAAGGTTTATTCTGACATGTTGTTGAATTTCATGGCAGTGTTATGTATGGAAAGACTTCAATAATCTATAAATCACAACCAAGTCAATATCTTACAATATACCAATTAAATTGTAGAAAATATCATGATGGTTGTCTTTTTGGAACTAGTTTGTGGAGGTCATTTTGGAATTTGTGCAGGTCATTTTGTAAGTATTTCTACCAAAGTTTCAGTTGGTAAATTGGTACCTGAATTCAGTTCTTGAAATATTATGTATGGACAAAAATATAATCTTGGCAAATGAATCACTTAATTGTTTGTAATGTTTAATTGAGGGGCATTAATTATATCTACCATATGAGAGCAATTTACTTCTGAAGAGCCTTGTACAAGGACATTCATTTAATTACAAAAAAAGCTGACACATCTAACACCTTGGCTCAAAATACAACAACTTTGAAAATTGATGATAGATAATGCGTTAGAAAGTCAGTAGGTCATCAGAGATTTTGAGCAGGACAATGACCTTGACAGGCAACTTATAATCAGACTTGAAGCCATCACATGACCCAAATTGATCGCATAAATGCGAAACCCAAATGAGCTCCATAAATTCCGCTGTTAAATCACATTCACAATTATCCAATATTTTCAGGCAAATGGTTTTGTTGAGAGACAGAACCAGACAACACAGAAAAGCCTGCTGAAGATTCTCGAGGACAAAAAGGACAGATGGGCAGAGGTATTAGATGGTGTGATGTTTGCCTACAGGACCTCTATTCATGCATCAACAGGTACTTGTATGCTTGTCTCAGTTATTTAGTTGTCAGTAATTTAATACAAGAGCACAAATACAAATTGACTATAGAACCTAAGAAATACTCATTTACCTTTATCTATTTGAGTAATACTATCACCAGCTTTTATTTAATAAAATATACATTTATTCTTTCAGATCATTGTTAAGTCAGTTTTTTGTTGTTTCAAATTTGCAATATCTTGAAAATTACAGTATTAACCCTTTGAGGCTCACAGAGTTATGGCACTTAATGTCATATGGAGTCAGTACGGTAGCTAACGAAAATGATGTGGTGTGGTTTCATTGTTCCAAATAGTTGCAAATACATTTTATTATATGCTCATGTATAGATTATAGTAGTCCGATTTTCCCTCTGACTCTATCCAAGATCAGTATAAGGATAGAGTCATATGCTCTAATGTAAATTTTCTAACACCCTATTGGGTGTGCAACTTTAAATCGATCGAACGGGTACTTAACTACTATTCCTATAATCGGACATGACTGTCTCGCCGCATACTAATTAAATCGTGACGAAATTGCACATGAATTTGGAAGGCGAGATCACGTTACCGCTGACTTGACATTGACCTCCAGCATATGCTTTTTGTGGGTCAACGTGCAGTTTTTTGTAGATGTTTCGATAAAAAATGTTGTAACTTCATTATTTCTCGACCGATATGGATAATTTTTATATCATTACGCTCAGAAATGATTAATCTACCCGATAGCGATACGCCCGATGATAGGCATAGTGGTACATTTTTTGGGTTAACCATCATCAGTAGGGGATTTAATAATTACAACCTTTGTTGTCCGTAAATCGTCACTTGCAATCTTATTTCTGCAGTTAGATTGATGAATATGGTATCATTGGAAATACTCATTTCTCTCGACCACTTGTGAGATAATTACCGCTATCCACTCAAAAACACTAGATTTAATCTATATACACACCATGTGCCAGTAAGTGATTTCTGACTGATGATGGGCATAGGTTACTTCTGAAAATCGGGTACAGTAGGTTACATCTTTGGGGTAGACTTGTTGTTGGTTACCATGCAATGTTCACACAAATATTTAGACATTCAGTTTTAAAACGCAAAATCGTTAAAAGTGTTATTCAATAATATTCATGGCAATGCATCATTAGATACAAGAACACATGATATCTTGACACAATAAAAATTATACAATAACAAACAACATATCCTGATGTTGTTTACGAACACCCAAATGCAATGGCAAGTTCAGTGGATTTAATAATTACGTCTCTTGTCTGTAAATCGTCACTTGCAATCTTATTTCTGTAGTTAGATTGATGAATACGGCATCATTGGAAAGAGTGATAACTGGTGCGTTATTTTAAGTATGTAATAGCTGTGCCCCATTCACGAGACACCAAACGTGGAAGTACGTATTTACGTTCCGTAGTAACGGAAATGACGTTGGTGGTGTATATGTACATAGCGTAGTCTCAAAGGGTTAACTGCTATGAAATGCCCCAATTTCTATATCAATTTCATTGAAAAAAAAACCTTCAGTTAATATTATATAATTTTAATATTAGGAATCCAAGTGTGTTAATACAGACTGACAACTGTCATACAATGATATATATTGTTGTACATATAAATTTCTTGATCTTTGCAGGGTACACACCTTTCTACCTGTTATACGGCCGTCACCCACGACTGCCAATTGAAGTCAACCAACTACCAGCTGATGGTCCCCCGCCAACATCGGCAGACTTTGATACAATTCTGCAACAGACAGCAGTTCTACGTGAAGCAACGACAGCTGATGCCATGGCCAATATACGCAAAGCACAGATACGACAGAAGGCCAACTATGACAAGAAGCAAAACTACACGTCCTTCCAGCCAGGTCAGCAAGTTCTGATGAAAGCCATGAAGAACTCTAACCGCGCCGGAGGCAAGTTGGATGCCCGATGGACAGGGCCTTATGAGGTTACAGAAGCTGTAAAACCAAATGTTTATCGACTGAAGAACCAGGCATGTCGTATTCTCAAAACAGCTGTCAACGTGATGAGACTGAAACCGTATGTGACTCCTCAAGGAAGCAGCAGCGACTCCGATGATGCCAATGACTCCGATGACGCCAACGACTCTCAATCCGATGATGTCAACGACTCCTATGACGCCAATGACCCTCAACCCGATGATGCCAACGACTCTGATGACGCCAATGACCCTCAACCCGATGATGCCAACGACTCTGCGAATGATGTCTCAGATTCAGACGTACATATAATTCGTATCAGCAAAGATGGTGTGCAGAATGGAGACATCACATCAGCATCTCTGTCCAGCGAAGAGAAGAGGGATTTGTTACGAGGTGACTGGTTGAATGACAACCACATCAACATGGCGATGATGATGATGAAAAGTAAATTCTCAAACGCCGAAGGGCTGAAAAACTGTTCTGTATTCGCATCAGCATCGTTCGATATACCAACACATGAATTTGTTCAAATTCTGAATTCTGGAGGCAATCATTGGATCACATTAAGCACTGTGGGTTGTGAAGCAGGCACAATTGAAGTGTACGACAGCCTCTGCAGATCGCTACACAGATCAACAAGACAACTCCTGAAGGATATCATGAGAGCCAACAAGCTAAAAGTTGTATTTCCTGAAACAACCCGACAACCCAACACATCAGACTGTGGTGCTTTCGCAATAGCCAATGCCTACCATGTGCTGAATGGAGACATCACTGGAAGATTATTCTCTGCAAAGAAGATTCGCCAGCACCTAGCAAACTGTTATAACAAAAGCTACCTTACATCCTTTCCAATCGATACAAGTGCCTTAATGTTACCATCAAAATGTATATACATCTAAACATTCATCTTATGCTCCAATTGTACTGATATTTTGAAAATGACATCTTGTTCACATTGCAAAATTCATCCAGGCTTTCAAATACCAAAGCAATACAATTTAAAACAGATTTTTTTATGCACTGTCATGATCCAGTATTAATGTTCCACGGTATCATGCGCAACTACCTAAAACAATACACTTATTTAAAGATTTTGTTATGCACTGTGATTCTGTTATCAAAAATACCCTGAACATTGAAAACTTAAACATAACTGATGAACATAATTGTATGAATTTTAAAATGTGAGCAAACATGTCATTTTCCGAATATCATTTATAAATATAAGATTGCAAAGAAACATGAGAAGTGATTTGTAAACAAGAATGTGGAGAAATTTTAACTCATACATTGGCAATGTCCTTAACAAGTTTCAAAATGAAAGTGTATGATCTAGTGAAATGGAGCATTATAGTGGATGGCCTTGAACCAAGAGTTATTCCTTTATGTTGTGTGTATGTCAGTATATTATATCTAAAAAAGCTAAATATTTGCTGTATCATTGTACAATGGCCATCTTGGCCTATCTGTTGGAAAATTAAGCAAATGATTTCTTCCTTTAAACAGTAACTTGAGGACCTTGGAATTATCAAACATGTATTGATACGGTCTGTAAAAGTATCAGTAAAATAAGTTGTATTCCCATAATCTGATGGCAGAAATTTTAATAATTTACTTTTGGGAATAACACTCATCAATCATAATAATAGATGATAAATAGACAGTATATTTGCAACTACACGGACAACTATTCTCGTTGTCATCTTTTCAGTCATTGCATCTAGTACTTCATAGAATTTCTGTGAAAATACATGTAAATGTAAACACACACTGATTACTGATATGTTTCAAAAGCTGAGGTCGCACAGAAACCATTTGTCCTTTTTCTATCAAATAGGATGTTGTTAAAAGATTGTTAAAATGTTGTTTTGTTTACATGTGTTAATATATATATATGTTTTTTTAAATGTTAAAACTGAGTAACTTGGTTAAGGACAGAATAAATATGTAAAATGGTATACATTCTTATAATTTTTTTTACCTTGGGAACAAATATTTGGAGACTGATATTTTATTTCAAAGCAGTTACATGGCCCAATGACTATTTAATTTTATACAAAATTTATCAAACTAAATTCCATACAAAGTTGATATGACGGGACATATATGATAGCGGTGATATTAGAGATGGGGGTGGATATCCACACAATGATTTTTTTGTCATGTAGGTGCTGGGTGGGGGGGGGGGAGATATCCTGACCTGGACATCTTCCCCCACCACCCCAAACCCTGTCTCTAAAAACTTTTTCTCAGAAGAAGTTAATTTCTCGCCGTTTCATGACTATATAAAGCAAAACAAGCGATAAAACCATAAGATGATATTTTTGTCATGTAGGTGCTGGGTGGGCGAAAGATATCCTGACCTGGACATCTTCCCCCCACCCCAAACCCTGACTCAAAAAACTTTTTCTCAGAAGAAGTAAATTTCTCGCTGTTTCATGTCTATATAAAGCAAAATAAGAGATAAAACCATCAGATGATTTTTTTGTCATGTAGGTGCTGGGTGGGGGGGGGGGGAGATATCCTGACCTGGACATCTTCCCCCACCACCCCAAACCCTGACTCAAAAAACTTTTTCTCAGAAGAAGTTAATTTCTCGCTGTTTCATGACTATATAAAGCAAAATAAGAGATAAAACCATAAGATGATTTTGTTGTCATGTTGGTGCTGGGTGGGGGGGGGGGGGGGGGAGATATCCTGACCTGGACATCTTCCCCCACCACCCCAAACCCTGACTCAAAAAACTTGTTCTCAGAAGAAGTTAATTTCTGGCCGTTTCATGACTAGATAAAGCAAAACAAGCGATAAAACCATAAGATGATATTTTTGTCATGTTGGTGCTGGGTGGGGGGGGGGGAGATATCCTGACCTGGACATCTTCCCCCACCACCCCAAACCCTGACTCAAAAAACTTTTTCTCAGAAGAAGTTAATTTCTCGCTGTTTCATGACTATATAAAGCAAAATAAGAGATAAAACCATAAGATGATTTTGTTGTCATGTTGGTGCTGGGTGGGGGGGGGGGAGATATCCTGACCTGGACATCTTCCCCCACCACCCCAAACCCTGACTCAAAAAACTTGTTCTCAGAAGAAGTTAATTTCTGGCCGTTTCATGACTAGATAAAGCAAAACAAGCGATAAAACCATAAGATGATATTTTTGTCATGTAGGTGCTGGGTGGGGGGGGGGGAGATATCCTGACCTGGACATCTTACCCCCCACCCCAAACCCTGACTCAAAAAAAAACTTTTTCTCAGAAGTTAATTTCTCGCTGTTTCATGACTATATAAAGCAAAATAAGAGATAAAACCATAAGATGATTTTTTTGTCATGTAGGTGCTGGGTGGGGGGGGGGGAGATATAATGACCTGGACATCCCCCCCACTCCAAACCCTGACTCTAAAAACTTTTTCTCAGAAGAAGTTAATTTCTCGCCGTTTCATGACTATATAAAGCAAAATAAGCAATAATTCCATACAATGATTTTTTTGTCATGTAGGTGCTGGGTGGGGGGGGGGGAGATATCCTTACATGGACATTTCCCCCCCCCCCACCCCAAACCCTACTCTAAAAACTTTTTCTCAGAAGAAGTAAATTTCTCGCCGTTTCATGACTATATAAAGCAAAACAAGCGATAAAACCATAAGATGATATTTTTGTGATGTAGGTGCTGGGTGGGGGAAGATATCCTGACCTGGACATCTTACCCCCCACCCCAAACCCTGACTCAAAAAACTTGTTCTCAGAAGTTAATTTCTCGCTGTTTCATGACTATATAAAGCAAAATAAGAGATAAAACCATAAGATGGTTTTTTTTGTAATGTAGGTGCTGGGTTGGGGGGGGGGGAGATATCCTGACCTGGACATCTTCCCCCACCACCCCAAACCCTGACTCAAAAAACGTTTTCTCAGAAGAAGTAAATTTCTCGCCGTTTCATGACTATATAAAACAAAACAAGCGATAAAACCATAAGATGATATTTTTGTCATGTAGGTGCTGGTGGGGGGAAGATATCCTGACCTGGACATCTTCCCCTCCCCCCACACCAAACCCTGACTCTAAAAACTTTTTCTCAGAAGAAGTTAATTTCTCGCCGTTTCATTACTATATAAAGCAAAATAAGCAATAAATCCATACAATGATTTTTTTGTCCCCGGGGGGGAAGATATCCAGGGGGGGGGGGAGATATCCTGTTACACCGGCCATGGAAATTTGTTGAAACAAGAATATCGCAAATCCTAGCATCTAGACTAGCCTTAGGCCTTCCTATAGAGTTGGATATTTCAAACCTGACACACCCACTTAGGTCAGCTTAGGTTGGAAAATTTCCAACTGATGACAATTCCAATGACAATGTTAACCAAATGTATGACAATATTGTTTTCTTAAATTAACAAGCTGGTTTTGACTGGCCACACGGAGGGACCAGGACACAAGCTTTCCAAGTGTTAGGAATTTCCAACCTGTCACTCCCATAATGTTGGAATATTTCCAACTGATGACCATCTCAGTCCAAAATTTTGAACAAAGGTAGGAAAATATGCAAATATATTGGTCCAAAAACAATAAATTGTTCGAAAATCAAACTTCAAGAACATTTTCGACCTTTTGTTGGTGTGAAATTTGCAACTAATGTTTTGGCAGGTACCACCCCACCCCCCCCCCCCCAAAAACCATGTCTCCACGTCTCTGATTAAACGCAATAATTTTATAAAAGATATATTACAAAAAGTATTTATACAAGCATTCAAATATATCGAATAAGAACCCTATAAGATACTTCGAAGCACATGTTTGAATCTCGTTCGGAACTTAGAACAATGTCTAAAGTTCGCCGTGAGTGCAGAGGGTAGAGGCAAAACCAGTGGATCAATAACCTTGAAATTTCGGTAGGGAAATCCTATGGAGCATAGCTTATTCCCACGCAATACCGCTTGGACCGAAACAGAGCGGTTCTACCTGTGTACACATTTGAATTTCAGTTTGAATGTTTTTCAAAGGGGAAAGGAACATTCGGAAAATTATGTAAAAAAATAAAAGTTTAAAATTTGTGAACTGGAGAGCGCGAATTAGGTCTAGAGAAGTCTCCTTGTGCAAACTGGAAACTGCGTTTTTTTTTTTTGTGGAAATTGTGCTGTGAAGTTAGACGGACGTTGGACGTTCGTGGACATTCAACAATTTGATTATTTGCATGGAAATATGTTTGCAAGGAGGGTGATTTTTTTAAATAAGAGTTGTGTGGGCACAAGGCAGCTGTTAGTCATATCAACAAATGCGAGTCTATGGTATTTCATTGAAAACAGACCGTGTCGCGAATGTCCACGAACGTCCAACGTCCGTCCAACTTCACAGCGATATTCCCAAATATTTGATCACCCCCATTATCTCACAAACTGCAAGCATTATGATATGCCGATGATTTTCATTCGTTACACATCCGGGTACGCCCATGGCACCCGAAACGGGCCCTATAAATTGGGCCAGAAGCATATATTTGAATGTCTGTTTGAATGTCTTTCGAAAGGTAAACAAATGGACGTTCGACTTAGAAAATTCTGTCTAAAGTTCGCCGTGAGTGCAGAGGGTAGAGGCAAAACCAGTGGATCAATAACCTTGACACTTCGGTAGGGAAATCCTATGGAGCATAGCTTATTCCCACGCAATACCGCTTGGACCGAAACAGAGCGGTTCTACCTGTGTACACATTTGAATTTCAGTTTGAATGTTTTTCAAAGGGGAAAGGAACATTCGGAAAATTATGTAAAAAAATAAAAGTTTAAAATTTGTGAACTGGAGAGCGCGAATTAGGTCTAGAGAAGTCTCCTTGTGCAAACTGGAAACTGCGTTTTTTTTTTTTTGTGGAAATTGTGCTGTGAAGTTAGACGGACGTTGGACGTTCGTGGACATTCAACAATTTGATTATTTGCATGGAAATATGTTTGCAAGGAGGGTGATTTTTTTAAATAAGAGTTGTGTGGGCACAAGGCAGCTGTTAGTCATATCAACAAATGCGAGTCTATGGTATTTCATTGAAAACAGACCGTGTCGCGAATGTCCACGAACGTCCAACGTCCGTCCAACTTCACAGCGATATTCCCAAATATTTGATCACCCCCATTATCTCACAAACTGCAAGCATTATGATATGCCGATGATTTTCATTCGTTACACATCCGGGTACGCCCATGGCACCCGAAACGGGCCCTATAATTGGGCCAGAAGCATATATTTGAATGTCTGTTTGAATGTCTTTCGAAAGGTAAACAAATGGACGTTCGACTTAGAAAATTCTGTCTAAAGTTCGCCGTGAGTGCAGAGGGTAGAGGCAAAACCAGTGGATCAATAACCTTGAAATTTCGGTAGGGAAATCCTATGGAGCATAGCTTATTCCCACGCAATACCGCTTGGACCGAAACAGAGCGGTTCTACCTGTGTACACATTTGAATTTCAGTTTGAATGTTTTTCAAAGGGGAAAGGAACATTCGGAAAATTATGTAAAAAAATAAAAGTTTAAAATTTGTGAACTGGAGAGCGCGAATTAGGTCTAGAGAAGTCTCCTTGTGCAAACTGGAAACTGCGTTTTTTTTTTTTTGTGGAAATTGTGCTGTGAAGTTAGACGGACGTTGGACGTTCGTGGACATTCAACAATTTGATTATTTGCATGGAAATATGTTTGCAAGGAGGGTGATTTTTTTAAATAAGAGTTGTGTGGGCACAAGGCAGCTGTTAGTCATATCAACAAATGCGAGTCTATGGTATTTCATTGAAAACAGACCGTGTCGCGAATGTCCACGAACGTCCAACGTCCGTCCAACTTCACAGCGATATTCCCAAATATTTGATCACCCCCATTATCTCACAAACTGCAAGCATTATGATATGCCGATGATTTTCATTCGTTACACATCCGGGTACGCCCATGGCACCCGAAACGGGCCCTATAATTGGGCCAGAAGCATATATTTGAATGTCTGTTTGAATGTCTTTCGAAAGGTAAACAAATGGACGTTCGACTTAGAAAATTCTGTCTAAAGTTCGCCGTGAGTGCAGAGGGTAGAGGCAAAACCAGTGGATCAATAACCTTGAAATTTCGGTAGGGAAATCCTATGGAGCATAGCTTATTCCCACGCAATACCGCTTGGACCGAAACAAAGCGGTTCTACCTGTGCCTATATATGTGCGATTCGAGTCACCTGCCGGTAACCCCATTTTAGATCCACAGTGTTGAACGTCCAACGTCCAATGTTTTTCAAAGTAAAAAACATTCGGAAAATTGTCTTAATTTTTTTTTTGAATTTGTCTGTTTGAGAGCGCGAATAAGGTCAAGAGAAGTCTCCTGGTGCAAACTGGAAACTGCGTTTTTTTTTTTTGTGGAAATTGTGCTGTGAAGTTAGACGGACGTTGGACGTTCGTGGACATTCAACAATTTGATTATTTGCATGGAAATATGTTTGCAAGGAGGGTGATTTTTTTAAATAAGAGTTGTGTGGGCACAAGGCAGCTGTTAGTAATATCAACAAATGCGAGTCTATGGTATTTCATTGAAAACAGACCGTGTCGCGAATGTCCACGAACGTCCAACGTCCGTCCAACTTCACAGCGATATTCCCAAATATTTTATCACCCCCATTATCTCACAAACTGCAAGCATTGTGATATGCCGATGATTTTCATTCGTTACACATCCGGGTACGCCCATGGCACCCGAAACGGGCCCTATAATTGGGCCAGAAGCATATATTTGAATGTCTGTTTGAATGTCTTTCGAAAGGTAAACAAATGGACGTTCGACTTAGAAAATTCTGTCTAAAGTTCGCCGTGAGTGCAGAGGGTAGAGGCAAAACCAGTGGATCAATAACCTTGAAATTTCGGTAGGGAAATCCTATGGAGCATAGCTTATTCCCACGCAATACCGCTTGGACCGAAACAGAGCGGTTCTACCTGTGTACACATTTGAATTTCAGTTTGAATGTTTTTCAAAGGGGAAAGGAACATTCGGAAAATTATGTAAAAAAATAAAAGTTTAAAATTTGTGAACTGGAGAGCGCGAATTAGGTCTAGAGAAGTCTCCTTGTGCAAACTGGAAACTGCGTTTTTTTTTTGTTGTGGAAATTGTGCTGTGAAGTTAGACGGACGTTGGACGTTCGTGGACATTCAACAATTTGATTATTTGCATGGAAATATGTTTGCAAGGAGGGTGATTTTTTTAAACAAGAGTTGTGTGGGCACAAGGCAGCTGTTAGTCATATCAACAAATGCGAGTCTATGGTATTTCATTGAAAACAGACCGTGTCGCGAATGTCCACGAACGTCCAACGTCCGTCCAACTTCACAGCGATATTCCCAAATATTTGATCACCCCCATTATCTCACAAACTGCAAGCATTGTGAAATGCCGATGATTTTCATTCGTTACACATCCGGGTACGCCCATGGCACCCGAAACGGGCCCTATAATTGGGCCAGAAGCATATATTTGAATGTCTGTTTGAATGTCTTTCGAAAGGTAAACAAATGGACGTTCGACTTAGAAAATTCTGTCTAAAGTTCGCTGTGAGTGCAGAGGGTAGAGGCAAAACCAGTGGATCAATAACCTTGAAATTTCGGTAGGGAAATCCTATGGAGCATAGCTTATTCCCACGCAATACCGCTTGGACCGAAACAGAGCGGTTCTACCTGTGTACACATTTGAATTTCAGTTTGAATGTTTTTCAAAGGGGAAAGGAACATTCGGAAAATTATGTAAAAAAATAAAAGTTTAAAATTTGTGAACTGGAGAGCGCGAATTAGGTCTAGAGAAGTCTCCTTGTGCAAACTGGAAACTGCGTTTTTTTTTGTGTGGAAATTGTGCTGTGAAGTTAGACGGACGTTGGACGTTCGTGGACATTCAACAATTTGATTATTTGCATGGAAATATGTTTGCAAGGAGGGTGATTTTTTTAAATAAGAGTTGTGTGGGCACAAGGCAGCTGTTAGTCATATCAACAAATGCGAGTCTATGGTATTTCATTGAAAACAGACCGTGTCGCGAATGTCCACGAACGTCCAACGTCCGTCCAACTTCACAGCGATATTCCCAAATATTTGATCACCCCCATTATCTCACAAACTGCAAGCATTATGATATGCCGATGATTTTCATTCGTTACACATACGGGTACGCCCATGGCACCCGAAACGGGCCCTATAATTGGGCCAGAATCATATATTTGAATGTCTGTTTGAATGTCTTTCGAAAGGTAAACAAATGGACGTTCGACTTAGAAAATTCTGTCTAAAGTTCGCCGTGAGTGCAGAGGGTAGAGGCAAAACCAGTGGATCAATAACCTTGAAATTTCGGTAGGGAAATCCTATGGAGCATAGCTTATTCCCACGCAATACCGCTTGGACCGAAACAAAGCGGTTCTACCTGTGCCTATATATGTGCGATTCGAGTCACCTGCCGGTAACCCCATTTTAGATCCACAGTGTTGAACGTCCAACGTCCAATGTTTTTCAAAGTAAAAAACATTCGGAAAATTGTCTTAATTTTTTTTTTTAATTTGTCTGTTTGAGAGCGCGAATAAGGTCAAGAGAAGTCTCCTGGTGCAAACTGGAAACTGCGTTTTTTTTTTGTGGAAATTGTGCTGTGAAGTTAGACGGACGTTGGACGTTCGTGGACATTCAACAATTTGATTATTTGCATGGAAATATGTTTGCAAGGAGGGTGATTTTTTTAAACAAGAGTTGTGTGGGCACAAGGCAGCTGTTAGTCATATCAACAAATGCGAGTCTATGGTATTTCATTGAAAACAGACCGTGTCGCGAATGTCCACGAACGTCCAACGTCCGTCCAACTTCACAGCGATATTCCCAAATATTTGATCACCCCCATTATCTCACAAACTGCAAGCATTGTGATATGCCGATGATTTTCATTCGTTACACATCCGGGTACGCCCATGGCACCCGAAACGGGCCCTATAATTGGGCCAGAAGCATATATTTGAATGTCTGTTTGAATGTCTTTCGAAAGGTAAACAAATGGACGTTCGACTTAGAAAATTCTGTCTAAAGTTCGCCGTGAGTGCAGAGGGTAGAGGCAAAACCAGTGGATCAATAACCTTGAAATTTCGGTAGGGAAATCCTATGGAGCATAGATTATTCCCACGCAATACCGCTTGGACCGAAACAAAGCGGTTCTACCTGTGCCTATATATGTGCGATTCGATTCAGCTGCAAATAAGCGGTTTTAAGATCGTTGTTGTTGAACGTCCAATGTCAAACCAACTTCACAGTAATTTTCATCTGGAAATATGCGGATTTTATATCGTTTTTGTTGAACGTCCAACGTCCAATGTCAAACCAACTTCACACTAATTTTCATCTGGAAATATCCGGATTTTATATCGTTTTTGTTGAACGTCCAACGTCCAACGTCCAATGTCAAACCAACTTCACACACCTCCATTAACTGCCTATCAGGAAACAATTATGAGTGCTTGTATTGTGGAAACAATGTCCCGCGACACTATATGTATAGGTTATAAACATGTTTTAGGTGTCGTTGCTAGCTCTTAATGTTTTATTAGTTCGTAAATACGTTATACCGTTTAAAATGTATAGCACACTATATGTTTGGTTCACCGAATAGACCCTGAAGATGTTCTGATTCTGAAGGAAATATCTAGTTAAATGTTATAGGTGCCGTTTTTATCTGTTTTAGTAAACTGCCTCTTTTATGTATCATGCAAGTTGCCCGCGTCCTGCATTGTTATTTCAGCATGTTATGGGTTAACTGAAAGGTGTGTCAGTTTGTATGGGCGTGAGAGCGAGCATGAATGATTGTGTCACCTACACACTGATTAGCACTCACCTGTTACTGGCGGGAAAATTAGCGCAGTCCGGGGGTCATTCAGTAATTAGCTTTTGAAATAGACAGACGCACAATATTGATTTACCCGTTTGAGATTCTATGGTTAAATGAAATGCGAATTCCATTTTTTAAGGATTATCTTTTATATGTGGTTTAAAATATTGGCTGTGCTGTGATAATTATGTTGAAGTTTATACTTTTTAAAATACACTTTATCGACCCAATAAGTTTGTTGTTGGACTCTACGAGATCTTAGATCCAGCGGTATAACATATATTAAGAAAGTTATTGTTCCATACTTTTCCCCCTATTTGCGATATGTGCAATATAGTTACCCCCACCACCAGTCAAATGATCAGAATCTATAAACATGACTCGAAGCAGTCTTGCCATGTGTGCATTGGTATTTCAAAGGAATATCGCTCCATTTAGTCTTCCCCATATAATCGTAGCCCAAACAAACGCGTGGACATATTGCTAATTTTTAGACCAGGACATTTAAAGGTACTCAATCCGATAAGACGCTCATAAATTACTATTTCTTTGGCTTCGGGGGTAAAAAATATTTTATTCGAGTCGAGGAACCCACCCATCAAAGCTCAGAGTGATCAGATGTCGATTTTTGAAGTTCGTTAATTTCTCGAGATGTGGCCCAGAAAACACGCGGTCAAACGGACAAATTGCGGATGAAGATGGATAACTTTAAAATCAAGTGGTTATTATTACCACTTGATTTTAGAGTCACCCATCTTCATCCGCAATTTGTCCGTTTGACCACGTGTTTTCTGGGCCACACTCGATAAATTAAAGTGATGTGAAACACTCCGGTAGGGTTATCAAATAGAAATAGAGAATATCTTGTTCAAAAGCAGTTATTTTTTACAGTTATCATATCCAAGTTGACAACACACACCGTCATTCTTGTATATTAATTAAATGCAACGACTCTTGGTGGCGAAAACGTTTTCGTTAGTTTATCACCAATAGTTGCGTCCCGAATCGAGAAGTAAATATTTACAATTGCGCATAGTTCAGACTATGTTTTCTATGGAGTGGCACGGTCGATTTGCTTGAACTTTTCGGCTGTGTTAGTAGAATGCTACATTCCTTCAGTTGACACAGCCCCAGAGTCGTTATCTCGTGGGAATCCGGATTCAGAATCCAAAGCCGATTACGGGGGCAGGGCTAATTCCCGATTCTAGGTCAGATTTTGAAATCCACGTGGTCTCCGAAACTATGTTTAATGTTCTCCCAGCGTCAAACATTGCTCATGTATTTGACACAAGTATAATTTGTATCTTGTATTTATAAAGTTCACGTTTGTTGTGAAAGTCATGCTTTTGTTCTATGCGTATATACACGGCTCATAATTTGCTGCCAATCCGACTTAATCGCATCTTTTTTCAAGTTAAAGTGTGTTTATTGATGAGGGCAAGCATTTAATTCTAACAGCTCTAGGCCTCCTGAATCAAATGCCGAAGATGTTGTGAAGAACACACGAAACTTGTCAGTTGCACAGGGACGTGACGACAGGGGTTGGTTGGGTGTCTCGACCCCCCCGAACTTTGGTAAAATTTGCTTAGCTGTGCAGTCATTCATACGTGAGGAAAAATCAGGATTCCTTTGACTAACTGTTCCAAATAATGATACGTACAAGCCAGCAAATGCAACAAACAAACCCGATTTTAAATAAATACATATACAAACTTATGACTAATTCGGGAGATAGTCCAGGAGATATTGGTCGACCTCTGCACCCCCCCAGGACTTAACTTCACCCCACTAATTTTCTTTCTTAAGGTCTCCTCTAATTGTTTTCACTTGTTAACAAGAAAAAAAAGTGGCCGCAGAGACTCCAGACAAGATGGCGTCCATCATGGCGGCCATTTTTTTTAAATGCACCAGGTCTCTTTGATCGCCATTATAGTAAAGATGATAGCACATGCGGTCTTGTTTTCCGCTCGATTCGTTATGCTAATATACAACCCTTACAAATTAACCAAAAATCCGACACCAGAATCCAATATGGCGGCCAAGATGGCCGCCGAAATGTGAAAATATGCTATTTTTCTGACATGTTACCACCTTTCGTTTGTCTCTGTGGGAAAATGTTATAATTTTTGCGTCATATTATACATTTATCATATATAGGAGTCATTGGCGAACACATGGGGACCATAATATGCATTCATTGCGGGATATTTTTGTCCGATATCACGTTTTCCCAAATGCCGGTATCATAGGTCAAAGCCGAATCTCCGTTAATAACGCGATGTTATGTTTCGAATCAATGAATGTTATTGCTATTATAACAACACCCATGCATATATATTAGCAGGAGATACTCGAGCTAGGATTCCTCTTATACCTGAGTTGAGGAATATTTACCCAAATCCAAGATGGCTGCCAAAATGGCCACCAGAAATAAAAAATCGCCGAAAATCGCTGATTTTAACATCAGTGAGCATTATTGTCATGACAACTCCACACCTGCTTACTATTGTAAGTTGGGAACACTTAGGCGAAGAACTTTCCTTGTACCATATCCAAATAAAAGTCCCCCAAATCCAAAATGGCGCCCACAATGGCGGACAGATTTTGAAAAATCACCGAAATTCCCTCATATTCACATCATTGGGCATTATTGTCGAGACAACTCCACCCATGCTTACAATTGAGTTGGAAATACTGAGGTGAAGTAATTACCTTACATCTGATGCAAGAAATGGTTTTCCAAATAAAAGATGGCGGCCAAACTGGCGACCGAAATTTGAAAACACGCCTACATCCTTTACTTTCTTAGGATGGGCGTTATTGTTTCGCGATTTCTACCCACCATTACATGTTGATATGTATGAATTATCCATTAGGGTTTGGCAAGTGATACCCACAGTCAATATGGCGGCCAAAATGGCGGACAGAAATTGAAAAGAAGCCGATATTATCACATACTAATTTCAACTTTTTGTCATAATATTGATTTGTATAAACGAAACGGTACATAATATAAGCCATATATTAGTTCCAATGTAAGTCGTAGCTTTTTAGAAGGATGAAAACCCACAATCGCAATGTGGCATTACAAAATCCATTCTCCACTAAGGGCTCATACTGGCCGTAACCGTATATAGGTGCGCCGAATAGTCATATTATGACTTCCAAGAATCAAAACAACAGTATCTGAGCTTATTCTGAATTGCCACATTCAGCATTATCTAGACTCGTTTCCGTCTCTTCGTCAGATTAATCTATCTCACTCACAACCACAGTCCACTACTCTTCTTTGTAGGAGTGTGCCACTAATCGGAATGTTTCAAACAATACATATGAAGGTGTCCAGCTCACGTGTTGGTTTCGAAAGCTTGGAATTCTTAGGGAGCTTCATTCGTGGTATAGCGTATGGTATAATTCAGATGCTACATATGGGGTATATGCCTCATCTTGTGCGATACACTATAAAGGTATTCGGTCGACGCGTATATTAGCTTTCAGAAGGACCTATCTATCTGCGTATTGTCAGCTTTGGTGACCTAATGGGGATAACAACGTGTACACCTGGTGATCTTCCCAAACAGCCACTTCTCAATATATGGTTCATCAATTCGCATACTCATCTAATGCACTGACGTACCCGGACAACTTCTGTATATGGCTTCGAATGTTGAAAGCCCGACATTTGACGGGTGCATTTCTGCTAAGGCGTAGAAGACCATCATGCATAATATACCCAAACTCCTTGAACATGATCATAAGAACAAGCTTGTTGGCGTCCAGCAATCGTCTCATCGAACAGATCCAAGCAGATGATAACAATACACACGGTGCTAGTTTGTGGGTATGTGTCATGATAGTGGAAATGAAATTGGACCATGACTGCACCGCCCCTTATATTGTTATGTTTTAGATTAAGACAGGATCTCATGTGTGGCTTTGCTTTCCTTGTATGCTAAGATTGTATGTTCCCATCTGTTTGGAAGCCCTTCTTAAACAACTGGACCAGGAGTATGCCATTGACTACTGCTCTATAAGCCCCACCAAGATTGGGGTGTAGTCTTAAAGGCGATACCTTTGATAGTTGGTTGATATGTCATACTCACCCTGGGTGGTATGGTTCAAGAAAGTACAAATGCCATCAACAAAAGGGTGAAATGTTCAACGCGAAGAACATCCAGAGGAATGTTACGTTGATGAGCTCTTGCATTCAGTTCAACAAACGTTGGTACACCAAGTGATTTATTGGTAACATCACCAATGCGACCATTTTCCTGCATGAGAACGTTATATATATAAAGCTATATGATCATAAAGGTCGCGTTCCCCAACGGCCACAGCCATTGCCATCGAGACTGTAAATTGTTCTTTAAATACATAGTGAAATAAATGCACCACAGTTCCTGACATTTTCTTGAATAATACCACCCACATACTGACGCTAACCACGAGAGAGGATAACACAACACGCATACATCCATGCTATAAAGACATTATCCTTTAGTCCATCCGACTGTTTTGAGGGAGGTTAGCATATTATTGTCCAGACAAAAGTGTACGTAGTTTAATCAGAAAGGCTTCGAAACGGATGTGGAAATACTATCTTAACACACCAAATAAAACCGACACGCATGACATTCGATATCTTAAACATGCATCAGGTGTAGGGGTGGTGTATTCAGTGGAACATTGCATTCCCACTATCATGGCGCATGTCCACAGACTAGCACCGCGAGCATTGTTCTTCTCTGCTGGAAGATATTCGACGAGACAATGCGGGTCGTCACACAGTTTGCTTTGGATAATGGGCAAGAAGTGTGTTAGTGTGGGTAGTCTGTACACTAGGGTCTTCTCCTTAGCAGATAGACATCTGTCCAAGGGAATGAGACAGCTAGCAACCTTCGAAACACTGTTGAAGTTGTTCACATGTGCCAATGTGTTCGCTGAGTTTGTGAGTTGGCGAACCATTTATTGAGAAGTGACTAGCTAACTGGTTCGCCAGGTGTACATGTCGTTCTCCCATGGGGTATGAGACACATACATAGAGATGACCTTCTGTAAGTTAGACACCGGAAAATTAATTGTTTGAAACGTTATGATTAGAGGGACTCTACTCCCAGGAAGTGGTGAATACTTTGTCGGTGTGAGCGACCTAGATTTATCAGACAAAGAAATGGAAGCTGGTCCAGATAATTATGGACGTGACGTGGCAAATCAGAATCTGTTATCAGGTAATTGTTCTGATATAACTATTCGGCGCACCTACGCTTACGGCCATCATCGGCGCTAAGTGGAGACTGGATTTCGAAATGCCACATCGCGATATTAATTGTGGTGTTTCATCTTTCCAGAAGGATACGAGCTATGTTATGCGTTTTTATACCTTTAAGTTGAACTAGTAGATGGTTTATGTACAGTTTCGTCCATACATACCGATATTATGACAAAAAGTTGAAATTAATATGTGATAATATCGATTTCTTTTCAATTTCTAGCCACCAATTTAGCAGCGATCTTGGCTGTGAGTATCAATTGCCAAACCCTAATGAATACTTCATGTAACTATTCCATATCAACATGTGCTGGTGGATAGAAATCGCGAAACAATAACGCCCATCGTAAGAAAGTAAAGGAATGTAGATTTGTTTTCAAATTTCGGTCGCCATTTTGGCCACCATCTTCGATTTGGAAAACAATTTCTTGCATGAGATGCAATGTAATTACTTCACCTCAGTATTTCCAACTCAATTGTAAGCATGGGTGGAGTTGTCTCGACAATAATGCCCAATGATGTGAATATGAGGGAATTTCGGTGATTTTTCAAAATCTGTCCGCCATTGTGGGCGCCATTTTGGATTTGGGGGACTTTTATTTGGATATGGTACAAGGAAAGTTCTTCGCCTAAGTGTTCCCAACTTACAACAGTAAGCAGGTGTGGAGTTGTCATGACAATAATGCTCACTGATGTTAAAATCAGCGATTTTCGGCGATTTTTTTATTTCTGGTGGCCATTTTGGCCGCCATCTTGGATTTGGGTAAATATTCCTCAACTCAGGTATAAGAGGAATTCTAGCTCGAGTATCTCCTACAAATATATATGCATGTGTGTTGTTATAATAGCAATAACATTCATTGATTCGAAACATAACATCGCGTTATTAACGGAGATTCGGCTTTGACCTATGATACCGGCATTTTGGAAAACGTGATATCGGACAAAAATATCCCGCAATGAATGCATATTATGGTCCCCATGTGTTCGCCAATGACTCCTCTATATGATAAATGTATAATATGACGCAAAAATTCTAACATTTTCCCACAGAGACAAACGAAAGGTGGTAACATGTCAGAAAAATAGCATATTTTCACATTTCGGCGGCCATCTTGGCCGCCATATTGGATTCTGGTGTCGGATTTTTGGCTAATTTGTAAGGGTTGTATATTAGCATAACGAATCGAGCGGAAAACAAGACCGCATGTGCTATCATCTTTACTATAATGGCGATCAAAGAGACTTGGTGCATTTAAAAAAAATGGCCGCCATGATGAACGCCATCTTGTCTGGAGTCTCTGCGGCCACTTTTTTTTCTTGTTAACAAGTGGAAAAAATTAGAGGAGACCTTAAGGAAGAAAATTAGTGGGGTGAAGTTAAGTCCTGGGGGGGGGGTGCAGAGGTCGACCAATATCTCCTGGACTAAGAGGGGTTGACCGGTGATCTGTATATATGTTTAACTTGTTTTGGTAGTCATGTTGCTTTGCCATTACTAATTATTTATTTGTTCAGTGTAATAACATATGGGAGGCGGGGTACCCTTCAGTGAGTCAGCACTTGTCCTCCAATCCCATTGTATGTATAAACAAATGTATGTGTTATATATAGCATGTGTTATCTAAATTTGACAAATATTTGAAATAAATATGTTAAAACTAAACTTTGGTACATTTCCAGCAGTTGGAAATTTCATGCATGACACAACATTAGTTGGACATTAATTTTACACCATATATACGTTGGAATTGTTCTCATTTTTTGATTTTTTCAACCAGTAAAAGTTGGTAATTTTCCAATCTTAGTGTGTGTCAGGTTGGCTATTTCCAAGGGGTGCAAATGGAATTCTGCGAACCTGTGAGATTGATGTTTGGTTCAATGGGGGGGGGGGGTGCAATTGGCCGGAAATTTGAGGAAACCTCTAGCCACGTCCCTAGAACTTGTACGTGTGGGTACTTAATCAATAAATTGACTGACATTTCCACTATATAGTCCTGAGATCCTAGAATAAGCTTTACATTTTTGTTTGTGCGATTGGGAGATGCAGTTCACCTGCGATCACAAGACCACAACATTAGCTTCATGAGCAAAGCTTTATTTTCCAACTATTGTACAGCACGTTGGCCAAAAAAAATCCTGTGTTTGTTGTCTATACAGACACTATTGTGCAAAACGACTGCATTTAACGAAACAAAACATTTTAAACATGAAATTGCTATAAGACTAGATAGTACACACGTGTATCTGATAATCCATCGATATCATATAATCCTACTATTTCTTGAATAAGAAGAAACATTATAATAACGAACACAGCAGAAGACATATCCATGTAGGTTCACACGAATTCGGTCAATGGTGACGTATCCGCCGAATTCGAAATCTACATTCGTTCGGGCGGTATTTTATGGATGGAATTATTAAATGGACATATGAAAGTGACAATAAAATCGACAATGACAGGGAGAGGGGCAAAGTAAGTTTTGTAACGTGTCCCCAATCCCTTTTGTATTATTCGATATACAAATAAGATATGTTTAAAGTAAAGACAATGATTTGCTTCGCCATCAACCGAAGTGCTCCCCCAGCGTTACTATCAATAGCGTCATTATTTGGCTAATTTCAGTAATATTCTCCCAGTTTACATTCGATAAAACAAATTTGTCTCCGCATTTAAAATTCTTTGATATAGATCGTTTATATTCTGCAATAATTTGTACACAAGAGACGGATTCTTATGTTTTATTGTGTATTTAAACTCCGAGGTGGCGAAATCTCGGTTTGTTTACATTACGAACATTTGAGTCCGTAATCGGAATCCGAATCCGAATCTGGATTACCACGAGATTGAGATTACGGTCTGTTCGTTTACTGATTCTGCCGATTTCTGGTGTTCGTTTACCGAACCAAGTCGTACGGGGTCTAATCTGTAATCGGAATCCAGATTCTGAATCCGGATTCCCACGAGATAACGACTCAGAATACTAACTGATCAGTTTCACGCACACGAACAAGTCCATAATATGTCTTTAACAAACTTCAAAAATCGATATCTGATCATTATTAGCTCTGATGGGTGGCTTCCTCGAGTCGAATCAATTTGTTTTACCCCCGAAGCCAAATAAATAGTAATTTAGGAGCGTCTGATCGGATTGAGTACCTTTACGTTAGGCCGTGTTCTCACACAAATCTTGAATTCGGTGGGTTCTTTGAAGAGTCAGCGACATGGAAACAAGCTGCCATAGCGTGCTGGGGAAACCCGGTCTCGATTGAGTCCATTTCTGATATTGTCAAGTTTTCTACCCAAGCCTTGAATTAGTGTGTCTGTCATTTGCAGAATGAGGTCCCAAGAGGGTGAATTTAGTGATGCTACCCCGCATAGCGGGATAGCATCACCAAATTCACCCTCTGGGGACCTCATTCTGCTTACACCTCAGCAGAATGAGATTCCCAGAGGGTGAATTTGGTGGTGCTAGCCCACCATGCGGGGTAGCATCACTAAAGTCACCCTCTGGGAACCTCATTCTGCAAATGACAGACACACTATTTCAAGGCTTGTTTCTATCACCTTCATCTCAATGATCTTCCTTTTCCTGATGGTGTGCAGACCCCATCATAGCACTGTATATCAATAAATCCCGCTGTTCAGACTATATACGTATGACTTTCACAGCAGGACAAGAACAGGATCGATGTATTCCATCGTGGACAAATGATGCACTCTATTGGGATCTGCATATGGATACTTGATTGTATTATCATTGGCGAAATTGAAGTCTTTAATGTTCCGAAAGAAATAAACGCTGACAAAGCTTCAGGGCCAGATCAAATAAATCCACACGTTTTGAAAATATTGTCAGAGTCTCAGTAACTCCCTATCTTTAAAGGTACTCAATTCCAATCAGAGGGTCCTCATATCATCAAGATAAAACAACATTTCTTCAAAATACGCTTTAGTTATCAGAATCGATTAATTACAACAAAATAATGCTAACCACTGTCAAATATGGTATCAAATTTCCCAAAACGTGTTATTTATCAACATTTTGTTCAAAGAAATCTGGCCGTATTTCCACTTGTTTTTAGAGTTATCCATCTTCATCCGCAATTTTGTCCGAGACCGTCCGTTTGACTACGTGTTTATGGACCACAAATAATTGTACATCTCGAGAAATAACAAACTGAAAAAATCGATATCTGATCACTCTGATCTTATAGATGGGTTCTGATCACTCCGATCTTTGATGGGTGGGTTCCTCGACTCGAATCAAATATTTTTTACCCCCGAAGCCAAATAAATAGTAATTTAGGAGCGTTAATTCGGATAATGCATCTTTAATATACAATCGCTTTCTCGAAGAAGCTTATCTTCCAGTAGAATGGAATATAACGAACGTCGTGCCAATTCATAAAAAATGATCGAGACTAAAGCAAGCCTGAGAATTACCGACCAATATCCTTATTGAGTGATCTCGGTAAAATCTTCGAAATATGTATAACCAAACACCTTATATCTTATCTCCAATCGAATAAAATTCTCACAAAATGTCAGTCCGGATTCGTACCTACATATTCTATACAACATATCAGCTATGTGACATACATCACAACTTGGCCAAATCACTAGACGATGATGAAACGCATCAATTATTGTTTTATATAAGTAAAACTTTACGATAAAGCGTGGCACGACGCGTTTCTTTACAAGCTCCAGAGGCGTTATTTCGCTAAAAATCCGATTCAGATTCTGGATTCAGATTACAGATTGGTCCCCGTACGACTTGGTTCGGCAAAAGAACAGACCAGAAATTGGCAGAATCAGTAAACGAACAGACCGTAATCTCAATTTCGTGGTAATCCGATTGGGATTCGGATTCCGATTACGGACTCAAATGTTCGTAATGTAAACAAACCGAGATTTCGCCATATATATTATTGCAGAATATAAACGATCTATATCAAAGAAATTTAAATGCGGAGACAAATTTGTTTTATTGAATGTAAACTGGGAGAATATTACTGAAATTAGCCAAATAATAACGCTATTGATAGTAACGCTGGGGGAGCACTTCGGTTGATGGCGAAGCAATTGCAAATCATTGTTGATTGTCACTTTCATATGTCCATTTCATAATTCCATCCTTAAAATACCACCCGAACGCATGTCGATTTCGAATTCGGCGGATACGTCACCATTGACCGAATTCATATGAAACTGCATGGATATGTCTTCTGTTGTGTTCGCTATTATAATGTTTCTTCTTATTCAAGAAATAGTAGGATTATATGGTATTGATGGATTATCAGATACACGTATGTACTATCATCTAGTCTTAAAGTTAAAGCAATTTCATGTTTAACATGTTTTGTTTCGTTAAATGCAGTCGTTTTGCACAATAGTCTCTGTATAGACAACAGACACATGTTCTAGGGACGTGGCTAGAAGTTTCCGGCCAACTGCACCCCCCCCCCCCCCCCCCATTGAACCAAACATCAATCTCACAGGTTCGCAGAATTCAATTTGCTCCCCTTGGAAATTTCCAATCTGACAAACAACTAGATTGGAAAATTACCAACTTTTACTGGTTGAAAAAAATCAAACAATAAGAACAATGCCAACCTATATATGGTGTCAAATTAATGTCCGACTGCTGGAATGTACCAAAGTTTAGTTTAGATATATTTATTTCAAATATATGTCAAATTTAGATAACACATGCTATATAACACATACATTTGTTTATACATACAAAGGAATTGGGGGACAAGTACTGACTCACTTAAGGGTACCCCCTCTCCCATATGTTATTACACTGAAAAAATAAATAATTAGTAATGGCAAAGCAACATGACTACCAAAACAAGTTGAACATATATACAGATCACTGGACACCCGAGTTAGTCATAAGTTTGTTTGTGTATTTATTTAAAATCGGGTTTGTTTGTTGCGTTTGTTGGCTTGTACGTATCATTATTTGAAACAGTTAGTCAAAATAATCCTGATTTTCCTCACGTATGAATGACTGCACAGCTTAGCAAATTGTACCAAAGTTCGGGGTGGGGGTCGAGACACACAATCAACCCCTGTCGTCACGTCCCTGTTCAACTGACAAGTTTCGTGTGTTCTTCACAACATCTTCGGAATTTGATTGAGGATGCCTAGAGCTGTCACGTTTAGATATGCTTGCCATCATCAATAAACACACTTTAACTTGAAAAAAAAAGATGCGATTAAGTCGGATTGGCAGCAAATTATGTGCCGTGTATATACACATAGAAGTAAAGCATGACTTTCACAACAAACATGAACTTTATACAAATTATACTTGTGTCAAATACATGAGCCATGTTTGACGCTGGGAGAACATTAAACATAGTTTCGGAGACCACGTGGATTTCAAAATCTGACCTAGAATCGGGAATTAGCCCCGCCCCCGGAATCGGCTTCGGATTCTCAATCCGGATTTTAGCGAAATTACGACTCTGGTGACAGCCATCCGTGATCATCTTTTAAAGGTACTCAATCCGATTCGATGCACTATAAGTACGCACACCAAACACCATATCACCATGTCCCTATAAGGCTGTAGACAAGGCTGAGTGATTTTTAAAATCAACTTCCACATAAGAAATGGCGTGCATGGGTTTTCATGAGACACTATAGGATAGGATAGGATATTTTATTTCAATACACATACATATTACATAATAATGATAACAATTATGGATAATTCTGTCGCATATTGTGGGGGATGGCATAATCTGGCAAGACTGTCTTCCTGCCATCCCCAGTATGGTAAATATAGAAAGTAATAACTTAGTGGTCATCGGTCAGCACTGTGCTGACCACTGAAATCACCCTTAGACACCACAAGGGCGATCCGGACTGTTCGCTTCATTCGCGGCAAACACAATCGGCGATGGCGACATTTCGAGTGTTAATTGCCAGGATTTGTTAGCCAATGTTCCTTATTTCTTCGCGAATGTAAACGACGATAGTTCCGCCATACCAACATATGTGCAGTTCTTGGCGATACGATTGCGACAATATTGAAATTCTGGCAAGTTAGGGGTCAATAGCGGCACTTCTGCGTGGCTGCGACCCCCGTGCATTTTCATGTGAACCCATCCCAATGAATTGGCCACTAAAATAACACCAGACTCTCCAGGGGCGGTCCGGGCTCGTTGGCTTAATCGCGACCAAACATATCGTGATGTTGGCATTTCGGATGCTAATTGCCTGCCATGGCTTTGGTGGGCGATTCGCACTAGTTTATTTGCGAATGTTGTCGACGGTAATTCTGCTACATGTATGAGTGGAGTTCTTAGCGGTACGATGCCGACATTGGGGTCCTGTCTGCAAGTCATGTCAATGCAGACACCATATAGACATTCTGACAAATTAGGGGTTAATATCGGCACGTCTGCGTGGCCGCGGCCCCAACAGTGCGTGTGTGTGTTTTCATGAGATCTCGCACTGTTCTGATCTCTAAAATCTCGCCTATATACCATGTGGCCGATCTGGACTGATCCGATCCTAGCTGCTCCGGGTGGTTTTTAGTCATGGCACCCTGTTAATATATTTGGGCTGGTATTATGCGATTCGGGGCTGGTTTAATACGATTCCATATGAAAACAAAGAAAAGCAATATTAATTTCGGGCTAACGTTTACTCATGTAGCTAAACCGCGATATCCATGTGAAATCTATTGACACATGGTAAACGAAGTTTTCTCATATTACCATCACCCGTATGGCGAAACAACGCAACTATATTTTCAGAGAGGTAGAGAAATACATGTCGATAATCAAACGTTTAACGAACCTCGTCTAATTGTTTCGTCGTAGAAGCCAACAATCCAGCACAACATATTTTCGGCAATTGTTTATCGGTAAAGGTCTGACCCCACCTGGCGTCGCGGCAACGACATGTCACGGCGATATTAAGGTCGAGCGGCACTACAACCACGATTGAATTAAATTGCATCCCCACCCAACCCACCACACCCGATAACCCAAAAGAACTAATAATAAGACAATTATACTGAGATATATAGTCGGAATATGTCACATTCATTTATGTTATGATCTTCGCGTATGTGCATAACTTATATGTTTAATTCCTTTTGTTCATGCTCATTTCGCCCAATTTGGGCGATAATCTGATGGCTGTTTTTCATCTGACGTGTGTGTCAGGATAGAGGAGCTGGAGGATTTGTGTAAATGTTAGCCCAAACTACATTTCCAAGTAACGATGGTTTGTTGTTTATTTTGAGGAATCGTACCACATCAGATGAATTAAGCCCAAATATGTTAACAGTTGTCGTGTAAAACATTTGCAGTAGGTTAGCGTTATTTGTTTTTTTGCGGATGTCATTTAACATGGGGAAAATAGACTACTACGTTTGAACGGCATGTGCATTTGTCGTTTTTTAATTATAACAACATGATAATCAATAACAGAGGCAGTCTCTGTCAAATACAGTCGCTCTATTTACGATACAAATTGGGGAACTTTCTAAATTAAATTACGCGTAAACTAGCGTAAACGGATACCTGCTGCATTTTATAGAAGGTGCCGGAATCGGCCTATTCGCCCCAGGGCTAACTCGCCCCAGTCGACGTGTGCCAACTCGGAATAAAAGGCCGGCTCGGAATAAAAGATGTATACGGGGTGTTATATGGCGTTTGGTCCGTTGTTTCTCAATGAATATTATTGAAATTTAGTGTATATGTCCGGGCTGGGACATGGAATACAATAACGTTTGAATTGTTTTAAAATTTACAAATGTGTTGATTTTATTCAACTTTTTTGTTCTGAAACACACTATACTCGTCATATCGATATCTATTATTACTTAGAAATTTCAGCTTTCCAGATTCATAATCGCTCCATTGACTGTAACAGATGAAATTATCCCCCCTCTTCGGATCGAGTGTCACTGAAACTTTATTTTGTTAGACTGCCTGTAGTCACTGATTATATCTGGAAATAATCTGTAATAAGATGTAGCACTGTTTTATTTTATATTTACATTTAGTGCTGTTTTTTATACAACAATTCCACCCAGGCTTCTCAACGGTACGCAGTACCGGTACCGCGTACTCGGGCATTTTTTGCGGTAACGGTGCTGGTGTGCAGATCCGCCGGTACTCGGTACTGTGGTTGCATATATGCACGTTCGTAGATCAGCAGGCTGTCTGGCAAAATACAGTAGTATCAAGTTTCGCTCTTTAAACTACACGCGATGCACATCGATCGTGATTGTATTCATGGCGTGAGAGGTCGGTCACGGAAGGGTGGTTCCTGGTTTTTATGTGTCTATTATAACTCTTCAATGGTTAAATTCCAATTATTTGAAAGCACGGCCTTGTGATATTGTTTTAATCTTCAAAGATTATTTTGTGTTGGGAACTTGTGATGGCAACTTATATTTTTGCCTTTATTTTTGCCCAGTTGTGGCAATTATACAGTTACAATTTCTTATCATGTATTCACCAACGACCCCACCCACAAGTATGGCCCACACGTTTTGATTAATCACATACACACGTATACCCGTTCACATGTCGTATCAGTTTGCATATATAAGGTAGACCATTTTGAATTTAAATGGGACTCATGGAACCTCCAGTTATATAATAATATCGGGAACGAATATCCACGAACCGTGCACAGTGTACATGTAATTTGCTGATTAGACATGATAGTTCATATTGGTATAGGAACTTGTGGAGAGAAATTGTTGCCTAATTTGACTCATTATTGTTTAGATTTAAAATGGCCGACCGCGCGACTTTGCAAATACATTTAATCTGATTGATTATTGTGAAGTGAAAACCACCGACGTGTGTCGAGTTACTTTCTATCAGTTTATCACACACAGAAGAACAATAAGATAAAACCACAAAACGTGTGCAACGAATAGTTCTATTTTGGTTGATTGAATTGTCTATGTTGTCATTTGCGCATCACTAAACACTACGGGAAAGTTTGTTAGTATATTCCAAAATGGTATCTAATATCCCGAAATAGTTTCTTTATTCTGATATCAAATTATCATTAGTTCATGTTAATAATAGAGTTCGTGGCTTGTGGTTTTCAGCACTGTATTACCTCCAGATATTCCTAGAACTATAAAATGGCTTGCCAGTACCGGTAAAGGAACCACGGTACTAGCAAAGTATCGATACCGGTACCGGCATGTATGGTACCGGCGGTACTTTGAGATGCCCGATTCCACCTAGATCATCATGTGATCGACCATACATGGGGTGTGATGACCTGGTTGAATTAAGAACGGTTTGATGGATCACTTCTGTCTTCGAGCTAGATTATACTTATGCTATTTAATGGCATGTTTCTAACGTGGAGGAGTAGATATTCTTGAGACCACACTACTCAATTCACACCAAGTTCTCAGCTGTCATGTTCGGATATTAGAACCCATAGCCATAATATATGGTTTATTTTGTATATACTAGTATAATATATATATAACATGGCCACCAGCAGTATACAGCCTGCCAAATTTCAAATTTGAATCAATTGGCGCACCCTGCAGCCAGCATTTATTGGAGAACTGTTTCTAATGTGGATATTTTGGGTCACCACTAGATGGGAGCCATATTTGTTTCTCAAAATTTCCTTGTGAAAACATCACTGCCAGCGGTGATCTTGAGTTTTACTATTTTTATGGCTAAATAATTTGGTTGATCCTACAGACGACATACATTGTCCGATCGTCACCAGATTCCACAATGATCTTCTGGATAACCAGGATGAGAGTGATCTATTTTTTTCCGAATTTCGTTAAAAACATGACCACAGACAGCAATTTTGTATCTTACTCTTTGTATGACTGAATTCTTTTCTTTAGCACCTCTACAGACCACATCCCTCATCTGATAGTCACCAAATCTTCATTTTGATCTTCGGGGTGACCACCAAATGATTTGAATTTCTTTGGAAAACATGGTCGCCAGCTGCATCTTCTATTTTGCGTTTTATATACATGTATATCTCTTCGTGCGGATCGCCAGTATTACTTGGGTAGTTCAACTTTCCACATTCCTGTCATCATTTGAAATATAAAAATTTACCTGATACATGTAGTCCAATGAAAATTAACAAGCGTCCATAAATTAAATTTCCCTATGATCTTATTATTCCTCACAATCACATGCACCCTTCAAAATTTTGTTTCGTCGTATCTAAATTTTAATGACCCCTATGGTAATATTGATATAGATACATTTGTACAATATACAGGTATAAAGTTTGTAACTAAATCTAGAAATATATCATACTAGCAGGTTAGCCCGCCACTGGCGGCGTTCGTCAGAAACATGACAATTTTTAATTTTTTTAATAAATGTTTTTAGTTAATTTTTATAATTAAATTTTTTGTTTTTCAATAAGTTAATATTCATATTTTGTTTATAACATGAGTTAATTGTGCATTTTTCCCGATTTTGACCTTGAATTGATCATTTTCAAGGTCAAGGTCAGGTCGGGGTCACAATTTAACCCGTCCATGACATTTCCCGTAGGTAGAAAGTGTGAGCGCAATCGGTTCGAGTCTATAAAGGACACATGCACACATATATATAATTTGTGGGTGCCCGTTTCGAGGTGAAAATCACCTAGGGCGGAAAAACTGACCCGATCCGCGTTCCTAGGAAGCCCTAAGTACGTAAGAATCACACAACACGTATATATATAATTTGTGGGTACCCGTTTCAATGTGATAATCACCTAGGGCGGAAAAACTGACCCGATCCGCGTTCCTAGGAAGCCCTGAGTACGTAATAATCACACAACACGCTCATGTCTGTATAATCACGCACACACCGAGACCCAGACGTAAGAATCACATTGCGAAAACTAATAAAAAATGTAGAGTTACGCCTCTTAGGTTGTATCTTGAATAAATGAAATATAGCGCGGGGGTCTCTGATCTTCTAAAATATATATCTCATATCGTATGTGCATGTGATTTCCCATGTTCGTATTGTCTGATATTGCGTCCTATTTAAAGTGTTTCATTTTATTGTATCTAATGTAGATTAGACAACTCCATACATCTATCAGTCACGACAAGCGCATGAGGACAAAATATATAATTTTCTATACATTTTCTGCCATTTCGACTGCCATCATAAACAATAGTAACCCTAATGAAATTGCATTTTATAGGCAATACTCACACTCGCTTATTAATTCCTTCAAATCTTATCATTTCACATTAAAATATGGCCAGGATCCAATATTGAGATTTCGGGAAAATTTCATACCGCGTTCTGCAAGATCAATTTTGTTAGAGATTGGAAGTGGCTGAGACGAAAGGAACAAAATGTACTGAGCAAATGACAGTCCAAAGTAATAGGAACGGATATAGGAGATATGAGTGAAAAAAATCATATTTTTCATATTCCAGTCGCCATTTTGGTAGCCTTCTTTCTAATGGAGTGCCAATTTTTCCTACAAACAGTAGTATAATGTAATAGCATCAAAATAATATATAAATTTGAGTTCATTTCATGAGATATAGTTTCAAACAAAACAGATTAAACTGACTTAGTTCATGTTCTATACTACGGCGGCCATGTTGGACGCCATCTTGGATTACATGAAATGCTTAACGGCGAGCACTCCACACCCACCTAGAAATGTATCACAATCACAATCCATAGAGAAAAAAACTTTAACAGAGAATTTTTACTTCACCCCTATTTCTCCCGGACAAGTAAGTCGTGGTCATCACACTGGAGATCCGTGAACTCGAACAACGGTTGAGAACTCGAACAACGGTTAACATTGACGGACGGAAAGTGTAATTTTTATGATATATACCCATGCAATGTGCCATAATTCAAATATTTTCCGAGTTCATTGTGTGTGTATATAATGGTTCTATTGCATGATCGTCAAAACTCCAGTGTTTAATCATATTTGTTTGTATTTATGGGCTGATAAATGAAAAATATTCCTCCAACACGAGCATATTTTCTTGTTTAATGGAACTCTACACAGTCGCCTGTTGACCCGGATAAAAACTTCCACCCATATTGTACAGCAAAAATATCCTCCTCGATATTCACATGCCCAGCGTTACGCGTGAAAGTGGGTCACCGACGAAAACCCGACATAATCAACTCGAGGGTTGAAGCTCGGAATGAACTCGTACAACGGTTACTCAAAAATGGTTTAAACCACGCACAACGGTTTTCGATACCACGCGCATAGGTTAAGCTTCCAATGGAATGTTCTGCAAAGTAAATTCTGCTGACGAAATTTGATGGCTAAATGGTCCATGTTAGTTGAAACCCCATCTATAACATATTGCATGCATTATAGTATGCCATCAACCGACTATTGTTGTTATATAGCACATAATTTTATTTCCCCAAATGAACAACCAAATACAACTTGTGATATTTTGAAGCAGTATTCTGCATCCTTCCTTTAGCATAAACATGTGTAGAATGAAACCATGGAATAGAATCGTATAAATTGTTAAAAGCTCAATGTGATTATACTACCACACTCAGACTTTAATCTGAAATAATATCATCTCTGTGAATTAAATACTATTATATATGGACAAAAACAAGTACATGCACACTTATATAGCTTAGCACTCGTATATCATAGCGCGGAACGGAGGCGCATGTCTTATTTCTTAAGCTGCGTTCACGTACATGCGTTTAAGTTACGCACGGTGCGTACACCTTTCAAATAAGTGCGTTGAACTATCCGTTAGCTTTCCGCATAACGCAAGCGTTTCACACCCATGCAATGCATTTTATCTTCATTCGCTTGTTAAAAATGTATTCATCAAAAGATGTAACCTTGTATGTAGAGTCAATATCCAGAGCAGCTGTGGGCCGAGAATACTTGGTCTAATTATATTGTAGAATAATCTAGTCTAATATAACAAAAGACACTTTACAACGGCATCAACTGTAGCATTGTAGTTTACCCTATAGTATGTAGTTTCCATGGTAGTACAATGGTAGTTATCACTTTACCGTGGTAATACCGTGCGGGGTAGTATACCATAATACAATGCATGGTAGTACCAACTCTAACCAAAAGCATGGTAGAGTACTTTAGTACAGTGCCATGGTATAGTACATGGTATATATCAATTTAACGTGGTTGTACCATGGTAGTATACCGTGGTAGTACTATACTGACATGGTAGTACCAAACTGCCATTATAGTATCATGGTAAAGTAGGCCCCTACCCTAGTAGAGTTCCAATGTATCATGGTAGTAACATGGTAAATGTCACTTATCGTACCAAGTTAGTGCGACACTACCATGGTAGTACCACGGTAGTACCATGGTAGTACCACGGTAGTACCATTGTAGTAACAAGTCATGGTATTACAATTGTGCTCTTTTATATGGGAGTCTTGATCTCGTCACAAAAATTTGTGCATTTCTGGGCATCGCGCAATGCATTCACACACCAATTTACTGACTGTTTAGTAAAGTTGTCCACTAAAATTAACGGACGTCTTTTTATGCAGTTATGTGAAAGGCCCAGCGCTGACTCTATTGTTTAAACCAATGCGCCTTGTGTGCGCATAAAACTGAAACCCCTTAGGTATATACTCTATGTCGACCATTTTATGGAGGTTTAATATTTTTTTCTAATATTGAAAACCGGTGTGCGTGTTATTAAACATGTTTGCTTAACCTAAGTGCGTGGTGTTCGAAACCGGTGTACGAGTTCTTGCAGAAATAATACTGGATTTCAAAATGCATACCGTATACATGCCTTTCACCTTGTTATAACAACTGGGTTCAACATATAAGTATGATGAGATGCTAGCTTATTTGGAGACACATAACATACATTCAGAGAACAGCCGACAGGGTCTCACCTAACGATTGAAATCGTAAACTTGGAAATTATTCAAGAAATAAGGTATATAAATATCTTTTGTGACACGATTAAGACATTGTTTCGGCAATGGATTACTTCTTCCGATAGATGGTTCATTCTCACACGTTTTTTAATTAATCTGATATGGATAATATCATTGTTTTGTTTAATACTCATCGATTGTGTGCAGTAGCTTCGACGTGAAAATTTAAAAAATGACCGTTGTACTTAGTTCGCGTAACCGGTAATCGAGTTCACGGATCTCCAGTGTGGCCATGCTTACTGAGTGATATATAATGTTGAAATGTTCTTGGTCACTTTAGCCAGCCTGGTCTCGGGAGGTGCACGTATATATCAAATTTTAATTTTAATTAAATGGAAATATGTGGGTATTTCAAATAAATGAACCCACGTATGTCTTTTGCCACTATGTATACAAAGCAGAACGCTTCAGACGTTTCTATACCATGAGCGGTCATCATATATTATATTAAAGCATCAGTCATAATATGTCCGTTCGATAAATGACCGAAGTGTATATATTTTATTATGTAGAGTTTTTTTTCATTTTGGAATTCAGTGCTGGAATCAAATTATTACGAACTGAACTATATAATCACCAGGCCTGGGTCAACCTGAAATGGGGCTACTATAGCCAGAAGTGGCTTGAAAACACATCTGTGTAGATAATTAGTGTTTCGCAGAGGTAAGCTTTTTATCGGAAAAGTAAGATAAAAGTTTGCAAAACTAATTAAAGATTGTACCATGTGAAATTACATTGGAAATCTTCATTTATTCTTTAAAAAAGCAAGAACTGGCGCACCGAAATGTCCTCATAATTCGCCATTTTGTCCAAGTTAACCCACCTGACTGCATCGACCAATCAAATGTAGGTTATATACTTTTAATCGGTGTTTTAAAATATATTCTAGTCTGTTAAAAAGTCCATGGCGGGGCGATTCAGTCTGCATTGCTAATATTTCTAGACGTGTAAACCGAGTTGTAATACAAAACATATACGGATATAGACAATGACAAAGTTGGGCATTGTTTAGTCTATGTTTCCTTGGTACAACTTTCTGAATTTCTCCAGTTACGACGGAAATACTGACATGTATTAAATCAGTCCCAGTCGGTCAGTCGGTGCGCGGATAAGGCATTGTACGCAACTAATTGACTTTTTTTCTGGCTCAGGAAGCGTTTGTTTTTGCTTCCATGTGAATTTGATTGGCAACGGTTCATATTTTCAGACATCGCCAGTAGTATGATATGAACAACTTATCGAGATCCAACACACGTGACAAACCTAAGATGAAACATAGTTTAATCGTACCAGAGAGATACACAAAACACGTGCTTTCACAAGCGACAACCAGACAATAATAAATCAGGTCACACACAGTAGAGACCTTAACAAGACGCTCTCGGATATAACATACATCATCATGTACTACCAATCTATACAATACAACACCATGGCGCAACCACTTTTCTTTCTCCCCTCTGTCGCTATGTATACTCAACGAAATGAAAGAAACTAAAATGATGTCCTTGTTATAAATCAATATGGTAATTACTATCATGTAATTTGTTGGTATAGCATCTGTCCAATAAATCAAAAGTATAAGTAGGAAACACATGCTGTCTTTAAGCATGTCACATCAGATGTAATTAGGTCAAGATGCAACAAGCACCCATGTAGTGTTCCTACCACTCATGTGCAACTCACAGCTATTGGAGATTAGCGGATTGTCATCTCAAGTCTTAAGAACTTATGAACCTGAACATCGTCTATCACGGTCACGAAATCTGGGGATTTCTAGAATAGCATAGTCCTTGTCACGGAAATCCATCAGCAACAGTGTTCTAGTAGAACCAAAGCATTTGTAGCTTTGTGATGGTGATGGCATAGGTTCACTCTTGCTTCCCAATTCATGCCCGGCATCAAAATGCAGGTCATGGCGTTGGAACTCAAAACAGCTAGAAAGAGCAGGCTTCTGATTGATATCTGAGTGATAGGTATGAACGCATAATGATACAGGTGTACCTTCTCCCTCACCACATCCAAAATCTGAACAATCAGGTACCAATGGAATGGTTTCCGTAGACCTTATGTGAGAGTAGTCATGTGCAACATTCCGACCGCCAATCATTTCTGAATCCATGTGTAGGGACATATTCATTATCTCCGTGTCATTTAGAGTGTGTTCCGATGTCACGTCTTCACTGGTGTAAGCGAGATAATGATTATCAGTTGTGTCGGATTCAGTCTGTGAACATGTGGAATGTACATATGGCTGTCCTTTGTCAAGCGAGTTGGAACAATCAGCATTACATAATCCAGTATCACTCTTATACATTAAGTTGATCGAATCTGTATGATGATCATGGGTTTGAATACCACTGTCATTGAATGTGGTCGGTTGGTTAATAGCAACTTGCGTGAAGCTAGGCCTTTGAAATTGAAGTTGATCATCAGGACAACCGTACACATAACATGCACCATCTCCGATGAGAACAACTGCTTTGCTGGGACGCACAGTAATGTCATTAGTCATCATGAATGATAAACCAGCAGAAATGTCGACATCAAGGATATCAACAACTGCAGCTTCTAACAACAGTTCATTACCGTCTCGATTCACTACAACTTCTGTGAACCCAATAATGTCATAGCGGCCTTTATCTATGAATGAAGAAAACTGTGTTGAACTGTGTCGAGTAACAGGTAAGCCAAGTGACTGGGCAGCACGTGCACTCACCAAGTTGACCTCTCTCCCAGAAACAAATGTCATCCGAAGAGACTTGCTCTGGTATTCAACATCTAAATACGGTAGCAGTACCATACTGTGTCATGTAAAGCACGCGCAATGTGCCAATACAATCAAACAAGTTCAAACAAAGATCTTTTTCGACGGGCTTTTCCGACGGCCACGTGCAGCGAAGATATGCAATGTAGATCCAAATATCGACCGTTTTCGAACGTTATTTATCCGGTTTCCGGAATGACGAGAGTCCGCAAACGCTGCCACCACGCCAGTATAGTATGATATGAACAACTTATCGAGATCCAACACACGTGACAAACCTAAGATGAAACATAGTTTAATCGTACCAGAGAGATACACAAAACACGTGCTTTCACAAGCGACAACCAGACAATAACAAGAAAACCATAGTCAGAAATGGTAACGCCACCAAGATCGTATTATTAGCCATAAATATAAATCATAATATAAAATATATTGGTTACATGAATGGACCGCCTCAGAATTCCGTTAAGATAAGTAATTCTTCAAATTATTACAATGAACTACGGCTTATAAATTACTGCAGGTTTCTCATTCGCCACACCAGAATGCTTCTAAATGCGGATCAAAGCTAAGAGTGCGTGGCACAGCCATTGTTCATAGACATTTTACAGATAGCGAGAATGATGCATGCTGGGAACGAAAGCATCCACAGCAAAGCCATGTGCTTACGGGGGCATGCGTTTATTATAGGGGATTTATGGTGGGCCTATAAAACTAATTATAACTTTGTTATCTGTCATAGTTTATGCGTGAAATTTTAAACATATATACCTGGACATCTACCCCTTCCAGAATGTTGAAAAACATTTTCAGTTGCTCATCGTATTTTTATAGACGAAATAGTCCGAAATTCCAGAAAATTGCGCTAACTGCTCAATGTTTTAATGTGTTACAAAACGTCTGATAAAAATAGTTCTATCGGGAATATTCACACCATTTTTTTTCAGAGAACATAGTGTAAATATAGTCCTATCGGGATATCGTAAAGGAGATTAATTAAACCCCTCAGACTGCCGAAACTGACGACATTAAATTCGCTTTTTCGTGTCCCGCGGAAATGAAACTTGTCTGTCCATTGATGACGTTATTTATTTGACATAGTATTTTTTTCTTCTGTTGTATTTGAACACTTGTTGCACGCGCAGGCTGCACGATCATAATAACTTCAACCGATAAGCGCCGACTGATACCCGCGCAACAGTTTGTCTCAAATAAATTGTTATCAAAACGCAGGTTTATGGTCGCGGACATAAGCCGATTAAGTGTAATGTAATTTATCCATGAATTTGACTGAAAAATTGTGATTCTATCACCATTAGCCACGAAAATGGGACCTCTAAACAGGCAAGTTTGATTTTCGGCGGACACGAACAAGCGAATTTATTGTCGGCAGTTTCGGCAGTCTGAGGGTTAATTAATCCCGAATTAAACGGAACTACTTTACGATAGTCCGATAGGACTATGTTTACTCTATGCATGTTCTCTGAAAAAATAGTGTGAATATTCCCGATAGAACTCTTTTTATCAGACGTTGTGTAACACCTTAAAACATTGAGCAGTTATAGCGCAAACCGAAATGTGTTGTCTTGCAAGATATCCCACCGCTTTAGCTAAATTTACCTTCCTACAATATCCATAAAGAGGATCATATATTATATACCCACGGTTTTAATTATAGAATATAAAATATATTGGTTTCGCGAATGACCAACTCAGAATTCCGTTAAAATAACAATAACAACCAGCACCTATAACGAACCGTTTTACTGGACTTGGCCTACTGGTCGCGTAGTTCCGACTTTTAAATAAACGGAATTTCCAACTCTATAAATAAAAGCCCCACAATGCATTCGCCCTGTCCACCACGCAATATCAAAATCTCAGCAGCTAGATACACCACAGGTGGCGTAATAAATGCTCTTTATTATTTCCATATCAGGAATACAGTAACAAACAAGACAGCAGTAAAATAAATGGGGACAAAAAGTTAGTGTAATCATGTATGAAATTTCCAACTGTTAAAATTCTTTATAACAGTTGTGACTCCCACCCCCTCAAAATACCTCCATCATTCGATCCCCGTCCCCATCATAATGGGGACAATAATTACTAGTTGGGATACCAGGCAATGGTAACCATGTATTTTAACCTTTATGTTGTAGTGTAATAATGTATGAAATTTCCAACTACATGTGCATTAACTTTTTTTTACAAAAGTTGTGAATCATACACACTCAAAATCTAACTTCCACCCCCACCCCACTACACTGTCCCTTCCACTTAAAAACATTCTGGAGATCAAGTTGGCCACAGTTGTTCAGTTATTTTATACCATGACTCCCTATTGTACTGTGTACAAACATGCTATATAATATATTTGTGCTGTACACCCTACTGTGTGTGAACAGGAGTCCGACCGTGGGTAACACGTTTCTACTGTGGGTAACACGTTTTAATGGCATTTCAATGGTTAAAGTTTATACCCATAGTAGAACTACATCCGAGTTGACCTTTCATTAACCTTCCATGACCTCGATCAAAATCACTCTATTTTTAAAATGTAGCGCCTCGCGATGAAAACAATTTGATACTTTCGATTCAATTGAATATTATACTCACTAATGCGATAAAAACGAACAGTTATTTCCGTGGAAATCACATCCAGATCAACAAATTGAACATATATTTCAAGAAATAGACGTAAAAAACTCGAACAACAAACGGTGGATTTCAAAATGACTTTCGTGGTTTCCTGTTCACTGTACGGCGGAGAAAAAAAAGTTCCCGCAATGTGTTATATTTATATTCATTAAATTCGTATTCCCATATATATATTCATGTTGTTTATTTATGGCAGTTTCATCATGATTACAGTTTATTGTGAATTGGCTACAATGATACCATATTCGTACAATTGAATGTTGACCTAATTCAATGTATCAATACGCCTGATCAGCTGTGATAGTGTACGTCGATGTACGGCCAAGTGTGGGGAACACAACGGGGATGATTGTGAATGGTGCGACAGAATCATCTTAATTTAAGTGGGTTTATTTCGATTTCATAGCAGTTGTTGCTCCTGTACCGGTCATGGTATAAACAAAATACACACGTAGTGTTTCTGAATACCAAATTTACACCACTCGTGGGATTGATGATTTACCACACTCGCTAAAGCTCGTGTGGTAAACCATCAATCCCACTCGTGGTGTAAATTTGGTATTCAGAAACACTACGTGTGTATTCTATATATACCCCACGTGTCTTGGACTGTTGCCAAATTCACAGTGCTCCATTAGAGGGCCTGCTTGGACTGTTGCCAAATTCACAATGTTAACTGCAGAGAGGTTGTATGTTATTGGAGACGTTCTAATATGACAATAGGCTGGCCTAATTAACGAACCATGCACAGCTAAATACACACAAGCAACTTTTAATCTTCAAATAGATACAATTGTCGGCCTCCAAAATTCAATATACTTTCTTATATACAAACAAACATTGAACTCATACCATTGTTTCACTTAACCAAAATAGCGAATTTCCCCAAAAGAACGCATATAGACTGCGCATGCAGAAAATAAAAGATGGCCGTTACTACAAAAAAAACAGACATGCGCACTCCAATTAAAATTACCCATAATTCAGTTCACTACACCAGGGGCTCCCAACAGGTTATACAATGTTTTCAGGCTATCAGATTATTTATATTTTCGACTTTAAGTTTACAATTTGAGCCTGTCCTCACTCTATCGATACGATTTATCATAAACATATTATACACCAGTGGCGTTAACTTTACAACTTCGGCATCTACGTGATTATATCGGTACGATTCAGTAAGGTACAAACAATCTCCATAAAATACAGCAGGGGCTCCCAATAGGTTATTCCCATTTATTATGGGCTCCCAATAGGTTATACAATATTTTCAGGCTATCAGATTATTTATATTTTCAACAACATATTATTACACCGGTGACTTTAAGTTTACAATTTGAGCCTGTCCTGACTCTATCGATAGGATTTATCATATTTTCATAAACGTATTATACACCGCTGGCGTTAACTTTACAATTTCGGCATCTACGTGATTATATCGGTACGATTGAGTAAGGTACAAACAATCTCCAAGAATACATTCGCCCTGTACTCCATGCGATATAAAAAAAACAAATGCAAGTAACACCACACTAGGTGGCGTAATAAATCAGGTCACACACAGTAGAGACCTTAACAAGACGCTCTCGGATATAACATACATCATCATGTACTACCAATCTATACAATACAACACCATGGCGCATGGTGACCAAAATCAGTATTTTTCAATTTCTGAATGAGATGTTACCCCCGATCCAGTTTCCGACCGGCCTGATGAAAATAAATGACTGTAGGCACCGATATAAACCACATCAGAGCAATGATTAACTATGTTGCTCCATAGTTCGTCAAATAGTTTGACCTAGCTCGTCGTAGAAAAATTAGCAACGCAGACTGAATCGCCCCGCCATGGACTTTTTAACAGACTAGAATATATTTTAAAACACCGATTAAAACTATATAACCTACATTTGATTGGTCGATGCAGTCAGGTGGGTTAGCTTGAACAAAATGGAGAATTATGAGGACATTTCGGTGCGCCAGCTCTTGCTTTTTTAAAGAATAAAAGAAGATTTCCAATGTAATTTCACATGGTACAATCTTTAATTAGTTTTGCAAACTTTTATCTTACTTTTCCGATAAAAAGCTTACCTCTGCGAGACACTAATTATCTACACAGATGTGTTTTCAAATGTGCCAAAGCGGATGGCGATGTGTTTGACAACCGGAAAATTCGTTTTAGTATCATAAACTCAAATTTACTCATCGCAGACGATTTTCCAGTAGCCAGATCTGGCAATAATAGCCACTTCTGGCTACAGTAGCCCCATTTCAGGTTGACCCAGACCTGATCACGTAGGATATACATGTATAGTGATCATGTTTAAATATGTATATGCTGTAAGTTTGATCAACATTGCATGTTTGATGTAAAACATGTGTAAGGCTTCTTCGTATATATTTATACTCACTCTGCCATACCGCCTGCTTCTCCTATTATCTTCTCTATATCTTTCTTTTCTATTCCCTGTCTATTTTCCGTTCGCTCGTCTTCTTGCCTATCTTCGTCTGCCCGCCGATTCGCCCCACTTCCGGTCGTCCCGTAAATGGTATGCACATCGATGGTTGATCGTAGCGGTTACACACCTCCGCCCTTCACAAGAACATGACCTCATGTTCCTATTATAAAAACACAACTGTACACCGTCCTTATTTTAGACAGGCTGAAAGTATATACAATAAATATAATTATTACATACACTGTCCAATCAGATAGATACTACATGTATTTGGATCAGGACTAAATATGTATATTTAAAAGGTTACAACTATGGTAACTATATACACTACTCATAACAGAGATACTGTTAGATTGTCAGTAGGAATAAACTGTTAACCAAAGAGCCAATTTCTCCCCAGCTATAACTGATATGGATACACCTGCCTGTGAAATAAACTACTAGGATAACTCATAATACTGCAAATGGCTAGGGGTTTTCGTCAAACGACCGGCTCTGGTCCTTTGATAAACTACGGAGACAAACATTGATTGCTGTTTACACTATTGGGCAATGTGTCAGAGTTAACTATCTGAGAAATGATATCAGTAGCAGTGGATTCAACCAAAGACGTCCTACCTTCATTAATGATATTTTGTGCAGAATCATTTTCTGACAAACTGGGAGTTGATCTTGAACCATTTCTGTCACCAGTGACATCATCACCAGTATGAACAGGTAGACCCACATCCGACACAACAGTCATCGGTTCAGATGGGACTTGACTAACATCATTTGATTCTCTCGCAATTGGCATAGTTTCCTGTACAGAAACAGGACTACTATTGTTATTTCCTGTCTGATCTACAGGACCATCTCCATCCGACATTTCTCCTGCAGTATTGAGAACACCCTTGAATGTCTTCATACGCTCATAATGGATAATTTTCATTTGCTGACCACCTACCAGTTTCACACGGTATACTAGATCTGATATCGTTTTACAGATGCAGTATGGTCCCACCCAACTTCAACTAATCTTGGGGGAATAACCCTTTTTGGATACTGGCTTATACACCATGACCAAATATCCAATGTTGTATAATGGACCTCTTCGATGTTTGTCATAAAAATGTTTCTGACGTTCCTGTGCCAACTTAGCATTTTCATGAACTCGACTATAGCTATCGTCCATATCTTTCCTCAACTTATTCACATGTTCAATGGTGCTGTCAAATCTCTCCTCGCTACCCATACATAATGTCCAATGGAAGTGTTACATCTCTACCAAACATCCGGAAATATGGTGTTTACTTAGTGGACGACTGAACGCTTGATCGGTAAGCCAGCAAAGCCTGTGGAATACATCTATCCCAAATCTCTTTGTTTCTCAGATACCATAGATTTAAGCATACCAACCAATGTTCTATTCAATCTCTAAGCTTAGCAATCAGACTGGATGATATGCTGTTGTCTGAGTCTTTTGGATATCAAGAAGCTCACACATCTTCTTAAACAACTTATAATTGAATTCGGCACCCTGATCAGAATGTATTTTAGTGGAAACTCCAAACCGACAAAATATATCACTTACTAAAATATCTGCAACTGTCTCTGATGTGTGATTTGGTAGAGCAAACGCTTCAGGCCACTTGGTGAAGTAATTAGATATAACCAACATATAGTTGTTACCCCTCTCTGTTTCTGGGAGTGGTCCAACAATGTCCAGGGCCATTCGTTCCCAGGGCTAACTAGACCCTTGCTTTCACAGGTGGAGGTTTACAGGTTGCACAAGTTTGTACATGACCAACACCACTGTTCGGCATCCTTAACCATACCATACCAATAAAATCTGCTTTGCAACTTGGTTAATGTTTTGTCAGCACCAAAATGACCACCCGATATTCCATCATTAGCTTCTTTTATCACATCTTCTTTGATCATGTGTGGTATTACTGTTTGCCGTAATGTTACTTGGCCTGAATCATTCTCCGATTTCCGGCGCAGAACACCTCCCTCTATCGATAGTCGATTCAATTGGGACCACAAACTTTTGAGTACTTTGCTGCACCAAAGAGGACATGTACATGTATGTCTATCTGTGCTCTCTGACTGTTTCATCATTTTTACAATTTGACTGATGTCACGACCAGCCCCTTGTCTCTCCCTCTCTCTCATCCATTGAGCATTATGGTATAGTCCATCCATGTTTTCCTCATTCTCAGATGCTGATCTCTCCTTTGGGAAGCATGTTATATGCTGCCTCACCAGTTGGAGCAGAATCAGCATTGATTACTGCAACTTGTGAGAGGCGGCCATATGCTGCCTCATGAGAGTTGTTTTCAGGGAACAAGGCTCGAGATAATGCATCTGCATTTCCATTAGCAATACCATTTTATGCTTGATACTAAAATCATAAGCAGAGAGTTCTATGGACCAACGCTCATGTCTCCCCATTGGGTCTGATCCTGCTTTTATCTCTCAGATATTTAACCGTGGTTTATGGTCTGTATATATTGCAAAAGTGGAGCCCATAACATATGAAATATCTAACAGCCCAGACAACAGCCCAAACTTCCTTGCCATATGTACTCCAATCTTGAGCAGTCTTTGATAGAGCTGAACTAGCATACGAGACAACATGTTCTCTGTCATTTATCTGCTGTGACAAGACAGCCCCTACCGCCATATTTTATGCATCTGTTTGAATAAGAAATGGTTTGCTAAAATCTGGATATGCTAGAATAGGCTTTGATGTCAATTTTTCCTTCAACAACACACATGCTTTGTCACATTCTTCATTCCATACAAATTCACTATCTTTATTGAATAATTGATTCAAATGGCTAGCTATTGATGCAAAATCATAAATTAAACGCCAGTAATATGATGCTAAACCAAGGAAACTTTTGACTTCACCTACTGTTTGTGGAACTGGAAAGATTAGTACTTTATCAATATTGTACTTGTCTGGTTCTACTCCCTGAGCAGACACCTGGTGACAGAGAAAAACTACTTGTTCTTGAACAAAATGACATTTTCTGGCTTTGCCTTCAAAGCGACTGTTCTCAGTCAGTTAAATACCCCAACTAAAGAGTTTAAATGACTGTCAAAATTGGAATTGAACAAAATTATGTCATCTATGTAAACTAAACAAGTTTTCCAACTCATACCTGCAAGCACCAATTCCATTAAGCGCTAACAAGTCGTCGGAGCACTTGTAAGTCCAAAAGACATAACATCAAACGGACGGGCAGATCGGCAGATTAAAAAAAAATTGATTATTTTTTTGAATTCGATAATACATTTTTAAAACTTGTTTTGCTTTGTCCTATTGTATGGATGTTAGTTTTGAAGACTATTATAATATTTAAGGTAGGGGCAGTCCTGTCAACACATTTGGTATTTTGAAAAATAGTGATTTTGAAGCCATTTTCACGAAGCTTGGTGTTATTTCTTTAAAATGGGGAATGTGACCCTAAAAATAATATAATAAAAAAAATCCCGGACCCCTGTGTCTTATATATATGTACTTTTAGTATTATGACCAATTTGTGTCAGGGGCCGGTGGTTGTACTGGCTGAGACATGAGAAGCTGCATAATTTTATATGTAAGACGCTATTTCAGAATGCATTTTAGCTCAAGCTGCATGCTGAACATGAAAATTCATGTTGAGATATTGCCAATTTGCCATAGGTTGGTAACCATCGCCAGTGGTTTCCAAACATAAGTACGTCCGTCGACAATTTCCGCCACCGGTGTAATATGTTCTTGTCCAATGGGGGATTGGAGTATGGGTAATTAGGTAGTCTCGTACCTGACTCAAACGTACCGATAGAGTCACGTACATTACTTTCCTTTGAAATTTCAACACGCGCCTCAGTCATTACATACCCCACAGCAGAGTCACGTGTTGGGTTCTCTTCGCTTTCACATTTGGAATCGCCGTCATTACTTTCCTTTGCAATTTCATCACGCGCTTCAGTCAATGCATATCCCAAGAGATTCTGTCCTTTTCTTGTTGGCCTGGGTACTAGGCTAGTAATTAGGTCGATGTAAAAGTAAAAATGGGTCGCTTTAAAAGCTGTAGTGGAAAGCATGCGATCGTGTGGTAATCAAAGATGGATTTCGACGAAATTTGATACTTAGGGGCAATTGTGTCCGGGGAGTGTTTTGGACGGGTCAAATCGTGACCCCGACCTGACCTTGACCTTTAACCCTTTGAACCCCAGCGGCCGGATACCGGCCGCTGCGTGAACCTCCATATACCCTAGCGGCCGCTGAACCGGCCATTATAATGACCGACACGTGTTTATAGTTTATAGCTATGCGATTCAATAACAAATCGACGTCTAAACTCTAGTTATATATACCAAATATAAAAAGCCTGTTCAAATTATATTTATATGGTGAAGGGCCTCGATCGCATATCAAGTTGATTTCTTCGCGCATGCGCAGAGCAGCGATATGCGAAATAAATGGTTTATAGCGTACTTATGCACGACATACCCACTAATATATGTTTAAATGGCCCCATAGACATCGGCTGTGATCAGGGTGTATATATGGAATGTCTACCCGCTATAGTATCGGGTATGAATATATGCGCATGCGCAGAACATAGGTTGTAAATGACAAAAACATGCGTTTTAAGCGAAATGTGGTGTTATAAATATAGGACATATAGCTGCATCATAATTGCAGTTTCTTGCTAATGCCGGGTAGTTGTCTGGTAACCGTTACTAATGAGAGATTGGGTGGCAAAGTGTCCTTATATTTTAATGATCATAGAATGGTCCATGCATAACATACATATGTATGCACAGTTTCAAACAGGTGCCACCATTGAACATATACATCATTATGCGACTAGATATTGTATAAATTAAGGGAACACTACCACTTGATGGTTAGTGCAGTGGTGTCATCCGTTCATTTGTGGTACTTGATTAGCAACCGTTGCTACCTTAAATAATTAATTTCATTCGATCTCTCTTAAATTCTTGTCGGATATATCTCAAATTTCACATTAGGGTATTATCGTCTTCAAAAACGCAATCACTGGCATTGAGTTATGACATATCATGCTATAATTGCCTTTTCCAGTCAATTCGGAGTAGTTGCCTAGCAACCGTTACAAAGACGCTGCCGCGTGGCAAAGTCTTCCGATTTTATAATGATCAATGGGGGGACCTGTAAAGTTTCATACCTGTGTCACAAATTAAACATAACCAACATCTTCCAACAAGACACTATAAAATTTAAAGGAAAATCCCACGAGGAGCCCAGGGTCAGGGTGTCGGTCGTGGTAGGGTGTCAGTGTTCAAAGGGTTAAAGCAATTGAAAAGGTCAAATTGGGTAAAACAGACGAATTTCGACGAAATTTGATACCTATGGCTACTTTTATCCGGGGAGTGTTTTGGACCGGTCAAATTGTGACCCCGGCGAGACCTTGACCTTCAATATGGTCAATCAAAGGTCAAATCAGGTAAAACGGATGGATTTCGACGAAATTTGATACATAGGGCTACTTTTGTCCGGGTAGTGTTTTGGACGGGTCAAATCGTGACCCCGATCTGACCTTGACCTTCAAAATGGTCATTCAAGGTCAAATCGGGTAAAACGGACGGATTTCGACGAAATTTGATACCTAGGGATACCTTTGTCCGGGGCGTGTTTTAGACGGGTAAAATCGTTACCCCGACCTGACCTTGACCTTCAAAATGGCCATTCAATGTCAAATTGGGTAAAACGGACGGATTTCGACGAAATTTGATACCTATGGGTACTTTTGTCCGGGGAGTGCTTTGGACGGGTCAAATCGTGACCCCGGCGTGACCTTGACCTTCAATATGGCCAATCAAAGGTCAAATCTGGTAAAACGGATGCATTTCGACGAAATTTGATACCTATGGGTACTTTTCTCCGGGGAATGTTTTGGACGGGTCAAATCATGACCCCGACCTGACCTTGACTTTCAAAATAGTCAATTCAAGGTCAAATCGCGCCTTTCGCTGGAAATCAGATGGGAAACAGCCCGGACGAAGTCGGGCCCACCAGCTAGTGTAATAAAAAGACAACCTGAAGAATGTAATGTATAATCAGGGCGTAAGGGCGACCTCCGGGTGAGCCCACACCGTCCTCGTGCCGCCCTTCGGGCGGGCACGCAAATCCTGTTCCTGCTGTAATGTATAACACGAGAAACTGGAAAACATGGAATTTGAAAGCTAGTTTATATCATAATATTATAATTTCTAGTTATGGCTAATAATATGATCTTGGTGGCGTTACCATTTCTGGCTATGGTTTTCTTGTTTTAAGCTGTCTGACGACTTCGTCCGAGTCAATGACTCTCTGCACGCTCAGAGCTTGATTCACTGTGGTCAAACATAGCCGCAATGATTGGGTTGTCAAATGACAAATATTACAGGTGTGTATGATCCATGTAAAACGCCAAATACACGATATTTACAGAGATTACATGCATGTGTGTATCCACCCTAAAGTATATAAAACGATAATAGTCATACTATTGGCACGAAGTGTGAATTTTTCTGTCAGGAAGTTAATATTATAATAATTTTTCGTCGCGAATTTGCTTAGCAAAGAGCACAATGTGCGTCAGTCGTTGCTGGATTGTCTGTTTGAACCTTGTCACAAATTAAGTGCCGGCTATCTGCTACAATTATTTTGTTTTTGTACTTTAATCTATAGTTCAGACTGTAAATTGAGCACATGGAGAAATCGATTGCGGTAATTGCAGTGGGTCATGCATTGTTGTGTATAAAAGACATCACGTATTTGTCTGCATACGAGATTCAAATGTTGTGAGGTGATTGGTGCTAACTGCAATCTGTTCCGTCTATGTGTGTCTAGCCAGTTCGATTTTCCTGAAAAATACAACAGGACTACCGATTAAAACAGATGCCATAAGGTAAGTGAATTATATAAGTGCGCACCCAACACTGTCTTCCGTTATGAATGAATACATTTAGTAGATACAGTAGTGCCCAAAATATTCGACCCCTTAACCACATCAGAATTATGGGTAATTTTTCAGGATTTAGTCGGAAATAAAAATTACCCATAATTCTGATGTGGTTAAGGGGTCGATTACTTAGGTCATTACTGTATATAGTGTATATGTATACAACAATGGTGTTTAAATATGCCAATTCTAACAATTTTGACAGTCGAAAAAAAATCTAAAATGTAAATTTTGTACTGCCGATATTTGCGACGAATACCAATTTGTTCTAATATGCGAGAAAGCGCTATATATCTAGCTATTACTGGCAGAATCCGACTATTGAAACATTTCACTGGCTTATTTCTATAGAAAATTTGAGCGTGTTAAAACGATTAAGTCTTTTCCTGAAAATCGCATTCCAAACAGCTCTTGTATATTCATATGAGCTAGTATATTGTCGAATTATACCTGTATTTATTGTATTGTTGATGTGAAGCATATGAGGACATCGGTTATAAGAAATGTACACGTAGTATCTGGTAGTATTGCCAAATATATATTTCAATCTATACGCCTTTATATCGTATATGTATATGTGCACATACACCCACTCTGTCATCCGTTATGTATACACTGTATATTCTGCTTGTTCCACATATACTGTGGCTTCGCAATAAATTCATTCAACAAAATTATACATAAATATTCTACCTCACATCTGAAATTGAAATTTAAAGATAACTTTCGCTCCAGGTATATAGGCTGACCAGAACAAGAAATGCTGTTGAATTATATTATATTCTGTAAATTTAACCGAGTAAAAATATTATATGTCTGCAAATTTAGTCTAAAGCCTCTATCTTTAAATATTTAATCCCAACGGCAGTGCATGGATTATGTTGAACAAATCGGCAAGGAGATATGTGAGAATAGCCAATATAGTTATATGCTAACAAACGAATAACAACAGAAACTGTTAAACAATTTGAGATTCTGGTTCACAACACAAATTTCGCAAGTAATATACCATAACCACTGTATATGTTGACTTGTAACAACTCACGGATCACTCATGAAGTCTCCCTGCAAACACGTTGGTGGAACTCAGTCTCCTGCAATGTTCCATTCTAATAAAGGATATATTTCACTTATGGATAATTCAGACACTTATCCATTGAAGTAGTTTCAGGAAAACCCCACCAGGGCATCATGCATGATTCTTCTTGTCACACACCCCCCCCCCCCCCCCCCCCCTCACACACACACACACACACACAGAAGTTTTGTTTCCCATGTTTGTCCCAGTCCATACAGGAGAACCACATGACGAACCAACAGATTCGGTTCTTCTCGAAAAACCAAAATAAAGCACCAAACTAAGTACACAGCAGTTTACTGACAATCGGGTTCCACATGGAACCAAACTTGTTTCTAAAATTTGTCCTGCGGTGGGGGACCAATCAGAGCTGCGTTGGTTCTCTATCGGGTTCTCTAACCAGAAAATTGAACCAAATAATTCATTTGGGGAAAAATTATAATTATATATTTCCTCCTGAAATACTTGGCATTCCACTGACTGGTGAGTTAATATGGGGAAGTATTTGCAGCTAACAAAGATCAGTTATCCATCAACATCCACTATCTGCCATCCATTTACCGTTAAGGGTCAGAGGCACGTTTTGCTCAAATTTCCTGGTATTTCAAAATGGAATTTTTGAAAATCTGCCAGGACTTTCTTTGTGAAATTTGGTGTAAGTGATTATTGTGACACAATATTTAAGAATAACCGACCCATTGGATATTACAACTTCATTTACCTTACATTTATGGCATAACAATATTTAAATTTTCACTGTTTTCAGGTACCAAGAACTTCTGCAATTTTGTTTAAGGCAGTACATATATCCATGATATCATATCTCAAGACCATGAGAGGAGACTTAATTTCTCTTGTTTAATGGAATTTAATGATTATTTTAATTTGAAAGGCAACTATACCCATAAATAATTATCTATATTTGAGAATTTTCATGTCTTGCCTGTAGATCAATGGAAATTTGGCGGAGATGATTTGTGACGAATGGGTTCATAACCAAGTTAAAGCTGACCACAATGTCTCTTAACATTGTGGCCTAATTCAAATTGTTTACTCTCTGCTTGAGTGGACCACACTGCATATCAATATATGTTTCCATTGGGCTGGAATATTTGCTTTATTCTTCATTATAATATACGGGGTTATGATGATATATTATGCAATTAAAAATCTAACTCAACATTATGATACAAATGAAGCCTCCTCTCCCAGAGCCAAGGCAATATGCTATTTGGTGATTGGAGTATTGTATAAATTGTTAATTATTCTAGCAGTTCTTGGTACCGAAATTGATATCTTCAACCTCTCAAATGCATCAAAATTCTTTTTTGTTGTCTCTTCATAATTTCTCATGATTATGTATACAATGAAGATGATGATATGAGAAACTCAAGATAGATCCAGATAATAAATTCTTTGTTGAAAATTCTTGCCATTTTTTTGGTTAGATTTATGCAAAACGTGCTCCCCCCTTAATTTACATGTGTACTGTGCTTTAATGGACAACTAAGACTTTCTTATCAGTATTTTGGGAGTCATCTGTTTATGCGGTCATATGTACTTATACCCTACCATGACGAAGGACTGCGGGCGTACACTTTTCCAACTTGATACCTTTATTTCCTTCAAAAGTTTCTAGAACCTTAGACATGGAATCAAACCAATGTACAATGTTGCCTTTCAGTACCATTCTCTGACAAAGCAGGTACAAGGAATACTTTAGTGTTAGTATTTATAGTATTAGGCTGTGAATCAACACACTACTAGTACATTCAACATTTTTTGTGGGAAAAAAATAGCTGACAATCACCGGTCCTAGATCTGCCAACCGCTCATTGGAAACTAGCTAGGTATTTCGATGGTCTTTCGTGTAGGCGAAGCAGATTAGTCGGAATTCATCCACACATTTCAAGTGTTTTCGGTGTAAACAGAGCAGAACGTAATGGAATTGTTTTGTTTTGACTGCCATCTTGGATTATGTTAGTAAATTATGATAGTAATGGGTCAGATTAGGTAAAAGATTATGGCCCCCTTACTTCCTACACAGAGATCTGCCAATTTCCATCCAAAACAAGGCCAGAATCCCAAAATAAATATTCGGCAATATTCCATGCCACATCTTTTAAAATCAATTTGTCATGACCAATACTATACTGGAACTGACAGAATACAAGATTTAGTAGTCAGCTGATTAGCTTTTTAAAAACCAAAATAGTTTACAGAGTTTTCACACCTTGAAAGTGCTAAAAGTGAGTAAATAGAGCACAATATCGTGAATATCTATTCTGTATTAAGTTGACCAATTTTGATGATAATAGGTCAGATTATAGCAACAGATTATGGTCCCTTTCAATTTCTTTTCATAAGTCTGCCCAATTGAGTGATCGAAAGGGACTTGGACCCAAATAATGGAATATTTCATTGCTCCAGTGACCATTTAACATGAAAAATACAAAATAAAGTAACAATTCTCATCGAGTTCCAAACATCAGAAACTGATATATTGACGATCCAGATTATATAAACTAAAAGTGATTAAATTATTCCTCTATGATTAAGAAGACATATAAATAATCTCAGACAAAATGTTTGTTCCATTTATTTATAACAACACATGTCCCCAGAACCAAAATTTACCCCACCCCCAATGATACTTAATTCTAGTATCATCAGGTGGGTTAAATTTTGTTCTGGGGACCTGTGATACACCCTGGTCAAGTGGTCCCGCGAAAAAGACAAATTAAAAAAATAAAACGATACTTTGTTTACAGCATCAGTTTTCCCTAACGGCATCATAGCAATTCAGTACGACCCAACCGCATCATAGCATATTAGCAGGACCACTTGACCAGGGGTGGTATCGACTTAGCAAAATTTGCATGTGAAACAACAGTTTCTCGCGTGATGAACTGTCATATGCCGTGCACTTTTCAGTTATCGGTCTCGGTGGTCGATTGTCTGTCTAGTCGCGTCTGACAATGGTTGTATTGTCATTAAAGGGGTACTGGACACTAAATCCAGACATTTATGGGACCATCTCCTTTTATACTCAACAGAATATATGCAACAAATGAATGAATTTGAACCATAGATTAGTGCAAAAATACTCTCATGTGCTCTATGAATGATTCAAACAACATGGTCATTTTTATGAAAATGAATTTATGGCTGGAGCCATAAATTCATTTTCGTTATAATTACCATGTTGTTTGTGTCGTTCATACGGTAAATGGGTGTATTTTTTGCACTCATCCATGGCTCAAATTCATTCATTTGTTGCATATATTCTGTTGAGTATAAAAGGAGATGGTCCCATAAATGTCTGGATATAGTGTACAGTACCCCTTCACGTTGTATTTATTATAGATTTATTAACTCGTGTCAGTTGCACTTTAACACCAGAACGGTGTTTCAAAAGGACAATTGACCGCGTTCAACTCAATTACTTATCGATTTGGTATATCGGCATTTTCTGTAAGGATAGACCGAACAATAGTTATTGGCATACGCCGGAGATCAATTAAAGACATATTATGTACTTGTTCTGGTGCCTGAAACTGGTCAGTTAGCATCCAGGCGCTATGCCACCTGGAGGAATGTGGCATTCTACTAACATTGCCGAAAATTTGAAGCAACTCGGCCATACCACCAGGGGGGGGGTCATCCACTTTTTTCCATACACTAGGCCGGGTGGGTGGGTGGTTCAGCTGCGAAAAAGTAACTTTTTTCCTGAGTGGTCAGGAGTGGTCGCAATTTTTTCCTCTTACAACATTTCTTCAATATAAATGCCTCAAAGTGTTCAGCATCATTGTTAAGGTGTGTATGACACTTAGGCCAGTGCTTAGGGGGCAGTTAGTGTAGATATGGGCATGATGCTTCTCAGAAATCCAGATTACGAACCAACTCTCAGGAATTCGCCTTTTACATCCGATCACATTGCCATGTACCAATGCTACTGGTTCCAGATGAAAATGGACAGTTATGTAGCACATGAATAAACTTTAATATAAATAAAATGAAAAAAGCTATTCATTTATCTCATTAATATTTACTCATTATACCTGATCAGACCAGATGACTCAGTCAAAATTGTATCGGAACTTGGCATGGGACTGTAGACTGCAACAACGCATATCACTGAGATAATAATCTTGAGATGGTGGGACCCAGATAAAAGATTGGGCGAGCATACATAGACCTTGAATGTGTAGATATGGAGAAGGCTGCTAAGTGGAATAAACAAAATCAGAACAGATGAGTGAAAAGAAGGGATAGAAAATATAATATAACTTAATATAATATGCAAGTCTAAAAATAATGTGCTGGTCATCAGCAAAATGATCGAAGTCTGCAGAGGGCGAATTTGGCGATACTACCCGGCATAGCATCAACAAATTCAACCTCTAACGGCCTCATTCTATTTTGGTCTCGACCAACCATGGAGAACTAGCTACATATGAGGGTCACATATGGTGAATTTGGTAATGCTATAGCCCACTCTGCTGGGTAGCATCACAAAACTCACCCTCCTTGGAGCTTATTCTGCAGACTGCATATGACTGTCTTATTTTCAAGTTTCTATTTACACGCAGTACATGTATTTGTATGAATGCTTGACCTGGGTCTGGCCTTAGTACAGTACCTAGCCCAAGAACTCAGCTCATGGAAATGAAAATTAGTTTTGTGATACATAGTGGATTTCAGCTGAATACCTGTATTGTTGGAGAGTTAATTGCCAGGTGGTGTTGCCCTAATAATTTTTTCAAAAATCATAATTGACATAAATTCATGTGATACTATGGGACACATCTAAAGTTACACTTTCTGTGATGAAAACAAGGTACACTAATGCTTTTATATTTGTTTACATGTATAATGAGCATTATGAGCTACTTTAGACAATATTTGGGGAAGAATCAATCAATAATTTACTGATCAGCACATGTATTCTGTGTGTTATTTTGGGTTTTTCCAGGTATTTTTTTAAAACCTGTTTCGTGTTGTTACAAAAGTTGGAATGACTTAGAAGAACCAGAAATGGAAATAGGGTAACTGTAATACTGACCATCAAGCTTAAATGGTGTGATGTTACAGATTTGGAGGTAAAAAGGGGGTGGGTACCCCGCATGAAATTGGAAAAAATACTTTTTTCCTTCAAATAGGGGGTGGTGGGTACCCAAGAGCCCCCCCCCGATACCACTCCATAGAAAACGATTTCGCCACCGAGAGTCACTGAAGTTAATCTCCTATATATTTTGAGACTTCCGTATATATGTGTATATTTGTCCTCTATAGACTCGAAAACGCATGCACCGATTGGGCTCAAACTTCCCATCTAAGGTTAAAACCCCACGGGAATGGTCGTCGTGGCGTTTTGGAGAGCTCAGAACACCCGTTCTCCACTCTCAGTCACAAAAAACGGCGCATCGGAGTTAACAGTGTTGATAGTTAACTCGTTTGGGACTTGATTCTTTTGAGAAAACATTACTCACAGACGAGATTGTTTGCAGAAATGCTCACTTTTATATAATTTTATAGCAATTTATGCGTTTATTCAATGTTTGGTTAGATTATTTGCCATGGCAGAATTCTCCGCGTGACAACTCATACAATATGAGTGATCATCCGTAGTCTATAAATTTTCTAGAAATTTTGGGTAGATACCACCAAATTGCGACCGGTTACCATAGCAACACATTTTCGGAAATGTATGCGTTTGGGGCTGTAATTTCGCTATATGACGATACCTTTGCGACATTTTGAATCAAATATAAATTATTTCCAAAGTTAAATGATCCAGGAATATTTTGCCAACATCTGGAACTAGCCTTGCTCAAAAATAACCCATCACCGACAGAGGGCGCCATTCAAAATGGCCGCCAAACCCCCGTTTTATAACGTTAAAATGCTTACTTTCATATAATTTTATAGCACTGTATGCGTTAATTTAATGCTGGGTCAGACCATTTGCCATGACAGAATTCTCCATGTGACAGCTGATAATATATGGGTGATCATCCGTGATCTATAAATCTTCCAAAATTTTTGTTTGGGTAGATACCACCAAATTGCGACTGGTTGACATGGCAACCCATTTATGCGTTTGGGGTCTGTAATTTCGCTATACGAGATGTCTGCGTGACATTTTTAATCAAATGTAATTAATTTCCAAAAAATTGGATCCAGGAATATAAATTAAATTGCTCTCGCTTCTTGTTCCTTCTGCTGAACGGGTCAAGATTCACCTGCCATGGTGATTGACAACCGAACAAATTGTCTACGCGTCTACGGCTTAGGCTACTGGGCGCCGCCATTTTGGAACAATGCCGTCACGAATCACGGCACGCGACCCCCCACGTGACGCCAAAAATAGGTTACATCTTCATGGACCCCTCACTGAGTGATCGGCCTATATTGAATACATGATACTATGTGCAAAAACATTTAATTATAAAAGATTCATTCGCTGATAACAAGTGCATGAAGTGGGAAACGGATATGGAAACGGATATATCCGTTTCCCGTCCTAAACGAGTTATAGAGCGTTCCTATCCGCAGTGTCATTGATAAAGAGCGTATGTGTGTAATGTGATTCTTACGTCTGGGTCTGGACTGGACTAAATACTGGCTATATGACGCTCCGACGCTCTGCTCTGTTCGCCGTCATGACGGCGTGCATAGTGTAACGACGTAGCCTCATAGAGCCATCGTCTAGTCCAGGTCTGGGCGTGTGCGTGTAAGACTGTATCCAGACATGAGCGTGTTGTGTGACGACATTCCCAACACCTAGCAGGGACAAATATATATTAGCCAGCATAAAGGCGAGTCTTGTGACGTATTAATTCAAATGCTTTCGATCAAACAATATTCTCTGTCACACTCATCTCTACGAATCCACTGCAATCGACCTATTTTTAGAACGCAACACATGGTACCAAAATTACGTCGCGTTGGTGATGGGGGTGCACGGCGGGATTAATTTAAATATGTCATGTTGGTAACAATATCTAGCCGAGAATTCCTCAGACCTACAGACGAATGCGACCAGCAAATTTCAAAATTGGTCACTTGACCTCCCCATGAATATCTTCTGGGAAATTCCAGGGAATGCCCATTGAGCTCAAACTTGCTACCTACGGGAAGTGTCATATATATGTGTGTGTCCTTTATAGACTCGAACCGATTGAGCTCAAACTTGCTACCTACGGGAAGTGTCATGGACGGGTTAAATTGTGACCCGACCTGACCTTGACCTTGAAAATGATCAATTCAAGGTCAAATCGGGTAAAATTGAAAAACAAAAAATTAAATTAAAAAATTAAAAAGGCACAATTAACTCATTGAAAAACAAAAAATTAAATTAAAAAATTAATTTTTTTTTTTTTTAAATTGTCATGTTTCTGACGATTGCCGCCAGTGGCGGGCTAACCTGCTAGTCTATATATATATATATATATATATATATATATATATATATATATATAACCCGTCGTCTGTCTGTGTGTGTATAGATCTATGTATCTGTGTAGGCCTATAACTCGGTCACGCTTTTGGCGCGCTTATAACTTTTGAACCATGCTTGCAATGTAGCCCAAATTTGTACCATCGCATATATTATGTCTTAAAAGATGACTCACCAAATTTCACGCTGATTGGTCAAAGCAAACCTGAAATCTAACATGGTCCCCAAATGCAGTATTTGCACTCAAGTATAGACACTATTTCTTATGACGTTTGTCGAAATGACGTCATGTGACGTCGCACGCAAACACACACTTGCTTTGCTATGGTAGACGAAACTCACATGCGCTCTACCAAAGCGTTGTTGGAAATAGGCCCTAAATTAATTTGTCAGTTCAAGTTCAGTGTGAATATAAGTAACGAATGTTGATTTTGTCGTGGAAGTGCATGTACTGGGGTCTAGAGTCGAGACTCGAACGCTCTAATATTTTCCAGTTCGGTGTGAAGATAAGTAAATAATGCTGTCTTTGATATGAACATTGTGCATTGAGTGTGGAATCGAACGAGTCCCGGTATAGGCCTACCCGGAAGATGGCGAATGGACATTGTCTGACCCCCCGCCAGTGGATACTGTTCAGTAGATTCGCCGGAACTCAGTTAGAAAAACCATTCCCGGGCCGGGACTAATAATACAGTGTAAAGAATACTGCCGACGCTAATTAATGCTCTTTACTTGCGCCAGTCCATGCTGGACGCAAGTAATGTTTTCGGTCCAGATCTCTGTTTATTTGTCTGTCTGTCCTTCCGCGAATATGTTACGTCATACAGGAAGTACATACTGTAAATAATGGACACGCTATATATAATGTGAAATGGTTGCATCAATTGTCATTTAAATCCACATATATACTTAATTTGCATCGTTATCTGGTTTTATTTTGGTAATAAATCGTTCATAAATGAACAATATTGAATGATTTATTTCTGGAAACCGATCAAGACGCCATGAGCCCATGACGTCACGACGCACATCAGGACGTCACCAGCTACATGGGCGCGCAAAACACCAGACATGATTGCGTCGATGTCCAGACAGCTGAGATTCGTATAACACGGGCTGGCTAAACCATTCCATCTGCCAACAACTTCGTGATGTATTATTATAAATATATATATATACTAGAAGGTGACCCGACTTCGTCCGGGCTATTAAAAAACCAAATTTCAAGTCGATTGCTCCACCCGTTTCCTAGATCTGGTCTGCGCATGCGCGAAGCTGGTGTCGCACGTGCTCGGCGACCCGATAAAATTCGTATCCGGGGCAAGATACATTCACATACCAAATTTAAAGTCAATATCTCAACCCGTTTTCGAGATCTCGTCTGCGCATGCGCGAAGCTGGCGTCGCACGTGCTCGGCGACCCGATAAAATTCGTATCCGGGGCAAGATACATTCACATACCAAATTTCAAGTCGATAGCTACACCCGTTTCCGAGATATATAGCCCAATGTCATTTGCGGATACCTCGGCCGGTGATGAGTTAACGCGACACAGTCAAATGCATCGGCAGGGTGAGAGTTAACGTAATCTAACTTTATGACCTCTGACGACGTCATAGAAATTACGCATTGATTTTATCCCGATAAAAGCATTGTACCACTTGTACCTAATAATTGAGGCAGATAACTAAAACGGATACATACATATTATATATCGTTGGAAAGATGAAGCCACACAGATTCTAACCGTGCAAATTATATGACTGGCAATTTATTATTCGCGCTATATCGTATCGATTTGTGAGCACCGAACTGAAATATATTAGCGCAAAAACGGCGTAAAAATAGATTTGACCTCCGCACGTGAAAAGTTGACCTCGCACGGACAAATAAATATGCCTATGTTCGTCTCCGGCCGAAAATACCCTAAAATACCAAATTTCATCGAAATTGGCTTAGTCGTTTTGGAGTCCATCGATTTCAAACACACACACAAACAAACACACACACAAACAAACACATACACACACAGATCTTTCAAAATATATAATAGATATATATATATACTGCATGAATACTGCATGAAAACAAAAGTGGGCAATCGTACTGCCCATTAGAAGCCTATTTTATCTAACTTGAAACTCGAGGAATGAGTTGAGATCAAGTCTAAAAGATGCGTGCGAAATCGTTTTTTTTTTCCTTCGCAGAGACAGTGAGGTGCAAACATATTTCTAGACAGTTCAAAACATTTTCGAAAGATCCTGGTGCATATAAATCATGTCCGGCCAAACAGTCGAGCGCGTGGTTCAATTGAAAAACAATTGCACTGAAAAATGTGAATGTGGAAACATGGATTATTAAAATGCCTTATTAATTAACTGGGAAAACAAGCTTTCTCATTCTCAACATGCACAATATACATTTTGATGATATGTTCCCGAAGACTGCAGTCGCTAAGGGAGTGTTCTCATTGACACACTGTTAATCAAAGACTAACCAATGGTCGCGTGTCTTTTATTTAATTGTGTCGGTATTTGTATTTTACTTTGATGTCATTACTGAAGTACAATGGCATACACACTCGATGTCATTCCAGTCAAACTAGTAATTTAACCCAATTGGTATATCATATGGCATCAATCGTTTTCACACCCTTTATATGAACGATGTCTATATTGTTCTATAAATATGTCAAACAACTCGTATATATGTATTACTAAGACTAGCATTAGTGTAATAGATCAACTTGAGATAGCAGAGATATTCTGTTCATACACACAACTATATTTCAGCGATGGATGAACTGAGATGTGATATCTAGAGTTTTGTTATCGATCTCTCTCAAACGAGGGGCCAGCACCCGTGGTTAAAACTGTTGTTGGTAAGACACCACAAAACATGCCAAATGTGTGATGGGCGCAAGTCTTAGCAGCTCCAGTGAGTGCATTCTAGTTTAATCTTTCAGTTGAGTACAAATCTGATCAAAATGTGCGCGAGGCGCACGAAGGGGTCGCAGGCCCCTCCCCCGCCAAATAAATGCTCCCGCATGGACCTCTTTCAGTTAGTATATTAATAAAGTAAAATATCTTGATTGTTGCGTTCCATATGTGCATGCATATAGGTGGGTTGGGGAGGGGTGGGGGTAGAAAATACAGTTTTATTGAAATAAAGTGTTGATACAAATGGGCCGCAGTGCATGCAGGGGCCTGTAATCCTTAGGCTGCATGCTGAATACAGACTCCAAAGGGGGTCCGTTTACAATCAAAATGTGTCACAAGCTCCCTTCGTGGCTGAGTAAAGGCTCTGGAATTGAGTATTTTTCAGTTAGTATGTAGTAATATTTAAAGGCACGTGCGGCCTTAATTGTCGAAAATATTCATATTTGTTCCAAACACCGTAAATAGAAAAACATTAAAACGCATACAGTTCCGTTCATATATATCATGACCATCGCGTACACAGCATGTTATCATAAAGACCTACTATATTTTACCCAAGCAAGAGCCTGATTGTGTTACAGAAGACAGCACAATGCTACTGGCTAATCACACACAAATGACATAAACGCTCTTTATTAGTTCCATATCAGGTATTCACCAACACAGAACGCTCTGTATGTTTACCATCATAATATAAACAAACACCAGAAAAGTTACTTTTTATGCTTTTGTTTACATAACAACGGTCAAACATATGACCATAATATACTGTTTATGCGATATTTCTTATTTGTATACGGACAAAGTCTATCTACATTTTGATGTTCTTTCTGTTTGTGGCGGTTTTTGACGGGTGGAGATATTTTCACAGGATACCCACCGCCAAGACCAACCGTGTCTTTAAAGTAATATGCTAATTTGTTTCGTTCAATATGCGCATGCGCATATGTGGGCTGTGTGTGTAAAAAATATTGTTTAGTGAAATAAAGTGTTCCCTCGCGCATCCAGTGACAAAAAAGAGAAGCATGACCATTCCATTTATAATATAGACATTAGAATTTGTTCATGACCGCGGACACTAGAACGTAACAAAGAACATTTGTGACGGGCAACCCCCTAGTTAATATATAATAATGACGGTGTGTGTTGTCAGTTTGGATTTAATATTTGTAAAAATTACTACCTTGAACAAGATTATTCTCCATTTATATTTGATCACTCTACCGGAGTGTTTCACATCAGTTTAGTTCCAAGTACCAACGGTATTATTTTAATTCAACAGGCCTAAGATTAGAAGAATCAATTTTTATCATGGAAAAATATGCTCAGAACAGTCTCAGACAGCGAAACATAAACAATACAAAATAAACTAACAATTCTCATCCATGCAGTTCCAATCATCAGAAACTGATATGTTGACGATCCAGATTATATAAACAAAAAGTGATTAATTTATTCTACTCTGATTAAGAAGACAGAAATATTCTCAGACATAATTTGTGTTCCATTGATTGTATACACCCCACATGTCCCCAGAACAAAAATTTAACCCACCCCAATGATACTTAATCCTAGTATCATTGGGGGTGTGGTAAATTTTTGTTCCGGAGACCTACATGTGATACACCCCTGATCAAGTGGTCCCGCGAAAAAGACAAATTAAAAAAAAATAACGGTACTTTGTTTACAGCATCAGTTTGCCCTAACGGCACCATAGCAATTCAGTAGGACCCAACCGCATCATAGCATATTAGCAGGACTACTTGACCAGCTGTGGTATCGACTTAGCAAAATTTGCATGTGAAACAACACATAACTCGCCATACGCTTTTCAGTCTATCTGTCTCGGGTGGTCGATTGCCTGTATGGTCGCGTTTGGCAATGATTATATTCCCTTAAGGATAAATTATGCATCATTCACGTTGTTTATTTTATAGATTTATTAACTCGTGTCAGTTGCACTTTAACATCAGAACGGTGTTTCAATCGGAAAATTGACCGCGTTGAACTGAATTCCTTATCGATTTGGTGCGTCGGCATTTTCAGTAAGGATAGACCGGGGATCATTTTATTCTAAAGGTCGTTCCACACCGGGCGCGAGGGAGTGATTACAACGGCCGTTTTCTAACGTCCGTAGCAGTTCAAAGCGCGCGATTTTTATGTTCATACCGCAAGCGACTGAAACGCTTCGTCGCGCGCGATAGTCAGGTTATTATTCTGTGTGTACGCTAATTTCAGGGGAGTCAGGTGGTTGCATGGCCTTCCGGACAAGAAACCACAAACTCCCTATAGAACATGATGCTTGGACAAATACGGATTACTCAGACAGAATTTGCACACTATGTAATCTTGAAATCGGCGACGAATATCACATGGTAATGAAATGTAGGGAACTTAATGAACTTAGAATAAAATACCCGAAACCCTACTACTACCAGAGACCCAACACTCACAAACTAGCCGCTCTTTTCAACTCCCGAAATCAAAAGACAGTTAAAAATCTATCAGTTTTTATTAAGAAGATCCTAGAAATATTCAAGTCCGCCTGAGGCTTATTACCACCCGCCTGACATATTGAAACAACCGAATACCGTCCAACATTTCTATATTCTATTATTATGCCATATATAATATATACATGTATACCTGTACTGAAATATATTGTATATTATATCCATATATATCTGTAATGTCTTAATTTGACGATCAGAATAAACAATTGAATTGGGGGATACCCACACTCTTGTGACTAATGTGTAGGGTTTCTACACACAACGTGTAGCCCTGCTACACAACCATTATTCATTTTTGATCTTAAACATATTTTACACAATAAATGGGTCAATTTATACACATTTATACACACTGGTGAGCATAAAATCAACACCTATGGCTTACAAATTTTGTGTAAATTCTTACACATATATATCGTAGACAAGAATGTAAGTTCAGTATTCCGAACTGTGGGTATATAGTATTCATGGTAAATGGAGATTTATATGTTAAAACTTTCATGGCGTACAATGGTACGTAATATTTTGCTCTGTCATCATATTGTCATGTGTAGTTTTCGTTTTAAATGAACAAACCAGGGTCGTGGCGTGGTTGCACGTGATTAGTATTAACGTATTACAACAATCATATAAACAAGAGTAAGAGCAGTATTCTTCATGAAAGTTTTAACAAATAAATCCTCATATATCATTAATACAATACTCAAAAGTCGGAATTCTGAACTTACACTCCTTGTCTACAATTTGTTTATTCTCGTCACTCAAAATTACATGGGTATTGAGACAATAGTAGATTGTATTCCAAAACATATACTCAAACAATATCGCCGTCATGTAGCAGACTATGAAACTGAAGTCACGCAATGCGCACGATCTACGTTCTTACACAATTATGTGTAGAACGGCACTTGGTCAATGTATTTGTATGTAAAACTACACATTGCTATGTGTATTAACCGGGTTTACACATTTGATGTGTAATCGTTTCTACACATTAGTTATAAGAGTGCACCCACCCGGTAATACGCGATTATTATTAGTTGATGAATGCATTGTCTCATGTTTACCACAACGTCTTTTGGAATGAACTAGCCTCGTGATATTCTTTATCATTTCCCCTGATTATACCAAAATATAATTCACCAGCCAATGGAGCAGATTATACGGTCCATGATTTTAGTTATTTACAAGGAATAAACTGAGTATAGTAATCTAAGGTGGAATTTCAGTCACGAAAAATCACAAAAATAAATGGTTTAAGTATTTGGTCATAGAGACATAGTCATACAGACACACATACATACATACACACATACATACATACATACATACATACAGTCATACGCGTCATATAGACACACATGGCGTTGTACTTCGATTATTAGCCTCTCGCTGAAGTCCTCCATTATCGCGGCGACAAATAAGTGTGCCGTCATCAAATAGAAAAAATACGGTCGTATAAACACCCTATTTCAGAGCGGTCCAATTATCTCGCTGGTTTGCAACAAAGCGAGAATTCGGCGAAGCATAAAATCACTGCTATAATCGCCTCGTGGTCAGCGAGTCTGTCGCTTGCGGTGTGATCATAAAAATCGCGAGCTTTGAACTGCTACGGACGTCAGAAAACGGCCGTAAAAATCGCTCGCTCGCACCCGGTGTGGAACGACCCTTAGCTGTCCTCATATTTCCGGACAGATGAACTTAGTTGAATTACAAAAGAAATATCAATAGGAAGCACACGGTGTAATGTGACTGATAATCGATGATATATTGGACATGTCTCTTTGAAACATGATAGAAATTGCGATTGCTTTAAAGATACGGGCGGTGTTGGCGGTGGGTATGCTGTTAAAATATTCACCTCCGTCAAAAACCGCCAAAACAGAAGGAATAGTAAGATATATATAGACTTTGTTCTTATGCCAATCATAAATATGGCATAAACAGTATGTTATTGTCATTTTGTTCCCCTTTGTTATGTAAACAAAAGCAAAAAACGTTACGATACCTGGCTTTTGTTTAGATCCGGATATGGTAAACATAAAGAGCCTTATTTGTTACTGTTTTCCTTATATGGAAATAATAAAGAGCGTTTATAATTTTTTATTGGGTGATTAACCAATAGAATTGCGCCGTGTTATGTAAACAGAAGCACAACTTCTGTAACACGAGCAGGCTCTTGTTTACGTACACCAGCGTACGTCTTGGCGATAATATACTGTTTACGCGCTGGTTATGTTTTGCATATGAGCGGAACTCTATATATGTTGGTGTTCCTTCTGTTGATGGCGATTTGAACAAATATCAATATTTCTGCAACGAACGCCGCTCGTGCCTTTAAGCCCCCATCTGCAGAATAACGGTATTATTTTAATTCAACGGGCCTAAATAATGAGTTTTCAATATCGTATATTTCATAAAATGTTTAATTTTATGCGAGTATGAGCATATAATTGCATGTCAATGTTTACATGATAAACCAATGGCGAAACTGTCACGACTTTATATTCCAGCATCAGTGCGTTCTCAGAGTACATAGTTATTCTATAATGAAGTATTACTTTCAGTAGTCATCACTATTCAGTTTGTGGTCCTGTCTCGTGTTGTACATGTATAGCTCTTCAAAAAATGGCAGACACAAACTTTGTTCGCGCGCGCGCATCGTATAGCATTTATCGGACGCGAACAATTTCTCACGTGGCAGTCCCTCCCCAGTGCCAATAGTAATGAAAAATTCAGTACTATTCCTTCATAAAAGTGATATACGGTTAGTTGCAGGAACTGGCCAATTAGTGCATTCTGATTAGACTAAATGGTATCACACAAAGAACTGCACATAATACCATTGTTCTCTTTATCTTATATCACAACGGTTAATGCAAGATCAAATTGTGAACTTGGTGCAAAGTTAAATTATTCAGTTATCCAGAATGAACAAGTGTAAGATTGGGAATAGAACTATGAACAATTCGCCGGTTCGTCAAATTACCATTCCCATGTCGTGTTCCGGTTCATCGTTAGTTCATAGTATGACATGGCGACATGTGCATACAGAATATTACGTATTCAATTCAATTATGATCATCAAACTAGATATATAACCGAAACATATTGCAATCAGTGACATATCGATGCAAATATAAACTGTTGAATGAATGCACACGTGGATATCATATAGTTGCATATAGCAATTGTGTCTTGATATGTATATAATTATATTTATTTGATAGATATATTATATAGGGTTATTGTTGTTTAAGTTGGTAGGAAAATCGGCGAAAGGAATGTTTTATCAATTTTGATGTTCGCTCCTCTGATCCCATGCACCCCTGACTCGAACTTCGAAAACAATTAAAATACAACGCTGAGTCTGTTTCTATATTTCTATATTTGTAAAAGAGTGGAAAATGTCTGTCTGTTCGCGATTCTTCTTACAGTGACTCTGGGTACCCTGGCGGATGTTATATATAACGGCGTTAGTTTTTTTTCTTCAAAATTTTGATTAATTTTTTTTTTTCTTTCATTTAATTGAGCAAAGAGTTCAATCTAAACAAAATTTACCAATATTGTTATATTTAATTTTTTTTTTAAATCAAATTGATTAAACGATCAAAATATATGCTTTCGCAGGCCCCTCCGACGCTGAAGAAAAGCTACGCATCGGGGGCCTGTCAGTTTATTATATATATTGTTTGAAGGAAATCCGCGATAAAAATGTTTTATCAATATGTGTGCCCCTCGTCAGACCCATGTTTATGACATGGACGGCACCTATTATGCATCTTTATATCACACAATTAGATTTCCTATGTCATGGCGATGACTATACATGTTTGGTAGAAATCAGCGACAAATTTTTTTTATTAATTTTGGCGCCCTTCTCCCAAACCCCATCCCTGACTTGGTCGGCACCAGTAGGTACATTTAAACCACAACATACATTTCCCCATTTCATGGACAAACATTTCTCCCCCTTTTACACCCCTTACTCAGAAAGCGTCATTTTTAGAAATGTTTAACCTGCACCATTATATTACTCATAAAATGGTACCCTTAATGGTTCGTTAGACGGCCCTATATAGGTGGACCACACCTATAGCGGATAGACAGACAAACAGACAGATACTCGCAAATATATATAAGATTTAAAGTCAGGTACATGTACATGTATAAGATCTGACGGAATATCCTCTTTATATATAGGATAGGCCTCAATCCGCGCAAATAATGCCACGTTGTCAGCTAGCTTTCCCGCCAAAACTATTCCCGGTAACGGAAATTTCTTAGTACAACGAATTGCCATTTGCTTGACTAACTAGTCACAGGTGGATCCATGCATGTATAGATATGGGACGGAATGCCGTTTCAGACTCTGTCACGTACAATTCTGAAATCGTACATGTATGTTAAAGCAATATTTCATATTAAGGTACAATGGCAATTATTTATTAACGAAGACGAATGTGGTTTATGATGTACGTGGTGAATAATTGATACTAGCAGATGGAAAACCTGTTATTTCCAGGTGGGCAAATTTGCTCAAAACTACAACAAATGAATGGATGCGTCTGATGCATGTGTCTTCAATATTCGGCGATTAAACGCATTATGTTAACATTATTTTATAGGTACATTCATTAAAAACATTATTTTCATAACATCACTCATTTTTAACTGGTTCAAAACACAGGAAAAAACTTTTTTCAGAATTGACGGACTGAGTATATTCCTAATTACAACTAAATGTAAGTGTTCGTCAAGCTCTACCCGTGATGTTTAAAGAAATTATATTTCATCATTTCGGCTCCCTGGCTAAATACGGAATAAGATCAGTGCATGGTGTGAAAAGTTAGTTTAAACATATTTATTTGTCTAATTTATGTAACATATTATATATGACACAAACATTGTATATACAGACAATGGGATTGGAGGACAAGTGCTGACTCACTTATGGGTACCCCCTCTCCCAGAAAAGTTAAGTCCTGAAGAAGGGGGCGCAAAAGACAAAATTGTTGATTCAAATTCAAAACATTTTGCCAAATTCATGGAATCATTGGTTCAGACCCAAATGGATTTGATAAAAATTCCTATGATTTTTATCGAACTGTTATTTCTTTGAATCAAGTGCAACGCAAAGTACATGCCCCGACGCTCGGGTTATAGAGTGGGCAATACTAAATATTCATGTGGAAGGGAAAACAATTATTTTCTAAATCCAAGAAGTGGGTATCCTTTCGCCTATGTGCTATCAATACACCAACGCACAACCAACTCCGATAATCAACGCCCAAGATAAAAGTTGATATTCTCCAACAAGGGCCGTAACTCTGATAAAAATGAATGGACGAAACGAGTAGTAAGTCTGAATCCTCCCACAAGATGTGCTATGACCAACCAAAGCACAACTGAATACGATTATCATTGCCATAGTTACAAGCTGCAATGTTTTTTTCCGACACACAATTCACAAATTTCCAAGTCTATTAACAAGGACCGTACGTGTAGTATGTGGGTATCCTTCCACCCATGCTGTTCTATCACCATGCCAAAGGACAACCATATCTGATAATTAACACCCGAGTTACAAGGTGGTGTATAAGTCTAATACACTGGGGTTCAACGATTCTTGCAGTTTTTTGATCTAACATATTTTTACTCCGGCTCTGTTTTGATCAGGCTCCGACTCTATTCCGATTTGTGAAACGTTTGCATAGATTTTGAGCGGAATAAAGAACTTAATTGACTGAAAGGTGTGTGTAATTGATGCTTGATGAGTTAATAGTTTCTCACATACCTCAATAATCGCCATATTTTGGTTTCTGGGCCAGAAACTCCGTAGTTAGGAAATTACTCCGACTCGTTTCCGATTTCATGGTTCAGATCAGGATATATAGAGAATACATACAGTGTTTTTTTAATACCTAAATTTCTGACGAGTGTCTGGAAAGAAATATCGAAAATTCGATATTTCTTTCCAGACACGAATGAGATGTTTCAGCTATTCAAAAAAAACTGTAGGTATTCTTTTTATTATATGCACCTTATTAAAGCTCAAAGTTATGCGGCATTTCTACTATTAATAGTATACAGCCATTTAATCAATACTCGAGAAGAATAATTCCAACTAATCATAAGTGCATAATTACCTAGATTAAGCAACAAGACTCGTGTAAAGAAATAAAACACGGAATCGAAACTAATAAGTCTCCGTGTCACCACAGTCGAAATATATAAATCACATGTGCACGGGTCACAGCTGCATGGTGCGTGATAATTACCGGCAAGCCAACCAAAAACGCCGAGATCCTGACGACACTTGAGTGTCAGAAGTGTCTTGTTTCAACTTTACGCGTGTGATTTTCATCGGGAAGTTTTTCGCTTGTTCTACTTCAGTCGGCCTTCTACTCATGTTGGTTCTCATGTGAAATGTCGGATTAACCCTTTACCCAACAGAACGGCCCTGTGCCAATGCATTCTCTTATATATGCGAGTCGACCATACCGAAGTAGATAGTGTATATGTATATAAGAGAATGCATTGGCTTAACACATTAAAAATTATAAAATTGTTAAAGAATGTAAGAAAAAATGGTAAAAAGTGTTTTTTTAGGCCAATGCATTCTCTTATATATGCGAGGCGACCTATGGTCGACTCGCATATATAAGAGAATGCATTGGCACAGGGCATAATTAACTATCACAATGTGGTCAAGGAGCCGGTTCCAATGATATCCATATTTGTATGGTTCTTTTGAGACAGACCGAAGATATTTTAGGCTGTTGAAGCTTTATTTGGCCGGTTTTGGCCGTTTTGTTGGGTAAAGGGTTAATTTCTAAGAAATAACTCTTGTTTCGAATAAGGTTATCGGTTATAACCGATATGTTTGCAGACAATTTACTATAACGCGCGGTTATAGAATTTGTCTACAGTGTACTGTATTAACACATTCGACAGTATATGAGGAGTATGACACGGGGTATTGTTTTATGTATTCCGTTGTATCCGTTTCATGTAAATTGGTTGGAGAATAAAGTATATAAAAGGATAATAGTCATAATATTGGCAAGAAGCTGTAAATTATTCTGCCATGAAGTTAATCTTACAATAAATTTTCGTCGTGAATTTGCTTAGCCAAAAGCATAATGTGTGTTAGCCCACAGGTCCCCAGAACAAAAATTTACCTCACCCCCGATAATACTTAATCTCTAGGATTAAGTTCATTGTGGGTGGGGTGAACTTTTATAAAGCCGCAGTAGCAACCCTCCTCGGAAGTTCTCTGGAAACCCTAACAGAACACATATCTCACTGCCTCAAGGAACTAGTACTATATTCTGCGAAGTTCCTGTACGTTCTCAGCACAATGATAAGGAATGGCGTACAGCAACCCGTGTCTCGTCCATTGTAATTATCTTCTCAACACCCACGCATGTTGTAACGACTAACTGTCATATCTGTTGGACAAATCAGATTTTCCTGCAACAAAAGCGGTTGTGAACATTCAAATGCATATATGCTTCACTCTCGTGGTTTCCAACACCTCTCCATACTTGTACATAACGGCCCACCACATTGGTCAGGGGAGCCCACTTTAATCCAACTGTATTTATATGTCATGTGTATCGATCTCTCCTATACTTGGAGGTAATAAAGATATCTCTTATACTTTAGTCTAGAACAGACTGTGAATTGAGCACATGCACAAATCGATTGCGGTAATTGCAGTGGGTGGTATAGTTGTGTATAAATGGTAAAGACATAACGTATTTGTCCGCTTACGATATTCAAACGTTGTGAGGTGATTGGTGCTAACTTCGATCTGTTCCATCTGTGTGCTTCTATATAGCTTGTTCGATTTTCCTGAAATATACAACACAGAACAACGGACTAGACCAGATGTCATGAGGTAAGTGGATACATAAGTGCACACGCAACAATGTATTCCGTTATGAATGAATACACTTAGTAGATAGTGTATATGTATATAACAATGGTGTCCGCTGTTCATTAAGAACGTTAAGAACGTTAAAGTTGTGTGAAATGGCAAAATCTTACATAAATATGATACCATCTGAAATTTAAATTAGTTTAAACGTGTTCAACCTCAATCAATCAATCAAATATTAATAGTTATTTACATCCAGTATTTATGATGGTCTCGAATGAGCATATAATTTAGCAGTAAGCTAAAAAGCATATTGGTGCCATCTCCTAATGATGTGAATGAATGGATGATACACGTGGTGTGAGTAAATATTTTGATTGTGCGTGTTAGTGCATACAAATATCGTTTGTTGTTGTTGTTACGTTTTGTAATGGTTTCTTTCTTTGTTGCGGGGACTGACACCCACTATCCCTAAGGGTACGTTCATACGCTGGCAATATTGCACTGCAAACTGCAAAAATGCCAGCTGCAAAATTGCCAAAACGGATTAATTTCTGCCCGCTGTCAACAAATCAGCGTTAGTAGTGATCAATGAACGACAGCCGTTTTGCGTGATTGATGAGATGTTTGCAATATATCAGAACACGGTGCGTGTTGGTATTCTTAGGCCAGTCAAAATAATGTCACTTGACATGTTGGAATGTGATATCGCCACGGCCAGCTCTCTCGATGGTATGCTGCTCATATATGAGCACACTAAACGTCACATAGACAGAAGATGGTGCGTCCGCACTTGGCTCAACGAAGATAACCGACGAAGTCAAATCTTCCCGGGTATCATCCCAAACTCCAAACTTGTCATTCCAATAATTTTAGTCACATACTCGTTGGTCTTCATGTTAAGCAAAACAATAAGTTAAGAAAAACGGGGGGAGGGGACGTGGTGCTGATGTTAAACAAAACAAAGAAATCAAATAAATAGTAATACAAGTTAATCAAAAGCACACAATATATCGTTATTCAAATGGCATGAATAATAATATAGGCCCATATATGCTTTATCAATGCCAAAGACTAACATCCCATTATCCCTACTGTTAGACCGCACCCCACCACCACGACGACACAACCAGTCACCTTTAAACCACTACAATTACATCGATATCGCAGTCTTGGTAGATGGTGTTGGCACGTATTCGAACCCCAGCTTGATCTGAATTGAGTGATATCTAAATGTGCCATTCTGATCGATACATGACCATTTCGATAACAATTTGAGAATTTGTACACTGAAGTAAGCACACTTGAAGCAATGCCTTGATACTCATAGTGAGTCCTGCCACCACCTCCACAATAGCTCCCACATTTATGACTCGGGAAGCATCACCTTTGGTACCATTTGTATCACGCCATATCATCATAAATTATATCCTCATATAAGGGAGATCCACATGTATAATTATGTGTGCATGAGAATCACAGAGAACACACCCCGATCCCATTCGATCGTATCAAGGACGGTACAGACACAATCAATTATTGTTAGTGGCCTTGTGTTGTGGCCACCGGCAGAGAGGTATACACCCGTTATCATATACCACCGGTAATTGTTGACGACCAGCAACGACACAGCACGATCTCGTCGGTAGCTGGCAAAAATGCTAGCTAACAAAACAAAACAACCTTTGCAGCTGGCATTTTTGCAGTTTGCAGTGCAATATTGCCAGCGTATGAACGTACCCTAAGTGTACAATATATAGTTGTTCTATAATGAATAGACTTGGTTGTTCGGGTTTTTTGATTGATTGATTGATTTTTTATTTGTACAATAACAAATGATATAACAACAAAATTATGAACAAGTATATGATAAGTATTGTACAGGAGCAGCATGACCACAGTTGGTCGTCTTCCTGCTGCCCCGGGTTGATCATATTAATTAATAGATTGAATTTGTAATGTATATGTTACTTTAGCTGATCAGAACAAGAATGCTGTTGAATTATATTATACTAGCAGGTTAGCCCGCCACTGGCGGCATTCGTCCCATGGCTTTGTTCGAAAAAGCAATTGCAACAGGTTCCGAGACACTTGTGCTGCATTTGCACCAAATTTCGGCAATAGTCAGAAACATGACAATTTTAATTTAATTTAATTTTTTGTTTTTCAATGAGTTAATTATTTTGTTTTTCAATGAGTTAATTGTGCTTTTTTAATTTTTTAATTGAATTTTTTGTTTTTAAATTTTATCCGATTTTTTTGGTTTTTCAAGGAGTTAATTGTGCCTTTTTAATTTTGTTTTTCAATTTTACCCGATTTTGTTTTGTTTTTCAATGAACCCGTCCATGACACTTCCCGTATTTAGCAAGTTTGAGCTCAATCGGTTCGAGTCTATAAAGGACACACACATATATATGACACTTCCCGTAGGTAGCAAGTTTGAGCTCAATCGGCATTCCCTGGAATTTCCCAGTAAATATTTAGCAAGTTTGAGCTCAATCGGTTCGAGTCTATAAAGGACACACTCATATATATTTGCCGACATTGCCGTGGGGATGCCCGTTCCTACACGCGTTTTCGATTCTATGAAGTACCCACATATATACACACATATTAATAGTAGATTGGCAGATTCCAGTAGCTTTATAACGGTATATCTGGGGAGAAATCTGATGCTATATTCGTGATTATCTGGGATGATTTCGTAATATAGCAAAGGTATATACTGTAAAAACAAAGCGCGCCATCCGTGCTCGCAGGGAATAAATTTCGAGCGATAACGTTTGCGTTCCCGTATAACTATGCAGATGCTAATAACGTTGAATGTGAAACAGACGCTCTTTATAGAGATGCGTCAAAAACAAACGCTCATTAAATAATCACTCGATTAACCCACGCCGTGCCTTTGCGGTGATTTGAGATTGGAGAACGGGTGCTCTGAGCTTCTCTAAACCACGACCACGGTCGTGTCGGTGGGATTTGACACTTACATAGGAAGTTTGAGCTCAATATGTACACGCGTTTTGGATTCTATGAAGTACACACACACACACACACACACACACACACACACACACACACACACACACACACACACACACACATATATACGAAGTTTCAAAATATATAGTATAGATTCTGTAAACTGAGTCCCAATATTATATGTCTGTAAATTTAATCCAAAGCCTCTATCTTTAAATATTTAAACTAAAGGGCAGTGTAAGGAACATGTTGAGCAAATCGTCATGGAGATAAGTGAAAATAGCCAATATTATTATTATTATTGTTTTTTTTTTAAATAACTTTATTTACATATTAACTTGAAGATACAACAACATATAGCCATGCATGTATAAAGTATATTGACACAAAATATAATTATATGCTAACAAATGAATAACACCAAAAACTGTTGAAAAATTTGAGATTCTGGTTCAGAACACAACTTTCACAAGTAACATACCATAACCACCACTGTGTAGACTTGTAATAACTCACGAGTTACTAGTAAATATATTTAACTTAAGTCTTCTGCAATTTCAGTTGGCGGAACTTAAAATGTTCGATTCCAATAAAGGATATACATCACTTCTGGATAATTCAGACACTTATCCATTGAATTGGTTTCAGGAAAACCCCATCCAGGGCAGCATGCACGATTCTTCTTATCACACACACACACACACACACACACACACACACACACACACACGCACGCACGCACGCATGTTTGGTTCTTCTCGAACAACCAAAACAAAGAACAAAATTAAGTTTGACTGACATAAAACATGCAGAATGAAGTTTGGTGATGTCAGCGAAACATTTTAGTAATGGTACCCCATACATCCTCCATGGACATCAACATTTGAGGAATTACATGTGCCATTTTATTAAATTTGTTTATTCAAACGGATACGGGTCCAGAATAATGTTAACATAAATTGTTAAGAGCGTTATACCAGGCACCTCAAAATATACCTACGCGGAAGATCAATAAATTTGAAATAGTTTCATTCGTGTGGGTTAAAGATACGGGCGACGTTGGCGGTGGGTAGACAGACTTTGTTCTTATACCAATCAGAAATATGGCATAAACAGTATGTTTATTGTCAAATGTATATCCTTTGTTATGTAAACAAAATTTAAAAAAACGTTACAGAACCGGGCTTTTGTTTTGATCCGGATATGGTAAACATAAAGAGCGTTATTTGTTACTGTTTTCCTGATATGGAAATAATAAAGAGCGTTTATATCATTTTTGTGTGATTAACCAATAGAATTGCGCTGTTATGTAAACAGAAGCACAACTTCTGTAACACGAGCAGGCTCTTGTTTACGTACACCATCGTACGTCTTGACGACAATATACTATTTACGCGCTGATTATGTTTGGCATTTGAACAAAACTATATATATATTAGTATTCCTTTTGTTGGTGACGATTTGAACAAATATGAATATGTCTGCAACCAACGCCGCCCGTGCCTTTAATTTATGGCTCCATATATTATCGATATTATATAGTTGTTATCACCGGGAATTTATTGAAAATGGCGTACAGTACTCCTTTAATTTTTTTTTATTTAGCAGTCGTGTAAAGAATTCATTTTCGGACAGTCGTGCGTTATGCCGTTGCCGATTCCCGAATTCGATTAATACTAATAGCGCAGCGGTTGCTCGGGATCCGATTTTGTGTTTGACTGCATGTATCTGGGACATATCATGCCCAAAGAAAGGTAGTTTTCTATAGGCAGAACAACATATTGATTGGACTACATCCTGATCTGCATCTATATTTGCGATTGTCTGTCTGTCTGTGTTCTATAGAAACGAACGGGGGATCTATATGGCTCCAAAGGGGTATAAAAGAGGTACATTTATAACGAAGGAGATAATGGTGCAGGTTAAATGTTTTCAAAGTGCATGTCAGGGACAGAAAAACGGGAGGGGAAACAATATCGATGATATTTGTTTTTGTCGCCGATTTCCACCAAATTTATATATAGTCATCTCCAGTGGCGCCGCTCGAGTCAGTGATGGGGAGAGGAGGACAAACATAATCGATAACAACTATTTTCAAGTTAGCGCCTATTTCCACCAATTTGATACATATTCTTCTGTATTATATATAATAGTGTGGTTTATAGACGCCACATTTATTCCATTTTGGTCAGAGATGGGGAAGGGAGGGACACTAACATTAATAAGAATGATTTAGTCGCCGACTTCCACCAAAGTTATATATAGTCATCTCCATGGTTCGAGGAATCTAAAGATGTGGTTTAAATAAACCAAAGTGTTCCGAATCGAGTCAGTGATAGTGAGGGGAGGGGCTCCAAAAAGTGCAAGAACAAACTTGTGTCGCTAATTTTCACCAAACTTATACTAATCTATATACATGGAACATAATGGTGTGGGCTTAAATGTGGCGTCGTATTGGCCAATACGCTTCCAAATTATTTCGGCTAATTTGGCCGTTTACTTCATGTCTGTTTTTCATCTGACGTGTGTGTCGAATAAATGATGTGGAGGATTTATGTAAATGTTAGCCCAAACTACATTTCCAAGTAACGATGGTTTTGTTGTTTATTTTGAGGAATAATACCGCGTCAGATGAATTCAGCCCAAATACATTGTATGTTAACAGTTGTCGTGTAAAACATTCGGCAGTAGGTTAGCGTTATTTAGTATTTGTGGATGTCCTTTAACATGGGGAAAAATAGACTACTGCGCTTGAACGAGCATGTGAATTTGTCGTTTTTAATGTATAGCAACTTGATAATCAATAACAGAGGCATTCTCTGTCAAATATGGTCGCTCTATTTACGGTATTAATTGCGGAACTTTCTAAAGTAAACTACGCGTAAACGGATACATACGGTAAATTATAGAAGATGCCGGAATCGGCCTAATCGCCCCAGGGCCAACTCGCCACAGTCGACGTGTGTCAATTCGGTACCTACTATAACATGTACCCGAGGATGAGTCCGGCTCGGAATAAAATATGTATACGGGTGTTATATAGCGTTTTGTCCGTTGTTTCTCAATGAATATTATTGAAATTTTGTGTATATGTCCGGGCTGGGACAAGGAACAATAACGTTTGAATTGTTTTTAAATTTACAAATTTGTTGATTTTATTCATTTTGTTTTCGTTCTGAAAACACACTATAAAGTGTATATAATATAATAACGAACACGAGACATACATAATTTATAAACTGTTAACAAAAGATATCAAATTCATTACATGACAAAGATGACTCAGTGGAGTTTATAAAGTGAACATAAAAACATTGAGGTAAGAATCTTTTTAAGGAATGCAACTTTATTTAATGATAATAAACACATAAATTAAAATAACAAACATGAGACATACATAATTTATAAACTGTTAACAAAAGATATCAAACTCAATACATGACAAAGATGACTCAGTGAAGTTTATAAAGTGAACATAAAAATATTAAGGTAAGAATCTTTTTAAGATTACCAAACCGTTTAGCACAGACCACAGTCCACTTCACTCATCCGATCATCACCAAACTTCATATTTATCTTGATATTGATCTATCAGATGAGAGCTATCAAATATTTTTTTTAATTTCATGGGAAAAAATGGTCGCCAGCGGCCATATTGCATTTACGTTATATGTTATCGCGTTATGTCGATATCTAGTATTACTTAGAAATTTCACCTTTCCAGATTCATAATTGCTCCATTGACTGTAACAGATTAAATTATTCCCCTCTTCGGATAGAGTGTCACTGAAACTTTATTTTGTCAGACTGTCTGTATAATCACTGATTATATATGGCAATAATCTGTAATAAGATGTAGCACTATTTTATTTTATATTTACACGCAGTGCTGTTTTTATACAATAATTCTAACCCCCCCCCCCTAGATCATCATGTGATCGACCATACATCGCGCGAGGACCTGGTTGAATTAAGGGGGGTTTTATGGATCACTTCTGTCCTCAAGCTAGATTATACTTATGACATTTAATGGCATGTTTCTAACGTGGAGGGTTAGATATGCTTGATAAACCACCACTCTTTAATTCACACCAAGTTCTCAGCGGTCATGAACCCATAGCCATGATATATGGTTTATTTTATGTATACTAGTAATATAGTTATTTTCAGTACCTTTATATACCAGTACTGTGTATAACATTGCATATAAATTAATCAATGTATACATGTATATTGATTCAACGGATTCAGTGGTTTTGGCCATCAGTCTATCAAATTTGCGGGGAAAACATGGCCACAAGCAGTACACCCTGCTAAATTTCGAATTTGAATCAATTGGCGCACACTGCAGCCAGCTTTTATTGGAGAACTTTTTCTCATGTGGATATTTTGGGTCACCGCTAGATGTGAGCCATATTTTGTTCTCAAACTGTCCTTGTGAAGACATCACTGCCAGCGGTGATCTTCAATTTTACTATTTTTATGGCTAAATAATTTGGTTGATCCTACAGACGACACCCCTTGTCCGATCGTCACCAGATTCCACAATGATCTTCTGGATAACCAGGGTGAGAGTAATCTAATTTTCCCGAATTTCGTTAAAAAACATTACCACAGGCAGCAATTTGGTATCTTACTCTTTGATCCTCTTTTGCATGACTAAATTGTTTAGCAACTGTACAGACATATCCCTCATCTGATAATCACCAAACTTCATATTGATCTTCGTGCTGACAACTAGATGGGAGCTATCGAATGCTTTGATTTTTTTTGGAAAACATTGTCGCCAGCAGTCATCTTCTATTTTGGTTTTTATATACATGTATATCTCTTCATGCGGATAGCCAGTATTACGTAGGTACTTCAACTTTCCGCATTCCTGTCAGCATTTGAAATATAAAAATTTACCTGATACATGCACCCTTCAAAATTTGTTTCTTCGTATCTATTTTAATGACCCGCATGGTAATATTGATACAGATATATTTGTCAAACATTTCTTTGTACAATATACAGGTATTTAGTTTGTAACTAAATCTAGAAATATATAATAGTAGCTGGTGGACCCAACTTCGTCCGGGATTTTCCCCTCTGATTTTCGGAGAATTGCGCGATTTAACCTTGAATTGACTATTTTAAAGGTGAAGGTCATGTCGGGGTCACGATTTGACCCGTCCAAAACACTCCCCGGACAAAAGTCACGACAAAAGTACCCGTCGAAATCCGCCCGGCTTTACCCGATTTGACCTTGAATTGACAATTTTGAATGTCAATATAAGGTCAGGGTCATGATTTGACCCACCCGAAACACTCCTAGTAACAGTAGGTATAAAATTTCGTTGAAATACTTCCGTTTTACCAGATTTTACCTTGAATTGATCTTTTTGAATGTCAAAGTCAGGTCGGGATCAAGATTTGACCCGTCCAAAATACTCCCTGGAAATAATTTCCCCTAGGTATCAAATTTCGTCAAATCTGTCAGGCAGTTTTCCCGGCCATAGCTAACAGACAAACAGACAGACAAATGTCAAAAATATATATTAGACTAGCTGATGTACTCGACTTAGTTCGGGCTAGTTAGGGATTTTTTTGTGATCGCCTCCATTTGGACAGTACCCAGTATATACAGCGTCTGGCCAAACTATTGTTCAATTGGTCCAGAAACATGCCTATATCAGCAAGTTCGAGAACATGGTCCCACGTGAAATTGGACCCGTCCATATTGCTCCCGGGATCGAAGTAGTCCTACACACAAAGTTTTAGTCGGATCGGTCAAGGTCCAGAAACATGCCTATGAGCGAGGTCAAGTTGACACGTTAAATACCAAATTCGAGCAGTGTTAGAGTCTATAACACATACACACATGCATTCATGCATACACACATACATACATACAGACAGGTGTTTCAAAATGTATAATCGATAGCTACAACAATTCTATGGTAGATAGTTCACGGCCGACCTGATGCATGCATCTTAGTTTTCTTGTATTGTCTGCAGGTGTTAAGGGTACTGCCTGACGGTGGTCTGCTATCAATGTAATGGGCTCACTCGAGTAATAGTGATCACTTTTACTAATCATGTCACGTGAGGTTTATTTTTTAGCATATTAAACATTTCGCATTGTTTCACAACCGACAGACGACCGAACGATACGATATTTTAAAAAAATATGAAACACACAAATAGGCTACAAAATGAGACCAATTAAAGACGTATTTGCATTGCAAAATATCATATTAGTGTATTGTTGATATTTCATGGAAATAATCTGATAGTTTCGATTGATTTTTTCCCCATTTTCTAGCTCATTTTTGTCAAAGTACTTGCTTGTGTATCTGTTTATCGTCTGTTTTATATAGATATACGGCATCTCAAGAATACCTGCATGCCTTTGGAACGACCGATAGTTCTAAGACGTCACTCAAGAGAACTTAACAACATCAACTCCCACTAAAATCCCGCGCTTCCAAAATTTCAATGATACCACATGTCCTGTCTGATGGTGGTCTGCTATCAATTTAATGGGCTTGACTCAAGTAAACAGTTGTTTAAATATTGTTGGGAAAGAGGGCTGCATTAAGTTGTTATAACTTGTGTCCCAATCCCTTGTAACTTTTGTTGCAATAAATATGTTTTAAAATACCATAGTCATAACAATAATTTCCACTGGACGCAAGACCACCTGCAGTCGTTACCATTTCATAGATTGCAACCACTGCAACCAGGAGCCATAAACACTACGAGAAGGACCATTTAGCAGTTTCTTTAATTAAAAAAAAGAGCAGTTAAATACAAGAAAACCATAGTCAGAAATGGTAACGCCACCAAGATCATATTATTAGCCATAAATAGAAATTATAATAATATGATATAAACTAGCTTTCAAATCCCATGTGGGAAATTTGGATACTTACATATATCAAGTTTTCCCAGTTTCTCGTGTTATACATTACATTCTTAAAGCTGTCTTTTTTATTACTCTAGCTGGTGGGCCCGACTTCGTCCGGGCTGTTTCCCATCTGATTTCCGGCGAAAGGCGCGATTTGACCTTGAATTGACTATTTTGAAAGTCAAGGTCAGGTCGGGGTCATGATTTGACCCGTCCAAAACACTCCCCGGAGAAAAGTATCCTAGGTATCAAATTTCGTCGAAATAAGTCCGTTTTACCCGATTTGACCTTGAATTGACAATTTCGAAGGTCAAGGTCAGGTCGGGGTCATGATTTGACCCGTCCAAAACACCCCTGACAAAAGTACCCCTAGGTATCAAATTTCGTCGAAATCAATCCGTCTTACCTGATTTGACCTTTGATTGGCCATATTGAAGGTCAATGTCAATGTCACACCGGGGTCACGATTTGACCCGTCCAAAACACTCCCCGGATAAAAGTAGCAATATGTATCAAATTTCGTCGAAATCCGTCCGTTTTACCCAATTTGACCTTGTCAATTGTCAAGGTGAGGTCGGGGTCACGATTTGACCCGTCCAAAACACTCCCCGGACACAAGTACCTCTAAGTGTCAAATTTTGTCGAAATCCATCTTTGATTACCACACGATCGCATGCTTTCCAAAGGGTGTGGTAATATCAATATCAGCACATGTGCTAATCTGTGTCGGACTATTTCATTCAGCGGGGTAAGACAACAGCTTTTAAAGCGACCCATTTTTACTTTTACATCGACCTAATCACTAGCCTAGTAACCAGGCCAGAAAGGACAGAATCTCTTGGGATATGCATTGACTGAAGCGCGTGATGAAATTGCAAAGGAAAGTAATGGCGGCGATTCCAAATGTGAAAGCGAAGAGAACCCAACACATGACTCTGCTGTGGGGTATGTAATGACTGAGACGCGTGTTGAAATTTCAAAGGAAAGAATGTACGTGACTCTATCGGTACGATTGAGTCAGTTACGACACTACCTAATTACCCATAATGCAATCCCCCATTGGACAAGAACATATTACACCTGTGGCAATTACATATAAAATTATGTAGCTTCTCATGTCTCAGCCACAGATAATGATAATCCTATTTATTCGATCAACGTATTCGGAAACACACATGAATAGTACAACCACCGGCCCCTGGCACAAATTGGTCATAATACTAAAAGTACATATATATATAAGACACAGGGGTCTGGGATTTTTTTTATTATATTATTTTTAGGGTCACATTCCCCATTTTAAAGAAATAATACCAATCTTCGTGAAAATGGCTTCTTAAATATTATAATAGTCTTCAAAACTAACATCCATAAAATAGAATTTTAAAAATCTATTCCCAAATTAAAAAAAAAAAGATAAATTTTTAAAACATCTGCCGATCTGCATGCCCGCCCGTTTGATCGCCTATATAATTTATAGCAAAAGTTATAAACATTATTAGCGCCCTTAATCCCCGGGTTACGTGCATGCTATGACCCCATGTACACATTTTCAGAGGGGTTCAGTCGTTTTGTCGCCTATTGCCTGACAGACACACGAACTCAATTTATTTTTATAATAGTAAAAGTTAATGCTAATATGTCACTCTACATTTGCACGCCTGACACCCCCGTCAACAACCCCGCCATCGCCAGTGTACGCCCGTGGCATCGGCACAGAAACTGGCCAACATCCCGCGACTGGATATGAATCAAGCATAGTTCCCAGTTTTACTATACGAGTAGGCTGCACTTTCAAGAATGGACAGTCCGTATGTAAAATAAAGTCCACCCTGATTACGATACGGCAAACTAACTTCATTTTTATTATTCGATTAATACAAGTCGTTACTCTTTTCATCATTACTATCAATAAAACACGAATTATGCATGCACGCAAGAAACAGGTATGTTGTCTTGTGACAAACGCATGGCCAAATAGCCTACAGGTCTCTTTGAAAAGCCGACGAAATTTCTAACAGATGTACACCACAATGGAGATCCGTGAACTCGAACAACGGTTGAGAACTCGAACAACGGTTAACATTGGCGGACGGAAAGTGTATTTTTTTATGATATATACCCATGCAATGTGCCATAATTGAAATATTTTCCGAGTTCATTGTGTGTGTATATAATGGTTCTATTGCATGATCGTCAAAACTCCAGTGTTTAATCAAATTTGTTTGTATTTATGGGCTGATAAGTGAAAAATATTCCTCCGACACGAGCATATTTTCTTGTTTAATGGAACTCTACACGGTCGCCTGTTGACCCGGATAAAAACTTCCACCAATATTGTACAGCAAAAATATCCTCCTCGATATTCACATGCCCAGCGTTACGCATGAAAGTTGGTCACCGACGAAAACCCGACATAATCAACTCGAGGGTTGAAGCTCGGAATGAACTCGTACAACGGTTACTCAAAAATGGTTTAAACCACGCACAACGGTTTTCGATACCACGCGCATAGGTTAAGCTTCCAATGGAATGTTCTGCAAAGTAAATCCTTCTGACGAAATTTGATGGCTAAATGGTCCATGTTATAGTTGAAACCCCATCTATATAACATATTGCATGCATTATAGTATGCCATCAACCGACTATTGTTGTTATATAGCACATAGTTTTATTTCCCCAAATGAACAACCAAATACAACTTGTGATATTTTGAAGCAGTATTCTGCATCCTTCCTTTAGCATAAACATGTGTAGAATGAAACCATGGAATAGAATCGTATAAATTGTTAAAAGCTCAATGTTATTATACTACCACACTCAGACTTTAATCTGAAATAATATCATCTCTGTGAATTAAATACTATTATATATGGACAAAAACAAGTATATGCACACTTTATATAGCTTAGCACTCGTATATCATAGCGCGGAACGGAGGCGCCTGTCTTATTTCTTAAGCTGCGTTCACGTACATGCGTTTAACACATGCGTTTAAGTTACGCACGGTGCGTACACCTTTCACATAAGTGCGTTGAACTATCCGTTAGCTTTCCGCATAACGCAAGCGTTTCACATCCATGCAATGCATTTAGCTCCATTCGCTTGCTAAAAATGTATTCATCAAAAGATGTAACCTTGTATGTAGAGTCAATATCCGGAGCAGTTGTGGGCCGAGAATACTTGGTCTAATTATATTGTAGAATAATCTAGTCTAATATAACAGAAGACACTTTACAACGGCATCAACTGTAGCATTATAGTTTACCCTATAGTATGTACTTTCCATGGTAGTACAATGGTAGTTATCACTTTACCGTGGTGATACCATGCGGGGTAGTATACCATGCTACAATGCATGGTAGTACCAACTGTAACCAAAAGCATGGTAGAGTACTTTAGTACAGTGCCATGGTATAGTACATGGTATATATCAATATAACGTGGTTGTACCATGATAGTATACTGACATGGTAGTACCAAACTGCCATTATAGTATCATGGTAAAGTAGGCCCCTACCCTAGTAGAGTTCCAATGTATCATGGTAGTAACATGGTAAATGCCACTTATCGTACCATGTTCGTGCGACACTACCATGGTAGTACCACGATAGTACCATGATAGTACCACGGTAGTACCATTGTTGTAACAAGTCATGGTATTACAATTGTGCTCTTTTATATGGGAGTCTTGATCTCGTCACATAAATTTGTGCATTTCTGGGCATCGCGCAATGCGTTCACACACCAATTTACTGACTGTTTAGTAAAGTTGTCCATTAAAATTAACGGACGTCTTTTTATGCAGTTATGTGAAAGGCCCAGTGCTGACTCTATTGTTTAAACCAATGCGCATTGTGTGCGCATAACACTGAAACACCTTAGGTATATACTCTATGTCGACCATTTTATGGAGGTTTAATATGTTTTTCTAATATTGAAACCGGTGTGCGTGTTATTAAACATGTTTGCTTAACCTAAGTGCGTTGTGTTCGAAACCGCTGTACGACTTCTTGCAGAAATAATACTGGATTTCAAAATGCATACCGTATACATGCCTTTCACCTTGTTATAACAACTGGGTTCAACATATAAGTATGCTGAGATGCTAGCCTATTTGGAGACACATAACATACATTCATAGAACAGCCGACAGGGGTTCACATATTACAGGTGTGTGTATGATCCATGCAAAACGCCAAAATACACGATATTTACAGAGATTACATGCGTGTGTGCATCCACCCCGAGGAACCATTCGACGTCTATTTTAATATAATATGTTTTGTCAAAGATAAACAGTATTTTCTTGTTATAAATGGGATATGAATACATAAATTGTGGACTGTCAACGTTGTATCTAAATGGATGTTAAAACAAAAGCAGTACAAAAGAAATATAAATTTCTGCATTGGTTCTTTTGTAGTTCACTCGTTCGCTAACATGCGCCAAGATCTCGACAGTTTGTCCTCGCAGCGTGTTTCTTCCATCGCTGTGTGGCATTTGCTTACACTTTGCTACCCAAAACTGTTCCCTGCGACCAGGAGCTTAACTATGCTATCCCGTTGTGCAGGACCGGTTCACAGGGGACAAATGAGCTGTCCCAATAACTCATCGAGGAGGGGGGTATTTTCGGGACACCGGGATCGACCCTTTTTATTTTTCGGGAATTGGGATCGTCAGATTTAATTTTCCGGGAATCGGGAACAGAATTCCACCGGGACCCGGGAAAGGTTGAAATTATTTTCCGGGACCCGGGAAATTATCCCCAATTAATCGGGATTTCCATTTTTATACGCCCTTTTGAAAAAAAGGCCGTATTATAGTATTGGTCTGTCCGTCCGGGCGGGCGGGCGTCCGGGCGGGCGTCCGTTAACCTGTTGTCCGGATGATAACTTTAGTTAGAGAGAACCAAAATTAGTAAAATTTGGTATGTGGGTTTATTAGCCGAAAAGTAAGTTCAAGTTCGAATTTGGGTTCCGCCCGCCAATTTTCACCGGAGTTATGCCCCTTATTTAACGTTTTTTTACTTAGAAAATCCTTGAAATTTGTTGTCCGGATGATAACTTTACTAGAGCTTATCGGATTCAATGATAATTTGGTATATTACTTTCTCCCACCAAAACACAGGTCAAGTTCAAATTTGAGTTCCGTCCGCCAATTTTTACCAGAGTTATGCCCCTTTTTTACCAGTTTCCGCCGACCCAAGAGGGCGTATTTTGCACGCCCAGCGTAGCTCTTGTTATTCACCTAATTATGAACTGATTTCCCCAAAATTGCACACACCCGACCGGTATTCCAGCGATGAAAGATGAGTCAGGCATGTTTTGTTCCGTTTCATGTGTTTTGGTGATATTCCACGATTTCGGATTTTCCCAAGTTAGTCCCACAGAAACATCATCATCTTGGATTTCAATAGTTATCTTATCTACTGAAATATCTTTAAAATGTCCTTCCAATATTTGATATTTACATAATCAGTCTATTGGAAATATATTGAATGGTCTTTGATAGTAAAACTGTAACATAAACTTGTGATCAAGAATCGTGTGCCAAATTATATGTATATATATCGTTAATAGTTCAAATGTTTATTGAGTTATATGTTTATTAAACCGTTATGTCAAATTAAAAATATATAATTTATTTAACTTTTTAATGTAAGTTCTCTGTATGGAGTATTCAGCTGTTGTCGATACCGTGCATCTGTAACAACACCAACAAAGTCTGCTGGTATCCAGTAAATTTTAAAGTCATTTATTTACACGAGTTTTACCACTTGGTCAATCTAAGCTGTTGTATCTGGTGACTTGTGTACATCCGTGTTGTCTCCTATTTCTCAGTTGGTTTGTGACTTGGTTTTTCATACTAACATTCCAGTTATGGGGCACAATCTCAAATCACAAATCGTCTTAGATATATTGAGACCCGACCCTGAATGACGTTTGTGATGCTGGGGAGCTAGGGACACCAGAATTGCTAAAACCGTATGGCAACGAAATTTTATCTAAATTTATATTAGGCATCTACATGATACGAGGAGTCTACTGGTATGGATTGAATATGCCAAAGTAACACCCTCTGAGTTTGGGCGTGGTCGTGGAACCACAATTGATAAAAACGAAATTGTCAATAGAAATTTTAACCATATCTAATATTTGGTTACTTATAAAGGTAAACTTTGCGTCAATTTAGTGAATCGCCAACTTGATCAGTGATTACTCAGGCGTTATCCAATCTGGAAGAATGTGCAGTCACCGATCTACTATTGCCGATGATTCCAACCACGTCGATTGTACACTTTAACCATAGAGCTCTGTCCATCAATGTATCACATTATTATAATCATTCAATTTGAAAAATGATCAAGGAAATATGGGTTGATACAAAAATCGGACTTGGCACTGAAAGGGTTAAAAAAGATAACGTCTCAAGTACGCACACTTGCAAATTTTTTTTTACGTATTTACTCGCGTGACGTATTAATTGTATTAATCGCAATAAACAAAGATAATGGCAATCGCCCGACAAGGTCAACCGCTGCTAGTATTCTCTCAGGCCTTTGCTATTCCCCCCAAATTTGAGTTGGTAAATGCTGTATCCAAAATATTGATATGTGCCCAAAATGAAAATGGAATTTTTGCCATGTTTATATACATGTACCTGTACATATTACCTGGAAACGGTCAATCTCGGTAAATGGGTGCAACAGTTTCAATTTTATTATTGTCTAAATTTCGAAAATATGGTTTTCCCTGATGTGCCCAAATTAAACATATCTAAAGGCCTGATTATCTATATATACACCCACCAAGTGTCCACAGCTCAGTGATACGCGTCACTTTAACATGGTAAAGGCCGGGTCACCATGCTAATTAAAATATTTATATGGTAGAATTGCAGTGTCAGCACACACTATTGATTATGTCACGGTTAGTAGTAGGGATAAAATGGAATTATTATATTCCTACTATTAACCGTGACATAATCAATATAGTGTGACGCTAATGGCGTTTAATATTTAATTAATTTACCCCAATCACACAGGGGGGGGGGCTGCGACTTGAGAAATTGTATATGTATATGGATCCGGTTCGAAAAGGCTATTGTTTATGGCCAAATAAGACCAATGATGTCAACAATTATAGGCACACAACTGGCGAGTTCACGGATATAAAAAAGTTCTATCCGTGATATAATTTCCCCACACAATGGAGGTACATGATACATAAATGTCTGGATGGCACACAAAAGGGGAGGGTGTATGTTATGCGTATTAACAGTGCGTGTGACTTCAGTCTAGCTCTTATGATGAATTCGCCATGGTTTCTCACCAAAAAAAGTGCTGAAGGGTACACGTGTTTTGAAAATGTGCTGAAGGGTACACAATGTTTGTGATCGGCACTAATGCAGTTACTTTAACTGTGTTCCTTGAAGTCTGGCGCCCATCAGCAGTTCGTTTTCAGTTCAGTTTTAATTTTCCTTGGAACATACACAATTATTCTCTAACAGAAATCATGGCAGACACGAAAATTAGAAGTCAATTAGAACGAGATTTCAAAACCTGTGTACCCTTCAGCACATTTTCAAAACCTGTGTACCCTTCAGCACTTTGTTTTTTGAGAGTGTGATCCCTTCAGCGACCTAATGTGGGTTCGTCCACCGTCACTATCTATCGACGCTGATTGGTTAATCTCAAGAGCTGATATAATAAGGCCACTAATAATGTACTCGTACTCAAAGTACCTTAACTATATCAGGAACAAATTACTTCTGAGTATAACACTATATGTGACCCGCCATATCAAATCCAGTCGTAAGTCGGGATTTTTTTTACCCTGTGCCAATGCATTCTCTTATATATGCGAGTCGACCATAGGTCGCCTCGCATATATATAAGAGAATGCATTGGCCTAACAATTTTTTATCATTTTTTTTAAATAAATGTTTCTTAAAATGTTTAGGACATAAAATAAAAAACATCCATTACCCTGCAGGGAGCCACACACATATATAGAAGCATATAAAAGAGTGTCGTCTGCTCATGTTTGTCTGGGGCTCTGTATGGGTGAAATTATAAAATTGTTAAAGAATACAAGAAAAAATTATTAAAATTGTAAAAAATTGTTAGGCCAATGCATTCTCTTATATATGCGAGGCGACCTGTGGTCGACTCGCATATATAAGAGAATGCATTGGCACAGGGTAAACAAATCCCGACTTACGACTGGATTTGATATGGCGGGTCACATATATCCCCGCTATATTGCACATAAAGCTTGGCTGGGGTTGACGCCAGAAACTTAGTAAAACTTGCAACCGAATTGGTCTACTTGTTGCTATCCTATCTGTACTACTTTAGTCGCGGAGTGTACTTCTGTTTGCAGACAAGCCAAATAACAATGTACTACTTCAGTCTATTTTTTGCTATTTTAAAATTGGGGTATGCGAAAGCCACAGCGTCAACAGTCCCAAGTTGTGTACTAATATACAATATTATACATATGGGTTCACACCCTCGATTGTATTCTTCTAACTCAACTTTTATGTTGTCATTTCTGGCATCATATTTGGCGCTGCGGTCAATGGGGAAATTGCTAAATTGTGTGATATGCAGGAAATAGACACAATGTGCTTCATTATTTGTCGATAAACGACATTTATTCCACCATGCGAGCGCAACTATGACCATATATGTTGATTTTGTTCTTATTTCGAGTTATGATTTGATAAAATATCAATACAAATGGTAGAGACTAGAGTATCCCAAATACCATCCATACATCGCTGTTATTTGGTGCGTGTATGAATATTTTCGTTTTAAATTAAATTGTTGCGTGTCTCCACACACGCACAAGCACACCCTCACACACACATACAAGAAAATCATAGTCAGAAATGGTAACGCCTTCAAGATCATAATATTAGTGCAAAAAAACATTTCAACATCAAACACAAGGGCTCGATGACAAAATGAAAGAAAAGGGTGGTGTAAATGTACAAGAATCAATTGAGCAACAAATGACGGATCTGAGAATTGAAAAGGAAGAACCCAATAATTAAATGAAAGAGAAATGTCACCATTTCAAACATCCCAGAGAGTTCTCATTCCGACGAACAAGTGATCTACGAACAAGACAGAGAAAAAGAAAAGATTATAGGCATTCTGTACGTCAACCATTCACAGTGACTTTAAATATACGCATGTTGCAAAACACTTTGTAATATTAGGAAAACAGAAGTGAAAATAACAGTAATTTCAGAGAAAATGAGAGACACATTGATTAAGAAAGCTGTGGAGTTCAACCGAATTAGTGATACATGCGAATCCGAAAGATAAAAATTCTTTCAAACGTGATCTGACCAAAAAGGAAAGTGAAAAACAAAAATCTCTTCGCGGCGAACTTAAAGGCACGTGCGGCCTTAATTGTCGAAAATATTCATATTTGTTCCAAACACCGTAAACAGAAAAACAGTAAAACGCATACAGTTCCGTTCATATATACCATGACCATCGCGTAAACAGCATGTTATTATAAAGAACTACTATATTTTACCTAAGCAAGAGCCTGATTGTGCCCAGAAGACAGCACAATGCTACTGGCTAATCACACACAAATGGCATAAACGCTCTTTATTAGTTCCATATCAGGTATTCACCAACAAAGAACGCTCTTTATGTTTACCATCATAATATAAACAAACACCAGAAAAGTAACTTTTTACGCTTTTGTTTACATAACAATGGTCAAACATATGACCATAACATACTGTTTATGCGATATTTCGTATTTGTATACGGACAAAGTATATCTACATTTTGATGTTCTTTCTGTTTGTGGCGGTTTTTGACGGGTGGAGATATTTTCACAGGATACCCACCGCCAAGGCCAACCGTGTCTTTAAACAAAAGAGAAGTGAGAACCCCCGAGAGCGTTTCGTTATTCGGAAAGACAAAGTGGTTAAATTCTAAAAACTGTAACAGCATCGAAATGACTTTCATCTCTGGACAACGGTAAGAATAATTTGCATAAATTGGCAAAATGGAACACTAACCAGTTCAGATGATGCTGAACCTAGTATTATATGTGTCACCGAAGTTTATCCAAATAACTCAAAAATAACAATAAATCCAATTAAGCGAGCTACAAATAAAAGGCTATGACAAGTTTATCGGAACAATATCCAAGAAGATATTATGCACATTCATGATTCTTTATCTGCACAATCAAGTGAAGCATTAAATGTATCTGGATTCCAAGAATCTGTGTGGTGTGAGTGGCGAGTAGGACAGGAAACCGTATTAGTTGGATGCATATACAGGAGCCCAAATTCGGAGAAAGAGGATGACAAAGAAATGGCGACACTGTTCAAGAAAATAAAGAAGAAATACCCGAGAAGTTTGCTAATTGTCGGAGACTTCAATGAGTCGGAAATTGATTGGAGCCTGAACGTTCTCCGGGTGATAGCGGTCGAAAACTTCTGGAATGTTTACGAAAGGGTTTCCTTGTACAACTAGTAACTAAGCCAACGCGACACAGGCAAGAGCAAACATATAATTTACTGGACCTTTGCATAACCAACAAACAAGATTTCATTAAGGATATTATTCACTGCAACCCACTTGGACATAGCGACTATACAATATGCTAGAATTAAAATTGGATTCATGTATTTTCGAAGCAGGGAAATCACCAGGGAACCACTGGATATTCTTATTACTATGGACGCATGCACTGTTTGGGAAAAACTATATCAATCTCTAGGGGAAATTATGGAGGAGCACATACCAAAATCCACCGGACAAAATATTAAGAAACAGAAAAAGAAGTGGTTAACAAAAGATATTCTTAGAGCAATCAGACGAAAAAAGGACAAGATTACAAGAGATACAGGAATGCGAGGAGTGAACAGACTTACCACCAGTACAAACTTTCAGACAGGATGATAAAAGTAGCAAAGATGAATTATGAACGGAAATTGTCTCGTGAGTGTCAAAACAACCCGAAATCGTTTTGGGGATATGTCAGCAACCAGTCATGGAATAGCAGATCTTCAAAACAAGAAGAATAACACGATGGCACGAAAAGACAAAGAAAAGGCGGATATATTAAACGATTTCTTCTCCAGCGTGTTCACTAAAAAGAATCTGACAAACATACCGATTTGTGATGACAAAACAAACGGAAGCACGTTGTAGACATACAAGTTACACCAGCAGCTGTAGAAAAGAAACAAAGAAACCTTAACACATTCAAACGTTATGGCCCAGACGGTATGTCACCTAGGATCTTGAAAAAACTGCAGCAGAAATCAGTAAACCGCTCTGCATTTTATTCAATAGATCATTAGACGAAGGAAAACTACTAGAGATTTTGGAAAAAGGCAACAGTTTCCTGTATACACAAGAAAGGTTCGAAATCCGATCCCAGTAACAACCGACCCGTGACTCTCACTTGTATAAAATGTAAGATCGTGGATTCGTTTGTCTGCACCACCACCGACGAAGAGGCACAAGAAGAAAAAGTCCAAAAAAAGATAGAGAACCAAACAATTGCTTTTTTTCTTTTTTTTCTTATTTCTTAATAAAGGCATATAACATGAGGGGTGAAGGAGTAGACCTTTCGGTCTATTCGACCATCCCGGGGTTAGCCCCCCCCCCCAAACTACAATCCCTGCGTTTGTCAGTGACGCTATCACCACACACACGGAGCAGTATTCCTTATTCACTGAGTGTCATCACGGCTTCAGGAGTAAACGTTCGTGTAAAACACAACTGTTTGAATATCTGTCACACGTTACATCAGAACTCGACAGAAGCGAACCGGTAGTGAAGAGAATAAACAAATTGAATTGAGATTTGATATACCTAGACTTCCAAAAGGCGTTCGATACGGTGCCACACGAGAGGTTGATTCACAAACTGAGAGCAAATGGTATACAAGGCAGAGCAAAGTGCGACGTCAGAACACAGCGGCCATTCGAGCTTCCTTTCTTGTGGTCGCTTCGGTGGCCGTGTGGTATTGACGTCGGACTTTGAGTCGCAAGGCGCACTCGCCGTCATGGGCCGGCGTTCGAATGCCACCCAATCCCCCCCAAAAAAACTTCACTGTCTCAAAAATCAATTTTGCTTCTAAAAATAGGCGCCTGTTGTGTTGTATAGTCCCAAGCATGTTCAAAGAGTTTCGGAGGCATGTTTCGGAGGCATAAAATATAACATTGCTACGGTGCTATATCTCCTATATATATGTAATACGGCTTGTACCCCCATCACAAGCACAGAAGCATAACCATTGAACAGGTACAGAGGCGAGCAACAAAATGGTGCCGAAATTTCGAAAATTAATTTAGAGACAGAATGATAAACCTCGGTTTGATGTCCTTAAAATATCGCCGACTCAGAGGTGATATGCTAGAGACATACACATACCAGAATGAATTATACAACGTGGACGAGAGAAAACGGTTCAAGCGGGCAGAAACCCGTGAAACCCGAAATGTGTTGTTCTGCCAGAATTCTCAATCGGCACGACCAGAACAGCGAAGCAGTAAACACCCATACTATGGGCGTAATCAATATGGGAGAGGAGCGGATGTAAGTTGTCAAAACTTCTGTCCTGATCCCTCTTGTAGTATTATATTACAATAAAATATGTTTAAACAAAAAATAAATTTATTGATTCATTTAATTTGATTATGTAATGGTTAGAGCACAAGAATAGTCGGCTGTATTTGAAACATATGCCTAGAAGACTGTCCATCCCAGATTTTGATGAGAGAAGAGCAATGACGTCTGCTGCTGTCGGTGCGACGCAAGGTTTAGATCCAATTTGAAATACTGCAGTTCGAGGAATTCAATTGATTCAGCAAGTCATTTATGTACACTAGGTAGAAGAAACACACGTCACCCTGCCATGTTCCTTATTTAACTGAGAGTGTATTCGAGAGATCCTTGTTATACAAGAAGCGACTAGAGCAGCAAAGTACATTTTAGTCAGGACAAGTAGTATTGTTCCACAGAAGCCTAGTTGGAGAAGTGTCACACAGAGACCTTCATGTCAGACACGATTGAAGGCTTTTGCCGAGTTCAAAAAGCACACAAGAGCACGAGAATTGAGAGATAGAGAGAGAGGGAGAGAGGGAGAGAGAAGGAAGATATAGAGAGAGAGCGAGAGAGAGAGAGAGAGAGAGAGAGATCAGTGAATAGAGCAACGACATCACCCTCACAATATGCTGTGAATCAACACTAAAAACCTTGACATTAGACCTGAGTCCCAGATTATCAACCGAGAATAACCCCGATTCGCTTCCCTGAATTGAACCAAGGCGATTTTTATGTAAATCTGCACTCCAAACTATCAGGGACTAATGAAGAACGAGAGAGGGATGGACAGAGCGATGGGAAGAGAGGAACGAGATAATCCACCCCAATATGCCACGAATCAACACTAAGTATACATTGACATTAGGTGGCCCGAGTCCCAGATTATCAATCGAGAATAACCCGGATTCGCTTCCCGGAAACCGAATCAAGGCGACAGGTATGCACACGCTCCGCATTTTGAATGATCAGTGGCTAACGAAAGCAGGATAGGGAGAGACAAAGCGAGAGAAAAAAGGATAGAGAGAGAGAAAAAGAAAGAAAGAGATAACAGTCCACTGTTTGCAACCATGGGAAGCCCGGATTCGTGACTAGGACCTCTAGCTAGCAGACAAAGTCACATATAGCGGAAATTAAATTAAAAGAGTTGGTCATCCGGATCCGGAATCCGGGAAAAGCAAATTTTCTGACAATCGGGGAACGATTGTAACAATGCATGGAATTTATATAGATGTCATGGTAGCCTGTCGATCGTTCGCGAACATAGAAAAACACGGATTCGAATACACTCCATGCAAGTTTCGTGCAAAATCAAAACAAAACCTAGCGCTATTTGTAAGGGTTAGAGTGCAAGAATTGTTCTTTACCAGAATCAATCGAGTCGAAGACGAGATTTATTCTGGTAAAGAACTATTCGCGTGCTCTGACCGACTTGGAGAACCATTAAATGGGAAGTCGGTAGCCGATAAGTAACGTACTGGTCTCTCGTTCTAGCGGACCTGGGATCGCAACCTGGTCTGCATGCAGAACTTGGTCAGTTACCAAGTTTGTTGGGCTGAAAAGTCTCATTCGAGATCACTTAACAAAGATCCGAATGCAAAATTCCGACTTCGCTTAAATTAATGATTGACCCGTGTACACGCCTCGGTGCGTGTACCTCAAAGATCCGAATGCAAAATTCCGACTTCGCTTAAATTAATGATTGACCCGTGTACACGCTACTGGAGTCGCTACATGGTTATAACGTTACCCGGCCGTGGTTGCACCTGGACCAGTGCATCTATATCCAGAATTGCATGGTTCCTGCATTGAAATGTCTACAGATATACAGATCCCACATAATGCGATCAACTGGAAATGCGCCGTTGAGCGTGAGTTGACCACGACAATCCGTGCGCTGTCCGCGATCACAGGCCCCTGGGGAAAAATACCAGATATCAGTATATACATGTACTATAACAGTGACAAGGTTCACAAGCCCGATTTTGGAAAAAACACACCATCTATCATATTCATCATTGATTCTCAAAATCTGTCTTCCCAGTACAACATATTTCATTGTGTCTTATTGGCCATGAAATTTCCTTTCTTTAATGTATAATTCGATAGTAGCAAACGAAGAGAAGTCGATATATCGTATCGAAATCTAGAAAAACCTACCGACGAAAAGCGGTCGTCAGTTTCCCTGTCCGGTAAGTAGTGATTATACCCGGGTACCAATTCAATTATTACGATCGCAATTGCCGAATTCCCCGTATACGATATGTCGACTTCGCTTAAATAGACTTCGTAAAGATATATATCAAATGAAAGAAAAATGTATGCCCTATAACATATACTGTGGCATATTTTGGCTGAGTGAACAACTTTTTTGAATTATTGAAGATATTAGGCGGACAGGGAGAGCTGACGACCCGTTGTTCTCCCAAATTACCAGTAGATATTGCAAGTTCTCGTTACGATGTCTCGACTTCCCTTCGTTTGATATTATGGAATTATACATCAAAAGAAAGGAAATTTCATGGCCAATAAGACACACTGAAATATATTGTGACTGATTTGAAAGATTTTGAGAATCTATGAGCAATATGATAGACCGTGCGTTTTTCCAAAAATCGGAGTAGTGAACCGTGTCACTGGTATAGTATATATTGGTATATCTGCTTTTTTTCCCAGGGGCCTGTGGCCGCGATTGGACACCATAGCTCATTAGCCGTTGAATGTGAATAGATACACGGTGGGGAATCACGTGGTTTCGAAAATGGCGGAGGCGACAGAAAACACATCGAGAAATGAAGGAAAAGGTAATAGCAACCACCAGCTCGCCGCAGGGGAGCGTGGTTGTTTATACCTTAGGCAGGTGAATGACGTCATATAATTTTTTTTATATTTTCTATACGATGAGAGGAAATTCAGGAAAGAGTGTATGCTATTTAGCGAAATTGACACGTGACTTAGCAACTGACCGATTAGCAACTGTTTAAAATTGCGGAATCGGTAGTGGAACAACGAGATGAAATGCCACGGCTCATGACGTCATTTACGTCATGTTTGCTGCGTAGGTGCAGCATTAACCCTTTCACGATGGGAGATGCGCTGGTGCAGCATTAATGTTTTTATTACGGGAGCTGTGCTGGTGCAGCATTAACAATTTCACGACGGGAGCTGTGCTGGTGCAGCATTAACCCTTTCGTGACGGGGAGCTGTGCTGGTGCAACATTAACCCTTTCATGACGGGAGCTGCGTTGGTGCAGCATTAACCTTTTAATGTAGGGATATGTGCTGGTGCAGCATTAACCCTTCCATGACGGGAGCTGCGTTGGTGTAGCATTAACCGTTTTATGACGGGAGCTGCGTTGGTGCAGCATTAACCCTTTCACGAAAGGAACTGTGCTGGTGCAACATTAATTATTGTATGATGGGAGCTGTGCTGGTGCAGCATTAAAAAATTTTATGATGGGAGCTGCGTTGGTGCAGCATTAACCCATTCATGATGGGGCAGCGCTGATGCAGCATTAACCATTTCATGACGGGAGTTGCGCTGGTGCAGGATTAATTATTTCATGACGGGAGCTGCGTTGGTGCAGCATTAACCCATTCATAATGGGAGCTGCGCTGGTGCAGCATTTACCCTTTCATGACGGGAGCTGCGCTGGTGCAGCATTAATTATTTCATAACGGGAGCAGCGTTAGTGCAGCATTAATTATTTTATGATGGGAGCTGCGTTGGTGCAGCATTAACCCTTTCATGACGGGAGCAGCGTCGGTGCAGCATTAACCCTTTCATGAAAGGAACTGTGCTGGTGCAGCATTATTTTTTATGATGGTAGCTGTGCTGGTGCAGCATTCATTCTTTTATGATGGGAGCTGTACTGGTGCAGCATTAACCTTTTTTATGACGGGAGCTGCGTTGGTGCAGCATTAACCCTTTCATGACGGGAGCTGGGCTGCTGCAGCAATAACCCATTCATGACGGGAGCTGCGTTGGTACAGCATTAACCCTTTCATTAAGGGAGCTGTGCTGGTGCAGCATTAACCATTTCATGCCGGGGAGCTGCGCTGGTGCAATTTTAACATTTTTATGACGGGAGCTGTGCTGGTGCAGCATTAATTATTTCATGACGGGCGCTGCGTTGGGGCAGCATTAATTATTTCCTGACGGGAGCTGTGCTGGAGCAGCGTTAATTATTTTATGATGGGAGCTGCGTTGGTGCAGCAGCATTAACCCTTTCATGGCGGGAGCTGCGTTGGTGCAGCATTAACCCTTTCATGAAAGGAACTGAGCTGGTGCAGCATTAATTCTTTTATGATGGGAGCTGTGCTGGTGCAGCATTTATTCCTTTATGAGTTGCGTTGGTGCAGCATTAACCATTTCATGACGGGAGCTGTGCTGGTGCAGCATTAAGTCTTTCATGACGGGAGCTGCGTTGGGGCAGCATTAATTCTTTTATGACGGGAGATGTGTTGGTGCAGCATTAGTTATGTTATGATGGGATCTGTGCTGGTGCAGCATTAACCCCTTCATGACGGGGAGCTGTGCTGGTGCCGCATTAACATTTTTATGATGGGAGCTGCGTTGGTGCAGAATTAACCCTTTCATGACGGGAGCTGCGTTGGTGCAGCATTAACCCTTTCATGGCGGGAACTGCGCTGGTGCAGCATTAACCCTTTCATGACGGGAGCTGCGCTGGTGCAGCATTAATTATTTCATGACGGGAGCTGCGTTGGTGCAGCATTAATTATTTTATGATGGGATCTGTGCTGGTGCGGCATTAACCCTTTCATGACGGGTAGCTGTGCTGGTGCAGCATTAACCCTTCCATGGCGGGAGCTGCGTTGGTGCATCATTAACCCTTTCATGACAGGAGCTGTACTGGTGCAGCATTAACCCTTTCATGACGGGAGCTGTGCTGGTGCAGCATTAACCCTTTTATGACGGGAGCTGCATTGGTGCAGCATTAACCATTTCATGACGGCAGTTGTGCTGGTGCAGCATTAATTCTTTTATGACGGGGCCTGCGTTGGTGATGAAAAGCAAATTCGAGATACAGCATGTGTGGTTGCCCCACTATGTGTCACGCATGATTCATATTAAACTAGGATATGACAGATTACATAGTATTTTGGCAGCTACGAGCATATGCTACACTATTTTTCAAACAAGCTGATACCTCGTGTGTGTCCAAACTCACAATTATTTTCTCAAACATTCTGACCAAAAGTCGTCATTCGAAGGATTTTCCGCGATGTGTTTACTGGTGTATTCCACGAACATTTTCTATTTTCAATCTTTTATTCTGCTTGGACCAAAAATATTGTTACTATAAATGTTATGTTTATTGAAAGAAAGCACGTTTAGTCGGCAATATATTGAACCCTGCTTTAAAAAAATGTATTTTTTCTTGCGAATCGTAGATTTTTCATTAGTGATGAGTGTACACGCACCACAATTAAGTGATGAGTTACCACGGACTTGTTCTGAATCGATTGAATAACTAGAGGATACCAAACGAGTCAATCGTCTTACAAACTGAGTTCAGCAAATTATGTCTGAACCGTCCATATAGGCAAGGTGCATGCCCAATTTACTGGAATTTCGCTATAAACTGAATCGACTTTAAGATTATATATTGCTGTATGGCCCAAGCAAACCGCCAAACTACGGTACTCAATTTGGGGTAATAGAATTGGTCACTCTAATTTTTTTTTCCGATAAAGGTACCCAGGTTCTAAAAAATTGTGATAAAGGTACCCAGGTTGGGGGAAATCGTAATAAGGTACCCAGGTTCATCGAATATCAAATTAAACGAGATTTAAAGATCTTTGCTGGAAATTCGTTTGGTTTTATTTGTCTATTTTTAGAAAGACCATTCGGGTGATACCATATAGCGATATAGAGCATTCGGCTGTTGCTTTCAGTTTTAAATTGTTTGAACTGCTACCAGTATATACATTGAAAGAATGTAATTAACTAATGTATCCTTTGATATGTTGTCATGTTGTGTAACACAAAAATACCCCGTCGACCGCAGATGAACCTGGGTACCTTTATCACGATTTCTCCCAACCTGGGTACCTAGCTTGATCACAATTTTCAGAACCTGTGTACCTTAATTACAAAAATCGACGGGACTGACCAATTCAGCACTACTAATGGTCGTTGATCACCATTCTGTAATGAGTGTACTGACCGTAAGAAACGTTTGATAATAAAATACCACGAAATAATGTCACAAAAATATTCTTACGTAGGATTTGTGATTTCATTTTTCAGATGAAATGCCTGAAAACAAGTCAGTTATGTCGTGTAGCACTGTGGCAAGCAGTTTGGGTCGAAGTCAGGTCTCATACACGTGGCCATAGGAAAGAGGATTTAAGATTTCTGGTCATTTTTATATTGAATCAAAATCAAATCATGTAACATTGTTTTTTTTGTTTTTGTTAATTGGTCGCACCATCATACACTCGTCTTAAAGGCCCATATTCTTTTGTGGTAACATTTTGAATTCGTCGCATCGCGAGCCGTTTCCCAACGGACTCCAAGAGACCCTTTTATGAATGAATTCAGATCGGTTGATACGGTGCCTTCCTTTTGCCTCCCAGATAGTCTTCTTCTTTCTTCGGTATCGAATGTGTGATTTCTGAAAGTAAAAATGGGTAGTTTTGTTCGATTAAAAGTAATGAATGGTAACAATATGGCTTTATCCCCGTAGAATGAGTAGCACGGTGTTACCGACAGATCTACTACACAATCGGAATAACGTAAAATGTAAACACGGGGCTAAACCATGTAGTGCCAATGGGGGGAATATAACAGAATGCCTGCATCCCATGCTGTTTTAGATGAAGTGCATATATACTTCAAATCTGAAACTATGATGCTTACGTGGCTACTGTATCTGCAGGCAGTAATCCGTTTTGTTAGAGGCATATCATGCAACCATCATGACCCGACTTAACTCACTGGCATTTTGGCCTACCTCAAGAAAGAAGTCCAGTTGGCAAATTTAGAAACGTGCAGATGCTTATACATGCAGTGTATTATGGACAAACGAATCTGATAATCAGCCCAAGGACACTTTAAAACAGCCCCTATGAATTTAGCTATCTTGGGAATGCCGATTCAAAAATTAGGACATTAAAATACAAAATCGGGCCAATGTAGCGAAATGTTTGGACTGCTGCCATTATGTCCTACCCCTTCGAATGTTCTCGTTCAAATGTTCACACAGATATATGAATAAACTAATGATTTAGGGGAGACTCGGGCAAAGCTGGACACCAAATAATGTTTTCAAGGAATTTTAGATAGGGTTTTCGCCGGAAAAAACTGGAAAGCCGTTGATTGGCACACAATTCATCGGCGCATATAACCGAGTGGTCTTTGATATCAAACGACATCTCGGTATGTCCGTTTTGGAACCTCTTGTTTTGTCCCACTTTGCCCGTGTCTGGGCAAAGCGGGACATCGCACTGGGCAAAGTGGGATAATATGACGGGCTAAGTGGGACTGGGACAGCACAATCAAAGAGACAGTGCGAGTTGCCATTGCTCAGACTGCTACAGACAGACAGTCTTTGAGTGACATATGAGTTTCTGTTGGGTTACGTATGATTGTTTCTTGTCTGGCGACCAGACTTATCTATCTTAACGATATATTCACCTCGTCACAGTACCAATTAAAACGAAGGTGACTTCCATTCCTTATTCGAATGAACTCTTTCCACACACCCCACCCCGATCAAAAATGGCCGTCGTCCAGATGATTCAAATAGGGCACCATGCCATTTATCGTCCCCTTAACCGAATTAGGTCAAATAAAGGGTGTTGTGTGGTCCCCCAAGCCAATCTAAATATTCACCCCTTTCACCATTTGTTTGACCTAAATCGGTCAAGGGGCCGAGAAATGGCAAGGTGCCCTATTTCGACACTTCTGGACAGCGGCCATTTTTGATCGGGTGGGGCGAAAGGGGTGAATATTTAAATTTGCTTGGGGGGGCCACCACACAACTCCCTTCGTTGACCTAAATCGGTATAAAAAAAGGCCGAGAAATGGCATGAGTGCTCTATTTGAACCCTTCTGGGCGGCTGCCAATTTGGACCGGGTGGGATGAATATTCAGATTGGCTTGGGACCGTTACCATACAACACCCTTTATTTGACCAAAATCTGTCAAGTGGCCGAGAAATGGCATGGTAAATTTGGACTTCCCACAATCTAACATATATCAACAATATACTGTATTGACCACCATTCCGGGCAAAGCAGGACATGCTTTGCCTGTCCCACTTTGCCCGAAATGAACATATCTATGACGCATGTATTGACAGTTTACAGAGAGATAATTATTTATTTTTGTGTTGTTGTTAGGCGAGGTAAGTTGGTAGGCTATAAATAGGAAATGGCCCTGGGGTGAAAGCAACGAACGAAAATTAGTGACTATGGTACTTAATGTTCAGAAAAATAGAATTTTGCACCACAAAAGTAGCCTGGTGATCTCTTCTAAACTCGAATGACTCTCCAAACAAATTGCACACTGAAATTAGTCACAACTGAATCATCTGACGTAATCAAGTTCCCAGGGAAATGCGCAGCACGTTTCAGGCACGTTATGCCGATATCCCGCTTTGCCCGGTTGTCCCACTTTGCCCGGGACGTCTCCCCTAATATATACGTAACATTCGTAAATTTGATGGTTCCAATGATAACAAAACAGACCATTCATTTATTCAATATAAAACAATTGAATGGTAAATAGTTTGTTCACATTTGTACAACGTATTTTCAATAAGATTAGAAGTAATTAACACTTCCATGCATTCATTCTAGACTTTGAATGTATATACCAAACCATGCATTAAAATCAAATCAGGTCAATTTGCATGTAATGTAATGGTACTTTGGTTGAATTATATTCAGTTGAATGGTGAATTAAATACACCCAAATAATTTGGTTATTGGCTAATTTTGGTGGTCATGGGTGTGAAGCCCACATCACTAGTTAAATAAGTGTGCGTTTTGACACACTCGAGGTAACAGCTTGTTTGAAAAATATTGTAGCATATTCTCGTAGCTGCCAAAATACCAAGCAATATGTCATATACTATTTGATTGCCTTTTCCCTCGTTTCTCGTTGTGTTTTCTGTCGCCTCCGCCATGATTTCGTGTTATTATATGGTCCAACATTTCATATACGGTCATTACACTTATTGCCAAATGGTGATCAACGACCATTAATAGCACCAGTAACATAATTATATGTAATTTAACCACATGCTTTACATTAGGGTACAGAGTTTAATGTATAACCCCAAATAGAATAGTGCCATAGTTTTGCTGTTTTCTTGGGCCATACAGCAATATATAATCTTAAAGTCGACTCAGTTTATAACTAAATTCCAGTAAATTAGGCATGCACCTTGCCTATATGGACAGTTCAGACATAATTTGCTGAACTCCTTTTGTAAATTTCGGTGTAAGCCGGTTGACAGTTATTCAGTCTGTTCTGAACAAGTTCGTGGTAACTCATCACTTAATTGTGGTGCGTGTACACTCATCACTAATGAAAAAGCTACGATTCACAAGGAAAAATATTTTTTTTAAAAGCAGGGTTCAATATATTGCCGACTAAATGTGCGTTCTTTCAATAAACATAACATTGGTAACAATATTTTTGGTCCAAGCAGAGAAAAAGCATGAAAATAGAAAATGTTCGTGGAATACACCAGTAAACACATAGCGGAAAATCCTTCGACTGACTACTTTTTGTCAGAATGTTTGAGTAAACAAATGTGAGTTTGGACACACATGATGTATCAGCTTGTTTGAAAAATAGTGTAGCATCTGCTCGTAGCTGCCAAAATACTATGTAATCTGTCATATCCTAGTTTATTACCTTTTTCTTCATTTCTCGATGTGTTTTCTGTCGCCTCTGCCATTTTCGAAACCACGTGATTCCCCACCGTGAGATATGTCCGAAACAACACGGACTGGTCACATGCACGCACGTGATTAACGGGTGACCCATTTTTTTTTTACCAAAACCAAACCACCCCGCACATGTGTGGCCCAGATCCCATGCAGTTTGGAAATGTGGCAGTTGCATGTGTCATACTATTATATTACAAGTGGATCATGAATTACGAAGAAGTCGGTCTTCCAGATAAGGAGTTTGACCTTCAAGCGTTGGACAACAACAACCAACTTCTTACTTTTTTGCCTAAGGTAATGCTGCACATCATTATTATGAGACAAATGCTGTTACAAGAAAACTGTTTCGAAATTACTACGAGTCCATTGTTTCCTCCAGATTCTCCAGATACAGGTTGTGTTATTCGTTATCACGGATATGCGGACAATATAATTCCCAAAGTGTTTATTCATATTTCCACCAAGTGTAGTGAAGTGGTCAATCTGTTGGATTATTGGATATATCACTATTATGTGGTTCTAAATGTGACTGTTAATTCGTTTGGTGGTTATTAGTGGTCCCGAGTACCTGTGAATATTTTCGGAATTTGATTAGTTCTGTGGAATAATTATAATATATTAGTTATTCTACAAGTTAAAGGTACTCAATCCTATTACATCCCTAAACTACTATTTCTTTTGCTTCGGGGGGGGTGGGGTAAAGTATTTGATTCGAGTCGAGGAACCTACCCATCAAAGCTCAGAGTGATCAGATATCGATCTTTGAAGTTTGTTAATTCAATTGTGTGTGGCCCAGAAACACGCCGTCAAAGGGATGGTCTCGGTCAAAATTGCGGATGAAGATGGATAACTCTAAAACAAGTGGTAATACGGCAAATGTCGTGAATACTCAAGTGATAATACGGCCATTGATAACTAAAGCGTATTTTGATGAAATGTTGTTGTATCTTGATGATATGGTGACCCTCTGATCGGATTGAGTACCTTTAATAAATGATTCAACCAATGCATGTGTTACTATGGTTACCCCTTCCGCTCGCCCTGTTGATGTATATATTTGTATTTGTAAAGCACACCAATTCTCAAGGCTGGCAAAATTATAGTTCAGTGATAACCCATTGTTCGACACACGCCAGTCATAACCACGGGGAGCTTGTAGAAAAATATTATAAAAATATATCTCACATATGCATGTATACACCAAAGGGGATGACAAATATGCGGTACGAATAGCGTGGTACAATCGGCACCGTTGAATTTCTGAATTACTGCAACGACTATGGTCTGGTAAACGGTATTGTCGCGTATATTTCTTCCAAAAGTGATAGAAAACCTCCTTACCATGTATAATGTAGTGGAATGTCGATATAAACCGTTTGCATACTTTGAAGTGATAGAATCACCATTGATCGTGGGAAGATATGACCTCTTTCTGATTGGTCGATATTTATGGAAAGTTGGAAATTTCCAACCTGATGTTATTTATAGATTGTCACACAAACGCACCACGTTCTGAACTTCTTAACTCTTTCGCTGCCACCCGCCACCACAGACGTAGCCCCCCAGTGCCACGCATCCTGTACATATATCCATGTATTTCAGGTATATATGGGTAATACATTATATCTCAAGCAGTTTCTAATATAATTAGTTGAAACTTCACATGTATATAGACATAGGTAAACCCTGTCGAATGCCGCCGTGGACACGCCCACCAATGTCACGTGACATTGGCGGCCATCTTGGATTAGTGGCTATTTGCCGGTATATGTACAGTTTGTGTGGGTATGAATGGGTGTGTCGTTTGTTTTCTAATTTTCAACCCAATTATACGATGTCCAACAGTAAGGTACACGGAAGTAACCTATGTGAACCCAATTTGGACATAAAATAGGTAGGTCACGTGACCTTGGCGTCCATCTTGGATTTATGCAAGTTGCAACCTATTTGTAACAAAATGGGATACAATGGCGCACTTTGTTGAGTTCGTGCTTTTGTTGCTTGAATATTCCCTGATAGGTACAATTCCAAATATAGATATATATATATATATATATAACCATACCCATATGTATATATACCTGCAGGGGGACATATGACACTGCTCCGCCCCTTATAAGTCACGTGATCTTGACGGCCATCTTGAATTTTCAGGAAAATTGGGTTTTACGATGATTTATATGAATTATATGGGTCACGCGGGCGTACGCATGGTCAACTCACCAGCATAATTAATTTAGTTGCCTGTTATCACCACTAGAAAACGATACAATAGACAAGGGTTGTTCAAAACCAGTAAAGGTGTATTATAAATAATAGGTATAAGTATCTTATGCGCCGCAGTCGCCCCTCGATCATTAGAGTATAGAGGTTGGTTACCCACCCACCTCCCCATCCCGCCACCCATAGTATCGTATGTGCCCATATAGAGGCTACTGCCACATAAATAATAGGTATAAGTATCTTATGCGCCACAGGCGCCCCTCGATTGTTAGAGTGTAGAGGTTAGTTACCCACCCACCTCCCCATCCCATCACCCATAGTATCTTATGCACCGCAGGCGCCCCCATAGAGGCTACTGCCACATAAATAATAGTTATAAGTATCTTATGCGCCGCAGACGCCCCTCGACCATTAGATTATAGAGGTTAGTTACTCACCCACCACCCCATCCCGCCACCCATAGTATCTTATGCGCCGCAGGCGCCCCTATAGAGGCTACTGCCCACATAAATAATAGGTATAAGTATCTTGTGCGCCGCAGGAGCCCCTCGATCATTAGAGTATAGATGTTAGTTACCCACCCACCACCCCATCCCGCCACCCACAGTACCTATAGAGTGCCTATAGAGGCTACTGCCCACATCAATAATAGGTATAAGTATCTTATGCGCCGCAGGCGCCCCTCGATCATTATTGTATAGAGGTAATAACAATAACTTCTTCAGTCCTGAGTCTTTTGCGAGCAGCCATTTTCGACTGATAACCACGTGTTAACAACAATGACGCAATATTCCGGCTCTGACTGTACTCCCATAACGTCAGAAATAGCATGACCTTGAGGACATTGTCGCTTTAAATTGTTCGCGCGCAACAGTACTACAGATAAATACATTATACACTGTCAAACATGCCGGAAAGAATAGAGTTATATCCCATACATTAGACTACATACCATATTCGCAAAAATGCGCGATTGGCAGCGTCTTCGAAGTTCGCATTTATGCGCGTTTGGCAGCGAAAGAAAAATGCCCAAAAACTTCACCTTAAAGAATACTTACACTGTGTCATGGTAAACGTTCAGAGTAGCCTTATTTGCTATAAATTTACTGTTACATACGAAATGTACCACATTATGGTGATATCGTTGGCTAACTCAGATAAAATTGCGGGAATTTTGTAGAATTCGTGAAAAATATGGACGTCAAACGTGTAGAATGTACAGACCATTGGTGTGCTTTGTGATATTATATATTTGTTTGCTATAATGATGGAACTAATATTGAACTTCTGAAGTTGTCATTTTAATGTTACCTTTGGCTACCAGTAATATTACGAAAACACGGTTAAAAAATTAAATTATGTACGTACATTATATATCGACCAATGAGAAAGAGGGTCCTGAATTGTAGTTGTTGAGGTCATGTCAATAGTTCGACGCAAAAGAATTCTATAACTTCAAAGTACATCTGCGTCTACATCTACATGTACAGTATATCCCATACCCCCAATGAACTGAGGATTATTAGGGGGCGCATGGATAAAAGATATTTACATGGGTAAACGAATTGTTTTTTTGTTTGTTTTTTTTATTATTAAAATAAGAGCATTTGAGTTTTATTTACCATTCTTTTGGCACTATGGTGATCGGGCTGGTGGTGGTTTTGTGGAGGAGCCCTGCTTGCCTTTACCGGTTTCATAGAAATGATTGTGGAGGGCATCCTTAAACATTGATGCGTCCTGAATATAGGCAGTGTCGGTTGGGATTTTGTTCCAGAGAGAAATTGTTCGAGGATAGAAGGAAGTGCTGAGGTATTTTGGTCGATAGAAGGGGCGGAGAAGTTTGTGGTCTCGTGTGGGTGTTAGAGGAGCAGAGTCAGTGATGTTTACATGGTTATATAGGATTTTATGGAAGAGAAGATGAGAGGAGACGTCTCTTCTTCTGCTAAGAGTAGGCCATTTGAGAACGCTTAGCATGTTTGTGGGGCTGCTTGGGTAGTTCTAGATATTAAAGATGTATCTGACAGCTCGGTGTTGTACCATTTCGATTTTTGCAGTAAGACCTATTTGACATGGGTGCCAAATGGGACAGCAGTATTCGAAGTATACAAAAGGTTACTGCATTTGACAGTGCAAGGAGGGTTTTTTTTATCACTTTTGGAAGAAGAAAAACAAGCGACAATGCCGTTTACGCGGCCATAATCGCTACAGTAAGTCAGAAATTCAACGAATTTACGGAATCGGAAACCGGAAGATGCCTGGCCTTTACTATATATTTTATTTTATGTAAACATTGTTTTCAACAAAGGTACCTGTGCTCATAACAAACAAATCGCGCGGTCGTTTCAAAGAAGCTTCAATTGTTATACCAGAGGCCGTGTACAGGGGCTTGTAGAATCGCTTCGTTGCCCCCACCCGCACTACCCTTATACGCAGTCACTATATATGCGCCTGCTTACATCATGGTATAGAAAACTAGAGGCGCGTAACGGCGTATGATGGCAGTGTGGGGGGGGGGGCATCAGAGCGGTGTTTATGTCCATGTGCACGGCCTCTGGTATAATAATTGAAACTAATTTAAAGCGCTCGTGCGATTTGGGATATGACTGAACTATTTCTTTGCCAGCCTTGGGAATTGGTGTGCTTTACAATCGGGGAGCGATCTTTACAATCGGGGAGCGATTGTAACAATGGGATTGTACTCTAAACACAATTTATTGGTCTCGGGTGGTCGATTGGCTGGCGATGATTGTATTGTCATTGAGGTTAAATGGTGTATTATTCACGTTGCATACTGTATAGATTTATAAACTCGTGGCAGTTGCATTTTAACGCCAGAACGGTGATTTAAGAGCACAATTGACCGAATTTGTCTGAACTGAAGTCCTTATTGATTTGGTATGTCGGCCTTTTCAGTAATGATAGACGTAACAACAGACTGGCATACTCTGGCAGGCTGGGGATTGTTTCATTCTAAGTTGTCATCATATTTCCCGACAGATGAACTTAGTTGAATTACTAAAGAAATATACACAGGATGCACACGGAGTAATATGCCTAATGTGTTCTGATAATCGATGATATATTGGACAGGCCTCTTTGAAACACAATAGAAATTGTGATTGCATTATATCAGCCAACTGTCATGTGAGTATGAATATTTAGCGCGTCATTTTCAGTTAAGTTATGGAGTCAAAATAAAGGTTTATGTTCACTTTTATTAGTGATCACAGTAACCAAACCCATGAATGCAACATTTTAAGAGTATAAGTCATGGTGGAGCATGTTAGAAATACTAAATGTGAACTTTAAAGAGGTTTTTAAAAATATTTTTTTCGAACCCAAATCCAACAAACACAAAGTCCATATCTAAGAAAAAAATATGGGAATGTGTGCTGAACACTGTGAAGAATGATGAACAATAAAAATATATTCATATTTACCAAGCATTCTTTGAAAAATATATTCAGAACCACTTGTTTGCAAATGGTAGATTAACTTTCTCAGTAATGCTGTCCAGAAGATGACACTTGATGGGTGGATTATGGGTCACCTTGTACCCTGTCTTGCTGGGATTGTTATAAGCACGTGTGCCAGTCTGTGGCCACTGGACCATAAGGGTTTAGTCCATGATTGCTGACCTATTTAGTGGTTACAGGGTGGTCTGCTAAATTGAAGCTCAAGAAATTATTTTGTCAACTCACCACTGTCAATAGTTAATCAATCGCTGCCAGCTCTCAGTTAGCCATGTTGGGGAAATAATTCTGGCATTTGTTAACAACTGGTTCTATGTAATAATAATATAATGTTTTCAAAGAAAACTTGGTAAATATGAATATATTGTTCATCATTCTTCACAGTATTCACTACACATTTCCATATCTTTTTCTTAGAAATTTATTTTGTTTTTGTTGGATTTGGGCTCGAAAAAAATATTTTTTAAAACCTCTATAAAGTTCACATTTTGTATTTCTTAGATAATCGCCACTAATTATACTGTTAATATGGTGCATCCATGGGTTTGGTTGCTGTGATTACCAATAAAAGTGAGCACAATCCATTATTTTGACTCCATCAAATTTGGGTTGAAATTGGGTTAGCAAAGTTCTTAAATTCAATGTGCTCTTCGTTTTTAAATTATCAGGACTACTGTCTGTTGGAAATTCGCGAAAATAAATACATCGATTTTGACAATATATTTCAAAATGGTCACTTCTTTGCATATTTCTACACATTCCGGCTCATTTTATTTATAATTTGTAAACTCGTGGCATTTGCGTCATGGTTGGAGCGAGTAATATATAACTAGACATGGGATTTCGAAATATAAGTTAAATGTGACACTTTGCATATGTAGAGATGAAACTGGCCTATTATTCTATAATTAGATCCCGAGTTCCCACCACGAGTATACCTTTCTGATACAGAACATTAATTCTGCGTCGATCAGCATTGTTTAGAAAACGATATATGTTAGAATGAAATTGTCTCACATTGAATATAAGAAAGACCATTGGTTTGGAAATGATAACCATTGGCTGGGAAATAATATATTGATCTAGAAAAGATTGCTATTAAAATGGAATATGCCTATATTGAATATTTGGTGCATGCAAATAGTTAAACAATCCACTGTTAATTTTTATTAGACATATTTTCCTACCAAACGGCTGCCCATAGTTAGCAGCAAATATTTTGGGCCCTAGTGTACGTACTTTTAAGCAATGTTATCACGAAAAAAAGTGGCCACGTAGAATCGAGACAAGATGGCGTCCAACATGGCCTCCGTTTTTAAGGCGAGGCACTATAACTCAGTTTGATGCAACTTATAGAGAGAAAATCTTGACAAATGTCTACAAATGGATATAGTATTGTGAAACGAAGATATAATACTACCTGTTTAGGTCAGATTTTGAAACTCATTATCCAAAATGGCCGCCGGAAGTTGAAAATCTGACTATATTTTCACTGATATCTTCTAAATTAGTTTCTGTTGTTTGGAATTGGTTGAGAATTGCTACCTTATTTTGTATTTTTCATGTTAAATGATTGAAGCAAACAAATATGCCATTCCGTGGGTTCCAGCCCATTCCTATCCCACACAATCTTGATTTTACAGAAGAAAATGGCATAAAATTTCACCAAAAATCAGTTGGGATTCTAGTCAGATTTCAATAAGAAATTAGCAGAACGGTGCAATGTAAGTGAGGCGTACCATAACTTATGAATATTCCAACTCAATGGAAGCAAAATTGTCACTTTAACTCAAAATGACTACCAAAATGGGAGCCAAATTATAGAAAATGGTAGATATTTGTTGTGGTTGATGAATAACATCGACTGATATGCAATCTATACATTGAATACTAACATTACTGATGCACATCGGTTAATATTTACCGTTGTAACCACTGACAATACCAGAAAAGTTTTGATTTTTCTCACACAAACTTGGCATCAAAATCGGCAAAAAAGTAACTTTTCAGGTTTGGACCATTTTTTTTAAAGGTATCAAAGTTATTTATTTGATCTGTCTTAAATATGTCACACTGAGGTGTTTTAGACTAAATTACTCAAGATGGCTTGCAAAATGGCAATCAAATTTAATAAAAATTGGATTTTTCACATATACCCATATAAAAATCCACCCTGGTAAATCGACCCAGGTTTTTTGGGCCAAAACCCGGGTGTCCGTCTATATACCAAGACATCCACCAACCATCAAGACCCCCTGGAAACCCACTTTTACCAGGATTAACCCAGTTGAAATGAGACAAAAACCCTGGTGTGGTTAAACCTGGGTGCAATTACCCAGATGACCACACCCAGATGTACCCGGGTGTTTCCTACCTGGGTGTTTCCAACCCAGGTGTACAATGGTGTCATTCACCCATGCGTTTAATACCCAGGTGTTCCCTACCCAGGTGTATCTTGATGTTTCCCACCCATGTTTACCTTGGTATTATCTTACCCCGGTGTACCTTGGTGCTTTTTTACCCAGGTGCATCTCCCAGTGTTTCCACCCAGGTATACCTTGGTGTTTTCGACGGCTTTTCCCCCCGAGTGTTTCTACCAGGGTATACCCGGGTGTTTTAAGCAGGTACCATTCGATTATTTTACAATTGTGTACCCCAGTATTTTCACCCAGATGTACCACCCTGATATACGTGGTGTTGGAGCACCAGGGTTTACCAGGGTGGTTGCACTAGGGTTACTTGGGTAAAATACTGGGGTACACCAAGGTAAAATCATCGAGTTTAGCCTGCTTGATAACACCCAGTATATACCCTGGTAGAAACACATGGGAAACACTTGGGTCCATAACACCAATGTATATATGGGTGGAAATACTGATATGCACCTGGGTAAGAAAACCTCAAGGTACACCCAGATAAGGAAACACCAAGGTACACCCGGGTAGGAAAACACCAAGGTACACCTGAGTGGTGTACACCGATATGCACGTGGGTAGGAAACACCAAGGAACACCTGTGTGAATAACACAAAGTTACACATGGGTGTGGATACCAGAGTGCAATGATGAGGATGGCAATGAAGTAGATTTGGATGGGATGCAGGGTTATTGTTATCAATGGGGTGATACAGTATGGGACATATTCACTTGAAACAACTAATTATCACAAACTTCCACCTGAACTGTACTACCATAAGCAAATGAACCTCACCCCATGTTTTAGTATAATAACACATTAAGGAAACTAAAGATAAAGTATAGAAACACATATAATACATAAATGTATAAACTGTATGTGTTAAAACTTACTGTCAAGAGTTGGGTCAAAATTTGATTAAAAAACACTTGCAAATTCCCTCTTCATATACGGTATGTTAGGCAAGTTACATGTAGTTGCAATGTATACTGGTACATGACATAGGCCTTAAACACCGTCTTTAACTTTTTTGATAGCAGTAGCAATTGATCAGATAGCAATGTATACTATAAATAGTATTCAGATGCTAGTAATTAAACAATCATATTAATTGCACCATCTCGAAACGGCTAACATAGTATAGAGTATACATATTATACAGGCCATTCTCATTTGGTATGCTGCATAAATACCCCGATGTTATCTGGTACAAGACCCAAGTGACATATTTTGATCGAATTCAGTCTAATACCTCTTGATATGTTGATGTTATGGATAAAAATTTCAGCAAATGTGAGAAAACTATGATATTATTTAGTATAAAATTATTAAGTGGGTCATCCATATTTTCTTAATTGTTACACGTAATTCATCCCTCTATGCCAACTGGTATTCAGTATTCACGGGCGGCAGAGGTTGACACCCTCATCAAGATTGATATTCCAATCACAATTGAATAGACCATTCTGGATGGTTTCACCCTCCCTTACCCACCCCCTGAATACCAGTTAATATAGAAGGGTGAACCCTAAGTACCAGTTACAAGTAAGAAAATATTGAATAAATACTTAGTGATTTTAAATTATATCATTGTTTTCATATATTTGCTGAAGTCGTATCCATAACTTCGACATACCCATTGATAATAGAATGAATTACATCAAAATATGTCAGTTGTGCTGAAAACTAAAAAAAATAAATTATTTTGTGCTGCCAATTGACCTTTTAGCTGAATCATGAATATTGGTTAAACTCAGCACATGAATCCAAATTAACAGTACCACCTGAAAATGGCCTAAATCCTTCATACTAAAATGGGGGTGACATCATCATGGAGACTACATACGACTGTTTTGTCGAACACTGCCAAAAATAAAACTGCCAGTCTGAGAAAATTGTGTCCTGGCTGAACTACAATATTCCAGTGGTTAGTTTTGAAGACAGCTAGACATTTACTGGCTCACTGCGAGGAGAGTGTTTAAAGTTCTACTAAATAGCGCAGCTTTTGTTTTAACTTTAAACACTCTCCTCGCTGTTCAGTGTTGATCTATTGTATTGTACCATTTCCCTTAAAACATAGCGCGTGCTCAGTTTAATATATAAAATGCAACTAATCGACTTGGGATTCTGGAGTTGACTTTTGGTGAACAATTCGTTGATGTCGACTAATTAACAAATCATTTCAACATTATACCACATGTCAACTAGGACTGTAATGATTCATCGTGAATCCATGCATTGTATCGGGATACACTATCAATGATACACGTATCATATCATGTGTATTGTGATTCAGGAAATCGAGTATTTTTTTTAAATGGGAATGTGTAAATTTAGAGCAAAACCTGCAATTTTCAAAGTTTACATGTCTATTATGTGTATTTAACTCATATATAGCTAACTATTAAAGGTACTCAATCAGATTCCAACAACAACAACATTTTTAGTATAAGGCCATACTTCATCGAACAATATGTTGATAAATCACACGTTTCTAGCAATTTTATACTATAGTTGACAGTGTTTAGCATTATTTTTGGGCATTTAATCAATTCTGATAACTGAAGCGGCATTACTAAAAATGTTGTTGTTGTTGGAATCTGATTATATGGGGACCATCGAACCAGATTGAGTACCTTTAAAATGAACTGTATCCAGTTAAAAACATGTTAAATCTGATAATTAATTAGAGCATGCCGTCCATGTTGACATGCGGTATCCGCTGGTAATATTACCACGGTAATATTTGTTTAACTGCGATAACCAAGTTAATTGTTTTTGACCAGAATTCTATCTAGACATTTTGAAACAATAAAAGAAATCTCTGGTGTGGTGACAATGTCAATTAACAAAAAATTCATATAAACATCGCATGAAAAATACAGTCTAACTGCAAATGTGAGGTGGACCACGGTCTGCGGTTCATGTATAACTGACTGCGGTTGATCGCATGCACACGGACGAGTACCGCGGTAATACCCGGTGGTCAACCTTTATAAGGCGAGTTGATTAATTAAAGCATAGCCGTAATTGTCCATGTATGTTCTATGGACTTTGTTTGGAAAGAGAAAATAGCTGTCCGACAACGGATGATATTTCCCCACCTCAGCAGGAGTCGATTACAGAAAAATATACCAAGCCCTGCTGAGCTAAGTTAGAAATTTTTCAATCGAAACCTCATAATAAAAATAAATAAATTCAGTTCTAAATTTTCGAATACTTCTAGGAAATTGTACAGTAATATTGTTTAAAGATGCCCCATTCGATTTGACACTGTAAATAGTTTGTTTTCCATACGGATATGTGTATTCAAATAATCATATAATGATATCGAACATATATGATCCCATGTATAGGTTTTATTCATCACTGTCGGGTAAACTTTGTATACAGGCAGTTTTACCAAACTTAGAATTTTTATTAGGCGCCCAAACCAAAATATCAAAACATCACCTAACTCAGTGGTACGATAAAGAAGGTCAACTCTATGCTTTCATCACAGAATAGCTGTAATTACAAGTATTAAAAGTGTGCTCAATAACGTTTGTTTTATCATTTAAGCTCATTTGGAATTTGGATGTTATTTAATTCTGTTTATCTATATAATTACGATGGCTGCACTGCTAAATTTTGACTCTTATCAGTCATTTGATGTCAGTAGTTGTCCATCGAAATGCCGAACACAACCAAAGACAAATTACGATAAGAGGAAATACAACAAATAATGTTGATGTGCACTAAAACAAATAGTTATGTCTAGCCTCTTGTGAAGTGTTGTGCCACTAATAAGATCTTTAATTCACATACTATATACCCGTTAAAGTGTTTACAAGTGTCCGGCATCGAAAAGCCGACCAAAAGTTTTGGTAGTATATATATATATAGGCTAGTATTGCACCTGGGCTACATGTACATGTACTGTAAGTGATTATAATGTACTATGACATATACTCCATCACTGTGACCTTGTAATTAGGAAAAAATGTCTCATGGCAAATTTAATGCTGAGGCATGTTAGATTGCTAATATTGCCACGGCATTTTCCACGGCATTGCTTATATTGCCATGTCTAATATAGAGGACAGGCTGTGTTAATTACAATTTACATGTAAATATACCAGTATCATTCAGTTGTTTTTCAGTTGTTCATGCTAGCTAGGGGGTGCATGATTGCCAGTTAAGGTTGTAACAACATGTTTATACATGTACATGGGAAACGCCAGTGGTTTATAAAACTATCAAAACATTTGAATTATTCTCCATACTATGTCATTTGTGTCATGAAACTATAAATGTTATCTTTGTGGCGAATGGCCTTAGGCCAAAACAAAAAAACATCTGTTTCCGATAACATTTGGAAAAATTTCCAGACAGGCAGGGATTTGTTTTTAAACATTTCAGCCACAAGTAATATAATAGTGTAGTCATGGTGCCATGGAATTTGGCAGATCCATGTGTATTGAAAATAAGCCAAGCATGAAGCATTGGATAAAAGCATGTTGTCCCTTGAATCCATTCACTCTGCAGTAAGATCTCAACCAACGTTGAGCTTAATAACCCACTTATTTTTGCTTTTGGGATTGGGAAAACGATAAATATTCACATTGACACATTGACACACTGACAGTTAAAGATGAATAATCCGATTAAAGGCACGTGCGGCCTTAATTGTCGAAAATATTTATATTTGTTCCAAACACCGTAAACAGAAAAACATTAAAACGCATACAGTTCCGTTCATATATACCATGACCATCGCGTAAACAGCATGTTATCATAAAGACCTACTATATTTTACCTAAGCAAGAGCCTGATTGTGTTACAGAAGACAGTACAATGCTACTGGCTAATCACACACAAATGGCATAAACGCTCTTTATTATTTCCATATCAGGTATTCACCAACAAAGAACGCTCTTTATGTTTACCATCATAATATAAACAAACACCAGAAAGTCACTTTTTATGCTTTTGTTTACATAACAATGGTCAAACGAATGACCATAACATACTGTTTATGCGATATTTCTTATTTGTATACGGACAAAGTCTATCTACATTTTGATGTTCTTTCTGCTTGTGGCGGTTTTTGACGGGTGGATATTTTCACAGGATACCCACCACCAAGGCCAACCGTGTCTTTAAGCACCCCTCAATTACTATTTATTTGGATTCGGGGGTAAAAAAAATATTGATTCGAGTCGAGGAACCCACCTATCAAAGCTCAGAGTTATTAGATATTGAATTTTGAAATCTATTATTTTTCGCATTCGAGAATTAATAGTGGCCCAGTGAACAGTCGACGAGCCAATAAGGTATCGGACCAAATTGCGGATGAAGATGGATAACTCTAAAATCAAGAGGCTTTCTGTAAAATTATAAGGCCGTCGAACAACATGTTGAAAAATAAAACGTTTCGGGCAATTTTATACAATAGTTGACAGTGGTTTATAGCATTATTTTTGGGCAATTAATCGATTCTGATAACTAAAGCGCCTTTTCTAAAAAATGTTTTTGTTGTTGGAATCTAATTATATGGGGACCATCGAATCGGATTGAGTACCTTTTAACTATATAGACTAGCTATAGGCAAGAAAATCGCAGCCAGGCAGGGTATCGGAAACAAAGAACTTTTTTTTTTGGCCTTATCCGTGAACAATAACCTGCAAAGTTTGCACAATTGTGTATCTTGTAAAGTATTGGTGCTGCAGATGAGTAAGTTCACGCTGGTCATCCCATAATGACGGCTGCGGGCATGAGTGAAGAGTACAGGGAGGTTTGTTTTCTGTTTTGAGGGAAATTTTGTTATTAATTGTTTTTCTTCGGGTACACTCCATATCTACGAGGTGCACGATGAACCCAGCTTCAAACAAATGTTAACAGTTCGACGAATAAACCTTCATAAAGTGATGAAATGCTCGATGAAGTGTGAAAATAAGCTTCCGTGTTTAAATCTTGTGTGTTTTCAGCTCTTTGTCAATTTTCCATTGATAATGATAGTTTAGGAAACTAAATTTACATTCACATTGGCATTTGCTGCATTTAAGTATTGGAAAATATTGACAATTGCATGTGACACTCCATGGTGTCGGAGTAAACCCCAACGCAGTCAAGAAATTTGCTCGCGTCAGAGTTTACTCCTTCACTGTGAAGCATTACGTTTTACATTATCGATGTACGGTATGTTTGGAAGATATCTTTATTCGAGTTACTGGATACGGATTTGGGGGCTTTTAGTATCAAAACACGTCACAGGTAGAGTGTCCCGTATAGACTGATTCATGTTTTCAAAAATATTCTCGAGAAGTATCTGCAGAAAGTTTTGCTGAATGAAATTTAATTTTACCCCGACATTCTAAATCCGCTGGACTAAGATTGTGTTTTTCTCGAGAACTGATATCTGAATTTTCTCTGAACTCCTGTCACAGCATAAATAGCCATTGCCTATCATATACGTCTTCCAATGTTTGGTGTAACTTCTAAATTGACTAATTTTAACTGATTAGACTAGCCCTGGTATGGAAAACTCTTTCCCCCATTGAGCGGTTTACTGACGCCCGCACCGGGGTTTACTGCCCACAGCTGGGATTATAGGATGACCAGCGTGAAGTTGTGCATGGCATATGTTGATCCAGGTAAGAATGTTACCATACATTCAAAACATTCATTAAATATCTTATTAATAGTAACCCAAACTACACAAGACTTCACAAGAGACTAGTTTAACATAAATACAGCTATGTCCTAATTAATTGACCCCCCCCCCGCGCAACAAGATTGACCACCGGTACTTGACTGTTCAACCATGTTCAATTACAACGCCGTTGACCGCTGTAACACCTCATAGTATTGTACTTTGATTAATCGACAACACCGCTGTTTGCAAACAGTACTGTCTTACATGGACCATATTTTCTTATTAACGGTATATCGGCATTTCAATAATATCTCGACAAACAAAACTATTGACAATTCTCATGTAAACACTTTATCTCCATTTAAATATAATGTCTCTGTTGTTACAGTACATGTACTAGTATGTCTATCAAAGCTTATCTACCAAATACGACACAGGACGATTAGTTCTAGGATTGGGCTCGATTAATGATGTGACACTTTCAGTGCTTCATTTACAAGTAGCCTGGCACTGGTAGGCCTGCTACAGGTACTTGTTTGGCGTGTTTGAGACCTGTGGCACACGGGCGGCAGGGTCAATTAAAATTTCTCTAACTGTGGTGTAGTATAGCACACAAAGAGGTATATAGTACCGGCACATGTACATGTATTCTCTCGGTTTTCACACGTGTTTTTTTTCAATTCCCCCAATTTAACAACAACACGAGTCTTTTGTGACACATACTAAAGTGACAGTAGGCCTACACGTATATAATGTGCACACAGTATACATAACATAACATAACATAACATTTTTATTGACATAATACACCCACGCGGGGCAGTTGTCATAATACAGATAATAAGTGAAGACAATTTCATATAAAAAATATATATAAAATGTATTTGTAACTCAACACTATATTCTCAATTATTTGCGGAAAACTGCCGAACCATGTTACAGATCACACAGCTGGGATTATCAACAAAATTACTATCAATGCGTTTCTAGTCTGTTAACGCAACGCGGTCACGGTACTTCAACCCGGTTGCACTGTTCCTCAGCGTGGTGAAAATAAATGTCAATGCAACATAAAGCGGTGGAGGTGAAGATTAATGTGTTAACTAAACGGAACGATAAGTGACCAACTTCATATGCGTATGCAATCGATACAATCCGGTTCCGCTTTTTATGTCCGGTTCGACGTTTTGTAACCAGAAATTTGATGTGCGAGCTAGTCGGCTCTTCTGTTGATTTCTAGGTTAAGTTTTGGAATTCTATATGACAGTAATGGTATGTGGCTTATCGGTTACATGTAGTTGTGTTCATCATTTATACTATATTTGTGGTGTGTTCTTGTGAAAAAATATAATTCTAACTACAGGTAATGCCCAAAAAATCAGGTTTAGAAATTTATCCATTCTTGAACAAGAGAAATCGTAAAAATTTGTATGACATCCCTTACCGAACATATGAGAAGACATTTGTTAACAGTTAACAGTTATTTTCTGTTTGCTTTCGAACGTTAAGCATTGATGATGCTTACCGATTTTCTTATCTCTACTCTGTTATTAAAGCATTGATGGCTCTGAAGGTTATTTATATTCCTGAGCGATTCCAGCCTTTCATAAACGCTAGTAAAAGCTTCTTAGCGTTTCCTGCTTGACTTGTACAATTTGAGTAAAACCTTATCAATTCAGAAATAAACTAAGTCCAGTTCAGGAGAATTTTCTGGAAACTTCATATCACCTATATATGTGACTAATGTTTTTGACAATCTACGTATGAGAATGACCAGAATTAGTTACACTGAACAATGATGTAGAATTCTGAAGAAAAAAAAATTTACAATACATTTTAGGTACATGTAGTTTGTCTTGGAAATACTTTGAAAAATTCACACATTTAACTGAACAAGAGATAAATATTTTACATGTCTGGCAGGTATTACATGTACATTGTACCATACATGTACTACTGTCACCCTTTCTAAAAAAAATCACTAAATAAGTGTAATATGTTTATGGAATTTTTTCAAACACAGAGAGTTAATGTATAGTGCTCAGAATAGTGAGAATTTTGTTTCTTTCGTGCAAGCAGAGAATCTCTTGTAATTAAACTAATTATGTCATGTTCAACAAATATTTCATGGATAAAGTGGGGGGAAAATCTATTGTTGTAAGATATATTGGCTCATCTGTTCTTTCTACATTATCAAAAGAAGTGGTTTTATGAACATTTTATGATGAGACCAATATAAATGATATTGTCTGATTGTCAGCACCATTCAGATCCTATATAAAGTAATACTTTCTTATTATTATAATTTTTTTTTTATATATATAAAATAATAATTATATTTAAAAGTCGGACAGACCAGTCGATATGAGTTTCTATCACATGAAAATAATGTTCTTTAATTATTCTCTCTGAATAGGGACAGAAAATGTGGCTATTTTAGATATTTTAGATACACTCATGGTGTACATGTATGTTCGGAATCGGACGTGATGTAGGTTTCCATTCAAAATTGAATAAACATAAATAAACACTTGTTTTATAATCAGAATCATGATTCTCATTTTGATTCTCGTAGAAAGTGAAATGCTATGTTTTGATTCTCGCAAATCTTTTTATGGATTTTAAGGCCTGCATCAAGACATTTGTTTTTGAATAAATCAAGGTAAATGTGTTAAATATGGACGCATTTACGAATGCGTAGCTCCAAAATCGCGCATTCGAGCATGTGGTCGCTTTTCCAAGAAATTTCTGTGCGCCCTGTACGTACATGTAAGTAACTTGTAACTTGACCGACTACACGAGGAGTCGATGAACACAACCAATGAGGACATTCGTACTAAAAAATAAATTTGTACGCGAGGAACGAACGCATGGCCAATTTCTTAATTTATATTATAAGCCAACAAGACATATCGTAAATAGCTGTTATATGGCCATCATAATGGTCGACAGGCATGACGCCGAAAAAAACCGATATGTCAGGCCAATGCAAAGATATCACGACTTATTGCTGGTGGAACCTATTAAAGGCATCGTTCCGTTTCGTTAACACATTAATCTTCACCTCCACCGCTTTATGTTGCATTGACATTTATTTTCACCACGCTGAGGAACAGTGCAACCGGGTTGAAGTACCGTGACCGCGTTGCGTTAACCCTTTACCCAACAGAAGGGCCCTGTGCCAATGCATTCTCTTATATATGCGAGTCGACCATAGGTCGCCTCGCATATATAAGAGAATGCATCGGCTTAACACATTAAAAATTATAAAATTGTTAAAGAATGTAAGAAAAAATGGTAAAAAGTGTTAAAAAAAGATTTTTTTTAGGCCAATGCATTCTCTTATATATGCGAGGCGACCTATGGTCGACTCGCATATATAAGAGAATGCATTGGCACAGGGCATAACTGTAACTATCACAATGTGGTCAAGGAGCCGGTTCCAATGATATCCATATTTGTATGGTTCTATTGAGACAGACCGAAGATATTTTAGGCTGTTGAAGCTTTATTTGGCCGGTTTTGGCCGCTTTGTTGGGTAAAGGGTTAACAGACTAGAAACGCATTGATAGTAATTTTCTCACTGAGGTTCTAACACGGTTGAGGGAGACACGTATTTTGAGAATATGTGAACTATGTGTTAAAATGAGCCTATAAATATCATCTGATGGATTCAAAATCATTGAACTGTTACTTATGCATGCATATGTGGTCTTGGTGTTGAGTCTGGCTTTCATCATTTTCATTAGTTTTACTGTTATCCACAAAAGGTGAGGTGTTATGGGACAACTTGATGGCATCGTGTACTGTTATCTTTCGAGTAAATATGGAGTCTCTAATTATTTTATCAGTCACGCATCTACTCATCAAAGTGACACTAGTATAATCCTTAAATATTTGTAAATTGTAACAATTGTTACAATGGAGGTCCAGGCGATCCCAACTGCACAGTACATGCAACATTCATCTGCAGTGTGTTTTAATTTGCAATTTTGATGATGACGTTCACTTGTTGATAATTTTCTTTGTCGTGATGCTGACGTTCACTTGTTGATAATTTTCTTTGTCGTGTGACGACTGTTGTCCCAAGTTCCAACTATGGGCGGCCATTGGTCGGAAATTACATGAAATAAAAGATAATGATGGTTTGTGAAAACAATTACATGTGTCGCACATTCAATATAAGTCTATCCCGTTTTAAAAGCAATCTATTTCAAACCAATAGTCTCCATTTTCAAACCAATAGTCGTTCTTGGATTCAATAAGAGACAATTCCGTTTTAATAGATATAGATTCACAATCAATGTTGATCGATGCAGAATTAATGTTCTATTTTAATTTAATAGTATTCATTGTTCAACTAATATCTAATAACAAACAATTAGTACAGCTATCGCATATTCAATAAACGTACATTCCGTTTCAATAGACATATTTGCTTAATCAATAGACATATTTCAAACCAATAGACGATTTCCCACGATCAATGAGTATCGTTATCAAACTAATAGACCTTATTGTCATTCTTATATTTCATAGATATAAATTATCACCAATTCACAATTAATGACGTTCTATTTCAATTCAATAGGTTTCGTATTCGAGTCAATATCTAACAGCGAAATCAACAACTATTTCCGGTAATGATCCAATTTGTCAAACAAATGAAGATGAATGTAAAACTAATAACTAAAACCGTAATTAACGCTAGAGGTCTCTGGTGACTATGTTGAAGAAACTTTGTTCATCTGACGTCATAAATATATAAATAAACATGGGAATTCCCAATGTCATGTTGGGCGGGACACACTATGATGTGTAAGCCGAGGCCGGCTCCAAATAAAAGGTGTAAGCGGGGTGTTTCTCAATGGATATGAATGAAATTTGGTATATATGTCCGGGCTGAGACATGGAATGCACTAACGTTTGATTTGTTTTTAAATTCACAAATTTGTTGATTTTATTCAACTTTTTCTTTCTGGAGCGGCCGGCTCCAAAATGAAAGGTGTAAGCGGACTTGATGTCGCATTATCTTGTTTGTTTATAAATGGATATGACTGAACTTTAGTACATATGTCCTGGTTATGACATGGAATACATTAACGTTTGAACTGTTTTTAAATTCAAAATTTGTTGATTTTATTCAACTTTTTTCGTTAAAGTGTTCTGTAGCACACTATAAAGTGTAAGCGGCCGCCTCCAATTAAAAGGTGTAAGCGGCTTATGTGCTTAGCGTTATAGGTAATCGGATTAACTAATTGGCGACTCTAGACTATATTGTTAGGTGTTTTGGGGCATTTGATGTTTTTGGCGAAATAAAAGTTTAGAAAGTGAATACATTTATTTTAAATGATAACTTTATGTAATCATAATGCATATATAATAAACACATAAAATATAATAACAAACATGAGACATACAAACATGATGATGTATAAACTGTTAACAAAAGATACCATACTCAATGCATGACAAAGATATCAAACTTAATGAAGTTTATGAAGTGCACATTAATATTCAAATAGTGGTCTCGGTATCAAACCCCGAAGTTCCGACCACGTCGCCATCGCTATACGTACGGTATATAAGATACGTGCCAATAACGTTGACAAATCAATGGCGACAATATGGAGACGATAACGAGGCAACTATATGAATAGTTATATCACAAGTATGACAAACTATGCCATAAGTATGGCTAGGCCCACAAAAAATTATAACAAAGAATATAAATTTCAACGATATTCCTCATAAAGGTTGTGTGCGAAATTAATATTCAAATAGTGCATGGTGCAAACTCCCACGTTCCGACCATGCACGTCGCCATCGCTATTTTTTATATAAGATACGTGCCAATAACGTTGACAAAGCAATGGCGACAATATGGAGACGATACCGAGACAACTATCTGAATAGTAATGCACACATTAATTCAAATGCAACAACAGCAATTACAAACATTTGCCACAAACATAATCGTTGACACGTTACTGTTGGAAATATTTACGCATGTATCACATCTCTCCTTGTTACACTCTTGAAATCATATCAAAAATATTTGGCAATCTTTTTAAACAGGCTTTTTAGAAGGTTGTGCGAGCTTTTTCGCAAATTTGAAATTTTATGGCATTCCGTGCAAAATTCCACACCTGAGTGGGGATGTATTTTGAGAAAACAAGTTTGCTGGCGAATAGAGGAAATCGTAGAAATTTTATGGCTCATGGTTGGGACATGCTGGTTCGTGGTATACATAGTCGAGTGTAGTTATTGAAAAGATAAGTGTTGGCCGGTACATCGATAATAAAACATAGTTGTTTCTAATTAATGCTCGAAACATCAGTTACAACGAAATACACATCTCCTGGCTATGGGACAGCTATTGTCTTTTATATATATATACCTTTATTTCCTAAGATCGTGGGACACGGTTTTGCTCATTTACTAGTACGGTATAGAATCACCACAAGGACCAAAACCAACAGACATCGCAAAGAGGCTGATCAAAATAATCAATATTGGTATTTCTGGAAGGGATGTATGGTCATTGGTGAGGTGTATATGTGTGTATATCATGAGCGGCCGTATGGTCATGGTAGACCCCGAAGCCACGACAAATAGTTTTCGCGGCTGGCTCAACCAATTTCGTGGCTGCATGGTTATATATATAGCAAGCTAAGCCGGACCAGTCGCGACGTTCATGGCTGACGAAATATGGCGGCTCAGTAATCATTCAGCGTATTTTCGTTTCCGAAATTGTCCTAATCCCCAGTTATAGGCCCTAAGTCCTTTATTTATTTTCGCCATTATGGAAAAGTCCAATACCAAAATAATACGTGTGGTCTGGAATTCTACGGGTTCACCACAAACGCTAAAAAAAACCCGCATGGATGTACTATGTAGTTTCCCACCCAATAGGTATAAGTTATATTGGGACTTCTGTCGACTTCAGACTGCTCTCATCACTGGCATTTTGCGATATATGCATGCATCATTAAAGGATGAATCCGACAGTAATGATATATAATATTTCAAACTATTTTCTATTCTAGTCTGAGACTGAGTCGTGTCGAAATAAACAATTTATATTTTAACTCTTTCAAGTTTGAATACTGAATTGATGCTCCCATTAAGTTATATGAAAGCATGCATTGGACATACATAGAACGACACAAGTGTGTGAAGTGGTTAACGTTATTGCACGAGTTTGTTGTGACACGATGGTAAAACGAGAACCTCGCGGCACGCCACGCGAGTGCAATAACGTTAACATGTTCACACAACTGTGTTGTTCTATGTTTATTTTCACACTCTGGAGATTGCAGCTTGTAACATACTAACATTTAGGACGATATTGTTGTATTTAATTGAACAAACATGTGCTTAATGTAGACTATACCCCACAATTTAGCGAAGACATTTTCTGTTAAAGTTGACGTCGCCAGTGACGTTGTTGGCGTAATAGGTTTGTATTGTTCAAGAACAATACACATTTTTTTTATTGAACGTTTCAATTCTTCTGTATTTTACTGTATTTCGCACAAATAAGCCATTTGACGTGCAATAATAGTCTATTCCACATTGAGAGGCCCGGGTGTTCTGATAATATAACAACCATGCAGTGTCCATGCGTGTACACGTATGCCGATATTAGGCAATGCGGTTTAGTTCTTTGCGATTTACAGCACAGTTGTGCTTGACATATAAGCTCATGGACATGGCTCAGCCATTTTACAATTCCGGTGGCGGAGTTTTTTTCTTCATGTGGCTCACGTTAGGATAATATGGCTGGCGGCGGCTTGTGGCCAATATGGCCACCGCGGCGGTGTGCGATGGCGGCTTCTGGCTCTGGGCCATGGTGTGATGAATAGTTATACAGGAAGTGACAATATCGTTAATGGTGAGGTGAATAGGATTACAATGAGTGACTGCGTGATCATGCATGTGGTGAATATGTATACAGGGATTGACTATATGGTCATGTGTCAGGTGAAGGAGTATACCTAGTCTGCGTGCATGGTGAAACATGGCTGTATGGCCATGTGTAGGGTGTACTGGTATACCTAAGTGTGGCTGTGTGGTCATGGGTGAGGCGTGTGTATACATTGATAGACTATATGACCATTAGTATGGGGTTTAAGTAACTGTTTGGTCATGGGTGGGTTGTGGAGGTGTACATCGGTTGGCGATCGCTTTCCACAATAACTCAAGGATATGCTAATCGATAGAGAGGTTGTGTCAGAGTTTATGCACAATGGAGGAAACGTTAACCGGTTTCCTGATACTAGTTTATCAATTTTGATACCAATGGCCCAGAGAAGCCACATATTAATGTTCCTCTCAGTTGCGTTTGAAAGTTCTGCCTAATTCCTTTCAAAAGCATGGCCAGAATCCCAAAAGAAGGTTTCAGCAAATCTCCATACTGAATTTCTTTTGCCTCGTAAGGTACTGGGACAACCAATGATATATCGTTTAGTTGTCAGTTGATTAAGTAACATTTTAATAACCAAGTGAGTCACAAATTGCTATCTTTTTGGAAAGCAGAGAATAATTTTCGGGGTATATTTTAAAACTCAACTTTTAGCGAAATTGTTAGATCCCTTAGCGGCCCTATATGTGGACCCGGCCTATAGTGGATAGGCAGACAATCATACATCACAAATATATATGATTTGAACCCAGGTACATGTGCATGTATAAGATCTGACGGAATATCCTCTTTATAGTATAGGCCTTAATCCAAGGAAATAATTCCACGTTAGAGACCTTTCGTAAAAACACGAATACGATTACGGATATGGAAATATCCTGCCAGTATACGGTAAAAATTCGATCTTTACGCACGGGGTTTCTTATGTGAGACAAAATATACCCCACGCAGTTTAATTATGTGCAGATGTGTCAAGAATGTGCCACCGGTCCTGCTTGGGGACTCTCTAACATTATCCGTGTGGTGTATTACATGCGGATAAGAACATGGGATCTGAAAGAGACACGCATTACTTCTTCCATCAAATATATGTGTAACGGTATATAGTGGGGCATATGCCATCTCACCAATTAGCTATCGTAGGTAAATTGTGATGGTGTCAACCTTACTAGGACAATATATCCTATCCGAAATCGAAATGGTGATTTTTGCGAAAGGTCTCTGTTGTCAACTTTCCCGCCAAACTGTTGCCGGTAACGGACACTTCTTAGTACAACGAATTGTCATTTGCTTGACTATAACTCATCACATGAGGATCCATATATAAATAGGGCACGGATTGGCGTTTCAGTCTCGCTGAATAGGTCACTCTCACCGGTTTTCTGTGATAAAATTACCCAGGTTCCTAAATTTGTGATAAAGTTACCCCGGTTGGAGAGAATTGTGATAAAGTTACCCAGGTTCAGCAAATCTCACAATATCAACTCGATTTAAAAGTGACAGAGGGAAATATTGTTCAGTTTTGGCAAGTAATAGCCCTTATTAAGCATAAATTAAGACATATTAGTACTGTAGTTCGTCATTTTGATCGCCAAAATGAATAATTTGTTGCTAAACGTGAAATGTTATCAACCTGGGTAACTTTATCACAATCCTCTCCAACCTGGGTAACTTTATCACAATTTCGGGAACCTGGGTAACTTTATCACAGAAAACCGGTGAGAGTGACCTATTCATATTCAGTCTCTAGCACGTAGAATTCTTAAATAGTACAGGTATGTTAAAGCAAGATTTCATATTAAGGTACAATGGCAATGCTCAACTCAGTCTCACGATGACTAGTCTGTTTTATGATGTACGCGGTGAATAATGGATACTAGCAGATGGAAAACCTGTTTTCAGGTAGGCAAATTTGCTCAAAACTACAACAAATATCTTACTGCTTCTCATCTGTCTTCAATATTCGACGATTACACTCATCAGGTTACCATTATGTTATATGTTTGCATTAAAACATTATTATAGTAAAACTTCTGGCGTTTGAGAATAATATTGACACTTTTGTTTTGCTCCCGCCCGATGACAGATAACGTTGTTACATCTTATATGTATTGTATGGAGCGCCGTTCTTCTTACTATCTTATCGAGTTTCCTAGCTAATTTCACTCATTTATAACTGGTTCAAAACACGGGAAAAAACTTTTTTTCTTCACAATTGACGACCTAATTGAATTAATTCCTAATTACAATCTAAATGTAAGTGTGTTCGTCAAGCTCTACCCGTGGTGTTTATCGAAAATTACATTTCACCATTTCGGCTCCCTGACTAACCAAAGGACAACTGAATCCGATTATCATCGCCCAAGTTGCAAGTTGCAATGTGTTTTCGGACACACAATTCACAAATTTCCCATTCAATTAACAAGGACCGTAACTCGGGTAGAAATGAATGGACAAAACTCGTTGCATGTGGGTATGTTTTCACTCAAGCTGTTCTATCACCATGCCAAAGGACAACCAAATCTGGCAAATAACACCCGAGTTGTATGGTAGTATCAGCGCACTGGGCACTAAATGCATTGCCAGTTTGGGCCTAGTGGTGTTGATCCATAAACATCTGAGTCAAAAATGAGATTATGCCATCTTCTGAAGTTGTGTTGCCAACTATAGTGCACTCCACATGTCGACGTTCAATGATTGGTTCAAACAGTGGCATATGGTATAGATAAGTAGAAAACGCACATGTGGGGTGCATAAAATGCACATATTTGATTGGATGATGCCGTCCGTTTGAAATGGACAAAATTGGAAGTCCATTTGTCCTTGTGGGGTGAATGACAGACATTCATCTGTAGCTCATAAATACAATTTGTACTCATTTTAATATCATCACTTGTGATGTGCACCTCACAGAGACCAAAATCACCCCACGAGTTAAATTTATACTACTGATGTACCTTAATTCAACCGTAGTCATACGGGCGAGCTGACGGACTGACTGACGGACGCAAGGAGGCCTCGGCTATATAGCCCGAACCCCCTACGGGTGTCATAATAGACTTATTGATTGGTTAACGTCCCACTTATGTTTATTTCACAGATCTAACCCGCCCATGGATGGAAAACTGCAAGACCAGCCTCTAGACCTAACAATACAGAATCGAGGCGACTGCTCGTCGGGATATCCAACGGTCTTCCGTCAATACCGGCGTAATCAATATAAAAGACTGACAAGCATTGTGACGGAGAGAATACAGAGATCGGCGGAGGAGACAATCGACGCATTTTCTATGCTAATTGACGATAATACGTTGAAGGATGATGGACAGACTGGACAGCAATGGCAGCAACAGAAACATCCGCAAGAACCGCAGAGTCACGAGCGCCAGTCGTCGCACGAGCACAATCAGAACCAACAAAATCATTCAGCGGCAACATCATCAGCATCAACAGCAACAAACATCTATCCAGATATTACCACTAGAATTGAGACAGGATATACACACGATGAGAATAAGACACACGCTCTGACACCTATGGTAACCGTCACAAGAAATGTGGCCGAGGTGTCCGAGGACGCATTTTCTATGTTGATTGACGATAATCTGATACAGGAAGACGAAGGACAGACTGGGCAGCAATGTCAGCAACATAAACAGGAACATTCGCGAGAACAGCAGATTCACGAGAACCAATCGTCGCATGGACACGATCAGAATCAACAACACCATTCAGCGGCAACATCATCAGAATCAACAGCAACAACCGTCTCTCCAGAGATTACCACTATAATAGGGACAGGATATACACACGATGAGAATGTGGTATCTATGGTAACCAACACAAGAAGACATAACTGTTTCCAATACCAGAATCCTGTGTATGACCAGACGCGTCGTGTAAGAGAAACTCGACATCCAGGAGTAACATGTCCCCGTCGTAACATTAGAGAGATTGTTAGCAGAAAATCGCGACTCGACGCTTGTGCAGTCGAATCTTTCAAAAAAACCCAGGGACTCGTAACTTGTATTGCAAACGAAAAGAATAATATCGAGAAAAACGGCTCGAATGTGGAGTGTTCTCAAACAGCACCTCCTGGTAGATATAAACACACATATGTTCACGACGATGTGGTGGTTGCGAGGAACTTCCCTCGTTCAAATGGAAATAGTGGTAACGTATCTCGGAAATGCGAAATAGAGTTTGATCTACTTGGTTTGTTGCAGTCGCAGGTCGAGGAAATGATTGTGGATGACAGTACGTGGCGCGATAGCGAATCGTCGTGAGAAGCGAAATCACTTGGTGGCGACTATACAAAGTGGCCGATTCCGGGCATCTCAGTGCTATCGGATCCGATTCCTACATTATACCCAATCCATCGGCAAAGGTCAACGTTTTGGAGTAGCATGAGTGTTCACACTGTGCCGAAAAATCAGTTGGCCAATTCTGATTTTATTTTATTTGGCCAAATTAAATTCTAATTTTCTGGTCTCACAATTAATGAATATTTTGGTTTTATTTAAAATATAACATTCTATATAATTATGTCTATACGTTCAAATACCGTATCTTGACTTCTTTAAACCCACAAATGTTACTTTACAATACACCACTACCCACCCTCTACCATTCAGCTTTATGACAGACTACGTATTCATTAGTGTTAATCATAATTACCCATTAGGCTGTATCACCTAATCAATTAGCAGTTAATCATTCTATAAATTTTATTTCATGCCGCTCCGGTTACAAAATCAATTTGGGTTTTGAATTAGATTTCCGGTTTTGGGGTAAAAAAAAAAAAACCTTTGGCCAACAGTTTGGTCCAAATGAAATCTGTTTTGGCCATTTTCGAAAACAAAATTGGCCATTGGCCATATATATTGTAATCAGTCGACAGTGCGAGCAGATTTTGGTAAAAATTATAACAGTATTTTATTAATTATTAGTGCAAGTACGGTTTTAGAATGAAAGAGAAATTTAAATGATAATAAAATCCATTATACCTCGCGAAACCTACTTATCGTATGTATTCAGGTTGACTTTGTAATAAGTTTTGTGATGTTGTCACACCTGCGATTCGGCACCGCATTGTTGTTATTGTTTTTATCTTGGGAATTCCCCGGATGGAGCCATATACTAAAACTTAGATGCTACTTCTCAACTTTGATCTCCGGGTAACCAATGGAGATTCATCTCGAGCTAGTGATTTGACATGCTGACTGTACGCCACGCGACCATGCACGGACGTAATCAGAGGATCGAGTGCAGATGGATGAGTAAAATTACATTACGTATAAAAATTTAATTATATACATTTATATACTAAAATTGACGTCGCACTATTAATAAATAGAGGATCTACAACTCGTCCCCAGTTTATAGCGAAATAAAAAAAAAACGATTCCAGTAAACTAGGTCTGGATTGAGCCTTTGGCGAGGTCCATACCTGTTTCACTGGACCAGTTTTGTAAATTTCGCTATAAACTGGGGACGAGTTGTAGATTCAATTTATTACTTGGTCCAAAACTTCCATACATACTTAAATCAATATATGCGACTTGAAACTAACTATAAAGCATGCGATGACGTTCACGTAACCATGCGTTGTTTGCCCGCGTAAAGAAATCGTCACAGTTAAATAAGACTCTTTGACGTATTTAATGGCGTAAATTTAATGAAATATTTGTTCAAACTAAATCAACAATAGTCACAAACATCAATTTAGAGTACATAGCATTGTGCATTGTGCGGAATATAAACAGACGACAAGCCGCCAGTCAAAGGTCACGTTTGCATGCGCAATATTAATACATTTGGGGTGTACCTGGCACTATTTCCTGTTATGCAATGACCGTTGTATATCATTATCACAGGTTTATGAAATGGATTAAGGGTCGGATCATGTAATAAATGCATAAGTTGAACATTTCATCCTCGAAGATAAATAGTTATCTTAAAGCCACTTGGTGGTTTGTGCTCCAAAATACACCTATTCTAATAATATTCGCATTTTAATTTTCCCGTTATCGAAATATCGTCGCCTGAGAACTATATAATGTTGTAAATCCATTTTTCCATTTTCATAGAAAATTGAGTTTGAAATTTTGGTAGGTCACGAGAAAATTGAGTTTGAAATTTTGGTAGGTCAGTTTCCGTATGTAAACAGTTCTTACATATTGGAAAATTCGACAATATAATGGATCACATCGATATCTACTTTAATTGGGAATTTCATGACCATTTTTTCACCCGATTGCGAGTAAATGACGAAAACGTGTTTGGAGATACGAAATTTTGCGTAAATAATCATCGTCGGGCTTCTGGGTCATAATGTCAAGGAGATACGACACTTTTGCATAGTATATCTCTTCTGTATAAAATACTGTCTCATGTTATAATACTGTTGACTGTACATGTTAATGTTGCATTCAGGTTTCCAGAGCTCAGGTTACAACAAAAACATTCAAGAAGTAATTTATAATCCCTGTTGGATCTATGCCGCTGAAAGAACACTGCATGAATGTGAACTATTTTAACACTGAGCCGATGTATACCGATGCCATTTTGTTCGGAAACAATGCGATTATTAATGCTGCCAATCTAACTAAATCGTCGAAACATGAAATATACATGTATAAGCGAAAAAACTTTATTGGCCTAAATACCGCCTTTCGGGTCTTGGTTTCCATGCTAAAATTAAAATAAGAATGATACTGGGTTTCGCATCAAATTGCATGGAACCCTTATTATATTTATAAATAAAGAAAAACAGCGTTGGTGACAACACTTTGTTAAAGTATATGCATATAAGTAATACACAACGTATTCAATGTGGTTATGGGTTTGACTGCCTACTACTTTGTGTGAATCCCCTCGGGGTTCATGATGTTTGTTGATTTTGCTCGCTATCCAAATCCCGCGGGACCTCATTGAACTCCGTTTATAACGTTTTAACGCCGCCGTCTGTGCTCCCCGAAGAACTTAACTTTGATGGACCAATCTCTTTTATCAGAATAGTATATGAATAAGTGGCGCTAAAGAGCATCATAGTCCCCACATATAAGGGCGTGCACAGACCGGAAATAGTTTATATACATAATATATAATTGTGAAAGAATATAATGTGTACTTGTTGTTTGATATGTGAACTAGAGATTTTTAATTCCAGCAATGATTGCACAGCTTGAAATTTCCGAAGTTAGCTTCCACACGTCGATCCGGTGAGAATCAATCGTGAAATTATTCTCTATAATTGTGTCATAGTTTTGATCACACATGTAATATTTAGTACACTTAAAGCGACTTGGTACTTTCGCGATGGTCTGATGGTTAAACATTTTACAGGCGTAGACAATCAACAAACAGATAAAATGAAAAAAATTGACATATTTTGTTCTTATTTTCATTGCCCCAATTTGGAGATTTTGGCGATCCGCTCAAAGAAAATGTCGCATAAAATGAGGAGCACATACTTCGGACTAGCTGGCAAACGTATTCTGCATTCATGTTCTCCGTCTGTGCTATCTAAACTTTTGAAAAACGTAGTTATTCCTCGAGCAATGTATGGATCTGAGTTGTTTCCCATGGACAAAGCATCCGCACTACTCACACTGGAGAGATCGTATCGGACATGTGTCAAGCACAGCCAATCACTGCCTACCAGATCCCCAACTCATCTCGCTTTGGGACTCCTCGGGTTGATACCGATAGAAAGAGAAATTCATATTAGAAAACTCTCCTTTCTTGGGAAGCTAATCCACCTGCCGATTGGACATCAAATTCCACTCAGGTTGTTTCTATTCAAAACATACCAGTATACTTTATTCGGTAGGATATTTTCCGGGTTTGTCGCTGACATCTTTCGAATCTTGGACAGATACAACCTCAGACATTTCCTCACCGATTTCCTAGATAACGGAATATTCCCTTCTGATGATATCTGGAAAAAACACAGTCATCAGGCCGTTGAACAAAACTATTGTGCAGAGTGGTTCAACTCTACATGTACCACGACTAGCTTGGCTATGTTGGTACAGTGTCACCCGCATCCACTGGACAGCTGGAACATATGGGAATTAATGCGTAGAAATCGTCCGCACACCGTGGCACTAAAACACCTGGCCTTACTCCTCAATAAAACTACATATGACAATAATGTTCTGTGTCTTAAGTGTGGTTCGAGATACAACAATGAATTGATGCACGTAATTTGGACATGTAGCTCGGATGCGATTATCCAGATGCGATATAATTATTGGAACCTTATTATTGACAAATATGGTATTCCAATGTATATGTTCCTGGACAGCATGTCGCTTCAACAATTGATGGCGATTATCCTCGGTGGCTCCTATGTGCATATTCCAGTGGAGTTGGCACCAGCAATTGACAATGTAGTCATTGAAACAGCATATTTTTTGCTATTTTCTAGCAGAATCGTGAAGACATTGAACATCACCTAATTGACTAATATAATATGTGTATCGATTTACTAACATCATATGTCTACCACTGTCATGAGATTGATCTATTCGTACACTAAGACCACCACACCTGTTAATCGATAACTAAATGAATATTTCGCAGTTATGTGACCACCGAAATACATAATGTAGATAATGGTTATGTTCTTAAATGTCACCATTGTGAGCGTTCATAGTCAGATCATTTCGTCAAATTGCTCATTGCTTAACTAGCTTATTTGGGTAACCCCAACACAAATCTCACGCATATTAAATTACTATGTGATGCACATGAGGTCGTACTTTGATCTCGATTATTAACAAGTTCTGGTAATCGATCTGGGTAGTATAGCTTATACATATGTCAGTGTCCGCATGTCATATCTAACAATTAAAAAACGTCGCTATTATACAGGATCTCATCTCAACCCATGGCATGAAACCTTTATCGAAGTTGGACTATTCCTGACCATCAGATCATGAATCCCGCCGAACGCATGTGCTTATCCCACGCACAATATTTCTGCCGAATTGCCGGCGCGACCATACAAATAATTGTATATGTACCTATTATATTGTATATAATTTGCACCTGTAAATATCAAACACACTGTCATGCTCTACATGTACACTCTCTCCCACGAGGAGGCAATAAATAATATATATATATGCATGAATGTGAACTATTTTAACACTGAGCCGATGTATACCGATGCCATTTTGTTCGGAAACAATGCGATTATTAATGCTGCCAATCTAACTAAATCGTCGAAACATGAAATATACATGTATAAGCGAAAAAACTTTATTGGCCTAAATACCGCCTTTCGGGTCTTGGTTTCCTTGCTAAAATTAAAATAAGAATGATACTGGGTTTCGCATCAAATTGCATGGAACCCCTATTATATTTATAAATAAAGAAAAACAGCGTTGGTGACAACACTTTGTTAAAGTATATGCATATAAGTAATACACAACGTATTCAATGTGGTTATGGGTTTGACTGCCTACTACTTTGTGTGAATCCCCTCGGGGTTCATGATGTTTGTTGATTTTGCTCGCTATCCAAATCCCGCGGGACCTCATTGAACTCCGTTTATAACGTTTTAACGCCGCCGTCTGTGCTCCCCGAAGAACTTAACTTTGATGGACCAATCTCTTTTATCAGAATAGTATATGAATAAGTGGCGCTAAAGAGCATCATAGTCCCCACATATAAGGGCGTGCACAGACCGGAAATAGTTTATATACATAATATATAATTGTGAAAGAATATAATGTGTACTTGTTGTTTGATATGTGAACTAGAGATTTTTAATTCCAGCAATGATTGCACAGCTTGAAAATTTCCGAAGTTAGCTTCCACACGTCGATCCGGTGAGAATCAATCGTGAAATTATTCTCTATAATTGTGTCATAGTTTTGATCACACATGTAATATTTAGTACACTTAAAGCGACTTGGTACTTTCGCGATGGTCTGATGGTTAAACATTTTACAGGCGTAGACAATCAACAAACAGATAAAATGAAAAAAATTGACATATTTTGTTCTTATTTTCATTGCCCCAATTTGGAGATTTTGGCGATTCTATAGTCATTATTTATAAACATACCCTGGATTTTATTGAAATTGGATGTCGTTTACTCACAATCATTAAAAAATGTCTGCATCAGATTATCTTGAATTATACAAATCATCAATCAAAGAACAAGGTATATGCTTATATCATCATGTTCTTTCCATGTATATAAGTGCAAACTTTAATCATCATACGCGAATTAAGGCCCCAAGTTGATTTGTGATTGAAAAGTATACAACTCAAAACTGTTTTATGGTATTTGTAATACAATTATCAGATGAACATATATGGACTAAAGGTATACATTGAACGTTGTACACAGTACTACCGCGTGTATGTGCCGTTCTCTTTGTTCATTTCTATCTCATTAAATGTGCAAATGAATTGGTTATTTCTACAGGGAAGAAAAAACAAATTTACCCCCGACGGAGAATCGAAAGTTAATAGTTCAGCACAAACACCGACCAGAAAGTTGAAAATCAGCAACTCAATAACATAGATGCATTGTGGAAGCTGATTGTAATACAGTTGCTCGAAGAAATGCATGCGGGAAATGGATTATTAATACAATATTATTTAAAAACCGATTACTGTTATAATAAATTCACCAAACGGAAAATAGAACACAATTATATATCCAACTTGGACTCTCAAAAACACCTGGTCAAACATAAACACAAGGACATTTGGACTGGTAATCACAATAGACAATGAGATCGGGACAAGCCTATCAACTTGGACTCGAAGCCCATTTATATTAATGAAAATGTTGTTCGAAATCGGCAACAATATAATACTTCCGGTAACATTCATTTGGGCTCATGTATGCCAAACTCGATAAAAACATTGGAAATAAATGACTCTAACAAATGCAATTATATACGCAATTTTGTGAATCACAAAGCGAATTATGTTCCAGAACATCAAACTTAAAATCACAACAAAGATATGAAACTTTTAATTACAGACGACAGTCATTGTGCAAATCATAACGCGTTCGTTTCATTTGTGACCAAAACTCATAGTTGAACTATTATCGCAAAACAACATACCAAACACGAACAAATATTTTCTGAAAATTGTTTCATAAAATTGTCTGTCGACCACGTATAGCATCACTAACACGCACGTTGAACGTAACTGGTTCGTTTCTTGAAAACAGTACATGTTTCACTTATGCGAAAAGAACTAAACTAAACTTCAATGAAACTGACGCCTTTTAATACTTAGTCGGATTTCTTCACCTGCAAAACTGCGTATTCAACGGTCTGACAAAACTCAATGCGCCAACTAGGACAACTGGGCTGAAGATTTCCGAGATATTGAATGTTTTCTGATTATGGCGGGGGGGGGGGGGGGGGGGGGGGGGCCGAAAAAAAAAATGTAGACACAGGGTGGAAAAAACTGTTTTCTTCGGTTTGGGTACCCCCCCCCAAACAGCAAAAACTGCAGTTTTTTTTTCCACTGACCATCCCCCCCCCCCCCCCCCCCCAGAAAAATCAAATCTACCCCAGCCGGACAACAACTCGGTTTGACCGTAAACCGAAAAAAACACCGGAGCATACAATTCACGAGAAGGTGCTTGGTAACTTAGTTTAGATTATTATGACTAAAATGGTCATTGTCTACCAGTATAACGCAGATTTGTACCTCGTGATGTCATGACATGTACAAACATGCATATTGGTGATCGCAACGCTTTGTATGCACTTTAAAAAATGACAACTAGTCATTACCTCGACTTTGAAAAAGATGCAAATGAGATGAGTGAGATACCAGCATATAACTGTTTTCTGATACCATTGGAGGAGAAATTGTTTAATACAATAGTTCTGCAGTAAACATTTGCCAGATAAGCGATCGCAGGGTAGAATTCTGCATTCGACTGGTAGACACTGACATAGTCGGCATTATTAAGAGGGTTAATGGGGTCAATATCACATGTAAACCAAGACGGTGGTTATCCAAAATTGTTTTAGGTGGATTGTACTACTCATGTATATATGATTTGGATATTAAGGTTAATCCATATTCTATAAAATGAGAGAAAATTGAAGTTGTGAGTCTGAAAATACATATTTGGAAAAAAATTACATGCAATTTTTTTCCGACAACCCCCCCCCCCCCCCTAAATGAATAAGGAAAAAATTTATGTGTAAATTTTTGACGCCTAGGTACCCCCCGCACGTTGTGTCCCGCAGTTTTTTTCCGCCCCCCCCCCCCTGATTATGGACGACTATACATTGTTCGCCTGTGCGTCCAGGTTATATTTGTGTTTTGTGGATGACGTTGCATGAACAGATTTAATGCCATTGAAATGTGTTAATAGTTGTTATGTGGCACGCATATGAGTCCGACCACAACATTGGTCCGTAAATATGGCGTCTAATGTCTTACACAGAACATTGGATATCGCGTTGCCATCCTTATACCAGCGGTATATTGGTCCCACATAGCATTATTCGCATTTTTGACAGATGCGCTATATTGTCAACTTCCTTTTGAAAAAAACAAAGTTAGATATGTTTGCTTTTGGTCGCGAACTCCTTGAAAGCGTGAGGTGCCAGTTAGAAAATTCAAACACAGTGGGGGTCAAATTTCCCAGAGTTAGAACATTTTGGTATGGTCTGGTTCAAGGGGTGTAAATGGAAATTATTCGGTGGGGAACCACCCCCTCCCGGACAAAAATCCCATTATTTTTAAATATAGTTTTCTGATAACGTTTCTGCCGTAAATGTAACAAAAATCAATCACATTAAAAGTTAAAATTGGAATGTGATTTGGGTGATATCAATGATGTGAAGATAGACGTTTGGGTGACCCATCAACCCATTATAATATAGCTAAATATACATAATTTATATGTCAGAAAAGCTTGGATAAAACCATATGTGCTTTAATGTCGATAATATCTCGATAATATCACAACAAGCCATCGATAGCTTGCATTCACGTCAGTGCAAGAATGTTGTATCTCCAGTATCACACCTATTAAGATGATACATATCTCATAACATGCGTTTAAACAATCATATTTAGTTGACTAAACATTTGCGAAGACAACATAGCAAACCACTAATTAACAAGTGTGAGAATATAATGAAACCATGTTATTTTCTTGTGATTCCATTTCTTCCAAATTTCAGAATCCGCCATTCGTCAAAGTTTTTCCACGTGACGATTTTAGGTGAAGCAATTGGTCAAGGAGATACGATATTATAGCACGGAGAAATTTTGCACACATGGACATACAACAAAATTGCACAGCATTTATCACAGGGACTGTGGGCCGAATGCACGGTTCATAGGTATCAAACGAAAGAAAATTTCGCGACGATACCATGCAAGGATACCAATATCTCATTTTCCCGCCAAAATGGAATTACGACATTATAGTTCTCAGGCAACGATATGTCGATAAATACTATAACTGTATACCTTTCTACAAGCATTATAATTATGTTCCAGAAAGACGCGATGTTTGGGTCCCAGCCAAAACAATAAATAACAACCAAAACAGAAAAAAGCTTTCCGTGTTAGTCTATTCCTGATATATGGTAGAACTAACGACCGATTGTTTTAGGTGTGTGAAGTTAGTTGGACGTTCGACGTTCGATATTCAACAGACATTCGCATGAAGTTAGTTGGACGTTCGACGTTCAACAGACATTCGATATTAAAAAACAAAAAATAGATTTCTCGTTTTACATGAGGGTTGCGACATGAGTCTAATTCGTGCTCTCCCACTCAAACTTCGTCCGAAATTCCGCGCTTTTCCTGTTTTCCATACCATAGCTGGACTTTACACTTTAAAATTTACACCTAAGCGACATATAGCTACAAATGGCGCAGGCTGTATTGACTCGCCGATTGAGTTGAAATTTGGTAATTATAGTCATTCCCATATATATACGAGAACTGCACATGCCAATCTACAAGACCAGACATGGTCAGCGTCATGCGTTTTGGAAATTTCAGCTAACATATCAACAACAAAAAACGCACTTTCCTGATGGAACCAGGAGACCTGATTCGTGCTCTCCAACTCACAAATTTTCCACTTTTATTTTAACTGAAATTTTATTTCACGTTGGACATTCAACGGATATTCAACAGACATTCGCGTGAAGTTAGTTGGACGTTCGATATTCAACAGACATTCGATATTCCAAACCAAAATAAAATAGATTTTTCGTTTTATACATGAGGGTTGCACCATGAGTCTAATTCGTGCTCTCCCACTCAAACTTCGTCCGAAAATCCGCGCTTTTCCTGTTTTCCAGACCATATCTGGGAACAATCTTACATACTCGTATGATTGATCACCTATGTGTGTTCTCATATGCTTATAGGCAGGGAACCGGACTCACTAAATGCCTTCTGGTACACGTCACACTTGTATGGGCGATAGACTGTGTGGATTCTCTTGTGTGTTGGTATGACTGAACGCTATAGGACCCACGTCACGCTCGTATGGTCGATTGTCGGTGTGGATTATTTTGCCACGGAACCGGACTCACTAAATTCCTTCGGCACAAGTCACACTCGTGTGGGCGATAGCCGCTATGGATTATCGAGTTGACTTTGTCATGAAAATCGTCCAGCGCCCGTCAAAATGTATTGAGTCAGTTTACAAATGCTGTAATTTTGTTATTACAAAAGTGGAGACATGGTTTTTTTACTACAAAAGCTGGCGTTTTTTACTACAAAAGCGGAGACCTCACTTTACTACAAAAGCTGGCGATTTTATTACAAAAGTGGTGAGGTACTTCAAAAGCTGGCGATTTTTACTTCAAAAGTGGAGTCCTACTTCAAAAGTGGTCAGTTACTTCAAAAGCTGGCGTAACATTCGATATTCCAAAAAAAAAAATAGATTTTTCGTTTTTTGCATGAGGGTTGCGCCATGAGTCTAATTCGTGCTCTCCCACTCAAACTTCGTCCGAAATTCCGCGCTTTTCCTGTTTTCCAGACCATAGTCGTCGCTGAATAAAGGCTCCCGATTTGAGTATGTATCAGTTAGTATGTAGTAATATTTAAAGTAATATGCTGATTATTTTGTTTCGCTCAATATGTGCATATGTGGGCTGGGTGTGTAAAATACAGTTTTTAGTGAAATAAAGTGTTCCCTCGCGCATCCAGCGACAAAAAAGAGAAGCATGACCATTCCATTTCTAATATACACATGCAAATTTGTTCATTACCGCGGACACTAGAAAGTAACAAAGAACATTTATATACCCCCTAGTAGTATAATATTGCCAAAAAAATGTGTTATATATCAACAGTGTTCAACGCGATTTGGGATCTAGGGTATGTCGGTCGGCATACGCGTCGAATATTTGCTTTAACAAAACTCGAAATCTGATAACTCTGGGCTTTGATGGTTCCTCGACTAAAATTTAATACCCCCCCCCCCCCAGCCGAAGATATAGTAATTTAGGGGCGTCAATTCGGATTATGTATCTTTAAAGTATGTTGTCAAAGCAATTCCGTCGGAGTCGGGATGGGATGAAGAGGGGAGCCTAAATTGACTAACATATTTTTTCCATTCAAACATAATATGTAGGCAATCCCATGAAACATACATTAATTTATCGGTTTATAGATGTATACGTGTCGCGGGTTAAGTATAGGTTATACCGTGGTGACAACCGTATACGAGAAATATCCACGAGTCTTTGACGAGTGGCTATTTCGAGTAAACGGTTTTCACCATGATATAATCTAATTGTTTTTAGCACACAATAGGAAAATTTGTATTTACCGAATTTAATCAACAACGGCCTACTTTCGCCTTGGTTGAACACGGGTGAACAGTATACTATTATCTATATATAGAAAACCCGTCGTCTGTCTGTCTGTGAGGGTGTGTGTGTGTATCTGTGTATAACTCGGTCACGCTTTTGGCGCGCTTATAACTTTTGAACCATGCGTGCAATGTAGCCCAAATTTGTACCATGGCCTATATTGTGTCTTAGAAGATGACTCACAAAATTTCACGATGATGGGTCAAAGAAAACCTGAGATCTAACATGGCCCCAAATGCAGTATTTGCACTCAAGTATATATAGACACTATTTCTTATGACGTTTGTCATTGTCAAACTGACGTCATTGACGTCGCACGCAAACCAACACTTGCTTCGCTATTGTAGACGAAACTTCCATGCGCTCTACAATTTAAGCGTTGTTGGAAATAGGCGCTAAATTAATTTGTTATCCTTCATCACATTCCATCCCATTTTCCTCTCTTCTGATTGGCTGAGAATGCGTCACATGACGGGCCGTAAATCACCTTATTACCCTCGAGGGTAACATTGTCTCAGTTATTGACCGCTCAGCTATTACCAGTAAACATAGAACCACGAAGAACTCAACGTGCTCTCTCACAGCTCTCTAAAATATTTCGAAAACACTGTTTTTATAAACCCCACTGTATCATAACAACCGCGAACTGTGGTGTTTGCTAATTTGCATAATTGTGTGTTTTTTTTAGTTGCAATTAAAGCACGCTATGTATACACGGTGTTATAGCAGACACAAATCCGTTATAATGTGTAATGTTCCTATTGGACCTTTTTATATCAATAATAAAGACCGTGGGACAAATAGATAAACCTTATTACGCAGTTGGTGTGTGCTGCAGGCAATCGCACATACGATGTACATATACGTTACAAATACGTTTATGTACTAGTTCAAATAGCCACTCTTTACTGTTTATCAATTGACTATTTCTTTTCTTCAATACATTCCTCAGACTTCAGAGAATACCCGTATGTTGTGTAACAATCTGTGACATATGTCAATTTCTGTTTTCACTACTACAACGTGTTAGTTTCACATTTTAGCAATCTGGAATGAACACGTCTGTCGGCGTCTTCACGGCCATTTGAAACGAAACCGAACATTTCGCTGCATGGCTACTCAACTTTGAAATTGCTTTACTCCTGTTTCCGTGAACCGATTTCCACCATGCAACCAGCAAACTGACCGGAGAATAGCTGCGCAAATGACGGGTCTGTTAATTGATCCAGATTATGAATGTTTTATGTTCTAAATAGCGATGATTCCAACATAAAATTTACTTTTCGATCTGGATTAAATAATTTATGCGCGCATTTATGCCTGCTATTAAGGAGGTTCGTGTGTACTCCTTTGTCAGATAACAAAACAGTTATCACCCTTGTTTTCGTGAGACACGGGGATTTGTCGCCGCTCTCGAACGGGCGACAAATCCCCGTGTCTCACTCAATCGCGGGCGATAACTGAATACTGTCAGTTCAAGTTCAGTGTGAATATAAGTAACGAATGTCGATTTTGTCGTGGAAGTGCATGTATAGTGAGGTCTAGAGTCGAGACTCGAACGCTCTACCATCGTTGGGAATGGGTGCTAATATGGTATTTCAATTTGCCAGTTCGGTGTGAACATAAGTACAGCATGCTGTCTTTGATATGAAAATTGTGCATTGAGCGTGGAATCGAAGGAGTACCGGTAGGCCTATATCCGGAAGATGGCGAATGGACATTGTCTGACCTTCCGCCAGCACATGTGTACCATTCAGTAGATTCGCCGGAACTCAGTTAGGAAAACCATTCCAGGACCGGGACTAATAATACAGTGTAAACAATATTGCCGACTGCATGCTGAATACAGACTCCAAAGGGGGTCCGCAAGCTCCTATCGTCGCTGAATAAAGGCTCCCGAATTGAGTACGTATCAGTTAGTATGTGGTAATATTTAAAGTAATATGCTGATTTTGTTTCGCTCAATATGTGCATATGTGGGCTGGGTGTGTAAAATACAGTTTTTAGTGAAATAAAGTGTTCCCTCGCGCATCCAGCGACAAAAAGGAGAAGCATGACCATTCCATTTCTAATATACACATGCAGATTTGTTCATGACCGCGGACACAATAAAGTAACAAAGAGCATTTATATACCCGTCATTTTGTGACGGGAAACCCCCTATATATAGTCATTTTATAAATTCTCTCACGATATCCATAGACACCACCACATTCTATCACTTGCAAACATCCCACTCGCACTACACGATATATCCCATACAATTGCTATATGCATTATTTTAAGAACTAATTTTTCTATAACATAGTTTGATTAGTTAAAGGCACGGGTGGCGTTCGTTGCAGAAATATTTATATTTATTCAAATCGCCACCGACAGAAGGAGCACCAAATATATATACAGTTCCGCTCATATGCCAAACACAATCAGCGCGTAAATAGTATATTGTCGTCAATACGACGATGGTGTACGTAAACAAGAGCCTGTTCGTGTTACAGAAGTTGTGCTTCTGTTTACATAACACAGCGCAATTCTATTGGTTAATCACACAAAAATTATATAAACGCTCTTTAGTATTTCCATATCAGGAAAACAGTAACAAATAACGCTCTTTATATTTACCATATCCGGATCTAAACAAAAGCCAGGAAACGTAACGTTTTTTGCTTTTGTTTACATAACGAAGGGGTAAATTGACAATAACATACTGTTTATGCAATATTTCTGATTGGCGTAAGAAAAAGGTCTGTCTATATCTTACTATTCCTTCTGTTTATGGCGGTTTTTGACGGAGGTGAATATTTTAACAGCATACCCACGGTCAACGCCGCCCGTATCTTTAATCCAAAGATGTGCAAACTATAATGGAAATACGAACATCTGAAATAAATTCATTACGCCACACCGTGGTGTTGCTTGGTATGCAGATTTTCATATTCTGTGGTCGATCGATAATCCACAGAGGCGTTATTTCGCTAAAATCCGATTCAGATTCTGGATTCAGATTACAGATTGGTCCCCGTACGACTTGGTTCGGCAAAAGAACAGACCAGAAATTAGCAGAATCAGTAAACGAACAGACCGTAATCATAATTTCGTGGTAATCCGATTGGGATTCGGATTCCGATTACGGACTCAAATGTTCGTAATGTAAACAAACCGAGATTTCGCCACCTCAGAGTTTAAAAACACAATAAAACATAAGAATCCGTCTCTTGTGTACAAATTATTGCAGAATATAAACGATCTATATCAAAGAATTTTAAATGCGGAGACAAATTTGTTTTATTGAATGTAAACTGGGAGAATATTACTGAAATTAGCCAAATAATAACGCTATTGATAGTAACGCTGGGGGGAGCACTTCGGTTGATGGCGAAGCAATTGCAAATCATTGTTGATTGTCACTTTCATATGTCCATTTCATAATTCCATCCTTAAAATACCGCCCGAACGCATGTCGATTTCGAATTCGGCGGATACGTCACCATTGACCGAATTCATATGAACCTGCATGGATATGTCCTCTGCTGTGTTCGTTATTATAATGTTTCTTCTTATTCAAGAAATAGTAGGATTATATGGTATCGATGGATTATAAGATACACGTATGTACTATCATCTAGTCTTAAAGTTATAGCAATTTCATGTTTTGTTTCGTTAAATGCAGTCGTTTTGCAAAATAGTCTCTGTATAGACAACAGACACATGTTCTAGGGACGTGGCTAGAAATTTCCGGCCAACTGCCCCCCCCCCCCCCCCATTGAACCAAACATCAATCTCACAGGTTCGCAGAATTCAATTTGCTCCCCTTGGAAATATCCAATCTGACAAACACTAAGATTGGAAAATTACCAACTTTTACTGGTTGAAAACAATCAAACAATGAGAACAATGCCAACCTATATATGGTGTCAAATTAATGTCCAACTAATGTTGTGTCATGCATGAAATTTCCGACTGCTGGAATGTACCAAAGTTTAGTTTAGATATATTTATTTCAAACATATGTCAAATTTAGATAACACATGATATATAACACATACATTTGTTTATACATACAACGGAATTGGGGGACAAGTACTGACTCACTTAAGGGTACCCCCTCTCCCATATGTTATTACGCTGAACAAATAAATAATTAGTAATGGCAAAGCAACATGACTACCAAAACAAGTTGAACATATATACAGATCACTGGACACCCCCTCTCCCGAGTTAGTCATAAGTTTGTATATGTATTTATTTAAAATCGGGTTTGTTTGTTGCGTTTGTTGGCTTGTACGTATCATTATGTCAAAATAATCCTGATTTTCCTCACGTATGAATGACTGCACAGCTTAGAAAATTGTACCAAAGTTCGGGGTGGGGGTCGATACACCCAATCAACCCCTGTCGTCACGTCCCTGTTAAACTGACAAGTTTCGTGTGTTCTTCACAACATCTTCGGAATTTGATTCAGGAGGCCTAGAGCTGTCATGTTTAGATATGCTTGCCATCATCAATAAACACACTTTAACTTGAAAAAAAAGATGCGATTAAGTCGGATTGGCAGCAAATTATGTGCCGTGTATATACACATAGAAAAAAAGCATGACTTTCACAACAAACATGCACTTTATAAATATAAGATACAAATGATACTTGTGTCAAATACATGAGCCATGTTTGACGCTGGGAGAGAGTTTCGGAGACCACGTGGATTTCAAAATCTGACCTAGAATCGGGAATTAGCCCCGCCCCCGTAATCGGCTTCGGATTCTCAATCCGGATTTTAGCGAAATTACGACTCTGGGCGACTGTATTATTATGGTTATTTCGTACTGAGTATAAATCGTACCGATAGAGTCACGATAGTACAACAAAGATTAGCACATGTGTTTACGTCACCGGTGTACTTGTGGGGGCATGTTTCTATTATGAACGTTCGCTATCCCGAAGGTCCGCTATTCCGAAGGTTCTCTATTCCGAAGGTTTTTGTTATTTTTAGGTTAATTCTATATTCTAAAGTATTGAGACTAATTTGAGAGGGTTCATTATCACAAAGATTCTTTTTACGGATTGTGCGCTCACATCCGAACTGATCCTGAGCGCATACCGATACAGATACAGGAGGAAATAACTTAACTTAGAACATTAAATGTGATTTTGTTATGTTTTCGCGGGTTTTCTTGAGATTTAATGTCATTACGTGGGCCCATACTTTTGAATTCTTGGCATATAATATGAATGTTGTGGTATAGTGTGGACCCTCCCGCATTGGGACATGACACAGGTACAGTTGACTTAAGTGATGTTCTGTGTGGGCTCCAATTTGGAGTTCAATATTTTAAGGGCCAAATTTAGGATTTTATGGGCCCATACCTTTGAACTCTGGGCATATAATATGAATATTGGGGGCATGTCTCTATTCCGAAGGTTCACTATCCAGAATGTCCACTATTCCGAAATTTCTCTGAATGTTCGCTATTCCGAAGGTTCACCAATCAGAGGTTCGTTATTCCGAAGGTTCTGTATTCCGAAGGTTTTTGTTATTTTAAGGTTAATTCTATAAGTATTGGGAGGGTTCATTATCACGAAGATTCTTTTTATGAAGGAAATAACTTAAAACATTAAATGTGATTTTGTTTTGTTTTCGCGGGTTTTCTTGAGTTTAATGTCATTACGTATGACTTTATTTCTCATTAAATATTCACGCCAAGCGGCCCACACAATTGCTATGTTTCCATGCGATTTAATGTCATTACGTGTGACCTAATATCTCAATAATCTGAGGCAAGAGTACGCCTGCTAAAGGCGAATTATAACAGTGGGGCTATAACGCTCAATGAATACTGGGAACTATAACAAACTGCGCAGCAGAATATCGCTGATTAAACGAGTATGAGATGAGCCTAACTGCAATTGTGACTTTGTTTAAAGGCCCACTTAATTTTCGAGTCATTAATTTTTGTTATAGTATATACGGTTTTAATAACAATTTATGCCATAAAATTTGAATAAATTACTATAATTCATCACCATTTGAAACGCAGAATCCTTCTATCTCCTGGTTTGAAACACCTTTAAAATACCGCGACAAGTCGTGCGTCGTATATCTAGCAATTAGCAACTAATATGTCCTCTTCGGCTTTCCATAGATTTCAACGTAATTTGATACTTATGGGTATTTGTGTCCGGGAAGTGTTTTGGACGGGTCAAATCGTGAGCCCGACCTGACCTTGACCTTTAAAACTGTCAATGCAAGGTCAATTTGGGTAAAACGGACAAATTTCGGCGAAATTTGATACCTAGGGATACTTTTGTCCGGGGAGTGTTTTGAACGGGTCAAATCGTGACATCGGCGTGACCTTGACATTCAATGTGGTCAATCAAAGGTCAAATCGGGTAAAACGGATGGATTTCGACGAGATTTTATACCTATGGGTACTTTTGTCGGGGGAGTGTTTTGGACGGGTCAAATCATGACTCCGACCTTACCTTGACCTTCAAATTTGTTAATTAAAGGTCAAGTGGGGTAAAACGGACGGATTTCGACGAAATTTGATACCTAGTGGTACTTTTCTCCGGGTGGGGGTGTTTTGGACGGGTCAAATCATGACCCTGACCTGACCTTGATTTTCGAAATAGTCAATTGAAGGTCAAATCGCGCCTTTCGCCGGAAATCAGATGGGAAACATCCCGGACGAAGTCGGGCCCATCAGCTTGTGTAATAAAGAAGACAGTTTGAAGAAAGTAATGTATAACACGAGAAACGGGAAAACTTGAAATATAGAAGTATGCAAATTTCCATCATAAAATATAGGCCGATATTGACGCATAATATCATTATCATCGGCAAAATCGTTGTTCAAGATACTTATAGGATGACACGAACTTGAGTTCATTGCCCATTAAATAATGTTTTGGAAATGATCGAATATGAAGCGATTTAGGGATAAAAACTCATCCCCACAGTTTTTATAATATTATAAGTTAAATCAATCTGCTTATAGCCTCGTGTTCACATATTCTCAACAAACGACGCATGCAGTCCCTCCAAAGATGGAGCAATAATAGGCCTATACACATACCGTCAGCATAACATACATGACTGATTTTTGCAATGGCAACATTGCAACCAACATCACATGTATTCAGTCTTTCGCTAATCTCGTTGGTATAACCTTTAAATTGTTAAGTGCTCAATATGTCACCCTGTCTGACACCACTCGTGACAGACCGGAAGCATTTCGAGTATGTTTGTCGACAGCGAAAATCACGATGACTTAGTAGCATTTCACGGTTGACTCGATCGAGCGCTTTACTTGCGTCCAAGAAGAACACGAAAACAGGATTATTCTTAGAATTATAATGCCGTATTGCTTCTTTTAATGCAAATATGCAGCCGTCCGTTGAATGATCTTTTTTTTAAACCAAACTGCATGGTTGTCTGTGGTATATAACTGTTCAGAGCTTTTATTGAACAACACCACGCATTTCAAATACTTTCGAAATAATACAGGATATAACGCCACCGGACGGTGGTATAGTCTTTGTCGGCAATAATCCCAGCTTTATTTTCCAATATATGCACAAGGGTCACTTTCAAAAAATTTGGGGGAAAGTGCTCATTCATGATTATACAATTTAAGACTATAATGGTAAGGCACTTGCGAAATAAAGATCAGACGCGCCCGGGGGGGGGGGCGTCTGATGTTTATTTCGCTTATAAATCGGACGCCGCGCTTATAATATATTTATAACACCCAATCGGCCCTCGACAAATGGATGTTATCAGATAAGATCCGGTGACCGACCTTTATATTTACTGTAAAGATCTTTAAGTCGTGCGCGCCTGTTCTATATATAAAACGATCTAGCTGTCGTGATTACAATAGACATATGTGCATTGTATTCACGACGCACACCTTGGTTGAACAATTATGCACTCCCGATTATTCAATTCAATTCAATTCAATTTAATGACTGTTCATCATGTTGGATATTACAGAGTATGTGGATAATTACTCGGGCCGATCGGCGTGTTATAATTGTCGATTTAGACGCGCTGACGAAAATTGTTCTGTTCTTGTGTGAAGTCTCTTCTTTGCGTTAGGAGCACCCCATGCATAATGGGTAACATATTGATCTCATATAATTACGTAGCATACTTGTATATGTTAAGACTATTATGTTGAATAACACTGTCATTTTTTGCTTGATGTATATATGTTTCCAATGAATCTAGAGAATGAGCAACATTTTTTTCCTTTTCTGTAGAAAACATGTTCGTTTTCGTGACAATTTTTATTCAAAGCTAAGTCTTTCGGTTGATGGTCTATGACCTTATTATATCCAGTCAACTGAAATTCTTTCACAACGCTTAAATCCGACCAAAGAACGTAATACCCGACTAGTATGTGAATATTTTAAGGCATGTAATATAACGGCATTTGTGTGGAAAAGTGGTAGCTCATATTATTTTACATAATGGGGATATGCTGAAGGAAATGAGCCACGGTGCCAAGCCGATTTCGGTGTCCTTGACCTTGGAAATCGCGATTCAAAATGGCCGCTGAAATAGAGCTGATCTATTATATGAATAGTTTATTATCAAATACGGGGTCTTGGAAGGTCAAGGCCCACAAGAAGTCTCCAGAATAGCCACCAACAACATACATTGTAGTCCAGGAGATTTTGGACGATCTTCGCACACCTGGACTCAAATTAACCCCACTCGTTTTCTTCCATAATGTCTCCTCTAACTTTTTTCGGTTGTCAACAAGAAATAAATGGCCGCCAAGACCCCAGACAAGATGGCGTCCATCATGGCGGCCAGTTTCCTTGATATGCACCAGGTCTCTTTGGTCGCTATTATGGTTAATATAATATCACATGCAGTTTTATTTTCCACTCGATTCGTTATGCCAATATACAACTCTTACAAATTAGTAAAAAATCCGACACGAAAATCCAATATGGCGGCCAAGTTGGCTGAGAAGTGTAAAAATTCTCAAAATGTTCTACATTTCAGCACATATCGTTTATCTCCGTAGGACAACGTGGCATATTGGCTTGGGTTTCTACATTAATCTTATAGAAGAGTCATTTACGAATACGATGACACCATAATGTACAATCCTGGCCGAATATTGTTGCCCGATAGCACGTTTTGTTCCAAATGCCGTTATAATCCGGTGTGTGTGAGGGTGTGTGAGGGTGAGGGAGGGTGTGTGTGTGTGTGTGTGTGTGTGTGTGTGTGAGGGTGTGGGTGTGTGTGTGTGTGTGTGTGTGAGGGGTGTGTGTGTGTGTGTGTGTGTGTGTGTGTGTGTGGGTGTGTGTGTGTGTGTGTGTGTGTGTGTGTGTGTGTAGGAGATACGCGGATGAGAATCCCTGTTATACGTGAGTTGAGGAATATTCGGCCAAATCCAAGATGGCGGCCAAAAATTGAAAAATCGTCGAAAATCGCTTATTTTTACATACGACAGCTGGTGAGTTGGGAGCACTGAGTCGAAGTATTGTCCTTATGTTGCATCTAATAAAAATCCCTAATATTCACGTCATTGGGCGTTATTGTCATGACGACTCCATCCATGCTTACAGTTGAGTTGAGAATACCGAGGCCAAGTAATTACCTTACATCTCATGCAAAAATGGTTTCCCAAATGAAAGATGGCGGCTAAAATGGTGACTAAAATTTGAAACAGGTCGATGTGCCTTTACTTTCTTAAAATGGATGTTATTGTTACGTGAACTCCACCCATATTTACATGTGGTAGGGAACATTGATAAGAAGTATTCGTTTAAGTTGGGCAATTGATACTCACATTCATGGTGGCCGAACTGGCGGCCAGAAATGGACGTCGTCGACTTTGTCAAGTTATAATTACACTGTTGTCATAATATAAATATTTAAAGACGAATATGTGCATGAATCATCTGCCGTCTCCTATTAAAAACGTCACTAGTCGCATAGCGCAGCGAGTAGCATCTTGTGAGGACGAAAACCCACAATGAAGAATCGTGATGTGGCATTTCGAAATCCATTCTCCAGTAAGCGCCGATAATATCCGTAACCGTAGGTGCGCCGAATACTCACATCATGACTTGCAAGATGTAGAACAACGAGTTGATTCTGATTTGCAACATTCATAATTATCTGAAACAGTGTCCGTCTCTTCATATGCTTAATCGATCTTGCTCACACCAGCGAAGTCTTCTACACTTCATGGGAGAAGGGTCCACTAAACATAATGTTTCAAGCGATACATATGCCGGTGTCCCGCTCACGATTTTGTATCGGAATTCTTACCCTTATTCTTGGCAAGATTCATTCGTGCTATAGCATATGGTATAATTCATCTACTTCATATGGATTTGTGTCGTCTTGCGATATCAAAAAACTATAAAGGCATACGGTCGATGGGTATATATACTAGCTTTCAGAAGGACCTTTCTACATACGTCTTTCTCAGCTTTCGCTGACCTGATGGGAACAACAGTATATACACTTGGTGATTTTCCCAATCAGCTAGTCACTTCTCGATCGATCAGCGAACGTCTTGCCTTATATGTGGTGGTTCGAAGGTTGACGGATGCCTCTCATCGAATGTCGTATATAGAATACCATAAAGCACAGTGCACACACACGTCTTGAGCATGCATGATTCTAAACTATCGATGTGACGACCAGCAGTCGTCTCATTAAGCGCACTCCGCGTTTATACTGGTGTAGAGATTCCTGTTTCGCCTGGGCGCATGGGTGTTTTATTTCTTGAATGGGAATTTTTGGGAGGATTAAAAGTCGAACTGCGACCAGAGGCCGAGTCCGGTAAAAGGTGTAGTTCAATTTCGTTTATTGTCGTTAACATTATGTCAATAATGTTGATTTTTAGTTTGTGATAAGCTATGCCAATTACAAATAAAAGAAATGAAAAAGATAATTTGTAATCTTATATTTCAACTTTTATAGACAGGTTTCGTTCTGCAGCCAACTGGGGGTTGTGGTCGGAGACGGCCGAGTCGGCCGCCGGTTCGTTAATTAATTAGGTGCTGGTTGTTATTTTTATTTTAACGGAATTCTGAGTTGGTCATTCTCAAAACCAATATATTTTAGAAGCAAATTAATATTTTATATTCTATAGTTACAATCATGGGTATATAATATATGATCTAGCTTCATTTTTCATTAGTGTATAAAATTTCTGTATGGTTGGCCAGTGACAATAGAATGTTTTCAGATATCGACGTCGTATATCAATATAGGCGGGACAGACCAGTAGAAAGTGATATTCAATTTCAACCGCTTTTAGCTGACAACATTTACACAATCTCTTTTTCCTGTCTACGCCTGCATGTATATCTACCTGTCTCAATTTCTAAAGAGTGAGCACTAATTCTCTCTCTCTCTCATTTGATGAAGAATCTATAGAAGCATGCCATGTTTGTATAAACTGGTCGCGTAGTCGCGATTTAATTACTTTCAAATCGGGTATGAAAAAATCTTGATTATACCACATATTACCTAAACCAAGTTTGTCTAAAGTAGACTTCAACAAAAATGTCCAATTTTTCTCCTTATATGCGACCCCTTCATCAGGTAGGTTTCAGATACAGGCAGGAACTCACTCGTTGCGATGCTTTCTTTGTGTTATAATTGTATTTTCACACCCGTTTTGAATGAACTGAATCAGACGCGTATCTTAGGGTACCACTATATATATATAAGCATTCCTCCATTACTGGGTGTTGCCTTGAAGATGCATTTCACGGCATGTTGATATGTCATTCAAATAATGAAGGTATGCATTGTTATCCTCGAACTGGGCAGTTGTCAACTTTGGTGGTTATGTTCTTCTAGTATGCAAGGAAGAGCCACCTGAGATATGTTTTATGTATTTTTCGAAGAGATTCGAAAGTTAGGTCGCCTGATCCCCAGTTTTTATTAGTTTTTTTTCTAAATATACAAATATTTAGGATTCAGTATTATTAGGGTGGGGTCAATTTTGTTCTGGGGACCTGTGGGTGCAATGATGTCGAAGGGTCATGGGGTCTGGCGGCTTAATGTATGTCAAAATATCATGGATGTGGTTTTCAATTACAAAACATTTGGATAATAGTCATAATACATATGGATAATACATATCTAAAGTATTAACGTTTATTACCAGTTTGTTTAATATTTGTATATGTTTGAATATGGCTTTTATAATGTTGATGACTGACATGATAGTCCTACTGTTTCTAAAATTATAATTATACTAACCATTTTTTGTATATGAGGGCAGAGAGATGTTCCTAGCGCTCACGTGCAAAATACCCTATATAACTTTGAGCGAAATCACGCCAGAAATAGATGTGAATAAATTTAGGATGGTAATATCACAGAAGTAATGCATGAACATAATTATGTATAAATCGAACTCTGACCTCGCGACAGTATACATAATACGCCATGTTTTTTGTTGTAATTATTATGTCCATCAAGCGTCTCCGAGGATGTTTGAATAAAAATGTTCCTCCATGCTTTAGAAAGACTAGCACGTGCGCTGAGAACTCCTCCCCCCTCTGCTGTGAACTGCACGTGTATCATTTATGTACGCCGGTCAGTCCTGCCTTTTGTAAATGATTACTGTGGAGTTTATTTGTGGTGGATATATATGGGGAGGCCGGTGGGTCCGTGGCTTCATATATACTCAAATATACCACAGTAAGTGATGTAATGGGTTAATAAAGTTTAAATATCACCACACAACTAATTGCGAATTCGTATAATTAATTTAATGTGGAAATGGTATACACGTGAAGGCTTTAACTCAGTCAACAAAAGTATATATTCAACGTTTAACTCTTTTTGGAAAATCAACATGCTTTTATTTTATTATTGCTATAATATTTTGGCGGAAATCTTTGTATATTTGTATTCACAGATTTATATTTGTATTCACAGATTTATGGTTTGCTTAATAAACAATACAGTACAATTCAATACTAATAGTTGAATTACATCCAATATGGTACAGTCAATTGTTAATTGTGTTAATATGTGGTGTTTTTTTTTTGTCAAGGCCCTGTTGTCTATAGTATCAGGCAGGTGTGTCGATGTTCATTGTAACTTTTGCACGTTGTTATGAAATGTAATCGATCTTCATCACATGCAGGGCATTCGGCAGTACTGTAGTCCTGTTTGATCTAAATGTTTCCCGATTGCTTGTAGTATATATATGTGTTTGTCATCGGCCATACCTGGATGATTGCTTTTTTGGAGGCAGCCAGTGAACCTTTTGCTGATGCCCATACTATAGATGGGGTGTATATGGGCTGGGTCATTTTGTAGATAAGTCATATTTAGTGCGCTTTATTAATTCCAACTAAAGCGTATTAGCATACACCAACTATACGCATAACAGAAGCACGGGTGCATGTGCACTTACATAATTATTAGTGGGAGTAGGGGAATTTACAATATTAAATAGGGCGGCACAACCCATAACTCAACCGCGTGTTGTAAATACAGCGTTACATTTTGTCATATCGGATGGAATATTTGAATAATTCCAAGAGTTTCCTATATATCGGTATGTAAATATATTCCAGACCATCAAATCACAAATTCGTATCTTACAACATACCGTTCTGATATATGATATCTATTTCTGGAATGTATTCACATATAGATTAAGATATATACAGAAATTAAGCATGGACTGTAATATGCTGGACAAAGGTGAACAGAAGTTTAAATTTGTTCCAACATTATTACGCCCTCTTTTGGGTGTATTCTGTTGGCCTGTTTTGGCCTGACAATGGAACTCATTCTGGACTCCTCGACCTATGACCTCTTAGTCATGAAACGGTACGGAATCTGACGATGTTTGCCGAATGAAAGGAACTATGGGGAAAATGTTATTAAATACGTACTCGCTAATTTAAATGCGTACCGGTTAGACTTTTTGCAAAATGTATGTATTCGCGGATGTATCTTCGCGGATGTCTCATTGATGCATTATGTAACTTTTATGACCGTGTTAATTGCTTTCGATATTTAGGTGTTATACTACGAGGCTGAGCTGGTGGTGTCATAGGAGCTATGGGGAATTTTTTTTTTAAATACGTACTCACTGTGTCCACACCGGTTAGACTTTTTGCAGGATGTAGCTTCGCGGATGTCTCATTGGTGCGGTATGTAACATTTATGACCGCGTTAATTGCTTTCGATATTCAGTGTGAACAATGGCTGGGCCACTCTTGAAGATTTTATTGCGGGAAGACAACTGGCAGCGCGTCAACATAATAATGTGTCAATCGTCAAGGCGTTGTTCACTTTTTTGGCAATGGGTGTGTAGTTATTGATGTATCAATGCAATGGCCGTTGCATGTTTGGCGATGAACATTTCAACCAATTGGAACGTATGCGCCATTTGTGAACACATATCATACGTGACGTATGGGTAAATATTTCATAATTATTATAACTTTAGTTTGGCAAGTCCGATTTAAAAAAAATGTGTTCACATGCTTGCTCACCAAGCGCACACTATACACATACAAACAAAATACATAATTATAATCAACTATATATATATACATAGCCGTGACCTATATACACATTTTCCACAATCACTACATTAAAGCTACGTTAAAACTACATTTCTGACTATGGTTTTCTTTTAAGAAGGTGACCATGCATGCAAATAAAACATGTTGAATCTTCCAGAGACATTCAGAAGCTAAAATAGCAAAGTCAATGTATGGTCAATCCGAAATAGACCATCAGTATCGAAGAGGAGAAATACTGAAAACAATGGTTGCAAATTAAATTTAATTGTAAACAAAAACTGAACAGACCAGCATCAAAATTAATGAGCATCTTTCATGTGAAAAAAAAATTAACAAAGAAATTATGTAGCTATATGATATTTTTTATCAGACACCACTTGAAATGCAAATGAAAAGTCACAGACTTCAGTATAGATGATAACCTTGCTACGGTATCAGGTTCCAATTCATAATAATGCATCAAATAAACGATTTAACCCATGAAATGTAAGCTAGAGGGTCTCCGATTGAAGAGGTGTCAAGCTTTGAAGTTCCAACCATCCCCTCCCCTCGTCGAACTGAAACTTCCATGTGCGGCAAATTCCTAATACGTTGGATTTTCCAACTGGTAACTTATGTTTTTCAATTATTACATATTTCATTGCTAATATCCATATGGTTGCAAAAAGGCCGATTAGTTGTAAGCGATCGATTGTTCCAACATAAAATATACATATTTTATCCGTTTTGGTGACCCTTCCCCTTATTCTTGACTCGAGCGGTGCCACTTTTGACATATGTAAACCACACAATTAGACTCATGAAGATGACTATATATAACATTGGTGGAAATCTGCGACTGAACAAATTCGTATCAAATGTAGCGTCTCCATCTCTCACACAAAAATGGCACCAGTTTGGCGTCTTTAAACCACACGATTAGATTAGATTAGAAGAATATGTATCAATTTGGTGGAAATCAGCGCTAACAATATATCTTGTTATATCAATGTAGGTGCCCCTCTCATCTTCCGTGCACCCCTGGCTCGAACGGCGCCTATTTTGACATCTTTAAACCACGCCATTACATTCCTCGTATCACGGAGATGATTATGTATAAGTTTGGTGGTAATCGGCGACAGAAATTTTCGCTGACCCTCCCCTTTTCTGTCCCTGACAACCGACAGCGTCACTTTAGAAAATGCTAACCCTCATCAGTTTCTTCCTCGTAAAAGTTATCCCCGTTAGACCCCGTTTGTGCCATCCAGGTGGTCTCTGTGAATTTATATAGAACACAGACAGACTGACAGAAAGACATTCTCAGACATTCGCAGACATTCGCAAATATAGATATAGATATACGGGCATGAATGTTTTGTTTCTGTGTTTCAAAACATAGAACGCAAGGACTGTTTTTGAAGGCAGCCACCACCCCTCTGATATTCAAATTACCAATGCAGGAATGGTGAGATATAGTAATTTCATTTTTAAAGTCATTATTAAAAGAACTTCATTCGGGTGAAAATATAGAATACAGATCGACGTGCTGTTTACTACAAAAATGGTCCCAAACTGCATAAAATGGTAACTATTGGCCTAAGCTGTCCGATCAGCGTCAGCTACGTCTTACAGATGAAAATTACCGTTCAACGAGTCGCATACTCGTCGTTGTCATGGTCGAACCGAGGCGTTGCCGAATAGGCGACATTGCTACTGAATTTCTGCGTCAAATTTAATCGAATATTTCGTCAACAGAGGTAAAAATTTGACAAATCCTATGTACAGTTATGCACATAAAAGCTTACGTTGGAACTTAATTTTCGCACTGCATAGTTAATGTCTCCTTAATAGTAGCCCAATAAATAGCTTTTCGCTATCGCGGTTTGGTAACACTTTGACCAAATCGATTGTGACTCATTTTATGTATACATCTCATCCCCTTACGTATCATTATGTGAGTCAACGTGGTGGACTTGCAAAGTCTACTCAATACAGTTAACACAAGAAGAAACCAACATGTATCGTCCCAAATTCAGCAAAAAGCCCCTAGGGCTATCTAGAGCTATCTAGAGCTATTGAATTATGAAATTGGTCGCTGAACATGCAGCCCGAAGGGTCCGTGACTACCGCCCCTGATTCAACCCGCCCATTGCGTTATGTGACAACCCGCCCCGCGGGACAACCCGCCCGCCCGCCCACCCGTAATGAATTTCGCTTAAGTGCAATTAATTGCGCTTTTAAAAGCGTAATTGTGACTACTATCTAACCTACCCATAAACTATTGGCATGACCTTGGTGTATCACATAGCAACACAACAGGAGCATATTGGGCTAATTTTAACCTGTTTGAATTAGCCTGAGTACTCAACAGTCAACTGAGAGTATGTGTTCAACAATGATAATCCCTAATTACATATTATCAGCATCCCTATATCCAAAGAAATGATGTCTCCTTCTCGGAACTCTAGTAATTTTTTATATGATGTTTTTTAGTGTATTTTTGCACAGATTTGGGCCATTACTATGGTCATATACTATAGCATGCATGTGATGTCACTGCATGAGGGCTTAATTGCTTACCTCATATGGCTTATTTATTGACTTAAATCAGGGGGAAAAACATATTTCATATTATAGGCATCCCTGTCCCAAAAAATTGGTGTCTCATTCCTGGAGCTTTGGTGTCTCAGTCCTCGAGCTCTAGTTTTTTTTAATTAAATCAGCATCTCTTGCACACATCTATAGTATTTCCATGGTCATATAGTGTGAATGTGGTGTCACCGAGGGCTTGCTTCCCTCATATGGTGTGCCTGTATACCCGAAAATTGAAGAAAATCAAAGTCGCCTATAGCTCGACTAATACAGAAAGTAATGCTATTGCTAGTAGCCCCAACTAATATATACCGAAGATAATATAATGCTATCACGAGTCGCTCCAACTAAAGCAGAAGGTGATACTATTGTGAGTCAGCCATTTTGATAAAGAAGTTGGGCTATCTCCCTACCCATCCAAATCAATGAAAACAAGAGGTGATATATATATGTCAATAGGAGTTAAGGTTAAGTTATGGATAAACCTATTTATTCACCAGGGGTGTTTAGTTACATATAACCATGAATTGCGCTTAAGCGCAATTGATTGCGCTTAAGTGTAATTATTTGCGCTTAAGCGCAATTGATTGCGCTTAAGCGCAATTAACTATTAAATGTGAATTTGGCCTCCCATAGAACGAAGTTTACTGAACGAAGTTAATGAACGAAGTTTAATGAACGAAGTTTAATTTTTTCTTTTCTTAAACTAAGTACCGGTATAAAGAACGAAGTGTGATATGAACGAATGGTTGACAATTAATTTAAGTTGGCGATAGGGCTAGTACGGTATAGAACTAAAACTTTACTGTCTGAGTCTCTTTCTGTAGAAGGGGGACCATTGTGTAGACATCTCAATCATACTAAACACCCATAAATTACTATTTCTTTGGCTTCGGAGGTAAAAAATATTTCAATCGAGTCGGGGAACCTATACTCATCAAAGCTCAGAGTGATCAGATATCGATTTTTGAAGTTTGTTATTTCAAATGTTTTTGGCCCAGAAACACGCCGTCAAATGGATGGTCTCTGTCAAAATTACGGATGAAGATGGATAACTCTAAAAACAAGTGGTAGCCTAATACGGCTAAATTTCGTGAATACTCAATTGATAATACGGCCATGTTTCGTTGAACAAAATGCTGTTAAAAAACACGTTTTGGGAAAGTTGATACCATATATATAGTTGACAGTGGCCATGGTAATCTGCGGGATGGGATGGAATATTAAATAGAATGACAATATGCGGAACAGAATTTGAAATTGCGTGGAACGGCCGATATCTCGAGGAATATAACACGTAGAAGGCTCCTTTTGGTGTCAAATGAAAGGCCTATAATTCACCACAGCCGCAGATATTAACCCCGCTACTGGCAGGACACCAGAAGTTTCATTATTCGGTCGACGACTGACCTAACATAAAATTGTCGAAATTTAGGCCGTGGAACAGCCGTTCTTCTTTACTCCAGTCCACACATTGACATAATTAATGAGTAGGCCTAAACACATGTTTTATTGGTGATCAAAACCTTAATAATATATCATCCAAAGAACATAATTACTATTAACAATTTCGGGACAACCCGCCAACTGGTGTTTATCGGGACGACCCGCCCCGAAAACAACCGAAGGGCGGGTTGACTCAGGGGCGGGTACATTTAGGTTACAGTGAAGTAATTAGTCTCGATTGACAGCCGTCTTGTTCCAATAGACTAAAGTGTATGCTTGGAGTCAGGTAATTAAGCCCTGGTTATGAAGTAATTCGATTGGTAGCGCCCTCCAACGGATTTTGGACCAAGCTGCAGGAGAGAATTAAAAACAATTCTGGGCTCTGGTTGGTTAATAGTAGTTTCGATATTTAAACATACATGTACACGCCCGATAACCCTATAGACTGGTGGCTGTGGGTAGGCATATTGCTGTAGTGATATTGTGTGGCGGTTTTCACACGTGTGCTCAGAAATTGAGGAAAATCATAAATTCTGGAATCCACCCGGCGAGAACGCTTATGGCATTAGATAGGACCATGAATGGTGTATTCATACACAATTTGTGATAGTCGTGTGCCTTTAGATATATTTTTTATTACTTAATTTGTCGAATTTTACAACCGGTTTTTGTCGTTTATCAAAGAAACTACCTAATATAAATGGTAGAAATCTCGATATGTAGGCTTCATGTACACATGTCACTAGATGCACATTCCATTGATACAATGAAACCAAAATCCACAATAAAAGACATATTTTTCGTGGAAAAATATCGATTTTCCTGAGTGTCATATCACAAATTTATGACAGGCATATTGCCTCCGCAGATAGGCTCATGGCAAAGCACACACTTGTTATGATAGGCAAGTGGCATTGTTGATAGGCACGTGGTAAATATTGACCAAGCTCCAATTTAGCACTTTAAAGCCAACAATATGCAACTTCTGACATATATTCTTTGATAAATACACTCTGGAATGATTATTCATTCATATAAAATAGACACAACCACACATATGTGTGCATGACGTGAAAATTAACGCATGAGTTTGTTACGCGGAATGTTACAACGTTACAACGATGGGGCGCGAGTTGTAACTTGCAGCATAATTTAATTTTCTCACCACGCACACATAACGTGTGGTTGTGTTTTATTACACACCACTAGAACTATTCAACATCGAGATTTAGCGTTTATTGATTCGTTTCTGCCGTAATTTATAGCCATTCTTATCAAACTGATAGGCGACTTTATTAATAAAGTTTGTAGTTCTTGTTCAAAAGATAAAGTTGACGTAATTTGTGACTCGTGACTTCGACGTTTTCCGTATTGTATACGTGTTGAATACGTTGGTAAAGATGTTGTATGGGCTACACACTGCTCAATATAAGAAAATTAACACAAAGATTAATCTAGATCGGGCTCTATTTCTTCTGGTTCCGACATTGTTTTAGCTTCTTTCTGAAATAGATAATTGAGCGGAGCCTGAGTCAGATATAAATACAATTGGACCACTATAAATGGTTGGCATTTTTTGTCAATACCGTGGGGCAGGTTGGGTACGAAGTAGGTACAAAGTGTCGGCCCTTTTAGTCGGGGAGCCAATAAGGTCCACCTGCACCCCCCCCCCCCCCCCCCGATGATTACAAATAACCTTATTTGTATTGTTCCCTATGGTATCCAGATAAAGAATCGGAATTCACCGAAAAATAAAGGTGGCCCTACTAGGTGCTAGAGCCATTTGAATCCAAGATGGCCGCCATTTCCTCTAATTCCGACCAGCTGTATTTAATCGTTGTAATAGATCGGTTGTTAGCAAAAGACACAGACAAAATATATGCCATTTGTTGGTATGATGTCCTTCTTCAAAATGGCGGCAAAAAATTTCGAAAATAATTCAAAATGGCCGCCGAAAAATGACGTCATCTGCACGAAAATAGGAAATTTAATTAATATTTCACCATATCTTCCATTTTTCTTCACATTAATCATTAGTAAATGGCACTGGTTTTGAGACAGTCATCAAGCGTGATATTATAGCGTCATTTTAAGACATTTGCCATTGACGAGGGTTCCGTAATAGATACAGAAAGAGGATTTGAAAAAGAGGGGTAAAATTTTCGATTTTTTGCAAGACGATTTTGATAGTCATTTTATCGACAAACCACACAGGCTGTTAATAGAATGTCAACAACTATGTGCTTTATTTTATTGGACGGATGTTTTACTTCAATGGGAATGAAATTGGTGTAGAAAAATTCCAAAATGGCCGCCGAAAATATGAAAAATGGTAAATATTGCCCCAGGGTGTCCTGCAATGGCTTACAAGTTGTGGTTAATATATAAAATTGGCTAATCTGTATTATATACATTGCATACTAACATGTCTGATGCACCATGGATCATTGTTTCTATTGTCACCACTGACATCACCAGAAATATTGGATTTTTCTCTCACAAACTTGACATAAATTTCGGCAAAAATTCACTTTTCAGGGTTGGACAATTGTTTTAAGTAAAATGCAACTATCATTGGTATCAAAGGTATTTATTGTTTTGGTCTATCTTAAATGTGTCACACTACGGTGTTTATAGACCAAATTGCTCAAGATGGCTTCCAAAATGGCAACCAAATTTGTAAAATGTTAATTATTTACATATATCCCGAACATTATTCTCTGCGTTATCCGACAAGGTAGTAAATTGTGACTCACTTGGTTATTGTACGTGTTAGTCAATTAACTGACAACTACGTTCTATTATGTTTGTCCCAGTTCCGTATGGGGCATGACAAATTCATTTTAAAGTTGCAGTATGGAATTTTGCGGAGAACCTCTTTTGTGTTTCTTGCCATATTATTGAAAGGAAATGGGCAGAACTTTGAAACGGAACTGAGATGAACCATAATATGTGGCTATTCTGGTCCATTATGATAAAACATATCAACTGGATACACGGTGGATGCCAAGATGGTAGCCAGGGAGTTACTATATGATCATAGATGAGGTGAATAGGTATACAGGGAGTTATTGTATGGTCAACGGTGAGATGAGTACATGTATGTATACAATTAGTGACTGTATGATCATAAATGTAATGAATAGCTATACAGGGAGTGACTAAATGGTCATGTGTCAGGTGTATGAGTATACCCGGTGTTCCTGCTTGGTGACGTGTAGGTCATGTGTAGGTTATACGGGTATACACATGTGTTGCTATATGGTCATGGGCGAGGGGTATGTGTATATAGCGAGCGGCTATATGGCCATGGATGATGTGCATATGCATACATGGAGTGAATATACTGACATGGCTGGGGAATATTAGTATATCTTGAGTGGCTATTCTGCTATGGTGTGACAAATAGGGATACGGGGAGTGACATGGCCAAGGGTGAGGTGAATATATATACAATGATTGACCATGATCATGTACGAATGTTTTGAATAGGTACACACGGTGTGACTATATGGCCATAGGTCAGATGAAGGAGTATACCAGGTGCCATGGGTGAGGGTATGTGTATGAAGCGAGTGGCTATATGACCATTGGTGAGGTGGATATGTATACCCGGGGTGACTCTATGGTCATTGTTGTGGTGTTGATGTATATATTGAATGTCTATTTGACCATGTGTGTGTGGAGAATAGGTATACATGGGATGACCGTATGGCCAATAGTGAGGTGAATGGGTATACAAGGAGTGACTCTATGGTTATGGGTCATGTTTAGGATTATACCCGGTGTGACTGCATTGTGACTCATGGCTGTATGGCCATCCATGGTCATGGGTCAGGTGTACGTTTATACAGTTGGTCACTATATTGTTATGTCTGTAGTGTTTATGTATATATGGAATGACTGTGTGGTAATGGGTGGCTATCGCTTTTCACGTTTAAAGTTCCCACATGTACACAAACACTATCATGGTGGAGAACTCTTTGATATGACCTCTCTATTGATTAACATATCCTTGAGTTATTGTGGAAAGCGATAGCCACCCAAATTACACATGTACAACCCACCCATGACCTCATATGTACATAAACACCACACAAATGACAATATAGTCACCCACTCTATACACGTACACCTGACCATACAGCCATATTTGGTTATACTGGTACATGCCACAAATGACGATACAGCCATGAGTCACCATGCGTGAACACCAGGTATACTCCTACACCTGACCATATAGTCACTATGTGTATACATATTCACCACATTCACGATCATAAAGTCACTCATTGTATACCTATTCACCTCACCGTGGACCATACAGCCACTACATGTATATCTATTCGCCATACCCATGACCATAGAGTCAATCCAGATATACATATACACCTCACCAATGGTGAGCCCTTCCAAATATACCAATACCCGCAAACACGACCACTCATAAGTTTCATACTTGCATATACACCTCGCACATGACAATTCAGCAACTCACTGTATACTTATACACGCCATCCATGATCATTCATCTACACCCTATACACCACCGATGATAATACATCCACAACATATATCAATATACGACCCACCCGTTACCAAAAGGGCACTCCATATATAGCCACAGGTATGCATATAACTTCAATCTTGACCGTACAGGCATACCAGGTGCACCTATACACATTACCCATAACCATAAAATCACTCCATATTTATCTACGCACTCCACCCATGATCATACAGACAGCACAAATATACATATACACCCACATGTCACAATACAGCCACACACGGTACACATATACATCCCACCACGACATTACAGTCACTCCATATATACATAAACAACTCACAGATGACCATGTAGCTACTCTCGTTATATCTATACACCACGGCAATGCCCATACGGTCACATCGGCCACACACAACAATATACCGTACAGTCACTACATGTATACCGATTCACCTCACACATGCCCATACAGCCACTCCTTATATTCCTATTCATCTCACCATGGACACCCCACTCATAACCATATAGTCACTCCTTTGTATACATATTCACACCATTCATGCCCATACAGTAACTCCCTGTATATATATTCACCTCACCCTTGACCATGTCACTCCCCGTATCCCTATTGTCACACCATAGCAGAATAGCCACTCAAGATATACTAATACTCCCCAGCCATGTCAGTATATTCACTCCATGTATGCATATGCATATCATCCATGCCCATATAGCCGCTCGCTATATACACATACCCCTCGCCCATGACCATATAGCAACACATGTGTGAAAACGGGGATAGCAACAGATAAGTTATAAATATTATACCAGTCATTACCTCTAAATACACATGCAAATGCTGTAATTTGACATGTATTCCTCCCCAAACAGGCGACTAATTAAATCCACTTCTTCGAAAAGAGCGAGCGTGCGACGGTAACGTATCGCTTGACCGATTTCCATGCAAATAAAACAGCGATTATGGAAACCCGTAGTGACAAAAATCCCTTATTTTTCATATCTCCGGCAGAAATCCCTTATCAGGATGGAATTTCGTATATTATGCGTAAATAAACCCATTAGGCTAAGAAAACCGTTACATGTGCGTCGCTATGGAACATGTCCAAACTGTGTCACTAGGACCAAATACCTATTAAATTAAATACCCATTAAATTAAATTTACCAGTCGTGATTTCCGTGAAAAACTATGGAAAATTAAATCATATATAGCTGCATACTCATATTAAACTATACACACAGAAAATTCTAAATTAAGAAACGCTCTCTGAACCATCGTGTATATATCCTACATCTTGCCAGTCATCCCCGTCCCAAACAAAATCACATGCCAGTTGATATTCGATATGGAACCTCACCAATACCACATCATCTTGTATTATACTTCTAATCATCATACACCTTTTCTCCCAATTCTCATATATATTTGTGTATTTATGAACTTACACGTTGCTTGCTTGTCTTGTATATATCTGAGGTTAAATAACCTGTTCCCACTAACTGATCCGAAACACCGCTTTTCACATAGCTGTGGAAACTTTGAGTGCCAGGTGCCAACGTTGAAAATGTTAAAGTACATTGAAATTTTCTCAAACCACAAGACCCAATTGCTGCTCATTTTAACATCGAACCACCGACTAAAATATCATGACTTGTTCGATACAACAATATAGGGCAGCAGTTGGGGTTTTTGATCTGAAGAAAAAGACACCGAATACCCTTGTGGTTAGAGGCGAATCCCTGAAATATAGCTTCCGAGCACAAAATCTTAAATTATTATTCATCTCAACATTTTTCATACTGATATTATCAGGTGATATTGAAATCAACCCTGGTCCTGCCACCAGCGAAAATAACCACACAATTTCAATTTTCCATTACAACATCAGAAGTATTAGAAATAAATTAGAAAAGATTGTTGATACCATTAACGATTTCGATGTGCTGTGTTTTAGTGAAACTCACCTGGACCCATCATTCTGTTCGGATAGTCTAAAAATTCCGGGTTATCAAGACCCTGTTCGGAAAGATCGCGACTCTCGAGGTGGAGGTATATGTGTTATGTTCGCGACCCATATAATATACAGGCGGAGACATGAACTAGAATTTGACTCATCAATACTTTGGTTTGAATTATTTTCAAAAAAAAGCCATATTATGCTAGGAATGTCATATAGATCAGATCAGTTCTGCGATCCAAAATACTGGGAATACCTAGAGACATCGATATCAGATGCACTTGACATATCAGAAAATATTATTATCACGGGGGACTACAATTCCAATCTCCTAGATGCATCTTCTAAGTTGAAAGAAATCATAGACCGATATAGCATAAAAAATGTTATAACATCTCCTACAAGAATATCACGCTCATCGAGTACGCTATTAGATCCAATTATTATCAGCAATTCGTTTCGTGTACTAGAAGCCGATGTAATCAATCCTGGAGTCTCTGACCATTTGGGTGTATATGTGTCATTATCCTATGATTACTCAAATGTGACATCTTTTCGCAGAGTAGTGTGGAACTACTCCAGAGCAAATTTCGGAAGAGCCAATGAATTGCTCGGAAACACAAACTGGGATGATCTCTTATCGGGTCTTGACATCGATTCAGCCACAATAATTTTCCAAAATAAATTTAATTCAATAATGCGAGAAACAGTCCCCCAATCATCTGTTACGGTTCGACCTAAGGACAAAATCTGGTTTAATTCAGAAATCCGAAGAGAAATTCGCAAACGTGAAAGATTACGAACCAAAGCTCTAAGAAACAATAACCCCGATACTTGGCAAAATTATAAGCATTCCAGAAACAAAGTAAATAATATGAAAAAGTACGCCAAATCCAAATTTGAAGAAAAATTGGAAGACCGCGTGAAGGGATCTTCATCGCCTCGCGATTTCTGGCAACTAATAAATTACCTCCTTTGTAAAAAAAAAACAACGAATATTCCGCCCCTGTACTGCTCCAGCGACAATATAAATACCGTAAATGTAAATGGAAAACTATACGCAACCGATGATCTAGATAAGGCCAACATACTGAACAAGAGCTTCATTTCAAATTCATCGATACATGACTCAAATCACAGTTTACCTTTTTTAAATTCTCGTTGTAGCAATACTATGAACGACTTTGAGTCCACCGAAGACGAAATAATTTTAGCAATTAAATCTCTAAAATTAAACAAGGCCAATGGCCACGATGGAATTAGTGCGAGAATGCTTCAAGCCACGGCTAAAAAAATTGCTTATCCTTTAAATTTACTCTTCCGAAAATCATTCGATACCACAAAATTTCCTTCTATATGGAAAAAGGCAAATGTTGTTCCCATCTTTAAAAAAGACGACTCCGCTGATAGTAAGAACTATCGCCCCATCTCGCTTCTACCATGCATTGGAAAGATATTCGAAAAAGTTGTCTTAAAACAGATCAGGAAGTTCTTTAATGAAAATGAACTAATATACTCACGCCAATCGGGTTTCATGCCAGGGCAAAGTACATCTCATCAACTCATAGATCTATATAATCACCTGAGCCAATCTCTCGACAATGGCTTATATACGTGTTCTACTTTCTGTGATATATCGAAGGCATTCGAGAGAGTTTGGCACAGAGGATTGGTACATAAACTGTCTAGTTATGGCGTGCGAGGGAAACCATTGAAATGGATAGAAAATTATCTAAGAAACCGCCAGCAGCGCGTATTAGTAAACGACAGCTTTTCTGATTATGAGATCATTCCAGCGGGCGTCCCTCAAGGCTCAATTTTAGGACCTTTTCTATTTTTAGTTTACATAAATGACCTACCTGACAACATCAGTTCCGTGACCAGAATGTACGCCGACGATACCTGTCTTACAAATAGCCACCACGATCTGAATGAGTTAGCACGGATTATGAATATGGACCTTGAAACCATAGCAACATGGTCAAAAAATTGGCTGGTCAGCTTTAATCCTTCAAAAACAATGGGCATGTCATATTCATTGATTGGCACCTCTGGTGATATCCCTAATTTAACTTTTAATAGTGACAAAATATCATTTGTTGAGACACACAAACACCTTGGTCTTGAGCTCCAATCAAATATGTCGTGGAACAATCATATAAATGCAACAATAAAGAGAGTAGCATCCCGCTTAGCACAACTTAGAAAATTTAAATTCCAACTCGACAGGAAGACATTAGAAAATATATATAAAACATATATACTGCCTCTATATGATTACTCGGATGTAGTCTGGGCATGCGCGCCAAAATATCAATTGGATAAACTTGACCGATTACACATTGATGCAGCCAGAATTGTCAGCGGCCTCACGCGTTCAGTATCAGATACAGACATTATGACAGAAGTCGGCTGGCCCTCGCTAAGAAAAAGGCGCGAACTTCATAAATTACAAACTATGTATAACATTGTAAATCAGAGGGCCCCTACTTACCTCACTAAAATAATACCACCCAGGATAGCCGATATATCCGAGTATGAATTCAGAAACCCCGAAAATTTTTACACATACTTCAGCAATACCGAGCACTACAAAAAGTCATTTTTCCCCTCAACAATAAAAGCGTGGAACGACATGCCTTCCGCAATAACAGAAGCTCCGACGATTTTCGATTTTAAAGATTATCTTAGAATAATTGATCCCACCGCTAGACCTCCAATATATTTCTATACAGGTCGTAGGAAATATAATGTATTGCACGCCAGACTAAGAAACTATTGTAGTGATCTTCAGTCTGACAAATTTCAGAATTATATTGCAGGAAGCCCACGTTGTACGTGTGGCAACCAGTGTGAAGATGCCTATCACTACTTCTTTATGTGTCCCCACTACCAGTCAGAACGAACTGAGATGTTTCATATGCTACACAGAGAAGGAATTAAATTAACGCACATGAACAATCTACTTGCTGGCCTCCCGAATGCTCATAACAAACAAAATGTGAAATTGTTCAAAATAGTGCAGCATTTTATCGCGGAGACTAAACGTTTCTAGTTAAATTTCAATATAAGAAATTAGTTTATCAATTATCACATGTTTTCCTTTTCCTTTCGCCTCACCATAGAATGCAACTCGGCGTTGGCACCCCCCCCCCCCACCAATCACTCTCACTGACTCACTCTCATCCTTCCTCAATGAATTGTTACAATCTGCCATCATCACCTTTCTCATTCACCACGTGCAGCTGTAAATAAGTTACTTATTGTGCCATTTTGTTAAACAAATTGTTTGTATCAATGTATACCGGAGAGGGGCTCATTAAGTTTTGTAACTTGTGCCCCAATCCATTTTGTATTATACTACAAATAAAATATGTTTAAAAAAAAAAAAAAAAAAAAATGTGTATACCCGTATAACCTACACATGACCTACACGTCACCAAGCAGGAACACCGGGTATACTCATACACCTGACACATGACCATTTAGTCACTCCCTGTATAGCTATTCATTACATTTATGATCATACAGTCACTAATTGTATACATACATGTACTCATCTCACCGTTGACCATACAATAACTCCCTGTATACCTATTCACCTCAGCTATGATCATATAGTAACTCCCTGGCTACCATCTTGGCATCCACCGTGTATCCAGTTGATATGTTTTATCATAATGGACCAGAATAGCCACATATTATGGTTCATCTCAGTTCCGTTTCAAAGTTCTGCCCATTTCCTTTCAATAATATGGCAAGAAACACAAAAGAGGTTCTCCGCAAAATTCCATACTGCAACTTTAAAATGAATTTGTCATGCCCATACGGAACTGGGACAAACATAATAGAACGTAGTTGTCAGTTAATTGACTAACACGTACAATAACCAAGTGAGTCACAATTTACTACCTTGTCGGATAACGCAGAGAATAATGTTGCATTTTACTTAAAACAATTGTCCAACCCTGAAAAGTGAATTTTTGCCGAAATTTATGTCAAGTTTGTGAGAGAAATATCCAATATTTCTGGTGATGTCAGTGGTGACAATAGAAACAATGATCCATGGTGCATCAGACATGTTAGTATGCAATGTATATAATACAGATTAGCCAATTTTATATATTAACCACAACTTGTAAGCCATTGCAGGACACCCTGGGGAAATATTTACCATTTTTCATATTTTCGGCGGCCATTTTGGAAATTTTCTTCACTAATTTCATTCCCATTGAAGTAAAACATCCGTCCAATAAAATAAAGCACACAGTTGTTGACATTCTATTAACAGCCTGTGTGGTTTGTCGATAAAATGACTATCAAAATCGTCTTGCAAAAAATCGAAAATTTTACCCCTCTTTTTCAAATCCTCTTTCTGTATCTATTACGGAACCCTCGTCAATGGCAAATGTCTTAAAATGACGCTATAATATCACGCTTGATGACTGTCTCAAAAACATTGCCATTTACTAATGATTAATGTGAGGAAAAATGGAAGATATGGTGAAATATTAATTAAATTTCCTATTTTCGTGCAGATGACGTCATTTTTCGGCGGCAATTTTGAATTTTTTTCGAAATTTTTTGCCGTCATTTTGAAGAAGGACATCACACCAACAAATATCATATATTTTGTCTGTGTCTTTTGCTAACAACCGATCTATTACAACGATTAAATACAGCTGGTCGGAATTAGAGGAAATGGCGGCCATCTTGGATTCAAATGGCTCTAGCACCTAGTAGGGCCACCTTTATTTTTCGGGTGAATTCCGGATTCTTTATCTGGATACCATAGGGAACAATAAAAATAAGGTTATTTGTAATCATCGGGGGGGGGGGGGGGTGCAGGTGGACCTTATTGGCTCCCCGACTATTTCACTAATGGCCTTCTAACGTCAACCATTTCTGAGATATGCATTACAGTTTAAACGGAAGTTGCAAAACCCGCTCAAATTTGTGCTATTATTTCATAATAAACTGAATAAATACTAATTATTTCTAAGTTTTAATACATTTTATCAGATTTATTGACTAATTTCTGCATTTAGAAGCAGAATCTTAGATTTAAATGTCAGAAAATCTGAAATCATCCCGCGAAGACAACTCGGTGTTTTTTTCTTCTGAGGTGATCATTTCTCCGATATGATATCGTACTCGGTGAATTTTAGACGCACCCAAAAACCTGCCCCACGGTATTGACAAAAACATTTACCACTATAAATGCACACGAAAATCTCACGGCGATTCCTCCTATATATAGCCCATGGGACAACGGCCCACACACATTTGTATTATTGCTCGGTGCTCCTGTTTATGTATATGCGGCCTAACTGGGTCATGGTCCAGGTCCACTATATGTATGCTCTAGCTAGACAGGTTCTAGCGTACCCTAATTTTCGCACCTGATATTTCTCTGAGCCCAATGTCTTTACCTACATGTATATCGATACCACATAAAATTATGTATAACTTTTAGCTACATTAGCATTGGCGGGACATTGAATTATTGTTAATAGCATCGTATGCTGTTATTTATTTGTGTGCGGTTTATATTCCATAAACTGGCGTAAACATGAATCGTTCTGGTCGAAGAGAAAAAAACAAATATATGAACGCAATTCTTTCGCAGAACGCCAAAAATAAAACCGGCTATAAATGGTAGTTATATTATCTATATGTAGTGGACCATGACCATTTAGCCTGAAAACTGCACAAAGCTGGCATGGCTCATTTTTTTTACATTAAAATATGCTGAATAGTTTGCGCTATACTTTCCCCATTTTCAATTAAAACCCCATTTTGCAAGTTTGTCACAGTTAAAACGTTTTACATTACAACTGCCAGTATTCAGTTCTTGGAAATAAGTAGAGTATGTTTCCTGACTCATTGACGATGTGAATTTACAACACTGTGAATAATATAGCATCACAAAAGCGTTTTTCTCAGACTAAAACCACTACTGATCATTGTGCTACATGCGTGTCTGTGTTTGCCATATGTCTGTCCTCTCGGTGTTTGGCTATTCAATATGCCTACCACAAAATATTGACGGGACAGTATGTCAAATAGCTTTTTTTAACTGAAAAATGCATTATTTGAGTTCGTAGTCATGTTTGTCTTGTCACTGAGATACTATACCACATGCATCCACGAAAATAACTTATAAATCGACATGCTGAGCAAATTTGGGAGTCTGTTTACTTTGAAAGTTTGAAAAAGTCGACAAAATCCGAGATATTTTGTCTTCCAACAACGTATTCTACAATGCCAAATTGTTACAAAGAGGTTCAATTTATAAATCAGACATTACTGCATCTGACGTGATAAAAAAACCTGACCTTTTACAGCGTATTTGATCAATTATAATCTAAAACATACCTTGGTTGAGAAACCCGCCACGCAATATCACTACAGCAATATGCCTACCCACAGCCACCAGCCTATAGGGTTATCGGGCGTGATGTATAAAATACATGCAAGATTTCACTCCTCTTGAAATTTCAGACTCCAAACAAAACATTGGCACATTGTTAAGCACGTGGTTCCTGGGTTGAATTTTTTTGGTGGGAGGTAAAAAATGTCAATATTTTTTTCATGCAATTCTGACTCTAGATTATAAATCCCAAATTTAAATGTAGGCCTACATTTCATGCTCGACGATATGATTTTTTTCATGCAGAAACTTTGCGCAGATGCCAATCCTGGTGATCATGTACTCATTTATCACAATTCGTGGATAGTCAGGGCTGCAGGCCATTATATGTTAACACTGAGGCCTATGGGAAATAATTACTTCACTGTAACCTGTATCGTGTGTTCTTCATTGGAAATTATTTTACGGTGCACCGGCTTACAGAAGTTACACGTTTTCGTAACATCTCGGGAATCTCCGTCAGATCTCGTGACTGTCGAAATGTCAGACGAAAACGAAAGTTTGGAAACGCATTTTAGTACGTTGTTTAATAATTTAATCAGCAATAAGATGCACAAAAAAGTCGAGAAGTCTATTATATATATCTAGTATTTTTGAAATGGCACATTAGCACGAAAATTGCACTAAACTAACTGATTCTTAGTTTTACCTCGAAATTAGGCAGTTCTAACTTCCACATTTTGCCAAATAGTCACATCGATTCGATCGTGGAATATAAGCGACACGGTCAAGTTATCCACAATCTTGAATGTATGGTAAACGATAGGATTGAGTGGATCAAGTGTATTGTCCTATATCAGTTAATGTCATTAATAATAATGTGTTTGATTGGTGAGTCTGTGATCCTCTGTAAATTTTAGAATCAACCAGGTCCGGCACACATCAAAAACGGTCTACGTAGCACTGGACTCGTTCCTAGCGCTCAGCCTCCACTACGCTAAGGCGCAACGTCGATACATTCCGACATACATTTTCTGGTGATTATGTCGTTGATATATATATAATATAGCGTCACCAGAAATCTCCAGGTAACCAGCGCCAGGTGTACTGGAGCATAAAAAGTAGTATAGCTACTACGTCATTAGCTCTTGACGTCGTATCCGAAAATAGTAGGGGGCGGAATTCCTGTCTAACAAACTTTAGCCTAAAATGTTCTCGACGGGGAAGTCGTATGAGATTGCCGTAGCCCGATTGAGCTACGTTTTTAATGTGATTTACACACCTCCATCGATTACCACCATACCACGAAAGAAGCGCATTTCGAATTTTCGGTCATTAGTTGTGTACCACTATCACGTCTACAAAGAAGCTAAAAACTCAACGACTTACCATGGCTTAGATGCAATTAATGTTGTTTTAGTTAAGATTTATAAGATTTTGTCATAAAAACTAGGGAAATATCCATTTGTTTTTGCAGATTATTTCTTTTTGAAGGTCAAGAACGTTCAGTTTATGTGGTTACCTGATTGGATAAAGCGAACAGCTTCACTCGGAGACGACTATTTGTGAAATGTATTGCGAACGCCATTCAGAGAAGACAAGTACGGAAACACGATTCACAACCATACTTTGAAATTTGGAAGCACCTCGCATAACATTACAGTTATACAAATATTGTTGTCCATTTGTCGTTCCGTACATTCCAACAGATAGATTTTACATTGAAATCCCATTAAGAACGTACCATTAATCCCTGGTATAAACGCAACCAATCAGATTATAGCTTACAAATGGTGTTTGCGAACACAATTGCGAACGGAACTTCGTTAAATTAATGGATGAAGATTGCCATTTGATCAACAGATTTTGATGATTCTTTCTTACCATTTCTAATGGTAATTATCCAAAACAGATTGATTTTGAATCGCTCAAAAGGTATCAAAGCCGTGGTGAGTCGTTGAGTTTTTTGCTTCTTTGTAGACGTGATATTGGTACACAACTAATGAACTAAAATTCGAAATGTGCTTCTTTCGTGGTACAGCGGTCAGGGTTTCCGCCAAGGGGAAATTAATGAGTCCGTATTGGGGGAAACACATGGTTTGTTCTGTCGGGCGAAAATTTTGTATTTGACACTGAAAAGTAGCAATTTCCTTGCACCTGAGCAAGGTACTGGAACTGGCGGTAATCAGGAATTAAATCGGTATTGGTTCTGACGTCAAGTACCGACGGTTCTCGGTACTGATTATTGATTTATATTAATATACCTCTTAACTAATGTAAAGGGTTGATTAAGCAGCTCAACATAAGGCCCAACCCAACTGCAATGGGTTAACGTGATATCGTCAGCACATTCAAACATCAAAGGCACAGTGTGCCGCACTATGACAACTTGTCACGAAATTGATAGAATGCACCATTGTGTGGGAGCTTGTGATGATTGTATTTCTTTGATGCGGCCGGAATGCCGCCAGATGCAAGTCTGCAGTGTTCTGCACGTGCCGCTTCGAGGCATCATTTGAGAGGAGTCTGTTACTCTGTCAAGTTGTGTTTTACCTTTTACGAATTACGATGGTGTCCAGGAAATCTAGTCACGTCTGGGATTATTTTATCCCACACGAAAATGACTCGCAGAAAGCCAGATGCGCCGAATGCAATACTATAATAGCCAGATCGAAGGGAAGTACAACGGGAATGAAAAAATATTTGTCGACAAAACAAAAAATATCAGTGAATTCGGAAGTTCAGACAAGTGGTCAAGGTTCGACTCTAAAATTTAAGCAGATGCCATTGACCCCATTTATCCAAACTAAAAGAGAAAGTTTACCGGAACTTTTAGGAAAACTGGCCGCTGTAGACAGAATTTGGGTGACATCATTTATGAAATTACAAATTTACAAGTTACAACATGCGAGTAATAGGGCAGCATTATGAATTTATGGCCGATTAGTGAGTTCTCTAATTAATTACCACACAAATAATATGGTGTACCGTGAGTCTGTGACACCGTGTGGCCGTCACTACCATGTATCCATACAATATGATACAAGCCTACAATGTTAGCCGACCCAGTAGTCAAACATACATGTCTACATTCGTTCCACTCTGTATTCCATCTTTATAAAATCCTCCCTTTGCGACTTGCCAAATACCACCGCAGACAACAACTTAATTGTAAATGTCGTTGCGATTTTTATTTTCGTTGTTTGACTAAACCTCGAACTTAACGAATAATTGATGATGGAACCCACGAAACCAAAGTTATTTGCAGTATAAAAGACCACTCAATGAGTACCGATACCGACGCGGTTTGCAGTACTGAACATCAGTACGGACTACGGAACCGGTACCGAAAGTTGTGGTACCGTCGGTACTTTGACAACCCTGCACCTGAGTGTCCCACAAAGCAATCAAAAGCTACGTATATTACCCAAGTCGATCATTTTCCGTGGGTGCATTAATTCTGTTGATGGTATCCAGATAATTAATCATGTAATTACGCACGTAAGACTGCCGTCTGATTGAAGACTATATAAATGAACTAGCTACAAGTTACAGTGTTTAAAAATTTATAACTTACAATAAGATTCCGACAGGTATAATGAAACTAAACACTAAAAAGCATCTATGCATTGACCATAATGACCAATAATACCTACTAGTAGCTGGGAGAATTGAATTAAGTATTTCCTAGAATTTCAAGTAGCTTCGTGGAAATGAAACTGATATATTCCATGTATTCTGTCAATCGTAAAACTATTTGTGCGCTGTGATGTCATACTGCAGGGTTTGTCTGCAGGAGATATTTATAGCGGCGAAATAGAATGGTAGCAAAATTTTTCAAACTCAGAACGCGTAGCTTGTCAATAGTCTGTATTAGTCCAACAAATGACGACCGCTGCTATAGAACAGAGTTTTAGCCAACGTGTTATAAAATGTAATTGAGTTTTGGCGGGAAATGGGAACATGTGTGCCATTGTTTTTGTTTATCCTCCATTCATGTAATATGTGTCAAATATATGTTTATCCCTAGTCTGCCTAACTCAGCAATTCGGCATTCTTTGGTCAAATTATGTAATCGTACGATAGCACAGGTCCTCCGATCATGAGTAGTTTCAAACACAGAAATCCCGTGCAAAAAAAATATCCATACTCAGCAGTCCGACATTCTTTGATGTTCCCGCGGCATTTTATTATGCTGTATATAACATCGCTATTTCAATGCACACCAAACATTACGTTGTATTTTTGGCGCTTTGATTTCAAAGGGTTACACTATGCTCAATTGACCCGTTTTTTCACCAGTATTCTGTTTAATCCCCGAACTCCCGTTGCAGCCGGATTTTGTATGACATATTGTACATGTATGAATCAAACAGATCATCTGCGAGGGGAATGAGGCCGTCCTACGGACGCTGAGCCGTACTAACGGAAACCATGGGTGGTAATCGATTAAGTGTGTAAATCACATTAAAAATGTAGCTCAATCGGGCTACAGTAGACAAAACGATTTACGTATACCGTTTTTGATGTGTGCCCGACCTGTCAATTTACTGTAAAGTAGGCGTACACGAAGTGATATATCATATGTTGCAGACCCTTTCAATGTAAGATTGGTGTGCCCACACGGTTCGATTTTAGTCGTGCAACTTTTGTTTCTGTTATTAAATTATGATAGAGCAATTACTACCACTGCTCGCGATGCGATCAGATCATACAATCTGGTTGTTAATTTTCTCAGAAATGCACTGCTAAAACTAGGGCTGGACAATATTAACGAAAATAAAAACCGCGATTTTTAAAAATTAAAACCGTGGTTAACAATATAATGGCGGTTATTTTTAAACAGATACTAGAGACTGAAAACCATTTCTCACTGTTAGATAGAATCACATCATTGGCATTAATTTATTAATTTTGATAAGTTGACGTCGGGAATAACATACACAACCACTCACAACTTCGGAATGAAAAATTAAATTCACAGGTTAAATTCCGCTATTCGGACAATTTTGTTCCGGTGACTTGACAAATTCTGGTTTATACCGGTAATTAGTAAAAGTATTATGTCATCTAGGCCAAAACTAAAAGTTTTCTATACTATAGTATCCTAAAGGCTTTTCTATCTCGGTATGTTCAACTAAGTTGAGTAAATATATATATATATGTAATATTCCCGGTGATACTTGAGTCGCTTGACAAATGGAAATGTGGTTTACCGACAAGAAAAATTTGACAATAAGGTTCAGTCTTTTAGCGAAGTCCAAACACACTAACACATGTAGTACATAATCTTTGGAATTCGGCCAAGCAAGGAGAACACCATGTATTTTTGGGCGGGTTTGAAGCTCTAATTCTATACAATTGGTTTTAACCAATCGTAGTGAGTTGTTTCTTCTAGACAAGAAGAGGGCGGTATCTTCGCCAATTGATTATTTTGATTGATGGTGCATACATGTGCATCTTTGTGCTGAAGGAAGAGGCGTTGAATAACTGACATTCATTTCTCAGGGTTGCGTAATCATAGTACCACACTGTACTGAATAAACTGTGTTCTCCAATTCTCAATCAACACAAAAAATGTGGACCATACTTACTTGGTTCAAGCCCAATGCTCCCGGAGCCTCCCTTCCGATCTGACCCTGTTTTCTATTCTGTGTGTTTTGATTGCACGTCTGGATGTTACGCTGGGATTTTAACTCGATTTAGGCTTGAGTTAAATTATTTGTTTGTACACGCTTGTAATTGGCTGGCACCCACTGATTGCCGACGATATTACGATTATTTTAGTTTAGACGATATTGAAATTTTAACCGGGTAGTGTCGATTAATCGGGAAACCGCCCAGCACTAGTTAAAACTGTTATTATTAAAGTGGTTGCCAATACAAATTCTCAAAATAATTGTCCCTATTAATGCAGTGCTCAGATGTTTAAAACACTGTCGATTTTATAACATGTTGAAGGTATGTTGAGACCCCGTTTATGTTATAACCGACCGCGTTGATGATTATTGAACCACATACAAGTTAAACATTGAAATTCACTATCACTCCGCCTATAAAAAGTATGCCGACGCTGATTGTGTTAGTCTATTTTGCAGTTATCATTTAATTTTGGTTTATTTATGTTCACCTCTGAATAATTTTGTATTATTTCCTATTCCTTAGTCCTGGTCGTCATTCGGACGCAGTGTGGTTGGCGTTCAAAATGATGTTATAAAATATTAAAGATGGCATGATAAATGAGGTTTGATTGAGCCCTTTAACTGGTTTGCTGCTAAATATCCTACATGCACATAATGAAATGCGTATACAGTGTTCGCGCTGTCGGTAGCCAAATTAGCCAATGGCTAATATTTTTCGAATTTGGCTAATAAAAATTTAATTTGGCTAAACTTTTGGCTAAGTTTTTTTTCCCAAATGGAGACCGAAAGCATAGAATCGTAAAGCTAATTAATACGCAATCAAACTTCACGAGACAGCTCTAACATTTAACCAGCCTAATCGTCAAAACGCATAAGCTGTACACTGGTTATGTAATTGATTAACCGTCTTGATAAGATAAAACACCTAAATCCTTTGTTCATTATAGAAGAACAGTTCTTAATCAATGGTTGCGTAATCTGCATCCTGTTTAATAAACTGGCTTCTCACCATAAAAGTGTCAACGACAGAGTTATTACAATTAGCTTAGCAGATTTATGCGGGCTTTTTTGCGTATTGTTCGATGTGAAATCCCGCCGTATTCTATATTAATTTTTATGAATTGATCTGCCTGTGTAATATAATGCATACATATGTCTGTATAATATTGTTTTTGTGTTGTTTTAATTTAGTTTTTATACTGAGTAACAAATAAAGTTTAAAGCAAATATTTTAGTCATTAATTGTGAACCGCCCAGAAAATGAGGATTTAATTTGGCCAAAAACATTTGGCTAAAGTTTTTTTCATTTGGCTAATAAAATTTTCATTTGGCTAAACTTTTGGCTAAATTATTTTTCGGTCCAGCGCTAACACTGTGCGTATATAAATTACAATAAACAGAAAATCATTGAATTTTATGCTCGGAGTAGGTAATTTACTACATTTGCACTCTTTTCTCAAATTTGACCCCCACATATATACATTTGTGATTAAGTTATGAGCCTGGATGTCTCATTTAGCTATGGTTATGAGCCGGGTGTCTCATTAGGCTATGGTTATGGGACTGGATCTCTCATTAGACTATGGTTATGAGCCAGGTGTCTCATTAGGCTATTGTTATGGGGCTGGATATCTCATTAGACTATGGTTATGAAGTGGTTAGAAGTACCTTTTCTGACAGTTTTATTGGTCGGCATCCATACAAACTTCAAAATGTCCCAATTTAATTATATATGAAACAATATTTCAAAAAATATTACCTGACAAACTCTATTTAAATGATTAAACTAAACAAGCAATACAGTGTCGTCACCAAAGTCCAGATCTGGGCTTCCAGCACTCTTACGTAGGGTCCAAATGTGGGCTTACAGCACTGGACCAGTTAAGGGAAATAAGTCAGATGATCTATTGCGTTTGAGATCTTAATTCATCCGGTGACAAGTTGTGGTAATCTGACAACTTAGTGACAAGTAGTCAACAACATATATGTGCTGCACTGTCATAAAATCAAGATCTTATATAACTCATTCTGATAGGAAAAATTTGCCAACGTCAATTATTGACATCATTATGTGACGCAGTGTGTGATATTACAGATAACAAGTGCCTCGGTTTATAATGCAACTAAATATTGATGAGAATACATTGGAATGCCTACAACTGTCAGCAATACCAGGCAATCCGAGGATTAATCAATAGGACTGAAGGAGAAAATAAAGTAGCGAAAATAAAAACCGTGGTATTTGGTAAATACAATCATATACATATATACATACCATATGTACCTTGGACACAACAATTAAGAAATTTGTGATTTATTTATTTGCTATTAGTATTTATATGATCATTTGGTCCCTTGATTCTATATAACTCATTCTGATAGGAAAAATTTGCCAACGTCAATTATTGACATCATTATGTGACGGAGTGTGATATTACAGATAACAAGTGCCTCGGTTTATAATGCAACTAAATATTGATGAGAATACATTGGAATGCCTGCAACTGTCAGCAATACCAGGCAATCCGAGGATTAATCAATAGGACTGAAGGAGAAAATAAAGTAGCGAAAATAAAAACCGTGGTATTTGGAAAATAAAATCATATGCATATATACATACCATATGTACCTTGGACACAACAATTAAGAAATTTGTGATTTATTTATTTGCTATTAGTATTATAATCATTTGGTCCCTTGATTCTATTGCACGCGCAAATAGTTCCTCAGAGATTAAAGATGCATAATCCGATTAAGCGCCCCTCAATTACTATTTATTTGGTTTTGGGGGTAAAACATATTTGATTCGAGGAATTCTATCACGCGTTCTCATGTCCTATACTTGGAATACTATGAACCAGTGTATATTCATCTACCTCATGCATGGAACAGGGGTTGATTTATTCTTTGGCATGTGGAAAAATTACTATGCGGAGCGATAAATAACGATAGACCTGCTTAGTATATTTCCGTACAAGTGACACTGAAGCTGTTATATGGCCACTGTTTATTGATTAGTTGGTTAGCGGAATTTTTTCCGGAAAAGTTGGGTCGGTCGGTCGGAAAAAAAATAAAATGGAAAACACTCAAATATTCAAATTTTCAAATAAAAGGAAAATGGTCTGATAACAAATTTGTATCATATCTGTTATCTTACATCTATTATTGGCATCTCAATATACAGCAAGATACTTAATCTGACTAGAAAAACAAGGTTGATATATGTTTGTAATCACTTTTAATACTCTTTAAACATAACATAGCGAAAACAAAAACACAAAATTAGATGTTGATTTTATTTGACATTATACAGTATATACATTTTACATACTATATGAATTTAATATAATATAGTGCCATAGAGGTGTAATATATATGTGAATTTATAATACATCTATGTGGCACTATATTATATCAAATGTGTATAATATGTAAAATATACTTTGCTATAAATGTCAAATAAAATCGTCAACTCAACAAGCGTGAGCATGATACAAATTTTTGGAACTTACCATTTAAGGACAAACTATTCAAACAGTTCTTATGTGTTTAAAGTATAGAAGAGAGTTGATATGATTGAAGTCAACAAGATCATATGGGACGTATGTATAAACAATTTTTCACAGACAAACTAAATTCTTCGAAAATGTACTTGTATCCAAATGAACTGAGGGCCGACACCAGTAAATTGTTCGGTAAGACCACCAAAGTAGTCACAACAAATCAATGCATCATCCTCGACAAACGAGAACAGCTCTCTTCTTCTTCACATTACAGCTCGCTGTCATTTACTCATTTTACTGACAATTATGAGCCGGTCCAGGTGCTACCACGGCCGAGTAACTTTATAACCCTGTGGTGACTCCAGTAGCGTTCTTTAACGTGGACACACCGAGGCGTGTACACGGGTCAGCCATTAATGTCTGCACCCGATCAGACAGCATACTGCACCACAACAACATACCTGGACAAATGTTGTAATGGGGGAAGTCGGCACTTTTGCATTCGGATCTTTATTCAGTGATCTCGAATGAGATTTTTCAGCCTTACAAACTTGGTATCTGACCGAGTTCTGATTTTTGTCAGAATACCCTGACCAGGTTGCGATCCCCAGTCCGCTAGCACGAGAGACCAGTACGCTACCTCTCGGCTACTGAACTGTTATTTCGGGATAAACACATTTCAGCTGTTTTCTTATGGTCTTGTTTTCCGAAATGACAACTGCACACAGATATATACATTCGCCATTTCGAAAAACGAAAGTAGCCTAGCGTTGTTACTAGATTACCTAGTAGGGGAAGTGATGCAGAAAACACGGATGCGAAACGTTGCCAAAATTAATCCGTTCCTACAAACGGTACACAAAGCGATCTTTTTTCATTTTTTAAATAAAATAAAATTTTGAGTGCGGAAAAAACGGGTCGGCGGCAATAAAAAAAGTTCAGAACACAATTTTATTTTGTTCTAGAAACCGCGAACAACTAATAAAAAAACAGTGGCCTAAGCGGTAACCTTACCAGGTATTGGAGGTTACCGCGGTATTACCATGGCATGATGGTGAAACCACGTTAGATGTGGTCAATTAATACTTTAAATATAGCCTATGGGAGACTCACTTATATAAGAGAATGCATTGGCACAGTGTTTTCGCAAAATTTCTGGAAGCTCCAGTCATTGAAGGGTTACGGTAGTTTGGAATAAGTTGTAATAACAAGAAATATTATCTTTGTAGACAACGCTACAAATCCAGTCCTTAAAGAGAAAGATGATGAGTTGATAGCCACATTCTGTTATCATTTAAACAAGGACTTTGAAGGACCTCAGGTTGCCATCAGATTAATTGGGCACAAGATCCAGTCTCCGCAGGAAAGGGAAGCATTGTTAGCATTAGATGTAAGTCTATAATAGCAGGGCTTTAGTTTAGTGAAATTTGTGCATATCATGACTCAGGTACTGTTCACACACACTACGCCCCTGGCTAACGACCATATTTAGTTCATATCGGTGGTTTGTTTTGATTGTCACACAATAGGCAAGATGATAAAACAACAGGTTAGCAGAGTAAAGCTCTACTCACTCGCTGTGTGTATAAAGTTCAGCTCAAGTGGAACCTGCAAGAAAGCATTAAGACCAATTGTGGGATGTGTGACAATCGAAACAAAATGCCAATATCACCCAAATATGGTCGCTAGCTGGGGCTTAGCATAGCGTGTGTGAACAGTGCCTAAGTCTTGGCTGACCATGGAAGAATAGTTTGAAATAGTTTGAATCTTAGATCTCATGTAGAATTCTCTGAATTTTGTTCCCCAGAAAGCTCTTTTGGTTTTATTTTAAAGTATGATGTATATTATCGCTTTCATGATGGCAGCTGCGCTGGTGCAGCATTAATGACCCTGTGCCAGTTCATTCTCTTATATATGTGAGTCTCCCATGGGAGCCTCGCATATAAAGATAGTGCACTGGCTTACAAGGTCGATGTAAATATTGTTAGGCCAATGTATGCACTGAGCTTTCGGACCAAGGCCTTCAGTGCTTTATTCTATGGAATCTACATTTTTCAGCTAGATGTAGATGCAGCCCTCGGAAGTAGGAAAACGCAAATTAAATGCTGTGGTTCTTAGATTCCACATGCAGCCACAGCAATTCCCATGGCATAGCTTATTGCTGTGGCCAATATTGAGAACTGTACATGCAGGGTTTCCGCTACTATGGCAGGCCGGCCGTCCAGCAGCCTCATTCCCCTCCCCAACCTTGACATAACGTTTGTCATAAAATAGCCACAGACCAAGCTCAGCCCCCTTTTTACTCAGGACGAGCGATCACCGACACTGATGATTAACAGATTGCAAGGAATCCTACACTTGGTGCCTGAATAAGACATGATCAATATCGTGGACCACATGCATAGTTGTCTGCACCATCCCGGGTAACGCTTTGTTGGCGAATATTTAGTGGTAATCAGCCTCTCGCATTTTAATTTACCATATATTTCTGTCTGTAAGTCCCAACTTTCTGACCCACTATTTCCCCTCAAAATGCGCAATATACATCGGTAAGTCATTATGGGGGGGGGCTGAATACTGAGCTACAACCATGAACACAGGTGAGTTTTTGCAGTCCCTGCGACGAGCAGTGCGTACCTTTTACCTCAAAACAAGGTCTGTATCAAAGAAATGTTTAATTAAAACTAATTTTTTTTAAATATTTATATTAATAGTTATTATCAGTGTATGTATTCCCTATCAAATGAATGCAAAATTATCCATTATACGAATCCAGCATGTGGTCATCTCCGTCACCAACTTGTTTTGATCGGTACTGTATAAAATACAAAGAAAGCAGGCATGCAGAACGTGTGCAGAGTACGCTTGACACTGAGTGTGACAATGTGTTTTTCCAACCCCAGTAATTTCTTTGATGTCGGCTTTTAATATTGCTACTGTTATAAAAGTTGTATCCATTGTATGGTGTGGTGCTTACATGCTTTTAGTTCATTAACTTGATATAAAAGAAAGACGATCTGTTTTAATTTGGTTTCTATACGAAGCTTCAATGTTCCTGCTTGTTGTCTCAAGTGCAAGGAAATGGCTAATTTTCAGTGATAAACATCAAAATTTTCTCCCGACAGGGCGCCGGGTATGTGCTTCCCAAATATCGCCACATTCCCCCAACCCCTAGCGGAAACCCTGGTACATGTGTGACATAAAACATTTTGGATGTGTTGTTAACTTGTCAGTAGGCCTTGAAGAAGGCTTTGGTCAAAAGGTTCTGCTTAACCCTTTCTATGCTACGAATAAATACTCATTGACGAGTAATTTCCATAGGAAATGTTCAGATAATTAGTTCAGCAAACGACCCTTGGTCATTTGTTGAACTTATTATCTGAACATTTACCACCAATGAATATGAATCATTCTGCTCTTGTATTATCTATTTTCTGTCTGCTATCTGCTTTTTTTTACCTTCAAATGAATAACAGACCATTCCAATGTATACTTTTATAACTGAATGGGAGAATCCATTTAGTATAGAAAGGGTTCAATATATGGTGATGCCTGGTTCAAACTGGAATATCCTAGCATGTGTCTGCACAAATGTAAACAAACATGCATGATTGCATGTCCGAATATATTTCTGGTGGAATTTTTGTCAGGCTGTCAACAAAAATCGAGGTGGAGAAAATAACTAGATTTCCAAAATCAAAATCTAATACATGTAGCCCTGAGCTTTGAATATCTCGACTCAAATAAAATAGTTTTCAGCCCTGAAGCCGAGCAAATAGTAATATTTAAGGGTGTTAAATCTGACAAGGTATCTTCAACAAAGTGATAGAAATTGTCTCCCCAAACAGGAAACAACATTTCCCATTTTTATATGGCCGTTGAAATAAATTGCTGTATTTATTCATTGTTTAAACTGTGACTACCCCCCTAAATCTGATACACATAAAGATTATCACTTTAAGATAAGTTTATAAATGATGGTTGTCAAGCCCATATCATTGTGAAATTTAATTACAGAATCCATTAAAGTGATGTGAAACACTCTTCTGAGGTGTTCAGAACGGGATAACAATCATACCAAAACAAGTAGTTTTTTCCTTATAATATAAATCAAAATAGGCAGAAACAGCATCATTGTTATAAACTAATTACAGGCTGTGACTATTATTAGTGGAATAATTGCTGTAATGTTTATGCCCAATAATTCATCCCGATGGTCCCGAATAAAGTAGTAAATATTTATATTTGTTTGTAGTTTAAACGTTGTGTTCTCTGAAATGGTATTGTTGATGTGGTTGGAATTTGTTATAATCTTAGTTGATAGCTACATTGTTCCAGAGGAGATAGTGTATGGATACTAACTTGTTGGTTTTATTCACTGAAGTAAGTCCATAATATGTATTTAACTATACTACTGAACCTCTGTTGACAGACTCTTGAAGGATGTGTCCAGAATTGTGGAAAGAGATTTCACCAAGAGATCGGGAAGTTCAAGTTTCTGAATGAAATTATTAAAGTAGTTTCACCAAAGGTTTGTTCAGACATCCTCCTTCTAATAACCCTTAATATCACATAGCATTATGTTAGGCTGTAATGATACGTTATCTCAATGATATGATACATATCATGATTCAATGCCCATGATCCAATATGTATTGGTTATCTACTAAGCAGTAGGCATGTGATGCATGCAAAAATGTAAATGTTTGTCATTATTACATATATCTATGTAAATTGAATTTCATTTAATTCTGTGTTTTATTTTCTATTTTAAAGTACCTCGGCAACCGAACACCTGAGAAAGTAAAAAAAAAATGTATAGAGTTGATGTATACCTGGTACAGAGGGCTACCACAGGAGGTCAAGATAATAGAGGCATACAAGATGTTAAAATCTCAGGGAATTGTAAAAGAAGATCCCACATATGTCGAGGAGCAGGTATGAGAATCAAGCCTTGATATAGTGTGTCTGACATTTGCAGAATGAAGTACCCAGAGGGTGAATTTAGTGGCGCTATTTCGAACAGCGGGTTAGCATCACCAAATTCACCTTCTGGGGACCTCACTTACCATAACAGAAGTGGTAGATAACACAACAGTTTGTAGAAGTCTTTATATTGTTTCAAATCTGTTTTACTTATAATTAGTTAAAAAATGTGTTCTTTTTTGCATTATATACTGGTACCTGTTCATTTTATTTTGGTGCGTAAAAATTAGGCACACAACCTACTGTGTGCTTACGATTTTCAAAATCGATGGAGTTGTGCATCTTATATTAGCTTGAAAAGTTGCCATGAACAATTAAGAGCGACCAGATTATCAGATTAAGAACTTTTCATGGAAATACTTTGTCAGTAAATAGGTGACACGTCTTGGAAACACATCAGACCTATTGTCGTTTGTTGAACTTATTATGTGAACATTTCCTATGGGATAACTACTCATCAATAATGCTTCAGTATAGAAAGCGTAAATATTTCATTATTTATTTTCTACTTGAAGGTTCAATTGCCTGTATCTGATGACAGACCCAAGCTTGCTTCATTTGAAGATGAGGAGAAAGCAAAGGTAGTAGATCAAAATTAAAAAAATGTCATCCTCCATCCAAAACTTTCGGCTGTCACGGTCGTTTACAATATTGAGAGACTCATATACATTGACAACATATTGTATAACAGTATTATGCACTACATATTTAAAATTGTAAACACCAGCCTAGCCATATATGTTCTTGAAAAAATTTCAACTTTAGAAAAAATAACGTAACTGCATCAGTTTGTCCTACCAGCATCATAGCAATTCTGTAGGACCACCAAATCATAGCAAATTGGCAGGACTAATTGACCAAGGGTATACATAGACCACATGTTGTATAATGGTATTATGCACTACGGTACCTACTTAAAAGCTCATATGTACATGTTGTCTATGTTGTTAATAGTCAAAATGTCTATGCACATGAGTCGCTAAATATGTAGTACATTATACCGTTATCCCATTGATGTAGGCCATGACAGCCGAAAGCTTTGGATGGAGAGTAATTTTTAGTCGAGTTCTTCAAAAACTTGACTTATGGTTTGACGAGTGGCGGGCTGCGGGCGGGCGGACCTAAAGAATGCCTTATAACTTTGACATTTGTGAACGGATTAAAAAAAAAATTGGTATGTGAGTTGCTCCCAATGACTATTTACTGCCTGTAGAAAATGGGTCACGTCCGAACTTTTTGACAAGAGTTATCCATCTTTGATGACTTTTTTGCAATTTTATCACCTGTTAGCATTTGAAAACCAGGTTTGTCCGAATTTTTTCCTGGGAGTTATGGGCCTTAGTTTGTCTATTTTTAGCATTTTTTCACTGTTAGCGCGATAACTCGATCAAATATTAACTGATTCAAACCATATTTGATATATGAGTCTCTTGCAACAATATCTCGGACGAGTTCGAAAACCAGGTTTGTCCGAATTTTTCCCCCGGAGTTATGGACCTTAGTTTGTCTATTTTTAGCATGTTTTTCACTGTTAGCGCGATAACTCAATTAAATATTAACTGATTCAAACCATATTTGATATATGAGTCTCTTGCAACAATATCTCGGATTTTGCAATTTTATCACCGTTAGCGCGATAACTCTATGAGATATTAACCAATCATCATTTTATCAGACCAATAAACTTTAATGGTAGATTCATATAACCTCAGGGCTTATCTCTAGCGGGTTGTTAATTGAGTTAATTGAGAACAGGTCACCTTTGTTCAGTCTGGTGATCAATAGAACTTAGAAGGTGTTGTTTTATTGTCCGGTGCCCCTGCTGTGTGAACAATGTTGATTTTATGACCCCAGATTAATCATGGGTGTTAATTGCCTTAATGATGTCGCAGTCCGATATCAGGGATGTGTTGATAGCCTGTCTACTGGTCAAATAGATCAAATAAAGAGATTATTTTTTGTGATTTTCTAAAGCAGATGAATCCGGGAGATTGTCATGCCTGTCCGGGAGTGCAGGAGATCGTGCTCAAATCCGGGAGTCTCCCGCACAATCCGGGATAGTTAACAGGTCTGGTTTCAAGACATTCATGGAATAAATTATTTCAAATGGGAGGTAACGCTCTAATGAAAATTGACCCCAGAGAGCATCGCAGAGAAAGAATGCGATCTCTCGACGAATCGATATCCTCCTGCAAAGGTCATTTGCTATTCACACTCTTTAAAATTACATCGAAGCCCCACCAACAATATCTGACTGAAATTGTACAACCTAGGTAAACAATGCATTAGCGTCACACTTCTTAACTGATCAAACGTTGTCTGTTAAAAATCGTTCACTGAAATGGACATATATTAACACACAGTATCTAATGAATAAACATTATTAAATGATATTATTTTGCAAAGAGTGTATAGGAGATACCGTTGACTAATGTTATATTCACAATTGAGTGTACTGTAAAAATGGAAATGTCAACCAGGAAACACTGACATTGAACAAAACACCAACTACATGCAAGGAAGAGACACAACAAAAAGGAAGCATCAACTGGAACATTTCCAAGTAAAGAGGCAACACAGGCGATGACCATGTTGGCAGGCTTTGGCGATATCATCGCAGATAGTAGAAATGATGCAACAAACACCAAACAACACAAGGAGCAACCATGACCACAGGAGTTGCCAGATCAACTACCACGACCACAGAAGCAAGCCTTGAAATAGTGTGTCTGTCATTTGCAGAATGAGGTCACCATAGGGTGAATTTAGTGACACTATCCCGGATGGAAGGCTAGCATCACCAAATTCACTCTCTGGGGACCTCATTCTGCTTAGGCCTCAACTGCTTTGGGAGATCTAGAATCCGATTGAAGTTCCCCAGTTGAAGTTGGTGATGTTCACCTATTAGTCACCTTGTTAATGCATTTTATCTCCTGCAAATTAGGGGATATAGAAACTGAACATACAGGAAAAAAAGTAACTTAAAAAAATGTTAATCTGAGACTACACATACTTCCCTGAAGATGAGGCCTAAGCAGAATGAGGTCCCCAGAGGGTGAATTTGGTGATGCTAGCCCACCGCAAATGTCAGGCACACTGTATAAAGTCTTGCATTGAAGCTTTTGGAATACATGAAGGCAAGCACATGCAATCTCTACTAGAGAGCAAAGTAGTATTGCTCTCTACTCTAGGCTAACCATCTGTTTCAAAGTTTGATGACTCAAGTAGAATGGATACGCAATATTGCCAGATTTTTCATAACATGTAAGCAGAATGACTTAGTGAAAAACAATGATGATTATTTCATTCTTCTTTCTCTCCTATTCAGGTCTCAAATATGTGCCTGACATTTGCAGAACAAGGTCCCCCCAGTGGGTGAATTTAGTGATGCTACACTGCACAGTGGGCTAGTGTCACCAAATTCATCCTCTGGGGACCTCATTCTGCATGGCATCATCTGCTATTGGAGACCTAGACACAGATTTATGTTCCCAGATGATGAAGGTGGTGATGTGAACCCATTGGTGCCTCGATTATGGATTGTGTTTTCTGCCAATTTTGTGATATAAACTGAACGAAAAAAGAAAAAGAACATTCTAAAGAATTTTCTAAAGAAACTAAAAAACTATTAATTTGATCATAAAGATACTTTCCAGAAGATGAGGCCTACCAGTAGGCAGAATGAGGTCCCTGGGGGTGAATTTAGTAAACTCACCCTCCGGGGACCCCATTCTGCAAATGTCCAGCACCATATTTTGAGGCCTGTTCCTATTACAGCTTTTACAGAAACTGTTGACCAGTAAGAACCCCGATGATCTACAGGCAGCAAATAGACTCATAAAGAACATGGTTCGACAGGTTAGTAGATATTATTCCAAATTTTCTTAGAATTTCTCTAATTATGTTTTTATTTAACATTGAACCCTTTCTATACTAAATGGATTCTCCCAGTCAGTTAAAAAGTGTACATCGGAATGATCTATTATTCATTTGGAGGGATGTTAATGTGATAAAAGCAGATAAATAAAATAGCAGAAAGAGCCTTATTTATTGAGGGAAATGTTTAGATAATAAGTTCAACAAATATTTGGTATGTTAAAGCAAGAAAACTATATCTCCGTCAAAGTTATCTTGCCCACTGAACTTCAGTTAAACTTCGTTAAGTCGAATCGCAAGGGACCGTTGGTTTACTTCGAGTTATCCGTGTGTTCGACTTAACCATTTCGACCATTTGGTGACCACAAGTTCCAACTAGTCGAATTCATTTCGATCCGATAATAATTGTTTTCAACCTTGTGCACGCTATATACCCACGCTAAATCAATAGTCAGTGACTATGCTGATCACATACAACAGACGAGATGATATTTGTTCTGATTATTTATTGAATAATATAATAAAAACACAGAATATGATAAGAAAACATCAACAAATTCGCGGTAGAAACAACAAAAGTACATTTGACCCGGAAGTGGTTACAATAGTATTTACAAAAATTGGGATTGGAAGTGACTGGTTATCAAGGACTGTGGTTTCTGCAAAAAATTAGTTGAATCTCTCTTTAGTTTATCGCTGATGCCCAGTATCTTCATTAAGTCGTCGCTTGTTGTTTTTCTTTCCATCATCAGATGGATGGCGTATTTCTTCGTTTGGAACATTGTTTTCGTTTTGGGAAAGCATGACTGAATGATATTATTCTCCATATCAGGCGATTTAAATATGATTTTCATTTCGTCTGTCAACACTTCTAATCCTCACACGGGGAAATTGATCCACGCACCTCGTTAATATGTTAAAGAAACAATGCATTAGGACAAATAAAGACTCCATAAAATTTCACAGCTTTTTAGGCAATTGGATAGAAGCACACTGAGTTATAATCACATGGCGATGCATCGCCGACGGCGCTTCGACTTAACCATAGTAATTAGTGTTATAAGCTGGCTGGTGGGACCAAATTTCGTTTCGACTTAAGCGTAATTTTGACTTATCAACCTTCGACTTAACCGTGATTATTCTATTGGCTTTGCACACAAGCTCAGCCGGGACCAGGCAATGGCTTCGACTTAAGTGGGGTATTCGAGTTACCGACGTTCGACTTAACGAAGTTTGACTGTACATGTATATGGTATATTCCCCAATTAACTAGGAAGAGTTAACAAACCCCTGAGTTGAAAACGGTACGAAAATTCTCTGGTACATTTTATCATGGTTCATGACCTCCTGTAATCTGACCACGTGATCTCCAAACGATATAAACTCGATGTCAAGGCAATATTCTCCCACTAGTTGACTACTGGAGGGACACGAAGCTAAGTGTTGACAGTTTTTTGTGTTATACAAAAAACATTGTTTCCTTTGATTATTATTGATTTTGTGCAGTTGACACAAGACTATGCGAGCGGACTCGCGTTTTTTATAGCATTTTTATATTATCGTCATTCGGCTTTGTGTGGAAACTCTTTTCGTTTTAAAGAAATTTTATTTTCCATATTTTTAATAAGCTGATAAACAATAATGGCATCTGTCCATAAATTGGCATAATATTTGTCGCCGAAAGGCAGAAGAATAGATGCACATTGGGATATGACTAAAGATGCTCATCTTTATACCAAGAATCTATTGCATACATGTGCAATTCTAAGGTCCAAGCGAAGGCGCCACGTGCTCCGGTCTGTGCGATAGCGGTATCACGAAATTAGGTGACTTTGTCGCTACAATGTTTATTTATACTATGAGAGTCGTCGTCGGGTGTACAACTGACGGAAGCAGTATTTAACTCTTGTGAAATAGGATTGAAATATGCATACATCCTGAATGTAAAATTGCACTTGTTAAATTTTTCTACTTAATAATATTGTCATTATTGACATTGTGTTAAAAATTGATATCGTGCAAACCAAGCCTGTCCAAGGTTATTCGACTATCACAATCGATTAGCTTATTGTCGTTAGTCGCCACAGCCAAGGTGCTTATCAACATAACACAAAATAACAGGTGTATTTTTGATTGTTAGCAATTGTGAAACAGACATGATGGGTGTTGACAGTGCAATCACACTAAAAAGTCTAAATACCTTGTCAGGACAAGGACTGCTACACGATGTAAGACCAGGTACAGAAGATCTCCTTCCCTGTAGCTCCCCTAGAGATGCTTTTCTCCTCGTTTCAAGGGTCACGCTGCCTCTGAGACCAGGACACTAGAGAATAGTGGTCCCCTCTTTGGCTTAGCAACTCGGGGCGATAGTTACCTCAAACAAGGATCTGGAGGGGCACCCCATCCATCCACCAATAGTGGGCTCCTTTGACTATCGTACGGGACGTCAATCTGCTCCCTCGGGTTGACCGTTGGCGGGTTGGCATGCCCAGGTACGGCTGTGGCTTCTCATCTAACATTTGAACCATGCCGTCCATCGCTACAAGTCACCATCTCGGGGTTAGCACCGCTGGGGGTTCGCCCTGTCCCTATATCATCCTATATGCCTTCGGTCCCTGCTGGGCTTGGGATGGGGCCGAAATTCCCAAGCATGCTTCCTCCTTGTTGGCCAACTCCATGTCCGTGGGCCTGGAATTCCAGTTACTGGCCGCCTTCTGATCAACAGCAGCCAGTACCTTCGGGTTTGAATCCTAATGCACAAGAATTTGTTCCCCGATGCCGTTCGAGTAGGAGGCATGCTTCGGATACTGCCCCTCCTAACAACCCATCGCCAGTTCAGATGGATGGAGATCGGGATCTGGACGAGCTGTAGCTCCACCCCTGAGGTGAAAAGGCTTTGGACATTCCTTTGGGGTCACCCATACATGCGCTCACGAGGAGCTCAGATAGTTTTTCGGGGTTCGCTGATGCAGCCATTATTCTCATATTGTGCAGAGTTCAACTCCTTGCTTTATAAGTTGTTGTTTCTTTCGATGTGCCATCCGGCTCCTGCGAGGTCATGGTCATTGCTGGAATAGAGTGTCGCCTGTGTCGCTAGTCTTCATGAATATTCTTTGGATGATTGGTCAGTCATATCATTAAGGGCGGTAATGATACACTGGGTCATTATATGAATCACGACCGTTAACATTCTTGACTTTAATACCACCTCTGGTTGACATATACCCATATATAGGTATCAAGAATATCTTGTAAATATGGTACATGTGGGTTATATATTTTACGAGGGTGCATCCGCATATTTTTATCCGCAAGTTGCATTCAATTCTAACTACAATTCAGTTTCGTAGTTAATAGTAACTTTATGAGTCCATTATACACACTAGACAGATGCTCATCTTCAGAAATCAGCTGATTTCCTCTCATCACGATTCACATTACTCAATGCAATACACATTCTCATAATCAGAAAGTTATCCTTGATCAGTCTGTTGGGACGACTATTGAATTTAATTACATGATTTTGTGACATGTGGCGGTCTATATCAGCCATCCCGCTCGGGCTTAATGAGCGACACAGCGCACCAGACTTCTGTGATATCGGCCTTTGGGTCTAATATGTAATTCTTCTTATTGGCACTGTTGTCGGTACACAATGGTTAATATATTAATAATGGTGTGCGCACTTCATACAGACAGAAGAAGATCCTTGCCAGATGCTTCCCCTCATGCAAGATATTCACTAGCATTGGGTGTAGGATGCCAGATCATATGATCCGCCCACTAGATTCGCACTTCGGGCGATGGTTGTCTCAAGAACAAGGTGCAATCGGAGGGGCACCCCATCCATCCCAGAAGGGGTACCTTGAACCATCGACCTGACGGGGATCAGCCAGAAGAGCAAGAGTGGTTGGGGGTGCGCCTTGGTCTCTGTATTTCACCTCCTACCTGCCATCTGTTTCTGCTGGTTTTGGGCTGGTGCCACAATCGTGGTGCCTATTTTTCACATTTTTTCATTCTCCAACTCCATGACATAGGGATCTTGGTTCCTGGCTGCCTTCAGGTCATGGATACAGCGGCCTGTGATTTCTCAGTTGGGTTTAACTTTAGAGCTGGCAGGTATTTCAACATATTGAATATCATCATGTTGGAAATGCAAAGCCTTATTGGAACCATGAGTATATTATATCTCACGCCAGGCTCCAAAATACGTTTACTTTTGTGAGAATCAACTGCTTCATCAAGTTAGTCATACAGCACTGAACTTTGAAAAGTTTTGCGAGAATCATTACGAGAATCGTTTTGGTGATTCTCATTGAATCTTAGGCTTGCAGCCACTTGTTGAATACTTTAGCGGACAGCTGATTAGAAGTAGCCTTTCTCGGTTACTCTGATTTTTTCTCGTACCATTCTCTTATCAATGACACGAGACACATTGACAGCGACGGTGGTATTTTGGGGCTTCATACGAAAGCAGCATTGCAGGGTGTTCTGTCATCAAAGGGACTCCAGGTTTCCTACAAATTTTCTTTTTGTTCCAAATTACATGTATGGTTCACTATATGTCAGAAGTGTGACAGGCTACTATCCATTCGACTTTCTTCCGGCTATCTTACAGGGTTTGTGCAATCAACTATTTCGCCGAGAATCTGTTCCCGGTCACTAGTAAAGATTATCGGTCAACGATATCAAAATCCTTTATAGACAAGGGCATATCATGGATTAGTGGGTGTCTGGGCCCTTTTTGATCTTGCAGCTGTTTTTTCATCAGGCTACATGTAGATCTCGTACAAGGACACTCCCCCCTCAAGAATTTATTTTGGGATTGGTTATATTGTTTTTATAGGGGTGTCCGTTATAATTTGAGGCCTTTGCCTCTGGTTGTTTCTTCATGTCCCTTATAAGACTATTTTTTTCCTTATTGTCTTTGTCTGCACAGGGATTAGCCTGTTAAATGCATTATTTCGCAATCAGACAGTATTTTACTTTTCTGCAAGATACTTCTAGGATATATATATTTTACTTATTTTGAAAAATATTGGATTTCCACAGTTTCATAAAATCATAAAATTTCACAGAAAGCAACTAAATAGTTGTCTATTTAAGGGAGTGTAAGCAAGTTTGGTGCATAATTCTATTGGAAGTTGACTGACAATAATAAGCTCTTCCCACAACTCAACTGTATTCAGTCTGTAATGTCTTGCTCTGCTGATTGTCAGCATTCTAAAGTGTGACATTTGGTAATTACCCATCATAAAGTCACTTCACATTTGCTATCTTACGATGGTCATAGGGACTTATTATTAAGAAATTTTATGCCCGATTGCTGGGTCTTTGATGATTTGCTAAAAAAAACCCACAGTTTTAATGATCTACAAGACAATCCAAACAAAATCGATAATTGAAAATAGCAAGAGATCTTGAAGACTATATGTTCCATAGCCCACCTGATATGTCCAAGAAAAAAAATCTTTGTCCAGTGATCTTTGTCCAGTGGTTAATGGACTTCATTAACGTTATATTAATGTAAAGTTCAGGAACACGTTGCATCATGGGGAACATGATGTTTAACTAAACAGCATCCATATTGAGACTTGGTCCAGAAAAGATAGATCTTCGCCAGATGACCAAGCAGGCTGCGCTTCAAGGTAAGTTGACTATGTTATTTATTTTAAACTACTTGTCATTGTAGGATACAGAGAAAAGTGAGAGAGTTTCACGGCGAATAAATGAATTGGCTACAATATACAATAATGTGGAAGTATTGAATGAGATGGTGTTGCAATATCACTCTCAGCATACAACAGAATCAGAAAAGGAAATGATGAAGGTAATGCCACAGAAAAATATATTTTTGTAAAATGATGTGTTAAAGTGATGTGAAACACTGCGGTAGGGTGATCAAATAGAAATGGAGAATAATCTTGCTCAAAGTAGTTATTTTTACGTATACTAATCCAAATTGACAACACACACCATCATTCTGATATATTAATTAAATGCAATGACTCTTGATGGAGAAATCATTTGTGTGTGTTTATCGTCAACTGTTGCATACTGAATTGAGATGTAAGTATTTACAATTGAGTGTAGTTCAGACGATGTTTTCTATGGAGTGGTATGGTCGATTTATTTGAAATTTTCGGTGATGTCTGAGTACTAACTAATCAGTTTCACGCACCCAAACAAGTCCATAATATTTCTTTAAATAGTCTGGAATCTTTTACTCACTACCTCCGTTAGTTCCACACCCGTTGACATGAGGCACATTCAATGTAACCCCAGCTATTGAATACATATTCCGCAAGGGAATACAAGCCGGAACTACTTCACGTCAACGGATCGCTCCGCGTGATGCACAGACAATTACCAATTTTCATCAGAGATGAATCACAATAAAGGTAGTTATAGCATCAATTGTGGTCACATTCATGGATTAAACTTATCCAACATAAAGGGTGTGGAATAAATACAGAACACAACTTCCATCATAATCTAGAATCTAGAGACCATGCTATATTTATAAGATGACCCAAATATGAATAGTTTGAAAAAGAACTTTTATATATATTGTTTTTAACATTTTATAACATTCTATGTGGATGGCATTGGAAATAAGATGTTTAAGTTTTTGAAGTTTGCCTGCGAATGTTCTTTAACCCTTACATGACTGGAGCTTCCTGAAATTTCGCAAAAACCTTGTGCCAATGCATTCTCTTATATATGTGAGTCTCCCATTGGGAGTCTGGCATATATAAGAGAACACATTGGCCTAACAATATTTATCTTGACTTTGTAAGCTATGTATCCTCTTATATATGTGATGTCCTATGGGAGATTTGCATATAAAGAGAATGTGCTGGCACAGGATCTTTAATGTTACACCAGTGCAACTCCCGTCATGAAAGGGTTAAAACTTAATTTTACAGGAATTCTTTGAAACATTGAAGCGATTACGGCCTAACTTGTTTCGCCTGGCGAGTGATGTTGATGACAAGGATAATAGTGGGATAAGTGAGTATTCAATGTAATAATGTCAGTCTATTGCTAAGTTTTTACTAATAACATACTTTTTAGGAAATTTTCTCAAAATTTTTCAAGGACCCATATCTGACAAAAACAACATATATTATTGGCAAATATCTTATTTTAAGCCCTACAAAATTAATGTTCTGTTCCTGCCTCCTCATACATATATGGCCTGCTGGGTCCTTTTAATGGCCCACCGAAAATAAAGTTTTAAAATCATCCTGCCGCTCAGCTTCATAATGCTATGCCCGCAATCTGTCTGCTAATGGCCATAAATCTAGCGTGTAACTTTTAATTGATATTTTGCTTTGTTATTTTTCTGACAACAATAAAGTTTTCTTTTTGGTATGTTTAAACTCTATGTACCTGTGTTGTACAATAGACTGTTAAATTGAACTTCTATTAACACTTAATAATGAAAAGTCATTTTACATCCAACAATGTGTTAGATGAATTGTGAGTAAACACATAGAAACGGGCTTTCTGGGAAATATTTTTGTCATAAAAGTGGGAATAGAAAGCTGTTTGCTCTGTAATTTTGTAGGTAAAAAATAAATATAAAAACCTTTTGAAAAAAAGTGTGTGTGAAACAGATGGTAAACATTGTATGGCCTTAATAATACATTTATAAGAGAAAGTTATAGATTAAATTGACTAAGTTGAGGGTTGATACTCATAAGATGAAATTCCAAGCTAAATTAATTTGATTAGGCCAAAAATAAAAAATAAGTCTCGTAAGAATTTTTTTAATCAATGAGTGAGGGAGGACATTAAATTGATTTTTAATTTCCTATGACCAGGGATGTGATTATATAATTCCAGCCCAGAGTTCCAGGTTTAACATGAAAGAACACTATTTTAAGTTCCCAAACCAGTTTATTAAATATTTTGTCTTAACCAAGTAAAATTTTTCTTCCACTGTATTCAGCTTAAACTGTTTATGTCCATGAGGGGGTTTTGAGCATCTATTGGGCGAGGCTCTGCTGAGTCCAATAGATCTATGCCAAATCCCCCTGAGTGGGCATAAACCGTTTAAGCGACAGCATTACATGTAGCTACATATTTTATTTATCCATCGCACAAAACTTGCTTTTTGTGGTGGAAATTTGTTGTTTTCCTCTTTTACATTTGTTACTTTGATGATGACCTTACGTTTATGAGGTCAAGCAAACTAATTAGTACTCATGACGTGGTGAAAACTAGAGTGAAGCTAAGAGTGAAATAGTTCATTAATTTTTTTTTTATAGTTATTCTAAGCTGGCATTGTTCTAATGGTTTATGGATGTTTTAGAGCATAAACACGTATCTGTTTATGAATTTTTGTATCAATTGCGGTGAATTATGGACGAAAATTGACGTCCCTAGTTACCTGCGTAATTTGCGTATATAATTACCTCATGAAAGTAGTACCAACCTCATAAAACTACGTTGACCTAATAAAGCTACCTTGAAGTAATAACTTAACGTTTATTAGGCAGGCTTTATGTAGGCAATTGAGGTAGAGAGGGGTGGTTAAATTAAAATGCCTATTCAAAGGAACCGATTAAAGACAACCAAATACCACCAGAAATATGCGTCGCCCATCATCAGAAGTTATGTTACCATACTATGGGTATACTGAAATCGATACATAAGCACGTGTTTGTTCCATTTCCGATTGTATTCCGCATTTTTAATAAGTCTGAAATTTTACTCAGTCCGACTGTTTCGATCCAATTTTTATTAAAATGTTTCTCAATTTCCGATGCTGTTTGGAGATGATCATCAGTACGGTCTCTCCCATGCCTCCTGTGTTAGAAATACACGAAACAAGTTCAGTTATGCCAAGACTCTTGGTGGTCACATTTCCTATTTTCATGATAAATTTAGCATTCGGTATTAAACAGTCATGTATGTCACCCCAATAACTTTGACAAATGCAGTGGAAAAAAAGTCAATGTGGCGTTGTCTGAGACTCAAATAATTATTTTGTTTTGCCTTACACATATGACTTTGACTCTACATTGCAAGTGCATATTTCATATTGTGGCATAACCAACTTATATGATGATAAACACGAGAGTATATGAGTAATTGTAATCTTTTTCCACTAAAGATGACATTCTGAAAGCTAATGATGATGTTATGAAGTCTCTTAGTGCGTACAGAGGAAAGGTACTGGGTGAAGTGGAGAACAAAGGTGATGAGGCATCTAAAGGTTTGTATATATTTTTTTGTTGATAGACACATATATGCAGGCCTCAAAATATGGTGCTGGTCCTTTGCAGAATGAGGTCCTCAGAGGGTGAGATTAGTGACGCAACCCCACACAATGGGCTAGCATCACTAAATTTGCCTTTTGGGGACCTCATTCTGATAAGTCCTCATCTTCTCTGGAAAGTATCTTTATCTTTACAAGTAAAATAAAAAAGATTTTGATAGGGTTTGGCCGTTGATCATAGTCAGAATATATATTATTTTGATTGTCTAGATAATAAAATTTTTTTTAAGAACTTATGAGAACCAAACTTTGAGAAAAAAATATCAGGATATGGTGCAGCTGAAATTGCGATTATCTATGCAGTCCATTGATGTATGCTTAATAATTGTAGATTTATTTCTACATTCAAAATTCTATTGTCTTGGTGTCCTGTAGATACGTTTAGTTATACTCAAATGAACCAAATTAACCTAGGTGTGGATGTATTATTATGAAATATGCAATTCAAATTGGGAGGCCAATCATTTTTGCCTGAGTTATGGCCTATACTATAATTAGAATAATTCAACATCTTCTAAAAAGCCAACATCTCAAAAAATCCAACTTTCCAAGAGATGTGTCACCAAACAACCCTTTGATATAATCGTATGGCTTCACACATACATCTTTTGCAATAAATTTGTAAGTATCAACATATTCTCTCGGCTGGAGAACAATAATTGTTTGCTATTTATTTTTAACCCTTTCATGATGGGAGCTGTGCTGGTGTAGCATTGAATACCCTGTACCTTGCATTCTATTATACAGGGAGCCTTGCATATATAAGAGAATGTACTGGCTTACAAGGACAACTTAAAGTGATATGAAACACTGCGGTAGGGTGATTAAATAGAAATGGAGAATAGTCTTGCTCAAAGTAGTTATTTTTACAAATATTATATCCAAATTGGTAACACACATCGTCATTCTTAGATATGAATTAATTGCAGAGATTCTCGAAGGTGAAATCGTTTTCGTTAGTTTATCACAGATAATTGCGTCCTGGATCGAGAAGTAAATATTTACAATTGAAGGTAGTTCAGACGATGATTTCTAAGGAATGGTACAGTCGATTTGCTTGAAATTTTCGGCGATGTTACTAAAATGTTACATTCCTTCAGTTGACTGCTATGCCTGAATGCTAACTTATCAGTTTCACATACCCGAACAAGTCCATAATATATCTTTAAATATTGTTAGGCCAATGCATTCTCTTATATACGCGAGGCTCCCTATGGGAGACTCACATATATAAGAGAATGCATTGGCACAGGGTTTTCGCAAAATTTCAGGATACTTCAGTCATGGAAGGGTTAAGTGATGTAATTAGTTATTTTAAATGCTATTGGTAATTATCTTATTTATTGTTTGTTTTTCAGATAAAACGAATAATAATACAGCCTTGTTGGAACAAATATTTGCACAGCCCAGACACATTGATCCAGTTGTATCATCATCTTTGTCATCCCTTGATGATCAGATGCTGTCTATGGGTAAGCCAGAGGTTTCTTCATTGTTGACAATTCCAAATAAAGTTGTTAAGTTGGAGCATGTCACCTCCTTCCCCGTTGAATCGTGAATATGAGTTAACCCTTTCTGTACTAAATAATTCTCCCAGTCAGTTAAAAAGTTTACATCGTAAAGGTCTATTATAAGCATCATCACACATGACAAAGCAAGTCCTGTATGTGCCTGACTAAATCTTGTAAGCCTGTAATTTTTAATGCACAGATTCTAGGATGGGTGATGTGTAATAAACACAGAATCCCATGTGTGCTAATGGGTTTGTTGGTACAGCCATCGCGGAAGGATATAAGTCGAGGCTGTGCTACGTGCTGTATCAACAAGCCCATTAACACACTCGTGTCGTTCTGTGTATATATACAATAATATTATGTGTTTTCACACATTTTCTGAAGTGATGTCCAACATATAAAGAGTCATGAAACTGAATTACATTACTTTTTGGCAAAGGAATAATAAAAAAGGATTAATTTGGTGGTACAAAAGCTGCATACCATCCTTTTTAATCTCTCTATTCATTGCTCATCACAAAAAAATTACCTTCTTTACAAAGTTGAGCTACAGTGTCATTGACACTTTCATTGTTGAAGCCTGAATACCGGTTATTTTGGGCATATGAATCCTCAGTACCAGTTAACAAACCGTCAGCTTGATGGGCTTTATGTTTTAGAAACCAGGATATTTTAAGCTATAATGTTGGAAGAAAATTACATCTCAAATGTGAACAGTTTTCGTTTGTTTTAATATTTGTCTTCATGATTCAACTTGGTCACATGTGTATGATGTTCCAAATAAGCATCACATTATCAAATAAAGATATAGGCACATTATAAAATCACGACTGTGCTGCACACTTTCCAGTATTATTTCTAAGAAAGGTTTGAGAACTTCTTTATCATGGAGAAATAGAGGCCATCCTTTGCTTTTTATGTTTAATAGTTCAAAATGTTAATATGTGTGCCACCAACAAAGATTTGTGATAAATCTATTAACAAAATTCACTTGAAGTTATTTCTGCAAAACGTATGTTAGATACTATAATTGCTATTAATAGAGCTGTAATTTCTTATTTTGTTTTTACCGATTTAATATTTTTTACACAGGTCTGAATGACATTTCTTCAAGTAGGGCTATGATTGATCGGCCTTTGAGTGAGCTTGATGACATATTTGGTTCTGCAAGTCCACCACAACTGGTAAGCATAAAACAGCAAGTTTTAGATATCATGACATAATATTAGAAACTAGATATTTTTATATATAATTTAGTTGATATATTCTTGCCAAACTATGCACCCAAAAATATTTGTGCACTATTCAATGGGAAGTAACTCAAAAGTGTTTACCAAAAAGGAATTACAGAGAGCAACATGATGTTAATGGCATACCAATGTATGTTGTAACAATGTATGATGTTAGTCTGAATTTTTACTTATAAATTTAATAATATAACTAAGGCCAAATCAGACACCTCCCTCGTCAGTGAAAATTTCTTTTAAAAATCTTCATCAAACATTTAAAAAAAAAAAAAATTCTGCAAGAAATATTGTATTTAAACAATGAAAATGATTTTTTTCCAAATTTTGAGAAAAAAATTTGAAATAGCCTCCCTCCCTCATCTAAAAATTGAGCGCATTATTGACACTGGTTACATCAACCACCAATCTCTATGTACTTAGGATTAATTTGAAACTTGATTACCCAGTGCTTAAAGGCACGGGCGGTGTTCTTTGCAGAAATATTCATATTTGTTCAAATCGCCATCAACAGAAGGAATATTAAAATATATATAGTTTTGTTCTTATGGCAAACATAATCAGCGTGTAAATAGTATATTGTTGTCAAGACATACGATGGTGTACGTAAACAAGAGCCTGCTCGTGTTACAGAAGTTTTGCTTCTGTTTACATAACACAGTGCAATTCTATTGGTTAATCACACACAAATGATATACACGCTCTTTATTATTTCCATATCAGGAAAACAGTAACAAATAACGCTCTTTATGTTTACCATATCCGGATCTAAACAAAAGCCAGTTTAGGTAACGTTTTTTGCTTTTGTTTACATAATAAAGGAAAAACATTTGACAATAACATACTGTTTATGCCATATTTCTGATTGGCATAAGAACAAATTCTGTCTATATTTTACTATTCTTTCTGTTTATGGAGGTTTTGACGGAGCTGAATATTTTAACAGCATACCCACCACCAACGCCGCCCGTATTTGTATACCCCCCGCAATGAAGTTAGGGGGGGTATACTGGAGTCGGCTTGTCCGTCCGTCCGTCGTCCGTCCGTGGACACATATTTGTCCGGAGTTTTTCTCAGTCGTTTTTTTATCAATTCCGTGAAACTTGGCACAGACATCAACCACCATGGGAACCTGTGCACCTGCGATTATGACGTCTGTCGGACTTTTTTGCTGGAGTTATCCCCCCCTTTTCGACTTAGAAATTTTTCGCAACATGTATACTTTTGTCTGAGCTTTTATTCCTACATTTTTCGGTCAATTTTTTAAAAACGTGGCACAGATATTTAGTACCATGGGAACTTGTGCACCTGCGGTTATGACGTCTGTCCGACATTTTTTGCTGGAGTTATCCCCCTTTTTCGACTTAGAAACCTTTTTTGCAACATGCATAATTTTGTCCGAGCTTTTATTCCTACATTTTTCGGTCAATGTTTTTTAATCTTGGCACTGATATTTAGTACCATGGGAACCTGTGCACCTGCGATTATGACGTCTGTCCGACATATTTTGTGTGGAGTTATTCCCCTTTTTCGACTTATAATTTTTTCCGCAACATACATAATTTTGTCCAAGCTTTTATTCTTACATTTTTTGGTCAATAGGTTTAAGATTAAGGTTATGGTTGTACACCTGCAATGGGAACTGTTATTTTATTATTTTAACTAAATGTTTACTGACATGTGAAACATCTTAGTATTTTAAAAACAGGGGGGTATCCGTAGTCCCATTGGGACAGTCACACCTCTAGTTAACTCAGTCATGCTTTTGGTGCTTTTATAACTTTTCAACCATGCTTCCAATGTAGCTGAAATTTTAAACTTACGATCTGACAGATATTGAAATATGACAAGCTAATCGGCTATTTGGCTGATCGGTTAAAGACGGCCTGAGATATAGCACATTTTCCAATGCAAAACTTCCATCACATTAGGAGTGATTTAGCCTACAAAAGCATGGGTGCCAAACTCTTTTGACCCATCATTTTTGATGGGCAATCCCCCGGTATGCATAATTTGGGAAGAGGGTAAGTTAGTTTGATAAATACTTGATATATCAATATACCGAACAAACTTTATATCCTCTGAAAAAACTTATGCAAGTCATAGAAATATATGACTTGTTTTCTCCACAGGAGACAATAACTTTGGATTTTCACCATATCAGGAATAGACTAACCATGAACTCTCTTAATTGTTGCATGCTGAAGACAAGACTGCAAATTGTATGCCTGTCATTTGCAGAATGACATCCCCAGAGGGTGCATTTATTGATGCTATCCCACACGGCAGTCTAGCACCACTAAATTCACCCCCTGGGAGCCTCATTAGAGGGAGCCTCATTCTAATGAGGCATCAACTGCTATGGGAGACCTAGGATTAGATTGAAGTTCCTCCGTTGAAGTTGCCTTTATTATGCATTCTTCTTCTGCAAAATTAGGGGATATAGAAACTGAAACAGAAGGGGAAAAAGTAACTAAAAACATAAGATGAGGCCTAAGCAGAATGAGGTTCCCAGAGGGTGAATTTAGAAATTCTAGCCTGCTGTGCGGGGTATCATCACTAAATTCACCCTCTGGGGACCTCATTCTGCAAATGACAGACACACATTCTCAAGGCTTGAAAAGTATATCAGAAATGACTTGAATATTCCAGGGAGCAGCTGCTGCCAGCATTCCTCAGCATAATCTCATCGGGGCATCAGCTTCATCAAGTATCTTCCAGTCAACTCCACAACCTATTCCCCAATTCCTCACACATCCTGTCTCCCAAAGTCAGCCGAAACCAACAGGTAATGATGTTAGCCTTGTATCGTCTGGTAGCGCTGGCCTCAGTGGTGGTGCGAGCAACGTTCCTAATTATGGGGGTAAGGACTTCCATTTCGTATTGCAGTAGCTTTACCTGAATACATCCCACATAATGGCTGAAGAATTATGCATGAATTAAATTTCTCAGGCTTGCATGTATGCCTCTGAAACACTCCCCATCCAACCATATCTTTATTTGATTTTTGCCCTTATCTTGAATCTTTTGTTTTGTTTTTAAATATGCATATAAGCACTCTTAATGCATTCCAAGACATGGTTCACGCTGCCGATGGACAAATTGGCCAATAGCCAATTTTTTTGGGAAAATAGCAAAGAAAATTCAATTTAGCCATCACCTCTAAAATTATCATCAGATCTCCATGAAACCTGTAATTTGTTTACAAGTAAATCAGCAGTTTCTCGCCTGTGTATGAATAACAATTTATCTAAAGTCATGCATGCTTAATTATCAAAACAATGATGATTAATGATAGAACGGTGTACAGATCTTAATCAAGTGACAATGCTGCTTTGTGGTTTCAAAATAAGACAGTGCGGATCAGTGCTCATTTATGTTAATATACTTGGCCGGCTAGACCTATTTCAGTTTTATCGCTTCCCATCCATGAACATTTTCCATATCACTTTTGTCCAGCTCAAAATTTATCAGTTATTTTGGTGTGCATTTCTTTATATTTTGTTTTAGTTTCAGTTTTCTCGCTGATCCCATATCAAGGTTTATCAATTTCGCCAAAGTTTTGGAAAAATGGCAAAACAAATCCTGATATGGCCAACAAATTGGCCAAAAGAATTTTCCCGGCCAGCTGGAGCAGTGTGAACCCTGTTCCAAGATGCAGCATTGATGCCAACTAACACTTATAGAAACTTTGTCCAATCACTGTAGAGTTCAAAATATTCCTATTGCATGTTCCCTGGGGTGATGGATGTAGTTGATATATGCTCTTCAACAAACTTTTTAGAAAGCTTGCACAACTGTGTGAACTAATATAGGCATTAGGCAGCTTATTCTGAAATTTCTCCGTTAGCTCATTATGATCAATTGTTATTCTTGATGTTACTATAGTAAGTCTGCCCAAAATACAGGTCAAATTCGAATTTGGGCTGCACCCGCCAATTTTATGGCCCTTTGTTGGAATTATTATGTGCGAATTTTGCCACGCCCAAGTGATGCTCTTGTTAAAATAAGAGAATATTGTGAGGTGAAGCAGCAAACCCAATTTATTAGTTATGATATTGCATATATAGAGGATCTCCAACGAGTTGGGATTTTATGAAACGAGTTTGATAAATTTGATTCACGAGTAGTAGACGAGTTGTGAATTAAATTTATGAAAAGAGTTTCATAAAATCTTATATCCCAACATAACGAGTTGAAGATCTTGTATATCGCATGAAAAAAACTAGAGCTTTATGCCCTTTTAACAAAACAGAATCCTTAAAAGAAGCTGCAAAATGCATACATTTACAGCATTGGCTCAGATGCGTCACAACCGTGAACAAATGAACAAAGCAATCATTTTACAGTAATTCTTTTTGGTGTGATGCCAAGGAAGCATGCACCTATTCATAACGAGTAGGAGATAAGGAAATATGTAATGGCTTTTTTATGTTTACCCATACCATAGTATGGTAAACATAGTGTCGTTGCCCGGATTGACCACTCGTCGTTGGTCCGTCTGTCCGTCTGTCTGTCTGTCCGTCTGTCTGTCCGTAGACACTTTACGAGTAATGCGATAACTCAAACATTTTCTATCCGATTCTCAGCCTAAAATACAGATCGAGTTCGAATTTGGGTTTGATCCGAGATTTTGTTACAGAGTTATGGCCCTTTTTCAACTTAGAATTAACGCATTCTGCCATAACTCAAACATTTTGTATCTGATTGGAACCAAATTTGGTATGCGAGTTTCAGAGCCCAAAATACAGATCGAGTTCGAATATGGGTTTGATCCGATTTATTTTAAAGGAGTTATGACCCTTTTTCGAAAATAAAATTAAAAAAACAAAAATCCGATGCTATAACCAAAGTATATTTTGTCCGATTGTGTTCATATTTGATATGTAGGTTTATGATGACATGCCCCTCATCTGTATAGTTTTTGGTATTGATTGGTTGATCGGTTTAGAAAATAATTAACCCTTTACACACATGCTATCCAATGCAATAAGTTGAACATATTTCTTCTGATCTGCCTCATATTTCTTACCTAGGTTTTTCTTAGCACGTTCTTAGTCTGTATGGTTTTTGGTATTGTTTAATTAACCCTTTTCACTCTTATGTTTACTTAGAATTCACCCAAGCTGCTATGACTCAAAACATTTTTCATCTGATCAGCACCAAATTTGGTATATGAATTTATCACCCCTAAATATAGATCGAGTTCGAATATGGGTTTGATCCGATATATTTTAACAGAGTTATGACCCTTTATAATTCAAATAATTACTGCTGGGAATTTTAAAAGAACATATCTGGCAGACCATGTGTTATTGAAATGAGTTAATTATCACTATGTCTATGGACATGCTATAAAGCCTGATAGTGGTACTCCTGGCTGGCAGGATTTGTTATCATATTAATGTCAAATTGATTGATGGCTATCTGGTGGAGTGCTGTTTTCTGTGCAATATTAAGTTAACCCCTTTGCTGAAACAGGTTCATTACTATATTTATGTAAACACTATAGGACACCTATTCTAAAATATTAAATTGGAATAGTCCATTGTTACTTAATTTGTAGGGATGTTTTACAGACATTGTTGTCTACATACACTGTTGTCTTATCTTAGACAAAAATTAATCCACACATTCCTCAGTTCCATGATGTGATGTCATTGCAAATGATTAACCCTCTCCACACATCATATGGTTTTGAAGCTTTTTGTTTGATCATTCTCCTATATTATGTCCAGGTTGATGGTGATCCACTTTTGATTTGCATGGATTTGGGATTAAAATTAAACCATTCCATAGACACATATTATGCGATTGACAGATATAATATTATCCCTTTCACTTTGATCCAGGTTCAGTAAGGGTTTCAATAAATCACCAATTATATATTCATCATTAGAGGAAATGTCTTATTTTGAAATTCCCTCAGTTGCATTTGGGCTCCAGGGTAATATTAATGGTGCAGGTATTCTTGAGACTGACTTATTGTATGGGTTTCTAAATCCAATGACATGCTTTGTATAGACTATTTTGTGTTTATCAGTTCATTAGTTTGGGTAAGATTAACCCTATTCTATCTGATTTGATAACTCAAATATTTCCATTGACTATGTTTATACATGTAGTTATTGGCATAGTTGACAAGAACACACCCCTAACCTGCATAGTGAGGGTCATTTGGTTTATTTGCTTAAAAATATTAACATCCTCCGCCAATCCGGTTGACACAATGTGATAACTAAATATTTTTCACATGATCACTATATTAAGTGTGAATTGTTGAAACTTTAGCACTCATGAAAAGGTTGATGTAAGGATTTATAAAATTTATAAAAATAGCTAATCGCTATCGCCAAGGTATGGGTTAAACATCTGCCGATCGTGATCGGCCTCTCGTTATTATATGATATAATAGGGACTTCATGTGATATATCAGTATTTTAAAGTGATGTGAAACACTCCGGTAAGGTGATCAAATAGAAATGGAAAATCTTCTTGCTCAAAATATTACAACCAAATTGACAACACACATCGTCATTCTTAGATATTAATTAAATGCAGGGACTCTCGATGGTGAAATCGTTTGCGTTAGTTTGCCGCCAATAGTTGCGTCCCGAATCTATAAGTAAATATTTACAATTGAGCGTAGTTTACACAATGTTTTCTAGGGAACAGTATTCTATTTGCTTGAGATTTTCCATTATGTTAGTAGAATGCTACATTCCTCCTAGTTGGCATAGCTCCATAATATATCTTTAAAGATATGAAAGGTGTATGCTGTTGGTATAGCTGGAAAATGATATTATTCACAAAATACACTTTGTGTCCGAGAAAATTATACGTCGGTTGTAAAACCCTGAAGTTGGTGCGTCGATAACATACAACACTACTCATAGTAAATTCCTTATTTGGTATGTATTTACCATATATAGGTTAGGAGAAAATACTACAGCGTAATGGAACATTTTCATTAAACGATCCGGTAGTTCCAAGTGTTTGTCTCTAAACAAACGGTTCTGTAATACTTTTGATGTTTGTTTACATACCAAAGTGTACAAATGTGACACTAACATGCAACGTATGCAATATTTATGATTGGTATAAGAACAGCATCTGTCTATTATACAATATTCTTTCTGTTTATGGCGATTTTAGCGGATGTGACTATTTTAACAGCTATACCCACAGCGAAGGCCGCCTTTAATACTGCAGTGATGAGATTCTGCATGTTTAAGACATTGTTTACAAACATTACTGTAACAGGAAGCCGGTGTTGTGTTTTCAGCTACAAACAATAACTCTAAAATACAAATAGTGTTAATTACAATCAGTTGTTGTGTGCTGCGTATTTCCTTATTACATTCATTGCAACAGCAATTGCGGCACTGAAGTCATTTGATAATACTTTTTTGGTATTAAAACACAAGAAAACATTAGTTGTAACACTTCGCTTAAATATTCTGGTAAATACCGTAACGAGTAAAATTTGGACACCTCAAGAAATAACTATGGGTTTTGGTGATATACTGATACGATATTATTGTTAGTTGAGCTGCGAAATTTCAAAAACAATGTTGACATTGAGAATGCCTTGCAGGGCTTTAACCTCTTCGCTGCTATGACGTCTGTTACTATTACGGACGTAAAAGTGCACGCCGTGTGCTATATGGTCCGTAGGTACTACGGACCTACTTCAGCACACTAGCAGTAGGCCACTATACATAACTGGAACTCTGAGATTTGTTCACGGGAATAACTGTATCTCAAAGTTTCATACAGTGTTCCACGATTGTGAACGATAATAGCCTTTCAACTGGGTCAGTTTTATGGTTCTTGTGATATTCCCGTTTTATTTTCCCACTGGAAAATTGCAATAACGTCAACAGCCCAGCACACGACGTCATAACGTCATTTAGCAGCGAAGAGGTTAAGGTATTTTGGTATCACGAGATAGAGATCCAATAAGTGACTACCATATCTACACTTTATACAGTAATGCCCTAAATAATCAACTCCTTAACTATAGCAGAATTATGGGTAACTTTTCAGGATTTATTCGGAAATATGGCTTGTTGCCATTCATCGGAAAGCTCTCAGTGAGAGCTTTCCGATGAATGGCAACAAGCCATATTTCCGACTAACTCCTGAAAAGTTACCCATAATTCTGCTGTGGTTAAGGAGTCGATTATTTAGGGCATTACTGTATGTGATTATATTTCATGATTATCTAAATTTTTATTCCAGTGTTATCTAATAATATGTCTGGCAATCAGAGTACAAGAAGCGTTTTTGACACCCCTACATCAGTGCAAACAGGTGTTCTGAAGACGGAAGATAAATCAGCAGCCAAAGACTTGTTGCAAGATATTGATATACTCGGTCAGCAATTAATACAAGAAAATCTCCCCAAAGACAAATCTACAATCATAGCTCCACCAAGCATGATGTAAGTACAGAGACAACGACAATTAGGCCACCCAAAAGTCAATTTTGAAAAGCTTGCGAGCGCCCAGTTTTTAATTAAAAGTTTTGCCAAATGAATTGTTTTTTGGCCAAATTAAAAAAAAAAATTGGACCAAATCCTCATTTTCTGGTCTCATTGCAGGCCAGACTAAGATTTGTTTCAAATTAAGCTACCTCAGAAAATAAATAAACCTCGGCGAAAAGCCACCATTGCTGGGGATACTCTGTATGGTGAACTTGTTTCACATTAGAAGCTCACATGTTGTTTTAGATAACATTTTTACTCAACAGTATGTCGAGAATCTATGATGCAGGGGTTCCCTTTTTTACTATTTAAATTATATAAATATAGGCAAGCTATCTAGAATGACAATTCAACATTACACATATTTATATATGCTTTATGATATTTTTTCAGTTTTCAATAGTTTTCAGTTTGCTAATTTGGCAAAACTTCAATGATTTATCTAGCATTATTTCCTAATTAGATTTAGTTGGATAATCAGTATATTATATTAGTGAATGGTATATCATTGCTGCCACAGAATGTTAATGGTGTTGCTCTTTCCAGGCCAATGAAAAAAGTGCCGATGAATCAATTAATGAACCCCACAACAGTAGAACTACCAAAGCCAACTGTTGAAACTAGTCAGATTGCCTGTGAACCCATTACAGCTAGTATTATAGACATACCAGTACCTAGTGCATCCCCACCACCCCCAGAGATAGAACCTCTTACCGACGTATTTGTTCCCGTGGAAACTGTTAAGCCTGGTAAGTTACTAAAGATGAAAATAACATATTTATTGGATAAAATCACCCCACGTGTCCTCATAAGTGTGAACTGGTGTGTTGTAGGAATTAGCTCTTTTATAAAGATGAACAAGATGAAAAATACAACATTAGGAATAATTACCATAATTAACAGTACCGGGCTCCCAAAGCATTGTATTGTTTGTCGAATTAACAAAGACTTAAACTCTTATTTTCATTCAGAATAAAGAGATCAACAAACTATTTAGGCTGACAACCCGATCGACCATATCATGATATGATAGTTTTCTGTATCAAGACATCCAGGTTCCCAAGAGGCCAAAAGTAATCAGTTGTCGAACTATAATCTAATACTCTTATACTAATGGTGATATGCTGTTCTGATTTGCGCGTGTCTCACTAGTTGCTTAAATAACATGTGGTGAAATTAGACCTTTGGAATAAACTACTGTTTCCTTTTACCATTTGGCCAATGCGTAACCTCAAAGGACATGCTATATGAAATAACATAATATCTCATATGATAATAATCTTTGAATATGAAACATCGTAACTAGATAATTGATGTTTTTTTTCTGTGATTATTTTCTATCTGTGTGGAAAATTAACAAAATAGTTTGTGCAGCGAATCTAACTTTTTAATCATTAGAAACAGGTACATTTTGGTTTGGCCTAAAAAAAACTACAACCTAAAATATTAGCACAAAATTTATAGAGGATTATAATGACAACATCTAGATGTTTTTATGCGGCAAAAAAAAGATTTTTCGTGTCCTCTCCATAAAATCGCGATGCTTTATTGGATTCTGTTGAAACTTGGTGTAGTTGTTTCTAATGAGGAGATGATGTGTCGCACACAATTTATTTTCCAATCATTGAAGGTCAAGGTCGTTCTCTCGATACTAAATCTGATACGTTTTTCATGAAAGTATGGGGGTATTATATTCAAAAAGACACAACATTACAAATTACAAATTATTAGAGGTCAGGGTATAAATACGCTGACGATTTCTTGTTTCACCATGGATTGCTCAACTAATATCTTCAACCGTCTTAACAAACAGGTGATGTTCCACCAATATCAGCTTATGATTCTAATGGCATTAAAGTGATCTTCCATGTTGGTAAAGACCGACCCAGGCCAGATGTTCTTGTTCTGGTTGTCTCTGTTATGAGTATGAACACAAGCCCGGTGAAAAGCTTCAATTTCCAAGGGGCAGTTCCTAAGGTAATGCTATATATATTTTTTTTTTACCTAGAGTTAAACCTTTTGTGATAGGGAGCGGGTGCAGCATTAAAAGTCCTGTGCCAGTGCATTATCTTATATATGTGATTCTCCCATATAGAACCTCTCATAAATAAGAGAATGCACTGGCATAAAAGGTTTAGGTAAATATTGTTAGCCAATGTATTCTCTTATATATGCGAGGCTCCCTATGGGAGACTAGTATATATAAGAGAATGCATTGGCACAGGGTGTTCGCAAAATTTCAGGAAGTTCCAGTCATGGAAGAGTTAACAAATTTAACATGAGCTTCGTTATATCTGCTTATAATCAAGCCTTGAAATAGTGTGTCTGAAATGTTCAGAATGAGGTCCCCAGAGGGTGAATTTTAGTGATGCTATTATATGCACAGCAGGCTAGCATTACCAAATTCACCCTCTGTGAACCTCTTTCTGCTGAGGCCTAGGATCAGATTGGAGTTCCCAGTTGAAGTTGGTGATGTTCACCCATTAGTCACCTCGGTTATGCATTTTATCTTCTGCAAATTAAGGGATATAGAAACTGAACAGAAGGGAAAAAGGAACTCAAAACAATGTTAATTTGAAATTATAGATACTTCCCAGAAGATGAGGACTAAGCAGAATGAGGTTCTGAAAGGGTGAATTTAGTTATGCTAGCTCGCTGCGGGGGTAGCATCACTGAATTCACCCTCTGGGGACCTCATTCTGCACATGACAGACACTATTTCAAGGCAAGCTTATAATGCTTCCTCTGATTGGTCATATTGATTGATTCTTTTAATTTTTTTTTACTGTTTTATAATAAACTATGTAAAATTTATATATATATATATTATTCATTTGGATAAACATGGATTTGATGCCGAAAGATATTCATTGTGACATCACTTTTGACCTCAATGATGAAGAATTATATGATACTAGCTGATGTGCCCGGGCTATTTAGGGATTTCTTTGTGATCGCCTCTGTCTGGGCAGAATATACAGCGTCTGGACAAACTCTTGTTCGATCGGTCCATAAACATGCCTATATGATCGTATATGAGCAAGGTCAAGGACACAGTCGCACATGAAATTGGACCCACCCATATTGTTCCCGGGATCAAAGTAGGAATACATACCAAATTTGAGTCGGATCGGTCAAGGTCCAGAAACATGACTATATGAGTATATATGAGCGAGGTCAAGGTCAATAATTACACAGTCGCATGTGAAATTGAACCTGCCCATATTGTTCCAGGGATCAAAGTAGGTCAACATACCAAATTTGAGTCGGATCGGTTGAGACCCAGAAACATGACTATATGAGCGTGGTCTATATGAGCGAGGTCAAGGCCAAGAACATGATTGCATGTGAAATTGGACCAACCCATATTGTTCCCGGGATCAAAGTAGTCGCACATACCAAATTTGAGTCAGATCGGTCAAGCAGTTTTCGAGTCTATATCACACATACAGACAGAAGTTCTGAAATATGTACTAGATGGTAGTAATCAACATTACGACGTCTGTAATGTGTATTGGAACTCAATTTCTCTTAACACTATTGTTACAATTTTTAATATAAGTTCATGAAAACAGTCGAGTCAAATTAAAAATTAATTCAATAAAAAGTTGGCTTTATATTGTCATCGAACCTGAAGAAACTAATGTAAAGTGTGTTAAAATTAGGCCGACCATTTTTTTCAATATTTTCTGTTGGAAATATTGGATTTGAACTACGAATATGATGGTTTTTTGTTTCTTGTGTGAGTTTTCCAGATTTTGAGAAAAAATATAAATAAATAGCCTCCCTCCCTCTTCTCAAAATTCAGATCTAATTGCCTGAGAACACAGATAATTTAGCTTAATGGCCTTATATATAGTTTCATTGCAAGGTAGCCATTCTGCATATTTGTATTTCTCTTTCCAGTGTATGAAAATAAAACTGCAACCAGCATCAACAACAGATCTGCCTGCGTACAATCCCATCCTTCCTCCGTCTGCAATAACTCAAGTTATGTTAATAGCTAATCCAAATAAGGTAATGATCAAAGATTAATGGGGTGTATACTGGATTGACTTTGTCCTTCTGTATTACCATCTGTTGGGGTGTCTGTCTATACATCTGTCTGTCTGTCCATCAATGAAGGCATATATCTTAGCCATGGGCTATCCGATCAAGCTGAAATTTGGTATGGAGGTTCAACATTGTGACTACTTCCAAAAGACTTTGTTTGCATTTTCCATTCTAGAGTTATCCTTCTTTGTTTTTTTAATAAATCGTGGGATTTTGTCGATCTGCTCAGATATCTCAGCCATAAGTTATCACACTTTAATGAAATTTTGATATGGACTTTCGCCAACATGACTGCTTTCAAATGTGGTCATGGGCCAATGATTTTTGATGGACTTGTGCCCCTTTTTCGACTTAGACTTTTGATTTGTCCGCAGTGGTAACTTGAACAAAATTCAACAGAATTTCTTTATATTTGGTATGTGGTTCAAACTTGAGAAGACAGAGGTCAAGTTCGAATTTGGTCACGGTCTGATGATATTAAGGAGTTATGCTTCTTTTTCGACTTAGAAATCGCTGTATGCGGGTTGTCTGCATGGTAACTTGAACAAAATTCAACAGAATTTCTTGGTACATGGTTCACATTTGAGAAGACGCAGACCAAGTTCGAATTTGGTCTGATGAATTTTGACAGAGTTATGACCCTTTTTTTTTACTTTGATATTGCTGTTTTCCTGTTTTCTGCATAGTAACTTGAGCAATATTCAACAGAATTTCTTGATATTTGGTTCTCATTTGAGAAGACATAGGCCAAGTTTTATTTTATTCCAGTTAGAAATAACATTTGTGTTGTCTCAATTATTAATTGAGCATTCTTCAAAAGAATCTCTTGATATTGGTGTGTGGCTCACCTTTGAGAACATGCAGGTCTAGTTTGAGTCAAATTTTGCCAGAATTTGAATTGGTTGTTCTTTAAAAAAGCTAATGTCCCAAAAAGCCACCTTGTTTGACATAGAAAGCGCTGTTTTCATGTTTTCCTCATAGTAATTTGAGCAATATTCAAGAGAATTTTTTTATATTTGGCATGTGGTTCTCATTTAAGAAGACATGCAGGAAATCGTCTAATTTGAGTCAAATTTTGCCAGAATTTGAAATCTTTGATCTTAAACAAAAAGCCAATGTCTCATTTTGGGGGACGTGGTTTTATATAGTATTTTGCCATTAGCTTAGAAAGAACAAATGTATCTAAATAGGATAATTACATTAGGGCAGATCACTTCAGAGTGATAGTTATGCGTAGGAATTTTGTCACAATGACACGCAACGTCATGGCAACATCACAATAAAGAGCCTCAAACTGCACTTTAGTATTGATATATTCGTTTGAGTTGTTATTATAAGGAATAATCTATATTTCCAAATATATTTACATTTAAATATATTTAAAGACATTTTCCTAACCACAAACTTTTATAAATCAAGTTTGTTATGAGGCAAATGTCTTCAAAATGTGTAATTACATTTGGAAACAAGAGACTTTTCCTTAAATATTATTGACACTTTCCACTATCCAATGTATATACTCCTCTAAAGATTGAACGACTATTAAGTTATCATTTCATGACTCTTTTTCAGGAGAATATCAGACTGAAATTCAAGATAACTTTTAACATGGATGAAAAGAATGTGTCAGAATGTGGTGAGATGGATCAGTTCCCAGTCACATGAAAATAACTGGTCTTAGCTATTTTGTGATAAATTGTACATTCTGATGCTAGCACAATTCAACAGATATGCACTTATTTATGAGTAATGACCAGCCACATGTGTTATATACTGATAATACTCATCAGTGTCTTAGCTACTAGAATTATGTATTGGTTGAACAAATTGTTTGGGTTGGTTGGAATTATATTCAGTTTAACATTCTAATTGATGATAAGATGGTGCTGTTAGATTAAACCGAGCCTTGAAATAGTGTGTCATTTGCAGAATGAGGTTCCTAGAGGGTGAATTTAGTGTTCTATCCTGCATGGTGTACTAGCCAGTTGGTGATGTTCACCCATTTGTTACCTCGATTATGCATTTTATCTTCTGCAAATCAGGGGATATTGAAACTGAACAGAAGGGAAAAAGTAACTAAAAACAATGTTAATTTGAGACTATAGATACTTCCCAGAAGATGAGGCCTAAGCAGAATGAGGTCCCTCAGGGTAAGTTGTGATGCTAGCCCGCTGTGCAGGGTAGCATCACTTAATTCACCCTCTGGGGGACCTTATTCTGTAATTTGTCAGACAAAATATTTCAAGGCTTGGTTCTGTTCAAGCACAGGTTTTCTTAATCCACAACTCAACCAAAGCATCTCTGTTGCATACCTCCTGTTGAGATATACAGTAATGCTCTAAGTAATCGACTTTTTAACCACAGCAGAATTATGGGTAACTTCTCAGGATTTAGTCGGAAATATGGCTTGTTGCCATTCATCGGAAGAGAGCTTTCCGATGAATGGCAACAAGCCATATTTCCGACTAAATCCTGAAAAGTTACCCATAATTCTGCTGTGGTTAAGAAGTCGATTACTTAAGAGCATTACTGTATCCCACCAGGAGCACCACCTTCTAAATGTGTAATACAGTCAATTTCAGTTAATTGCATATCGCTTAACTGAATATTTTGGATATTTGCATAAAAATTGCCTTCAACAAACCATTTCCTTGTAAAAAAGACTTAGATATTGCATAGTCTCCCGTTTTATTGCATTAGAAAATCACGGAAAATATCTTAAAACGAGCCAAAAACCAACAGAATGGGGGTGGATTTGTTAATTCTAAATTTAGACATGTGTGTAGTAATTTCATTTCAATTGCTATTCCCGGCAAGAAAATAGTTTTATTTTTTAACATTACTCAATTGTAGATGATGATAATATAATATGGAATAAAATTAAATTAAGACAAATTGATATAGATTAAGCTCCATATAGACATTATTATTTTGAAACAAACTAAATTGATGATGAAATTGAATGAACGAAACATAACAAGTACACTGTATTTGTAGACAGATGCTGGTGATAGAAAAATGGCTTGGGGTGGGTATTACATGATTTTGGCTTTATGCATAATTGCATAAGACAAGCTATACACCGACACTATTTTCATACTATTGCCTAGAAAATGTGGCTGGATTTTTACCTTTACATAAACCCTTCCATGACTGGAGCTTTGGGAAATTTCACAAAAACCATGTGCCAATGCATTCTCTTATATATGTGATTATCCCATAGGGAGCCTTGCATATATAAGAAAATGCATTGGCCTAACAATATTTACCTTGACCCTGTAAGCCAGTGCATTCTCTTATATATGCGAGGCTCCCTATGGGTGATTCACATATATAAGAGAATGAACTGATGCAGGATCTTTAATACTGCACAATTGCAGCTCCTGTCATGAAAGGGTTAACTCTTGTGGAATCTCTTGTGTTATCCTGACTAACCAGACCAGCCTTAAATTATGTGATTAGTAACACTGTGTGTGATATTCACCAGCTGGGTTTATTCTATAAACTAGGTGACATATCCCATAGAGGAATAATATCATTGTCCTTTGCTGATCATGCTATAGCGACATATATAAGAGGATGCACTGGCTTACAAGGTCAAGGTAAATATTGTTAAGCCAATGTATTCTCTTATATATGCAAGGCTCCCCATGGGAGCCTATATAAAAGAATCCATTGGCACAGGATTTCCCAAAATTTCAGGAAGCTCCAGTCATGGAAGGGTTAATGCGAGCAGAGACACATATACCCTCACTTATGAGCCTTGTCTGGTTGTAAAGACCTGGACTATATAATAATCGTTGCATTTATATAACGCATTCCACAGTCAATTAGTTTCATTGCGCTTTACATGATTATTATCCTGGTCATAGGGCATTTGTTATACCCACCCTCGCTCAGGAGAAAGCAACCCGAGCAGCTAAATAATGAGCGCATCAGGATTAGCATACTGACTATCCATCGACTCCCGACTGGGTACAAGATCGCTTGCCAAAGGCAATAAACAGCAGCATTTTGACATTCAATGCCAGATATCGGGATTCGAACGCATGACCTTTTCACACCAGGACTTTACGAGTCACACAATAACCACTCACTACGTACACTCGGCTGGTGAATATCACCCCGTGTTACACATTTAGCCTTTGGTATCTGGATACCTTCTGACCCACATTCTCTCATAGTAATTGGTAGTGATCTCCAGCTAATAAATTTAACAAACAGTCTTGGTGAATTCATAATGGCACGCAAAGTGAATTTCCTGTTTCTCAGGCCAATACATTTTTAAAAGCCCGCACACGCGGTTTTTTACTTAATTATATATTTTCTGAGGCACACACCTATAGTCATTCCACATCCACATCGACTAGTTCAGAGTTTAATTTCAGTTGCCCGTGGCCATTATTACTTGAATAGATGTCCATAAAAGTTAGTTGATTGTTCCCATGTGATTTATTTTTGTCAAAAATTACCCAATAAAGTATAATGGACACATTATTTTGACGAGATTGAAGATGCAATACATCAAGTTTGAATTTGGTTAACGATTACAGTAATGAATCGGAAATTAGAATCGGGGAATGTTTGTATGAAAAACAGACTGCAATTATTTCTCACCGATTAAAACTTTCCCGGACAGATTAAACGTGAATAAAAAGGTTGCTCTCGCTGTGTTTCAGTGTCATGCGTGCAGGCGTGAAAAATATGAATTTGACTTTGTGCGACCTAAGTTCTCTCTTAAGACATGATGGGTTGATCTCTTGGAGATCTCACTATTTACTAAAATGAACTATCATCTGTTGTGTGCAGATTTATATTACTTTTACATTTTACATAAATTGTTGAAATAATGTAGAGGTCAGACTTGAATATTTAATCCACTGTGTCATTATGTTAATAAGATGATATCACAAATTGATAATCACATCAGGGCAGTTGTTAATAGTGAGCATAACAAATTTTGTGGCAGTGTCATAATAAAATTCCAAACAAGCATTGTTGTATTCAACTTTGATATGAAAATTATCGACACAAACTTTTCACCGAGATTGATGAACAAGTTTTTGAGTTTATGTTAAAGGCACAGGAGGTGTTCGTTGCAGAAATATTTATATTTGTTCAAATCGCCATCAACAGAAGGAACACCAAAATATATACAGTTCCGCTCATATGCCAAACATAATCAGCATGTAAATAGTATATTGTCGTCAAGACGTACGATGGTGTGTGTAAACAAGAGACTGCTCGTGTTACAGTAGTTGTGCTTCTGTTTACATAATGATATAAACGCTCTTTATTATTTCCATATCAGGAAAACAGTAACAAATAACGCACTTTATGTTTACCATATCCGGATCTTAACAAAAGCCAGGAAACATAACGTTTTTTGCTTTTGTTTACACACAAAGGGGAAAAAATTGACAATAACATACTGTTTATGCCATATTTCCGATTGGCATAAGAACAAAATCTGTCTATATCTTAATATTCCTTCTGTTTATGGCGGTTTTTGACGGAGGTGAATATTTTAACAGCATACCCACCGCCAACGCCGCCCGTATCTTTAATTGTTAATATAAATAAATTCTTTGCAATTCCATTCAGGACTAAATGTTTAAAATGGTAATCAACAATAAAATATTATAAGTCTGTCGTCCTTTATGGACTTTTCAATGTCTTTGAGACAATATAATTTCTTGCAAAGAGAGTGTTCCCTTTGCATCACATTTACGATAAGGGTAATATATGCTGAAATTGGTTGCTATAAATAAAATCGGGTTTTCCCCACCTCCATAAAATGTCATCAAACTATGTGTTCAATCACAGGCATGTGCTGCCTTCACAGGCATGTGCTGCCTAAGTTTAACACAATCTTCTATCTTGGAAGTGCAATCAGAAAATGCATTATCATTCCCGCATGGGGGAAACAGTATCCCTAGATAATGTCTGCAGAAAGGAAATAGACTTTAAGTATGTAATAAGAAAATAGACTGATGAATTTACCATAGATTATGAGAATGAAATAGTTCTTAAAAATAAACCTTTTCCAGTCCTGAAAATTGCTTAAATTTGATTTCCGGAATAGAGTACGAACCAATCAATAACATGTCACGGTATTCCTAGCATGTTTTCTATGTTCTATTAATTGAGTGCTAGGTCATGGTAACCCGCCTTTTGTGAACAATAAAGAATGCTTATTTCAATACGACCATTGAGTGAAACAATCAAGTTTAACCTCTTTGTTCACTTGTTCTGTAAAGTTATGAACAAATAGTGCCATTGAATTTTGTATTCTATATTAATGTGCTATTTTTTTTAGTGACCATAAAAATGAACTACATCTATTTAATCTATCATCCTGAAACCAAACGTTCTCATATTAGTTTCTCCTTGGCCAATTTTCACAGAAATAATCAAATTTGGATAATTGGATTCATCAATTGAGAAATGATGTATTTTATTATAACTTGTCAATGTTGTTAACCCTTTCATGACTGGAACTGTGCTGTTGCAGCATTAAAGACCCTGAGCCAGTGCATTCTCTTATATATGCGAGTCTCCCATAGGGAGCCGCAGATATATAAGATAATGCACTGGCTTATAAGGTCAAGGTAAATATTATTAGGCCAATGTATTCTCTTATATATGCGAGGCTCCCTATGGGAAACTCACACATAAAAGAGAATGAATTGGCACAGGGTTTTCTAAAAAATTCAGGAAGCTCCAGTCATGGAAGGGTTAAATCCAGACAAAAGCTGACATTTTCTTTTAATTTTACTGCCTATTAAAATATCTTATGATGATATCAGAAGAAACTTGTGCCATTGGGTCACCTGAGTTGGTGCTCATTCTTTTTTGATGTAGGGACCAGTGCATTCTGCTAGTGGGGCAGTGGGTCCCCTTTAGGGTCCTTTTCCCTTAGCCCAAATTTCTCTTCGACATATTTCCCTAACGGATCCACAGATTAATACCTGCATCACCTGCATATCTCCCACTAAGTAAAATCTACAGTGAATTATATTAAATAAAGATAATTTTATTTGCCAGCTAATTATAATGCTAGGCCATTAAAATAAAATATCTGTGTTCGCAGGCAATTAGATCTCAATTTTGAGATGAGGGAGGCTATTTATTTTTTTCTTAAAATCTTGAAATTATACTCCAGAAACAAACAAAAATTTGTTTTCGTTGTTCAAATCCGATATTTTTAACTGAAAATTTTATAAAAATGATTTACGAGGCCTTTTAAACGAAAATTTAAGTGAAGAGGGAGGTTCCTGAGAACACAGAATTTTTAGTTGTTACCACACAAGTTACCATTTTACCAGATTTTACGGAAAAATAATTCTCTTTAAAAATACAACAGATCTGAAAGATATCAAACTGGACATGTACTGAATGATTATTATGTGGACCAGCTTTAAGTCGGTGATGGTTGATCGGGAATATTTCATAGTATAAAAGAGTTCTAATGAGTTAAGTGCAGTTGGACATATTATGGTTCCTTGAATTTATTTACCTATATTCCTGTGGACGTTCAGAATTTGGGATTTATTTATGGGCTGATTTACTACTAGAAATACACATTTGGTTGCATTGGGTATGATCCCCCCCCCCCCACCAGTGTCTATAGGGGTCCCATTCCCCCAACCTCTAGCGGAAACCCAGCTTACACATTTAGCTATGTTCTGATCTTGATTTGACTTACTATCTTCTTCAGAAGTTGGCCTCTTTTGTTTTCTGTTTCTTTATATAACAAAATAACCCAAGAATAATACAAGAGAAACTCAGATTTCTGTTACTCATATCGCATACTTTTTGACTTAACCCTTCCATGACTGGAGCTTCCTGAAATTTTGCGAAAACCCTGTGCCAATGAATTTTGTTATATATGCGAGTATGGGAGCCTCACAAATTATATAAGAGAAAATATTGGCCTAACAATATTTACCTTGACCGTAAGCTTGTAAGCCAGTGCATTCAATTATATATGTGAGGCTCCCTCTGCGAGACTCACATGTATAAGAGAATGCACTGGCACATGATCTTTAATGCTGCACCAGCACAGCTCCCGTCATGAAAGGGTTAAATTTGTTTACATTAAAACATCTATATTACTTCGTGATTTATAAAGTAGTCTAATCAGCTAAACTACATGTACCTGGGTGCTGATATTATAGAGGTTCCACTTGTAGTTTGTTACTTGTAAGGTAAATGACAGCCTATCATAGTGACAATGATTGCAAGAGAACGCAAACATATATTTGTAATTAGGGAACATCTTGTTACACCAGTTTTGAACGACGCTCTGGCAGTATAGTAATGAGTGTGTTGCAGAAGGGATAACTCTATAGAAGTTTGAAGTTTAAAGAACTTGTGGCAATCTGTTGAGTTATAACTTGTTTTAAACTCAAAGGGTCAATCATCATAGTTAAAGTGATGTGGAACACTCCTGTAGGGTGATCAAATAGAAATGTAGAATACTCTTGCTCAAAGCAGTTATTTTTACAAATATAAATCCAAATTTACAACACACACAGTCATTCTTATATATCAATTAAATTCAATGACTTTCGATGGCGATATCATTTGCATTGGTTTATCGCTGTTTGTTGCGTCCCGAATCAAGATGTAAATATTTACAATTGCGTGTTGTTCAGGCGATATTTTCTATGGAGTGGTGTGGTCGATTTCGTTGAGATTTTCGGCGATGTTAGTAGAATTCTACATTCCTCCAGTTGGCACAGCGCCTGAGTACTAACTTATCAGTTTCATACACCGGAACAAGTCCATAATATGTCTTTAATTCTATTATAACTAACTGACATATCTCCCAATCAGAATGTACCATGTTTATTATTGGATAACCTCCGAAAATGGAAGCTAAAAAGATAGTCTATCTCTTCCTAGCAAGTTTTATATAGTTTCCGGGGGTATAAAATAATAAATATGAATCGTAGACATGGTTACACAACTATCAACTAATATTGATTTTATTTTGATTTTTCTTGTGTAATATGAACAATCCTTTCGGGACAGTTTTATGGGCTATTTTTAGAAGAGAAACTTCAGGTGATCTCGCAGAAACGTTTGGAGCAAAGTAAGAAGGGGAAGACTTGTTAGCTCCATCCATCAAGGACAAAGTCATTACAAATCAAATAGAGATTGCCACATATGCACGTTTTCATCAGAAATAGCATATTATTTATTATAGCTTTATAGACAAATAATTTACTCCCATCTTCCGTTTTTCTGTGTTTTATTCACACAAAAAAAGCTATTTGTAGTCTTGAAATCAGGTTTTAATACATTTATGTATCCAATTTACAAGCTAGAATCTACATGTGAAAATCTCTATTAACCCTTTACCCAACAGAAGGGCCCTGTGCCAATGCATTCTCTTATATATGCGAGTCGACCATAGGCCAATGCATTCTCTTATATATGCGAGGCGACCTATTGTCGACTCGCATATATAAGAGAATGCATTGGCACAGGGCATAACTGTAACTATCACAATGTGGTCAAGGAGCCGGTTCCAATGATATCCATATTTGTATGGTTCTATTGAGACAGACCGAAGATATTTTAGGCTGTTGAAGCTTTATTTGGCCGGTTTGTTGGGTAAAGGGTTAAAACATTTATGTCTCCAATTTACAAGCTAGAATCTACATGTGAAAATCTCTATTAAATTAGAAACACAGTAATAAGTGCACAATATGCCTTTAGCAAATCATGTTTCAGCTGATACATATCTATGAGATTAGTTTTGTTTGGAGATCATGTTTATGTCTGTTGTTTATGCATTTAAAATATTTCAGTATGAATAGTTGATACTTCATTGTACTGCTCATAATCTGATTACATATAATTTCTAAACAGAATGATGTTTTTCACAATTTATTCTTGATTAGTCAGGGTTAGCCAGGTTTCACCACATGTATGAGTAACTTATAACATGTTTTACTTAGGTATTTCTATGGAGATGCACTTGGTGGGAACAGTCAACATTTAACCAAGCCAAACTGAACTGTTTATAAATATCAGCCAAAAATGTAGCAAAAATTGTAAACATTAATCAGGTGGTCCTCGTTGTGTCCACTTACAGTAGTGCCCTAAATAATCGACTTCTTAACCACAGCAGAATTATGGGTAATTTTTCAGGATTAGTGAGAGCTTTCTGGTGAATGGCAACAAGCCATATTTCCGACTAATTCCTGAAAAATTACCCATAATTCTGCTGTGGTTAAGGAGTCGATTACTTAGGGCATTACTGTATATGCTTAATTGGCTTCAATCAAATTAATATTTCTGCACAGGCAAATCCCATTCTTCAACTACCTGAGTAGCATTGGTTGCTCAAACAGTTATTAAAAGATTGGATTATTCCTCTTTGTTTTAAGTTTCATATACTATATGTTGGACTAAAAACTTATAAATGTAATAACCATGTTCATGTTGGTGAAATAGTCATGAGAGTCCGGTGTCAGAGTCTTTGGCAATGGCAACACACGTCACAAGTTACACATACATGTCACAAGTTACACATACATGTCACAAGTTACACATACATGTGACTGAACATGGCTATAACCTTGAAATACACTTGTAAAACAAAGCTGTGCTATGACAATCTTGTATTATCAAAGCTGTTACATGGCTCATTTAAAATAGAAATTTTACACACACATGTTGCTCTTCTGTTATGAATTGATGTTTTTATTTTGAAGTGTAAAGTAACTTTGTTCATTAAGAGGGATACCTATAATCCTGGTATTACTGTCATACATTAAGACTTGAAAGTTAGCGATCATTCCTAAATTATGAACTTGTAATTTAAACCTAATTCATAAATAAATTATTGTTTACAATATTAAAAGTGTTTGGTGTTCACATTATCCCCTTTCCATTGTAGAAGAGGATGAGTCAATTCTCCCAATTTTCTGTGAAAGAAGGACCTGCTGATATAACATTATAAAAATTGTGACCTGGCTCGAGGGCAACATTGCGGATTGTCTCCCTGAGGAACCAATGTCTCCCGAGGGAGACATTGGTTCCAAAGGGAGACTATCCACAATGTTGCCCTCGAGCCAGGTCACAATTTTTTTTATTATACCATCAGCAGTTCTGAAAATTTTAAAATAAAGACACCGGCATCCATGATGTTTACTTTGAAGAATGCGGAAGTCGACTGAATCGTGACGATTTGGGGTTTCAAGGTTTGAATGTCACGGTCAAAATACGTCATAAAATTTCGTTCAGGTGCTTCCGTGAACATGTTCGGGCTCTTTCGGTCGGAGTGGTAAACATTGCAAAAAATGGTGACCGGCAATGTATCATGGGCGGGAAACATTGCAAATTGTAAAATCACACCCTATGGGAAATTAACATCGGCTTTTAATATGAGGTATAATAATTAAACATGGCTATGACATCACTCCTTTGTTCAGTTTCCAGGATAATGGATGGTTATTGCCGAGTTTGAACATTATTTTACAAACAACAATCCTTTATTTTAATAACGGCTGCTAAATATCCAACTAACGGACCCCACTATTAATGGACAGTTATTCCACTGTAAATGATTTAATTATACGACTTGCATGCATGATATCATGATATATGCATCCATCTATACACTGATATAATTATGCTCCGATAGCTAGAAATATAAGTAACATAATATGTTGAGCATTACCGTCTCTTAATGCTCTGGAAAATTATAATAATAACAGTCATTGGCCCGATTATGTAATACAGGGTTTTCAAAAACAGGCCCGCTGAAACAAAATTTAATTTTGCCAAATAAATTATATTGGAAATTGCCAAATTATATAGAAATTAAAGGTACACAGTCCGATTTGATGGTCCCCATATCATCAGATTCCAACAACATTTCTTCAAAAGACTCTTCAGTTATCAAAATTGATTAATTACCAAAATAATAATAAATCTAACCACTGTCAACTATAGTATAAAATTTCCCAAAACATGTTATATAACTACACTTAAAAAAAAATGCAATTTGCTATATTGAGAGTATGTCAGTCGCCTCGTCGAGATATTTGCTAGGCCGCCGAATATTCCAGGTGGTGAAAAATATGATTTAAAAAATTGATATCTAATAACTCTGAGCTTTGATGGGTGGGTTCCTAGACTCAAATTGAATATTATTTTACCAGGAAGCCAAAGAAGTAGTAGTGGGGCGTTTAATCGGATTATGCATCTTTAATTGGTTGTATGCAAAATTGATTCTTATGCATTGACGATGCATATTTCAATCACTTCTAGATCTGTTGTTGTTTAGATATTTATGACCACATTAGTCATTAGGCCCAAGCAAGATTTTTTTATTAAAAAAATCAAATTGCCATCGTTAAAGAACAGTGACTTTCAATTACATTATGTACGAAAGGTTTGGTGGGCTCAAGTTGGTATTGCCATTAAACCATCAAATTTGTGAAACCACTTTCATTGACACTGTCACACACATTTGTAATTTTTAGGACATTCACATATATTCACTGATCATAAAATCATTTAACGGTTAAATCTCTAGACCCCTATGGAAATGTATGCATGAAGCCGAATCAGAAATAATGAAAATATAATTTATTGCACTGTTAACAATTAACAATAACAAATAATCAACAAATGGTACCCAAATCTGGATGCTAAAACTTCAACTTCAAATACGGTAGAAATGGATATAATATAAATGTCAAATAACACATTTCTAGCTTGTCCAACTATATATCTGCCCGGTGGATTTTGTAACCAAACTTGTACGGAAGACTGCAAATATCACATGCTGCCAAGTATAGAGGAATCAAGGCCTTTGTGCAAGGCTGCAAATAGTGTGTCTGTCATTTGCAGAATGAAGTCCCCAGAGGGTGAATTTAGTGACGCTATCACGCATAGCAGTCTAGCATCACCAAATCCACCCTCTGGGGACCTCATTCTGCTTAGGCCTCAACTGCTATGGGATACCTAGGATCAGATTGAAATTCCACAGTTGAAGTTTGTGATGTTCACCCATTCACGTTGATTAAGCATTTTATCTTCTGCAAATTAGGGAATATAGAAATTTCCCTTCGGAGTCGGTCACTATGAATACAGAACACAACCGAACATAACCGAACACAACCGAAAACAAGTTAAAATAAGGAATATATAAGGGAAATGTAACAAATAAAGTGTATGTGGGTGTGTAGGTAGATGTAAGGTAGTGATATGTGAAGTTTGGGTTATTAAAAGTTATGTTATTGGCAGTTTTATACTCTTACGCCGTCGGCACACAAGCGAGAATTCGGCGAGGATTTCTATGAATACCGAACACAAGTCGAAATAAGGGATGATTAAGACAAATATAAGATAAAAAGTATTTAGGGATGTGTAGGTAGATGTATGCTGGTGATTTGTGAATTTTGATGCAATTTGGGCTATTAAAAGTTATGTTATCGGCAGTTTTTTATAATAGTTTTACGCTGTCGGTGGAGCAAGGACTCGGTAATGCAGTATCTATACACTCTTGTGTTTGCCATGCAGTTAGTGGCCGTTAATTAATTAGCTTGTGTTCGGTATTACGTATACGATCTGACACTACTTGGCATACCAACAAGGCGTACTTTGGGTTCATGTGTGTTTTGACAGTAATAATCCATTGTTGTATAGGATTATCATTGGTTTCAATGGATTATGATTTAAATACTTTGGGTTCATGTGTGTTTTGACAGTAATAATCCATGTTGTATAGGATTATCAATGGATTATTATTAAACACACATGCAAGTTTGATGTCTCTGGGTGCCAAATAATCATAAAAAAGATGTACAGTGTAGCACTATAAAAATGTGCAGCACTATAAACCAATAACAAAAAATAATGTGTCAAAAGTACACTAAAATATATGTGCCCTGTCAACAGACTTAAACACTTGTCAAAAAAGATAACAAAAACAATTTTAAACCAGACATGCATGTCCAAACCCGGGAAAATCGGTGATGGAAATTGTAATTGCATTAAAATGCAAAACATTGATTTCATAAAATGTTAACAAATTATCGTAATATCCTGTGTTGGTGATACATGTCGCTAGCGAACTGAATACCTATAAGCCAATTAATTAACGGCGAATGCTTGCCGGTTCTGGACAGCGTATTATATGGTACATAAAACTACCACTAACATAACTTTTAATCGCCCAAATTGCATCAAACTTCACATATCACTAACTTACTTATACATACACATCACTATAAACTTTATTTTATATATTTCCCTTATATACGCCTTATTTGGACTTGTGTTCGGTATTCATATAGTTATCCGCCATCTCGCCGGACTCTGGCTTATGCGCCGACGGCGTAAAAGTACATAAAACTATCATTAATGTAACTTTTAATCGCCCAAATTACTTCAAACATCACGTATCACTAGCTTACGTATGCACACACACCCCTACACAATTTATTTCTTATATTTCCGTCTTTTAACCTTTATTTTAACTTGTTTTCGGTTGTGTTCGGTATTCATAGTGACCCTTCTGAGTAACTAAAAACAATGTTAATTTGAGACCGTAGATACTTCCCAGAAAATGAGACCTCAGCAGTATGAGGTCCCCAGAGGTGAATTTGGTGATGCTAGCTCACTGTGCACCCTCTGGGGACCTCATTCTGCAAATGACAGACACACTATTTGCAGGCTTGCCTTTGTGGCACCTACATGTATGTTACGCCTGGCATAATATGAGGTATACCAAGTTTCCTTCACCCATGCATGCTTAGGATATCAGCTTTGTTAGATGCTGCTATGATTCAACCCATGCCACAGAGTATTGAATTCCAAGAAGTTGATAAAATGATCAACAATCTATGCCATTCAATAGCCGTCCTAGTGCAAAGAATATAACAAGGCATCGGTGTATTTTGCCTGATAATTTAGTTAAGACATTTTCTGTTAAAGTTGATGTCGCTGATGACGTTGTTGACATAATCGGTTTGCATTGTTCAAGGTCAATACAAATATTTTTATTGAACATTTTGAAATCATGGGTGGGGAATAAAAGACTGTATTATGCATCCCTTAACTAACACTATTTCTGATTGGGCAAAGGCCATCACATGATAATCGAGTCAAATATGAGTTTTATAAAAAATATCTGGACTCCGGGTGATGTCATTTGAATACACATACAGATGGATAATAAAAATGTCATTCTACAATGTTGTGTACAGTATGTGCTTTCTTCTAGTTGTCCAGGTTGTGGTGAAAAGTCATATTGGACTTTTCACCACAACCTGGACTTGTACAAGAAAACACATACTGTATATTATATAATAACTTTATAGTATTATGGATCTGGGCAGACAATTCTCTGAGTCTGTCTCAGTAAAGCTGGAGTGGAAGTGTTATCTCTATGCCACCTGAAAGAATATAAGAGAAATGTAAGCACCAAGTCTGTTTTAACCCTTTCTCTACTGAATGGATTCTTCCATTCAGTTATAAAAGAATACATTGGAATGGTCTATTATTCATTTGAAGGGATGTTCAGAAAATATAAGCAGACGACAAACAGGCGAAATATTAATTCAAGTGAAAAATTAGTCCTATTCATTGATATGGTCGTTTGTTGAACATATTATCTGCACATTTCCTAAGGGAACTACTCGTCAATGAGTATTTATATAAAAAGGGTTAAATAGCTTCAGATACTAGGTAGAAACACATGATAGTAATAGGTTACTGCATGACATAGCCCATGTGTTACATTGAGTCGCAGGTGAGTTCAGCTTGTCTGGATTAGGGTCTGCATATGCTGATTTTCACCATTTAGTACCATTTCATGTGACAAGTAATACCCATGATCCTTATGATTGGCAAGCATTGGCATGTGTACAACCTCAGCAGGATTTTCGCATGGAAGTACATTGTAACTAGCTATTGACGTTTTGTATACACTCGTGAATCTAGAATTATTTTGATATAAAAAATATTACCCATGTATCAAATATTTACTTTTATGGTAACTATGGTTGTTAGAATAACTAGTGTTACCTTGTTGTCTCGATATCAGCACTTGGACTTAAAACCAGTGAGGCAAAGCTGCAAATAAAGTAAATAAATTGTGATATTAACTAGGAGATAAACTGTCGAGTTGGATATTCAGGGATTCAAACAGTTTGACAGCAAGCTGGCTCGTTAATATCCAATGAATCAGGGTACATTTACCGCCAATGTGATTCAATCAAACAATCCATGTAAGGATATGCATGAAAAGCACTTAAAATTGGCATTACATGCTTTGAAGAGAGGTAATCAATCTCTGGGTAAATTCCCCATGTGGTTACTCGGAACAGTGCCCAAACAACTTCTATGTTAACCATATCTATTGTAAGAAACTTTCCAGTTGAACTAGATTGCGCGACTCCTGGTTGTACGGTGACGTAAACAACTTTCCAGTTGAACTTGATAATCGAGTTAACTGGAATGTTGCTTATGTCAAATACGTACTGTGAGCTAAAATGCATCAGAAATGGCCAAAAGATATTGTACAGGAAACTGACAGTGAATGGGCGAGAAGTAATAATTTTTTACCCATTAGCAAGAGGCACCCAATTAAATAAACTCAATTTAGTTACGCTTTCTGTATTTGAGATAGTGATCACTCAAAATATGTGTTGTTGTTGTTGTAACTAGAGGTCTAAAACATTGAATAGATGATTATAATGGCTTACTTTGGAACTTTGAGAACATTTATCAATTCTTCAGCTCGTATCAGCAGAAATTCGTTATCATCTCTATCAAAGCTGTATGCTTCTCTGTTCCGCTTGGCAAACTTAGTCAGACAGAGAATAGCCCTCGGAATCAAATCTTGACTCCTTGATGCCAACTGTAGATGTACAAAATAAAAATAGCGAAGTGTTTAACCCTTTCATGACAGGAGCTGCGCTTCTGCTGCATTAAATGTCCTGTGCCAGTGCATTCTCTTATAAATGTGAGTCTCCCACAGGGAGACTGCATATATAAGAGAATGCAATGGCTTACAAGGTAACGGTAAATATTGTTAGGCCAATGTATTCTCTGATATATGCGATGCTCCCTATGGGAGACTCACATATATAAGAGAATGCATTGGCACAGGGTTTTCGCAAAATTTCAGGAAGCTGCAGTCATGGGGGGTTAAAGACATATTATGGACTTATTTCATTGAATAAAACCAATCAGTTACTATCCAAACACTATCCCCATAGGAAGAATGTAGCAATTAACTAATATTGTCGAAAATTCCATTGGATTTTGTCTGTTGAGTATAGTAGAAGATTGCCCCATAAATGGCTGAATTTAGGTACAGTCTCCCTTTAAAACCAAGAACATAACAAATTAACAAACGTTGTCCGTAAATAAATTATTCACATTGTCGTCAATGGTAAAATATGCTAGAAATATTGGAATTGATTGATGAACTTCGTAAACTTACCTTAGCAATGGAAGACATCAAACCAGATGATATCTTTGGTGGAATCTGGCTAGCTTTACCACCTTTTGGAGTTTTTGAACTTGAGACTTCATATGATAAAGTTTCTAAGGCTTCGTAGTATTTCCTGATACATTCTATTGTGAATCGTGGGTCATTAGATGGTGAACACAGCTCTCCCACACACCATATCTACAAGAAAAAAATTATAGTTTTAATTAGATTTTGTATGTCTGATTTTGATTTTAAATTATAAGAAATGATATAAGCTCTACCGTTCACTTTATTTTAACATTTAACCCTTTCTATACTAAATTCTCAATGATGAGTAGCTCCCTTAGGAAATGTTCAGACAGTAACTTATTATCTGAACATTTCCCTCCAATGAATATGAATCATTCTGCTCTTGTATTATCTGTTTTTCTGTCTGTTGTCTGCTTTTATTACCTGAATAATAGACTGTTCCAAATTAGAGGTGCCACGATTATTTATTTTGATAATCGATAATCGGTCGTCAATAATCGACTATAATCGATTAATCGTACATAATAATAATAACATCAGTAGAAGTACATGTATTCCGTAATATGGCCTATTGCCATATTGGCTGGATGCTGGTTAACTGCTTTCGCTGCTTGTTTGAGGCTTCGGCTGATGTAATTTTTGTGTTAATAAAGTGCATCATAAACCACCGGTAATGACTAATGAGCACAATGTGTTCAATACAAGCACAGTTCTCGGCGATGTCATGGTTATAATATTTGTGAGTTCATTGGAACGAACGTAGCGATTAATTTAACAGCCAAGCATACAAGCAATATAAAGGAGGAATGCACGACGGACCGACGGTGGTTCCTAAAAAAAAGGAATCTAATGTTACGGAAACTATAAGTTTCAACGAACTTCCAGAGCATGGATAACAATTACAAAGGTGGGCCCCTGCCCGCAAATTTCAGGACTCATAAAAAAATAAGTATTTGGTAATAGTTAATTTCATTTAGCAGTCACCACACTATAAGCGATAGCCTGTACTAGTAACATCTAAGTATACTTATACAAACAAAGTATACTTGCTGCAAATGACACCGCCGAGAATATCGCTGATTAAAATGCCGTAGGTTCCGTGATATCGAGAGAATGTCAATCAACTCCCCTTTGGTCCAATGAGATTCAAGGGCGAGGGCATTCAGTTCACTGACAGTCAGTCCATTTCAAAGACGTAGTGACGCCTTTCTTGTAGAAATATACAACGATGTCGGCATAAGTTCAAAGCTGCAGTGCCGCCATCATGGCGCCATGCAATTTGAAGAATATACAATGACTCGAAGAGTAACCATGTCATCAAATGAACTGCCGGCTGTTTGCAACATATACTAGTAGTACTCAAGTTGTCGGAATCTCTTATCAGGGTATTCAACAATAACCGGCATTTTCCAACGTCCGAAATAAATAACGCCGATTAATCGACGACGGAAATGGTAATCGATTATCGGCTTTATCAACGGTTCATCGATTATACGATTAATCGTGGCACCCCTATTCCAAATATATACTTTTGTAACTGATTGGGAGAGTGCATTTAGTATAGAAAGGGTTAAGATGGAAACTTAAAACAAAAAGTTTTTATTCATATTTGGGTGCAAAAACTAATGATATTTGGTGAGCTTTCATCTGTAGGGCTATATTCTAGAATATTCTGCTAATATATATATATATTGTGCAAATATATAAAGATATGTGTCAAACAAAACACATTTAGTTCTCAGTTACATTGAAGGGGCATTTTTCTTAGAAGAACCATAAATGAATTAAATTGATTTCTCTCTGTTATAATCAGAATTCTCAGAAATCATTTCATGCATTTTGTAGTTTTCATGATATACCAATAATCAACATCATTTGGTAAAAATATTTTTAGATGGTTTAGGTTGTTTACTTATGTAGTTCAAAACTTAATTTCTAATTTAACCACAATTTGATATTTGGATAGGATTCTGTTGAAGAAATAATGGCTAAAAGTCAATGGAGGATCAATTCTACAGATTTGATAGAAAATTGTAGGATATCATTCCATAAGATCATCAATACATTAACAAGAGATGGACTGTCGTCCGGTGCATACCCCCTCATGGCATACCGCCTAGTGTGGGCACATCTATAACTTATGATGGCTATACTCAGACATATGGACCCATAAATCAGCATTTTCATATAAACAAAGATGAATAACTATAGAACAAAAAACCAAAACAAACATTTGAATGTGCCATTAAATGTCCTCATAGTGGTGAACATCCATACAAAATTTCATTGAGATCCGAGCATTACTGTTCAAGTTATGAGCTGAACAGACATCGGATGGATCAAACAGCCAACATTTCCAGATAAACAAAGATGAATTACTCTAGAATGGAAAAGCAGAACAGAACAATGGAACCCCCTATTGAATGTCCTCATAGTGGTGAACATCTATACCAAATTCCATTGAGATCCCAGCACAACTGTTGAAGTTACGACATGAACAGACACCAGATGGACCAAAAAGCCAACATTTCCAGATGAACAAAGATGAATAACTCTAGAATGGAAAAGCGGAACAAAACGATGGAACCCTCTTTTTAATGTCCTCATAGCAGTGAACATCCATACCAAATCCCATTGAGATCCCAGTACAACTGTCGAAGTTACAATATGAACAGACACCAGACGAACCAAAAAGCCAACATTTCCAGATGAACAAAGATGTATAACTCTAGAATGGAAAATCCGAACAAAACGATGGAACCCTCTATTGAATGCCCTGATAGCAGTGAACATCCGTACAAAATTTCATTGAGATCCGAGCACTACTGTTCAGGTTATGACATGAACAGACACCAGATGGACCAAAAATCCAACATTTCAAGATAAACAAAGATGAATAACTCTAGAATGGAAAATCCGAACAAAACGATGGAACCCTCTATTTAATGTCCTCATAGTTGTGAACATCCACACCAAATTTGGTTGAGATCCCAGCACAACTGTTGAAGTTACGACATGAACAGACACCAGACGGACCAAAAAGCCACTATTTCCAGATAAACAAAGATGAATAACTCTAGAATGGAAAATCCAAACAAAACGATGGAACCCTCTATTTAATGTCCTCATAATAGTGAACATCCATACCTAATTTCATTGAGATCCGAGCACTACTGTTCAAGTTATGACACGAACAGACATCGGACGGACGTACGGACTCACGGACGCACGCACGCACGCACGGACGGACGCACGGACGGACGGACGGACAGGTGCAAAACAGTATACCCCCCTTTTTTTTAAAAGGGGGTATAATTATGTTCTAGAAGCTCTGGAACTCTCAGAAGAAATCAATATGAAAGTGTCAATGACATGAGCAATATGAAGTTTGGGATCAATCGGATAAAAAATGTTGGCTGAGGGCATGCCGAAGGATTTAGTCATGCAAAGATTAAAATCCAATATCACTGCTGTGGCCAATGTTTTTCATCTGAAATTTGATAGCTCCCATCTAGATGTGATCTTTAAAATACCTGTAAAATTTCAAAACAATTCTCCAATAAATGTGGGCTGCAGAGTGTGCCAATGATCTGAAAGTGAAATCCAAGATGGCTGCCGGCAGCCATATTTATTAACAAATGTTGGAAAAAATCAATGGCTCCCATCTAGAGGTCATCCCGAAGGTCCATATGAAGTTTGATGATGATCGGAAGAGAGATGTGGCCTGTAGAGTGTGCCGAAGGATTTAGTCCTGCAAAGAGCAAATGCAAGATGGCCACTGGCAGCCATTTTCCATCAGAAAATATTTATGGATCCCATCTAGTGGTCACACAGAAGATCGATATGAAGTTTGGGTGATGATTGAATGAGAGATGAGGTCTGGAGGGTGTGCCAAAGAATTTAGTCAAGCAAAGAGTAAATTCGATATCTCCCATAAATGCAGTCTGCATGGTGTGCTGATGGATTCAAATTTGAAATGCAAGATGGCTGCTAGCAGCCATGTTTTTAAAAACATTTTGGAAAAAGCTAGAGGTCACCCCTGAAGATCCACATGAATTTTGGTGACGATTGGATGAGGGATGTGGCCTGTAGGCTGTGCTACAGGAATTTTTTGATGGGCGGATGGACAACAGACACCAACCCATAGCAATGGCTCAATCTTGACTTTTTCAAGTTGAGCTAATAAAAGGTCGCTGACCAAAATATCCCGCGACAAAGGTGTCAGGTTTAAGATCCCTATACTACAAACTGTAGGAGGAATTGATTACAGCAATATGATACAAAGTATTCACTACCTATATTGCACATCTTCAATGTGTGGAGAAAGGGTCAATAACTTTAAAATAAAAACAAACATAAAACATTTCTATGTTGAAAAATGACAATAATTCTGACAAAATAAATCCGATTGAACTCAAAATCGCATGTGCACAAGTTCCCATGCTGACTGACATCTGTGCCAAGTTTTAAAACAATTGACTGGAAAATGACAGAATACAAAATCGGACAATGTTCCGGATGCACACACAGACAAGGGTCATTGGTATAGTCCTCCGACGGAATGTCGGGGGACAATAACTGCAGGTGGCAGGGTGTGCCAATGGATTCAAGTTTGAAATCCAAGATGGTTGCTGGCAGCCATGTATTTTAACAAGTTTCAGAAAAAAAATCTATATGAAGTTCTGCAAACTTGACTTCGTCAATTTGAGCTAATAAAAAGCCTCACTCCCTCATTCAATTTTACATATATAATTCCTGAGAACCTATGTAATTATTTTTAATGGCCTTGAGGATGAGCTGTTCATTTAAAAGCATTCTCTCACCATATTAGCAAAGAAGGTTTCTCTATCTTTTATGTTGCTTGTATTGATCAGAAAGTCGGAAATCTCGGAGAAGTGAGTGACGAGCGCACCTGGATGTTTCTTCAGTAGCTTCATCAGATTATCAGATAAAATTCTGTAACACAAAACAGCATCTGACATTGATCTAAAAATGAACACTTATTCCCCTCAAATATGTGATAATTCTTCCATAATTTTGTTTGTTGATTCAAGGGTATAAAATAATAAATTTGAGTCATAAGACAACTTACAGTCAACACAAGCTTGTGTGACCAGAATTGATTTTTTTCATTTTTTATCATGCGCTAAGATTATTGGACAACAAATGTTTCTATTTTTAGAGCATTATACTGATCGGTTGTAAACTGTGGGTGTATTTAAGTTGATAATCTCTCTTTTCAATCACTTTCAAGTTGAATATATGTGAAATCAGCTGCTTTAACACAGAGGTTCATGCCTGTGCCAATGCATTCTCTTATATATGTGAGTTTCCCATAGGGCGCCTCGCTTACATAAGAGAATACAATGGCTTACAAGGTCAAGGTAAATATTGTTAGGCCAATGTATTCTCTCATATGTAAGACTATGGGAGACTCGAATATATAAGAGAATACATTGCCACAGGGTTATCGTAAAATTTCAGGAAGCTCCAGTCATGGAAGGGTTAAGTGTACAGCACTGCTCACAGTAAGCGACCTGCTTTAACGAGGTGTACATGCGTTAATACCACGGTGTAATAACGCGTGATACCACCGATTCGCGGTTGCACTACCGTGTGGTACCGCAGTACCACCGGACCGTTCGCGGTACCACCGCATTACCAACGGTAACGAATGCTAGTACCGCGGTGACATGCGGTAATGCACAGTGTAAAATGTGGTGACATTACCGCGATGCGGTAGCGTTTTTTAAACGAGGTTAATGACGGGAGGCGATGTGTGACTGCCAATCTGCAAACAAATGGTGTTCGTCGATAGTCTCCATGAACTGTATTGCCAATACACAATAGCGTGAGCCAAATGCCAAAATGTGTGGCTGATTGTCTTACCAAGTGACTGGGTGTATCAAACAAACGAACGAACATACAAAATAATTTAAATCATCCTAGAATTCAGTATAATTTTATTTTTTTCAACAAACACTTTCAATTTAGTTAGTGTTATTGTCGTTACTCAGATTATCAGATTTGTGCGTAATTATCTTGCGCGAACCAAACAGACTTATTATATAGAGGCATATGTTTCCCCCTTCCAATGCCAAACACGCATGCGTTTCATCCGAATCGTGATTAGATAAGAATATTTGAAAATAATTTGTACCCTGAACTGCCGAGTACAGCAAATGCATGTGACCGCTATTAAAATGTTGCAAGAGATCAAACAATGCCACCAATAATAATCACGGACGCGCACGTGCTCAGTGACTGTTGACGTAGCAACATAAAATCTTTCAAGTTCCCAAGCGCAATACGTTGGTCTATTGTCGGAGAATTTACGATGTTCAGTTGCGATATGGATGCTAGATTTTACTGTGGTTCGAACTTATACAGCGGCAGTGGACCCAAATAGGTTTGAGCTATTTTGTACTGCATACAATGCAGAACTTACAATTATATATATTTTAGTGTTCATCCCTTTTATGTACCTCCAATTTATTTGTACATGAAAGTTAAATGGAGACTTTTCACCCATCGTGAACCCCATGGTATCTGGAGACATGCACGTGCTCCATTGTTTGATGTACTGATAATTTACTGTGTGTCAATCACATGCCGTGACGTTGAGTGTTTCAAATCTCTGCATTGCATTCGGTACGTTGAACTGTAATTACTGTAACTTCATTCTCCCGACTAATTGGTCAATAAAATTTAATTTTATCTATAACTTTCAACGATATACGATTTTGAGCGGACCAATCGCCTTGTACGTTCACTTATTTTTGTGTCGCGGTAACATCAAACAAGAATTACGTCAGCATTGTCTAGAAATTGTGCACCTGCTACATCGTAACTGGTTGAGTGAACATGATTTATGATTACTTGGTGTCACTTTCTCTGCGAGATTCCCTTTCATCCTCGATCAAAGAAAGGACCACGGCTTTGTCTTTAACTATTCAAAAGTCGTAATAGATATAGAAGTTATACATCATGTATCAAACCGCGCGACACTATCATGCATAGACATAGCCTGAGAGAGAATGAAGGCGGTACCGTCCTTACAATAATGTATTTTTAACTTCCCGAGATCACGATTTGGATTCCTGCAGGCCACCTAGTTTGTTTCATGCATGTTTTCACTTCGCGGTGGAGGGCGGTTCTCGGTAAATTGAACGCGGTTACACGCGGTCACGAAAAAAATAACGTGGTGTACAGCGGTAACGAGCACCAATAACGCGGTGACCAGCGGTAAGAATACCGCCCAGTACCGCGCATCAACCGCCCTCCACCAGGTACAAAATGATAAACACGGTATTCTGGTGGTATCACCGCGGTATTCTGGTGGTATCACCGCGGTAATTACCGGCCCATAACCTCGTTAAACAGGTCGCTTAATAAGAGCATAGCTGTACTTCTGGGAATACTAATACAGAGTTTTTTTATATTTTCAAATAATTCTAGAAATTAAGGGGTTTATGGAAAACTCTATGAAAGAAAATCCGATAATTTTCCAAGTAATCCACTAAATATATGCTTTAATTTCATTTGATCATTCAGAAACAGAAATTTAACCTCCTAAAATTTCTAATACTAGTAAATTGAAGATTTTAACTATGAAAAAATTCTGGATAAATTTGCAAATTAACTAGGATTCCTTCTGTGTGATGGAGTGGTGCCAGAGAACACAGTGTCGCATCTTTATTCATTGGGCCTATGTAAAACTGCTTACCTTTTTACATCAATCTGATATTCTGGGATCTTGTACAACAGCTTAGATCTTTCTAACAGAGCAGGTATCATCTTAGATATAAATGCATCATCGCTTTCTTCAATCATTACAGAAAACCAAACCCTGCAAATGAAGCCCGAAACTGAACTATATGGATTATTATCCTCGGCCTTGTGTTATCAGGAGGGTTAAAATTTATTGTCCGTTTATTGCGTACTCCGGTCAATCAGCGATCGGATTAGCTCACGCATGAATGCGTCCCATGCAAATCCCGCGCTCTTAACAATTCATCTAGCCAGTTTTATTTCCGACTTTTAATAATAAGATTTGCGAGTCGCGGGGTTGGGAATGGCACCGCCATGGGATGGATCTATGATAGTTCAGTTTCGGGCTTCCCTTGAGGAAAAACTAATTTTAATATTAAAAATTATATTTTTCCGCCAAGGAGAAACCCTTCAACTGAACTATATGGATTAGAATGCAAGCCCAGGAGGAGGCAACGAGCAATAAATTTAATATTCCAGTTTGACGGGAATGGTACTCTTCCAAAACAGATGTCATGTAAATGTGATTTAGTCATGAATCAGCTTTGATATGTTATGTGAAAGAGCTCATAAATTCAGATTCCAGTATTTCTCAAGCTTGTACCTGCCCCACCCCCTGGTTTTAGGAAGAAACGTCCCAGGCAGTACCACACCATACGCGCCAGCTAGAAACCGAGCAAGTAGAGACTTCTTCTTCTGCTGCTGACTTCACTGCATCTTCTTCTCGTTTTCATGTGATGAGAGTGATTTCAGTAGATATCTTCCAAAATAGAAAGCGCTATTGACAGTATGCGACATCGAGTCGTCCCCACACAGAACAGCCTCCAAAGGCTCGGGTGCGATTGTCCTGGAGGATTGGTTGCCCGAATCTCCGAGAACGGCACCCCGCCTGCCACGGACTGCTGGTGCAGGACCATGGGGCTCGAACTGGTTCATCCCGAGGTAAAGACTGGTACAGTTGTGCAAGTTTGTGTAAGTCAGTTGACACATATCCTGTGATGAAGTTTTGTACAAGAGATCGACCCATGTCGTTTCCATACGCAAAGCGAGTTCCTTAGGAACGACAGAATCCCGTGATTCTTGCCCATCGTCGTCAAAGCCATCAGACGCCATGAGAAGTATAGGAAGCATGTCAGTATCGACCACAGCAACAGAACACCCTGCATCAGGTTGAGATAAGGTACTATAGGGAAGCCCACTCGGGGAATGGCTCGAACGAGGTATAAATGCTCTCGCAGTTGAAGTTAAGGTGCTTTGGCCCACCCCAATGCCAGAAGGTCAGCAAAAAGATAAAAATAGAAGGATCCATTTGACCAGAGAAAACCCCCCCACCGAATCTCCCGAATGCAGGTGGTCCAGACAAGCTGGAAAAAACGTCGATGACATACCACTAGGATCCCATGACGGCAGAGGAGCAGGCCTGGATGTATCACGTGGGATTATGTTTCCAGGGGGACAAGACCGACCCTCGTAATGGGGTGGGCCACAGCGCCGTGGATAAGCGTCATTGCGTCATTGGAGTGCATTGAGCGGCACCGGACATCGAGACTTCCCCACCCAGACCAGCCTCCAAAGGCGAGTGTGCGGGTGTTCTGGAGGATTGGTTGCCCGAATCTCCGAGAACTGCACGCTGCCACCCAAAGACTGCTGATGCAGGACCAGGGGGGGCCGAACTGGTCTTGCCCGAGGTAAGACTGGTACGTTTGCTCAAATTGTTTAACCATGGACCAATGGGCCCTCATCCAACAATGACAATACCGCATATTGCCGCATTTATTTCTTGAGCAACCCGCACGGTGTGTGGCCATCAATGTCGAATCTCGTCGACTATAAGCAAGACAAGACATTCTGTTAGTTATTAGCAAGCGTAATACACAAAACATTTTGTTAGTTAATGCAAAATAATGTTAATAAGGTAAATTCTGTTCATTATGTGGCCACGTGGTCTTACCTGCTAGAAATTAAACTGCAGGTAAGATACTGTCACTTCTCGGCGAAGAGGACGATGAGAACCGATTTCTCCTGTGCAAGAACAGTTTTCGCGGTGCCCTTGCTTACGGTGAGGAGAATGTTTTATACGCGTACGGAAAGTCCTCCGAAGGTAGAGCAGGCCTGGACATATCCCGAGGGAGAATGATTCCAGGGGGACAAGACCCACTCTCGTAATGGAGTGGGCCATGGACCGTGGGGAAGAGTCAGAAGTCTCAGTCCTTCCCAGATGACAGGAGCAATTGTACTCGCACCCGTATGCACTCTAATTCACGAGCATTAAACTTTGCCCTCTCCCTCTTGACAAAATGTGCATGGTTACAGTAACCGTTGATTCAATATTAAACTATTGGAGGTATATTTAAAAACCGGTCCCATCGCATTTAAAGTATGGGAATGTGAAAGAGCAACTAAACATGCATGTATCGAGGTCTATCCCACAAAGACATATTTAATTTGAGAGAAACACAACGAACGATTATATTACGGATGCAATTACATCCGTCTTCTGGATTGTGAGAGAAAATGAGAGCTTGAACTGCATTTTCATCTGGGAAGAACCGAAGGCTGGTTGGCTGGTGCGCTGTCAGCGGCACATGACGAGTCTTCCCCACCCTAAGGCTCAGGTGCTGAGGCGTGCGCCCATGAAGATTGGTTTTCCAAATCAACGATAGTAGCACCCTGCCAGTCACTGGTACTGGGCAGTGGTCATACACGATATAGAGGCTTCTTGCGGAACGGCGCTGTATATGTGTGATGATACAAAAGCTGTCATTTGTGTTAGTCATTTAGGTATTCTATTCACCAGATAATCATATGGATATTTAGTAATAGAAGAAGAGATATGTTTTGGACTCTTCTGAAATTGGCACTGGCAGGTCTGCGGAATGCAAAATATGCGCAAGCCATAACATACTAGTATGTGTCGGCTGTCTGGTTGTCCTTAGGTACCCATAAGTTACACAAACAGTTATAATCAGTATCGCGAAAACCTCACACAACCTTGGCGCAACCTAGATTTCGCAACCGTCATGTGAACCGAACCGACGTGTGCCTCCAATACGCAGGCCTGCAGTGGTCGTGCGCAATATAAATATAAACGCTGTTCATGTAACTGCACTTTATATGTGTGACAATACAAATGCTGTCCTTTCTGTTATTTGCCCGATAATCAATTGGATATGAGGCAATAGAAGGAAAAGAGCCATGTGTTGGTCTCAGATGGAAATTATAGTGGCAGCAGCCCTGCGCAATATAAATGCATTGCCTGTAACTGTGCTTAATACGTGAGTGAAGGCTATTTGACATTTGATCTTTTCTATATGTGGAAATAGAAGGTAGAGAGCCAAGTGATGGACTCTGTTGGAAAGGCTATTGGCAGTGCATCGGGGCACATGACAATATAAATGCATAGTAGTTCACCTTGACTATTCACGGATTGAAAGCGCAGAAGTATGTCGGTATCAGTGAAAATTGACGCACGCCATATTGATATAGTCAGTTCGTATGTCATTGAGCCTTTGAGGCACTGACACCCCTGTACTAGTATGGAACAATTATGGCTCAACATACATGTTTTTAAGCTCACCATTTTGTATCATGTTAATTCATAATATGAATGTATCGAAAAACACTAATGTCTGAGGATAACAGTTCAGATGTTGTCTATTTATTACAGTGAACACATGGAAATGTGAAACATCAAAATCATCAAAAGTATAAACATTGATTGACTGAAAATTTATTGAGACACTGGCTAGCCAATGAATCATTTCAACACTGCGACCATGCTAGGTCACACGGGTATGGTGACGTGCCACAAGTAGGCCAGCCAAAGGCTCTCATCCAAAATATCTCCAAAGAGTTCTGACCACGGACGGAAGTATCCTTGGATATTTAAGCAAACTATAGCTGAAGGTTCAGGCTACTGCACTTGCATATCTGTGTAGTCATGGAACAGGGAAGCCCATTCAGCAATACATTGAGTGATTGCAAAGAAACAGACACAATTGTCGCCGAAATAGCGACAGAGTACCGGTATGAATTGATGGAGATCGCCATTTGACAATGGGAACTCAGGCTTCAAGATTCGACGAGAATCACCGAATCGATTCCCGTAATGATTCTCACAAAACTTTACAATTTGCAGTGCTTTATGACTAACATGATTCAGCATTTGATTCTCGTAAAATTAAATGTATTTTGAGCCCTGGAACTTGAAATGAAAATCCTTGGTGCCCAATCTTGTGTCAGATAATCCTAGTCCCCAATCAAACCAGTTGCACGATTCGTAGCAACCGGACACTGTCAGTAATACTGGACAGGCATGTAAAGAACAAGACTATTCAAGAGACACAGCATTATTTGAACACAGGCCATATAATACTATATGTTATAACAAACATAATCTCATTGTTTCTAACGATTGTTCCGATGATACAATGAGGGAAAGAAAATGGAATCGCAAGAACAGGGTCAAAATTTCAAATAAATATCTTGAAGTCGATGTAACGTTCGCGACGTTCCAAGTATCCAAATACGAGCCCTCATGTTAATAGTAATACATTCGGGCTAGCTAAGATTTGCAAATATTAATCGGTAAGCACAATTAATTATAACGACATGTTGTATATGTACAATGATGTTCTGTGATAATCATTATCCAAATGTCGCTCAACTTCAACTTACAATTAGTTGAGGCAAAAGAAATTTCATTGGATTACAAGTTCTATCTTGTTTATGAATACATGTAAATTATCGTCAAAGGAGACATTTCTGTCCTGGCCAACTTTCTGCGCACTAACAGAGCTGTTGCATATACGATGAGGTAGTGTACATGAAATGAAGGTAGCGAGAAGTCGGCTTCATGAAATATAGTTAGCACGAAATTAGGAGACTTCGCATACCGTACCACGTGGACTCCGAAATCGGACGATTCATGCCACTGTATATGTTGCACAATAATGCAACATAGGTTTGATACAAGTAAACGATGTGCGTCTGTAGTCATTGTCAAAATGGCCATCAATGGCGAAGTTCTCAACGTGATTTTGACGATTCCAATCCCAAAATTTTCGAGATAAAATGTGTCGATAAAAAACACGGAATTTTTATAAATTGCGTTGCGCATACTATGAAACGAAGAGTTTCTGCGCGTACTTAAAATATTAAACGACCGGGTAAGCAACGGATAAATTGCAAGGTTGTTATCAACAATAAATATTGAGTTGATAAACTCGCAATAGAGAAATACTTCCTTTAGTTAAAACCACGTCTGATAGGTCCAAGGAGAGAAATAAAACTGGCTAGATGAATTGTTAAGAGCGCGGGATTTGCACAGGACGGATTCATGCGTGAGCTAATCCGATCGCTGATTGACCGGAGTACGCAATAAACGGACAATAAATTTTAACCCTCCTGATAACACAAGGCCGAGGATAATAATCCATATAGTTCAGTTGAAGGGCTTCTCCTTGGCGGAAAAATGAATCAAAGTTATTAATATATTATCAAGCAAGTATTCCCGGGTTTCCATTTGATGGCGGGGAGGGGGGGGATAGATAGATAGATAGATATGTTACAGGTTTGATTATGGCTGAGGCATTTTATCCAGTTTGACGAGTGAATTAGGGGATAAACATGTTGTCTGGTGTGCTTTTGGGACCTTTATTGGTGGGTTTTAAGATAGAGAATGCAGTTTTACCAGCGATGCGAAACATGTAATATATAGTTCCATATTTCGAATAGCAATAAACTGCGCCATCCACAGGAATCGACTCGATTGACTCGAATTCCAAATTACAACAGTTTGGCATTGGATATGCATAAATTATATCAATAAATGCAAGTTTCGCCACTCAGCTTTACAACACGATGTCCACAATCTCCATCCACTAGGGGCCAACAATCTAGCAGGACACATTTCAACTGGTATTTGGTATTTCACATTACTATTGCTGATATTAAATTTCATATTTGAACTTGGCCTGCGTCTTGTCAAATGTGAACCACATACCAAATATCAAGAAATTCTGTTGAATTTTGTTCCAGTTACCATGTGGACAACATGAAAATTCTAAGTCCAAAAAGGGGCATAACTCTGTCAAAAATCATCGAACTGTGACCACATTCAAACTTGGACTGTGTCTTCTCAAAAGTGAACCACATAACAAATATCAAGAAAGTCTGTTGAATATTGCTCAAGTTATCATGCAGACAAGGATGTGGATGGATGGACGGATGCATGCACATGCTGGCTTAGGCTTGCCATGATTATTCGATTAATCAACAAACCTTCGACAGGTGCGGTAGTCGATGGTTATTTACTTTCGTTGACTAATCGCCTAAGGGGGGGGGGGTATGGTTGTGTATGTAAGCAGTATGGTTGTGTATGTAAGCAGTACTATGCATGCACAAATGCCATGCCTGGAAGAAAAAGTTGACAGTGTATGTAGCACAATTTACCACCCGACAGCCTGTTCACTTGCCACTTCTGGTGCGGCTTCTTTTGTCTTTGATGTCGCAGCAGACGTTTGGCAGTCATCTTCAAAGAATTTTGGTGTGCGACATGTTCTCAGTCGTGGTGGGCCAGCATCTTCCTTTGATATCATGTTACGGCCTTGTCATTGTTCATAAATTATGTTTAGCTGTGAATTTAGTGCTTCCTATGGATCGCTAATTAGCGATCATTATACCCAAAATGGATGACGTGCATCGGACTGCATCTATGTTTCATTTTTCAAATTTCATACTGTAAAACGGTAACCATTATTCACAAGGTCACAAAGTTAGCGGGACATGGAATGTTAAAAGTTACTAGACAGTTAATCAGTAACAAGTTTGTTTCATCACTTATTAGCGCTACAAACATTACAATCTCTAACGTGGTAATGTATTTAAACTATTAATTTGTAATAACAAGCAGCACGCGCAAACACCGAACCCCGCGAAATAAACTAAGTGTTCTATATATGTCAGGTGACGTAATCGATACACAATGGGATTCTCTGCAAAACTAACTATAGTCTGTTTTCAATATGTATGCGACAATTCCACACGCTTTTAATTGGCAACAATTGACTGGACAGATATTATAAAAAATTCTCGTCTGTGGGAATAACGATGAGGAGGGCATTTACCGGCTGCGCAAATTTGAGTTTAGGTGGCCGATGATGGGTGGGGGGCTCAGAATCATAAGCCTGCTGACTGACAGTTTATAACTTGAGTTCAGACTGGATGTAAAGTAGTATTGTAATTTTACATTTATCTCTCGTTTACCTGGGTGTAATATAGGCCGCATATATGAACGATTAATCGACTAACTGTCGATTATAATGGTTGATTAGTCGATTATGAAAACTCATACAGTAATGCTCTAATTAATCGACTCCTTAACCTCAGCAGAATTATGGGTAACTTTTCAGGATTTAGTCGGAAATATGGCTTGTTGCCATTCATAGGAAAGCTCTTGGCTTACTATAGTCGTGGCAACCCTATGCTAGTTATAATAGTCCTCCGGGACAACTAACCTGAGAAGAATGGGAGCCACCTGAGAGCAGACAAGAACACGGGATTGAGTAGCCATGTCCTGTAACAGTTCATGCATCTTTTTCAACCTAAAACATAAGAATTCTTGTTAACACGCCACAAAGAATTCCTACTACATGCCGATTTTACCAGGGACAAGAAAAAGGGCATCTTGGGAGATATTATATATTCTTCCTAAAATGTGCCACTTCTCCATATTGTTGTCCTAGGGAGAAGTGACTTCTCTCTCATATACCAGTATGCATATTTCAAAACAACATATATGAAGTGTATTTACTTAAAGATACCGGCGGCGTTGGCGGTGGGTATGCTGTTAAAATATTCACCTCTGTCAAAAACCGCCATAAACAGAAATAATAGTAAAATATAGACAGATCTTGTTCTTATACCAATCAGAAATATGGCATAAACAGTTATTGTCAAATGTTTTTCCTTTGTTATGTAAACAAAAGCAAAGGAGAGGCCGATCACGATCGGCAGATGTTAACCCATCCCTTGGCGATCAAAATTTAATATGATCGGATAAATGAGAGTTTTGGTGTTGAATTATAGAGTATACTGTTATGTACTATTATAGACAAATGTACATAACACAAATTATTGGAATTTATGGGTCACTGGCATTTATATAAGAGAATGCACTGGTACAGGATCTGTAATGCTAAACCACCACAGCCAGCAAGTCCGTGGGTTAAATGTGTAGGTGTGACCTGGACATGGAATACTTGGGTTAAGAGAGTCCAATTTAAGTTTACAATAATAATGTGTCCTAGTATACAGATAAGCAACCTCACCACTGACCCATTAATATCAATTATATAGCACAGCTGTCAAAAAATCACAGAAATTGTTTATGTTGAACACTGACCTCTATTAAACCAATAACAATTATAATGATATCAGACCATCTGAAGATATAACTCTGCAGCACAGATGTCCAAGTCTACTGTTAATATCATGTGATGTTTATTGTTGAATCTTATTTTAAATTAGATACCATAGCCTTCTTTATCAGATTATTTGCACATTGGCATAAGAAACATCAGAAAATAATATAGCTTTATCAATAGCTAAGTAGTCCAAATGCAATTGGTGAATTAATTAAAAAATTAAAGGGACACATTGGAAATCTTTTTATCAACTTGTATCATAATCATCAATATCTAAATGAAAACAAATGACAATGTCAATGACATTTTTTTTATTGTTATTATAAAAGTTAAAAATAATTTTTTTTTTAAATCGATTTTTTTCTTTCAATTTTGTTTTTTTTTTGAAAAATGGTCATAACTCCTTTAAAATAAATCGGATCAAACCCATATTCGAACTAGATCTGTATTTTGGGCTGTGAAACTCACATACCAAATTTGGTTCCAATCAGATAAAAAATGTTTGAGTTATGGCAGAATGTGTGAATTCTAAGTCGAAAAAGGGCCATAACTCTGTAACAAAAACTCGGATCAAACCCAAATTCGAACTCGATCTGTATTTTGGGCTGATATACCCATATACAAAATTTGCTTCTGATTGGATAGAAAATGTTTGAGTTATCGCATTACACATGAAGTGTCTACGGACGGACAGACGGACGGACAGACGGACGGACGAACGACGAGTGGTCAATCCGGACAACGACACTATGTTTACCATACATGGTATGGGTAAACATAAAAACGTTACAGAACCTGGCTTTTGTTTAGATCCACATATTGTAAACTTAAAGAGCGTTATTTGCTACTGTTTTCTTGATATGGAAATAATAAAGAGCATTTATATCATTTGTGTGTGATTAACCAATAGAATTGCGCTGTGTTATGTAAACAGAAGCAAAACTGCTGTAACATGAGCAGGCTCTTGTTTACGTACACCACCGTATGTCTTGACGACCATATACTATTTACACGCTGATTATGTTTGGCATATGAACAAAACTATACATAGTTTAATATTCCTTATGTTGATGGCGATTTGAACAAATATGAATATTTCTGCAACGAACGCCGCCCGTGCCTTTAATATAATGGTGTACTTACTCATTATTCATTATAATGAAATTCTACATGGGCTCTTGTATTGCAGAATACAGGATCACACAAAATTGATGTTAGAGAATAAATAGAATTTCATCATTTATGACTTCTCCTGGATAACAGCCCATTTCTCCCTAATAATCTAATATTTAGAAGTGAAATTCTCCCAATTTGAATACTCTAGGCTGTTTTTTTTTTAAATCTATTCACTGTTAGTTTCCAACTTTTAAAGTGATGCGAAACACTCTGGTTGGGTGATCCAATAGAAATGGAGAATATTCTTGCTCAAAGTTGTTCTTTTTATGAATATTAATCCAAATTGCCAACACACACCGTCATTCTGATATATTAATTAAATGCACCGACTCTGGATGGCGAAATAATTTGTGTTTGTTTGTCGCCGATTGTCGCGTCCCAAATCGAGATGTAAATATTTACAACTAAGCGTAGTTTTGACGATGTTTTCTATTGAGTGGTATGGTCGATTTCTTTGAAATTTTCGACGATGTTAGTAGAATGCCACATTCTCCAGGTTGGCATAACGCCTGAATACTAACTTATCAGTTTCACGAACTTGAAGAAGCCCATAATATGTCTTTAAGAGTCTTCAAAATTAAATAGGTTGATTAGGTCAAGCAGATCATTTTTGAGAGTTCACTGAACGTTGTTATGTGGCTTGCCATGTAATGGAAATACACATAAAAACCCATTTTCTTATTGATAGCCATATAAGTATCCAAATGTAAACACGGATAGACGGCCCGGCGTACAGACAAGCTGAGTCCTATACACACCCCATAACTCATTAGAGGGGGTATAATAATAGGCCATTCCAATATCTACAGTAATGTCCTAAATAATCAACTCCTTAACCACAGCAGAATTATGGGTAACTTTTCAGGAGTTAGTCGGAAATATGGCTTGTTGCATTCATCGGAAAGCTCTCAATGAGAGCTTTCCGATGAATGGCAACAAGCCATATTTCCGACTAAATCCTGAAAAGTTATCCATAATTCTGCTGTGGTTAAGGAGTCGATTATTTAGGGCATTACTGTATGTTTGAAACTGAATGCAAGAATCCATTTCGTAATGAAAGAGTAAAGCAAACCTGTCTATTGTGTCACCCTGTCCTCCTTCAACCCTCATGACGAAGTTAAACAGTGGTCGGTATTGTGGGTGACTAAATGCTTCTATAGAACTGCTGGGCTCTGCATCAACTGATACAGTTTGTTGTGTCTCTGCTTTCATGAGTTTATGAGAGAGATCTAGAGAGGCTGTGAGACACGGCAGGTCAATCAACGTGTGGAACAGCTGAAATATCAAAGAGAACTGTCATTGGTTACTGATGAGATCACCTGACTAAAGTGACTGACGGACAGTGAACATTATAATACTACATGAGGCAGTCATAAAACTCATAGCAAAATAATAAGAGATTATAATATTATACAATTATCGCATTGTTTGGAGGTTAACACGAGGAATTGTCAACCCGAGGAAGTCAATATTCGCCAAGGCCGAGGTGAATATTAACTTCCAAGGGCTGACAATTTCTCGTGTCAACCAAGAAACAATGCGATAACTGTTTTATTTATATGAAACACGATTTGATTGGACAAGACGTTGTGATGTTGCACTTCGCTGGGAAACCCTGATCTATTTTCATATCTGATAATAAGTTATGTTGACCCCTGAAGTATCTGACATCACTCAGAACTGTCATTAACCTGTTGTATCATTAATGAGGTGAACATCGTTAGATACTCAATTGTTTCGTTAAGTTATAACATAGGAATTGGGGAAAGAAACTAATGATCATATAATAAAAAGGTTGATAATTATTGAATAACATCTATAGTCTCAAATTAACAAGTTTGTAGTTACTTTTTCCTTTCTGTACAGTTTCTATATCTCCTAATTTGCAGAAGATAAATTGCATAATTGAGGTGATCAATGGGTGAACATCACCAACTTCAACTGGGGAACTTCAATCTGATCCGAGGTCTCCCATAGCAGTTGAGCCCTAAGCAGAATAAGGTTCCCAGAGGGTGAATTTGGTGATGCTAGCCCACTGAGCATGATAGCATCACTAAATTCACCAGCTGAGGACCTCATTCTGCAAATGTCAGACAAACAAAACAAAATCCAGACTTGTCAATCTAGCTTCAGGCTTTGCATTTTAGCATGGCCTGCAGGCCAAACCCCTTTAAACAGCCCCATGTGTGGCATTTGCAAGGCCTTATTATAATTATACATGTAGGGCTCCCTTCCATTTGTTGCTAAATGATATCCCACCTAATAGTGTGTATATACAAAACATGTTCTCAACATAATTCTAGTTCAAGTAATATCCTCTAAATCGCAGAAAATTGAACCAACATTGCGAATAGGTTAATAGGCTAATTTTTATACATGTGAATGTAAGATTTTGAAATAAACTGTTATCTAATATATATTTTGGAACTTCCTGTCTCTCTGTCTGTGTGTGTTTGTGTTATAGACTCGTAAACTGCTAGACCGATCCGACTCAAATTTGGTACGTAGGCCTACTTTGATCCCAGAAACAATATGGGCGGGTCCAATTTTGCATGCGACCATGTCCTTGCCTTGACCTCACTCATATACGCTCAAATAGCCCAGACGAAGTCAGACACATCAGCTAGTTTCCTATATTATAAAGGATTTTCAAAACAAAACCTATGTAGGAAACTCACCTCTAGACTAGTTGATTGGGACATCATAGCTGGCAGTATATCAACGAACTCAGACATGTAACTCCTAGGATTCCAGGCAACAATCTGTAAGAGAAATGTCAAAAATGATCATAGTCAGGGATGGGGTAATTGTAATTTGTAATTGATTGTAATTAATTACATTTTTCAAGTAATTGCATGTAATTGGTAATTGAGTTTATTCTCAATTACATGTAATTGCAATTGTAATTGGTTAGGATGTAATTGTAATTGTAATTAGGGTCTAATTTCAATTACTTCAAAATCACAGGTACTTGTTTCTTCTCAAAGTTCTCTTTCATGATTCATCCAATGGTTTCTTCAAATGTTTTTTTCCAAATTTCAAAGTGTAAGACTGGTGACTGGCTATCACTATGTTGTCACAACACTAAGTTTTTATCCACTGTGTCTCAATGGTGAATTCTGTTGACACCTCATGTTTGTTTGCTTAAGCATTTGTTAACCTTTCAGGTAGAAGGCTTGTTTTGATAAATACAATGAGAAACCAACTTCAAATAATTGACAATAGATCAGTATAATATATCACTCTTATGATCATGTTTCATTATCTCCATCTGTTATGGTATATATGCTATGGTAGAAATTCATACCAAACATTGCTAATGCTATCAACATGTCTATAAAAAATCTGGCAGCATTTTAATTTGCAGAAAGACACATCGTGTCCTATGAAAGCGAAGTGCAAACTTTGCCCAACTACAATATCCAGTTCCAAAAAAGTTACCTCCAATTTTATGACACATCTAAAGGTAAGTTTCCATTTCTATGTATTAGTTTTGTTTAATTCCATTGACATATAACTTCAGTCATATGGTGGTATTGGTATATGCATTGTTTCTTGTCCCTTCTAATTTGCAACTGAATGACAAAGAGGGGACAAATATCTGCCTCAATAATCCCCCAATTAGCACTGTCTAGTGGAGGCATTGTGTTACCAGTAAGCTGGTGGCCACAAAGGCTACTTAAGTTTATGACTCTAATTAACAATCAGAGTGTTGATTATCTCATTGTCCTTTACAATTGGCATGGCCGTGTGTCTGACTTACTGAGATAGTCTTATTCCCTTAATAATTAAATGATGGATACATGTGTGTTACTAAAATACTATATTATTTTCATTTTATAGCGAAAGCATCAAGATGTCTATGAATCCACAGTCACACAAGCACCATCAGCAAGTGATCAACAACCTACTAGGATCTTTCAGTATGCAAAAACATCGGTCAAGAATTCCAAAGCATTGAAGATAGTTAGCAAAGTTCATAAATCTCTGATATCATTCCAATTTCTAGAAGATCAACACCGACTACAAGCTGCCAATGCAACACGCTGGAATTGCCAGCTATAAATCATGATTCGCTCAGTTCTACGAACACCTATACTGGACTCAGTACATTGGCTGCTCTGTACCAAGTGTGCTTCACTGTGTATTTCATCTTGCTTGTACATGTATTAAATTTATGTTTTGTTATCAAATAGAGTTTATATAAATAACGAGAGGCCGATCACGATCGGCAGATGTTTAACCCATCCCTTGGTGATAGTAAATTGTTAAGATCAGAATCATAATCTTTTAATGTTGAATTATAGAGTATACTGTTATGATCTAAAGTAGTATATGACAAATGTACATAATAACCAGTAATAACACAAATTATTGGAATGTATGAGTCAATATAGAAGGGTTAATATAACATCTAAACTCTAGAGCCTGTCACCACTATCATAGTGTGAGCAGTTCTATTCATGTTGTTGCAAATTGCCATGTGAGATATCAAAATAATATAATTATTTATTTAATGGAAAAGGTTAAAAGACATGGAATGGGTAAAAGGGGTTAAATCACCTATCTCTGCCCTGTTTGATCCAATGTAGTCCCATCATCCAAGGACTTAGAGAGCTCCATTGGTCTAGTTAAATAAATTCACCTGGCTAAGTTGTGGTTAAAAAGATAGCTAAATCAATTTATCCAATAATTCACTGTGTCTCTTATACAGACCTAACATATGAGGGCTATAAATAACTCTCAAAGCAATAAACTATATTGTCTTTTATCTTGCTCACAGAGAAGCAGGTATTCATTAATTGTAAGTTACTTGGGTTATAATCTGGATAATTCTTAGTTTAAAAAGGGCCATATCTCTGGTATAACAAATTGGATGTAACCCATATCCAAACTCGTTCTGTATTTTGAGTTGAGAAACTCACATACCAAATTTGGTTCCTATCAGATGAAAAATGGTTGATTTATCGAAGTACATGTATGTTTGAATCATATGTCAAAGGACCATAACACCATTAAAAAAAATCCGATCAAACCCATATTCGAAATCAATCTGTATGTTGGTCTGAGAAACTCATACACCAAATTTGGTTCCAATCAGATAAAAAATGTTAGAGTTATGGCAGAATTCATAGTCGAAAAAGGGCCATAACTCCGTAAAAAAAACTCCGATCAAACCCATATTCGAACTCGATCTGTATTTTGGGTCGAGAAACTCACATACCAAATTTGGTTCCGATCAGATAAAAAATGTTTGAGTTATGGCAGAATTCATTAATTCTAAGTCGAAAAAGGGCCATAACTCCGTAATAAAAAGTCGGATCAAACCCATATTCGAACTCGATCTGTATTTTGGGCCGAGAAACTCACATACCAAATTTGGTTCCGATCAGATAAAAAATGTTTGAGTTATGGCAGAATGCGTGAATTCTAAGTCGAAAAAGGGCCATAACTCTGTCAAAAAAAGTCGGATCAAACCCATATTCGAACTCGATCTGTATTTTGGGCTGAAAACCCCATATACAAAATTTGGTTTTGATCAGGTAAAAAATGTTTGAGTTATCGCATTACACGTAAAGTGTCTACGGACGGACAGACAGACGGACGGACAGACGGACGGACAGACGGACGCACGACGAGTGGTCAATCCGGACAACGACACTATGTTTACCATACATGGTATGGGTAAACATCGAACTCGATCTGTATTTTGGGCTGAAAACCCCATATACAAAATTTGGTTTTGATCAGGTAAAAAATGTTTGAGTTATCGCATTACACGTAAAGTGTCTACGGACGGACAGACAGACGGACGGACAGACGGACGGACGGACGGACGCACGACGAGTGGTCAATCCGGACAACGACACTATGTTTACCATACATGGTATGGGTAAACATAAAAAGTGTTACTACTTCAATGATGTGCTGAAATGTAATTGTAATTGAATTACATTTCAAAGTAATTGTAATTGTAATTAATTACATTGTGAAATAGATGTAATGGGAATTGTAATTGTAATTGAAAAATGTTGAAGTAATTGTAATTGTAATTAATTACATTCACAAGTAATTGCCCCAAGCCTGATCATAGTTAAAGATACATAATCTGAATTAATGCTCGCAATTTACTGTTTCCTTGGATTCAGGGGTAAAAAATATTTGATTCGAGTTGAGAACCCACCTATCAAAGCTCAGAGTTATTTATAGATATCGATTTTTTAAATCTATTATTTTTCACCATCGAGAATAATTAGTGGCCCAGTAAACAGTCGACAAGTCAATGGTCACGGACCAAATTGCAGATAAAGATGGATAACTCTAAAATCAAGAGGCTTTGTGTTCAGAATAAGGCAAAATTTCATCGAACAACATGTTGATAAATAACACGTTTCAGTCAATTTTATACTACAGTTGACAGTGGTTAGCATTTATTTTTGGGCAATTAATTGATTCTGATAACTGAAGCGGCATTTCTAAAAATGTTGATGTTGGAATCTGATTAGATGGGGACCATCGAATCGGGTTGAGTACTTTAACTTGTAAAATTCATTGCCTCGATTCCAGATTTGAACTTGATTGTAATGAAACCATACACCAATCTTAAAGCCAAAGATATTGAAACTCAATTTATAATCCAGTCCGAAATGACAATAACTATGTAAGAATTCAAAGTATCAGTCCCAGGATTCAACATGTCCTGTACTCTATCCTGATAAAACCATTTAGAAAGTTTGGAGTCATTCTAAAAATAGCAACCAATCTGATGTGTCCATTCAAATGTATAATTTAACAACTGAACAGGAGAATCATCCCAAAAATTAATGGGCTAGTAGAGAGTTGTCAGCCAGTATGACAGTCGCATAACCATCACAGTCCAAATCAAGCTCTTCATGTTCATGCGAACAAATATAATTCAATGCCGTGTGTTGCAGACTTAAGAGCTGTCAACATACACGTAGTGTCATTGGGATGTAATTCACAGGTGTGACATTACCACTTCTAATTTATTGAGAAAGTATAACAATATCATGTAGGTTCTTTAACGACAAGCCACAAGGTGAGATGTAAATAAAGTATATTTTTCTGTATTAAACACAAGTACAATAGTTAACATAACGCTGAGGCGAGGGCGAGTATTTCACATGTTTCGCGTCTAGATCAGAAGAGAAGTCATTAGTTTCTAAAAACAACTTCCAATATATCACTAAGGTGGCCACACCCTATGCTTTACAATGTAAGTGCATATGATTGGGCCACGTGTCCCATCCTAATACCTAACAGGTTTGCTAGTACTTATTGTAGGATTAATGGCCCATGATAGATACAATCAAAATATATCTCTCATGGGTCATCTTCCCACAGTAAATTATATATGCGATTGTAAAGCAAAAGGCGAGGCCTATTAACCATACTCAACACCGACCAATAGTGTTACAAAATATTTATAGATCACATATCGGTGTGTCATAAATGAACTAAATTATGGGCACCTTTAATATATTAGGGAAGTATTTCTGCAGAATATCAGTGTTGTAACATATAGTCTCCAGATTATCTCGGATTAGCATCAGTGTGTCAAAACTAACAGCAGGATCATCGTAAAGCTGGGTGAGACAAACCCCAAAGAAACATTGATACGCCTCATGTGGGTCATGAACAACGGCCAAACCTGGAAGGGAATAGACGTTATGTTAGAACAAACCTAGATGGGAATAGACATTATGTTAGAACAATGACACTGAATTCTGGGATTTAGTCACGGTTATTCCCCAATTTCTGACTGCAAAAATTCCCAATTCACAGAAATTATCCTGTTTTCTGAACATGAGATTGAGTTAATGACGATTTTCAAGTCTGCTCTATTTGCATAAAAAAAATATTAAAATATTTAAGAAATACATTATACAATTTGATTACTCAAGACTTTCACAATGAAAATACTTGTTTCTATATTTTCTATATAATCCCATTTATAAGCCTCAATGGCACAAATTTGTGCAATTCCTTGGAATTTGATCCATTTACTACACACTTTATATAGAAATAAGCAATTATTACCTTGGAACAGACATGCTGCCTGCATGGGGGCAATTTCCAATTGAGAATTTCTGCTAGAAGCCAGGTACTCGGCATACAGAAATGTAACTTGTGACAACTGCAGTACAAAGTTGCTTGTCGAAGGCGACTAACAAAGTTTGACGACAAATGGCAGCAAGATGAATTCAAACGCATAACGACTCACACCATTGCATTACGAGTCGAACATGCTCACCACCACACCAAGAGCTACTTATTGTGGGCACTCAACTTAGAAGCAAAGTTAAGTGCTATATGTTTGCCCTGATTATGCACTACTTCAAAACATCAAAGCCATCAACAATAGGCAAATATCCATGACAATCCCTTAGAAAATAGAGCCTCGCAACCAGTGACTTTTCAAATGTCAGGAGACCACATAATACTCTTTGTATTGAGCTCTTCACGATATTCTCATTGTATTTACCACTAATGTAGTGTTCACATAAGACTGTTGCGTAGAAACTGGATTACAGACAATAACACCAAGGCGCTCAGACAGCTTTGATGTGTTACGATGTATTTGTATTCTTTTTTCAATGCAACGTAAAGTGTAACACATACCTTATATGGCATGCGTCATGACGTTTCGTGTTTTCATTAGACAAAAGATGGGGACTGTCTTCGCAGCGAAGGAAAATGGATGTTTATTTATGTCAATAAATGTTAGTTGTTTGGACATGACAGGTTTGACATTATCGTACAATTAATTTTTTAGATAGATTGATTTGCAATATTGCATTTATTCCAATATTGTACTTATTAGCTGCAATTATTAATCGAAAGTTCTGCGTTATAATGCAATGTACGGGCCCATGTTAACTGCTAACATATGTAGACATCAGATCATGTCAATGCAACATACAGACCAACACAACAGACTCATCTGAACACTCCTTATCCCTTCCATGACGGGAGCTTCCTCATTTGTTTTGATCACCTGACTAAAGAAACTGATGGACAGTGAACTTTTAACCCTTTCATGACCAGAGCTTCCTGAATTTTTTTGTAAACCCTGTGCCAATGCATTCTCTTGCATATGCAAATCTCCACATAGGAAGCCTTGCTTATTTAAGAGAATACATTGGCCTAATAATATTTACCTTGACCTTTAAGCCAGTGGGAGACTCGCATATGTAAGAGAATGCACTGGCACAGGATCGTTAATGCTGCACCAGCTCAGCTCCCATCATGAAAGGGTTCAAGTCGGAGATTAAAATATCATGAAGAGCTTTTGACCATCTAACACATTATGATAACAACGTCAATGGCTGAGCAAACCTCATCAATCAGCAAAAAGGAATAATAACCATGGAAACTTACTGTGATAAAAGACATACATTAATGCCCTAAATAATCGACTCCTCAACCACAGCAGAATTATGGGTAATTTTTTAGGATTTAGTCGGAAATATGGCTTGTTGCCATTCATCGGAAAGGTCTCAGATTATCCACAATTTCTATTTGATCACCCTACCAGACTGTTTCACATAACTTTAATGAAGAACTGAAGGATAATAACCATGGAAGACTTACTGTGATTAATGAAGAACTTAAGGGTAATAACCATGGAAAACTTACTGTGATTAATGAAGAACTTAAGGGTAATAACCATGGAAAACTTACTGTGATTAATGAAGAACTGCAGGATAATAACCATGGAAAACTTACTGTGATTAATGAAGAACTTAAGGGTAATAACCATGGAAGACTTACTGTGATTAATGAAGAACTTAAGGGTAATAACCATGGAAGACTTACTGTGATTAATGAAGAACTTAAGGGTAATAACCATGGATAACTTACTGTGATTAATGAAGAACTTAAGGGTAATAACCATGGAAGACTTACTGTGATTAATGAAGAACTTAAGGGTAATAACCATGGAAGACTTACTGTGATTAATGAAGAACTTAAGGGTAATAACCATGGAAGACTTACTGTGATTAATGAAGAACTTAAGGGTAATAACCATGGAAAACTTACTGTGATTAATGAAGAACTTAAGGGTAATAACCATGGAAGACTTACTGTGATTAATGAAGAACTGAAGGATAATAACCATGGAAAACTTACTGTGATTAATGAAGAACTGCAGGATAATAACCATGGATAACTTACTGTGATTAATGAAGAACTTAAGGGTAATAACCATGGAAGACTTACTGTGATTAATGAAGAACTTAAGGGTAATAACCATGGAAGACTTACTGTGATTAATGAAGAACTTAAGGGTAATAACCATGGAAGACTTACTGTGATTAATGAAGAACTTAAGGGTAATAACCATGGAAAACTTACTGTGATTAATGAAGAACTGCAGGATAATAACCATGGAAAACTTACTGTGATTAATGAAGAACTTAAGGGTAATAACCATGGAAGACTTACTGTGATTAATGAAGAACTGAAGGATAATAACCATGGAAGACTTACTGTGATTAATGAAGAACTTAAGGGTAATAACCATGGAAGACTTACTGTGATTAATGAAGAACTTAAGGGTAATAACCATGGAAGACTTACTGTGATTAATGAAGAACTTAAGGGTAATAACCATGGAAGACTTACTGTGATTAATGAAGAACTTGAGGGTAATAACCATGGAAGACTTACTGTGATTAATGAAGAACTTAAGGGTAATAACCATGGAAGACTTACTGTGATTAATGAAGAACTTAAGGGTAATAACCATGGAAAACTTACTGTGATTAATGAAGAACTGCAGGATAATAACCATGGATAACTTACTGTGATTAATGAAGAACTTAAGGGTAATAACCATGGATAACTTACTGTGATTAATGAAGAACTGAAGGATAATAACCATGGAAGACTTACTGTGATTAATGAAGAACTGAAGGATAATAACCATGGAAGACTTACTGTGATTAATGAAGAACTTAAGGATAATAACCATGGAAGACTTACTGTGATTAATGAAGAACTTAAGGGTGATAACCATGGAAGACTTACTGTGATTAATGAAGAACTTAAGGGTAATAACCATGGATAACTTACTGTGATTAATGAAGAACTTAAGGGTAATAACCATGGAAGACTTACTGTGATTAATGAAGAACTTAAGGGTAATAACCATGGAAGACTTACTGTGATTAATGAAGAACTGCAGGATAATAACCATGGAAGACTTACTGTGATTAATGAAGAACTGAAGGATAATAACCATGGAAGACTTACTGTGATTAATGAAGAACTTAAGGGTAATAACCATGGAAAACTTACTGTGATTAATGAAGAACTTAAGGATAATAACCATGGAAGACTTACTGTGATTAATGAAGAACTGCAGGATAATAACCATGGAAGACTTACTGTGATTAATGAAGAACTTAAGGTTAATAACCATGGATAACTTACTGTGATTAATGAAGAACTGCAGGATAATAACCATGGAAAACTTACTGTGATTAATGAAGAACTGAAGGATAATAACCATGGAAGACTTACTGTGATTAATGAAGAACTGAAGGTTAATAACCATGGATAACTTACTGTGATTAATGAAGAACTGCAGGATAATAACCATGGAAGACTTACTGTGATTAATGAAGAACTTAAGGTTAATAACCATGGATAACTTACTGTGATTAATGAAGAACTGAAGGATAATAACCATGGAAGACTTACTGTGATTAATGAAGAACTTAAGGGTAATAACCATGGAAGACTTACTGTGATTAATGAAGAACTGCAGGATAATAACCATGGAAGACTTACTGTGATTAATGAAGAACTTAAGGTTAATAACCATGGATAACTTACTGTGATTAATGAAGAACTGCAGGATAATAACCATGGAAGACTTACTGTGATTAATGAAGAACTGAAGGATAATAACCATGGAAGACTTACTGTGATTAATGAAGAACTGAAGGATAATAACCATGGAAGACTTACTGTGATTAATGAAGAACTTAAGGGTAATAACCATGGAAGACTTACTGTGATTAATGAAGAACTTAAGGATAATAACCATGGATAACTTACTGTGATTAATGAAGAACTGAAGGATAATAACCATGGAAGACTTACTGTGATTAATGAAGAACTGAAGGATAATAACCATGGAAGACTTACTGTGATTAATGAAGAACTTAAGGGTAATAACCATGGAAAACTTACTGTGATTAATGAAGAACTGCAGGATAATAACCATGGAAAACTTACTGTGATTAATGAAGAACTGAAGGATAATAACCATGGAAGACTTACTGTGATTAATGAAGAACTTAAGGGTAATAACCATGGAAAACTTACTGTGATTAATGAAGAACTTAAGGATAATAACCATGGAAGACTTACTGTGATTAATGAAGAACTGAAGGATAATAACCATGGAAGACTTACTGTGATTAATGAAGAACTTAAGGGTAATAACCATGGAAAACTTACTGTGATTAATGAAGAACTTAAGGATAATAACCATGGAAGACTTACTGTGATTAATGAAGAACTTAAGGATAATAACCATGGAAGACTTACTGTGATTAATGAAGAACTTAAGGGTAATAACCATGGAAGACTTACTGTGATTAATGAAGAACTTAAGGATAATAACCATGGATAACTTACTGTGATTAATGAAGAACTGCAGGATAATAACCATGGAAGACTTACTGTGATTAATGAAGAACTGAAGGATAATAACCATGGAAGACTTACTGTGATTAATGAAGAACTGAAGGATAATAACCATGGAAGACTTACTGTGATTAATGAAGAACTTAAGGGTAATAACCATGGATAACTTACTGTGATTAATGAAGAACTGAAGGATAATAACCATGGAAGACTTACTGTGATTAATGAAGAACTTAAGGGTAATAACCATGGAAGACTTACTGTGATTAATGAAGAACTGAAGGATAATAACCATGGAAGACTTACTGTGATTAATGAAGAACTGCAGGATAATAACCATGGAAGACTTACTGTGATTAATGAAGAACTGAAGGATAATAACCATGGAAGACTTACTGTGATTAATGAAGAACTTAAGGGTAATAACCATGGAAGACTTACTGTGATTAATGAAGAACTTAAGGGTAATAACCATGGAAAACTTACTGTGATTAATGAAGAACTTAAGGGTAATAACCATGGAAGACTTACTGTGATTAATGAAGAACTGAAGGATAATAACCATGGAAGACTTACTGTGATTAATGAAGAACTTAAGGGTAATAACCATGGAAGACTTACTGTGATTAATGAAGAACTTAAGGGTAATAACCATGGAAGACTTACTGTGATTAATGAAGAACTGAAGGATAATAACCATGGAAGACTTACTGTGATTAATGAAGAACTTAAGGGTAATAACCATGGAAGACTTACTGTGATTAATGAAGAACTTAAGGGTAATAACCATGGAAGACTTACTGTGATTAATGAAGAACTGAAGGATAATAACCATGGAAGACTTACTGTGATTAATGAAGAACTTAAGGGTAATAACCATGGAAAACTTACTGTGATTAATGAAGAACTTAAGGGTAATAACCATGGAAGACTTACTGTGATTAATGAAGAACTGAAGGATAATAACCATGGAAGACTTACTGTGATTAATGAAGAACTTAAGGGTAATAACCATGGAAGACTTACTGTGATTAATGAAGAACTTAAGGGTAATAACCATGGAAGACTTACTGTGATTAATGAAGAACTTAAGGGTAATAACCATGGAAGACTTACTGTGATTAATGAAGAACTGAAGGATAATAACCATGGAAGACTTACTGTGATTAATGAAGAACTGAAGGATAATAACCATGGAAAACTTACTGTGATTAATGAAGAACTTAAGGGTAATAACCATGGAAGACTTACTGTGATTAATGAAGAACTTAAGGGTAATAACCATGGATAACTTACTGTGATTAATGAAGAACTGCAGGATAATAACCATGGAAGACTTACTGTGATTAATGAAGAACTTAAGGGTAATAACCATGGAAGACTTACTGTGATTAATGAAGAACTTAAGGGTAATAACCATGGATAACTTACTGTGATTAATGAAGAACTGCAGGATAATAACCATGGAAGACTTACTGTGATTAATGAAGAACTTAAGGGTAATAACCATGGATAACTTACTGTGATTAATGAAGAACTTAAGGGTAATAACCATGGAAGACTTACTGTGATTAATGAAGAACTGAAGGATAATAACCATGGAAGACTTACTGTGATTAATGAAGAACTTAAGGGTAATAACCATGGATAACTTACTGTGATTAATGAAGAACTTAAGGGTAATAACCATGGAAGACTTACTGTGATTAATGAAGAACTTAAGGGTAATAACCATGGATAACTTACTGTGATTAATGAAGAACTGCAGGATAATAACCATGGAAGACTTACTGTGATTAATGAAGAACTTAAGGGTAATAACCATGGAAGACTTACTGTGATTAATGAAGAACTTAAGGGTAATAACCATGGAAGACTTACTGTGATTAATGAAGAACTTAAGGGTAATAACCATGGAAGACTTACTGTGATTAATGAAGAACTTAAGGGTAATAACCATGGATAACTTACTGTGATTAATGAAGAACTTAAGGGTAATAACCATGGAAGACTTACTGTGATTAATGAAGAACTGAAGGATAATAACCATGGAAGACTTACTGTGATTAATGAAGAACTTAAGGGTAATAACCATGGATAACTTACTGTGATTAATGAAGAACTTAAGGGTAATAACCATGGAAGACTTACTGTGATTAATGAAGAACTTAAGGGTAATAACCATGGATAACTTACTGTGATTAATGAAGAACTGCAGGATAATAACCATGGAAGACTTACTGTGATTAATGAAGAACTTAAGGGTAATAACCATGGAAGACTTACTGTGATTAATGAAGAACTGAAGGATAATAACCATGGAAGACTTACTGTGATTAATGAAGAACTTAAGGGTAATAACCATGGAAGACTTACTGTGATTAATGAAGAACTTAAGGGTAATAACCATGGAAGACTTACTGTGATTAATGAAGAACTTAAGGGTAATAACCATGGAAGACTTACTGTGATTAATGAAGAACTTAAGGGTAATAACCATGGAAGACTTACTGTGATTAATGAAGAACTTAAGGGTAATAACCATGGAAGACTTACTGTGATTAATGAAGAACTTAAGGGTAATAACCATGGAAAACTTACTGTGATTAATGAAGAACTGCAGGATAATAACCATGGAAGACTTACTGTGATTAATGAAGAACTTAAGGGTAATAACCATGGAAGACTTACTGTGATTAATGAAGAACTGCAGGATAATAACCATGGAAAACTTACTGTGATTAATGAAGAACTTAAGGGTAATAACCATGGAAAACTTACTGTGATTAATGAAGAACTTAAGGGTAATAACCATGGAAGACTTACTGTGATTAATGAAGAACTTAAGGGTAATAACCATGGAAAACTTACTGTGATTAATGAAGAACTGCAGGATAATAACCATGGAAGACTTACTGTGATTAATGAAGAACTTAAGGATAATAACCATGGAAGACTTACTGTGATTAATGAAGAACTTAAGGATAATAACCATGGAAAACTTACTGTGATTAATGAAGAACTGAAGGATAATAACCATGGAAGACTTACTGTGATTAATGAAGAACTTAAGGGTAATAACCATGGAAGACTTACTGTGATTAATGAAGAACTTAAGGGTAATAACCATGGAAGACTTACTGTGATTAATGAAGAACTTAAGGGTAATAACCATGGAAGACTTACTGTGATTAATGAAGAACTGCAGGATAATAACCATGGAAAACTTACTGTGATTAATGAAGAACTTAAGGGTAATAACCATGGAAAACTTACTGTGATTAATGAAGAACTGAAGGATAATAACCATGGAAGACTTACTGTGATTAATGAAGAACTGCAGGATAATAACCATGGAAAACTTACTGTGATTAATGAAGAACTTAAGGGTAATAACCATGGAAAACTTACTGTGATTAATGAAGAACTGAAGGATAATAACCATGGAAGACTTACTGTGATTAATGAAGAACTTAAGGGTAATAACCATGGAAGACTTACTGTGATTAATGAAGAACTGCAGGATAATAACCATGGAAAACTTACTGTGATTAATGAAGAACTTAAGGGTAATAACCATGGAAAACTTACTGTGATTAATGAAGAACTTAAGGGTAATAACCATGGAAAACTTACTGTGATTAATGAAGAACTGAAGGATAATAACCATGGAAGACTTACTGTGATTAATGAAGAACTTAAGGGTAATAACCATGGAAAACTTACTGTGATTAATGAAGAACTGAAGGATAATAACCATGGAAGACTTACTGTGATTAATGAAGAACTTAAGGGTAATAACCATGGAAGACTTACTGTGATTAATGAAGAACTGCAGGATAATAACCATGGAAGACTTACTGTGATTAATGAAGAACTTAAGGGTAATAACCATGGAAGACTTACTGTGATTAATGAAGAACTGAAGGATAATAACCATGGAAGACTTACTGTGATTAATGAAGAACTTAAGGGTAATAACCATGGAAGACTTACTGTGATTAATGAAGAACTTAAGGGTAATAACCATGGAAGACTTACTGTGATTAATGAAGAACTTAAGGGTAATAACCATGGAAGACTTACTGTGATTAATGAAGAACTTAAGGGTAATAACCATGGAAGACTTACTGTGATTAATGAAGAACTTAAGGGTAATAACCATGGAAAACTTACTGTGATTAATGAAGAACTGAAGGATAATAACCATGGAAGACTTACTGTGATTAATGAAGAACTTAAGGGTAATAACCATGGAAGACTTACTGTGATTAATGAAGAACTGAAGGATAATAACCATGGAAGACTTACTGTGATTAATGAAGAACTTAAGGGTAATAACCATGGATAACTTACTGTGATTAATGAAGAACTTAAGGGTAATAACCATGGAAGACTTACTGTGATTAATGAAGAACTTAAGGGTAATAACCATGGAAGACTTACTGTGATTAATGAAGAACTGCAGGATAATAACCATGGAAAACTTACTGTGATTAATGAAGAACTTAAGGGTAATAACCATGGAAGACTTACTGTGATTAATGAAGAACTTAAGGGTAATAACCATGGAAGACTTACTGTGATTAATGAAGAACTGCAGGATAATAACCATGGAAAACTTACTGTGATTAATGAAGAACTTAAGGGTAATAACCATGGAAGACTTACTGTGATTAATGAAGAACTTAAGGGTAATAACCATGGAAGACTTACTGTGATTAATGAAGAACTTAAGGGTAATAACCATGGAAGACTTACTGTGATTAATGAAGAACTGCAGGATAATAACCATGGAAAACTTACTGTGATTAATGAAGAACTTAAGGGTAATAACCATGGAAGACTTACTGTGATTAATGAAGAACTTAAGGGTAATAACCATGGAAAACTTACTGTGATTAATGAAGAACTGCAGGATAATAACCATGGAAAACTTACTGTGATTAATGAAGAACTGAAGGATAATAACCATGGAAAACTTACTGTGATTAATGAAGAACTGAAGGATAATAACCATGGAAAACTTACTGTGATTAATGAAGAACTGAAGGATAATAACCATGGAAAACTTACTGTGATTAATGAAGAACTGCAGGATAATAACCATGGAAAACTTACTGTGATTAATGAAGAACTTAAGGATAATAACCATGGAAAACTTACTGTGATTAATGAAGAACTGAAGGATAATAACCATGGAAGACTTACTGTGATTAATGAAGAACTGCAGGATAATAACCATGGAAAACTTACTGTGATTAATGAAGAACTTAAGGGTAATAACCATGGAAGACTTACTGTGATTAATGAAGAACTTAAGGGTAATAACCATGGAAGAATTACTGTGATTAATGAAGAACTGAAGGATAATAACCATGGAAAACTTACTGTGATTAATGAAGAACTTAAGGATAATAACCATGGAAGACTTACTGTGATTAATGAAGAACTGCAGGATAATAACCATGGAAAACTTACTGTGATTAATGAAGAACTTAAGGGTAATAACCATGGAAAACTTACTGTGATTAATGAAGAACTTAAGGGTAATAACCATGGAAAACTTACTGTGATTAATGAAGAACTTAAGGATAATAACCATGGAAGACTTACTGTGATTAATGAAGAACTTAAGGGTAATAACCATGGAAGACTTACTGTGATTAATGAAGAACTTAAGGGTAATAACCATGGAAGACTTACTGTGATTAATGAAGAACTGCAGGATAATAACCATGGAAAACTTACTGTGATTAATGAAGAACTTAAGGGTAATAACCATGGAAGACTTACTGTGATTAATGAAGAACTTAAGGGTAATAACCATGGAAAACTTACTGTGATTAATGAAGAACTTAAGGGTAATAACCATGGAAGACTTACTGTGATTAATGAAGAACTGCAGGATAATAACCATGGAAAACTTACTGTGATTAATGAAGAACTTAAGGGTAATAACCATGGAAGACTTACTGTGATTAATGAAGAACTTAAGGGTAATAACCATGGAAGACTTACTGTGATTAATGAAGAACTGAAGGATAATAACCATGGAAAACTTACTGTGATTAATGAAGAACTTAAGGGTAATAACCATGGAAGACTTACTGTGATTAATGAAGAACTTAAGGATAATAACCATGGAAGACTTACTGTGATTAATGAAGAACTGCAGGATAATAACCATGGAAAACTTACTGTGATTAATGAAGAACTTAAGGGTAATAACCATGGAAAACTTACTGTGATTAATGAAGAACTTAAGGGTAATAACCATGGAAAACTTACTGTGATTAATGAAGAACTTAAGGATAATAACCATGGAAGACTTACTGTGATTAATGAAGAACTTAAGGGTAATAACCATGGAAGACTTACTGTGATTAATGAAGAACTTAAGGGTAATAACCATGGAAGACTTACTGTGATTAATGAAGAACTGCAGGATAATAACCATGGAAAACTTACTGTGATTAATGAAGAACTTAAGGGTAATAACCATGGAAGACTTACTGTGATTAATGAAGAACTTAAGGGTAATAACCATGGAAAACTTACTGTGATTAATGAAGAACTTAAGGGTAATAACCATGGAAAACTTACTGTGATTAATGAAGAACTTAAGGGTAATAACCATGGAAAACTTACTGTGATTAATGAAGAACTTAAGGGTAATAACCATGGAAAACTTACTGTGATTAATGAAGAACTTAAGGATAATAACCATGGAAGACTTACTGTGATTAATGAAGAACTGCAGGATAATAACCATGGAAAACTTACTGTGATTAATGAAGAACTTAAGGGTAATAACCATGGAAAACTTACTGTGATTAATGAAGAACTTAAGGGTAATAACCATGGAAAACTTACTGTGATTAATGAAGAACTTAAGGATAATAACCATGGAAGACTTACTGTGATTAATGAAGAACTTAAGGGTAATAACCATGGAAGACTTACTGTGATTAATGAAGAACTTAAGGGTAATAACCATGGAAAACTTACTGTGATTAATGAAGAACTTAAGGGTAATAACCATGGAAAACTTACTGTGATTAATGAAGAACTTAAGGATAATAACCATGGAAGACTTACTGTGATTAATGAAGAACTTAAGGGTAATAACCATGGAAGACTTACTGTGATTAATGAAGAACTGCAGGATAATAACCATGGAAAACTTACTGTGATTAATGAAGAACTTAAGGGTAATAACCATGGAAGACTTACTGTGATTAATGAAGAACTTAAGGGTAATAACCATGGAAAACTTACTGTGATTAATGAAGAACTTAAGGATAATAACCATGGAAGACTTACTGTGATTAATGAAGAACTTAAGGATAATAACCATGGAAGACTTACTGTGATTAATGAAGAACTTAAGGGTAATAACCATGGAAGACTTACTGTGATTAATGAAGAACTTAAGGGTAATAACCATGGAAAACTTACTGTGATTAATGAAGAACTTAAGGATAATAACCATGGAAGACTTACTGTGATTAATGAAGAACTTAAGGATAATAACCATGGAAGACTTACTGTGATTAATGAAGAACTTAAGGGTAATAACCATGGAAAACTTACTGTGATTAATGAAGAACTTAAGGATAATAACCATGGAAGACTTACTGTGATTAATGAAGAACTTAAGGATAATAACCATGGAAGACTTACTGTGATTAATGAAGAACTTAAGGGTAATAACCATGGAAAACTTACTGTGATTAATGAAGAACTTAAGGGTAATAACCATGGAAAACTTACTGTGATTAATGAAGAACTTAAGGATAATAACCATGGAAGACTTACTGTGATTAATGAAGAACTTAAGGGTAATAACCATGGAAGACTTACTGTGATTAATGAAGAACTGCAGGATAATAACCATGGAAAACTTACTGTGATTAATGAAGAACTTAAGGGTAATAACCATGGAAGACTTACTGTGATTAATGAAGAACTTAAGGGTAATAACCATGGAAAACTTACTGTGATTAATGAAGAACTTAAGGGTAATAACCATGGAAAACTTACTGTGATTAATGAAGAACTTAAGGGTAATAACCATGGAAAACTTACTGTGATTAATGAAGAACTTAAGGGTAATAACCATGGAAAACTTACTGTGATTAATGAAGAACTTAAGGATAATAACCATGGAAGACTTACTGTGATTAATGAAGAACTGCAGGATAATAACCATGGAAAACTTACTGTGATTAATGAAGAACTTAAGGGTAATAACCATGGAAAACTTACTGTGATTAATGAAGAACTTAAGGGTAATAACCATGGAAAACTTACTGTGATTAATGAAGAACTTAAGGATAATAACCATGGAAGACTTACTGTGATTAATGAAGAACTTAAGGGTAATAACCATGGAAGACTTACTGTGATTAATGAAGAACTTAAGGGTAATAACCATGGAAGACTTACTGTGATTAATGAAGAACTGCAGGATAATAACCATGGAAAACTTACTGTGATTAATGAAGAACTTAAGGGTAATAACCATGGAAGACTTACTGTGATTAATGAAGAACTTAAGGGTAATAACCATGGAAAACTTACTGTGATTAATGAAGAACTTAAGGGTAATAACCATGGAAAACTTACTGTGATTAATGAAGAACTTAAGGGTAATAACCATGGAAAACTTACTGTGATTAATGAAGAACTTAAGGGTAATAACCATGGAAAACTTACTGTGATTAATGAAGAACTGCAGGATAATAACCATGGAAAACTTACTGTGATTAATGAAGAACTTAAGGGTAATAACCATGGAAAACTTACTGTGATTAATGAAGAACTGAAGGATAATAACCATGGAAGACTTACTGTGATTAATGAAGAACTGCAGGATAATAACCATGGAAGACTTACTGTGATTAATGAAGAACTTAAGGGTAATAACCATGGATAACTTACTGTGATTAATGAAGAACTTAAGGGTAATAACCATGGAAGACTTACTGTGATTAATGAAGAACTTAAGGATAATAACCATGGCAGACTTACTGTGATTAATGAAGAACTTAAGGGTAATAACCATGGAAGACTTACTGTGATTAATGAAGAACTTAAGGGTAATAACCATGGAAAACTTACTGTGATTAATGAAGAACTGCAGGATAATAACCATGGAAAACTTACTGTGATTAATGAAGAACTGCAGGATAATAACCATGGAAAACTTACTGTGATTAATGAAGAACTTAAGGGTAATAACCATGGATAACTTACTGTGATTAATGAAGAACTTAAGGGTAATTACCATGGATAACTTACTGTGATTACTGGGTAATGAAGAACTTAAGGGTAATAACCATGGAAAACTTACTGTGATTAATGAAGAACTTAAGGGTAATAACCATGGATAACTTACTGTGATTAATGAAGAACTTAAGGGTAATAACCATGGATAACTTACTGTGATTACTGGGTAATGAAGAACTTAAGGGTAATAACCATGGAAAACTTACTGTGATTAATGAAGAACTTAAGGGTAATAACCATGGAAGACTTACTGTGATTAATGAAGAACTTAAGGGTAATAACCATGGAAGACTTACTGTGATTAATGAAGAACTTAAGGGTAATAACCATGGAAAACTTACTGTGATTAATGAAGAACTGCAGGATAATAACCATGGAAGACTTACTGTGATTAATGAAGAACTGCAGGATAATAACCATGGATAACTTACTGTGATTAATGAAGAACTTAAGGGTAATAACCATGGAAGACTTACTGTGATTAATGAAGAACTTAAGGGTAATAACCATGGAAGACTTACTGTGATTAATGAAGAACTTAAGGGTAATAACCATGGAAAACTTACTGTGATTAATGAAGAACTGCAGGATAATAACCATGGAAAACTTACTGTGATTAATGAAGAACTGCAGGATAATAACCATGGAAAACTTACTGTGATTAATGAAGAACTTAAGGGTAATAACCATGGATAACTTACTGTGATTAATGAAGAACTTAAGGGTAATAACCATGGATAACTTACTGTGATTACTGGGTAATGAAGAACTTAAGGGTAATAACCATGGAAAACTTACTGTGATTAATGAAGAACTTAAGGGTAATAACCATGGATAACTTACTGTGATTAATGAAGAACTTAAGGGTAATAACCATGGATAACTTACTGTGATTACTGGGTAATGAAGAACTTAAGGGTAATAACCATGGAAAACTTACTGTGATTAATGAAGAACTTAAGGGTAATAACCATGGAAGACTTACTGTGATTAATGAAGAACTGCAGGATAATAACCATGGAAGACTTACTGTGATTAATGAAGAACTTAAGGGTAATAACCATGGATAACTTACTGTGATTAATGAAGAACTGCAGGATAATAACCATGTATAACTTACTGTGATTACTGGGTAATGAAGAACTTAAGGGTAATAACCATGGAAAACTTACTGTGATTAATGAAGAACTTAAGGGTAATAACCATGGAAGACTTACTGTGATTAATGAAGAACTTAAGGGTAATAACCATGGAAGACTTAGTGTGATTAATGAAGAACTGCAGGATAATAACCATGTATAACTTACTGTGATTACCGGGTAATGAAGAACTTAAGGGTAATAACCATGGATAACTTACTGTGATTACCAGGTAATGAAGAACTTAAGGGTAATAACCATGGAAAACTTACTGTGATTAATGAAGAATTGAAGGATACATATGAGAATTCGTGTCTGAGATATGTCCTGTGATATCCTCATATAAATCCGTTTGATCTCCTGAAACACTTTGGGTACCTGGCTATTGTCTATTTTGCAAATGATATCCAGAATGGATATAGTCTCTGTCAGGCACTGAAAGGAATCAAAATATAGAGGAAATGAACAGTATTTTGAAATTTTGGGAATACCCTGTGCCAATGCATTTTCCTATATATGCGCGCAAAACATATTATTTCATTCAAGCCTGCAAATAGGGTGTCAGTCATTTGCAGAATAAGGTCCCCAGAGGGGGAATTTAGTGATGCTATCCCGCACGGCAGGCCAGCATCACTAAATTAACCCTCTGGGGACCTCATTCTGCTATGGGAGACCTCAGATCATAATGAATTCCCCAGTTAAAGTTGGTGATGTTCACCCATTTAATTTAGTCACCTCGATTGTGCATTTTATCTAATCCAAATTATGGGATATAGAAACTTCCCAGAAGGGAAAAAGTAACTAAAAACAATGTTGACTTGAGACTATAGATACTTCCCAGAAGATGAGGCCTAAGCAGAATGAGGTCCCCAGAAGGTAAATTTGGTGCTGCTAGCCCGCACACAGTGGGATAGCATTACTAAATTCACCCTCTGGGGACATCATTCTGCAAATGACAGACACATTAGTTGCAGGCTTTATTTCATGGACTAAAATTACAAATGAAGCAATTCTCACAAGTTTTTGCAAATTGAATTTGGCCAGTAAGGGCTTCAGACCTCGTGCAATTGTTAATAATTTTAGAAATATAATAAAGCAATTATTGCATTATTTTGGGTTTCACTTTTCACGCTTTCTTTTCTTGATGCTCACTGATAGGTCTCATTTATCTGTCTGTCATCTGCTTATATTTCCTGAAAATCCCTCCAGATGAATAATAGGCCATTCCAATGTATACCATTATATCTGATGGAAGAACACATTTAGTATAGAATGGGTTATATGCACCTCAGCCTGCGGGGGAATATTATCTTCCTTGTGTTGATAAGCTACCATGGCAACCACCATAATGCAATATGCAAAGTATGACCTCAAAAACACTTACAGCCAATTGAAGATCTGTATCACTGGAAACTTTGGATTCTGCATAAGAAAATAAAATGTTAAAATATGTACAGTAGCAATAAACTTAAAGGGGTACTGTACACTAAGTCTGGCCATTTATGGGACCATCTCATTCTATACTCAAAAGAATATAGGCAACAAATGAATGAATTTGAGCCATGGATTAGTTCAAAATACACACATGTTCTCTATGAACGATGCAAACAACATGGTAATTATAATGAAAATGAATAAATGGCTGGAGTCATAATTACCATGTTGTTTGTATCGTTCATAAAGCACATTAGTGTATTTTTCACTGATCCATGGCTCAAATTCATTCATTTGTTGCATATATTCTGTTGAGTATAAAAGTAGATGGTCCCATAAATGGCTGGATTTAGTGTACAGTACCCCTTTAAGTATATTTTTTCCCTACTTTTATCCCGAAATTACATCAAATAGTGAAATAATAAGTATGAGACCCACCTATTATGATTATTCATAAAATGAATGGAGAATAATAAATTCTCAATACAAGAACTCTGCTATGTTCTTCTTTAATTTTCTTAACAAAGGAGCTCTTTTGCCACATATCATATACAAAGTTAACATTTGTAGACATATTGTGGACTTATTTCAATGATTAAAACCGAGAAGTTTGTATCCAAATACTATATCCACTGCAAAAATGTAGCAATCAAATAAGATTGTCAAAAATTCCAACCACATCGACTGTACCATTTTAGAGAATAAAATATTTGATCGTTGCACAAAAGTAAACATTTAATACTTTATTTGGGACAAATTACTGGGTGATAAACAAACGGCAATTATTCAATCAAGAATACTCACTGCGTGCAATTCATTTAAAGCATAAAGTGTGTTTATTTAGATATACCTTTTTTATGAAAATAACTAATTTTGGCATGTTAATTTGCTATCCCATTCTGAAAAACTCAGCAAAGCATTCCACATCACTTTAACCTCAATACTCATTGACATGTAGTTCCCTTGTGAAATGTTCAGATAATAAGTTTAAAAAACCGGCTATTGTTGAACTTATTCTCTAAACATTTCCGACCGAAGAATAGGACACCTCTGGCATATATTATCTTTTTGTCTGTCTATTGTTTGCTTATATAGTTTAGTGTGCCTGTTATTGCAGAATGAGGTCCCAGGAGGATGAATTTAGTGACACTGTCCTTCATAGTGGGCTAGCATCACCAAATCCACCCTCTGGGGACCTCATTATGCATGGCCTCATCTGCTATGAGTGACGTAGACTCAGATTGAAGTTCCCAAATGGTGAATATTGTGACGTACACTCATTGGGAACCTTGATTATGCAATGTGCCATCTGCCAATTTGGGGATATAGAGAAACTGAACTAAATAAGAAATAAAATCTATGTGAGGAAGTTTCGATAGCATCACTAAATTCTCCCTCTGGGGACCGACCCCATACTGCAAATGACAGGCACACTAAACTCAGGCTTGCTAGTAAAGAAAGGGGTAAAATCTTAGAAACGAAATTCTAATACAACTCACTTCTCTCGCACTGATCCAGAACACGGAAACAATATTCGACTGTGCGACCAACCAAAACATCAAAGACCCTGATGCTCAGTGTCGAGACTGGAGTTGTGCCATCTTCTTTGGTTTCAACATTAGTTGTGTGGTACAGCCATTTGTATAACAATGAGAATGTGTAAATATTCAGGAATTGGTCCTCGGTGTAGTACTGACCTGTAAGTGAACTAGAGCATGTACAGTAATGCCCTAAATAATCGACTCCTTAACAACAGCACTGAGAGCTTTCCGATGAATGGCAACAAGCCATATTTCCGACTAAATCCTGAAAAGTTACCCATAATTCTGCTGTTGTTAAGGAGTCGATTATTTAGGGCATTACTATACAGTCTGGTGTAGAAGATCAGATCAATATAAACCGTTAGAACACTTGTATTCATTGCATTTCTGGAATCGGAAATGAAATAACATGTGACCCCTGAAAAATGTATATTGCATTATCTTAACATGAAACTATTTAAAAACTTCACACACTACTTTCTCTTTGATTTAATCGTCAAAATTATGTTGTACCATAAGTGTTTCAGAGCGAAGACAACTATAGATTTTCTAGATATGCATTTTATGCGACACTGTAGCTCAACTTGGGGTAGGCATTAATAATTTTATGCTGAGCAGTCAATAGAATGATAAACTAGAGGTCGCCCATATGAAGTTTGGTGATGATCGGATGAGGGATGTGGTCTGTAGGGTGCACCAAACGATTTAGTCATATAAAGAGTAAATTCCAAGATGGCCACTGGCGGCCATGTTTTTCAACAAATTTATGGTCAAACTAGGAGGCTCCCATCGCGAGGTCACCCCAAAGATCAATCTGAAGTTTGGTGATCATCAGATGAGGGATGTGGTCTGTAGGGTGTGCCAAAGGATTTAGTCATGTAAAGAGTAAAATCCAGCAGCCATGTTTTTCATCGAATTTTTTTTTAATTTGATAGCTCCCATCTAGAGGTGATTCTAAACATGCCTTTAAATTTTCAATATCAATTCTCCAATAAATGCGGACTGCGGGGGGTGCCGATGGATTCAAATTTAAAATCCAAGATGGATAGTCATACAAAGAGTAAATTCCATGGCCACTGGCTGCCATGTTTTTTAACAAATTTCGGTCAAAATAGGAGGCTCCCATCTAGAGGTCACCATTGAAGATCCATATGAAGTTTGGTGACAATAAGATGAGAGATGTGGCCTGTTGGGTGTGCCAAAGTTAGTCCTGCAAAGAGTAAATTTCAAGATGGCGGCCATGTTTTTCATAGAAAATTGTTCAAATTTGATAGATCCCATCTATAGGTGATCAAAATTATGCCTGCAAAATTTAAACTTTTTACCCTATTTTACCGGAAACATCACTATTTTTTTTAACTCTTTCATGATGGATGCTGCGATGGTGCAGCATTAAATATCCTATGCCAGTGCATTCTCTTATATATGCGAGTCTCTCTTATGGAGCCTCATATATATAAGAGAATGCACTGGCTTGCAAGATGAAGGTAAATATTGTAAGGCCAATGTATTCTCTTATATATGTGAGGCGCCCTATGGGAGACTCACATATATAAGAGAATGAATTGGCTTAACAATTTTTTATCATTTTTTTAAAATAAATGTTTCTTACAATTTTTAGGACATAAAATAAAAAAACATCCCTTACCCTGCAGGGAGCCCCACACATATATAGAAGCACATAGAATAGTGTTGTCTGCTCATGTTTGTCTGGGGCTCTGTATGGGTGAAATTATAAAATTGTTAAAGAATACAAGAAAAAATTATTAAAATTGTAAAAAATTGTTAGGCCAATGCATTCTCTTATATATGCGAGGCGACCTTTGGTCGACTCGCATATATAAGAGAATGCATTGGCACAGGGTAAAAAAATCCCGACTTCCGACTGGATTTGATATGGCGGGTCACATATGTGGGAAAAACATAGCACAGATAAAGACGTATTATTTGTATGAAAACTAGTTTACTTTTCATTCAGATTCTAAGATTTGTTATGTTGTTGTTGTCACTGGTGGTCTGGAATCACCAATACATCTAAGTTCCAAATTTTCCAAACTTACCAATATTCAGAGCTGTAAAGAAGTTCCTGCTTGGTGTTCCGTCTACTTCATTAACAATTGCAGTCTGCCCTTTTTTCAACAGGCCAATGGAATAAGGATTTGAAGCTTGGTATAGACTAGCATTCATCAACCAGTCAGCTATAAATGTGTTACTGGATTTGACAGAGTCTGTGAAAAATAGTGTAAGAGTAAAATTAAACATATGCAAATGTCACTTGTTAATCTTTATATACGACTAAAATAAAATGTAGTTAAATATTAAATATATTCCTGATATTTAAGGTTTTTTTTTATCAAATTGAAGTCATCATTCCATTTTAAGAAGAAATCTGGTTATTTCATCAATGAACCAACAAATATCGCTGATCAACTATTAGTAGTAAAATTGCAAGAACTGCCCCAGCTAGCAATGTTAAGAGCTAGCAATGTAAGCGATCAGAAAAAATCAGTTGATGTTCTGATTTTCTATGGGGAACAAAAATTCTAGCTCTTGTTTCCAAACTCCTATGGTCGCTCTTAGTGTCGAGACTGTATACAGAGTTGGCATTCATTCTTGCATTAGTGTCATCATTGAAAAGGAATGATTCAACATAGTACACCTTTTACACTTCGTGATGAGCAGTAACTTCATCCCTGTGGGAGGCCAAATTCATATGAAGTGCAATTACTAAACTGCTGAAGCACAATCCAGTTGTGCTGAACCATAACTTATTATAAAGGAAATTAATAACGGTGAAGTGCAATCAGGGTTTGAAATATGATGAGAATCATGATGATGAGAATCAGAATCATGATTCTCAATTTGATTCTCGTAAAAGGAGTTGATTCGCTTAAGGCCTGGCAATTCAATGGCGCTAAAGAGCAATTATTATTTCTATCTCACACCCTTGCCAGACAAGCCTGAGTTTAGTGTGCCTGTCATTTGCAGAATGAGGTCCCCAGAGAGTGAATTTGGTGACGCTATCTCGCATAGTGGACTAGCATCATTAAATTCACCCTCTGAGGACCTCATTCTGCATGGCCCAATCTGCTATGGGTGACATAGATTGAAGTTCCCAAATGGTGAATATTGTGATGTACACCCATTGGGAACCTCGATTGTGCAATGTGTCGTCTGCCAATTTGGGGATATAGAGAAACTAAAAAAATATAAATTTACAATGTACAATGAAGAAGGGATCATTCAAATATACACGTGTACTTCAATCACAGAATGGGAGAATATATTCAGTAATCAAAAGGTCAAGAAAATAAAATACCTTCAGAAAGAAGTTTCCTGTGCAGCATTGACACTGATATCAGAAATGCAAACAAGTTTCTCTGGCTTTCAAAGTCTGTATTTTGTGACTGTATTTGCCTGTCAAACAGAAAGGCCAGTTACATGTAAATGGTTGGTTTATTATAATTTTTATATCATTTCAGAAGTTGTAGCCATATCACAACAAGCCTTCAGAGAAACAAATGTGTACCGGTATTCAGTTTCATGTCATTTCCCAGGAAGAGAATAATTGGGTAAAACCCTTCTTGTTTCACAGCAAGGTTGGTGTTAATTCTGAGCAATGAATATTGAGTAATGAAATATACATTATATCTGCCCGTGTAATTGAAACTACATTCACACTGAATATGCTACCATCTTTTCAACTGTTTCTTAAGTAGATGTAACACAGAGATGCTGGGTACTCAAATCAATGTTATGTAGAGCCTGGCTACCTTAATCAATGGAAGTATATGAATTTTACCAATTAATCTTCACTAACCTGAGGATTCCTGGTACTACTTGATCCACACAGCTGCATTTCTTAACCTGAAACAAGAACTAGATAAGCTCTCATGAGGCCAAAGAACTCAAATATTGTACTGTCAGACTCCTACCTCGTAACCCAAAGTAGGACCCAATTTTATTTGCAAATTTTAAAACAATGAATTTTTCAATAGTTCAAAACTCAATGTTTCATTTTTTCATGACCTGACAATGTTTTGTGCAAAATTTAAAAAATTTGCTGCAGACATTGTCTTAGTGTCTCTGTGGAAGTCTGCAATAATAAGGACTATCTTTATAATCAGCTGAACATATACAGTAATTTCTTAAATAATCGACCCCCAAACCACAGCAGAATTATGGGAATTTTGTTCAGGATTTAGACGGAAATATGGCTTGTTGCCATTCATTGGAAAGCTCTCGGCGAGAGCTTTCTGATGAATGGCAACAAGCCATATTTCCAACTAAATCCTGAAAAATTTCCATAAATCTGCTGTGGTTAAAGGGTCATATACTTTGGGCATTACTCTATGTGTACAGCATGCAACTTTGCATATCATAGGCTTTTGAGCAGAGAAAATTGTTCCGGCCTTGGCAATATTTTAGCCTGGGCAAATTATATATATTGCCAATTAACAGGGCTATTGCTTTGTATGTGTGTGAACAAATTCCCATTTCTTAACCCATTCATGAAGGGATGCTGTGCTGGTGCAGCATTAAAAATCATGTGCCAGTGCATTATCTTATATATGCGAGTCTCCCATATATAACAGAACGCAATGGCTTACGATGGCAAGGTAAATATTGTTAGGTTAATGTATTCTCTTATATATGCGAGGCTCCCTATGCGAGACACGCATATATTAGAGAATGCATCGGCACAGGGTTTTCACAAAATTTCAGTCACGGAAGGGTTAAATATGTTTCTGTTTTTTATGTGATAGCTAAAAGGTGATTGAAACAATATTCTATAGATGGTTTTAAAAATTGAAGAAATTTACACTCAATAATCTTCAGAATTCGGGGAAAAAATTAAAATAAGCATCCATACCTGTTCATACATCAAATTTTCCAAGTATAATTGCCCCGGAACACATATATATTTTTGGTTGTCTAAAAATCCACAAGTAAGGCCAGATACATGGCATGATCAACCCTTGGGGAAAGAAATAAATAATCAATTTCATCCTGTTAAATTAAGAAACCTGATAAAGATGACTAAGGATCTTCTCAGCTTTGCTTAATTTTTACCTGTATGTTAAGAAGAGACAGATGACCGATAACTTCAGGAGACAATTCAATGTCGTCACTATCCATGGGTAACATCTCTTGTAGAATGTACTGACATAGTGTACAAATCTTGGCTTTGTTCTTTTCGTTTGCTTTTAATACGGACAACATAGTAGCTATAAGTTTCTTCGGAAGACTGAAAATATTTCATATTCACATAAAAAAAACTCTGAACAAGTAGATGATATTTATAATAAAATTCCCACTATGAAAACGGTCTAGCAGCTAAGATGCAAGGCAAATGTGATTAATGCACCAGCAAATACAGTAATGCCCTAAATAATTGACTCCTTAACCACAGTAGAATAATGGGTAATTTTTCAGGATTTAGTCGGAAATATGGCTTGTTGCCATTCATCGGAAAGCTCTCAGGGACCAGTCTCTCTCAGTCACTATAGTCTAATGACCACCTCATTGACTGTGGTGTTGACATATTAATGAGGAACATATGACATTCACAAACACATTCTGTACTGTGGCGTTATATTGGCGATTAGCATACTGGGTGGGCAATATATAGGGGTGGCAAGCATTGGCATTTTATCATAGCCCGCATACTATGAAAATGGACGTAGAACACTCGTAACTTACATCCAATGTGAGGCTTAATACTGCCAGTTGTAAAAAAAAAGAGGCATTTTTTGTAGTCAGGATACGTTTTGATCATGTGGCTGATTCCTTGAAAAATAATTTATGTTATGTCCTGCAAGTAAATATTTTTCCATTCAGTGACCTAAAAAATGGCCGCCATTATAAATAAAGCAGCTATTTTTCAACAATAAATTGTTTTACCATGCTCAAATTACGTGCTAACAATCATGTTCTCTTTCAGAAATAATATTAGAGCTCTTATTTGAGTTTTACATTGATAAAATTGGTGTTTGTGCCAAAATTAGATTATTGGCTCTGCTGAAAATGGTGGCCATCTTGGTTTGTTGAAAAATATTGTTAAGTGTCCCAGCCTGAGTGTCCAGTTAATTAATAAAGCCTCAAGTCACACCTTCTAATACTCACTTCTATCGCATTCTGGAAATAAAAATAAGTTTACCCTTTCTATACTAAATACTCACTGACGAGTAGTTCCCTTATAGTAGGGCAGCTAAGTGTAAAATCATTCACTTGGTGATACAAGCATGAAATTTGGCATGGGTGACCAGTATGGGACGGTCCCAGTGGGACTAAGGATACCCCCAATTACCATAGAGACACCAAGGAATTTCCATCTGCCTGCACAGGTAATGTACATAAAATAAAGTGCCAACGACACTGTAGCTCAACTTGGAGAGGTTATAATTTCATGTGTTACAGTCAATGGAGCGATTAGGAATGCAGAAAGTTGAAATGTCTGAGTAATATGTTTGGGAATCAGCAAGTAACATATGGAATGACGAAGTATGTTTCATCGAAAATCAGTCAAATTTGATAGCTCCCATCTAGTGGTGTATATTTTCATAACAATACTCCAATAAATGCAAACTGCAGGGTGTGCCGATCGATTCAACTGAAATCCCAGATGGTTGCTGACTGCCATGTTTTTAAACAAATTTCGGGAAAAAATGGGAGGCTTCCATCTAGAGGCCACCCCAAGTTCCATATGAAATTTGGTGATGCTCGGATGAGAGATGTGACCTGTAGGTTGTGCTAAAGGATAACAGATGCCAACCCATGGCAATAGCTCAAACTTGACGAAAAAGCAATGAGGTTCTTACCATGGCTCAGTATTAGATGAATGAACCACAAAATAAAGTTGTCGCAACAAGTTCAGACTTTCTTGTGATTTCTCTGCCACCAACAATGTATCCAAAATACCCTGGCAGAGTCTGTCAATTTCCTCCTGTGATGCATTCCTGTAACGGAATGGGAATTCAATAGAATCATTTCAATAGATGAGACCTAAAAATAATAGTGATGTTTCAGGTAACGGAGAAACAAAGAGGAGGGGCCAGTGGGCATGATGACTATCTCTTAACACATTCATTTAGCTGACAGTAGTTGATATTTTACGTATGTACTAGTATGAGTGAAGTTTCAACCAATATTGGGTTATAAGATGCTGATACATGTCACAGGGCAACTACAAGACAACTCAAAATGCTAGCTTGGAAGGAATTTACCAGTGTTTCATCGCTGGTGCCAGCTACGAGTTATCTCATACGTAAATAAAACTATGTTTTCTATGACTTAGATGACAAAGAATGCTAGACAGGTGCAAGCATAATTTGTATAGGACACGGTGAATGATTTTATGTATAAATACTGGTACACTTTACGTCATTTAAGACCTCGTAAAAGTAATACATGTATCTATTTACCAACAAGTTAACTCGTAGCTTGCACCAGTGATAAACGCTGGTAAATTCCGTCACAGGTGCAGACTATGATTTATCTCATAGTAGCTTTATAACACGTTTCAGCATCATATAACCCAATTTTGGTTGACTAAATTTGTATGAGACACGATAAATGAATTTATATATACACACTTGTAACTCATTGACAGGGAACTGCGTGCATGCATGGGAAAACAAGCCACGAGTATTCGCTTGCGTATACACATGATGCAGGGCTAGCTCGAGTTTCCAACAGCCTAAGGCACTATATCCGCATTATTCTACTGTCAGATTTGAACCAGTGTAGTAAGGTCGAGATGCGTAATTACTGTAATAAACATAGAACCACAGCTGATAATCACCATTACTTTTCTTTATTAATGAAGTACAGCCCTTTTAATTCAGATTGCTTGGCTTCGGCAATCTGCTCAATGTCAGAAAAAACTGATTTGCCATTCCAGGTCTGGTCTCCCTAAACTGTGTTTTATAGCTGAACCGTCAAATTATATGGTTCAATTGTTGCTTTAAAGTTATAAAACACATACAATGATCGCAATTGACCAAAAAAACTCACTTACACTCATAAACTTTGTGTTTTTACAAAAGAACAAAACCAAACTTGGTTCTGAACTTTGTCCCATATAATTATGTAACCAAATTAGGTTCTGATCAAAATACCCAAATACCCTGTACCAAGTACCATGTGGTTTTGATCAAAACCATAACAAGTTTTGAACTTTGTCCAACATATAAAACCAATTTTGGTTCTGACACAAAACCAGATGGTATTCTCTATTGAGTACTGCCTGGGTATACAGTGTGGTGCCGGGGTGGTGCTATTTAATCACTTAAATAAACATGTACTGCCTGGGTATGCAGTGTGGTGTCTGCGAGAATCTCTTAAATAAACATGTTTGTCAACAATTTCCTCCGAACTTATATATACAGACTTCCTCGCATATGTCATTATGTGGTATACATGTAATGGAGACCAATATTATAGCTGAACGGGTCATTGTCACCACATTTTGGTGTGTTGCGTACTTAGTACCCAGCTTAACCCTTTACCCAACAAAACGGCCAAAAACGCCCAAAGAAAGCTTCAACAGCCTAAAATATCTTTGGTCTGTCTCACTAATACCATACAAATATGGATATCATTGGAACCGGTTCATTGACCACATTGTGATGGTTACAGTTATGCCCCGTGCCAATGTATTCTCTTATATATGCGAGTCGACCATAGGTCGCCTCGCATATATAAGAGAATGCATTGGCCTAAAAAAAAATCGTTTTTTAACACTTTTTACCATTTTTTCTTACATTCTTTAACAATTTTATAATTTTTCTTACATTTTTTAACAATTTTTCTAATATTTTTCTACATTCTTTGACAATTATATCATTTTTAATATGTGTTAAGCCAATGCATTCTCTTATATATGCGAGGCGACCTATGGTCGACTCGCATATATAAGAGAATGCATTGGCACAGGGCCGTTCTGTTGGGTAAAGGGTTAACGAAAAGGTGTTTTGGGTACCCATCTTGACCTTTGCTGTGTTTTCAGCGCACATTTGACACCAACATCTTTCATCAGATGACATGGTGCATGTGTAGTCATCTTTAAAATTGTTATTCCTGCCTCACATTTCCTTTTTATTGGTGACAACCTACAGAAATATGATCATTTATATAGCATAAACCCGCAAAGGTCAAGCTGGGTACCCAAAACTCCTTATCATTAAGCTGGGTACCAAACACACCAAAATTTGGCGACAATGATCCCTTCAGCGGAATTATACTATATATGAGGAATCTAATGGTGTGGTCAGTGAAGGATCCAGGGATTTTTTGGGAAATGATATGCCGAATACATATCCAGAAGGTCGAAAGCCTAAGGGGGGAGGTTCCGGAGGGGGTGTCCCCCTCCTGATGGTGTGGGGGGGGGGGGGGTCCGGGTATTTTGCCCCTGAAAATTTTTAAAAATCCAATGCATTAAGAATGAATCTAGTGCTCTCTGAGTCAGTATTTTTAATTTTACTGAGAGGTCAATTTGATAAAGTTTCTCAAGTGTAACTTTGGAAATTTTGATATATGGATTAGTGTTCAAACGATTAGTCGACAAATAATCGTCGATGTTGGTTTGTCGGAAAATCGACTCTAACTTCCACAGTCGACTAGTCGGAATACAGTATATAATCTCATCAGCTGGCCTTGACAATGCATGGTTTCACTAAATGTGGGTCAGAAAAGCAGCAAAGATAGCTAGTCTATGTTCAAGAAGCTTTCCAAAGTCCGAACATATGTAATAATGTCGAGCTTGACTCATCCTAATTTGCGATTCTTCGTTTGCTTCTATAGACAGTGTTAGTATCGACGAACACTTTTCCGTTTATATTATATCAATATTTCCGATTTTAAGAAAATCAAGAACCTGCACACATTACTGAAAACAGTATATAGACTAAGCATGATGTTATCATTTATTTTGGTTCAAATAGTCATGAAACGGCGACAATTAACTTGCTGAGAAAATTATTCTTTTTATATATAATATACTCCCTGTACCGCGGACGCAAAAATTCATAGTGCGCATTTCTAACCAACACAGGTAAAGAGGGAGGGGCTTCCACAAAATTGTTCGTCGATACTAACTGAGTCTAACTCTCCGCTTGCTACGTACGCCTTATATACGAAAGTTATGGCAACTTACAAAGTAGACCTATGTACGCATCATCGTATATATATATATAATCATTATAATGTGTGTCACACCGTGTGTGTGTTTTCTTTTGGTTTTTTTTATTTTGAGCTGACTCTGAGACTGAGTATCGTTAATTGTCTATACCCTGGCAGGAAAGTTCAAAAGTATTTATTTGATTTCATGATTAAACAGAAAATCCCTCAATTATTTCCTCAATTATTTATTCTCATTATCATCGTAGATTCGTAGGAAACTTATTTGCCATCGGTGGGTTTCTAGAGCACCGGTTCATTTGCAACAAAACCACATGACTTGTCACGTGATTCAATTCTCCGATCACAGTACTTAGAGTGTAAATATTGTGATGATGGCACGGAATTTGTAATTTTCTTTCACATGTGTTTCATTAGTATAAGGTTGGTGATGTATTTGGCCGATTAGTCAACGTCGACTCGACTTTTGGGGTTCGACTAGTCGACTCCAGAATCCCAGAGTCGTTTGAACACTAATATGGATGGGATTGTGAATGCTTATAAGTTATTGTCAGATATCTTTTGGTTGAATGGATTATGCTTATCCTGCTTGAAATCACTCTAATTCATATAAATAGGCTATTTTCTAAAAGTGAAGTGAGAGACACATACATAATATAGTGCAGAAACAATGTCTATTAGTAATTACTAGTAATACTAATCTCTATCTTAATTATTCATTTTGGTATTATGAGATCCCATCTGATAACCAAGTTGATTTTATCAAATTGTCAGTGTTCCTGTACTGTTAGTAATCACTTGAATTTGACTGAAATTCTGAAGGCTGAATGATAACAAACATGAACTCAAACTATTTGAAGTTTTCACAGATGAAAGCTAGATAAAGCCAAAAATACTTCTTTACAGTATAATTCCACCTGTAAATTTAAATCTTTTTTAAAACTTAAATGTCTTTAATATGTCAATATATATAAATGTATTTGTATCTTGTTATAATATGAATTGTGATATGAATAACAATATATTTTTTTAAATCTAAAAACCAATTTATTTTGTTTTATTTGGGGCGTGGAGTTTGGGCACCCATACCAGTTACCGGTATGAAAACCGGCCTGGATATGCCCCTGGAGGTGTGGTGTAAATTATTGTTGTCAATGTAATTCCGTTGTAGTCAGAGATCGAGGGTCAGGGTGGAAGTGGCCGGGGAATATTTTTTTTTATGAAAATATTTTTGTATATAGACACGCATCTACTATGGGAGGCCAAATTCACTTTTAATAATTATTCGCGCTTAAGCTCAATTATTTGTGCTAAAGCACAATTATTTGTGCTTAAGCTCAATTATTTGCACTTAAGCACAAATAATTGTGCTTATGTGCAAATAATATGATTATGCTTAAGCACAGATAAGCTATTCATGCTTAAGCACAATTATTTGTGCATAAGCACAATTAATTTCCCTTAAAGGCACGGGCGGCGTTCGTTGCAGAATATTTATATTTGTTCAAATCGCCATCAACAGAACACCAAAATATATACAGTTCTGCTCATATGCCAAACATAATCAGCGCGTAAATAGTATATTGTCGTCAAGCCGTACGAAGGTGTACGTAAACAATAGACTGCTCGTGTTACAGAAGTTGTGCTTCTGTTTACATATCACAGCGCAATTCTATTGGTTAATCACACAAAAATTATACAAATGCTCTTTATTATTTCCATATCAGGAAAACAGTAACAGATAACGCTCTTTATGTTTACAATATCCGGATCTAAACAATAGCCAGGAAACCTAACGTTTTTTGCTTTTGTTTACATAACAAAGGGGAAAACATTTACAATAACATACTGTTTATGCCATATTTCTGATCGGCATAAGAACGAAGTCTGTCTATATCTTACTATTCCTTCTGTTTATGGCTGTTTTTGACGGTGGTGAATATTTTAACAGCATACCCACCGCCAATGCCGCCCGTATCTTTAAGCGCAAATAAGGAATTTAAAAACCATTACCTAACACACCCTGATGATATTGGCAGAGTCCACCACACATTAGAAGTTCAAAGATGGGGAAGCCAATTTAATTTTTGAGGGAAGATCTACATTGATGGGGTATGAAATGTACATATTTGAGCTTAAGCTCAAATAATTGTGCTTAAGCTCAAATATTTGTGCTTATAAAGTGCAAATAATTGTGCTTAAGCGCAAACATTTATATTAAGTGCAATGTTTTTATACTTAAGCGTAAATAATTGTGCTTAAGAATAAATAATCGCTCTTAAGTGCAGATAATTATTAAAACTTAATTTGGCCTCCCATAATCTCCTTGAAGTTAATATGAGGAATCACAGTTGTTGGAAACTTGTCAAAAAACCCGAAAAGAGATGTCACCACCACTACTTATTAATATAATTGACAAGTAGGGAAAGCTACTGAGCCCCCCCATCTCCCATCAATTAAACCATGTCACCGCTCGTTTCGTGTTCAATTGCATCAATAAAAACATTAATTTCAGAAAAGTACCACATCCTAGTAATAAAACATATATTTCTTTTCATGTTTACCGTAAGTGCAGTAGAAAATTATCACTGTATAATTACTTTTATCGTATACAACTTCCCAAACAACAGCGGCTCGCTGATTCCACGAGTCGCCATCCGAGAGTCAAGCGCAGATAAGCATTTGAAATTATCTGCCCTTGACTCTCGGATGGTGACTCGTGGAATCGGCAGCCCACAGTTGCACAGTTGTTTTCGGATGTTGTATAAGATAAAAGTAATTATAAAGTGATAATTTTCTACTGCACTTACGGTAAACATGAAAAGAAATATATGTTTTATTACTAGGATGTGGTACTTTTCTGAAATTAATGTTTTTATTGATGCAATTGAACACGAAACGAGCGGTGACATGGTTTGATGGGAGATGGGTGGGCTCAGTATCTTTCCCTACTTGTCAATTATATTAATAAGTAGGTGTGGTGACATCTCTTTTCGTGTTTTTTGACAAGTTTCCAACAACTGTGTGACTGATCTGTGAGGAATATAATTTATACCATTATGATTATGTTGTGCTAGAGAGGGGCACCAAACTTGACAAGATGTTTTTATCACAAATTTAATCCATTCTTATATGTAGGCACTCACGTGTCATCGGTTGTCCATACATAATCATATTAAATTTATATAGCTATCAAGAATTTTCAAACCCAATGACTTAGGTCAAGCATAACCGGCCAGTGATGGTGGAGTCAACGTGGACGTAAATTGTACTTTCAACTATTTTTGATATGATAAAAGCAGTCCAAATTGTACAATCGAAGCTTTTAATGACGATATCGGCTAATAAAGGTGTAAACCGTTGTATTTATATTTTTGGCATTTTATGACATCGCTGTTATGTAAGCCTGCTTGAATATTTCGCGATAAATTGAGTTTACCTAGCCTGTGCAAAGAGATTTTCGACGGAGGACATGGTTATTGCCCTTTCCCGGAACTGACCAGTGCGCGTGTCGAGAATACGGTTACCATTAACAACCAGTGAAGCGATCTTTAGTTGCTTTTGAACGTTGAAAACAGATGGTTTTACACTAACATTGTATCCATTGAGGTAAGTTTGCACCGTTGAATATCACAGATTAATACAATATTATTGGAGAAGACATATCTGCTGCAGGTTCATTTTTTATGACGTGAATCGTGGTAAAAATGTGTTTTTTAGGCAAATTTGACCCGCTCTAAAAAAAAAATCTTCAGAAAATAGCCTTTGAAAATTCGAAGTCCTGTTCCGTTATGAAGTTGAGAGTATATGCCTGTAGTTACTGTACGTGAGGGAACAACGCACATGAGTCCTTATTCAACAGATGGTGAACAGTGGATTTCAAAATAGGGCTCTGTGAATCAGGTATTTGCAATTTCATTCGTAGGTTGTTCGTAAAGCATGTTGTTGTGATTGACTACTAGTACCCTTCGAAGTTCGATCATTTCCAGCAATGATTTTTACTTATAGTTATACACGACTGCGATTACGTCGCAAGTGGAGGTAGCCAAGGATACGCCACGATTTCGCATTTAAAATCAAACAGTGCTTGATATTAATTTTTTACCTGCGACAGTCACATTGTCGTGACTGACGAGTGACGTGAGCATGCGCAATCCAACTACCGCCAGTACCACTACCGCCGTACCGGTTACTTCCTATGGCAAAAATCTTTCCACTTACGATTGAATCGTGGTCGTCTGACAGTTCACTTATAAATGGAAATACCGGTACTTAAATTTGTACTACTCTCGGGATCCAAATAATAGTAGGGGGCGGAATAATAGTACAGGGGTGAAATTTCCTTTAAAATAAATAATAGTACGGGGGCGCAATAATAGTACAGGGGGGAATTTTCACAAATCAACACTAAGTATGGGTAAAAAATTGTGGTTAGTTTCATATGTTCTCATACAGAGATCATTGGAGAAAAATTTAACCTAATAATTGGTCAATTCATTTTGAACTAATACCAAGTGTCACCCAGATTTTTGGATAATACATTGATGTTTAAAATGAATGGTTCCTTAATAGCCACAGTAGAATATTGGAATTTTTTCATGATTTTAGCTTTTAAAACTCTGATATAAAATGATTGCAAGACACATGATTTTCAAATCAATTACAGTAAGAAAAAATTCCCATAATTCTGCAGTGGTTAACAAATCATTTACTTTGCAGCATCATTGCATAAGGAAGAAACTATATGATTATATACCAGACACATGTTTCAAAGTAACATTTCAAAAGTGACTACTAGTATGATTTTCAGTTGTGTTGCACAAAACACCCCATTATTAACATCACAAATAAAAAGATATCTGAGGCAGAACAAACTATGTACAATTATATGTGTTTGCTCCTTTTAAGTTATATATCACTCAGCAATCTATGGTATTGAATGATATATGTGTTATTATCATTGTCAATAAAATCAATCAAAGAGTGACAGTTAACTCTAGTAATTCACTCACTGTATAATTCAAATGATTAATATATTTAGGTTGAAACTTGTGTACTAGTAGCGTTCTTGTCCAGAACCATACTCAGTTTACAATTTTACATTAAGGTTAAGCCTAATTTGATCAACTATCGATTTTTTTCGAAGTTTTACGATCTATTTTACATTTCTCTCACCAAATATTGCATTAAAACAGAAAAAGTATGAAATTGTGTTCTTTAAATATCTCAATATTAAAGGTACTCAACCCGATAAAACTCCTCTCAATTACTATTTCAATGGCTTCGGGGGTCAAAAATATTTGATTCGAGTCGAGGAAGTCACCCATCAAAGCTCAGATTTGTTAGATATCGATTTTAGAAATATATTATTTTTCATTATCGGGAATACTATCTGGCCCAGTACTCAATCAAAATTGCGTTAAAATTACCACTTGATTTTAGAGTTATTCATCCTTGTCTGTTTGAATAGATTTGGAGTACACATCCAGAGCAGATTACGGCAGTTATTGGTACTCATCTAGAGAACATAACAAATTTGAAAAATCAATATCTAATAACTCTGAGCTTTGTTTGATGGGTTCCTCGACTCGAATCAAATATTTTTTACCCCCAAAGCCAAAGAAATAGTAATATAGGACCCTCTGATCGGATTGTTGTTGTTGGAATCTGTTGAGATGGGGACCCTCTTTACGGGTTGAGTACCTTTAAAGGGATATACTTTAATGCTTCTCAAGAAATTATTTGTATGCAGAAAACACTGGTAACTTTTAGCGCTTTTTTGGGGTTTCGCGTTGCCTATTTTCGAGGCACATCGTTTTTTCAGTATAAATTGTGATTATGGAACTGATTTTGGGGTTAAAAAAAACATTTTAATTGTAGAATAAGTCCTGTGATTCATGGTCGTGATATTGACAACATGGTGTAAATTTTATACCCCCAGAAATTAATAAACGTAGGGTCCCAAATAAGCAGCGTACAGGGGGGATTTCTCCTTGAAAATAGTTAAGCGTACGGGTACGCTTATTTGGATCCCGAGAGTAGTAGCTATAAGCATCTAACAAACCGAAAACCAATTAATAACTGATCGCCAATGTATCTGTAAGACTGTATCTGTACTATAGTCTAGATATTGCAGTGCTGGAACCTTTTTGTAACTTATAGACACACTGGTCCAGGTGCTACCACGGCGAGTAAATTTATAACCCTGGACCTGGTCCCTGTGGTGACTCTAGCAGCATTCTTTAACATGCACACACCGAGGCATGTACACGGGTCAGCCATTAATATCTGCGCCCGATCTGACAGCGTACTAAGCCCACGACAACATGTACCTGGACAAATGTTGTAATTTTGTCAGATTACCCTTACCAGGCTGCGATCCCCGGTCCGCAGGCATGAGAGACCAGTACGCTACCGGTACTTCTCGTCATTCTTACTGAGATTTTAATGAATTAGGTAATTTGCGGTCTTTTTATTGATCATTTAATGCAACAGTGTTTATCTGTGTGTGCATGCATTCGCTAGTATCGCAAAGTTTCTTAGAAGTACTCTGGCAGTAGCTGTGTATTCTATAGAAACCAATGTTGAAATGCAGTCAATCAATGTACCTCCCGTACAAAAACTCCACATGTGATCACAGTAGTTCTCAGGAGGAATCACAGTAGTTTCTCAGGAGAAATGTATTCAAATTAGACTGCAGGGTGAGAAATAAGGTAGTTCTCCTGTGAAATAAATTTCTACCCTAAATCTAACATGAGAAATATTTCTCAGGAGAAATTTCACACATGAGTTTATGGTAGAATAGGGTAGAAATCTAACTTAGAGGATTCTGGCCACAATCTGATCAGAATATCTCGGGAATAATTCTAAGTCAGATTTCTCACATGAGAATATGGTAGAATAGGGTAGAAATTTCTTAACCAGATTTCAATGGTGAGAATATGTTTATCTATAACACATGTGGTAGATTAGAAATCTGATATGATGTATGCTGGAGAATTCAAATTAATTTAATTGCGCCAATTTAAACCAACAGTTACTTGGATTAAGCAGGCTATGCATGTCCAGTTGTAAAGTCTTAAATTTCTTTGTTTATAGAAGTTGTATTGTATTCATGAGAAGGTACCTGGGTAATGGAGTTATATTATGGTCTTATTTGTGGATATTCTTTAATGATAAGTGCCACAGATTGGAATTCACACTATTATACTAGGTAAGAGTTAATATTTATTGAAATGGCAGAGAAATGGCACTGGCAGAGGGTTTTGGACTTCATGCAGTTACTTACTAATTGGCATGTTTTAGGGCATGCAGGGCCCTGTCGCTTTATATTAACTTCATGAAGTTATCTCGACTGTCATTTATCAACCGAGTATAATTACTATAATATTGAAGTTGAATTTTCCCAAGATATAAATCATGAAACCAAATTATATGTTAGTGGACGTGATGAATTTATACAAAACCTACAATTGTAATAAAAAGATCAATTGTGAGAATCTAATTATGGAAAATGAATTTGACAACATTTATAATATGGAAGATTTCATTGATTGAAAGTAATTTGTACTTATATAAATGTACAATATATATATAATAATATATATATCAAGATTCATTTCATAACTGCTGCATGTCTGACCTGTGTTTACTTGTATTTTTCCTATCAACTGTGTATAATTTTATTGGAATATTTCTGCAGATCATTCAACTATAATCTTCTTAACTTCTAGGATCAGGGATGCCAGCTAGAAGCACAAAATATCAAGGGGGCACAAACAGTCTATGAACACTTTCTGAGGTCCCATTTACCACAGCTGGGCCAGGGCAAGATGGGATGGATGTGGGTAGTGCCCCATACCTACTCCAGCTGCTGCCTAGTGTATACCACATTTTCAGCAGAAAAATTTCTACCCTATTCTCAGGAGGAATATTTCTACCCTATTTTCAGGAGGAATATTTCTCAGGAGGAATATTTCTCAGGAGGAATATTTCTACCCTATTCTCAGGAGGAATATTTCTCAGGAGAAATATTTCTCAGGAGAAATATTTCTCAGGAGGAATATTTCTACCCTATTCTCAGGAGAAATTATAATTTTTCACAGGAGAACTCATGTGAAAACATGAGAAATCATGTTAGTTTTAAGCTCCACCCACCTCATTTGCATCTTAAAAAACTACTGAGAAACTCATGTGAGAAACTAACATGAGTTTCACAGGAGAAACTCATGAGAAATTAGGGTAGGGAAATTTGGTAAGGGCTGAGAGAACAGATTCGATCAAATTCAAATCAGGACCGCTGATTTCGAATCAAATCAGACAAATGATTCCGAATCGCATCAAATCGCTTGCAGGGTCCTATTTCAACAACAACAGTTAGGCTAAATTTTCTTTACGTTTTATAAATCAGGTCAGGCACAGGTGAAAATGAGCTTTTATACTAAATACCGTACATAGCTCATTTGAATTTAACTCACCACAGTCACATACGGTAGCTGAATCAAGCTAAATTTTTAATGTGATTTCAGTCCATTTCCTCAGTTCAACACATGCCGCGAATTATCGCGATGCGATTTAACTTTCATTAGTGAGACCCCACATCAACCTTCACAGAAACTAGTTCAGTTATGAATGTAGTGCGTACCCGCAATCTACGAAAGTAGTCATGTTGACATACACAGAAACACCTTCGGTACAACTAATTAAAACAACCGTGGTGAGATCAAAGGCGATTTGATTAACACTTTTAGGAATTTGATTAAACTGAATTTTTATCGAACCTATGAATTGTGTAGTAGTACATAAAATTGGCTGTTGCCAGCTGTGGCTTATCAATTTGTCAGTAAAAAGCAACAGCTTGTCACAGCTGGCAATTTTTATATGATTATGTCAGATTGAAATTGAAAAAATTAATAAACATACAGACCGGAATAAGCTCATACAGGGCGGCAATTTTCTTGAAAAAAAATAAACATACACGTATGTTTATTCGGGACACTAAGAGTAGAGGGAGCCTGTTTTGAGCAACAATCAGAATGTTTGTTTCATTTTATCTTAGGATATGAAAGCTTAAAGATGGCGGCGCGGCAAGATTTACTGATTGAAAAGTCAATTAAACACTATTTTCTATATTAAGAATTTTAATGAAAACATCGTTAAGCAAATGTCACATAAAATATATCAAAACTGTTGTGAGTAGATACGGTAAGCAAAATGTATTTTTGTGAAGCTCATTGTTAGCTAGGTTGGTCCAATAAAAGTCAATTCCTTCGCAATAATGCGATGCATGTATTGAAACGTGGAAATGGACTTACATTAAAAAATTAAGCTCATTTGGATGAGATATTTAGCTCATTTGATACATGTGCCCGACCTGTAAATGGACAAATGGGACATGGTCATGGGGGACATGGCTGGTTCGAACACTACAATTCAATTGTCAAGTTCAAATTCTTTATTGTATACAGTGAAACCTCTCCAAACCGGACCCTCTACAATCCGAACCCCTCTCCATTCCGAACGAATTGTTCGGTCCCGAATTTACCCAAGTGCATTGTCACTAATTATTACCTCTGTAATCCGAATACCGGACAGCTTTATTAATTAGTCTGTAAGTGAACAAGTACACTAATGTTTACCTCCAAAATCCGAACACTTAAAGCGATGGAAGAGACCGAATGCAATCAGTTAAAAGGTAATGCTGTGAACGTTTCCGCATTTGAGTTGACCTGTGTTTGACCTCGATCACCGTCAATGACAACAGTTAGTTATAAATGGACAAAGTGTTCCTGGTACATTAATCAAATTTATTTACAAATTAAAACTAATATAATGCCTGAGAATAAAAAGATACTGCCGTATTTATATTTTATCTTATTCTAAATAAATTCCGAAAGCGATACCAGACGAATACGCGTACACGCAGGTAATGTATTTCGTACTATTGAATAAGCGTACCAATTTAATTAGCGGTCTTTTGTATCGGCAAAGCTTTGAAACGGATTAAAACAACAGGTGTCTAATTAGATGTGCCTAAACCAGAATTGGTCACTGCACAGCACCACCTTCAGATACAGATAGATACATGTGTTTGCTTATATCACAAACTGATTGAATAATGGTGACTTCACAGGTAATTAGAGCAGTGACACGTTGTTTTTACATCAGCTATTGTGCTGGAATGGACTCTTTGTTTTACAACGATTGTCCAAACTAAACACTAATTAGCTAAAAGTACAGGACGGTGGTTTAATTATTGTTACCATCACAGTTTTATTAAATCAAATTATCACCATTAATGAGCCGTCGGGAAAACCATAGCTCAGAGTTTAAATCTACCGTCAACATTTTCAAAAACTGCGAATCACCGTAAAATGTATCGTTTCCGTGTATCCTGGTTTATCTATACATATATTTATTTCTTATTATAGCATGTTTATCTATTGCAATTTATGTTTATTTTGTAGTTTATTGAATAAAGTTTAAGTAATCAGTAATGAGGTGTTCGGGTCTCGATAACTTACTGATGGCGGCAATATATTCCGATGGTTTTGCGATTTTCTGTAAACCGAACACCTCTATAAACCGAACAGAAGGGCCAGTCCGAAGGATGTTCGGTTTGGAGACGTTTTACTGTATAACCATATTTGAGCTTAATCCAAGAATAAAACACATAAATAAATAATATCTTACATGTATATATTATAATCATTAATGAATTAAGACATTGATTGACTTAAATTTGTCTACATTTAGGCACTGCCTATAGGCTACATATGTAATTGTAATGCATTATTTTGGGTATGTAATTGACCCATTCCTGTATATTAAATGATTATTTAATTTCAGAATATAAACAGCAGCAATGGAGATTGTATACATTTATACTAAGAAAAGGAGTGAGTTTGGTCGGCAGTGTAACTTCTCCGACAGACAAGCTGAACTCCATGTGGATATTATACCTGATCCTACCAAAGCTGATGACTTTGTTGAGAGAAATCCTGCAGACATTGGCATACAATGTGTGCAAGAAATGTCAGAACATGAGGTATGCCTTATACTCTCAGGTGCCTATAATAGTGATGCCCTAAATTAATAATAGTGATGGGTGGTGATTTAGGCTGCGATTAATAATAGTGATGGAAATTTCACTCTACGGTATCTTTCAATGCCAAATAATAGTGATCGTTGGGAATTTTCTCCAAAATTATAATCATTCTGACACTATTATTACGCACCTGAGAGTATTGGTTTTTTAATTATTCCCTTTCCTCATGATAAATAATGTCCAAATATTATTTGGCCTTGTGCATTCTCTAATTTCTCTCCATTGTTATATATCTAAACTGTTTCGTTTTGGCAGTGTCCCCAAGCTTCCTTACACAAACTGGCTGTATATTTTTCTTCATTTGACTCAAAAGTTGTGGCATATTTTCATCATCATTGACCCAGTTGGAACAGATGCACAGAGCTTTAATTAATACAATTAAGTCATTCACAACAAGTTTTTACAAAATATTTAGTTGAGTCAATTAAGATTTCCGGCATCTTAAATTTTCAACAGATGCATATTGTCTCACACATTTCAAACTATTCGCTACTCCAGGTCAATACTGAGCGTTTTGAAACAGAAAATCGAGGCATAAATCACACAGAGGGAGGCTGGCCCAAAGATGTTAATCCGCAGGAAGTCGAACAAGTTCTCAGATACAGAAAGAAAGTTGAGAAGGATGAGATGTACATAAACACTATCCAAACACTCGGCACGGTGAGTATAGTCTAGTTTAAGTTTTAAAAGTGTTCCCTATGTATCATACAGATTGGACCGAAGACAATGCAATGTTTGGTTTGGATTACAATTTATTTTCTCCTGTAATTCAGAAGATGAACCCATAATATAATCGTAATATTTTATTTTTTTTCTCGAACAAAATGTCATTGTGGGATAGACCTATGTCATGTTACACTTTCATATGCATATAATTGAACTGAAACGGGAAAGGATCTAAATAAACCATTATTGAATCACCGATTACAGTCATAATAATTTTTCTGTTAATAGGGACGAATGTGAATTTTAGCACCCGTGAATTGAAAATTACGAGGGTGTGTGGGTGCAAGAGTGATCGCTCCATCTCCTGGGAAGGACTATTTGGTTTGAAAAAGTTATAGTATGGTACTAAATAATAGTAGAGGGTGGAAATGGGGCTTAAAATAGGGCTAGTAGGGAAACCCCAACGACATATATTTTTTCTTTGAATTTTGCTTTAATGCTCGACACAAGTGACAGTTTAGATATTGATTGACCCAAACTTTACCTAGTAATTCTAACTTTGGGGTAACATTCCTGCCCAGTTTATGCTGGTATGTCTAGATTATCTTTAGATTTTATTATTTATTTGTATTTTTTTCTCAAATTCTGGAAAACAAAAGTCAACATTTTTTCTCACAGTACTAGTACCTATAAGCATTTAATTTATCAATCATGTTTATAACTTACATTCAGAAGATTTATACTTGTATTATTTTAGTGTTGTGGTTGTATATCATAGTTAAATGTTTGGTTAATATTTCAGACAATGGAACATTGCATTAGACAGAATAATGCCATTGACATTTATGAGGAATATTTTGAGGATGTTGATTATGACAGAGTGGAGGAGGCTCCATCTGCCAAAACAATTAATGTCTTCAGGTGAGTACCCAGTCATGATAAATAGAGGATATTTAATAGTGTTTTTTAGTGGATACGAAATGAGTGCCCAGGGAAAATGTCGATTTTTCGCGAGGAGCTTGCCACGAGTGAAAAATAAACATTTGACACGTGTCACGAATGTGATAATTATAATTGGTATCCACTCAAAAATACTAGATTTAATTTTTATTTTACGCGTGCTGTGTCATAATACCCATTATAGCCGGGTCACATTCAAATCTTATACTTCATAATAGAATTATACTAATGCTACTATATATGGTTAACATTTTACAATTTGATGATAGTATTTCAAGAAATTCAGTTACGTCATAGACATCTGTAACGTCAAAGCTACAATGAAATTGTAATTTTCTATATCTTCTGCTAGCAGTGGATAACGATTATTATCTGTTAGCGATTTCTTCTATGATGATAATCTAGTATTTTACGAGATGAGGGATGATCAGTAATGTATCATGCTGTGATATAAATTGGCGATGTCCTTTAATGTGTACTGTTGTCAAACACCAGAATTTTACATCTTGTTCCAATACTTCGTCGATGGGTGGGTGTTTTTGTTTATTGATCATTTGACAATGACTATATATGCTAAACATGGACCACATATTGTCCACAACACTTCAATCTTGATAAAACCTGTGCTCACCTGTGCTCAATACAAGCCTTGAAATTGTGTGTCTGACATTTGCAGAATGAGGTCCCCAGAGGGTGAATTTAGTGATGCTACCCCGCACAGCAGGCTAGAATCACTAGATTTACCCTTCTGTTCAGTTTCTATATCCCCTAATTTGCAGATGATAAAATGCATAATCAAGGTAATTACTAATGGGCGAACATCACCAACTTCGACTGGGGAACTTCAATCTGATCCCAGGTCTCCATGGGATAGCAATTGAGGCCTAAGCAGAATGAGGTCCCCAGAGCGTGAATTTGTGATGTTAGCCCACTGTGCGGGATAGCGTTACTAAATTCACCCTCTGGGGAGCTCATTCTGCAACTGTCAGACACACTATATCCTGGCTTGTTGCAATATCTTTTGACTGTTGGTTTAACCCTTTACCCAACAAACCGGCCAAAACCGGCCAAATAAAGCTTCAACAGCCTAAAATATCTTGGGTCTGTCTCAATAAAACCATACAAATATGGATATCATTGGAACCGGCTCATTGACCACATTGTGATGGTTACAGTAATGCCCTGTGCCAATGCATTCTTTTATATATGTGAGTCGACCATAGGTCGCCTCGCATATATAAGAGAATGCATTGGCCCAAAAAAAATCTTTTTTTACCATTTTTTCTTACATTCTTTAACAATTTTATAATTTTTAATGTGTTAAGCCAATGCATTCTCTTATATATCCGAAGCGACCTATGGTCGACTCGCATATATAAGAGAATGCATTGGCACAGGGCCGTTCTGTTGGGTAAAGGGTTAACTGTGGAATGTGTGGATCCTGCCAATATGTGAGTATATTGGCAAATTCTTTCAATGTGTTGTGGATATATACAGTAAAGCCCTAAATAATTGATTCCTTAATTCGGAAATATGGCTTGTTGCCATTCATCGGAAAGCCCTCACTGAGAGCTTTTCGATGAATGGCAACAAGCCATATTTCCGACTAAATCCTGAAAAGTTACCCTTAATTCTGCTGTGGTAAAGGAATCGGTTATTTATGGCATTACTGTAGTTATAATTTATATATGTGTTCATCAACAACAGATCAGAAATCGCGAGGTGATTCAAGTTTTGTGATATATGATAGCTGCGAGGAAAGCCTTTTGCACATTCAATTGTGATCTGACAATGCCTGTGTGACAATTCTATATACATGTATATGTTTACTTTTGGAAGTAGTTTAACAATATCACAATTATTCTGGTGTGTCCTCTTTGTCTACTACTAAGCCAGTATGCTTTTTTAACCCTTTCATGATAGTACCGGTAGCTGTGCTGGTGCAGCATTAAAGATCATGTTCCAGTGCATTCTCTTATACATGCGAGTCTCCCATAGGGAGCGTTGCATATATAAGTGAATGTACTGGCTTACCTGGTCAATGTAAATATTGTTAGAACAACGTATTCTCATATATAAGCGAGGCTCCCTATGGGAGACTCGCATATATAAGAGAATGCATTGGCACAGGGTTTTTGCAAAATTTCAGGAAGCTCCAGTTATGGAAGGGTTAACTTCTCACAACTCTGATCCAATCATTATAATGCAGCAAAAAATGGCCATGGAATTTTGCTTTGAACTTATTGCTTACAATAAAATAGATCAATGAGGCTCTAAAAACAGGGTTGCTTGAGAAACAAACAATTGATTTTGGATGGACTAATTCTGTTCTTTTTCAGAGATCCAAATGAGGTGAAAAGGACAGCCACACATGTATCATGGTTTCCAGATGGCCCAAGGAAGTTGGCTGTGGCATTCTGCAATTTAAATTTCCAGGCATCTCCACAAGAAACTTCTCCAGATTCATACATTTGGGATGTTGGTGCGTATGTGAAGCATTTGTTAAATTGTGTTCCAAATAGATGTCTTGACACATATTTTGTTTTACCAACCAGAATCTAGATAAGTACTAAACACAATGAATTTTATTTTCTTTGTAAATTTCACCAGAGAAGAGATCATTTGCTGTTATATATCTTGAGAAAATCTGGAAAATAATTTGCATAATTTTTATTTTTTTTGTAAAACTGTAAAAAAAAATCCTGCAAAATATTGGAAAATTTAATGGTTAATTTTAGCAAGTTTCTTGTCTGTTCTTATTTCAGAAAATCCAAATAAACCAGAGATGACATTGAAGCCAGTTTCCCCACTTGTTTGTCTAGAGTACAACCCCAAGGATTCACATATACTGTTAGGAGGCTGCTACAATGGTCAAATTGGTGAGTCATTTTCCGAAACATATCGTGGACTAGCTAACTTTCTTGTGTCGGAAGTTATGTTCAGACCGCTATTATTTATATCTTTGTTTGACCATTCCCTACCTAATGTAAAACAATTGGTTACAGTAATGCCCTAAATTGATCGACTCCTAAACCACAGCAGAATTATGGGTAACTTTTCAGGATTTAGTCGGAAATGTGGCTTGTTGCCATTCATCGGAAATCTCTCACTGAGAGCTTTCCGATGAATGGCAACAAGCCATATTTCCGACTAAATCCTGAAAAGTTACCCATAATTCTGCTGTGGTTAAGGAGTCGATTATTTAGAGCATTACTGTAAGTGGGTCGTCTTCTATTTTCTTTTACGTCATTTTTGACAAGAGCCCGGTCATGGGTGAAAATTGTGACCAGTTTCCAAACTTGTTCTGAGTTTAGGTACATCAGGACATCTCATCCAATCGATGTATAGTCATTTTGATAAGAACTGAGAATTTGTTCACGCTCATAATATTGAAGCAATTGAACGCTAACACTGATCCAGTGACTGTACCTATCTCATTCTGATATATCTCATGACTGATATTTGATAAATATTATTAATTACAACTCAATTTATTATACTATTAATTATACATTGCTTCAAAGAGAGTGGTTCCTAACTTTAATAACAATGACATTAAGTTAGTCTTTGGCTGAATAATATTATAAAAATATAAGTTCATCTTAGTGATGCTCACAAAAAAAAACAATTTCCAGTCAGCTGTTCCAGTAGGGTTTTATTTTTGGAGGTGGGGGGGGGGGGGGGGGGGGGGGTTGGTGGTCTACAGAGATATATGCATATATATCCTAACTGATTTGCTTTGAAAATAGAGACTGAATTTTATTTTTAAACATTGAACAGCTTACTGGGACACAAGAAAAGGTTCACAGCCAATAGAAATGTCTCCCATTGAACACAGCCACAGGGATCCTGCATACAAAGCAGTGTGGATTCAGTCAAAAACAGGTACCGAGTGCTTCTCATCTTCCACTGATGGACAGGTTCTATGGTGGGACATAAGGAAACTCGGAGAACCAACGGAAAAACTATATCTCGATCCTACAAAGAAACAGGATTTAAAGAAAGCTTGGGGTGGAATGGCTCTGGAGTATGAACCAACTATGGTATGTATTATTTGTTGGACCAATAAGAAATTAAACTTCTGCTTCGTAAGCAATTTGGTTTATTTTAATTGGGCGATCTGGTTTTATTTCTAAATTTTTGTCGTTTTATCTACTTGAAGCCAACTATCATCTCAAGTTATAATTTTGTATTTTATTGGCATTGATACAGGTATAATTCCATATTTATTTCATCTTCAAATTTCTGATAGTTTTTTTTCTCATTATTATTGGTGCTTCACATGACAACCAATGTAATGTAAACTTGAATCTGAAAAAAATATTGTAAAACCAAATGATCCTTCATAAATAAATAATAAATATTATAAAAGCTGGTATAAATAATGCTGATACTCACAATAGGAAACAAAGTAACCGTTAACCTTTTCTACACTGAATAGATTCTCTCATTCAGTTATAAAAGTATTTTTGGGAACGGTATATTATTAGTTTGGAGGGGTGTTCAGGTACTAAAATCAAACAACAGTCAGAAAAACAGATAATACAAGAGCAGAATTATTCATATTCTTTGGTGGGAAATGTTCAGATAATAAGTCCAACAAACGACATATGGTCATTTGTTGAACTTATTATCTGAACATTTCCTAAAGGGAACTACTCAACAATGAGTATTTATTATAGAAAGAGTTAAATTGTGTTAACTTAGTCAGATCTGTTTCAATGACTTTTTGAACAAATAAATGATGTTTTTATACCTTTCTATACTAAATACCCATTGACAAGTAGTCCCCTTAGGAAATGTTCAGATAATAATTTCAACAAATGAACTTATTATCAGAAAATTTTCCTCCAATAAATAAGACTCGATATCCTTCTGAATTGTCTGTCGTCGCTTACTTTTCCTTAAAACTCCTAGATAATAGACCATTCCAATGTACACACTTTTATAACTGAGTGGGAGAATCCATTTATTATAGAAAGGGTTAATAAATTCATCTGTTACAAATAAACTCATTATTGGGCATAAAGTCACCAAGCTTTTTTACTGGTTACACAGCAAAGAGAATGCATGATATATATGTTGGCACCATCAGAAAAACATCATTGTCTCTGCGCCTGGATATGGAAATATAAATTATGACATCAAATTCTGTTGATTTATTATTTTTCTCTTGTCTAATTTCAGCCAACAAAGTTTATGGTGGGCACAGAACAGGGACAGATTATGTCTTGTAACAGAAAAGCCAAAACTCCAGCAGAAAAAATAGTTGCTACTTATACAAACCATTATGGTCCAGTTTATGCTTTACAACGAAATCCATTGTTCCCAAAGAACTTCCTCAGTGTTGGTGACTGGACATCTAGGGTAATTTTATATGCCTGTTTTAAAAAAAAACGGGATGCAAATTATGTCCGTCCATCTATCCGTATGTTCGCTTTTGGTTTCCGTATGATAACTTTAGATAGTTTCAACTGAATGGAATGAAATGTGGTATTTGTTATCACAAATACTTGTGAAGTTCAAATATGGTTCAGCCCACCAATTTTCAACAGAGTTATGAACCTTTTTGTCGGAACTTGTACTCAATTTTCGTTTCCGGATGATAACTTTAGTAAGTCTTAACTGAATGAAATGAAGATTTGGTATGTGATTTTACTAGCCCATAATACTAGAGTTATGGCCCTTTGTTGGAATTATCACAATCATATTTTACCACGCCCTAGCTATGTTCTTGTTTTCTAAATGTAATGTTCAGTAATTTCCTATCCCTTTGTATGGCCATATTCTGGAATAGATTTTATTGTCAATATGGCTTTTATAATCATACTTTAATGCAAGTTTCAAGTTTGAAATTGTCGCTATAATATGAAATTCTATGCTTAGGCCAAACAAAAAAGTTTTTTGATTCTCAGGCAATTTCTTTTGAGAATCGATGATTGAGCGAGGGTTTTATTTTTTATTTTTGTTATGGGGATAATGCCCATAGTTAGCATGGGTTATTATACCTTCCCAGGTTAAGAAAATGTAAGGAGAACATTGCACCATATTTCTTTCCGGTTTGCGTTCCCGAAATTGGAAATCTCAGAATTGTTTACCGCACGAAAAGTGGGTTATCTACCTTTTCGAATTGATAAAATGCCGAAATATTTGAACACATTTGACTTAATAAACTTGGGGTTTGGGCAGCTTGTGGTGACAATATACCTGGTAGTTATCGTTACCTAGTGTCTGTTTTTGAATACCAACACATACACCATTGTATGTCTATCATATTCGATGTTTGAAACATAACTAATTTCTGTTTTCTAGTTTCCTATTTTCGTGTTATCATTTGACAGCTTCGGTCAAATTGAAAATCGTAATAAAATGGTTCAATGCGGGCCTTATTTCCAGACGCGGCTATGCCTTGTTTGGCCTTATATATATGTTTTCTATCCAGTTTTATATTACCGAGTATGTGAACAATTCACTTTAGTATCTTATGAAATTATGAAATTCTATGAAGTGTAGATAATCAGAACACAATTAGCATCTAGACTAGCTCTATATAGATGTGTGTTTGTGTTGATCTACTTACAATAGAGGTTTGGTACATTCACAAATTCTCATCTTTAATTTACAGATATGGTCAGAAGACATCAGGGAATCATCCATTATGTGGACAAAGTAAGTTACAGCTCAGTTCATCCAAATATGAGTTGTATACAACTGAGCTGCCAACATAGCGTTTTATGCAGTCCTGCAAATATGGTGCCGGACATTTGCAGAATGAGGTCCCCAGAGGGTTAATTCAGTGATGGTAACCAGCTCAGATGGCTAGCATCATCAAATTAATCCTCTTGGGACCTCATTCTGGAGACTTATCTGCTATGGGAGACCTGGACTCAGATTTAAGTTCCCAGATGGTGAAGATTGTGATATGCACCGATTGCACCCCGATTATGCATTTTGTCATCTGCCAAGTTGGGATCGATATATAGAAACAATGCTAAAAAAGAAAAAAGAATCTTTTTGAAGAAGTTTCTAATTTCTATTCCATGAAATAATCACTTGTCCCATGGGCCCAAACTCATTTAGGTTCTATTTCTTCGTACCCCTATATGTATAAACTTTTATAGTTTGAAACTAGAACTTGGCCCACTAACTTAGTTATGCATGTGTATTATATACTATATGCATGTCTGTGGATTAACAATTAGTTTGCTGTAAATATATGTTCCATATACATCATCACTATATATATAATAGATAAAATAAATTGAAGTATAAGGCAACAAATTTTCCGTTCCTGGTATCCATCTCTCTAATCGGTGATATATTTTGTTGCAGACAACACATGGACTACCTCACAGATGGCTGCTGGAGTCCTGTCAGACCGTCAGTATTTTACACAACCAGAATGGATGGCGTGCTTGATATATGGGACATCATATTCAAACAAAATGATCCAACACTTAGTATTCAGGTACAGTGTAAACTAGATTGTAACTTCACATACAAAAATCCTTCTTAATCATTTCAAATTTCCTGACAGTTGACTATCATTTATAGTTGATATACTTGTAGCCAGATATTTTTTTAATCATCTCGACTGTTTTAAGTTTTCTTCCAATATCTACATTTTTTTGTATTGGGCTTGCATAAAAAGATTGTTCACTAGAACATTTGCATACTAAAACATTCAGTACTTAGAAAATGTATAGTACTTAGTTAAGTGCATGGTAAAATCATTTTAAATGACCCTTTGGGGGGGGGGGGAGGGGTAGAATCATTTTCACTTTTGCCAGATTTTCAGCTTCCACCAAATTTTTTATAATTTTTTCTGTCTCAGTCTTAACCAATCCATTTATAAATTTATATAGGTATGTGATGAAGCTCTACACTGCTTGCGTGTTCAGGAACAAGGTCGATTGGTGGCATGTGGTTCACAGAAAGGAACGACGACGTTATTGGAACTATCCGAAAGTCTGTATACTCTACAGAGGAACGAGAAGAATTTAGTTACAGCAGTAAGTTTGGTTTACGTAATGATACCCCACATCCATTTTATTGCAAGTTTATTGGAAATATATCGTTAGAAATATTGGATTTGAACAATGAAATTGAATTATTTATTACATTTGGAGTATGTTTTCCATATTTTGAGAAAAATATAAAAATAAAAAGCCTCCCTCCCTCATCTCAAATAGCGATATAATTGCCTAAGAATTAAATTTTAATGGCCTTATTAATGTTAGTCTCATGTACATTAAATCTATATTGTTTAAAGTGATGTGAAACACTCTGGTATGGTGATCAAATATAAATGGAGAATATCTTGTTCAAAGTAGTATTTTTTACAAATAGTATATCCAAATTGACAACACACACCGTCATTCTTATATATGAATTAAATCCAGTGACTGTCGATGGCGAAATCGTTAGTTTATCGCCGATAGATGCGTCCCGAATTGAGTAGTAAATATTTGCAATTGAGCGTAGTTCTGACGATGTTAGTAGAATGTTACATTCCTCCAGTTGTCATGGCGCCTGAATACTAACTTATCAGTTTCACGCACCGGAACAAGTACATAATATGTCTTTAAAGTAAAGCCTTATTTTGTCTATGTTGTCACTTCTTCCTCAAGTTGGGTCCCCATGTTTGTTTACTGGTAATGTTGCTAAATTAAGATAGATGTGAGTGTTTCAGATTGTTAAAGTTACTACCTAGGCAGTTGTCATGACATCATTTGGCCATGTTCTTACTTAGTTCTTTCCTGCTCATTTGAAATATTATTTATGTGAAATACAGGCCTTAGAATATGGTGCCGGGCATTTTCAGAATGAGGTCGCCTGAGACCAGAGTGAATTTAGTGATGCTATCATGCACAGAGGGCTAACATTACAGGCATTTTCAGAATGATGTCGCCTGAGACCAGAGTGAATTTAGTGATGCTATCATGCTCAGAGGGCTAGCGTTACAGTAATGCGTGAAGTATATGACCCTTTAACCACAGCAGAATTATGGGAAATTTTTCAGGATTTAGTCTGAAATATGGCTTGCTGACTCGGTGAGAGCTTTCCGAAATTCCGATGAATGGCAACAAGCCATATGTCCGACTAAATCCTGAAAAATTTCCCATAATTCTTCTGTAGTTTAGGGATTGATTATTTAGGACATTACCATATATATATCTTTCACTGCAGCCTGCGTTTGCTTTTAAAAATACATCATTTTGTCTTAAAAAAAATGTGACGGTGGTTTCTAGGATTATGTTTTATTGCACATCCATTGCTTTATTATTGCGAAATACAGTAAAATACAGAAGGTTTCAAAATGTTCAATAAACAAATCTGTCTTTCCTTGGACATGAGAAACTTACAAGCTTTGACAACATCTTTACTGCTTGCACAACTGTCACAAAATCTCTTCACTATTATCTAACTGACTAATTTGTTCACTTAAATAAAGGTAGTATCAACATCTCCGGGATGTGCAATAAACATTCATGAACTGGTTAACTAGTTATTGAACTCGTTTGTCATGCTGCGGGGTTCAACTCGAACGTCTGGTTCTCATACAATCGTGTCACAACAAACTCATGCAATTATGTTAACAGTTCACACACTTGTGTCATTCTATCTAGATATAAAAGGAAGATACATAGATATATATGCAAGATACTCATCATGTTACGCCCAAAAAGCATAAATATTATTAGAATGAATCCATATATTTATTTATCGATCACAATTATTTCAGATGTTTGAGAGAGAAACGAGGAGAGAGAAGATATTAGATGCCAGACATAGAGAAATGAAACTGAAAGAAAGGACAAAGAGTCAACAACAAGAAAGGGTTAGTTTATGTATCTCAATATTCTCAAAACATAACCTTTCCATTACGGGAGCAGGCATTACAGATCCTGTGCCAGTGCATTCTCTTATATATGCGAGTCTCCCATAGGGAGCCTTACATATATAAGAGATTACATTTGCCTAACACTATTTTTCCTTGACCTTGTAAGCCAGAGCATTCTCTTGTATATGCGAGGCTTCCCTAATGCACTGGCACAGGATCTGTAATACTTGCTCCCTTCATGACAATCATGCTGCCATACGAGTCTCCCACAGGGAGCCCACATATATAAGAGGATACATTGGCCTAACATTATGTTCAGCCAGTGCATTCTCTTGTATATGCGAGGCTCCCTATTAGAGAATGCATTGGCACAGGATTTTCGACAGACATGGAAGGGTTAAAGCCACATGGCAGTTTGCGCTACAAAAATACACCTAAGAACATTTGCTTTTGAATTTATTTCTGGTATCAGAATTATTTATGTCGATAAATAACTGAACTACCTTTCTACGGACATTATATGTACCACAACCATCCATTGGTGATAACTTTGAACACAAATATCAGAACCCCAGCAATCCCTGCACCATTTGTATTCAAATGGAATAACGCGCGACTGTCTGGAAAAGGTATATTGCCTTACCTTAACATGAAACTATTTTAAAACTTCACACACTGCTTTCTCTTCATTTTAACCATCAAAATTATGTAGTACCATAAATGTTTCAGTGCTCTAGATTTTCTTCCCTTGTTCTACAGTTGCAATATAAATTATTTTATGCGACCACTGACCAAGCCGAGTGTCCGGCCCAAATATCTGGCCCCTCGGGTGAGATTTTCCCATCCCAAATCCCATAACAAAACAATCTAAATTTTTCGAAAAATATAAGAAACAGAACATATTGTCAGCGCTCTTTTAACAAATTTGTTCTGAAATTTTCCATGTAGGTATCTTTTGAGATACCTGTTACCAAATTAACTGATCTTTATGAATATATCATGGGTTGTCGTATAAATTTATGAGGCAGTTTTTGTTCTGCCAGGGAGCTTATGCCTAAAATAAAAAATGTTTTCTTCATTGTTATTCATTTAGAGTATTGATTGGTAAAAACAATAGCCATGTTGTCCACAGACAAGTTGCATTTTTCATTGAAATTTTTTAGGTCTCCTGGTGTTTAAATATAAATAAAAATATAAATAATATTGGCTCTAGTATTTGATACTTTATTCCTCTGTTAATAGGAAGATGAGAAGGAGGAAGAGGAAGGAGGACACGAAGATGATGAAAATCTTGTGGAGAAAGCGGAGAAAGATTTCTTTGACACGATAAATCAGGCGAAGAAACAGCTGGAACGGACAAATATGGCTGATGACGACATGGATAAAACAGATACTGGCAAGGTATGTTAAATTAAGATGGTTCGCACTTGTTTATAGCAACCTTATAGTCTTCTGCCTTTCATGATGGGAGCTGCGTTGGTGCAGCATTAAAGATCCTGTGCCAGTGCATTCTCTTATATAAATGCGAGTCTCCCATAGGGAGCCTCGCAAATATAAGAGAATGCACTGGCTGTCAAGGTAAATATTGTAGGCCAACATATTCTCTTATATTTATACGAGGCTTATAGGAGACTCTCATATATAAGAGAATGCATTGGCACAGGGTTTTGCAAAATTTCAGGAAGCTCCATTCATGGAAGAGTTAAAATAGGTCTTTCAATGGTTTATAATATTCCCGGAATATCAAGATTATCTTACATACTCTCTATCCCGGAATATCAGTATGACATTCGAGTGGTTATCAAAATAAGATTTCTTCCCTTTTCCATCCATACAATAATAAAATATGCATGAATTAAAGTTTTCTGAACCTAATATAAATATATGTGTTGCAGTAGTAAAAATCCCATTTTATCATCATTTAAACCTACTTGTGTTTGATTTTTTCACATTCTGGGGACCATATAGGGTGATAAATACATTATCAATATACACTTTTTTTCACTCAGAAAGATTTTATAAATTTCTATGACTTCAGTAAGTTGTTTTAACCCTTTCTATACTAAATTTCTCATTGACGGAAATAAGTTCAACTTAAGCCTTTCATGACTGGATCTGTGCTGGTGAAGCATTAAAGACCCTGTGCCAGTGCATTCTCTTATATATGCAAGTCTCCCATATATATATAAGAGAATGTACTGGCTTACAAGGTCAAGGTAAATATTGTTAGGCCAATGCATTCTCTTATATATGCGAGGCTCCCTATGGGAGACTCGCATACATTAGACAATGCATTGGCACAGGGTTTTCGCAAAATTTCAGGTCAATTTATATATCTGTAATATTTCCTACCAATGAATATGAATCGTTCTGCTCTTGTATTATCTGTTTTTTCTTTCTGTCATCTGCTTTTATTACCCGAACATCCCTCTAAATGAATAATTGACCCTTCAAATGTATACATTTATAACTGAATGGGAGAATCCATTTAGTATAGAAAGGGTTAAACCATATAAAGTCAGCATATAACTATTTCATATATTTATTGACATATTTTGACTCTTGGAATAATAATTCACTCGAGACACACTCGTTTCTTACCGACATCTCTCGCCTCTCGTGAATTATTTAACATTATTCTCGGAACCAATTGATTACTCTCTATTTAATCAAACCTTATTTGTCACATTAAAACAACTGAATTGAGAAATATTAAACTTGAACAAATTTATGAACTATAATTAAGAAACGGATGTTGATTTTGTTGCGTTCCATAGAGTATGGATACAATTTGGTTAATTGACATTTTGTGTGGAACGCTGTCAACGTTATTGTCGTAGCCGACTTATAGGTCATTGCAAGTTGCGTCTACACAATATGAAGCATGTAGGGGTCTGTGTGCGATGTCACATGGCATAATTTTGACCAACCAACATTCTGTATCCATGTTCCACAGCGCGATTGCATGTGTGAGTATAAATACATGTAATATACAGATTGACAATATTGCATTTTCAAAATATCCAAATATAACATTGTCCACACGCCTTTTATATGAACCAATACGTCAACCAATCAGTCCACAAATGCCTACAATTCTTTACTCTTACCATTTTCAGGCATCTCCTATTTTGGAAGAGGATGAAGGTCAGCAGGAACAGAAAAAAGAAGGGGTAAGTAACAGTATCATAATTGGAAAAGTCCGCTCCAATGGTCCATAATTCAAACAGCATGCAAACAGGGCCTATTGTGAAAACAATGGTAGCAAAGCTCACCTCATAAACTGGTATTCTTCACTGGGCCCAGAGTCTTTTGCTGTCCATCATTATTTTGTTCCCGTTCATTTATTTCCTCCTTCCCGCACAAACATTCAAACCGACTAACATATCTGTCCAAGAGCAATAACTCTATCTATCTCTCTCAATCACAAATAGTCTCTCAAATAGCAGATTGCTATACAAGAGCAGTAACTCTATCTCTCTCATCTCTCCATAATTAACTTTCATGATGAGAGCTGAACTGGTGCAGTATTAAATACCCTATACCAGTGCATTCTCTTATATATGCAAGTCTCCCATAGGGAGCCTCACATATATAAGAGAATGCACTGGCTTACAAGATAAAGGTAAATATTGTTCGGCCAATGCATTCTCTTATATATGCGAGGCGCTCTATGGGTGACTCACATATATAAGAGAATGCATTGGCACAGGGTTTTCGCTAAAAATTAAGGAAGCTCCAGACATCAAAGGGTTAATTCCCCATTGGATTCTATTCCTCATTTCGCAATGTTTCCCTCTCATGAATAATTGCCAGTCAAGAATTTTTTCAATGTTTACTGCTCAAACCAAGATATCCCGAAGTAACTCAAGGAATTATCCGAAGATGACGCTTTTTTATTTGACAGCCAAACGACTTAACATTCTCATAGCACATGAACCCCGGTTTTGGCAACAAATGTTTCGTTGGTGTTTCATCTTCTGACATTTCGAAGTTAATTGATAATAAAGACAGCAAAAGTACAACAGAGAGTGTCTAGAAACCCATATTCGGTCATAACTGTATGGACATGTCTATTCTGTACAGTAATGTCCTAAATAATCGACCCCTAAACCACAGCAGAATTATGGGAAATTTTTCAGGATTTAGTCGGAAATATGGCTTGTTGCCATTCATGAATTCCTGAAAAATTTCCCATAATTCTGCTGCGGTTGAAGGGTCGCCGGAAGCATCCAAGGGCAGGGGGGCAGAGCCTACAAAAAGGGCACTTTTCCGCAAAAAAAAAGGCATTTTCTCCGCAAACTCGGGAAAATAACCATAAATTCATTGTGGCAAAAATCCCTATTTTAATGGTATTTGTTGGTTTTTATGGCCGTTTTGTGATAAAATTGATATTCCTTGTGAAATTGGTGGTATTTGGACCAAAAAAGTCACATTTTGCTATAAAAACACGAGATTAAACACACAAAAAGCATTTTCTGTCTCCAGAAAAAGGGCAAGTCCTGCCCCCGCTCGCCCCCTTGGTCAAGGGCAGGGGGGGTCAGCTGCCCCCCCTCTTCCGGCGCCGCTGAAGGGTCATATACTTCGGGCATTACTGATAATAAAAACAAATTATGACAGTGCTTGAGGGGAACATTGCGGATAGTCTCTCCTTGGAACCAATATCTCCCGAGGCATTGTTTCCACGGGGAGACAATCTACAATGTTCACCTCAACAAGCTTTCAAATAGTATGTCTGTCATTTGCAGAATGAGGTCCACAGAGGGCGAATTTAGTGACACTACCCTTCACAGCAATCTAAGCATCACTAAATTCACCCTCTGGAGACCTTATTCTGCTTAGGCCTCATCTTCTGGGAATTATCTATAGTTTCAAATTAACATTAATTTTGGTCACTTTTTCTTTTCACTTTACTTTTCCCTTCTGTTCAGTTTTTATATCCCCTAATTAGCAGAAGATAAAATGCATAATCGAGGTGACTAATGGGTGAACATCACCAACTTAAACTGGGGAACTTCAATCTGATACTAGGTCTCCCATAGCAGTTGAGGACGCAGCAGAATGAGGTCCCCAGAGGGTGAATTTGGTGACAAACATCCCTCATCCGATCATCACCAAACTTCATCTTTGGATCAACCTCTAGTTGACTTTTCTTCTTCTTTATCATTCTAGTCATTGCTCAGCAAAACATTATCTCCTTCTCAAGTTGAGCTACAGGGTCATTGACACTTTCATTTTTATATTAATTCTCAGATCATGTGCACTGGCTTCCTTTCTAGAAATATACAAATTCTAGGGATAAATTGTTTGTATTCCTGATACTTTCAAATATAAATTTTGACAATGACTGAATGCAATTATTTAATGAATAGAGCTGAATAGAGTTGACTACGACAATTTAGTGACCCGAGGTGGTGATATTTAACTGTTTCCCTACAGTGCTTATTAAATGAAAAATAACATTAGATTCTTTATTTGCTTACCATTACATGTAACTGCAAAAACAAATGAAAAATAATAGCGATGCGAATAATTGGAAATATTTTAACTTGAAGTGACTTTCTGTGTCAAACTAAAATGTAAATTCGATGTTGTGAAATGTTCCTTATTTGGCAGGCCGCAATTACCGCCTCAGAAATTCCTTTTTTTATCATACCAACTGCAACAAGAAAACCTGATAAACCCAGTCAACTACTAACATGCATTAACCCATTATATACTAAATGTATTCTCCCAGTCAGTTATAAAGCTTACTTTTGAATGGTTTATTATTTATTTGGAGGGGTGTTCGGGTAACAAAAGCAGACGGCAGACAGAAAAACAGATAGTACATGAGCAGAATGATTCATTGGTGGAAAATATTCAGATATGGCTGTTTGTTGAACTTATTATCAACTTGTTAATGAGTATTTAGTATAGAAAGGGTTAAACAATTTTCAATTGGCTAGTGCAGGCAGTCTATCGTAATAAAACATCACTGTGTGACCAATTATTATGTGCCATTGTATGTTTCATCTTTACTAAAGTCAGATAATTCTTTACTCTTTCAGCAGCAGGTTGAATCATAGTGGAAAGCTTGGAATACAAGAAGTTCCAAACAGATTCCATAAAACTTCTGTCAAGTGGAAAAGCATTGCGGACTCATTTCAGATAACGATCTAGCCATTTGTTGATATCCAACAGAACTGTGCTGCTCTATGAATTAAAAAAAATGTCATCTATTAATTCATCATCGACTATAACAGCATCCATTTGTGAGATAAAATTTCATTTAAAATAATATGAAAAATTCCTTTTTGAAAATAAGGAAATAGCCCATTAAATTAGCAGCAGATTCCAATATAGAATTTCATGCAGTTCTAAAGCAATGTTGTATAAGAAGCTGCCTGTTTTTAAAATTAAACAGGATGTCAGTGATTTTGAGGTAAATTAAGATCACAAAGGTATTTAAAATAAAACAGGATGTCAGTGATTCCGAGATAAATTAAGATCACAAAGGCATTTAAAAAAGTAAAACTGCCAATTCAGCTTGTCGATTCACAATTTTTATCATAATTGCATTCCATTCCCAAAATATTGAGTAGAGTTTCATAACATTGTATTGGAACAATGAAACATACCAGAAGTCATCGACAGTTAACACTTTCTTTACTAAATGGATTCTTCCACTCAGTGGATTCTTCCACTCAGTGGATTCTTCCACTCAGTTATAGAAGTATACAGTGGAAATTTAAATGGTCTATTGTTCATCTGGGGGGGGGGGGGGGGGGGGGGTTTCAGGAAAAATAAGCAGACAATAGATAATAAAAGTGCAAAACAAGTACAATTTATTGGAGGGAAATGTTCAGATAATAAGTTCACTTGTTTGTTGAAATTATTATCTGAACATTTCCTAAGGGAACTACTCATCAATGAGTATTTAGAATAGAAAGGCTTAATATTGTACTTTTTTCTCTTGTGAGTTCCGTAGCCACTTATCATAGGAATATCATCTGATTGCAATTATCATCACTTTCTCATATCATCATCATCATTTCATTGTGTGGATGAATAACAGATTGTTCTTTGTAAATATTGTTGACAAAAAACAGTCAAAAAAACATTAAAAAAAATATTTGAAACATTGAAATTGTATTATATTTATGTTGCTGCCTTATACATTTATAAAACTTAATTTATTAAAATTTATAAAAACCACTCATTTTTGTTGTTTGGTTCATAATCATTAGTGGTTGTCATAGCTTGCAGAACTTAAATATGGAGGGAGGTTCACTTTCAACTACACTGCCTCGACTGACAACCGAATATCAGGGGGGTCGGAAAAAAAATTCCAGACACGTATGATGGGGTGGGTGGGTGTCTCTTGGGTCCAAAAAGCAGTTTTTTCCATATGCCAAATTTTTTTTCCATTCCTGCTATTGAGTCTTATTTTGATGTGTTTTGAACAGAAACGGGTCATATATAGTTAATAGTAATGCTATACTACATATAGAGGTTATCAGAAGTTGGATCAGTTGCACAATGGCCAACAATAACCCAAATTCAACTTGATAGAACTAGAAACTGCGCTATTGGAAAAATAAAATTTCATCAGGATTCCATCTACTGATACCATATGTGACATGGAAATAAAGATATAATAAATAATGGATTAAAATAGACTTTTGACAACGTAAAACATAAAATATTAACAAATAAATTGAAGGCCAGCCGGGCCAGCTTGAACAATTTCACATTGTTTTCCATGTTAATGTGGATCAGCTTGTAATGTTAATCACAGTAACGAAGATTTTATCGTCACTGATATCGTGAGCAAAAAAGAAGTGAAATTGGGCTATCCATCCGTATTATTCCCAATTATTACGAAGCCTATTACTTCAGGCAGTGGCTACCAGCCTGCCATTACACGCTATAACATGTTTCCTCAGTTCTGGTTTCTGAGATGCCCCAAGAAGAGTAGCGCGGGTATATCATGGTTATGTTTGGTATTAGCATTATTCTTCAAACTGGGATGAACTGGGATGAACAGTTGTTTTCCACATGTTTTGATAAACAATTTGATTCCAGCAATACAGTAATGCCCTAATTAAACGACTCCATAACCACAGCAGAATAATGAGTAATTTTTCAGGATTTAGTCGGAAATATGGCTTGTCATTCATCGGAAAGCTCTAAATCGACTAAATCCTGAAAAATTACCTATTATTCTGCTGTGGTTATGGAGTCGATTAAATTAGGGCATTACTGTATATCACATAGCAAATATCAAAATATCAAATAATCTGAAATTTGTTGTACCGGTACCTGCCCGTACCATGTATTATGTAGAATACTCAAATGTGATTATGTGACTAGATCATGTGACTATATATTATGAAAATGAATGTTAATAAAAACTTTGGCACTCTGCCTATATATCCCTTGAAATGTGATTATGTTGACACATTTCTTGATTAATGACACTTATATGATAAATTCAAATAGTATCGTTATCTCATTATGCACTGTTCTATTCAAATATCGTGCAATAAATTATGATAATGCAGGATAATCAGCTATTTGGTTGCTCAATTGATAATTTTCTCAAATTTAGGGGGGGTGTCCTAAACTGACTGGAAAAAACTTCCTGTTGGTACAGCTGAAAAATCATAAAAAAAAGTTTGTAAAACCATTATTCTCAAAAATAACATGAAACAAGAGCATTGCTGGGGCGTGGCAAAATAGGCCCATGTTAATTCCAACCAAGGGTCATATCTCTGGTGAAAATTGGTGGGCGGAACCCAAAATTGAACTTGACCTGTATTTTGGGCTAGTAAACTCACATACCAAATTTCATTCTATTCAATTTAGACTTACTAAATTTATCTGGAAATGAAAATTCCAACAAAAAGGTCCATAACACTATGAAAATTGGCGGGTGGAACCCGAATTCGAACTTGACCTGTATTTTGTGCTAGTAAACCCACCTACTCAACCATTCCATTCAGTTGAGACTACCTAAAGTTATCATCCGGAAACCAAAAGCGAATGGGCGGACAGACCAAAAAAAAAACGGGCATACACAAATAGAGAGAAAAAAGAAAACAATACTTGTAACACTTTACATAAATGTTCTGGCAAATACCACAATGAATAAAACTTGAGCACCTTGAGAAGCATACATTTTAGGGGATATATGTAAATATGGTGGCATTTTCACATGTTGATATTTATAATTGGATTGGCGGAATTTTACTAACTTTCTATATTCACCGAGCGGATACCTGGAGGGCCTTTAAGAGTCCCACAGACATGAGAAGCTTGAATTTTATTGTGAGAGCATTAACTCTTTCTATACTAAATTAATTATCCCATTCAGTTAAAAAGTATATATTGGAATGGTATATTATGCATATGGAGGGGTGTTCAGGCAAAAATCAACCCAACTGATATGCCAAGCTGTTGTGGACAGAGAAGACTTGGTCTACCCCTCCCCCGGCCCCCCCTTGAGTTTCAATTTCCAACTGATTCATGTACCTCAAACTTTCCAACTGGTTATAAATTTCTAACCTAACACATAATTCTTCCCTAATGTTGGAAAATTTATAACTGTTGCCACTGCGTTAATTCTGGCATGAAACTTCAAAACTGTTGATACTTTTCTCACCCCATATACCTACCATCTACACAACTCCATCTGTCTGATTTCAATGTAATACACTATACCACTGAAATATGGATAATATAGACACTTATTTCATTATCGATGACGCTGGCATTAGAACATTTGATCACACTTAGAGCCAAGTTGGCTCACACCTATATCTAACAGTATCCATAACTCTCCTGTTGGTCTGGTGACAATGCATTGACAGTCGCCAGACAATGAATACAGATACCATTTGTTAAATAGATTTGTCTACATCATGCAATTCCCTGTACACCCATTAGGATAATTGCCGAATAGTGAACTGTAAACTGGACAACTTGATCAGTGTGAAATTACGTTTAGATAATGTTTTACAATGGCTGCCAGGATAACACATTGGAGAGGTTTAGATTGAAAAGGTATAACCTTTATATAACACTTTATATATACTAAATGGATTATCCTAGTCAGTTAAAAATGTACACTGGAATGATCTATTATTGATCTGGAGGGATGTTAACGTGATAAAAGCAGACGACAGCTAAATACAAGTGCACAAGGAGCCCTATTTATTGAGGGAAATGATTTAGATAACAAGTTCAACATTTCCTACGGGATAAATATTCATCAATTATGCCTTAGTATAGAAAGGGTTAAACTTATTATCTGAAGATTTTCTATGTGATAACTACTTATCAATGATGCTTTGGTATAGAGAGGGTTAAATTAGTATCTGAAAATTTTCTATGGGATAACTACTCATCAATGATGCTTTAGTATAGAAAGGGTTAAACTTAGTATCTGAACATTTCCTATGGGATAACTACTCCTCAATGATGCTTTAGTATAGAGATGGTTAAACTTAGTATCTGGACATTTCCTATGGGATAATACTCATTAACCCTTTACCCAACAAAACCGGCCAAATAAAGCTTCAACAGCCTAAAATATCTTCGGTCTGTCTCAATAGATAGTTACAGTTATGCCCTGTGCCAGTGCATTCTCTTATATATGTGAGTCGACCATCGGTCGCCTCACATATATAAGAGAATGCATTGACCTAAAAAAAATCTTTTTTTAACACTTTTTACCATTTTTTCTTACATTCTTTAACAATTTTATAATTTTTAATGTGTTAAGCCAATGCATTCTCTTATATATGCGAGGCGACCTATGGTCGACTCGCATATATAAGAGAATGCATTGGCACAGGGCCCTTCTGTTGGGTAAAGGGTTAATGATGCTTTAGTGTAGACTAGAGAGGGTTAAACTTATTATCTGAACATTTCCTATGGGTTAACACTCATTAATGATGCTTTAGTATAGAGAGGGTTAAACTTATTATCTGAACATTTCCTATGTGATAACTACTCAGCAATGATACTTTAGTATAGAAAGCGTTAAACTTAGTATCTGAACATTTCCTATGTGATAACTACTCGTCAATTATGCTTTAGTATAGAAAGGGTTAACTTATTATTTGAACATTTCCTATAGGATAACTACTCCTCAATGATGCTTTAGTATAGAGAAGGTTAAACTTAGTATCTGAACATTTCCCACGGGATAACACTCATTAATGATGCTTTAGTACAGAAAGGGTTAAACTTATTATCTGAACATTTCCTATGGGATAACTATTCATCAATGATGCTTTAGTATAGAAAGGGTTAAACTTAGTATGTGAACATTTCCTATGGGATAAATACTCATCAATGATGCTTTAGTATATAGAGGGTTAAACTTAGTATCTGAACATTTCCTATGGGATAACACTCATTAATGATGCTTTAGTATAGAGAAGGTTAAACTTAGTATCTGAACATTTCCCACGGGATAACACTCATTAATGATGCTTTAGTACAGAAAGGGTTAAACTTATTATCTGAACATTTCCTATGGGATAACTATTCATCAATGATGCTTTAGTATAGAAAGGGTTAAACTTAGTATGTGAACATTTCCTATGGGATAAATACTCATCAATGATGCTTTAGTATATAGAGGGTTAAACTTAGTATCTGAACATTTCCTATGGGATAACACTCATTGATGATGCTTTAGTATAGAAAGGGTTAAACTTATTATCTGAACATTTCCTATGGGATAACTATTCATCAACGATGCTTTAGTATATAGAGGGTTAACTTATTATCTAAACATTTCCTATGGGATAACTACTCATCAATGATGCTTTAGTATAGGAAGGGTTAAACTTAGTATCTGAACATTTCCTATGGGATAACTACTCCTCAATGATGCTTTAGTATAGAGAGGGTTAAGCTGAGTATCTGAACATTTCCTATGGGATAACACTCATTAATTATGTTTTAGTGTAGAAAGGGTTAAACTTATTATCTGAACATTTCCTATGTGATAACTACTCATCAATGATGCTTTAGTATAGAAAGGGTTAAACTTATTATCTGAACATTTCATATGGGATAACTACTCATCAATGATGATTGAGTATAAAGAGGGTTAAACTTATTATCTGAACATTTCCTATGGGTTAACACTCATTAATGATGCTTTAGTATAGAAAGGGTTAAACTTATTATCTGAACATTTCCTATGTGATAACTACTCATCAATGATGCTTTAGTATAGAAAGGGTTAAACTTATTATCTGAACATTTCATATGGGATAACTACTCATCAATGATGATTGAGTATAAAGAGGGTTAAACTTATTATCTGAACATTTCCTATGGGTTAACACTCATTAATGATGCTTTAGTAAAGAGAGGGTTAAACTTATTATCTGAACATTTCCTATGTGATAACTACTCAGCAATGATGCTTTAGTATAGAAAGCGTTAAACTTAGTATCTGAACATTTCCTATGGGATAAATACTCATCAATGATGCTTTAGTATAGAGAAGGTTAAACTTAGTATCTGAACATTTCCCACGGGATAACACTCATTAATGATGCTTTAGTACAGAAAGGGTTAAACTTATTATCTGAACATTTCCTATGGGATAACTATTCATCAATGATGCTTTAGTATAGAAAGGGTTAAACTTAGTATGTGAACATTTCCTATGGGATAAATACTCATCAATGATGCTTTAGTATATAGAGGGTTAAACTTAGTATCTGAACATTTCCTATGGGATAACACTCATTGATGATGCTTTAGTATAGAAAGGGTTAAACTTATTATCTGAACATTTCCTATGGGATAACTATTCATCAATGATGCTTTAGTATATAGAGGGTTAACTTATTATCTAAACATTTCCTATGGGATAACTACTCATCAATGATGCTTTAGTATAGGAAGGGTTAAACTTAGTATCTGAACATTTCCTGTGGGATAACTACTCCTCAATGATGCTTTAGTATAGAGAGGGTTAAGCTGAGTATCTGAACATTTCCTATGGGATAACACTCATTAATTATGTTTTAGTATAGAAAGGGTTAAACTTATTATCTGAACATTTCCTATGTGATAACTACTCATCAATGATGCTTTAGTATAGAAAGGGTTAAACTTATTATCTGAACATTTCATATGGGATAACTACTCATCAATGATGATTGAGTATAAAGAGGGTTAACTTATTATCTGAACATTTCCTATGGGATAACTACTCATCAATGATGCTTTAGTATAGAAAGGGTTAAACTTAGTATCTGAACATTTCCTATGGGATAACTACTCATCAATGATGCTTTAGTATAGAGAGGGTTAAACTTATTATCTGAACATTTCCTATAGGATAACTACTCGTCAATGGTGCTTTAATATAAAGAGGGTTAACTTATTATCTGAACATTTCCTATGGGATAAATACTCATCAATGATGCTTTAGTATAGAGAGGGTTAACTTATTATCTGAACATTTCCTGTGGGATAACTACTCATCAATGATGCTTTAGTATATAAAGGGTTAAACTTAATATCTGAATATTTCCTATGGGGTAACTACTGCTGAATAGGTCACTCTCATCGATTTTCTGTGATAAAGTTACCCAGGTTCCTAAATTTGTGATAAAGTTACCCAGTTTGGAGAGAATTGTGATAAAGTTACCCAGTTAAGCAAATCTCACAATATCAACTCGATTTAAAAGTGACAGAGGGAAATATTGTTCAGTTTTGGCAAGTGATAGCCCTTATTAAGCATAAATTAAGACATATTAGTACTGTAGTTCGTCATTTTGATCGCAAAAATGAATAATTTGTTGCTAAAGATGAAATGTTATTAACCTGGGTAACTTTATCACAATCCTCTCCAACCTGGGTAACTTTATCACAATTTCGGGAACCTGGGTAACTTTATCACAGAAAACCGGTGAGAGTGACCTATTCAGCGTAACTACTCATCAATGATGCTTTAGTATAGAGAGGGTTAACTTATTATCTGAACATTTCCTATGGGATAACTATTCATCAACGATGCTTTAGTATAGAAAGGGTTAAACTTAGTATCTGAACATTTCCTATGGGATAACTACTCATCAATGATGCTTTAGTAAAGAGAGGGTTAAACTTAGTATCTGAACATTTCCTATGTGATAACTACTCGTCAATTATGCTTTAGTATAGAAAGGGTTAACTTATTATTTGAACATTTCCTATAGGATAAATAATCATCAATGATGCTTTAGTATAGAGAAGGTTAAACTTATTATCTGAACATTTCCCACGGGATAACACTCATTAATGATGCTTTAGAACAGAAAGGGTTAAACTTATTATCTGAACATTTCCTATGGGATAACTATTCATCAATGATGATTTAGTATAGAAAGGGTTAAACTTAGTATCTGAACATTTTCTATAGGATAACTACTCATCAATGATGCTTTAGTAAAGAGAGGGTTAAACTTAGTATCTGAACATTTCCTATGTGATAACTACTCGTCAATTATGCTTTAGTATAGAAAGGGTTAACTTATTATTTGAACATTTCCTATAGGATAACTACTCCTCAATGATGCTTTAGTATAGAGAAGGTTAAACTTAGTATCTGAACATTTCCCACGGGATAACACTCATTAATGATGCTTTAGTACAGAAAGGGTTAAACTTATTATCTGAACATTTCCTATGGGATAACTATTCATCAATGATGCTTTAGTATAGAAAGGGTTAAACTTAGTATGTGAACATTTCCTATGGGATAAATACTCATCAATGATGCTTTAGTATATAGAGGGTTAAACTTAGTATCTGAACATTTCCTATGGGATAACACTCATTAATGATGCTTTAGTATAGAGAAGGTTAAACTTAGTATCTGAACATTTCCCACGGGATAACACTCATTAATGATGCTTTAGTACAGAAAGGGTTAAACTTATTATCTGAACATTTCCTATGGGATAACTATTCATCAATGATGCTTTAGTATAGAAAGGGTTAAACTTAGTATGTGAACATTTCCTATGGGATAAATACTCATCAATGATGCTTTAGTATCTAGAGGGTTAAACTTAGTATCTGAACATTTCCTATGGGATAACACTCATTGATGATGCTTTAGTATAGAAAGGGTTAAACTTATTATCTGAACATTTCCTATGGGATAACTATTCATCAACGATGCTTTAGTATATAGAGGGTTAACTTATTATCTAAACATTTCCTATGGGATAACTACTCATCAATGATGCTTTAGTATAGGAAGGGTTAAACTTAGTATCTGAACATTTCCTATGGGATAACTACTCCTCAATGATGCTTTAGTATAGAGAGGGTTAAGCTGAGTATCTGAACATTTCCTATGGGATAACACTCATTAATTATGTTTTAGTGTAGAAAGTGTTAAACTTATTATCTGAACATTTCCTATGTGATAACTACTCATCAATGATGATTTAGTATAGAAAGGGTTAAACTTATTATCTGAACATTTCATATGGGATAACTACTCATCAATGATGATTGAGTATAAAGAGGGTTAAACTTATTATCTGAACATTTCCTATGGGTTAACACTCATTAATGATGCTTTAGTATAGAGAGGGTTAAACTTATTATCTGAACATTTCCTATGTGATAACTACTCAGCAATGATGCTTTAGTATAGAAAGCGTTAAACTTAGTATCTGAACATTTCCTATGGGATAAATACTCATCAATGATGCTTTAGTATAGAGAAGGTTAAACTTAGTATCTGAACATTTCCCATGGGATAACACTCATTAATGATGCTTTAGTACAGAAAGGGTTAAACTTATTATCTGAACATTTCCTATGGGATAACTATTCATCAATGATGCTTTAGTATAGAAAGGGTTAAACTTAGTATGTGAACATTTCCTATGGGATAAATACTCATCAATGATGCTTTAGTATATAGAGGGTTAAACTTAGTATCTGAACATTTCCTATGGGATAACACTCATTGATGATGCTTTAGTATAGAAAGGGTTAAACTTATTATCTGAACATTTCCTATGGGATAACTATTCATCAATGATGCTTTAGTATATAGAGGGTTAACTTATTATCTAAACATTTCCTATGGGATAACTACTCATCAATGATGCTTTAGTATAGGAAGGGTTAAACTTAGTATCTGAACATTTCCTGTGGGATAACTACTCCTCAATGATGCTTTAGTATAGATAGGGTTAAGCTGAGTATCTGAACATTTCCTATGGGATAACACTCATTAATTATGTTTTAGTATAGAAAGGGTTAAACTTATTATCTGAACATTTCCTATGTGATAACTACTCACCAATGATGCTTTAGTATAGAAAGGGTTAAACTTATTATCTGAACATTTCATATGGGATAACTACTCATCAATGATGATTGAGTATAAAGAGGGTTAACTTATTATCTGAACATTTCCTATGGGATAACTACTCATCAATGATGCTTTAGTATAGAAAGGGTTAAACTTAGTATCTGAACATTTCCTATGGGATAACTACTCATCAATGATGCTTTAGTATAGAGAGGGTTAAACTTATTATCTGAACATTTCCTATAGGATAACTACTCGTCAATGGTGCTTTAATATAAAGAGGGTTAACTTATTATCTGAACATTTCCTATGGGATAAATACTCATCACTGATGCTTTAGTATAGAGAGGGTTAACTTATTATCTGAACATTTCCTGTGGGATAACTACTCATAAATGATGCTTTAGTATATAAAGGGTTAAACTTAGTATCTGAATATTTCCTATGGGGTAACTACTGCTGAATAGGTCACTCTCATCGATTTTCTGTGATAAAGTTACCCAGGTTCCTAAATTTGTGATAAAGTTACCCAGTTTGGAGAGAATTGTGATAAAGTTACCCAGTTAAGCAAATCTCACAATATCAACTCGATTTAAAAGTGACAGAGGGAAATATTGTTCAGTTTTGGCAAGTGATAGCCCTTATTAAGCATAAATTAGGACATATTAGTACTGTAGTTCGTCATTTTGATCGCAAAAATGAATAATTTGTTGCTAAAGATGAAATGTTATTAACCTGGGTAACTTTATCACAATCCTCTCCAACCTGGGTAACTTTATCACAATTTCGGGAACCTGGGTAACTTTATCACAGAAAACCGGTGAGAGTGACCTATTCAGCGTAACTACTCATCAATGATGCTTTAGTATAGAGAGGGTTAACTTATTATCTGAACATTTCCTATGGGATAACTATTCATCAATGATGCTTTAGTATAGAAAGGGTTAAACTTAGTATCTGAACATTTCCTATGGGATAAATAATCATCAATGATGCTTTAGTATAGAGAAGGTTAAACTTATTATCTGAACATTTCCCACGGGATAACACTCATTAATGATGCTTTAGAACAGAAAGGGTTAAACTTATTATCTGAACATTTCCTATGGGATAACTATTCATCAATGATGATTTAGTATAGAAAGGGTTAAACTTAGTATCTGAACATTTCCTATAGGATAACTACTCATCAATGATGCTTTAGTATAGAGAGGGTGAAACTTAGTATCTGAACATTTCCTATGTGATAACTACTCGTCAATTATGCTTTAGTATAGAAAGGGTTAACTTATTATTTGAACATTTCCTATAGGATAACTACTCCCCAATGATGCTTTAGTATAGAGAAGGTTAAACTTAGTATCTGAACATTTCCCACGGGATAACACTCATTAATGATGCTTTAGTACAGAAAGGGTTAAACTTATTATCTGAACATTTCCTATGGGATAACTATTCATCAATGATGCTTTAGTATAGAAAGGGTTAAACTTAGTATGTAAACATTTCCTATGGGATAAATACTCATCAATGATGCTTTAGTATATAGAGGGTTAAACTTAGTATCTGAACATTTCCTATGGGATAACACTCATTAATGATGCTTTAGTATAGAGAAGGTTAAACTTAGTATCTGAACATTTCCCACGGGATAACACTCATTAATGATGCTTTAGTACAGAAAGGGTTAAACTTATTATCTGAACATTTCCTATGGGATAACTATTCATCAATGATGCTTTAGTATAGAAAGGGTTAAACTTAGTATGTGAACATTTCCTATGGGATAAATACTCATCAATGATGCTTTAGTATAGAGAGGGTTAACTTATTATCTGAACATTTCCTGTGGGATAACTACTCATCAATGATGCTTTAGTATATAAAGGGTTAAACTTAGTATCTGAATATTTCCTATGGGGTAACTACTGCTGAATAGGTCACTCTCATCGATTTTCTGTGATAAAGTTACCCAGGTTCCTAAATTTGTGATAAAGTTACCCAGTTTGGAGAGAATTGTGATAAAGTTACCCAGTTAAGCAAATCTCACAATATCAACTCGATTTAAAAGTGACAGAGGGAAATATTGTTCAGTTTTGGCAAGTGATAGCCCTTATTAAGCATAAATTAAGACATATTAGTACTGTAGTTCGTCATTTTGATCGCAAAAATGAATAATTTGTTGCTAAAGATGAAATGTTATTAACCTGGGTAACTTTATCACAATCCTCTCCAACCTGGGTAACTTTATCACAATTTCGGGAACCTGGGTAACTTTATCACAGAAAACCGGTGAGAGTGACCTATTCAGCGTAACTACTCATCAATGATGCTTTAGTATAGAGAGGGTTAACTTATTATCTGAACATTTCCTATGGGATAACTATTCATCAATGATGCTTTAGTATAGAAAGGGTTAAACTTAGTATCTGAACATTTCCTATGGGATAAATAATCATCAATGATGCTTTAGTATAGAGAAGGTTAAACTTATTATCTGAACATTTCCCACGGGATAACACTCATTGATGATGCTTTAGAACAGAAAGGGTTAAACTTATTATCTGAACATTTCCTATGGGATAACTATTCATCAATGATGATTTAGTATAGAAAGGGTTAAACTTAGTATCTGAACATTTCCTATAGGATAACTACTCATCAATGATGCTTTAGTATAGAGAGGGTTAAACTTAGTATCTGAACATTTCCTATGTGATAACTACTCGTCAATTATGCTTTAGTATAGAAAGGGTTAACTTATTATTTGAAAATTTCCTATAGGATAACTACTCCTCAATGATGCTTTAGTATAGAGAAGGTTAAACTTAGTATCTGAACATTTCCCACGGGATAACACTCATTAATGATGCTTTAGTACAGAAAGGGTTAAACTTATTATCTGAACATTTCCTATGGGATAACTATTCATCAATGATGCTTTAGTATAGAAAGGGTTAAACTTAGTATGTGAACATTTCCTATGGGATAAATACTCATCAATGATGCTTTAGTATATAGAGGGTTAAACTTAGTATCTGAACATTTCCTATGGGATAACACTCATTAATGATGCTTTAGTATAGAGAAGGTTAAACTTAGTATCTGAACATTTCCCACGGGATAACACTCATTAATGATGCTTTAGTACAGAAAGGGTTAAACTTATTATCTGAACATTTCCTATGGGATAACTATTCATCAATGATGCTTTAGTATAGAAAGGGTTAAACTTAGTATGTGAACATTTCCTATGGGATAAATACTCATCAATGATGCTTTAGTATATAGAGGGTTAAACTTAGTATCTGAACATTTCCTATGGGATAACACTCATTGATGATGCTTTAGTATAGAAAGGGTTAAACTTATTATCTGAACATTTCCTATGGGATAACTATTCATCAACGATGCTTTAGTATATAGAGGGTTAACTTATTATCTAAACATTTCCTATGGGATAACTACTCATCAATGATGCTTTAGTATAGGAAGGGTTAAACTTAGTATCTGAACATTTCCTATGGGATAACTACTCCTCAATGATGCTTTAGTATAGAGAGGGTTAAGCTGAGTATCTGAACATTTCCTATGGGATAACACTCATTAATTATGTTTTAGTGTAGAAAGGGTTAAACTTATTATCTGAACATTTCCTATGTGATAACTACTCATCAATGATGCTTTAGTATAGAAAGGGTTAAACTTATTATCTGAACATTTCATATGGGATAACTACTCATCAATGATGATTGAGTATAAAGAGGGTTAAACTTATTATCTGAACATTTCCTATGGGTTAACACTCATTAATGATGCTTTAGTATAGAGAGGGTTAAACTTATTATCTGAACATTTCCTATGTGATAACTACTCAGCAATGATGCTTTAGTATAGAAAGCGTTAAACTTAGTATCTGAACATTTCCTATGGGATAAATACTCATCAATGATGCTTTAGTATAGAGAAGGTTAAACTTAGTATCTGAACATTTCCCACGGGATAACACTCATTAATGATGCTTTAGTACAGAAAGGGTTAAACTTATTATCTGAACATTTCCTATGGGATAACTATTCATCAATGATGCTTTAGTATAGAAAGGGTTAAACTTAGTATGTGAACATTTCCTATGGGATAAATACTCATCAATGATGCTTTAGTATATAGAGGGTTAAACTTAGTATCTGAACATTTCCTATGGGATAACACTCATTGATGATGCTTTAGTATAGAAAGGGTTAAACTTATTATCTGAACATTTCCTATGGGATAACTATTCACCAATGATGCTTTAGTATATAGAGGGTTAACTTATTATCTAAACATTTCCTATGGGATAACTACTCATCAATGATGCTTTAGTATAGGAAGGGTTAAACTTAGTATCTGAACATTTCCTGTGGGATAACTACTCCTCAATGATGCTTTAGTATAGAGAGGGTTAAGCTGAGTATCTGAACATTTCCTATGGGATAACACTCATTAATTATGTTTTAGTATAGAAAGGGTTAAACTTATTATCTGAACATTTCCTATGTGATAACTACTCACCAATGATGCTTTAGTATAGAAAGGGTTAAACTTATTATCTGAACATTTCATATGGGATAACTACTCATCAATGATGATTGAGTATAAAGAGGGTTAACTTATTATCTGAACATTTCCTATGGGATAACTACTCATCAATGATGCTTTAGTATAGAAAGGGTTAAACTTAGTATCTGAACATTTCCTATGGGATAACTACTCATCAATTATGCTTTAGTATAGAGAGGGTTAAACTTATTATCTGAACATTTCCTATAGGATAACTACTCGTCAATGGTGCTTTAATATAAAGAGGGTTAACTTATTATCTGATCATTTCCTATGGGATAAATACTCATCAATGATGCTTTAGTATAGAGAGGGTTAACTTATTATCTGAACATTTCCTGTGGGATAACTACTCATCAATGATGCTTTAGTATATAAAGGGTTAAACTTAGTATCTGAATATTTCCTATGGGGTAACTACTGCTGAATAGGTCACTCTCATCGATTTTCTGTGATAAAGTTACCCAGGTTCCTAAATTTGTGATAAAGTTACCCAGTTTGGAGAGAATTGTGATAAAGTTACCCAGTTAAGCAAATCTCACAATATCAACTCGATTTAAAAGTGACAGAGGGAAATATTGTTCAGTTTTGGCAAGTGATAGCCCTTATTAAGCATAAATTAAGACATATTAGTACTGTAGTTCGTCATTTTGATCGCAAAAATGAATAATTTGTTGCTAAAGATGAAATGTTATTAACCTGGGTAACTTTATCACAATCCTCTACAACCTGGGTAACTTTATCACAATTTCGGGAACCTGGGTAACTTTATCACAGAAAACCGGTGAGAGTGACCTATTCAGCGTAACTACTCATCAATGATGCTTTAGTATAGAGAGGGTTAACTTATTATCTGAACATTTCCTATGGGATAACTATTCATCAATGATGCTTTAGTATAGAAAGGGTTAAACTTAGTATCTGAACATTTCCTATGGGATAAATAATCATCAATGATGCTTTAGTATAGAGAAGGTTAAACTTATTATCTGAACATTTCCCACGGGATAACACTCATTAATGATGCTTTAGAACAGAAAGGGTTAAACTTATTATCTGAACATTTCCTATGGGATAACTATTCATCAATGATGATTTAGTATAGAAAGGGTTAAACTTAGTATCTGAACATTTCCTATAGGATAACTACTCATCAATGATGCTTTAGTATAGAGAGGGTTAAACTTAGTATCTGAACATTTCCTACGGGATAACACTCATTAATGATGCTTTAGTATAGAGAGGGCTAAACTTATTATCTGAACATTTCCTATGGGATAACTACTCATCAATGATGCTTTAGTATAGAGAGGGTTAAACTTATTATCTGAACATTTCCTATGGGATAACTACTCATCAATGATGCTTTAGTATAGAAAGGGTTAAACGTATTATCTGAAGATTTCCTATGGGATAACTACTCCTCAATGATGCTTTAGTATAGAGAAGGTTAAACTTATTATCTGAACATTTCCCACGGGATAACACTCATTATTGAAGCTTTAGAACAGAAAGGGTTAAACTTATTATCTGAACATTTCCTATGGGATAACTAGTCATCAATTATGCTTTAGTATAGAAAGGGTTAAACTTAGTATCTGAACATTTCCTATGGGATAACTACTCATCAATGATGCTTTAGTATAGAGAGGGTTAAACTTAGTATCTGAACATTTCCTACGGGATAACACTCATTAATGATGCTTTAGTATAGAAAGGGTTAAACTTATTATCTGAACATTTCCTATGGGATAACTACTCATCAATGATGCTTTAGTATAGAAAGGGTTAAACTTATTATCTGAACATTTCCTATGGGATAACTACTCATCAATGATGATTGAGTATAAAGAGGGTTAACTTATTATCTGAACATTTCCTATGGTATAACTACTCATCAATGATGCTTTAGTATAGAAAGGTTTAAACTTAGTATCTGAACATTTCCTATGGGATAACTACTCATCAATGATGCTTTAGTATAGAGAGGGTTAAACTTATTATCTGAAAATTTCCTATAGGATAACTACTCGTCAATGATGCTTTAGTATAAAGAGGGTTAACTTATTATCTGAACATTTCCTATGGGATAACTACTCATCAATTATGCTTTAGTATAGAGAGGGTTAACTTATTATCTGAACATTTCCTGTGGGATAACTACTCATCAATGATGCTTTAGTATAGAAAGGGTTAAACTTAGTATCTGAATATTTCCTATGGGTAACTACTAACTACTGCTGAATAGGTCACTCTCACCGGTTTTCTGTGATAAAGTTACCCAGGTTCCTAAATTTGTGATAAAGTTACCCAGTTTGGAGAGAATTGTGATAAAGTTACCCAGGTTAAGCAAATCACAATATCAACTCGATTTAAAAGTGACAGAGGGAAATATTGTTCAGTTTTGGCAAGTAATATAGCCCTTATTAAGGCCCTAGTTATTTTTTGTTGTCATTCCAGGGGATTAATTCAACATATTTTTCATCTATTCACACAGATTAATAGGCTGGGTTATAAATTTACCAATATAATCACATTATATTCTACCTTTGTTGATTGCTTAGAGTTCAATTTAGTTGCGATTATCGCTGATTACTGCTGATTATCGCATAATTATCAGCCAAGAAAATATGTGTCTTGCACATGTTTGTAAACAGGAAGTAACATATAATTTGGTCTTTCAAAGAAGGGACCAATATAGAGCGGTTGGTCGTTTATACAGAGGGGACCAACATAAAGCGTTGGGGTTTTGGGGTGGGTGTCTAAAATTTTATGAAAAAAAATGCAAGAAAGGGTGGGTGGATGTAAAAAAAATGGAAATGTAAAAAAAAACACCCCCACGTCTCGCAACTTTTTTACGTCCCCCCCCCCCCCCCTGAGCCATTGCAGAAATTTCGGTATAGAAAGCTATATGTACAGTGTGCCCGAAACGGAATGCTAAATGATTTTCTTTTTAAATGTACATGCCCCACGGCTAACTACATATGAGAAGTAAAACACTATGTAGTTCCACTAGTAGCGATGCTATCGAAAATTGCCTGTAAATAGCATGCAATTATCTCGCAATAATCAATCATACGGGTATTTTAAGACAATGTGTTAGTAGCGCTGAAGGGGCCACTCTCACCAAAGAAAGTGCTGAAGGGTAACACGGTTTGAAAATGTGCTGAAGGGTACACAGGGTTTGTGATCGGCACAAACACCATTAGTTAAATTGTGTTTATGAAAGTCTGGCGCCCATTATTGCAGTTTGTTTTCAGTACATTTTAATATTCATTGGAACATAAACAATTATTCTCTAACAGAAATCATGGCAGATACGAAAACTGAATGTACTTTAGAACGACATTTCAAACCCTGTGTACCCTTCAGCACATTTTGAAAATCCTGTGTACCCTTCAGCACTTTGTTGGTGAGCGTGACCCCTTCAGCGTTAGTAGCACCGTTACATGTGGAACTATCGAAACTTTACTTCTTGCGTCGTTAGCTTTAGTAAATATGCATTGTTTATACACGTTGCTGTTCATATTCTGGCACCATAGGGCTTTCTATGAGAAAATGCCTGCAAAAAATGCCGTGCAAACTTGTTAGTGTATGAACGTACCCTAACACTACCATTGTATACGTCGTGTTATATGCGGTGTTATATATCAGAACATGAGATCGTGCAAATAAGCCAGTTAAAGCCACATGGAGGTTTGCGCTCCAAAATAGACCTATATAATATTATATTTTGGTGTTCCTTCTGTTGATGCCAGTTTCTTATACTTGGGGCTGGTTGGATGTTTCCTTGTGCACTGGGGTGACCATTCACCGAAATAGTTTGTGATGCCTTATGAAAGTAATAGCGATAGACACCTTTCGCACAATGAACTACATGTACGGCAGATTGTTATTACGAAGAGCTAATTGTGTAGTCGTCAATTTTTCGGACGGCCGAAAAACATTTTCGCAAAACTGACGACAACGAGTCCGTTTGTGATAATTAAATCGTGCTTATCACTCACAGTAATTATGTTGTTATCAGGTCAAAGCTTTTTTTGTGTTTGGCAAGATTATCACTAATAGGTACAAAAAATAAGGACATATTCTCAGAGACATTCCCAACATCGAGGAGCTGAGAAACGATCGCGAAATTATTATTATTATATGATTTATTTGTGAGTTTTGTTGAAAATCCGACACCGCACTCGTAAAAACGAATAGGGGAAAACGACAACGAATAGAAAGAACGCAAATTATAGTGACGTAGTAGGCCTACCATATTCGTAATAATTATCTGTCGTAGTTCATTGTGCGAAAGGTGACTCATTTCGTAATATGGCAATGGCGCTTAAACCCCGATTAGTCCCGACAAACCAAACCAATCTCTCTAAAAAAGATCGCAAATGTGTTCCTCAAGCCGATTAGAACATATTTCATATTCTTTTCGTCTGAGCGCAGACTGATATATGGCGTCCCTAAATCCCTTCTGTGGAGTTATTTTTCGGACTTGTGTGTTTTCAGACACTTAACAGCAACCATTTACTGTCTGCATACCAACGCGGATTAGGTTTTTTGTTGGGATGAAAGGATGGGTTTATGTGGCCAACACTCAATCCGCTTGTACCCAAATCACACACATTTAAATGTCATTTCAGCCAAACCTTGGCTGTTTATTTCACACCGGTTTCTGGGATAACCTGTGTGTCGACTGAGAACCTGCGTGTCAATTGAGGAGAACACACAGAGGATTTGTGTAAATGTTAGCCCAAACGACATTTCTAAGTAACGACGGCTTTGTTGTTTATTTCGAGGAATAATACCGCATCATATGAATTCAGCCCAAATATATTGACAGGTGTCAAGGGTCTAACTCTATACTGAGCAATAAAAAACTAATATTAATAAATACCGAGTATATTTAATTTAACGCCAATGGGTCGTTTATGTGCGTTTAAGAGTGTATTTATGCCTAAAGCAAAGTGAAATAACGATCTTAAAATGAATTGGCCGGTATATTTTATTAGTTATCAGGGTTACCAGGGTCGTAGTTGCATAAATTACATTATAGTTTATGTTTATGCTAAGATAACTTGATCGGTATTGAGGTTAACACAAATCCCATATATGGAAATTCCAAATATGGAAAGTGACGTGCGCAAAACAGCTGCATTTCGGTTATCTGGGTCAGATATATTTATAGCGAAGAAATGTTGTCAAATTCCACGTCTGAATACGCGTCTTATTCTCACTTATATCAGTTTTATTCTATGTGTTGTTGTGTATTGTATTACTTTGATCAAGGTTGCGCTTTTGTTATTCTCACAAAAGGTAAATTTGATGCGTGTTTGATGCGTGTTTACATTTCAAAATTGCGTCGGCCATGTACAGTAACACTACAGTGCGACGGAATTCCACATTCCTTAATTACGAGACTAATTTATCGAATGAGGTCAAATTTTCGCATATAACAAGACTCGTATGTTATTCTGCACCATTCTGACGAGTGCCGAATTTCATTTCGCATTATTTTCGTTTTTATCGAAAAATAATCGTTCTCTATGCCTATGCCATGGACTGGAGATTCCCATGTAAATTTTTTCAACCAAAAAAAATTCATTGTTTTGCCAATTTCAAGCTAGTTTATAGCATGGTCATGGCATAATTTGGCCTAGCGAGTGTCGGTAGACGTTTCTTGAGTGTGCACAACAAATTTTGGTCCCAACGAAGCAGGCAAAAATCCTGAAATTTGTCAATTTTACTTTGCGTGTGAAGAAAATATTCATTTAAACTTCCAAAATTGGTTGAAATATGCTCAACAACATTCAGTTGAATGGTGACATTATTTATAGTCACCGACTAACTTCCACGATGAATCAAATTTGTTTTTATTGGTGACAATTATGTCGCGAGAGATAAAAATGTAAATTTTTTAAAGAAAATGTTAAATTTTAGCTCATTTTAAGACTTTAATTGCTTGTAGATCGGTGTTAATTATCTTCGTCAATGATGTCATGTCACGCTTGTTAATAATTCATTTGTTCGGAAATACTTATTGGGGGTCGAAATGTATAAAATTTAACTACCACCACTTCCAAAAACAACACCGATAAACAATAACGCTCTTTGTTCCATGCAATGGAAATGGCTATTTATTGTCCTGATATCAGTGATATAAATGAATGCCTAAAATTAGTATTATCCTGAAATAAATTTATGCCACTTTGGCGAACATGGGAACCACGGTACAATTTATGCCATTTAGGCACACTTCAGAGTGAAATCAGGGCTTATATTTCGGCGAGAATCCAAATCTAGATTCTCGTAAATATTCTCGCAAATTACCCTGGATTCTCGTGAAAAAGTGTATATGGATTCTCGCAAAATCAGATGAAATATATGCCCTGGAAATATAGCAAATCGTTTAATGCTTTAGAATTTTTGTTTTCGGAGATTTATATATATGCTTAAAGACATATTATGGACTTGTTATGGACTTTTTATGGACTTTTTCGGGTGCGAGAAATTGATAAGTTAGTGCTCAGGCACTTTGCCAACCTGGGGAATGTTATCATTCTACTAACATCACTGAAAATTTCCAAAAAAATCTGCCACACCGCTTCATAGAGAACATCGTCTGAACTACTCCAAATTGTAAATATTTACATCTCGATTCGGGGCGCAACTATCGGCTATAATTAAACAAAAATGATTTCGCCATCGAGAGTCATTGCATTTAACTAATATATAAGAATGACGTTGTGTATCATCCATTTGGATTAATATTCGTAACGAATAACTACTTTGAGAAAGATTATTCTTAATTTCTATTTGATCACTCTGCCCGGTGTCTGCCGGAGTGTTTCACATCACTTTAATCAAGGAAGACTGTTCAGAAAAACTGTATTTCAAGAAATCGTTTAATGCTTTAGAATTTTGGTTTTCGGAGATTTATATATATGCTTAAAGACATATTATGGACTTGTTATGGACTTTTTCGGGTGCGAGAAATTGATAAGTTAGTGCTCAGGCACTTTGCCAACCTGGGGAATGTTATCATTCTACTAACATCACTGAAAATTTCCAAAAAAATCTGCCACACCGCTTCATAGAGAACATCGTCTGAACTACTCCAAATTGTAAATATTTACATCTCGATTCGGGGCGCAACTATCGGCTATAATTAAACAAAAATGATTTTGCCATCGAGAGTCATTGCATTTAACTAATATATAAGAATGACGTTGTGTATCATCCATTTGGATTAATATTCGTAACAAATAACTACTTTGAGAAAGATTATTCTTAATTTCTATTTGATCACTCTGCCCGTTGTCTGCCGGAGTGTTTCACATCACTTTAATCAAGGAAGACTGTTCAGAAAAACTGTATTCAAAGATCACCAAACAACTTTCCTTTTTAGGGCCACCACATCTTTCCAAAGATGTACTTCTTCCATTTTGCTATCAAAGACCGAAAAATGTCGTTAAACTAGAGATCCAAATACCCACTAAGGGCCCCTATATCTTGAAATATTAAAGACCGAGAATGTCGTTAAACTATAAAGACCGAAAAATGTCGTTAAACTAGAGATCCAAATACCCCCTATATCTTGAGATATTATAAAGACCGAAAAATGTCATTAAACTATTAAAGACCGAAAAATGTCGTTAAACTAGAGATCCAAACATCCCCATCCCCTATTTTTTTAGACAATTAAGAACGAAATATGTCGTTACACCATTAATACATAATTTGTGTTTATGAACGTCTGGCACCCATTAGCAGTTTGTTTTCAGTACATTTTAATATTCATTGGAACGTAAACAATTATTCGCTGACAGAAATCATGTTAATATCGCCTTTCGTTACTGGTTTCCTCGACTCAAATATTTCTCACTGCTCAATACTTATAATTAAAAAAAATGTTCTGTGTTTTGTGTCACTTCTTAATAGCATTATGTATTCTGCTATTGACAAGAAACAAAGTTGCAGTATACCTTAAAGGTGCGGAAGGCCTTGGTGGGTATCCTGTGAACATATTTCCACCTGTCAAAAACCGCTACAAACGAAAATAATATTCAAATATAGACATACTTTGTTAATATACAAATGAGAAATATCTCATAAACAGTATGTTATTGTCGTAAATTTGACGATTGTTATGTAAACAAAGCATAAAAAGTTACTTTCTTGGTGTTTCTTTATATTATGATGTTAAACATAAAGAGCGTTCTTTGTTGCTCAATTCCTTATTTGGAAATAATAAAGAGCGTTTATACCATTTGTGTGTGATAGCCAGTAGCATTGTGCTGCCTTCTATAACACAATCAGACTCTTGTTTAGGTAAAATTTAGTAGGTCTTTATGTGAGCATGATGTTTACGCGATAGTGATCGTATATTTGAACCAAAATGTATGCGTTTTAATATTTTTCTGTTTACGGTGTTTGGAACAAATATGAATATTTTCGACAACTAAGCCCCCTCGTCCCTTTAATATAATTAATATAACATCCCTCATCCAATAATCTCCAAATTGCATATCTAATTTCAATCCTAGTTACACGTCACGCCGCCCCTCATCATTTGCCAATTGTACACCCTTTTTTTGCTGCTGCTGCAACTGTTCAATTTCTTTTTAAATTATTGAAAAAATGGCCCTCCCGCCCGCCGACATTTACCTCTGATTTTTTTTTATCATCGGTCCGCACCAAAATTGAGCACACGTCCCTATATAATATACCTATTTAAACCGAGTATACACGGTGGTGTAATAGATCAACCGTTAATTTAACCGTTTAGGTAGCATATTTCCACGTATACGTTATCACGACAAATCCCTGCTGATCTGTTATTAATGAACCAAACACTTAACATGTCAACACACTCTGGCCCGCCAATGCTACAGTGTATAAACGTAACGGGGCAAATATGCACATTATATTGGCAGCTAACGAGAGCATTCATCATCAGCAATCTGCTCACCCCTTTTAGCCGATACGATAGAAACTAAACGATTTGTTACTTCTAATTACCCGTACTTAATTACACTACTTGCGTGTTAATAAAGTACGACCCCATTACCACTAAAGGTGAAACATGGGATTTAGAACATTAATATTCACTCTTACATAGTTCCACATTCAAGGTGTAATCGTATGTCAGTTGTAACGTTGTGAAACTGCAACCGAACTGAATTATTCTATGCTAAATAGTTCATGGCTGACCTGATGCATGCATCTTAGTTTTCTTGTAAACTTTGGTGCCAAAGTGAATGTTCAAATGTATAGGATGGGGTATAAGGCGCGACTGTACTCGATGCATATTTTGCCAAGAGACCAAAATGCATGACCGTTGGGTATAGACACCTCGGTTCAAGTGATTATATCTCTCAGCTTGTCATCAATGTAATAGCCTTTTGAATTTCTCATCCCGCTTGTTGTCTGTTGTGATTCCCAGCAGTGTCTTGGAATCGAGTTAGGTAACATATGAGCGTAGAGTTATACGTTGCTCAAATATATCACAAAAAGACTAGTCGGATGGCGATTGCCCCGTCCTTCCTATAGACATAAGACAGACACCCGACTGTTGTGTTTTCATAATTGTGCATGAAGGTGTGTGCATGTATATCTCGCCAGTCCATTGAAGTAACTGTCAACTGGTAGCTCAATTGAGATTCGACAATACTCAACTACAAAATGTTTAGAACCTCCAGATATAAAAGCCACATTAAACCATCATGAGAATTAAATAAACTACACTACTGGTATTCTCAGTGTATTCGCTAATTCGACAATTTTAATGTCAGGCTGGTGAGACCATGAAATATATATCGAAAAGATGTTTGACGCCTCTTACAATTTATCCAGTTAGGATTTATATTTTCAATCAGTGACAGGCTGTTCGAATTAAAATATTTTTGGCAACATCCCGATGCCCAATATACCTATAAACAATAAAAAAAAGACTGATTTCAGTGAAATAAAAAAAATGTATACTGGTCGGAGAGCGTTAACATAGTCACTGTTTTTCGAAAAATGTATACTGGTCGGAGAGTGTTAACATAGTCACTGTTTTTCGAAAAATGTATACTGGTCGGATAGTGTTAACATAGTCACTGTTTTTAGAAAAATGTATACTGGTCGGAGAGTGTTAACATAGTCATTGTTTTTCGAAAAATGAATACTGGTCGGAGAGTGTTAACACAGTCACTGTTTTTCGAAAAATGTATACTGGTCGGAGAGTGTTAATATAGTCACTGTTTTTCGAAAAATGTATACTGGTCGGAGAGTGTTAACATAGTCACTGTTTTTCGAAAAATGTATTTTTTATTGAAATTTTGGGAATCATTTTTTACAATTTCGGCTCTTTCTGGGAGAAATTGCGCATAATAATGTTCTTTTTTTTATCCCCAATGTAATTATAAGCTACACATAATAAATTATCGATAAAATATAGTTGACTGTGATAAACAGTGACTATGTTAACACTCTCCGAACTGTATTCATTTTTTTTTTATTTCACTGAAATATATACCCTCTGGAAATTGCTATTGCATAAAATTATGCAATATGTTGTTCTAAACATATCCGCCTACAGGTTCGGAAAAACATTCCTGGACCAATGAGTGTATACATCTTTCAAAATATGTGAATGCATAATGACCCTAGCTTGTTATGAACTGGTGATACTTTTAGTAAAAATCTATATTTAATGCTTCAATTTGATATACATTATGTGGCAGAAATAAGAAAGTCCTCTGTCGTCATTGTAAAATGGGACTTGGTGTGTGACAAGACAAGAGTCGAGCGCGCTGGTGATTTAAAATGAAAAAAGTAATAAAATACTATCAGCGAAATTGTGGAATGAGTGGGGAATTCACCACAAAGTCTTGGATCACATTGCAAACGAGACCTGGTTTGAGAGAGAAAAGTTCATGGTCATGTATAGAAGGAAGCAACTGTACAATAACAAAGTTCTGGAAAGTGACATACTTTTAAGAGGGCCGGGAATTCACACATGAAGGGGAATTCACACATGAAGGGGAATTCACACATGAAGGCATAACACTATTGTGATATACATGTATATACATGTATAGATATCTTTGATAAGAAAGTCTCGAATCGGCATTGCATCATGAAAATAGAACGTCCTCACTTTACCAAGACAGTCTCACTTTCTCTCAGGTATGCCCCATGTGACTTGCTTGACCAATGCAAAAAATAACACAGGAAAATATCCGATGGAGGCAGTGCACTGATATGTTGTCGCCTGTGTGTGATATGCATGAGTTCACCATGATTTGTGGTTATCGGTATCCGTTAAATAATCTCAAAGGGATACGACGGTGACCGTTCACGCACTCGAGTTATGATCAATCACATAGTATCGTCTGTTTCAACAACTCACTTGGTAATTCCATTTTTAGATGAGTTGACAGAATCGCTGAAGTATTATATGGATGTGTGCAGGGACGTATATCTATAGAGGATGTTCATGTTGGATTTCCAACTGCAATCCCCCTTGAACCAGGCCCAAATACCAAGATCACATAATTAAATTTGCACCCCTCCCCATGGCTTTGAATTTCCCACCTGGTACCTCACATGCATGCCTTGTTTTTAACGTGAACGTTTGACTGAACACCGGGGAGGGAGGGACCTCCCAAGATATTTCAAACCACTATTTTGACAAAAAGTAATAGAAATGTAAATGTTGGTCTAAAACAACAAATTCCACATGCATTACTGGTTGGAAAATCAGACTACCAGAACAATCTCAACTCATTGTTGGTGTGAAATTTCCAACTAATATTTTGTCAGGTTTGAAATTTCCAACTAGTGAAAACTTTGACCATAGTGAGAGGGGGTCCCATGTCCACACATGCACCCCTGATGACAGGCTGTATATTTGGTAATGTAATATACACCACAACCCCACGAACCAAGCCAAAACTTCATATGGGGTCTCGGTGGGTATGGGGTCATCCGATTGCCACAAAACCTTAATAATTTTTGTCATCCCACATATGCATGTACTTTGAAATTATAACGCGTGAACCTATTTCCAAATGACGTGACCATTTTATCACATATCTAAGGTTTTTATGCACGAGAGCAACAACGTGGCTTCAGGTAGGTGGTTGCCTCATCCCACCCGACTACGGTAATATATGTTGAGTTGGAAATTTCATAATGTAATGAATTGCCAATATGGACTATAGGTTGTTTACCGGACGCAATTCAAATTCAAATATGTTTATTCTCATTAAACCATATACAAATACAGTATTTGAGAAGAAAAAAAAAAGTGAAATACATGTAATGAAATATATATACATAATACCCGACGTGTTATAGGTATCTCGAGGTGTATGGTGATTTTTCGTCATTTGGCTGCATAACGTTATCCTTATTATAAATTGAGAGAGACTGTAAAAGTGACACATCAAGCCATTCTGATCCTAATATGGGAGAAACTTTTTATATATATAAATCACCATTAATCGGGGGAAAAATGACCCTCTTTCTGATTGGTCGATATTTATAGAAATTTATCAACACTAGGAAATTCCCAACTGTTTGTTGTCCTTAACTTCAACCGCGTGTTGATGCTCTGAAGTCAACTGATTGTAGTCTGGAGGCAAGATCTTCGGTTGAAAAGCGGCCGTCGAGCAATCCAAAAAAATTATGAACGGCCATTGCATTATTGGCCAGTAATGTGCTGCATAAAGCTGTTGATCCAAGAAAGCTAACATTTTTCTTTGTAATCTTTACTATTTGAGAAACTAGGTGTGATTTCCCAGTCCCTGCCTGCCCTGTGACAACGACGTTGTGACCACAAACAACAACCTCGTTGACCGCGTCCATCTTCTCAACTGACGATCCACGTGGCTTTGTTTACAAAAACACGGTTAAAAAAAAACATTATGTATTTTAAATATCGACCAATGAGAACGGGTGTCTCATTTGCTGCAAACTCGTTCCGGTGGAGTGCATGTTAACGGTCTGGTTTGAAGCAATTTTCTCACTTCAAAGTATACAACAGTTGTTTTTAGACATTCCTCTGCATTTGACAGTGTAAGGAGGTTTTTATTCACGTTTGAAAGAAGAAAAACAAGCGACAATGCCGTTTACGCGGCCATAATCGGTTCGGTGAGTCAGAAATGCAACGAATTTCGGAATCGGAAACCGAAAGATGTCTGGCCTTGTCTTATATATTATACTAGCCGATGAGCCCGGCGTTGTCCGGGCTATTCAAAAACCAAATTTCAAGCCGATAGCTCCACCCGTTTCCGAGATCTGGTCTGCGCATGCGCGAAGCTTGCGTCGCACGGGCTCGGCGACCCGATAAAATTCGTATCCGGGGCAAGATACATTCAAATAGCAAATTTCAAATCGTCCGGGCTATTCAAAAACCAAATTTCAAGTCGATAGCTCTACCCGTTTCCGAGATCTGGTCTGCGCATGCGCGAATCTGGCGTCGCACGGGCTCGGCGACCCGATTAAATTCGTATCCGGGGCAAGATACATTCACATAGCAAATTTCAAGTCGATAGCTCCACCCGTTTCCGAGATCTCGTCTGCGCATGCGCTGCACGGGCGTCGCACGGACTCGCCAATACGACAACGACGACCGCCTGGTCAAACTACATACACGTACCAAGTTTCGTCCCGATCGGTCGAGAATCGTAGATTTGTATAAATGACAGACAGACAGACAAACAAACAAACAGAGGTCTTCAAAATATATATGAGACTAGCCGATGAGCCCGACGTTGTCCGAGTTATTCATTCGGGCTATTCAAAAACCAAATTTCCCGACGTTGTCCGGGCTATTCAAAAACCAAATTTCAAGTCGATAGCTCCACCCGTTTCCGATATCTGGTCTGCGCATGCGCGAAGCTGGCGTCGCACGGGCTCGGCGACCCGATAAAATTCGTATCCGGGGCAAGATACATTCACATACCAAATTTCAATTCAATAGCTCCACCCGTTTCCGAGATCTCGTCTGCGCATGCGCGAAGCTGGCGTCGCACGGGCTCGGCGACCCGATAAAATTCGTATCCGGGGCAAGATACATTCACATACCAAATTTCAAGTCGATAGCTCCACCCGTTTCAGAGATCTCGTCTGCGCATGCGCGAAGCTGGCGTCGCACGGGATCGGTGACCCGATAAAATTCGTATCCGGGGCAAGATACATTCACATAACAAATTTCAAGTCGATAGCTCTACCCGTTTCCGAGATCTCGTCTGAGCATGCGCGAAGCGGGCGCCGCACGGGCTCGCCAATACGACAACGTCCACCGCCTGGTCAAACTACACACACGTACCAAGTTTCGTCCCGATCGGTCGAGAATCGTAGATTTGTATAAATGACAGACAGACAGACAAACAAACAAACAGAGGTCTTCAAAATATATATGAGATATTATGTAAATAATGTTTCTACATAGTGCCTGTGATATATGTTTGACGTGCACATGTCTGAGACAATCTCATCACATTTCTTCTTTAGTATAATTATTGCATGGATCAGTTTTGACACAGAACTCTGTTATATTTAGGAATGTACACGTATGGTTCAGGGGAGAAGCTCATATCGAACATGTTGACAACACCTGGATGTTTGAATTGACCCATTAGTCGAGATTCCACAAAACTTATTGTTAATGCTTAGTTCTATAATTTAGATCTTCCACAAAATACAATATATATTGTTGTGTAGTTTATATCTCATATATATTTTGAAGACCTCTGTCTGTATGTTTGTTTGTCTGTCTGTCTGTCTGTCTGTCATTAATACAAATCTACGATTCTCGACCGATCGGGACGAAACTTGGTACGTGTGTGTAGTTTGACCAGGCGGTGAACGTTGTCGTATTGGCGAGCCCGTGCGGCGCCCGCTTCGCGCATGCGCAGACGAGATCTCGGAAACGGGTGGAGCTATCGACTTGAAATTTGCTATGTGAATGTATCTTGCCCCGGATACGAATTTTATCGGGTCGCCGAGCCCGTGCGACGCCAGCTTCGCGCATGCGCAGATTAGATCTCGGAAACGGGTAGAGCGATCGACTTGAAATTTGGTTTTTGAATAGCCCGGATGAATAGCCCGGACAACGTCGGGCTCATCGGCTAGTCTCATATATATTTTGAAGACCTCTGTCTGTATGTTTGTTTGTCTGTCTGTCTGTCTGTCTGTCATTGATACAAATCTACGATTCTCGACCGATCGGGACGAAACTTGGTACGTGTGTGTAGTTTGACCAGGCGGTGAACGTTGTCGTATTGGCGAGCCCGTGCGGCGCCCGTGCAGCGCATGCGCAGACGAGATCTCGGAAACGGGTGGAGCTATCGACTTTAAATTTGCTATGTGAATGTATCTTGCCCCGGATGCGAATTTTATCGGGTCGCCGAGCCCGTGCGACGCCAGCTTCGCGCATGCGCAGAGGAGATATCGGAAACGGGTGGAGCTATCGACTTGAAATTTGCTATGTGAATGTATCTTGCCCCGGATACGAAATTTATCGGGTCGCCGAGCCCGTGCGACGCCAGTTTCGCGCATGCGCAGACCAGATCTCGGAAACGGGTGGAGCTATCGACTTGAAATTAGGTTTTTGAATAGCTATCGACTTGAAATTTGGTTTTTGAATAGCCCGGACAACGTCGGGCTCATCGGCTAGTCTCATATATATTTTGAAGACCTCTGTTTGTATGTTTGTATGTATGTTTGTCTGTCTGTCATTGATACAAATCTACGATTCTCGACCGATCGGGACGAAACTTGGTACGTGTGTGTAGTTTGACCAGGCGGTGGACGTTGTCGTATTGGCGAGCCCGTGCGGCGCCCGCTTCGCGCATGCGCAGACGAGATCTCGGAAACGGGTGGAGCTATCGACTTGAAATTTGCTATGTGAATATATCTTGCCCCGGATACGAATTTTATCGGGTCCACGAGCTCGTGCGACGCCAGCTTCGCGCATGCGCAGACGAGATCTCGGAAACGGGTGGAGCTATCGACTTGAAATTTGGTATGTGAATGTATCTTGCCCCGGATACGAATTTTATCTGGTCGCCGAGACCGTGCGACGCCAGCTTCGCGCATGCGCAGACCATATCTCGGAAACGGGTGAAGCTATCGACTTGAAATTTGGTTTTTGAATAGCCCGGACAACGTCGGGCTCATCGGCTAGTCTATTATATATTTTGGAAGATCTGTGTGTGTGTGTGTCTGTGTGTTCGCGATGGACTCGAAAACGGCCGACCCGATTTCGATGAAACTTGGTATGTGTGGGTATTTTCCGCCGAGAACTGGCATAGGCCTATTAATTTGTCCGTGCGACGTGACCTTGACCTTGAAATCGGGTAATTTCAAGGTCAAACGCCCGAATATCACGGGATTTCGATGAAACTTGGTATGTGGGGGTATTTTCGGCCGTGGGGTGGCATGGCCCTATTAATTTGTCCGTGCGACGTGACCTTGAAATCGGGTCATTTCAAGGTCAAACGCCCGAATATCACGGGATTTCGATGAAACTTGGTATGTGGGTGTCCTTTCGTATGAGGAGTCTCATAAACATATTCATTTGCCCGTGCGACGTGACCTTGACCTTGAAATCGGGTAACTTCAAGGTCAAATCGCCAATTTTGATGGGATTTTGACGAAATTTGATACGTGGGGTTACTTTTGTCCACTGATTGTTTTGGACGGGTCATATCGTAACCCCGACCTGACTTGACCTTCAAAATGATCAATTCAAGGTCAAATCGGGTAAAACCGGATGGATTTCGACGGGCACGTTTGTCGGGTACTTTTGTCCGGGCAGTGTTTTTGGACGGGTTAAATCATTACCCCACCTGACCTTGACCTTCAAAATGATCAATTCAAGGTCAAAGCCCGGACGAAGTCGGGTCACCTTCTAGTATATATATATAATTCATAAGTATGTGATTATATGTCGATCGGGTACTTTGTGATACAAATAAGGCGAACGGGTCTATTGTGTCACTTTAACTGGTCAATCATCCTTTCAAAACTGAATGGTCTCGCCGAGCGAGCATCCAGTCATCAAAGGTTTACGTGATTTGATAACGGATAACTATATTATACAGCCTATCGGGATGACACCACTCACCGAGACACACAATCACATCAGGCTGGGCGGGGGCATATGCAGGCAATCTATCGCTCTCATCGCATCGATGATTCAGACAGCTATAAACTCACGATTTAGTCGAATTTTCACGGGGTTATTTCGGTCGGTGTTTGATCTCTCGGGGCCGGGTCACTCTGTTTTCGCTAATCGTCTATTGCAGTCTGTGCTGACAGCCGATGGACACGCTTGGTTATTGGTGAGTGAGTGAATTTTAAAAGTATAAATCTTTAAACCAATAACGTATACGACTTTATTTTGGTTACTCTTATCACCATGGACTGTTGTATATATACTGTCTCTGGATATTGTATTATATAATGATGTATTTATGGTTACTGTATTATAAGCTTGGTTCCCGGAGAGATCACAATATTAAATGCACATGTATACATGGACCCTTTTTTTCAATGTAGCCGTATACAATCGAGGCAGTGATTAAAGTGACACGACGTGGTATTATGTAAAATTAAATCATAGTCTTCGGTTCAAGTTCAAGTGTATATTGTCTCATAAAATCTTCAAAAGGGAATCACGTCAGCTATATGCCATTTAACATTATACCTGCCTTACTTACACCGATGTATGCGGTGCGAGTTCACCACTACCTGCAGGTTTGCACCGATGGTGCGGGTACATCTCTGTAAACACCACGACTAATACTGTTATGATTGAGCTCAATCAACGCTATCAAAACCGCCGCGTTTTCACGAGCGTAATCTTTGCAGCAAGAAAATAACAGGGTACAATTGTACCTGATATTTTCTTGCAGATATTTTCTTGCAGCTTCATGTGAACGCACCATAATGAAGAGTGGGCGCGAAACAAAAGGGGGAGCAAACTTAACAAAAGCCTTTGGGCTTGTTGTTTAATCCCCTTTCCAATCAATCAACCAACTATATATATTACTCTATTTTATTGTCAAAACCTTTGTCAAATGGATATATGTTATTATGATTGGAATAAATATGTTTACACCAAAATAGAACGTGTGACGAGTCAAAGTGCAACAATCAGAATGACAAATCAGAATGAACAGTCGTGATGATATGGGAAGTGGCATACCGTTGGGTGGCGAATTTATTAATAAAGACATGGAACAAGCTTAAGTGGAATCGATATCTTCAACCTATAGAACTAGTATAGGTTGGCCATTGCATCGCTGAATGGGTCCTGATTCGTGGCGCTTATAAAAAGCTATACGTACAAAATTGAATACGCATTCAGTGAATGACCATTCACACGGCCGGTAAATATAATTAAATCGTGTTTGGAACCTGAGAACCATTCCGCGCGGTCGGTCGAATTATATCATTAGTCGATACCTGAGTCGACGTTATTTGAAAAACATTTTGATTTTAGATGCCAACACCGTGCAGTCCTGTTGTAAATACAAATAATTTTCCCCTATTTTCACAAGCGTCGAATGAAGTCAATGTCACACTATCACGCACAAAACACGAATAAAACATCTTCGATTCGCATAATTAATAAAATTGGAATACAATTTTAATTCCGCGATTGAAACTTGGCGCTATTTAAATTTGGCGGGTTATTGCACTCACGGACCCGACTGATGTCGAATGGTGGCGGCTGGAAATAATCCGTTCGCCTATTTTGGTCCGAGGTTGAAATGTCCAATTTCGACGATCGTGTGCGTATAAAAGCATATTTTAGAAACGCTCTATGGTAATCACAGTTAACGGGCAAGAAAACCGAAAACGCTCTTTAACGTATATAATTTATTGAATTGATTTGGACCGCCGGAAGCAGCAAGGCAGGGTTCAATTCCCTCGCTACGCAGGACTAATTCGTAGCATGATCGTAGATGGCGCTATACACAAACAGCGTGCACCGGAAGATAAGCGTCGACCAAGTCACCGATGCGTATTCTGAACGCCAACACAACTAGAATGCACTCAGAGAGATGCCAACGTGCGCAAAAATGTAATAACAAATAATTTAAAAAATAATTTCACTGTATTTTACTTAATTTATTTAATTTAATTTAATTTAATGTTAGCAAAAAAAGACAATTACAATCTTCAATAATTTTATTTAGGGGATAACAGTGTGGTGTTTTGTGATTTCGGAAAGGTACATGGCGAATATACTGTGGCAAATTTAGTTAATGGGCGACGGCGGAGCCGGAGCCCATTAACGGGTATTTGTCACAGTATATTCGCCATGTACCTTTCCGAAATCACACCACACTGTTATCCAATGCTCTTCGAACTTAAAAATGTTATTTAGACAAACAAATGGCTCGTAATTATCAACGAAATGTGCGGCCATAGAAAATACTCAGCCAATTCACGACTTTATATTTTAAATTTAATGCGCTAGATAAAATATAGTCCCCCAATTACCATCACTCTTATCGTTAAAAATACTGATAAACATGAAAAATTGCCACCTCAAATAGAAATAAATATGCACAACAATTAGTTTCTGCGTGTACCTGGTGTCTTTTTCAGATGTTTACCACTTACAAATTGCGGTTTTGATTTTACCGCGATCTTGAAGTTGAATTGAAACAATGGGAAATTGTTTACTCAATGCGGTGTATTTCACGCCGTGCCTGTCGCGGTTTCATGTCAAGAAATTTGATCAAATGATATCGAGACACTGACATTGGTGTGTTATAACGTTGTGGTGTTTTGTATTTTCTGAAAGTACATGTATACAGGGCGAATGTACTGACTGTCAATTTTCGACAAAAGCCACATCGCTGGTTTGTTTATATAGCAACGAGCTAGTAACGGAAGTCAGTGCCAATGGCGTCAACTGTATAATCTACTCCGTAACGTCGCCGGCATGTACTGCGTAAGGGTGGCGTCATGGAGTGAAATCGGTAGGGTGACACCAACCTACGAATCTGACTGATCGCCATACTGTTGCGCGAGCGCACGTAATAAAGAGCGTTCATTGTTAGTCATTTCCTGATATGGTAATCATAAAGAGTATTTGTCTCACTGATATGCGAAATATATAAAGCCTGTATAGTCTGGTCGATAAAAGGTTTGACCTAGAATAAATTTGGACTAAGTTGGTTTTGATTCCATTTTGAAGAGGAATATATCCTCCACAACATGCATATCCAAAATCCGCTTTGAGCGAACTTTTTTACAGAGATTTTAAAAAATGACAATTTTTCGACCTTGTGAAGTACGTTTTTCTACAATATCCCTCATCGGCGACACCAGAACACATTAATCCTCCATCTGATATATACTAGTTTGTGTCAAATTAGAGTATAGGGGGCGAATAGAGTGACAAGGACAGAAAATAATGCAATCGCTGCGATGAAATGGCTGTCAAAATGGCCGCAACTCCAATCCATGCTACGACGAAAGCAACAATTGGATTACCACCTATAAGCGAAAATACACATTGGTAATTTACAAGTATGTTGTTATATATCTTCAAAGGGACACATATAATTAAAACAGATCTATCTGAATGATTTATCGATCACTGCATCGCACGTTAACCCAATGATTTACGTTCGGGTTTTCTGCTTAGAATGCATCCAACAGTCGGGCCAAAAACAGTTATTTCGGGCATGCAACACACGAAATAATATTTCGTCACACAGTGCGTGGTAGTTTCATTTGGAATGATGATTAAATATCGAATGTAACGCAGAAACTGAAGTGCACACCCTTGCTGTGTAAATACTAGTTATATATCCGGAATTTTCAACACTCTCCGTGATAATAATCCATACACGTATGTCGTAATGCTGATTATACTTATCTCTTCAACAGAATAGTACCATATCTCACTGCTGCTTCCAAACCGGTTCTTAGTAGACAATTTTGTTCAAACTACTTCAATCGGCACATTACAACGGGAATATGTACCAAGCAATGCACACTATTAGTTTTCAGTATCTTGTTGTTTGAAATTATATTACCATTGCCACCCACATATACTTGCGCTAAATATCAGGTCATCAGCGTTTAAAGTTATTATAGTTCTGCGTTTAACATAAACTCAATGTTGGTATTTATTGTTTTGTATGCAACAGATATGTGTAACATTAGGGAGAATGGGTAAACGCGGCGATGAAGTTGCAGAAAATGTAGTACGTTTCGCGTATATGTGGCCTTAGTGCATTTAAGCACATATAATTTCCAGGTATGAAGACAGTCTCTGCCACAGAGCATGTAGGCATATTTGGTTATGTTGAAAATGTCTTGAAGATAGTCCATTGTACTCCTTTGTATTTTGATAAATTGTGTTCATGGTGTACCACCATGTATTTGTGTGATAAAAGCGAAATATTCGTGTTTAATCACTTGACCGGAGGCAACCCTAACTACTATTTTAAGACATGGACAATAGGATCTACACATTTTACCTAGTACCATATGAATAGCTCTCATACAATTCTATAGTAGTGAATTTTGACAGATTTGGTGTTGTAGATTTAAAAATAAATGATTATCGGTCACATTCATGAGACTGTTGTCATTACATACATTTCTGTTTCTAGAAAAGGTCACATAATCAATACATCCCTATTACACATATATTACACGATTCAAGATAAACAGTACAGATAAAACTGCGTTATTCTTCTGTTTCTTGGCGCCCAAAAAGTCCATATTCAATCGTTGTATGAGACCTGGAGTTCGTTTTCTCTCTCGCGAGATACATTAGAGAGAATTCTTACATCTCTTATTAAAAGCCCCCCTTATACTCTGAAATCATTCTTCCTCGTATACTTCGAGGGCTTGTTCGTTCTTGTATGACTAGCTATTCAATTTTTCACAAATTGTAAATTTCATTCGATTTTGTCCATTTTGGCGGCCATATTGGGACAGACATTCTACCGATATGGTTTATGACTAAGCATTGTTTGTGTGTATTTTATTTTATTACTAATTTGGTATTAGTTGGCGCACCTACATGTACCACCGAAATTCAGAATTTTTCGATACCAACTGCCATCATGGTGCCATCTTGGATTACAGAAAATGCTCAAAGCGGATTTTAGCGAATTTTGAATATTTTATAGAGGATTTATTCCTCTTCAAAATGGAATAGAAATCAACTTAGTCCAAATTTATTCTAGATTGACCCTAACATTTTAGTTTATTGACCAGACTAGTATATCCTATTGGTATAATGTGTACTAATCGACCTACTAGCAGGGTTACCCGGCGTTGCCCATGTTAACGTGATATGGAACACTCCGTTTGGGGACGGAAATGTTATGGGAATAGAGAGTATTCTTGCTCAAAGTAGTTATTGTGTTATTATGACTATTACAATCAACATGTACGCCGTCCATCTCTGTTGTACGGATCATAATTTCTACATTATTAAATGTATCCGAATTCCTTTAGAATTTGGTAAAATAAGATGAGATAAGATAAGATTTAATGCAAAATACACCCAATGGGCAGTTGCACATAATTATGATAAATACAACATCTATCAACATAAAGAATAATTTAACATGACTAATCACATACTATATGCATAAACGTTCCCGTGAATTTACTCGTAAAAAATAAACTAGCTTTTGTTAGATTAATGTATATTGTCTCGAATGGTATGTATATAGTTGGTACTTAAAAACGCTCATGTCAAAATCGAATTGGGTCACGGTCCCATGACGGAGTTATGCCAATTTTTCGACTTAGAATGTGCAGTTGTTTTGACTGTCCGTGATAACTTAGGCAATATTCAATTTTTTTTTTTTTTAAGTTTGGTACTTAAATCACATTTGAGTCACAGGTGACGTTCGATTTTGATCATGACCTGATGTAGATCATGTCATGAATCTCTACTCTAGCTACGCCCGCAGAGATCATATTCCACCAGAACAAAACCTGGGAACTTTTTGAGGTCGTAACCATATTCTGACATGGAACTTTATAACATTGAACAAACAAGGCAGGGAATATATTTATTTGTTTATACTTGTTCCCCAATAATCTACCACAGGAGGAGGTGGTCACAGATAGAGATTAGATGGTTTTTTTTGTGAGCCGATATTAATATAAACATTAATTTAATTACCCGGGAGAAATACCATAATTGTAAGCGACGCAAAGCAATGTCCCTTAAAGGCACGGGCGGCGTTCGTTGCAGAAATATTCATATTTTTTCAAATCGCCAACAGAAGGAATATTCAAATATATATAGTTTTGTTCATATGCCAAACATAATCAGCGCGTAAATAGTATATTGTCGTCAAGACGTACGATGGTGTACGTAAACAAGAGCCTGCCCGTGTAACAGAAGTTTTGCTTCTGTTTACATAATACGGCGCAATTCAATTGGTTAATCACACACAAATGATATAAACGCTCTTTATTATTTCCATACATATCAGGAAAACAGTAACAAATAGCGCTCTTTATGTTTACCATATATATATATATTTATATATAGTTTCATGGTACGTTTGTCAATGCGACATTTAAACGCTTTTACGTAGATTATAAAATTACAACGGAGTCTCGCTTGAAATTCAAATTTGAACGCAATGATTGTGTTTGAATTGGGTTATGCAACTATGTCAATAAGAAAGACACCATAGTAGAAGGTCGCTGAAGTGAATTAATTTAATGGTATTCTGTCATCAAAGTATCACTAAGAACAGGTTTACCAGTCGCTTGTGAAAGCTACAAATCTAACAAAGCTTCTCTCAAATTAGTTTGAAATTCGATCGGGAGATTGCTTAATATTCCCGACCGTGACAATCAATTAATCTGTCCCACTTCATGGGTAGGAATTCGGTGTGTCAATTTTCACATCCAGCATTACAACAAAGCATTGACAGTGAACATCTTCCACTCCAACTGATAACATCTACCCGATAAAAAACGCACCCTTATTCAACGAGAAGCAATTATCGGTTTATGGTGTTGTTTTTACAATCTCCGTATTCACAACATCAACGGATTTGACACCGTTCAGAGTAAATCGCATCTTTTGACACCTTTGGCAGCAGCAGCCCACTCTTAAATTTGCAAGTTGGTGAGGACTCTTATCAGTTTTGGCTTGCCTCTATCACCAGGTAAAACAATTTGCGAGCTTATAAATATGATAGCATGTGCCTTTCCGGATCATTCTCAAAACAAGTCACTCAAAAAGGATTTGATTCAGCTTGTCTATCAGTAGTTTTCTCTTGTGTGAACCTGGATTATATTAACTTCGATAACAATGTCTACTTATCAAGGTATATCGATGTCCAGTTCCAGTTCATGTTTTAGTGAGTCCGTGACCACTCTTACGAGCACGCCACTTATGAAGGACAATGGGAGCACGAACTTCGGCAGTATTATTCCTGATTTGGGCGAAATCCCTTTGGATTCGGCTCAGTTTCGAATGAAGTACAGACACAAGAGAACATACGCATGCGCAACTCCAAGGAAGAATGACAACTCTCCGGAGGGGTCACTTTTAGACATGGCGCGTACCATTACCTCAAATTCATCCCCTCATTTGTCGGAAAAATTCAGAGATACTCTACAACTGAATGTCAGGAGACGGTTGTTGATGAAGAAAATGGCAAGAATTCGATCAAAAACGGATCTCGTGTTGGCAAAGGATGCGGAAGTAGAATATAGATACAATCAACTCAAGATGAAGGCTAAGATGGCAACGGAAGATGACAGCTCTGGCGAAGATAAGACTTCAGACGAAGAGAAAAACTCAGACGAAGTGAAATTACTTCGTGTTCAGGAGGGCGACAAGGAAAACATAAAATTATTCCGTAATGTGGCAAGTGATAAAAAGTGTGTTTCTTCAAAGGACAAAAAGGTTGGTTCTTGTTGGAGCCGACATCTTGCGGCGCGACAAGAAAGGCGACATAAGGAAAAGAGAGAACGCCTAGAGAAGGTGAAATTACGTGTCACTGATTCAAGACCATCAGAGGTAATCAGGAATGCAATCGGAGCTAGTGACTCTTTAAAGAAAATGGACATAAAAAGTGCTGAACTAGACATAGTAAGTCGTTGTATCGGCGTTCCTAGGTTGAGCACTGTGATGAAACACGGACTAAAGTGTACGTATTGTTGACCTCTTCATGATGGGAGCTGCGCTGGTGCAGCATTAAAACACACGTGCCAGTGCATTATGTTATATACGCGAGTCTCCCATTGGGAGCCTGGCATATATAACAGAATGCATTGGCACATGGTTTTCGCCAAATTTGAGGAAGGGTTGATAGGGTTGACTCCTCGGAGATATACATGTATATGTGCATGTCTCAAGACATGAAACTCTACTCTGGTTACGTCAGTAGAGATCATATTACGCGCATTCAAAACATGTGAATTTTTTTGATGTTTAGACCTGAATGTTCTGACGGGGAACTTTATAACATTGGAAAAAACGCAGCTGATAGATTTCTTTGTTAATACGCGTTCCTTAATAATGTATTTCACAATATGTGAGGGTCCTAGTATCGATATTGTATGGTTTAGGTTACTTTTGTGAGCCGATTTCGCTATGTGTCGCTTACAATAATGAAATATCCCCGGGTAATCACTACAATGTTAATGGTGAAATTGGCTCACAAAAGTCGCTTAAAACATGCCATCTCGAACTGGGACATTCGTCTGCAGTGAAATACATTATTACGGAACAAGTATTGAATAAGAAATAAATATAAACCTGCGTTATTTATTCAATGTTATAAAGTTTCCAATCACAACTTTAAAATGTTCTCAGGCTTTGGGTTGGTAGAAAATGATCTCTACGGGCGTGGCTGGTGTAGATATTTATGGAATGACCCAGCATCTGTCAGCATGGGTGTGTGCGACGATTCTATGCACACATTGCAAGATTTCTTGAGTGTGACGCGAATTGACATTTTTAGCGAATCTTAGTCATCAAACCCCAAATTAAGCTAAGAAATATCTTACTTTTATCACGATCAATGCGGTAATCATAATAGGCCGATACATACATGACGTAATTATATATGGACTTAATTTACATGCCCAGAACGTTTGTTTATGAAAGTCGTATTTATTAACCTCTTCTACTGGCCCGCACCAGTGACGATGAACGCTCTTTATTTGACCATATAAAGAAGAAGTAACAAGATAAGGCTCTTTATTGTTACAATGATAACTCTTTGCAAATACTACATCTCCCGTCTACAAGTAAATGTGTTTCGTGAACGTATCTATGGACCTTTATTAATTAGATATGACAATTTTGCTTGTTATCGAACTAGGAGTATATCGCTTCAAATTGCCCTTAAGCCAATTAATATAATTTTACGACATGACCAATCAGAGTAATATCATTTTACGACATCACAATCAGAGTAATGAGTTTTACGACATTCAGTAACACTATCTCACTTCTAAATATATTCGGCATACGCGCGACGAAATCGGACATTTCAACTTCGAATTAGGCGACAAATTCGGACGAAGTGAGTTCGGATTGTGCTAAATAATCTGTAAACACAGATTTTTTTGAAGTCACTCACTTGAACGAGTTATCGATATTACACAGTTACTAAGAGGTGATCTAATTAATAATTAGGATATTATTTGGTTGGTTTGATATTATTGGCCTGATATCAGCCCTCGGTAACCTCGGGCTGACAACGAGCCTAATATCAAATCAACCAAGAAATATCCTTTAAATATTAATACAGAAACATGACAAAAGCGAGAAATTGGTATATTTGATTTGTGACTTGAAGACTAACTTTAATCGCTTTAATTAATGTGAGATTTTCCTAGCTCCTCGATCGTTATATGAGGCTTGTTTATGTGAATTTGTTTATGTTCAATATGCTATGTTTTAATATATATATATTAATGATGTTGATATTTAGACTATAATGCGATAACAATAAAGGTATATACTACCATCAACTCATGCATTCGTCAATATTTTGCCCACGGTACTCGACTGTAGATACATTCACTTCATTTAAAAAAAAAGATTAGATACCAAATTTGGTGCCATTTCCTAAGTACTAGATACTACCTTTTCCACTTACCGTTCAAGCAAACAGAGACTGGGAAAAATACTTGGAAATAACGCCGATCAAAGAAGTAAGGCACTACGAAGACGATATTATGACAACCCCACAGGGCTAAAAAAATATACAACAACAAAACAAAAAGTAACAAAAACAATTTGATGCGATACGATCAGAGTTTGATTACACAGGCGAATTATTATGAACACTCTTTAATATTTGCCCATATTGAGCAACGAGCATGCTTCTTATAAAGAGCGTCCATGCCTTCTTACAAAGAGCGTCCATGCCTTCGTCACAATAAAATCGGTAGAAAATAAAGAGCATTTTTAAGTATCAGCTTTTGCGGTCGATTTCAACGTACCATTTAGGGTACGGTACGGTACGTTTCACATTTAGGGTACGGTACGGTGCGGTACGGTACGTTCATACTCTCGCAAATTTGCCCGGCAATCTGTTGCAGGCATTTCGGTATAGAACGCTACAACGTGTCAGGAACCGAATGAAAAATGCTTCTAAAATGCATACACCACAGCTGACTACATGATCAGTAAAATATATGTAGTTCCACTGGTAGCGATGCTATCTAAATATCCCTGTAAATTGCATGCAATTATCTCGCAAGAGTCAATCATACAGGTATTTTAAAGCCCCACTTAATTTTCGAGTCGCCAATTATTTTTTTTATAATGACTTGATATGCGGTTTTAATAACAATCTATGCCATAAAATATGATTAAAATGCTATAATTCATCACTATTTGAAACATCTGTATCTCAGAAGAAATAAAAGACTCCCCCCCCCCCCTTTGACATCCAGAATGCAAAAGAATTCATACTTTTTCAATGGAAGGGGGAGAACTCTATCTTTAATATATAGAGTAATTCCCCCTGCATTGAATATAATACTGATTTTTACTTCAATCTTGATGACAAAACGCGTTGGCAACTAAACAAAAACAACTTGTCGACACTTTATTACACCGGATAAGTTGATAATACAATGTTTGGGAGCTTCCTCTTTCAAATGGTATATAATATGGCATATATTTTATATAATGTAATCTGGGGGTTCGAAAATTAAGTGGGCCTTGGATCGAATGTTGTCTGACTTTGAGGTGCTCTAAAAGAATTCCCCAGTTTGGATTTACTTGGATTTTGGATATGTTAATCTACAGTGTTCCCTGTGTCGAATGACACCAAACTAGCTTCAGTAACATTATTTCTTCCGGGTTCTGTCCGAAATTGACTAAACCGACTAGACTAGTACCATTTGGGATGATCTTGTGACTGTGTGATGGAGATTTTGCAGGTTTTTTCATTTTCTTTTTCCTTGTGAACGGAGAATTGGTTTAGAAATTATAAATTATTTCGTATCAGTTCGCACCTTGGATGTTCCAATCCCTCAATCAATTCGCGACGGACAAGCTTAGATATCCACTTGGGGTGAGTGGGGCAGAAGGGCCCTGTGCCAATGCATTCTCTTATATATGCGAGTCGACCATAGGTCGCCTCGCATATATAAGAGAATGCATTGGCTTAACACATTAAAACTTATAAAATTGTTAAAGAATGTAAGAAAAAATGGTAAAAAGTGTTAAGGCCAATGCATTCTCTTATATATGCGAGGCGACCTATGGTCGACTCTCATATATAAGAGAATGCATTGGCACAGGGCATAACTGTAACCATCACAATGTGGTCAATGAGCCGGTTCCAAAGATATCCATATTTGTATGGTTTTATTGAGACAGACCCAAGATAATTTAGGCTGTTGCAGCTTTATTTGGCCGTTTTTGGCCGGTTTGTTGGGTAAAAGGGGGCTACATCAACAAGGAGCGTGTCCCTATATAAAGAAATGAGAGTTCAGTTGAAATATATTTATTGTGTTTCATATTTACAAACATAAACATTAACATAAGCTCACATGGATATATACTGGGGAACATTTTATACATCATATATATGGTTTTATCTACCCGAGAGACGCAGACACATTTTGAAGATGTCCATCCATATGAATTGACAACATAAACTTACAATGTATATGTGTTTACCAATACATGTATACCTTATACTCGACAATACTAAGATCGATCTTGTGAGCTCATATATCGAAAGTATGGAAATTGGATGATCAGGTATCGACTTTCAAGGGAGTTTTATAGTCCGCCAGTTAAACTAAGGTTTGACCAAGACAAAATTTGTACATAATTGGTTTTAACTTATTTCGAAGCATTGAACATATCAAAAGTTCGCTACGAGATATGTGTGCAACTTTCCGCAATTGTGTATTTTTGCGATGGACTTGAAGGTATTTTTTAAAGGTATTTTACGAACAGAATTGTCACATGTTATATCACAATGATGAGTCGTGTCATTAGTATCAAAATCGGTGGGAATCATCTTCAACCAGAATAAAGGTGGCGTCCAGAATGGCTAATATAAATTCTTACGCCACGCTTCTTTTAAACACACCGATTGATGCCTAATTGCTATGCTACAAACATATATGTATATATAGCGTGTGTCCCATGTGGACATTAACGACAGGTTCAGTCAATGTGACAACCAGATACGCAATTGGCATATCTACTAAGTTGCCAATCTGAGATGACTTCACTATCGATTAAATGTACTCCCCATCTATGACAATACAGTCACTCCATATATAATATATACATAAACACCACACAAATGACCATGTAGCGACTCTCTGTGTGCCCATAACATTACAAACGACCACAAATCACACCAATGTCTACCCATACACCCACCCGTGACCATAAACTCACTCACTAGTACCTATTCACTTCAGCCATGACCATACAGCCACACCGGACATACCCGTACACCCATACACGTCCATACATTCACTCACTCTATACTTATTGAACATAATCGTAGTCACTCACTGTATTCATATTCACCTCACATGTACATGGCTAAGCAGTTACTCCCTGTATACATATCCACATCACCGTGACCATATAGCCACTCGAGATGTACATATAGAGCCAACCATGACCATGCAGTCACTCCAGATATGCACAAACACCCAACCAATGACAATAAGGACACTCTATACACTCATACGCACCACCCAGCTACTCCAGGTATGCACATATTTGTACGCTTCAACCACGACGATACAGTCATTCTATGTACACGTACACATCATCCATGACAATACATCCATTCCCTATATATCCGTACACATCCCAACCATGATCATACAGCCAACACATGCATATATATATACACATGTTGTAACTGTGTGGGGAGATGGGTGAGCTAAGTTGTAACTTAAACTACATGCACACCCATACATTACAATACAGCCAACACATGTATATTCATACACCCACCAATAACCATGCAACACCTTCCTATATATACCAATAAACCCCACTATACACAGTCGATTCTTGCACACCCGTACACGTCACATATGCCCGTACAACCGATTTGATTGATTGACGTATTATTCGAACTACATGTATGGTCTTTGCGAGAAACGATGGCAATTTCCACATTTTTGCACACAGATCTCACAGCGAACTTTTGATATGTGGCGAGGAAGAAGCCCCTGCACACATTGAGACTATTATTATTCATATTTAAGCCCATAAAGTGCTGATTTCCGAGATAACAGGATGTATTTATCGACCCATGTATCCCCTTTCTAAACTATGTAGACATAATTTGCAGGTTCAAATGACTATTAAACACACAATTCCTAGTATACCACAGATATATAATCACAAAAAGCCGATCGCGACTTATTGCACAAATATGAGGTATACGAGTTCATGTATCGAAGGGCAGGGAGACACAGTGAACACGAATCGTACCGCCATAACTCAATTGTTATCGAGAAAATGAGAGAGATTGCATCCATCATGTCGATATCTTACTATATCTGTATATATACAATAACCCTTTGTGCTCCCGTTCGTCAGAAAGCATTAATCTCCGATAGCATCTATTGGGCATTCCATATATGAGAAAACACAAACTCATTATTTCAAACATTGTCTAATTTTAAAGCGAAAATGTCATGCATAAAGTAAAACCGAATTATCTAAATCGTGCTAAAATAATGAACTTTCCGAAGATACCACGTCGATACAAGTTTATATCAAAATTCCTTTCTTTGTTTCAAATTCTATTAAAGCAACGGTAAGCATTGGCGGTGGGTAATGCTGTTAAAATATTCACATCCGTTAAAACCGTCATAGACAGGAAGAGTATTAAAATATAGACAGATTCTTATACCAACCATAAATATCGTGTAAACAGCATGATATTGTGGTGCGCACGCTGTGTTATGTAAACAAACAGTACGCAATGAGTGAGCGATAAGCAAAACACTAAACACCGAAGAGACCACACTATTTCAACTTTGGTTAAAACTGATACCATGTTCTTTACAACATACCGGTATAGCCCTCGCTAATCTTCGCCACTCAAGATTTCGGCGTAGAATGGGTTACCCTGAACCAATCTCTCAAAAATATCGCCACGGTGTTGAGTGTTTTGCTTATCGCACACTCTGTACGTACATAAATTTTCATAATTTGATAACTTTTATTTTTAAATTATAACCTACAACGAAGGCCATCCGTGTCTTTATAGCCACATGGCGGTTTGCACTCCAAAAATACACCTAATACTATTCGCTTTTGATTTTTTCCCGGTATCGAAATCGGTCCATAGTTACTTAATTACTTGAACTACCTTTCTACGTTATGTCAAAGAAAGACGCATTTTAGTCATACAACAATACAACTTTGAACACAATGATTTGGGTCCCAAATAAACAACAGCCATAAGCTCGGCATGGAACAGAAAAGAACGTTCCGTATTAACTATTCCTAAAATGGTAGAAATAAAGAGCGTTTGTTTCATTTATGTGCGGAAATTCAAAACAGTTGGAAAATGGATCATCTACTGCCTTCCAAATTACGAAGACGTATTTTTACGTAGCTGTATTTTTCATTTATCCGTCCCACTACTGGGCCTGTATAGTTGCACGACGTCATTTTTTAAATACGTTATCGATCAGCATATACATATTATACTAGTAGAGCTAACATTGACAGGACAGCGGAAGTAACGTATATGTTAAACGTGTTCATGCGATCAATCGTGACTGTGGCTTCCAGGTACATGATATCCGCGGCACGATAGCAGATCGATCAGTGCCTGAAATTGTGAGATATAGAGAAGTTAGACGAGCAGACATGTTTATGGAGCCCATATATAGAAACAGACAGCTATAGATGTGAACTATATATTGTACCTTGTACACGTATTAGAGATCACTGCAGACATGACCTTTTAAGACAGTAACAATAAATTATTAAGGCAGCCCCCAGTGTAGAATATTTTACTCAAACAAGCGTTTGGTTAAGATTTATAAAGAAGAAAAAACTAAGTCTGTAATTCAATAAAGAATGGACTGATATTTGACGTTTCATTCGGGGACAATCCTCAGATTCTGTATTAAGAATGTGGCAATAAATATGATAAGTACGTCGCATAGTATAGGGCAATAGCAAAATCCACAGTTACGACGCATGAACATATTCTCAACTAAACTCTATATATAGTTTCGGATTTTTAGGTAACTTGGATGAGTTTCGATATTTCTTGGCGATGGTGTGACGCCATTCTCAGGGTCAGAAACCTACGCCACCAATCTAGTCTCTAACCCAAAGCGGTTTGATTTTAAATTTGTTAAAACATATAAACGTTTGCCTGGCGGGATAGTAAAGAGCTGTGTAAATTAAAAACGCACACAAAAAACCGTTAAAAACCTATTTTATAACTGAACACATAAGGAAAATAGGTATCGATTGTGTATAGATTTTGAACATCAAACACACTTCAACCATTAAACAGATGTTCGTAAAATTCACATAGCCCATTTCTTTCGTAAGCATAATAACTCCTGCCATAAATATCTAGGGCAACCGCTGCATGAATTCCAGATAACAGCTAAATCCTAAAGTTTGAAGCGACGGTTTAGAGATTACATAGTGACTTAGATTCCTGAACGTCTGAAGAGACGGTTTAGAGACTACATTAGTGACGTATGTTCCTGAACGTCTGAAGCGACGGGTTAGAGATTATACGAGTGACGTATGTTCCTGAACGTCTGAAGCGACGACTTAGAGACTACATTAGTGACGTATGTTCTTGAACGTCTGAAGCGACGGTTTAGAGATTACATGATGACGTATGTTCCTGAACGTCTGAAGCGACGGTTTAGATATTACATTAGTGACGTAGGTTCCTAAACGTTCGAATCGACGGTTCAGAGATTACATTAGCGACGTATGTCCATAAACGCACGAAGCGACTGTTTAGAGATTACATTAGTGACGTATGTCCATAAACGCCTGAAGCGACGGTTTATATATTACATTAGTGACGTAGGTTCCTAAACGTCCGAATCGACGGTTCAAAGATTATATTAGTGACGTATGTCCGTAAACGCCCGAAGCGACTGTTTAGAGATTACATTAGTGACGTATGTCCATAAACGCCTGAAGCGACGGTTTAGATATTACAGTAGTGACGTAGGTTCATAAATGTCCGAATCGACGGTACAGAGATTACATTAGTGACGTATGTCCATAAACGCCCGAAGCGACAGTTTAGATATTACATTAGTGACGTATGTCCATAAACGCCCGAAGCGACTGTTTAGAGATTAAATTAGTGACGTAGGTTCCTAAACGTCCGAATCGACGGTTCAGAGATTACATTAGTGACGTTTGTCCATAAACGCCTGAAGCGACTGTTTAGAGATTGCATTAGTGACGCAATCAGACCTATGTTCCTGAACGTCTGAAGCGGCGATGGTTTGGAGATTACATTAGTTACATATGTTCCCGAAGCTACGGTTTATAGATTACATTAGTGACTTAGGTTCCAGGCCCTCATTACCTTCTATTACCCATAACATATGAATAGAACATTTCGACTCACAAACGTCACCTTGTTTTTGTGACTGTGCTGGGGTGTAGCATCCACAATAACATATCGACAGCCTTCAAGAACGTCTATTGCAACCCAAGACCTTTAACCCTTCCATATCGGGAGCTGCGCTGGTGCAGCATTAAATATATTGTGCCTGTGCATTATCTTATATATATGCGAGTCTTCCATAAAGAGCCTCGCATACACATATATAAGAGATATATCATATATAAGAGAATGCAATGGCTTACAAGTTCAATGTAATATTGTTAGGCCAATGTATTCTCTTATATATGCGAGGGTTTTCGCAAAATTTCAGAAAGCTCCAGTAATGGAAGGGTTAAAATAGGTTAAAATGCGAAATAACATAACAACCTATAAAACAATTACCACCAAAAAGTACATGAAAAATATAATTAATTTGTTTTTATTTTCATTATTAATAACCATCAAATAATGAGATTCCCCATATTAAGTCCATTGTTATGTAAACATGACTGATACAGCGGAATTGCCGATACCAGTCCAATTAGTTCAATAAGATAACAAAGTTTAATCAAAACTGGACTGTCGACAATTGAAATGGTCAAACCGAATGAAAAATAGTCTGAAAATCATAATATTCAGACTAAACTATTTGAACTTACTACAAGGTCAGCGATATGTGTTGTAAAATCACTGTACTAGTCTTGTTTATATAACAATTGTTTCACTACGTGAAATATCGTTATTGGAGAATAATGAATACAAGAACAAAGTTGATCTATATCTCCATCTTCTTCAGGGTGGTGATGTTTTTACAGACATATATTTTTTTGCACATTTACCCACTGCGAGTGCTTTGTGTCCCTTTAAGAACGTGGATGTGCACACAAACTGATGCCGTTACGAAAAATTACCGTTATTTTTTCTAAATTTACCATCATCGCAGTGTTCTGCTAATCCGAGTATTTGAGAAAAAGGCCAGTGTCTGTTTGAAACATTCAAGATATATTTTTGGAAAAAAATAATAATAGCCGCGCTGGAGACTAGCCATCTGGATTGTAATTGATTTGCAATAATTAATACACTCTGTATTATAATATTTCGCAATATATATGATTTTGATTGTTTGATACACATAATGGCTTTTCCTAGACATATTCAGATTATCCGAACATCGCGAAAATGACAACTTTAGAATAAATAACAGCGGCCAGATGCTCGTAGCCCGTTTATATATAACCATGTGTATATGCCAGATATAACTGTACAAAAAAAACGCCGTTCTTTTCACCGTGTATTTATCCATGGCGTGTATGCCTGTGGTTGTCCGTAACCTGGTGCCCGGTGTTATTGCTTTGAAATGTAATCATGTTCGACTGGTGTTGTTAGATTGGTAATGAGATTAGCGGTTTCTATGTCTTGTCTGATCATATTTACTGTTTGAACTTTGTCTGAAATAGACGCACTTCTTATACTAGAATTTGCTCAACATGAGCGCAGGGAAATCGCACGTCGAGTTGGTATAAGGGTTTTTAGAAAATGTATTTATATGATATAGAGAGGCCAACAGGACGATACCATATATATACTATATGCGACTGCATCCAATTTGGGTATATTGGGATGTCTTTAGTGTACTTTTTGGTTATGAAAGCTCATTTCGCCCTGATTTCTTATCCATATGTGGTCTTCTCCTTTCAAATTGATATATGATTTCAAACAGGGGTGGCGCCAGGATATCCCCGACGCAGGGGCTATACGATTCCCGACAGGGGGCGGGCTTTAGCTACCGGGTTGACCATTGCAGATCTCACCGTGGGGGGGGGTGGCTATTCATCCCCGACAGGGGTGGGGATGCAGCCCCCTGACTCCTCCCCGGGTACCACCCAACATAATTTAGTATCCATGATTTCTCGTCTTCGGTGAATGCAAGACCTCGCTCTTAGCATGGGGTGCCAAGCAGGGACGTGTCGACAGGGTGGTTATGCAGGGGTCTTACCCCCCCCCCCCAATCTGTAGTCAAACATAATGCAACATTAATTGGAAAATTCACACACAAATTAGGTTGAAATCGTTCTCGTAGCTTGATTTTCCAACAATTTCTTAGTGACCAATTTATTGTTTTTAGGCCAACATTTGCATATTTCCCTTTCATTTGCAAAATTCTGGACTGAAATGGCAATCAGTTGGCAATTTTCAAAACCTAAGGGTGATTGTCAGGTTAAAAATTTCCCCGAATTGGAAAGCTTGAGGCCAGTCTAGCTTGCTAATTAATTTAAGAACAAATAAATCGGGGTGTAAATTTGTCTGGCGTTATACCACTAGATGTTAGGATTTATTAATGTCATACTGGGCCGAACCATCCTTTTCATCCCCTAAATGGCCAGTGGCCACAAGACTACTGGTCCATTTAGAATAGGCTACCATCTAGTAGTCTATGAAGGAACATTTGGGGAAAATCAAAGCACCGGGTGGGGGTGCAAATTGAATTTTTACGCAACCTTGTGAGTTTGGTGTAGTTCAATGGGGTGGGTGCAGTTGGAAATTCCAAGGTGGAGACCACACCAAAGAAAACCCTCTAGCCAAGTCCTGAGTGCCAAATATCCCAGACTCAACCAGTGATGCCCCTCGCGACTTAGTTTCTGCTGTCGGCACAGGCCTATTTGTTTTCTAATGCTTCCGTGTCGATCACACGGTAACGTCGTGCTGCAAGTTAGACGATACTTGCGTTGTAGAAATGATACGGGTGACCGATTGTCAAAAAATGCAACATAAAAATACACAGGGCCAGGCTTATCGATCCAAACTGTGGAGTGTGTTCATTGTTTTCATTGTGTTTTCTCGCATATACCCATGGTTATATATAAACGGGCTACGAGCATTTGACCGCTGTACTTTTTCTTAACAGCATCAGTTTGCCCTAACATCATCATATCAGTTCAGGATGATCCAGCAACATATGGCATTAGCAGGACCACTTACATGTAACTTAATACATGACGATAATTGCTGCACATCCCATTCACAGTTCCATATACTGTTGAAGACAACAGTTTCATATGCACTGTAGGATCATGTGGAATTGCACGTCCCAAAAATTCGGCACAAGTATATGGAGAATGAGAGTATGAGTGTCGATCTCCCTCTGTAGTTCACACGTGTTCATCTGAGAATGAGTGTCGCTCTCCACCCAGAAGGCTGTAGTTCACACGTGTCCATCAGAGAATGAGTGTCGCTATCCATCCAGAAGGCTGTAGTTCACATGCACGTGTTCACCAGAGAATGAGTGGCGCTCTCCCCCCAGAAGGCCGTACTTCACACGTGTTCATCGGAGAATGAGTGTCGCTCTCCATCCAGAAGGCTGTAGTTCACACGTGTTCATCAGAGAATGAGTGTCGCTCCCCATCCAGAAGGCTGTAGTTCACATGCACGTGTTCACCAGAGAATGAGTGTCGTTCTCCCCACAGAAGGCCGTAGTTTACACGTGTTTTTCAGATTATGAGTGTTCATGAGAAGTTCATACTTTACACGTGTTCATCAGAGAATTAGTGTCGCTCTCCCTCCAGAAGGCCGTAGTCCACATGTGTTCGTCAGAGAATTAGTGTCGCTCTCCCACCAGAGGGCCGTACTTCACACGTGTTTATATCACAGTTTATTTTCTCTTCTAAACCTGGGATAATTTGAACAAGTTTTTCCTTCGTTGAGTAGCGTTTTAAGTAAAGCGATACACTTAGAACAGCCGACATTTCGGCGGTTATAAACCCCACGCCTGCCATGTAAAACGACCAATCATATCGGTAGCTGAAGGACACCTCATCGTTTTTGGACTTTGTGTGGCCCACTTCGTCGTTTATTGCAGATATGTACAGAACTATTCCAACAGCCAATGAAAGACCTGGAACAAGAAGCGGGAGAAGTCGATTATATATATAGTACACACAACGAGTGAGACAACATTCGAATCGCGTATACTGACGTTGGGTTATATGATTACAGGAAACCATAGTCAGAAATGGTATACATGTACGCGCTCAAGATCATATATTATATACCCATGATTGTAAGTATAGAATATAAAATATATTGGTTTCACGAATGACCAACTCATAGAATTAATCGCCTTGCACTTCTTGGCATCCGAATAACAATTGAAATTGATATTCCCAACTACACCTTTTACCGGACGCGGCCTCCGGGTCGCAGTTCGACTTTTTATCCGTCCAAAAATTCCCATTCTATAAATAAAACGCCCATGCGTCCATTGTATATTTCAAGAAACAGCGAAACATTATACACGCGGAGCGCGGAACAAGCCCGTGAGTTTAGTGTGCCTGTCATTTGCAGAATGATGTCCCCAGAGGGTGAGTTTAGTGACGCTATCCCACACAGCTAGCATCACTAAATTCACCATCTGGGGACCTCATTCTGCTTAAGCCTCATCTTCTCTGGAAAATTTCTTTATGATCAAATTTCTATAGAAACTTCTTCACACAGCACTGTTGCTCATCTGCTCCCTGAAGATCATTCCTGTTCCGTTTTATGTTCCACTTCGAAGATAATTTTTGTTTACCTTCTTAGCGATTTTTGGACAATGTGGAGGCACCCGCACAGAAAAAGGTGAGCTGGACAATACTTAGTGTACTTTCAGACGACCACGATACAATCGTAAGTGGAAAGATTTCCGTCGTAGGAAGTAACCGGTAGATGGAGTGCGCATGATCACGTCGAAATCGTAGGTAAAAAATAATATCAGACAGTGTTTGATTTTAGATGAGATATCGTGGCGTATCCTTGGTTACCTCCACTTGCGACGTAATCGCAGCCGTGTGTACGTAACAATCGTAGCTGGAAATGGTCGTAGGGTAGTCAATCACATGCTTTAGAACAACCTACGATATCATAATGCACGTGACATCGCAATCGTCTGAACAAACTATCCACGATCTCGTCGGGCCCGATTCCTCCACTTACGATTGTATCGTGGTCGTCTGACAGTACACTAATTTATTGAAGTGAGATTTGTCGTCGTTCGCATTGATACTCCGTAGATAATACTCAACGATTATGTATGGAAAATATTAGGTTTGCACGTTCTTAGTCATACCGAAAATGACACTGATCACTAACAAATCTCTCATTTTTCTGCAGTGATCGACAAAATATAGTGGAAAGGCCTCTTGCATAAAATAGTACTACAAACCTACGATTGTGAAATAACGATAAAATACACATTTGCAAACAGTTCACGACCTGTGTTTTTTCAAGAGTTATATTTATGGCCAATAGGAAGTACATATTCGCCGGACCACATGGGTTCCACTTCTTAGTTAACAGATGATCCCCTTCTATATATATAAGCTCCACAAAGCCAACACGTTCCGCTTCTTATCGGTTATAAATGTTCCACTTCCAAGACAGAAATTCATTGAGTTTTCACATTGAATCTTTTCAAACTGATGGTTTTAGTGAGTGTGAGTAATTTATATATTTAACAGTGACAAAATGCTAAAAAATATTGGGCAAATGGCCCATATATCACTCAACTTTCTCCATAATATTCCCACTCATACATACTTTCAACATCGTATACATGTATCTTGTGGATATTCATAATTTACTATGCACATGTATAATTTCCACAAATTAATATCGGTAATATTAATTCAGAATTCAGAATTATCTATGTTATTACATGTACTGCCGGATGAAGCACGAGTCGTCAAATACAGCATATCTCCATGATATTGAAGTGCATCCTGCAGAGGAAATAATCTTTCTGATAAAAAAAAAGATGGTGCAATATCTACACATGGAAGGGCGCTCCAGGTTATACAAACAACTAATTATTGTCCATAGGCGACAGTGTTAACTGTAACTCCCGCCGGTGATGTGTTAAGCCAATTTGAACTTCAAGTGGTAATTTTTTCCTTAGAACGTCATCCGATACACCATTTGGTGACAACAAACGCGCTCTTCACGGTATTTTTAAAAAACTATAATCTTGCATTTCAACAACTACCCCATTTACTGCATAAAAATCAGCAGCATAAAAACACCCAGACGCCTTCCACAAATTCGTGACCGCACCAGACGGGAGATGACAATCTGCGGGATGGGATGGGATATGGGATAGAACGACAATCTGCGGGACAGAATTTCAAATTGCGTGGGACGGCCGATATCTCGAGGAATACAGCACGTATGTGGCTCCTTTTGATGTCTAACGAAAGGCCCACATTCGCCCTATCCACAACTATTAACCCCGCCACTGACCGGACACCAGAAGTTGCATTATTTGGTCGATAACTGACCTAACATGGGATGTAATATGGAATAGAACGACAATCTGCGGGACAGAATTTCAAATTGCGTGGGACAGCCGATATCTCGAGGAATACAACACGTAGAGGGCTCCTTTTGGTGTCTAACTAAAGGCCGATATTCGCACTAGCCACACATATTAACCCCGCCACTGACCGGACACCAGAAGTTGCATTATTCGGTCGACAACTGACCTAACATGAAATTGTCGAAATCAAAGCCGTGGAACAGCGTGGAACAGCTGTAGAAATGCATTTTTTACAGCGATAACGCTATGGCCACAAGCAAACATGGTATTAAAATGAAGTTTAGCATCTAATGCATAACACAAATCTATTAATTCGAGCGAAGCTGTGATTTATGCACATCTAGAGACCGATTAACCCACCCATGCGAAGGTGCCACGAAACACGGAAAACTGCGTTCGACATCAATGTTTAGAATTTAGATTTCTCGATAAATATATACGCTAGAAAACAACAAGTTTTAGGTATCAAATAACGCAGTGGAATACTGCGCACTCGTTTTTAGCTACAATAAGGCTGTTTTAGTACGAATATTGTAATGGCGAACACGCAAACACGCGCCGATAAAAACTGCTAAAATAGGTTCGATGTTTACAATTACAGGATAGATTTCAGCTGATATATTCCACATAATGGGGCGTATAGTATATCAAAATGTAGGATTAGACACAGGGAATGTAATTTTTTCCAAATGGGTCCACTACGCAATGAAATTGTTGCAGAAATTCGCTCCAAGAATGGGCGTTACTTTTTCTCGTAAAAGATAGAATGGCCGACTGAAGCCGTTTTATCGTTCCAACTAAGCCGTTCTTAGCAGCACCTCATCCACAAAATACGAATATACACCATGTATCAGAAAACGTATCAAATATAATTTTTAAAGGGATGTGCGCCCTTCATTTGTTATAATTCGCACTTATTTTTATTTCAGTTGTGACTAAAAGCCCATATGCCGGAAGCCGGTGCCCGTTGATTACAAGCCAAGTTACAAAATTAATTGGTTTCAACGCACGAACATGTCAATGGTCAGACTGTTCGAAAGAATATTCAAAGCAAATAGTGTTTGATTAGCCAATACAGAGCGTTTGTTGAAGCATTTATTGCTAGGGTCTTAATTGCAAATAAGAGTTCTTTACCATCATGCCGCCATAAAAACTGGTAATTTGTTAACTTAGAAGCCACAACATGCATGGTAGCTTTGATAATTCCAAATAATTTGTACAGTCTGTCAGGATGACTGAGGTGTTACTGGCTTCAAAGATTATCCCGCAGCTGTGTCAATTTTCTATTGTTTGGTGTGTTCATTTGCGTCAGATACTCATGAAATAACGCGGTTAAGCTGATAATCTTAAATTCAGTGATGTCATTGACCGTATCACGGTGTGATACGAACACATCTCAATTACCCGAGATGACCGCCATTAGATGGCATGTGTCCCAATAAAATGTGTGCGCGCAGTGTTCGTGATATTCGAGAGACTTACACAATCATGGATTTAATTAAAATTCGAGTGTCACACGTAAGTTTTTAAGTCTATAAACACTATTTGATTTGAATATTCTTTCGAACAGTCTGACCATTGACATGTTCATGCGTTCAAACCAGTTAATCTATTTTGTAACTTGGCTTGTAATCACCGGGCACCGGCTTCCGACATCTGGGCGTTTAGTCACAACTGAAATAAAAATAAGTGCGAATTATAACAAATGAAGAGCGCAAATCCCTTAAAAAATCACATTTGATACGTCTTCTGATACATGGTGTATATTCGTATTTTGTGGATGAAGTGCTGCTAAGAACGGCATAAATCACAGCTTCGCTCGAATTAATAGATTTGTGCTGCGCAATAGATGCTAATCTTCATTTTAATACCAAGTTTGCTTGTGGGCATAGCGTTATCGCTGTAAAAATGCATTTCTACAGCTGTTCCACGGCCTTGATTTCGACAATTTCATGTTAGGTCAGTTGACGACCGAATAATGCAACTTCTGGTGTCCTTCTTCTTCTTCTCTTTATCTATCCATCCATTTAGGATAACCTCTTTCGAGTAAAAACATTGTAGTATGTACATATGTCCGGTCAGTGCCGGGGTTAATATGTGTGGCTAGGGCGAATATCGGCCTTTAGTTAGACATCAAAAGGAACACTCTACGTGTTGTATTCCTCGAGATATCGGCCGTCCCACGCAATTTGAAATTCTGTCCCGCAGATTGTCGTTCTATCCCATATCCCATCCCATCCCGCATATTGTCATCTCCCCACCAGACTCTTCTTGACCATCTAAACAAAAATGATCGCCATATTTACGTATAGGCTGTGATTTTTTGTTCCCGGTCTGGGAATTGTGCATCATAATTTTGTTTATGCTGACTCTTAGTTTCCCTACACAAATTCAGGAAGCGTAACTCCATGTAATTATAGTTTCTTGTAACCTCTACCTGACCGTGAGATTCGACGTTAAGGTATCTGAGTTCGCCCACAACCCATGTGCATATCATTTGAATGAAAACATGTCAGCTACCGAACCGGCGAACGTCGATATTAACATTCCCAGCGCAAAGGGCGTGCGTGAAAACACGCAAATGAAAGATGTACACTGCAAGAATGCTTTATTCAAAAGTGACACAATCGAGGCTATATGGACGTCGGTATCGACATGCACATTGGATGGTTGGTTGATGTTCCATCGATACTTATCGTTGGGATGAATTCCCACGGACAACATCGGTTGTCTGACAGAACTCCGTTTTCTGTCCAATCATGTGACGCGTATGTGTGTATAATAACGGGTTGTAAAGTAGGAGGGAATAGGACCTGCATCCGATGCGTTTTAAGCCCTCAGACATTTGATTAATCATCAAAGAAGTGGAACAGCAAAGAAGCGATAATGGAAACAAAAAATCGTCTTAGAAGTAGGACATTCTCGGGTGAAATTGCCCTGCATTTTTCACATGGAAACGGTTATAAGAACGTGCTGAATTGCTGCATGCTGTATAACTAATTGTACACAATCGTTATAAATCTGAAGATTCCATTACGATATATCAGCTGGTTGGCAAGCAATTTAACTCAACATTTCTCCATTGCATTAACACACGAATTAGATGAAATGCCTCTTGAGCGTAAATAAGAGTGAAATAACAGTTCGACACCAGCTGTATTAATTTAGCGTCCTCAAAATGACAAAAATACATGTTAACAAACTCGACTTCCAGCCATTTTTCTTCTCATTTTCTCACATTTTCAACTTCCAAAAACATTTCAAAATCGGAATCGAAGGGGGACACGATCAAAATCGAAGTGGAACATAAAACGGGACAGGAATGATCTTCGGGAAACAGATGAGCAACAATGACACAGATTCTATTCCTTTTTTAGTTTAGTTTCTCTATATCCCCAAATTGTCAGACGACACATTGCATAATCGAGGTTCCCAATGGGTGTGCTTCAAATATTCACCATTTGGGAACTGTAATCTGAGTCTGTGTCTCCCATAGCTAACGAGGCCATGCAAAATGAGGTCCCAAATGGTACATTTGGTGATACTAGCCCTCTGTGTGGTATAGCGTCACTAAATTCACCCTCTGGTGACCTCATTCTGCAAATGATAGACAAACTAAACTCGGGCTTGTATATATAGTTAAATATGTCGTGTCTGATATAACACCATAAAACCACCATCTGTACGTTTTCTACACCAAACAATTATAATGACATCGGATCCATGAGATTTACTTTATAAAGAAGGTGTTTACTCCTTTCATGGCGGAAGCTGAGCTGGTGTATCATTACATATAAGGTGTCAGTGCATTGTCTTATAGTTGCGAGTCTCACACATCAAAGCCTCGCACACATAAGGCAATATACATATACTGGCTTACAAGGTCAAGATAAATATTGTTAGGCCAATATATTCTCTTCTATATATGCGAGGCTCCATATGAGAGATTCGCATATATAATAAAATGCATTGGCACAGAGTTTTCGCAAAATTACAGGAAGCTCCAGTAATGGAAGTGTTAAACACGTTTTAAATTTTTGTCAGGCTAGAAAAAAGGCAATGATCGTCTCTTATAAAGAGCGGTCATTTATTATAAAGATCGTTCTCAATTATCAGCGGTTGTGAACGTTTTCGATGTATTATTTATGGATGATTTTGTGGAATCTTGTGACGCTTTTGTCATAAAAAACAATGGTTTGGGTATTTTTTATTAATTGTGTTGCAAATCGAAAGGGGCATCTTTATGTGATGCCATATATTTCATTATATCCGACCCAGGACATGGCTAGATGATTCTAAATAGACCAACAGTCTTGTGGCCGCTACCCGGGGGGGGGGGGGGGGGGGGGGGGGGGTAAGAATCCATGATACAATTTTGAGATCTGAACCTGAAAATTGCAAAATCCTAAAATCCAGTAGTTTAACGCCAGGAAAATTCGCACCGACTGGTTCTACTTAAATTAATTAGCGGTTTTTGTCTGGCCAGGGAATATTTTTTATCTGAACATGAAAATTTCAAAATTCTAGCATCTAGACTGGCCTCAAACTTTCCAATTGTTGCAAATTACATACCTGACACCTCCTAAGGTTTGAACATTTCCAACTGATAGCGATTTCAGTCCAAAATTTTAATATACAAAATATGCAAATGTTGGTCTAAAAACAACAAATTCCCCATTAATATATTGTTGGGAAATCAAACTACGAGAACTATTTCAACATATTTTTGGTGTGAACTTTAAAACTATAATGTCGAGTCAGGTATGCAATTTCAAACTATTGACAAATTTGACCAACTATACATGTATAGATCAGAGCTGCCAAAATAACTGAGGTCAGCAGTTGCCATGTTCGTTCAAGTACAAGCAGGTCGTGGATACGGGACCCAACAGACCATATAGCTCGATCCAGTCGTGTCAGGTAAGCAATTTCAAACTGTTTAAAATTTGACCAAAGCAAGTTTGGGGGTATTTCAATATATACATGTACAGATCAGAGCTGCCTAAATAACCGAGGTCAGCAGTTGCCCCGTTCGTTCAAGTACGAGTAGGTCGTGGATACGGGACCCAGCAGACCATACATAGACCGCGAGCTTGACGATGATAATGATCTGCGCTAGCCTTTGCTGGCATGTCTGTACTCAATTGTTCGTCAATTATCGCGCAGTAAGTGTCACTTCCACAAATAGAACGTCTCCAGCCGACTGTAATTGTTTCCACGAATTCCTGGAGGAGACTCTATGAAATCGGTAAATGCTGGGAAAGTAAGATTACAGAATCATTGCTGTTGTCAATCAATGATCAGGGAGCAAAGTTCATTGTGCCATAAGCCTCTGCGTTTGCATTGTGAGTGCGTACATCCCAAGGGTACACCACTCATTCTGCAAGCTTCACAATGAATGGAAATAGACTGAACACTGACCATCAGGAGCTCCAACCAAAATCGCTATATGTGAATATTCTGGCAAACAGGCCAAACAAACATGTTTTATAAAACGTAACCGGAAACTGCATACTGCAAGACCATTCGGTATCCCGTTTATCATGCACTTCAAGCAATTCGTGTCCGACAGACGACGGCATTTGCAAAGTAATACGACAACATCATAACATTTAATGTTCTACTTTACCTATTAACTTAAAGTCCCACTTAATTTTCGAATCGCCAGATCACATTATATACACGTACATCATATTCCATATTATATACCATTTGAAAGAGGAAGATCCAGAACATTGTAATGTCAACAGTACTGTCAACTTTCGATTTGCAACACATAAACTGGGAACATGTTGTTTCTGTCGAGGGACCGATGTGTGTTCTGTGCTTACTTTTGATCCGGACTGTACTGTAAAGTATATTATTCTCAATGGAAGGGGAATAACTCTATCTCTTATTTTGAATTAATTCTGATGCATTCTGGGTTGACAACGGGGGAAGTCTTGGAAAGAATATGAGAATCTCTATATATATCACTTGGTGGACACTCCACTGCGGCTGTTCCGTATTCTGGTGGAATATATATAATTTTGGTTCCTCTTCCAAATGGTATATAATATGGAAAATGTTGAGTATAATGTTATCTGGGCACTAAAATTAATGTTGAATGTGAATGTTGTTCTTGTCACATACATGTATAATTGTCGCCACACAATATACCTTAATTGTTGGATGCGGCAGAGATGATGGGATCTGTTTTGTCATTTTGAGGCGACATTTTTCTTTGGATTCAATCCTTTACTAGGCACATTGAAGTCCGTATATCAGAATATATTTAATGTATTTTATACGAATACCGGGAATAGGACTATACGACTTGGAAACACTAGATTTAATTGGGCGCTTAAATATTACATGCCGCTTTAGCAAATTACTAAGACGTTTTTAATAGTACAGTATTATCCCAAATTACCATATAAAAGAACCGACAACCGACTTTCTACATGGGCTGATCTGGTATGATTAGAACACGCTCTGTTACTTATCAATGTGACATGACGGCATGGTATCTATTTAACACACATATACTTTGGGGTAATTGCAGTACGAACGAACTGAAACATTAGGGGACCGATGTTAACGCTCACATGCTCTCACGCAAGTCACGGAGAGCGCCGATACTGTTTCTGAATATGCGTTCGACTGGCTCCCGTCGCCCAGTACTTCAATATTGTTTCACTAAACCAGTGCTGAGTGCTTATACGAGTTACCATCATAAAAAGCTGAATTTACCGATTTCTGGTATGACGATTCCTTGGGTCCATTCTACCCGCAATGATATGGGCAATTCAGGTTAATTTGCATATTTATAACCGATTTCATTATTCCAGGTATAGATATGGCATGAAATGTGAGCAGAAAAAAACTGGCAAGCACTTTTGCCACAAGTGCTTTATCATGGTACGGTTTGGTACGGGCTGGTACGGTAAATTTTTCAAAACTAGCATTTTTCTCAGGGGGAGATACGTTGTTACAGTCATGGTACGGGCTGGTACGGTGCGTTACAATCCTTTTCAAAGCGAGCATTTTTCTCAGGGGGGCGATACGTTGTTACAGTCATAGTACGGGTGCGTACAATCCGCACAATTGTTCATTTCGAACAAAGTTATTATTTTTACGGCTGTTACGGTAAAATGTTCAAAGCCAGCATTTTTCTTAGAGAGCGATACTTGTTGCAGTCATAGTTCGGGCTCGTATGGTGCGTTAAAATCCTTTTGGATTCATTTTTTAAAAGTTATTATTTTTACAAATATTTTCGTAACAGTTGATTCACTTGGTTCGTTCTGGTACGGCTGTTACGGTAAAAGTTTCAAAGCCAGCATTTTTCTCAGGGGGACGATACGTTTTCGATGTTCACGTTTCGTGCCATATATGTCCAGGCATATTGGCAAACTACCCGATATTATTTGGTAGATGGGGTCTTGTCCGCAAACGCTGATGATAAACAGCCACTCACCCTGGAGAGAGACACAATTCTAGATGATAGGGTCATGTTATACTACGTCTTTACTGTATGGCTGTTTGTCGCAGGAACAAATCTTCAACAAGATATATTGAGTGCGCAAATTAAGCATCTGTATGTACGCTGAGAATAACTAACATGTAGTATTACGTCCGTGCAAGCGTTCTCAAACCATGAATTTCGCAAAGATCTGGTTCATGTACCAACTAAACCAGCCGCCCGATTCGTCGTACCATGTTCTTATTGGCGACACAATATATAGCTTGCAAGTTTGAAATGCAGCTAATCCATTTTGTTCAGTTTCATGCAGCGAGTTGAAAATATTGATAACAATTATGGCGTAGTCTATCTCTCCAACGTTTTAAGAATGATATTAAATGTTCCAGAATGTAGGCGTTTGAACTGTTTTGTATGGAATACTATTAGGGCCACTTCCTAATGGCGCTTATGGCGCGCGCCGAAAGCGACAGAATGTGCGACATAAAGACACCATTGTGTTGTCATTTATTTTCGGCGCGCCCCAAAAATTAGTCACATTTTGTCGCTTTCGGCGTGCGCCAAAACATGCAACATTTCTCATTTTTTGGAGCGCGCCAAAAACATGCGACATTATGTCGCACATTTTGTCACACAAGAAGCGTCATTATGAAGTGGTCCTAATAGTAATTTTCATAGTTTTGTTTATACTGATCGCGTCATAAAATTGATGGACCTCACTCATTCAGCTAGAATTCAGTGAAAATAAAATTTGTAAAAATCCCCAAAGGACTCAATTAATAGTTTCATCTGCACCCAATCTACAATACAACTCACCTGCCAGTATATAGAATACAGCTGCAACGAGAACCTTGACGTCTCGCTTACGGTTTCCCAGGACACTGAATATCACTGCCACAAGAACAAAAAGCAGAGAACTAACGACCATCGGTGCTGCCGGCCGGATCGCTCCTGAAAGAAAAGAACACACAGAATAGAGGTTATGTTTGCTTTGCTCACACAAACAGTACCACACTGGACGAACAGCATTGGGCAGGTCTCAGTTAATATCTATACAAGAAACCATTGTTCGGAAACCCGAGTGAACGCATTGTTCAGAGAACACATTGTTAAGAAATCCGAGTGAACGCATTGTTCAAAGAACGTATATTGTTCAGAAACCCGAGTTATTATCATTTTTAATATTGTTAGATCTTTATTTGTGAGAGTTATATATATATTTTTTTCAATATAACTGTTCAATCATGCAATGATCCAAATTTTGGAACATACGACTGACACATCTTATAATACGACACGCAGATTTTCAGGCTGGTCGGTTAAAAATGGCCTGAGATATACAAGGGACGCGTTGCGAAAGTCGCCAACAAAAAGTATTTTAGCATACGAAAGCACGGACGCCGCTGAACGCAATATGATAACTCTTTTGCGATCTATATCCTTTATGATAGATATAATATAGAGTTATTCCGCCTATATCAGTAAACCGCCGAAACTCAATAGACCCGTCAAACAAGACTCTCTATATATGTCACCTCTAGTTTCACAGAGAAATGGTTGGAGTAAATAAAGAAATTTAATTGAACAAGAAACCTGATTTAATATAACATTTGAACCGGGGTTGTGTTATGGGCTTCTTGCAGAAATAATAAGCATTTTTTGTAGACACTGTCCGGATTTCATTGGGTGCCATTCCATTCGCACATCGTGAACACTCACGCGCTGGAGTGGCACGGAAAGAGTTTAAATGACCGGTGGACAAACTAGAGGTGGGATTAAGGATACCCCGCAGTACAATTGGGCTACATTCACGGTAGCCATATTAACATATTTATTTTATCTTAGTCGAAAAAAGGGGTATAACTCCACTAAAAAAAAAGTCGGACGGACCTCATAATCGCAGGTGCAAACGTTCCCATATTACTAAAATAATTCACTCAATAATGTAGGAATACAAGCTCGGACAATGTTGCGTCCACGGACGGATGGGCAGACGGATAGACCGATAGACAGACGGAAAAGCTGATTCCTATATACCCCCATAACTTGGAGGAGCATAAACGAAATCTGAGAAAGATTGAGCAACACAGGAAAGACCAAGAAGAAAAAATCCAACTCTTCATAAGACATCACCAACAGGAATCTCCTCCATCTCCAGAATCATCAACAGAGAAGCCAAATCCAAAGAAGAAAAGAAAGAAGAAGAAATAAAATTCATCATAAAAATGCTTTTTTACTTCTTTTTCTTCTGATTAATTTAAATAAAGGCAAAATTATGAGGGATTAAGGAGAGGCGCCTTTCGGCACTTTCGACAATCCCGGGCTAGCCCCCCGAACCACTCAATACACAACACATTAATATACAGACTCTACATGCATACGCAAGACTGACGAAAGCCATGGAGATTAATGAACATTCCAGACTCCGTTACGGGGGTCTAATTAAGAAACCTTGATGAATCATTGGGTCACACTTGTTTGTTAGAGTGCATATCTAACACGACAGCTACTGTCTGTAAATAATAATCAAGGGTTTCTGGAAATATCACGAGAAGTAAGGGGTCAGTCCTAAACCACTAACTCACACGCATGCGATGTATATATAAATATACCACGAGAAGTAAGGGTCAGTCCTGAATCATGAACCCACACGCAAGCGATGTATACATAAACACCACGAGAAGTAAGGGGTCAGTCCTATATATAAACCACTAACTCACACGCATGCGATGTATATATAAATACCACGAGAAGTAAGGGTCAGTCCTAAACCACTAACTCACACGCAGGCGATGTATATATAAATACCACGAGAAGTAAGGGCCAGTCCTGAATCATGAACCCACACGCAAGCGATGTATATATAAATACCACGATAAGTAAGGGTCAGTCCTAAACCACTAACTCACACGCAGGCGATGTATATATAAATACCACGAGAAGTAAGGGTCAGTCCTGAATCATGAACCCACACGCAAGCGATGTATATATAAATACCACGAGAAGTGATGGTCAGTCCTCAGAGACGAGGCGACAGGGGTGGGTTGAATATGTTCTTGTAACAAACAATTTATTGGAGGGAATTAATTGTTTTTGGACCAATATTTGCATATTTTCCTAATTTTGGTCAAAATTTTGGACCAGCCTTAGGGGGGAGGGATGACAGGTTGGAAATTTCCAACACTTGGAAAGCTTGTGTCCTGGTCCCTCCCCCGTGGCCAGTCAAAAACTACTAGCTAATTTAAGAAAACAATATTGTCATACATTTGGTTAACATTGTCATTGGAATTGTCATCAGTTGGACATTTTCAAACCTAAGTGGGAGTGTCAGGTTTGAAATTTCCAACTCTAGGAAGGTGGGTGAACTTGCCTGGAGTTAGACCACGAGATGCTAGTATTTTGCAATTTTCAGGTTCGGATTTGAAAATCTTTTTCACACTGGGCGGAAATATGGTTGGCCCAGTTAATCCTGTTCCCCACTCGGGCCAGCGGTCAGTGACAACTGATTAATTCATAGTTGTATACCATCCAGGCCTACGAGATTCCAGTTGGGAAAAATCAAAACCCAAGTGGGGTATGGGCGCAAATACACGGAATTATGCAAACTTGTGAGTTTGGTATGGTTCAAGGAGGGGGTGCAGCTGGAATTCCAAGGTGGACACACCCAACGGAGAACCTGTAAATACGTCCCTGATCTTTATGAACTGAGCCACCGGTGTGCCCTTATTCCGAATGGAACATCGACAAACTTGGTTAACAAATAGAGCCAATATAACAAACGTCGTTTCCCAGACATTCCTGATTCATTCACTGGCGACATGTGACATCCGCTATCTCCATAACCAATATAGAAAACATTGATTCCCCGTGCGGCCGCTAAGTTCGTCCGACATGTCAAATCAGCGTTCTTTGTGATTAATTATACCAAACTTAGTTTCTACATTTCACCCGACATGCCACGCCAATGGTCAACCAATTCCAACGATTTACCCGTTTAGGTTACACTGGTGTAAATGTTTTCCATAGGCCTCAGTGCTAACGTTTTAGCGTATAGTGTTGGCAATATAAATGTGGGGTCCAAAATTTTCTTTAAATCTGAAAAATTGACATTTTGGGAAACTTTTTACACAAAAAAATCATGTCTGTCTAGCAGGGAATTCGCCTTTAAATCTTATGTTTTCGTAACTAGTGTCAGAACCGCATACAAAAATACAGTCATATTTTAGACCACACCAAAAAATTCAAACTTCACTACAAAGGGTTAATTCCTGTGCCAATGGTTATTTTACCTATGGGAAATCATAGGGAAGAGGTGTGATGATATTTTTATGTGAAAAGCACACAAGGCTATTGACCAATCAGGGCCCAGTGTCTATTTTATTCTCTCCTATATATTCCTCCCGCATCCGCTAGATGTCACTCGGAACCTTATTTACACCAGTGTAACCTAAAGCGATAGCCCGCTTTTTCGCGGAATAATTGTAACTCCCTACATTTCTTCAGAATTGCCCATCAATGGAAAAAATGTGTTCAAAAACAATATCACTTCTGTGGTTCTTTATTTATCACACACAATTTAACCCCAACCCCCTTTAACAAATTATTCATCAAAAAAGCACAATTTTCCACCACCAGTCATGTTCAGGCCCCATTTTCACTCAGTTTTAGGGGTCTGGTGTTGCAAACTTGGATCAGCTATGGAAGACTGTTCAATATTCTTTCCATGAGAGAACTTCTGGTGATGTGAGGTCATTGAGTCCAGATCTGATCAGCTGAGCATCAAGCGCATGACTTTATCAGCACATTGAAGAATAAAATATGACATTTTCAGGTCTGCAAGGGTGATCCAAGACAACTGGATGTGGGTGTATATTGAATTAGTTGAATAAAGATATGCTCTCTTTGAATTGCTGAAGCATTTTCTTAAATGTGTCCAAGTTTTAGTGCTATTAACCTTCAAATGACCATACCCACCAGTGGAAATGACACACTTTTATGATATATATCTGTATATCACTGGCTATAAAATCCAAAATACTTGTTAAATTAGGTTCTTATAACAATTGATATATGTGTCGTTGACATGCCCATGTTATGGGTCATTTGCATTATCATGTGACTATTACCACCTAGAAATTTTTTGAAAATACCTTGAAAAATTGGCATTTTTTATGAAAAATCTTACTATTATTTTGGCTGATGTAAGTGAAAGAAGGCATCAGCAGCAAGAATAGCCACATCAAGCATGAGATATTCATTGGACTGAAAGACCAGGCTCTGTAAAATGCATTAAAATGCTTTAAAGTGACTCCCAGGAATCAAAAATGATAAAAAGCTATTTTTTCCCTTTAGGTTACACTGGTGTAAATGTTTTCCATAGGCCTCAGTGCTAACGTTTTAGCGTATAGTGTTGGCAATATAAATGTTGGGTCCAAAATTTTCTTTAAATCTGAAAAATTGACATTTTGGGAAACTTTTTACACAAAAAAATCATGTCTGTCTAGCAGGGAATTCGCCTTTAAATCTTATGTTTTCGTAACTAGTGTCAGAACCGCATACAAAAATACAGTCATATTTTAGACCACACCAAAAAATTCAAACTTCACTACAAAGGGTTAATTCCTGTGCCAATGGTTATTTTACCTATGGGAAATCATAGGGAAGAGGTGTGATGATATTTTTATGTGAAAAGCACACAAGGCTATTGACCAATCAGGGCCCAGTGTCTATTTTATTCTCTCCTATATATTCCTCCCGCATCCGCTAGATGTCACTCGGAACCTTATTTACACCAGTGTAACCTAAAGCGATAGCCCGCTTTTTCGCGGAATAATTGTAACTCCCTACATTTCTTCAGAATTGCCCATCAATGGAAAAAATGTGTTCAAAAACAATATCACTTCTGTGGTTCTTTATTTATCACACACAATTTAACCCCACCCCCTTTAACAAATTATTCATCAAAAAAGCACAATTTTCCACCACCAGTCATGTTCAGGCCCCATTTTCACTCAGTTTTAGGGGTCTGGTGTTGCAAACTTGGATCAGCTATGGAAGACTGTTCAATATTCTTTCCATGAGAGAACTTCTGGTGATGTGAGGTCATTGAGTCCAGATCTGATCAGCTGAGCATCAAGCGCATGACTTTATCAGCACATTGAAGAATAAAATATGACATTTTCAGGTCTGCAAGGGTGATCCAAGACAACTGGATGTGGGTGTATATTGAATTAGTTGAATAAAGATATGCTCTCTTTGAATTGCTGAAGCATTTTCTTAAATGTGTCCAAGTTTTAGTGCTATTAACCTTCAAATGACCATACCCACCAGTGGAAATGACACACTTTTATGATATATATCTGTATATCACTGGCTATAAAATCCAAAATACTTGTTAAATTAGGTTCTTATAACAATTGATATATGTGTCGTTGACATGCCCATGTTATGGGTCATTTGCATTATCATGTGACTATTACCACCTAGAAATTTTTTGAAAATACCTTGAAAAATTGGCATTTTTTATGAAAAATCTTACTATTATTTTGGCTGATGTAAGTGAAAGAAGGCATCAGCAGCAAGAATAGCCACATCAAGCATGAGATATTCATTGGACTGAAAGACCAGGCTCTGTAAAATGCATTAAAATGCTTTAAAGTGACTCCCAGGAATCAAAAATGATAAAAAGCTATTTTTTCCCTTTAGGTTACACTGGTGTAAATGTTTTCCATAGGCCTCAGTGCTAACGTTTTAGCGTATAGTGTTGGCAATATAAATGTTGGGTCCAAAATTTTCTTTAAATCTGAAAAATTGACATTTTGGGAAACTTTTTACACAAAAAAATCATGTCTGTCTAGCAGGGAATTCGCCTTTAAATCTTATGTTTTCGTAACTAGTGTCAGAACCGCATACAAAAATACAGTCATATTTTAGACCACACCAAAAAATTCAAACTTCACTACAAAGGGTTAATTCCTGTGCCAATGGTTATTTTACCTATGGGAAATCATAGGGAAGAGGTGTGATGATATTTTTATGTGAAAAGCACACAAGGCTATTGACCAATCAGGGCCCAGTGTCTATTTTATTCTCTCCTATATATTCCTCCCGCATCCGCTAGATGTCACTCGGAACCTTATTTACACCAGTGTAACCTTTAGTGTTATCCGGATTAATTTTGTGTTGAATGTACCTGAATCCTCAACTCTTTTTCATAATGCTATTGTTATGACATACTTCGCGTCCCCTTCAGTATACCTTTACTCGATTAGCCTACTGTTATAACGACTCCACTCGGCGCGTAGCTCGGGTCGTGTAAATAGGTAACTAGAAAGCACTCACTGGAGCTGCCTATACTTGCGCCCATCATACATTTGGCATGTGCATGTTGTGATATCTTGCCAACAACAGTTTGAATCATCACGGGTGCTGGGCCCTATTTTGAGAGATCGATATAAAATCTAGATATCAAATTTTAGTTCATCCATCGCTGAAATATTTGTGTGTACGGACATAATACCTCTGTTATCTCTGGTTGATCTATATATTCCACTAATGATGGTCTTAGTGATACCGTACGAGTTGTTTGACATATTTATAGAATTTTAACAATATAGACATTATGATGGATGTGAAGATGATTGGTTGCCGATGATGCTCTATATTATATACCAATTGGGTTACATTACTAGTTTGACTACAATGATTTGTGTATGCCATTACACTTCAGCGGCAAAAACATCAAAGTCAATTTCAAATGCCGACTATTAAATAAAAGACAAGCGACCATATTGGTCATCGTCTTAATTGCGACATACATTGTATAACAGCCACTATATACATTATTATATTATAAGCCTTTATCATTAAGGCCGATTTCTAAAGCATATTTAGCTATATTCGTAGGCATAATTATCGAAGTCTATACTCACATCCAAAAGGATCTATATAAAATAATCAACCATTCACGTCTTTGCCACGCATTATACAGGCCTAAATATGTATATAGTTTCATGGCTATTTAAACGATCCTTCGCGACGGGGTCGTTCTAACATGTATATGCCTTGCATATTATGATATTATGAGCGATTTTCATTGAATCAATATTGTTGAAAAAGAATCAGTTGATCAGATATATATCATATTTCTACAATGCCGTTCGTTTCAAGCAAGTGTTTTAACCGGGTATATAGTGCGACGTATTTATTTGGTTTTTTTTACCGCCAAACGATCAATGGTATAACATCTTATCCGGGTTAAATGGGTGAAAAATACCGTTGTTAGCGAATAGAGGCAGTATGTTATACCAGGCGTCGTTTCACAGACATTCCTATTCAATTACTGGCGACATAATCCTCAACGACTTGGCCATTTCCGATTCGCTCGTTATTTCCGAGCGAAGCGGAAATAGCCGAGTCGTTGAGATTGTATGACCAACATACGAAACATTCATTCCTAGTGCGGCCGTTACGTTCGTGCGACATGTTAAACAAGAAAACCACATATATATTCTCAGAAATACTAACGCCATCTAGATCATATTGTTACGCATATATAAAATATATTGGAGCTTTAATGTAGTGATTGTGAAAAATGTCTAAATAGGTAATGGCTATGTATATATAGTTGATTATATGTAATTTTTGTGTATATGTGTATAGTATGTGCTTGGTGAGAAAGCATATGAACACTTTTTTTTAAATCGGACGTGCCAAACTTACGTCACGTATGATGTATTCACAAAGGGCGCATACGTTGCAATTGGTTGAAAGGTTCAGCGCCGAACATGCAACGGCCATCGCATTGATACACCAATATATTCAATATATTCAAACTCCCATTGCCAACAAAATGACAAACGCCTTGACGATCGACATATTATTATGTTGATGTTTTGCCAGCTCGCGGCACATACACTAAACTGTTATTTTCTCTTATACGACATTATAATTATTTTCGGCTGGCATGTATCTTTTCTTTGTTATTTGTTCTAAGTTCTATCGAAATATACGTCTGAAATTGGCTGAAAGAAGCCAATATACGGCGGCTGAATACTGAATGATTTACAAACAATCTCGAGAGTCATTATGAAATAATTTCCGATAAGGTTTCATTCACCACCGATTATGGAGACTAATTAATCATACATAATGCCTTCACAGTTTCACGAAAGCACCATCTCTGAATTCAGTTAAAACAACTAATCCTTCAAACCATTACAACAACTGCGGCTAATCACTGAACGTTTCTCATTCACCACATCAAAAAACCTCTAAATGCTGACAAAAAAATCTACTAATCGGATTAAATTCACTCCGGATATTTCGCAATAATACCTTAGTCTACATTCCAACGAAGACATGTGTTCACAGTGTTGAGTTGTCGTGGTTATTTCGGACACCACCAAGGGGTAATAAAAACAAATATCACAACATCGCTATGTTGGCTTTAAGAATTATAAAAAATATACCTTCTATAGACATAATTATAAGTCTGGACACATTTCATTTATAGTGAAATAGAATACATCTTATATCTATATTTGCGAATGTCTGTCTGTCTGTCTGTCTGTGTTCTATAGAAATTCACAGGGGACCATCTATATGATACCAAAGGGGTCTACTAGGGGTAACTTTTTACGAGAAAGATAATGGTGGGGGTTAGAATTTTCTAAAGTGACACCGTTGTTGTCAGGGGCAGAAAAGGAGGAGGGGCAGAATTGATATGAACAATCTAATGGTGTGGTTTAAATATGTCAAAAGTGGCGTCGTTCGAGTCGGGGATGCACGGAAGGAGAGAGGGGCACCAAAATTGATCAAACTAATTTTAGCTCCGATTTCCACCAAATTGATATATATTCTTCTTCATGATACAAGGAATCTAATTGTGCGATTTAACAACGCCAAATTGTTGTCGTTTGGATGAGAGGTGGGTGGGGTGGGCACTAAATTTGATAAGAATGGCTTTAGTCGCCGATTGCCACCACACTTATACAAAATCATCCCCATGGTATGAGGAGTCGAACGGTGAGGCTTAAATCTGTCAAATGTGGCCTCATTCGATTCAGGGGTGCACTGAAAGGGAGAGGGGCACCAAAATTGATACACAATATTTTGAGCGCCAATTTCCACCAAATTGATACACGTTCTTATCCATGATACGAGGAATCTAATCGTGTGATTTAAAGGCGCCATATTGGTGATATTTGGGTGAGAGATGGGGAAGGGATGGTGGTCACCAAATTTGATAAACATTTGTTTAGTCGCCGATTAGCACCAAAGTTATAAATAATCATCTCCATGATATCAGGAGTGTAATTGTGTGGTTTAATGATATCACAAGTGGGGCCATTCGAGTCAGTGGTGTATAGAGGTGAGAGGGACACAAAAAAGGTATAACAATATGTTTAGCGCCGATTTCCACCAGATTGATACATATTCTTCTTCTTCTTCGTGATACGAGGAATCTTATCGTGTGGTTTAGATACACCAAATTGGTGCCCTCTGGGTGAGGAATATGGGGACCTTAAATTTGATACAAATTTTCACCAATTTTATCTATATGCATCTCTAATCTCTAATGAGTCTATGTGTGTGGTTTAACGGTGACAAAAGTGGCGCCGCTTGAGTCCGAAATAGGGACGGGACGGTCACCAAAACTGATAAAAAATAATTTTAGTACCAATTACCATCACATTCAGACACGTTATTCTCAAATGATACGAGAAATCAAATCGTGCTGTCTGTCTGTGTGCGTTCTATATATAACTTCACAGAGTACAATCGAGATGGTACCAAGGCATTCTAAGAGGGGTAACTTTTTACGAGGAAGATAATGGTGCCGGTTAAAATTTTCTAAATTGACGCTGTTGGTGTCAGGGTAAGAAAAGGGGGAGGTCGGCAAAATAAAAAAAATATGGTGAAATTGTTTTGTCGCCGATTTCCACCAAACGCATACATAATCACCTCCGCGATATGGCACTGTTCGAGTCAGCGTTGCAGGGGGCAGCAACAATTGATTTAATAAACTATTTTCAGCGCAGATTCCAACCAAATTGATATATTATTCTTCTCTATGATACGAGGAAAATAATCGTGTGATTTAAAGACGCCAAATTGCTGCCATTTGGGTGAGAGATTGGGGGGGGGGCAGTCATAACTATTCTAAGAATTTGTTTAGTTGCTGATTGCCACCAAACCTATATATAATCATCTCCAGTATATCATGCATCCATGAGTCTAATAAACGTGATTTAAATATGTCAAAAGTGGCGCCGTTAAAGTCATGCATGAAGATGGCAGTTGCACCAAAGCTGATACAAATATATTTAGCACTAATTTCCACCAAATTCATACACGTTCTTCTCAGGGCGTAATGTTTTGACGTACATTAAAACAAAATAAGAAAAACTTTCAACTGCGTTACAGACCGTTCCTGGTGGAACGTATTCGAGCTCAAACATTTAAAATGAAGGTCGGGGTTGACTGACAAGTAAAACACAAGTGCATTTATAAAAGCATGTGTCATAAGAAAGCGTTAGATGTTTGTACCCTTAGAGATTCATACTGTTCGGAGTAACTTCGCTGTCCAAAGTCACTCCATTTTACGGTACAGCAAAGTTACCGTAACATTATATTTTGCATTGTATTTCTGACATGATCTTAGTTCTTATGTTTTAGGATAAGGCTCAGTTCATATTGTTATTATCAATACCGAAAGAATTACCATTATGGCAAACTTGTTGTGGTTAAAATAAGATAAAATCTGACTAAATACATGTAGAGTTCCGACGATACGTAAAAAAATAGATGTATCGGTCCGCAAAGTACCATCATTGTGACAGTGATCTATCGCAGTGATAACGGAGAGGGCGCTGCATGCAGTTTGGGTTCTTTCTTTAGCATCTCCTTGACCAACGTGGCCTTGAGAAGACACTATAGCACTAGCTTAAATTCAAGTGTCCTTATACTCAGTACCTTTTCAAAGTACATGTTCGGGAAACAGCGTTCTATTATACACGTCATATCGAGTAATAATCTCCATTAACCAGTATATATATATAATACCGCATTTTACCAAGCGTTATACCTCAGGACGCGTCTCATGGCAGCTAATGCATGACAATAAAGCCACTTGAATAGGAAAATGCAACGAATGTGAGTGTTTATGACGGCAACGGCATTGTATTCAATCGAACGGCATCCGATAACAAATATATCTGGCTGGTGATCTCAGACTTACATACTTCGTCCATGTGACCTAAGTTGCTGTTTCATTCCAGACGTGTTTAAAAATCTAAATGAAAGCATGGCGCGTCTAAAGTTTCTACCGAATAGCTCCGTCACACTATCTGTGGTTGTTATCTTCAATCGAAGTCATCCTATTTCATGGTCGTATTGGGATTGTTGAATCGATAATGACAAAAACAAACATCAGACAAAACCAGTCCAATTCACCCATTCCTTATTACATATTAGCGAATCTCGGAATGGTAACTTTAAATCCACTGCCATTTATTCAAGGATAAATTGAACAATCCCAGAACCGATATATTCGATATCTGTTCTGACTGAATTTAGATTAGCCGAAACGAAGGGTTTGTGTTAGGAGAAATTATCTTCCCGTGGGACAGCAAATTGTTTCTAAGTTATGCAAGATGGGGCTTATCGGCGCCATATGATTCTCAGAAGAGTATAAAACGAGAATTTGTAGAGAAATATGAGGATAAAAAAATTGCTACGATACGCATGCACTGACCAGAAATCGACACAAATGGACGGGCGTTGCTCATGTACAGGGGGAGGTGACTAGATGCTATCCGTTTGGGAAGGGAGGTGTTTCCGTAATAGAATATCAACATACAACTGCACCACCTTCAAAATGAAAAAAATATTCCAGGTCCGGGGAATTATAATTTGTTGACAAATTTAAAGAAAACGAATTTTCTGAATATGTCACTCATCTTTCAGACATTGATCAAGACTCCTGCGTGTTGGTAACAGGGACGCAGCTAGAGCTCCATAGAGGTGACAGACTAACAATTTCCAACTACACTCTTGTACAAGAACATAATTAAAAAAAATTATTTACAACCCCTGGAATCTTGAATGTTCTAACTGTAACCTCAACATTTCAAACTGTTAGAAAATTCCAACGTGACACACCATATGGTTGGACATTTTGGAACTGATTGACATTTCAGTCCGAACAGTGGTAGTGAGACTACTTTAGATAGTCAGACTATACTTTCGATCTTTAGGTCTGAAGAAACACATTTCACACCAACTACTGGTTGGAAAATCAGACCAGTTTCAACCTAGCTGTTGCTGATCAAACTGAACTTTTGTTGTGTCAGGCATGACATTTCAAACTGTTGAATATTTTGACAAAAGTTTTGGGGTGGGTGGGGGATGGTGGGTGAAACACCAACTGACCCTGTCGCCACATTCCTGGTTGGAAATAACTTCAACGATTTCAAGCTCTATTCGAAAAACAACTGTAGATAAAAACATATAACATGAGATGGTGACATGTAGTTGGTTATGTGTGTCTCACAGACAATATGTTCAAAGCCGGTAAACATATATTGATATCTTTGGGACATATGAGCTTGTTTTTCTTTGCTTTCTAGCTCATAATAAGCTTCTCGAATGTCGAGGTTTTTTTTGTCGTTTTAGCCGCTATTCCACGACGTCGGCAGATTTATTTTTTAGGACACTAAGCCATGCATACGATTAAAGGCACGGGCGGCGTTCGTTGCAGAAATATTCATATTTGTTCAAATCGCCATCAACATTCAAGGAATATTAAAATATGTATAGTTTTGTTCATATGAGCGCGTAAATAGTATATTGTCGTCAAGACGTACGATGGTCACAGGGGCATGTAACGCGCTCCGCTGTCCGCCCCCCCCTTTTCGCTGCCCATATACGCCGCTTCTATAGACGCGCCTGCTTCACGTTAATGGTAGGATAATAGTCTATATTATATACCATTAACGTGAAGCAGGCGCGTATATAGAAGCGGCGTATATGGGCAGCGCAAAAGGGGCGGACAGCGGAGCGCGTTACAGGCCCCTGTGGATGGTGTACGTAAACAAGAGCCTGCTCATGTTACAGAAGTTTTGCTTCTGTTTACATAACACAGCGCATTTCTATTGGTTAATCACACACAAATGATATAAACGCTCTTTATTATTTCCATATCAGGAAAACAGTAACAAATAACGTTCTTTATGTTTACTATATCCGGATCTAAACAAAAGCCAGGTTCTGTATCGTTTTTGCTTTTGTTCACACAACAAAGGAAAAACATTTGACAATAACATACTGTTTATGCCATATTTCTGATTGGTATAAGAACAAGGTCTGTCTATATTTTACTATTATTTCTGTTTATGGCGGTTTTTGACGGAGGTGAAAGTCTATTATTCTCAATGGAAGGGGAATAACACTATCTCTTAGATGGAATTATGATGCATTTTGGATGGAAGTCTTGGAATGAATCTGAGAATCTCTATCACTTGGTGGACACTCCTAGGCCAGAGCTGTTCCGTATTCTGGTGGCATATATATATTTTTGGTCCCTCTTCCAAATGGTATATAATATGGAATATGTTGTGTATAATGTTATCTGGGGATTCGAAAACTAAGTGGGCCTTTAAATGATCACTTACGACTAGTTCCCTTAGGAATCGTTCAGATACTAAGTTATATGGACATTTGTTGAACTTATTGTCTGAACATTTCCCCCAATGAATATGAATTTTTCTGCACTTGTATTATTTGTCGTCTATTTTAACTTCATGAACATCCTTAAAATGGACAATTGTCTGTTCTGATGTTTACGTTTATAACTGAATGGGTCTCATGAAATAATCCATTTAGTAAAGAAAGGGTTTAACAAAACTAATGGCTGAATTATGTCATCCCTACATATGTATAATAGACCATTCCAATTTATAACTTTGTAACCCAATGAGAGAATCCATTCCGCAAAGACAGGTTTAATACTAAAACTGGACTGCAAATTAACAAGCGTGTCATACATGTATGACAGACATGATAGGTTATCAATATTCGCGTAAGTTTGTAACATAACGCATAACACGATGACAGGCGGACTTGGAAGTTATTTACCAGAATACATCGCACTAAAACGAGTGCGATGTCGGTACACGTGTATAACAACCAGTTTGCATCACCGCAACGTGACAACCCCCTTTCATCTATCGCATAAACGCACCTTACGTCAAACTGAATTATGTGCTTGAAATCTGCGTTAATGAAATAAATGGAACCCAGTGCAGAGAGCTATATCTAGAGACTCCATTGAGAGACGATTTGTATACACGTTAACACGCAATCTTTACCGGTGGTGTCTCTTGCCGATAACACGCAATCTTTACCGGCGGTGTCTCTTATATATCGATAACACCTCTATAAGCCTTATTACTGGTTCGCGATTTTCAAGATGGCCGATGGTTCCATATGGTCCGATTCCTAGCTTTTTATCCAACCCACCGGAAAAAGCCGGTAAAAGGTCAAAGTTGAGAAGTAGCATCCATTTGTAAACATTCGACAGCTGAGTGCGAGAATTTTGTATTAACATTTTATGGCTTAATTTCATTTATTCTGAGTGCAACTACGTGTTTAAGAATTGTTTTGTGGCCATGTCATCTATATAGTTAGGATCTGGTGACGATGCAGACATTCAGACGCCCTTTTTTGTCAACGAACTTCCCATAAGTTACTGTTAAATAGTGAGTTCTTGCGTTAAAAAAATAACTCAAAAACATACGTGATACATCCAATCCATCTACTGTGCGAAACCTACGTATTGTATGTATCCAGGGTGAGTGTTTAATTAGTTTTATGAAGTTCTCGCACCTGCGATTCGGTAACGACCTGTTGCCATTTTATTTTGGGAATTCCCAGACTGGAGTCATATGCTAAAAATAGATGCTATACTTGTTAACTTTGACCTCCGGAGACCAAATGGCGGATTCACCGCGAGTAAGTGATATAATATCACTTATTCCATTACCGATTAAAATTCCCTCTGCTATTCAATTAATACAAGAAAACCAATGTCAGAAATGGTAACGCGCTCAAGATCATATATTATATACCCATTATTGTAATTATAGAATATAAAATATATTGGTTTCACGAATGACCAACTCATAATTCCGTTAAAACAACGAATCCTTCAAATTATTACAACAACTATGTACGGCTTTTCACTGAAGGTTTATCATGCATCTCACCAGAATTCCCAACTACACCTTTTACCGGACTCGGCCTCCGGGTCGCAGCTCGACTTTTAATCCGTACCAAAAATTCCCATCTCTATAAATAAAACGCCCATGGTCCATGTATACCAAGAATCAGCGAAACAATAATATCACTGAGTTACTGCGCGAAACAGGAGACTTGTGCACCAGAAACTGTTATATCAGTTACATGCCAACGCAATAGGAGATATAAAGAATCTCCAACGAGTTATGTTGGGATATGAAATTTTATGAAACGATTTTGATAAATTTGATTCACAACTAGTCGTATATCACATGAAAAAAAACTAGAGCTTTATGCCTTTTTAACAAATCAAAATCCATAAAAGAAGCTGAACAATGCATGCAAAATCCATACATTTACGGCGTTCGCTGAGATTCTCCACAACCGTATATGAATACTGCGCGGTCTGGCTAGCGACGAAAAATAGAGTCCCCCAATTTGCCTCTTTGTTTTTTGTGGCAACGAAGTTGGACAATATTTATCTGTAATGAACAAATAAATCATTTTGCAATGTCTGGTGTTGGTGTCATACGCGGCTTTTCAAAATAGTATTAATCAGCGCGGTTATTTTGTTGGCGCGATACCAAGCGTTGTATCCCGCGAAGCACGCGCCTATTCATCACTAGTGAGATATAAGGAAACATGTAACGACTTTTTTAATGATATCATAGGGGGTTCATGTGATATATAATACCACGGTATAAGTTGACTAAATACAGTAGTCCCGCGGTAATCTGACAATGGGAAACTCACTTCAAGTTATGGACCGGTTTGAACACGATTCTGGTATTATGTGATCAGTCTGTTGAATTCGTATTTTCTCCAACTTATAAGAATCTTGAAAAATTCTGGTATTTGGACAGCGTGGATAACGTGAGAGAGGTTGGCGACGCAATGAAAGCTCGGCTAACACGATGATAGATTTGGATAAAGACACCGACTACATTACCGTGACAGCCCGCCGGCGCAGACATGTTTTATTTGTCCGGTGCCAGTGGGGGGTCGGAAAAAATTTGCAGGCACTATGCTGATTTTTTACTTTCGACCCTTGTTGGGACCCACCCACCCCCGCGTTTTTTCCGTTTTCGGCAGTTTTTTCCGACCATTTTTTGACACCCACCCCCCTAAAACAGAGATTTGCGGGGGGAATTTCACTGTAAATAGTTGTATATGAATTTCTGTGCATACTATTAGTCATGGATGTGAACATTGACATGTAAATAGGAACAAGTCATTTTGGGGTTATTCGTTAAAAAAAAACATGGCTACCAGCAGCCATCTTGGATTTCAAAATTCAATCCATTAGCATGGGCTACAGGCTATACTGTTTGTCTGATCATCATGAAATTTGTCAGTTATGTTAATATTGACATATAGATGTGTTTTAAGCCAAACTCATTGCAAAAACAGTCAAAAAGACTTGCAGGAAAAATATTTTTGAGTTGCGAAAAAAATTGTTTGTTGGTCCTATCGACCACCCACCCACCCCGGCATACGTGCCCGGAAAAAACTTTTTTCCACCCCCCCCCCCCTGTCGGTGCCGGAATGTTTTATCAGACACTTATGACACGTACATTTATACCTTTGGCAATTTTCAGGACCAACGCACCCCTCGACCCAATTTTTATCTGTTTTTTTTTTTGCAAGTTTTTTTCCAACAATTTTTCGACTTATTATCTTAATATTTCCTAAGGGAACTACTCGCCAATGAGTATTTTGTATAGAAAATGTTAACAGAAAATGTCTTCAGTAAGATAGTAGGTAGAGTCTACATTAATCACAAGTTTGTTCAATTAAAGGGACGGGCGGCGTTCGCTGCGGAAATATTCATATCTGTTCAAATCGCCATCAACGGAAGGAATTAAAAAATATATAGTTTTGTTCATATGCCAAACATTATTAGCGCATACATAGTATATTGTCGTCCAGACGTACGATGGTGTACGTAAACAAGAACATGTCCGTGTTACAGAAGTTTTGCTTCTGTTTACATAACACAGCGCAATTATATTGGTTAATCACATACAAATGATATAAACGCTCTTTATTATTTCCATATCAGGAAAACAGTAATATATAACGCTCTTTATGTTTACCATATCCGGATCTAAACAAAAACCAGGTTCTGTCACGTTTTTTGCTTTTGTTTACATAACAAATGAAAAAACATTTGATAATAACATACTGTTTATGCCATATTTCTGATTGGTATAAGAACAAGGTATGTCTATATATAACTATTCTTTCTGTTTATGGCGGATTTTGACGGAGGTGAATATTTTAACAGCATACCCACCGCCAACGCCGCCCGTATCTCTAAATAAAGCAATATCGACTAAATTTCAATATACTACAATCTGAAATCTTCAGAGTGTGCAATAAACATAGAACAACACAGTTGTGTGAACATGTTAACGCTATTTGACCGGGAGCCCAGAGGGTTTCAATTACACTATCACATACGAAAGGTCTGATGCCCTAGATTTGGGATCAGCCTTGAATCATCGGAGAAACTCATTTCTTAAGTTTCGCAATCCTGGCGTTTTGGGGCTAGGGGCGCTCCACCCACACAAATCACTTTCAATTACACTTTCGCGTACATTCGTTTTTTGTGTGTGTACATATTACAAGGGGCTTTTGGAACCACCCCATCGAAACCAGTTTAGAATGTCGTATAGTCCATGGGCTGATAGGGTACCCCTGCATCCACCAGGATTTACCTTCACTCGACTCATTTTCTTCCCTATTATGCCCCTCAACTGTTAAGCAATGTTAACATGAAACAGTGGCCGTGTAGACAACAGACAAGATGGTGTCCACCATGGCCGCCGTTTTCAGACGGGTCACTAAGTCAGTTTGATGAAAGTATAGTGAGAAAATCATGTCATATGTATCCAAATATATATAGTTTTGTGAATGCCACATTTTTGGGCGAAATTGGAACTCCACTATGGCCGCCAAAATGGCAGCCGAAAGTGGAAAATTTGACGTTTCTTCAATATCTTCTGGATCAGTTTCTGCTGTAAGGAACTGGTTCAGAAACGTGACTTTATTTGTATTGTTTACGTTAAATATGCCATTCATGGGATCCCAGCCTCTTCTTCATCCATCAACAATTTGATTTTACAGAGTGCGGTATAAATTTCACCAAAATTGTCTCTTTTTCTCAAAATGGCGGCAAAAATATGGAAAAAGGTAAATATTGCCCATCAGGCCAAGTCATGTCATGTCAACTTGTGGTTGTTGAATATAATTGGCTATTATTTCTTATATATATTGATTACTAACATTTCTGATGCACATTGGTTAATTATTCCTATTGTAGCCATTGACATTACCAGATTATTGGAACTTTCTCTCACAAACTTGATATAAAAATGGCAAAAATTCACTTTTCAGGTTTGGACCATTTTTTTAAGTAAACTGGAACTATATTTGGTATCAATAGTGTTTATTGTTTTGATTGGACTTGAATGCATCACACTGTGGTGTGTATACCAAATCATCAAGATGGCTTGCAAAATGGCAATCATATTTGGTAAAAAAGTTAATTTTTGTCACATATATCTCGAACATTATTCTCTGTTGTTCCGAAAATGATACCAAACTGTCTATCACTTAGTTATTAAACATATTAGTTAATCAAATGACAACTGATTATTCTATTCTGGTTGTCCCATTACCTTATGGGCCATGACAAACTAAATTTAAAGGATGCAGTACGTAATTTTTCCGAAAACTTCTTTTGCGATTCTGGTCATGTTTTTTTTTTACAGAAATGGACTTTGAAACTGAAATGAGAGGGGGCATATTATGTGGCTAGTCGGGCTCTTTAACATAAAAATGATGGCCCATTGGCATTAAAATTGATTGACTAATGTCACAAAAACCGTTTCCTCCGTTGTGCATATAAAACGCCATCAAGACGGAGAACTCTCTGACAATACCTCTCAATCGATTACCATATTAATGCGTTATTGTAGAAAACGATAGCCACCCAAAGGTACACATGCACAACCCACACATGACCATACCGTCACTCTATATATAGATAGACAAAACACAAATGGCTATGTAGCCACTCGCTTTATATACCTACACCTCAGCCATGACCCTATATCCATACTTGTGTAGAACCGCACCCCACACACACACCTATACAACCAAGAGTGACCATGCAGGTACACCCTGTACACCTATTCACCACATGCATGATCATACAATAACTTCTTGTATATACATTCGCCTCACTGTTGGCCATACAATATCGCTCACTCTATATATATGTGCCACACCCATGGTCATATAGCCACTCGAGATACACATATACACTGCAATAATAACCATAGAGTCACTCCAGGTATACATATTCATCTCACTAAATGTCATACATCCATTCAATATCCTCAAATACCCCACACACATGGTCATTCATATAAGGATTAACTGTCATGTTGACTGTTTTATGGAGATGTAACCGTGAGGTAAGTGGACATAACTTTGGGTTTTACATACAAGTTATGACCACTTACCTCACGGTTACATCTCCACAAAAATAGTCCACATGACAGTTAATCCTTATATTTATATACATTTAGCGAAAAAGCCACTTTTATAAATGTATTTAAATCGAAAAGTGTATCGTGACAAAAACAGCCCAAAATACTCATTAGCACCCTTGGCAAAAGTTAATAGGAACAATTTCTCTTCATATTGAAACCCGATGATGTATTAAGTCAATCCTGCGCGAGTCCAAATGCGCCCAAAACATTACGCGTTCGTCTTTCCAAACCCAATGACGTATCGATGGTGTTATGAGCTTGGTGTTATGAGCCGTTGCGCATTCACCGAGAAATAACTGCAACTAGCCACGTGGGCGCCGACCAATCAGAGTGCTGGATTTAGTGATGACAACACTTAGTATGTAAATATACACTTCTGACTTGCACATACACCTCACTCAGGGCACCTCAATCAGGCACTCGCTATATACCCATATCAGCGTTAATTTGTGATTTATTAATTGTGTACATGTAATACATATTTTGAATATAGACTGAACTTCTATCAGTATATTTCTTTCATTGTAGACTGAAACTCAATATATGCACGTAACTCTTTTCAAGCAGAATTAATTGACATCCAATGACTTATATGATCTTTTAGGCGAACCAACTATATACCGGAATTCACTTGACCGTAAAATCATTGCATTTGGTTGGGAAATGGGGGGGGGGGGGGCTGAATAATACTCGAACGCTACAGCTTTGTAATATGTAAGAACTCGTATTAGGGATTGATAACGTACTGGCTAAGGGGGTTAAAAAGTACGGCAATAATACACATTTTGTACAAGTTCAGTATTAAATTACAACTGCATAGGTTACATTATTGGGTGTTTACGCCGTGATCACGACGATTCAACGTGCGGATAATGGTGAGTGGGATTAGTGGGATTATTGCGGTACCGGAAACTCAATTTTTAACACAGCATCAGTGGCTTACGCTCAATATAATGGAGTTGATAGGAGATAGCCATGTCAGTGGCCTAGATTTTAATTAAGAATGGAATTGTAGAGATACAGTTGTCGGGTTGGGGGTCAAAACGTATAGATATATTCACCATGAAATTATGTAACTTGTTTGGACGGCATGGAAATTGTTTGTGTTCAAGAAGTCACCTTGTGGACTAAACAATTTAATTTGACCAATAGTGCTACTCAGAATGGCATAGCTACAACATATGACGAATGTTCCATGAGTGAATTCTTAGAAAAAATCGGGGTCCCCTGATCCTTAACTTACCAATTTATGTACATGTAGTAGCGCGTGTTTGTTTTAAACTAAATGTAATATGTTTACCTAAATTCAGCCGCTTAGTTGGGTACAACTGGAAGATACCGAGAATTTGGTGTATTTTAAGTGGATGGTGCGATTTGAAAATCGAGGTTGGATATTACCAGAGACGCTGGACGAGGGGGTGTCAGTCCAAATTGGAATTTACAAATGAACGTTCATCATTGAAACAGATCGAAAATACCAAGTCCGAGATACCATCGCGTCCCAATCATATGGGCAGTTTGGTGCAACTATGAATTGGTTGGGGTGGGGTATCACATCACGCGTATATTGGATTCCTATATTCAGCTTTAATGTGCAATCGAGGTGGGATAACACATATCAACATTACGCGCTACCGATGGAATAAATTTGTCACCGTGCACAATTGTGGTCAAGATAACCCCAACTATCGGAAACTAGTCACACATAGTGTACATATATGCATCAAGTTCAACCAAATCACTCACCAACTGACACAAATAGACATTGCCATATCATTCGCGTATAGCATTAGAGTAATTTCCCTTGACAAAATAACACATGTTTTAGATGTGCGTGTAATGAACGGTGGTCAATAGTATTCGATTTGCCTTTTTTGTTATTTACAAGAAAATCGCCTGCGGTATTATTACCGCCACGAAGTGGGTGTACATTGGTGTTCAGATCTGTATAGACTCATGGTCGAATGGAGAAATATATTCTTGGATATTTAATAATATGTTGTTGAAAATATAAATACTCTGATAGCCTGAAAATAATGTATAACCCTTTGGGAACCCCTGTGTAGTGAAGTAAATTATGGGTAATTTTAATTGGAGCGCGCATGTCTGTTCTGTTGGAGACTTGGATTAACCGCCATCTTTTATTTTCTGGTCATCAAGTCAAAATTGTATCGTATACACAATGTGTTTGTACCGATGGATGTATCGCGACTCGACTCGTTTTCGTGGTCATATAGGGCCTATATAACATATGATCACGAAAACGAGCAGAGTCGGGATATCTGATAGAATTCCAGGAATTGTACATTCACTTCAAATATATATGGCACACTGACTGAGTCCATGACAAATAGTTTATGTAGAATGCTTCTTTCGTTTAATTAAAGCTCACCTCGTTAAAACGCATGTCAATCGTATTTGTTTACAAATTGCATTGGGTGCGACGATTTGCAGTAGGTCCCGATTTGTGGAGATCACTTTGCGGAAGTCCCCGAATTCGCGGAGGTCCCCTAAAATGGGCGATATATATAGATTTTAATAGGGAACGGGTGCGTATATGTCAATTGATACGTATCTTAAACAAATAACGACAGGATCATCATAATAAAGGTCAGTTCTATCAATTATATATGCGCCGAGTTCACTTGGTGCAAATCAAACGGCGATAAATATTCTCGTGTGCCAGAAGGACTCCTTAAAGTTGTGAATAAGATGAATATTTATTAGATGGTATTTAACAAGTCATTAGTTAGCGCCTATATTAGCGCTAACTAATGAATAATATTTTATATTATAATTATATTATAATTTATATTTATGGCTAATAATATGATCTTGGTGGCGTTACCATTTCTGACTATGGTTTTCTTGTATTACAGTGGTTTATTGTACTTAACACCTTATGTGCGGCTGAAATAATCTTGCTATTACAAAAATTGTATTCTATGATATAATATATAGGGAGGGCCCAGGGCTCCTTGTCTAACCCGTTTGTCGTGTCGCGAGGCAAAACTCGAACCAACAACTTCTCGTTTTATATATACCATCGCGTCACAACAACAGAGTGCAATAACGTTAACCAGTTCGCACTCTTGTGTCGTTCTATCAGTATAGCTAACGTCACACGTGACCCACCATCATCATGCTACTATATACAGCACAAACCTTTGAGCACGTATTCCTTGGATGGAAGGTGATTTTGCTGAAATATTGGCGACCAGGTTAAATTGGAAATAAAAAACGTCATCCATTCCAACAAACCACGCCTGCGGGCGACAACAAATAATTGACGTCTTCACAAGATACACGTAAGATTCTGAATAATACATATCTCGTTATACGAGCAAATCTGGCAATTAGTACGCTATATGGTCTCAGTCAGGGAATTGGCGACAGGGTGGGGAGTGGACACACTGGCCAGGGGTTTGAGAGGAGGGGTGGCAACACAACTTTGCTGAACATGTTCAACAGTTGGAAATTTCCAACCAGTAAGTATAGTTGGGAATATGTTGTTTTAGACCAACATCGGAATATTGTTCTACTTTAATAATATTTTTTATCTGAAATGGCTAGTATCAGTTGAACAATTTCCAATTCAGGAGGGTGCAAATGTTATTTCGCGAACATAGGACTTTGGTCTGGTTCATGTGGAGGTTTCTCTGTGGAATCATTCCTGGCAGTATAGATGCAATATGGCTTCATTGATGGTCTAATTACAAATGCATGTTATTGCTTGGACCTTCAATGTTCTAAACCCGACTGATTTATTGTGGGAGGGTTGTTCTCATCCACTCCCTCGATGATATCACCACGGCAGTTACAGTAATGCCCCGTAGATCATGTCCCGCATCTCTACTGTGACTACATACGTAAAGATCATACACCACCATTGCAAAACCTGGGAATCTTTTGATGTTGTGAAAAAGGGAAGTTTATAATAAAACAGTGCATATATTACATTTCTTAGTTAAATACCTGTTCTTTAATAATGTAGTTCACTGTATGTGAAGGTGCCAGCTCGAGATTGCATGATTTAAGTGACTTTTTTGAGCACGATGTTGTTTTGCATCGCTTACAATCATAGAATTTCTGCCGGGTAATGAATTCAATGCTTATTGTGATATCGTCTCACAAAATTTACAGAAATCATACACTCGCAAGTTTGGAACACCCCCAACTATGAAATGGATTATTAAGGAACAATTATTAACAATGAAATATATTCCCTGCACTGTTTGTTACATGTTGTAAAGTTCCCTGTCAGAACGGGTCAAAACATCAAACAGTTCCCAAGTTTTGTACTGGTGGAATATGATATCTACGGGCGTATAGCTTGGGTAGAAATTAATGGGATGATCTACACGACAATATTCCCAAGGGCTAATAAGTGTTTGAAGTCAGAAGCATTTGTCACAAAAGACAGTCAGCAACGCGTAAATCACTGATACGACACGCCTGGGCCGCCATGCCGACTCCAGTCAGAAGCTGACGGTGCTTTGGTCGAATCCAGACCAAAGGAAGAGCATCATAAACCAAACATTAATGACATTTAGCGACCAAAAACGCCGAATGGTCTTGGGTAATATCATTATCTTTACTTCCGTTACTTAAGTATCGGAGATATAAGGGATACGAAGGTTACGTGATCTCATCGTTTGTTATATATCTCTGGCAGTTACATTTCAAATCGCTCGGGATATAGAAACATCTTTGCTATATAAATACCGCACTTGTATCATATGGGACAAATCGGCTTTGGATGTTAGATATTTGACAATCCGACCAAATTTCGTTGAATAAAATGTTGATAAATAACAGGTTTTGGGCAATTTTATACTACAGTTGACTGTGGTTAGCATTATTTTTGGGCATTTACTCGATTTTGATAACTGAAGCGGCATTTCAGAAAATGTTTTTGTTGGAATCTGATGATATGGGGACCATCGAATCGATTGAGCACCTTTAAGTTCTTGATTATATTCCTCAACACAGTTTATGTAAACAGGCACTAAGATTCATACTGACATTTGGGCCGGATTATTTATCTCCATGTTAAACCTGGTCTATGTAAACCTTTAGGTTTAAACCGTTGTTTGATAGCTTAAAGTTATGTGAAACACTCCGGTAGGGTGATGAAATAGCAATGGGGAATAATTTTGCTCAAAGTAGTTATTTTTACGAATATTAATCCAAGTTTACAACACACACCGTCATTCTTATATATATTAATTAAATGCAATCACTTTCGATGGCGAAATCAGTTGCGTTGGTTTATCGCCGATAGTTGCGTCCCGAATCGAGATATTTACAATCGTGCATAGTTCATAGGATGTTTTCTATGGAGTTGTTTGGTCGATTTCTTTGAGATTTTCGGCGATGTTAGTAGAATGCTGCATTCCTCCCGTTGGCATAGCGCCTGAATACTAACAACATATCAGTTTCATACACCCGAACAAGTCCATAATATGTCTTTAAACCTTAGTTTAACCCTGAGACATCAGACTATAAGTGACGCATTCGTCATCTGGTATTAATCCGGTCCAGCCAAGTCACGGTTTCTCTAGTAGTGTCTCTATATCGCCGAGCCAAATAATCGTTTTTGCCTAATGTGGATTGCCGCGTTCCATCGGCAGCGATCATAGACAGTTAAAATTCATATTTTAAAATTCGAATAAATTACTAAATATTGACAGTTTTTTCAGATTCAGATATGTCATTTTCTGGTACAAATCCCTAAATAATATTTGGAAAACAAATAAGTGAAATGATTTTATATCGCAAGAAGAAGACTATACCTACCTCTTAGCTGATCGCGACATAGCCTTTACTATATATTCCATTTCCATATACATTTATTGAAATACCGCATATTTTATATCTATATATTATTCATATTTCATATAACAAATATATTCCGTCCCATTATATCATAACTATACACAAGTATCTATTAATATCATGCTCCCATATTTTATTCCTATTTTAAATAAAGTTTAAAATTAAAATATTTTGTTCTTTATTTTGGTCGGGTTGTCCCTGATCGGTTTGTCCCGGGTCGATATTCCCGGGTCGGGTTGTCCCTGGTCGGTTTGTCCCGGATCGGTTTGTCCCGGCTCGGGTTGTCCCAGGTCGGTTCGTCCCGGGTCGGGTTGTCCCGTATCGATTGGGGCGGAATGTCCCTGGGGCGGGTGGTCCCGTTCCCAAGTATAACAAAGAGTTGCTGGTAAAACTGCATTTTGTCACCGTATATAAAACACTCTAACACACGTCCTAAAACACAGACAACATGTCATCCCATAAATTTATTTTCTCATCACAATTCCGATGAACGAACAAATGTCCTTATCGAGTAATTGCATGCATGGGGACTTTATGTGAAGACTGTGCATTCAATGAATGATCTAACTAATGGACCAAGTCAAAATGCTTTTTTTCTCAATATAGCGGTTACATAATTACATGTCTGCCGACACACTAAACAAGATTACTCACATAACTACCCAGACATGAAGAATTCCACAACCATGCATAGATAATGAATATCCGCGAAAATATGTATTGTCTGTCTTTTCAGAACTAGTATAAATTGACTTGCATAGAATTCATTACCAAGATTGGTTTCATAACAAGTACTATATACGTAATTGGATGTTGAACTTCCGACACAGGAACCCATCTCCATCCAGCTGTCGTGCGGATGTTTTCACTAATTACCAGACTGTGAACATGAACCTTATTATGAATGCAAAAAATTGCCTATAGACATATCTTGTTTTAATGGAGTCATAAATAGTTGCCCTGTTGTTTGCATCGTTCACAGAGTTGTTGTAACTCTAGGGTCAGTATCGCTGGATGTCATTACATGTATCTTTGACGCGAGAGTTATTATATATGACGTTAAAGGCCCACTTAAGTTTCGAACCCCCAGATCACACTATATAAAATATATGCCATATTATATACCATTTGAAAGAGGAAGCTCCAAAACATTGTATTTTCAACTTATTCGATGTAATAAACTGTGAACATGTGGTTTTTCTTGAGAACCCGACTTCCGAGTCTGTTCTGTGATGAAGTTTCTACACAAAGTCTATTATTTTCAATGGAATGGGAATAACTCTATATATTTAGATATAGAGTTATAACTCTATATATTTAGATATAGAGTTAATCCCCTTCCATTGAAAATAAACTATAGTTTGAATTTTATTGCATTCTGGGAGCCATAACGGGGAAAATGATTTTCTGAGACACAGGCTTTCCAAATGGCGATAAATTATAGTATGATAATCATATTTTATGGCATAGATTGTTATTAAAATCGTATATCAAGGCATTATAAAAAATAATCGGTGACTCGAAAATTAAGTGGGCCGTTAAGACGGTATACTATGGTGCGATGTGCACCTGTTCTGCTGAGCCACTGCTCACCCGCGTTCTAAGTTCTTTTGATAACAGCGTACTAACTTAGTGTGTCTGCCACCATTCTATATGAGGTTACTTATGTAACAAGCCAGACATGAATAATTCATGGTATTTATATGCATAGATATGGCATACGCGAATGCACAATTCCATATCAAGCAACTTGATCGTAATAAACATAAATTCCCAAATTGGCTTCCCAGCAAGCACTATGCGTAATTGGATGTAGAATTTTTCGATACGAGAACTAACTCCTATTCAGTGGTTGTGCGGATGTTTTTTCACTAATTAACAGACTGCCAACAACTCAATATGCACCAGTGCTGCTTTGTATGCAGTAACGTACCCTGCGTATCACTGAGTTAATTTCAAGAAACACGCAAGAATGACAGCAAACTTGCTGTGATTTATTTGCATGTCGACGCGGGGGGGGGGGGGGGGGCGAGGGGAAAATAAAACATCTGCAGGAAGGTATGCCGGTGCGGGTGGGTAATCCGAGATGCAAAAATCATTGTTTACTACCTCATGCAATTTTTTTACTGGGGACCTTTTGTGCCCATATTTGACATTTGTGTAACAGTTTAAAACATACTATAACTGCAAAAACCTCACATGGGCCTTTGTGGAGATGACATTAAGCTATGGCATATATTGCATATGTGACGGTGAACTTCCTTCCCGACACCCTTTGGAAAGAAGCTTCGAGATATGTACAATTGAAATAAATAACATATGAGATAACTTATTTTCTGTTTGCCTTGCTGTGTTCGACTCCCCGTAGTGAGCACATAATAATCACTCTTTAACACCTATTTGAATTCGGTCAGAGAGTTAGAAAATCTTGTGTCATGTCTCAGTGAGTTCCAAACTTTTGGAACATACTAATCAAATGCTCTATCGCCATAAGTTTTCAAATTGTTTGATGGAATATCAATTAGAGCTTGTATCTTTGACCTCAGAATCATACAGGTTGAACATACATGCTTAACAGTTTATCAAAAATATTGAGGTAATACAGGGAGAATGCTTGAACTGGATTCTGATTTTTGATAACAGAAATAACAGAATGACGCACAGTTGTTGTCTATATACGCGCACGAATCGGAAGGTAGTGTAATTACGTGCGCTCGCGCAACAGTATGGCGATCAGACAGATTCGTAGGTTGGTGTCACCCTACTCCGTTTCACTCCATGACGTCACCAAAAACGACGTAAAACCTCGTGGCGTTCTGACATTTTTACTGTGCCGCGTTTTTGCTATGTTTATTTTATGTGTTGTTTTCGATTATTTGTTTGTCGCCGATATCGCCATTTGTCGGGATTCCCTGTTTCTATATTTAAAACTGGCATGCTCGTAGTGAGCCTCGATTTCGATTTTTTCTCCCAGGTCAAAATACGTCAGAGTTATGACAAAAATAGATCGACCTACATTTTCTCCATCAGAACTCTACATCAAAGAGTCTATAGACTCCTTCGGGACCTACATAGACTCCTTCATTTGGGTATTTTTACTTATAATTGGGAAGTTTTATCATTTTTGGTTCGTGCGAAGACCTTTTTTTATCGTGCGGGGAAAGAGAGACATTCAAAACGCGATTTCTTAATTCGACGCAATAGGCTGAATAGCATAACCTTCAGCCGAGTTCCGGGTCAAATACGACGAATGACGTAACACAAAACAAAACGCATTTGTTGACACAAACACCGTTTGAAGAGATTATTATTACATAAAATGATCGTTATTGATTAATTATTGATTAATTATTGATATTTATTGTTGCATATTGGCTGCTATCAATATTTACACAAATAGTATTAATTATTTCTTATAATTGCTCCTTTGGTCAACTTTGACTATCGGAAAATGAAAATGAAAATATGCCGCTGAAAAAAATGTAATCGATATTAAAGTCTCATCCTTTCGGCAACATGGAATTGGTTTTAATTACTTAAATGATTAATATAGTAATTTGCATTTATCTGTGATGAAATGAGAAATGGTAATTTTTCTAACATTAAATTAAATTAAATAAATTAAGTAAAATACAGTGAAATTATTTTTTTAATTATTGTTTATTACATTTTTGCGCACGTTGGCATCTCTCTGACTGCATTCTAGTTGTTGTAGCAATGGTGTTGCATGTGAAAATTATGTTTGCAGGAAACAATCCTTGCAGCAACATTATTTACTTTTTGTAATTTATCCAAATGTTCAGTTGAGATATCGGCGAGAATGGCGTTACAAATAGTCGAAACAAATGACGAAACAAGTGTCTGTGACGATACCTGTGTTAATTATGCAGGCCATGCGCACGGGTGTAGATATGAAACAATATGTGATCCTCCGTAGGATAGGGTATCATATAATATGTGATCCTCGTCTCAGGAGTCAATCGTGGCTCAATGAAGGCAGGATCATATATCAAAATGAGAGGAAATGGTGATCCCATGAAACGGGGATCACCATATCCTCTCATTTTGATATGTGATCCTATGTTAGAAAATATTTTTATTAACTAAATAACGGAGATATTTGAAGAAGTGTTTTAAAGAGCATATAGAAAAATTTGACTTATATTTCACCAGAGTTTATCTATTGTGGTGTTGTAATTTCTCATACAAATCGCCGTTATTTAGTAAAGGTTCTTTATAGAGTTATTACCCTTCATATAAAATCACTAAAAACAGATAAAGATCGCATATCAAAACCTATGTTATCCTCCGTAGGATCAGATATCGTTAATAGTCTTACACTCGTGCGCATTAGGTGCAATATGGCCGTAACTGCGAGATGCGACGAAGCTCCATAAACATGGATTTACACATTGAATTGACATGTAAGTTCGTGGATAGTGTGTTATCCAAAACAACACCTAGGATTTCGACAGCTTATGATAACTGAATATCTGAATCGCCTTTAATATGGTGAACGCCAGTGTGTTTAACGCGTTTAATCAGTTCCACATAACATAAACTCAGTTTTTTCTTCGTTTAACTCAAGTTTAGTAATTTCCATCCACGATTTTACATCAGATATATTGTCCTGTATTTGTTTCAACTTTTTCAATCATGTCACAAGGCTGGGAAGAAGGGTGCATTTGAATATCGCCAGCATAGATGCGATAATGAACACCATTGTATAACTAATTACATCACCGAGCGGCTTGACGTACATGGAATATAAAACAGGTCATAAAACATAGCCTTGTGGAACTCCGAAGTGAAGCAATTTAGGTTCCGAGAACGTGTCGCCAATCTGTACTTTTTGCGTACGATCGGTCAGATATGATTCAAACCAATCGATAACAGTTTCTTATAAAACACATGTGGAAGGGAGCCGCATAATAATGATGGAATGATCGATTGTGTAAGACCAGATAAACTCTGCCTTGCAGTTTGATGCGAGCTGTGTCGCCTTGAAGGAGGTGGCAGTCACTGCACCTAACCTCATAATTATAACAACATCATTTTCAGAGATCAGCAGGTTCCACATTCGTACAGCAATATTATGCTAATAAAAAAAACAACGTTTGTGTGAAGCATTCACTAAGTTAAAAAGTCAATTTCTATCAATCTTCCACCGTAGAATTAGCACCGATGTGTTCAGAGAAACGATTGAGTAATACGCAGGGTATTAATGTTCAAGTCAGCCGAACTTTTCCGACGAAGCCGTTGAAATTGAGCAAGATAAGAGCATGTGCGCTCTCGCAAATCCATTCCTTATCTTTTCAATTACACTGTTTGATTATTCCTCGGGAGTCGGCACGAACTGTCATTACTTGCAGTCAAAAGACAACCTTGGATGGTTTCGATCTTATTTTGTTATGCGGTGCCGCATACGCCGTGGTAACAATGCTGTCAGGCTACTTTTATGAGAAGACCGATAAATGGTAGTTCTCAGGGAGCACCAGACTGGTGTTTCGATATCTCGCCTTCTCAGACCGAGAAGTTAATATATACTATAAAGGATTTCACAAGAGCTGACCCCTCAAGCGCGTGGTATACTATAACATTTAGATATAATAGATAAGACACGATTTCCAAACCATAGAAAAACACATTTTTTGTCAGTCGTCTTTCAAAATGACAACAGGCTGTCTGAGGCCAATTGGTCTATGTCACAATAAATTAGTCATCGTGCCACGTTACCAACATCCCGGAACAGCATACACCCTTGGTCGGTCGTAGCCTACGGATATCCTTGACGGTCTCCAAAGATTAGGCAAATATTACGTTTCTTATTTGCAAACCGTTATTTTGGTGCATGGTCCACGGCTTCCAGAGATCATTCTATTTATATTATTTATGTAATTTCCTTTCCTTAGCAACCTTCGCACAAATGGCGTTTGTGTACTGGTATATATGCAACCAGGGTCTCCAAAACACAGATAATTCAAACTTCATATTTAAATGTTTTAAGTGATTCTACATGCAAATGTAGTGAATGATTCTACATGCAAATGTAGGGAATGCAGGGAATAACAATTCTAATTTTCCAGTAGCTGTCTGTGAGTGATACAAGGCTTCCTATGATCACGATACCGAGTTAGTGTTTTACCACAGTGTCGCGATATCGGGTGGACTGATTGTAGGTTTTGTGCAGGCCACCATCCTGATTGTGCCCCATTTTTGTTAGAGGCTCAGACGACACATTTTACTACATGTAGCATATATTTTGAGGGAAACAGACTTGCCGTAGCTCAATTTTGCTGTGGTTTGATATGTTCTAATTGGTATTAATATAGCCTATTTGTTATGCCATGTGCAATTTCTAACATTAGTTTTTATTAGAAAAAGCCAATTCCGATTTGCAATCAGATTTTATTGAATACCACAAGTTGTTGTTATAATGGCTTCTCGGTAGCAAATTCACGGGGAAAAAAAATTGATTTAGTTCTCTATATTGATACATTTTTGGAAGTATTATCAATTTTCCCACAACAAAACCATTTCCATATTCAATATTCCATGACGGTGATCTGATATGACCAATTAACTTACCCTCACCCCATTAAAATGTTTGCCAAAAGACAATTGGCATATAAACATTCTACCCGTGCGTCAGATATGTCGATTTCTGTCATTATACTTTATACAAAAAACTGCCTTAGCCATTACTCTTATAAAAATAGGAGAATAAATACAGACATTGATATTAAGGTCGTATCGACAGTCAGAATACTGCCAGTGTGAGTTTGTCACGCTCCTCGGAAATAAAAAAAAATAATCGTGAACAACAACATAATAATATCCGTGTTTAATTTTGTTATATATTGCTATTATATAATAGCTTAATGTTGAAACCAAATTCAGCGATAAAAAGATCAAACTCATAAAAAGTGCTATACAATTCGAAAGCGACACAATTCCTCAGCGGGGATGGGTAGATTTCCCATATACATGTTGGCTCAGGGTCTAAATATTGTTAGGCAAATGTATTCTCTTATAAATGGAAGCACCAATCATGCAAGGTTAAACAAGTGTTCACACAGTTAAAACGTGTTTTCATTTAATTGGATTTCAATCGCAAAGAATTAGCACCGATGTTTTCAGAGAAACGATTCCCTATATGATGAAGTTATTAATGTTCAAGTCAGCCGAACTGATCTCACGAAGTCGGCGAAATCAGACTAATAAGAACGAGGACGAACGCGCAAAGTCACTCCTTATCTTTTCAATTACTTCGTTTGGTTATTCCTCACCACGAACTGCTATTGCTTGCTGTCAAAAGACAAACTTGGATGGGTTAGATCCCATTTCTTTTATGCGGGATAAGACGCGGTGGTAACAAGGCTGTCAAGCTACTGATACAAGAGGAACGATAAGTCGTTGTTCACAGGGAGCATCATGCTGGTGTTTTGACATCTCGCGCTCTGCGACCGAGAAGTTGTTATCACGCTTACTGTGTGAGTACGATAAGTTCGTCTCGGAGCTTACAATACTGAGTAAGGTGAGGTGCATAACGGGTAAGGCGCCACATGAGCTGCCCCACGATATAGTGAATCCGGTTACATGCCAACACGATTTGGTTTTCCACGCAATGGAGGGGGGGGCCTGATTCATATACCACGGCAAGTTTCTCAGTTGCGTACCATGGAGTAAGACGTTTTTACATGCAAGTGAATGGATGTAATTTCGTAGTTAAATTAACCGTCTGCGATGTCAATAATTATACAATTTGCAACGTGATATAATCCAAGCGCATATACATCGCTTGTGTTGAGTGTTATTCACTAAAACTGACGAAGTCATCGAAACCAAGCTGGATAAGGACACCAGGCCTATCCAGAAAATTAATTCCTTATATCTCTTTTCGAATTACATCGTTTGATTATTCCTCACCACGAACTGCTATATTACTTGCTGTCAAAAGACAACCTTGGATGGGTTAGATCCGATTTATTTTATGCGGGACCAGTCACCAGACGCGGTGATAACAAGGCTGTCAAGCTACTGATACAAGAGGAACGATAAGTCGTTGTTCACAGGGAGCATCAGGCTGATGTTTTGACATCTCGCGTTCTGCGACCGAGAAGTTGTTATCACGCTTACTGTGTGAGTATGATGAGTTCGTCTCGGAGCTTACAATACTGAGTAAGGTGAGGTGCATAACGGGTAAGGCGCCACGTGAGCTGCTCAACGATATAGTGAATCCAGTTCCATGCCAACACGATTTTGTTTCCATGCAATTGAGGGGCGAACCTGATCCATATACCATGGCAAGTTTCTCAGTTGCGTATCAGAGGGTAAGAAGTTTCCACATGCAAGTGAATGGATGTAATTTCGTAGTTAAATTAACCGTCTGCGATGTCAATAATTATACAATTTGCAACGTGATAGAATTCAAGTGCATACATCGCTTGTGTTGAGTGTTATTCGCTAAAACTGACGAAGTCATCGAAACCAAGCTGGATAAGGTCACCAGGCCTGTCCCGACAATTTATTCCTTATATCTCTTTTCAATTACATCGTTTGATTATTCCTCACCACGAACTGCTATTACTTGCTGTCAAAGACAACCTTGGATGGGTTAGATCCCATTTCTTTTATGCGGGACCAGACGCGGTGGTAACAAGGCTGTCAAGCTGCTGATACAAGAAGAACGATAAGTGGTTATTCTCAGGGAGCATCAGGCTGATGTTTTGACATCTCGCGCTCTGCGACCGAGAAGTTGTTATCACGCTTACTGTATGAGTATGATTAGTTCGTCTAGGAGCTTACAATACTGTGTAAGGTGAGGTGCATAACGGGTAAGGCGCCACACACATGAGCTGCCCAACGATATAGTGAATCCGGTTCCATGCCAACACGATTTGGTTTTCCATGCAATTGAGGGGGAAACCTGATCCATATACCATGGCAAGTGTCTCAGTTGCGTATCAGAGGGTAAGAAATTTCCACGTGCAAGTGAAAATGGATGTAATTTCGTAGTTAAATTAACCGTCTGCGATGTCAATAATTATTCAATTTGCAACGTGATAGAATTCACTCGCATACATCGCTTGTGTTGAGTGTTATTCACTAAAACTGACTAAGTCATCGAAACCAAGCTGGATAAGGACACCAGGCCTGTCCCGAAAATGTATTCCTTATATCTCTTTTCAATTACATCGTTTGATTATTCCTCACCGCGAACTGCTATTACTTGCTGTCAAAAGACAACCTTGGATGGGTTAGATCCCATTTCTTTTATGCGGAATCAGACGCGGTGGTAACAAGGCTGTCAAGCTACTGATACAAGAGGAACGATAAGTCGTTGTTCGCAGGGAGCATCAGGCTGATGTTTTGACAACTCGCCTTCTGCGACCGAGAAACTATTACACGCTTACTATATGTGTAGGTATATATACGATACGCCATTTACGTGGTGTGAAGGCAACGGAATGCATATTCCACACGTGGGATTTGTAAATCTTGCACAAAAGGAACACTGTATGTTAACAAGCGTGTAACACACTAAAATACTGAACGCTAGGAAATTATATTGCTTACAACCAGTAGTCGACAAAGCGATCATCTTCACCAAATATCGCACCCGATACGGTCTCTTTGTTGTGTGAATCTTTAGACATGCCCATTATCTAGTTAACGGATATATCCGATTTATGGAGGCATGCACGAGTTAATATGAGTGTTCAATGCTTCAAATGTGCTTGTTTCATTGAGCATGCACAAATTCTCATTTCTTATCCAAGTGGCCATATATTGATCGGAATGGCACATTGCAAATGAGATGTCCCTCAACTCATAATCAAGCTTGAAAATTGGTCCCGATTTTCGCCTATGTCGGGATGAACCCGCGCCAACGTCGTCTAGCACAGACTGCGATGATTATTCTTTGATAATCTGTTAATTGTGCAGCACTTATATCTATGATGTAATAAATAATCGTATTGGTGAATGTTGCCTCTTTGAAGGAAAGCAGTCATACATTTGAACACGCTCAGCCGGGTCTTATATCAGTAAACCAGACATACTATACGACAATTATGCTTTTTTATCCGCTGCTTGAAACTAGTGTTAAGTTGTATATCAAAGCGGAACTATAGCGACAGTCATTTCCCATACAAAGCCAACCATCGCAGAGGTAATATACAGTGATGTCCTAAGTAATCGACTCCTTAACCACAGCAGAATTATGGGTAACTTTTCAGGATTTAGTCATAAATATGGCTTGTTACAATCATCGGAAAGCTCTCCCCGAGAGCTTTCCGATGAATGGCAACAAGCCATATTTCTGACTAAATCCTGAAAAGTTACCCATAATTCTGCTGTGGTTAAGGAGTCGATTACTTAGGGCATTACGGTATCTTTCACAGCAAATGATCAACACGAAGCATAAATGGCTCTTCGCACGTATTTATTGATTTTTGTCTGTCAGTATGTGTTCTATATATAACTTCACGGGGTACAATCGAGATGGCACCAAGGCGTTTTAACAGTGGTAACTTTTTACGAGGAAGATAATGGTGAATGTTAAAATATTAGAATAGCTCATGTTAATATTATAACACAATTGAGTCTGCCCCATTCAATATAGTTTCCACAAAAACGTTACAAGAGATATGGAAATGTATAGAAGGCCTGTTCAACAATAGTGGTCACAGTGTGCCGTCAAATATAATTTCTTCTGAGATAAAAGAAAACGGAGTCAGTAGCACATGACTTTTCAGGATCCTTAAATACTGACATCTGACAAGGTCATATCTGCCCAATATACAGAGGATATCTTTCATGTTTTAGAACAGACTCATCGCCTAACATAAACAACTCAAAAAATATCGCTCTGTGTCAGGCACATGTAGCTGATATAGTTGCATAGCAACATTGCTTTTAAAATGAGAATAATTAGCCAGTATATAGCACAATGAACAGAGGAGCACCTGGACATGTCTTTAAAAAATATGTATCTTCATGGAGATATGATAACCAGGTGTCCGTAACCCACTACATTGATTGGTACATCTCATATGTCAAACCCAATTGTCGTCTTTTAATTTTGCGAACTAATGTGTTTATGATGTTCATGTTATAACGTCTGATGTATACGCAGTTGTAAATAAATAAATAGTTCTTTATTGGTGAGACGGATTAATTGCGATAAACAAAATGACAATCGCTCCGATCCGACAAGGTGAGCTACTACATATATTCCGTGTGTAAGAATCATGTTTTGTGATGCTATTTGGATATATAATTTATGAGAATATGTGTAACGCTTTGAACAAGAGTATCCTCTATTCCCATCATATATCCACAATATGCAGAGTGTTTCACATCACTTTAACCTGGGCAAAGCCGGGTAACCCTGCTAGTATAATATTTATGCGAAATTAAGTAACTCAATCACATGCCAATAGATGCTCAATTGACAAATTTAAAAGTAACGAATCTTGTTACCAACGGAAATGAAATCCTTTTAAGGTGCGGTATTATTATAGAAATTGCGTTCAATAACGTACCATGCAGGACGGAAAACATCAAAGTTTAATCTCTTCTGATCTTTAACCCTTTACCCAACAAACCGGCCAAAACCGGCCAAATAAAGCTTCAACAGCCTAAAATATCTTCGGTCTGTCTCAATAGAACCATACAAATATGTATATCATTGGAACCGGCTCCTTGACCACATTGTGATAGTTACAGTTATGCCCTATGCCAATGCATTCTCTTATATATGCGAGTCGACCATAGGTCGCCTCGCATATATAAGAGAATGTATTGGCCTAAAAAAAATCTTTTTTTAACACTTTTTACCATTTTTTCTTACATTCTTTAACAATTTTATAATTTTTAATGTGTTAAGCCAATGCATTCTCTTATATATGCGAGGCGACCTATGGTCGACTCGCATATATAAGAGAATGCATTGGCACAGGGCCCTTCTGTTGGGTAAAGGGTTAAACCTCTATACTAAATACTCATAGATGAGCAGTTCCCTTACGAAATGTTCACATTATAAGTTCAAGGTCGTTTGTTTAAGTTAATATCTAAATATCTAATTTCCACCAATCAATATGAATTCTTTTGCACTTGTATATTATCATTTCGTCTAGCTGTCGTCTGTTCATAACATATAATATCGATTGTTGAGCGTATTATCTAAACATTTCCCACAAATGAATATTCTGGCTGTCCCCATGTACCACACGATGTTGCCAGAAATAACGATTTTGTCCCCACAACATTAGCCGTGTGTGTCATTGTTTCTCACATTAGTTCACACCAATAATAAGAATATTGCAGTAGCCGATCTTTGGATCCGGCGCGATAGAAAGTTATTAAATTATTCACGATGCGCACTATTTAAAGTAAAATTTCTGAATAACCGACTATTAGCCATCGTTGCCATGGAAACACAAATTTATCAAATATGTCCCAATTGGATTTTCCGAAAAAAAATAAATGTATATTATAATACAGTACATATTCAGCTACCCAGTAAACTGAAAGGCATTTGTGTTGCAATTAGTTCCGGTTTAACCCCATTTTCGGCTTGATCGCCTGTACTACTAGGTTGATTTATTGATTGGGGTTTATTGTCGCTTTAGCCACTAAGGCCATATCACGACATTGCCAGTTTTAGCGGTGGAGGAAATCCGCACACTTGCGACTAATCTAACAGTGATTTTAATGGCTGATAAACTCGTCAACCATGTGCGGCAAACCACCGACCATCGGCGAATAACTGGCAACTCCACCAGATAACGATTTCGAGTTACAAAGTCCACGATGGAACCATGTGGATTTGAACCCTTATCGCCAGCGCTGGGGGGCGAAACGGCTTGGAGTGGTACCCCTAACCGATTGAGCCACCGAGGCCCCCTTGTACTACTAGGTGACGCCAAACTCGGCGTACTATAGAGCACGTCACAATTGGTGGAAACTGATACCCCCGATGTTTCGCGCACGTTCTCTTAAACCCCGCTGATGGGCGACGGGGGAATTGTGATTTGAACTTGGCATTGTAGCCAATCATATAGCTAGTTACAACCGGAAATGAGGACGAATGTTAATATCTACTCTCAACAAAAGACCTATCGGAATACTTTGGAATTGATACAGGGCTTAAATATATTTGTGTATATGTTCGCCTTCCGGTATACGGTCTGGGATGTCATTGCAGCACGTCCCTAAAGGCATCACTCAACGAAATGGTTTCCCATAGACAACAGTGTTAACGTTTCAGCCAAATTCACTGAATTGAAGCTTGCAGGCCCGTCCATGCAGTGATGTTTACCCAAATAGATTGACACCAGCTGATCACGAAAATGCAAGAGAAATAAAAGGTCATTGTGCACTCGCGGTGCGGTGCACTGGATCCCCGACTCTGGAACACATTTAGCTCCCTGATTCCTATAAATTATGTAGTTCATTTACTGCCCCTTTCACTGTTGTACCAGCGGTTTTCTGAAACATGATTGATCCCATTCATCTTTTAAACACAATCGATGCCGGTCCTGCATGGTATGGTCCAGAATGACACAATAACAGCGCCATGCAAGTACAACCTAACGTCGATTCCCCACACCGCTACTCAATGTAGGTTCTTATCGTGTTCACGCATTCCTAATATATATTCCTGTCTAAGATGATTGTGTATGAAACCCACAGTAATCTTCTTGTAACCTTGTATTGTCGGCTAAACACGCTGGTCTTGACCGAGTAAATTGGCTGAGTCTTTCCTGCGGCTAGAATATATTTAATAGTGACAACCATGTAAACCAAAACGGTATCATATTATCTGGTTCGCGCGATTGTGTATACGTTGGTAATAATGTAGGTCAAATCGTGAATAAATGTGTTGTCTGTGTTTGTATAATCGCGGAAACGATCATTTTACGGATATATTTCATTCCATCAGCCCCAGACATATTGGAATGCAGATTGCTGTGGGAATGGATGTTGACCCCTGCACCGGACGCTATATCGAAAGGAAAGTCTTGACCCAAAGGAGACTTCACACGTAATTTCGATTTAACCCTTACAAAATATATACTCATTGGCGAGTAGTCCCCTTATGAAATGTTTCGATAATACGTTCATATATAGGTCGTTTGTTGAACATTTTCCACCAATGATTATGAATTATTCTGCTCTTGTATTATCTATTTTTCTGACTGTCGTCTGCTTTTACAAGATGATCGCCCTTCCAAATGAATAATATACATGTATAGTTTTGTAACTGAATGGCAGAATCCATTTAGTATAGACAAGGTTAAAGATGAGTACGACCTATCGCCACTTGATTATTCCAAACATTCAGTGTGGAGCTTTCGTGTGTTTTGGAGGCCAATGTACAACTCCTAGCAATAGTTTCATGCCGCCACCCGTTATGATTACGTGTTAACACCCCTGTCACAAGTGCCGTATCGACTAATATATTAACACACGTGTCGTCTGTGTTTATTACACGCAACCCGTCCTAAAATCCGTGAATTAAAAAAAAACAGACTTACAAGGTTTATTGAGTCTCATACGGGGCTTGTTTTGTCGTGTTTGATGGTCCTTTTATCTCATAGTTCCGGCTTCATGGTTGACCCGAGTTCACGCCGTGTGACTCAACGGAATGCGTATGCCAAACGCGGGTCATACGGGTTTGTAAGTATCGAACAACAGGAACACTGTAATTCTAAAACCAATTGTGTATTATTATCCATCCATTAGCTAACACTATTTCTGATTGGGCAAAGCCATCACATGATAATCCGGGAAAAAGTCATATTCGACTCCCGAAAGTCATATTGGACCCAATCGAGTCCAATATGACTTTTTTTTAAATTATCGGGACTCCGTGACGTCACGAAGTAACTATATTGCCAAATGAGGTGAAATTGTGATGCGCGCGCAATATTCTGATGGATTTAGCAGACGCTTTACTTCCGCATTGAATTTTTTTTTAACTTCCGTTTTTAATGTTCCAAATAATGCTTTCTAATTATCAAATACAGGCTTTTATAGAGAATCAACTGCCGACAAATACCAAAAATAACCACAAAAGTTTTAGTCCCAAAATTGGGATAAACATACAGATGGATAATAAAAATGTCATTATACAATGTTGTGTACCGTATGTGTTTTCTTGTACTCGCCCAGGTTGTGGTGAAAAGTCATATTGGACTCGACACTGGACTCGTACAAGAAAACCTCATTCTGCTTAGGCCTCATCTACTCTGGAAAGTTTCTTAACAATTTTCTATAGAGACTTCTTCACATAGATGCTATTTCTTTTTTAGTTTAGTTTCCCTATATCCCCAAGTTGGCATACGACACATTTGCATAATCGAGGTTTCCAATGGGCGTACATTACAATATTCACCATTTGTGAACTTCAATCTGAGTCTATGTCTCACATAGCAGATGAGGCGTAAGCAGAATGAGGTCCACATAGGGTGAATTTGGTGCTGCTAGCTCGTCATGCGAGATAGCGTCACTAAATTCACACTCTGTGGACCTCATTCTGCAAATGACAGGCACACTAAACTTGATGTGAATGAACGACAGTGGGGGTGACGGCTATCCACATACAATAAGTTTTGTCCTGTCGTCGCATACCATACACAACATGTACACAACATTGTATAATAACTTTATAATAACTCACATTCCAAGTACATCTCAAGTGTCATTTGATTAGGGTGGACACATTGATATTGTGCACATCCCCAAAAATGTGTTTTGTTATTCTGTCCCTACAGTGGGCGCTATGTCGAATTAAAAAATATGCTAAAGTAGGTTTCAATAAATTTGCGATGATAATCTGAGTGCCCCCCCCCCAAAAGTCGAGTCAACTTTCGTTTCATGACATGGCTCCATGCTGGCACATACTTACGAGTTACTGCCCCTGAAGTTGGTTGCTCCTCTATTCGCTTGTCCTCGGTATCACCAAAGTACAGAATACCAACACACGGGTTCCCATTGGCTGACATCATCATCATCATTTGATCGTCGTCTGAAAATTGAATGAATTGTTTTTTTTTATTTAGATTTGTTTCAAATGTTCTGGCAATCTGACTTGGTGTCACTATATATGTATACTGGAACAGTGGTGTAAATTTTAATCTGGTGAATGTGCTGGCTGATTGGAATCATGTGTCGACGGCTTCATAACTACATTGTATGTAATGGAACCGTGAAAGACTAAACGATTAATCCCTCCATGACTGGAGCTTCCTGAAATGTTGCGAAAACCCTGTGCCAAAGCATTCTCTTATATATGCGAGTCTCACACATGGAACAGCCAATTTATTCTCTTATATATGCGATGCTCCCTATGGGAGACTCGCATGTATAATATAATGCACTGGCACCTGATATTGAATCTACACGAGCGCAGCTCCCCACAGTGGAAATTTATATTTTGGAATGGCTTGTTATTCGTTTGTATGGGTGTTTAGGAAAAATGAGCGGACGACATACAGAAAAAAAGATAATACAAGTACAGGAAGATCGACATTTTGGTGGGAAACAGTCAGATAATTAGTTCAACAAATTAGCGTTGTTGAACTTATTGTCTGAACATTTCCTAAGGGAATTACATATCAATTAGTATTTAGTATATACAGTTAGTATACGCATGGGGCAGCATAAAGGGGAAAACATCTATATAGTAAAGATGATAGAATACGCGGTCCTGTTTTCCACTCGATTCGTTATGCTAATATACAACCATTACAAATTAGCCAAAAATCCGACACCAGAATCCAATATGGCGGCCAAGATGGCCGCCGAAATGTGAAAATATGCTATTTGTCTGTCATGTTACCACCTTTCGTTTGTGTCTGTGGGAATAGTTTATAATTTTTGCGTCATATTATACATACATCATATAGATGAGTCATCGGCGAACACATGGGGACCATAATTTGCATTCATTGCGGGATATTTTTGTCCGATATCACGTTTTCCCCAAATGCCGGTATCATAGGTCAAAGCCGAATCTCCGTTAATAAAGCGATGTTATGTTTCGAATCAATGAATGTTATTGCTATTATAACAACAACCATGCATATATATTTGCAGGAGATACTCGATCTAGGATTCCTCTTATATCTGAGTTGATGAATATTTACCCAAATCCAAGATGGCGGCCAAAATGGCCACCAGAAATAAAAAATCGCCGAAAATCGCTGATTTTAACATCAGTGAGCATTATTGTCATGACAACTCCACACCTGCTTACTATTGTAAGTTGGGAACACTTAGGCGAAGAACTTTCCTTGTACCATTTCAAAATAAAAGTCCCCCAAATCCAAAATGGCGCCCACAATGGCGGACAGAATTTGAAAAATCACCGAAATTCCCTCATATTCACATCATTGGGCATTATTGTCGAGACAACTCCATCCATGCGTACAATTGAGTTGGAAATACTGAGGTGAAGTAATTACATTACATCTCATGCAAGAAATGGTTTTCCAAATCGAATATGGCGGCCAAAATGGCGACCGAAATTTGAAAACACGCCTACATTCCTTTAATTTCTTAGGATGGGTGTTATTGTTTCGCGATTTCTACCCACCATTACATGTTGATATGTATGAATTATTCATTAGGGTTTGGCAAGTGATACTCACAGTCAATATGGCGGCCAAACTGGCGGGCAGAAATTGAAAAGAAGCCGATATTATTACATAGTAATTTCAACTTTTTGTCATAATATTGATTTGTATAAACGAAACGGTACATAATATAAGCCATCTATTAGTTCCAATGTAAGTCGTAGCCTTTTGGAAGGATGAAAACCCACAGTCGCGATGTGGCATTTCAAAATCCATTCTCCACTAAGGGCTCATACTGGCCGTAACCGTATATAGGTGCGCCGAATAGTCACATTATGACTTCCAAGAATCAAAACAACAGTACCTGAGCTTATTCTGAATTGCCACATTCAGCATTATCTAGACTCGTTTCCGTCTCTTCGTCAGAGTAATCTATCTCACTCACAACAACAGTTCACTACTCTTCTTTATAGAAGGGTGCCACTAATCGGAATGTTTCAAACAATACATATGCCGGTGTTCAGCTCACGTGTTTGTTTCGAAAGCTTGGAATTCTTAGCGAACTTCATTCGTGGTATAGCTTATGGTATAATTCAGATGCTACATATGGGGTATATGCGTCATCTTGTGCGATACACTATACAGGTATTCGGTCGATGCGTATACTAGCTTTCAGAAGGACCTATCTATCTGCGTATTGTCAGCTTTGGTGACCTAATGGGGATAACAACGTGTACACCTGGTGATTTTCCCAAACAGCCACTTCTCAATATATGGTTCATCAATTCACATACTCATCTAATGCACTGACGTACCCGGACAACTTCTGTATATGGCTTCGAATGTTGAAAGCCCGACATGTGACGGATGTATTTCTGCTAAGGCGTAGAAGACCATAATGCATAATATACCCAAACTCCTTGAACATGATCATAAGAACAAGCTTGTTGGCGTCCAGCAATCGTCTCATCGAACAGATCCAAGCAGATGATAACAATACACACGGTGCTAGTTTGTGGGTATGTGTCATGACAGTGGAAATGAAATTGGACCATGACTGCACCGCCCCTTATTTTGTTATGTTTTAGATTCAGACAGGATCTCATGTGTGGCTTTGCTTTCCTTGTATGCTAAGATTGTATGTTCCCATCCGTTTGGAAGCCGTTCTTAAACAACTGGACCAGGAGTATGCCATTGGCTACTGCTGTATAAGCTCCACCAAGACTGGGGTGTAGTCTTAAAGGCGATACCTTTGATAGTTGGTTGATATGTCATACTCACGCGGTGTGTTATGGTTCAAGAAAGTACAAATGCCATCAACAAAAGGGTGAAATGTTCAACGCGAAGAACATCCAGAGGAATGTTACGTTGATGAGCTCTTGCATTCAGTTCAACAAACGTTGGTACACCAAGTGATTTCTTGGTAACATCACCATTGCGACCATTTTCCTACATGGGACATTAACTACTATATTCTAAAGTTATATATATAAAGCTATATGATCATAAAGGTCGCGTTCCCCAACGTCCACAGCCATTGCCATCGAGACTGTAAAGTGTTCTTTAAATACATAGTGAAATAAATGCACCACAGTTCCCGACATTTTCTTGAATAATACCGCCCACATACTGACACTAACCCCGAGAGAGGATAACAAAACACGCATACATTCATGCTATAAAGACATTATCCTTTAGTCCATCCGACTGTTTTGAGGGAGGCTAGCATAGTATTATCCAGACAAAAGTGTACGTAGTTGAATCAGAAAGGCTTCAAAACGGATGTGGAAATACAATCTTACCACACCAAATAAAACCGACACGCATGACATTAGATATCTTAAACATGCACCATGTGTAGGGGTGGTGTATACAGTGGCCCATTTCATTCCCACTATCATGGTGCATGTCCACAAACTAGCACCGCGAGCATTGTACTTCTTTGCTGGGAGATATTCGACGAGACAACTGCGGGGCGTCACACAGTTTGCTTCTGATAATGGTCAAGAAGTGTAGGTAGTCTATACAATAGGGTCTTCTCCTTAGCAGATAGACATCTGTGCAAGGGAATGAGACAGCTAGCAACCTTCGAAACACTGTCGAAGTTGTCCACATATGCCAATGCGTTCGCTGAGTTTGTGAGTTGACGAACAATCTATTGAGAAGTGACTAGCTAACTGGTTAGCCAGGTATACATGTCATTTTCCCATGGGGTATGAGACACATACATAGAGATGACCTTCTGTAAGCTTGTATACTCATCGGCCATATGCCTTCCTAGTTCAAGATGACGCACAAATATCATAGTTAGCAAATATTTAAAATCGTAAGCTAGACACCTGAAAATGAAATTTTTGAAACGTTATGATTAGAGAGACCCTACTCCCAGGAAGTGGTGAATACTTTGTCGGCGTGAGCGACCTAGATTTATCAGACAAAGAAATGGAAGCTGGTCCAGATAATTATGGACGTGACGTGGCAAATCAGAATCTGTTATCAGGTAATTGTTCTGATACAACTATTCGGCGCACCTACGCTTACGGTCATTATCGGCGCTAAGTGGAGACTGGATTTCGATGCCAAATCGCGATATTAATTGTGGGTTTTCATCTTTCCAGAAGGATACGAGCTATGTTATGCGTTTTGATACCTTTAAGTTGAACTAGTAGATGGTTTATGTACAGTTTCGTCCATACATACCGATATTATGACAAAAAGTTGAAATTAATATGTGAAAATATCGATTTCTTTTCAATTTCTAGGCGCCAATTTAGCAGCGATATTGGCTGTGAGTATCAATTGCCAAACCCTAATGAATACTTCATGTCACTATTCCATATCAACATATAATGGTGGATAGAAATCGCGAAACAATAACGCCCATCGTAAGAAAGTAAAGGAATGTAGACTTGTTTTCAAATTTCAGTCGCCATTTTGGCCGCCATCTTCGATTTGGAAAACAATTTCTTGCATGAGATGTAATGTAATTACTTCACCTTAGTATTTCCAACTCAATTGTAAGCATGGGTGGAGTTGTCTCGACAATAATGCCCAATGATGTGAATATGAGGGAATTTCGGTGATTTTTCAAAATCTGTCCGCCATTGTGGACGCCATTTTGGATTTGGGGGACTTTTATTTGGATAGGGTACAAGGAAAGATCTTCGCCTAAGTGTTCCCAACTCACAATAGTAAGCAGGTGTGGAGTTGTCATGACAATAATGTTCACTGATGTTAAAATTGGCGATTTTCGGCGATTTTTTATTTCTGGTGGCCATTTTGGCCGCCATCTTGGATTTGGGTAAATATTCCTCAACTTAGGTATAAGAGGAATCCTAGCTTGAGTATCTCATGCACATATATATGCATGGTGTTGTTATAATAGCAATAACATTCATTGATTCGAAACATTACATCGCTTTATTAACGTAGATTCGGCTTTGACCTATGATACCGGCATTTGGGAAAACGTGATATCGGACAACAATATCGCGCAATGAATGTATATTATGGACCCCACGTGGTCGCCAATGCTCTGTATGATAAATGTATAACATGACGCAAGGATGCCAACATTTTCCCACAGAGACAAACGAAAGGTGGTAACATGTCAGAAAAATAGCATATTTTCACATTTCGGCGGCCATCTTGGCCGCCATATTGGATTCTGGTGTTGGATTTTTGGCTAATTTGTAAGGATTGTATATTAGCATAACGAATCGAGCGAAAAACAAGACGGCATGAGACATCATCTTTACTATAACGGCGATCAAAGAGACCTGGTGCATTTAAAAATGAAAGTGTCAATGACACTGCAGCTCAACATGGAAAGGGAATAATTTAATGTATTACAGTCAATGAAGTGATTAGGAATGTGGATAGTTGAATAACTAATACTAGTTTATCAACATGAAGAGATATATATATATATAAAAGATAAATCTAAGATGGTTGCTGGCAGCTCTGTTTTCCAATAAAATTCAATAAAAAGGAATGTAAAAAATGAGCTGTAACGGATTTAGTCATACATAAAGTAAAATCCAAGATGGCAGCTGGCGGCCATGTTTTTTGTCCGAATGACCCCAAAATGACTCTTTCCCATCTACATTCCAATTTCAACAGCCATGAAAAATTTCATGATGATCAGACTAAAGGTACGACCTAGCTGTAGCCCGTGCTAAAGGATTTAGTCATACAAAGAATAAAATCCAAGATGGCTGCTGGTGGCCATGATTTATGGCCGAATGATCCCAAAATAACTCGTTCCCATCTACATGTCATTATTAACATCCATGACAAATTTTATGATTATCCAACTAAAGGTACGACCTGTAGCTTAAATGATTTAGTCATACAAAGAGTAAAATCCAAGATGGCTGCTGGCGGCCATGTTTTTTGTCCGAATGACCCCAAAATGACTCTTTCCCATCTACATTCCAATTTCAACAGCCATGACAAATTTCATGATAATCAGACTAAAGGTACGACCTGTAGCCCGTGCTAAAAGATTTAGTCATACAAAGAGTAAAATCCAAGATGGCTGCTGGCGGCCATGTTTTTTGGCCGAATGACCTCATAATGACTCGTTCCCATCTACATGTCATTGTTAACATCCATGACAAATTTCATGATAATCAGACTAAAGGTACGACCTGTAGCCCGTGCTAAAAGATTTAGTCATACAAAGAGTAAAATCCAAGATGGCTGCTGGCGGCCATGTTTTTTGGCCGAATGACCCCAAAATTAATCGTTCCCATCTACATGTCAATATTAACATCCAAGACAAATTTCATGATGATCAGACGAACAGTACGACCTGCAGCCCGTGCTAATGGATTGAATTTTGAAATCAAAGATGACCGCTGGTGGCCATGTTTTTTGGCCGAATGACCCCAAAATGACTCTTTCCCATCTACATATTATTGTTAACATCTATGACAAATTTTATGATGATCAGACTAAAGGTACGACATGTAGCCTGTGCAAAAGGATTTAGTCATACAAAGAGTAAAATCCAAGATGGCTGCTGGCGGCCATGTTTTTTGGCCGAATAACCCCACAATGACTCGTTCCCATCTACATGTCATTATTAAAATTCATGACAAATTTTATGATGATCAGACGACTAAAGGTACGACCTGTAGCCAGTGCTAAAGAATTTAGTCATACAAAGAGTAAAATCCAAGATGGCTGCTGACGGTCATGTTTTTTGGCCGAATGACCCCAAAATGACTCGTTCCCATCTACATGTCAATATTAACATCCATCACAAATTTCATGATGATCAGACGAAAAGTACGACCTGTGGCCCGTACGTGCTAATGGATTAAATTTTGAAATCAAAGATGGCCGCTGGTGGCCATGTTTTTTGGCCGAATGACCCCAAAATGACTCGTTCCCATCTAAATGTCATTGTTAACATCCATGACAAATTTTATGATGATCAGACTAACGGTACGACCTGTAGCCTGTGCAAAAGGATTTAGTCATACAAAGAGTAAAATCCAAGATGGCTGCTGCGGCCATGTTTTTTGGCCGAATTACCCCAAAATTAATCATTCCCATCTGCATGTCAATATTAACATCCATGACAAATTCCATGATGATCAGACAAACAGTACGACCTGTAGCCCGTGCTAATGGATTAAATTTTGAAATCAAAGATGGCCGCTGGCGGCCATGTTTTTTGTCCGAATGACCCCAAAATGACTCGTTCCCATCTATATTCCAATTTCAACAGCCACGACAAATTTTAAGATGATCAAACTAAAGGTACGACCTGTAGCCCGTGCTAAAGGATTTAGTCATACAAAGAGTAAAATCCAAGTTGGCTGCTGGCGGCCATGTTTTTTGCCTGAATGACCCAAAAATGACTCGTTCCCATCTACATGTCTTTGTTAACATCCATGACAAATTTTATGATGATCCGACCAAAGGGACGACCTGTAGCCCGTGTCAAAGGATTTAGTCATGCAAAGAGTAAAATCTAAGATGGCTGCCGGCGGCCATGTTTTTTGGCAGAATGACCCCAACATTACTCGTTCCCATCTACATGTCAATATTAACATCCATGACAGTATGGCCTGTATCCCGTGCTAATGGATTTAATTTTGAAATCCAAGATGGCCGCTGGCGGCCATGTTTTTTATCTAAATGACCCCAAAATGACTGGTTCCCATCTACATGTCAATGTCAACATCCATGACAAATTTCATAATAATCTGACCGAAGGTACGAACTGTAGCCCGTGCTAAAGGAAATTGTTGACGAATCACGCACATACGCACACACGCACACACGCACACACAAACGCACGACGGATACCAAGCCATGGCAATAGCTCAAACTTTACAAAGTAAAGTTGAGCTAAAAATGGCCGCCATGATGGACGCCATCTTGTCTGGAGTCTCTGAGGCCACTTTTTTTTCTTGTTAACAAGTGAACAAAATTAGAGGAGACATTAAGGAAGAAAATTAGTGGGGTGAAGTTAAGTCCTGGGGGGGGGGGGGGTTGCAGAGGTCGACCAAGATCTCCTGAATTACAAATTCCTGTCGGATATGATTTTTTTTTTTGCATTAAAAGTTTCAGATCTAAATAAAATTCTGAACCTGAGCATCATTATTTTGTAAACCGTATACACTAAAACGTTTGAACTCAGGCCTGTGGAAAACATTTACACCACCAGAAGCTATATGTTGTGTTTTAACAGATTAAAGATAATGGTGGCCTTGGCGGTTGGTATGGCTGCTAAAATAGTCACATCCGCTAAAACCGCCATGAACAGAAAGAATATTATACAATAGGCAGGTATTGTTCTTATACCAATCATAAATATCGCGAATATTATACAGTTATCGCCCGCGATTGAGTGAGACACGGGGATTTGTCGCCCGCTCGAGACCAGGTCGAGAGCGGCGACAAATCCCCGTGTCTCACGAAAACAAGGGTGATAACTGTTTTGTTATCTGACAATGGAGTACACACGAACCTCCTTAATAGCAGGAATAAATGTGCGCATATATTCTTTAATCCAGTTCGAAAAGTTAATTTTATGTTGGAATCATCGCTATTTAGAAAATAAAACATTCATAATCTGGATCAATTAACATACCCGTCATTTGCGCAGATATTCTCCGGTCAGTTTGCTGGTTGCATTGTGGAAATCGGTTCACGGAAAGAGGAGTAAAGCAATTTCGAAGTTGAGTAGCCATGCAGCGAAATGTTCGGTTTCGTTTCAAATGAGCGTAAAGACGCCGACAGACGTGTTAATTTCCAGAATGCTAAAATGTGGAACTAACACGTTGTGGTAGTGCAAACAGAAATTGACATCTGTCACAGATCGTTACGCAATATACGGGTATTCTCTGAAGTCTGATGAATGTATTGAAGAAAAGAAATAATCAATTGATAAACAGCAAAGAGTGGCTATTTGATCTAGTATATAAACGTAGTTGTAACGTATGTACATCGTATGTGCAATTGTCTGCAGCATACCAACTACATAATAAGGTTTATATATTTGTCCCACGGTCTTTATTATTGATATAAAAAGGTCCAATATGAATATTACACGTTATAACAGATATGTGTCTGTGATAACACCATTTATACATAGCGTGCTCAAATTGCAAATAAAAAAACACACAATTATGCAAATTAGCAAACACCACAGTTCGCGGTTGTTATGAAACAGTGGGGTTTATAAAAACAGTGTTTTTCAAAATTATCAGAGAGCTTTCAGAGAATCTCTGCGCGGTGAGTTCTTCGCAGTTCTATGTTTACTGGTAACAGCTGACCGGTCAATAACTGAGACAATGTTACCCTCGAGGGTAATATGGTGATTTATCGCCCGCCATGTGACGCACTCTCAGCCAATCAGAAGAGAGGAAAATGGGTTGAAGGATAACAATGCATGTTATTGTCACATTTGTACGCTTTGTTTTGTAAACAAACACCAAAAACGTTACAAAACCGTTTGTTTATAGTCAAATACTTGGAACTACCGGATCGTCCATGAAAATGTTCCGTTATGCTGTAGTATTTTCTCCTAACCTATATACGGTAATACATACCAAATAAGGAATTAACTATGAGTGGTATTTTGAGTTGTAAGTTGTGGACGCACCAAATTAGGGGTCTTACAACCCACGTATAATGCGCGCGAATTTAAATAAGGAATTGAAGCAATATCGTGACTCTGCTTATAAGCAATCCATTGCGCTTTCGAGAAACTAAACAACACTCGACCTTTATTTTCTCGGACACAAAGCGTGTTTTGTGAATAATATCGCATTCATATCATCATTATGCTATACTATTATTATATTCTTGAGGAAATTATCATAATTTGATAAATGCTATTTATAAATTATAGCCCACAACGAAGACCGCCCGTCCTTTTAATGACGAGCAACCACAAACTAGACGCAAAAAGGGACACACTAAGGCTACGTTCATACGCTGGCAAGTTTGCACGGTATGTTTTTGCAGGCATTTCGTCATAGAAAACCACACGGTGACAGAATATGAACGGAAACGTGCACATAACATGCATCTGTACTAAAGCGAAAGACATGAGCGGTAACATTTATCTAATTTCACTTGTAACAGTGCTATTGGAATTTGACTTCAAATACCTGTATTTTTAATTCTTGCGAGATAATTGCATGATATTTACAGGCAAATTCCGGTAGTATCGTTACTAGTGGAACTAGAGATATTTTACTTCGCACGTAGTTAGCTGTGGCACATAATGCCACAGATGCACTTTATATGCTTGTTTCCGTTCATATTATGGCACCATATCGTTTTCTACGACAAAATGCCTGCAAACCATACCGTGCAAACTTGCCAGTGTATGAACGTACCCTAACATCCTTCAGACCGTTTTATTTATTATTGGAGGCACAAATTAGGTTGTGATGTCCCAAATAGTACACTACGTTGACGTCGTTCATAAAAGAAAGGGCGACAATCATAGCAGGTTAGTATACATGCTGTATATATGCAAATTCGCCTATTGTATATTGTCTCAACATATTTTCTAGACCACAGTTTCCAAAGAAATGCATTGTATGGACGCTAAATTAATTTATAAGTTCAGGTTGAGTGTAAATATAAGTAATCGATGCTGATTTTGTCGTGGAAGTACATGGGGTGCATGTAGAGTCGAGGGATTATTCGAAAACGGCTGAGGATCGCAATTTGACAACCAGCCAGTGGGTACCGTTTAGCAGATTTGCAGGAACTCATTTAGAAAAGCCGCATTCCCTGGCCGACTGGGACTAATATGTCGACGCTAGCTACATTTTATCAAAGATACCATATCCGCATGGTGCCATGACCCATACTAATACAGTTACAACAAAACCAAAAATAATAATTAGAATGTGTTCATGTCGGCGCATATACAAGAAAGTAAGAAAGAGCGTTTATAAACCCGTAATTTTTTACGGGCACCCGGCCTCTAGATATATATATACACTGACCGAAAGTGTGTGTTATTATGTATAGTAACAAATTCCGTCAGGTATTATATATAATACCTGAATATTTCAGTTGTTATACATAATAACTGAAATTTATTACGTAAGATTATAGGTAAGAGTTCTTATCATTGTACAGTGACATAACTTCGACAGTGTCCGCTTTAACACATCGCTAATATTGTTAGTTCGAAAAAACATAGGTTGAAATGTCTAGGAAAGGGTTATTTTCAAAATTGATCGAGAAATTTGTCCATCTATAGATATGCACGTTATGCCGTGGAAGTGAAGTTTGTCAAAGAAATGTACCACCCGCGGGTGCCCGTCTACCCTATTAGGCTTATTTTAGATAATGTTAAACAATGACAGCGGATCTCAAGCTACAAAGGTCAGATATTGTGAGCGCCGGCACGGCCTAACTTTTAACCCTTTACCCAACAAACCGGCCAAAACCGGCCAAATAAAGCTTCAACAGCCTAAATTATCTTCGGTCTGTCTCAATAAAACCATACAAATATGGATATCATTGGAACCGGCTCCTTGATCACATTGTGATGGTTACAGTTATGCCCTGTGCCAATGCGTTCTCTTATATATGCGAGTCGACCATAGGTCGCCTCGCATATATAAGAGAATGCATTGGCCTAAAAAAAATCTTTTTTAACACTTTTTACCATTTTGTCTTACATTCTTTAACAATTTTATAATTTTTAATGTGTTAAGCCAATGCATTCTCTTATATATGCGAGGCGACCTATGGTCGACTCGCATATATAAGAGAATGCATTGGCACAGGGCCGTTCTGTTGGGTAAAGGGTTAAACATATTTCACCTGGTAGAGTATGAATACATAGAGGAACTCACATGAGTTTCTATTTTATACGGAATTTATCAACCGAGTTCACTAAATTCGATTTGAGCCGAGGCTCAAATAGAATTTAGAGGACGAGGTTGATAAATTACGTACAAAATAGGACGAGTGTGAGATACCTTTTATCACATGATCAAATAAACCCGAAGAAACGCGAAATATTTATCGAAAACAACAATCATAAACTACAGCGATCGCAAGTTATTTGAAGAACGCCGTGACGTCATCGCACGCGCTGATATTAAACGTGTCTATTACCGATAATTATGAAACTGCTTTTATGGCCAAATTATGTGATAAATATGTTTATTACAGTGACATATGTATACAAACATCCGGCCCATAATGCATATAAGTCACTTTATACGTATACTATTTACAGATTATGCACATACAATTACAACTTGGAAAGTTTTGTTTTTCTGATCGTATATGCTTCAGAAATACAGAGTATAACATTGTAAGTGTGGTGGTTAGTTAGAGATGACATATTTACCTGGATAGGTGACGCACAGTCTCCACAGACCAATGTAGAAATACACGTACAGTTCTATGTCTTCGGGGGGACCATCCGGATAATCCCCATCATAGGTAAGATTGCCCATCATTGGATAGTCTGCTGGCATAATTTCGATGTCCTCTGGTGGAATATCCGGCGGTTTGAACCGTTCGCGTGCGAAAATCCACTTATCGGTTGATAGAGCGAGGGATAAGGTGATAATGGACACAGCTCCGAAAAACAGACAGGCCCAGGTCAATCGTTTAGTCGTGCACTTCATACTGACATGGCGTCATCGTATTTCTCAATCGTCCCATCTCATTAACACATAGATGGCGCTAGCATCACGTTTCCGCACGAATGTTGTTTTTCCATTCTGATTCTTTACTTTGAATATCTGAAATGGAAGACAGAAGATGATGAGCCTTTTTAAGTGACAATAACGGAAATATAATGTTGCAAACTCCATGCAGGATTTAACTCCCTTGATGACTCGGTAAGACCGTTGCTACCGGCAACATTTTACCCACTTTTGGTGGACTTTCGTGATACGTGTATTGAGATATATACTGTAATAAGCGAAAAGAGCAACATGTTGCCCTTATTATGTAAAGCAGATGCGCTGGTGCACTATGGGAGACTTGCATATATGTATAAGAGAATACATTGGCACAGGGTTTTCGCAAAATTTCAGAAATATCCAGTCATGGAAGGCTTAAAGATGTGAAGGTGAGAGTGCTCGTCATTCAACGAATAACATTTCTTGTTCTCCTAATTATAAAATTGCATTACCACTGTTTTGTTTATTCAAATAAGACTCACATCATCGTGATAGCAGTGGCTAAGATATTAATATAATAATAATTGTGCTTTTACAGCGCGTATCCCCAATGTCATATGGGCCCTAAGGTCTTCACAATATTACATCAGCTGTTGAATAATGCCGAGTCTTATGCCTGCTGCCATTTTACAGGCGCTTCACTAGAGCATCTTACACTTGCCCAACAACCAGCTCCCTATTTCTCGTCTAGATACGACTAAGCGAACACAGTACAAGTGACCTTGTCCAAGGTCCACAACCTAAATATAGCGCGAGATTTGAAACAGGTGTGGCTCTATATAGCACATACTCCCTTCACATCAGGCCAAGCCACTGTTGCGGAGACCATAGTCCACCGGAGGTCGCTAATTCACACCGGTGCGTTAACACCACTACAAGTCCGACAATCCAAACCACTGGGGTACCACTTCCACGTTGAAGACGCTAACCGACCAACCGACACATCGTACGATTCAAATGTAACCGTTCAGTAAAATACTATATATGGCTTCCAATATTGATCAAACAAACTCTAAGGTTTTGAAAAAGTTGTTTCATTACATTTACGCCATTAAAGACGTAAATGAGTCTTAATTTATCTGGGATTATTTTTTACGCAGGCAAACAACATTTTGTTACGTGAAACATCATCATGCACAGGCCTCACAGAAGCTGATGTTAGTTTCACATACATCCCATTTTGTTGATTTAAGTATGTTTTATCGAGGTTTTGGATCATGTAATAAATATAATCTACAACTCGTCTCCTGTTTATAGCTGACTTTACAAAACACGTACAGTAAATTAGGTCTGGACTCGTTTTGTAAATTCCGCTATATAAACAAGGAACGAGTTGTAGATCCTCTATATATTGCACAAATCATTGCCTGTTAAAGGCACGGGTGGCGTTCGTTGCAGAAATATTCATATTTGTTCAAATCGCCATCAACAGAAGGAATATTAAAATAGTTTTGTTCATATGCCAAACATAATCAGCGCGTAAATAGTATATTGTCGTCAAGACGTACGATGGTGTACGTAAACAAGATTAGTGCCTGCTCGTGTTACAGAAGTTTTGCTTCTGTTTACATAACACAGCGCAATTCTATTGATTAATCACACACAAATGATATAAACGCTCTTTATTATTTCCATATCAGGAAAACAGTAACAAATAACGCTCTTTATGTTTACCATATCCGGATCTAAACAAAAGCCAGGTTCTGTAACGTTTTTTGCTTTTGTTTACATAACAAAGGCAAAACATTTGACAATAACATACTGTTTATGCCATAGTTCTGATTGGTATAAGAACAAAGTCTGTCTATACTTTACTATTATTTCTGTGTATGGCGGTTTTTGACGGAGGTGAATATTTTAACAGCATGGCCACCGCCAACACCGCCCGTATCTGTAATCATTGATGGACCAACAACCTCTGGCCGGCAATTATTTGGGCTATATATAACACGTACGCCTTAGTATCAGTTGTATCAGCTGGCAAAAGATAACGATTTGTGCAATATATAGAATCTAGACACACAGACCGATTTAATTTCCGCTGTGGTTTTTGGAGTCTATACATATTGGTCTATCAAACGCTACCACAGACCTTGACGGCTCGTCCTTTTATGGAGAAGAGGATCCAATAACGGATTGCTTAAGATTTATTCATAACAGAGACATCTGCCACTGCCAGAGTCACGCATCTCCCCAAAGAGAAGCAATGAGGTGTGGTAAATTACACTGGCGCCTCCATGATGTGTGCGTTGGATCAAAGTGTGCAATCGGTCGTTGATTGAAATGAATCCATCTGTATATATGACATGACGTATACGGCGTGCTACTTAAGCCCAATCGATACACCAAGGATATACATTAAAAGGCCGCAAACGATGATATATATATACTAACTATATATTCCATCATTCATATCACAAGCAATACACATAACTTTGACTTGGTCTAAAAGGAGAAAACGACCCAAAAGGGAATAAATGGGCTAGCGGTGCCTCCTCGCAGACAATATGGATACATCTATTCTCCAATATGTATTAGGTCGCCCTTCAGGACGAATTTGTACCAGACAGAATTGTTGTAAAATATCAGTTCCATTACGCACCGGTCAAATGTGACCGCACGAGTGGCGATGTAACCCTTTCGTTACTAAATACTCATTGACGAGTATATATATATATCTAATATATATTTTGGGACTTCTGTTTGTTTGTTTGTTTGTCTGTTAGCTATGGCCGGGAAAACTGTTGGACGGATTGAGCCCAAACTTCCTATCTAAGGGTAAAATTCCAGATGGAATGTCATCGCACCGCTTCTGAGAAAGTCAGAGCACTCATTCTCCAACCCCCCCCCCCCCACCACAGCAATGGGTAGTTCATGGGTTAATCGCGTGATAGTTAAAGAGCGTTCGTATCCGCAGTGTCGTTGATAATGAGCGTGTTGTGTCTGTGTACAGACATGAGCGTGTTGTGTGATTCTGTGTTCGTCCTTAGGGGTTCCTGGGAATGGGGGAGATTTTCATCGGGTCAGTTTTTTCCGCCAGATGTGACCTTCACCTTGAAACGGGTACCCACAGATTATCTAATATATATTTTGGGACTTCTGTCTGTCTGTTTGTCTGTTAGCTATGGCAGGGAAAACTGCTGGACGGATTTCGACGAAATTTGATACCTACGGGTGTTTTTGTCCGGGGAGTGTTTTGGACGGGTCAAATCGTGACTCCGACCTGACCTTTAAAATGGTCAAATCAAGGTCAAAGCCCGGACGAAGTCGGGTCACCTGCTAGTATATATATAAAATCGACGATTAGTTCCCTTAAAGACACGGTTGGCCTTGGCGGTGGGTATCCTGTGAAAATATCTCCACCCGTCAAAAACCGCCACAAACAGAAAGAACATCAAAATGTAGATAGACTTTGTCCGTATACAAATAAGAAATATCGCATAAACAGTATGTTATGGTCATATGTTTGACCATTGTTATGTATACAAAAGTATAAAAAGTTACTTTTCTGGTGTTTGTTTATATTATGATGGTAAACATAAAGAGCGTTCTTTGTTGGTGAATACCTGATATGGAACTAATAAAGAGCGTTTATGCCATTTGTGTGTGATTAGCCAGTAGCATTGTGCTGTCTTCTGTAACACAACCAGGCTCTTGCTTATGTAAAATATAGTAGGTATTTATGATAACATGCTGTTTACGCGATGGTCATGGTATATATGAACGGAACTGTATGCGTTTTAATGTTTTTCTGTTTACGGTGTTTGGAACAAATTATGAATATTTTCGACAATTAAGGCCGCACGTGCCTTTAAGAAGTTTTCAGATTATAACTAAGTTCAACAATTGTTTGCTGAACCTATTTTCTGAACATTTCCCACCAATTAATATGAATCCTTTTGCACTTGATTTATCTTTTAACCTTATTGTTGTATATGTTGATTGTTTCCTGAACATCCCGCAGAATAATAGCAGACCATTGGTTTAAACATATTTTATAAGTAAAAGCTAAAGGGATCGAGACACAAGTTTAAAATAACTTAGTAACGTCTCTCTCCCACAATTTAAACAAAATTTACATATAATTTCCGGAACATTAAGAGTAATTCGAACACATAGAAAGAGCAGTAAGGTGTGTGTATATTCAAATTATGAATAAAACGTCCAGAATGGTTGGTTTGTGATAAGTTCTTAATCAGAATTATCTGCGAAAACATCGATTGAAGTTATTGATTGCACGCATCGAAGATCAAAAATATATTATATAAGCTGGCTTTATTATGCACTTGCTGTGTTAATTGTTTTAGTGAGTATTCATTCTTTAAAACAATTCCAATGTATACTTTTATAGCCGAACAAAAGAATCCATTGGTAAAGAAAGGGGTTATCAGAGAAGTAATAATGTAAACTATGGGCCAATGTTGAAGACGGTCGTATAATTTATAAGATTAGTTGTCAGGCGCAACAAACTCGATTCCATCTTTCATATTGTAATGAAAACAACTTTGACTTGGTCTAAAAGGAGGGAACGACCCACAATGGAATTAATGGGTTATCTGTGCCTCATCGCAACCATTATTCATCCAACCTTCTCCAAATTTTATTAGGCCGCCCTACATGAGGAAATTGTGCCAGACAGTTGTACAATATCGGTCCAATTACGTCCGGTCAAATCTGACCACATGATTTGTGATTTAATCAAAGACGTGAGTGCGTAAACTAGAGCCGGATGCTGACGACGTTTGTATATATTCTCTCTTCTTTATACGATTAATTTTGTGGTTGTCAGGAACTGTCGTGTCTTTGGTTGGTTTGTTGGGGATCATTGCACTTTACTGTCGTTCTTGCCGCCACGCAGGACTGACAGTCTGTGGTCTATGTTATAATGTGAGTAACCGGGTGCAGTGTAAGGCTTTCAAAGTACTATCATTGCTGATTAAAAAGGTCAATGTAATAATTACGCTTGTTGATCAATCACCAATTGGGCTGAGATCAGTTCTAGGTCATATGTCCATATCAAGATCCCAGCTGAACAGTATACCGAAATTATGTTGCCTATTTCCAGTTGATTGCTGTGTGCTTTAGTTGACCGGACTGCAATAGAGGGTGACCCAAGGGAAATAAAGGGTTACCAATGCCTCTTCGCAGCCATTATCCGTTCAGCCACCCGTCCAATTTTATTAGGTCGCCTTTAAAAATCAAATTTGTGCCAGACAGTTGTAAAATATCAGCCCAATTACGTTCCGGTCAATATAACCACATGATTGGTGATTTAGTCAGAGTCGTGATGGTGTAAACTAAGGGCGGATGTCGACGACGTCCGTATATATTCTCGTATTTACAACATTATGTTTGTAGTTGTCAGGAACCGCCATGTCTAATGTTTGGTTTATGGGGTTTATCGAATTTAATGCTCGTCTCTGGTTTATATTGTAGCGTGAGTAACCAGGTTCAGTGTAAGATGTTCAAAGTAATATGCTTGCGGATTATCAATGTCATGCAGGACTGACAGTCTGTGGTCTATATTGCAGAGTGAGTAACCGAGTGCAGTGTAAGGCTTTCAAAGTACTATCATTGCTGATTACCAAGGTACATGTCATAAGTATGCTTGTTGAATAATCACCAATTGGGCTGAGATCAGTTCTAGGTCATATGTCCATATCAAGATCCCAGCTGGACACTATACCGAAATTATGTTGTCAATTTCCAGTTGATTGCTGTTTGCTTTAGTTGGCCAGACTGCAATAGAGGGTGACCCGAATAGAATTAGAGGGTTATCGATGCCTCCTCGCAGCCATTATCCGTTCAACCATGCATCCTCCCAATTTTATTATGTCGCCTATTAGAATCAAATTTGTGCCAGACAGTTGTAAAATATCAGTCCAATTACGTACCGGTTAAATATAGCCACATGATTGGTGGTTTAGTCAGAGTCGTGATGGTGTAAACTAGGGGTGTATGTCGACGACCCAAGTATATATTCTCGTATTTATAACATTAGTTGTGGTTGTCAGGAACCACCATGTCTACTGTTTTATTTATGGGGTTTATCCAACTTTATCGTCGTCTGTTATATTATATTGTAGTGTGAGTAACCAAGTTCAATGTAAGGTGTTCAAAGTAATATGCTTGCGGATTATCAATGTCTAGACATGTACGAAAACCATATTGCCGACAGTCCAAATTGTCGGTGTGGATACGCATACGAAAGTAGCATGCACTTCTTTCTTTTCTGTCCATTATATGACGAACAGAGACATGTACTTTACTGTAAACTGGCGAAACATAATTTCCGAATATCAAACTGGAACCAACTGCTGTGGGGAATTCCTGCTGAAACCTTTCAAAGAAACACAAAATTATTTCGCATTGTTCAGTCCTACATAGCTGCGACAACACGCTTTAATCGGGATTAATTGCCCGATACTATACATTCAGATATATACAGCAACATAAGTATAAGACGTCCTGGCCCGTCCTCATATCATACGTATCCAGAGAGACGGTTGGCAATTAACACACTCAGACCACACTCTTACCATTATAACTTATATCGTCTTTATTTTCAGTTATGTTATTACACCACAATTGTAAATACTCTGTCATCTTGTAAACAAATACTGTAATTCAACTTTGTGCCGGGAGATGGGTCTCCTGTAAATTTCTGTAACTTGTACCCCAATCCCTTTGTAAATTGAATAATTCACAATGAAATATGTTTAAAGTAAAGTAAAGTCAATGTCATATGTATGATAAGATGAGGATATAGCTCTATATTAGCGCACATCTCTTTATTCTTGATGCCAAATCCACTTCTTCCCTCGCAGACTTCTATCACACATCATAAAACACATACAGCATGTAAAAGCATATATTTGGGGTGAATTAAATATTTACACCAGGGAGTTTGTGTATTCCTCCAGTCAAGGGAGACGTTACAGAAAGAAAATAGGACGGTGTGCAATTCGGGATAACATGGCATTACATGCATGTTGGAATGTAATGCTTTATTTCACTTCACCCATGGGGCATGATAGGTTGTTGAGAACAGAGATTATATACAAAAGATGGTAAAAGGAGAATGAACACACATTATATGGATGTTTTACAAACAAACAGCAGTGCTGTTTCTCGTTGCGCCGATGTGATCGCTCACACCCGATGACCCAATGGTGCACATATATTGTAATGTATATGATCGAGAAACATTCTACGAATAATTCATCCTCGCTGTGTGTTGTTGATGTATCCATCCCACTCAGCGACGTGCAGCCAAATGAATACCTAAAAAAAATTGTTGCGACATGCGATCAAGAATTATTATTTGGGATGAATTAACTGTTTTTTTTACGGTTCGTGTCCTTAATTCTGGGTAAACGGTATTTCTCTTGGCCCATATTCTACTTAGATCACCACTCATATCTGAATATTTGATGATGTATTCCATGCTACTAGTCATGTTCCCATCTGTAAATATTGTAGAGATTTCAGTGTAGGAGAATATCATAACTCCAAATATTATGCTACATTTACATGTAATCGGACGGCCAGAACCCCACTTCATGTCAACATGACGGATTGGTCTGGGACATAGGTACTTGTATAGACGGTGTCAATGTCGTGTTTATCAAACCGGTACCAATGGGCCGGTGAAAGCGAGTCTGGCACGTGGCAACCGCTGTTGATTCATGGTACGCACTTGGTGACACATGCCAGACATGTATGATGGACCACACACACATAACATACATGTATACAGATCTACACAAAATAATTTGATATTGTCTTCCGATGTGCTAGAATAATAAGGCATTCTTAGAACACTGAACACATATGCGCTGATGACTAATCATGACTCGACCACATATAACATTCCATTAATAATTAAAGTACATATGTAGTTCCATATTCCGTTCCTTTTCACTGTTTAAATTCAGTCTAAACACGCACACCCAGTACGAAATCGCACTCAGCGTCACGTGTCCCCCGATCATTCCATTCGACAAACCTCGTCAATCTCCGTACGGTATACTGACTCGGCCATAATCAGTTGTCACTCGCGTCGAATCGGCTTACATTCTCAGACTCGTCCGTATACACAAGCACCTTGCATGTGTATTCGAATCTGTGTTCTTCTATGATCGTGCATGAACGACATGTTACCAAGACCATACGCTAATTATAGAGTGGGGACACTGTCACTGTTCCCTGGTCTAGATTCATACTACCAAAAATTTCAAATAAAACAAATCAAAGAACTGTAACGAACAGTATAATAATGTCTTTTCCCTTTATACAAAACATTAGAATAGTAGTTATATGTACTACGCATGTACATATTTCCATAAATATGTACATAAACAGCGCTAGCTAACCTGAGTTAATAAAGCTCAAGTATAACCATGTAATCATCGTTTGTTGAATGAAAGAGAAAGAGGTGAACAATTTCCATGTTCTGTAAAGTACGTCATGTTGGTATCTTTATATACTCAACCATTCCTTGATATAGTGTGTCTGTCATTTGCACAGCGTGCTAGCATCACTAAGATACGTTTGGAAGTATCTATATTCTCAAACTAACATAGTTTAGTTACTCCCCCCACTATGTTCAGTTTCTAATGTGCAGGCGACAAATTACATAATCGAGGTGGCTAATGGGCGGACATCACCAACTTCAACTCTGGAACTTCAATCTGATCCTATAGGTGTCCCATAGCAGATAAGGCCTAAATCGGAATGAGGTCCTCAGAGGGTGAATTTAGCTGTACGGGGTAGGGTAACTAAATTCACCCTCTGGGGACCTCATTCTGCAAATGTCAGACACACTTTTTCCAGGCTTGTACTCAACCATTCCAAGTCGTTGATTGTTTTGTTCCAGTCAATCAAATACAACAAAACTACATATTTCGCTCACGCAATTAAAATGAAATAGTAAAATGAGCTCACGTAATCACAACGTTAAATATGATTCCGTTTGACGAAAATATTCGAAGAACTAAAAAGAATAGAATATGTCTATTGCCTTAAAGGCACGGGCGGCGTTCGTTGCAGAAATATTTATATTTGTTCAAATCGCCATCAACAGAAGGAACACCAAAATATATACATATGCCAAATATAATCAGCGCGTAAATAATATATTGTCGTCAAGACGTACGATGGTGTACGCAAACAAGAACATGCTCGTGTTACAGAAGTTGTGTTTCTGTTTACACAGCGCAATTCTATTGGATAATCATACAAAAATTATATAAACGCTTTTATTTCCATATCACGAAAACAGTAACAAATAACGCTATTTTTGTTTACTATATATGGATCTAAACAAAAGCCAGGAAACGAAACGTTTTTTGCCTTTGTTTACTTAACAAAGGTGAAAAAATTGACAATAACATACTGTTTATGCCATATTTATGATTGGCATAAGAACAAAGTATGTATATATCTTACTATTCTTTCTGTTTATGGCGGTTTTTGACGGAGGTGAATATTTTAACAGCATATCCACCGCTAACGCCGCCCGCATCTTTAATATAGCACGTTAGAATAATTTTTACTTCGCCTGCAAATCTGTCCGTGAACATAACTCAACAGAGCGCTAGCTACTAGCTAACCTTAGTTGATAAATCTGAAATTTAATCATTTTAAGCCTCATTTGTTGTGATGACAAGAGCATCATGTTGCTCACGGCGCTCGCGGTATGTTTGGTGCGTATCACTCTTCTTATCGACGATCGGGGCTTCCGTGGCCCCCATTCCGTGATTGAGGGATATCGGATTGCATTGATCACAGAGTTTGACAACAAGTTTATTGACGGGAGCGCTATTTGCAATTTTTACGAGGCGCGTTGGTTTGCTCTGTAATGAATTGGATTCGAGATGGAGATAACTCAAATTACCTGCTGAATCAGTGCACTGCATGAAACGAAGGGACGTAGTGGGAGGATGTTTGGGGTGTCGTACCCCAACTTTGGCGAATTTCATGCCTGACACAATTTGTTGGAATTTTCAGATCGAGAGCACTCGTGTGTTGGATTTGTTCTGATAGTATATTATTTTATCTGGGGTGAAAACATGTTGTTTTGATGCAAAAAGTCTAACATTTTTATAACTTCTTTCATTCGTTCGGTGTTCGATCGACAATTGGTTCGTGTGCATTATACCACAATAAAATGAACCGACGTCACATATTGTTGACATAAAAACGGTTAATAGAATAAAACTGGGCATACAACGCGCTATATACATGTACATGCCGTATGCTATAATCTCCATACTGTAGAACAATACTAATTTAACAGGGAGGTAAAGTGGCAACATTAAAACTGGGAATTCAGTGTTAATTTTCAAGAAAAAATTACTCAATATTTACAAACCGTAGAATATCTTGTCTTGTCGGAATGTTTGAGCATATATCTATAGACAACGCAAGGCAGAATTTTCATTTTATGTTTTGTTTTGTGACATTTGATGGAAATAGTATAAACAATGATAAACAACGGTGACCTACTTTTTCATAATGTCCAATAATATCCAATCTGGGATGAAAATCAAAATTCAGCTTCGCATTGTCACTAGATAAGTCTTCAAACTTTCTAAAAAGGTATGATGTGGGTACCTGCGCTTTGTAAGGCTTGATCAATTTTTTATAAAAAAATTAACACTGAATTCCCCATTCAAATGTTGCTACTTTACCTCCATCTTAATTGTTTTTAGAAGTAAAACATGGAAGAAACCATACTAATATATGAAAATGGTGTGTTTTATCGATGGATAATGTGATGTGGTCGTGTGAAAAGATTTAGTGTATAAACCGCGCCGTGGATCACATAATGTGTCAAACGGACAGAGCGCAATATCAGTCAATAAAACATACCCAAACTACATTGATTTCATAATTACACCGTATCATATCTTCTCAAGATTAGTTGTTTTATTTGACAGATAAATAATTTCATTAACTCAGATGTCAAATCAAATGCTATTTATGAGGGTTATATATTTCGGATTAGATATCAATTTGCACTATAATTACCAATTGATCAAGCAGTTCGACAGCATTTTTAGCAAGAATATTTTGTTGATAGGTAATTAGTTTGGTTTCAGAAGTTAGGTATAATGCTGCTACACTATATAAATTGAGGTTGGCGAACCATTATCTCAACATTAATAAATGGATGATTATTACTCGTGTATAATCCGAACCACTACGGTAGGGTAGACATTTATTGTTAAAAAATTATTGATTCATCACCCAAAGAGTACATATGTACAGAGATAAGGCTGACATAAACATCTATGTGCGTTAGACCTTTTCGTGTTCAGCATCAACAGCAACGAACCATTCCTATCATCTTTGATAATTAAAAGTGATGATCTATTTACTTCAATTCACAAAAGGTGACAAGCAAACCTCTACGGTATAGCGAAGACTTCCAGTGTAAATGCTGGCCTAATATATACAAGTTTTGGGCTATTTTCGTGTTTCAGAACCATTATAGTGAACCATTCCTATCATCTTTGATAATTGAAAGTCATTTTCTATTTACTTCAATTCACAGAATAATTAATGACACCCATACACCGCGGTATAGTTAATACGTTCAGTGTTAGGGCTGACCTAACATCATTGTCTCGTGTCAGGTTTCAGAACCAATAGAAGCGAACCATTCCTAGCATCTTTGATAATTTAATGTGACGTTGTTACTTAATTTCGCAGGATATGACACGCAAACCTCAGCGGTATAGAGCGGAACATGACACGCAAACCTCAGCGGTATAGAGCGGAACATGACACGCAAACCTCAGCGGTATAGAGCGGAACACGTTCAGTGTTAAGGCTGCCCGATAAATGTTCACTTGTATTAGCTCTTGTAATGTTTCAGAACCAATAGTAAGGAGCCATCTTTGGAAATTGATTGTGATGCTTTATTTATACATATACTTAAATTTATAGAATATGACAATACAAAGTTATTTAATAGTCATTCACACCGAAAGTCTACTATTTCAGTTTGAAGAGGCATTGGAAAATTGTGGGATTTATGATACATTTTTATGTGGCTAATGATGAAAGTGGATAACCCATTACTGTTCAAGTTATGAAATGTAACTCAAATAGTAATGCCATTCGTATGATAAGAAGGTAAGTAGTTCGTCCATCGTATAGTTTCCAGAAAGTAGAACGTTATTCCGAACTACATGCTATTAGACATGTGAGGCATATTAAAATAGTGTCCTGTGATAACCGACAATTAACACATTTCGCAAAATGAACAACTACAGACAAGAATAAACAAATGGTGCACAACGTCACTAGAATTTGTGTTTTTCTATTAGTTGTCGTTGTGCGATATTCGTAGCTACGATTACGGTTTCGAGAAGCCAAGAAATGGCACACGAGCTTTCATGCAATCATCGACTCTCCGCGGAATGTAACCTGTAAACAACCCAACTAAGTCCAAAGTAATCACGGCAAACCGAAATATAGTACCGTATACTGAGCGACAAGAAATTTGAGCGGCACTATTGCTGACAAACGGACTCATAGTCGGCAATTCTGCGATAAGGTTTCATGAACTGTACGAAACAATTACGATTACTATAAGGGTACGTTCATACGCTGGCAAGTTTTCACGGTATGTTTTGAAGGCATTTCGTCATAGAAAAGCACATGGTTTCAGACATGAACGAAACATCTTTACCAAAGCGAACGACATGATAAGTAAAATTTCTGTAGTTCCACGTGTAATGGTGCTACTGTCATTTTCGCGCCTATTGAAAGTCAAAAGATAACTATTCAAAGGAACTTTTAGTCCATCAACTGTATTAGAAAATTTACGAACATCTGTAATGCCCGGTGGTGCCAACTCAGCCAATATCTCCGACTCAGAAGAATCGGAGCTATCGCGGGTTCTCAAACTGCTCTGCTACTACTCAATGTTTTGCGAGAAGCAACATTGACTGGTTTATGTGCAATATCTGTTAACTGCAACAAAACATCAAATAGAACTTTCTTTGAACATTCAACAAGGAGGGAGGCAGTCACGGTCCTGGTCGGTTTGACACGGCAATACTTTGAAGTGTCTTATCGATAACAAATCCAGAGGTCTTTTCATAGTCGAGTCGAAGCTAAGATCCAAGTACTGAGCATCATTGGAACTGAGTCATCATTATTACGACCAGGTCGTGGTTTTTGTTGTGAGTTGCCATATACAAAGCAAACAATCGACAACTAGCCTATATCAGCCGCCGCGGACTGCCCTTCGAATTATGGTCGGGCCAACGACTGATAGATAGCTGAAGTGTTGACCCGTTTAGACACTGCATGTAGCAGCTTCCCGATACCTTCCCGCAATGATACATCAGTCAACATTCAACAATCATCAGGACGAACACCAAAGCGACAGGAGAGAACAGAAACATCCTACGTGAAAACAAAACAGAAAAAACAATACTTCAAACATCAGTCGAACTATACAAAAGATAACAAAAATTGAATCTGAACCACCGTGGAGAGGCGTGACTAGCCGATTGATTAAGCCAGGAAAACCCATCTTGAAGAGATGTAGGACCAAATTGGACCATGAGCTAAGCCGTATACCCGCATGTCGATGCCTCACGTGGTACGGCCGCCCTAGTACCACCATGACTCCTACACCAAACCTCACGTGATGCACCCCACGACAAACATGGTGCCATATTAGGGGATTCTTACCCATCACAGTGGGGCGATAGGCCTATTCTACACCGGGACCACACGGGGGGCTTCTTATAAAAATGTCGAACCTGATTAGAAACAACTAAATAAATAGAGTCACGCATCTTGAATGTGTGTATAATCCAATTTAAAAAATAACGACTGCTGATTTATGCATTCTCTCCGATGGAAAGGTCTCTATGCAGACTGAGAAAGTCAGTCCAATTTTATATGAATAGGCGGTAAATGTTTGCCGGGGACCCGAAGTTGCGGATGAGGTCTGGGTATTTCTAGACTGCAGAGTGTTGTGCCAAAGGTACGCTATAATACGCTATAATAATCCGTATAGTTGCGAAGATACAAGATACAAGATTTTGGAAAACACCAAGGCGCATTAATGTGTGACAATATAAGATAGAATTAGTCATCTGAACCCTTGACTGGCATAACTCAACACCGGCGGGACTTAAAGTTAACATATGGGCAAGTACATGTAAGTGTATTTAGTTGTTTGTAACCATTATGTTGCAAATCGGCACAACGTTAGTTAAAGGTACGGTTGGCCTTGGCGGTGGGTATCCTGTAAAAATATTTCCACCCGTCAAAAACCGCCACAAACAGAAAGAACATCAAAATGTAGACAGACTTTGTCCGTATACAAATAAGAAATATCGCATAAACAGTAAGTTATTGTCATTTGTTTGACCATTGTTATGTAAACAAAAGCATAAAAAGTAACTTTTCTGGTGCTTGTTTATATTATGATGGTAAACATAAGGAGCGTTCTTTGTTGGTGAATTCCTGATATGGAACATAGCCAGTAGCATTGTGCTGTCTTCTGTAACACAATCAGGCTCTTGCTTAGGTAAAATATAGTAGGTCTTTATGATAACATGCTGTTTACGCGATAGTCATGGTATATATGAACTAAACTGTATGCATTTTTATGTTTTTCTGTTTACGATGATTGGAACAAATATGAATATTTTCGACAACTAAGGCCTCACGTGCCTTTAATGCAAGTATACGTTGAGTAAGAGTATTCACGCTCTGAGAAGGTAAATACATAGAATGGACTTTTCCAGATAATTTTAAGTGAATTATTAAGTAGCTGAACGACAATTTAACCCATTCTATATTAAATGAGTTCCCACAGTCGGTTAACAAGTGTACATCGGATGGTCTATTATTGATGTGAAGGGATGTTCAAGCAATATAATCAGACGATAAATAAATAAAACTAAAGCAGGAGTCCTATTTATGGAGGGAAATGTTTAAATATTAAGTTTAACACGGTCGTTTGTTGGACTTATTAGCTGAACATTTCCTATGGGATAACTACTCGTCAATGATGCTTTAGTATAGCAAGGGTTAAACTTATTATCTGAACATTTCCTATGTGATAACTACTCATCAATGATGCTTTAGTATAGAAAGGGTTAAACTTATTATCTGAACATTTCCTACGTGATAACTACTCATCAATGATGCTTTAGTATAGAACGGGTTAAACTTATTATCTGAACATTTCCTACGTGATAACTACTCATCAATGATGCTTTAGTATAGAAAGGGTTAAACTTATTATCTGAACATTTCCTACGTGATAACTACTCGTCAATGATGCTTTAGTACAGAAAGGGTTAAACTTATTATCTGAACATTTCCTATGTGATAACTATTCGTCAATGATGCTTTAGTATAGAAAGGGTTAGACTTATTATCTGAACATTTCCTATGTGATAACTACTCGTCAATGATGCTTTAGTATATAATGGGTTAAACTTATTATCTGAACATTTCCTATGGGATAACTACTAATCAATCATGCTTTAGTATAGAAAGGGTTAAACTTATTATCTGAACATTTACTATGCGATAACTACTCGTCAATGATGCTTTAGTATAGAAAGGGTTAAACTTATTTTCTGAACATTTCCTATGTGATAACTACTCGTCAATGATGCTTTAGTATAGAAAGTTTTAAACCGACGTAGATGTAAAACGACAACTCAATTTGCGGATGTATACAATTTTCACGATGACAAAATCTCCACAACATGGTAAAAAAGAGGCAATATTTAAAATTTAACAGAGAGCAAAATTCCGCAAAAATTCACCATACCAATCAAACGGAACTAATTATATAAAATCCAAAATATTTCTGGCTGCTTATTTGCGCCTTATTTCCCAATGAGAAGAACCTGAGCTGAGATAAAATCAGACCCTACGTGAGTATTGGTAATATATTTGTATCAATGAGCAGGAAGAATATATCTGGGACCAGTTGTTGCTGAATTTGTATAGTATGTGTTGCTTATTTTTGGGGACAAAATGGGATAGGTGTGAAACCAGAATTTAACTTAAAGGCACGGGCGGCGTTCGTTGCAGAAATGTTCATATTTGTTCAAATCGCCATCAACAGAAGGAATATTAAAATATTTTTAGTTTTGTTCATATGCCAAACATAATCAGCGCGTAAATAGTATACTGTCATCAAGACGTACGATGGTGCACGTAAACAATAGCCTGCCCGTGTTACAGAAGTTGTGCTTCTGTTTACATAACACAGCGCAATTCTGTTGGTTAATCACACACAAATTATATAAACGCTCTTTAGTATTTCGATATCAGGAAAACAGTATCAAATAACGCTCTTTGTGTTTACCACATCCGGATCTAAACAAAAGCCAGGTAACGTAACGTTTTTTGCTTTTGTTTACATAACAAAGGAAAAATAATTGAAAATAACATACTGTTTATGCCATATTTCTGATTGGTATAAGAACAAGGTATGTCTATATTTTACTATTCTTTCTGTTTATGGCGGTTTTTGACGGAGGTGAATATTTTAACAGCATACCCACCGCCAACACCGCCCGTATCTGTCAGAAAGAACTCAGAAAGTTATGTTATAGTTTTCACCAAAGCCCAATGAGGGCATTCCAAGATTACCTTGACATTTTGAATCCTTGACGAACTTTACGCATCGTCAACTGGACTTACATATAACACCGGTACATATGGCCAAGTATTTGGTTGTTTGTAACCGTTATGTTGCACATCGGCCTAACGTTGGTGAATGTAATTACGTAGAGTAAGAGTATGCACGCTTTGACAAGCTAAATTCCCCGAACGGAGTGTTCCAGATCATTAAGTTGCTACACTACGAGTTAAGCCAACGTAAAACCGACAACTCAATCTGCGGATGTATTATACAATTTTCCCGATGACATAATCTCCACAACATGGGAACAAGGAGGCAATATTTCCAATTTACTAAAGAGCAGCCTGGCGGTAAAAAAAATCGTCTTACGCCTAAACAGAACGGACGCTCGTGTGATTTAGAGACGATGATTGCATCAAACTGTATGCATAATGACATATAAGACGCCGGTTTCAAATTCAGTTATACGCTTCTAAAGCATTAGAGAATTAGCCTTCCTGACACATCGTTTGTCAATGGAAGATAAGGCGGTCATTTTCCCGGAACGTATTCGCAGAACGATGTCGCCGTGAGAATTGGGCAATTATTCCTAACAATTTGGTGCGTCAGCCTCGTATTATTCTCGCAGGTTTGATATTGGTTGAAGCAGATAAAAATGTCGAGATAAGGATTAGCATCACCTTAAATGTGTTTGAGTATGGATAACGGATCGAACCCGACCTGATATCGTCGAGCTCAGCACAAAAAGTGAGCGGAGATAAATTCGTTAAGGTGGCCGTTCTGGTGGATGACAGTTTGATGAACGAAGCAAGAAAGAATCGATGAACTGCTGACAAGTAATAACGGGACGCGGAGGCTGTTTAGCCGTAATGGGAAACGTCGGATCAAACTATGCAAAAATAATTCACGGGCATAACCCCGAAACATATGTTTAACGCACGGAGGGGGATAACCCCCGAAACATATGTTTAACGCATGGAGGGGGATAACCCCGAAACATATGTTTAACCTCTTCGCTGCTCAGTGACGTTATGATGTCGTGTGCTGGACTGTTGACGTTATTGGCAATTTCCAACGGGAAAATATAACGGGGATATCACAAGAACCATAAAACTGACTCAGTTGAAAGGCTATTATCGTTCACAATCGTGGAACATCATACACTGTTTGAAACTTCGAGATACAGTTATTCCGATGCACCAATATCTGAGTTCCAGTTATGTATAATGGCCCACTGCTAGTGTGCTGAAGTAGGTCCGTATAGTATATACGGACCAAATAGCACACGGCGTGCACTTTTACCTCCGTAATAGTTACGGACGTCATAGCAGCGAAGAAGTTAAGGGGGATAACACCGAAACATATGTTTAACGCACGGAGGGGGATAACCCCGAAACATATGTTTAACGCACGGATGTGGATAACCCCGAAAGATATGTTTAACGCACGGGGGGGGGGGTTAAATCCAAATTGTATAGTATAACACTCGGAGGGGTACTCCGAATCGTATGGTATAACACTCGGTGGGTGGGGGGGGGGGGGGGTAACTCCGAATTGTATGGTATAACACATGCACGGAGGGGGGGGGGGGTTACTCCGAGTCATATGGAATAAAACTCGGAGGGGGGGGGACTCCGAATCGTGTGGTACATACATAACGCGCGTATGGGATAAACACAGGTATGGGCCCACGTAATGACATTAAACCTCAAGAAAACCCGCGAAAACAAAGTTATTTCCTCCTGTATCTGTATCGGTATGCGCGCAGGATCAGTTCGGTTGTGAGCGCACACTCCATAAAAAGAATCTTCGTGCTAATAACGTTAATGAACCCTCTCAATACTTTAGAATATAGCATTAACCTAAAAATAACAAAAACCTTCGGAATAGAGAACCTTCGGAATAGCGAACCTTCGGAATAGTGAACCGTCGAAATAGCAAGTATTCAGAATAGAGAACCTTCGGAATAGTGGACCTTCGGGATAGCGAACCTACATAATAGAAACATGTCCCCACAATTACACCGGTGACGTAAACACATGTGCTAATCTTTGTTGGACTATCGTCACTCTATCGGTACGGTTTATACTCAAGTACGAAAAAATACCTAACCATAATACATTCGCCCAGTGGATTATCGATCGTCCGCCTTAACATGAAAAACTGTAATACAGCTTACACCACCTTGTGGCGTAATAACACGCGGAGAAGGGGGTGGTGTAACTCAAAATAACAAGGTTCAAATCAAGGAAGGAAATGTATATAACTATAGATATGAGAATCAGAAGGTAAAACACGGAGGGAAATGACTATTGGAGAGGGTACACGCACCTCCGAATCATACGGTATAACGCGAAGTATAGGAATCATTATGCTCTTGTGTTATAGCTTTCCATCTGTCTGTCATCTGTGTTTTGTTACCCGAACATGCCTCCAGTGAATAATAGACAATTCCAATGCATACTTTTATAACTGAGTGGGAGAATCATTTTAGTACCCAAATTGGAGATAGGTTATTTATTTCGGAGTTACGACGTTTATCAGGTCATAGCAATTTAATATTCATGGTACTGGAGGTGAATTGACATTCTGGTCATGTTTAGAGTGACAATCCTGCTGTGTGCAATGAACTTTTGTTATCAAAGGGGCTAATTTGGTTGGCGTGTCCCCTACGGCACGCAGTGATCGGGATGGGGATTTAAAGCACATCTCAGAGTGGAATGATGGATCGTCGCTCAATGGTGTAAAATATTAAAATCCTATCTACACAATTTCGATTAATTTAAATAGGACGGAATAGGCAATTCCAGCCTTCGTCGTGTGTGCAGCTTAACCCTTTAAATGCTAAATGGAGTCACAGTGTATATTGGAATGATCTATTGTTCATTTTGAGGGAGTGTTTACGGAAAATTAGCAGACGACAGACATACAAAATGATAATAGAAGTACAGAATGATTCTCATTCATTTGTAGGGAAATGTTAGATAATAAGTTCAACGAACGACATATGGTCGTTTATTGAACTTATTATTGAACATCCCCTATGGAACTTCTCGTCCATGAGAATTTAGTATAGAAAGGGTTAAATAGGCCGGCATAGTGCTGGCAATTCCAACCAACGTCCAGTATACAGGTGAACCCTATATATGTACTAAATCGATTCTACATCAGTTCTAAAAGCATATATCAATATGGTTTATTTTGAGGGTTGTTGGAAAATATAAACACACGACAGACAGACAAACTGATAACACAAGCTTTGGACACTCCGGAGTTAGAACTTTCGATGGCGCCGGTGCGATCGTCATGCTAAATGGTTGCTTCCATATCATGGCAGAAATGGTCAGGTTACTGGTAGGAATCGGGCGGCTGGTTCGATTGTGGCAAGGACCAGTCTCAAGCGCGAAACCAACATTACTCTCATTACTTCATGGTAGAAAACCACATTTTAATAACCGATTTTCGTCTCGAAGTTGAAGGAATTGCTAAGTGAATGATAATTGCTATCTAGATGTCGTCGGTCATTGTTTCTGGGACTCTCGCGTGTTTATTGTTGTCTCTTTTCAAATAGACTGGTCCAAAATTGCAAAAATCTGAAAACGTAGTTGCCTGACCCCTCCAGCATATTAAGGACACGTTGTGCGGAAGGAGGGTTATACATTTTGGAACATTCATGTACAAGTATACCTACATAGGGACGATTTCCAACCGAACCTGTTCGTTTCTTTTAATTAGCCATATATATTCAGATTCAGCTTTTCCCTTCCCCAGTCAAAACTTTCGATGCAATTGGCGATCTACTGAAAATATGACATTGTTTTTTAATAGTGGAGGAGAGACCACGCAGGGTGTTAACTTCAACGGAAAATCACTCCATTGCACGTATATAAACACCGACTCATGGAAAGCAACTGACAAACTTTAACAGATACCCGAATAACTTTACATTCCCTGTCCGTGGAACACAAATCGGTGCTGCTCGTGATTTGAACCAGGTTCGCCATCGATTGACGGCTTATGTTGGCACGATGCACCTTGCACCTTACCAACGGAGTCACCCGGGCCTACTTTACTTTTGCGGATAAATCCTCCATCGATCGTGAAATGCACGCAAACATGTTGTCGTAAAATGACGCCACGATATTAGTACACTGCGTCGGTCAAAATAATGGCTATACAAATGTAGATTGAACAAAATATGCCCAACAATATGATTTAAACAATATTTATTTGCCCCAATTAATATTACATTTATGATGAACAACATTTTGATGATGGAAACATGAGTAGAATAGAAAAGGGGAAGAGGATCTAGCAGCAAGCAGATATTTGCTTTTGTTGATCTATCTCCTCAGACAAGTACAAAGATTATAGAAATCAAGAAAGCGCGAATGGCAAGTGGCCAAGTTCGAGAAACAATAGGTTTAAGAAATGATGGTATATTCATATTATGATGTACAGACGAGATTACAATATGTTGAAAGGATAAATAAGCTTATGAGGGTAATAATGAGAGGGGGTATATTCACAAGGAATATGAGACAGAGAAAGGTAGAGCGATAGAGATAAAGAGTGTGTGTGAAAGAAAAGTTGTTGTGAAAATTTTGATATTGGCCAACAATATGTACTATAAATGAAACCTTTTTGAGCGAGTTACATGTAAACGAAAAAGTGCGGACCGTGTCCCTAATGGGATTAATGTATTAAGTTTAAACCGGAATCGATAATTATGTCATGTCAGTATTATCATGCACAGGCCTACTTGTTCGCTACCATTTAAATGTCACGAAAACCTAGATAGTGCGCAATGCAAATCATTCCATTCGTTTAAGGGGCTTTATCTTTCTGAACTATCTCGATGCATCAATGATGTTCGTTTCCGATGAGCTACTTCTAGTGGACCTTGATAGTTGCCACGTTAGAAAATATTTGGCCCTGCATGGGAAGTTCCGGGGGGAAATGCGAATCCGAAGCCCTATACAATAATCATGTGCACAAGCATCTAACAACGCATGCAGTGTTATCTGATAGAAAACTCATTAGAAATGCAAAAAGTTTCTAAAAAACAAGCCGCTTCTTTGACCCAGAGACATAGATTGAAGAATTGTGTTGATCAAATCAGATCGAATGCCACATTTGCGTGCCAAATGCTCTTCCGTATTTGTCAAACAATATCGCTAAAATCGTCTATCGTTACATATAGAATCGTTGATCGTGATGCCAAGGCAGGAAATGCAGGGTGTTCAGACAGGAAATCCTGCAGTAAATTCTGATGCATCGTACTCTTGGACAAGGATTAAATAGCAGTGGCGGGGGAACCACACAAATTAATTTCAAACAAATCCCTAATGAAGCTAAAGGGTTGTCGGCGCGTGTCGAGCAAATCGCAAGACAATCTATATATTGACACCAAGATTTCATCCAATTTAGGTGCTTGGTTAATATGAGACGTTGGGATTTTTTGGAAGCGCCGGCGAAATCAATCTCTACCAGAGCGAACCAGTCATGCTGCTTCATTTCTGACTCTGTAACCGGCTGGGTACTGGTCCGTGTTTCTATATTTAGCATAGGATTTTCCGGCAAAAATTGCGAAACCCGATCGCTCGAAAGACAAATTTTCTATGTGCTTTGAGAACATTTCCCACACTTAAACATAATGACAGAATGGAAAATCAGAGCGGTAGTTTTGTTGACGATTTTCGCAAGCTATACTCGTCAAAATTGCAGCAAATTGGAACTCTTGTTTAAGTTGTGACAATGTCGTACACGTGCGTTTATAATTTTGTGCTAATAAAACAATCAGAGAACCGAATCACGTTTCGAAATATAGTTCGGTTTCAGTGGGACTTTTCAAACATAAGGTCCGAAATTTATACAATTTGTTTTCGATATTTTGTGTGCCTAACAAGGGCAGCGTGTTGCTCTGTTCGATTAGTATATATTTTAATGTCATCAAGGGAGGTAAACCCTGCATGGAGTTTGCGGCGAAATATAGATATACCGCGTGACCTCGAACTCAGTTGATAATGTGATCAGAAACACGAGTTGGTACTAATCATGTGAAATAGCCGATATCTGTCCACAGTAACGTGTCTTCAACGAAAACGAGTATAATAGGAATTTTATCGTTCTTGTTTGGGGTTTTGCCTGGAAGAGATAGATATATAGAATACACACGTAGTGTTTCTGAATACCAAATTTACACCACGAGTGGGATTGGTGGTTTACTACCGCACGAGCTTTATAGTGAGCGCGGTAAATCATCAATCACACGAGAGATGTAAATTTGGTATTCAGAAACACTACGTGTGTATTTTGTTTATACTATGATCATACCGATAAGAATAATATTATAATGTTAGAACTTAAAACAACGAAGAAATTTATCAAGACTTAATTCAACCCTCCGTGGACCCCGCGGCAACTCGGTACATTAGTATTGCAATACCTGGCGAAGGGGTATGAAACCTGACGGAATTGTGAAAGTGTATACAAAGCTATTGAAATTTCTGATACAAATATTTTGGTCACATAATATCACAGATGTCACATAATATCAGATATTTATGAGAGTATAACTAACGTTATGTTTATTAATGTGTCAACTTGGAACTACATTATGCCGGTCATTTCCGTCATGATGTAATCGCTATAAATAGACAGAGCAACCTCGTTGTATGGGATGTCACAATAGGTCACCACATGTAACATTGTGTTCCTCACTGTGGATATATCACTTTGACGTTCAAAACGCATGGAATGTGTTTATACCTACAACGTGCCTTTATACATACAGTGGCGATTAACAACAAATGTTTTCTTCAAAATGACCGTTAATACTATAGTAGAGTACGTGATCTTGTTATAACTATCATATTTATAGATGCTCCTTATAATTTGACACCGTAAAACTACAGGGTATTTTTTCTGTAAATGTAGCTACATGCATAAGACAATTCGGGGGAGGTTTGTTATGTTTAAATCCAAAGCCATCTATAATAACTATGCGTATACTCTCATCCAACAATGCAGTGTTACCGAATGGAAAACGCAACCGAGATGCAAAAGAAAAGTGCAAAATGAACAATTGCTGCCTTGACCCAGACACACATACGAACAAATTGTGTTGACCAAATCAGATCGAATGACATGTTTGCGTGCCTAATACTATTCCGTATTTGTCAAACGATGCAACTAAAATCGTCTGTCGTTACATTAGAATCGTTGATCATGATGACAGGAAATTTAGGGTTTTCAAGCAGGAAATCCTGCAGTAAATTCTCGTGCATCGTACTCTTTGACAAAGATAAATAGCGATGCCGGGGAAACCACAAAACTTAATTTCAAACAAACCACTAACGAAGCTAGCGATTTGTCAGCCTGTGTCGAGTAAATCGCAAGACAATCTATATATTGGCACCGAGGTTTCATCTAATTTAGGTGCTATGTTCCTTGATTAATAAGAGACGTTGGGATTTCGTCGGAAGCGCCAGGAAAATGTATATATACCGCGTGACCTTGAACTCAATTGATAATGTAATCAGAAACAAGAATTATGGACTAATCATGTCAAATTGCCGATATCTTTTAGACTTGATTAGCGTCTGGTTTGGGGATTGCGGACAGACTCCTAATTGCAAATGGGAGTGTAAATATAACCATATATCATCAGTGTACTCGACAGAGTACGATTGTTTTTCTGGTAGGCTGGCGAACTTCCTTGTTCAGGACGGGATGCGATACCAATGTCGCAGACACACTAGACGTGGACATCTTTCATAACTGAATTGGAGACCGAACGAACGGGAGAGGTCATAAAAGTGCCGCTGCCATGGAGAGGTAAAGACAATTAATCTAGCTTCACTACTAACTATTTGGCAGTTCGGCGGCTTTTTAAAGTCCTACTTGATAAACTTTAGTTTGAGTAGAAGGACCAGAAACGTAGCTAGATGATCTGCATTGGGGAGCGTCCATCTTATAATTTGCAACTGCATCCCCAGTTGAACCATACCGAAATACCAAAATCTAATAAATTATATACTACTTGCAGCCACTTGGATTGGAATTGTCCATCTGGTGGCGCAAGATTTCCAACTGCAGCAAATTTCCCTCTAACTTTGGAAATATGCAGCTAATGTTAATTTTTATCAAAACATTTTACCAAAGTAGGAAAATATTTGATTTTTTGTCTAAAAGCAACATTTCACTCCAAATATTGGTTTTGAAAATTAAAATATGTGAGAATTTCAATCTATATTTGCAACTGATGTTGTGTCATGCAATGCAAAACATTTCCATCTAATGACAATTTTGGCCAAAGTGAGGCACCCCTTAAAGATACGGGCGGTGTTGGCGGTGGGTATGCTGTTAAAATATTCACCTCCGTCAAAAACCGCCATAAACAGGAGGAATAGTAAGATATAGACATACTTTGTTCTTATGCCTATCAGAAATATGGCATAAACAGTATGTTATTGTCAATATTTCCCCCTTTGTTATGTAAACAAAAGCAAAAAACGTTACGTTTCCCGGCTTTTGTTTAGATCCGGATATGGTAAACATAAAGAGCGTTCTTTGTTACTGTTTTCCTGATATGGAAATAATTAAGAGCGCTTATATCATTTGTGTGTGATTAACCAATAGAATTGCGCTGTGTTATGTAAACATAAGCACAACTTCTGTAACACGAACAGGCTCTTGTTTACGTACACCATCGTACGTCTTGACGACAATATACTATTTACGCGCTGATTATGTTTGGCATATGAGCGGAACTGTATATATTTGGTGTTCCTTTTGTTGATAGCGATTTGAACAAATATAAATATTTCTGCAAAGAACGCCCCCCGTGCTTTTAAACTGGTCACTATATGTAGATCAGGATGACTTACGTTTATTCTCAACTTAAATGATATATGTAACTTTATATAGACAGTCACCGGTACCGTTATCGCAATGCCGTGGATAATATCGTGGCAAAATGTGGAATCTAACAGGCCACATCACTAAATTTGAGTGCTAATTTCGAGGGCTGGAGTCACGGACTCAGTATGAGTGGTCATTGCTACAAATGTGCTTGCTTCAGTTAGCCCGAAGACATTATAGAAATGGCCATATATGGATCGGAATGGCACATTGAGATGTCACTCAACTCACATAAAAATTTAAAATCGTTCATGATTGCCGCCCGTGTCGGGGATCGAACCCGCGCCAACATCGTATAGCACAGACTGCGATGATCTTATCCACGACCTAACCACATCGACTACGGTGACACAATTAAAGATACGGGCGGCGTTGGCGGTGGGTATGCTTTTAAAATATTCACCTCCGTAAAAAACCGCCATAAACAGAAGGAATAGTAAGATATAGACAGACCTTGTTCTTATGCCAATCAGCAATATGGCATAAACAGTATGTTATTGCCAATGTTTCCCCTTTGTTATATAATTTTGTATGATTAACCAATATAATTGCGCTGTGTTATGTAAACAGAAGCACAAATCTGTAACACGAGCAGTCTCTTGTGAAACGTGAACCATCGTACGTCTTGACGACAATATACTATTTACGCGCTGATTATGTTTGCCATGTGAGCGGAACTGTTTTGGTGTTCCTTCTGTTGATGGCGATTTGAAGAAATATAAATATTTCTGCAACGAACGCCGCCCGTGCCTTTAAAAGGAAGCCATTTCACCGAGAGTTGGGAAGCGTATCAGACTGAACACATCGGTTCGAATATTGACACAGAACGAATCTACCATTATATTGGAACAGCACACTATTTATAGTTTATCTTTGATACTTTATCTTTATCACTAATTTATCTACCTTATATATATGTACAAAACGGCGCGTTACAGTCGACATCATTCAATATTCGACGCTACGTGGTTAACAATGTTAATAACATCACGTAATCGTAGACTTGTTGGATGTTTTCTGATTAAGGTAGTTCACCCACAGTGATTGTTTTGAGTCTTTTGTTCATAAACTTTATGAATAAACGATGTCTGGCATTTGATAAGCTTTCGCATAAGAAGGTAGTGGAATTCGTCTCCATTGTTTCCGGATTTGCAGATTTGACATAATCGGATGGTTCCCCAACGACATACACTGTATTTCAATTGAGAGTCGATAACTTCTGGTTCTAAATTTACACAAGAGGAATCGGTTTGTTGTGTTGAGTGTACCAGATAATTTTCGAATGATAAATCGAGCTTGACAATTCTTATTATGCTGCTACGGCTCGAGTTATTTAAAGCTACTTGGGGGATGGGATGGACACCACTAATTTGTAAACAACATTTTTTTTCCCGCGATCTCCACCAAATTGATACATATATACTCTTTTTCTGAATAGTCAGTAATAATTCTATGGATCAAAAATGAACACACAAAATATCCATATTACGTCATATTAATAGGGCGCGAATATAAACGAGTGCGACGTAAACAAAACTGCAATCGTATTTCCGAATGGAGGTTATTTGATCACTCATAATGCGTCCGGAATATCGATGATGATGTTTTTATCAAAGGCGACGACGATGCTGATGATAATGGTGGTGGCGACGAGAATGACGGTGATTGTGATGACGACGTCGATGCTGATGACAATGATGATGTCAATCGGGAGATCGTTGTAAATATTTCTTCCTTCTATCAATCTCCTATATATAATTATTCTCCTTTTTTTCAATATCCTATAATGATTATATGGATAAGAAAATAAAACATATATATAATGCATATATAATGTATAATGAGAAAACCATATACGTACGTTACGGAAACCCCTGTCTTGCTCCGATGGTTGAAGTAGTGGCATTGTCAAACGTAATCATTTATTTATTTGTCATTATTCAAAGGTTATTCGCACAAAATACCCAAATTGCGTCAGAGTAATAAGGCGCGAAGATTAACGAGCGCAACGTAAATAAAACTGTAATCGAATTTCCGAATGGCGGTTATTTTATCACACATAATGCGTCCGGAATATATTCTCCGAGGACGAGATTATTGTTTTCACTAACATAATTTGACATCCAATTCCCTCGAGGAATATTCTCGATTATGCTGTTCCGACGAAATTGTTCGATGAGTCTCCAATATCAAATTCGCACAAGGATGAGTGCGTTGGTAATAGCTTCCCGCGGTTCCTTCGCTCTCTCGTGTTCAAACTTCAGATACTGTGCGTATATATATCCCACGTCGTTCTGGTGATGCGCTATAATCTTTACACTGAATTAACGTGTGTACGAAGTTTGATCCAATCAATATATGTGTAGTGTAGAAACGTCATTATTTCTCACCTTTCACTATTAGAACAAATGCGCATCAATTATACACAATATGTGTTACATTTTATCTCAAACAAAATTGTGTAGAAATGACACATAACATATATATGTGTCGGTGGAATTTCCTCAACTTTGAATATGAGTGAATATGGTAGTGTGTCATAATATAGCCATATGATATTAGATGAGATGTGTTCTATTGGAGACACAGAATTTGGAATTGTAAAACAATGTAACATGCTGAGTATTACATACCTTTTATCAGCAAGCGGATATTTATTTGAATATATGGATGCTGCTTTTGTTGGTAGAGTACGGATTTTATTAATGGCTATATAGTATTGTTGTTGTCCAATATGTGGCTACTTCGGCGAACTATCAGTTTCTATGACTGCCAAACCTGCAGTCGTAGCAAGAGTTGATATAACAAATTGCTGACGGCAAGTAATCATGCATATATTAAATATACTTCACTCATAAGGATATATATAATATATATTCCGACGAAAAGTGTTATAAACGCATAAGTAGCTCAACGCCAAAATGACTACTGTTCTTTGGACTGAGCACTTTATTTCTAATTTTGTTAAGCTTATTGTAGCCATCGATAATGTGCTGGATCAAATTTCGCAAAGGTCTTGAACAAAGCATCAAAACACGACTATCCCCGCCTTGGAGCTTGCATATAGTTTTGGAAAAAGGTTGTCGTTCGATATATTTTAAGTATGTTGCTGACCAAGACACATATACATAGTTAGTCGCGTAGTCGTGGTAAGGGATAGCGGAGACTGAAACAACATTAAATCCAAACCAATCAGAATACTGAGATAATGTGCATATGAATGTTGTTGAAAACACGAGGTCGGCCACAATCCTTCTCAGCTGGTGATTTGGGGAGCATTATAAACTGTGGAACATGTCATGAATATCTACTATGGCTACGACCGTGTAGATCATACTCAATCAGTTCAAAACCTGGACACTTGTTTTATGATCTGACAGAGAAGTTTAACATTGGAAAACAACAGGGCAGGTAATATATTTCTTAGCTAAAACCTGTTTATTATAATTTATTCTACACCCATCGACGCAAGGCACATGTATTCAACGGAATACGAGCCATTGAATACATATTAGTGTATACCTCTAGTGGAATACAAGCCGGAACCATTCTTGTTGACGTTGTCGCCAAGAAAGATGACGTACATTACGTCAACAATCAGATTCGGGTGATGCCCAGAACATTACTGGTTATTCATCAGAGTTAAATCACAATAAAGGTAGTCGTAGTATCAATGAAGGTGACAGTAATGCATTTAATATATCTGACACAACGGTGTAGAATAAATACAGAACACAACTTGCATCATAATATCGAATCTTTTATCGAACTCGTTGCGGACCGTGCATAGTTACATTTCGATCGAGCTACGCTCTCGCGAAATATATCCTTGCGCCATCCGCAACTCATTCGATAAAAGATTCTCGATTAAGATGCGCGTTGTGTTCTGTCTATGTATTTCACAGTATATAGAGGTCCCAGCTCGAGATTCCATGATTTAAGTGACTCTGTAGGGCCGATTTTGATTACAATCCAAGCCGTTTCGCCCTCCAGCGCTGGCGATAAGGGTTCAAATCCACATGTTTCCATCGTGGACTTTGTAACTCGAAATCGTTATCTGGTGGAGTTGCCAGTTACTCGCCGATGGCCGGTGGTTTGCCGCACATAGTTGACGAGTTTATCAGCCATTGAAATCACTGTTAGATTAGTCGCAAGTGTGCGGATTTCCTCCACCACTAAAACTGGCAATGTCGCGATATGGCCTTAGTTGCTAAAGCGACAATAAACCCCAATCAATAAATCAACCACGGACGCAACCAGAGTAGAGATTCGTGGCATTATATCTATTTAAACTATGGCTAATACAAATGTGTCCTCGCTTCCGCCGACCAACTTCCTTAATTTCCCAGAGGCCAGAGAGGAGAATGTTATTACACATATGAATAAGCAGTCGCCGATTTCATTCCAAACATTCCAAGAGGTTGGCAAAACTCAATTTATTCTCTGAATTCGTTGGACAGAAAGCGAGCGTCCAACGAGATTCGCGGCTGATTCGGCCCATCCAGTCAAGAAGATTAGAGCGAATTCGATTACCGTCATATTGGCAACTGCACGAAGGACGTGCTATCCATTTCTCATGCTGTTTTGTCGCCGACTCCGAAGCGACGTTGTCACGGAAAGCTGTGAGTTAGGTTTCCGATTGCTCTATCGATGCATTTCGCGAATGTGCGACGTGTGTGGGAGTAATTTAGGAGAATTTTCGCACCCCTTTGAAGATGACTGATACTATGTCACACAATACGAAGCACTTTTTCAATACGCGAATCGATACTAGCATGGCCAGTCTGTTCTTGTGAAAAAAGCACACAACCGGCTTGTTTTAATGAAAGAAATAAGCTCATATTGGCATTATTTATACGCTCTATATGGACATAAAACGCTGATTTTAAAACAGTACAATATGGGACTATTTCCATATGAAGTCCCAATTGAACCTATGTGAATATTTTGATCCAACATGAATCTATTTGCACGATGATATGTTGGCTTGGTGCACATATATAAATTACACAACTGTATTTGGAAATGAAATAAGAAGTTAGGTTTCCGATTGCTCTATCGGTGCATTTCGCGAATGTGTGGCGTGTGTGGGAGTAATGGGAGATATATCGCACCCCTTTGAAGATACTATGACACAACACGAAGAAAGTTTTCAATACGCAAAACGAAACTAAAACACTCTCATTTCCAGTTCGTAATGGACTCAAAATTAGGCGATTCTAAGCCGATCATGAACCGAAAACATAGTAACTTGAGCCCGTCAGTCACAATACGAGGCACGATTCCAATAGGCGAAACAAAACTTGTTTGGCCCATACATACATTGCACAAGACTTTTAGGAATGGAAATAATGCCCTAATTCTGTTGATAAGAAACTTAAAGAAGAGAAAGAATACACAGCGTCGATGTCTGTCACATCAGGGGTTAACACGCATATTAGTACTCATCGTGTTGGTTCTGGATTTTATGTTTGCGGAGACACAACCCTGTACGTTGTTACACACGCGTAACCGTGAAAATGATAATAAAAGTACCTAACAGTACTTTTTCTGAACAGCAGAATTCCCCCCACCAACATCATTGGCAAATCAGCATGACCAACCAACGTCGTAAATAAACCAGCTGGACATACCAACGTCATAACAAAATGTAGAATAGAACTCTCTTCGCAGGCGGCTAACACCCGAACAGTACACCTGTACTATGTACCTCGTACGAATCGAGCATTAGTTGGGCCCCGACTGATTTAAAATACGCAATAATCACTATCGTACATTACATCGTGGGATAACATTCCTGTGGATCCTTTTGGGGAACATACGTGGCAGTTCAATCTCCGACAGATGCATTATTGTACATATAGTGGGATGAGTTATTGCCGATCGTAGTGTATCACATATACCAGGGGAGTAGACAGACATGTGAAAATCAAGATTCAGTGACATTGCAGACATGTGAAAATCAAGATTCAGTGACATTGCAGACATGTGAAAATCAAGATTCTGTGACATTGCAGACATTTGAAAATCAAGCTTGAGTAGCATTTGGTTAGTTGTTTCAAGGCGATCATGATCAATATAGCTCGTCTAATCGTTGTGTAACAATCTGAGCAGTCATTGCCAAATTATCTTAGAATATGCGTTCATATAATGTTTCATGCATGCACATAGTGGCTTTTCTTCGAATAGTTCTGATTAGGCAAGAGCCGCGGAAATTTGAGAACGATAACGGTTCATTTTTAACATTATTATTGTTACCCACCATCATAATAGCTAAATAACTCACGTGGAGAAACGTCTTCGATGAAGTGCTAAACGTCCAGGTGATTGGTCCGGAACAACCGGGTGCCGAAAACCCAGTGCTGAAAAGTCCTGAAAGCTAGGTGCCGAAACGTCCAGACGTCGAACAGTCCTGCACCCGCTAAATTAACAGGAATCGCCAACATGAAAACAAATTAGCAGGACAACTTGACCAGCGGTGATTACCCTACCTTTGCGTGCTTGTCAGGAACAGAACTATCTTCGCATGTGGCTAATAGCGGGCCAGTGCACCGTGCATCTGGTTCGAACTGAGAAGCCGGCTGATGTAAGATACACAACGCTATCACTATCGTATATTATATCGCCAAACAACATTATAGTTGTTCGTCATGAGGGAACATACGTGGCAGTCTAATATACGAAAGATGCGTTATTGTATGAGTAAATGTCAATTATATATAACAATACACCAGGGGAGTAGACAGACATGTGAAAATAAAGCTTGAGCAACATTTCAGAAATGTGGAAATCAAGATTCAGTTAAATTGCAGACATGTGAAAATAAAGATTCAGTGACGGCATTGCAGAAAAGGCCACGACAATTTGAGAACAATAACGGTTCATTTTTTAACATTATTGTTACCCACCACCATAATAGCTAAACAAGTCATGTGCCGAAACTTCTTCGATGAAGTGACGAAACGTCCAAGTTCTTGGGCCGAAACAACTAAGTGTCAAAAACCCAAGTGTCGAGACGTCCTGAAAACTAGGTGCCGAAACTTCAAGGTGCCGAAACGTCCTGCACCAGCTAAATTTGCAGGACTTAACATCAGAATAAATTAGCAGTTCAACTGGACCATGGGTGGTTACCATACCTTTGCGTCATCGTCAGGAACAGAACCATATTCGCATGTGGCTAATACCGGGCCAGTGCACCGTGCATCTGGTTCGAACGGAGCAACCGACTGATTTAAGATACACAACAATCACTATCGTACATTATATCGCCAGACAACATTCCAGTGGTTCCTTTTGTGGGAACATATGTGGCAGTCTAATATCCGGCAGGTGCGTTATTGTATGAGATACTGGCAATTGGATTTAACTCACATATACCAGGGGAGTAGACAGACATGTGAAAATCAAGCTTAGGCAACATTGGGAAGTGTGAATCTGAGTGCGTAATGCTACTCAATTGCCAGTCTATTTGATATATGAACTACAGTTTCAGCACTGGATTCATTTTCAAATGGATTGCTTTCACATTATTGTAATAATAATTGGAGCTATGGAAATTTCAATACACTAAAAGGGTCGAAGTGTTGGACGTCTACTCCCAAAACATGCTGCTGACGTCACATTGTGTCTGTTACGAGCACTGGGTGTTTAAGTGTCGATTTATCAATTTGACGGATAGCATGTTTGAAATATAATTTGTAACACTGATCGACAATATTAGGGTAGCCATACATTTTCTGACATTTCAAAGATGTCAAATTGTCGGATTTTGCTCAGTTGGCAAGGCGTACAGTGCATTCGGCTGTCATATGCAGGGACTTAGCGACATGGGGTTTTCTCAGTTGGAAATGTTATGCCTGAAACAACATTAGTAGCATTTCAGAACATAAGTAGTATGATTATTTTCTGATAGTTTTCCAACCTATACTTAGTGATAATTTGTTGTTTTTAGACCAAAATTATTTTCGTACATTTACGTTCAACCATAGTGGGTGTTAGGCTGGAAATTGCCAACGAACTCAAGATGTTTACATACTAGTATGACTCCCTAATTTTAATCGCCCCCCCCCTTAACGAGTTTGACCACCGCATTAAATCGTGTTACTTGACCGCGTACATGCGATCAACCGCGATAAGATATAACGCGGCCGATTGTGCACAGGACCACCTCGCGTTCGCGGTTAGACCGCCTTTTTCGTGCGATGTTTATATGAATCTTTTTTATTGTATGTTTTTAAATGCGTCGCGAATGTCGGCCAGTGACCAACTTGTTGAATAAACCATGCACAATTTATTAATTGATATATTGTTTTGTGTATAGTTAGCTCAGCCCCGAAATTAGCTACGGAAAATGCCTTCCATTATTTATTTGATTGTTACCTACAATCAGTCCCAAGAATTCGCCTATCAAATAAATTACTTCCATATAATATATACTCACTAAAAAGTTAGCTTTATTTATTTTTAAGTGTAATATCACACAGGAGAGGAGGTAGTCATAATTTAGACAGCACTTGTCCTCCAATCCCATTGTCTGAATAAAATTGTATGGTCATTTACTATATGTGTTATCAAAATAGACAAATATGTTTAAACTAATTTAGCCACGGAGAAAGGCGATGCCGTAGAAACAGCCATAGAAGCCAATATAGAATGTATGGAATACTATTATGACTATACTTCCTAATGGCGCTTCTGGCGTGCGCCGAAAGTGACAAAACATGCGACATTAGTCACACATCAAAAGCGACAAAACATGCGACATTATGTCACATATTTTGTCGCTTTCAGTGCGCGAATAATGTCGCTTATGTCGCTTTCGGCGCGCATCAGAAGCGCCATTAGGAAGTGGTCCTAATAGTATTAAATAAGAATGTTGTGAAATTCTAAAGAAATGCCGTGGTACAAGTAAAGTGTTAATTTCAAGGACTGAACTTTCTAAATCAAACTGCTGTTTTTCTCAAAGTATGTACTAATTTCATCGCTGTTAAAAACCCTATGAATTGTATATAATAAATATTCGATATAATTGAATAACATTTATTAACTGGTTAGTTGACATAATACAAATTAGGTTTGTGGGAAAAGAATTGACGCTGTGCATGGCGCTCACGAACACGGGAGCTTGCTTGCTTACAGTGGTTAAAATAGTACTAGTGCCGCAGTAAGATTACCGGCGGATATCGCATGTCAACTACTCGCAATCGCGGTGATATCACTTGACCATGGTTGAATGGCGGTACAACCGCGGTAATTACCCGCCTACAGCATTGTTAAAGGGGTCGATTAATTAGAGCATAGCTGTAGTTGTAGTCTACAAAGGCGTTGTAATAACAGCTTGTGACTGATTCAGTGTACATAACAACACTATCACTCAGTATCAGTGCGTCGCAATTTAATTCAATTCAATTTATTAGATACTCTCATCGTATAACGAAGAAATGTGTTAGTGCATGCAATTCACAATGATGTGTATATGAATATATTAGGAATTAAACTGGATATTTGTGTATTTATAAGAAAGGTTGGCGTACTTTGGCAGCCATGTGTATAGATTTCGTCAGGGGGTGGGGTGGAATGGGGTGGGGTAACACGTTGTTAAGCCTCATGAGTGGTTTATATCACGCTGGGCCTTTTTGATAAATATTGATAGTTTTATTCATAGCTTTCCTACAGCTAGAGTTAAATAACATGAAGTTGTATTACGTTAGGTCGACTGTAGTAGTACGGTTTGATATATTTCAATCTCAGATATCTTAACTCCGGGTATATATAAGATGGTGTGGTATTCGTCTCCTATCGCTTCCATACATAAGGTGCATTTCCTATTGGAATACAGGGTAATTATCCACGAATAGGTTGCACTGGAACTTTGTGATTTCTTCTGAATCTTAGGCGGGTCAATAATGCGCTCTTGTCATCTAAGTATATATACTTAAAATATATACTATAAATCGCAAAAAAGCAGACAGGTCGATAAAAACCTTCAAAACAAAAGCAGACTAGCGTAACTGGGCGATGATTTTGCGACATGGTCCTCAACTCATAGCCACACGATGTTCGATGAAAATTGAGATGATGCATCATGAGTGACTGATCTGTGATCACACGTCATGGTCCAGCATCCGTATCTTTTATTACTGCGCGGGAACCTTCCGACTCTACTAGTATGTTGCGCGGTGGAGGACTGTGATGTTATATTAGATGTTTTTCCGCATGTGATGTTATCCAGGCTGTTCCACGTACGGTACTCTTCAATTGTCAGAACAAAGAATGCGTGTAAGTAGGTGAGGTATTGGTTCTATTTCGTTCGAGTGAGTTTGAGTTCATAAACTCTTCTTTTCAACGATGTTTGTTGACTCGAACCCTGGGTAATTTGTTGCTTTATTTTCGGTCAGTTCGTTATCTGAATCTATATGGGTATGTCCAAATGTCCAATTCCGGCACGATAGGTGACATTGCCAAGACTCAAGTTGCGAAGACTAGTGCAACACTCCAACAGCCTTGTAATATAAGTTGAATCACTTATCCACTGGGAAAAGTACCTGTCCATACAGTACCAGGGACACACATTACCTGAGACTTTACTGTCTTTAGTCAACTTCTGATGACAGTGGAAACAAATCAATAAATTAACTCGAATCAAGGAAAATATCAATATTTATACTAGCAATCGGTCGGTTTTCTCAGATTAGCATCTTATCCGATTCACATACAAACCGAAATCAGAGGGTGTTAACATAATCGAGCCTTGTAGAGGCAAATATTGCTGAGAAAATACGTCAGTTCGTTAATGCTGAAATAACACTAACTAACGCCCGAATGTAACTATTAGCAGCACATAAAATGTGTGCTCATCATCCGAGGACGAAGCAAACGCCAAATAAAAGATGCAAACGGGGTGTTATATCGCGTTTCTCCGTCGGTACACGGTATATGTAAACTGTAAAATTAAAAGGTATACGATTCGAGGCGGCCATTTTTTTATCAGTGTGATAATTTATCGTGAACCACGTGATCTCCGCATCCAATCAGCTTGTGCCATCACGTTGGTTCCCTGGTGTGCCTATAGCATATATAGGTTCCCATTATTACCATTGAAAGTTATCACACTTAAGCACCCTATAGTGCTAAAAGGCACCCGAGAGTACATATATGGTTTGTTTTATTTAAGAGTGTATACCACAAAAGTATGCACGACATTTAATGTTCACAATCATCCGGTGTAACGGGGACATAAACACTCGTTATTGGAGGGGATCGTTGTAAAAACCAAAATATCGTGCAACTGCTTTTGAAAGTCGATATCTGATATCCGAACTGCACACGAATTGGCTAATTATTTTTCGGATATAGCAAACGTTGGGATATTAATATCGTAGTGTCAAATCGGATTGGGTGCCTTTATTACCGATGCGTTCAGTCGATATCTTTTATAATGTGGGGAGACTTATCATTGTATACTTTTTGTTAGAAGGGAGTCATTACCGTTTTCTTCAGCTATTGAGTTTGGTGGATGACATAATACCGGCATGATGGAAAACAATTCGCGCAAATATCCATATAGCCGTCAAAACGAAAATCGGTAAATTTCCCGATATTTCCAATTGTGATTCGGTCGCTGATTCTGAATATATATCATCCAGTTCAGTTTAGAGAATTTTTCCAACAAATAGTCCCAGCCAACTCCTTTTGCTACATTTTCAGTCAACTATTTAGCTAAATTAATCGGTGGTTGAGCTTTTTCTCTTTCAATGTTGAGTAAAATATTACTCAACTCGATGAGTAGAAATAGTTTACACTTTAGTCAACGTTGCTTGGTGGTATACTTACATTACGGTTGAGTAATTGTTGAGTAAACTTTTAGTCAACGAGATTTGCAGTGTACCGGTATGGTGGAAAAACTGCGCGCAAATATCCCAAATATAGCCGTCATAACGAAAGTCAGTAAACGGTCCCGTCGCCTGAACTAATAACAGGCCGCTAGGAATAATGTGGCTTTATTTGACCGGTGGCTTTTTTATAAATGAAAAATGTGATTCTGGGAACAACCATTGAATCAAACTTTGCTTCCAACTGTAGTTGCTAATTATTTCTGAATCACCCAGTGACATATGCGCACATTTATCGGACGTAGCCTAGATTCGAACTGGGCCAAGATTTTCAAATTATAGTCGACCAGGACAGTAAGAGCGATACAACTTTGTGGACCGAACCCAAATTCGAAACTGACCTGTATTTTCATATGAGTAATCTCTATACAAAATTTGAACACAATCTGGCGACTAGACATGTAAAATTAATGTTATCACCAGGAAACCAAAGTATTAGCAACTTTTAAGTCGACAAGGACCATAACTCTAGAAAAAAATGGAGTTAACTAAAATTAAAGTTATCATCTGGAACGGACGGACGGACACGGTTGATTTCGATAGTCCCCCGAAATTGTTTTTCGGGGCTACAATTAACACCACCATAAGGTGAATAGGAAAATGTCGGTACATACCGCGGTTGTTTGTGGTAAATTTGAGAGCGAAACAATAAATGCAAAACAAATATGGATTTTTCCTATAATGGCAGCCAACTTGCATTTCATTTAGATATCACATGCCAAACAAATGTAATTGAATCCCGACATCCCGATGTTGAAAATATATGTCCCTTGCTTCCAGCACAAACGTATACAATGTACCGGTAGTTGTTGAACATTTGCCCACGTACAAAAAGCCTATAAAAAGTCAAATGGCGTTTGCGCTTCTAAATACACCTAAAAATAATCTGTTTTGAAATTCCCCAGTATTGAGATAGGTCGATAAATACACGAAGTACATTTTTACGAGCATTATTTTGTCACATAAAGACGCACTGAAGTCATAAAAATACAACTACAAACAAAATATACGGACCCAGTATAAAAACGGTGCCATTTGCATTCAACTGAATTCTGGAAACGGAATCTCCGTAAATTGTATATTTCGTGATCTTAACATGAAACTATTTAAAAACTTCACGCACTGATTTCTCTTTGTTTTGATCACCAAAATTAACTACATGTAGTACCATAAACGTTTCATCGCGAAGGCAATTGTAGATTATCTAAATCGTCTACCGCATGTGCAATTATTACGAGACCGTTGATTAACAAATCGAACCGGCACCAAACGATCTCAAATTTATCGAAAAATCAAATAAAAAATCAGAACACGTATTTTTAGCGCTATATCGACGAGATTGTGTGGAAATCTTACGCGTATATGTATGTTTTAAGATACCTCTTACCAACTTGTGTATACATAATTTTGTGGTTCGAACAAGTCATGATTGTCCGTTTAAAATTCGAGCACCCGATTATATTCCTTTACCGCGAAACAAGTAGACAGCTTTTATGCATATTCCGCCAAAATCAAATTATCTATATATATAACAGAGTAGGACCTGTTTGTCTATTCGCTATTTTTCTCCCAGACCCCAGTTCCGATTTCAACGAAATTTGGTCTGGTTACTTGGGGCACCCCGGCCAATGTTACGACGGCGTTAGTTTTTTAAAACTAATTTATTTCTGTTAAATGGAACAAGGAGTTCAATCTAAAATAAATCTAAAATAAACTGTTTTTATTTCTTTTATTTTATAATCAAAATGTCTAAAGTATCAATTTGTTCGCTGAAAAAAGGGAAGCATGTTTAAGATTAATATTTGCAGCCACCGACAGGTCTCGCCGACGCAGAATAAAGGCTCGGGATCATGTTTCAGCTAGTTATAACATATGGCATACATATATATGAGCCATGGGGAAATTCGTGTAAAATAATACATTCTGATTAGCTCCGTTGGAAAGAACTGTAATGTAATGTTTCACGTGCATCCTTTGTGAATGAAATAGATATATAACATATAGCTTATATCAAACGACTCAGGTAACTGGTTATCACATCGCACAGCCCATCTGCAACAAAAGGGGTGATTATTTATTTTCTAACAAATCTACACTCTCATTAACCAAATTACTTCTTCTTGTGTTCTCCGGACCACAATTCTAACACAATTCAATTTTACTTCCATGCTTACACCTAATTTTTTTCTACATATACATTTGTACATGTACTCGTATTTCTAAGTTAATACACGAGGAAATGATTTGTAAAAACTGTCTACGCCGACACCTAAATGTGGTGAGACCGGTAATGGTAACATTGCTCGTTCCCATATTAACTAGAGGTGTGACTTTCCCAATTGGACTAAGGATACCACCCCCCCGTGTTTTTAAAATACTAAGATGTTTCACATGTCAGTAAACATTTAGTTAAAATAATAAAATAACAGTTCCCATTGCAGGTGCACAACCCTAACCCGAATCTTAAACTTATTGACCGAAAAATGTAGGAATAAAAGCTCGGACAAAATTATGCATGTTGCGAAAATGTCAAGTCAAAAAGTCAAAAAGGGGAATAACTCCACAAAAAAAAGTCGGACAGACATCATAATCGCAGGTGCACAGGTTCCCATGGTACTAAATATCAGTGCCAAGATTAAAAAAACATTGACCTAAACATGTAGGAATAAAAGCTCGGACAATATTATGCATGTTGCAAAAAAAGTTCTAAGTCGCAAAAGGGGGATAACTCCACAGACCTCATTATCGCAGGTGCACAGGTTCCCAATGTACTAAATATCTGTGCCAAGTTTCAAAAATATTGACCAGAAAATGTAGGAATAAAAGCTCGGACAAAATTGTGTCCACAGACGGACAGACAGACGGACGGGCAGACGGACGGACAAGCTGATTCCAGTATACCCCCACAACTCGTTGCGGGGGGGGGGGGTATAATGATGGAACGTTCAACATGTACAGTACCAGTAAGAAGAAGTGGTATATTGAGGCGCGCCTTTATTGCGATATTGAGCGCGCTTAATTTCGAAAAAAGCGCGATTATAGCGCAATACCAAAAATCTGTCGCGCTTATTATTGCGATATTGAGCGCAAAATATTGCGATATTAAGCGGGCAAAATTTCAAACAGACTCAATAGTGTTATATTTATATTAGATACATACTGTGCATACAGTGTACATATATACTGTACATGTAGCATTTACAACTATAATTATATACAAATCTAAAACATTGTCTCTATTTATTCAACAAACAATATAGAAAAAGAAATAATTTGCTTTAAATGTCACAATTTTGAGCGCAAGATCTCGCACAATTTAGCGCGATTTAAGCGGTGCGTGCAATATTATTGCGATATTGAGCGCGAAAATAACGCGCTTAATATACGACTTATTTTGACTGGTACTGTAGTTGACAGAAGCGGAGATGCTCCTGCACAAAGTTACCCACTACAAGAAAGGTCAGTTTCTTCTGGTAGCATTAGTAACGTGTATATCTGTAATGGTAACACAGTTTCATCCCATATATATAAATGCATGATGGCGACATTCAACATGCATAAACGGAGACACTTGTCTGCGATAGTGTCACCTGGAACCGAGCCGACATACACAGCGATCCGTGATGGTCGACCGATGCATTTGAATTGACATTCTGGTGGTATGCAAAATGAAACTGGAGTTGTTGTACATGTAGTTTCACATGAGTTAGAACCTAGCAATAATGGTTTATCGGTGTACCAACTAAACGTGGAAGGATCACGTGACCCGAACATATTGCATCGGTCGTATCAGTCCGGACACTACGGCCGATGCCAATGCTGGCTTTCTCATAAAGAGGAAACTAATTCCTCAATACGTAGAATCCAGTCCGCACAACTGACGCTCCCCTTGGATGAAGCTAGCATCATGGAGGACAAACATTTCCGGCCACGAGATGTATTCTGTCACCCCAGCAAAGCGGATTCACCACGCAAGTCTTATTGCCTACGGCGATAGGTGGGTCATACATGTAGTATCAACTGTGCTGTCTCGCAACAATCTCGGTATACTTGTGTTTTTGTAATATATACCACCGCCTCTGTTATTGCCAGGGGGCCTCGGTGGCTCAGTCGGTTAGGGGTCCAACTTCAAGCCGGCCCGCTCTCCAGCGCTGGCGATGAGGGTTCAAATCCACATGTTCCATGATGGACTTTGTAACTCGAAATCGTTATCTGGTGGAGTTGTCAGGTACTCGCCGATGGCCGGTGTTTTGCCGCACATGGTCGACGATTTTATCAACCATTGAAATCGCTGTTAGATTAGCCGTAAGTGTGCGGATTTTCCCCACCACTAAAACTGCCCATGTCATGATATGGCATTGGTTGCTGAAAGCGACACAAACCCCAATCAATCAATCAATCAATCTATGATTGTCACGAATATTAAACTTGAAATACTGTCTTGGAATGTTACTGGTGCCAAGACGGCTCTGTCATTAAGATGATTTATGTCTTTGGAATAACAGAACACTGACTGGATCAGAAAAACTTGTCATTCATGGACTCATTGTCTGGTCAATTTGTCTCTGTTGCCAAACTCCGAATGAAAATAACCATTTCAATAGGTTCCTCGTTCACACAAAATGGAGTCGCCATTTTCATGCGCAGTGAATTTATTTGCCTATTTACTGTCTTAGAAACATATGTCGATTGACCTATTGCGGTGCAACTAAGACTCAGAGAAGTGAACCTGATATTTATTCAGGCATATTTGCCAAGTATACCAATCACCACGATTACTTTTCCGAACAACGTCTCCAAACTGTCCGACCAAATGTCCGACAAGCTACGCCGTACATAATTCTCATTATCTGGAAAACCGACTTTTAAATCGTACACATAAATAACTGTATCAAAACTGTTGAAATCCGTTGTGCTCCCTATGTGTGTCTATGGTGCCGAGATGTTTCCTATGAAAAATATATCTGCCATATGATTATTGGAAAGAGATTTACGCTCATACGTGAAACATTATCAGAGTTTCCCCAACAAGAACGAACACCAACGTCGCAATCAGTTGTATCGACCTTTATACCGATTGGAAAGTAACTACACCTGGATATTGTATTTCCAATACAAATACATATTACATAATAATGATGAAAATTATGGATAATTCTGTCGTATATCGTCGGGGATGGCATAATCTGGCAAGACTGTCTTCCTGCCATCCCCATTTTGACTTTCACGGATACCGGTCCTTTCCCCAGCAAGCAACAATGGAAAGATTGTATAAACCAAAGTTGAACACGTTTATATGGATTAATGGCTGGATTATATTAGAAATGGTCATAACCTGTCTACTGTTCTGTGACGTCACTTCTACCCACTGACTACGTGGTTTATTTGGTCCTAACTATCTTACAATCATTGACGCTTGAAAGAACTGAGGCGTGTGGAGCTATTACTGAACAGAACAACATGCATAAATAAACTAAGCTGCTGTCAGAGTGCCAATGTGTATAACGACGAAATTATGCATGCGGTGTTTCAATGCAACTCCGTGATAATCATTCATCTTCAGGACATATTCTGAGAGCGGGTAATTGATGTTTTTGGAATAGACGCATATGCATTGTTGCAAGCTATTCCAACACGGAGCTTAGTTGGTATTCTGCTGGGAAGTACACGGAATCACGTCCGTTCGGATGTGATCCATAGTTATAAAGATTTTATAATTGACGACTCTATCTTTTTGTTTCACTCCTGCAGAGCAATGATAGGAACTCCTGTCATGTAAATATGTAAAACAACATGAATATACTGTGTCTCCAGAATGGAGATAATATATTAATATTAAAAAAATCCCCAACTTATATCGCGCACATATCACGGTATTTGCATTCTCCACTAACTAGTTGTCAACCCCATGTTATCATAATATTATAATAAAGACTGGTCCTTTGATACGGGCCACATCCGCATGATGGGATGGCGAGACTGATCCACGTACTCCAAAAAGAAAATTGGGATGAATATAAGATTAGCCGTAAGTGTGCGGATTTTCCCACACCACTAAAACTGGCCATGTCATGATATGGCATTGGTTGCTGAAAGCGACACAAACCCCAATCAATCAATCAATCAATCTATGATTGTCACGAATATTAAACTTGAAATACTGTCTTGGAATGTTACTGGTGCCAAGACGGCACTGTCATTAAGATGATTTATGTCTTTGGAATAACAGAACACTGACTGGATCAGAAAAACTTGTCATTCATGGACTCATTGTCTGGTCAATTTGTCTCTGTTGCCAAACTCCGAATGAAAATAACCATTTCAATAGGTTCCTCGTTCACACAAAATGGAGTCGCCATTTTCATGCGCAGTGAATTTATTTGCCTATTTACTGTCTTAGAAACATATGTCGATTGACCTATTGCGGTGCAACTAAGACTCAGAGAAGTGAACCTGATATTTATTCAGGCATATTTGCCAAGTATACCAATCACCACGATTACTTTTCCGAACAACGTCTCCAAACTGTCCGACCAAATGTCCGACAAGCTACGCCGTACATAATTCTCATTATCTGGAAAACCGACTTTTAAATCGTACACATAAATAACTGTATCAAAACTGTTGAAATCCGTTGTGCTCCCTATGTGTGTCTATGGTGCCGAGATGTTTCCTATGAAAAATATATCTGCCATATGATTATTGGAAAGAGATTTACGCTCATACGTGAAACATTATCAGAGTTTCCCCAACAAGAACGAACAAATGAAAAGTAACTACACCTGGATATTGTATTTCCAATACAAATACATATTACATAATAATGATGAAAATTATGGATAATTCTGTCGTATATTGTCGGGGATGGCATAATCTGGCAAGACTGTCTTCCTGCCATCCCCATTTTCACTTTCACGGATACCGGTCCTTTCCCCAGCAAGCAACAATGGAAAGATTGTATAAACCAAAGTTGAACACGTTTATAGGGATTAATGGCTGGATTATATTAGAAATGGTCATAACATGTCTACTGTTCTGTGACGTCACTTCTACCCACTGACTACGTGGTTTATTTGGTCCTAACTATCTTACAATCATTGACGCTTGAAAGAACTGAGGCGTGTGGAGCTATTACTGAACAGAACAACATGCATAAATAAACTAAGCTGCTGTCAGAGTGCCAATGTGTATAACGACGAAATTATGCATGCGGTGTTTCAATGCAACTCCGTGATAATCATTCATCTTCAGGACATATTCTGAGAGGTGGGTAATTGATGTTTTTGGAATAGACGCATATGCATTGTTGCAAGCTATTCCAACACGGAGCTTAGTTGGTATTCTGATGGGAAGTACACGGAATCACGTCCGTTCGGATGTGATCCATAGTTATAAAGATTTTATAATTGACGACTCTATCTTTTTGTTTCACTCCTGCAGAGCAATGATAGGAACTCCTGTCATGTAAATATGTAAAACAACATGAATATACTGTGTCTCCAGAATGGAGATAATATATTAATATTAAAAAAATCCCCAACTTATATCGCGCACATATCACGGTATTTGCATTCTCCACTAACTAGTTGTCAACCCCATGTTATCATACTATTATAATAAAGACTGGTCCTTTGATACGGGCCACATCCGCGTGATGGGATGGCGAGACTGATCCACGTACTCCAAAAAGAAAATTGGGATGAATATAAGTAAAGTTTAATCAGACTCTAACCCGACGTTTAGTCAAACGAATCCGACTAAACGTCGGGTTACAGCTGTTAACCCTTTACCCAGCAGAAGGGCCCTGTGCCAATGCATTCTCTTATATATGCGAGTCGACCATAGGTTGGCTCGCATATATAAGAGAATGCATTGGCTTAACACATTAAAAATTATAAAATTGTTAAAGAATGTAAGAAAAAATGTTAAAAAGTTTTTTTTTAGGCCAATGCATTCTCTTATATATGCGAGACGACCTATGGTCGACTCGCATATATAAGAGAATGCATTGGCACAGAGCATAACTGTAACTATCACAATGTGGTCAATGAGCCGGTTCCAATGATATCCATATTTGTATGGTTTTATTGAGACAGACCCAAGATAATTTAGGCTGTTGCAGCTTTATTTGGCCGTTTTTGGCCGGTTTGTTGGGTAAAGGGTTAATTGAACTAGTTGGGAACAAACTTGGGTTAGGGTGGATACACACATGCATGTAATATCTGTAAATATCGTGTATTTGGCGTTTTACATGGATCGTACAGACCATGTAATATGTGTCTGCTGATAACCCAATCATTGCGGCTATGTTCGACGACAGTGAGTAACGTTCTGAACGTGTAGAGTGTCGTTGACTGGACGAAGTCGTCAGGCCGCTTAAAATAATTGTTCGCGCGATAACCCAAATGTTGGACGTTCTGTTTAAATCATTGTCAGTCTTCTCTTGGTTGTATACCAGTGATGGTCCCAGGATTTCCACAATGCAGGGGCTATATTATACCGGAAGCTACCGGACTGACCATTACATATTTCATCGACCGGAGGGGGGGGGGGGGGGCATGCAACAACATGAGGCCTACCACCTGAAGCCACGAAGCCACTCCTGATTTGTAAATATTGTAGTTGACAGCCATATCTGCCGTGCCTGTTTGCTACGAGTGATTAATCTCATATGCAGCAATTGATGCTATTCATACAATTATGAACATATTATTACAGCTTTAAATTGGAAGGTATACAGAAGGTGGTGTTGCTGCATGTGTGTCTTCATTCGGGAAAAGGGTTGTCCAGCTACGAGTCCACAACTACGTCACCTTTCCTCTCTTGTGTTATATACACACAATTTACAACTATGGAATATTTAAGTAAAACATTATGTTGTACATTCTTGCCCAGATAATCCCGGCCGATACATTCAACTAAATCCCTCAGTTATTCGAAACTTTCGAGAACCAGCCCCCTCCCCCACCCAATCATGGATTATAGTCCAAAATGTGATAATTCAAGCCTGTACAGGCTAAAATGGTGACAGTTAGGAACTTGTTCATCCTTTGGCCTGAGAAACATATACTGCTCTGTAAATTATGGGTTAAAATGGGGGGGGGGGGGGTGACTCTTTTTTCTTTCAACGTTGTACCTGCATTAATGTTTTTGGCGCTGTAATATGATATATGCAAAGAAATCCCAATTGAAAGTTATCACATGAGCTCGCCCTCAAATTATCCGAGCAATCTCAACAAACTGGCATTGTCTGTCTTAATGTTCCAATGCCTGTATTCAAGGCATGAGAGCACCATATCGGATTGTTAAAATTTGAACTGAGGCCATGCATAGTCGAGGAACAAATATCCTTATCCTGACTCGATTCGGCGTTGTCCGATTAGGCTAAATCACTTTATAACATGGAATTCACCATGTATGAATTAGTTGATTGCCATGTGTATTAATATAGCACTTCCAAAATGTGGAGCCAGAAAGCCGTTCGGGTTCTGCTGGACGAGATCAAATTGGGAGTCAGTGTGTGGGGCATTAAACACTCATGTATCACAATCGTCCTAAAATAGCTTCAAAAGTCTACACATTTATTTTTATTTTGGATGACCCTGTTTCCAAGAAATGACGAGAAACAAATCAAGTATAAAATCGACAGACTCAAATCCACTTTTCGAAATGATATGAACTAAAACTCGTGAAAAACAGCAACATATATCAGACAGGATTTATTCATTTCGGCACCCATGAAAAAAGACATGTTTATGACTGGCCTGAAATCTCTTGATAACAGTTAGTTTGATTTTGGCTTATACCTACTCACCGATCTCGCCTGTTGAAATGGAACGATCGCGCGCAGGCGATTAATGCTATCAATGATTGGTGTGACCATGTAAAATACATGTATTTTACATATAGACATTACATGCATGTGTGTATCCACCCTTAGAAAAAAAGGTTATGTTAATCCAACTTTGTAACCAAACGTTGGGTTAATTTAACCAAACGTTGGGTTTGAAGTAACTAACGCGGGGTTAGAGAAAACCAATGTCAATATATAATTATATTTCATCTCACTGGATGAGTTTTGACCATATAATCTCAGATTATGTTCATTAATTAAGTTTCCCAAAAAGATGTCCAATCAATGGATTCATTTCGGACCTTAATGTCTGAATTTAGGAGAGATATTGAATTAAACATACTTTGATCCTAGTATGTAATATGAAAGTCCGAAACGAGGTGTACGATATAATGACTTCATTTTCGGGAATAAATTAACAACATAGGTACGAATACGTGTACCAAAGACACAAACAATACAACAATATAATTCCGAATTAACAGATGCCCCTTCAACGTGTATTTATTTGAGTTTTATACCAATACAGAGAAGATAAAATATGACAAAGACAGATCACGTTCAAGCAAATCTTTATCGAGGGCGCAATTGAAAACCAGTAATTTTTTATTAAACTAATTTTACCCAGCCATTAACCCAATTTTTGGAGATTGTGTACCCTATGCTCAAAAATCATTAGGGACGAATTTTATATTGTTCTAGAATGCAAACGTTTACATGAATTAAGAGCCAGGATCGGTATAAAGAAGTACTAGTACACGAGACCAAACTGAACTTAATGAACTAATCACTAGTATATATATACGAATTCAAAAATATAAAAACGTATCAGTTTCATGCGGGTCATCTCAACGTCACATTATATACAATAATATTTGCGCCCCCACGGGGTTTAATTTAATATAACATTTCTATTGCCATTCTTAAAATACAATATATGTTGATATGTAACTATTCATATTTATTAATTAATTTATATTTATTCATATCGATTGTCTCAGATTGCATGCACACTGCACCTTAAATTTCAGTACCAATATAGTTGTTATTCACAATTCCACCCACTCTGTGGTATCAATTAAATAAAATTGATTGTTTGCAATGATTCATTTAAGCAACTTGCTGTCGGATCCTATCCATGGATCATTGTTTTTCTGATATTTTGTTATTGCATTGCGTGAAATTCCTTGAAATAATACTGTTTAAGACTAACTATATAGTCTCGCGTGGATTGGACAACAAACAACTTAAATCCTTTGGCGGCGCGCGCTTCATCATATCACGTAGGACGTGAACTCGAACAATAAACTGGAACACGCAATCCCCAAACGTGGGAATTGGGGCTCGTCAAATCCATGACGGTTGCGTGACTTAGGAACATCACGCATTCATTTCACAAGTTGGCATTCCCCATTTAGCACATTTATTCCAATGAAGGATAATATACAATGATTATGTGTTTCTATACGCCCATGTATTTATGCAGCTTTGGTTCTCGCGCTGCTATATAACCAATATCTTATTTATATGTCAGAAAATCGCCGCCACAGATATCGACAATGGCATTAGTCCCTATACCTTCAGACGCGTTTGTCAATTTGCGTCTATTCTTGGAATTGTCCAAAGAATGCTGGCAGGAATTGCCATACACACGGTATTGCTCGTAGGACTGTGGATAAATTTAACGGTTATTTTAGCAATGATTTCTGTCAAGTCAGGGCCAGGTTTCCTAGAATCTATATGTCATTTAGATCACCGCTTTAAGGAACAAACAATAACACAAACATTCGGGATCGATCGTCTCATATTGGATTCCTTTGATTGAATTTTTTCTCAGCCATTCGATTGGTTTTAAAGCCACTCGAGCTATGCCTGCTTGGTTTGGTTTAAACATATTTATTGTAACACACGTTACAGGGGATTGTTATAACAAGTTATAACAACTTAAGGTGGCCCCTCTCCAGACAATATTTACACAAATGTTTAAACAAGATGAATAACAGATAAAATGTACATGCTATATTAAGAATTTTGTTTATGATGATGTCCGGTGATTGGTGGATTGTGAATACCGGTCTCGAGATGCTCTCATATATATTTCATGTCATATCGTGAGTAGTTATATACGACCGTTTTTCGTTAAGTGAAACGTTTGCTTTCTGAAATATATTTTTCAACAATGTAAACGAATAGTTGGTTTCTATGCTGAGGAATGTTTGGGGCGCCTCTGAGGAAATGGTTTACGTCTACTATTGTGAAAGCATACTCATCTAGTCTCATATAGACCGGCCCCCAGATGAGGGTAGTGTCACACGAAAGGGTAGAAATTTTGACGCTATCTCCAATTATCCTTGCCCCATGGGGGTCCCAAAACACTGAGGTATCCAGGGCGGAGCAGGTGGAAAATATATTATTTTGACCTTTTTGAACTGCAAATTTCAGTATAATCAGGAAAACCAATAAAATAAGACAAATGTTGAATAAAATATACTTGAATATCAAATAATTACACCCACTTCATTTTCTATAGTAAATTGCCGTTGAGTTTATCAAAGCTAATGTAATTATATCGGATAATTACATTAGGTCGAGATTTTATCAGTGCAACAAAAACGACCCAAAAGTACTTGCGCGCAATGATATTTGTAGTCCGTTGCATAGTAACGAAGGACGCTATTTTATTCGCACTCGCTTCGCAGTACACATTTTTTTTCACGAACGCTATGAAAGCCAATAAAAGAATAATAAATAACTATCCAAATAAAGACAATACCCCAATATAATAAACATTCCCAAGCTGTTTACAGAGTGTAAATTTGGTCGTATTTGCGACGTTTCGTTACGAAATGCATGACTAAACATACACAACTTTTTAGTTTTCGTTTCATTTATAATTTTATTTACATTTTCCCAGCAGGCACCACTTGTCATTTTGTAAGACCACAGGAGTGTGGAACTTGATTAATAATTGCATTAATTAGCCTAATTACCATTTTTTTGGCCATAATGCTGGGCCAAAAAAAATGCTAATTAGCATAATTAAGACAGTTATTGATCAAGTTCCAAGCTCCTGTGGTAAGACTATTAAATTTAGTGGTTATATATTCTGGGCACTACAATTTGAATTTATATTATAGGATGAAATTTTTAATTACTGTTTACAGATGTCCCCAAACATTGTACCAGTTCCGTGAGAAAACTGCAACATATTTTTTCCCTTCGTCTCAGTGTAACGATATGTTACAAAGCGTTTCATGATTTCTGAGATTCCACAGAGACTGGCCCTACGTACAAACTGAAACTTACAAAGTCCCCTTAAAAAAAATGCAGCATTCAATGTTTCTTCACCTCCTTTTATTGTAGCGATATGTTGCAATGTGTTATGAGGCGTTACCGGTACATGTTACAAATTATATTAAGTCCCCCCCCCCCCCAAAAAAAACGCAGCATATTATTAAAACTCATCTCAATGCAGCGATATGTTACAAAGTGTTACGAATCGTTATATGATTTCAGAGATCCACAGTGACCGCTCGTAGACAGGACTGTGTTACAAATGATATAAAGTCCCTGTGAGAAAACTGCGGTATATTTTTTCAACTCGTCTCAGTGTAGCGATAAATTGTTACGAAGCATTACGTTACATGTGTAACAGAACGAGAGGGAGAGAGAGTGAGAGAGAAGTGTGGGAGTCGCACCGAAAGTTGGCAACACCCGGAATCCCAAGCCGGTCACACATCCATGGAATAACCGCGCCCGACGTTGCTTACTTCGGTTATCACACAAAGCTAGCGTGTAACGACCGTGACCTCTCGATCAGAGAAGTCATCGGCCTTCTATATTTACAACGCGACCGCTATACACATGATTTCTGAGATCCACAGAGACCAGTTGTTGATTGGTGTTACAAATAATGTAACGTCCCTGTGGGAAAACCGCAGGATATTTCTTCTATTCGTCTCAGTGTACCGATATGTTAAAAAGTGTTACAAAGCCGATAGTGTAGATCAAAATTCAAAGGTTTACGTGTATGCATTATCTGGACACAAGCAATTTAATAATCACTTTAAATTTTACCAAATATATTAGTTTTTGACTAATAAATCATCTTAAAATTCCTTAAATGCCATGATGATTTAATTCTTCTGAAAACTTGTTTCTCGGTAAAATCACAATGACACAAAATGACTGTGCGGAAAATCGAAAATTGAAAAGTATTTGGCTCACTGCCGATAGATAGGAGGATTCCTGTAAGAAAATGCTCACTAAACTTTTTGATTATCGCATGTTCATGATTCCCAGTTGACATGGAGACTAACTGTATATTTTCTTCTTCCAAAATTCTGCTAATAATGTTTAATTTTGATCAAAAGTTTATTAATGTTTTGTTTCGTCCTTGACATACGTTCGGGAAAAACCCACTCGATCTGCAGATCGATCGATATTATTCGGACGGGAATGCAGCGAGTTGTTTTCGGCTCAAGTCTTGTCTGTTATTCGAGAACATATAGTTCCTTGTTTCAATCGTATTTTAAGGGCGAATATGTCTTTAAAATCAATATTTAACAATCGATGGAATAATTATAAGGAATAATCTCGGTTTCCTAATGTAATTACACAGTCTAAAGGCATATGCCGAATCACAAACTCTTATAAATCGCTTCGCGATTTATAGGTTTGTGATTCGGCATATGCCTTTAGACTGTGTAATTACATTAGGAAACCGAGATTATTCCTTAAATATTTATTCTATCTGGGTTGCTTAACATTTATGATATGCAAAAAGTTACATTATCCAACAATTTTTGTGAAAAATTCACGAAAATGCAAAAAAAATGCATAAATTGCAGTGCTTTTTCAAAAGAGTTTTCCAGAAGATTTCCCATAAAATGTTCATTTTTTTGTATAAAGCTCTCATTGGTACATCACAATTTTCAGCAGTATATACCTGATGTATTAATATCAACATCACAAGTAATGATATCCAAAAAGCCGAGATATTTCCAAAATCTTAACCCACCCCCCTAAAACTGATTTTCTATGTGAAAATACCTGTCAAGTCAGAATAGCCCGTTTTCATTCCGATTTGTTAACCAATTCAGAGTCTTATCATTTATCATGGAATTAGCATGTATCTGAGGAGGTTTATGTTATGGTAGAGTCTATTTTGTTAAAAATTTGATGTTTTTGGGGTAAATTCGCTAAATTTTGATTATTTTTAAGTGAAATTTAAAAAAAAAATCCCATGACTTTGTCAATTTTATGGATACAGCTGCACAACATGCACCACAATAAGCATAAATTCTTCCCTAATATCAGACATTAAATGCTATTATCATGTACCAGACCACAGTTAAGAAATAAAGTAAAACTTAACCCTAGGCCTACCCCAAGATAGTGTTCTCAATGCTTTCAATTTTATGCTATACTAAACTCGAAAGGTCGTTCATACTAGTTGATAGAATTCTTATAATAAATTGCAATAGTTCTGCCCACGGATTATGTAATCTCATCTTCACTGTCACTGTCAATTTCATCAGGTGAATATGTATAAAGGGAGTTATTGTATGGTCATGAATGCTGTAAATAGGTGTACATGATTAGCTATATGGTCATGAAAGGGGTGGGCATGGTGAGATATAGTCAAAATAAGTTCTGTGCAGCATCTTACAGGAAGAATGGTTCAAACAACTCAAGCTGCCTATCGGCTGACCATCCATGAAGTGCTACACTGGGAGTGGTTGATTTGGCAACGGTTGCAAGTCTCCACTGTTTTGCTATCATATTGGCTCGTTTTGAGTGTAGAATTAAAGATTCCTCACATGGTGAAAGTGCAGAAAGATCAACTACCTTTTGCTGATTCTCGAACTTCTGCTGGAACTTTACCCACCTAGCTTTATTCACTTTGTGGACCATTCATGCATAAGGCACATTAACTCCTTGATTGTAATAAGCGTGTCACTGTCCAAAACCCAATTCGTTCCTAAATAAGCCATGACTTCCATATTATCTTGATGGTCTTTACAGCAACTTTCAGTAGTGTTTTTTTCCTTTTCAGAACAACGATGAAAGGTAATTATTACCTGTGAAGGAATGGAACCCAACAACTGCATTCTTCTGTATATTTGGCTGCCAAAGTGTGGAAATGGTAGATATTGACCCAACATGTCCCGCAATCGCTTAGAAGTTGTGGTTGATGATATAAAATTGTCTATTCTGCCTTCCATACATTGAACACTAACATTAATTTTTACTGCATTTTTTACATATACATGTATCCCGAATATTATTCTCTGCGTTTCCGAAAATGTAGCAAATTGTGACTCACTTGGTTATTTTACATGTAAGCTAATCAACTGACAACTAAATGTTCTATTCTGGTTGTCCCATTTCCTTATGGGGCATAGCAAATTAATTTTAAAGTTGCCTATCTGTTTTTTTTTCTTTCCTAGAACCTCTTTTTGGATACTGGCTATATTTTTTTTAAATAAATGGGCAGAGTTTTGAAATGGAACTGAAATTAATCATAATCTGTGGCTATTCTGGCCTATTAGGATACAAAATGATCAACATGATACAGGGTGAAGGTCAAGATGGCAACCAGGGAGTTACCGTGTGGTCATAGGTGAGGTGAATATGTATACAGGGAGATATTGCATGGTCATGAATGCTGTAAATAGGTGTGCATTATTAGCTATATGGTCATGAAAGGGTGGGCATGTTGAGATGTATAGGCATGCAACGAGTGAGTGTATGGTCATGTGTGAGGTGAATAGATATACAGGGAGTGACTGTATGGTTGTATGGTTATGACTACCCAGTACAGGTGTACACAATATGACTCAATGGGCATTGCTGTGGTTTATGTAAATACCGAGAGTAAATACATGGTTATATGTCTGTTTATGTATATATGGAGTGACTGTATGGTGATGGGTGGGATGCACAGGTGTACATTGTGTGGCTGTATGTCACAGGTAGGTGTATATATATAAATACATGTGTTGTCTGTATGATCATGGGTGGGGTGAATGGATAAATCGATGTGCAGTTATGTGTAATGTGTACAGGTGTACATGGAATGGCAGTAGTCATAATGTGCATATGTGTAACTGATGTATGCTGAGTGGTCATTGACAAGTATGTGGATGGTCATGTGTGGATGTATATGTATAGTATATATCGAGTGGCTATATGACTATTGACGTGGCAAATATGTATAGAGTGAGTTACTCTATGGCCAATAGTGAGGTGAATGTTTTCAGGGAGTGTTGTATGGTCAATGGTGAGGTGAACAGGTATACAAGGAGTGACTGTATGATCATGAATGTGGTGAATATGTACATGTATACAGGGAGTGACTACATGTATATGGTCATGGGTCAGGTGTAGGAGGATACCTGCATGGCTGTATGGTCATGTGTAGGGTGTACGGGGGTATACACAAGTGTGGCTGTATGGTTATGGAGAGGTATGTGTATAAAGTGAGTGGCTATATCGCCATTAGTGAGGTGCATATGTTTACCTGGAGTGATTCAATGGTCATGGTTGTGAGTATATGTATAACTTGTGTGGCTGTTTTGCCATGGGTTTGGTGAACATGTATACAGCGAGTGACCTATGGCCAATGGTGATGTGAATAGGTATACAATGATTGACTGTATGATCATGAATGTGTTGAATAGGTACTGACTGTATGATCATGAATGTGTTGAATAGGTACACAGGGGGTGACTATATGGTCATGAGTCAGGTGTTTGAGTATACCTAGTGTGCCTGCATGTGTGCATGGCTGTATGGGCATGTGTGGGGTGTACATGTATACACGAGTGTGGATATATATGGTCATGGGTGAGGAGTATGTATATAAAGCGAGTGGCTATATGGCCAATGGTGAGATGCATATGTATACATGGAGTGACTCTCTGGTCATGTATGGGGGTATATAATATGTTTATCTTGAATGGCTATTTTGGCCATGGCGAATAGGTATACGGGGATTGACCGTATGGCCAATGGTGAGATGAATAGGCATACAAGGATTGACTTATGATCATGAAAGTGGTGAATATGTATACAGGGAGTGACTATATGGTCATGGGTCAGGTGTATGTGTATAGAGTGAGTGACTATCTTGTCATTTGTGTGGTGTTTATGTGTATATATGGAGTGACTGTATGTTACTGAGTTGGTTGTACATGTGTACCTTGGGTTGCTATTGCTTTCGACAATAACTCAACGATATATTAATCGATAGAGAGGTCATGTCAGAGAGTTCTCCATCTTGATGGCGTTTATACACGATGGAGGAAACGAAACGTTAAATGATTTCCCCCTGATAATAGCTGATGCTAATGGGCAGGTGATTCAAGTCAGTGATATCGAGATGTCAAATGTACAGAAGAATGCACTTATTGGGTTCCATTCCTTCACGAGTAATGATTACCTTCCAAAAAGGAAAAAAACTTGTCTGGAAGTTGCTGGAAGACGGTCAAAATATATGGAAGTCATGGCATATTTAGGAACGAATTGGGTTTTGGACATGGACACGCTTACTACTCTCGAGGAGTTAGAATGTGCTTTATATGTTCAACATTCGAGAAAAGTGAATAAAGCAAGGCGGATAATGTTCCAGCAGAAGTTCGAGAATCAGCAGAATGTACTTGATCTTTCTGCACTTCCACCATTTGAGGAATCTTTAATTCTACACTCAAAACAAGCCAACATCATAGCAAAATAGTGGAGACTTGCAACCGTTGCCAACTCAACCACATATGTGATTGCATAATCCGTGGGCAGAACTATTGCAATTTATGAATTCTATCAACTAGTATGAACGACCTTTCAAGTTAAATACAGCATAAAATTGAAAGCATTGAGAACACTACCTTGAGGTAGGGTTAAGTTTTACTTTATTTCTTAATTGTGGTCTGGTACATGATAATAACATTTCATGTCTGATATTGGGGAAGAATTTATGCTTATTGTGGTGCATGTTGTGCAGCTGTATCCATAAAACTGACAAAGTCATGGGAATTTAAAAAAGAAATTCACTTAAAAATAATCAAAATTTTAGCCAATTTACCCCAAAAAAATCAAATATTTAACAAAATAGTCTCTACTATAACACAAACCTCCTCAGATACATGCTAATTCCATGATATATGATAAGACTCTGAATTGGTGAACAAAACGGAATGAAAACGGGCTATTCTGACTTGACAGGTATTTTCAGATAGGAAATCAGTTTTAGGGGGGTGGGTTAAGTTTTTGGAAATATCTCGGTTTTTGGATATCATTACTTGTGATGTTGATATTAATAATTTTATGGGAAATATTCTGGAAAAACTTTTTTGAAAAAGCACTGCAATTTACGCATTTTTTTGCATTTTCGTGAATTTTTCACAAAAATTGTTGGATAATGTCACTTTTTGCACATCATAAATGTTAAGCAACCCAGATAGAATAAATATCTGATATTCAAGAATATTTTATTCAACAATTGTCTTATTTTATTGGTTTTCCTGATTATACTGAAATTTGCAGGTCAAAAACACCAAAAAGGTCAAAAAAATTTATTTTCCACCTGCTCCGCCCTGGATACCTCAGTGTTTTGGGACCCCCATGGGGCAAGGATAATTGGAGATAGCGTCAAAATTTCTACCCTTTCGTGTGACACTACCCTCAGCTGGGGGCCGGTCTAATATATATTTTTGAAGACCTCTGTTTGTCTGTCTGTATGTCTGTCTGTCATTGATACAAATCTACGATTCTCAACCGATCGGGACGAAACTTGGTACGTGTTTGTAGTTTGACCAGGCGGTCGTCGTTGTCGTATTGGCGAGCCCGTGCGGCGCCCGCTTCGCGCATGCGCAGACGAGATCTCGGAAACGGGTGGAGCTATCGACTTGAAATTTGCTATGTGAATGTATCTTGCCCCGGATACGAATTTTATCGGGTCGCCGAGCCCGGTCGTCGCCAGCTTCGCGCATGCGCAGACGAGATCTCGGAAACGGATGGAGCTATCGACTTGAAATTTGGTATGTGAATGTATCTTGCCCCGGATACGAATTTTATCGGGTCGCCGAGCCCGTGCGACGCCAGCTTCGCGCATGCGCAGACCAGATCTCGGAAACCGGTAGAGCTATCGACTTGAAATTTGGTTTTTGAATAATTACTAGGCCATAGTTAGGCATGTCGCCCGCTGGGTTTCCACACAATGCGTCTACCAAGCTCTATCAGCGCCGCGGTCGATATCTCAAGGATTTATCTACCTGAATGTTTTGCGGCTGTTGATCATTAGTAAACACGCAGTGTTATATTTTTCACTTGATAACTCAATGAATAACTCCTTTCTGTCAACAATCATGATTGTTCTTACTAAGAACAAATCACTCGTGCATATATAAGTGAGTAAAAAAATAAGTTCAAACCTTGCGATCAGTTGTATGTTATTAGAGACCTTTCGCAAAATTACGATTGCGATTACGGATATGGACAATATCCTGCCAGTATACAGCCAAAAATTCTAAACCTTACGCACTTGGGTTCTTATGTGAGACGAAATATAGTCCACGCAGTTTAATTATGAGCAGATGACTCAGGGATGTGCTACCGGTCCTACATGGGGACGCTTTATACACCACACGGATAAGAACATGGGATCTGAAAGAGACACACATTACTTTTTCCATCAAATATATGTGTAACTAAATATAGTGGGGCATATGCCGTCTCACCAATTAAAGATGCATAGTCTGATTAAGCGCCCCTCAATTATTATTGATTTTGATTGGGGGTGAAAAATATTTGATTCGAGTCGGGGAACCCACCTATCAAAGCTCAGAGTTATTATATATCGATTTTTGCCTATTATTTTTCACCATCGACACTATTAGAGCCTTTCTGTTGATAATAATGCCAAATTTCGTCGAACATGTCGAAAATAACACGTTTCGGACAATTATATACTATAGTTGACAGTGGTTAGCATTATTTGTGGGAAATTAATTGATTCTGATAACTGAAGCGGCATTTCTAAAAGTGTTGTTGTTGTTGGAATATGATTTTATTACACGCTTGTTCCTAGAAGTACAGTGTTATTGCTGTTCCATATTTACAATTCCGTATGGAACGTACTTTCCATACGCATCTCGTTGACGTAAAATGACGTTCGCATCAACCATGAAACTGGAACTATTTAAATAAAAGAAACATCACACATGACAAACACGCCCTGTATGAACCTAAATAAACCTTCTAATCCTGTATTTTATGAGGCGCAAGCGCCTCTCGTTCTATCCTTCCGCGACAGCAATCATGCCGTATCGACAAACCAATTTACACATCGTGTCGTTCTGTGTATATATGGGAACCATCGAATGGGATTACATTTAGGTTACACTGGTGTAAATACTATAGGCAGCTCCCCCTGCGGTTGCGGGAGGATTATAGAGTTTCACAGTTAAAACACTCTGGGCTGTGATTGGTTGCATGAATTAAATGTAAACTGTTGACAAAAATTCAAGGAATCATTCTCCCACAAACTTCATTTGCCAAGAGGCCCATTCATTAAAGGTGAAGTCTGTTGTGGCTGTTTAGAAATTTTAAGTGTGATTGAAAAAATGACAATATTTTTTTAGTGCGGAACTGACCCTAGTCATGAAAAAACGAAAATTTGAAGTGGATTCCCTGCTAGACGGTGTTGATTTTTTTATTGGGAAAGTTTCCACAGATGTCAAGCTCACATAATCCGAAGGCAGTTTGAACAGTTTCCATTTGACCTCTGATGCAGATCAACAAACGTTAACATTGAAGCCTATGGGAAATATTTACACCAGTGTAACCTAAAGGGAAAAAATAGCTTTTTATCATTTTTGATTCCTGGGAGTCACTTTAAAGCATTTTAATGCATTTTACAGAGCCTGGTCTTTCAGTCCAATGAATATCTCATGCTTGGTGTGGCTATTCTTGCTGCTGATGTCTTCTTTCACTTACATCAGCCAAAAAAATAGTAAGATTTTTCATAAAAAATGCCAATTTTTCAAGGTATTTTCAAAAAAATTCAAGGTGGTAATAGTCACATGATAATGCAAATGACCCATAACATGAGCATGTCAACGACACATATATCAATTGTTATAAGAACCTAATCTAACAAGTATTTTGGATTTTATAGCCAGTGATATACAGATATATATCATAAAAGTGTGTCATTTCCACTGGTGGGTATGGTCATTTGAAGGTTAATAGCACTAAAACTTGGACACATTTAAGAAAATGCTTCAGCAATTCAAAGAGAGCATATCTTTATTCAACTAATTCAATGTACACCCACATCCAGTTATCTTGGATCACCCTTGCAGACCTGAAAATGTCTTATTTTATTCTTCAATGTGCTGATAAAGTCATGCGCTTGATGCTCAGCTGATCAGATCTGGACTCAATGACCTCACATCACCAGAAGTTCTCTCATGGAAAGAATATTGTACAGTCTTCCATAGCTGATCCAAGTTTGCAACACCAGACCCCTAAAACTGAGTGAAAATGGGGCCTGAACATGACTGGTGGTGGAAAATTGTGCCTTTTTGATGAATAATTTGTTAAAGGGGGTGGGGTTAAATTGTGTGTGATAAATAAAGAACCATAGGGGTGATATTGTTTTTGAACACATTTTTTCCATTGATGGGCAATTCTGAAGAAATGTAGGGAGTTACAATTATTCCGCGAAAAAGCGGGCTATCGCTTTAGGTTACACTGGTGTAAATACTATAGGCAGCTCCCCCTGCGGTTGCGGGAGGATTATAGAGTTTCACAGTTAAAACACTCTGGGCTGTGATTGGTTGCATGAATTAAATGTAAACTGTTGACAAAAATTCAAGGAATCATTCTCCCACAAACTTCATTTGCCAAGAGGCCCATTCATTAAAGGTGAAGTCTGTTGTGGCTGTTTAGAAATTTTAAGTGTGATTGAAAAAATGACAATATTTTTTTAGTGCGGAACTGACCCTAGTCATGAAAAAACGAAAATTTGAAGTGGATTCCCTGCTAGACGGTGTTGATTTTTTTATTGGGAAAGTTTCCACAGATGTCAAGCTCACATAATCCGAAGGCAGTTTGAACAGTTTCCATTTGACCTCTGATGCAGATCAACAAACGTTAACATTGAAGCCTATGGGAAATATTTACACCAGTGTAACCTTTAACCATCGTACGTAAGTTGTGATTGTGTCCACCTTACTAGGGCAATATATCCTATCCCTTGTATGTCAAATGTCCCTGTGAAATAGTTTAACTTGTTTAGACCACATTGGTTCATATATTTTTATTGTTTGCACATATTTTTACATTTTATTTTATAATGATTTACTTTTGTGAAATAATTCATTCGAAAGTAAGTTCGGCAAAAAAATAATTGAAGGAGTACATGTACATGTACTTTACAGTAAACATGTGGGGTCGCAAAGGCGGTGAAATAAATTTCACCGGGAATAAATCTTCGTGGCCATAAATCACCTACCCCTGTATAGAAATTAACAAACCAGAAATACGAACCATGTTATCCCCCTTTTGCGGGGTTAACAAATCCGCAGCTATCGGGATTAACCATTCTTCACCATCGCTGCACAGCTTACCACGGCATATAATGACGCATGCACCGACTGTACACACTACAAACTGAGCCACATTGGGTCGTGAACATTGGTAATCTTTATTTGCTTAGACAATGTCTTGTGAAATGCACCACGAAAACTATGTTTATGAGATCAGAATTTGAATTGATAAGGATCTGGATCGCTCTATATTTGGCACACAATTCTTAGTCGCAATCACGTATTAATAATCCCCCATCAGGAAACATTTTAAATCATGGTATTATTTTACTATGTCCCCTCTGGCGAAAACCAACCCCTTTATACCACAACACTATTGATTCTACTCAAAGCGTGGATTAGGGCCAATGAAGCAATTTCTATAATTGCATTCGACGCACTTCTATAAGTGTGACGGACATTGTTGGTAGTTTCCCCCTCCTGTTAACCTAAGCGAAGAGGGATTACGTCTTAATGGAACCATATTCAGAAACATACGTGGAAGCATGCATATATGAATACATATAACATGCTTGCCGTTTTCTGCAATTAAAATACGAACCATATATAACATAAATAATTTCCTTCTCGATGTGAATGCCGCTGCTATAGATCATTGAATAAAACGTTACTGCTAGACGTCTCTTGGCACCATGCACGCAGACGGGAGGGCGATGCTCTATTTAAAGGGGTACTGTACACTAAATATGGCCATTTATGGGACCATCTCCTTTTATAATCAACATATTATGCGCAACAAATGAATGAATTTCAGCCATGGATTAGTGCAAAAATACACTCATGTGCTCAATGAGCGATACAAACAACATGGTAATACAATACTCATGATGTTATGACTCGAGTCAAATTCATTTCATTTGTTGCATATATTATGTTGAGTATAAAAGGAGATGGTCCCGTAAATGGTTGGAGTTAGTGTACAGTATCCATTTAACCTAGTCCAAGTTTTGTTTGAGGTATAAACCAGCTAGTGAAATTGTTAGGTATTTAAAAGGTGTACGTCGAAGTACGGTAGCCAGATCCAGTGGCAGGATTGTTCATTAACTTTAATCGACCTTATCATGCAAATCAACACAAAATGATAAATTTATCGGAAAGAGTGCGTGATATCGTACCGTCATTATGATGTATTATAATCTAACTGAATGTCAAATTACGAACAGAATAATAGCAATTTGCCATCTAATTAGGAGTAACCTCCATTCGATCTGTTGGTTTATATCCCGAGAAGACCCGAACTGTTATGAAATTCGAGAGGTCAAATTAGTACGTATTCTTTTAAATTATGTAAACTTTGTATTAAAATAATTTGTTCACATTAAATTACTACTTTCAGTGTATTTTCGACCTATTTTAAGTATAATATCCGGCTTCAAACAACAACCGGGCTTAAATTTGTACCGAAGTAATATCAATTTTCAAGTATTTTCCGCTGTCAACATCAGCGCGGAACTGAGATAACGTTCTTGGTCTTTATCCCATAAAGCAAACCTAGCAAGAAATGAACAGAGCCTTTTCCTCCTCATATGACTATTTTTCATTCTGACACGAACGTTTCTGTAACGTGAATAATTCCTTCATATAGACCAGCTATGTACACGTGTCTAGTCCGCACATGAGTATTTCACATCGCATGTCACCGAAGTAGGCCTGATAACATGGCGCGGGACATTTGCAGAACGAGATCCATAGAGGGTGAATTTAGTGACGCTACCCCGCACAGTGGGCTAGAATCACCAAATTCACACTCTGGTGATCTCATTCTGCTTAGCCCTCAATTTCTCTGGAAAGTATGTTTATAATCAAGTTAACAAGTTTTTTTTAGTTTCTTTAGAAACTTCTTCACAAAGTTTCTTTTTTAGCTTAGTTTCTCTATATATATACACCCCAAATTGGCAGAAGACACATTGCTCATCACAATATTCAGCATCTGGGAAATTAAAATCTGAGTAGTTTTCCCATAACAGATGATGCCACACAGAAGAAGGTCCCCAGCATACGAATTTGTTGACGCTAGCTCGATGCGCGGGTTAGCATCACTGAAAGTCACTAAACCCCATCTGGGTTCTCAATCTGCAACTGTCCGGCAAATAGTCTCATGCCTGCACCGAAGTCAAATGGGGTGAGGGGTCCACGTTCACAATACATGCTAAATGTGCTGGTTTGTGAAAGTTGCCTAATATTGGGCACCACGGAAAGAGGCATGCACAAGGCCACATGAAGGATACATGGGGGAGTTATATAAACAGTCTGTGAAATTGTTATCATCCAAAACAATGTGGAATATTTGATTAACTCGTCTTCTTTTCGTCATTGATAATTTTAAGTAACGAGATTTCGCATGTTGAGACACTTGTTATGTAAACATTACTGTTACGGTGCCAGTCATATTACCAACACACATCGCTGACGGCGATTCATGTATATCAATAGAACACATGTTAATTGCCTGACCTTTTTTAATTTATACCCTCATGATTTGGTCGGACTTCGAAACTGTTTGTTGAGAAAATTACAGAACGATAACAGTAATGTTTACATAATAGTGCCTTCAACATACGAAGTTTCATTATTGGATAATTATCAATGACCAAAGAGAGAGAGATCGATTTCTTCACGTTCTTCTTATGCGTAAGATGATTTTACGGGCGTTTGTGGTGTTTTAAAAGTTTCCACTGTGAATGTGTCAGGAAGAAACTGAATGATGCCGTACACGTTAACCCTTCCATGGCAGGAGCTTCCTGACATTTTTCGATAAGTCTGTGCCAATGCATTCTCTTATATATGCGAGTCGACCATATGTAGGTCGCCTTCTTCCTAACTGTTTGGTATATAGGGAAACTGGAGCGTATCCAATAGATGTCCAAATTGAATCAGCAATGATTAGATTGTGGACTATAAACCGGTCAGTAAGGACACGATGGCTTCCTCGGTTTACAAACTTTTACTTGATTATTACAATGCCGAAGAGTATCATATCATAGCATCTGGCTTTTGCGTGTGAAAGAAATTTTGTCAAAATGTGGACTGGCCTTTGTATGGAATGACCAATCAGTCCCAGATGGGGAATATCTCATTAAATATGTTGAGCAGACTTTAAAGGACATTTTTATAGCCGAGTGGACAGAATACACCCGAGGGAAAAGTAAGCGCGAACTATACCGCGGTATTAAAGAATCGTTTGGGGTAGAGAGATATGTACTAGATCATCTCGATAAACTAAGAGAAACCATTACACGAATGAGAACAAGAAACAACCGACTCCCCAAAAAAACTCAGAAACCACGGCAATGTGTCATATCTGTGGCAAACAAGAGACGGGAGACGAATGAGAACAAGAAACAACCGACTCCCCAAAAAAACTCAGAAACCACGGCAATGTGTCATATCTGTGGCAAACAAGAGACGGGAGACGAATATCATTATATACTTGTCTGTAGTTCGTTAGAATCAGCACGTCGCACCCATATAAGCCAATATTTTCACACCCACCCAACAAAAGATAAACTGGTTGCATTATTCAACACACCAAACAAGACAAAACCGTTTTCAAATTTGCGAAATTATGCTCAATCATTTTTGATGTAAATATTGTTTATATGCTTCACCTCTTTGTATATACTTCTGTCTCAATATCCTATCATGTAACCTGGATCAGAGAATAAAGCATTACTTATCACAACTGCTTCTTTAAGTAATTAGCACATCGATATGCCGAGATATAGCGCGATCACTCAGTTACCCTCCCAGGGTTCCCACACACCCCAATGACCACACATTTTACCAAATACATTCTTGACTCATTACATTATATTATGTTGATGCTTACATCTATATTATATATATTATTTGACATATTTATATTGTGATGTTGAAGTGGCACGCATGATTCACACTCTCTGTTAACTGGCACTCACGATTCATATACTAATGTTAACTGGTTTTCTGGATTCAACAACAAGGCTAGTACGCAGCTTTTATGAAATAAAATGTTCACATATTTAATGTCATTCAACCTCATACACCTTGATGTGATGGAGTTATGGACATTACTGCATCAAATGTGTGAAAATAATGACAATAGTGTTAAATAACCATTACTTGTATTCTATATTTCCTTAACTGGTACGCAGAATTCACCCCTCTCTGTTACGTGTAACTGGGCCCATTTTGTTTGTTTGGTTCTAAGTGATAATCATCCTCCATATCTCGATGTAATGATTGTAATGGTTCAATGATTGTTTAGTTTAATGTGAACCAGGAGTCGTCTGTCTATGCATGTATATAATTATGTATCTTCTTTATACCATACGATATACGATTTATGAGAAATGAACTATTGCATTGAGGATTCATGGGTTAGGAGCTGGCACCCTCTTGGAGTGCACGAGTTCTGTTTAATAGTGACAATAGACGAAGGCTGGTAAATCTCGCGTTGTATATTAAAAAAGCCCAACATAAAACGTCTAAGTCCCCAGGCCCATAATTCATTTCAACCACCATTATCTGTTTTTGATATGAAGCCCCCCCCTTATTTCAAACTAACAACACATTTAAAGGGGTAATGTCTGGTAATGTACACTAAATCCGACCAATGATGGGACCATCTCGCTTTATACTCAACAGAATATATGCACAAATGAATTAATTTGAGCCATGGATTAGTGCAAAATACACTCGCTTGCTCTTTTTTCATACTCCTGTCCAAATTACATAGACATGCGTGTACTTACTATTTGTTCAACTACTCTATGCCTATATATCTAAATGTATACCACACATGTGCCAAGCAATATCCTTTTTAGAAATACTTGAATTGTAATTAATTTTCTCACTCTGTATGTCACTATACGGCGATGAATTATACAATGAATTGAATTGAATTGTTCAATGTGATGTTCTGAGTACAGCTATATTGGACTGATTGATGTGGACTGTCCGCCTCATATTTACACAGTAAGCTGTAACAAATTGAGTTTTCCGATTGGGTGATGTGTACGTCCGGTGTGCGGAGGATATATTGGAAGAAACATCTCGTATCGCGTCACAACAGGTTCTTCGTTGGATAATGTCTACACATGGCCAAGTCTGAGTTTAGTGTGCCTATCATTTGCAGAATTAGGTCCCCAGATGGTGAATTAATGACACTATCCCGCATAGCGGGCTAGCATCACTAAATTCACCCTCTGGAGACCTCACTCTTCTTAGGCCTCATCTTCTCTGGAAAGTTTCTTTATTAAAACAATTCTATAGAGACTTCTTGATTGATTGATTGATTGATTGATTGTTTATTCCAGCCATTTTGACATGGTACAAGGAAAATATATAACATATAGTGACATGCATAATGTAGAACATATGTACACATATATATACAAGTATAGATTCTATTTCTTATTTAGTTCAGTTTCTCTATATCCCCAAATTGGCAGACGACACATTGCATAATCGAGGTTCCCAAATGGGTGTACATCACAATATCCACTATTTGGCAACTTCAATCTGAGTCTATGTCTCCCACAGAAGATGGGGCCATGCAGAATGAGGTTCCCAAAGGATGAACTTAGTGATGCTAGCCCGCTATGCGGAATAGCGCCACTAAATTCACCCTCTGGGGACCTCATTCTGCAAATGACAGACGCACTATAATCAGGCTTGCACAGGGCGCGATCGTTCACCGGGAAAAACTCCAGATAAGGCAAGATGCGTGATTAATTTTTACGGAATGATATTGGCCCCGATCACAGACACGCTCCTCACGAAGTTAAATATAGTTTGGAGAGTCAAAGGGCGATCGGAAAACTATTTTGTCGGAAATATATGGCATACATCGCTCGGGGATAGCAGACAGGCGCGGAAATAATATCGTATACGGACAGGGCTCATTTGAACCCTCACATTACTTATCTGATTCAACCATTTAGATACTAAATGGATTCTACCAGTCAGTTAAAACGTGTATGTAGGAATGTTCTATTATTAATTTGAAGGGTGGTTAACCCTTTCAACACGGGCGTTGCGCTGGTGCTGTATTAAATATCCCGTGCCAGTGCATTATCTTATATATGCGAGACTCCCACATGGAGCCTCCCATATATAATGTCAAGGTAAACATTTTAGGCAAATTTCTATTTCAGGAAGCCCCAGTCAAGGGATGGTTAAGATGGTAAAAGCAGACGACAGGCAGGGTCCGCGCTGGACCGTAATTTGCTTTTGCCAAATGAAAATATTTTTTGCCAAATTCGTTCAGAAATTGCCAAATATTATTAATTTCTGCAACACAGAGTCATATATTCCGATAATCGCTGTTTGACGACTTTCGATATCGATATGAAGCAGTTAGTTATTAATTATTGTCACCTCTGTATTGAGGTTTATCGTACAACAATAAACCAATAACGAACAATGTAATTGTAGGTTACTTCATCAGAAGGGAACACCACAAGAGGATTAGCTAAGTAAACACACTGCAATACATACTAGTAATCCCTCTACCCTAATGCTATGTCAGATTAACTGCATGTTGATAGGTGTTAACTTTTCTAAAACACCACTATTACAATTATATTGTAAGTTTCCTGAAATTAATAAGTGACTTGCCAAAACATTTGCCAAATGAAAATATTTTTTGCCGTGAATTATTTTTACCATTGGGAAATTTGGCAAGTGGCAGCGCGAACCCTGACGACAGTTGAATTAAAGTGTAGAGGAGCCCTATTTATGGAGGGAAATGTTTATAAATAAGTTCAACAAAGGTGGTTTTGTTGAACTTGGTATATTACAGATACGGGCGGTGTTGGCGGTGGGTATGCTGTTAAAATATTATCCTCCGTCCAAAACCGCCATAAACAGAAGGAATAGTAAGATATAGATATACTCGGCCGAATTCTGGTCCCTGGTCTAGACCAGGGTGTCATGTAAACTATAGTCTAGACCAGGCCGAAACCACGGTGATCGCGATGTGTTACCCAGCTTCGAGGCGAGTAAGCTGGGATTATTGGTCAGCACTTGTCCGTATTCTCGTCTTTTTCAAACTCAGGTTTACGTAAACCATGGTTTGCCTTCTTAATGTCATTCAAGCCTGTGTCGGGTCTGTTCATAATTCGTACCATGTGGTAACGGACATGTTCTGGTAACAGAAACATATGTATTTTTCGGAATAATATATCTTTATGTTAACCAAATAGGAATAGTGTTATATTGCTATGACGTGTAGAGGAAAGATTATAATTATATATGAACTGGACAAGATTTAATATAATCCATAATTATGTGTGTTATAGGTAATAGTCTGCAACTGAGACCTAGTCCCCCCCCCGGTCTGAGATTTTTGTATAAACCGAGACTTGATCCTGAGACGAGAATAGCGAAGTCTGTGTTCGTATATATGCCAATCAGAAATATGGCATAAACAGTATGTTATTGTCAATTTTCCGCTTTGTTATGTAAACAAAAGCGAAAAACGTTACGTTACCTGGCTTTTGTTTATATCCGGATATGGTAAACATAAAGAGCGCTATTTGTTACTGTTTTCCTTATATGGAAATAATAAAGAGCGTTTATATCATTTATATGTGATTAGCCAATATAATTGCGCTGTGTTATGTAAATAGAGGCACAACTTCTGTAACACGAGCATGCAGGCTCTTGTTTACGTACACCATCGTACGTCTTGACGACAATATACTATTTACGCGCTGATTATGTTTGGCACAGGAGCGGAACTGTATATATTTTAATGTTCCTTCTGTTGATGGCGTTTTGAACAAATATAAATATTTCTGCAACGAACGCCGCCCGTGCTTTTAAAGGTACTCAATACGATCAGACGGTTCCATATTATCAAGTTACAATAACAACAACATTTTTTCAAAATAAGATTTAGTTATCTAAATCGATTAATTACATGTACAACAAAATAATGCTAACCACTGTCAACTATGGTATAAAATTTCACAAAACGTGTTATTTATCAACATTCAAAATTCAAAAGCGGATAATATTATTAGTATTTTGGAGCGCAAACCGGCGTATTTGCCGGCGATCCTCATGCAAAAACAAATTAAGGAAAAATGCTCAATTGTTTTCCAGGGTGAGAATTTATATTTATTATTTATATTCAAAAAGTCTTTCCATTCGATGGAAACAACGGACACGGGGCTATTAAACGGACATGACTTATTTGAACCTACACATTACTTGTATATATTTATCTACGCCATTTGGAAAGAGGAATAACTCCGAATAAGATATATGGATAAATGTACACGGAATACCAATCTACATGTTGTAATATACTTGTCAAAGTCATAACAATTCTCCAGTTGTTTCGGCTGTTGTTATCAGTATTTCTCACAGAATTGAGACAGACGCTCTTTATTGTTACCATATCAGGACCTGACTAACATGGAACGCTCTTACGTCTGAAATGTATCGCGTCGCAACGGGAATAAATTTGATGTCAACACACAACCTGCAAAACATATAGTTCAGTCCCCTCGCTATACGCTATGTCTGAATGCTCCCGACATGTGTATTTTCTTAATTAAATATAACATTTTTTATTGAAGCGTTTTGTCAGTTACAAATCATTCTGGCTTGATCTAGACAATTTTCAAATGAATGTGGACAGTTCAGTTTCTCAGAATAATGCAGAATGAATTCTAACCTACATAAATCTCAAATAAATAGATGACATTTCTTCACATTACGTGTAGGCTGGGCAGCGGTAAGTCCTGCGTAGGGGACTGACCTCTGCATGGAGCTTGGTCTACATTCAGGCCGCGATATCGGGACATTTCTCATAGAAAACCCTACGGTGCCAGAATATGAAGGAAACATGCACATAACATGCCTATTTACCAAAGCTAACGATATGCGCAGTACAATTTCCGTAGTTCCACATGAAACGGTGCTACTAACAAACACATTGCCTTAACATACCTGTATGATTGATTCTTGCGAGATAATTTCATGCTCTTTACATGTACATTTCGATAGCATCGCTACTAGTTGAACTATATATATATTTTTTTACTGTTCATGTAAATAACTGTGATACGGATGCATTTTATCAGCATTTTAACATTCTGTTTCTGGCACATTGTGGCTTTCTATACCGAAATGCCTGTAAAATATATGTTACTGTGTGAACGTTCCCCGAGGCAAGCTGCCTGATTATTTTTCACTTAATGCTATTGATTCCTACACACTCCCCGCGGCGTTAAATATGGTTTGTTAGATGCGGCTCTGACACACAAGTTACGAAAACACAATATTTAAAGGCGAATTACCTGCCGGATATTATTATTTTTTGTTTTTGTTTGCATAACAATTTACCGTAAATGTCAATCTTTCAGATATAATAATTCTGGACCTGTGTATAATATTGTAATCAGTATATACTAAAACGTTTTCACTGAGGCCTATGGAAAACATGTACACAATTATAACCTATATACGCCATCCATGTGAATTCATTGCCGTAGGAAAACAAAACAACATAATAGCGAGTTTGCGATTTCAAACCGGTACGGATACGGGTACTGGTAGCTACCCGTATCGGTACACGTTTTGTAATAGCAAACTGTTTTACCGGTAGAATTAAACACATCGAGACTGGTAATGAATGTATGGTGAGCCAACCGCAACAAAATTGATATATGATAAATTCTATGATATAGAGAAATTGTTATTCGCATTCGCTTTATTGGCCGACGTTGTACCTGTCGTTATGGTTATGTGATGGACCTCTGGATAATGATTTGCATTCACCAGGGACGAGTCAACAGTGGGAAGGGGTTGGTGTCTTTCTTTGACTCATTTTGGTAACATTTTCAAAAATTGGATTTCATAAATAATTTCACAGACCGTTCGAGTTTTGACTAAAACAGATGGAATTTTCAGACTGAGAACATTTGTTATGATAGCTCAAATATACAATTACGCTAATTAAATTTTCCAATCAATATTCGGTGTAAAGTGTGTTGTTATTAAACCCAGGGTCCAAGAATGTCCTATATTAGTTAGGGAGCCCGCATATGTTCTATTTACACTTTTGCGTACAAAAGGTTTGACCCCCTAAAGTTGGTACCAATAATGGAACATTCTGAAAAACCGATTTCTTAAGTTGCGCATTCCTGGGGTTTAGGGGCCGCTGAACCCCCAAAAGTGCCAAAAATCACTTCTATTTACACTTCCGCGTACATCGATGAATTTTGGTTTGATGATACTCCTAAGTGTACTGATTAAGAAAACACAACTTAAGAAAGGGATTTTCCTGGGGTTTTCAGATAAGAAAGGGGGTCCCATGCTGAACCCCAAAATGTGATTTTTCACTTTTGTTTACACTTTTGCGTACATCCATAATTTTTGGTTTCAAAGTACTTTGATATATACTAATTATAAAAACACAACTTAAGAAGCAACTTTTCCTGGGGTTTAAGATAAGAAGGGGGTCATCGGGTTGCCCTTCAAAACGTAAAAAATCACTTTTATTTACATGATTGCATTCGTCCAACGTGTGTGTATGTGCGCACGCCCCTGGAACGTTGCACTATTACAACCAATACATCCCTAATTCGATACGATCAACTTAAGAAATATATATTCATGTCGTTTTCTGATAAGAACGAGACTTGTAACCCCCCCCCCCACAAAACGATCCATTTTCTAGAACTATAAATGAGCCAGTTTTATGAAAATTATAGCGGGAAAATCTGGTACAATGTATACAAATGTATATATTTTCGTGAAGCTAAGACATATTGACACTTTTTTGGGCCAAAAACTCACCATCCAAGATGGCCGCCAAAATGGCCACCGGAAGTTAAAAATATGACATTTTTTCACAAATATCTTCTAGATCAATTCATGCTGTTTGGAACTGGTTGAGTAATGCAACTTTATTTTGTGTTTTGTATATTAACTGATCATTGGAGCAATTAAATATGCAATTATTGGGGTTCTAACCCCTTCCGATCCATCAAAAATTCGATGTTACAGAACGCAGTACAAAATTTTACAAAAAATCACAATTGGGATTCTAGTCATATTTCAACAAGAAATGAAAAGAACATTGTAATGTAAGTGAGGCATATCATTACCTATGAATATCCATATCTCTGGAACCATAAATCTTACCTTGGCTCTAAATGGCTGCGAAAATGGCCGCCAAAATATGGAAAATGGTAAATATTGCCCCAGGGTGTCCTGCAATCGCTTACAAGTTGTGCTTGATGTACACAATTGGCTAATCTGTTTTCTACACATTGCATACTAACATGTCTGATGCACCATGGATCATTTTTACTATTGTCACCACTGACATCACCAGAAATATTGGATTATTCTCTCACAAACTTGACATAAATATCGGCAAAAATTCACTTTTCAGGGTTCGACCATTTGTTCAAGTAAAATGTAACTATCTTTGGATTGAAAGGTGTTTATTGTTTTGGTCTATCTTAAATGTGTCACACTACGGTGTTTATAGACTAAATTGCTCAAGATGGCTTCCAAAATGGCAACCAAATTTGTAAAAAGTTAAAAGTTAACATATCCCGAACATTATTCTCTGCGTTATCCGAAAAAGGTGGCAAATTGTGATTCACTTGGTTATTGTACGTGTTAGTTACAATGCAAATTAACTGACAACTACGTTCTATTATGCTTGTCCCAGTTCCGTATGGGGCATGACAAATACATTTTAAAGTTGCAGTATGGAATTTTGCGGAGAACCTCTTTTGTGATTCTGGCCATATTATTGAAAAGAAATGGGCAGAACTTTGAGACGGAACTGAGATGAACCATATATTGGGTATTCTGGCCCATTATGATACAAATGTATCAACTGGATACAGGGTGGAAGCCAAGATGGCAGCCAGGGAGTTACTATATGATCATAGATGAGGATAATAGGTAATAGATAATACAGGGAGTTATTGTATGGTCATGAATGCTGTGTGGGTATATAGGGAGTGCCCTGTTGGTAACGATGGGACGTATATTTATATATGTTGTGGATGTGTTATCATTGGTGGTGTATGGGGAGTAGATTTATTATCATGGATGGCGTGTATGAGTATGGCAAGTATGGAACTTATGAGTGGTCGTATGTGCGGATATTGGTATATCTGGATGGGCTCACCATTGGTGATGTGCATATGTATACCTGGATTGACCCTATGGTCATGGGTATGGCGAATAGGTATACATGTAGTGGCTGTGTGGTCCATGGTGAGGTGAATATGTATACAATGAGTGACTGTATGATCGTGAATGTAGTGAATATGTATACATAGAGTGACTATATGGTCATGTGTCGGGTGTAGGTGTATACCTGGTGTTCATGCATGGTGACTCGTGGCTGTATCGTCATTTGTGGTATGTATGGGTATAACCAAGTATGGCTGTATGATCAGGTGTACTAGTACGTGTATAAAGTGGGTGACTATGTTGTCAGTTGTGTGGTGTTTATGTGCATATGGGGTGACTGGGGTAATGGATGGGTTGTACATGTGTACCTTGGGTGGCTATCGCTTTCCACAATAACTCAAGGATATGTTAACCAATAGAGGGGTCATGTCATATCGTGGAAAGCGATAGCCACCCATTATCACACAGCCATTACATATATACATAAACACCACAGACATAACAATATAGTGACCCACTGTATACATGTACACCTGACCCATGACCACGGATGACCATTCAGCCAGGCGTCACAATGCAGGCACACCGGGTATACTCCTAAACATGACCCATAACCATATAGTCACTCCTTGTATACCCATTCATCTCACCATTGGCCATAAGGTCATCCCCTGTATACATATTCTCCAAACGCATGGTCAAATAGTCAATCAATATATACATCAACACCACAACAATGACCATAAAGTCACCCCGGTATACATATGCACATCACCAATGGCCATATAGCCACTCGCTTCATACACATACCCTCACCCATGTTACCTGGTATACTCCTTCACCTGACCTATGGCCATATCGTCACCCCGTGTGTACCTATTCAAAACATTCATACACGATCATGGTTAATCCTTGTATACATATTCACCTCAACATTGGCCATGTCAATCCCTGTATCCCTATTTATCACACCATAGCCGAATAGCCACTCAAGATATACTAATACACCCAGCCATGTCAGTATAGTCACTCCATGTGTGCATATGCACCTCATACATGGCCATATAGCCACTCGCTATATACACATATCCCTCGCCCATGACAACAAAGCAACACGTGTGTGTACTGGTATAACCTACACATGACGATACCGACACGGGTCACCAAACAGGAACACCAGGTACATGTATACTCATACGCCTGTCACCCCCTGTATAGATGTTCATTACATTTATGCTCATACAGTCACTACTTGTATACCTACATGTACTCATATCACCATTAACCATACAGTCACTACATGTAGGCCTATTCGACACACATAGTCATATAACCACTCGATATACATATGCAGCCCACCCTAGACCATAGATTTACTCCACGTATACATGTAAACCTCACTAATGGCCATTCAGCCCTTCCAGATATACAAAACAAACCCGCACATACGACCACTCAAACAATCCATACTTGCATATACACCTCACACATGACAATTCAGCAATTCACTGTATAATCATACACACCATCCATGATAATACAGCTAAGCCCTATACACCCACCAATGATAATACATCCACGAGATATATAAATATACATCCCACCCGTTACCACAAGGGCACTCTCTATGTACCCACACGCTCGATAAAGTCCATCCAGCTTACTCCAGGTATTCATATTCAATCATGACCGTACAGTCATTCCATGTATACCTATACACATTACCCGTAACCATAAAATCACTACCTATTTATCCACACACCCCATCCATGATCATACAGACAACACATGTACATCCCACCATGACCTTAATGTCACTCCATATATACATAGTCAACACATAGATGACCATGTAGCTATATCCACACACCACACCAATGGCCATACAGGCACACCGGTTGCACCCGTACTGGATATACACAAGCATACACCATGCAGTCACTACATGCATACCGATTCACCCCACACCTGACCATGACCTCCCCCTGTATACCTAGATGCATCTTACCATGGACAACCCACTCATAACCATATAGTCACTCATTGTATACCTACTCACATCAGTCATGACATACAATAACTCCCTGTATACCTATTCACCTAACATATGATCACAGAGTAACTCCCTGGCTACGATCTTGGCATCCACACTGTATCCTGTTGACATTTTTTTTTTATCATAATGGACCAGAATAGCCAAAGATTATGGTCCATCTCAGTTCTGTCTCAAAGTTCTGCCGATTTCTTTTCAATAAATATGGTCAAAATCACAAAAGAGGTTCTCGGAAAAATTACATACTTTAAAATGAATTTGTCATGCCCCATACGGAACTGGCACAACTGGGAATAGAACATGTAGTTGTCAGTTAATTAACTAACACGTATAATAACCAAGTGAGTCACAATTTGCTACCTTTTCGGATAATGTAGAGAATGTTCGGGATATATGTAAACATTTAGCATTTTACAAAGTTGGTTGCCATTTTGGAAGCCATCTTGAGAAATTTGGTCTGTAAACACCGTAGTGTGACACATTTAAGATAGGCCAAAACAATAAACACCTTTCAATTAAAAGATAGTTATATTTTACCTGAAAAAAATGGTCCAAACATGAAAACTGAATTTTTGCCAATATTTATGTCACGTTTGTGAGAGAAAAGTCCAATATTTTTGACGATGTCAGTGGTGAAAATAGTAACAATTAACCATGGTGCATCAGACATGTTAGTATTCAATGTATAGAATGCAGAATAGCCAATTTTATACATCAACACAACTTGTAAGCGATTGCAGGACACGTTGGTGTAATATTTACCATTTTCCATATTTTGGCGGCCATATTGGCAGCTATTTTGAGCCAAAGTAAGAATTTTGGTTCCAGTGATTTGGATATTCATAGGTAATGATATGCCTCACTTACATTACAAAGTTCTGTTCATTTCTTGTTGAAATATGACTAGAATCCCAATTGTGATTTTTTGTGAAATTTTGTACCGCATTCTGTACAATCGAATTTTTGAGGGATCGGAAAAGGTTAGGACCCCAATAATTGCATATTTAATTGCTCCAATGATCAGTTAATATACAAAACACAAAATAAAGTTGCATTACTCAACCAGTTCCAAACAGAATGAATTGATCTAGAAGATATTTGTGAAAATATGTCATATTTTCAACTTCCGGTGGCCATTTTGGCGGCCATCTTGGATGGTGATTTTCAATTTTGGCCCAAAAAAGTGTCAATATGTCTTAGCTTCACGACAATATATACATTTGTATACATTTTACTAGATTTTCCCGCTATAATATTCATAAAACTGGCTCACTTATAGTTCTAGAAAATGGATCGGGTTGTGGGGGGGGGGGGGGGGGGGGGGGGGTGGTGGGGGTAACAAGTCTCGTTCTTATCAGAAAACGACATGAATTTATATTTCTTAAGTTGATCGTATCGAATTAGGGATGTATTGGTTGTAATAGTGCAACGTTCCAGGGGTGTACGCACATGCACACACGTTGGACGAATGCAATCATGTAAATAAAAGTGATTTTTTTACGTTTTGAGGGGTGACCCGATGACCCCTTCTTATCTTAAAACCCCAGGAAAAGTTGCTTCTTAAGTTGTGTTTTTATAATTAGTATATATCAAAGTACTTTGAGACCAAAAATTATGGATGTACGCGAAAGTGTAAAAAAAAGTGAAAAATCACGTTTTGGGGTTCAGCATGGGACCCCCTTTCTTATCTGAAAACCCCAGGAAAATCCCTTTCTTAAGTTGTGTTTTCTTAATCAGTACACTTAGGAGTATCATCAAACCAAAATTAATCGATGTACGCGGAAGTGTAAATAGAAGTGATTTTTGGCACTTTTTGGGGTTCAGCGGCCCCAGGAATGCGCAACTTAAGAAATCGGTTTTTCGGAATGTTCCATTATTGGTACCAACTTTAGGGGGTCAAACCTTTTGTACGCAAAAGTGTAAATAGAACATATGCGGGCTCCCCAACTATATGTACTTTCAGTCAGATATAAGACCGATATTGCCCCTTATATTAGTTGGGGAATATTTAGTAATATTAATTGAAAATGGGTTGGAATCTTTCAACAGATCGAAGGGTCGGGGCAAGGGAATATTTATCCTAAGAATTTGGATATCTGTCTGGATCTAAATCCGGAGGTAGGTAGAAAAGTTAAACTTGTTAACTATAAAGGGTGTTTAATGGTAGACTATTCATTATATGGTTTGAATAAAGAGCGTTTGCTTCACTTCTATGCGAAACAAAAACAAGAGCTGAAAGTAGCTCTGACAATGGTAAGTTGTGCAGAGTATAAGGTATGTATATCGGTATTTCGTGTAAGTGTCGACATATATATTACCACCACTACAATATAGAACAGTCTTGAGGTTCAAATGCGCCATGTCCGTTCAAATGGTAAATATCTAATCTATATTAAAATGAGAAATCAGTCACCACCCACATGCGATAAAATAACTAAGCGGTTGTATTCAAAAGTGTAATACATTCACGATATGTTTATGCTCATGTACAAAGGGTCGATACAGAGCCGTGGCGAGAGGGGGTGGGTGGGTGTTTCACCCCAACTGTTGTCAACTTGTTCAACAGTTGGAAAATTCATATACCTAACACGTCAGTTGGAAATTTCACACCAAAACTAGGTTGAAATTATTCTGGCAGTTTGATTTTCCCAAAAAATTACTTTGTTTATTTGTTTAGACCAACATTTGCATATATTGTCCTACTTTTGGCAAACAAATTCGGACTGTAATGGCCAACAGTTGGACATTTCCACATGAGGTTTGAAATATCCACCAAATGAAAAGCTTGGGGACAGTCTATATATGCTAGAATTATAAATTTTCATATTCAGATTTCAAAACGCTCTCACACCGGTCCGAACCATGGTCGACCCGGTGTATCCTGGTCTCTCACCATGCAGTGGCCCGTCAAAACTAATAATTAATTTAAGAAAAACAAATCAGTGCGTGAATTTGCCTGGCATTAGACCACTTTATGTTATGTTTGTGCAATTTCCAGGTTCGGATCTACAAATGTTCTCGTATCAGTCGGCCCAGTTGACCCCCCCCCCCCCCACAGGACTTCTGGTAACAAGACTATAAGACAAGACTATACTGATCCATTTAGAACAGACTACAATTCAGGCACGTGAAGGAACAGTTGAGAAAAATCAAAGCCCAACGGGGGTGCACAATTGGAATTACCCTAGGCTCAAGGGGGTGTATAGTTGGGAATTTGAAGCTGGAGACCCTCTATAACCACGTCCATGTGTCGAGACTGCGTATAACACCACCAATCACTCATGCATACAACCCACACATCAAAGCTCAGAGTGATCAGATATCGATTTTTGAAGTCTATTATTTTTCACCACCGATAATTTGTAGAGGCCCGGAAAACAGTCGACGAGAAGACAGTCTCGGACCAAATTACGGATGAAGATGGATAGCTCTAAAATCAAGTGTCTTTTTTCGTTTAACAAAATTTTATTTTTGTTGGAATCTGATGATATGGGGACCATCGAATCGAATTGAGTACCTTTAATCGTGACATGTCATTACTGGAGTGAAGACAGTTGTTATTGAACAAATTGGCGTTCCGTAGTTATCTAAGTGCTAGAAGTCACTTCGATACTTTGAACATAAAACATGGCTTAAAGGACAGATTTATCAATGAGATTTGCCCATGAAATCTTGCAATAAATAGATTAATACATAGCTGACTTCTATTTCATAGAATTCATGTACTTTAGAGTGAGAAAACTTTAGTGAAAGATTACCGGTCAATGGGATACATCTACCCGTTCCAAATCCCTATCGCTGCATGCGCTGCATTGAAAGTACGCAAGCGAGCGTGGCGAATTTCACCGATTTACCGATACCCGTACTCGTCGGACGGGTTTCGCAAACTCTCTACTGATCCCTCATTTTCTTTCGGCATTAATTTTGCGCCAGTATTTTCATGGCATGGCAGAATGACAAACAGAAGATCCCTTGTATCACTTTAAGCTTAAACGGCTTATATATACATTTCGATGTCTTTGGTAGCTCTTTCAAGATGATAGAGATTATGTATATTAGCATTACATGTATCGATCGACCTATTTTGATCACCAGGACGTGACCAATTACCATGTGTGAAATTCGATGTTAGTAGACTACGTGTAACTTTGAACAGACATGACATGTTTGACAGGGTCGGGAACCAACATCACTAATGTAATATCTAATCCGTCGCTTCAGACGTTCAGGAACCAACATACTACTGTAATATCGATAATTCCTGCTTGAAGCCAGTGTTGCACATTTGATATGGCGTGACAATATGGTGACATACAAATTCTATTCACCATGCATACTAAAAGGTTGAAAAATGAAATCAGTAATGCACTAAATAATCGACTCCTTTAACCACAGCATAATTATGGGTATTTTTTCAGGATTTAGTCGTAAATATGGCTTGTTGCCATTCATCGGAAAGCTCTCACCGAGATCTTTCCGGTGAATGGCAACAAGCCATATTTCCGACTAAATCCTGAAAAATTACCCATAATTCTGCTGTGGTTAAGGAGTCGATTATTTAGGGAATTACTGTAGTTGCAGGAATATGGCCAGGAACATACGTCACTAATATAATCCCTAAACCATTGCTTCAGACGTTAGGATAGCTACTATCTGGAACTGCAATGGATGAGCTCGATATTTGTGGCAGGAGTTATTGTATTTGCAGGTAAAATGGATTATCTTCGTTTTATGAACATCTATTTAATGGTTGAGATCTGTTTTATGGTCGTGATATGGCCTAACGGTTAAAACGGCGTTAGACCAATCAATCAATCAATCTTTTTGATGTTCAAATTCGGGGCACAAATTCCCGCACAATCGATACCTTTTCTCCTTGCGGAAATACGCACATAATCGACCTATAATGTGAAATAGGTACATAATTTGATTATTTGATTCTGAAATAACATGATAATGGACTCTTACCCGTTATCCCGTTTTATGGCGCGGGCCACAGTGTAAAGAGTGTACACCTGAAATATTGGTTTATTGGTGTCATTTTGCGCATATAATCTGCTTAGAATCGCCTCATTATGAGTCCATAGTGTGACTAAATTGTTCTCATTTTCAGCACACTATCGACTCAAAATGAGGCAATTATAAGCGGATGATGTGCTGGTTTTTGGGAGAACAGGCTGAAATGTAAGTTATAAATATAAGTTTTAACGATTACTGCGATGTTTGAACGCCCTTGAACTCAAAATTATACGCGCATTGAGATTTTCCACAGATATAAAAATGAACGTTTATAGAAGTTTTAACAAAATTAGAAATAAACATGATTTGTGACGTCGGTTAATGACACTGTGATCCTTAGGTTAATGACACTGTGATCCTTAAATGTATCTAAACGGTAATTTTGTATAGTATAGGGATATCACAACCTAACTATGATTCTCCCATTCAGTTGTAAAGTATATATTGGAATGGTCTATTATTCATCTGGAGATTCTGGAGGGGTGTTGAGGAAAAATGAGCAAACGGCAGACAAACGAAAAGATAATACAACTTATCGAAGGGTTCATATTCGTTTGTTATCCAGCCCATTATCTGAACATTTCCTAAGGGAACTACTCGTCAATGAGTACTTAGCAAAGGAAGTGTTAACCCTTTTTTTATATACTAAATACTCATTGACGAGTAGATATCTTAGGAAATGTTCAGATAGAAAGTTCAACAAATAGGTCGTTTGTTAAACATAATTATTATCTAAACATTTCCCACCAACTAATAATAATCCTTCTGCGCTTGTTATATTATCTGTTTCTCGGTCTGTTTCCTGCTAAAATTTCATGTGTACTCACCCAAATGAATAATAAACCATTCCAGTGTATACTTTTCTAACTGAATGTGATAATCCATTTTGTAAAGAAAGTTTTAAGCCATATAGCTTATGCATGCATGCGCATGTCCTATTTGCTGACGCGGTGAGAGTTGCTCGTGTATGTTAGAACGTGGTGATTGCACAAGGAACATGAATAGGTTGATAATAACACACATTAAACGGACATTGCTAATTTAAACATTTAATACACGTATGAAATATGGAAAGAGGGATAATCTCGGTCGATATGTCAGCCTGTACTCAAAATAATCTCATATATAATTTATTTAAAAAAACACACAAATAAGCCCACATCGGCATTATTTGAATCTGAATTACGACTTTACCTAAATTGACTTTACCAAATGTACGCTCTTTATAATGTGTTTTCACTGTGGCCCGTGCCATGAAACGGAATAACGGGTACAAGTCCACGTGAGCTTAATTCAGAATCGAATAAGTCCAATATGAACCTATGTGAATATCTGTTTCCAATATGAATAAATTTATACGAGGATATGTTGGATTATATATGTTAACGAAGTCACGAATGAAAGCGAAAACAATATGAAGAAGTAGTTCCGAATTACCAATTAACCTATTCGCTATAAACATTTATAATGACTATTTGCTTGTTTGTATGTGTAGATAGATTATCAGCCGAAAAGATACGCTTAAATGCACGGGCGGCGTTCGTTGCAGAAATATTTATATTTGTTCAAATCGCCATCAACAGAAGGAACACCAACATATAGGCAGTTCCGTTCATATGCCAAACATAATGGCCGGATTCGTCATCTCAGGTTTAAACCTGGTTTACGTAAACCTCTAGGTTTAAACCGCCGTGACTCAGCAAAAACCCGAGACCACAGGTCTAAGTGACGCATTCGTCATCTCTGGTTCAAACCTGGTCCAGCCAGACCAGTGGTTTAGCAGTAGTGTCTCTGTATCGTCGAGATAATTAAACGTAATTTACTAATGCGGACCGCCTCGTTTTATTGATTGCGAAAATCAATAATTACGACAGCGGTCATATTTTGATTGGAAATTTATAAGCGAGAAACAGTCACACATATAAACCGTATGGGGAAAAGTTTTTGTAATTTCAATATTGTTTTTGCGTTTTATAATCTTAAACCGGCAACTAAACCATTTAATTCGGCGGTCCAGCTAAATCAGCTTTATCGAGGCTAAACTTGAGATGACGAATCCGTCTTTTCTTCATCGCGGTTTAGAATTGTCAAACAATCAGTCAAAGGGTGGCGACTGCCGACTGGTGTTATCGTGTCACAGTTGATTCATTCGCACGCGAGCTTTGCTCAGATATGGACATGTTCCTAAATATATGATTTTTACAACTATTTTGTGTTTTATTTTTGGCTTGTGGCAATCACAAATACTGGTGTTTTCTACGAATTCATTTGAAGGGTTCAACGTTTTAATTTTGACACCAAAACGATGCTACTGCATGACCAGATATGCTATACACATAGTTTGCAATCCTAAACTTATATTGCTATATGAGTCAAATTTTATAACTTATTTTGATGTAGATCATGCCACAAAGCTCTACTCTGGCTACGCCCATAAATTCCCATAATATTCTACCAGTTCAAAATCTGGGAACCTTTTTGATTTTCTGCATGACGGAAAATTTATGACATTGAAAAAAAAATCAACGCATGTAATATATTTCTTTATTAAAAGCTGTCCCTCTGCATGGTTGCCCACTTCCAACAGTTCAGATGCCGCTTATGGTGTGCACTCATAAACAGATTGCCTTTACTTGACTAGCCTCTTGGTCCAGGATTGACTCGATTATGGAGAATTTATTCAGCGCCAGAGTGGCTTTGCGCACATTTTGATAATTTGAACATTTTAATTTAAAAACAAAATTAATTAAATATAAAAAAATCAAATGTTAATTTAAATTTTAAATTTTGTTTCTTTTTAGATTCAACTCCTTACTCAATTTAACACAATTTTTTCATTTTAAAAAAATTTATATTTTGTCTTATTTTTAAATCTAAATTTTGAATACCTAACGCCGTTATACCACACGGATCACCACACCTACTTTAATTGAAATCGGTCCAGGGGTATTGGAGAACAGTTGCGAACAGACAAAAGGACATACATATATACAGCTCCTATACCCTTTAATATATACAGATATACATGTAAATTCACCAAATTTTGTCTTTGCGGGTGAAGCATCTTGCAGAAATCTATCACAAACAAAGTGATGAACAGAGCGTGAAACTCGTGTTGAGAGACATGCCCTTTGTTAAATTGATTTAAACACAGAATGAGATCGGATTAATAATCAATGAGCGTGCACGCGGTCGCGATAACTTATGACTTGTCAATAACCATTATATTGGCCTATCTGTTGGTCCAATTGGTAAGAGGGCAGTCTGATTGCATACTCATATCACCGAATCGACTTGTCAATTAGCTGGCAATCGAACGACAAAAACGCCCCCTTAGACCCGGTTTGGCTGGACCGCCAATGTAGGTTTAAACCAGGTTTAAACTCGGAGGTTTAAACCGGAGATGACGAATTCGGCCAATCAGCGCGTAAACAGTATATTGTCGTCAAGACGTACGATGCTGTGCGTAAACAAGAGACTGCTCGTGTTACATAAGTTGTGCTTCTGTTTACATAGCACAGCGCAATTCTATTGGTTAATCACACAGAAATGATATAAACGCTCTGTATTATTTCCATATCAGGAAAACAGTAACAGTTAACGCTCTTTATGTTACCATATCCGGATCTGAATAAAAGAAAGAAAACGTAACTCTTTTTTTTGCTTTTGTTTACATAACAAAGGGGACAAACTTACAATAACATACTGTTTATGCCATATTTCTGATTGGCATAAGAACAATGTCTGTCTATATCTTACTATTCCTTCTGTTTATGGCGGTTTTTGACGGAGTTGAATATTTTAACAGCATACCCACCGCCAACGCCGCCCGTATCTTTAAGAGATAAATACAATGCGCATCGGTGTGTATCGTAGCATTTGACCCCAAAGAAACAGATTTTAGGACGACGCGAAGCGGAGTCCTTCAATCAGTTTATGTGGTCAAAGTCGACTATACACACCGATGCGCAGTGTATTTATTTCTTTTGCAATTCGACTGTACGTTTTGGTCGAAATTATAGTGAAAGGCGTGCAACATGCTATATAATAGAACAGTTTTTTTTTATCTCTGCGTGGTATGATTTTCCACCAAACAGTTATTCTCTTCTAACCGTAGCGCCAAACGTGACTTCACAATTGAACGTCGACCCTTTTTCGTTGCCTCTCTGGCAAAATTATGCAGACAAGTCTTATTATTTTCTGTCTTAAATAAATTTCAGTATTAGCAGGTAGCAATTATATGTCCCTTTCTTCAGTCTGTATAGCATGATATCAACAAATTCCATGTTGTTTGAACTATGAGCGTTCTGAAAGTTTGAGACGTTGCAGAATTGCACTGATTGTACCACAAAACGACATTCATGTATCCATGTGAATACCGGCTACAGACCAGTCATGATGAGCATTGTATGAAGGTTTAGGCAAGGTTGAAATACAATTACATTTAGCTTTTAATGAGATTTTATAGTGTTTGTCGATTTATTTTATTTGAAAAGACTCGAGAAGAGAGGGGGTAAAATTTAGTGAAAAATCTGACATTGCCCTGTGAGTAACATCAACTCAGAGAAAAGACCATCTGCGAAGACTAAATTTGATGTTCCAAATTAAATTAACTAATATAGAATTGAAATTGAGGGGCGTTGGGGGTATCATTTGAAAGAGGAATCATTTGCCGATCTATCCAGGCCGACATCGCTCGGATAAATCGACTAAATTTGGTAGTTTTCCGAGCGATTTTAAATCGGAATTTCTATCGTTCCCATTGTCTCTAGTATACTATCATGACGTAAATCAGGCGCGTACATAGGAACGGCAAATACTGGCACTGTGTGTGCGTGCAGCGGAGCGCGTTACACACCTTTGTGGATGACCGGAACGCGAAATAAGCGATAAGTTACTAGGAGTTTTCTGAACGCTGAATATTACGAATTGCGTACAGCTCTTAACGCAAGCCCACATATATATATATCTTTATTGCCTCCTATATGGAGAGATTATATTACACAACATAACAATTAATGGAGAAATAGACTATACATATGTACACGGCCGTTTAAATTTGAGAATATACAATCTTTAGTAATTCTGTACTCCCTTCATAATGTTGCAGGCACGAAGAAGAAAGACAGCAGCATCGATGATAAGGTCTCCAACATTTATCAAAGTATTTGATCTTTCGAGAATGTTTACGTTTCCTAGGAAAAGTGACGAAAGCTGCTCCCCCGATAGGGAAGCTAAAAACTCGTACTGCTCTATACCCTGTATATCAATCACCCTTTCCCAGAATATATCGCGAAGACGAATCAACACTCCTGCACAGCACTCAAAGGTTACATGTATAATTTCATTATTATATGTCGAGCCACATTGAGCGCAGCACAAGTTATTTGCATATGTGGTTTTGTTCAGGAGAAGTGCGAGATTACGCAGTTCCCTTGAGCGGTGGCGGTTCCGGGAATAGAGATACCAGACGTCCCGTAGAGTGAGAGGGTCAGAGTGACACCACCCCTGCATGGTCAAGTGGTCCTGTAAGACTGGTGGTGGGTCCTGCTGAATTGCTACGATACTGGCAGGGCCAACTGATGTCGTTACGAAACAGTATTATATTTTCTAAAGTTGTAATGTTCGCTGTGTTTGACTAATTTGAGAAAACGCCAGTGTCTGTATGAAACGTCCAACAACATATATGACACATTTAATAATGGCTGCGCTGGTGTTGTTTGAAAAACAACGGGAATAGCCATCTTGATTATAGTTCGTTTGCAACAACTAATATAACCAGTATTAATATATTTCGCAATATATATTTTTTTGGAAAGTGTGATACACGTAATGGCTTTTTCCTGGATATGTTCAGATTATCCGAGCACATCGAAAGTGCAGCCTGTTCTACAAAAAACCCAGCGCATTATATGCTTATAATCGAACTTGATTTTGGTAGATAATCTGCTTAGAATCGCCACATTTTGTGTCGACAATGTGCTAAAAATTATAACATTTTAGTCACACTATCGACTCATTATGAGGCGATTCTAAGCAGATGGTGTGCGGACAAAGACACAAATAAGCCAACTCACGACTTTCCAGGTGTACGCTCTTCAACAGGTGTGTTCACTATGACCCGCGCCATAATACGAAACAACGTATTTGCGCGAGGACTTTTGTAAGTCTTTTCATAATATCAAATAATGCATATGCATGTTTCCGTTATTAGTCTGGCACCATTATCAACCTACTGTAATTTCTTTTTTGGTTCGCTTAGATTATTTAGATAGGTCTGTCGAAATTTTTCTATTCCGGACATAATAATGCAATATTGGATCGTAACATGATTATTGTTTCCATTGTATTTTATTTATGTATCTTTGTAATGACAGTAAGTCCAATATACGGAACAAACCCTGGAAAGTTCTAATTTTTATATAGTGTATATACGTGTATATTCTCGTGTACAATGTATAATGGCTGAAAATAATAAAGCATTACTTACTAAGAATCCAGCAATAAAGGAAAAAAGAACGAAATAAAACTACATCGGTGAACACGAATTAGTACTTACCTTTACTGCCAACGCGGTAACACGGAGACGGTCAAGTAAATTCCATTGTGGATGGAGACCCTATGGCAGCACAGACCACCCCATATTGATTAAATACAAACACCGGTACAGAATTTATGGCAAAGCCAGCACCACAGATTGATAAGAGGAAATTTGTATCGTATTCCCGAATGACAACACATTACTTCGAAAATCTACATATTCGCATCCGCCCATCCACGTGACTTTACGTTAGCTGTTCGTGCCGCAGCGCCTGTTGGGACGATTCGAAAACAATTTGAAGTTTGGCAGTATAGAGAGGATATAACTGTATCGATTGAGAGACTCGCTGAAGCAATTTGCCGACAGTTTGGAAAGTTGTCGCCACCAAAAGTACTACTGCTGACGTGCTTATTGTATAGCGATTACTCATTAGTTTACGAAGTGTAAACGTAATGTGTGAATTGGCGATACAGAAATGGATCTAGTTTATTGGAATTTTATATTTGGTAGTTTTGGTGTTGGTTCTTGCTTATAGTTTCTCTAATTGCTAATGGGTTATCATTCTCCGTCAGAACCGTTTCGTCCACTGAACTGCCAACATGCTGCCATGTTAGGGTACATTCGTACACTGGTACATTCGTACACTGGCAAGTTTGCACGGCATGTGTTGGTGTCACAAACAATGCATCTGTACCACAGCTAACTACATGAGAAGTGAAAACGATGTAGTTCCACTACTAGTGATGCTACCGAAATTTTAGATAGCGCACAATTATTTTGCAAGAATCAATCATTTTAAGGCAATGTGCTCTTCGCACCGTTACATGTGGAACTACCGAATATTTCCTCCTCATGTCGTTAGCTTTTGTAAATATGCATTTTATATGCATATTACCGTTCATATTCTGGCATCATAGGGTTTTCTATGAGAAAATGCCGTGAAAATTTGCCAGTGTATCAACGTAGCCTAAGGGTACGTTCATATACTGGCAAGTTTGCATGGCATTTTGTGCAGGAATTGTCTCATAGCAACTCCTAGGGTGCCATAATATGAACGACAACATGCATATAAAATGCATATTTACCAAAGCTAACGACATGAGGAGTAAAATTTATGTAGTTTCACATGTAACGGTGCTACTAATATATTGTTTTAAAATACTTGAAAAGCACCCCTCTTCCATTCAATATATTCATGCTCAGCCGGCCATAACATAACTAACAGGACGATACCTCACACAGGTTGTGTCCATCCAATATCTCATAAAATATAACCAAATATATTTTTCAGGTGTTTACATAAAGCATTGCCCCTTTTATGAACATTCATTGACGAGAAGTTCCATTTGGCAGATAATGGCAGGATTCTTCATATCCAGTTTAAAAATCCGAGTTTAAATCTGGTTTAAACCTACAATGACCCTACAGTCAAACTGGGTCTAAGTTTGTGTTTGTGGTTGGCTAATTCTCTGCGATGAGCATGTAATTAAACTATCCACAGTTACGTGTACCATGGACAGGCATGTAGAAGGATTATTGGCCCACCCAATGAAGAAGAGCACGCTTATAACAACCCTCGTGTGAGAATGAATATACACAAAGCCACCACTATCACATTTTAACCAAGCTGTGAATCTATATTATGTACAGCTCCGTACTGTAACCGTGTTACTAACAGATTGTCTTAATATATCTGAATGATTGATTGATTCTTGCGAGATAATTGCATGCTATTAACAGGAAATATTTAGATAGCATCGCTACTGGTGGAACTACATCGTTTTTACTTCTCTTGTAATTAGCTGTTCTACAGGAGCATTTTATAAGCATTTTTGCATTCAGTTCCTGGTGCATTGTAACTTTCTATACCGAAATGACTGCAAAGTAATACCTGGAAAAGTTGCGATTGTATGAACGTACCCTTAGGGTTACCACAAGACACATTATGGCAGATAAATATTACGGATGCCCAGTTCGATTTGTCACCAAATTAATCTTACCAGGCAAAGTAAATGAAAACAAATGCAAATTAGTAGAGTGATTTCCCCTGGGACCCCCATGCTAGAATCAGCATAACACAATCCTGACATTAATACGAAAAGTGCACTAAAAATGCACAATGTGTTTCCAGACGAGAACCGTTAAGTAAAGGCACACGATCAAAGGTTACGGCTGTCAAATGGGCCTATAATTTATGGAATGGATTGTTTTTTTTTTCGATGTCACATTTTATCCTCTTACTGCTTGTCTGACGTTTGTCAAAAATAATAACTTGTGGGCACATTTTCTTGTGTCTGAAAGAACGTTCTTTATTTTTTGATACATGGACAGGTAATTAAGAACGTTCTATATATTAGTTATACGTCTTTTAGTCCACGAAACCACGGATACTCTTTTTAATTTTATTAAGACGGGTGATCAGTTGGTAATACCCAAACGGATCAAGTTGATTGGACTTAAATTTTATATTTGGAATTTATGTTACCATTTATCAAAGAAATTTATATTCGTTCTATAAATACATTATAAATAGTTCCCCTTATTTAATAATATCTGATAAAGTTTCGCCCAAAATGCTATACACGAGAACTAACTCGACCGTTGGATAAATTCAAGAAAAGAAGTTTCTTTTTGATAGTATTTGTCTTTTTGTAATATTTTGGACAATACAGACCTGAGTAAATTGTTTGGTATGTAGGGTGATTTTAATACATTCCTGACATGCTGAGAAAGAGATATACCTTCTCAACACGACGAGTTACTGGACATTCGGAAACTAGATGGTCGAGCCCGAAGTGCGATACCATTTAGTTTTCGAATGTCCAGTCAATTAGCCGAATTAAAGGCACGGGCGGCGTTCGTTGCAGAAATATTTATATTTGTTCAAATCGCCATCAACAGAAGGAAAACCAAAATATATACAATTCCACTCATATCCCAAGCATAATCAGCGCGTAAATAGTATGTCAAGACGTACGATGGTTTACGTAAACAAGAGGCTGCTCGTGTTACAGAAGTTGTCCTTCTGTTTACATAACAAAGCGCAATTCTATTGGTTAATCACATAAAAATGATATAACGCTCTTTATTATTTCCATATCAGGAAACATTAACAAAGAACGCTCTTTATGTTTACCATATCCGGATCTAAACACAAAAGCCAGGAACGTAACGTTGTTTGCTTTTATTTACATAACAAAGGGGAAAAAATTGACAATAACATACTGTTTATGCCATATTTCTGATTGGCATAAGAACAAGTTATGTCTATATCTTACTATTCATTCTGTTTATGGCGGTTTTTGATGGAGGTGAATATTTTAACAGCATATAACCACCGCCAACGCCGCCCGAATCGTTAACACTGTTTTATAATATACCAAGAGAAATTACTTTTATACGATGAAAACTTCCGATGAAGCTCGATAAATGAGACGTATTCAAACGTTTATCTGTATAAAATAGTCCTTGGCTAACAACAAAACCACGCCCCTTGGGCCTTGACACGGTACGTGGTAGCGGGGTTTGAATGTGGACTTTGCCGTGAACACAGATGTAAGCATGTAAACCAGTACAGCTGTTTTCGAAACCAAACGTCGATTTACGAAAACATATAATAAAATAGTTGTTTTGCGCTGTACATACATAGCGTATAGTATGTATACATAATATATACTGTAGACGCAATTATCTGTATTTTGGGCACGTTTGCATTTTATATTTTTGACTCGAACAGTGCATTCTTATTGTTGTTTCCAGAAGAACAGCAACTCTATTATTATGTCTCGCATGCTTCAATGTGATAGATATCTTGTAATATACAAATGAGCAGCACACCTCTACCGACTGAGCAATGGATTACATGTGGTTCTTATAAGCGCTATGCAGATGCTCGTTTGTGTGGACGGGAGTTAGAGGTCTCCGTGTGCATAAACTGGCAGACACTAACGTTCTAGATTACGAATGTCGACTTTTGGTATAAAGTATGGTGTATGTAGTGCCCATACCTAAAATAGAAGAGCGAGGTAGAACAAAAGGGCCGGGTTTTAAAGATGAATAAACAATCCGATCGCTGTGTGGGCTGTTTCAGCACTCAATACACGACGACCAGAACAGACCGGCGGTTGGAACTGGAATCAAGTGACGACGACGAGAAGAGATGAATTCGTCTAATGGTTTAAAATAGAGACCATTAATTTCATACCTATCCTGGCTGCAGATGACTCTGGGCTGTATAAGCGCATTATTCGTCGTCACCGCCAGTTTGTCGATCGTTAAAGAAAGCTGGAAAACCAACACTGTTCCATGTTACACTATCAATCTGCGTGGTACCGGGACCGTGATTATTTATCCGAGAAATGCAATTGAAATGGAACTCCTTTATTAGAACGTCACGTTCGCTGTTGTTACTCCGATATATTTAATTTATTTGGGAAGCACACACATAACTAGTACGACGCTAACTGACTTCTATATATGGCTTGAGGATTAGGAGAATTAACTCAGCTTATTACAGTATAGGTTACGTTGCCATTAGCAACACTTTACGCTTGGAACGCTATTCTATGGTTACCGGGAATGCAGATAATAATCTGAGATATACGGTTTGGGAGAGGGCCTCCCTGAAGTTGATACAACGTGTGCCATAATACATTTATAACTTCAATTGCAAATAAAAATGAATATTTGAAATTGACTTTGTTTTCTGAATAGAACGAATAGAAAAGTGAAGAGTATTTTAAATGATTGTGGGTTATCATATATGTGGATCGGACAGAACCCCGCCATAGATTTAAATATAACCATATCGCTGGTGAAACAGAAACTGACTGATCAATATATTCAACAATGGCATGAATCGTGTAAACGCTCCAGTCGAGGAGAAATATACAGGATATTAAAACCGGAATTTGGTCAGGAATATTACATCTCCGAGTTTCGTGATGACATAAAATTTACCCTAGCTCGATTCAGAACAAGCAACCACTCATTACCTATGGAAAAGGGTAGGTGGCATAGTACACCCCGTGATGATCGAATATGTACACTATGTAACAACGGCCAAATCGGTGACGAAATTCACTATATGTTTTACTGTCAATCATTATCAACAGAGCGAAAAATGCTGTTGCACAAGTCATATTGGAATTACCCAAGTCCAATGAAACTAAGAATCTTGTTCTCCACGAGAAAACCATCGATAGTTAGGAGACTCTGTAAATTTGTCAAGATTATGGAGAGTCGACTAGTTACTTGATGAGGTCAGGAAGAGGCCGCATACTATGCCTCCCCACGGCTGTGCCTTGTGTTGGTATGGTGTGGGGGTACTCGTTGGTCTTATCCAGTGACTGGTTTACCCTGCCCCTGATAGATTACAGCCAGAACAATATATTTGTATTGAATTGATATATTCCTTATTCGCCCAACACTGCCTCTGATATTATGTATACATATGTAAACATGTTTTCTTTCAACCATTGATGTATGGTATAAGAAATAAATCTATCTATCTATCTATCTACCAGTGATCGCACCAATGAACTAAATAAGAATATTATGCACACCTGTCACTGAAAGAACTTTCGATAATTATAAGCCAATCACAAACGTGTGCGGAATGGGATTACGCTAGGGAGTCATGATTTAAATGACGTTGGACTTGACATGGCACCTGAAACGGCGCTTTCGAGTAGACATTTTAAAACGAACACCATGCATTAGCCTAACGGCATAGTCGAGAATATAAGTTTCCTATCAATCTCACAGATGACTGTAGGCTGCACAAGCGCACAACTCCCCACCTCCAGTTTACCGATTGTGAAAACAGGACGAATAACTACAGTGTACCATGATATCAGCCCGGCATCGTGCGAGGGACTGGCAATGACTTATCAGAGAAGTTCAATTTAATTTGTATTCTTTTATTAGAACGTCGCGTTCACGGTTGCTACTCCAATATATTTAATCTCATCGAGAAGCACCCACACCAGTATTAGGACGTTGTCGCTAGTAAATGACTTATACATATGGCTTGAAGATTAGGAATATTAATCCGTTTCTTATAGCACGTTATTTTGTTCCATTGTCAATCGCTGAAACAAGCCCAGAGAGAGGGAAAATATTTTTATGAGAAAATAACTGATCCAACATGGATTTGCGTTAAAGGGGGGACTACCACTAACACAAAACTGTTGTTGTATACTTTAATATATATGTATATATGCACTGTTACCATGCTGCTATTGTAAAGTTGTATTTAGTGTTGTTGTCTTCGGGAGAGGAGGTCCATCAAAGTGGCTAGCACTTGTCCTCCAATCCCGTCACCATATTATTTTGGTAAATAAATATGTTTAAACCAATTGGTCCACTACCATTAGTTACGCTATAAGATTAGGCTAATATTCCAAGTTAGAAATTATATTTGGTCTGCCAATTTTTGCCGGAGTTATGGTACTTGTCGACTTAAAAAAATCCGATTATTTTGGTTTTCGGATGATAACTTTACTTTTAGTTATCTGATTGTTTTTAGATTCAACTGAATCTTTTTATATTTGCTACGTGTTAAACTTTCAGAAGATAAAGGCCAAGTTTGAATTTGGTCACGGTCCGATGAATTTGGATTAGAGTTTAAAAAAAAGCTATCCTTACGAAAAAGCCACTTTTTCGGGGGATAAGTGGTCAGCGACCTTATATCTCATGAATGCAGTGGGTTATTATTAACGTGGTATATGCTATAGGTTGATGTATGTGTATTTATATCTCATGAATGCAGTGGGTTATTATTAACGTGGTATATGCTATAGGTTGATGTATGTGTATTTATATCCCATGAATGCAGTGGGTTATTATTAACGTGGTATATGCTATAGGTTGATGTATGTGTATTTATATCTCATGAATGCAGTGGGTTATTATTAACGTGGTATATGCTATAGGTTGATAGTGGGTTATTATTAACGTGTTATATTCTATAGGTTGATAGTGGGTTATTATTAATGTGGTATATGCTATAGGTTGATAGTGGGTTATTATTAACGTGGTATATGCTATAGGTTGATGTATGTGTATTTATATCTCATGAATGCAGTGGGTTATTATTAACGTGGTATATGCTATAGGTTGATGTATGTGTATTTATATCTCATGAATGCAGTGGGTTAATATTAACGTGGTATATGCTATAGGTTGATGTATGTGTATTTATATCTCATGAATGCAGTGGGTTATTATTAACGTGGTATATGCTATAGGTTGATGTATGTGTATTTATATCTCATGAATGCAGTGGGTTATTATTAACGTGGTATATGCTATAGGTTGATGTATGTGTATTTATATCTCATGAATGCAGTGGGTTAATATTAACGTGGTATATGCTATAGGTTGATGTATGTGTATTTATATCTCATGAATGCAGTGGGTTATTATTAACGTGGTATATGCTATAGGTTGATGTATGTGTATTTATATCTCATGAATGCAGTGGGTTATTATTAACGTGGTATATGCTATAGGTTGATGTATGTGTATTTATATCTCATGAATGCAGTGGGTTAATATTAACGTGGTATATGCTATAGGTTGATGTATGTGTATTTATCGCGGATAAAATTGGGCTAACTTACAGTGCAGTATGGTGTAATATATAAACTTGCTGACATATTTCAGAAATAAATCAGGTGAGTTTATAGAAATTAATAAGGAAAAAGCTATATAAACATGATGTTAGTATAAGAAACCATTGTGTTCGGCAAATATTTCAATGCAATGGTCTAATCCCATCTGTCGACTCGCGTGTGACTGAACGCAGTGACTTTAACCCTTTCATGACGGGGGCTGCGCTGGTGCAACATTGAATATCCTGTATCGGATGATGTATGCGGATTTATCCAATAACTATTAACCCTTTACCCAACAAACCGGCCAAAACCGGCCAAATAAAGCTTCAACAGCCTAAAATATCTTCGGTCTCTCTCAATAAAACCATACAAATATGGATATCATTGGAACCGGCTCATTGACCACATTGTGATGGTTATAGTTATGCCCTGTGCCAATGCATTCTCTTATATATGCGAGTCGACCATAGGTCGCCTCGCATATATAAGAGAATGCATTGGCCTAAAAAAAACACTTTTTACCATTTTTTCTTACATTCTTTAACAATTTTATGATTTTTAATGTGCTAAGCCAATGCATTCTCTTATATATGCGAGGCGACCTATGGTCGACTCGCATATATAAGAGAATGCATTGGCACAGGGCCATTATGTTGGGTAAAGGGTTAATATTACAAGTTTTTGTAGTTCTATAATATACCTGATTGAAATTTTAATTCCCCACACAAATTCACAGTCAGATATTATACAGACACCAACTTGCTGATGTCCACCTTGTTTTGTTTTTGTATTCACTTGCAGTTGTATTGTATACACCGGCATGGGTATATGACTCCCTTGCCTCAACCAATGCATGCATTCTTCCGCCGTCCAAAAATATGGCACCGCAAACAAATATGTTTTCTCGACCTATGATAACCCCCCACCCCGACTGTTTGTAAAGGGTATTTTGCAGACCCCATGCCGATATGGGCTTATTTGTGTTTCTGAAATAAATTCAATATGAACTTATTTTCACGAGAACAGGCTGTAGTAGATATTTATGGTTTGTTAATTACTGACAAAGAAGTTTTGAAATCGTCATTGATATTTGGATAGAGTACATGGTGGTCACATCAATGCACTTCAAAAGAACGTCTTCGACGCCTGCTACTGAAAACCGCGCATACCCTCAATCCATTCCATAATTATGTGTGCAGAGTGGACATAAATTGGATAAACACGACCTTAATAACGTTGTAACTGACAGTTTGACATAGCAACTGAAATATCGTTTTCGAGTTGACTTATGCTCTAAAAGTAGGGAACATTCATTGCATGTCTCCCGAAGATGACTATGTTATATTATCACATTATCCTACACTACCGATTTACAAATCTGGAAAAACAACACTGTTCCATGTTATCTATCAATCCGCGTGGTACTATATGCATGTACGAATACCATGCATTCGCCTATATATAAGAGACAATTATTTTCCTATCAACCTCACAGATGACCGTACGCTGTACAAGCGCATGATTCCTCACCACCTTGACTGTAGTCTCCAAAAACCGCACACTATCTGCTTATAATAGAACGTATTTTAGGTAGTTATTTGCTTAGAATTGCCTCCGTTTGAGTCGATAATGTGCTGAAAATGAGAGCATTTTAATCACATTATCGACTCATATGCAGATAATGCGCCGACAATGACACAAATAAGACAATTCACGACTTGTCAGGCGTACGCTCTTTAACACATGTTTTCACTGTGGCCGCGCCATAAAACAAAGTAACGGATATGCATCCATTATCTGCTTATTTCAGAATAAAATAATCACATTATGTACATATTTCACATTATAGGTCGATTTTTGTGCGTGTTTTCGCGAGGATATGTTGCCCCACCAGTTTACCGATTGTTAAATCACGCTGAAAAACTACACGGCACCATGATACTCAATCGGCCGAATTCTGGTCCCTGGTCTAGACCACCCTAATAATGACGGTGTTCCATGTCTGGACCTGGTCTCGCGAAACCACCTGGTCTCGATTTAGATTAGGCGGATTATTGTTCAATCAACGACGATGGGTGTATCGACGGACAAAGATAGATAGATAGATAGATTTATTACTCTTTTCATCGATAAGATATACGAGTATGAACAAATGAAATTAAACATATAAGTTATGCATGCACATACGCGAAGATGACGACATAAATGAATGTGACATGTTCCGAGTATATATCTCTCAGTATAATTGTCTTATTAGTTCTTTTTGGTTATCGGGTGTGGTGCATGGGGTCGGGTGGGAATGGGGCTTTGGATAATAATCATACACATTGTTAATCATATAAAGTATAAATTAGGTCATTCTATTATGTATGTTATTTCCCACGTGGGCAATTTTTCGGTCGCTTTTATACAAGGTGTTGTGTCTATATGGGTGGGGACTTAGTTTAATGCCTCAGGGGCTCCTATCTGAAAAATGGCTTCGCGGATAAATATCGATAGGTTCGTAAGGGTTTTCCTATTGCATGTTTTGAACAGGCTGTTCAGTTTCAATGCATTGGGTCGGGTGTAATAATATGGTTTAATGTATTTTTTTCCTGAGATCAGTATGTTTGGTGCACTTCAAAATAATGTGGTATTCGTCTCCAAGGCCATTATTACATAATTTACACTTTCTATCTTCGTGTACTTGTCCAACCCAGGAGCCTGTCTCGATAGGAAGTCGGTGATTCTTCGTACGGAATTTCATCAGGCGTGAAACGACATTATGGTTGGTGTGTGAAAGATATTTTTCTGTGCCAAAATCTGGCTTAATTATTCTGTAAAAGGCCATCTTATTTGAATTCGCTTTGTTTGTTGTCCATTCCTGTATGTATATATCAGAGAGCCTGCGTTTCACCGCCGCGTTAAAAATATCACGAGAGGGTATACTTTGGTTGAGCCAGTAGTACGATAGTCCCAAATGATCTAGTATGGTGTGTATGTTTTCTGACCATGCATTGGATTGGCTGTTTACTGAGTGGGAGTGATACATACATTTATATAGTCTTAAAGGGATTCTCTCGGGTCCCATCGTCATCAGCCTACCCCAAAACGTCAGAGTTCTGAGTTTTATTTTCATCGATATTGGGTATATTCCTAACTCACCGCACAGAAAGGGTGTGGGCGTGGTCTTCTTAAGGCCGAGTAAGAATTTTAGGAACCATAGTTCAAGTTTCTCGAAAGATGAAATATTTTCGCATCCCCAAATCTCGGATTCGTAGGTCATTATAGGCACTATAGCTTTTTCATATATGTCAATTACGCAGTCAGTTGTCATTTTATATGTTCTTATTCTACTAATAAGTGTATACATTGCTTTTTTTGCATCTTTGCAACGCATATTCCTTTCTCGACTATAATCGCCAGATTTCTTGAACCATGTTCCGAGGTATTTGTAATTATCCACGATTTCAATGTTACCCCCGTTTATTGAATATGTTGGAATGCGTTTTTTTGTTCTTGCGTCCGCCAAAAATCATTATATTTGTTTTCGATAAGTTAACTTTCAATTTCCACTGGTTACAGTACCTTGAAAAGGTACACAAAGATGTTTGCAGCTCTGATTCCGTATTTGCCAAGATGACTGTATCATCAGCGTAAATTAAGAGAAACAGTTTAGTGTATATATTTATAGCAGTATCGGTAAACGTTGTATAATCAATCCCGCTGCAGTTATGCGATTTCATGTAGTCCTCCACATCATTGAGATAGAGGGCGAATAAAATGGGGGAGAGGCCATCACCTTGTTTTACGCCAATCAAGCTATCGAAATATTCAGAGCAGTCATTGTTCGCGCTAACACACATCTTAAGGTTATAATACATCTGTTTAATTACAGTTAATATTCTGCCAGTTATCTTGTAATGTTCTAATTTTGTCCACATGCCTTCTCGCCAAACAGAGTCGAAAGCTTTCGTAAAGTCGATAAAGGCGCAGTGCAGTCTCTGTTTGCGTGATTTAAGAAAATTTATAAGTGCGTGCATGGAAAATATATGGTCAGTTGTTGCATATCCTTTGCGGAAGCCAGCTTGGGCTTCAGTCTGGATATCGTGAATACTTAAGAATTCGCTAATACGTTTACTGACTATACTGGTGAACACTTTCGAAAGCGTACACAGGAGCGTGATCCGTCTATAATTATCGGGGTTGAGGCGGTCATCTTTATTTTTGAAAATTGGTTTTATTACACCAATTGACCGGTCACTTGGGATTTGACCCGATTCCAAGATAAAGTTGAAAACGTCGACATAAATTGGTCCAAGTTCGTTAAATGTATCTTTTATCATCTCACCGGTTATTTCGTCAAATCCGGATGCTTTACCTAGTTTGAGATTTTTAACTGCGATTTCTACTTCCTGCAGGGTAAAATCTCTATTTATGTCATCATCTATAATATCGGGTTCATCAGAGTATTCTATGCATCGCGTATTATTATCATGGGTAATTTCGGCGAACATCTCTTGTTCTTCCGCTTCGAAATGATTTTGAAATTCATCTCCACTCGGAGTAGGTTTCGTGGTTCTACTCTTATCTAAATCTCGGATTAATTTCCAAAACTCACTGGCCGATGTACCATGCATATGCTGTATTTTCAATCTGAGTTTACCATAAAAGTCTTTCTTGCTTGCCATTAATGCGAGTTTATAACGCTTCCTGTATTCTATTATCTTAGATTTATTAATATTCGTTGGGCATACCTTATATTGTTTACGCGCTCTTCTATATTCAGTTCTGCACTGAGTACAGCTGCGGTTAAACCACGGTGAATTCGAGGTTTTACCTTGGGTTGTGTCCCTTGCTGTGTGCTTCTTTGTGTGCGCGTGTACTTTAGTGGGTATAAAAAATAACTGTTTGAGGATTTCGGATACTGTGTCTATTTTGTTTTGTGCGCTTGTGTGCAAATCACCAGGGCGAAGGGATTCTCTCATGCGATTAATTGCGTCAGTGGTCAGCAGATTTGTTTTGAACGTATTCCGTTGTTTCGTGCCCCACAATCGCCTGACTGAGTGTCGTTGTGGCTTAGACACTATGCGGGGTCTTTTATGTGAGTTTCGGATTAAGTGACCCGTTAGTGATTTCACGGCTGTTAACTTTCGGTCGATGTCGATACACAAGGTCAGGGGTGCATGTATATCGGAGAACAATTTGTTGACCTCGTTGACCTGGAAAAGGCCAACCGTATCAACAAGTTTTGGAGTACTGACCGCGTAGTCAAGCACACTGTAGTTTGACGTGGTAAAATTTGCATTTGGGTAATCGCAACCTTTCCTACCATTCAGTATTATAATGTTAGTATTGTCACAAAGTTTGTTTAATTTTAACCCTGAGCCATTTTTCGTAATATCTGGGTTACGGTGTGTTTTGGCTATCGATTTTAAACAGTATTGATTAATGATGTTCTCAACGTGGGCACTATCATCAAGACTTCCTGTCCTGGAGTTGAAGTCTCCACAGAGGAGGACGTGGTCATAAAAAATAATTTTCTCCAGTATGGAAACGTGTATATCATCGAATGTTTCAGTGCTAAAATATTTAGAGTTTTCACATGGGATGTAAGTGTTTCCAAAAATGAAACTCGGTCCATTTTTAAATTGTAATTTACACCACTGAACGTATCGACAGTTGTCTTTTACAATGCTAAAATTTGATTTTAGGTTTGTTTTTACTGCTATGCACAATCCACCTGATCTTACTTTTGACTCTCGTTTTCTATTCAACAATCCAACTATGTGAAAATTTTCAATTTCGATAATGTCAATGTTATCAGTTTTGGATTCTTGGAACATAAGGATATCGAACTTATTTATGTATTCTATGAACTCGGGATCGTCTAGTCTGGATAATAGCCCACATACGTTGAGGGATAGCGCTTTAATCTGGAGCAAACCCGGGCACTCCTATTGGTCGCCAGCCTGCCGCTGAATATCACCACTTTCGTTTTCTGTGGATTCATTTTCATGCGGAGGGCTGTCGGCCACATGTTGTTCCGGTTGTGCTGCAGAGTGTGGGAGGTTGGGGTAGTGGGATAGTGAGGTGTTTGGAGGGGGTGTGATTCGGTTTGGATGTGGGGGTGGTAGAATGGGTGGCTGGGACATGAGGGGTGGTGTCACATACTGGTTGGCTATACATGTACTAGTATGTACATTCAGTTTTGGTGGAGGCGGGGGGAGTTGTATGTTAGCACTGTGTCCACGAGACATGTCACTGTGTGAAGCATGATAGTCCATGGGAGAATGTCTATCCGGATAGTCATTATACATGTGAGGTGCTGAACCGCCTCGGTTACTTCGCCCATAGCCGCGGCCGCGTCCTCGCTGATGAATGTGCCTTTTCGGTTGTTTATTCCCATGTATATTCGACTGTTTCGACTGTTTCACCCCGCTGTATTTCTCTTGGTTCTCTTCTGTTCTATATGTTGGGGTGACTGTAGGAGGGACGAATTTATTGTCAGCAAATAACCTATCCCCTACGATTCTGGCTTTCTGTCCTTTACCTCGCGCTTCTTTTGCCATCGGCGCCAAGACGTTCTTCCTATACTTGGTAATTACTTCGGGGAGATTTTCGTTGATGTAACAGTCTGTGCCCCGCAGGAGTCCACCCAGATTACGCACCATGTCTCGGTCCTTTAGTTTTGAGAATTTTGCTAGGATTGGTCTGGGGCCATAACTATCTCCGATTCGCCTCACAAATTCAAATTCAACAAAATTAGTAATGTTCAGCTTAGATTCCAAGAAATCGCGTAATGTGTCCTCAATTATTTCATTGGGATCATTTGGAACAAGGGGTGGAATTCCTGTGAAGATTAATTCGTCACGCAATACCCGTTGCTCGACATCCGTGACTTTCTCGAGAACGAACTGGGTTCTCCTCTCTAATAGGTCCATTTTGGCTGATTTTCTCATCAGATCCAAAATCTGGTTTTCATTTTTTCCTGAGATTGCACGAGGTTTGAAATGTCTTTAGACACCGAACGCTCACTCGATTCCAGGGTTCCCACTCTATATTTCAGATTTCCAACCGACAATTGAATATTCGATCATTTGGAGTTCACTTCCGACATCTCCCGTTTCAATTCACCGATAGACTCCATTTTTATATTTAGGTCATGGAGCATTGAAATTATTGTGTCAATCCCCTGGTCTCCAGTGAGCTGTGTGTATTGCGGTCGTGTTACTCCGCTCGGCATTTGAAGATTAGATTGATCAGTGTAATCATTGGTGTCGTGGGCTATAGAATTGGTTGATCCCGTTAGGAATGTTGATTGGTCATGTGACGCAATCTGTATCACACTATGAGCAGGTTGTCTGTCATCAACGAACTTTGACCCCGTGAAACTATTTATAGTGTCCGCAACGTTGGATTTGAAATGTCTAAAATCATCATTTGTCCCGTGTGCGATTTGAAAGTTAGGTTCCGGGCCTGATATGTTGGTATTTCCATTTAGAACATATAGGCCGTTGTAAATTGCCTCTGGGAGACTGTCTGGTTGGTCGGGGGGGGGGGGGGGGGGGGTTTCACCAAAACGAATGTCAGAGTTAGCCGCCATTGTCTGTCAATGTTTATAAATTTGGGCGTTGTCACCTACCGAAATTCAGAATATCAGAACTGTCCGGAATTGTGTGGATCCGAATATCCGTATCTATTAGAATGATCCTAAGTCACATATCTTACTCCCTTGTGGAATTTGATGATCACAGGTCGATATAAACAGAGTTTTTTTGATATATTTTACGCGCGCTTCTATATTCAGTTCTGCACTGAGTACAGCTGCGGTTAAACCACGGTGAATTCGAGGTTTTACCTTGGGTTGTGTCCCTTGCTGTGTGCTTCTTTGGGTGCGCGTGTACTTTAGTGGGTATCAAAAATAACTGTTTGAGGATTTCGGATACTGTGTCTATTTTGTTTTGTGCGCTTGTGTGCAAATCACCAGGGCGAAGGGATTCTCGCATGCGATTAATTGCGTCAGTGGTCAGCAGATTTGTTTTGAACGTATTCCGTTGTTTCGTGCCCCACAATCGCCTGACTGAGTGTCGTTGTGGCTTAGACACTATGCGGGGTCTTTTATGTGAGTTTCGGATTAAGTGACCCGTTAGTGATTTCACGGCTGTTAACTTTCGGTCGATGTCGATACACAAGGTCAGGGGTGCATGTATATCGGAGAACAATTTGTTGACCTCGTTGTCCTGGAAAAGGCTAACCTTATCAACAAGTTTTGGAGTACTGACCGCGTAGTCAAGCACACTGTAGTTTGACGTGGTAAAATTTGCATTTGGGTAATCGCAACCTTTCCTACCATTCAGTATTATAATGTTAGTATTGTCACAAATTTTTTAATTTTAACACTGAGCCATTTTTCGTAATATCTGGGTTACGGTGTGTTTTGGCTATCGATTTTAAACAGTATTGATTAATGAGGTTCTCAACGTGGGCACTATCATCAAGACTTCCTGACTGGAGTTGAAGTCTCCACAGAGGACGTGGTCATAAGAAATAATTTTCTCCAGTATGGAAACTTGTATATCATCGAATGTTTCAGTGGTAAAATATTTAGAGTTTTCACATGGGATGTAAGTGTTTCCAAAAATGAAACTCGGTCCATTTTTAAATTGTAATTTACACCACTGAACGTAACGACAGTTGTCTTTTACAATGCTAAAATTTGATTTTAGGTTTGTTTTTACTGCTATGCACAATCCACCTGATCTTACTTTTGACTCTCGTTTTCGATTCAACAATCCAACTATGTGAAAATTTTCAATTTCGATAATGTCAATGTTATCAGTTTTGGATTCTTGGAACATAAGGATATCGAACTTATTTATGTATTCTATGAACTCGGGATCGTCTAGTCTGGATAATAGCCCACATACGTTGAGAGATGGCGCTTTAATCTGGAGCAAACCCGGGCACTCCTATTGGTCGCCAGCCTGCCGCTGAATATCACCACTTTCGTTTTCTGTGGATTCATTTTCATGCGGAGGGCTGTCGGTCACTGGTGGTTCCGGTTGTGCTGCAGAGTGTGTGAGGTTGGGGTAGTGGGATAGTGAGGTGTTTGGAGGGGGTACATACTGGTTGGCTATACATGTACTAGTATGTACATTCAGTTTGGGTGGAGGCGGGGGGAGTTGTATGTTAGCACTGTGTCCACGAGACATGTCACTGTGTGAAGCATGATAGTCCATGGGAGAATGTCTATCCGGATAGTCATTATACATGTGAGGTGCTGAACCGCCTCGGTTACTTCGCCCATAGCCGCGGCCGCGTCCGCGTCCTCGCTGATGAATGTGCCTTTTCGGTTGTTTATTCCCATGTATATTCGACTGTTTCACCCCGCTGTATTTCTCTTGGTTCTCTTCTGTTCTATATGGTGGGGTGACTGTAGGAGGGACACATTTATTGTCAGCAAATAACCTATCCCCTACTATTCTGGCTTTCTGTCCTTTACCTCGCGCTTCTTTTGCCATCGGCGCCAAGACGTTCTTCCTATACTTGGTAATTACTTCGGGGAGATTTTCGTTGATGTAACAGTCTGTGCCCCGCAGGAGTCCACCCAGATTACGCACCATGTCTCGGTCCTTTAGTTTTGAGAATTTTGCTAGGATTGGTCTGGGGCCATAACTATCTCCGATTCGCCTCACAAATTCAAATTCAACAAAATTAGTAATGTTCAGCTTAGATTCCAAGAAATCGCGTAATGTGTCCTCAATTATTTCATTGGGATCATTTGGAACAAGGGGTGGAATTCCTGTGAAGATTAATTCGTCACGCAATACCCGTTGTTCGACATCCGTGACTTTCTCGAGAACGAACTGGGTTCTCCTCTCTAATAGGTCCATTTTGGCTGATTTTCTCATCAGATCCAAAATCTGGTTTTCAGTTTTTTCCTGAGATTGCACGAGGTTTGAAATGTCTTTAGACACCGAACGCTCACTCGATTCCAGGGTTCCCACTCTATATTGCAGATTTCCAACCGACAATTGAATATTCGATAATTTGGAGTTCACTTCCGACATCTCCCGTTTCAATTCACCGATAGACTCCATTTTTATATTTAGGTCATGGAGCATTGAAATTATTGTGTCAATCCCCTGGTCTCCAGTGAGCTGTGTGTATTGCGGTCGTGTTACTCCGCTCGGCATTTGAAGATTAGATTGATCAGCGTAATCATTGGTGTCGTGGGCTATAGAATTGGTTGATCCCGTTAGGAATGTTGATTGGTCATGTGACGCAATCTGTATCATACTATGAGCAGGTTGTCTGTCATCAACGAACTTTGACCCCGTGAAACTATTTATAGTGTCCGCAACGTTGGATTTGAAATGTCTAAAATCATCATTTGTCCCGTGTGCGATTTGAAAGTTAGGTTCCGGGCCTGATATGTTGGTATTTCCATTTAGAACATATAGGCCGTTGTAAATTGCCTCTGGGAGACTGTCTGGTTGGTCGGGGGGGGGGGGGCACCAAAACGAATGTCCGAGTTAGCCGCCATTGTCTGTCAATGTTTATAAATTTGGGCGTTGTCACCTACCGAAATTCAGAATATCAGAACTGTCCGGAATTGTGTGGATCCGAATATCCGTATCTATTAGAATGGTCCTAAGTCACATATCTTACTCCCTTGTGGAATTTGATGATCACAGGTCGATATAAACAGAGTTTTTTATATATATTTATTTGTAACTTCACGCATGCGCAATCCAGGGCACGCTTGGTGCTCGAACAAATGATTGCGTTCACGTCGCGAATAGTTGAGCATTAATGTAACGGGTTATCACCGAACACGTGTGGTGTGTCGTCTTTACAGGTATGTGATTAGAGTGTCTCCATGTGGATGGTGGGGGTGTTGTCCATATTTCCAATCCGCTCCATCCTAAGTTGGGGGGTGAGACACCCCAAGTTCCCATGTCGCCACGACCCTACCTTTATGTTTATTTATTATGATAACCTATTTTGATGTCAGCGGTTTGAGTAAATGTTTTAGTTGAGTAAAAAAAAAACTTGTTTCACGGCGGATGGAACCACCCATGGCCTATACGTGGATATACATTGTTTATACCACCTCCCCGTGCACCGAATAATCAGTTTCAGAGACCGCCCTTTTAAATCTCGACCCAAACATATAATGGGCTAAAAAAAATTGCGCCCTCCGTTTCAGTTGTCATCATTCCAATTTCCAAAAATCCAAATGGTAAGACATTATTGGAACAAGGACGATTAACAAAATTTACGTTAAAATAAGAATTTCTCAGAGATTTCTAGGGTTTGATTTGGTTTGTTAGGGTTTATCGTCGATCTAGTCGCTAGGCCACACACGACGTTGTCAATTTTACGGGTGGAGGAAAGACCGCGCAGAGGCTTAATTTCACCGAGAAATCGTCCCAGTGCGTGTAGTAACCACCGATCCCCGGAAAGCAACTGACAAACTTGCCCATATTCAGGTCACCCTCCCTATGACGGGGTTCGAACCAGCTTCGTCAGCGCTGGACGGCCTGTGACGGTGTAATCCACCTGGCACTCTACCGACTGCGCCACCGGGGGCCCCGATATTTATAGGGACACAAGTTAGTAAACTCCATTCTTGTATTTCTTTTTCAGCAAATGCGTTTAAATAAAAGAATCATAAATTTATATATTTTGATTTTGTTTTTCTTCTATTTTTGTTTTGTTTTTCATTTTATTTTAATGTTTTGAAAAAAAAAAATTCTTTTGTTTTTGTTTGTTTTGGTTTTGTAATTTTTTTTTCTGGTTTTGTTTTTTGTTTGTAATTTTTTTTTCGTCTTTACTGTTTTTTTGTTTGCTTTACGTTTAAAATAAAATTACTTAAAACATCAGTATTATTCTTGTTCAAAATACTGGAATAATCTACGTGAATGGGCGGTACGAGTAATCCCCATTAAGAAGCATTCCAACGTCAATTTTATGAATACGCCGGGAAAGCCCCGCATCCCGCCCATGCGATGTAAGACGAAAATGAAAATCCGATGTGCCATTCACTGTTATGCCGGGTCGCCCATGCTCATCCACAGCAAATCGCCGGGGTACACGCATGCATGATTGTTACAGTTATGACAGGTGACATTATATAAAACACAGTTACACTAGATCATTTCTAATGTCCAGTTAAAAGCCAGCTTGTGATTGCTCAAACTATTCACCATCGTGCGAATGACTGGCTTACAATCAAACTAATAATCCGTATTAGAGTTCTGCACCATAAATATATTCTCGAAACCAGACTTCGATATTCTCGTCTCATGATCAAGTCTCGGTTTATACAAAAATCTCAGACCAGGGGGGGGGGACTAGGTCTCAGTTGCAGACTATTACATATAACACACATAATTATGGATTATATTAAATCTTGTCCAGTTCATATATAATTATAATCTTTACTCTACACGACATACAAATATAACACAATTACAATTTGGTTAACATAAAGATAAATGCTTCCAAAAAATACTCATGTTTCTGTTACCAGAGCTTGTACGTTACCACATGGTTCGAATTATGAACAGACCGACACAGGCTTGAATGACAATAAGAAGGCAAACCTTGGTTTACGTAAACCTGAGTTTCAAAAAGACGAGAATACGGACCAGTGCTGACCAATAATCCCAGCTTACTCGCCTCGAAGCTGGGTGACACATGGCGATCACCGTGGTTTCGGCCTGGTCTAGACTATAGTTTACATGAAACCCTGGTCTAGACCAGGGACCAGAATTCGGCCGTATCAGTTCGACATCGTACAAGTGGTTATGATGATTTAAGCTGCTTTTACATATGTCCGAGCCGAGTAACGCATCCGTATAATGTATTCCCAGGTCCGTTTGCTCTGCTCTTGTCTGTTAGCGGATGCGCGAACAAATATATTTGTGAAGGAGGCTGAAGAAAAATACGTGAAATGATTCCTCACCGCCAGTTTACCGATTGTTAAAGCAAGCTGACAAACTACACTGTACCAGTGCGGCATCCTGCGAGGGGCTAACAATACAGCCTGTTCTCCCAATAATCCGAAAATTATCAGCTTACAATAGAACTTGTTTCAGTTTGATAATCTGCTGAGTCGTGAGTCGATAATATGCTGAAAATGAGACCATTTTATTCACATTATCGACTCACAATGAGGCAATTCTAAGCAGATTATGTGCGCATAATGACAAAATTTTAAGCCACGCACGACTTTTCAGGTTGTTGGTTCTTTAACACATATTTTCACTGTGGCCCGTACAATAAAACGAATTGTAATACGACCCTGCCTAACTATGCTTAAAAGACATGTTCTGATTGGCCAGTGGCCCGAGTTACCATGGCTATCTCGTTCCAGTTTTGTGGTACAATTCTACTTTTTCCGATTGTACCACGAAAAAAATCGGTTTATTCAGATCGCCGCACGCGACTTTTCCCGTCTTTTCTAACTCAGCGCAAACGGGGCATCAACGGAGTACACCCGCAACCCTTTGAATTTTGCTACATCTTGACAATCTTGCGAATTTTCAAGCGATTTGTCGCTTGAAACCAGTTTGGTTGCCAATGAATATGGTCCAAATGATGTTATGGTATATTGATATATGTTACGACCAAAGAAAGTTACTTAATAAGTATATTAAATGACAAAATCAATCCATGGGGCCGGGCTGTGCATTCGTCGATTCGAATCTCGATCATATTCGATATTTCGGAATAAAGTTGAAAATGAAAGCGTTTGTTCACCAGTACAGAAGGGGGATAAGATTAGTTTAGTAAACTAGATCATTTAGATCGCTTTGTGTAAGGAAAATGGTCCATAGTCGATGATCATATTCATGTTGTCCCAACAACGTTCAACACAGAAATGACCGCAATCGTATTTCCTGTACAATTTAAATGAAAGGCACGGGCGCCGCTGAAAACACATTGTTTTTTAGCCAATCACAACGATTATTTTCTAGAAGAGGTGCCTCGAAAAGTCAACGGGGGAATTTCATAACAAGACAAGATTACCGGAGTACTCCATGCAAAGAAATCGAGTACGCCCAATACGAATTACACCACGAAATGTTTTCTCACCTGAGACCGAAAAAGCGCAGTATTTCGTTGACTATTCAGTCGAATTGTGACCATAAACTTTCAGTCGTATTACAAAAGAAATAAATACACGGTGTATCGGTGTGTATGGTCAAGTTGTACCACAAAAAAACTGATTGTAGTCCTACAATCAGTTTTTTGTGGTACAACTTGACCATACACACCTCTACACCGTGTATTTATTTCTTAAATAACGGACATTACTCCATTATCTGCTTATTTCAGAATCAAATAATCACATTATGCACCTATTTAACTTTATAGGTCTATTAGGTGCGTATTTGCGCGAGGATATGTTGGACAATGAGTTATCAGAGTAGTGCAATTGAAATTGAATTCTTTTATTAGAAAGTCACGTTCATGGTTGCTACAGTACCAGTCAGAAGAAGTGGTATATTGAGGCACACCTTTATTGCGATATTGAGCGCGGTTAATTTAGAAAAAGACTCGATTATAGCGCAATACCAAAAATCTGTCGCGCTTATTATTGCGATATGTCGCGCTTATTATTGCGATATGGAGCGCAAAATATTGCGATATTAAGCGCGTAAAATTTCTTACAGACCCGATAGTGTTCTATTTATATTAGATAACTACTGTGCATATAGTGTACATATAGTGTACATATAGCATTTACAACAATAATTATATACAAATCTAAAACATTGTCTCTATTTATGCAAAAACAATATAGAAGAAGCAATAATTTGCTTTAAATGTCACAATTTTGAGCATATAATGTCGCAATATTAAGCGTGGGATATCGCAATATTAAGCGCGAAATATTGCAATAATATTGCACGGCGCGCTTATAAGCGTTTCTGCTTGCAATATTATTGCGATATTGGGCGCGAAAATAGCGCGCTTAATATACCACTTCTTTTGACTGGTACTGTACTCCGATATATCTTAATCTCTTTGAGAAGGACACACTCGAGAAGTAGGACGCGCGAGGAAATGACTTCTATATATGGCTTGAAGATTAGGAGTATTAATCCGTTTCTTATATGACGTTCTATTGGTCCACTACCATTAGTTACGCTATAAGGTTAGGGCAATATTCCTCGGATTTACTGGAAAAATAATGTCTTGGCCGTCTGGTACCGACAAATATCCAGCATCCCAGTACATTCGATAAATTCGTCCAAACGCGTGAGCAATGGACATAACTACAACCTAGATGATGTTGTACTTTGGATAATAACAGACAACAGGAACGTCGATTTCAATGTGAACACAAAACACCTACATGGGTTCGGCAGGTGGTTTATAAGCAGAGATCGTTCATTTCTTCCCTATCCCAGAGACTCTAGACTGTATACCCATTTTCTAAAGAAAGGTGAACAACCACACTGCATCATGGTCCTCTATCGGTCGGGTGCCATGCGAGGGATTGACAATGATTTGTCAGAGAAGTCCAATTGGAGTTGATTTCTTTTATTAAAACGTCGAATTCACGGTTGCTATACTCGGATATATTTAATCTCTTTGAGAAGCACACACACGAGTGGTAGGACACTGTCGCGAGTAACTTCTATATGAATTCTATATGTGGCTTGAAGATTAGGGGCATTAATCCGTTTCTTATATTAAGTTATATTGGTCCACTATCATTAGTTACGCTATAATATTGTTGTAATAATGGCCAGGTCGAGTCTATAAATAAAGTGCGGGATTCCGGAAGTGACGGAGGAACCGGCACATAAATAGGCCGATCGAAGTCCCGCAGCTCAGACCGAAACAACAAGACTTATCGACAACACCTGTAATTTGATATTGATTATTTATGATGATTTATGATCCATTGCCATCGACGTTGATTCTACATGTATAATTTGTGAGTATTATATTTCTATTATATTATATTGTAAGCTATTAATATGTAGCGTCTAATTTTTACAATACTGACGTTTGTCGTTAATAATTGACGATATTTTGCGGGAAAATTGAAAAATGTAAATTACCCCAATTTCCACGTGATTCACACCGTGGTTTCTCTATTGCCTTCTAATTTAATGTTTTTTCTCTTCAATTGCTAATACCATGCCTGCTTCATTAGTTTTTCATAACTTCCATGGCCGGGTATGCTACTAGTTTTTTCGTTTTTGTTGGGAAAGAGTGTAAATGAGTTAGAAATTTTCACATGGTTTCTGGAATGAAAATTTTTGCTTTCAAAATTAAATTAATTAACCCTTTTATTTACACCATTGTTCAAACAGATTTCCTGTTTTGTATAATATTTCCAACATTCGAAATGCTATTGAAGTGAAATTTCTTCTCGCCTAACTTGCCACGGGCATTGTTATCGCTGGAAAGTCGTAAGTTATTTTCTAACGGGTTTTCCAGTGGGTGTATTTTCATAATTCCAATACGCTAAATTTCTTTGACGAGAGAAGACAACGGATGGAAATTTATTTCGCTCTTGTTCGTAGTTCAATCGTCATCATTTTTCGTATTGTGTATTGTGAATAAACGATTAAATTCTGTTGTTTTGCCCCATAATTTGGAATAAGAATTGTTGGTAAATAATTACCTAGGTAGCAATTTCTTATTCAACAGATTGGGAAAGTTAAATTTTTTGCTTGAAAATTGCTGATAATATTTAGCATTCTCAGATTAAGGTAAATTCTAAAGGAAACTGTTGATACATTTATTAAGCTTTTTCTTTGTGGGAATTATTTCATTTTCAAGTATCAGACTTTTCGTAAATAATTATGAAAGTTTATATAAACACAGCCGGATTTAACCAGCTGCAAGACATACTACATGTTGGCCCAGCTATTGCCGCAGAAATAATCCATCTGCGCCGGCAAATTGATGTTATTTCGGAAATAGATCTCCGAGAACTCACACGGTTCCGGAGCTCTAAAGACCAGTTGGGGGTAATAGATTTCACTCACCCCACGCCAAAACATTTGGTTGATAACTGGCTACCTAAAAGGTTCGAAAGGGGAGTGAACCAGGGAGAGTCGGAGAGTGATTCGGATGAGGTTGATGAGGGGAAACCAGAGGATGTTCCTAGAAAGCCGTCACCTGATCTAATGACCCCTCCCCAAACAATTGATAAAAAACGATCCGCTATGTTATCAACCCCCGAGAGAACGATATTATACGATTCTGGGGGTGAGCAGAAGTCGGATAGCGTCAGACCTAAATTGCCCCACACACCTCCATCGAGGGGTCGTCCGGATGTGTTAGTAATGTTGGATTATATGCGGAGAGGTGTTTCGCCAATCTCCACTCGGACGGGGGTACCGACGTTTAGAAAAGAGAGTAGCGTTTCTGAGTTTCATACTCATAGCGACATCTCCACAGTCACCTTGAGTTCAAGGGCTATCAGCTATGGGGATCGGCCTCTGCCAAGCATGGTTCATGGGATGGAACTGCCTACTCAACCTGGGGCGCCCGCAACTTCGGTTGTTTCATTGGTCCAAGGTGGGTTAGAATTCCATTCAACCGGGGCACAAGCAGCTTCGGCTGTTTCGATGGCCCAAGCCATGTTTCCGCCTATTAGCAACCCTATCCGCCAACCAGTTAGTTGGGGCGCGCAAGCAGCCTCGGCCGTTTCGATGGCCCAAGCCATGTTTCCGCCTGACCCAATTAGCTCAGCAGTTAGTGTTGGATTTCAGCCAAGTCTAACTGCACCTGCACCATATAACTTTATTGGCCATGCGCCAGCTACTGTAACTGTTGGTTCGACAGCCGTGGTTTCAGCATCTGTACCATCGAATACATTTGCCGCCCCCAGTAGTTTTATGTCTATGGCACCTCAGCAGGTCACTCAAGCATATGGTGAGAGGGTTCCTCCTATTCAAAATGTTCCGGTTTATATCCAGGCTACCACTTTTGGTAACTATGGGCAGATCACAGCCGGTACATTCACATCATCTTCATCATCATCCGGTCAGGTACCACCACACCAGAGTATACCAGCTCAGCCCGGTTATACACAACCGACTGCTGGTTTCTCTGGACAGTTGATTGGCCAACAGCAGGGTAACCAATCAATCGCCATGCCCCTCCCTTCGGGATACACCCAACATGGGTGTCAGGGATACGGTGCAACTCAAGCTGCTGTTGGACAATCTGTACCTACCTAACAGCCGTTTTATCAACAGCCAAATCCAACGCCAACTGGGCCTTACAACCCAGGGTGTCAAGGATATGGTACGGCACAAGCTGGTGTTGGTCCAGTTCAACAACCCCAACCCTATCAGGGAATGCCAAGGTCAAGTTCTCAGTTGGCAACCCAGGCGTCAATGCCCAGGCTCCACCCGAGCCCACTGTATCGGGTTTTGGGTATAATCCACCTCCCCCGGGACCGCCAGGAATACCAAACCCTGGGTATAATCCACCTCCCCCGGGACAGCCAGGAATACCAAACCCTGGGTATAATCAACCTCCCCCGGGACAGCCAGGAATACCAAACCCTGGTTATAACCAACCTCCCCCGGGACAGCCAGGAATACCAAACCCTGGTTATAACCAACCTCCCCCGGGACAGCCAGGAATGCAGAACCCTGGTTATAACCAACCTCCCACGGGACATCAAGGGACATACAACCCGGGCGTAAATCAACCTCCCCCTGGAAATCCATGGGCACAACCCCAGGGCGTTAATCAAACTCCCCCCGGGAATCCATGGGTACCACAACCCCAGGGCTTTAACCAACCACCCCCAGGAAATCCGTGGATGCAAAATCAAGGTTTTCAGCAACCCGTCCCGGGAAATCAGGGGATGGCAAACCCCGGGAGAAATCCAATCCCCCGGGCCCCGGAGGTTATCCACCAGAACAACCTCCATATAATCCACAAGTCGCTCCTCACGGGAGGCATGGCGATTACAGACTGCCTCATATGCCATAAGGTTTGTCATATGATGGTAGTGACTCGTGGCAAGCCTTTAGGGTAAAATTCACTTTATATGCCCAGTCGCAACGTTGGGGATGGGATGAGCAGCAGCAGGCTCTCTGCTGGTGTTTAAAGGGAAAAGCTAGTGAGTATTTCACGCTGCTTACCGAGCGTAATCCCTATCTGACAGTTGTTCAGTTGCTTGATGGGTTGGAAAATCGTTTCGGATTTAAAGATTTGCCCGAAACGACCCAACTTCGATTCCAACAAGCAAAACAAGTCCCTGGTCAGTCGCTGGAAGAATGGGCAGAGACTGTTCTCTCATTGGCCACACGTGCCTTTAGAGAATGTCCAGCCGACTTCACATTCAAGCAAGCAGTCTTGCGCTTCTGTCAAGGCTGTTCTGACACCAGGGCGGCCGAACTCGTAACCATGGAAATGCCTCAGTCCATGGAACAAGCCATCAACAGAATCCGATGGCATCAGCATAATTATGCTGCTATTCATGGCAGCAAAGTGTCTCGCAGAGACGTGCGCCATGTTTCGTCGGATACTGATGATGACACCTCTCCTGTTAGGTCTGTAAGACAGACTGGTCGTGGTAGACCAAAGCAGCGAGGATATCCTTTCAGAGGCAAGCGCGAGGGTTCCGGTTCGGAGACTGGTGGTTCACCTGGCCCTCGTAGATTTTCGCCCGGCGCTCAAAGTTGGAAAACTTCGAGTGAAAATGCAACTTCCCAGGCACGTATACTAGCCTTGGAAACAAATATGGAAACTCTCCAAAAAACAATGGAGAAACTAACTAATGTTTTAGGGAAGATGGGGACCAATAAGCCTCAGTCTGGCACCCTTAGTCACTTTGACACCAAAGAGCCAGATTTTAAAAATAGGTCAAGGTCACCTTCTCCTAAGGCCACGGTCATTTGTTACGCCTGTCAGGGGGTGGGGTACTTTCAAAGAGACTGCCCTTCGCGGAATCTGGGAAATCGCCCTAACCGGGATAACAAAGTAAAGTTCAACGAGGATTTAAACGGGCATGGGGCGACTTCCTAGGTCGGAGCTCGATCCCAATCTTAATTAATGACCTCGTAACTAGGAAAGAGGTAGCGTCGGGTGAAATTAAACCGGTATTAACAATTAAACAAATTAAATCAGCCTCAGCCATCGAGGTTCCGGTCAAAATAGCTGGTCACGATACCCACGCCGTCGTATACAATCCTACAATTTCCCCGGAAAACCCAAAAGTGGCTAAAATTTCTAGAATTATAGTCAATCAACGAACCGTTATTCCCCCTCAGTCAGTTGTGTTACTACAGTGCGACGCTGTCCCACCCTTAGCTGATTTTACTATTGAACCGAATCCACATCTTAGTGAGTATGTTTTGCCAACTTTGCACTCGGGGTATGATCACCCAACAGTATGTTTTGTAAATTCTCATAATTCAGAGGTAACATTGGATAAATCACAATGTGTGGGTGAAGCTTATGAAGTTGATGTGATTGAAACCCCCGTCATATCATCCGCACCCAAGCCGGTCGTTGTTCCGGTTGAAAGCTCACACCAGGGATCGCCTCAAAATAGTTCTGAAAATAACCTGGATGGAAACTTGCAACTTCCAGAGTATTTGCAGAGCTTATTTGAGCGTTCTTCAACATTACTGTCAGGAAACGACATAGCACGCCTTAAACGACTGCTTCATGAATTTCAGGACGTGTTTGCAAAGGACGAGTTTGACTTGGGTACTTTCTCTCAAATTGAGCACAGTATTCCTCTTCTAGAGGGAGCTCGTCCAATTAAACAGCCTATGAGGCGAACGCCAGCTTGCTTTGCCGATCAAGAGGAAGCTCATTTAAAAAAACTTTTGATGGCCAAGGTCATCGAGCCCTCTGTGTCGGAATGGGCATCAGCCCCCGTCTTGGTTAAAAAACGGGACGGTTCTATTCGCTGGTGCATAGATTATCGCGTCATAAATTCTGTAACACGCAAAGAAATCTACCCCTTGCCACGAATTGACGAGTGTCTTGACACACTTAGTGGAAATTCATGGTTTGGAAAGGCAGACTGTTTGGCTGCGTACCATCAGGTTACGATGTGTAAAGAAGACCGTGCTAAGACAGCCTTTCTCACCAAATACGGGATTTTCAACTTCATTAAAATGCCTTTCGGCCTTACTGGAAGCCCGTTTACTTGGTGTAGGGTTATCAATTTGGTATTGCACGGTTTGAACTGGGATATCTGTTTGGGGTACTTGGACGACGTAGTTCTGATGGGAAATTCGATTCGAAATCACTTGGAAAACATCGAAAAAGTACTCTCCCGGTTCCGAAAATATAACCTTAAACTCAAGCCCAGTAAATGTGAGTTTTTTCAAAAAAGTATTGAATTTCTGGGCAGAATTGTGAGCGAGCAAGGTGTGAAAATGATGGAATCATCCGTAGAGGTTGTTCATAGCTGTCCCGTACCCCAGTGTACCAGAGATGTCGAAAGTTTCTGCGGGCTAGTTAATTATCATCGCGCTTTCATAAAAAATTATGCAGAGTTAGCACGACCTCTATATGACGTAACTGGTAAGCATAACTTTAAGTGGGACCTTGATCAACAAGTAGCATTTGACAATCTCAAGCAGGCGTTAACATCTCCACCTGTTTTGGTCCTACCAAATTCAACCGATATGTATATCTTGGATTCCGATGCTAGTAATTTTGCGATCGGTGGGGAATTAATTCAAGTCCAAGATGGTCGGGAGAAAGTTATAGCTTATGGCAGTTTTGTGCTGTCCCCACAACAAAGGCGTTATTGTACTACTCGACGAGAACTTCTCGCAGTAGTACGGTTCACACGTCAATTTCGTCACTATCTGTTGGGTCGAAGTTTTTATTAAGAACCGATCATAGTAGTCTCAGGTGGTTGATGAGTTTCAAAGAACATCAAGGGCAACTTGCAAGGTGGTTAGAGAAATTAAGCATGTACGATATGGTCATTGAGCATCGCAAGGGAACTTTGCACTTAAATGCCGATGCGCTGTCCAGGATTCCTACGGACGGCTCATGTGAAGAGTATTTTCCAGGGTGTAAACTCTCAGATCTCCCTTGTGGCGGGTGTAAATATTGCACTCGTGTATTTAATAGCTGGACCAAATTTGAAAGTACTGTTGATGATGTGGTTCCCCTAACCAAAGGTTCTATAACATTTACCGAATTATCTGGGAACCCCACCCCGGCAGTTCGCCAAGTAGACAGTCAACCAGACTACCCTCTAGGGTTTTTGTGGGAGCCGGGAGATGAGTGGGATAATCCCTACGAACCAACCGGTTATGTCTGTTCTAACACTGGGTGGACCCATTCTCAGGTTGATTTAGAATTGGTGCAGGAATTAAATCCAATAGTTAGGGTACGGCAAACAAATACCCCGCAGGACACTTCACTCCTGGCGAATGTTTGTACGCTGGAAGAACTCACTGAAATCCAGCGTCACGACCCTGATTTATTACCTGTAATTGGGTGGTTGGAAACTGGGGAAGAGCCCAATGAAGGCGAACTATTTATTAGTAGCGAAGCCACTAAATATATCTGGATCAACCGGCAACGCTTCCTTATAAAGAATAAATTGCTATACAAAATTAAACGGGATTCCCAACAAGTCTTGGTTATTCCCCGTAAATTCGCCACTGAAATATTGACCCTCGCCCATGACATTCCTGCTTCTGGCCATCAGGGCGTAACACGTACCCGAGAACGAGTACGTCAAAACTATTATTGGTATGGGGTTAGTGACGATATTGCAACCTTTGTGGCTGCCTGCCCCCAGTGTAATCAAGGTAAGAAGCCTGTTAGACATGCTAAGTGGGAACAGGTATCCTACCACGCTGGGGCCCCTATGGAGCGGGTACACATTGATTTGTTGGGACCATTGCCGGTTAGCAATAATGGTAATAAATATATTTTGGTTATGACCTGTCAGTTTACCAAATGGGTCGAATTCATAGCATTGCCCGATCAGACAGCCGAAACAGCAGCCTTTACAGCTGTTAAAGATTCTTTTCAAGATTTGGATGTCCGCTCCAAATTTTCTCTGATCAAGGGCCATGTTTCGAATCAAAACTATTTAAGACCATGTGTGAAGCCCTTCAGATTCATAAGGCTCGTACCACGCCATATCGACCATCCTCGAACGGGGCTGCCGAACGCCAGAACCGTACGTTGATGAATGCCGTCCGGTGCTATATTGATAAAAACCAGAAAACCTGGGATAAATATCTATCGCAACTCGCCGGGGCAATGAGATCGTCGGTACACCGCCTTACTGGTTTCACACCAAACAGAATGATGCTGGGCCGCGAAGTAAATCACCCGTCAGATCTCGTTTTTAATTTTAATTCTAAAATACCAGAATATGCAAGCGCTGCTGAATATGTGCAAACGTTGGTAACAGAATATAAAGACTGTCACGAAATCGCGCGTGAGCACTTGAAGGCTGCCTGTAAGAAAATGAAGCGAGATTATGATGTTAAAATAAATAAATATGAATATAAACTTGGTGATTTAGTATACTTGCTGGATACCGCTACAAAGAAAGGGAAAACCCGAAAACTTTCGCCATTTTGGAAAGGTCCAGGCATCATTGCTAAAGTATACACTCCATATCTCTATAAAATCTTCTTTCGGTCCGCCACCAATGTGGTAAATCATGATTGCCTGAAAAAATGTCATGATAAAGTGATCCCGCCATGGCTAACTAAATGTTCAGAGCGCTTCCGAACCACGGGAGAAGTCACACTCGAAAGATCTACCGGCGTTTTTTGCTTATGTCAGAAAAAGTTTGGTGGGAAATTTATGCTCCAGTGTGATTACTGTAATGATTGGTACCATGGTGAATGTGTAAACATTACTCAAGAAGGGGCCGACCAACTAGATACCTATCGATGTCCGAGATGTTAGGGTTCATTCTTGCAATTTTGTAATCCATGACAAAGGTTACTTGAGATATCTCAATATACTGTTGTTTCCTATATTTCAGTATACGTGAACTATGAGTGATATTGAAATGGATTCAGTCAATCCAGGACTGCCAGTCCACCCATCAGACAGTTCGTCTGCAGCTGAGAAGCTTGATGTTGATTCAGTCAATCCAGGACTGCCAGTCCGACCACCAGACACGTCGTCTGCAGCTGAGAAGCTAGAAACATCAACCGAAGACACCTCCACACCTCCCGTTGGCCTACTTGTAGGACCACCAATAGTTACAGACAGTTCGTCTACAGCGGGATGGGCGGATATACCAAGCATGTCAGGTATGAATTTACCTGATACCGATGAGTCAGACCCAAATCAAATGTCAGTAACTGATATTCAGCACTCGATAGAAGTGCTGCTTGGTTTAACTGTTAATAATAACGCGGGTGAAAATCCTGATCTCATTGATAAATTACCTGATCTTTCAGTTGCGGAGCCCGTACGGACTCCATCTGTTGAAGGAATGCAGGTAGATTTAATTGAATTGTCGGATAGTCAACCAAGTTTGACTAAGGATCTACCTGATAGTCCTCTTGGGGAAACCAGTTGCACCCAAGGGATAGATACGCAGGTGGATCCCAACTTAAACTTGGATAATATTCCAGTAAATAGTCATCCATTAGGGCTATTAATTGATGAGGCTTTATATCAGCCCACTCGAATTGTTGACAAACAATGTGTCAGATATGGTTTTACTGATGACACTGAGAATAATCCAGTGTCGCAAATTGCACAAGCCTCAATTACTAACTCAATGTCAGACATAGAGGGTCAAAGTCCCCCGAAACCACAAGATCGGTGTGTGTTCAGGGATTGTGAGCGGCCTGTTAAGGGTCAGCAAAGACACCATTTTTACAGCCAACATGTAAAACCTTGTTGGTGGCAGTTTGACACCTACCCTGGGCCTATCCCTACCGTTTTCCGAGTACAAGTCCGAGAAGACTTAATTAACTTTGCTCGGATTCTAATTCCAACTGCTCGGGAGCTGGGTGAGCAGGAACTGCTTACCCAGTTGCGGAAATTACTAAATGATCAGTGGGACTACCAGGCAATTCCAGTGCCTTGTATTCTGGGGACAATAGCACTTCGGAATATTTCCATGTTTGGCACTGACCTGGGGGTTGCCCTTCCAAAAAGCGGGTACAGCATATCGCCCTACATTACGTCCAATGCATGTCTCACTCATTGGCGTGTTTTAGCGGCTATACTCAATCGACTGCCAGCCAAAGATATTAACTTATTTCAACAGTCTAATGCACATCTTTGGTTAATTGAGATGATGCGGGAACGCATCCAAAAGGGTCGAATTGGGGAATTGGCTTTAAACGAGGCTCGAAATAAAGCGTCAGGGTTAACAAGACCTCAAAAGGCCCCTGATGCATTGTCGGCAGCCTGTATGATTAATGTCTTCTACCTCACAGAGCACCAAGTTTTAATCACTCAGGCCATGTCTGTCAAATCCTCTTCCATTTCAGGGGTTAAACCGGTAGAAGGTCCAACACCACGGCCCAGCCGGAAAGAGAGGCGAAGGGCACGATATAAAACTATTTGTATCGCCCGAGAGCAGAAGTTTTCTGAGCGGAAACTGTACCATTCAGTTTCCGTTGCTCCGCCGGAGCCTAAGAAACTCACACTTTCTACCTCATCCTTCACCGCAGTGCCTGTCACCTCCTCTCGGGGCACTGTGCCTACATCATCCTTCTCCGCAGTGTCTTACAATCACCCTCCGGGCACTGTGCACAAATCACCCTGCCCCACAGGGCGAGTCACCTCTACTCGGGGTCCTGTGTCTACCCCATCATCCACCGCCGTCTCTTCCACGGTGTCCTCCCTTCCAATACCACCACTCATCCAGTCGCCACCCGTCCTACCCCGACCCACTTACAAGGCAGTGTTAACCTCCATGAAAAAGGCTCTTGCACGTCAACCCGGCATCCCCAAACCAAAACTAACCGGGATTGACTCATTTTCATTTAGACCGAATGTGCTCGAGTCATAAATTAAAACCCCAAACCACTGCTTCGGAGGCGATTAGTCTGACTAATGTCCCTGTTTCTGCGGTCGTCACTGTCATCGGTGGCGTGCAAGTATACTGTGATCCGGATACTTATCCAGACATTCAAGCTTTGCACTGTAATCCACAGTGGAAAGTTGCGGTAGGGTGTCACCCCAAAAAGTTTCGCAAGTTACTTGTGCCGTCGATGATGGATAAGTTTAAGGAGCTTATAAATCATCCTGCAGTAGTTGCCGTCGGGGAGTTTGGGCTTGATCGCTCCATTAAGCTCTCCGATCGAGATCTCCTGATGCAGGATGCCCTTTTTCGGCAAATTTTACATCTGGCCCGTCCCACCAACAAACCTATAATTTTGCATCTAAGAGGGCCCTCTGACCAACATATGAGTTCGGATGTGAGTTTCACTGCTTTAGAGGCAGTACGCACCGTAACCCATAGGGATCAAGTTATCCACTTCCACTGCTTTTGTGGATCTAAACCAATGGTGGATTCTTGGTCTTATCACCAGCCCAACACTTCGTTCGGGTTTACAACAATTTGTGCTGGATTTAATGACGTCCAGCGGGAAGCAGTTAAAGCCATTCATCCTTCCAAAATTCTTCTGGAGTCGGATGCGCCCCATTTCGGGTCTGTGGGCCGAGCTTTCACTTCCCCCGCCGTCATCGGTGAAGTGGCCGTGTCATTAGCCCAACGTATTTATGGCATTCAGCCAATCCGCCAGTAAATTTCCACATCAATAAAACTACACTTAAATTAGCGGATCGGGCATTCCAAATTAGTTTTCCGGTTTTTATTTGGTCAGTAGAAAACATTCTCATTTTCGACCTGTTTCCACTACTTTCCAAATTTAGAGAATGTTTAATCTTTTCAGTCAGTTATTGGGACCATGCTGATTTCAAATGTTAAATGTAAATCCAGTCAGTTCGGTTAGTTTCACGCTGATTTCAAATATAGTCAGTTCAGTTATTGGGACCATGCTGATTTCAAATCCAGTCAGTGGGTATTAAAATTGGGACCGCGCTGATTTCACAATTTGAGGGCTTAACTTGTAAATGATTTAAACTGCCCTAACATGACCTTTTATTTCTCGCTGTACGCCAGTAGGTACAGTGTAACAATTTTTTAATTTAAAAAGAGGGAATAGTGTTGTAATAATGGCCAGGTCGAGTCTATAAATAAAGTGCGGGATTCCGGAAGTGACGGAGGAACCGGCACATAAATAGGCCGATCGAAGTCCCGCAGCTCAGACCGAAACAACAAGACTTATCGACAACACCTGTAATTTGATATTGATTATTTATGATGATTTACGTTGATTCTACATGTATAATTTGTGAGTATTATATTTCTATTATATTATATTGTAAGCTATTAATATGTAGCGTCTAATTTTTACAATAATATTAGGTCAATATTCCTCGGATTTACTGGGAAAATAATGTGTTGACCGTCTGGTATCGATAAATGTCAGCATCGCAGTACGTTCGATAAATTCGCCCACACGTGTGAGCAAGGAACGCAACTCGCAGAACCTACCACCTAAATGACGTTGTACGTTGGATGACAACATACAACTGGAACGTTGAGTTTAATTTGAACACCTAAAACAAACATGGGTTCGGCTGGTGTTTTATAAAGCCGGCAGCACACGAAGCGATATGTGTTGGACGATAGTTGTCAGACCTTTGCGATGTAAGATCGGTGTGCGCACAAGGTCCGAATTTAGTAATCAGACTCATGTTTTTTATCAATTACGATAGAGTGATTACTACCTGTATGTTTATTATCTCATGAATGCAGTGGGTTTTTAATTACCCACACAAATTTACATACAGATATTACAAAGATAGCAAATTGTTGATGTCCACCTTGTTTTGTTTATGTATTCAATTGTGGTACAATACCATGCCGCAATCTATGCATTTTTCCACTGTCCAAATATATGCCACCGCCAAAAAAACGTGTTTTCTCGATACAAACACCACCCCGTCCATGTACACAGGACTCTTTTGCAGACAGATCCCTGCCTATATGGTCTTATTTGTGTTTCTGAAATAACTTCATTGTGAGCTTATTTGCATGTGAACAGGCTGTAGATATTTACGGTTTGTTAATTACTGACTAAGAAGGTTTGAAATCGTCATTGATATCTGGATAGAGCACATGGTGGTCACATCCATGCACTTAATCTTCGACGCCTGCTGGTGAGAACCGCGCCTATACCTCTGTCCTTTCCATAATTATAATGTGTGCATAGTGGACATGTATTGGATAAACACGACCTTAATGACGTTGTAACTGACAATTTGACATATCAACTGAATTATCGTTTTCGAGTTGACTTATGCTTTTAAAGTAGGGAACATTGATTTCATGACACCCATAACACCCCTCATTTCTATTTAATAACCCTCCTATAGTCAGGCCACATCAAAATATTCCCTGATATGTATAAAAACCCCGTCATCGTTCTTCGATTCTCTTTCGAAAATCATACTTGACCATGTTCGAATTAGTATACACATTTGACACCTTCATTTCCGTCAAAACCTGTTTATAAATATTACTCTGTTCATTTGTGTTTTAATTTATATTTGTTGTATTGAGCGGAGGTCCACCTAAGTTTTCAAAACTTGTCCTGCAATCCCTTATATCTATGTATTAATACATTCATTATACATGACAATAATTATACTTTTGCGCGTTTGCTTTATTAGCGAAAAAAGTTTGTATTCACAGTGCGTGACATAATTAGTAGTGAACAAATATACATGAGCGATAAGCGTTAAGGGTGGATACACACATGCATGTAATCTCTGTAAATATCGTGTATTTGTCATTTTACATGGATCATACAGACCATGTAATATGTGTCCGCTGACAACCCAATCATTGCGGCTATGTTTTACCACAGTGAGCCAAGCTCTGAACGTGCAGAGAGCCGTTAACTGAACGAAGTCGTCAGGCCGCTTAAAATAATTGTTCGCGCGATAATCCAAATGTTGGACTTCCTGTTTAAATAATTGTCAGTCTTCTCTTGTTTTTTACAACTATGGAATATTTAAGTTAAACATATTGTACATTCATGACCAGATAATCCCGGCTGATACATTCAACTAAATCTCTTGGTTATTCGAAGCTTTTGAGAACCAGCCCCCTCCCCAACTTGTTCAATCTTTGGTTGAGAAACATATACTGTTATGTAAATTCTGGGTGAAAAATTGGGGTCACTCTTTTTACGTTCAACGCTGTAGCTGCATTATTTTTTTGGCGCTGTAATGGATATTTGCATAGAAATCCCAATTGTATGTTATCACATGAGCTCGCTCTGAAACTATCCGAGGAATCTCAACGAACCGGTATTGTCGGTCTTAATTTTCCAATGCCTGTTATTCAAGGCATGAGATCACCATATCGGATTGTTAATGGGACATTAATCACTCGAGTATCACAATCGCCCAATAAAAGAACTTCAAATTCTGCACATTTTATTTTTATTTTGGATGACCCTGAAATGACGAGAAACAAATCAAGTATAAAATCGACGGACTCAAATCCACTTTTCGAAATGGATTAAAACTCGTGATAAACAGCAACAGATATCAGACAAGATTTATTCTTTTCGACATCCATGAAAGAATTTATGACTGGCCTGAAATTTCTTGATAGAAGTTAGTTTGATAACGGCTTATAACTACCCACTTGTCTCGCCTGTTGAAATTGTCCGATCGCCCGCAGGCGACTAATGCTATCAATGATTGGTGTGACCATGTAAAATACATGGATTTTACATACATAAATTACATGCATGTGTGTATCCACCCTAAGGCAGTGGCCAATTTGAGTGGATTATGAGTTGTGTTATGAGCTGTGGTCAGTAACACGGTGATAATGGAGTAACATTCTAACCTTCGGCTTCGCCGGACTTAGATCGTAAACTTATACTCACATTGAAGATAGATAATTCAAATTCAATGTACAAACATATGTGTAAACGGGTAGATTATGTTATACCATGAAATATACGAAAGTTACACGGCTATCGATTACGCGTGTAAAGTCATAACAATATGTATTTATACTCATATAGCATAGGATACTATTTGTACAGATGAATTTCCGAACATTTCAGCTGCGGCTTTGATTGGGTTTCGGAAAACATGTTTCCTCCTATATAAAAGGAGGTTTATCCTGACCGTCGTCGCAGAGGAAAATTAATTCAGCTTCTTATACTACGTTCCGTTGCCAATAGGTACATTATAAGCTTTGAGCGCTATTCTCTGTTACTGGGAATACGAATAACAATATCAGATGCCTGGTTTAGGAGAGGGATCCATAACATTGACATAACTTGTATTATAAATATATTCAAACTAGTGCTTGAATTATTAAAGGCCCACTCAATTTTCAGGCCACAGATTATTGTTTTTATTGTGCCTTGATATACGGTTTTAATAACAATCAATGCCATAAATATTAAATATGATTAAAATACTATAAATCATCACCATTTGGAATGTCTGTCTCCTAAGGTGCACATACAGTAATAGAAAATAGCTGAAATAATAAAATCATTTCCCGCCTTTGGCTCCCAGAATGCAACAGAATTCAAACTAAAGATGTATTTTCAATGGAAGGGAATAACTGTGTGTCTAAATATATAGAGTTATTCCCCTTCTATTGAAAATAATTACGCATAAACTTGATCACAGAACAACGCCAATTTCTCAATAAAAAACAACATGTTCATAGTTTCTTACATCGAATAAGTTTAAAATGCAATGTTTTGGAGCTTACTCTTTCAAATGGTATATAATATGGCATGTATTTTACATAATGTGAATTGGGGGTTCGAGAATTAAGGTGCCTTTAAGGACAAAGTATGTTTGCATTGGCCGATGCTTTCTGATTAGAGCAAATTGTGGTCGCAGAAATGAACTGCATGATAATTTATTATAGGCCTGAAAAAATCGTGCTGCTCAGTCCGTTCGATAATTTTGCAGCCAATCGCACACGTGTGTGGAATGGGAGTATACGTTAGTGAATCAATATCCAAATGACGTTGTACTTCGCATAGCATGGCACCTGGAACGGCGCTTTCGAGTAGATTTTAAAAAACAAACACTATGCATTAGCGTAACGGTATAGAAGTAGAGAACAATCTCACATATGACTGTAGGCTGCCCTAGGAATCACTGAACTACTTGGTTTCCCATAGGCGACAGTGCTAACGTTTCGACCGAATTCTCTGACAAAAAGTTTAAAACGGCTGAAAAAATGGCTGTGACTAAGTGTTTTCTAAGAGCATATGCAGACGGTATATCATTAATAGTTCGTTTATTTGTCGACCTATCGTATCCGTCGCTCCAAATTACGCTGACAACAATTTGGAGGTTCGAATGAGCCATGTCCGTTTAATCTCGTTGAGAAGGACACACACGAGTAGTAGGACGCGCGAGGAAATGACTTCCATATATGGTTTGAAGAGATGGAGTATTAAACATACAGGCGGCGTTGGCGGTGGGTACGCTGTTAACTCGTTTGGGACGTGATTCTTTTGAGAAAACATTACTCACAGACGAGATTGTTTACAGAAATGCTTACTTTTATATAATTTTATAGCAATTTATGCGTTTATTCAATGTTGGGTTAGACCATTTGCCATGGTAGAATTATCCGCGTGACAACTCATACTATATGGGTGTGCATCTGTAGTCTATAAATCTTCTAGGAATTTTGGGTAGATACCACCAAATTGCGACCGGTTGCCATAGCAACATATTTTCGGAAATCTATGATTTTGGGGGCTGTAATTTCGCTATATGACGATATGTTTGCGATATTTTGAATCAAATATAAATGGTTTCCAAGTTATATGATCCAGGCATATTTTGCCAACATCTAGAACTAACCTTTCTCGAAAATCACCCATCACCGACAGAGGGCGCCATTCAAAATGGCCACCAAACCCCCGTTTTCTAACGTTAAAATGCTTACTTTTATATCATTTTATAGCAATGTATGCGTTAATTTAATGCTGGCCAGACTATTTGTCATGACAGAATTCTCCACGTGACAACTCATAATATATGGGTGATCATCCGTGGTCTATAAATCTTCCAAATTTTTTGGGTAGATACATGTACCACCAACTTGCGACCGGTTGACATGGCAACCGTTTTTCGGAAAATTATGCGTTTGGGGGCTGTAATTTCGTATACGAGATGTCTGCATGCGACATTTTGAATCAAATGTAATTAATTTCCAAAAAATATGATCCAGGAATATACTTAAATTGCTCCTGCTTCTTTTTCCTTCCGCTGAAGGAGTCAAGATTCACCTGCCATTGTGATTACCAACCGAAAACTTGTCTACGCGTCTACGGCTTAGACTACTGGTCGCCGACATTTTGGAACAATGACGTCACGAATCACGTCACGCGACCCCCACATGACGCCAAAATTAGGTTACATCTTCCTGGACCCCTCATTGAGTGATCGGCCTATATTGAATACATGCTACTATGCGCAAAACATTTAATTATAAAAGATTCATGCGATGATAACAAGTGCATGAAGTGGGAAACGGATATATCCGTTTCCCGTCCTGTAGGTAATGTTTTGGGAAACGGATATATCCCAAATGTAGGTAATGTTAGTGTCAATTTGCCCCCTTTGTTGTGTAAACAAAAGCAAAAAACGTTACGTTTCCTGGCCTGTGCTTAGATCCGGATATGGTAAACATAAAGAGCATTATTTGTTACTGTATTCCTGATATGGAAATAATAAGGAGCATTTATATCATCTTTGTGTGATGAATTGCGCTGTGTTATGTAAACAGAAGCACAACTTCTGTAACACGAGCAGCCCCTTTGTTTGCGTACACTATCGTACGTCTTGACGACAATACACTATTTACGCGCTGATTATGTTTGGCACATGAGCGGAACTTGATATATTTTGGTGTTCCTTTTGTTGATGGCGATTTGAACAAATATAAATATTTCTGCAACGAACGCCGCCCTTACCTTTATTCCGTTTCCTATATTACGTTCTATTGGTCCACTATCATAAGGTACGCTATAAGATTAGGGCAATATTCCTCGGATTTACTGGAAAAATAATGTCTTTGCCGCCTGGTACCAATAACTGTCCAGCATCCCAGTACATTCGATAAATTCGCCCATACGCGTGAGAAATGTGCATAACTACTACCTAGATGATGCTGCACTTTGGGTGATAACAGACAACTGGAACGTCGATTCCAACGTGAACACAAAGCACCAACATGGGGTCGGATGGTGGTTTATAAGCAGATATCGTTCATTTCTTCCCTATCCCAGAGACTCTAGGCCGTATAACCACATTCCTCATATCAGTTTATCGATTTCTATAAAAAAGGTGAAAAACCACACTTCATCATGGTACTCTATCGGTCCGGTGCCATGCGAATGTCTGACAATGACTTAGAGAAGTGAAATTGAAGTTGTTTTCTTGTATTAAAACGTCGAATTCACGGTTGCTACTCCGATATATTTAATCTCTTTGAGAAGCACACATCCGAGTGGTATATAGGACACTGTCGCGAGTAACTTCTATATGAATTCTATATACGGCTCGAAGATTATGAGCATTAATCCCTTTCATATATTACGTTATATTGGTCCACTATCATTAGTTGCGCTACAAGATTTACCGGGAAAATAATGTGTTGACCGTCTGGTATCGATAAATGTCAGCCTTCCAGTACGTTCGATAAATTCGCCCACACGTGTGAGAAATGGACATAACTCACAGAACCGTCTACCAAAATGACGTACTTTGGATAACAGACAACTGGAACGTTGATTTTAATATGAACACCTAAAACAAACATGGGTTCGGCTGGTGGTATATTGGATTGATTTTGTCTGTCTGTATGTCTGTCCATCTGGGTATATATTTCAGCTATGGGTTATCAGATCTGAATGAAATGGTATGTTTGTTCAACATCATGTCTGCTTTCAAAGGAGGGACAAATGAACGTTTTTCATTGTAGAGTTATCTTGGCCGCACACGGCCGCACACGAAGCGATATATGTTGCACGATATTTGGCGCAGACCTTTGCGATGTAAGATCGGTGTGCGCACATGTTTTTTATCAATTACGATAGAGCAAATACCACCACGTCTGTGTGATTATTATATCACGAATGCAGTGGGTGTTTATTTCCCCACACAAATTCACAATAAGATATTACAAAGATACCAACTTGCTGATGTCCACCTTGTTTTGTTTTTGTATTCAGTTGTGTGGTATTGTATACAATGGCATGGGTATATGACTCCCATGCCTCAATCAATGCATGCATTCTTCCACCGTCCAAAAATATGCCACCGCCATAAAAATGTGTTTTCTCGATACACACCACCCGGACATGTGTAAAGGACTCTTTTGCAGACAGCCTGCCGATATGGGTTTATTTGTGTTCATGAAATGAATTCAATATGAGCTTATTTTCATGGGAACAGGTTGTAGTAGATATTTATGGATTGTTAATTACTGACTAAGACATTTTTAAATCGTCATTGATGTCTGGATAGAACACAGGGTGGTCACATCAATGCACTCCAAAAAGAACGTGTTCCACGCCTGCTACTGAAATGAAAACCGCGCCTACCTCTCAGTATATTCCATAATTATAATGCGTGCAAAGTGGACATACATTGGCTAACGCGACCTTAATGGCGTTGTAACTGACAATTTGACATATAAACTGAAATATCGTTTTCGAGTTTACTTATTCTTTAAAATTAGAGGACATTCATTTCATGTCTATCCCGAAGATGACTATGTTATATTAACACACTAGTCTGCACTACCGATTTACCAAGCTGGAAAACCAACAGTGTTCCATGTTACTCTATCTATCCGCGTGGTACCGGGGTCATGATTATTTATCCGACAAATGCAATGGAAGTCCAATTAGAACGTCACGCTCGCTGTTGTTACTCCAATATATTTAATCTCTTTGGGAAGCAAACACATGAGAAGTAGGACGCTAACTGAGTTTTCTATATATGGCTTGAAGATTAGGAGAATTAATTCCGCTTCTTGTATTAGATTCCGTTGCCATTGGCTACAGTATAAGCTTTGAACGCTATTCTGTGTTTACTGTGAATACGAATAACAATCTAATATCCCTAATCTTGACATAACGTGAGCCAAATACCTTTGTAACTTCGGTTATAAATCAAAATATTCAACCCAACTAGTGTTTAAATTATTAAGGGCAAAGTATGTTTGAACCGGCCGTTGCCTTCTGGTTAGAGCAAATGGTGGTCCCAGCGATGAACTGCATGATAATTTATTGCACGTCTAACACTAAAAAAAATCGTGCGTCTCCGTCCGTTCGATAATTTTTAGCCAATCGCACACATGCATCTGCGGAATTGGAGTGCGTTAGTGAGTCGTGATCTAAATGACGTTGTATTTGTCATGATAACTGTAACGTCCCTTTCGAGTTGACTATATGCATGTACGAATACCACGCATTCGCCTAACGTATATATGTGAAGGAGGCTGAAGAAAAATACGTGAAATGACTCCTCACCGCCAGTTTACCGATTGCTAACTGACAAGCTACACTGCACCATGAAACTCTACGGCCGGATTCGTCATCTCCGGTTTAAACCTCAGAGTTTAAACCTGGTTTAAACCTACATTGGCGGTCCAGCCAAACCGGGTCTAAGGGGGCGTTTTTGTCGTTCAGTTGCCAGCTAATTGACAACTCGATTCGGTGATATGATTATGCAATCAAACTACCCTCTTACCAATTGGACCAAAAGATAGGCCGATATAATGGTTATTGACAAGTCATAAATTATCGTGACCGCGTGCACGCTCAATGGATTTATTGATAGAGAAACAAGTATCGCTCATTGACTATTAATCCGATCTCATTCTGTGTTTAAATCAATTTAACAAAGGGCATGTCTCTCAACACGAGAATCACGCGCTGTTCATCACTTTCTTTGTGGTAGATTTCTGCAAGATGCTTCACCCGCAAAGACAAAAGTTGGTGTATTTACATGTATATGTGTATATATTAAAGGGTATATGAGCTGTCTATATGTATGCCCGTTTGTCTGTTCCGAACTGTTCTCCAATACCCCTGGACCGATTTCAATTAAATTAGTTGAGGTGATTCGTGTGGAATAACTGTGTTAGGTTTTTAAATTTTTGATTTAAAATAAGTACAATATAATTAAAAAAAAATTAAAAATTGTGTTTAATAGAGTAATGAGTTGAATCTAAAAAGAAACAACATTTAAAATTTAAATTATCATTTGTTTGTTTTAAATTTAATTAAAGATTTTTTAAACTAAAATGTACAAATGATCAAAATGTGCGCAAAGCCCCCTCTGGTGCTGAATAAAGTCTCCATAATCGAGTCAATCCTGGACCAAGAGGCCAGTCAAGTAAAGGCAATATGCTTATGAGTGCGCACCATAAGCGGCATCTGAACTGTTGGAAGTGGGCAACCATGCAGAGGGTCAGCTTTTAATGAAGAAATATATTACATGCGTTGATTTCTGTTCAATGTCATAAATTTCCCGTCATGCAGAAAATCAAAAAGGTTCCACAGCTTTGAACTGGTAGAATATTATGGGAATTTATGGGCGTAGCCAGAGTAGAGCTTTGTGGCATGATCTACATCAAAATAAGTTATCAAATTTGACTCATATAGCAATATAAGTTTAGGATTGCAAGCTATGTGTATAGCATATCTGGTCATGCAGTAGCATCGTGTTGGTGTCAAAATTAAAACGTTGAACCCTACAAATGAATTCGTACAAAACACCAGTATTTGTGATTGCCACAAGCCAAACAAAAAACCCACAAGATAGTTGTAAAAATCATATATTTATGAACATGTCCATATCTGAGAAAATCACGCGTGCGAATGAATCAACTGTGACATGATAACACCAGTCGGCAGTCGCCACTTGGACACTCCCTCACTCGAGATTATTTACAGCTCCACCCTTTGACTGATTGTTTGACAATTCTAAACCGCGATGAAGAAAAGACGGATTCGTCATCTCAAGTTTAGCCTCGATAAAGCTGGTTTAGCTGGACCGCCGAACTAGATGGTTTAGTTTAGCCGGTTTAAGCTTATAAAACGCAAAACAATATTAAAATTGACAAAAACTTATCACCATACGCTTTATATGTGTGACTGCTTCTCGCTTATAAATTTCCAATCAAAATATGACCGCTGCCGTAATTATTGATTTTCGCAATCAATAAAACGAGGCGGTCCGCAATAGGAAAGTACGTTTAATTATCTCGATGATACAGGGACACTACTGCTAAACCACTTGTCTGGCTGGACCAGGTTTAAACCAGAGATGACGAATGGGTCACTTAGACCTGCGGTTTCAGGTTTAAACCACGGATTTTGCTGACTCACGGCGGTTTAAACCTAGAGGTTTACGTAGACAGGTTTAAACCTGAGATGACGAATCCGGACTACAAGTGCGGCATCCTGCGAGGGGCTGACAATGCAGCCTGTTCTCCCAAATTCCGCACATTATCAGCTTACAATATAACTTGTTTTAGGTTGATAATCTGCTGAGAAATGCCTCATTTTGAGTCGATAATATTCTTAAAATGAAAGCATTTTAGTCACATCGCAATTGAAATTGTATTATTTTATTAGAAATTCACGTACCAATAAGAAGAAGTGGTATATTGAGGCACACCTTTATTGCGATACTGAGCGTGCTTAATTTCGAAAAAGGCACAATACCAACAATATGTCGTGGTTATTATTGCGATTTTGAGCGCAAAATATTGCGACATTAAGCGCGCAAAATTTCATATAGACCCGATAGTGGTATATTTATTTTAAATAACTACTGTGCATATAGTGTACATATAGTGTACCTATAGCATTTACAACTATAATTATATACAAATCTAAAACATTGTCTCTATTTATGCAATAAACAATATAGAAGAAGCAATAATTTGCTTTAAATGTCACAATTTTGAGCATTTTTTATAGTGTCGCAATATTATGCGCGCGATATCGCAATATTAAGCGCGAATTATTGCAACAATATTGCACGGCGCGCTTATAATCGTATCCGCTTGCAATATTATTGCGATATTGGGCACGAAAATAGTGCGCTTAAAGGCACGGGCGGCGTTCGTTGCAGAAATATTTATAATTGTTCAAATCGCCATCAACAGAAGGAACACCAAAATATATACAGTTCCACTCATATGCCAAACATAATCAGCGCGTAAATAATATATTGTCGTAACGTTTTTTGCTTTTGTTTACATAACAAAGGGGAAAACATTGACAATAACATACTGTTTATGCCATATTTCTGATTGGCATAAGAACAAGGTCTGTCTATATCTTACTATTCCTTCTGTTTATGGTGATTTTTGACGGAGGTGAATATTTTAACAGCATACCCATCGCCAACGCCGCCCGTATCTGTAATATACCACTTCTTTTGACTGGTACTGTACTCCGATATATTTAATCTCTTTGAGAAGGACACGAGAAGTAGGACGCCCGAGGAAATGACTTCTATATATGGCTTGAAGATTAGGAGTATTAATCCGTTTCTTATATGACGTTATATTGGTCCACTATCATTAGTTACGCTATAAGGTTAGGGCAATATTCCTCGGATTTACTGGAAAAATAATGTCTTTGCCGTCTGGTACCGATAAATATCCAGCATCCCAGTACATTCGATAAATTCGTCCAAACGCGTGAGCAATGGACATAACTACAACCTAGATGATGTTGTACTTTGGATAATAACAGACAACTGGAACGTTGATTTCAATGTGAACACAAAACACCAACATGGGTTCGACAGGTGGTTTATAATCAGAGATCGTTCATTGCTTCCCTATCCCAGAGATTCTAGGCTGTATAACCACATTCCTCATAGCAGTTTATCGATTTCTAAAGAAAGGTGAACAACCACACTGCATCATGGTACTCGATCGGTCAGGCACAATTCGATGGACTGACAATGACTTATCAGAGAAGTGCAATTGAAGTTGTTTTCTTTTATTAAAACGTCGAATTCAAGGTTGCTACTCCGATATGTTTAATCTCTTTGAGAAGCACACATACACGAGTGGTAGGACACTGTCGCGAGTAACTTTTATATGACTTCTATATGTGGTTTGAAGATTAGGAGCATTAATCCGTTTCTTATATTACGTTATATTGGTCCACTATCATCAGTTGAGCTATAAGATTAGGGCAATATTCCTGGGAAAATAATCCGTATTCAATGTGCGAATTATTTCTGGTGTCGATAAATGTCAGCATCCCAGTACGTTCGATAAATTCGCCCACACGTGTGAGCAATGGACACAACTCGCAGAACCTATTGACGAAATGGCGTTGTAACTTGGATGTTAACAGACAGCTGGAACGTTGATTTTAATATGAACACCTAAAACACACATGGCTTCGGCTCGTGTTTTATAAAGCGGACCGCACACGAACCAATATATGTTGCACGATATTTGTCGCAGACCCTTGCGATGTAAGATCGCTGTGCGATTTTAGTAGTCAAGACTTCTGTTTTTATCAATTACGATAGCGGTTACGACCACGTCTGGATGTTTATTATCTAATAATTACACCCGCCTCATTCTCTATAGTAAATTCCCGTTGAGTTTATCAAAGCTAATGTAATTATATCGGATAATTACATTAGGTCAAGATTTTATCAGTGCAGCGAAAACGACCCAAAAGTATTAGCGCCCAATGATATGTGTAGTCCGTTGCATGGTAACCAGCGACGTTAACGCTTCGCGGTACACAATTTTTTTCTTCACGAACAGCATGAAAGCCGATGAAAGAACAGTAAATCAACATCCAACTTAAAACAATGCCCCAATGAATTAAACATTTCCAAGCTATTTACAAAGAATTAAATGTTGTCGTATTTGCAACGTTTTATAACGAAATACATGACTAAACTTAGTTCAGTCATGAACGTAATCTGCGAAAGCGGTCATGTTGACCTAGACTAAACTTACACAACTTTTTTGTTTTCGTTTCATTTATTTACATTTTCCCCGCCAGGCACAACTAGGCATTTCGGAAAACCACAGCTAGGAGATTGGAACTTGATCAATAATTGCCTTAATTAGCATTTTTTTGGCCATAACGCTGGACCAAAACAATTGTTATTAGCCTAATTAAGGCAGATATTGATCAAGTTCCAAGCTCATGTGGTAATTAAGACCATCACTAAGTGGTACTGTTATGTATATACATTATATTTATATGATGATAATATATTCTGTCATTTCTGGGCACTACAATTTATATTATAGGAGGAAATTTAGTTACTGTTTACAAACGTCCCCAAACATTGTACCCAGTCCCCGTGAGAAAACTGCAACATATTTTTCCCTTCATCTCATTGTAATGATATGTGACAAACCGTTACGTGATTTCTGAGATTCCACAGAGACCGCCCCTACAAACTAAAACATACAAATTCCTCGTAAAAAGGCAACATGTTTCTTCACCTCCTTTCATTGTAGCGATATGTTGCAAAGTGTTACGAAGCGTTACCGGTACGTGTTACAAATGATATTAAGTCCCCATAAGAAAACCGCAGCACAAACTCATCTCAATGCAGCGTTACGAAGCATTACGTGATTTCTGAGATCCACAGAGACCGCTCATAGACAGGTGTTAGGCTACGAATGATATAAAGTCCTTGTGAGAACTGCGGTATATTTTTTCAACTCGTCTCGTGTAGCGATAAGTTGTTACAAAATGTTACGAAGCATTACGATACATGTGTAATAGAACGAGAGAGAGAGAGAGAGAGAGGGGGAGAGAGAGAGAGAGAGAGAGAGAGAGAGAGAAGTGCGGGAGTCGTACCGAAAGTTGGCAGCACCCGGAATCCCAAGCCGGTCACCCATCCAAGGACTAACCGAGCCCGACATTGCTTAACTTCGGTTATCACACAAAGCGTCTAACGACCATGATCAAGAGACCTAGACCTCTCGATCAGAGAAGTCATCGGCCTTTTATATTTACAACGTGACCGCTACACATGATTTCTGAGATCCACAGAGACCGCTCGTTGATTTGTGTTACAAATGATGTAACATCCCTGTGAGAAAACCGCAGGATATTTCTTCTACTCGTCTCAGTGCAGCGATATGTTAAAAAGTGTTACAAAGGTTTACATGTCTGCATTATCTGGACACAAGTGATTTAATATAATAATCACTTTAAATTTTACCAAATATATTAGTTTTTGAAAGATAAATCATCTTAAAATTCTTTAAATGCCATGATTATTTAATTCTTCTTAAAACTTGTTTCTCGGTAAAATCACAATGACACAAAATGACAAAATCATTAAAATGACTGTTCGAAAAATCGAAATTGAAAAGTATTTGGCTCACTGCCGATTGATAGGAGAATTCCTGTAAGAAAATGCTCACTAAACTTATTGATTATCGCATGTTCATGATTCCCAGTTGACATGGAGACTAACTGTATGTTTTCCTCTTCCAAAATTCTGCTAATAATGTTTAATTTTCATCAAAAGTTTATTAATGTTTTGTTTCGTCCTTGACATACGTTCGGGAAAAACCCGCTCGATCCACAGATCGATCGATATTATTCGGACGGAAATGCGGCGAGTTGTTTTCGGCTCAAGTATGGGCTGTTATTTGAGAACATATAGTTCCTTGTTTCAATCGTATTTTAAGGGCGAATATGTTTTTTAGATCAATATTTAACAATCGTTGGCATAATTATAAGGAATAATCTCGGTTTCCTAATGTTATTACACAGTCTAAAGGCATATGCCGAATCACAAACTCTTATAAATCGCTTACCGATTTATAGGTTTGTGATTCGGCATATGCCTTTAGACTGTGTAATTACATAAGGAAACCAAGATTATTCCTTAAATGAATGCAGTGGGGTTTTAAACGGACATGGATCATTCGAACCTCCAATTTGTGTTCTACTTAATTTTGAGTGACGGATACGATCGGCCGATACATAAACGAACCATTGATTTTCCGGCTTCAGCCGTTTTCAACTTTTCGCCAGAAGTCAGACAAACGCTCTTTATTGCTACCATATCAGGAATAGACTACAACGGAACGCTCTTTCTGTTCAATGTCGCGCAAATGGCTGTTTTGTGTTTGGGACCCAAACACCGTATTCACAGTTGTATTTTTTTTATTTTAATGCGTCTTTTTGGGTTCCATAATGCTCGTAGAAAGGTAGTTCAGATATTTATCGACCTATTCTGATACTGAGAACAATTCAAAAGCGGATAATAATATGTGTATTTTGGAGCACAAATCGCCTTGTGGCTTTAATTCCTCACACAAATTCACAGTAAGATATTACATAGATACAAATTTGTTGATGTCCACCTTGTTATGTGTTTGTATTCAATTGTATTTGTATTGTATACAGCGGCATGGGTATATGACTCCCATGCCCCATTCAATGCATGCATTCTTCCAGTGTCCAAAATTATGCCACCGCCATAAAATGTGTGTTCTCGATACACACACCACCCGTCCATATGTAAAGGACTCTTTTGCAGACCCCTGCCTATGTGGTCTTATTTTCATATGAACAGGCTGTAGATATTTACTGTTTGTTAATTAATGACTAAGAAGTTTTGGAATCGTAATTGATATCTGGAAAATTGTACATGGTGGTCACATCCATGCTCTTCAAAAGAACATCTTCCACGCCTGCTACTGAGAACCCCGCCTATACCTCTCAGTCCTTTCAATAATTATAATGTGTGCAGTGTGGACATGCATTGGATAAACACGACCTTAATGGTGTTGTAATTGACAATTTGACATCATATCAACTGAAATATCGTTTTCGAGTTGACTTATGCTTTAAAAGTAGGGAACATTTATTTCATGTCTATCCCGAAGATGACTATGTTATACTAGCACATTATTCTTCCCTACCGATTTGCTAATCTGGAAAAACAACACTGTGCCATGTTACTCTATCAACCCGAGTGGTACCGGGGTCATGATTATTTATCCGAGAATTGAAAATGAAATGTAATTCCTGTACTATAATGCCACGTTCGCGGATGTTACTACGATATATTTAATCTCATTGAGAACGACACACGCGAGTAGTAGGACGCTAACTGGCTTCTATGTTTGGCTTGCATATTAGGATAATTAATTCAGCTTCTTATATTACGTTCCGTTGCCAATAGGTACACTACAAGTTTGAACGCTATCCTCTGTTTACTGTGGATACGAATAACAATCTGATATGTCTGGTTTGGGAGAGGGACACCATAAACATTGACATCACTTGTTAAAAATATATCCAAACCTACTAGTGCTTGAATTATTAAAGGCCCACTCAATTTTCGAGTCACCGATTATTTGTTTTATTGTGCCTTGATATACTGTTTTAATAACAATCTATGCCATAATAATGATTAAAATACTATAATTCATCACCATTTGGAATGTCTGTGTCTCGTAAGGTGCCCATAGAGTAATAGAACATAGCTGAAATAATAAAATCACATCCCCCTTTGGCTCCCAGAATGCAACATAATTCAAACTGAGGATGTATCTTCAATGGAAGGGGAATAACTGTGTATCTAAATTCCATTGAAAATAATTGACTTTGTGCATAAACTTGATCACAGAACAGACGCCAGTTTCTCAATAAAAACCAACATGTTCACAGTTTCGTACATCGAATAAGTTTAAAATACAATGTTTTGGAGCTTACTCTTTCAAATGGTATATACTATGGCATATTTTACATAATGTGAATTGCGGGTTCGAGAATTAAGTGGGCCATTAAGGTCAAAGTATGTTTGTATTGGCCGATGCTTTCTGATTAGAGCCAATGGTGGTCGCAGAAATGAATTGCATGAGAATTTATTACACGCCTGGAAAAAAAACGTGCTTCTCAGTTCGTTTGATAATTTTGCAGCCAATCGCACACGTGTGTGCACTGGGAGTACGTTAGGGAGACAAGATATAAATGACGTTGTACTTGACATGGCACCTGAAACGGGCTTTCGGGTAGAATAAAAAAAAACGTACACTGCATTTGCCTATCGGCATAGAAGTAGAGAACATTAATTTCCTATTAATCTCACATATGACTGTAAGCTGCCCTTTCACTCGTAACATGTCATCATGTCTATTTCAACGATAGTCGACAAACAACGTCATGATGTAACTTTCACCATTGACCGAATTCGCGTGGAACTGAATGTATCTTCTGCTTTGTTCATAAGTATGTGTTTTCATTCTGTTCATATATGGATTATCAGATGCATGTAAGTGTGCAGACTTATGATAACGATCAAATCCATATTAAATATTATTTTATTTCCTTTCGCACGGTATATAGTCTCTACAGAACCATGCAGTATTGATCAACTGCTGTGAATCAGTTGGAAAATAAAGCTTTAAGATACACGTATATCGTGTTGAGTTGTGGTGATTTTAGTTTATTAAAAACAATATTAAAACTTCCTAGCGTCCGACGATTTGAACCAGTAGAGTGCCGGAGTAGACCCGTTAGAAATTCATTATGGACCTACTTTCCCTTATAAATAAAAACAAATAAATGATTTTATGACGTTTATATAAATAGGAGAATGTTGCACGTGGACTGATTTGGGTTGGCAGCCGATTACGACATTCATGCTTTAAGCCCACCGATCTACTGTGCGACATTCGCGCTCGCGAAATTCAAAACAACAGCGTCGTATTAGATAATAATTGGTGACGTCACAAAATAAGATATAGTCTATATACGACACAACGCGTCCGGCTTTGGTTCGTTATTACCATTATTTAAACTATATAATTAGGACGCTATTCTCGGTGTTTACTGGGAATTCAAACAACCATCTGAGAATTATATGGTACACAATTACTGACAAAGAATGTTTGAAAGGATTATTGTTATCTGAATAGAGCAGAAGGTGGTCACATCAATAAGTTCAAGAAGAATTTACAATACACATGTTACTGAAAAACACCCCTACCACTCAGTCAGTTCCATAATTATAAGTCGTTCGAAATGGAAATACGTTGGAGAGACGCGACCTTAAAGACGTTCTAGTTGACATGGCAACTGAAATATCGCTTTCGAGTTGACATTATCAAACGATCCATTCGTATAATGGTTTAAAAGTAGAGAACATTAATTTCCTGTTTATCCCGCAGACGACACGAGGCGCATGATTTCTCATCACATGTTTACCGATTGTTAAAGCAAGCTGAAGAACTACACAGCTCCATGTTACTATAATAGTATGGCGTGGTACGAGGATTGACGATGATTTATCCCAGAAGTGCAACTGAAATTGAATTCCGTTATTAGAACATCACGTTCGCGGTTGTTACTCCGATATATATAATCTCTTTGAGAATCACACACACAAGTGGTAGGATGCTGCTGCAAATGACCGACTTCAATATATGGGTTCAAGATTAGGGGGATTAATTCGGTTTCGTATATTAAGTTCCATTTCCATTATTTACGCTATAAGCTTTGGACGCTATTCTGCGTGATTGTAAACAACTAACAGAGATATCTATGGTCAGTTAGCTGTACTGACAAATGAGTTTTGAAGCGATCTTTATGATGAAGCTAGAGTATCATTTTGGCACATCGATGAACTCCAAAGGATTTTATTACACGTCTGTAACTTATAAAAGTACTTGAGTCTCAGTCAAAGTCATAATTTAAGTCGATCTACTAACGGGTGTTGGATGATCTGTTGGAGCACGTTGCAGAGCTACGGCCTAGGTAACGTTGTTCTTGCCATGGTAATTCAAACGATGCTTTCAATATGAACACTTAAAACCCAACAAGCGTTCCCCTTGTGGTTTACAAGTAGATAGCAAATACTTCCTGCCTATCCTGCAGATGACACTGGGTTGTGCATGTGTAAGCGCATTATTCATTACCGCGTGTTTACTGCTGGCGCCCAGCTTATCGCGGCGTTGCAGTCGACATGGCAACAGGAAAGTTGCAATAAAGACATATATACATGTATATAAGATACGTACACCATGAATACACCACGATGAAATAAGTGGCTGCATCAATAAACAGAAGTGAGGATGGCACAGCATATATATGAGGATATCGCTCACCACATGGAACCCACCACAGTTTGATAGAATATTTTGCTGTTATTCTCGGTGTTTACTAGGAATTCGAACAACCGTCTGATATATTATATATATATATGTTGAAAATAATTACTGACACAGAATGCTTGAACGGATTATTGTTATCTGAATAGATCAGAATGTGTTTTACGATGAATTCTAGAAGAAGTCGTTCGAAAAGTGTATGCAGAATTCAGAGACATGACCTTAATGACGTTGTAGTTGACACGTCAACTGAAATATCACTTTCGAGTTGACGTTATAAAACGATCCATTCGTATGATGGTTTAAAGTAGAGAACACTCATTTCCTGTCTGGCCCGCATATGACTCGAGGCGCATGATTTCTCATAGCATATTTACCGATTGTTAAAGCAAGCTGAAAAACTACACAGCTCCATGTTACTCTAATAGTCTGCGGTGGTACGAGGATTGACGACGAATTATCCCAGAAGTGCAACTTAGAACATCACGTTCGCGGTTGTTTCTTTGATATATTTAATCTCTTTGAGAAGCACACACACAAGTTGTACGATGCTGCCGCAAATGACCGACTTCTATATATGTGTTCAAGATTAGGGGGATTAATTCGGCTTCGTATATTAAGTTCCTTTTCCATTAGTTACGCTATAAGCTTAGGGCGCTATTCCGCGCGTTTACTCTGAATGCAGACAACCAGCTGAGCTATTTGTGGTTGGTTAAGTACTGACAAATGTTTGAAACGATCTTTGTTATTTGGATAGAACATTTTGACACACCAATGCACTCCACAGAAATGTATTACACGTCTGTAACACGTCTCAGTCCAAGTCATAATCTAGGCCATTCTACAAACGGATGCTGGATGGTCCGATTGAAATACGTTGCAGAACTATGACCAAGATGACGTTGTACATGTACTTGCCATGGCAACTAGAATGATGCTTTCGGTATCAACACTTAAAAACCAACAAGCGTTCACCTTGTGGTTTACAAGAAGAGAGCAAACATCTCCTGCCTATCCGTCAGATGACAATAACTGTACATGTATAAGCGCATTATTACTTTCTGCATGTTTACCGCGTCCGTCCCGTTTATCACGGCGTTGTTATCGACATGGCAACAGGAAAGTTGTATATGTATACTATATGTACGCCATGAAGCATTAAGAGGAAACAAGCGACTACTTAAACAGGAATGCAAATGATACTGCATATACATGTATATGACGATATCGCCAATCAACTGGAACCCACTACATCTTGATAGAATATTTTCCCTGGTTTTTAATATTAGCATGAGATTCAAATAGGCAAATTTGTAAACCATGCTACACCACAACCAAGACATATGCTACTATGGTGAATAACGGACATACTCAAAATAGAATAACGAAAATGCACATGATTCTTTGCGTAAAGGATGTGGTAGTGATCGGAAATGCGACCAGGGTTTCTACACGAGCAATCCGCATCTGGAATACATGAGATTGATATAAATGTTCTTTTCGCGTTTTGAAATTTAGTCTGAAGACTTGGGTATGATTTCCATGCGAGATAGCAATATCATGCATTTCCAATTACAGTATTAATGTTTGTAAATGAGAGCACCGAGCACCAATTTCCCCCACTCGTGAGAAGTTAATGATTTAATAAATTTTTTTTAACGAGGAATGAATTTTTCACCGCTCGCGGGCGTGAACCCAACTCGGAAGCCAATGTTGAACGTCGTCTGAAGTGGAAATATCAAAAGCCATGATACCTCTTTCCGTCAACACATTTTCTCTTAGCTCGTTAGCTCGCGGGTTTGCAAATTTAGATGGCGTGTTAATTATGACGCACGGACCAGGAAATCAAATTTAGATGTAATTTGTGGTTTAATTATTTACACGGAACAAACATAATCGAGAAACGGTGTTTAGAATGCAAATATGGCTGGCCTAATCTCGCGGCCATTTGATTCCAAATCGGCATTCTCGTTACAACCGCAGTTAGTGTGTCCAACTACCGAACTACGAATTATAGATTAACGGGACAGAATCTTCATCTCCGTTGTCAAAGACATAGCATATAATAAGCTGGAGATAGTTTCTTATCAAGAAATACGGTTGAATTTCAAAGGGAAATAATATGACCCAGTATTAGTTGATATGTTTTGAGTAGAACATATTTATAAATACGTAGTTGAATCCTAATGGAAATAGTAAAGACATCCATTAGTTAAATGGTAAACACACTCGTTAGTAAATACATTCATTAGTGGAATAGTAAATACAGTTGCACCCATTAGTAAATACACTCATTGGTAAATACACTCATCAGTTAAATAGTGAATGCACTCATTAGTAAATACACTCATTACTTAAATAGTAAATACACTCGTTAGTAAATATATTCATTAGTGAAATAGTAAATACACTCATCAGTTAAATAGTAAATACACTCATCAGTTAAATAGTGAATACACTCATTGGTTAAATTGTAAGTCCACTCATTAGTAAACACACTCATTAGTTAAATAACATACACTCATTAGTTAAATAATAAATACACTCATTAGTTAATAGTAAATACACCTTCAGTTAAATAGTAAATACACTCATTAGTTGAATAGTAAATACACTCATTAGTAAATACGCCCATTAGTTAAATAGTAAGTACACTCACTAGTGAACACACTCATTAGTTAAATAGAAAATACACTCATTAGTTAAATAATAAATACACTCATTAGTTAATAGTAAATACACCTTCTGTTAAATAGTAAATACACTAATTGGTTAAATAGTAAACACACTCAACAGTTAAATAGCAAATTAGTTATAAGTTAAATAAACACATTAGTTAAATAGTTAATACACTCATTAGTTAAATAGTAAATACACTCATTAGTTAAATAGTAAATGCACTCATTGGTTAACTAGTAAATACATTCATTAATTAAATAGTAAATACAATCAATAGTTAAATAATCAATGCATTCATTAGTTAAATAGTAAATGCACTCATTAGTTAAATAGTAAATAAACTCATTAGTTCAAATAAATTCATTTCAAAATTGTTTTTTTAATGCAAACCAGAAAGAGTCGTTTTTCAAGAAGTGTGCCAAATGTTACAAACGATATCTTTAAAAAAAAACAAAAAACAATGCTTACACTAGCTGAGTGCTTTTACGTTTCAATGATACAACTAGTTTGAGGATCTAGCGTAACCCATTATTTACCAAACTCATTGCCGGATATCAAATTTGAATGGTTAAATGTATATTCATGGTTACATACCCCGTTTCAGAACTTGTAAGATCCAGAGTAATGCGGTGTTGTGTTGTTCGCTGAGGCCATATTGATTAGTCGAAACGTGACTTTTGAAATATTGTACGTGTATTAATCTAGACACTTATTGCGAAGTAAAATATATTTCTTTATAATAGGTCTGGATCCATCTATACATCTTTGGAGTGCATAGATGATGTGTGTCGCTACAATGGCCTCCCAGAAAGAAATCGTATAATATGAATATATATAAAATTAAAACTGTAAAGCGCTCATAAGATGAAGCATGCCCTGGTCTCTAGTGTAAATTCTGGTTTGAGATATCAATTAGCCGTTTAACCCTTTCGTTACTGAACATATTATCCCAGGCCAATAGATAATACAAGTGTAGACTTGCTATTCATAAATGTTCTCGCGGTTTGTTGGACTCATTATCGGAATATTTCCTAAGGGAACTACTCAATGAGACTTCTCATGAAATGTACATGCAAAGTTCAATATACTTAATTAGCCGATACGTCATTTGCAGTTTGAACCTCCAATTTCAAACCAGGTTTAAGCCCGTATCAAAGATTCAGTTAAACAGAGTCTATGGCGGCTTTTGTAGTCGTTCGGTGATCAATTGATTGATAAAACCATTCATGTCGCGAGAACAGAGCGGGCACTAAAACTGCCCAGTGACACATAGGACACAACAATAGCCAGCATAATTGTTCTAATCCCCAGCATTAATTAATGCGAATTGCACAGCTCGAACACGCTTATCACTCGCTAATTTCACAGGTATTTGACATAATGGACCCCACTACCCCACAGACATATACAAGAAAACCATAGTCAGAAATGGTAACGCCACCAAGATCGTATTATTAGCCATAAATATAAATCATAATATAAAATATATTGGTTACATGAATGGACCGCCTCAGAATTCCGTTAAGATAAGTAATTCTTCAAATTATTACAATGAACTACGGCTTATAAATTACTGCAGGTTTCTCATTCGCCACACCAGAATGCTTCTAAATGCGGATCAAAGCTAAGAGTGCGTGGCACAGCCATTGTTCATAGACATTTTACAGATAGCGAGAATGATGCATGCTGGGAACGAAAGCATCCACAGCAAAGCCATGTGCTTACGGGGGCATGCGTTTATTATAGGGGATTTATGGTGGGCCTATAAAACTAATTATAACTTTGTTATCTGTCATAGTTTATGCGTGAAATTTTAAACATATATACCTGGACATCTACCCCTTCCAGAATGTTGAAAAACATTTTCAGTTGCTCATCGTATTTTTATAGACGAAATAGTCCGAAATTCCAGAAAATTGCGCTAACTGCTCAATGTTTTAATGTGTTACAAAACGTCTGATAAAAATAGTTCTATCGGGAATATTCACACCATTTTTTTTCAGAGAACATAGTGTAAATATAGTCCTATCGGGATATCGTAAAGGAGATTAATTAAACCCCTCAGACTGCCGAAACTGACGACATTAAATTCGCTTTTTCGTGTCCCGCGGAAATGAAACTTGTCTGTCCATTGATGACGTTATTTATTTGACATAGTATTTTTTTCTTCTGTTGTATTTGAACACTTGTTGCACGCGCAGGCTGCACGATCATAATAACTTCAACCGATAAGCGCCGACTGATACCCGCGCAACAGTTTGTCTCAAATAAATTGTTATCAAAACGCAGGTTTATGGCCGCGGACATAAGCCGATTAAGTGTAATGTAATTTATCCATGAACTTGACTGAAAAATTGTGATTCTATCACCATTAGCCACGAAAATGGGACCTCTAAACAGGCAAGTTTGATTTTCGGCGGACACGAACAAGCGAATTTATTGTCGGCAGTTTCGGCAGTCTGAGGGTTAATTAATCCCGAATTAAACGGAACTACTTTACGATAGTCCGATAGGACTATGTTTACTCTATGCATGTTCTCTGAAAAAATAGTGTGAATATTCCCGATAGAACTCTTTTTATCAGACGGTGTGTAACACCTTAAAACATTGAGCAGTTATAGCGCAAACCGAAATGTGTTGTCTTGCAAGATATCCCACCGCTTTAGCTAAATTTACCTTCCTACAATATCCATAAAGAGGATCATATATTATATACCCACGGTTTTAATTATAGAATATAAAATATATTGGTTTCGCGAATGACCAACTCAGAATTCCGTTAAAATAACAATAACAACCAGCACCTATAACGAACCGTTTTACTGGACTTGGCCTACTGGTCGCGTAGTTCCGACTTTTAAATAAACGGAATTTCCAACTCTATAAATAAAAGCCCCACAATGCATTCGCCCTGTCCACCACGCAATATCAAAATCTCAGCAGCTAGATACACCACAGGTGGCGTAATAAATGCTCTTTATTATTTCCATATCAGGAATACAGTAACAAACAAGACAGCAGTAAAATAAATGGGGACAAAAAGTTAGTGTAATCATGTATGAAATTTCCAACTGTTAAAATTCTTTATAACAGTTGTGACTCCCACCCCCTCAAAATACCTCCATCATTCGATCCCCGTCCCCATCATAATGGGGACAATAATTACTAGTTGGGATACCAGGCAATGGTAACCATGTATTTTAACCTTTATGTTGTAGTGTAATAATGTATGAAATTTCCAACTACATGTGCATTAACTTTTTTTTACAAAAGTTGTGAATCATACACACTCAAAATCTAACTTCCACCCCCACCCCACTACACTGTCCCTTCCACTTAAAAACATTCTGGAGATCAAGTTGGCCACAGGTGTTCAGTTATTTTATACCATGACTCCCTATTGTACTGTGTACAAACATGCTATATAATATATTTGTGCTGTACACCCTACTGTGTGTGAACAGGAGTCCGACCGTGGGTAACACGTTTCTACTGTGGGTAACACGTTTTAATGGCATTTCAATGGTTAAAGTTTATACCCATAGTAGAACTACATCCGAGTTGACCTTTCATTAACCTTCCATGACCTCGATCAAAATCACTCTATTTTTAAAATGTAGCGCCTCGCGATGAAAACAATTTGATACTTTCGATTCAATTGAATATTATACTCACTAATGCGATAAAAACGAACAGTTATTTCCGTGGAAATCACATCCAGATCAACAAATTGAACATATATTTCAAGAAATAGACGTAAAAAACTCGAACAACAAACGGTGGATTTCAAAATGACTTTCGTGGTTTCCTGTTCACTGTACGGCGGAGAAAAAAAAGTTCCCGCAATGTGTTATATTTATATTCATTAAATTCGTATTCCCATATATATATGCATGTTGTTTATTTATGGCGGTTTCATCATGATTACAGTTTATTGTGAATTGGCTACAATGATACCATATTCGTACAATTGAATGTTGACCTAATTCAATGTATCAATACGCCTGATCAGCTGTGATAGTGTACGTCGATGTACGGCCAAGTGTGGGGAACACAACGGGGATGATTGTGAATGGTGCGACAGAATCATCTTAATTTAAGTGGGTTTATTTCGATTTCATAGCAGTTGTTGCTCCTGTACCGGTCATGGTATAAACAAAATACACACGTAGTGTTTCTGAATACCAAATTTACACCACTCGTGGGATTGATGATTTACCACACTCGCTAAAGCTCGTGTGGTAAACCATCAATCCCACTCGTGGTGTAAATTTGGTATTCAGAAACACTACGTGTGTATTCTATATATACCCCACGTGTCTTGGACTGTTGCCAAATTCACAGTGCTCCATTAGAGGGCCTGATTGGACTGTTGCCAAATTCACAATGTTAACTGCAGAGAGGTTGTATGTTATTGGAGACGTTCTAATATGACAATAGGCTGGCCTAATTAACGAACCATGCACAGCTAAATACCCACAAGCAACTTTTAATCTTCAAATAGATACAATTGTCGGCCTCCAAAATTCAATATACTTTCTTATATACAAACAAACATTGAACTCATACCATTGTTTCACTTAACCAAAATAGCGAATTTCCCCAAAAGAACGCATATAGACTGCGCATGCAGAAAATAAAAGATGGCCGTTACTACAAAAAAAACAGACATGCGCACTCCAATTAAAATTACCCATAATTCAGTTCACTACACCAGGGGCTCCCAACAGGTTATACAATGTTTTCAGGCTATCAGATTATTTATATTTTCGACTTTAAGTTTACAATTTGAGCCTGTCCTCACTCTATCGATACGATTTATCATAAACATATTATACACCAGTGGCGTTAACTTTACAACTTCGGCATCTACGTGATTATATCGGTACGATTCAGTAAGGTACAAACAATCTCCATAAAATACAGCAGGGGCTCCCAATAGGTTATTCCCATTTATTATGGGCTCCCAATAGGTTATACAATATTTTCAGGCTATCAGATTATTTATATTTTCAACAACATATTATTACACCGGTGACTTTAAGTTTACAATTTGAGCCTGTCCTGACTCTATCGATAGGATTTATCATATTTTCATAAACGTATTATACACCGCTGGCGTTAACTTTACAATTTCGGCATCTACGTGATTATATCGGTACGATTGAGTAAGGTACAAACAATCTCCAAGAATACATTCGCCCTGTACTCCATGCGATATAAAAAAAACAAATGCTAGTAACACCACACTAGGTGGCGTAATAATACAAGGTAACTATCAGATGACCCAAATCCCCACCACCTTGTCAAGCTACGTAATTTTTGTCTTCCGTTTTGGCGATGGGATATATGACATTTCTCATTTTCTTGATTGCTATTAACTACATAGTGCCATAATAACATATTTACGGGTTGAAATGAATCTAAATTTACCTTATATGCAAGACAATGTAAGTCTTGATGATCATCATCGACGAAAAATGACTGTCCCTTCGGAAAATTCGCAGTAAATGTCCGACCAGAAATTCTGGCCAGAATGTTTCTGTCCGATGCCTGTAACTTATGATACAATCAACCGATCGAGTCGGTTAATATGTCAAACTGAACCATAGCTCTTCTTGAACAAAACAAGCGTAAAAGTGTGAATAACATAACATGAATATTTTTGACACAGCTTGATAACGCCAGGTAGTGGGCATTTTGGTAATCTGATAAATAGTTACCTTGTCATATATATATATATGTCTTTGGGTGATTGGGTCTATTGTGCCAAATACCTGTGCCTAATTTAAGCAATTATTGTGACTAAAACATACTCGAGCGCCCACATTCGACAGTATTTACAGCTCCGCCCAATTGAACTGATTGCAAAACAGTTGTAATCCACGGTTCAGAAAGAACTGATTCGGCTGCCCTAACTAAAACTGGTTTGGTTGAACGGTAGATTGATATTGTTTAGATCACAGTGTTACGGTTATAAAGAAATATAATCGCGATTGGCAAATATTATAAATACGTAGGATTCGTATTTCTGCTAAACCAGGACTGGCTGGACATCGGCAACACCGAATAAAGTCACATGCTAAGTCATTTCACGACGTTGTCAGTTTTATTGGTAGAGAAAAGACTGCGAGGAATTGTGATTTCATTGGGGAAAATACTCCTTTTGCGTGTTTTTCAAATTCGCGCCTATCGGGACCAGAAGCTTCGTCAAACTGGACGACACATGGCGATTAGGGACCCGTGTATATGTGCATCACCGACGGAAACTATTATTTACAACATATCCTCACGGAAATACGCACACAATCGACCTATACTGTGAAATGGGTACATACTCTGATTATTTCATTCTGAAATAAGCCGATAGTGGACTCTTGCCCATTATTTCGTTTTATGGAGCGGATCGCAGTGAAAACACATTTTAAAGAGCGTACACCTAAAAGTCGTGAGTTGCCTTATTTGTCTCAACGTCCGCACATAATCTGCTTAAAATAGCCTAAATATCAGTCGATAATGTGAGTAAAATGTTCTCATTTTTAGCACATTATCGACTCAAAATGAGACGATTCTAAGCAGATAATGTGCTGGTTTTCGGCAGAACATACTGATTATTTTACCCAGATAACGTTGATCCAGTTTCAATCAATAATTTTAACGTGTCATTGCTATTTGGGATCATGGGGCCTGTGCACCTGCGAATATGATGTCCGTCCGACGTTTTAGTGGAGTTTTCCCCCTGCTTCTACTTAGAATGTGTTCCAAACACGCATTCTTTTTGTCAGAGCTTGTGTTCCTACATATTTCGAAGATCCCGTTTTTCGACATTTTGAATATGGATGGCTACCCTTAATTTAGCCCGATTGCTCTTACTGGGGTATCCTTAGTCGCATTGGGACTGTCTCGTCTCTGCAATATCGGAAGTTATTGGATGCTAAGAAACAACATGTACGGCCAGACGCCAATGCCATCCGTTATACTATCAGAGTGTCGCCTGCTTGCATGCACTGTATCTCCAAGAAGAGTCACTAATGTCGGACCAACTCAATTTGAACATAACTGAGCGCTAACGTGTCATGGCAGCACTGATATCATGGTGGACATAATTGATATCCCGTCAAATGACGTGTGTGTTGCATGACATGCACCAGTTCATTTTCCAATAATGCTGCCCGTTTGCTTTTGCATGTTTTCCCCATCTTCACTAATGTGTCTGCAATATGTGCGACAACACGTCAAAGGGAAATTTTAGCACAGGCAGACCGTGTGAGATAGCTATGTGAGATTTTCATATCTTGTATCACACCACCCACGTGACTGATTTGCATACTCAATTAAGAGCCGGAACAATTTCAACGAGTCATCAGCATGTCTTTTGTAAACTAAAAGAATGGTGACCATCAGTAACTTCACGTTTCAAGTCAGTAAATACGGACATATTCGTGGACATATGAGGTACGGCACAGCAGCAATGTTATATATTTTATGCCTCCGAAACATGGCGAGCATTGCTCTTAGAACATGATTGGGACTATACAACACACCAGGCGCCTATTTTTAGAAGCAAATTTGATTTTTGAGACAAAGCAATTTTTTTGAGATTGGGTGGGATACGAACCCCGGCCCGACGGCGAGCGCGCCTTGCGACTCAAAGTCCGACGTCAATACCACACGGCCACCGAAGCAACCCCAAAAAAGGAAGCTCGAATGGCCGCTGTATTCCGACGTCATGGGTCCATGTCAAAAAGGTTAATACGTTTGAGTGATATATACATGGCTCGTTATAATGACATGAACAGAGTTGCTCCTGGCACGAATTCAGAGAAACGCTTTGCATGGAGAATTATCCTTCAATTTTATCAAATATGTTCACAGATTTTTATCTCTCAGACTTACTTCTAACGCTGTATTTTTGACATCGCATATGGAGTCAACTGGCTTAATTTAATCTCACCGTTAATCGCTGTTTTATGATTCGTGGACGCTAATGCAATTGGAGATGCGTCCAACTGATTAAACCCGGATAATCTTCAAAATAAGTCCACTTACAAAGGCAGAGTTGGATATAATGCACTATCAACGGCAGATGTGAACATATTTTATAAAATTGAAGGATAATTCTCCATGCAAAGCGTTTCTCTGAATTCGTGCCAGGAGCAACTCTGTTCATGTCATTATCACGAGCCATGTATATATCACTCAAACGTATTAACCTTTTTGACATCGCATATAGAGTCAACTGGCTTAATTTAATCTCACCGTTAATCGCTGTTTTATGATTTTTATCTCTCAGACTTACTTCTAACTGCAGACTTTAAGTATCTGTGTAGAATTCAAAGTTTGGTATAAACAAAAATAGGTATCAGGCTCTTGGGTTGGGAGAAAATAATACATCATGACCTGGGATGTGGACATGGACAAATCTCACCCTCGCAGCCAGACATTTGGTCCGGACACTCGGCAAGCCTCGTCTCAGGCCCAAACATCTGGACCCTCGGGTGAGAATTTTCCATCTCACGCCCCCATGTCATGATGGATAATATTAATATCACAGCATCTCAGATTACCTCTCCGATTTCACACCATAAAACCGTCATCTTATTCTATACCCATGAGCCCACTAATAGAAGGTGTTGATAACCAAATATCGACTTTCATGCATGTGCCATACGAATAATAGTGATCGATGAATTGTTAATTTTTCGAAGCAAATTTAATTTTTGTAACAGTGCAATTTATTTTTCAAAGCAACGCAACGCTCGGCATGTTTCGGAGACGTATATATAACATGCTACTGTGCCATATATATGTAAAATTTTCGTTTGCCCGATTAGATCATTTCATTAATCTCCACTCTGGCCAACACCCGTAGATATCACATTCCACCAGCAGTACAAAACCTGAAAACTTTTTGATATACTTACCTGTTCTGACAGGGAACTGTACAACATTAAACAAACAAGGCAGTGAATAAAAACACTTGTTCCTCAATAATCTATACTTCACATATGGGCGTGGTCCCCGCTCGAAATTGCATGTTTTATTGTGACTTCTGTGAGCCGATATCGAAAGAAACATTGAACTAATTTAACCCGGGAGAAATTCCATATCTGTAAGCGACAAAAAGCAAAATCGCTCACAAACTCACTTAAATCGTACAATTTCAAGTAGGAATCTTCACCTATACAGTGACTGTTTTATTAAAGAACAGATATTAACAACTAGATATATTACCTGCATTGTTTTTGAATGTTATAGAATGTCGCAACATCAAAAAGTTCCATGGTTTTGTACTGGTGGAATATGATCTCTACGGGCAATAGAGTATTGCCCGGTAAGTTGAAAAGTTGGACCAACTATATTTCAAATCGGACAGAGAATATACAACATTCACCCGCACTAAATGGATTCTCCCAGTTTGTTATTTTTTTTAAAGCCACATGGCGGTTTGCGCTCCAAAAATACACAGAATATTATCCGCTTTTGAATTTTTCCTGGTATCGAAATAGGTGGATAAATGTCTTAACTACCTTTCTGCGAGCATTCTGTAACCCAAAAAGCATTGAAGTAAAAAAAATACAACTGTGAATACGGTGTTTGGGTCCCAAAACAAAGCAACCATTTGCACGGCATGGAACAGAAAAGAGCGTTCCGTGGTAGTCCATTCCTGATATGGTAACAATAAAGAGCGTTTGCCTGACTTCTGGCGAAAAGTTGAACACGGCCGAAACATGGCTGTGACTTTGGCAAGTGCTTTTCAGAGCACATGAAGTCGGTATATCAATAGTTCGTTTATTTATCGACATATCGTATCCGTCGCTCCAAATTACGTAGAAAAAAATTGGAGGTTCGAATGAGCCATGTCCGTTTAATTATTTAATTTTGTATATATTATGTACATGTAGTATTGTAACACATAGAACAAAACATCATATACAGACATAATACTACGAGATGGGGAGGAGTGGGGTCTCTCTCTCTCTCTCTCTCTCTCTCTCTCTCTCTCTCTCTCTCTCTCTCTCTCTCTCTCTCTCTCCATATACATACATAATACTACGAGATGGGGAGGAGGGGAGGAGTGGGTCTCAATCTCAATCTCAATCTCAATCTCAATCTCTCAATCTCAATCTCTCAATCTCAATCTCAATTGTTTTTTTCACAGTCGATTGTTTTTTTCACAGTCGATAGAATACTCCATGATATATTTATTAAACCTGTCATATGAACGTGTCTTTGTAACATCGTGCGTTCGTGTTTTGTCTTGGGGCCTTAGCATTGTCTATAGACGCATCTATTTGCAAATAAAATTCGTTTCAAGTCAAATCTGTAACGCCACTGACTGAAGAATCACATAAATCCATGTCGTCGTCTGACATACCAGTATTAACCAGAAACAATTATGTGACCCAATATCATGACTAGTTCTTTATCTCAAATTGGATTGTAGTGCCCCAATCCATGTCTGGAACTACGCATATATACCAAGTGCCTTCGACGTTTACCGGCTAATGAAACCGGTAGGGATAATATACTGGTTTACGTAGAAGTATCGTTTCCTTACTCTTCTATAGCGGACTTTACGCACAGATCCTGTGGCGGGATTTTTCGTCAATTTTAATTGAATTTATGATACAAATCAATGAAAGATGATATCTTTAGCGGAAAGAGTGATATGTTAGGGTCATAATGTTGTATTATAATCCTCCCTCGTATTTGATATGTTTATTTACGTCTAGAAAAGAGCGGTAATGTTCCGAAGTTCGTGAGGACAAATAAGTTCGTATTATTTTGAAATTTTGTAAACATTGCGATAAAATATATTTTTCACTTTAAATTACAACTTTCAGTAGCCAACTCTTGTGGAGTTCTGAAAAAATATGTTTTTTTTTAGAAAAACCCTTTCCATGACTGGAGCTTCCTGAAATTTTGCGAAAATGTGCCAAATGCATCCTCTATATATGAGAGTCGCCCATAGGGCGCCTCGCATATATAAGAGAATGCAGTGGCCTAACAATATTTAGGCACACAGACAAAGGGGAAAATTGGCGGACTATATATTTAGCCGCCAGTCATGGCGCACAAAACTGTCGTATACGGCTGTGACGCGTCTAAGCCAACGCCATGCATGTATGCATTTTGCATACAATTTTAAGCTTTTAAAGGTTTTGTTTTGTTAAAAAGGCATAAAGCTCTAGTTTTTTCATGTGATATAAAAGATTTTCAACTCGTTATGTTGGGATTCAAGAGTTTATGAACGAGTTTGATAAATTTTATTCACAACGAGTCGTAGAGGAGTTGTGAATCAAATTTATCAAACTCGTTTCATAAAACTGATATCCCAACATAACTCGTTGGCGATCCTCTATATCTGTTGCGATTACATATTATTTAGCTGTCACATGTTGTCGCTTATTAATTAGAACAATGAAATGCCACGAGTTATTCAACTATTGATTCGTGCCGTATATATACTTGAAGCTAATTTCGTGAAAATGTCAGTTTCATTTAATTGGAAATTTTTGTAAGCGGCTCCAACCTTAATCAGCCAGTATCAATGTTGTTTAAAAGAAATACTCCCTGCAAATCACACAATCGTAATAATAGCGACTTGGACACATTATATGACTCCATTGTTACTGCTATACTGCGAGCCTCCAATCAGACTGTCCCTCGTAAAACATATAAAAGTTATCTCAAGCCGTTCTGGAATAGTCGCTTGAAACAATTGCATCTTAATATGACATCAAGCAGGCGACAGTGGATTTCAGCTGGTCGACCAAGAGATGAAAATGATTTATCTTATACAGAATATAAAGCGCAGAAACGGGTTTACCGACGTGAATATAGAATGTGCTGTAACCAGTATATGATTGATCGAAATAACGAACTTGACACAGCCGCTGAACTGGATCAAGGGTCCTTTTTCAAGATCCTTAATTCTAGGCGCAATCTAGATAAGAGGCCGAACAAAATGTTCAAATACGATGGGTCAACCTTGAGAAGTTCTTCTGAGATTACTAATGGCTGGGCCAATTATTTTGAAGACCACTTCCACCTCGTAAATGAATATGTATAACTACTAGTGAGTGGGCAATACATCAATCAAGGGTCTACATAGCGGTCATACATAGCGGCAAGCATATCACCGAAAAGGTTGAATCTGACGAACTTGAAAGTTCTCTCAAAACTCTGAATTTGAACAAGGCAGCAGGACGGGACAACGTGTATAATGAACATTTGGTATTTTGTGGTCCAGCTTTGATAACATGTCTGTCTGCTTTGTTGACTGGAATATTTCTCTCTCATATATACCGGAACCTGCCAAGAAAGGCGTAATTGTACCTCTCTACAAGGGTGGGAACAAACCACAAGCAAATTTTGATAGCTACCGAGCAATTACATTGCTACCAGCTCTCTACAAGTTATTAGAAAAAAATCATACTGAGAAGACTAGCGTGTAACGTTACAGACATGGTCAAAGTTCACTATGATAATCTACAGCATGGATTCCACAAGGGTATCAATTTTCTTATGAACTCACTCATATGCATGACACACGAATCGAAGTTATTCGCACGTGAAAATAACAGTAAATTATATGCACGCTTTCTAGACGTCATAAGGCATTTGATACCGTTTGGGTAAATGGTCTCCTTTATAAACTTGACATGTTAGACTTTGATGAGAAAACCTGGTAAATGTTTTACCAAATGGTTAAAGGAACATCCTGTCAAGTAAAACATGGAAATACTCTCTCTAAGCAGTTTCCGATAGCACAAGGAACAACACAGGGAGAAGTCGTCTCCCCTATCAGAATTAGCCGTATCTGGAGCTGGACTCAATATGTTTCAGTAAATTGTTCATGCCGAACGCAAGCGGATGATATGACATTGCTCTCGGTCTCTGAAAGTGGTCTACAACACCTTATGAATATTTGCACTCAGTATAGTCGTAAATGGAGATACAAGTACAACGAACAAAAGTCAGTAGTTATCGTCCTTAACGAAAACAAAAATGAACACGCAAAGGCTTCAGTTGATAGATCGTGGATTCTCTGTGACAAACATGTAGCTAAAGTCGATAATATTACACACCTTGGAATCCCGCTCAATAAACATAACATAACTTCACAACAGAAATTAAGCAAAAACTCCGTTCAAGCTATTTCGCACTTGCAAACGTAGACATGTATGATGGAGGAATAACACCAGCTAGCAGTTTAAAAATGTACACGTCAATCATTGTGCCACGAGGCCTATTTGGGTGTGAACTATTATGTGGAATGATAGACTCAGACACCCTATCCTTGGAAAGAACTCATCGTTTTTGTCTAAAGAAAATACAAGGTCTGCATATGAACACGCGCACGAACGTAGTGGAAGGACTCCTGGGTATCGGCAATGCCAAAAGCTTTGTGGATAAGAAAAAACTCCTTCTTCTGGGTAGTCTCTGTCGTTTATCTACAGACAAGGCAGCGAAATCTGTATTTCTACTTTATCTCCGGCATATATACTAGCCGATTCATTCATTGCCGATATCGCAGATGTCCTTGCAAATCACCGACTTATGCATTATTTAACAAAGTTTGTATCAGAATGTGCATTTCCATGGAAGGATATCGTTCGAAATGCAATCGACGAAACATCTAACTCAAACTGGGAACTCTCTGGAAACGTTGATCCAACACTCAACCGTTTCCACAATATTCACCCTACACTCTCACTGTCGTGCCTGTGGAAGTCCTGTCGCAAGTTTCCGACAAACAAGGCGGAATACCTAACTGTTGCAAGCATAATAGCCTGTACCGAATAGACACATCGTACCTGCAGATGTGGAGCGGAGTTTAATGATCTGCCCTTACATGTACTCATACATTGTCCTACATTCTGGAACTTAGAAATGACATATGGTATGAAATACTGAATCTTTTTGGTATTCCATGCTCACTTAAAATTGATAGCTACAATCCCTATACACAACTGGAAGTATTTTTAACTGCACGTCCGCCGGATTTGTTCGACAAAACTGAAGAGCCAGACCTGTTCACAAACTTCATCGTAAGTAGCACATTTTGCTTATGGAAAGCCTATCGTACAATCGTAACAAACGCCGATGGTCTCAGTAACCCTACCATAATGAATGATGCTTAACTAAAATATATGTCTACTTGACTGTATATGATTCTCTATGATGTCATCTATAGTTATGTCTGTCAGTCCAATCTACCTGCCTTGACGCCCGTGTAACTTTGTATGTCTGGTGTGTGGTATAGCTGTGTACATGTAAGTACGTACATTTATGTTTGTTCGTGTATGGTGATATGTGTATTGTGTAGGTGTGTAAGGGATGTCTGATATGTTGCTTGTATTAAAATATGCATTAAATATATATGTTTGTAAGTATTTTAATGTATGTGTGAATATATGTATGTATTGTATGTGCATGTATGTATATATGTATGTATGTGTCGTGTATAGTCTGTATGCGCGCGTCATACAGAAGGAGTGAGAGCGGTGTGTATGCTTAACTAATGCAATGGTAGGCGTAGGTGTGCATGAGAATGAAATTATGTAAATAGATGCTGCGTGTGTTGTGTTATCATTCTACTTCTTATTCGTATATATATGACATATTTATACTTATTGTGTGGTCATGTTTTCTATTTGTATATATGTTAAATGTTCGTGATTGTATTTTATATCTCTCCATTATATGGAGGAAAATAAAGATATATAATGTGCTAACCTGCTGGTGATATGCATGTTATATGTAAGTTTTGTAACACTCTAGGACTCTATGACGAATTGCCTCAATTGTGATAGCGCACCATTAAAGATTCTGTGCCAGTGCATTCTCTTATATATGTGATTCTACCATAGGGGTCCTCGCAGATATAGGTTAATGCTCTGGGTTACAAAGTCAATGTGAATATTATTAGGCCAATGTATTCTCTTATATATGGGTGTCAATTATTATAATCTCCCTTATGGTTTGACATTTACCACTGATGGCAATTTCAGTCGGCAATTGTGACAGAAAACAGGAAATTAAAATCTTGGTCCAAAAAAACAATTAAAACTTGTTTTCACTTTAAAATCTCCAAATACTGTCCATGCAGGAATAAAATTTCCAACTAATGTCCATGCAGGAATGCAATTTCCAACTACTGTCCATGCAGGAATAACATTTCCAACTACTCTCCCATGCAGGAATACAATTTCCAACTACTTTCCATGCAGGAATAAAATTTCCAATTGTTGAAAAGTGTGGCAAAAGGTCCTGCCTACAGTACAATGGGGACGACAGGAAGACAGCCGTATTGGTTATGCTGTCTTCGATAACTCATTATTGTCAAATTATGTTTTCCTTACCATTTGCACATAGAATTATAAATAGATATTCATAGTCTTAATAATAGATGGACGGGCACCCAAATTGTTATTGGATTTCTCGTGCTATATGTTATGACATTCTTGCTCGGAAGGAGTCGGCGGCAAGATGGCGATGCGAGTTTGGCATCAATATACGCTATCATATATTGCATTGAAATTAGATTTAGCTGGCTTGCCAAGCGGGTTTCGATTCTGTGTCGCGACATGTCTTGATACTTCCCGAAATAGACAGATGTATGAATTTGTTATTGGCTGCGGATATTCGGAAAGTATTAGGTTGGCAGACTGACAAATGTCGGTCGAACGAAGACAGATGAATTATGATAACAATAAGACTAGCTATTTTCGACTTCGTTTTTTAGACTATTTCTGTTCGACTTCTTGATTTTTTTGATTTTTAAACTAGACCTTCATATAAATGTATAGAAGAGATGTATCTTATGTTATATAACATATATTAGACTTCAGGGACATGGCGGCAGGGTAATGGTTTGGGTCCCAACTTCGTAAATGGGGAATATTTAACGTCTGAAATAAATAAACACATTAGAACACAATCCTATTGTTACGATCGTTCCCAGATATTTGGTAAAGCTCACTCACTTACTTGAATAGCTGCGCGATCAGCGATGTGTGTTTACGATTCGTTATACGAGTAATCGTTGCATACCTGTGGTTTCGTCATGAGAAATATAATTATTGGACAATTATTCACAAATATTTTCCCACTTTCTTCTTGGTGATGATCGCTTCACATACTTCATTAATTTATCACATCTACCCACAGCGAACGACTTATATGATGGTTTTTAACAGTCTATACACATACTGGCAATTATTCAAATCATTTAGATTTGCAGGAGACCGCCGATATAATAGTGTAACTGAACTACATGTAACTAACTACATGAAATGCTTGATCAACATCAAACATGTAGTTAAATTAGAAGAACCAACATACTACAAGGACGTGACTAGAGGGTGTCCGTTGGGGTGTCAGACTTGAAATTTCCAACAACACCCCACCTCGAACCAGATCAAGTCCTAGGTTTGTGAAATTCCATTTGGAGCCCCCCCCCAATTAGGTTGGAACTTTCCAACTGTTGGAAATTTCAGACGGACACCCCTTATTGTTGGAAAATTTCGAACTGATGAGCATTTCAATATATTTATCAAAAGTAAAGCATGTGCTACTTTGGTGTAAAACAAACAAAGTAGCATAAAGGTAAGGGCGGCGTTGGCGGTGGCTATGCTGTTAAAATATTCAGCTCCGTCAAAAACCGCCATAAACAGAACGAATAGTAAAATATAGACAAACCTTGTTCTTATACCGATCAGAAATATGGCATAAACAGAATGTTATGTAAACAAAATCAAAATACGTTCATAACATGGCTTTTGTTTAGACCCGGATATGGTAAATATAAAGAGCGTTTTTTGTTACTGTTATGGAAATAATAAAGAGCGTTTGTGTCATTATTGTGTTATTAACCAATATAATTGCGCTGTGTTATGTAAACAGAAGCAAAACTTCTGTAACACGAACATGTTCTTGTTTACGTACACCACCGTGCGTCTTGACGACAATATACTATTTACGCGCTGATTATGTTTGGTATATATATTTTAGTATTCCTTCCGTTGAAGGCGATTTGAACGAACGCCGCCCGTGCCTTTAATAATTACTATTTGGAAATCAAACAATGAGAACAATTTCAAGTTATAAGAGGGTGTAATATTGCCAACTAATATTGCCAACTAATATTTGTAGCGCGGTCAATTTACCAGGTCTGACGTTACGCCAGTTGTAGCCAATCAGAAAAAAATGTAGAACACATGCAAGAAGAAAGGTTGTTGCCGTCGCGCAAATCAAATTGCGCCCAGCTGTTTTAATTTGTTTATAATCTTGCATCTGTCAGGACCAGCAATGAACTGGCCACAGTACTCAATTTCAGAGACTCTGCTTTGTTTCAACACTTGATACCAATGCAGGGGCGCGGAGGCGGTATATTTACGGAGGGGTTTCACTTCAACTTTGGCGAAAAGTTTCAATAGTTGGAAAATTTATGCCTCACATAACAGTTGAACAGGTCAGACTAAAAGTAGGTTGAATTTATTCTGATAGTCTGATATTCAACCAATATTTATTGTGAATCGTAAGTCGACTATTTTCCTGCTATCGGTCAATGTTTTTGAGAGAAATTGCCATCATATGGAAATTTTCAACCTTTAGGAGGATGTTATATAGGTCGAATATTTCCAGCAGTTGGAAAGTTTGAATTACCATGCAGTTGGAAAATACCAACAAAATGGAATTTCCCGGTCTTGCATAATTTTGACCTGCTTGGATACACCAAGGTGGACACTCCACCCAAACGGTGACCGTATATGCACCCATGTACCAACGATTAGAAGCGCAACTTAAATCTTAGTTAAAACTTCCTTCTAAATATACACAGTCAGCTTTGACACCATTTTAGTTAAACATTCCTATGGTACATGTGCAAAGCAAGTACGGTATGTAGCTTCATAACAGAAGCTTTGAAAAAACGACAAGCCATACAAATATCACCATTCACTTAAGATCAAATTATATTTTACAAGGATATATACAAAATTGAAGAAAACAAAATCAACACATTACAGAAGTATATGATGCATTAAAATAAGCCATTATGACAAACTACACTTCAATCGACCCATATAAATAATATATATGTTTAACATTTAATATATACTTTAACTATAGTGTACTGTCCTTTTTTTTTTTGTATGTTTGTTTATGTTATGGATCACACTTCTTAGTTCTTATCCAATAAAAATAATCGAATTGAATTGTAAATTTCATCCCAGCAGTCAAAAGAAAAAGCATAATTTGTATGACATAGGTACCCCCGAAAATCGACACAAAACATTCATAACTTTTACTTTTAAAAAGAGTACACCTGGGTTCACGCTGTCAGTGGCCAATATTTTTGTAAAATGGCCGAAGAAAATTTCATTTGATTCAACTTTTTGGCCAAAATGTTCCAAGGCTATATAGTCAGTTATAACATCTAAAATTATCATCAGACTTATCGGATCTCCGAGAAACCCTTGACCTCTTCGCTGCTAAATGACGTTATGACGTCGTGTGCTGGGCTGTTGACGCCATTGCCAATTCCAGTGGAAAATTTTACGGGAATATCACAAGAACCATAAAGCTGACTCAGTTGAAAGGCTGCAAGCGTTCAGAATCGTGGAGCATCATACAGTGTTTGAAACTTCGAGATACAGTTATTCCGATGCACCAACCTCTGAGTTCCAGCTATGAATAATGGCATACTGCTAGTAGGTACTACGGATCATATAGCATACGACGTGCATTTTTACGTCCGTAATAGTTACGCACGTCGTAGCAGTGAAGAGGTTAATTCGCTAACAGATAATCAGAATTGCTCGCATGTGATTGAATAACCATGTATCAAAAGTCTCACATTCCTACTTATAAAAAAATATGATTATCTGTTAGAATGGTCTACTTTCTTAATCCAGTGACAGTACGTTACTGCATAAGGTTTCAAAATAAGACAACGTAGGCGATTCAGTGCTCATTTATGTTGATATACATGTACGTTACCCTCCAGACCTACAGGCCGGATTCGTCATCTCCGGTTTAAACCTCCGAGTTTAAACCTGGTTTAAACCTACATTGGCGGTCCAGCCAAACCGGGTCTAAGGGGGCGTTTTTGTCATTCAGTTACCAACTAATTGACAACTCGATTTGGTGATATGAGCATACAGTCAAACTACCCTCTTACCTATCGGACCAAAAGACAAGCCGATGTAATGGTTATTGACATGTCATAAATCATCGCGAACGCGTGCACGATTTATTCACTGAGAAATGAGTATAGCTCATGGACCATTAATCCGATCTCTTTGTTGGTTTAAACCAATTTGACAAAGGGCATGTTTCTCAACACGAGCTTCACGCGCTGTTTATCACTTTGTTTGTGATTTATTTTCTACAAGATGCTTTTCCCGCAAAGACAAAATATGGTGTATCTACATGTATCTATGTATATATTAAAGGATATAGGAGCTGTATATATGTTTGTCCGTTAGTCTGTTTGCAACTGTTCTAAAAATGATTTACAAATAAGAATAATTTAATTTGAAATAAAATGAAAAAATTGTGTTGTTAAATTGAGCAAGGAGTTGTATCTAACAAGAAACAATATTTAAAATTTATATAAAATATTTGTTTGTTTTCAATATAATTAAAAAAATTTATCAAATGATCAAAATGTGCGCAAATGTGACGCAGGCTCCTGTCGCACGAAGGGGCCGCAGGACCCTCTGACGCTGCATGAATAAAGGCTCCATAATCGTGTCAATCCTGGACCAAGAGGTCAGTCAAGTAAAAGCAATTTGCTTATGAGTACACACCAGAAGCGGCATCTGAACTGTTTAAAGTGGGCAACTATATAGAGGCACAGCATTTAATAAAGAAATATATTACATGCGTTGCTTTTTTTTCAATGTAAAATTTTTCCATCATGCAGAAAATCCAAAAGTTCCCAGGTTTTGAACTGGTGGAATATTATGGAAATTTATGAGCGGAGCCAGAGTAGAGCTTTGTGGCATGATCTACATAAAAATAAGTTATCAAATTTTACTCATATAGCAATATAAGTTTAGGATTGCAAACTATGTGTATAGCATATCTGGTCATGCAGTAGCATCGTTTTTGGTTTCAAAATTAAAACGTTGAACCATTCAAATGAATTCGTAGAAAACACCAGTATTTGTGATTGCCACAAGCCAAAAAAAAAACACAAGATAGTTGTAAAATCATACTGAAGGAACGCGTCAATATCTGAGCAAAGCTCGCATGGGAATGAATCAACTGTGACATGATAACACCAGTCGGCAACCGCCACTTGGACACGCCCTCACTCGAGATAATTTACAGCTCCACCCTTTGATTGATTGTCTGACAATTCTAAACCGCGATGAAGAAAAGACGGATTCGTCATCTCAAGTTTAGCCTCGAGAAAGCTGGTTTAGCTGGACCACATAATTAGATGGTTTAGTTGCCGGTTTAAGCTTATAAAACGCAAATAAAACATCGAAATTGACAAAAACTTATCCCCATACGCTTTATAGGTGTGAGTGCTTCTCGCTTATAAATTTCCAATCAAAATATGGTCGCTGTCGAAATTATTGATTTTTGCAATCAATAAAACGAGGCGGTCCGCATTAGGAAAGTACGATTAATTTTCTCGACTATACAGAGACACTACTGCTAAACCACTGGTCTGGCTGGACCAGGTTTAAACCAGAGATGACGAATGTGTCACTTAGACCTGCGGTCGCGGGTTTAAACCACGGATTTTGCTGACTCACGGCGGTTTAAACCTAGAGGTTTACGTAGACCAGGTTTAAACCTGAGATGACGAATCGGGCCACAGTGTATGTCAGTTTAGCAGATCCGACCCGTGCACATTTACATCGTCACTTTTGTCCTTTGTCCAACTCGAAATTTACCAGTTAGATTGTTGCGTATTTCTTTGTTTTAGTTTCTGATTTCTCGATGACCCGATACTTTGTCTTTTCTTCAATTCGACCAAAGTTTATGAAAAATGGCCAAACAATTAAAAAAAATGAAATCTGGATACATACATCAGAATTGAGAACGTTTTTAATTATCTATTGCTTTTTGGAAATGAAAGCATGGACATGCATTATCAAAGACGATCGTTGCAATTGTTGCTAGCCTAACACATAATCAAAACATGCTTAAATTTCTGATGACCGCGGATATGCGATCCACTTAAATGAAAGATAACTATTAGAAGATTATCTGGGGTTTGTCAGTTGGTCTCCGAAGATCGGCGATTTTACGTGCAGGGTAATACTTATGTGTATAGGATAATATTGGATTCATCACTCTATGTGTCTGCGAGGCCTAGCTGCCGTGTGTGTGTGTGTTACTTTAAAGACACGGTTGGCCTTGGCGGTGGGTATCCTGTGAAAATATCTCCACCCGTCAAAAACCGCCACAAACAGAAAGAACATCAAAATGTAGATAGACTTTGTCCGTATACATATACAAATAAGAAATATCGCATAAACAGTATGTTATGGTCATATGTTTGACCATTGTTATGTAAACAAAAGCATAAACAGTTACTGTTCTGGTGTTTGTTTATATTATGATGGTAAACATAAAGAGCGTTCTTTGTTGGTGAATACATGATATGGAACTAATAAAGAGCGTTTATGCCATTTGTGTGTGATTAGCCAGTAGCATTGTGCTGTCTTCTGTAACACAACCAGGCTCTTGCTTGGGTAAAATATAGTAGGTCTTTATGATAACATGCTGTGCACGCGATGGTCATGGTATATATGAACGGAACTATATGCGTTTTAATGTTTTTCTGTTTACGGTGTTTGGAACAAATATGAATATTTTCGACAATTAAGGCCGCACGTGCCTTTAAAGTCGAAAAATAAAATCGCTATTTCCTTCACTCTAAAAACAAACAAACTAATGTCCGTAATTCAGGGTAAAATAAATCGGACAAACCTTGTTTTCGATATCGATCAAGATAACCTTGTGAAATATCCATATACCAAATATGAATGAACTTAGTCGAGTTATGGCGCTAACGGACATAATATGTTTATATCTAGAAACAAATCCCACAACTATGTTCAGAACTCTCGATCCAATTTACTTCGTACAGCTGTCGCACATGGCAATAAACTCACAAACAAACAAAATTGTCAAAATCAATCAATAAACGGCTATGATGTATTATATGTTTAGGGTCGCTAAGACGTCCGCCCACCCGACGCCAGTCCGCCCGCTCGTCAAACCATAAGTCGAGTTTTTTGGAAAACAAAACTTGACTAAAAATGGACAACTTCCGTAATATGGCCAGGGATATCTAAAGTAGATAATGTCGTGAATCTCTATTCTGCATGATAGACCATGCCACGAATCTCTACTTGAGATACGCTCGTAGATATCATATTTCACCAGAACAAAACCTGGGAACATTTTGATGTTTACTCGTTCTGACAGGGAACGTTATAACAATGAACGAACAAGACAGGGCATATTCCTCAGTAGTCTACTTCACAGTAGTGGTGGTCCCAGCGCGAGATTGCATGCTTTTTGGTGCCTTTTTGAGCCGATATCGCAATAAACATGCATTGAATTAATTACTTGTATCCGGGAGAAATTCCACGATTGTAAGCGATGCAAAGCAAAATCGTTCACTAAGTAACTTAAATCGTGCAACTTTTGAGTTGTGACCTTCGCCTACAGTGAACTACATTATTAAGGAAACATTAAGAAATATATTACCTGCACTGTTTTTTTTTCAATGTTATAAACTGCCCTGTGACAACATGAACAAGTTCCCAGTTATTGTACTGAGCTGAGTAGATATGCATGGCATGATCTACTCTGCATTGGGGTGTGACTAATTACCGCCCGGGACCGCCGGGGACCGCCCGGGACCGCCCGGGCGGCCCACGGGCCCGTGGACACAATATCTCGACGGTATAACGTAGCGACATGCCACCTGAGGGCAACATAGAAAAATTTACTCGCTCGCTCGTCTCCGGCCGGTCATATTAACCCCACAAATGCCGATATTGGCTAAAAGAGCCTGTGTGATTACTGGTGTCTTCGTGTGTTTTCAGCCAGATTATTTTGGTGATTCTCGGTAGTGCAATACACCTGAGTGTTAATTCCATGTATTGACTCGTTGACGCGTCCACGGCCGATGTTATTAACCCCTCAAATTCTGGTAAAATAGTGTATAAACAAAAGAACCTTGGAACCGCCCGGGACCGCCCGGGCGGCCCCATGGGCCCGTGGACACTATATATCGACGTTATAACATAGCGACGTACCCCACGAGGTCAACCTAGAAAATGTTACTCGCTCGCTCGACCCCGGCCGGTGTTATTAACCCCTCAAAATCCGACAAAATGGTATATAAACAAAAAGAACATTGGGACAGCCCGGGACCGCCCGGGTGGCCCGACGTGCCCGTGGACACAATATCTCGACGTTATAACATAGCGACATACCCCACGAGGTCAACCTAGAAAATGTTACTCGCTCGCTCGACCCCGACCGGTGTTATTAACCCCTCAAAATCCGACAAAATGGTAGATAAACAAAAAGAACATTGGGACCGCCCGGGACCGCCGGGTGGCCCCACGTGCCCGTGGACACAATATCTCGACGGTATAACGTAGCGACATGCCACCTGAGGGCAACATAGAAAAATTTACTCGCTCGCTCGTCTCCGGCCGGTCATATTAACCCCACAAATGCCGATATTGGCTAAAAGAGCCTGGGTGATTACTGGTGTCTTCGTGTGTTTTCAGACAGATTATTTTGGTGATTCTCGGTAGTGCAATACAACTGAGTGTTAATTCCATTTATTGACTCGTTGACGCGTCCACGGCCGATGTTATTAACGCCTCAAATTATGGTAAAATAGTGTATAAACAAAAGAACCTTGGAACCGCCCGGGCGGCCCCATGGGCCCATGGACACTATATCTCGACTTTATAACATAGCGACATACCCCACGAGGTCAACCTAGAAAATGTTACTTGCTCGCTCGACCCCGGCCGGTGTTATTAACCCCTCAAAATCCGACAAAATGGTATATAAACAAAAAGAACATTGGGACCGCCCGGGACCGCCCGGGTGGCCCCACGTGCCCGTGGACACAATATCTCGACGTTATAACATAGCGACATACCCCACGAGGTCAACCTAGAAAATGTTACTCGCTCGCTCGACCCCGGCCGGTGTTATTAACCCCTCAAAATCCGACAAAATGGTATATAAACAAAAAGAACATTGGGACCGCCCGGGACCGCCCGGGTGGCCCCACGTGCCTGTGGACACAATATCTCGACGTTATAACGTAGCGACATACCCCACGAGGTCAACCTAGAAAATGTTACTCGCTCGCTCGATCCCGGCCGGTGTTATTAACCCCTCAAAATCCGACAAAATGGTATATAAACAAAAAGAACATTTGGACCGCCCGGGTGGCCCCACGTGCCCGTGGACACTATATCTCGACGTTATAACGTAGCGACATACCCCACGAGGTCAACCTAGAAAATTTTACTCGCTCGCTCGACTCCGGCCGATGTTATTAACCCCTAAAATCCGATAAAATGGTATATAGACAAAAAGAACATTGGGACCGCCCGGGACCGCCCGGTGGCCCCATGGGCCCGTGGACACAATATCTCGACGTTATAACGTAGCGACATACCCCACGAGATCAACCTACAAAATGGTACTCGCTCGCTCGACTCCGGCCGGCGTTATTAACCCCTCAAAATCCGATAAAATGGTATATAGACAAAAAGTACATTGGGACCACCCGGGACCGCCCGGGTGGCCCCCCGTGCCCGTGGACACAATATCTCGACATTATAACATAGCGACATGCCACCTGAGGGCAACATAGAAAAATGTACTCGCTCGCTCGACCCCGGCCGGTGTTATTAACCCCTCAAAATCCGACAAAATGGTATATAAACAAAAAGAACATTGGGACCGCCCGGGACCACCCGGGTGGCCCCACGTGCCCGTGGACACTATATCTCGACGTTATAACGTAGCGACATACCCCATGAGGTCAACCTAGAAAATGTTACTCGCTCGCTCGACCCCGGTCGGTGTTATTAACCCCTCAAAAACGATAAAATGGTATCTAAACAAAAAAAATTGGGATCGCCCGGGCGGCCCCATGGGCCCGTGCACACTATGCCTCGACGTTATAACGTTGCGACATACCCCGCGATGTCAACCTAGAAAATCTTACTCGCTCACTCGACTCCGGTCGGTATTATTAACCCCTAAAAATCCAATATTGGCTAAGAGGGCACGGACAGCTCGGTGTCTTCTTTTGATTTCGGACAGCATATTTTGATGATGCATGGTAGTGTAATACCACCTGATAGTGACTTCCAGATATTGACTCGCTGACGGGTCAACACAAAATCCCGCAAAATACCGTATCACCATAAATATTCGGCTCTACATGATCGTAAATATCGCAATTTTCTTGAATGTTTTCAATAAAAATTAATACTTTACACCTATAATTTTTATATTTTGACACGAGCGGGTGTAATTGTGTTGATTTCGACAGCAACTGCTTGTCTGAAGAGAGCCGCGGCAGTTGTTTGAATGTGTTGATATCAATTAGCAGTAAAACGGTATCGCAATTGTTATATTGTATACATTAACCACTTCACCATAATCAGAAGACATATTGGCGGATTTAAACCGAAACTGTGTTTTCATAACACTTGGGGAAGACGAACAGGTAATCTCGTGACAACAGTGGAGATTTGCGATGAGGTTTCCGTGTTTTTATTGCAATCGAAAATGGTCGTAATCCCAAAATCTTCTTGGTGCTAGACAATAACGATCAAGATGACGAAGAGAGTACTTGTGATATTGGAAACCCGTGTACTTAATTTGCTTACCGACCAATCACACGATATTACGTTATGGGGTAGATTATATATAATCGTGTGTGAATTAAAAATAGAATATAATTTTAAATATCTTAAAATCATGCGACCACGTATTCGATTCACGATTCCATCCATGGTGCTGTATCCGTGATATTGTGTCCACGGGCACGTGGGGCCACCCGGGCGGTCCCGGGCGGTCCCAATGTTCTTTTTGTCTATATACCATTTTATCGGCATTTGTGGGGTTAATATGACCGGCCGGAGACGAGCGAGCGAGTAAATTTTTCTATGTTGACCTCGCGGGGTATGTCGCTACGTTATAACGTCGAAATATAGTGTCCACGGGCCCATGGGGCCTATCGGGCGGTCCCGGGCGGTCCCGGGCGGTCCCGGGCGGTCCCAATGTTCTTTTTGTTTATATACCATTTTATCGGATTTTGAGGGGTTAATAACACCGGCCGAAGTCGAGCGAGCGAGTATCATTTTCTAGGTTGACCTCGTGGGGTATGTCGCTACGTTATAACATCGAGATATTGTGTCCTCGGGCACGTGGGGCCACCCGGGCGGTCCCAATGTTCTTTTTGTTTATATACCATTTTGTCGGAGTTTGAGGGGTTAATAACACCGGCCGGGGTCGAGCGAGCGAGTAACATTTTCTAGGTTGACCTCGTGGGGTATGTCGCTACGTTATAACATCGAGATATTGTGTCCACGGGCACGTGGGGCCACCCGGGCGGTCCCGGGCGGTCCCAATGTTCTTTTTGTTTATATACCATTTTCTCGGATTTTGAGGGGTTAATAACACCGGCCGGGGTCGAGCGAGCGAGTAACATTTTCTAGGTTGACCTCGTGGGGTATGTCGCTATGTTATAACGTCGAGATGTTGTGTCCACGGGCACGTGGGGCCACCCGGGCGGTCCCGGGCGGTCCCAATGTTCTTTTTGTTTATATACCATTTTGTCGGATTTTGAGGGGTTAATAACGCCGACCGGAGTCGAGCGAGCGAGTACCATTTTGTAGGTTGACCTCGTGGGGTATGTCGCTACGTAGTGATAACGTCGAGATATAGTGTTCACGGGCCCATGGGGCCTCCCGGGCGGTCCCGGGCGGTCCCAATGTCCTTTTTGTTTATATACCATTTTATCGGATTTTGAGGGGTTAATAACACCGGCCGAAGTCGAGCGAGCGAGTAACATTTTCTAGGTTGACCTCGTGGGCTATGTGGCTATGTTATAACGTCGATGTGTTGTGGCCACGGGCACGTGGGGCCACCCGGGCGGTCCCGGGCGGTTCCAATGTTCTTTTGTTTATACACTATTTTACCTTAATTTGAGGGGTTAATAACATCGGCCGTGGACGCGTCAACGAGTCAATACATGGAATTAACACTCAGGTGTATTGCACTACCGAGAATCACCAAAATAGTGTGTCTGAAAACACACGAAGACACCAGTAATCACCCAGGCTCTTTTAGCCAATATCGGCATTTGTGGGGTTAATATGACCGGCCGGAGACGAGCGAGCGAGTAAATTTTTCTATGTTGCCCTCAGGTGGCATGTCGCTACGTTATAACGTCGAGATATTGTGTCCACGGGCACGTGGGGCCACCCGGGCGGTCCCGGGCGGTCCCAATGTTCTTTTTGTTTATATTCCATTTTATCGGATTTTGAGGGGTTAATAACGCCGACCGGAGTCGAGCGAGCGAGTATCATTTTGTAGGTTGACCTCGTGTGGTATGTCGCTACGTTATAACGTCGAGATATAGTGTTCACGGGCCCATGGGGCCTCCCGGGCGGTCCCGGGCGGTCCCAATGTTATTTTTGTTTATATACCATTTTATCGGATTTTGAGGGGTTAATAACACCGGCCGAAGTCGAGCGAGCGAGTATCAATTTCTAGGTTGACCTCGTGGGGTATGTCGCTACGTTATAACGTCGAGATATTGTGTCCTCGGCACGTGGGGCCACCCGGGCGGTCCCGGGCGGGTCCCAATGTACTTTTTGTTTATATACCATTTTGTCGGATTTTGAGGGGTTAATAACACCGGCCGGGGTCGAGCGAGCGAGTATCATTTTCTAGGTTGACCTCGTGGGGTATGTCGCTATGTTATAACGTCGAGATGTTGTGTCCACGGGTACGTGGGGCCACCCGGGCGGTCCCGGGCGGTCCCGGGCGGTCCCAATGTTCTTTTTGTCTATATACCATTTTATCGGATTTTGAGGGGTTAATAACGCCGACCGGAGTCGAGCGAGCGAGTACCATTTTGTAGGTTGACCTCGTGGGGTATGTCGCTACGTTATAATGTCGAGATATAGTGTTCACGGGCCCATGGGGCCTCTCGGGCGGTCCCAATGTCCTTTTTGTTTATATACCATTTTATCGGATTTTGAGGGGTTAATAACACCGGCCGAAGTCGAGCGAGCGAGTAACATTTTCTAGGTTGACCTCGTGGGGTATGTCGCTACGTTATAACGTCGAGATATTGTGTCCTCGGGCACGTGGGTCCACCCGGGCGGTCCCGGGCGGTCCCAATGTTCTTTTTGTTTATATACCATTTTGTCGGATTTTGAGGGGTTAATAACGCCGACCGGAGTCGAGCGAGCGAGTACCATTTTGTAGGTTGACCTCGTGGGGTATGTCGCTACGTTATAACGTCGAGATATAGTGTTCACGGGCCCATGGGGCCTCCCGGGTGGTCCCGGGCGGTCCCAATGTCCTTTTTGTTTATATACCATTTTATCGGATTTTGAGGGGTTAATAACACCGGCCGAAGTCGAGCGAGCGAGTAACATTTTTTAGGTTGACCTCGTGGGGTATGTCGCTACGTTATAACGTCGAGATATTGTGTCCTCGGGCACGTGGGGCCACCGGGCGGTCCCGGGCGGTCCCAATGTTCTTTTTGTTTATATATCATGTTCTTTTCTCACAGGAAAGTTTATAGCATTGAAGCGTGCAGATACAAAAAATATATGTCTTAGTTAGTACATGTTCCTTACCCATGTATTTCACAGTAGATGAACGCAACCGGCTCGAGATTGCAATATGTACGTGACTTTGTTCAGCAGATTTTGATTTCCATCGCTAACATTCATGAAATTTCTCCCTGGAAATAATTCAATGTTTATAGTGATATCGACTCATACAAATCACAAAACTCGAGCTGTGACCACCCCTTCTGTGAAATATATTATTAAGCAAAGATATATATTCCGTTTTGTTTGTTCAATGTCATAAAGTTCTCCGTCTGAAGAGATCAGAAGATCACACAATTCCTATGTTTTGAACAGATGGAATACGATATATACGGGTATAGCCAGATTAGAGATCCAAACATTTATCTCTAACTAACGTAGTATGCGACATTTGCGCCAATTTCATCGTACCGACCGAAGAGCACTTGGTGAGATAAATATTTCTGGCAACGAATTCATGGCACCGAGTGTTCACCACAATAGAAGCCAAGACAGCCAGTAGGGACCAACTGACAATTGTTCTAAACATAAACGCACAACAGCCAACATCTCGTGGGAGTCTCTGATCGATGTAGTTCAATGCAATTGGGGTATTCGGTTAAGTGTGTGTTGTCTGTACGTAAGCACTTCTTTGCTTCACAAATGCACCTCATTATTCTTGTGTTTTGAACCGGGACTATTAGTGTTTCCTGCAGTATCAACCCTGATCCATGATTAAATAGACATGTTGTCATGCCACGGTGGTGGTGGTGGTCCATGTGCTCATGGTGTTGGTGGTTCGTGTTATCATGTCACGGTGATTGTGGTTCCTGTTGTCATGGTGTTTGTAGTTCCTGTTGTCATGGCATGGTGTGGGTGGTTCCTGTTGACATGCCATGATGTTGGTGGTTCATGCTGCGTATATTTGTTGGTGGTTCGTGTTACCATGGTAGGTGTCGGCTCCTGTTTCCACGACATGGTGTTCGAGGTGCTTGTTGCCATGACATGACGATGTTGCTTCACCAATACACCTATTTGTTCTTGCGTTTTGCACAGGGAATATTAGTGAATTCTTCTGTACAAACCCTGGTTCCCGATTAAATAATCCTGTTATCGTGCCATGGTGTTTGCGATCCCTGTAATCATGACATGGTGTTTTCGGTTCGTGTTATGCCAAGGTATTTGTGGTTCCTGTTATCATGCCGTGGTGTTGGTGGTTACTGTTGTCATGTCATGGTGTTAGTGGTCCCTGCAATCATGGCATCGTGTTGGTGGTTCCTGTTGTTATGCCATGGTGTTTGTGGTCCCTGTAATCATGGCATGGTGTTGGTCGTTCATGTTTTCATGCCGTGGTCTTTGTGGTCCCTGCAATCATGGCATGGTGTTGGTAGTCCTTGTTTTTTTGGTTCGTGTTATCATGTCATGGTGTTGGTGGTTCCTGTTTCCATGACATGGTGTGTTCCTGTTGTTGTCGGTGGTTCCCTTTATCATGACATGGTGTTGGTGGTTCCTGCTGTGTCACGATGTTGGTTGTACCTGCTGTTTATATGTTGGTGGTTCTTGTTGTCATGACATGATGTTGGTGGTATCTGCTATCATGTCATGATGTTGGTGGTTTTTGTTGTCACGCGATGATGTTGGTGGGTCCTGCTGCTTAGCAAATGATGTTGGTAGGACGCATCCATGTTGCTACGAATAAATGTTATTGTTCTCAAATGATATTCTTCCACGATTTGACGAACCCGAATAATTCGAGGAAAACCCTTGAGAAAAAAATTTGTTTGGAACACATTCAAGGAAATATTTACTTATGCATATTTTAATAATATCTGGGTTGGTTGTTCGAAATACGATGGGAAGAATCATCTTCGTGTTGGCCAACTTCCAAAACGTCGCACAGTCTGAGAAATATTTCCACTTTCCGGATATCAATGTACTACTCCCAGCAAATAATTACCTTACTGTCAGTCGTCAACACTTGTGAGAGACACAGAGAGACCCAGAACTTAATAAATGCATCATTCCTTTGCCCCATGAACATACTATCTTAACCCTTTCATGACTGGAGCTTCCTGAAATTTTGCGAAACCCCTATGCCAGTGCTTTCTCTTATATATGCGAATCTCCCACAGGGAGCCTCGCATATATAAGAGAATAAATTAGCCGAACAATATTTACCTTGACCTTGTAAGCCAGCACATGCTCTTATATATGCGAGGCTCCCTATTGGAGACTCTCATATATTAGAGACTGCTCTGGCACAGGATCATTAAAGCTGCATCAGCGCAACTCCCGTTATGAAAGGGTTAATAGGCAGGACCCACCAACATCACGGGATTAAAACATGGCCACTTCAAATAACAATTATGAGAAAATTGTTTCACCCTCCCAGACATATACATTTCTCACTGCTGGAATTGCAAAGGGCTTGGCGGCACTGATTTGCAGCTATATAGTAAGTATTGACAGCTAGGCGAACTACAAACACATGCACAATTAGTATATTTTCTGGGGGGATAAACCAACGATAACAATAATGCACCAGTTAAGAGCTCTGGTCTTTTAATGAATCCATTCGTTCGTAGATGTAGCTTTAATTTGCAACTTCATTCTTATATACAAATTATATGTACAGAAATAGAAAAATTGGCGTTGCGGGAATGTTCGGTAATGCATGTATTATTTAGTTGAATGATACAGTCTTTCGGTGGACAAAAAGCCTTGTTATCCACTTTGGTGTTTGATTCCTAAAATGTCTTTAAATTTTGTAACTTGTTCCAATGGTTATCAGTACTGCAACAAGCAATCTTTGTGCCACCTTATAGCCAGGAAGGTTGAATTCACGATTTATGTTACATTCATATTGCCCAGTGGGCGGGGTGGGATATATAGGGTCGATGGAAATCAAACGGCGAAATTGCTAATTTTTTGGGCCGAATCTGCTGACGATCGTACAATTTCCCGATGGGTTATAAATTCATGTTTATCGCGAAATTAGCTCAGAGTAGTAGCCTAAATATTGTAATCTCGAGCTGAGACCTTTCATTTGCTGTGAAAACAATTATTAAGGAACATGTAAATACATTGACTACGACATATATCAACTGTGTTATTTTTTTCGATGTTATACATTTCCCCGTCAGATCTTCAAAAAATTCCCACCATGTATCGAACTTGTGGAATAGGATCTCTATGGGCTTAGTCAGAGTAGCGATTCGTGGCACGATCTACCATTCGCCGTGTCACCGGACATCAAGCGGCGAAATTGCAAATCTAAAGCCTCAATTCTGGTTGTCTGGTGTTTGAGTTTGATGAATCGCAAACTGGGGGGAAATTAGCCTTTCTTACGGTCCACAAATCCTCGTTTATCAGATGGTGGCCAAAATTGGTTCGCGGACAATTCTGTCTCAATAAATCGGTGTTTATGTAATGAATTGGCCACCAACTAATTCTCGGTCGGCGACGAGATACAGGGCGATCCGGTCTGTTGTCCATTTAGCCAATCTATGGTTGTTTCCTTGGTCGTTGCATATTATACCCTTTATTGGGTCGTTGTGCCAGACTAATGAAAATAGAAACAGACAAATGAATATTGCGGGGAATACTAATAGGCAGCCCGACCTTCTGTTCAGTGATGCCGTGCGCTCTCGAATCCGAGGTCAACGTGGAGCCTGGTGAAGTGCACGCCCACGCAAATTAATATAGGATTAATAAATAATAACAATTGTGACTGCAGACGTGTGAAGGTGCATATCACACTAACATGAACGTGGCTGGAGGGTCTTCGCTCGGTAGTGTCAAACTTATGCGCGTACTTTTCAATTGCGCTGTAGTTCTTCTTGAATATTCTTTTATTCATTGGATCGTTGAAACATGTTGCGTGTAAGATCTATATGTACACGTTACAATGCTAGGTGGATCACATGAACATTTCGCCACTTAAAACATTTGCTGTTTCAGCTCCCCATCTGATGCAGCTTTCAGGAGACTCTACATATTAAGACCATTTGTATGCGACAGGTATTTCATCAGAAATGATATCTCGCATACTATTCTCCGTGATTATTCCGATGGTGTACACCATACAGACACTCCCACATATCAATATCATGTTTTGTATAATTACACATAATATTTGCATCGATATTGTGGATATTGTATCCGTATTCATAGATGTAAATCTCTTGACAAGGACGCCAAATAAAAGATATTCTGTTTACCCGATCGTTCCCTATATTATTCGCTTTATTGGGTCGTTGTGCCACAGACTAATGAAAATAGAGACAGACAAATAAATCCAATGAATACTTATAGGCTGTCCTACCTCCTATTGAGTGATGCCGTGCGCTCTCGAATCCGAGGTCAACGAGGTGCCTGGGTGAAGTGTACGCAAATTGCTATAGCATGAATAAATAATAACAGTTGTGACTGCAGGGTTGTGACGGTGCATGCTGCCGCGATGTACATGTACGTCACAATAACATGAACGTGGCTAGAGGGTCTTCGCCCGGTATTATGCGCGTAATTTTCAATTGCTCTGTAGGCTCTGTAGCTCTTATTGAAACTTCTTTTAATCATTGGATCGTTAAAACTTCCTACCTGTGATATCTACACAAAAACGCGGCACAATGGATGGAAAGCGTTTCATTCTCAGTGTTATTGGTCTGTGCATCACATGACAAACTTCTCCGCTCAAATCATCTGCTAATATTTCCGCTCCCCATCACAGGTCCCTGGCAAAATAGACCACCACTACCACCACCACCACCACCACCACCACACACAGAATATATATAAGACTATATATGTCTTTGGGTGGTGGGGGTCTATTGTGCCAGGGACCTGTGCTCCCCATCGGATGTAGTTCTCAGCATATCCTAACCTAACAGACATTTTCTCGATTCAGGAGACACATGTTCAGACCATTCGTATACGACATGCACTTGTGTTTCATCGAAATGATATCTCGAATGCTATCCAACCGATTCTTCTGATGGTCAAATCCATCCACGCACCCACCCATATCATATAATTTCTGAATAAGTTCACATATTATATCTGCACTGTAGATCATGACAAGGAGGCCAAATAAAACATATATTTCTACAAGTCGTTCACTGTTACATCCTTCGTTGAGACTCTGTTTCCCAGACTAATGAATGTAGAGACTGACAAATGAATCGGCCGGGGAATAATTATGGGCAACCTAACCTTCTGTTGAGTGATGTGTGTCTGTCGCTCTCGACTCCGAGGTCAAATAATTTCCTGGTGTGAATTAAGTGCAGGCCCACGCAAATTTAGTAGTATAGAATGTACAAAAAATAACAATTGTGACTGCAGGCAGTTGAAGGTGTATGCTCACTCGAACACATGTCAAAAGTTCTAATGACGTGTCTTGACAGCCTGTTCTTCCGAAAATCAGCACTGTTATCGGCTTATAATAGGATTCGTTTTAGGTTCATAATCGGCGTAGAATAGCGTGTGAAATATACCAACAAACGTTACAATGAATGGACAAGACTCCAGCAATTTATTTCCAGTGTGTTATTGTTTTGCGCATCACATGATCAATGCCGACACCCATGTAATCTGCAAATCATTCATCTGCCCATTGGATGCAGTTCTTATCAAGTGCTACTTGTAACTGACATTTCCCCGAAAAAGAGATATTACCTATTCAGATCACTCGTATGCGACCTGAACCTGTATGCCACCAACATTGCTATCTCGCATATTATTCCCCGTGTTTCATCTGATGGTCTATACGCAATCCACACACACTTCCACGCGAATATTTTCACATTTGATATTTTATCTGTTAGATCTTGACAAGGAGGCCAAATATAAGTTATTCTTTTTCTCCATTATACCTTTCGTTGAGTTTCTGAGCCACATACAAACGAAAACAGTCAGACAAGCGATTCTTGCGCGGAGAATAATCATTGACAGTTTGACTGTCTGCTGAGTGATCTGTGCCATGCGTTGTCGAATCCGAGGTAGGTCAACTAATTTCCAGGCGATAAGTGCATGCCCCGCAAATGAGTATAGAATAAAAAATAAAAATAATTGTGGCTGTATGATTGTGATGATACATGCTCACTCAAACACGTGAACGTGTCCAGTGACGTGCTAGAAGGTTTTCGTTTCGGTGTATCAAACGTTGGAGCAGAATTCTCGTGAATTTTGACATTACATAATGTATATATCAGTTTTGACAAATAATAACACATCGTGATTTGCTAGTTACTTGCCCACAGTAAAAACAATCACATCGAGAAGCGGTTTAAAATTAATAGACAACAATTACCCCGCTACATAATCGTCAATAAAACACAGCCATGTATAATACATTTTACTTTATTTCGTAATTTCTTCAATAAAATGCTCACATAGCTATGTTCTTGTTATAACCATCTGCTACTTTGTTCCCATAAAATAAGTGGAATAATTTCTTATATTTGTATGTCATGAGTTGGAGAATATCCGTTAAAATTAGCCAAATATTGACTTCATTTCCATCGGTAACTTAATGTCCAATTTATATGGCACGTGACTGTTTGTTTCATGGTGTACTTTAACTCATAATCAACCAATCGGCGAAAATGATTTGGTATAAGACCTAGGGTGATGTAATTGTTGTATTTTAACCTGGCATACGCGTGATTCATGCGATGGGACATAACTTCTCCAACATATTATTCGGCAAATAGGTTCATATTGAACCTAAATATATTGATATTGGACTTATGTGGTTCTGCGATAAGCCAATAGCGAGCGTCTACCCGTTATCATTTTGAATGGCGCGGACCATAGTTAAAACACATTACAACGGTATATAGACTTGTATATAATATATTGATCAAACAGTGCCATATTGGATTGATTTCCTTTTGAAATAGGTTCATATTGAACCAATTTCGACCCAAAATAGGTTTATAATGAACTTATGATCCATGAGAACAGGCTGACTCATTTTGACACAATATACTTCGGAAAGCTAATTTGCCGCCAACACAATTCCCACCCCCCATGTGATGGCTGACATACTTGTTATGCTAGCCGCCCGCCTTGCGAATATATATTCACAGTTAATTCCCCAACCTCTTTTATGGAAAATTATTTAAAAACGAAAAGAACTCTACCATACCATTCCAAAATTGGCTCGTACAAATATATGGGTCAGGAGTGGCTAATTTATTGTCAATACGATCATGTCGCAGAGCGCTTTAAATTCTACTGATACGTAATGGTCTTACGTGTCGATGCGCCCAACTTTGACCTTCGATTCCACAATGGTTAACACCCACATATACGTCATGTTCATCGATTTCCCATGGATAACACACATATAGACGTCATGTTCAATATCGCTCAATTTTATCGCATTCATTTTCACTGAGCTATGCTGAATTAATTTGCATTTCATTCAGTTGTTAAAGATACGGGCGGCGTTGGCGGTGGGTATGCTGTTAAAATATTCACCTCAGTCAAAAACCGACATAAACAGAAAGAATAGTAAATTATAGACATATATACGTACTTTGTTCTTATACGAATAAGAAATATGGCATAAACAGTATGTTATTGTCAAATGTTTTCCTTTGATGTAAACAAAAGCAAAAAACGTTACAGAACCTGGATTTTGTTTAGATCCGGATATGGTAAACATAAAGAGTGTTATTTTTTACTGTTTTGCCGATATGGAAACGCCGAAGCACTGCGACAGGCAAATCTGTTTTGATTAATTGTTACTCGGGCTTGGCGAATGTGTTTTAGTTTTCGTTGTCATTTCAACCCGTGTATTTCGAATATTGAACACGGACAAGGACTGGCAACTTTGGTCAAAATTTTCATCAGTATGAAATTTCATACCTGACACAACATTAGCTGTAATTTCCAAACCAACAATAGGTTGAAAATGATCTTGTAGTTTGATTTTCAAACATTGTATTGGGGCGGGGGGAGTTATTGTTTTCGGACCAATATTTGCATAATCTCCTACTTTTTATCAAAATTTTGGGCTGGAATGGCCATCAGCTGGAAATTTTCCAACCTTATCATGGGGGCGGGTGTCAGGTTGGAAATTTCAGACACTTGGAAAGATTGTGTCCTGATCCCTCCCCGTGGCCAGTCAAAAACTGCTAGTTGATTTAATAAAACAATATTGTCCTACATTTGGTCAACATTGTCATTGGAATTGTCATCAGTTGGAAATTTTACTACATTTGGTCAAATAAAGGGTGTTGTAGGGTGGATACCCATTCCATACAGATCCAAAATGGCCACCGCCCAGATGGTGTCAAACAGGAGACCTATATATATATATATAGTTGATCAACTGACATCCTAAATATTGGTGGGATCTCCATCTAAAGCTATATGTGTGCTCTCTAGCCTCTTTTTGTGTATAATGTTGTTTATTGTGTATTCCTATGCGATTTTTATTCTTTCTTTGAACCATTATCAAGTGGTATAAGGATACACGTTAAATACATGCGGCACATACCAAATCGCTGTTGTCTGCTGATGGTAGATCCATTTTTATGTCTGGCCTAAACTGAAACGACTCGTAGTGAATTGTCAATTACCAGAGTACTGATCAGCGCTCGTTCAATATTAGTAATCATATTGTGATCACAGTAATGCGCGACACGTGACTTCATACAGATCTGTATACAGTTCTATATCAGTGTAAATCCACCCTTAACAGGACCAATCGATTTGCACCCCCAATATAACCAGACCAAAATTCCACGTTCGCAATACCATGTCCACCCCGTATTGTTGGAACTTTCCCACTGGTACCTCAAACTTTCCAACGGTTGAACATTTCCAACCTGACACCCCCATCAAGGTTGGAAAATGTCATCTCAGCCAAAAAGTAGAATCATCTGCTGCTATATTTAGCAAAGTCCCCTGTCGCCACGTCACTACTGATCTGTAGCAATTGAATCGAGTAATATACATGCCACCTGTATGTAACTTTAGAAAAAACGGTACATTTACCGTACATGTGTGACACATATAGGATCACACCCACGGTTAAGTGATCCTGATAATTTTATATGATGCTGGTTGGTCCTGATGAATTGCTATGATGCTGATAGGGCAAACTGATGTTGTTACGTAAATGTAGCGTTATTTATTTCTAAAGTTGTCATTTTCGATCAGAACGAATGAAGGAAAAGTCATTATATTTATAAACTATTTGAAAACATTCATTATGTAAAATATTTTAATAATCAAAATTGCTATTCGTTTCGTTTCTTGAATGTTTCATACAGACGCTGGATTTTTCTTCGATTCGTTCACATTATGAAAACACTGCGAAAATGACAACTTGAGACAAATTAACGGTACATTTTCTTATCATCATGAGTTTGTCCGGCGAACATCATATCAATTAGCAGGACAACTTAACCACTTACAATGGAACTGTATATTGTTCATTTTGAGGAATGTTCAGGTAATAAAGGCGGAAGACAGACAGAAGAAAAGGTAATACACCTATGGTCGTTAGTTGATCTTATTATCTGAACATTTCCTGAAGGAAAGAGAACTGATCGTCAAGGGGTATTTAGTAAAGAAAGGGTTAATCAGGGGTGGATAAGCAAGAAGGGGACCGATAACTTTCCAACAAAACCCAAGTGAAACTACATGTAGTTAATATTGATAACACAGTTAAACGTTAAGTCGAGAATCGTGAGAATTGTACAAACTCAGAAACAAAAGGACACCAATGAACCAAAGAAGATAATTGAGACAATTTCATTAAAAGACACTTGGCGGATTTCGCTCCAAAATGCACATAATCATATTCGCTTTTGATTTTTTCCCGGTATCGAGATAAGTCGAAAACTTAAAAGCAGCTGGAAAATGGCTGTGACCATGGAAAGTATTTTCCAGAGCGTGTGAAGTCGGTATATCAATATTTCGTGAATTAAAATTTGGTCAACATATCTTATACCTACTTCCAAATTAAGTAGACACAAATTCGAAGCTCCAGTGAGGCATGTCCATTTGAAGCAAATACAAAATTGAATAATAATTATGGATATGGCAAATTTGATATTGGGAAAATCTTATCATCTTTTCCCCCCGAATGGAGTTATCCCCTCTGTGGACTGTTATGTGAACAGTGGCAAGGTAAAATTGAACTGTGGGTCCTATACAAGGCTACTGGTTGGGCATGTATGACCAGCTGTTCAAGGCCGCTTTTGGCGTTTGGTTATAAGTCTAATTGGGACATTATCACAACCGGTCGAGGATGCCATGTTATATTATGGGCTAAATTTATCACATCAAGCGTGAGTATACACTCTAGACCAGATAGAAGCGAACTTATAATTCGTCCACTATAAATTAGGTCCTGCACATACATGTATACCGACGACCCTAATAGGCCTCTATCATAATACAAGGTGTTTAACAAACATGAACGTCCATCGTGTATCAAATCAAAACTACTGATGACATGTGTAGATAGGTCGATGCCTTGCACCAGATACAGTATAGTAGTCTTAGATCAAACTCTAGCCTGTTTTCCCGAAAACCCGCACATTGTTAGCTTAGAACTTTTTGTGTCGATAACGGGCTGAAAATAAGATCATTTTAGTCACATTATCGACTCACAATGAGGCGATTCTAAGCAGATTATGTGCGGATAAACCATAAACAAAATAACGGATATGAGTCCATTGCCTGCTTATTTCAGAATCAAATAATCACATTATGTACCTATTTCACATTATAGGTAGGTTATGTGCTTATTTCCACGAGGATATGTTGGCAAACTCAGTAACAAATCGATCCTGTCTGGGGGAGATTACACATTTGATAAAAACACGCTTCCACGCTGGGACCAAATTCGTCCGAACATTTGAAGAGTTGAAGAGTTGACGATGTTCACCCATAATGGTTGTCCCAAACTGGCGTACGAATAGAGTAAGGATCAGAAAAAAGCAAGAAAAGATATAGTATGTATATGTGATCAATTTACCTCATCCATTTGCGTGAATCACAAAGCCGCGCTTAAACGCGGCTTCATATGCTATGCACCTTACTCAGGCTTACTGACTGACCAAACACCCAGTATACTTAGGTTTAGATGTTGCAACCTCCACCGGATTGTTTAAAGCTTATATGTAAGCAAGATACGAGCCATCTTTCGCACAATGAACTACTTCTGAAAAGAATTAAGAATATGGTACAACGTCATTAGAATTTGTGTACTCTTTATAGGTAGTCGTTTTGCCATATCCGTAGTTACGATTAGTTTCGAGAAGCCAAGCATGAACACACGAATTCGTCTCGTCAATTCTGCGAAAAGGTTTTTCTCCGTCAGAAGAAAATACGACTAAATTAACTATTCGTAATTCTTATCAGTATAGTAGTTTATTTTGCGAAAGGTGACCATTCTGTTGGTCTTCATTTGTACACAAAACACCAAATAAAACGTGGGGAAAAAAACGTTTCGCGGAATGACACACAAGGAGCAGAGTTTCAATTAGTGAGCGAAGCCTTCCGCGCCTACACCTCGGAAATGAACGAAGCATAAGTGTGGATAGGTCAATAATGCCAGGCCCGCTATATATCGAAATAGTAATTGATATGTCAAGGGACGTTATTCAGCTCATCCCGCTGTTCCGTCGAGACCCGTAGACTTTGCCAGATTGCAGCGAAAATGAGTTCTCGAGCATATGGAAGATGCCGGGCTTTCAGCCCTGACACATAATAATAATAGCCTCATTAGATTACGACTTTACGCTGAAGGTGATCAATAATCTATCTCCATCGTATTTTAGGGAATCAGGTCGCGAAATTGATACCGATACGTTGCCGCTAAGTGAGTAATGCTCATTTCATTCCTAGCGCTCTGGAGTACTTTTCATTAGTGCAATTCAGTCATAGAAATGCAGTTAGCAATCTAATAGAGTTGTGACGAAAGAAACACTTCAAGGATACTATTGGACCATCACGCGCGAAGCGATCGTTTTAATACGGGTTTTTTTAAAATTACCAAACATTCTGTTTACCATTCCACCGGAGCCATTTTGTTTGATATCACAATCTGGCGATGTAGGAGTAACGATAAGCTTAGATCCGTGGAAAAGAAACACAATCTGATTCGTTTATCTGAGCAAGTTAGTCGTTCCCGGTTAATTCCCAGTGAAATTGACCCTATGGGTTTACCTTCACCCATAAACCTGGCCACATCGTGAATTGACATACATGTAGCCACCGAAACGACATTAAACCACAAAGATCCAATCCAATCTATCTCGATCGTATTTTAGGGCATCAGTTCGCGAAATTGATACAGATAGGTTGCCGCTAAGTGAGGGATGCTCATTTCATTCCTCGCCCTCGAGTACTTTTCATTAGTGCAATTCGGTTGCAGAAATACAGTCAGCAATTTAATAGAGTTTTGACGAAATCAACACTTAATATTCTACGATCACACGCGAAGCGATCGTTTTAATAGGAGTTTTCAGCCCAATACATTCTTATTACTGTTTCATCGAACCATTTTTATACCACAATTTCAACTTCCGCGCAATATCGTCGGGTTCGGTTTCATGTATGACTGGCATGAAACTTACAAGTGAAAGTCGCGAGAGTGAGGTATACAGACGCTAGCATGTGGAATGCACGATCTTCTTATACGGTGTGGAATTTCGCGTGTGGAAAATGTCCACGCAAAAACCATCCAGTGCTATATCTGCGTGGATCTGCTCCCACGGCGAATATACACGTCAGTCTCACGACAAAAACCCGCGAAAACCACGCTAAATCTACGACACAGAATACACATTTATTCATTTAATATTTATCCTAATCATCTCCATTAGCACATATACATTATGTTGTACATGTAACCAATGTGATCATGCTATAAACCAATGTATTAACTCCTGCAATTAATCGGCTAAGCTGTTAACTTTACATGTACAGTAATGCCCTAAATAATCGACTCCTTAACCACAGCAAAATTATGGGTAACTTTTCAGGATTTACGTGAGAGCTTTCCGATGAATGGCAACAAGCCCATAATTTTGCTGTGGTTAAGAAGTCGATTATTTAGGGCATTACGGTACATGCATTTCTCTATTGTATGTGGTCACCGCCTAATTGGTATGGTTTATTGCCCAACACAAATTCACCCTTTCGGAACTGAAAGGATTCTCCCACAAAGTTAAATAAGTGAACATCGAAATGGTCTATTATTGATTTGGAGGGATGTACAGGAGACGACATATAATAAAAGTACAGAAGGAGTCATATTTATGGAGGGAAATGTTCAGATAATAAGTTCATCAAAAGACCTTGTTGAACTTATTATCTGAAGAATTCCTATGGTAGAACTACTCATCAATGACTGTTTAGTATACAAAGGTTAATATGTAACATAAAGAACATATCAATATACAACTGGATCAAAAATATCAATGCAACTAGAGTGGACCACAAGTTATACCCTAAACTGATACATACATACATAACATAATATATGCATAACATAAATGTTTCCGTCTAAAATTGTCTATCAGAGAACAACTCCGTGATGGGTTCATAATTAGATCGATGTCCATATATACCCATACATATACTCATACATGCAAAACATATATGGACAAATAATAATGATGTGAAAATATGATATGTTGCCAAACGTATACTTGGCGAATAACAGCAAATATAAACGCACACAATCATTGACAGTAAATACAATCTGGTTATGCCGTCTGAACAACATGTCTTTCTCTGTGGAAACAAATTGTGTAAGAATTCTTTCTAACCTTATCCACACGCATGGAAAACATGTGAATTGATGATTATTCGTGAATTAGTTTGTACATGACAATGATTGATCAGTAACATGGCAAGCTATAATCACAACAGAAAAGTTGATGTTAATGAAATTGTCTACGGCCTTGGCCCGGACAGACTTGCGCTGGATGTTCAACACACATTACCACCAATTAACCAAAGTTCGCATGCCTTATTCAGACAGCTACATATCGATGGAGGTCGCAGGCTACAATTTACGCCGTAACCCGCTAATCAGAATGTCATTGTGGATTTTTCAAATGAAAATACTACTTGCTATGAAGCACGTTGTTACAGACTTCGGCGCATGCCAATAACCATTCAACAATGATTCTCAAACTATAGGCCCCCTAGAGTCATACGGACATTGAACTGGTCGTTGTCCTTTGGTACAGAGTATTAACGTACCAGGTTCACTGAGATACTATTTGGGTAACCATGTTTAACCCTTTACCCAACAGAAGGGCCCTGTGCCAATGCATTCTCTTATATATGCGAGTCGACCATAGGTCGCCTCGCATATATAAGAGAATGCATTGGCTTAACACATTAAAAATTATAAAATTGTTAAAGAATGTAAGAAAAAATGGTAAAAAGTGTTAAAAAAAGATTTTTTTTAGGCCAATGCATTCTCTTATATATGCGAGGCGACCTATGGTCGACTCGCATATATAAGAGAATGCATTGGCACAGGGCATAACTGTAACTATCACAATGTGGTCAAGGAGCCGGTTCCAATGATATCCATATTTGTATGGTTCTATTGAGACAGACCGAAGATATTTTAGGCTGTTGAAGCTTTATTTGCCCGGTTTGTTGGGTAAAGGGTTAACCAGGAATCTGACGTCTTAGTTCGAATAGTCGAGGGTAATTTTATAGATAGAATATGATAATATGCAAGACATATAGAACGATAGGTATGGCAAGGAATGTGAGCAGAATAAAACAGGGACACCATTTTCGTTTCACGTAGAGGTCATTGAAACAAATGGAAACACTAGCAGTATAGTAGTATTATAGATACATGTAGGAAAATGAAATAACTGGACGTTCTAACATCAAGCTGACTATCTGGGTAGTGGTGACATACGTTGTGTAAATTCATTCTATATGTAACTGTCAGTATCAGATCATGCTATTTATTTTTTATTTTCAATGGAAACATCTCGAAACAAACTGGTAGTGGTTACGCTATAATTTATATTCTCATTTTCGTTTTAATATTTCTTTCGAAACAAAGTGGGACAGTGGTTTCAACATATATATAGATATATGAATATATATATATTTTTTTATGAAATTTGTGGCAAAAATTACCATAACAGTCTATATCATAGACTAAATTTTAATTGTTTAAAGTTATTTCCATAGACAATTGTTTCTCAGATTGTGCGGTGAGCAGAGATATAAGACAATGACAAAACAAAAACACATGCACTGATAAATTGATAGGATAGGATAGGATAGGATATTTTATTTCAATATACACATATTAATACATGATACATTTGACAAATATTACATTGTATATTCGAGGGGGTGGCATAGTCAGGCTAGACTGTCTTACTGCCGCCCACTTAAAGATGAAAAGTTGTTACGATAGGCGGTCAGGGTTCATTTTACAATGCACGGCTAAATAGTTATGTATCTCACAATGGTTGCATTTAACTGGATTATATGCATGGAGGGTATACGTCTAGATAACTCGATTATTGGTTACTCGATGGTTTGTCTCTTTCTTGTCAGTGGGATGTTCCTTGAAAGTCGAGTAGGAATGTGTTGAGTGAGGTTGTGGATTGCGATATAGCGGAAGTCACTTATTTATTGACGAGCTACCACACAGTCGGGACATCTTTGATTGTTGCACTTAATTGTTGCAGCATATTTTTTAATGCAATCGGCATGTAAACGCCGTTTGAATGTGTGCCTGGATTGGTATGACGTAAATTCGTTATCTAAGTTGTTCCAGATGGTTGGATAAGAATGGAATGGTAGTTGTTTGGACCAAGATGTTCTTCTTTTTTTTTATATAGTGGGTGCTTTTGCCGGGTGTCTGGTCCGGTTTTTGCGTTTCGTAAATTGATTCAGGGTTTAAAGTTGTTTTAGCCGCTAGGCCATATCACGGACAAGAACAGAATCAGGTATTAAAACTATCGTAGCGAAGAAACTGTGTGGATAAATCAGACATTGCAATAGGTTACACAAATTTAGATGATCTATGTACAAATAAAAGTTTGATCGCGCAAAAAATGCTGTATATAAATCGGTGGTTTTATCGAGAGCGGAGGTGGTGTTCGTTGAAGCTTGACCGACAAACGTCGGTCTTGCGTTGACACATTCCATATTTTGCTCTCTTGGTGGGAGCATTCGCTTTGGTATGCACATGTAGCGTGTGTTGTGCATTCAAACCAGTCTGTCGAATATGTACATGTAATGCGCGGCTGCAATCAAGATCAAATTTATGTTTACAAAATGAAGTCTATTTTGGCAGCTATACACTGAATCAAATGTTTAGATAGCTTGACTGCGTACATTTATGCTATTCTATTACTTATATATGCAATAAATTATTGCCTGTGACACTGCATGTATTATATTTGTGTCTGCGTGTGACATTATGTGGGCACATGCGTCAGTCTGTCTGTTGTCTGTCTACATACTCGCGTATGTGTGTCTGCATGTGTGAGGGTGTGTGTGTGTGTGTGAGAGGGAGAGAGAGAGAGAGAGAGAGAGAGGGGGGTGTGTGCGCGTTAGTGCGTATATATCACTATGAATGTATGCGCGTGTTTCTGCATGCTGAATGGGGTGTGTGTGAGAGAGGATGTGCTTGTGTGTGTGGGAGGGTGGGTGTGTTTGTGTGTGAGGGTGGGCGTGCGCGCGCGTGTGTGTGTGTGTGTGTGTGGATGAGCGTGTATGGATGTATGCCTGGGTGCGTGTGATCGTGGGCGATAAATGGTAAATGTATGCAATGGTTGAGCTGTGTATAAGCGTGTGATTAGGAGCGTACGTGGATCAGTTTTGTATATACGTTACTTATTATTATTTATCCCAAATGTTTGTAAACCTACCTGTTCTTCTTATTATACTGTATATATGTTCTTGTCTTATAATATATATTATACCCTCCCACGAGGAGGACAATAATGATATATATTTAGCCGCTAGGCCATATCACGGCCAAGAACAGAATCAGGTATAAAAAAGATCGTAGCGAAGAAACTGTGGATAAATCAGACATTTGATTAGGTTACAAAAATTAAATGATCTATGTACAAATAAAAGCACCAAGAGGAATGTTTCAACTTCGAGTCAGGAATATAAATTCAAGAACTGACTTGTGAGGAATATAAATTCAAGAACTGACTTGTGAGCAATCATACTATAAAACGTATAAAATTAGTACAAGAATAGATAATAAATAGCAAATAAATAACACGAATTACCAAGGAGCTACACCGAAATTTGTATAGCTTTTAAAATCAGATTTTGCAGTGATAAGGTATTTATAATATTTGATGAATCGCGCATGAACCTTTACCAACGCATCAAGCTGATGGACGGGGGGGGGGGGGGGGGGATGAGACAGAATGTCACTCTTCACACCAACCGACAGCCGCGATTCACAATTACTTTTCTCATCAATCATATGGTCAAATTTTGAAAGCTCATTGATGTACCTCTCTTTCTGAGAGTCGAAACGTTTGAGTGACTTTGGCGATATTTATTTCGAAGCAACAGGCGATTTTTCTTTTGGAACAATAGGATCAGCTTGCATAGATTGTTTTGGAGGAAATGTCTCAACGGCAGAATCTGTACCCATAACCTGCGCTTCAGCTTCTGAAACAGAAATAAAACAGTCGCCTGACGAGTTTGGTTTGAATCTGTCTGAGTGCTGGCATCAACACCCTTTTTTGTTGACACGATTCTCAGATTTACATCGTTGAATAATAGTACCAAATTGGACATGAGCGATCCATTACAGCATGTGAACCTTGACAGTTTGAACATTTGTTAAGATTCGTACAATCCTTATGATCTTGATCAGAAATAGAACATCGTGCACGTATGGTTTCTTCACCTTTACAATGCTCCTTGCCATGGCCATACCCCTGACATTTGAAACATCGCAATGGGTTTGGAACAAATATTTTTAATTCCAACCTTCAATGTCGGTGGATTTTCGCACCGGTTGAAGATCAGGAGATAACTATTCAGATGAACTTTTAGTCAATCAACAGTCTTGCTAAATCTACGGACTTCTGTTACTCCATGTGTGCCAACTCCGCCAATATTTCTGATTCCGAAGAATCAGCTATATCGCGGGTCGCAACACAGCTCTACTACTATTCACTGTCTTGAGAGGAGAAACCAACACTGGTGTTTGTGGAATAGTTGTTAACAGCAGCAGAGCATCAGATTCAACCTTTCTTTGAACATTCAACCAAGAGCGAGCCACTGATTGATCCAGTCCTGATTGGTTTAACATATTCCGATTGCACACAAATGCTTTGTAGTGTTTTTATTAATGACAAAGATAGAAAGTCTTTTCGCATTTGAGTCAAAGTCGAGAACAAAGCACTCAGGGATTACCACAGCATCATTGGAATTTGGTGAGTCAGCATTCTTACGAGCAATGCGTTGTTTTTTTTATTTGAGTTGCCATAAGAAAAGCAAACAATCAGCAACTAGCCCAGCAGCCGCCATGGACTACCCTTCGAATTCTGATCGGGTCAAAGACTGCTACATAGCTGAAGCGGTGACCCGTTTAGCCACTGCATACACCAGCCTCTCGGTACATCTCCACAGTGAGACAAAAACAAAACAAAACTTCAAACATCAGATGAGCAATACAACGTATAACACAAATTGAATCTGAAACACCGGAGAGGCGTGACTAGCTGATTGATTGAGCCGGGTCAACTCAACCACCCGTCTTGAAGAGATGTAGGATCAAAGAGGTCAATGAGCTAAGTCGTTCCAGCAGGTCGATGCCTCACGTGATACAGCCGCCCTAGTACCTCCAGGACTCATAAACCACACATCACGGGGTGCACCACACGACATGCAGGGGCCCACATTATAGGGGAATTGTACTCCTCGCAGAGGAATTCGAATTGCATACCTTAAATGTGAACCAGCGAGACACCCACTCGTAAAAATAAATTAACCATAATATATTAGTCGAAATGTTTTAGTTTGCCGTTAAAATCAGTTGGTCTATTTCGTAGTTCTTATCTGATACATGTTGGCGATAAATCCACGAAATAAATGTTCCTTTATTCCACCGTGGGATGTGATAATCTTTCAATGAAGTTTATTTTGAACACCAAAAAAAAACCTTGGAAATTGAGAAACCGGGAAATAATATTGTAATGTTTTCATGGCAAATGTGGGGGACGTCTATACCGTGTATAAGATAAATACAACATTACTATACTGTTTTTGTTTTCGATATTTGTTATATATAAACTTGTTGAAAGTATATTTTTCAAATGTTTTCCAACTTATTGAGATATCACATATAATCTACAACAATTGTGTTATAAACAGAGTATAGTAATATTGTATATATACACCATGCCTCATCTTAAAAGTTGCAAATATGTGCATATTCTTATAAAACAGGCATTGAATCAACACTGTGTATTAAAATAAACTGCTATAAACTGTAAAGCAGATCGGTCGAAATGAGTATTATAATTATATAAGAAGTGAACAATGTTCGCTGGATCATGTGCAATTGTGAATATAAGAGAAATTGTTTATTTGTGTATATCATTATGACCCAACTGACCTTCAAACAACATCGACATAACTGAATGATCAAAACCTATGGCATAGTAACCGACTTGCAACTAAACAGTTACACCTGGAAGCGATGCTTACGGACAAGGTCCTCAACAACAAATACCATAACTTGATAATGGGAAAGTTGTAGACTGTCTGAGGTGTTCGATTTGTATCCAATATAAATAAGCATTCAAAGCCATTCGACCAATTACATTCATCGAAACTTTCCTCCATGCTTTCAAAATCTTTCTCTCGCCAAGGAAAACATACAACATCATGGCACACATATCCGCCCCAGACATAAAGGAATTGTACTCACTGGTGATGCACGGTTTGGGTTTCCCGTTCTTATCTGTAATGTCTTTAGCAGTTGGCGATGGTGATAATAGTGTTACAGGTTTCTTTTGTGATTTTTTTCTCCCTACGACACAAGAAGAGTAAATTGGCTGCCTGCCAGTAGTGTCGTATCTCCCACTTTGGGGTTCACTCCATTTACACTGTTTGTAAGGTCTTTCCTATTACGACGGCAAGTACCGATGAAGTATGTCCCTTGCTCTAACAAATCCCAAGAAAGTGCCAAGTAGAGAACAAATTGTCAACAACAACATAGTACGCTTTGTTCATGATCACACTGACCCACAAACACTGCATAAAAACTTGGTACGGTCAACTTCAACTGCATCAGTGATCTCACATTTCTTTCCCATGTACGGGAAGAAATGAAAACAGTAACAGGTCACAGATTCGCAGAGAATCCCATGTTTGATACCGAAACGTGTATGGTGCTTGTTTGGCAAATATTGGTGAAGTTGTGTACGTGATCGGGTTCACACAAGGCTTTCATTAACAGTTAGGGGCATTCCCGGCACAAAGTTCTGTTTGAAACATTGATTGGCAAAGTTCACAACAGGCATCAATTTGTCACTCGGATCTTAGATTCAGTTCGTTGGATCGACAACAGATGTATCGGTGTAATTATCATAGACACGAAAGAATTTCAATAAGATCTGGAAACGAATTCTGGAAAATGTGTTCCTAAACCATGGGGTAGACTGAGATTCATTGACATTGTCCTAATAACTACTTATTGTAGGTGAGTTGATCAATCCCATATTGAGGATAACAGCCTATTACAGCTCAGAATGTTTTACATTAAGATACACATGGAATTAACCTTGGGACTTCATATGCTGATGTGCTAGATTTATGAAATAAAACCTTATAGCACATATTAATGAAGGAAATTCAGATGCAAAGGAATAATGAAAAAACACTCACTGGTTTCAGCCCCAGAACTACTCTCTGTATAGGACGCACCGCTTAATTAAGTGTTGCTGACATCTGTGTCGGTTGAATTGTCCGAAATTACAGATTTTGTCTTAAATATAATACAAACTTTACATACATTCTGAACTGGGCAAAACTCATCCGGCTGAATTCTGGTCTCAGGTCTAGACCACCCTAATAATCACGGTGTCTCATGTCAGGACTTGGTCTCGCGAAACCACCTGGTCGCAAGCTGGGATCGGCGCATTGTTGTACAATCAACGACAATCAATGACACAATATATGGACAAAAGCGTGCTGAGCGCTGCATCGAGATTGGTGTGTTGGTGTCGTCGAGATTGGTGTGTTGGTGTCGTGAAAGCGTGAGCACGTGAAAGCGGCTTATATCCGTGTTGTTTAGCGGTATCTGTATGCCGTTGCCGTTCGACAGGGATCACAGGGCAGGTGTGGTGCGGATTTCCCACCCCCTATGCGGATGTCACGACGTTGTCAGTTTAACGGGTGGAATCAAGTCTACGCAGAGAGTAAATTCACAGAGAAACACTCCGCTGTGTATAGAAATACCGACCCCGGAAAGGGACCGACAAACTTGCCCAGATACACGAATCAGATTATCCTCACTTAGAGTGGATCGCGAATCCGCGCTTGTCGGCATTCGAACGATCTTCGTCAGCGCTAGATGGCAAATGGCGGCATAATGCCCCGAGCATTCTACCGACGGGACCACCGGCGTCCTTTACAATCAATGTATATAGTGTAACATATTGTTCGTTCAGATCAAGAACCAACTATATATTGTTCAACTTTGCGTCAAAATATTACACATAAATTACATTCATCTCTTGAAAACATTTCGAACCATTATTATAGGAGATATCAGGTGGGAATTTCCAACAACTGGAAATAGTGAGGTACTTGTTGGAAATGTTCAACAATTCATTGGGGTGAGGGGGTGACATGTACAATGTAATTTCGCGGACTTGGGAATTTGCAATAAGTTGAAAATTTTGAAAGATTCTAAATAACTATCGCCGTGATTGAAGTTATTGAAAATAATTTTCCAGAAATTGTAATGGTCACAACGTGGGGTGGGGGTGGGGTATCGGAAAAAAATCGAGATGGGTGCGTTGTATCACACTCCCGATAGCAGATATTTACATTTCCATGTAATTGTTTTCCAAATCCATGTTTAAAGATAAATTATGACAAATAAACCAATGTGAAATGTCAAGGCTTATGAATTAAACTGGACCAAATAAATCATTAATCAAGAGCAGGGGTCCCATGCATTTAAGTTAATTTAATTCAATTTAATCGGAAATTTCCTTATTTTGAACCACAATTTTTCGTTCTGTCTTAATATAATTTTGAGAGTTTTTGCTGTTATATTGTATATCCAGTCCAGCAATAATTTATTCCCAAATGATGAATTAGTACTATCAAAACTAGCTCCGACCTCAATTCATTTCAGAAACACGGAACGAAAGACACCCGCATCCAATGCGGATTACGTTCCGATTGCAAGACTACTATCATTCCCTATTTATCCGTGTCAACCAAACCCATCGATAACATATTAGAATTAATAGCACGAAAATCTGACTTAATCCATCTAACGGTAATATGCTTTCAAACACGGCAAGGATGTTATAAATAAAACTCCACTGTGAAGACAGATAAACGCACGCATGATTTACAATCAAATTACCAATCTGTATCGTTACTGCGAAAACAGAAAAAGGTATTCTCGTCTCAGGTTCAAGTCTCGGTTTATACAAAAATCTCAGACCAGGGGGGTACCAGGTCTCAGTCGTAGAATATTACCAATAACACACATAATTATCGATTATATTACATTTTGTCCAGTTCATATATAATTATAATCTTTCTTCTACATGGCATATAAATAAAACACAATTCCTATTTGGTTAACATAATGATAAATGCTTCCAAAAAATACATATGTTTCTGTTACCAGAACTTGAACGTTACCACATGGTTCGAATTATGAACGGACCGACACATGCTTGAATGACAATAAGAAGGCAAACCATGGTTTACGTAAACCTGAGTTTCAAAAAGACGAGAATACGGACCAGTGCTGACCAATAATCCCAGCTTACTCGCATCGAAGCTGGGTAACGCATGGCGATCACCGTGGTTTCGGCCTGATCTAGACTATAGTTTATATGAAACCCTGGTCTAGACCAGGGACCAGCATTCGGCCGATCAGGTTTGTCTCTTTACTCCATGTATCTATCTATCTAATCAATCTCCATAAAGGCATCAAAGCACTGGACTGTCATCCTGGCTTGTTTGATAATTATTCATGTCTGTGCCTGATGTGTAGTTCAACATATCCTCGAGCAAATACGCACATAATCGACCTATAATGCGAAATAGGTTCATAGTGTGATTACTTGATTCTGAAATAAGCAGATAGTGGACTCCTGTCCGTTATTTATGGCGCGGCCAACAGTGAAAATACATGTTAAAAAGTGTACACCTGATAAGTCGTGAGTTGGCTTATTTTTGTCATTGTCCACACATAATGAACCTATATTGAAGTCATTATGTGTCGATAATGTGACTAAAACATTTTCAGTTCATTGTCGACTCAAAATGAGGCGATTCTAAGCAGATTGTCGATCTAAAAAATTATCTTATAAGCAGATAATGTATGGGTTTTCAGGAGTACAGGCTGTGTAGTCAATTGGAATTATTGAAACTAAAACATTTGAATATTAGTTAGCTTTTCTGCATAAAAAAATAGCCAACAACTGACATAATTTATTCTTGCAACCGAATGAATATTGAGGTAAGAAAAATACTTAGTTGGTACTCTCTCGTATATCGTAATACTGTCTTCCTGCGTGATGGCTGTACATTCATATGGCTTCAGTTCAAATTATGAAATGACGGAAATATGTTGCAATTATTGTTGCCATGATCATTTATAAATACAACTAGCAGGTTAGCCCGCCACTGGCGGCAATCGTCAGTAACATGACAATTTTTAATTTGCTAATTTTTTTAATGAATTTTTTTTTTCAATGAGTGCCCTTTTAATTTACTGGCTTTTTTAATAAATGTTTTAAATTATTTTTTTAATTTAATGTTTTTGTTTTTCAATTAGTTAATTTTTTAATTTAATTTTTTGTTTTTCAATTTGACCCGATTTGACCTTGAATTGATCATTTTGAAGGTCAAGTTAAGGTCGGGGTCACAATTTAACCCGTCCATGACACTTCCCGTAGGTAGCAAGTTTGAGCTCAATCGGTTCGAGTCTATAAAGGACACACACATATATATCATTTGTGGGTCCCCGTTTGAAGGTAAAGAACACCTCGGGCGGAAAAACTGACCCGATGAAAATCTACCCCGTTCCTAGGAAGCCCTAAGTACGAAATTAAGTACGAAATTTCGCATCGAGACGGTCAATGGAGCCATATTTATATTCGTCGTGTATATATACGCTCTTTATCAACGACACTGCGGATACGAACACTCTTTAACTATCAACGCGATTAACCCCGCAGTGCCGTTTTTTTGTGACTGTGAGTGGAGAACGGGTGCTCTGAGCTTCTCCAAAACGCCGCGACAACCATTCCCGTGGTTTTTACCCTTAGATGGGAAGTTTGGTCTCGATGGGTGCAGCCGTTTTCGATTCTATAACGTACACATATATATATATAGTCATATACGGAAGTCTCAAAATATATAGTAGACTAGCAGGTTAGCCCGCCACTGGCGTGGTTGGTCAGAAACATGACATTTAAACAATTTTTTTTTTTTAATTCTGCCTTTTTTAATTTTTTTTTTTCTTCAATGAGTTAATTCTGCCTTTTTAATCAAGAGAAATGATGGTACCCGTCCCTAAAAGAGGTATGATTTACGGTACATCGGGCGGAAAAACTGACCCGATGAAAATATCCCCCCTTCCTAGGAACGACAGACAAAAAACGATGTTACACCAATACAATAGGATATATCAATACTTGTAACACTTTCACCAGCGAACAAACACGCACATCGTATCAAATGCATAGCGAACTTAATTGTGATTCTAAAAATGTAATTTACTTAATCACATGCAAAAGATGCCGTATACAATATGTTGGACAAACAAAAACCTCTCTCAAAATTAGAATGTCTAATCATCTTTCCAGTGTTCGCAAAAAACTCGACATGCAAATTTCCGATCATTTCAACTCATCTAATCATGACATTAAATCCCATTTCAGCTTTCAGCCAATAGAACAGACACCAATTCTAGCCGACGAAGACCAAACCGATTCAATACGCCTAGAACGCGAAAATCATTGGATGGGCGTAATTAAAACATATCTTCCGTTCGGACTTAACATTGACTACAAAGGTGTTTCTCGAAATTTCTTGTGCTTTCCTCTAATCTACAATCGTAGAAATGTTGAAATCGCAAACATTTTCAGAAAAAACTTTGCATTATTATACACTAAATTGACCGAGCCTCTCGACAAACGGGTTATTATTGCCTACAAGAAAAATCCCAGTTTGAGAGATATGCTCGTTCGATCTAGACTCAGACCTTGATTAACACGCAGTTCAATTAGCTTTTTAGCAATTTCAACATCATTATCCTTTGTTTGTGCTCAACACAATATTTTATGTCAATTTCCGACACAACCTAACAAAATTTAGCTAGTTCCATAGAAATAATTACATAAGAAATCGGATAACCTACCTGTGCCAGCGCTCTCCACACTTTCCAAATATATATATATATATATACGGAAATCTCAAAATATATAGTATAGATAACAATGTAGATGAATAGTATTCTGATTTCCGGAGAGGTGTGTTCGTGCAAGATAAGAAATACATCTACACCGCCTTTTAGTCATGTTCTAAAGTGACACACTGCACAGTCTAATATTTGGCTGTTAAAACAAAAATATGGCTTGCCTAGCATTATGGGCTTTCGGGTGACTGACAACATATGTATATAATTATATAAACTCAAATTAGTATATTGATCTCAATTGTGAGTCAGAAATAAATTTCTGCAGTCCAGATCTGTGTAATCTTGTTGAAGATAGTATTAGAGTGATAACTTCTCACCTTGCTTGCGTTCGATTAAAGATGTACAGATTAATTACAAAAACATTTTCAATCTTACCTGGTCGGGCAGCAGTGAACATTCGTCTATTAGATTACAGCGGTTGTTGGCCCCTCTCGCAAACCGTGCCTGACATCGTATAGCAGAATCTTCAAGGTCACACTTGATTGCTGTCTCTGGCTTGTCGATCATATGTGCTAGAGTGGTAACCTGAACAGCCAGTCCGATCTGGATCGGGAAACCTGACGAATGGCTTGTTCTAAGTATCTATGGAATTACACAAGCTAATTTCCTAAAATAAATTGTCTGAATGCACTGAATTACTGTGGAGTTAGAAATGCATTACATAATTTGCCACAAAGAAGTTTAATTTCTTAACACTTATACAAAACTAATCACTATCACTGAACTTAAAAACTAATTAGATAATTAGTAAATGCAATTATATACATTGTAGCAGTAAATTGGGAGGTTACGAGTTATGGTCCCAATCAGTCTATAGTCATGGATACTGAGTTAGTGTTGGTAGTCTTTTCATCAAGTATCTAAAAATGTGAAATATTGCTCTCTATTACTTACATAATCTGGACGCTCATCCATCACTACCCAAACGTTTTGTCAGCAACAGTTGCATGTTGACTATTTTCTGTTGTATGTTGATGGTATGGTGCCAGTACTGATGTGTTAGCACCTATTGTTGGTGCCACATCAAGGTCAGCTGCTAGTAGAATCTGTAATAAAGTAGGTGTTGAAGGTAGGACCGCATCAATAGGAGGAATAATTTAAGTTAGAAGAAGTAAATAGAGCATCAATAACAATGTTATGCTTAATCATGCTACACTCTGCAATTATGATGATTCTACATTGAGGACATGAACGAAAAAATGAAATAAGAACTTATTTTGCACTATATACATGTATCTTACTAGCAGGTGACCCGACTTCGTCCGGGATTTGACCTTGAATTGACAATTTTGAAGGTCAAGGTCAGGTCGGAGTCACTATTTGAACCGTCCAAAACACTCCCCGGACAAAAACACCCGTAGGTATCAAATTTCGTCGATATCCGTCCAGCAGTTTTTCCGGCCATAGCTAACAGACAAACAAACAGACAGAAGTCCCAAAATATATATTAGATCATTTGTGGGTTCCAAGATATATAGTAGATAAACAATATATGAAATTAATTATTTTTGGGAATTCCCAAACAAATGGTGGTAACAAGTGAAACATGAAGACATATTCCAACAAACAACCTACCTACATACAAGCGTTATTGACAATCCCTCTAAGATGCGATTTATCAGAAGTGGCACATGGGATGCAACGATTTGTTGTTGGGTCTCTGATGTCCTGGATGGTGAGGTGATTAACGATGCCCTTAAGCAGTTGAAGGGAGGCTGATGCACGTGAAGCCAATTTCAGCATAGTCCTGACATATCTCTCGCGTTGTTGTGTACTTCTCACGTAAAGTAGGAACAGAGGTCTACTGGCGAATCTGGATGCAAAATGATGTTAGTTCACAAATGTGAATTTGTTGCCACTGGGAATATAGACAAAAATGTTCACCAGAAGATCTAAAAGTCTCCTTATAACACAATCTACTGGAATGAAACAGTGGATGTGCTTTTAATTATTACACCGATTAATGATCACGACAGCCACAAAATAGAAAGATATGAAACTGGTTCTATATAATTAGTATCAGTGGGTTTGTTGGATCATAGAATGAGGGAAACACTAAATAAAAACTAATAAGAATAGTTAATCCAGATTGCTTACACATGCATAACGAATCCATGTATAAAACTATAATAATTAGCGGAATACTGTTTTTGATCTCGCTATATTCATATTTTTCCGTCTCGCGATAGCCATATCATGAAACCCAAATATGTACATAATACTATCACTGTCGGATACCCGTTTAGGTTCGTACGTTTCAAGATGGCGGCGCCCAGTAAACAAGATAAACGGTAAGTGTATATATTGTCTCCAAGCATCAATTAATGACATCTTTCGGTGATACACCTTTAAACAGTTATGTGGGAATTTGTATGCCCAACACCTACGTACCATGCCTTTCGCATGACAGGCATGTGAATTGTTGTATTTGGCGTGTCAAGTCGTCATAATTTTTCGAAATTTTATCGAGGCGGCGAAATGTTCGCTTTTTCGTATATAATGTTTTGGCCCTGTGCTCATGGATCCGCAAATTTATGTATTGTTGTGGGTAGATTAGGTTACCACACATCTTCGGAATGCAAAACCGGCGATATTTTGATTGTCTAACTCCGAAAAACGACCTTTGAAAATTTCAAAATGTTCAGGTTCAGATTCGCAATATTCCCGATGATTTTGTTCAGGTTCAGACACAATTTTCGTTCGGGTTCGGACAAATGTCGTTCAGGTTCGGTCGCATCAAAACCTCACCTAGATATCACAGACTTGGGTTCAAGGTGAGATTGGGCGAAACATTTTGTTCAAATACCATGAGCCCTTAATTGTTGTAATAGCATTATCTTGGTCCTCAACACGGATCACATATAACTAAGCTTACAACACATACATAATATATGCCTATATATATTAACTGAAAAAAAAGACGTTAAATAGTCCAGACCAGATTTCCCACCACCCTGGTAACCGGTAATTAAGAAAATATTCCAGATATTCGGATCTTGCTAATTGGTCTGCCATTTAAAACAAGTTCACCATGGGAACATATATGATCCTGGATGAATTGTTTCCAGCTGGTAAGGCACATACAGACTAAACAGATGGAAACACATCTTGGAATATTTCCACGCAGAAAGGAAAGCCTAGAAAAGGCAAAATCCAAACCGATGGGGACATTTTGGCAACATACCACTTCTATTCCGCAATGTTAGGCACTTTAGCCGTTATATGCAAACTATAATGCAATTAGCCTCCACCAGTAAAGATCGGAACAACTCTGTTGTTCGGAGACCATGGATTTGATCTCAAAATGAGGGCCAGGGGTTCAAGAAAACGGAAGAGAGGGAATATATCAAGGCCGGAGGAACCGGCTAGGAAGCCACAAACTGCGGCTATACCACCAGGCACATGAGGCGTCTATACCCGCACCAGTACGGCGAGGACTCACCATGGACCAAATGCAGTGAACTTAAATAGCATAAACATTTATAAAGCACAGTTCTATTTGTCTTTCTTTTGCCATCACGGCCTCTGTTTTTTTTAGATTCAGAGCAAGCCACAGGGTCAATTTTCTCTTAAACATTGACGATCGGAGCGGTAGTGGAACGCGGCCTTATGTCTGGCCTTGGTTATATTGATGGTGTTCACCACCTAACCAAATGCGCTACGTGTTAAATCGTGATATATTGGTATCAAAATTTAGTTCAGGTCCAAAGACCATGCAACTTAATTCAGTGTATTTTGTTAGGTGATGGATACCATTACAACTGAGGCCAGGTGCACGTGCGTGAGTTCGAATACTGTTCTGATCTCCAAAGATATTTTAGAGGTATTTGTTATTGGTATCACAAATAGCAGTGTGGTGGGTAACCAATTCATTTTCAGTGGCCTGTGCCCCATCGTCTGCTAAAACCAATCAGTTAGGGATGAAAAAAACTGTCTAAGAATAAGTTGATAAAAATAAAGTTGTTTTTATTCAACTGATGTAAAATATATAAAATGTTCATTCATATTGAATACTAAAACAACATGTAACAAATAATATGTAAGGTTAGCCTATATTGCATATCACAATGCTGTTATCTCAACAGTAAGTTGAAAAAAATAAAACTATGTTTATATAAAAGTGAACATCACATAAAATAAAAATAATAGGTTGCTCGACCCCAAGTCTCCAGAATCCGGATGCAATTTCCAAAATTAGGTTATAACAGAACCGTGTCATATTCGAACTTGACATGACTGTGTCGTCTCGTGCTATTTCATCCCACCCAGTTTGGTTCCTATCGATTCATTAAAATTGTAATTGTGAATAACTGGTATACCCCACATAGACATATTCTAAGTCGAAAAAGGGCCATAAATTCTGCAGAAATCAGCGGATCGCGACCATATTCGACATAAGCCAGCGGACCAAGATTTGTTCCGATCGGTTCGATCAAACTCAATCCAGAGGATGAAAAGCACGCAAACAGTATTTTCTAAGTCGAAAATGACCAATACTTTTGCAAATGTCATTGGACTGCGACTGCATCCGGTCGATTCACTAAAACCGGATAGGAATACGGACGGAAGTATATACGCCCCTAAGGACGCGGCTGATTATATTCTCAGAAAAAAACATGTATCAATACAAAATATCAGATCGTTAACATAAACACCAAAAAAGTAAGCCATCCGATATAATTGGGTTATATCCACAATAAGCAAGATAACTGAGTCGCGGCCATATTGAATTCATCCAGCCCCGTTCCGCGGTTTAAGTGCTACAGGTAAAAGTTCTGGAGGTGCATTACATATATGTAACATTTGAATATTCATGATTCCTTATATGGAGCTTTAGAATATTCATGAATTCCATATATGTAATCAGGAATATTCAACAGTTCCATATATGGAATGCATAACTTTTGACCTGTATCACTTAAACCACATAACGGGGGTTGAATGAATCAAATATGGCCGCGACTCAGTGATCTCGCTTATACGTGTTATCCGATATCCGGTATGATAGGTGCACATGTGCATGTTGTGCTAAGCTTGAGTTAGCACCAATCAGTGGATATAAGTGAAGACTTCCAAATTAACAAAACGGCGTTCGGAGCTCAATAGCCCACCATGAACGGGCTAATGGCAGTCACTTAATTTTGCAAATTCTAGAAAAAAACATTCTTGAATTATGACCCAGTCATGCATTGTATAACAATTCAACCATGATGTCACGAATAGGGTTAAGTATGACATATTTCGTCAACCACATGATGGAGTATATCTATGAAATTGCATCATAATCAGACCATTATCTTTGGAGATATATCCCAATATGTCAGGAGAAATTTACTTTTTTACGGTGTTTAGTTGAAATTGTTCGCATATTTCACTTAGTTGCAGCTTGAGAGTTTCTTATACCGTCGGAGACTATTGCTCCATGCTATGCATAAATCTTTCCGCTCTTAGAACAAACGTGAATCGCCTCTTTCACATGGGCAACCTTTACATGAGTTTTTAAATGGTCATGTCGTTTAAACAGTCTGAAACACTGTGTGTATTTCAGTTCAGCCTTTTCGCCCTCATGCTGACACTTCAAGTGCCGTCTTAACGTTGACATTCTTGAAAATGCCTGATTGAATTTGTCGCATGTAAAAGGTGTTTCCTTGTTGTGGGTTGTCGATGAGTGTGCTGTTAATGAATCCTTGTCATTAAACTCAATCCCACAATCTTTACATTTTAAAGTCGTCTTTCCGACGCCATGCTTATGGAATAAATGCTTCCGTATCCCGCTAATTGTGAAGAATGACACTCCACATTGATCGCATATATTGTCCCTATCTTAGTGAAAAGAAGTGTTAAGAGCTGTGAATCTGCAAAATATATAAAAGGCCTCATTCATAGAATGCTTGAAATGGATACTGTACTCAAATGTTGTTGTTGGTGTCTATAGTCTTTGAGTCGTAGAAAAAGGTAACCAGCTTTCCGTTATTTTAAAGTGTGTTGAGTATGAAGTAATGTTATGGATGGAAGATTAGACGGAATGCAAAAATACCAATTGTCCTTGTCGAGTAATTTCTGTACAGTTTTCAAGCAAATATGTCAAATAAATTTTATGTTATATACTCATTTAAGTTATTTTCACTAGCCATTGAGTGGCTTGGGTATGCGCCCCGTATCTACATATGTTTTACACGATTGTAAGTGCCACGCGTTGCCCAATCCACTATCCGTCAATTTATTTGATTACGTCTTGTACACGGAAATTCGTAATTTAATTTTTGGCTCCAGTCATAAATTAAATTTATATCAAATTATGAACTTTGATTTTAAGATAACCTGTTGATTTGAACGTTTACAGAATACATCTTCAATAAATTCCCGGTAATACCAACGATCTAATATCGATAATATACAGAATATTAGTAATTTGAGTCGGAGAACGTTTACAGAATACATTTCCGACTCAAATTACTAATCTTTCTATATATTATCGATATTCGATCGTTGGTATATTACCGGGAATTTATTGAAGATGGCGTACAGTACCCCTTTAACTCAGTTCTGAAATTGACATGAATGTTACCAAGCTCCGTGCATAGTTCAGTGCAAGACTTATCTTAGCGAGGGGACTGAACTCTGTTTTGCAGCTTGGAGTGTTACATCACCACCGGTGAATACCAGTCTAATATCAATGGCCATGCGTGAACTAACATGTAACAGGAAGGTGTATCGACAGTTATGGACAATTATCTGCTCATCTACATGTACCTACGGCGACCTTCGTGGCCTCGTATGTGGATGGGGAGGGGAACCACGTGAGCGCATACATGTATCTCACATGCATAAAATAAGAAAGTCCGCCCAAATTATTCGCGAGTGGGCTAAAACCATGCCACGTGTTCCCCATTTATCGTTTTTTTTACGAATATGATAATCAACACGCACAAAAACGCAATAAGAACGCGACTGCACCCCGGCATGTTACTTCTATGCGAGGTTTTTGATGCGTCCGAACCTGAACGAAATTTGTCCGAACCCGAACGAAAATTGTTTCTGAACCTGAACAAAATCATCGGGAATATTGCGAATCTGAACCCACAACAATACATAAATTTGCGGATCCATGAGCCCAGGGCCAAAACATTACGAAAAAGCGAACATTTCGCCGCCTCGATAAAATTTCGAAAAATTATGACGATTTGACACGCCAAATACAACAATTCACATGCCTGTCATGCGAAAGGCATGTTACGTAGGTGTTGGGCATACAAATTCCTACATAACTGTTTAAAGGTGTATACAATATATACACCTACCGTTTATCTTGTTTACTGGGCGCCGCCATCTTGAAACGTACGAACCTAAACGGGTATCCGACAGTGACTATGTGAAGCTTGAAACAAGCCATTAGTTCAAATACAGACCACATGAATCAAAACATGTGCACTCACTCATTCAATGAGAAAAACCGGCCATATAGTTGAGCAATCTATTAGGTTTTATACCTTTAAAATTGGCAGACATCCTGTCATTGCTGGTGCGCTGTTAACACTCTTTCCTCTGCTGCCGCCATTGCCCAAATCATATGTCAGTTGCCCAACATTATCCAGCTTGGACGGGTCATCCAATATTAAAGGTATCGTATGCAGTGTAACTCGCCCCTGGAGGAAGGTCGGTGTACACATGCAAGTAAATTCAACTTGTATTGTCATAAATCTAAAATTAATTTCTCTTCACTGAAAATTAAGTTATTATCCAGAAACAATGTTTGTGGTGAAATGAATAAAATGTTAAAGAATTGTCAAAACTGTTCGAGCACCCGAAATAATAAAAATTAAGTTGAAACATTGGGCCTATACTAAATCACTATCTTTTTGATTTTATCTTTCACGTTAAATCTATTATATATTTTGGAAGATCTGTCTGTCTGTGTGTGTGTGTGTGTGTGTGTGTTCGCGATGAACTCGAAAATGGCCGACCCGATTTCGATGGAACTTCGTATGTGAGGGTACTATCGGTCGGGAAGTGGCATAGGCATATTAATTTTCAGATCCGAGGTCAACTTTTCACGTGCCGAGGTCAAATCTGTTTTACGCTGTGTTACGGGACTTTCATTTGAGTTCGGTGCTTACAAATCGATTCGAAACAGCGCGAATAATAAAATGCCAGTTATAATAATGACACTGTGAGAATCTTTCGTGTTTCCTCTTTCCAACGATATATAATGCGTATGTATCACTTTTAGTTATCTGCCTCAATTATCAAGAAGAAGTGGTACTATCTTCCATCAGGATAAAAACAATGCGTAACTTCTATGACGTCGTTAGAGGTCATAACGTTAGATCACGTTAACGCTTAACCGGCCGATGCATTTGACTGTTTCAGACGTCTTGGCGATATCTCGGGCACCGATGGTAATTTATCTTTACGTTGAAACTTGATAATTAATGAGCGTGTGTATATGAGGCGCGTTTATATACTTGAGTGGAAATAAAATCGGGTTAAACTGGCGGATTTTTACGGACGAAATTTGATGCATAGGGTATCTCGGTATCCACTGGGCCGATTTCCCGGTATCCGCTGGGGCGATTTCCACCATTTTTGGGGTGTTGGTGTTTGACCCCACCTGACCTTGACCTTCAAAATGATCAATTCAAGGTCAAAGTCCGGACGAAGTCGGGTCACCTTCTAGTATATATATATAACTGATGCAAAAATCGACCTGATCCAAATGGCACTTACCGTGTGTAGTTTTTGTCTGTCTTCACAGTCTGCAACAACAGCTTTCATTGACTTGCCAGTCTCAGTCTCTCTAGAGTAATGTCATATTATAGTGCTGTGGGACACCGATGATCACATCAAAGCGACAAGCTGTTAAATGAAAATAATTATATTGCGCTAACAGTCATACAAATGCTAAAACAAAATAGACGAACTAAGGGCCTAACTCAGGTAAAAAGGATCGTACAAATATGGTTTCCGAACTCTTTAGAGATATTGTTGTAAAAGATCCATATACCAAATATGGATGACTTGGTTGACGTTTATTCAAGTTATCGCGCCAACGGACATCAAATTTCTTTTAAATAGAAACATATAACTCTGGTTTTTAAGTCGGGGCGGACAGATTTTCTGTGTGCATCCATCAATAAACGGCTATGGTATATCGATTTGTTGCGTGAACCCGGACACCCGCCCACCAACCGTCCTTCCTAATATCAATAGTCGAGTTTTGATCAAAACTCGACTAAACACATCAGGGATTGCACATGGGTTCTAAATGCTGTACAAATTAGCCGCAGTTTATATCCCAATTCTTATTGAATAAATGGGGGAAACAGATATTTCCTAGAAGCTCTTGTTCCCCCATCTCTAAATTAAGTATCTTTTCCCCGAATAACGACCCCCGTATAATGTTAAGAACCTTGCAAAATATTGTGTGTATAGTCATAAACATATGTTTACATAGGGCTAACGTGTGGTAACGAAGCGAATGCTTTATTAATCATACGTAAGTAGACCCTACATTGTATATATAACTGGCCCCTGTTATAGTAATTGAAGTCTGTTTGCATATATAACTTTAGTCCAGACTAACGTTAGCGAAATCAGTAACGTAATCCGGAGACGACATGACAAACTTACAAGTGCAGTCTTGTCTGGATTCCGGCCCGCTAAGACAAAAGGCGTCATGGAATATGTCACAACGAAGAAAATAGCCCCACAGTAGCATGGAATATTCGAGACAATTGGATGATTATCACCAAGGGGACCACATACTACGACATTGCTATGCAAGCACATGCGTTGTTGTAGACTTCGGTCCGTGACGATAAACAATCATAATTAAACTATAGGCCACCATTTAGAGTCACACTGACACTAACCTGGGTGCTAACGCACCCAACACGCCACGACGCAACTTGAGTAACAAGGTTTCACTTCTTGTCAATCTATCGTGAATTCTACCGAACTCCCTATAATCCGAAATGCTTCCTCTGCAGACATATCCTTCGATCGTGCCTCCTCCTTGACATTTGTCAGTGCCAATGAATACCTATCCCTCAATTATTTCGCTCAATAAGTGATTATACAGAATTGCTTATTGCCAATTGGATATGGATATTCGGATAACACGTCAACTCTCTTTATAGCATGCCATTTGTACCAACTATATCATCTCTTGTTTCATATTTAGATAATTGTCATTCAGACGAAACATATAGTCATGTGCAATTCCACATGCACGCATAACCCACTAAATTCTCGTGCTTCTGTTACGCAGAGTTGATATATGCTGGCACTATGGACATTACCAGGTCTGGCAAATGTGAGAATATAGCCACAATAGCTGTATTCAGCTTACCTAGCTGAATTCAGCTATATATTCTACTCTCAAAGCGGTTGTTTTTCATTCATAAACAGGACGCGCTCATTTGCGCATCGAAATTAGGTGACCCTATTCTCTGCTTACTTTTTACCAAATCAGAACCGTCACTTGATTTGTGACAAAGTGTTACGTTTTGTCGACAGCGATTCTGTTTTTGTTTGAAAAACTACCACTTATGGTTGGCAGAGGAAATAACCCTGGGAGTATTTTCGATGGTATCGTATCGTTAAATGGCTTGGAAATAACGATATTTTCTCTCAAAATTACTCCATATTTCTTCCTGCTGCCAAACCGGAAGTTCGCGTTGAAATGTAGTACCAATCTCAAGGATTTAAATTTACTTACCAGCAACATTTATTGAATGATGTATAGTACCTATTTGCAACGGTATCAACATATATTTAGCGGCACATTATGAGAGTATGGCACATCATATATAGACAACTATACATAATTTGTGACTTGTATAATTTCTTCTGTAAGCGAAGAGTCAGATGTATCCCAAGACACCTTCTTTGGTGAGTTTTGGCGGGAAATAATAACAATGTTTCCACAGATTATCGCCCATGCATGGTCGTTGAGTTCTAATCCCGATCTCCCGACGTGGGATTTCGCCATTCAAATAGCAGTATTCCACAAAAGTGTGACAAAACGTCTAATACACAACTTTTTTACTATGAGTTTCTCAAAATATAATTACACGATTGGCTAGTTTGTGGAGTCATATCAAACATAACATAGGGGTTATACTGACCTTGTTCATTCCACCTGAAAATTTAAACCATATGCGTTCACATAGAACTTTCAGTACAGCATGCCACCGACAAGAAACTGTTCCCGTGTTAAACACGCCGATTATGCTCAGGGTAAGACTTTCACTCTCCGTGGAAGAGATCACAAACAAATTAGGAAATCCGAAACCGATGGACTCATTTCTCAGGGCCTTCTGTCTGCCAGGTTCCGGTGGCTGTGTACCGCCTGTGTTAAATGTTCTCAAAATGGTTCTGCGGATAACAACTCTCGTGAGACGGATTCTTTTAATGAAGTATTAACCGCTATTCGAGAGGGAAATGTTTTCGCACGATCAGCTACAACTTTTAGCGTTTGAGTTGGGGAAAAGTCAAAGTGATGTGTTGGAGAGATGGAAAAGTGGAACCGTTGGAAGTTACAATGTTAATGTTTAAAACAATTTTTTACCTCCGTTTGGTTAACCTCGCAAAACCAAACAACTTGCAAATTTCTGCTCGGACTCACTAATTGTTCTCAATCAAGCAGTCCAAGAAAATTTAATTCTTTGTGTTTAGCAATGGAACAATTAATAAATTCCAGATGTGTGAATTATATTGGACCGTTTTCATTCTCTATAAATTTGTTGACTCACTATTTGACCGGCAGTAAAACTATTTGTGGATTGAACGCCAATGATCGGCCTTCGGGTTCCCATACCACCATACGCAAATGGATCGCTGAAAATGGCAATGTGCCAAACGTTCCGGGTGAAGGTGATGTGTTTACATTTTTCGATAACAATCAGGTTATCGGCAAGAGGTGGATGGTGCTGGATGATTAAAAGCCAACGTTATTCATCTAATACCCGATGCAATGTCGAAGCTTCAGTGGGAAGTTCTCTTTCGCCTATGCATTGGAATTTTATTAAATGTTCTGAACGGAAGTCGCTCTTCTGTATAGTTAAACCTGTTATAGAAAATGATGAAATTTTTTTCCGAACCGAAAGATCGAAATATATTAATAATGTCCCAAAGAACTGATAACCAGTAATTCAACAACGACTTCAAGTGATAACGGGAATATTGGAAGATTCTCAGATTCAAGGCCCATACTTAAAATCTCATTTGGAGACAGCTGCCATCCAATTTTACCACCAGCTGCTGTTTTAAGTGAACCAATATTTGTAAATACAAATGGATATGATTCGGTTACGTTAATATTGGATACACTTTTGAATGTATCAACAAATCCTAGTGGTAGGGTATGGACTATCCTTGGATGTGATGGATCACCGTACACACTAGCCCACATAACCATTGCCACTATGTTTACGGGTGATGTTGTGTTTATTGAACACAAATTTAAGTCCCATGCTATAAAGGGGTATAAAATTGAGCCTTCTGACAGACAGTATGGGAACATTCTTGTGATGCCAGGTTTTGAACATTTCGAAATTAAATTGGTTAAATCGTTTTTCAAAATATACTGGGACATTGTTGTGTGCAATTTGGCAGACATGTTAGGCTTTACGTCGCCAAAGGCTCTGTCTACCTGTTTAAAGTGTTCCGACCACCACCAAGCATGGCAAATTTAACAAATTTTATTTAATGGCACTAAAGATGAAATTCTTACCAATTATATTAAACATGCTAATGTGTGCAGTGAAAATGTTTCGGAAGAAGGACTTGATAATTATGTTCAACAGAGCCACAATTTAACTTGAAATTCATGTTGAAAATTACATTTACATTTCTATTCGAATTCGAACTATTCAGGGCTGTATACGAAGAAATAATACCATGATTATTAATGCTGCTTTAGCAAAACTATGCCTTCTATTTTTCTGTACAATTATCAGAATTACCGTGAAATTGATCTAAGATATACATTTATAAGAGTTTTGATATCAGACGAGGTGCGACTACTAGTGGAAAAAACATTTGGCGTTGTCTCTGTCTGGCCACTCCAGCAAAGGTGAAGGTGGGGACTTTGTGTTGGAAGGGCGTAAGAAAAAGGTGAAAGTATGGCTACCGCCAGGGTTGCCTTCGGAAGAGAGATGACTGGAGGTATGTCGTGGCGTAGACGATTTGAACGAGGTAAGAATCCAGTAATTTATATACAATATACGTGTGTAGAATTATTCATTTGTATCGTCTTGTCGCCCTCTTCCAGTTCCTCTATCGCAACGGTCTCTTGGTTTGCGGCCCGACACCACCGCCTCGTTCCGAACCTCTGCCCCCAAAAGCAGTCTCTACAAATTGTTTATGTTGCCTCAATAGTTGTTTTGCTTTCAAAGAAGGTGGATCTCTTTGAAACCAAACAGAATACATTGCATATCATTAGCGTTTAATTAGTACACAATCATCTCCGAAACAAAAATAATTTTATTGATACATGCAACCACGTACATGGAGTTTTACAGCGCGTATAATATATATCAAGTTTAATTTTCACTTACATCCAATTTAGTGACCGTTGTCTTATAATCTGAAGTGGTTTACCCCTCTCCCAAATAATTATCTTGATTGCTATAAATACAGGCATATATATGCATACGGACCATTCATATTAAAGTACTTTCCGGATAGTAATCAATATTTCAACATGTTCCTGATGTATTATTATGAAGAAATCACATGAGTGGCAATGACCCTGTAGCTTAAACTGCCAAACTGAAAAAAATATAATATAATAAGGACAAATAGTTGGTAGTGAACTAATTTTAGTTGTAATATTCTATTTCACCATGCCACTTATGTTGTGGGAGTCTTGTTATTTAGTGTTTACCTGTGCGTTGGACAAAGCAAATAAATATTTTTGTCAGCCTGATCATCAGTGAGCAACGGGTAGCCCTGGCATTTGGCATGGGCCCAGTAATTTCAGGACCCATCTGGTGGCATATCGTACCACTCAAATAGCCATTAAAATAGCAGTATTCCACAAAAGTGTGACAAAACGTGTAATACACAACTTTTTTTACTATGAGTTTCTCAAAATATAATTACACGATTGGCTAGTTTGTGGAGTCATATCAAACATAACATGGGGGTTATACTGACCTTGTTCATTCCACCTGAAAATTTAAACCATATGCGTTCACATAGAACTTTCAGTACAGCATGCCACCGACAAGAAACTGTTCCCGTGTTAAACACGCCGATTATGCTCAGGGTAAGACTTTCACTCTCCGTGGAAGAGATCACAAACAAATTAGGAAATCCGAAACCGATGGACTCATTTCTCAGGGCCTTCTGTCTGCCAGGTTCCGGTGGCTGTGTACCGCCTGTGTTAAATGTTCTCAAAATGGTTCTGCGGATAACAACTCTCGTGAGACGGATTCTTTTAATGAAGTATTAACCGCTATTCGAGAGGGAACATTTTTTCGCACGATCAGCTACAACTTTTAGCGTTTGAGTTGGGGAAAAGTCAAAGTGATGATGTGTTGGAGAGATGGAAAAGTGGAACCGTTGGAAGTTACAATGTTAATTGTTTAAAACAATTTTTTACCTCCGTTTGGTTATCCTCGCAAAACCAAACAATTTCTGCAAATTTCTGCTCGGACTCACTAATTGTTCTCCATCAAGCAGTCCAAGAAAATTTAATTCTTTGTGTTTAGCAATGGAACAATTAATAAATTCCAGTTGTGTGAATTATATTGGACCGTTTTCATTCTCTATAAATTTGTTGACTCACAATTTGACCGGCAGTAAAACTATTTGTGGATTGAACGCCAATGGTCGGCCTTCGGGTTCCCATACCACCATACGCAAATGGATCGCTGAAAATGGCAATGTGCCAACCGTTCCGGGTGAAGGTGATGTGTTTACATTTTTTCGATAACAATCAGGTTATCGGCAAGAGGTGGAGGGTGCTGGATGATTAAAAGCCAACGTTGAGTGTCATGACAAATGTTATTCATCTAATACCCGATGCAATGTCGAAGCTTCAGTGGGAAGTTCTCTTTCGCCTATGCATTTGGAATTTTATTAAATGTTCTGAACGGAAGTCGCTCTTCTGTATAGTTAAACCTGTTATAGAAAATGATGAAATTTGTTTCCGAACCGAAAGATCGAAATATATTAATAATGTCCCAAAGAACTGGTAACCAGTAATTCAACAACGACTTCAAGTGATAACGGGAATATTGGAAGATTCTCAGATTCAAGGCCCATACTTAAAATCTCATTTGGAGACAGCTGCCATCCAATTTTACCACCAGCTGCTGTTTTAAGTGAACCAATATTTGTAAATACAAATGGATATGATTCGGTTACGTTAATATTGGATACACTTTTGAATGTATCAACAAATCCTAGTGGTAGGGTATGGACTATCCTTGGATGTGATGGATCACCGTACACACTAGCCCACATAACCATTGCCACTATGTTTACGGGTGATGTTGTGTTTATTGAACACAAATTTAAGTCCCATGCTATAAAGGGGTATAAAATTGAGCCTTCTGACAGACAGTATGGGAACATTCTTGTGATGCCAGGTTTTGAACATTTCGAAATTAAATTGGTTAAATCGTTTTTCAAAATATACTGGGACATTGTTGTGTGCAATTTGGCAGACATGTTAGGCTTTACGTCGCCAAAGGCTCTGTCTACCTGTTTAAAGTGTTCCGACCACCACCAAGCATGGCAAATTTAACAAATTTTATTTAATGGCACTAAAGATGAAATTCTTACCAATTATATTAAACATGCTAATGTGTGCAGTGAAAATGTTTCGGAAGAAGGACTTGATAATTATGTTCAACAGAGCCACAATTTAACTTGAAATTCATGTTGAAAATTACATTTACATTTCTATTCGAATTCGAACTATTCAGGGCTGTATACGAAGAAATAATACCATGATTATTAATGCTGCTTTAGCAAAACTATGCCTTCTATTTTTCTGTACAATTATCAGAATTACCGTGAAATTGATCTAAGATATACATTTATAAGAGTTTTGATATCAGACGAGGTGCGACTACTAGTGGAAAAAACATTTGGCGTTGTCTCTGTCTGGCCACTCCAGCAAAGGTGAAGGTGGGGACTTTGTGTTGGAAGGGCGTAAGAAAAAGGTGAAAGTATGGCTACCGCCAGGGTTGCCTTCGGAAGAGAGATGACTGGAGGTATGTCGTGGCGTAGACGATTTGAACGAGGTAAGAATCCAGTAATTTATATACAATATACGTGTGTAGAATTATTCATTTGTATCGTCTTGTCGCCCTCTTCCAGTTCCTCTATCGCAACGGTCTCTTGGTTTGCGGCCCGACACCACCGCCTCGTTCCGAACCTCTGCCCCCAAAAGCAGTCTCTACAAATTGTTTATGTTGCCTCAATAGTTGTTTTGCTTTCAAAGAAGGTGGATCTCTTTGAAACCAAACAGAATACATTGCATATCATTAGCGTTTAATTAGTACACAATCATCTCCGAAACAAAAATAATTTTATTGATACATGCAACCACGTACATGGAGTTTTACAGCGCGTATAATATATATCAAGTTTAATTTTCACTTACATCCAATTTAGTGACCGTTGTCTTATAATCTGAAGTGGTTTACCCCTCTCCCAAATAATTATCTTGATTGCTATAAATACAGGCATATATATGCATACGGACCATTCATATTAAAGTACTTTCCGGATAGTAATCAATATTTCAACATGTTCCTGATGTATTATTATGAAGAAATCACATGAGTGGCAATGACCCTGTAGCTTAAACTGCCAAACTGAAAAAAATATAATATAATAAGGACAAATAGTTGGTAGTGAACTAATTTTAGTTGTAATATTCTATTTCACCATGCCACTTATGTTGTGGGAGTCTTGTTATTTAGTGTTTACCTGTGCGTTGGACAAAGCAAATAAATATTTTTGTCAGCCTGATCATCAGTGAGCAACGGGTAGCCCTGGCATTTGGCATGGGCCCAGTAATTTCAGGACCCATCTGGTGGCATATCGTACCACTCAAATAGCCATTAAAATAGCAGTATTCCACAAAAGTGTGACAAAACGTGTAATACACAACTTTTTTTACTATGAGTTTCTCAAAATATAATTACACGATTGGCTAGTTTGTGGAGTCATATCAAACATAACATGGGGGTTATACTGACCTTGTTCATTCCACCTGAAAATTTAAACCATATGCGTTCACATAGAACTTTCAGTACAGCATGCCACCGACAAGAAACTGTTCCCGTGTTAAACACGCCGATTATGCTCAGGGTAAGACTTTCACTCTCCGTGGAAGAGATCACAAACAAATTAGGAAATCCGAAACCGATGGACTCATTTCTCAGGGCCTTCTGTCTGCCAGGTTCCGGTGGCTGTGTACCGCCTGTGTTAAATGTTCTCAAAATGGTTCTGCGGATAACAACTCTCGTGAGACGGATTCTTTTAATGAAGTATTAACCGCTATTCGAGAGGGAACATTTTTTCGCACGATCAGCTACAACTTTTAGCGTTTGAGTTGGGGAAAAGTCAAAGTGATGATGTGTTGGAGAGATGGAAAAGTGGAACCGTTGGAAGTTACAATGTTAATTGTTTAAAACAATTTTTTACCTCCGTTTGGTTATCCTCGCAAAACCAAACAATTTCTGCAAATTTCTGCTCGGACTCACTAATTGTTCTCCATCAAGCAGTCCAAGAAAATTTAATTCTTTGTGTTTAGCAATGGAACAATTAATAAATTCCAGTTGTGTGAATTATATTGGACCGTTTTCATTCTCTATAAATTTGTTGACTCACAATTTGACCGGCAGTAAAACTATTTGTGGATTGAACGCCAATGGTCGGCCTTCGGGTTCCCATACCACCATACGCAAATGGATCGCTGAAAATGGCAATGTGCCAACCGTTCCGGGTGAAGGTGATGTGTTTACATTTTTTCGATAACAATCAGGTTATCGGCAAGAGGTGGAGGGTGCTGGATGATTAAAAGCCAACGTTGAGTGTCATGACAAATGTTATTCATCTAATACCCGATGCAATGTCGAAGCTTCAGTGGGAAGTTCTCTTTCGCCTATGCATTTGGAATTTTATTAAATGTTCTGAACGGAAGTCGCTCTTCTGTATAGTTAAACCTGTTATAGAAAATGATGAAATTTGTTTCCGAACCGAAAGATCGAAATATATTAATAATGTCCCAAAGAACTGGTAACCAGTAATTCAACAACGACTTCAAGTGATAACGGGAATATTGGAAGATTCTCAGATTCAAGGCCCATACTTAAAATCTCATTTGGAGACAGCTGCCATCCAATTTTACCACCAGCTGCTGTTTTAAGTGAACCAATATTTGTAAATCCAAATGGATATGATTCTGTTACGTTAATATTGGATACACTTTTGAATGTATCAACAAATCCTAGTGGTAGGGTATGGACTATCCTTGGATGTGATGGATCACCGTACACACTAGCCCACATAACCATTGCCACTATGTTTACGGGTGATGTTGTGTTTATTGAACACAAATTTAAGTCCCATGCTATAAAGGGGTATAAAATTGAGCCTTCTGACAGACAGTATGGGAACATTCTTGTGATGCCAGGTTTTGAACATTTCGAAATTAACTTGGTTAAATCGTTTTTCAAAATATACTGGGACATTGTTGTGTGCAATTTGGCAGACATGTTAGGCTTTACGTCGCCAAAGGCTCTGTCTACCTGATTAAAGTGTTCCGACCACCACCAAGCATGGCAAATTTTACAAATTTTATTTAATGGCACTAAAGATGAAATTCTTGCCAATTATATTAAACATGCTAATGTGTGCAGTGAAAATGTTTCGGAAGAAGGACTTGATAATTATGTTCAACAGAGCCACAATTTAACTTGAAATTCATGTTGAAAATTACATTTACATTTCTATTCGAATTCGAACTATTCAGGGCTGTATACGAAGAAATAATACCATGATTATTAATGCTGCTTTAACAAAACTATGCCTTCTATTTTTCTGTACAATTATCAGAATTACCGTGAAATTGATCTAAGATATACATTTATAAGAGTGTTGATATCAGACGAGGTGCGACTACTAGTGGAAAAAACATTTGGCGTTGTCTCTGTCTGGCCACTCCAGCAAAGGTGAAGGTGGGGACTTTGTGTTGGAAGGGCGTAACAAAAAGGTGAAAGCATGGCTACCGCCAGGATGGCCTTCGGAAGAGAGATGGCTGGAGGTATGTCGTGGCGTAGACGATTTGGACGAGGTAAGAATCCAGTCATTTATATTCAATATACGTGTGTAGAATTATTTATTTGTATCGTCTTGTCGCCCTCTTCCAGTTCCTCTATCGCAACGGTCTCTTGGTTTGCGGCCCCCGGCACCACCGCCTCGTCCCGAACCTTTGCCTCCAAAAGCAGTCTCTACAAATTGTTTATGTTGCCTCAATAGTTGGTTTGCTTTCAAAGAAGGTGGATCTCTTTGAAACCAAACAGAATACATGGCATATCATTAGCGTTTAATTAGTACACAATCATCTTCGAAACAAAAATAATTTTATTGATACATGCAACCACGTACAAGGAGTTTTACAGCGCGTATAATATATATCAAGATTAATATTCACTTACATCCAATTTAGTGACCGTTGTCTTATAATCTGAAGTGGTTTACCCCTCTCCCAAATAATTATCTTGATTGCTATAAATACAGGCATATATATGCATACGGACCATTCATATTAAAGTACTTTCCGGATAGTAATCAATATTTCAACATGTTCCTAATGTATTATTATGAAGAAATCACATGAGTGGCAATGACCCTGTAGCTTAAACTGCCAAACTGAAAAACATATAATATAATAAGGACAAATAGTTGGTAGTGAACTAATTTTAGTTGTAATATTCTATTTCACCATGCCACTTATGTTGTGGGAGTCTTGTTATTTAGTGTTTACCTGTGCGTTGGACAAAGCAAATAAATATTTTTGTCAGCCTGATCATCAGTGAGCAACGGGTAGCCCTGGCATTTGGCATGGGCCCAGTAATTTCAGGACCCTTCTGGTGGCATATCGCACCATTCAAATAGCCATTCAAATAGCAGTATTCCACAAAAGTGTGACAAAACGTGTAATACACAACTTTTTTACTATGAGTTTCTCAAAATATAATTACACGATTGGCTAGTTTGTGGAGTCATATCAAACATAACATGGGGGTTATACTGACCTTGTTCATTCCACCTGAAAATTTAAACCATATTCGTTCACATAGAACTTTCAGTACAGCATGCCACCGACAAGAAACTGTTCCCGTGTTAAACACGCCGATTATGCTCAGGGTAAGACTTTCACTCTCCGTGGAAGAGATCACAAACAAATTAGGAAATCCGAAACCGATGGACTCATTTCTCAGGGCCTTCTGTCTGCCAGGTTCCGGTGGCTGTGTACCGCCTGTGTTAAATTTTCTCAAAATGGTCCTGCGGATAACAACTCTCGTGAGACGGATTCTTTTAATGAAGTATTAACCGCTATTCGAGAGGGAAATGTTTTCGCACGATCAGCTACAACTTTTAGCGTTTGAGTTGGGGAAAAGTCAAAGTGATGATGTGTTGGAGAGATGGAAAAGTGGAACCGTTGGAAGTTACAATGTTAATTGTTTAAAACAATTATTTACCTCCGTTTGGTTAACCTCGCAAAACCAAACAATTTCTGCAAATTTCTGCTCGGACTCACTAATTGTTCTCCATCAAGCAGTCCAAGAAAATTTAATTCTTTGTGTTTAGCAATGGAACAATTAATAAATTCCAGATGTGTGAATTATATTGGACCGTTTTCATTCTCTATAAATTTGTTGACTCACTATTTGACCGGCAGTAAAACTATTTGTGGATTGAACGCCAATGGTCGGCCTTCGGGTTCCCATACCACCATACGCAAATGGGTCGCTGAAAATGGCAATGTGCCAACCGTTCCGGGTGAAGGTGATGTGTTTACATTTTTCGATAACAATCAGGTTATCGGCAAGAGGTGGAGGGTGCTGGATGATTAAAAGCCAACGTTGAGTGTCATGACAAATGTTATTCATCTAATACCCGATGCAATGTCGAAGCTTCAGTGGGAAGTTCTCTTTCGCCTATGCATTTGGAATTTTATTAAATGTTCTGAACGGAAGTCGCTCTTCTGTATAGTTAAACCTGTTATAGAAAATGATGAAATTTGTTTCCGAACCGAAAGATCGAAATATATTAATAATGTCCCAAAGAACTGGTAACCAGTAATTCAACAACGACTTCAAGTGATAACGGGAATATTGGAAGATTCTCAGATTCAAGGCCCATACTTAAAATCTCATTTGGAGACAGCTGCCATCCAATTTTACCACCAGCTGTTGTTTTAAGTGAACCAATATTTGTAAATACAACACAAATCTAAGTCCCATGCTATACAGTGGTATAACATTGAGCCTTCTGATAGACAGTATGTGAACATTCTTGTGATGCCAGGTTTTGAACATTTCGAAATTAACTTGGTTAAATCGTTTTTCAAAATATACTGGGACATTGTTGTGTGCAATTTGGCAGAGATGTTAGGCTTTACGTCGCCAAAGGCTCTGTCTACCTGTTTAAAGTGTTCCGACCACCACCAAGCATGGCAAATTTTACAAATTGTATTTAATGGCACTAAAGATGAAATTCTTACCAATTATATTAAACATGCTAATGTGTGCAGTGAAAATGTTTCGGAAGAAGGACTTGATAATTATGTTCAACAGAGCCACAATTTAACTTGAAATTCATGTTGAAAATAACATTTACATTTCTATTCGAATTCGAACTATTCAGGGCTGTATACGAAGAAATAATACCATGATTATTAATGCTGCTTTAACAAAACTATGCCTTCTATTTTTCTGTACAATTATCAGAATTACCGTGAAATTGATCTAAGATATACATTTATGAGAGTGTTGATATCAGACGAGGTGCGACTACTAGTGGAAAAAACATTTGGCGTTGTCTCTGTCTGGCCACTCCAGCAAAGGTGAAGGTGGGGACTTTGTGATGGAAGGGCGTAACAAAAAGGTGAAAGCATGGCTACCGCCAGGGTTGCCTTCGGAAGAGAGATGGCTGGAGGTATGTCGTGGCGTAGACGATTTGGACGAGGTAAGAATCCAGTAATTTATATACAATATACGTGTGTAGAATTATTTATTTGTATCGTCTTGTCGCCCTCTTCCAGTTCCTCTATCGCAACGGTCTCTTGGTTTGCGGTCCCCGGCACCACCGCCTCGTCCCGAACCTCTGCCCCCAAAAGCAGTCTCTACATATTGTTTATGTTGCCTCAATAGTTGTTTTGCTTTCAAAGAAGGTGGATCTTTTTGAAACCAAACAGAATACATTGCATATCATTAGCGTTTAATTAGTACACAATCATCTCCGAAACAAAAATAATTTTATTGATACATGCAACCACGTACATGGAGTTTTACAGCGCGTATAATATATATCAAGTTTAATATTCACTTACATCCAATTTAGTGACCGTTGTCTTATAATCTGAAGTGGTTTACCCCTCTCCCAAATAATTATCTTGATTGCTATAAATACAGGCATATATATGCATACGGACCATTCATATTAAAGTACTTTCCGGATAGTAATCAATATTTCAACATGTTCCTGATGTATTATTATGAAGAAATCACATGAGTGGCAATGACCCTGTAGCTTAAACTGCCAAACTGAAAAAAATATAATATAATAAGGACAAATAGTTGGTAGTGAACTAATTTTAGTTGTAATATTCTATTTCACCATGCCACTTATGTTGTGGGAGTCTTGTTATTTAGTGTTTACCTGTGCGTTGGACAAAGCAAATAAATATTTTTGTCAGCCTGATCATCAGTGAGCAACGGGTAGCCCTGGCATTTGGCATGGGCCCAGTAATTTCAGGACCCTTCTGGTGGCATATCGCACCATTCAAATAGCCATTCAAATAGCAGTATTCCACAAAAGTGTGACAAAACGTGTAATACACAACTGTTTTACTATGAGTTTCTCAAAATATAATTACACGATTGGCTAGTTTGTGGAGTCATATCAAACATAACATGGGGGTTATGCTGACCTTGTTCATTCCACCTGAAAATTTAAACCATATGCGTTCACATAGAACTTTCAGTACAGCATGCCACCGACAAGAAACTGTTCCCGTGTTAAACACGCCGATTATGCTCAGGGTAAGACTTTCACTCTCCGTGGAAGAGGTCACAAACAAATTAGGAAATCCGAAACCGATGGACTCATTTCTCAGGGCCTTCTGTCTGCCAGGTTCCGGTGGCTGTGTGCCGCCTGTGTTAAACTTTCTCAAAATGGTCCTGCGGATAACAACTCTCATGAGACGGATTCTTTTAATGAAGTATTAACCGCTATTCGAGAGGAAACATTTTTTCGCACGATCAGCTACAACTTTCAGCGCTTGAGTTGGGGAAAAGTCAAAGTGATGATGTGTTGGAGAGATGGAAAAGTGGAACCGTTGGAAGTTACAATGTTAATTGTTTAAAACAATTTTTTACCTCCGTTTGGTTATCCTCGCAAAACCAAACAATTTGCAAATTTCTGCTCGGACTCACTAATTGTTCTCCATCAAGCAGTCCAAGAAAATTTAATTATTTGTGTTTAGCAATGGAACAATTAATAAATCCCAGATGTGTGAATTATATTGGACCGTTTTCATTCTCTATAAATTTGTTGACTCACTATTTGACCGGCAGTAAAACTATTTGTGGATTGAACGCCAATGGTCGGCCTTCGGGTTCCCATACCACCATACGCAAATGGATCGCTGAAAATGGCAATGTGCCAAACGTTCCGGGTGAAGGTGATGTGTTTACATTTTTCGATAACAATCAGGTTATCGGCAAGAGGTGGAGGGTGCTGGATGATTAAAAGCCAACGTTGAGTGTCATGACAAATGTTATTCATCTAATACCCGATGCAATGTCGAAGCTTCAGTGGGAAGTTCTCTTTCGCCTATGCATTTGGAATTTTATTAAATGTTCTGAACGGAAGTCGCTTTTCTGTATAGTTAAACCTGTTATAGAAAATGATGAAATTTGTTTCCGAACCGAAAGATCGAAATATATTAATAATGTCCCAAAGAACTGGTAACCAGTAATTCAACAACGACTTCAAGTGATAACGGGAATATTGGAAGATTCTCAGATTCAAGGCCCATACTTAAAATCTCATTTGGAGACAGCTGCCATCCAATTTTACCACCAGCTGCTGTTTTAAGTGAACCAATATTTGTAATTCCAAATGGATATGATTCTGTTACGTTAATATTGGATACACTTTTGAATGTATCAACAAATCCTAGTGGTAGGGTATGGACTATCATTGGATGTGATGGATCACCGTACACACTAGCCCACATAACCATTGCCACTATGTTTACGGGTGATGTTGTGTTTATTGAACACAAATTTAAATCCCATGCTATAAAGGGGTATAAAATTGAGCCTTCTGACAGACAGTATGGGAACATTCTTGTGATGCCAGGTTTTGAACATTTCGAAATTAACTTGGTTAAATCGTTTTTCAAAATATACTGGGACATTGTTGTGTGCAATTTGGCAGAGATGTTAGGCTTTACGTCGCCAAAGGCTCTGTCTACCAGTTTAAAGTGTTCCGACCACCACCAAGCATGGCAAATTTTACAAATTTTATTTAATGGCACTAAAGATGAAATTCTTACCAATTATATTAAACATGCTAATGTTTGCAGTGAAAATGTTTCGGAAGAAGGACTTGATAATTATGTTCAACAGAGCCACAATTTAACTTGAAATTCATGTTGAAAATTACGTTTACATTTCTATTCGAATTCGAACTATTCAGGGCTGTATACGAAGAAATAATACCATGATTATTAATGCTGCTTTAACAAAACTATGCCTTCTATTTTTCTGTACAATTATCAGAATTACCGTGAAATTGATCTAAGATATACATTTATAAGAGTGTTGATATCAGACGAGGTGCGACTACTAGTGGAAAACACATTTGGCGTTGTCTGTCTGGCCACTCCAGCAAAGGTGAAGGTGGGGACTTTGTGTTGGAAGGGCGTAACAAAAAGGTGAAAGCATGGCTACCGCCAGGGTTGCCTTCGGAAGAGAGATGGCTGGAGGTATGTCGTGGCGTAGACGATTTGGACGAGGTAAGAATCCAGTAATTTATATACAATATACGTGTGTAGAATTATTTATTTGAATCGTCTTGTCGCCATCTTCCAGTTCCTCTATCGCACCGGTATCTTGGTTTGCGGCCCCCGGCACCACCGCCTCGTCCCGAACCTTTGCCTCCAAAAGCAGTCTCTACAAATTGTTTATGTTGCCTCAATAGTTGTTTTGCTTTCAAAGAAGGTGGATCTCTTTGAAACCAAACAGAATACATTGCATATCATTAGCGTTTAATTAGTACACAATCATCTCCGAAACAAAAATAATTTTATTGATACATGCAACCACGTACAAGGAGTTTTACAGCGCGTATAATATATATCAAGTTTAATATTCACTTACATCCAATTTAGTGACCGTTATCTTATAATCTGAAGTGGTTTACCCCTCTCCCAAATAATTATCTTGATTGCTATAAATACAGGCATATATATGCATACGGACCATTCATATTAAAGTACTTTCGGATAGTAATCAATATTTCAACATGTTCCTGATGTATTATTATGAAGAAATCACATGAGTGGCAATGACCCTGTAGCTTAAACTGCCAAACTGAAAAAAATATAATATAATAAGGACAAATAGTTGGTAGTGAACTAATTTTAGTTGTAATATTCTATTTCACCATGCCACTTATGTTGTGGGAGTCTTGTTATTTAGTGTTTACCTGTGCGTTGGACAAAGCAAATAAATATTTGTGTCAGCCTGATCATCAGTGAGCAACGGGTAGCCCTGGCATCTGGCATGGGCCCAGTAATTTCAGGACCCTTCTGGTGGCATATCGCACCAAGCCATCGCTCTTCTTCAACCGTCTCTTCCTTCCATTCTACCGCATATTCCCTTTTTTTTACACCGGCAATTGCCTCTTCGCACCACTGCGAAGTCACATTCCGGTATGTCGTAATGTGGCTCGGGGATGGCGGACTGATCACTTGCCGCTCTGGTTCATGTGAATCGTGTTGCACGTACAGTAATGCTCTAATTAATCGAGCTCTTAACCACAGCAGAATTATGGGTAACTTTTCAGGATTTAGTCGGAAATATGGCTTGTTGCCATTCATCGGAAAGCTCTCGCCGAGAGCTTTCCGATGAATGGCAACAAGCCAAGAGCATTCCGATGAATGGCAACAAGCCATATTTCCGACTAAATCCTGAAAAGTTACCCATAATTCTGCTGTGGTTAAGAGGTCGATTAATTAGAGCATTACTGTAGGCGTGATCTTGGTTTATGACCGACTATGCTGCTGGTACGCTTAACTCCGTAATTGGCACCGCCCGTGATGTCTCCCCGTTGTGATTGGAGTTAATCTCCACCTAGCATATAAAACGGCACCATAACATTAAAGTTCAAACCACTTTGGTTGTTTCTTGCATATTCATTATACATCATTGGATTCATGGATTGACATTTAATGTTGGTTTAGATTATATGAACATCGTCACTTAATGACATGTGTGTACCTTTATGCAGCATGGATGACCAGTATTTATGTTAAAGGCACTGGCAGCTTGCACGGCGGGTAATGCACAATCGTTAGAATCGCCATACACAGAAGAAGGAATTAAAAAATATATAGATATTTTGTTTTATATATATATTTATTTATACACATTTTTAACGTTGAATTTATTTTAATATTTTTCAACTTATATTCAATATACACAAGATTTAATTTATAAAAACATCAAAATATACTCGCTTCCACTCCATGCTTTATTCCCAAATCTGGCGTTGCCCAGTAGTAGCCTATTGAGCTGGGGGTTTTATTTCCAAATACGCCTCGATGCCAGTTTGGGTACAAATTTCATTAAGCTGAAAATAAAACAAACTTGAAAAATAATTTCATACGCAGAAATATTGATGAACAGACTGGCAAAATTAGTGATGGTGAAAGTCATGGGTTGCGGAAAACGGACATCATTTCTAAGGAAATATCACACTGGCGACAAATACTCAGTAATGCGGGTTATGTTGCTGACTCAAAGGTACGTGTTTGTAACCCCATTGGCCATTGAGCTTTCTAACCATTGTAACTAAACTCTCTGTATGATAGACATGGGAAATATTTTATCGCACTGAATCCTTTAAAAGCCACATAATCGAATTGCCATTTTGGAAGCCATCTTTAGAAAACAATCTTATTACATCCTTGTGCTTGTTGAACTGTTTTCCAGTTTATTTTATTTCTATGTTAATCTGTAATAACTTATCTCTTGTAATTCTCTCATGGTCTTCCAGTTTATCATTCTATCTATCACATTAAATGTATTGTTTCGTGCAGACAACACGACCGGTACAGGCCATCAGAGCAACAGCGCCAACGCTAGATGGGGATGTGTCGACCATCCATAACACAACTGTGACGAATATGGTGGTATACATAGAACATGTGTTTGATCATTCGGATTACAGAGGCGCTCCCATCGAAACGATAGTTGTGACTGAGGAGTATAGGTGGAAAGCAAGTAATATTTGTGAAAAATTATGATATCTCATCTACATAATAGTGTATATCACTTGTTGTGAATGTTCAGCTTTAACCCTTTACCCAACAAACCGGCCAAATAAAGCTTCAACAGCCTAAAATATCTTCGGTCTGTCTCAATAGAACCATACAAATATGGATATCATTGGAACCGGCTCCTTGACCACATTGTGATAGTTACAGTTAGCCCTGTGCCAATGCATTCTCTTATATATGCGAGTCGACCATAGGTCGCTTCGCATATATAAGAGAATGCATTGGCCTAAAAAAAATCTTTTTTTAACACTTTTTACCATTTTTTCTTACATTCTTTAACAATTTTATAATTTTTAATGTGTTAAGCCAATGCATTCTCTTATATATGCGAGGCGACCTATGGTCGACTCGCATATATAAGAGAATGCATTGGCACAGGGCCCTTCTGTTGGGTAAAGGGTTAAACCATTCAATTCAATTAAATTCAGAGCATGCAGTGCAAGACGAAGGCAGAACTCAATTCCATGATAAAGGATAAACTTGAGCTGGGTTCGACGACCAACACAAGCAGTTTTTGGAAGCATGTGTTGCTGCGAAACGTGCCAAAAAAAAAAACGCTGGTTAAATTGGTTGTCGAATTTAACGAATTAATCGATGGGTTGAAGCGACGCTTTGCTGCCGACCGCGAAGAAAGTTATGGTGATACGTTATTGTTCTGTGATTCTATCAATCTATATCTCATTCAATATACTACTCACATTTTTGAATAATGTCCTTATACGTTTACTAAGGCACTGTGCTCGTCTAGAGCTGTTATCAATATATTCAATTTTCCGGGGACCAGTCGTTTGAGTTTTAGCACGAGGTGCCTGACCCTTGATGTTATTTCCTGGGTTCGTGTTTCTACGTTTCTTCACTTCGAACAATTCGACATCGTTTGAATTCCGTTTTGACTGAAAAGAGCAAAAACATGATTTTCAGTATATGGTTTTTTGTTTATATTCATGGAAAAAAAATTCCAGTCACTTATGATAAAATAATTACGATGTATTCGTGTTTTTTTTCCAGAACCAATTATACACGACCAGGAGAGCGACCCGGATCCAGATATGCCACCACTGGAATCTAATTAGGAGTGGTTGTGAAACGAGTTCAAAATGTATGGAAGCTAAGTATGGTACCTGCTTACAACGAACAGTCTATTACCGGCATGGTAATGCATTTACATTATATATACATGTAATACAAAGATTCGGTACTTGGGTTGGATCTTATTCTGTAATCTACTATAATTTAAAGAGTTGATGGCATTCGAGAGTTTTACATTTAATTTAACTCACACTTGTCGATTTTTTCTAGTAAAATCTTCCGATTTGTGAACTTGTAGGTCGCAGAATGGAACACAGTTCGACAGAAACGCTGCATTAAATACCCCAACCGGAAACAATCGGATTAATTTGATCACTCGCTTCATGATGTGGCGCAAATCGTGTGACCGATTTCTGCCAGGCATTCAAAACCCTATTCAAGCGCACTCAGAATTGTCCAGCCCACTCTTGTTCTTGCATGTTGTGTAAGTCCGTACATATATACACAAGAAACGTTGAAATTATGTATTTTTGCGAGTCAGTCACAGTTACGGTACAGGTATGGGTTTCCGTACTTTCGGAGAAAGTTGTGAGATGTACTCGCTCAGTTAATCTCGGGCTCGAGATGTTCCCTTTTTACTTAATTTAAGCCGGATGTAGCGATTGCCGGTCATCATAGTTATTTCCCATTTTCGCTGTACTAAATATGTCTATCATAACAGTCCGCAATTCACCTCAAAGTCATTATTTATCAGTTACGCATAAATACCTAATTATAAGGCGTAATTCCTATACGTAATCTACTAGTTATCACTTCGTATTATTACGCATTTTTATATTATTACGCAACTTCATTCGTAGCACATTGTTTGTAAACAAATCCTTGTGTACCGCGGGAAATCCCACGTGCACGTACGAGTTACCATTGGTGCAGCGACCCCAACGATTGGTGGCGCCACCACCCGGCTATAAATACGAGCCAACCGTTGGAGCCGTTGCCCTATTGTCACTCCCTTGCACGTTCTTACGTGATACTCCAACTGCCATAACGTAAACACTAGTCAGCTGTTGTAGATTTTATAGTTATTCGTAGTATTTTGGTCGGCGGACTTTTCCTTTCGGGGAAACTGGTTCATTAAGGTGATTATCTATTCCGGTTACGCTTTCCGTACTTTGATGGAATATTTAGCGTATTTGTATGCAGTTTTAACCTAATTTATGGACTTTTTGGACTTAGTCTATTTGGTGAAATGTTTACCCGTTTAGTTACCTGTGAGGAATTAGGGGTATTTCAGCTATTCCGGACCATCCAGCAAGGAGCCTAACCATACCTAGCCATACTACTGAGAGGAAATGCAGCTAAAATCCACATAATGTTGATGTTGACCAAATCGAAGGCTCAGATTGAAGTTTTACCACCATGGCATGTGATGTGACTGGTCAGCCTGATGTATTTAATATTTGTACTGAGTTTGCTGCTAGTGCTATAGCCCATGGTGATGATGTGGTCAGAACTAGTCCCTTGCTAATTGTAGCTTTATGCTATACGAATCCTGAAGCTGCGTCATGATTACTATTTCATTTTGGTCGATTGCCGTGCCGATGTCAGGTATTGTGCTCATCCCAGATGTATCCCTCCAGTCAGTCCACTATCAGGTGCCAACAGGTCGTCCGGTGCTATCCAAGGTCAACCGGTCATGTAACGTTACCATGCTCCTATTATACTCCTCAAAAGTAGCTCAATCTAGTCGATTAGTTATACGGGATAACATTGAATCCTGGACCTTCTGTAATTTGTCCAGGTTATTTGGAGACATTCAAGTTTGTCGATTATCTGTCAATCACATGTCGCTTAAGTTAATGTCTTAAGCTCAGTTCATGCTAATAAGTTAGCGCATACAGTACAGTATGTCTGCTATGTAACTCGGGTCATGTAGTTGTTATATAGCGTGTTTTTATTGAATACGTTGGTTATCAATTAGGTGTTAACCAGTCATAGCTATCTAGACCTATATTCCACGCATATTCCGGTTAGTCAACTCATAGCGGATATAATACCTGAGTTAATAACACCTATTACTTTTCCGCAAGTTGTACACTTAATGATCCAAGTAGTCATAGATTTTGTTATAAGTTTGTTTGTTATACATGTATATTCTTGTTGACTAATTGTGAATAAATCCATCTTGTGTTCTATATCGGTCTCGGCTCTAGTTAAGCTGGTAAACTCAGAGTGAATTGGGTGTTGTGTTTATTACACAGTCTAAGAGTCATAACCTTTTACTTAGCAGACATATTGGACATATTAGATACACATTGACTTTCCCAGTACTGAGTAGTATAGTCGTTCATGCCAACCCCATAGTTATCGGCATAGTCGATATCTGTTCCCCATAGCAGAGAACCACCATTGGTCTGATTATAGAGGGTATAATAGATGTCCTGATGTCATCCAGTTTTGCATTGTTGACGATCCGGCCGCTGTGCCGCCCTATCCACTCTATCAGAAGTATCAGATGTCAGGCCATTCAGTATTAGAGTGTTGACGATCCGGCCGCTGTGCCGCCCTATCAACTGTATCAGAAGTATCAGATGTCAGGCCATTCAGTATTACAGTGTTGACGATCCGGCCGCTGTGCCGCCCTATCCACTGTATCAGAAGTCTCAGATGTCAGGCCATTAAGGAAATACAGTGTTGACGATCCGGCCGCTGTGCCGCCCTATCCACTGTGTCAGATTCCTCAGATGCTAGGCCATCCAGTAAAACAGTGTTGACGATTCGACCGCGGAGCCGCCCTATCCACTGGTATCAGATATCTCAGTCACCACGCTACCTAATCATGCAGTGTCGACGATCCGGTCGCTGTGCCAGCCTATCCACTGCTGTATCAGATGTTCATAAACTACATCACTTATCCACGGTCACTCAGGTAATGCCGCCATGTGAGATAACCCATGGCACCTATATGGTCCTTCGGCAACGTCAAATGCCATATTATGCTGACACGCAATTACCAACCAATTTAACGTTATTAACAGACAGACCTCAGCTTAGTAATTGGGATGTGTATAGCAAGTGTAATGAGTTGACCATTTATTCCCAATGTAGTAAATTCTTTATCCACTCTACCAATAGTTGGAGCATTTCAATATACTTCGGGGTTCTATCATTTAGTGTTTCGCTCGGCCCAGTGGTACATCCTTTAGATACCCCTACCCCCGCCACGCTACACCGGCCATCAAATTTCGTTTTAGAAGTATCCCATTGCTACTTCCCGAAATAGTAAGACATTCCATTTTCGGTGATAAAGGTTGGTTTTAATATAGTTTTAAAGACATTTCGCATTGCTAAGAGAGTTATTAAACCGTTATGACCGACATTGATCGCCATATTAAGTTTTCAAACAAAACAGCATAGCTGTGTCGACAAAACGCTACACTTTGTCACAAATCAAGTGACGGTTCTGATTTGGTAAAAAGTAAGCAGGGTCACCTAATTTCGATGCGCAAATGAGCGCGTTCTGTTTATGAACGAAAGACAACCGCTCTGAGAGTAGAATATATAGCTGAATCTGCTATTGTAGCTGTATTCTCACATTTGCCAGACCTGATTACACAAGCTGTTTATTAGTTCGAATTCAGAATAAAATGACCACCTGGTGTCACTGTGACTTGGTGTATCTCAATGCGCAATTCTACTCTGCATTCATAATCCACTAAATGCAAATACTCCACAGCAAGCCATATCGGACTTTCATTGTGCGCAGGTGGTAATTAGTTGTTTCTGTGTATAATGTCGTATATGCTGATGTGGTTGGCATTACACAAACCTCATAGTAGTTAGAATCACATTGCAATTAAAAATTGCGTTCCAAGAAGAAATTAACTCTGCCCTACTGATATCACTATGTGACACTTCTCCCACAACAATCGTAATCCCTCCTACATATACATCGGTCGTCTAAAATTCGAAAATTCACAATAAACAATGTTCAAAACCGCCACGCCCGACAATGAGTGAGAAATGATAATCATTTAACATGTTTTACACGAAAACTAGCTGGAACATGTTTTAGAAACGAGAAAACTGCGGAAATTCAGTTTCATATTTTTATTTCAAATTCGAGCTCGGCGGCTCGGTGGTCGGTCATTTAAAAGTCAAAATTTCTCAGTATATAATGTTCAAAACCACCAAGCTCAACTATGGGAGGAAAAAATTCTAATCATTGAACATGCTTGTATATGAAAACTAGATGGAACATGTTTTAGAAACGAGAAATCGGCGGAAATTCAGCTTCATATTTTGATTTAAAGTTCGAGCTTGGTGGTTCGGTGATCGGTGATCTAAAAGTCGAAAATTCTTAGTACACAATGTTCAAGACCGCCAAGATCGACCATGAGAGTGATAAATGATAATCATTGAATATGTATCGATTAAAAATCTACGTAAAACTGGTGTTTAAAAAGAGAGTTCGGCTAAATATCGACAAGAAATCTGCGTAAAAAGCAATGTTTTCATTCGGAGACCACGCCCCCTATTAACCAGCCAATCGGGGACATAACTGCCAATATTGACGAATAATATTCGAATAGTTGCCATGTAAGTAATTGGCTGGTTTTATTCCAACAGAATGCACACGAAAACAGCGCTTAAAAGGCTTTTAAAAATGTCAAACCGCCAAGCTTGTGTTTTAGTTACCTCCCTCAAAAATCGCCAAGCTTGCATATTAGCCACTCTCACCCCTACATGGCTTTCACTCTTGGGTCTTTTTTCCTTGAATTCTTCCCTGGGTCTATAGGTAACTAGTCGCTTCTTCGTCACCGAATTCCAGACAGCTGTTGGTATCTCTGTTATATAATTCATCTTTCATCTGTGATTCTGCATGTGCCTCTTTCTATTCTTGAGTATTGCCTTCGATCGAACCAATCGAATGTCGGGCAACTGTTGGATTTCGATGTCGCTTAACGAGATCGCTGGAAATTACGCGCGTAGAGCCGCTTATAACTGTAAACGGCAAGTGTTCAGACGCGATTTTGAGGTTGTAACCAGATCTCTGGAAATTGTGAGTGTGATATGGAGGGTGTGTGTGAGTATGCGTGTAGCACTTTTCGCGCGCTTATAACTTTTGAATCATACGTACGATGTAGTTCAAGTTTGGACTACGGTCCACGTTTTGTGGTAAAAGATGTCTCACCAAATGTCACGCCGATTGGTAAAAGAAAACCTGACCATCGAATATGGCAAACAAAGGCCGTATTTGGCTATTTGCTCTCAACTAGACACTATTTCTTATGATGTTGGTCGAAATTACGTCATGTCGCACACAAACACATACTTGCTTTCTATGCGCTCTACAAAACCATCGTTAGAAATGGGCACTAAATTAATTTGTTAGAGCAGATTGAGTAATGAGTGAATATAAAATAATGTTGATTTTATCGTGGCAGTATAATTGTACATGGGGTGTAAAGTTGACAGATCATGCATATATTCGAAGACGGCTAATTAAAGGACGCAGTTTGGCCACCAGCCAGTGGGTACCGTTCAGCAGATTCACCGGAACTCAGTTAGAAAAGACGCTTTCCATGGCCTACCGGGATTAATAGTCAAAACCAGTATGCATATGTCGACGCTAGCTACTTAAAACAAAATACTCTGCCCTACGCTACTCTGATGAACACAACACAACCGAATAGAAATTAGAATTTGTTCATGTCGGCGCATGCCAGAAAGTAAGAAAGAGCGTTTATAAACCATCATTATTTCAATCATAGAGTGCTATACATTTCACACTGTCGGCATATGGGTCAATTGTAATTGCCACAGAGAGGGATGGGTATCCAGCCTCCAGGCTCCAGGGGCAGATAACTGTTTGATCTGAAAGTTGGGCAACCCCAACAACGACCCTCTAGCCACGCCAACATATCCTCGAGCAAATATATTTTGAAATAGTGAGCTTATACCCGTTATTCCATTGAATAGAGAGCGTGCATCTGGTAAAAAAAGGGTAGATGAAATAATGCCAATATGGGATTATTTCGTATGAAAAAAGTCCATATTGGACTATTTTGAAAATTGCAGTTCAGATTCAAATAATGCCGATATAGCCTTAATTGTTTAAAAAAAAAATCAATATGAGCTTATTTTCAGGATGGCAGACTGGCCACGCATGTGTACAAGCTCGCGGAAATGTAGTGCAATTCTCAAGTTTGTCGAAATTACAGTAGCGAAATAGTCCATAAATCACTGATTTCTTACGACCATAAACCAGATTTCTTATTTTATGCATAGGGTTTCATAGTCCACTCATTTCTTACGGCGGGCAACACGTTTAATAGAACACTGATTTCCGATGTCATTATTGGAAATGAAAAGCCATCGGATACAATAAGACAATCGCCCCGAGGTGGTATAGAATACTTGAGACATTTGTGTGATCACCACTAAGGGGTCCTCTCAGGAACGAGACAGTAATCACGTGATTTATCGACGATGGAGGGTGTGCGGACGAATCTGTCTGATAAAACACGGTATCGGCGAATAAACGCCACCAGTATCGGTGTATTTGCCGGAGGTGATCGTAGCTAGTCTAGAGCTTTCAGTACACCAGCAGGTACCGGACTAAAATTACCACTTCCTGATGTCTACATTTGATTGGGATCTCCTGTCTTAGGTAGATTAGTCTGGGGTAATGCTATATATTTCATCCCGTCTCGTCATCTGGGTCGATACTAATTGCCACGAAGAGGGATTGCTATCCAGGGGAACATAATTGGAGCTTGGACTCACTGTTGGTCAGCCCGACCAACGAACATCTAGCCACGTACTTGTATAGCTATTCACGGAGGTGGAGTTCACCTTGGGAAGTGTGTCGCACTTGCGGTAGGCGACTCATTTCATAAATCACTGATTTTAAAACGTTTCACTCATAAATCACTGATTTTTCACGGCCGGAAAAGTATTTCGCAAACCACTGATATCTTATGATATGCATAGCGTTTCTTATTCCACTGACTGCTTACGATGGTAGACCATTTCACAAACCTCTGATCTACTACGCTACGCAAAACGTCTCATAGTCCACAGCGCAATCAGTTTATTAAAACACAGATTTCCGATTTCAATATAAGAGATGACAATCATCGGATACAATAAGACAATAGGCTCGAAGTCGTATAGAATAATCGATACATTTGGATGATCACCACTAAGGGAACCACCAGTGAACGAGACAGTAATCGTGTGATTTATCGAACGGGGAGGGTGTGCAAACGACAGGGTTTGATATAAGCAGACAATCGGCGAATAAACGTGAACAGTATCGGTGTATCCACATGACGCGATCGGATTTATTTTAAAACAGTCAGCTACAATGATATATGACCACTTGCTGTGGTCCACATTTTATTGTTTCCTAGGTAGATTACTCTAGATCTATGCCGTCTCGTCAGCTGGTGGATACTAATAGGCAGGAATATATATTGTTATCCAGGGGCAAATAAGGGCAGCTTGGACTCACTGTTGCACAACCCAAACACGACGATCCACCGTCGTAGACCACGTCTGTTCACGGCAAGTGTGTCGCACATGCGATATGCGAAACATTTCATAAATAAAACACTGATGTCCGATATCGGTATGAGAGATGAAAAGTAATCGAACGCAATAATACAATAGGACCGAAGTCGCATAGAATAATTGAGCCATTTGGGTGATCACCAATAAGGGAACCACTCGGGAACGAAACAGTAATCACTTGATTTATCGGTCGGGGAGTGTGTGCAAACGACTAGGTTTGATGTGAGCAGACAATCGGCGAATAAACGCGACAGTATATATATATCAGTGTATTCACCTGGTGCGATCGGATATATTCTCGAACAGTCAGCTCATCTGCAAATCCGGGAGTCGGGACTCCAATGATATATGACCACTTCCCGAGGTCCACATTTGATTGGAATCTCCTTTCCTAGGTAGATTTGTCTAGATCTATTTCATCCTGTTTCGTCATCTGGGTCGATACTAATTCCACGTCGAAGATGTATTGCTATCCAGGGGCACATATCTGGATTGACTCAAAATTGGACAAACCTCTAGCCACGTACTTGTGTACCTGTTTATAGGAATGGAGTACACATTGGCAAGTGTGTCGAAATTACGGTAGGCGAAACATTCCATAAATCACTGACTTCTTAATGTCGCAAAAACATTTTGCAAACGACTGATATCGTATTATATGCATAGTGTTTCATAGGTAACCGATTGCGTACTATGGCATTTTCACATCCTCTGATATCCTACGGTGGGCAAAACGTCGACTGATTTCTTACAAAGCATGTAATAGAACACTGACAATAGCCTCGAAGTCGTATAGAGTACTCTAGGTTTATATGTGAGATTGATACCCTCGTCGCTAATATTCACACATTGCCGCTCATTTCCGATGTCAGTGTATGTGATTATAAGCCGTCGGTAATAATGAAAGACAATATTCCTAAGTCGTCTAGAATACTCGAGATATTTGGATGATCATCACTAAGGGAACTTCTCAGGAACGAGACAATAATCACGTGATTTATCGAATAGGGAAGATGTGCAGACGACTCGGTTCTAGTCGTTTTGGTACAAGCGGACTTTGCCGGTGAATAAAGGCGACGAGGATGGTTATACCCGCCTGCGGCGTTCGTAGATATCCAAGAACAGTCAAAACATCAGCAGGTCGCGGACGACAGCGACAGATGGCCACATCCCGAGGTACACATATGATTGGAATCTCCTGTCCTATGTACAATAGTCTGGGGTAGTCAGGGGGGGGGGGCAGGAAAAAATGTGCATACACAACGCTGAATTTATTTTTTGCAGCACTTTGGACCCCCATTCTCCCTCTTTGTGCAAAAAAAAAATTCCACTCATGGTTTTGGGACCCCATCCCCTTTCCAGTCACATTTGAATGAAATTTATCAAGCTGGAGAGCCATTATAGGCAAAAACATCAGGGTGTAGAATGTCCAGTGAAGGTGGCTGATGTTGAGAAACAGAATGGTTAAATTAGGATGAACATATATAATAATTATCAGTCATTCGTAATTTGACCATTCTGTTTTTTCAAGCATCATCCAACTTTGGTGTACTTTCGCCACCAGTTAAACTCAAATACTAATAAATTATAACTATGAGCACAAGCAATACACTCGTGCGATTAAAAACATTTATCATGAAAAACTCAACACAACCAGCCGACACAACCAGTGAAACAACTAAAAAAATATATTTTATCTAATTATTTATTCCAGACTTTGCACTGGACTTTGTGTAATGTGCATTTATCCATGAAATGCACTCGTGTTTACTTTATATATTTTTTTAAGTTGCTAGTTAAATTGAAGTTGTAAACACACAACACACCGGAAAATTATATGCTGCCCAGGTTGAGATGGGGTTTTCTAGATAAATGTTTTAAATCTCATATGAGTGTATTGCTTGTGCTGAGACAGTTCAGCTCTTTTTGTTATGCAGTATTTCATAAAGTGTATGTCCTATATATTTCCATTGGAAGTGTGTCCTTATAAGTGTTTTGACTGGTGGTATTAATATAGTTTCCTATGAACGATCCACTCCGATCTTATTGGATTTAATGGAGGCAGATGTAGCAGTGACTTTCTATGCAAAATGTATCAGATATATTCATTTTCATTTTATCATCGATGTCGTTCAACCAACATTTCTAAATTGAATTTTGAAAAACGTTGAAGCTGATTGAAGAATTATTTAAGTTACTTTAAACTCAGGTGAAGTTTCAATTATCGTTGTGCAAAGTGACTTACAAAATCTTTATCTAATCTGGATTAAGAAATGAATGAGTTTAACAAGAAACTTTGGTTACATTTTCTGGTACAAAATTACCCAAGTATTTCAGACTAGACACTTATCAAACTGTTTCTTGTCTGTTTTACAATATGCAGTGAACGTGGTTAGATGGATCATTTTAATATTAACAATAGCTAAATGGTTGTAGAATAGCGCATATAAATCAATAATATCTCATTATTTCACAAGTGAAAGACAGTCATGTTTTACTAAGAAAATGCTATTGAGACTGATAGAGATCCATGTGAATGTCTGTTCATTAATAATTGGGTATGTAACACTGTAGCACTTTTGTCTTTTATAGTATTAGTAACTTTGTGCCAGAAACATGTTTATAGATTAGAGAACAGGCATGTTCTACATTTATTTTACACATTATTTCAGTTTCATATCAGACTTAATTGGAGAGTTGAATTTCAGTTTGATACCACAGATAGTGGTAATGTGATATTTTATTTTACTTACTGAAGTATATGTGGTTTATTTGTCTTTAGAGTTCATTATAATATATTTACATACCAAGTGGTTATCCAACCCAGGTGGGCCAGCGCAGTTAAACATTTCACGAAGGTTTACTTAGTATTAGAAGGGACCAAATAATCAAAACATTCTGAGACAACCTGACCACAGATAACTGTACCTAGTATCTTGTGTGTACACTACAGGTGTTATTTAGATCATAACACATCAAAACAATCATTATATAGGCTAAACAGCTTGTAATTAGGTCAAAAAAGGGCAAAAGGAAAAAAATTGCAAGCACCAGAAAACACCGGAAAAAACGTGTTTTCAGGAGCTGTGACCCACCCCCCCCCCCCACCCCCGGCCTTGTGTCGGAATTTTTTTGCACGACCCCCCCCCCCCCTGGGGTAGTGCTATTAGTCTGGTCGAATAAAGGTTTGACCTAGAATAAGTTTGGACTAAATTGGTTTGTATACCATTTTGAAGAGAAATATATCCTCTATAACATATCCAAAATCCGCTAAATTCCGCTTTGAGCAATTTTGTAATTCAAGATGGCGTCCAAGATGGCTGCCATTTCCGTTAAATCAGTTTTACTCAATTACAGTGAGAAAAAATCTTGTCATATGTATACACTAGTATACATTTTTGTGAAGTTAAGACATAACCCCACCTTTGTGTTCCAAAATTGGAACCCCCCGTCATAAATGGCGGCCGGAAGTGGATTTTTTTACGTTCTTTTGCTAAAATCTTTTAGATAAGTTTCTATTGTTTGGAACTGGTTGAGAATTTGGACTTTATTTTGTATTTAACATCTTTTTTTAAATTTTTTTTTTTTTTTTTTATAGAAGTTATTTACACTATATACAAAGATGTCATACAAATATTTATGCAATCAAACACATAATATTAATAAATATAGTGACACCACAGGTGGGGCGGTGGGGGTACTTGTACACTCACCATTCACTCTCCTTGCACACCATACAGTATATCGATCAGTATTTTTAAATAACATAATATACAAAAAGTAAAACAAATATGTTCGATTGTCAAAATCATATATAGTAACATTTCGGTCTTTGTACACATATATAATTAAAACAAAACATGTGTTGGGTTGGTAGCTGGTTCCAGTTTCTTGTATTGAGGGTATCTGGGTTTTGTATCATAATTGTTTTGATTGCCTTATTTAGTATGGGTTTAACAGTTTTGTCAAAGTTCCCCATTCCTCTTGAAATTTCAACAGCCTATTGCCTCTCAAAGCATTGATCTTTTCTATATGAGATCGGCTTACTAATTCGTTCAAGAACGCTTTCAAAGATAACTCAATGGGGTCGAATTTCGTTTTATAAATATAGTACTTTAATATAACTAAAATCATGTTTTTTATATTGGCGTTCTTTTCCGACGAAATGCCGAATAATATGTTACATTTTGTAAGTTGAATATCTGGTATGTTGGTGTTCATCCAGTGTTGGACTGTTTTTAAGAAGCGTGATACTAGAGGACAGTCAAAGAAGATATGGGATATTGATTCTATCATTTGACATATATTAGTCACTATCGTTAGTAATTTTCATCTTCTGGAGTAATTGTTTTGTCGCTAAAATTCTGGTATTTATGCGGAACTGGAACCATCGCAACCTGGTGTCAGAAAGTGATTTAAACGGAACAGTGAATATATGTGTCCATGGTACTTGAATATTGGTATATCCAAGTTCTAATCCCCATTTCTGTATTGAGGAAGGTTTTGTCGTTTTATCAGATATGAGAATGTCATAAAAATCCTTGCAGCCGCGAATACTTTTTAGAAGCAATGACAACTGCCCAGGGGGCTTGGTTTTTTTGATAGCGTTTGGTCGAGCATTTGTGACAGCTTGATCAACTGTTTGTTGATACTATGGATTGTAATGAAATTTGTCGATATATCATAAATTGTTTTCATCATAGCTACAGTTGGGAGTTCGTTGTTGTCTGAAATAAGATCATTCACAAATATCACCCCTTTTTGCTTCCATTCCTGTATATCAATTGAATGCTGGTTTACTTTAATATTATCGTTATTCCATATAGTATTTGAGTTTAGGTATGAGTATTTACTGGGCAGCTTTTTGAGTAAATTTGTCCAAGCCGTTATGACGTCACGCCAAAATGGGTTTATGAATGTACCCTTGATCGATTCGATGTATTTTGGACCGTATGTGAGGAATAGTGGATCAGATAATATGTCGGGTGCAATACTTATCCACTTGGCGCGTTTTGTGGTTAATCTCCTGAGCCAGGTTATTTTTAGGGCTTCGATAAATTCTTTAATTTTTTTCATCTTTAGGCCGCCTTGTTGGTAATCTTTACAAATTTGTGAACGTTTAATTCGGTCTCGTTTGCCGTTCCAGATGAACCTGAATAACATGGTAGTTAGTTTGTCAATACAATTTTGGGCGGGGTTTGGCAAAGATTGAAATAGATGGACTAATGTTGGAATTATGACAGATTTGATGATTACAATGCGACCTAGTGGAGTCAAGGACCTGTGTTTCCATTTTTCAATTCCGGTTTTCAGTTCGATAAGTTTGTTTTAAAAATTGAGGTTATTCAGTTGCGACAAATCTGTGCTGTATGTTATTCCCAACAATTTGAATTGTTTTGTTACACGAATATCGCAATTTACAATGGGTGCACCGTGATTAGCTTTGTTTGCGCCTAACCAAATAATCTGACATTTTTCCAGGTTGGCTTTCAATCCTGACATATTTGCGAATGTGTCGAGAACATTCAAGCTTTCTTTAAGAGATTATTCGTTGCCGTCCAAGATGAGCGTAGTGTCGTCAGCGTACTGATTAATTTTATGTTCTGCACTGCCGAGGGTCATGCCTTTTATCTTTTTATTTTCCCTCACCATAATTGCAAGTATTTCTGCACAGAGGAGAAAAATATATGGGGATACCGGGTCTCCTTGTCTACAGCCTCTCGATGGCTGGAAAAAAGGAGAAATTGTACCGTTAACGAGTACCGCCGATTGAATGTCTGTATATACAAATTTTTAGCCACCTTCTAATGGATTCTCCGAAGTTAAATTTCAATAAGCAATCGTCAATAAATGACCACGAAACAGTGTCGAATGCCTTCTCAAAATTATATCAATAGCAACATGCCGGGAATATTTTGTACGTCAGTCTCGAGTAAGATGTCATATATTAAACGTGTGTTGTCTCCGATGAATCTCCCTGATAGAAAACCGGTTTGATCTTCGTTAATTATGGTAGGTGACTGATTTAACCGGTTAGCGATACACGAAGATGCCAATTTATACGATATATTTAGCAGAGATATTCGACGCCAGTTTTTAAGGTACATCGTGGGTTTTTCCCCTTTGGGTATTAAAGTGATAATGCCCTGTTTTTGTGTGGTAGAAAGTTCCCCCTTTATGAGAGCATGATTAAGTGCATTAAGGACAAATATACTTATATCGTTCCAGAAGATTTTGTAGAACTCCACTGTGTACCCATCAAGACCGGGTGACTTTCCGTTCTTCATTTTTTTCAATGCTTCAGTCAATTCAGGTAAAGTAATTTCGCCTTCGATATAGCAATGCAATATAATTTAAAATGTCGTCAGCGTACTGATTAATTTTATGTTCTGCACTGCCGAGGGTGATGCCTTTTATCTTTTTATTTTCCCTCACCATAATTGCAAGTATTTCTGCACAGAGGAGAAAAATATATGGGGATACCGGGTCTCCTTGTCTACAGCCTCTCGATGGCTGGAAAAAAGGAGAAATTGTACCGTTAACGAGTACCGCCGATTGAATGTCTGTATATACAAAGTTTTTAGCCACCTTCCGAGCGGGATTGGGTTGGAGTAAGGGCAGGAACTCTATATCAGATAATTTCGAAGTTGGGTTAATGTTCGTGGTTTGTGTGTAAAGTCTTTCATAGAATGTTTTTGTTTCTTTGATAATTTCGACCGATTCCGTGATTTTCTTATTGTTACTGTCTCTTATCTCATTTATTGATTTGGATAAGTGTTGTCGTTTTTCGAGATTTAAGAAGTATTTTGTCGGTTTTTCGCCTTCTTCAATATATTTAGCTTTTGTTCGTGTCATAATACCTGCTATTTTATATTTCCTTATAGCCTGTAGTTTAATTTCAATGTCTTTCAAATCGTCTATCATTTTGTTCATAGATTGAGCATCCGATGTCGCGAGCTCTTGTTCTATTTCGATTTTCTTTGTATTAATTTATCTTCGTCACTAGATTTCTTTCTTTTCAAACGGGAAGAATATTGAATTGTTTTTCCTCTGATGTCAAGTAACAGTGCGTCTAGGAATAAAGAGTCTGATATGGTAAACTTATTTGGTGCGAGACCGCTAGTGGAGTTTGTATTTTTATATCTTTGAATATTATCATTTATGGTATCTCTGACGATATTTTTATATTCTTCTCTAAAAAGCAAGGATGAACTTCCAGAATCCGCGTCCTTGTTTGATGTTATTTACCTTAAGTTCTATGGTAATTATCGAGTGATCTGTACGATAGCCCGGAAGTATGTCTAATGCACCAGAAACGAGATTAAGGTCTGATGAGATCAGAAAAAAGTCAAGCCTTGCCATTTTTAATGGAGATGTTCTGCGCCACGTGTAACGTTTAGTTGTTGGGTTTATAAGACGCCATGGATCGATTAAACCATGTGCATGAGACATTGCCTCTACTTCCGTTTTTCCTTGAGTATTATTGGTATGGAGGTAGTTGTATGTGTCAAGTTTTTGGTCCTGAACTAGATTCCAATCACCGCATATTATTACTTGAGTGTTCCCAATGGAGGCAATTTTATTGTTAATAGCTTTATAGAAGTTCGGATCGTCATCGTTGGGTCCGTAAATAACTGCTAGTGTAACGCGAATTTCCTCTAACGAAATATCCAAGAGAATATAGTTACCATTTTTATCTTGCATAGAATCGTGTAATTCAAATTGAAACGTATTTCGAAACAAGACGGCCACGCCTCTGGACTGTGAGTTATAAGAAGATAATTTGCACTCATACCCCCATTCGGATCTTATTATGTTCTCCTGGTCTTTCGTGAAATGTGTGTCTTGAAGACAGTATATCGAACCATTTATAGACTTCAGGTGGTCCAATACATCACGTCTTTTCTTGCTCTGATTTAGCCCTCGGCAGTTCAATGATACGATTTTAACGGTAGACATTATTTGATTCGCGGTACCTACGCCTCATCTTGGACCAAGCGGAACTGTTGTCGACACATTCTACATAATAAAGGCAGGTGTACATATATAGTAGGTTGATACATGTATAATATATGTTGGTGTTACATAATGCATTAAATTTTGCCGCCGTTGACATATATGAATAGTACAATACAGAGACATGTAAAATTGTTGATCATAGATATTAATGTGACACAGAGTGTAAAGCAAGCATACAGCATTCATACTGGGGAGGAGTGGAGGAGTTAAATATGTTATGTACACTTGTTTTCGTCCGGTTATTTCGGCATGCTATTCCCGGTACGCGACCGCCACTCTCAGATATGTGTGATTAATAATTTAAGTCATTAAAGTAATGTTATGCTTGGTATTAAAACATTTCCTTTCTGATATCAGTCGTCATTATATATCATATACTGAGCATTTCACTTCAAAAGTAAATTTTGAACGCTCGATAGTAAAGAAAGAAAGATATTTCGCTCACTTTCATGTGATAAATTAATTTGGTTCGTGTGTGAATTTATTAATCAAACATCGGTTACTAATATAAATATACGCTATCTATCGCTATAAATAAATATTATATATGAAATATGAGTATTCCCCATCTCACAGACACGTGGACAGGTATATGATCAAAACAACAATAAAACATTGGACAATACATATACTTCATATAGCGTTGCATTATAATTACCAATATATAGCATCGGTTCGTTTCACCTCACACTTGTGTGGATATGTATGATAGACTAATTTGGTTCTTATGTATGTTCGTTATAAATAGTACTAGAAGGTGACCCGACTTCGTCCGGGCTTTGACCTTGAATTGTCCATTTTGAAGGTCAAGGTCAAGTGGGGTCACGATTTGACCAGTCCAAAAACACTGCCCGGACAAAAGTACCCGACAAACGTGCCCGTCGAAATCCATCCGGTTTTACCCGATTTGACCTTGAATTGATCATTTTGAAGGTCAAGGTCTGGTCGGGGTCACTATTGGACCCGTCCAAAACAATCAGTGGACAAAAGTAACCACACGTATCAAATTTCGTCGAAATCCCATCAAAATTGGCGATTTGACCTTGAAGTTACCCGATTTCAAGGTCAAGGTCACGTCGCACGGGCAAATGAATATGCTTATGAGACTCGCCATAAGAAATTGCCCCCACATACCAAGTTTCATCGAAATCCCGTGATATTCGGGCGTTTGACCTTGAAATGACCCGATTTCAAGGTCAAGGTGACGTCGCACGGACAAATTAATATGCCTATGTTCGTCCCCGGCCGAAAATACCCCCACATACCAAGTTTCATCGAAATCGGGTGGGCCGTTTTCGAGTTCATCGCGAACACACAGATCTTCCAAAATAAATAATAGACTAGAAGGTGACCCGACTTCGTCCGGGCTTTGACATTGAATTGACCATTTTGAAGGTCAAGGTCAGGTGGGGTCAAGATTTGACCCGTCCAAAACACTCCCTGGAAACAATTACCAAAGTATCAAGTATCAAGTATCAAATTTCGTCAAAATCCGTCTGGCAGTTTACCAACACTAACACCCCAAAAATGGTGGAAATTGGCCCAGCGGATACCGGAAAATCGGCCCAGCGGATACCGAGATACCCTGTGTATCAAATTTCGTCCGTAAAAATCCGCCAGTTTTACCCGATTTGATTTCCACTAAAGTATATAAACGCGCCTCATATACACACGCTCGTTAATTACCAAGCTTCAACGTAAAGATAAATTAGCATTGTGTAGTAAATTTTAACTAATTATTTTCTCGCCGTCAAAGTTGAACAATGTCGATGTTGTTGGCATTGACGGTTTGGGGCCACCGGTAGATTCCATTTCGCAACAACGAAGTATCATTTCAGCTGAATGGATTCTTGGATGAGATTCCAGACCCGCGGGGTAAATGTAAACAGCTTGAGCCTATGCGTGGTGTGAATATACACAAAATAAATTTATCGACAATAGACCTAAGAATATTAGCTGTAACAAAATTTATATATCATAATTGTAATAAATGATATATTTTGGGATAGATGCACGATTTTTAATAGCCTGCAAATTGACAATATATATTGTAAATGTTATAATTTTGGGAAAAATACACGATGCGTAATTGCCTGCACAACGCTTACGTTCGTCGACGTATGCATATAGAGTTATCCTCCCTGCATCGCAGTGCTAAATCCGGCGTGATAGCACTGCGGATCCCGAGATATGAGTTTTGAAGGTCAAGTTGACGCCGCACGGACAAATTGACGGGCCCATGTTCGTTCCCGGGTCGAATTACGTGTCCGTACCAAGTTTGGTCGAAATCGGTCCAGCCGTGTTCGAGTCTATCGCGAACACACACACACACACACACACACACACACACACACAGATCTTCCAAAATATATAATAGATATATATCGTTCTAAATAAACATTGAAATCATTATATCGGTATGCCCACCTCACATACATGTGGATATGTATATGATCAAACCACAATCAAGCCTTGTCATATATAGCAATGCAATATAATTTAAAATCAATAGCATCGGTATGTTTTATCTCGCATGCATGTGGACATATGGATGGTTGAACTTTATGTATCACGATAAAACGTCAATCAAATATTGGGTGATGAATCTACGATATATATCGTTGCAATAACATTTAAAATCGTGGCATCGGTATGTTTCATATCACATGTTTGTAGACATATGTATTATCAAACATCGACCGACCTCGCATGTATATGATCAAACAATAATCAAGTATTTGAATCTATAGAGATGCAATATAATTTAAAAACAATAGCATCGGTATATTTCATCTCACATGTATGTGGACATAGGTATGGTTCAATTTCACGTATCGCGATAAAAACGTCAATCATGTATTGGGTAATTAATCTGCGATATATATAGTGTTGCAATAACATTTAAAAACGTGGCATCGGTATGTTTCATCCCACATGCTTGTGGACATATGTATGATCAAACATCGACCGACCTCGCATGTATATGATCAAACAAGAACCAAGCATTGGAATCTGAAGCGATGCCATAGATTTTAAAATCAATAGCATCGGTATGTTTCATCTCACATGTATGTGGACATACAATGTATGTATGGTTCAATTTCATGTATCACGATAACAAACGTCAATCAAATATTGGGTAATTAATCTGTTATATGGGTCATTATGTGTACGATATATATTGTTGTAATATACTTTTTTTTAAACCATACCATCAGTACGTCTCATATCATAGGCATTTTGGCAGGTATATGTGATCGAATTCCAATCAAAGTCTGGGTTAATAGATACGATATTTAAAGTCGCAATATAAATTCGAACCATAAAATCGATATGTCTCAAGTCACATGCATGTGGACATGCATGTGGACATTAATCGAAGTGTGGGCTAATAGATGTACGGCATATATATATAACGCGTAAGTACATATATATCACTTACAAAAGTAGATTCATCTGTGTCATCCCACCTGCGTATTGCTCAAATAAAATATATAGACATTACACTGCTGTTATCTTATGTGTATAGCTGTTGAAATCAACAACAGTTACTGCATTATAAATTAATAAATAAAATAGATTGGAACGTGAGAGAAACACTAGTTCTCCTAATATTGAGTTAATGTTTGTTTGGTGTTTGTAATTTTATATGTAACAACTTATTGTAAGCTGCGTGTGCGCTTAAAAACGTTGGTAAACACGGTATAAATAATTGGTGTTGAAAATGCTCAAATGCTCTGTTCTATCATACTGATTGTCCGAGGTGACCGCTTATCAACGCGTAATTATCTGAACAGCCAATATATATGTGCAATACGCTTACTGATTGAGACACACAATGGTTTATAAACAATAATCACTCAGTATTTCCTAGATAATTGACATTAGGTGACTGGGTCAATAGTGAGTTGTCACCGTAACTGAGGCTTGTTTTCGGGAGAAACACAGTATGGGTATTTAACATCTTAACTGACCATTGGAGCAAAGAAATGTAGCATTCATGGGCTCCCAACCCCTTCCGATCACTCAAAAATTCGATTTTACAAAACGCGGTATAATATATCACAAAATATCACCATTGGGATTATAGTCACATTTCATCAAGAAATTGGAAGAACTGTGCAATGTACGTAATGCTTTCTACTTTTTATGGATATTCCAACTCAATGTTACAAAAATGGCTTCCAAAATGGCGGTCAAAATATGGAAAATTGTAAATATTGTCCCAGTGTGCCATGCAACTGCTTATAAGTTGTGGTTGATGCACACAATTGACTATTCTGTCTTATATACATTGAAAACCAACATTTCTGATGCACCTTGGTTAATTGTTACCATTTTAACCACTAAAATCACCAGAATTATTAAAAAAATTCTGTAACAAACTTTGCATCAAAATCGGCAAAAAATCACTGTTCATGTTTGAACCATTTTTAAAAGTAAAATGGAAATTTCTTTGGTATCAGCGGTGTTTATTGTTTTGTTATGTGTTAAACGTGTCATATTCCGGTGTTTTAGACAAAATGACTCAAAGATGGCTTGCAAAATGGCAACAAAATTTGGTAAAATGTTGATTTGTCACATAAATTACGAACATTATTCTCTGCTGTTCCGATAATGTAGCAAATTGTGACTCGGTTATTAAACATGATACTTAGTCAACTAAACGTTCTATTATGGTTATTCCAGTGCCTTATGAGGCATGATATTTCATTTTAAGGGATGCAGTATGGATTTTGCCCAAACTATGGCTACTCTGGCCCATTAGCATCAACATTTATCAACTTAATACAGTGTGCATGACTGTTGGCCGTATGACCATAAGTGCGGTGAGTAGGTATACAGTGAGTTAATGTATTCGTGAATGATGTGAATAGTTATGCGATGCGTTATGGTCATGGTGGGGTATCCATGTTAAGATGTATATGTATGTAAGGAGTAGCTGTATGGTCATGTGCGAGGTGAGCATGCATACATGGAGTGGCTATCTGGTCATTGCAGTGGTGTACGGAAGACCTATTTTTTAAGAAGCCCAACTCTGATGTCAAATTAGTCATCAGCATAGAATCCATCGTCAAATGTGATTTCTTCAGAATTATTACAACCTGATCCTCGACAACCACAAGCAGCAACACACTTGAGTCCATTTTTTCTACACATGCATATTTTACTGCTACAAGGGTTCTTGCTCGACAGCTTACACTTACAACGTACAAACTTAAGAAGAGCTTCTGGTGCTGGAGCGATGTCGGTCATGATTGGAACAAGGTATTCGCCTTCCGCCTGCCAGTCCCATTCACAGGGGTCTAGAACATTGGTTTCCAATGTCTTCCATAACATTATTTGTAGATGGACACGTAGACTGTTATAAAAAGCTGCACGCTGGGTGGGTGGCAATTTTTCAGGGACCGGGGGCCCTTTGCCAGTGGAGACCATTTCCATGAACTTTGCATATCGCAACATATTCAGAGATTCAGATTTCTTCCCATTGTACATACGAACAAACATCTGGGCACCAGCATGCCCGATGTCATCTTGTGCTGCGTCAAGATAACACATTACTTTAGCTATGCGTTGCATGTCCTCATTCATGGTTCGACGCACCATATTCGTCTTTCCTTGGCCGAATGCAGCAGATGTTGTGTCGCACCCGGTCCACGCATGTATAAAGAGTATATTCGAGGCAACGGCTGTGCCTACATTCAGAATTACCTCTCCGATTTTGAATAACTCTACTTTGTTCTTGGACGTCTTCCTTGCTTCTGAAAGAAGATAGATGTCACCAAGCTCTGAAGATCAATGATAAACTAGAAGAGCCAATATATCAGTGTCGTCGGCAACGACAACTACATTCTCTGTGTTAAATGCTATTCCATCAGGAGTGGAAACAATTAAGGTATCTGCGTCACAAGTACAGCATTGCACAGTGTGTCCTCTATTCTCAAGCACGCGGGCCAAGAGCTTGGTGAATTGAGACTTATTCTTACTGTTTGATAGGAACAACTCTTGGTGAGGATGGGCTTTGGTCGATTCAGTGACATTAATATCGGCACATGTTTTACCTGCTCTCCTTGAATGTTCGTGGTCTTTGATTGACCGACCCTGCTCATAACCATCAAACACTACTGTCACTGAGCCATATTTTGCAATAAGATAGCTGGAATATTGTTCACATATCGCGATGTAAGTGGAATATTTTGACCATTTCACACGATGTAGTAGTGCACCTCCGTTAACAACAAAAGCAGCATGCTCTGGAAGTTTGATAACATTTGACGACTCAGTAAGGATTTTCCCTAATTGAGACTTCGCCGGTTTGCGCATTAATGTATCTTTGAACTGGGCCGTCGGCACTGGTGACATTCATGCGCGACGAAGGGTGCTGGTTCATCCTCCCTCTGTGCTATAGCTATGATACGTGAGGATGATACCATTGGGTTTATGCTAATTTTTTCGTTGTCGATTTTGACCCCGGGTTTCAAACAATCAAGTGACCTGATCTGGTCTTTTTTTCTCAACGTCACTTTCGGTACTTCTTTACCATCAAATTGCTTTTTGAGTTTATAACCTATTTCCTCTGTTCGATCACAGGTTATGTTGTCATTGTCACTGGCGGTGAGACCAGATGAAAGAGATCTGAGTCTAGAATCTTGAATTGTACCGAACGGATCATGATCACCAAACCAATCTCCTATCTTAGATAAATCATCATTATCGCGTCTAATTCTCGACTTGCCCAATTCTGCATGTTGATCAGATGTTTTGTGCTTAGCCTCTGTCAAAGTAGTCATAGCATCATGAATTTCGGCACAGCTATGCATGGTATGTATCCACTGTGTCCGAACAGAATCAGTGACACATCTACCCCTAGTCAAGCCACCCCTGCTCTTAATTGATCTCATTAATAACTGTTCAATAACCAAATCGGTCGATATTCCTGCCCAGTACCTACTGCTCCGCCTGACGGCGTGAAAGCCATGTTCAATGAAAGATTTGTATAGACATGGGTGCTCATTTGGTAGTTCAATCATCATTTGGAGGTATAGCCGGCAGCTTGTGGCATAATGAATGTGGCCCGTGGGGGCAAAAATATTAATCATCTTACTGATGCTTACAATGTGTAGATTCCAATCACAAGTTATGTCAGATCTGATGGGTTGTATATACTGACAGTACTGTAGCCATAATTCCGCTGTAACCGATTCCTTAGCGAGCGAAGATTTATATTCTTCGATGTGCGACCCAAATTTTAAGAGCTCCCTAGATTGAACCGCAGTTTCAATTGGTACAAAACCTTCATCTACCTGCTTATACAGAATGTTAAGTTGTTGTATGTCGGATGTCTCCATCTCTGCAAACAGTTTTCCAGCAGATGTTTCGGCGGAAGCCAGTGCATGAGAAGCACTTGTGTGTGGATCACTTCGATGCAATGATATTTCATGTTCATTAGTTGCTTCTGGATTATTTGTAACTGCGTTGATAATACTCTTGTTAAGAGCTGCGTCAACTAAAAAATAACCTCTCAGAGCCAGAGAAAACGCTTTCCAGGACATCATATGTTGTACAGTATTCGAACCATAAACACATTCGAGAACTTCTTCTAAGCCGGAACCTCGCATCATTGCACCTATGCTCCCCAGAAAACTCATCATGAAATGAAAGCCACCTAGACGGCAGACTATTCTCAGCGATTTTGATTTGATGATATCAACTGATTTTATCCAGAGTGGCTGATCAAATGTGATGCACGGAGAATGATTCCCCAGTTTGTTGGCTTGTTTTTCGACGAATAGCAAGGTGGAATATATGTAATCATAATCAGATGGGTTAATATCGATTATGGGTAAAAACAAAAGAACCTCCGATTTTTTGGGTCCTCCTTCGCTGGTGTCAAACACATGTTGCATGTAACCCAACCAGCTGGGCCTGATATCATTTTGTTCAGCGAGAAGGTAGCCAGACTGCCAAAGCAAATCTGCGTTCATCTTAGATGGCAAAGTGAATGGGAACATCAGTTCCAAAATGGGCTTGTATTGGATGGCAGATAGTCCCACGCCATGATTCACAGTGTAATTATGTATTGACAACCCTTTGTTCTTCGTAATATACTCCACATTGAGCCGTTTATGTCTCGCAATAGCAGCGCGTCTTCGTAAGAGAGGATATTGTTGTGACGAAAGCACAGCAATAATTCCCATCCCATGGAAAGACCCTTGTCCATCGATGGTTGCCACGTTGTGATCTACGTTATCACCAACCCATTGAGTGAAAGTCCCAGGATATGTTTCAGCAACAACCTCGTCTGGAGACTGGGATTGTAAAACATATTGCTTGTATGTCTCCACTTCATCATAAGATACCGAAAATCCCAGTCTGAATAATTCTGTGATAAGCCATTTGGACCCAAAACATTGATCTAACTCGACCCCAATCCAAACAAGATTGGGGATATCACAGAATTTGGTCGAGCATATTGTACTATAGACTAACCAACACTAACTTGTTTGATACTCGATGGAATTAGAATTTGAAGTAATGTCTGCAAGTGTGTAGGAATCCATTGCTTTTTGCTTTCAAGATCAGATAGGTCACTAGCTATTGGATAATAATCGGTATCGAAATTCATTTCTTTTAACTGGGCCATTATCAGTTTTGACGCTGTTATTATAATTCGATTTGCCTCTTCTCCAATATCATTCTTCCGTTCAGTGTACCACTTTTCATTGACTATGTGATTGGCCATATCCTTGAAGCATACTACGTCATTCTTGCCATGCATATGTGCGATGAAGACACATTCGCCGTAATGGTCTATGAGCTTCTGTTTTAGCCATTTGAAACGTCAGACAGGGCGACGAGTTTTTCGCGTAGATCAGCAACAGTATAGAGCTCGGCTCCAGCTTAAGATTCTAGCCAAACACATAGTTGATCAAAAGAATCCTGTTTATCACAGTCTGTCTTCCGCCCACACTGACCGGTATGATCTACAGATAAAGTACTCGTCCTACCTGAGCTAAACTCTTTGAGGCAGCGATAGTGATATACCGCTTCATCGGCAACGAGGTCAATGCAGCCAATGAGGTGAGCCTTCACTTCATCGCCCCTATGATCTCCATTAGACTGACATGTATCAAGCAAGGTTGATCGCATTGGCAAACGTTTAACCATTCGTGCATTTTTAGGAGGCACCTGAACTGTAATGCCATCTAACGACACTCGCTTGTTATCCGTGAAGTCCCGTCGACAAGCTGGATGAACAAGAACCGTTCCAACAGGCACCATACTGATCCGATCGTTCAAATAATTCTTGAGTCGAGGCCTCTGATGTTTATCACAACATAGTAATATATTTCGCAAACCCTTTTCACCAACTTGTACTGGTTGTGTTTCGATAGCACAGCAGCAAACGACACATAATTCTCCAGAAAAATTTGAGTAATCAAAGGTTTCTTTTGGATTGTTTGAGTCAGTCATAGCAAAACACCTGAAGAAATAGCAATTTTACAAGAGTAAGGATCAAAATTGAATTATATATACACAACACAACGTCGGGATAACCTCACCGACGAAGTACCAAAAAGAAAATATAGTATTCTGCGTATGTTAACACCGCTAGGTTTCAGCAGATGACTATAGCAAGATACCAACAAGCAACAGACACGGGTTATCAATGTGAGCAAAGGAATGGAACAGTGCAAATATGCAAACTAACTGACTGAGTGAGAGAACGTTTGGATGGAGGTGTACGATAAAAAGAGCGTTTGGTTGGTGGTGAAGGGCATAAAGAGCGCTAAATTCGACTTTTGCACGCATGTTATCTGAACTACGGGACAATTTTGAGTTTATATGTTAATAAAGAGTGTTTTGTAGTTTTAACCAACGGTAAAGAGCAATATATCATGCCAGTCACGAATATGAAGTGTTTTGTATAAACATAATATTATATCTGATTTATAAACATAATAGTATATCTGATTTATATAAGTACGTGTAGGACGATTATCAGTCATTATAAGCATTATTGAACTTTGATTAATTTGCGAACTTCCAGATGACATCATCACGGCCGCCATTTTGACCGCCAATGGCCGCGACAAGAAGATCTATGTTATCGCTAGATTCACAACTACGATTCCCCTCAAGTAAATATAGAATCACAAAGAAATATTGATTTATAGAGTGAGAAAAATTTGTAAATGTTAAATATTTATGAAAAAATGTTGATTTTTCCAAATTCCGGTCGCCAGTTTGGCGGCCATATTGGATGTTTTGGCCGAATTGTGGTCGGATATTTTGAAAGAACATATACCTAATACGATACCGTGAAAATCCTTCCATAATCATAACCTGGTTGGCAAAATATTATTTTAAACTGATGGGGTCATTTTATCGGAAAATGGCAGCCATCTTGGGACGCCATCTTGAATTACAAAAAATGCTCAAAGCGGATTTTAGATATGTTATAGAGGATATATTCGTCTTCAAAATGATATATAAACCAACTTAGTCCAAACTTATTCTAGGTTGACCCTAAAATTTGAGTTTATCGACCAGACTATATATGTTTCATCATGTCTCTTCATCCAGGTCAGTTATAATTACCACAAAGAGTGCGTATCATCGCGGGACAGATAATTGTACATTGCATTTGATTGTGTTCTAATTTCTAAGTGGTTCTTGTTTTAAGTTGAAAAATTGGGCACAAACACATCGGATGAAATAAGAAAGATATGGGTGTCTTCGAAATGACTTGCGAAACATTTATAGGTTATGTCATCGCGTTTAAGTACATGTTCGCGACAAATTATTGCTCGAAAATATCGATTTTATATCTAGGTCAAAAGCTTCTGAGCGGACAGGGAGATTGACGACCCGATTTATTCGGTAGATTTCGCTAGTTTCAGATAAGATTATCTCGACTTGGATTCATTCTTCGCCCAGTTATATGTCAAATGAAAGGGAATTTTATTGCCAATAAGACACCTGCGGATATTTGGCTCCAATGAATCTAGTAGGGTTTTGATAGTTGTTATGTTTTTAGCCAAAATCGATCGTTGGAACATTTACACTGGTATAGTCTATATTGTAGTAATTTTCCCCAGGGGCCTGTGCAAATAGAGTGCCACATTAGTGGACTCAACCCTCGCAGTGGGGCGGTAGACACATTATACCCCGGGTCAACACGGGAAATGTACATGTGAATTCGGCCATTTTACATGTAGCTAGTCAGCTGGGGATTTAAGGTACTGGTGGAGATATTGCATGGTTCTATACTAAATACCAATTGGCGAGTAGTTCCCTTAAATCTTAAGATAATAGTTCAACAATCGACCATAGAGACAGTTTGTTGAACTTTTAATCTTAACATAAATATGAACTCTTCTTTACTTTTATTATAATTTCGCGAACTCCCCTCCGAATGAATAACACACCGTTCCATTGTATACGTTTATAACTGAATGAGAAAGTTTTTATTTAGTATAGAAAGGTTTAATGTGCATAGCATATAACGATGCCAAAAGCCGTCAATATTTAACGAAGCTGGTTCGATTCATGCTAAACGACCGAAAAGTTCATCAGTTCGTCTGGTAGCTTGCGTTTTCGCTTTCGGCGGTTGCTTCGCAATGAAACATGAATTGATATGAGGATATTTGGGATCATTTCCTTCGCTTATTTCTTGCTAGGATTTACACAGGCATTCGACGTGAATCGCATAGTGAGAGCAACCTTATTCGATTCGTGAATGTACATGCAGTCGCCTATCGTTGGTCGTGGTTTCTTTGCACACTAGAGTGATCACGTTTGTGGTCTTTCGTCCACAAGTAGAACCAACAACGTGATATGACAAATCCCGAAATCAAGCAAACCATAAAGAAACTATATCGTCCTAGTGGACAGTCGGAACAACGCGGTAGCTTCACTGAGAATTAGCTTTTAATAAAGAAATATATTACATGCGTTGTTTTTTTCAATGTCATAAATTTCCCGTGATGCAGAAAATCAAAAGTTCCCAGATTTTGAACTGGTGGAATATAATGGGGAATTTATGGGCGTAGCCAGAGTAGAGCTTTGTGGCATGATCTACATCAAAATAAGTCATAAAATTTGACTCATATAGCAATATATTTACATACTAAGTGTAATTATCACTAAATCCAGCATTCTGATTGGTCGGCGCCCACGTGGTTAGTTGCAGTTATTTCTCGGTGAACGCGCAGCAGCTCATAACACCAGGCTCATAATTACATCGTCGCGTCATAGGTTTGGGAAAGACGAACGCATAATGTTTTGGGCGCATTTGGACTCACGCATGATTGACTTAATAAATCATCGGGTTTCAATATAAAGAGAAATTGTTCCTGTTAATTTTGCCAAGGGTGCTATGGTATATTTTGGGCTGGTTTTGTCACGATACACTTTTCGATTTAAATTCATTTACAAAAGTGGCTTTTTCGCTAAATGTATATAAATATAAGGATTAACTGTCATGTGGACTGTTTTTACAAGTTTTACACAAGTTATGACCACTTACTTCACGGTTACATCTCCACAAAAACAGTCCAAATGACAGTTAATCCTTATATAAGTTTAGGATTGCAAACTGTGTATAGCATATCTGGTCATGCAGTAGCATCGTTTTGGTGTCAAAATTAAAACGTTGAACCCTTTAAATGAATTCGTAGAAAACCCCAGTATTTGTGATTGCCACAAGCCAAACAAAAAAACACAAGACAGTTGTAAAAACCATTTTGAATGAACATGTCCATATCTGGGCAAAGCTCACGTGCGAATGAATCAACTGTGACATGATAACACCAGTCGGCAGTCGCACTTAGACACGCCCTCGTTCGAGATTTTTAACAGCTCCGCCCTTTGACTGATTGTTTGACAATTCTAAACAGCGATGAAGAAAAGTCGGATTCGTCATCTCAAGTTTAGCCTCGGTAAAACTTGTTTAGCTAGACCACCAAATTAGATGGTTTAGTTTATCGAAATTGACAAAAACTTATCCCCACACGCTTTATAGATGTGAGTGCTTCTCGCTTATAAAATTTCAATACAAAAAAGCTCGCTGTCGTAATTAGTGATTTTCGCAATCAATAAAACACGACGGTCCGCATTAGGAAAGTACGCTTAAATATCTCGACGATACAGATACACTACTGTTAACCCACTGGTCTGGCTGGACCAGGTTTAACCCACTTAGACCTGCGGTCTCGGGTTTAAACCACGGATTTAGCTGACTCACGGTGGTTTAAACCTAGAGGTTTACGTAGAGCAGGTTTAAACCTGCGATGACAAATCCGGCCAGTAAGTTGTTTCAGCGGCAACGGCATTGGCTATATAATAAATTTGAGGTAACATTCTATGTAAATGAAGGTCTACGGGGATATGGACAATATTCGACATAGTTGCCATATTTTTTTTAAATATATATTTTTAGGATAACATGCTGTCCTTTTAAAGATACATGTACGGGCGGCGTTGGTGGTGTGAATGCTGTTAAAATATTCACCTCCGTCAAAAACCGCCATAAACAGAAATAATAGTAACATATAGACAGACCTTGTTCTTATACCGATCAGAAATATGGCATAAACAATATGTTATTGTCAAATGTTTTTCCTTTGTTGTGTAAACAAAAGCAAAAAACGTTACAGAATCTGGCTTTTGTTTAGATCCGGAGATGGTAAACACAAAGGGCATTATTTGTTACTGTTTTCCTGATATGGAAATAATAAAGACCGTTTATATCACTTGTGTGTGATAACCAATATAATTGCGCTGTGTTATGTAAACATAAGCAAAACTTATATAACACCAGCAGGCTCTTGTTTACGTACACCATCGTACGTCTTGGTGACAATATACTATTTACGCGCTGATTATGTTTGGCATATGAACAAAACTATATATATATTTTAATATTCCTTCTGTTGATGGCGATTTGAACAAATATGAATATTTCTGCAACGAACACCGCCCGTGCCTTTAGGAAAACCAATTTAGATCCTGGTGTATACAATAAATGGAACATGCTTGATAAGTGCCCCTGGACAATTGTTTGGTTTGATATAGAATTTACTAAACGTCTGTGTGACATATTTCCCATAATTTAGTTTCAAACAGTTAGATGACCCAAAATAGAAGAATTACGAATGTATAAACATGATGGATTGAACACATATTCTACAGTAAATTTAATAATTTATTCGTTGGTCGTGGTTTCTTTGCACACTAGAGTGATCACGTTTGTGGTCTTTCGTCCACAAGTAGAACCAACAACGTGATATGACAAATCCCGAAATCAAGCAAACCATAAAGAAACTATATCGTCCTAGTGGACAGTCGGAACAACGCGGTAGCTTCACTGAGAATTAGCTTTTAATAAAGAAATATATTACATGCGTTGTTTTTTTCAATGTCATAAATTTCCCGTGATGCAGAAAATCAAAAGTTCCCAGATTTTGAACTGGTGGAATATAATGGGGAATTTATGGGCGTAGCCAGAGTAGAGCTTTGTGGCATGATCTACATCAAAATAAGTCATAAAATTTGACTCATATAGCAATATATTTACATACTAAGTGTAATTATCACTAAATCCAGCATTCTGATTGGTCGGCGCCCACGTGGTTAGTTGCAGTTATTTCTCGGTGAACGCGCAGCAGCTCATAACACCAGGCTCATAATTACATCGTCGCGTCATAGGTTTGGGAAAGACGAACGCATAATGTTTTGGGCGCATTTGGACTCACGCATGATTGACTTAATAAATCATCGGGTTTCAATATAAAGAGAAATTGTTCCTGTTAATTTTGCCAAGGGTGCTATGGTATATTTTGGGCTGGTTTTGTCACGATACACTTTTCGATTTAAATTCATTTACAAAAGTGGCTTTTTCGCTAAATGTATATAAATATAAGGATTAACTGTCATGTGGACTGTTTTTACAAGTTTTACACAAGTTATGACCACTTACTTCACGGTTACATCTCCACAAAAACAGTCCAAATGACAGTTAATCCTTATATAAGTTTAGGATTGCAAACTGTGTATAGCATATCTGGTCATGCAGTAGCATCGTTTTGGTGTCAAAATTAAAACGTTGAACCCTTTAAATGAATTCGTAGAAAACCCCAGTATTTGTGATTACCACAAGCCAAACAAAAAAACACAAGACAGTTGTTAAAACCATTTTGAATGAACATGTCCATATCTGGGCAAAGCTCACGTGCGAATGAATCAACTGTGACATGATAACACCAGTCGGCAGTCGCACTTAGACACGCCCTCGTTCGAGATTTTTAACAGCTCCGCCCTTTGACTGATTGTTTGACAATTCTAAACAGCGATGAAGAAAAGTCGGATTCGTCATCTCAAGTTTAGCCTCGGTAAAACTTGTTTAGCTAGACCACCAAATTAGATGGTTTAGTTTATCGAAATTGACAAAAACTTATCCCCACACGCTTTATAGATGTGAGTGCTTCTCGCTTATAAAATTTCAATACAAAAAAGCTCGCTGTCGTAATTAGTGATTTTCGCAATCAATAAAACACGACGGTCCGCATTAGGAAAGTACGCTTAAATATCTCGACGATACAGATACACTACTGTTAACCCACTGGTCTGGCTGGACCAGGTTTAACCCACTTAGACCTGCGGTCTCGGGTTTAAACCACGGATTTAGCTGACTCACGGTGGTTTAAACCTAGAGGTTTACGTAGAGCAGGTTTAAACCTGCGATGACAAATCCGGCCAGTAAGTTGTTTCAGCGGCAACGGCATTGGCTATATAATAAATTTGAGGTAACATTCTATGTAAATGAAGGTCTACGGGGATATGGACAATATTCGACATAGTTGCCATATTTTTTTAAAATATATATTTTTAGGATAACATGCTGTCCTTTTAAAGATACATGTACGGGCGGCGTTGGTGGTGTGAATGCTGTTAAAATATTCACCTCCGTCAAAAACCGCCATAAACAGAAATAATAGTAACATATAGACAGACCTTGTTCTTATACCGATCAGAAATATGGCATAAACAATATGTTATTGTCAAATGTTTTTCCTTTGTTGTGTAAACAAAAGCAAAAAACGTTACAGAATCTGGCTTTTGTTTAGATCCGGAGATGGTAAACACAAAGGGCATTATTTGTTACTGTTTTCCTGATATGGAAATAATAAAGACCGTTTATGTCACTTGTGTGTGATAACCAATATAATTGCGCTGTGTTATGTAAACATAAGCAAAACTTATATAACACCAGCAGGCTCTTGTTTACGTACACCATCGTACGTCTTGGGGACAATATACTATTTACGCGCTGATTATGTTTGGCATATGAACAAAACTATATATATATTTTAATATTCCTTCTGTTGATGGCGATTTGAACAAATATGAATATTTCTGCAACGAACACCGCCCGTGCCTTTAGGAAAACCAATTTAGATCCTGGTGTATACAATAAATGGAACATGCTTGATAAGTGCCCCTGGACAATTGTTTGGTTTGATATAGAATTTACTAAACGTCTGTGTGACATATTTCCCATAATTTAGTTTCAAACAGTTAGATGACCCAAAATAGAAGAATTACGAATGTATAAACATGATGGATTGAACACATATTCTACAGTAAATTTAATAATTTATTCTGTAGAATTGTGCCATGTATGTTTAAGTAGAATTAGGAAACACCGAATCGACAAAACCTAATAGCAGTATTGTCGAGACCGACCGCGGACGATGCTCTCAATATATGGTTATTATCGCGGGAATGGCTGGCCACACAAATCGGCGAATTGTATGTTGTATGAAAGATAACTCTATAATAAACAGCTGAATGTGAAAGTCGCTTAGGTTTTTGCCCAACATATCCTCGCGGAAATACGCACATAATGAAACCTATAATGTGAAATAAGTCCCTAATGTGATTGTTTGATTCTGAAATAAGCAGATAACGGATTCATACCCGTTATTTCGTTTTATGGCGCCGGCCACAATGAAAACACATGTTGAAGAGCGTACACCTGGAAATTCATGAGTTGGCTTATTTGTGTAATTTCCCGCACATAATCTACTTAGAATAACTCAATATGAGTCGATAATGTGACTAAAATGTTATCATTTTCAGCATATTGTCAACTCAAAATGAGGCAATTATAAGCAGATTATATACCTAAAACAAGTTATATCATAAGCCGACAATGTGCTGGTTTTCGGGACAACAGGCTCTTTTGGAACCGCCAATCAATTGGGTGTATCTTCAGTGCTGGAAATACAATATCGTGTAATAAGTGTTCTACCCTGAAAGGTGTGCCCTTCGTTTGCTCTGGCAGTTTTTGGGGACGCAACACCCCATACCTGTAAACTATTTCTTTACACCACAGTTTTAAACATACTCAAATTTCGGCAACATTGTGTTATCAGTACACACCCCTGTAATTATGCAATTAGTTATAGACTTTGTCACAGGAATGCAACACTATGAGATCAACAATCTGTCCTCTATTAGCGGCCCATATACATGTACGTTCTGAAGAATATGGTGCTAGTTCCTTGGTAACTGGTTGTAGCCAATCCACCCCTCGCTCTATAGAAATGGATAGGCCATGTATGTTAATGCACATTACAGGTTACAGTTATTTGTTATTCGTAATTTGTGAACATATATGAATGTGTTAATTTATCTATAATTCCTCCGTTGGGCGTCAAGTGGATCGCGCAACAATTAATCTTCAATCGTTCATAAACATGTGCTGTTGAGATAAACCAAGAATTGTATACACATGTGAACCTCTTTGGTGTACGCAGGAAATGTTTTTTTTTATTTGTTCAATGATTTTATCTGCGTCCTTTTTGTTCGACGTGTATAGGCACACACGCCGATTGTTTGTCTCACAATCCACTCCCGCGTGCATCTACTCCTCGTCCCGCAAATGCGTGAGTTTACAGAATCTTAATCAACTGGCAATGAGGATGTATGGGATGCTGCGAAACTGGTGGCGACGCGTGTGTAAAATGAACAATATTGACAGAATGTTTGGTGCAGCCGTGCAAGTACTCTTCAGCTCTGATCGCGTACATGTTATAGCAGGTATAGGAGCTGTCTATATGTATTTCCGTTTGTCTGTTGGCAACTGTTCGCCCATACCCCTGGACCGATTTCAACCAAGCAGGTTGTGGTGTCTCGGACGGTAGGTATAACGGCGTTAGGTTTTAAAATTTTTGATTTAAAAATAAGAAAAAATTTAATTAATTTTTTTTTTTTTTTTTTTATAATTTATATAAATATTGTTTGTTTTAAATGTAATTAATTAAAAAAAAAAATTAACTGTTCAAATGATCAAAATGTGCGCAAAGGTGTCACAGGCTCTTAACGCACAAAGGGGCTGCAGGCCCCTCTGACGCTGAATAATGGCTCCATAATCAAGTCAATCCTGGTCCAAATGGTCAGTCAACTAACGGCAATTTGCTTATGAGTGGACACCAGAAGCGGCATCTGAACTGTTGGAAGTGGGCAACCATGCAGAGCGACAGCTTTTAATAAAGCTCCAGATTCTCAATAATATCACGTATGAGTCCACCATGAAAAACTACACTAACTCATATTACACAAGCTCTTTTACATACAGGATGTTAAAATCGAGCTTCATTACACTCAGTATTAACGTTCCACTCTTATTGTGGCATTTGTGATTGGAATTAGCTTGGTTTCTTGACGAATGCAATGGATCACATCCAAAATGGTAGTTACCAGCGTGTTTAACATCTATATATCTCATTCGTATGGTCTTTCTTCTGTAAAATATTATTCTATTAGTCGCACTCTGATGGTCTTGTTTGTTTCCTGTAATTTACAAATTATTCATTACGTATTCCAGGTTGAAATAGTTACCGAGGTTCGCTGAAACTAGTATATTGTTAACCGGGTTGGATAAATTTCGTCCAGTTCGGCTGAATTATTCATTTATTTGAATCAATCTGAGACAGTGAATTGTTTAAATAAAATTAACTAATGGTGCAATTACCGGTGGAGACATCGCTGACTATATCATACCGCAGTCTGTGGGAGTTGCCAGTTAGTCGCCGATGGTCGGTGGTTTCGCCGGGCACAATTGGTCATTCTTCCAAACAATAAAATCACTGCTAGATTTACCTTAGTGCATGGACTTTCCCTCCAACAATAAAACATGCAACGTCATGATTATTTTCATGGCGTGAAACAGAAAAGATCGTTCCGTGTTTGTTTCACTTCTGTGCGAAAAATTGAAAACAGCTGGAACGTATTTTTCAGAGCAAATGAAGCCGGTATATCATTATTTCGTGTATTTGTCAACCTATCTGATACGTAGACAAAATTTGGAAGCTCGAATGTGCCATGTCTGTTTAATTAATATCGCACACCTCATGTCATTCTGATCCTTACCGCGGGTTAATGCAACTTAATTGTCGGCAATTGTTCCCGGTAACCCCTGTTTCTGCATAGAACACGTAGTCTTGTTTACATGCACGATTGTTATACTGCTATACATTGAGAAAAGTATGTTTGGATATTTGACTTTATGTGCGACAATTGTAAGACGTTTAAACAGAGGAAATAAAGAAACTTGTGAGTACCAATTCAGCTATCTATTTTCAGATATCCACTCCCCAATCGTCACTGATCTCAATTACCAGCGACCCCCACGTGCACACCATGATGATGCTATGCCCGTAAATAATAGTTACATAAGAAAATGGGACCAAAAGAAATGTTCGGATTTCTTAGCAAACATTGATTATGATAACCTGTGTAAAATTAGTAATACTCTAGACTCATATAGTTCACCCACATGTACGACAGCGAGTCCTGATCAGATTAACTCAATAGTTTGTGCTATAACTGACATATTAGTTACTGCAGCCAAAGTGGCTCTCGGAACACGTTCTCGCAAAGTTAAGACTGAACGAACTTCGACAAACAAGCCATGGTTCAATGAAACATGTCGGACGGCGCGAAAAGCACACCGGAAAGCAACTCGTTTTTATAAATCGCGCCTAGATTATTACTCAAAAACTGAAATGAGACGCACATCGCGCGCATACAAACTAGAGATGGACAAAGCTATTACAATACACCGAGAGTTAATATCACGCGAAATGTCACAAATGAAACTTTGGAGAAAGCTTAGAGACCCCTCCCATAGACCCAAACGAAGCGTTGACATAGATTCTCTCGCTGACCATTTCCGAATGATTAACTCCACCTCACACGAAGACGACCCCTCCATAAGTATATTTATTTCTAACAACTTCGACGAAAACGAGAATACGGAAATTAATATGCCCATCACATGCGAAGAGATCACCCAAGCCATAAACAGTTTAAAAAATAATAAATCATCAGGCCATGACTTAATATTGAACGAATATATAACAAATTCAGCGTATGCTATGATGGGGATATATCACAAACTCTTTAATGTTATTTTAGATACTGGATTTATTCCTGAAGAATGGGTACTGGGAACGATTATTCCTATATTCAAAAATAAGGGAGACCCAAGTGACCCGAATAATTACAGACCGATTACAATACTTAGCTGCTTGGGGAAATTATTCACGAAGATCCTTTCAAACCGACTGAATGTATTCGTAGAAAGTCACAGTATAATTTCTGAAAACCAAGCTGGATTTAGAAAGAACTATTCAACTGCTGATAACATGTTGATACTGACATTATTGTCAGAAATAAGCAGACATTTGAATAAGAAATTACTCTGTGCCTTCATTGACTTTAAAAAAGCGTTTGATACTGTGTGGAGACAGGGTTTATGGTACAAATTGTTACAATGTGGAATTAACGGCAAGATACTCAGAGTAATTGTTAATATGTACCAACACGTCAAATTTAACACCGCCACTACATCTTACTTCCCTTGTTTTGAGGGAGTTAGACAAGGTGAGAACTTATCTCCCCTTCTGTTTTCGTTATATGTTAATGACCTGCAACAATTCCTTGAAAAAGATAACTTGATTGGATTACGAAAATTGAACAACGAAATTGAAAGTCGACTGGATTGCTACTTGAAAATCTTTTTTATTCTTTATGCCGATGATACAATTATCATGGCAGATACCCCCAAATCACTACAATCACAATTAGATCAATTTGAAAAATATTGCGACAAATGGAAATTAACAGTCAATGTGGAAAAAACTAAAATTCTTAACATATCAAAAAGCAGTCTCTCGAAGAAAACGAAATTTATATTCAAAGGACAAAAGCTAGATGTGGTAACCAACTTTAGCTACCTGGGCATACCATTTACTAAATCTGGCTCTTTCATGCCCGCGAAAAGAATGTTGGTTGACAAAGCCACAAGGGCCATGTATTCCATCATTGGAAAATCCCGCAAACATTGCCTTTCAATACGAAATCAACTTGACTTATTTGATGCTCACGTTGTACCAATACTTCTATATGGCTGCGAAGTATGGGGATACGGTGACAACGATTTATTAGAAAGCGTTCAACGAAAATTCTTAAAGCACATACTTCGTCTTCGACCATCAACCCCAAATTGTATGATATATGGCGAAAGTGGGAAAGTGCCGTTAAGTATACTGATTAAAACCCGAATGTTCAAATACTGGTGCAAAGTCACAAATAGCAAACCTGAAAGATTCCCAAAAATTCTACTGAATTTAATGCAGTCAATGATATGCGATACCGAAAAAGGTGAAAATATAACCCCCTGGTAGAGTTGTATTCACGAGTTAATAGACAAATGTAATCAACCGCATATATGGTGCGCAGGTCACGTTACCAACGTAGATCAGCTAGTATCATATCTAAAATGTTGCGTTATTTCCGAACAAAGAGATTCTTGGGAATATGATATGAACAACACAAGTCGAGGTAATATATACCGGATTTTCAAACACGACTTTGATTTTGAAACTTATCTTGATGTACTTAGCGACCAAAACCGAACACTGTTATGCAAATTCCGAACCAGTAACCACAAGTTACCAATAGAAACGGGACGGTGGACCAATACCGACCGGGATGATCGCACTTGCGTGTTATGTGATACAGGGTTAATTGGTGACGAATTTCACTACCTTCTCGTATGTAAAAAAATGACCAACGTCCGGCGCAGATTGTTACCAATGTTAACTGGCCGACGCCCTAATACAATATTGATGAGTGATTTACTCAACGACGACAATGTAACACATCTCCGCAAGTTGTGCGACTTTATTAAGATTGTAAATCGAGAAATGACGAATAACTCGGCTAGACAATAAGTCGAACAAGCAATGTCAAAATTTATGCAAGAACAGTACCGATATACGCATACACATAGTTATTGATAAATAATTATAAATATGTATATGTAGGCATATATAATAAATATATTTAGTTGTATATGTTTATATATATTTACAATATGCATATACATGTTATAGTATTATACATCTATGTAACGAAGAAGGTTAGGTAATATAATCCATGTATACAACTTTTGTCAACCGGAAGCTCACATGTTTATGTACATATTGTATATATTTAAATTGTTATTATCTCCATACCTATGTATGTATAGGTTTATGAGAAATAAACTGATTGATTGAATGGAACAACATATCCTCGCGAAAATAAGCACATAATCGACCTATAATGTGAAATAGGTACATAATGTGATTATTTAATTCTGAGATAACCAGATAATGGAGTCATATCTGTTATTTCGTTTAAAAGAATGTTAAAGAGCGTGACCATGAAAATATTGGAATATTGGAATTTTGATTTTTTGTATTAGTTAGTATATGTTTTGTCAATGCAATGTCTTGTAACGACAATTATATTATAGAGGAATTCCATGTTCAAGATTGCTTCTCAATTTTGCAATGTTTTTGTATAAACTGGATCGATGCTTTTGTATCACATCGAGCAATGTAGGTACCACATTGTTGACCACAAGGGGTGATCTTGTGTGTCAGTGTCAAAACAGTATTTCGTCTTGTTTCGTTGCCGTTTTGTTAGCTAAACAAAGTAACGGCGTAAAAGGTGTCGCAATTGATATGAAAGATATTGCTCGAACACTAGGTAGTTGATTGATTACTATATCAAAGGTGTACATTGACGTGCACAAAGAGCGAGAAATTAAACTAACATACAGTAATACAGTAATCAACTCCTTAACCACAGCAGAATTATGGGTAACATTTCAGGATTTATTCGGAAATATGGCTTGTTGCCATCCATCGGAAAGCTCTCGGGGAGAGTTTTCCGATGAATGGCAACAAGCCATATTTCCGACAAAATCCTGAAAAGTTACCCATAATTATGCTGTGGTTAAGGAGTCGATTACTTAGAGCATTGCTGTATCTGTGCACAAGCACTCAAGCAACAAACGGATGTTGGCTTCTATCCGAGATGAGATCCTGGCTTAGCGCATATATACGAATGAAACTGTATCTTACTGTGCTCAGGGGCATTTTGCTATAAAAATATTTATTCTGACTCTCATATGACCATGCAATTATAAATTTTACAATTATAATAGAACATGTGTGTAAAATTTCACTTTGTGACCTTTTTTATTTTGATTCATGGATCTGAACTGACATTCAAATCTAAGGGTAGCAAACTTAATAAACGCCCCTGAGCTTGTTGTTTAATCCCCTTTCCAATTCACCTATCTATACGACATTGTCAAAACGTTTGTTAAATGCTTCCTATATGTTACATGCAGTATAGTTGGAATAAAATATGTTTACATAAAATCTAAAAGCCATCTCCTCCCTATGCTATTTCTGAAGCATGTATAATTAATTCCAGTGTGGTTTCATATCCATTAAAATTTTCCAATATAGATTTTTATTCCAGATGGGAATTTACATATAATTATACCAGTGTCAATGACGCTGTAGCTCAACTTGGAGAGTGGATTATTTAGAAAAGGTTGTGCTTTGCTGTGAATTCGTGATTACGAATAAGAATATTAAAACAAGATGGCCTTCATGGCCATGTTTTTCGACGAAATTCAGAAATGCAAAGAGTAACTTCCAAGATGCCAGCCATCGCCCATGTTTTTTTTCTCAAAAATCGTTCCAATTCGCTAGCTCACAAGGTCACCACGAAGATCCATGTGAAGTTTGGGATCAACTGGATGACATATTTCGGCCGTATGGTGTTTCGAATGATTTAGTCATGCAAAGAGTCAAATCCAAGAAGGTGCCAGCAGCCATGGATGTTTTATTCGAAAACGATAACTCCCATCTGGATATGATCCTAAACATGTCTGTATATGTTTGACACATTTCTCCAATAAATGTGGGTTGTAGGGTATGCCGATGGATATGGCCGTCACCAGCCTGGTTTATCAACGAAATTAAGCTCCCATCTAGAGTTCTCCTGAAGATCAGTGTTTGTGTGAGATCAATCTGATGAAAAAATGTTGGATGCAGGGAGTGCATAATGATTTTTCTTGCAGATAGTAAAACCCAAGATGGTTGCAGGCGGCCACTTTTGTTATCGTAATTTGTTGATATTCGATATCTCACATCTAGAGGTTATCTTAGATATGCCTATTTTTAAAACTATCTCTCCATAAATGTGGGCTACAGGATGTGCCGACAGATTCAAATGTGAAATCAAAGATGGCCGGTGGCGGTCACAATTTGCAACTAAACTCATAATCTTATATATTTCCTCACATATACACTCTCAAATAAAGCAATTGATTTAGGTACCTCATGGAACCTAAAGCCGCGATAGTACCAGACAGTTTGGTACTATAAGCCTTTAGAACCTGTTTAGCGTTATAGAACCACATGAGTTGGTACTCCACAGAGTGCCAATCGTTGGCTACATGCTGATTGGATGAGACCGTGGGTGTGTCAATATCGAGTGCCGTGTGCAAACGATTAAATTAAAGTGAAAAATGGCCGCCCGTCGACTCGCGGTCGTAGATCTGTCGGATTATTTCATTTAGCACTATGCAAGGGAGTCTTTGTGGTTTTGTACTTAATTGGATGTTTAAATGTGGCAGCATAATTTGGGATCTAACATGTCACATTGTTAAATTTGCCGGTATCAGGGCTGTTTTGTTCTCTGGAGTATCAAATTGCTGGATCTATGCGTAGTACCTAAATACTTCAGAGTACCTGTCTTGATATTTTGGTACTTCAGATAATATATAGGGCGTATCATGAAAGCATCTATTTCTTGACACCTCATATCGTGAGCGTCATGGCTTCGGTGACATAAATGCGGGGTGGGTATTATATGCACAATGCCCGGGTAGAACTTAAATAATTATTAGGTAATCCAGAGTACCAACAATTTGGTACTCTAGAGTACCAAGAAGTTGGTACTCCAGAGTACCAAACATTTTGGTACTCTAGAGTACCAAAAAGTTGGTACTCCCCCCTGGGACAAAGCTTAGTACCTACATAGGCACTCTGAAGTACCTATATTTTTAAGAGTGTATGTATGTTTGTGTTATAGACTCGAAAACTGCTCGACAAATCCGACTCAAATTTGGCATGAGTTGGCTTATTTGTGTCGTTGTCCGCTCGTAATTACCTTAGAATCGCCTCAATATGAGTCGATAATGTGACTAAAACGCTCTCATTTTCAGCACATTATAAACTCAAATTGAGGCGATTCTATGCAGATTTTCCACCTAAACAAGTTATATTATAAACAGATAATGTACGGGTTTTCGGGAGAACATAATGGTAATATACATCGCTCAAGAATAAAACATGTTAGTCGACCAAAATCTGCCTACATCAACTGACTACGACGTGAGTATACGAATACGAATACGAATACAAATACTTTACCGATGGAAGCGAAACCGGAATGAATTGAATTGTACGCTCGTGATGGAGATATTATGATACAATTTCCGGCAAATGTTTCAAATAAAATGTTACGTTCTATGCATACTTGTCCCATAAATTTATTAATTAATTATTGCATACTCAGGGAGTTTTGAGTTGACAATATTGTTTACCAGACGAATTCCAAATGTCAATTATCCAATAATTTGCATGATTACATCGTTACAAGGAAATGCGTAACGTAGTTTATGGCTTAAGTCATAATTAATTTGCATGATTACGTCGTTACAAGGAAATTCGTAACGTAGTTTATGGCTTAAGTCATAAACTAAATTTCTATTAAATAATTAAAATTGATTTCATGATAAACTGTTAACTTGAACATTTTCAGAAAACATATCCCACTAAAAGAAATTATTTTTCTATTTATTATCGACATTAGATCGTCGTTACGGGAATTTATTGAAACTGGCGTACTATCTCACGTTTGGCATCCAGAGCTGAACGTAACTCTAAATGTGTATATGTTGACCCTGTTTAAGGGAATATAAATATCGTCCAAGATGGTTAATAAATTAAACATAATGTTGACAGTGCCATTATTGTTTCAACCAATATAATATAATAATGTGCGTGATACTCAACTATCACTGAACGAATCTACATAACTTCGCCGACAAAAGATCCAACCTAATTATAATTAAGTACATTTTCATGAGAGATGGAGCCGGAGTAAACACTCCATACATAATATAAATAAATATAAACAAATATATATAAATACATATATATAAATAAATAGAAATAAATATATATATAAATAGATAAATAAATATAAGTGAATATAAATACAAATAAATAAATATAATACACTACCTGATGTGCCCGACTTCGTCCGGGCTATTTAGGGATTTCTTTGTGATCGCCTCCATCTGGGCGAAAAACTATTGAGAAAACTATTGACAATGAGAGATTGATATACTAATTCAAAGTGACAAGTGAACAATACTGAGCGAACAATGTTGAAAAGTATTAGGAGAAAGAAAAAAACTATACGACCAGAAACATACCTATATGAGCGTATATGAGCAAGGTCACGGACATGGTCGCACATGAAATTGGACCCGCCCATATTGTTGCCGGGATCAAAGTAGGCCTACCTACCAAAATTGAGTCGGATTTGGTCGTGCACACATACATACATTCACACACAGACAGAAGTTCCAAAATATATAATAGATAAATGGACATTGTGAACTGTACCGTCTTGTCAGCACAGTGGTTTGATTCCGTGACCTTTTTTTTGCAGACATTTTACGTACAAAGTTTGTCGTGCTTATACAGTTTACAGTATTAATACTTCTTCAATGACTTCATCGTTATACCGAAGTTTAGTAATGAAAAACAGAGTCAAGTATTTTAGAAATTATTAACCTGAACACTTTGATTGCCGTTTTGTTTTCATTATGTATTCAAATATTTGTTACAATTTCTCAGGTTACATGTGAATATGCTCTTATGAAGAACATTTCAATAAGACATTTATGTTGACAATTACATCTAATTCTCAGCCCTCTTTTACAAATATCATAGTGATTCTGAGACAAAGATCCATTTGTCAGCTCTCCTGTCATTGTCCTCATCTTGTCCCTTCTCGCATATAGGGTGAAATATTTCACAAATATTGATATGGATATGGGTTATGAAACGAAAAGATAAATTATGCAATGATGGGTGTTCTTAAATGTAAGCTGGTCTTGTCTCTCGATGTCTGCAAAAACGGATTAACCGGTGTCGGTTTTTTTAGGGTTATTGTGTAATATTGGAATTTAGATTTTTTGTATTGGTTAGCATATGTTTTGTCAAATCAACGTCTTGTAACGGCAGCTATTTTATAGAGGAATTATATGCTCAAGATTGCTTTTCAATTTTGCAATGTTTTTGTATAAACTGGATTGCTTATTTTGTATCACATCGAGCAATGTAGGTAAGACATTGTTGACCACACGGGTGATATTGTGTGTCAGTATCAAAAACAGTATTTCGTCTTGTATCATTGCCGTTTTGTTAGCTAAACAAAGTAACGACGTAAAAGGTGTCGCAATTGATGTAATGCAAGATATTGCTCGAACACTATGTATACTAGTCGATGGATTACTATCTCACAGGTGTACATTGACGTGCACAAAGAGCGAGAAATTAAACGAACATACAGTAATGCTCTAAGTAATCGACTCATTAACCACAGCAGAAGTATGGGTAACTTTTCAGGATTTAGTCGGAAATATGGCTTGTTGCCATTCATCGGAAAGCTCTCGGGGGAAAAGTTACCCATAATTCTGCTGTGGTTAAGGAGTCGATTACTTAGAGCATTACTGTGTCTGTGCACAAGCACTCAAACAACAAACGGGTTTATATCTGAGATGAGATCATGAATTAGCGCATACGAATGAAACTTTATCTTACTGTGCTCAGGGGCATTTTATATCAACAATATTTATTCTAATAAATAATGTATAGCATTTGTAACGCGCCTTTCCCATGAGGCCCAAAGCGCTCAAAGTTTTACAATTATTACCCCGATGAGCCTGAACATTCAGTAGCCATCTAATGCTCCCCGGGGACAGGGGGAGGTACAGCCGGGAGCATGCGATGATACCATATGGCTAGCATACTGACAAGATCTTTCACTGCTCATTATCAGGTACCCTTCTAATGCATGGGTGGTGCAAAGCAGACACAGTACGAGCGACCTTGCTCAAGGGTCACAACTTGGCGCGAGATTCAAACAGTGTACAATCCAACAATTGCACATCGCTCAAGTCGGCCAAGCCACTGCTGTGTGGAAACTCATAACAGACCACCAGCCAGCCGCGAACTCGCCTCGCTGTGTTGACAGCGAAGACAAGTCCAACGCGCTAACCACTGGACCACGGAGCTCCAGCTAACTCTCATATGTACATGCAATTATAAATTTTACATTTATAATGGAACATGTGTGTAAAATTTCACTTTGTGAGCTTTTTGATTGTGATTCATGGATCTGAACTGACATTCAAATCTAAGTGGAGCAAACTTAATAAACGCCCATGAGCTTGTTGTTTAATCCCCTTTCCAATTCACCTATCTATATTATATTGTCAAAACTTTTGTTAAATTTTCCTCTATGTTACATGTATTAATTAGGATTGGAATAAATCTAAGAGCCATCTCCTCCGTATGCTATTTCTGAAGCATATATAAATCATTTCAGTGTGGTTTCATATCAATTAAAATTTTCCAAGATAGATTTTTCTTCCGTTCCAGGTGGGAATTTACATATAATTACTTCAGTGTCAATGACACTGTAGCTCAACTTGGACAGTGGATTATTTAGAAAAGGTTGTGCATTGCAGTAAATGGGGTGATGACGAATAAGGATATTCAAACAAGATGGCCGTTGATGGCCATGTTTAATGACGAAATTCGGAAATGCAAAGAGTAAATTCCAAGATGCCAGCCAGCGCCCATTCTCGAAAATCGTTCCAATTCGCTAGTTCTCAAGGTCACCACGAAGATGCAGGGAGTGCAGAATGATTTATCTTGCAAAGAGTAAAACCCAAGATGGTTGCAGGCTGCCACTTTTGTTATCGTAAATTGTTGATATTCGATATCTCACATCTAGAGGTTATCTTAAATATGCCTATTTTTTAACTATCTCTCCATAAATATGGGCTACAGGATGTGCCGAAAGATTCAAATGCGAAATCAAAGATGGCCGGTGGCGGTCACAATTTGCAACTAAACTCGTAATCTAATATATATTTCGGGACTTCTGTCTGTCTGTGTGTTAGCTATGGCCGGGAAAACGGCTGGACCGATTGAGGTCAAACTTCCAATCTAAGGTTAAAAATCCACGGGCAGTGTTTACCGCCGTTTTGGAGAAGCTCCGAGCACCCCTTCTCCACTCTCATTCACCAAAATGACCGTCATTGGCACTGTGGAGTTAATCGCGTTGATAGTTAAAGAGCGTTCATATCCGCAGTGTCGTTCATAAAGAGCGTATGCGTGTAGTGTGATTCTTATGTCTGGGGCCAGACGTGAGTGTGCCTGTATCCAGACATGAGCGTGTTGTGTGATTCTTATGTTCGTCTTCGTACTTAGGGGTTCCAAGGAACGGGGGAGATTTTCATCGGGTAAGTTTTTCCACCCGATGTGATCGTAACCTTGAAACGGGTACGCAGTGACCTTCTCATATATATATATATATATATATATATATATATATATATATATATATATATATATATATATATATATATATTTTGGGTCTTCTGTTTGTTTGTCTGTTTGTTTGTATATATATATATATATATATATATATATATATATATTGGGTCTTCTGTTTGTTTGTCTGTTTGTTTGTCTGTTAGCTATGGCCGGGAAAACTGCCGGACGGATTTCGACGAAATTTGATACCTAGGAGTGATTTTGTCCGGGGAGTGTTTTGGACGGGTCACATCGTGACCCCGACCTGACATTGACCTTCAAAATGGTCAATTCAAGGTCAAAGCCCGGATGAAGTCGGGTCACCTGCTAGTCTATTATATATTTTGGAACTTCTGTCTGTACATATATGTATGTTTGTGTTATAGACTCGAAAACTGCTCAACCAATCCGACTCAAATTTAGTATGTATACCTACTTTGATGCCGGGAACAATATGGGCGGGTCCAATTTCACGTGCGACCTTGTCCTTGATCTTGACCTCGTTAATATACGCTCATATAGGCATGTTTCTGGACCTCCACCGATCCGACTCAAATTTGGTATGTATGCCCACTTTGATCCCGGGAACAATATGGGCGGGTCCAGTTATACGTGCGACCGTATCCTTAACCTTGACCTCGCTCATATGGCATGTTTCTTGACCGATCGAACTCTGCCCATGCGAATAGCACAAATACACACACTTGACTCAAAATTACATAGGATGAATTCCTCAAGCTGTATATATCTAATTTTTGGTACTTTGATAAATCGCCAGTATAACTAGGATGGTATAACGAGAAGCCATAATATTTTAAACATTTAATATGTTGTACAATGGTAAAAGGGAAATCACGTTTATAATGTGCTTTGTATTTGAAAAATAGACGTTCATCACAAAAAACAAGCTCTCTAATTATACGGGAGGAATGATTTCATAGTATAAGGCAAACGTTTAATAAGAGATGTACGAATTCTCTCAAATCTATCTCACGAGAGGGCAAGTGAAACCAGGGTCTCCTACACAACGGTTAATTCTGGACTTTTTTGGGCGCCGAAAAACATAAAAATCACGCAGTTGTGTCTGTATTTTTTTATCTTGAATCATGTCAGGATCTGCGTTACATGCAGTTAATCATCATTCCAAATGAAACTACTACGTGCTGTGTGGCGAAACAATACTTCGTGTGTTGCATGCCCGAATTTGTATTTTTTTGCCCGACTGTTTGGTGCATTCTAAGTAGAAAACCCGAACGTTAAAGACGTCAATCATTGGGTTTTACTTGCGTAGCAGTGACCAATTAACCCTTCATATGTATCTGTGTTAATAATATGTGTGCCTTTAAAGATAGATAACAACATACTTTTAAATTACCAATAAATATTTTCACTTCTAGGTGGTTATCCAATCTGTTGCTTTCGTCGTAGCATGGCTTGGATTTGCGGCCATTTTGACAGCCATTTGATGGCCGCTATCGCATTATTTTCAGTCCGTGTCACTCTATTTGCTCCTGTACTCTAATTTCACACAAACTGGTATATATCGGATGGATGAGTAAAGCATTCTGGTGTCGCCGATGAGGGATATTGTAGAAAAACATACTTCCCAAGGCCGGAAAATGGACATTTTAAAAAACTTTTGTAAATTTGTTTAGCTCAAACCGGATTTTGGATATTTTATAATAGAGGATATATTCATCTTCCAAATGGAATAAAAACCAATTTAGTCCAAATTGTTGTAGGTCAAACCTTTTATCGACCATACTATTTGGGCAACAGCGAGCATTAATGGACTTTTTCATAGAATGTACCCTTGCGGAATTAAAGTAGATGTTATGCTACTTGCACGATTATTCCAAAGTGAGGCTTGGATATGGCCTTCACCCTGTAATCAATAAGTTCTATGAGCTACTCAGTAAATATCAAAGAAGTCAAGGCATGGAATGTTTGTCTATCTATCGGTTATATAATTAATCGCGGAGTTCATTGTGACCATAATGGGTTTACTAAAGCAATACCAAAGTAGTAACACCCCGAGCAGGCTTGCTTAATTGATTCAATTTGCTTTGTATAAAAGATCCACAATTTCAATGTTGCTCCATTGTATATGTGTAATATGGTTAGACGTGGCACATTGTTATATAGGTTTGTCCTTAAAATTGCATTCCCTGCTTGAGCCGACGTGTATATGGCAAGATGACTAGCTGATTTATAAAGGCGACGCGCCGATGATTCAGTTCACCATTCACAAATAATCTCATGGTAAATGTTCGATGTCGTTTACTGATATATCATGTCATGAGTCTCTACTCTGATTACGACCGTAGGTAATCATGTTCCGCCTATTCAAAACCTGGGAACTTTTTGAATATCTGGAGAGGAACATAACATTGAAAAAAGCAACGTAGTTAATATATTTCTTAGTCAACACCTGTTTTTTAGTAATCTATAGGAGGCGAAGATTGCAGTTCGAGACTATAATTTAGGTGCTTTGATTATCCGTGGAAATTCCATGAGTGTAAGCGACATCGCAAAGTCGCTTAAATAAAACAATATGTAGCTGTAACAGGTACAAACAAAGAAATATATTCCGTCCGTTGTTTGTTCAATGTTATCAGGTTCCCCATCAAAACATAAAAAATTCACAGGTTTTGTCTGGTGGAGTCTGATCTCTATGGGCGCAAAGATTGATGATATGATTTAGATTAATGAATTTGTGCAAGTATTTTTTAATCGTTCCTGTATTAAATGCCCATTGACGAGTAGTTCCCTTGGGACTTTTTTTAAGATATTATTTCCCACCAATGAATATGAATTCTTCCACACTGTACTATATTTTATCCCGGCCGTCGACTGCTCATATATCCTTACAAGACGAATAATATATACTTTTGATGTATATACATTTGGGAGAATCAGTTTAGTAAAAAAAAAAAGTGTTAAATACACCTTTACTCGTTTCTGCTATATCCCGTTTTGTGTCCGGGGTTCAAAAGAGGTCGACGAACACATCTCGGAGTCATCTTTCGATCGATATTTTGTGTATGGCTCCCTCCTTATCATTTGTGACTTTTGCGTTTCTTATTTTTGCAACCTGCTCTTTAACATAATAATTGTGTATTGTACTGAATAAGTTTGTGTATTGCATCGCAATGTTATTTCCATTTTTATAAATGTACAATACTTGAAATTTATTTAACTTTTTAAGTTTGTTGTCGAAACGTTTAGTGCTTACATATATAAAAAGATCGTTAACGCTTAATTGATAAATATCCATGGGTTCCAGAATGAGTGCCAATACTACTGTCATAATAAGCCAGTGATACCAAATGTCTCATGCAAATCCCAAGTTATAAATACCTGCATGAGAACACTTCGCGATTAAACACTCGGAGCATGTGAGTGCCATATAGAAACGACCTATCATACTCAGGCCTGAACCAAAGTGTACACTACACTAGAAAACGTTACCATATCGAAACACTGAAATCAAAACATAACAAACTGCGAAATGTTTAAGATCCGCGAATCATATTCCCAAATGGTTTCGCAAAGCAATCTTTAGTGTTACGGTATAAGCACATATATCAATACTTTGTTATCCTTCGTCCCATTCTCCTCTCTTATCTTATGATTGGCTTTCGGGACAATCTAAAACTGTACATTGAGTAGTTGTTTTTAATTTTCAATTAAAATTCGTTGTTCATAAATATATATAGTTTTACGACCGACGTAAATCGTGTAATGTCCCTATGTATTATTATACTAGCTGTTGTGCCCGACTTCGTCCGGGCTATTTAGGGATTCTTTGTGATTGCCTCCGCCTGGCAGAATATACAGCATCGGTCCAGAAACATGTCTATATGAGCGTATATGAGCGAATTCAAGATCAAGGACACGATCGCACGTGACATTGGACCAGCCCATATTTTCCCGGGATCAAAGTAGTCCTACATACCAAATTTGAGTCGGATAGGTCGACGTCCATAAACATGCCTACATGGGCGTATGTGAGCAAGGTAAAGGTCGAACGTGAAATTGGACCCGCCCATGTTGTTCCCGGGATAAATGTAGGCCTACATACCAAATTTGAGTCGGATCGGTCGAGCAGTTTTCGAGTCTATAAGATGCACATAGACAGACAGGCGGAGACAGAAGTTACAAAATATATATTAGATGAACACCGTGGGCCAAACACGTGTAGGTGCCCAATGGCATTAGTATGCAGCTAATAATGTAACTCTTACAGACAACAATAATGCACAACTAAGCGAGGATGTGCATACGTTTCTTAATTGTTACTAATCTCTGCAGTTCAAATAACAACGCTATACACTATCAATGGATAATGTTCCTTTCCACTACATATATTCCCCCGACTTCACAATAACCTGCTTATTATTAATGTAGAACATTATGTTGTCAATTTAACACCCACAACCAAAATGTGTTGTTTCAAATATTAACGCCCATGTCAAGGTAAAACTGACAATTCGTCCCATGGGTACACAATGATTCAAACAAAAATCTAACTGAATACACGGGCGCTTCAACATTATAGGCCTATCAGTGCGCAAGTGTGCAATATTTTTTCCGGATAATAAAACACTTGTCATCCATATGCATGCTTTCGTGACACACTGTACAGTTGTTGCCCGCGTTTTGGGTCAGAAATGGGTTTTATCCCTTTGTCGAGAGCTGAAATGTCACATTGAGGGCCACCAGGATGACATTCCAGGTCGAGAACTGCGACAGATCCCCGTGTCTCGCAAAAACAAGGGTGACAACAGTTGTTTTATCCGTCAAAGGAGTCGCGGCACCTGCTTAATATCATGCCTAAATGCGCAAGAATCTTCTTTAACCCAGTTCGAAGAGTCCATTTTATAAATCATTAGAAATAAAACGTTCGAATATTGGATCGGTTAACACATCCACAATTGGGGCTGCTATTTCACGGCCATTTTTGCTGGTCGCACCATGGGAATCGGTTGACGGAAAGAGGAGTTTGCGAAGTAGAGTATAGCAGTGCTACACACACCAACTACATTCATTTCTTAATTATTGTTAACAAGCGGTGCTATGCAATCATTTTTCATGCACATGTAGAGATATTTTTATGACTTCCTTCAGTCGTTCGATAACATTTAAACTCCGTGCGCGAGTACTTTACTAGTTACTACCCATATCGGCATGTTGGGCCAATACGAACAAGTGAGTGGTGAGCAAGCGATAACCTGTCAGATTTCATATCATAAAAAAAATTGAAGGCCAGATAAGCAAGTCAATTAACTTTCAATAGGCAGTTTTTACAAGGTTTTAATTTTTATCTGGCGCCCCCATCCCTCAAACAGAATAGTACATATGATAATGATAAATATCAACTAGCGTTCTTTGAACGGTCATGGCTCATTCGACCTTACGCATTTTAAATGTAAATAGGAAGGAGGTATACGATATAGGCTGACAAATACACGATCTATTGATATACCGGCATCATATCCTCTGAAAAAAATACTTGCCATGGTCACAGCCAATTTCCAACTGTTTTCAATTGTTCGCTCTTTGTTTCTATCATAGGAATAGACTAGCACAGAAAGCTCGTTTTGTTCAATGTCGCGCAAATGGTTGTATTGTGTTTGCATGCGACAAAAAACACCATGTTCAACGTTGTATATTTTATGACTTCAGTGCGTCCTTCTGAGAAAGGTAGTTCAAGTATTTATCGACCTATTTCGATACCGGGAACAATTCAGAAGTGAATAGTGTTATATATACTTGGTAGCGCAAACAGCCACGTGGCCCTTAATACATGCCATTATAACTGTCTTCAGCGCAACTCTATCATTGTGTGTGTTCTTAGTGTGTCGGAGTATTATGTGTCACTGGTTGCAGGTCATTGTCAAGTTTTATTCGATTTGCAAACGGAAATGAGGTTGGAAAAGTTTAAATTCAACATAGAATCGGATGGACGTGTTGGTATTTATGTGGCTCTAAGTATCAGAGATATGACACCATCATAAACACAGTTGTATGTGATATAGAACAAGTTGGGAACACATGCATAATATGATGTGGGTGCGCCCATGGAATTTAAAAATAATAATCCAATGACACTTATCACCAACATATCCTCGCGCAAATAAGCACATAATCGACCTATAATATGAAATAGGTACATAATGTGATTATTTAATTCTGAGATAACCAGATAACTCATACCCGTTATTTCGTTTTGTGGCGCAGGCCACTGTGAATTTACATGTTAAACGGCGTTCACCTGAAAAGTCGTGAGGTGACTTATTTGTGCCATTGTCCGCACATAATCTTCTTAGAATCCCCTCATTATGAGTCGATAATGCGATCTAATTTCAGCACATTATCGCCTCAAAATGAGGCGATTCTAAGCAGATTATCTACCTCAAACAACTTATGTTATAAGCAGAAAATGTGCGAGTTTTCGGGAGAACAGGCTGTTATCGCAGTTTTAGCGGCACTGTCGCATATGACCAAATATGTATTGTACTTTTAAAATGATGACTGCGGCACACCTCAGAATACAACACGCACAATTTCAGGCCAATCGGCACAAGCCGGCATGAGATAAAACGCGTTTCCCAGGTTATCACGGCGATATTTTAACTTTTTTTTTACACTGATATAATGCGCTTCTCCTAAGACGAATACGTTTTCAGCGGCTTCCGTCATAACACAACACCAAAGCCAAATTCTGGACAAACTCCGCGCACTATTTGCCGGCTTTCTTATCGATATTTTCCAGTATGTCGTGGGTGACGGGCAATCCCCTGGGCCTTACATAAAGAACATGAGATGTTTGATGTCACGTTTTAATCAATGCGAACATATGAACACATGCATCCTTTGTCCGTACTATATACCATAATAATGTCTACCGTTTCGTGTGCTCAAAGTGTATGTTACACTAAACTGTCTGTCGTTATCCAATAACTTGGCACTCGCCTGTGTGTGCGCATGGCTGTAGGTTACACTGGTGTAAATATTTCCCATAGGCTTCAATGTTAACGTTTGTTGATCTGCATCAGAGGTCAAATGGAAACTGTTCAAACTGCCTTCGGATTATGTGAGCTTGACATCTGTGGAAACTTTCCCAATAAAAAAATCAACACCGTCTAGCAGGGAATCCACTTCAAATTTTCGTTTTTTCATGACTAGGGTCAGTTCCGCACTAAAAAAATATTGTCATTTTTTCAATCACACTTAAAATTTCTAAACAGCCACAACAGACTTCACCTTTAATGAATGGGCCTCTTGGCAAATGAAGTTTGTGGGAGAATGATTCCTTGAATTTTTGTCAACAGTTTACATTTAATTCATGCAACCAATCACAGCCCAGAGTGTTTTAACTGTGAAACTCTATACTCCTCCCGCAACCGCAGGGGGAGCTGCCTATAGTATTTACACCAGTGTAACCTAAAGCGATAGCCCGCTTTTTCGCGGAATAATTGTAACTCCCTACATTTCTTCAGAATTGCCCATCAATGGAAAAAATGTGTTCAAAAACAATATCACCCCTATGGTTCTTTATTTATCACACACAATTTAACCCCACCCCCTTTAACAAATTATTCATCAAAAAGGCACAATTTTCCACCACCAGTCATGTTCAGGCCCCATTTTCACTCAGTTTTAGGGGTCTGGTGTTGCAAACTTGGATCAGCTATGGAAGACTGTACAATATTCTTTCCATGAGAGAACTTCTGGTGATGTGAGGTCATTGAGTCCAGATCTGATCAGCTGAGCATCAAGCGCATGACTTTATCAGCACATTGAAGAATAAAATATGACATTTTCAGGTCTGCAAGGGTGATCCAAGATAACTGGATGTGGGTGTATATTGAATTAGTTGAATAAAGATATGCTCTCTTTGAATTGCTGAAGCATTTTCTTAAATGTGTCCAAGTTTTAGTGCTATTAACCTTCAAATGACCATACCCACCAGTGGAAATGACACACTTTTATGATATATATCTGTATATCACTGGCTATAAAATCCAAAATACTTGTTAGATTAGGTTCTTATAACAATTGATATATGTGTCGTTGACATGCTCATGTTATGGGTCATTTGCATTATCATGTGACTATTACCACCTTGAATTTTTTTGAAAATACCTTGAAAAATTGGCATTTTTTATGAAAAATCTTACTATTTTTTTGGCTGATGTAAGTGAAAGAAGACATCAGCAGCAAGAATAGCCACACCAAGCATGAGATATTCATTGGACTGAAAGACCAGGCTCTGTAAAATGCATTAAAATGCTTTAAAGTGACTCCCAGGAATCAAAAATGATAAAAAGCTATTTTTTCCCTTTAGGTTACACTGGTGTAAATATTTCCCATAGGCTTCAATGTTAACGTTTGTTGATCTGCATCAGAGGTCAAATGGAAACTGTTCAAACTGCCTTCGGATTATGTGAGCTTGACATCTGTGGAAACTTTCCCAATAAAAAAATCAACACCGTCTAGCAGGGAATCCACTTCAAATTTTCGTTTTTTCATGACTAGGGTCAGTTCCGCACTAAAAAAATATTGTCATTTTTTCAATCACACTTAAAATTTCTAAACAGCCACAACAGACTTCACCTTTAATGAATGGGCCTCTTGGCAAATGAAGTTTGTGGGAGAATGATTCCTTGAATTTTTGTCAACAGTTTACATTTAATTCATGCAACCAATCACAGCCCAGAGTGTTTTAACTGTGAAACTCTATACTCCTCCCGCAACCGCAGGGGGAGCTGCCTATAGTATTTACACCAGTGTAACCTAAAGCGATAGCCCGCTTTTTCGCGGAATAATTGTAACTCCCTACATTTCTTCAGAATTGCCCATCAATGGAAAAAATGTGTTCAAAAACAATATCACCCCTATGGTTCTTTATTTATCACACACAATTTAACCCCACCCCCTTTAACAAATTATTCATCAAAAAGGCACAATTTTCCACCACCAGTCATGTTCAGGCCCCATTTTCACTCAGTTTTAGGGGTCTGGTGTTGCAAACTTGGATCAGCTATGGAAGACTGTACAATATTCTTTCCATGAGAGAACTTCTGGTGATGTGAGGTCATTGAGTCCAGATCTGATCAGCTGAGCATCAAGCGCATGACTTTATCAGCACATTGAAGAATAAAATATGACATTTTCAGGTCTGCAAGGGTGATCCAAGATAACTGGATGTGGGTGTATATTGAATTAGTTGAATAAAGATATGCTCTCTTTGAATTGCTGAAGCATTTTCTTAAATGTGTCCAAGTTTTAGTGCTATTAACCTTCAAATGACCATACCCACCAGTGGAAATGACACACTTTTATGATATATATCTGTATATCACTGGCTATAAAATCCAAAATACTTGTTAGATTAGGTTCTTATAACAATTGATATATGTGTCGTTGACATGCTCATGTTATGGGTCATTTGCATTATCATGTGACTATTACCACCTTGAATTTTTTTGAAAATACCTTGAAAAATTGGCATTTTTTATGAAAAATCTTACTATTTTTTTGGCTGATGTAAGTGAAAGAAGACATCAGCAGCAAGAATAGCCACACCAAGCATGAGATATTCATTGGACTGAAAGACCAGGCTCTGTAAAATGCATTAAAATGCTTTAAAGTGACTCCCAGGAATCAAAAATGATAAAAAGCTATTTTTTCCCTTTAGGTTACACTGGTGTAAATATTTCCCATAGGCTTCAATGTTAACGTTTGTTGATCTGCATCAGAGGTCAAATGGAAACTGTTCAAACTGCCTTCGGATTATGTGAGCTTGACATCTGTGGAAACTTTCCCAATAAAAAAATCAACACCGTCTAGCAGGGAATCCACTTCAAATTTTCGTTTTTTCATGACTAGGGTCAGTTCCGCACTAAAAAAATATTGTCATTTTTTCAATCACACTTAAAATTTCTAAACAGCCACAACAGACTTCACCTTTAATGAATGGGCCTCTTGGCAAATGAAGTTTGTGGGAGAATGATTCCTTGAATTTTTGTCAACAGTTTACATTTAATTCATGCAACCAATCACAGCCCAGAGTGTTTTAACTGTGAAACTCTATACTCCTCCCGCAACCGCAGGGGGAGCTGCCTATAGTATTTACACCAGTGTAACCTGTAAGGTGTAACAAACAAAGGCAAGAATAGCCTGGTACATCTGCCACGTGAAGCATTCCCGTTCCCTGTATATTGGTAATAATCAGAGCAGCTCTATTGATGTTCAACAATTTTTGCTATTTGTAGCTCAACTTTACTTTGTATTGTTTGAGCTGTTGTCATGGCTTGGCGTCCGCCGTCCGTCCACCCATGCGTCCGCCAACAATTTCCTTTGGCTCACCCAACAGGCCGCATCGATCATCCGATCATCACCACACTTCATAAGGATATTCGGGGTGATCTCTAGATGGGAGCCATCGATTTTTTCCGAAAATCGTTAAAACACATGGCCACCGGCAGCCATTTTGGATTTCAAATTTGAAACCATCGGCACACCCAGCAGCCAGCATTTTTTTTTAGAAATGATTTGAAAAATTACAGGCATATTTAGGAACACCTCTAGATGGGAGCTATCGAATTTAAACGATTTTTCGATGAAAAAACATGGCCGCCGGCAGCCATCTTGGATTACTCTTTGCATGACTAAATTCTTTGGCGCATCGTACAAACAACATCCCTCATCCGATCGTCACCAAACTGCATATGGATCTTCGGGTTGACCGAAATTCGTTAAAAACACGGCGGCCAACAGCCATCTTGGATTTTACTCTCTGCATGACTGCATCCTTCGGCACACCCTACACGCCACATCCCTCATCCGGTCATCACCAAACTTTATATACATCTTCCGGGTGACCTCTAGATGGGGGCTATCGATTATTTCTGAAATTCGTTAAAAAAAACGGGCCACCAGCAGCCATCTTGGATTTCAAATATGAATTCATCGGCACAATGTTTTGTAAATTTATAGGCATGATTAGGATCACCTCTAGATGAAAGCTATCGAATTTGAAAGATTTTCTATAAAAAAAACATCGCCGCCGGCGGACATCTCGGATTTTACTCATTGCATGACTAAATTATTTGGCACACCCAACAGACAACATCCCTCATCTTATCATCATCAAACTTTATATGGATCTACGCGCTGACCTGTAGATGGGAGCCGTCGATTATTTCCGAAATTCGTTTAAAATAATAGCTGCCATTGCATTGCATTACTAAATCCTTCGGCACACCCTACAGACCAGATATCTCATCCAATCGTCACCAAACTTCATTTGGTTCTTCGGAGTGACCTCGAGATGGAGCCATCGATAAAATAAGAATGCCAGCAGCCATCTTGGGTTTTCTAATCCGAATCATTCGGCACACCCCGCAGCCCACATTTATTGGTGAAATGTTTGAAATGAAAATATTTTCATCTACACAATACAAGCCATTTACTGTAACTTTTTGACTTTCCTTCGTTCTTCGTCGTTCTATTCATTGCTCAGAAAAACAGTATCTCCTTCCGAAGTTAAGCTACAGTGTCAGTTCTCATCACATCCGCTCTATGGCTTTGAAGAACATGGGTATGATACTACAGTGAAACCACTCATGTTCTATGTACATCCGAATTACGTTCCAATCTCAAATGCAACAGAGCTCTGCTGCTAATCTTATACTTAATGGAACCATTAAGACAAGAGTGTCAAACTTAAATGCAGCGGTGCTCTGATGCTAATCTTATACTTAATGAACCAATTAAGAAAAGAGTTTCCAACTCAAATGCAGCACTGCTTTGCTGCTAATGGAGCGGTGTTATGCTGCTAGTCTGCTACTTAATGAAATAATTAAAACAAGAGAGTTCCAAACTCAAATGCAGTGGTGCTATGCTGTTACTTAATAGTGGTAATGAACGAATTAAGTAATGAGAGTTGTCAATCTCAAATGCAGCGGTGCTATGCTGCTAATCTTCTACTTAATGAAAGAAGTAAGCCAAGAGAGTCCCAAACTCAAATACAGCGGTGTCCTGATAATAACTCAAGTTATAGATATCCAATTGCTTTCAAATTTGGTGTGTATATTAATTACATGAATTGCTGGTCAAATTTGCACGTGGATTCGGTCCCATAATGTTTTTAGTGGAATTATGCCACTTTGAGACCTGGTGATTAGTTTGATGTCCTGGTCAGTTAATTCAGACTGATATGTGTATCAAACAAAACAAATAAATGATACTATTTCAAAAAAATGGCAACCAACATGATCAGTATGGGAATAACACTATTTTGAATAAGATAGACCAGTCAATATGAGCTCCTTTCATAAGCAAAAAGAATTTTTTCCCACAAACTGGGCCAGAAAATATTGCTGCTCTGAAACATTACGGTATGTATGTATGTATGAATGTATGTTTGTCTTATATGTTTGATTATAAATTTATCTTCTAATCTTCTAAAACACTTATAATTCAGTCTGTTCTCCAGAAAATAAGCTCATATTCAACCTACTTCAATAACTTACATAAAGCCCATATCGGCATTATTTGAATCTGAATTACTCTCTCTATATATAAGACCCTAAAAAGCGGTTTTTTAAAACAGAACAATACGGGACTAATTCCATAAGAAATAAGCCCATATTTGCATTATTTAATCTACATTGTTTCGTCGACACGACTGACCAGAGCTGCATGATCTTTATGTCGTTTCACCGTGGCCCGCGCCATTCAATGGAATAACGAATATACGCTAACTATGGGCTTATTCCAGAATCAAATCAGTTCAATGTGAACAGTGTGAATATTATAGGTCGATGATGAACCTATTTGCTTGAGGAAATGTAGTGATGGGTTAAAACGTGGGCCATTTATATTTGTAGCACATGATTGCAACACAAAGTAAAAGTAAAATAAATGGGTGTAATAGTATGTTTCTCTTCTGAAAACAACTAACATATGTTTGAAAACACACCCGCGTCACACGAGCGTCATGAATGACCTAAAGATATGAACAATTGGACATTCCGTATAGATAAATTTACTGCAAGAAATTACTGTTACCAACATTTGATTCACTTCTGATTACAATTACATGTTTATGAACACACAAGCATCGCATGTACGTCACGAGAACCTTCGCGTATATACATGTACATATCAGTTGTCGCGCCCAAGGCCTGAAGGTATGGTAGTATAGATGTACCAATGAACATTCCGTTGATAATTGTACTGCAAGAAATGACTGTCATATGGCGGAAAATAACACAATTACCTGGTACATTCAACACCACCTTTCGTCGTGAGGTGTATTTATCGCTTCTGATAATTGTGAAAATAAAATTCAATAGGCGGATCGTATTTACATTTTTGAAAGCCAGAGATGCGGAACAGAGCTATGTCGTGCTTTGTATATGTCCTCGCCTTGCTCTTAGTCACGCCTCTGCTTTGATTATCAAATTTCACGATTCACCTTAAATGCAGGTCATCGTCTAATAGCACACTCAGTGTGTACATCCTGTTCTGTGTCCGATGTACTGTCGTCTATTTATGAAATATCTACCCATGAAATATCTACCCATGGCGTTCATCGAGAGCGAGAGAGAACAGATGTGTGCGTGAGAGATAGAGAGAGTGTATGGCTATTAAAACTAAGCAATATATAGTCGGAGCAACAGACACTTCTAAAAGGAATTCTAGAAAAGCTAGATCTCGTATTCAACAACTGGGTTCATGTACTCTACTATCATGGTTAACAGGCGTTGCACAAGTTAAAGTGATGTCAAACCCTCTACTGTGGACATTTGGTGGGAACAGAGAATGCTCTTGCTCAAATCGTCACACATATTCTTATGAATTGTATATCCAAATGGCATCACAAAACGTCAATCTTATATACATGCATTGTAAGTATAGAGGCTCTCCTTTTCGGAGTGATTGTCATTCTGTTTATCGAAATTAATCCTCCCACCAATAAGGAAGTATTTATTTATTTGCAACTGCGTGTACCTCAGACGTTATCAGTTTTTAAACCGTACAGTCGACGTGGTTGGAATTGACGTTTGTTTAGTTTTAATATTTTTATTGGGATCAAAACATGGAACATCATACACACATTAGTTCGCAAAAATAAAAGACGACAATAGGGTTTAGATAGAGACTTATAAATCAATCTAGTGGGTTAGACTAAGAGTTTGAGGCCACCTGTTTATCATATCTCCATGAAGATACATATGTTAACGGCGTGTCCAGGAGCTCCTCTGTCCACGAAGCTATACTGGCTAATTATTCTGTTTAACACAGCTGTTGCTGTACATGTCATCGACAGAGAGCTAGATTTTTAAGTTTTTATAAGAGTCTGTTCTAAAAAATGGAAGAAATCCTCTGTATCAGGCAGACATACCCTTGTCAGATGCCAGTATTTGAGGATCCTGAAAAATAATGTGCTACTGATTGTGTTATTTTATATCAGAATAAGCTATATTTGACTGCTCACTGTGATTCCTATTTTTGAACAGGCCTTCTATACACATCCATATCTCTTGACAAATTGTATCTTGTTGTAGAAATATATCTTGAATGGGACATACTTAGTTGTGTTATAATGCATGAGCCATTCTATCATGTCATCCTCTGACAGTTCAAGATCCCTCATTTTGCAAGAATAAATGTATATTTTAAGTAGAATGATAAATATATTTTAATGCTTTCTTCTGTGTATTTGTTTTGCTAGCTCACTATATGATTGCCCCGATTGCCGTCCATTTGTCCAGGATGTGAAATTAAAACGACAAAATCTCCTTAGGACGAATTATGGAGAATTTCTATATATAACTTTGGTGGAAGACTAAAACATTCTTATCAATGATAGTGCCCCTCCTCTCCCCATTGTTGACCCAAACTGTACCAAAGATGGCGCCTTTAGCTTACTTGATTTGATTCCTCGCATCATTTCGAGAAAAACGTATATATATGTGGTGGACATTAGTGCATAGCATATCAGCTTTGGTGCCGCTCCCCTCCCCATTCATGACTTGAACGGCGCAATTTTTGACACAATTAAACCGCGTCCATTAGACTCCTGATGTCATGATGATGAGTATTTATAAATTTTGTGGTAATCGGCAACTGAACAAATTCTTATCAAATTTAGTGCCCATCTCTTCCAAACGGCACCAATTTGGTTCTTTAAGTCACACGATTATAGATGCCTCAGATCATGGACAAATATTTCATTATCTTTGCTGCCCCTCCCCTTTCATGGCCCCGTCTTTAACCCACATGATTCCTTGGTTATTGGAGAAGAACTTGGTGGAAATTTGCTTAACATATTTTTATTAGTTTGTGTGATCCTACCCCCTATGCCTGACTCAAGCGGTGGTTTAACATCGTTAAACTGCACAATTAGACTCAACGTGAAGATGGCGATATATAAAATTGGTGAAAATATGCGACTAAACAAATTCGTTTCAAATGTAGTGCGCTCAATCTCTCACCAAAACAGCACAAATTTGGCGTATATAACCACACAAATAGATTCCTCGTATCACGGAGAAGAATGTGTACCAATTCGTTAGACATTGTCGTTGAAAATATTTGTTATCAATTTTGGAGCCATTCCACCATCCATGCACCCCTGACTCAATATGCCCCACTTTTGACATCTCTAAACCACACAATTAGACTCCTGATAGCGTGGAGATGATTATATATCAGCTTAGTGGTAATCTGCGACTAAACAATTTTTTATCAAATTGAGTCACCCCCATCTCTCACCAAACGGCACCTATTTGCCATCTTTAAAGACATTATGTACGTGTTCGGGTATGTGAAACTGAAAAGTTAGCATTCAGGCGCTATGTCAACTGGAGGAATGTAGCATTTTAGTGACATCGCCGAAAATGTCAAGCAAATCGACCGTACCACTCCACATAAATCGTCTGAACTACCCTCACTTGTAAATATTTACATCTCGATTCGGAATGCAACTATCTGCGATAAACTAACGAAAACTATTTCTCGTTCGAGAAGCACTGAAATTAATTAATATATAAGAATGACGATGTGTTTTGCCAATTTGGATATATTCGTAAAAATAACTAGCAAGATTATTCTCCATTTCTACTTGATCACCCTACCGCAGTGTTTCACATCGCTTTAAATCAAACTACTATAGTCCTCGTATCATGGAGAAGAATCATTAGAATGTGTATCAATTTGGTGCAAACCGACGCTAAAAAAATAGTTATCAATGTTGGTGCCATTCTCCCCCTTCCGTACACCCCTGACTGGCACCTTTAAAACACACAATTAGACTCCTGATATCATGTAGATGATTATAAGTTTGGTGGTAATCGGCGACTAAACAAATTGAGTGCCACCACCTCTCACCCAAACGGCAACAATTTGTCGTCTTTAAATCACACGATTAGATTCCTTGTATCATGGAGATGAATGTGTAACAATTTCTTGCGAATCGGTGCTAAACATGTTTTATCAATTTTGGTGACCCTCTCCCCTTCAGTGCACCTCTGATTGGAATGACGCCATTTTTTGGTCATATTTAAGGCACACCATTAGACTCCTGATAACATGGAGATGATTACTTATAAGTTTGGTGGTAATCGGCGACTAAACAAATTCTTATCAAATTGTGTGCCCCCCCCCCATCTCTCATCCAAAGGACACCAATTTCGAATTCTTTGTATCATGGAGAAGAATGTGTATCAATTTGGTGGAAATCGGAGCTAAAATATCTTTAACAATGTTGGTACCCCCTTCCTTACATCCCTGATTCGAACTGCACCACTCTTGACATCATTAAACCATTACATTAGATTACTTATATGGAAATGGTTATATATAAGTTGGGCGGAAATCTGCGAAAATAGTTTTTGCTGCCCCTCACTTTTTTCTGTCCCTGACAACATCACTTTAGAAAATTCTAACCCGCCCCATTATCTTCCACGTATTTAGTTAACCCTGTTATATATCTTTGGTGCCATATATAGATGGTCCCCCGTGAATGGCTATATAATACAGACTTACATACCGACAAACATTCGCATATATAGATATAGAAGAAGATAGTCCGGGTGGTTTATACCAGGCGAGGGTCAATGCGAAGCTGTCTGTGGTCGTCGATCGGATTGACATCTGGGCGGTTATCAAATCAAGGGGATTTGACAGTGATAGAATGCAGTACATGTATACATGCATGCTTGGTTGGTTTCAAATATGAACAGTATGTGTGTGTACTAACGTCCTCATTCTTGAAAATGAGACGGGAATTGCACACCTAACATATCCTCGCGCAAGTACGCACATGATCCACCTATAATATGAGATATGTACATAATGTGATTATTTATTCTGAAATAAGCAGAAAATGGAGTCATAGCCGCCATTTCGTTTTATGGCGCGGGCCAGTGAACACACATGTTAAAACATTGTGTCATTTGTGCTTATTTGTGTCATTGTCCGCAAATATTCTCCTTCGAATTTCGTATCATTATGAATCGATAATATGACTAAAATACTCTAATTTTCAGCACATTATCGACTCAAAATGAGGCAATTCTGAGCAGATTATCTACCTAAACAAAGTTCTTTATAAGCCGATAATGAGCGGATTTTCGGGAGAATAGACTGACCACCAGTCCAATAATATCATCAACACTCATTCCACGGAGATTCAGTCTGAGTCTCTGCCTCTATAATTGCGGATAATATCCGGTGAGTGTTTGCGATTTAATCGTGAGTCGTGGTTGTCTATTGCTGAATGGAAAAATCTTATAGATTGGGTCAATCATATCGCCGATATCGTGTATCGTAAACGATATTGCGAAGGTATTCTGCGCTTTCATCCGATGCAAACTAAACTACCTGGTTTACAAAACAATCCCATTTGGTGAATACGATTCCTGCATGGATGGTTCTGTGTTGTTAAGTGGTATATTTTTGCGGCAGTGATAACGTTTACCAAGATAAATGATGGCGTCCTCAGTTTTGGGAGTTTCGTTGCTCTCTCGGGTCCTCCAAATCGTAAACAATCCAACATGTAATATTCGGTTACGTCCCTTTGGCTAATATGGGCGGTGTTGGCGGTGAGTATGCTGTTAAAATATTCACCTCCGTCAAAAACCGCCATAAACAGAAAGAATAGTAAAATATAGACATACCTTGTTCTTATACTAATCAGAAATATGGCATAAACAGTATGTTATTGCCAAATGGTTTTCCTTTGTTATGTAAACAAAAGCAAAAAGCGTTAGATTCTGGCTTTTGTTTAGATCCGGATATGGTAAACATAAAGAGCGTTATTTGTTACTGTTTTCCTTATATGGAAATAATAAAGAGCGTTTATATCATTTGTGTTTGATTAACCAATAGAATTGCGCTGTGTTATGTAAACATGAGCACTTTCTTGTTACGTACACCATCGTACGTCTTGACGACAATATACTATTTACGTAGTATACGCGCTGATTATATTTGGCATATGAACAGAACTGTATGTATTTTAATATTCCTTCCGTTGATGGCGATTTGAACAAATATGAATATTTCTGCAACGAACGCTGCCCGTGCCATTAATGTATATGCAGGTTATGTGCAGCGCGCCAAAAAAAACGGTATTGGTCGATGTCTTAATTACGTCACTATGGACGGAAAATTAGAAACAACGTGTGAGTATACTTCGTTGCATTCAATACCTTAATGGCTAACTAGTCGGGTAGACATATTTTCAGATTGTCAAAAGGAGATGGTTATTTCCTTAAGGTGGGATAAAATTATATACAGCCACCATGATCCGCCACGAAATAACTAACGTATAGGCACCCATTCCGCACCAATGGACAATGTTTAAAACTAATGTAACCCTCTGTACTAAATCTGTTATCCCACTAAATTGTAAAGTATACATTGGAATCATCTATTCATCTGGAGGGGTGTTGATGCAATAAAAGCAGACAACAGACAGGCGAAAAGAAAATACAAGTGCAGAAGTATATTCATATTCGTTGGTGGGAAATGTTCAAATAAAATAAGTTCAACAAACGAGCTATTGTCTGAACATTTAATATGGGAACTACTCGTCAGTGAGAATTTGGTATAGAAAGGGTTATTCGATGATAATTTGAATGGACAACATCCTTGTTGTATGTAACCGGACCCCCTCCGTTTGTCAAAGAAGTCTATTGTCAAAATAAACTGCGCAAACCATTGCGCAACAAAAATGATAATTCGGCACGTCATGTTGTCTCATTATCAATAGCTCCGGGATAATATTCAGCAAATCATTGTTCACAATCGTCCTGAATTTTCTACCCGCGTATAATATTACAAAGTCAAACAGGACGTTGCTGCAGTCACCATAGAACATCTCACAGGGAAGGATCAGTCCAGAATCTTCCAACTGACTTGTCGACGGCAGTGTGGTTTCGTGGATATGAATTTTCGGTGCCCTTTCTCTAGGAATTAATTTATTTGAAAACTAGATTAAAGCAAGTAGAGCTTAACCAAAATGGTGTCGTGTTCGAACGTTTTTCTTCTGTCGGCGGCCATGTTGGGTTTTGCTACATTGGCTGCTGTCGCACTTGCCTTCGCAACGGATCATTGGATTGAGTTCAATGTGCACAACAGGGACTTTATTCCCGTTGATGTTATTAGTAGCTCAATTAAGGATAACAACATTGCTAGAACTTTGTATACGAGGCACAGAGGTATTTTCAAAGAATGTTATCCAGGAACAGAGCCTATCGAGTGTAAGTATAGATGCACCGTCTAAGTTAACTATATGCCCACATTATATATATGGGTCTACTTGTCGTAGACGTTCCAATTCCCGAACCGCCGGATTCCACGTCAGTAGCGCCAATCAGAACTCACTATACTATTACTATTAGTATACTAAACCTGCCTCCAGAAGTATTGAATTAGTTATTTCGTGCTCACGAAATAAAAAAAATGCCTGTGAGATAGACCAGCCAGCGTACATTAGAGTAAAATATATGATATTAAAAAGGTCGCCTTTTGGGTGTTGGCTTAAGTCAAATGCTGGTAAACAATTGAGTCCAATTTGACGATGATCCGCGAGTTCTTATAGGTGATTCACACACCAAATATCAAGAGATTCTTTTGGATCATGTTATCATTTAAATAACAAAACACATGATTTATAAGTCCAACAAAGGCGCATACCTCCGCTAAAATTATTGGACCGTGACCAGATTCGAAATTGTTTCAAGTTATCATCCAGACAACCTAAAATGTAATTATTTGTAAGTCCAAAAAGAGGCATAAGTCCGTCAAATATCATCAGGCCATGATAATCCATTTTCGAAGTCTGATTTCTGATGAATGTTCCGCATCATTTTAACCTGGGCAACGCCGGGTCACCATGATAGTCATAATATGAAAGGAGCTAGTCTAAATGACTCTACTCTAGTTGCATACTATATGATATGTTTATAACCTTACTTGCAGCTTGTATTGGGCTTCAGGTATTTCATAATTCCAGATGATATTAATAACACCTTCCGTTGATTTGATTGGTCAGTTTGCAAAGCGTGTAATACTAATTACTTTGAACAAGCGTATCGCTATTTCCATGAAAAAAAAATCCTACAAAAAACAGACTGTTGCACATCATTTTAACCTGGACAATATCGGGGCACCCTGCTAGTCATAATATGAAATGAAAAGAAACGAGGCTAAATGACTCTTACTCTAGGTGCATGCAATATATATTTATCGCATTACGTCCGTTGATTTGATTGGTTAACTTTTCAAGGCGTCTTTGCGATTGGCTGTTACATTAAAGTTCTGGGTCAAATTCATGCGCGTGTACATAATACTATTTCAAATTACGCCTGCACTTGGTGACACAGACGCGACCATAAAAAATATATCGTCTTACCAAGTCTAAGTCGTTCTCAACATAAATAATTGGACAAACTAACAATGACATTAACAATATATCAGAAAGTATAAGAATAATTTAATCGCTAAAAACAAAACGTTTAAATAATTTGTATTTTGTTTAATGAAAACGTTCGAACAGGGCGGTAATGTCGATGTTCACATGCAGGCATTGGCACAGAACAAACACACAAATCCCTCTAAAATCTACACTCAAACCTGTTCAAACGCCGAATAATACAGTCACAATCTAATTCGGAGTGAAATATAAATCCATTGTATGCTAAATGTAGTATTGAACTAAAACATCTTTGTTTTGTTTCATCATGAATTCATCATCGGTGATAACATTCCTGGCACGTTTAGAAAGTCCGGGAATTGTACTTGGAAGTCAACGAACTTGTATGTTGGGAACTTGGGAGAATAGAGTCGCAGTTGATGTGGCCATAGGATAGTTGTGTCTTATAGATACAAATCTTATCGAAGTAATATTTATCCTTCTCTGAAGATTATCTGAACAGTTATGTGGTATGTGAATTTCCAATATCATGTTTTGGGAAACAATAGCTAGGCTCGAACAAAATGGAGAACTAATGTGCGGACCTGAGTTATTTTAGTTATACCAATTGCAGCAGTGTCAACGTAGTATTTCGTACGAAAATCAACTCTGATCGAATCATATGCTAACAAGAATATTCGATTCGTGAAATTTATGAAACTCGTCTCAAATTGTCCGTTTTGACTCACCAAAACGGAAAATTATAAGACTCGTGTCATAAGTTTCATATGAAAGAAACAGTCTGTACGTTAATCAATATATACAATGTATATATTTCAAATATTCGAATGTTCAAGGCAAGTCCGTGCTAAATTTGATGTTATGGAAGTGGAAATCCTATAATCGCTTGAATGCGTCTGGTGTTGTTGCATCGACCAGATTACAGTATACTGAGTGAATTTCCGTGTGAGCACAATAGCGAAATGTTACACAAGACTTAGGTAGGGTAGGTCAGTGGAAATTCCAGAAATTTCACACCGAACACCCGGGTCATGAAACTAAACTGAATAAGCTACACCACTAACACAGTCACAATTATTCCAAGTGCAGTGGGACACATGTGTTCTCAGTCTATACTAGTGGTTAACAGTAAGATATCGGTCACGTGCCTTTGCTCCAATGTGCTGCATGAGCCTGCAACGTACAGCGCCAAATTGGGGATAAATTGATGGACAATAATACACATATGTGAGTATTCTGCGCTGAATTAAATGCATTGAGGATTAATAACTACTAACGGATTGAGTTTATTCGGTCCGTGTAGTACAGTACAGGTTCGCAAATGTGCCTTATTTCAGAGTGAGCCGGGTGACTCGAATATGATCAGGTAATCTTGCCATTTACCCGTGACATCATCGCAACGGTAGGGTTCTTTAACGTGACAGACATTAGCGTCGGCTCCATATCCGACGGTGGGCCTAGCACAGTGTCATCCCTGGACATGACACCACGAGAGGGGCGGAGGTTTCGAAATTTATCCAGTACGTTTTTCGATGTGTCTGAGAGTCTTTTTCAGAGTGTTGATCATGGCATCGAATGTTGAATTGTGATGCTCATGGTACTGGGAATACATATAAGGACACAAAGTCCGGCCGATACTATCACGGATTAGAACCCCCGACCGTGTCGAAGGTGTACTCAAAGGTCGGCCCACTATAACCAACTGAGCTATCCGCTCCTCTGTTTAATTGGTAGGGTAGTAATAGTTTCCTGTTGTCAAAAGAAAATGGTCAATTATTTAGGGTAGGAGAAAATGATATACTGCCACCATGGTGGGCAACGGGGGAGCTAACGCATAAGCACCCATTCCGCACTACTAGACGGCGTTTAATCCTTTCAGTGCCAAGTCCGATTTTTGTATCAACCCATATTTCCTTGATCATTTTTCAAATTTATTGATTATAATAATGTGATACATTGATGGAAAGAGCTCTAAGAGCTCTTTCCATCAATGTATCACATTATTATAATATATAAATTCATTTTTCAAATTTATTGATTATAATAATGTGATACATTGATGGAACGAGCTCTAAGAGCTCTTTCTATCAATGTATCACATTATTATAATCAATAAATTTGAAAAATGATCAAGGAAATATAGGTTGATACAAAAATCTGACTTGGGACTGAAAGGGTTAAAGACACGCCACAAACAGAAAGAACATCAAAATGTAGATAGACTTTGTCCGTATACAAATAAGAAATATCGCATAAACAGTATGTTATGGTCATTCGTTTGACCATTGTTATGTAAACAAAAGCATAAAAAGTTACTTTTCTGGTGTTTGTTTATATTATGATGGTAAACATAAAGAGCGTTCTTTGTTGGTGAATACCTGATATGGAAATAATAAAGAGCGTTTATGCCATTTGTGTGTGATTAGCCAGTAGCATTGTGCTGTCTTCTGTAACACAATCAGGCTCTTGCTTAGGTAAAATATAGTAGGTCTTTATGATAACATGCTGTTTACGCGATGGTCATGGTATATATGAACGGAACTGTATGCATTTTTCTGTTTTTCTGTTTACGGTGTTTGGAACAAATATGAATATTTTCGACAATTAAGGCCGCACGTGCCTTTAATACGAATTTACCCCTTTCTGTTCTAAATGGATTCTCCCACTAAGTTATTAAGTATGCATTGGAATGTTCTATTATTCATTTGGAGGCGTGTTCGGTTAATACACTCGGACGACATGCATGGTTGTTTTGTTGAACTTATTTTCTGAGCATTTCCTGTGGGAACCACGCGTCAAGGAGTATTTAGTATAGAAACGAGTATGATATTACAAGCTGAATGGACAACATCTATGATGTACTCGTACCCCTATCCTGATATTCGTTTGTCAAGGAAGTCTATTGTCAAATATGAGCTGCGCAAACCATTGGGCAACTAAACAGAGCATTCGACACGTCGTGTTGTCTCAGTATCAACAGCTCTCGGATAGTATCCAGCAAATCATTGTTCACAATCGTCCTGAATTTTCTACCCGCGTATACTTTAACAAAGTCAAACAGGGCGTTGTTGCAGTCGCCAAAGAACATTTCACACTGAAGGATCAGTCTAGGGTCTTCCAACCAACTTGTTGACGACAATGTGTCGTGGATATGAATTTTCTGTGCCAGTTCTCTAGGAATTAATTCACTTGAAAACTAAACTAAAGCAGGAAGAGCTTAACCAAAATGGTGTCGTGTGCGAACGTTCTGCTTCTGTCGGCGGCCATGTTGGGTTTTGCAACATTGGTTGTTGCCGCGCTTGCTTTCGCAACGGATCATTGGATTGAGTTCAATGTGCACAACAGCGACTTTATTCCCGTTGATGTTATTAGTAACTCAATTACGGATAACAACATTGCTAGAACTTTGTACACGAGGTACAGGGGTATTTTCAAAGAATGTTATCCAGGAACAGAGCCTATCGAGTGTAAGTAGATGTACAGTCTAAGTTACGTACGTACAGTAATGCCCTAATTAATCCCCGAGAGCTTTCCGATGAATGGCAACAAGCCATATTTCCGACTAAATCCTAAAAAGTTACCCATAATTCTGCTGTGGTTAAGCAGTCGATTAATTAGGGCATTACTGTACCACATTATAAATAGTGGATCTGCTTACTTGCCGTACATGTTCCATTTCAGAACTGACGTCAATCATAACTCATTATACCATGAGTATAATAGACGGACCATCACCAAATTGGAACTTGACATGTGTCTTCTCAAATGTGAACCACATACCAGCTATCAAGAAATTATGTATTTCGCACGAAAATCAACTCAATTCGATTCATATGATAAACAGAATATTAGATTCGTGATCGTCTCATATGAAATTTATGAGACTCGTCTCGAATTGTCCGTTTTGATTCGCCAAAACGGAAATTCTAAGACTCGTGCCATAAATTTGATATGAGAGAAAAACTCTGTATGTGAATCAATATATACAGTGTATGTATGAAAAAAATAGAGTTCGAATTTTCAAGACAACTCAGTGCTAAATTTAATGTTATGGAAGTGGAAATTCATTAATCGCTTGAATTATTCTGGTGTTATCGCATCGACAAGATTAGTGTACTGTGGAGGGGCGGTTCGTGTGAGCACAATGGCGAAAAGTTACCCAAAACTTAAGTAGGGTATATAGGTGAGGGAACAGTCCAGAACTTCCATACGCAAAAACCGCGGCATGAAATTAGACTGAATAAGCTACATCACCAACATTGTCACAATTATTTCAACTTCAGTGCGACACCTTATGTGTTCTCATCCTATATAATAGTGGTTACTCCATCGATACCATCTCGGAGATCGAACCCCCGATCGTGTTGAAGGTGTGGGTCAGAGGTCGGCCCACTAACCAACTGAGCTATTCGCTCATCTGTGTAATTAGTATGGTAGTAGCAGTTTCATGATGTCAAAAGGAAATGGTCAATACTTTAAGGTGGGAGAATTATATTTACAGCCAACATGGCGCGCCACGAAATAACTATAACATATAAGCACCCATTTCGCACCATGGACAACATTTAAAACGAATTCAACCCTGTCTGTGCTAAATTATTAAGTATACTTTGGAACGGTCTATTATTCATTTGGAGGGGTGTTCAGGTGAGAGAGAAAAAAGCAGACGACAGACATTGTCGTTTTGTTGAACTTATTATATGAACATCACCCGCCAATGGGTACTTAGTATAGAAGAGTATAGTATGTTTATGCGATTACAAGTTCAACGGGCAACATCCATGCTGTACGTTAACATATTCTAGTGATATTTGTTTGTCAAGGAAGTCTATTATCAAATGTAAACTACACAAACCATTACGCAACTGAACAGAGCATTCGGCACGTCGTGTTGTCTCAGTATCAAAAGATCTCGTATAATATCCAGCAAATCATTGTTCACAAAATCGCCTTGAATTTTCTACCTGCGTATACTTTAACAAAGTCAAACAGGGCGTTGTTGCAGTCACCAGAGAACATTTCACACTGAAGGATCAGTCCAGAATCTTCCAACCAACTTGTCGGCGGCAATGTTGTTTCGTGGATATCAGTTCTCGGTGACCTTTCTCTGGGAATTAAGTCACTAGGCTAAAGCAGGAAGAGCTTAACCAATATGGTGTCTTGTGCGAACGACCTACTTCTGTCAGCAGGCATGTTGGGTTTTGCAACCTTGGTTGTTGTCGCAATTGCATTCGCAACGGATCATTGGATTGAGTTCAATGTGCACAAGAGAGACGTGATTCCCGTGGAGGTTATTAATAACTCAACCAAGGATAATAACATTGCTAGAAGTTTGTACACGAGGTACAGGGGTATTTTCAAAGAATGTTATCCAGGAACAGAGCCTGTCGAGTGTAAGTAGATGCACAGTCTAAGTTACCACATTATAAATAATGGCTTTGAAACCGCGGGATTTTACGTCAGTAGCGCCAGTCATAACTCACTATCAGTAGCACCAAGATAATATAGGGTCCAATCAAAACGATTAATGTAGCGTGGTGTGACGTAATTCGGAGAAATACCGCACGCGTTCAGAGAAATGAAACCTTGGCGGGAATACGATATACTCAGTTTCAGTAAGAATCTGACTGGTAGATGCATTACATTTTTACATTGTACACGTGACAGGTAGGTTCCTATATCACACGAATTTCGCGTTTAACGCCTTTGTGTTTGGTCTGACCGAAAGAAATATGTAGATAGAAAATAAACTGGAAATTTGATTTACTTAATGCGAAACAACAAAAGAAGAAATGCCATAGGCAAGTTCACTCAGCTAAACGAGTTTACTTTCCATTTGTGATTCACCTAAATATTTCCAAGACGAACCATTGGACTGGAGTTCGTACTGACATAAATAACACTGATGTATTATTAGCAATAAGTGGATTTGGCATCATGAGAAATATTAAAGAAGCTGAATTAAATCCATATCCGATAATGTCGTGTGACCCAAATCATATGGATATTAAACATGTATTTCCCCCGGAGCGAAATACTACGTGATAGGCCGACACAAGGCATACCAAATGCATGAGCCAATATCATGCATATACATGTAAGTTATAACGTTGTTTATACACTTGTTTTATTGGGGACAATTGATATAGTGGTTTCCGTCTAGTGGCAGTTGGCACTCTTGCCCATATCATTTGCTTAATAATGTATATTATTTCCAGGTATCAAATATTCAATTGTAGATGGCAGAATAACATGATAAACAAAAAATTAGTTTGTTTTGAGGGGGAATTTTGGTTACCATGTCATATGTATACATGGATGAGGAATGACATCATGTTTTGCTGTCAAACCTTCAGTTTTATCTGAGTGGGATCTGTTCACCTATATACACGTTAAAGATACCCGGTCAAACTTAACACCAAATTTGATGAAAATTTCCAAAGCCGATTGATATAGCTTACTATGCAAAAATAAAAAATTTAAATACTTGAAATCATTATCATTGGTGTGACACCGGTATCTCGAGAATCCACAAATCATCCATAAGTAATACATCGAAAGCGACCGCAAAATCTCATAATTGAGAACGCTCTTTAATATTTACCGATTTTGGGCGACGGAAGCATAGACGCTCATTATAAGATTTCCGACGGGTTTCTAGCAGAGCAATTTGCGATATCAGTGTTTAATGACATTTTCAAATGATTTAAATGTTATTTCAAATTTTTAAATACCAAACCCAAGCAATGAGCAACGAAAGTTAGTATCAAACCCACTGGACACTGTGCCATCCATTTTGAACGAACAGTTAGCCATGCTCAGATATATTTCTAAAGGTGGGGTGACAACGTCCAGTTTGTGAGCCATTGAGGGGTTGGGACATATCCTGATTTTATCAACATACCCTCGTGCAAATAGGTTCACATAGTTTCCTGCGCAGGAACCTCTCCTCTTGTGTCGTCGCGTCGTAGGACCTACCCGTAATTGGTGAAAAAGTGGGGGCACTTCCATTGTACATGTAGCTATCACACACACCATTGCTAAGACTTACTCTCTTTGCAGTCTTCTTTTGTCAGCATAATTATCCTCATGCAAATAGGTTCATATTGGTCCTAAATGTTCGCACAGGTTCATATTCAACTTCTTTGATTCTGAGATACAGTAATGCCCTAAATAATCGACTCCTTAACCATAGAAGAATTATGGGTAATTTTTCAGGATTTAGTCGGAAATATTGCTTGTTGCCATTCATCGGAAACCTCTCAGTGAGAGCTTTCCGATGAAATGCAACAAGCCATATTTCCGACCGTAAACAGAAAAACATTAAAACGCATACAGTTTCGTTCATATATACCATGACCATCGCGTAAACAGCATGTTATCATAAAGATTTACTATAGTTTACCTAAGCAATAGCCTGATTGTGTTACAGAAGACAGCACAATGCTGCTGGCTAATCACACACAAATGGCATAAACGCTCTTTATTCGTTCCATATCAGGAATTCACACACAAAGAACGCTCTTTATGTTTACCATCATAATATAAACAAACACCAGAAAAGTTACTTTTTATGCTTTTGTTTACATAACAATGGTCAAAAATATGACAATAACATACTGTGTATGCGATATTTCTTATTTGTATACGGAAAAAGTCTGTCTACATTTTGTTGTTCTTTCTGTTTTTGGCGGTTTTTGACGGGTGGAAATATTTTCACAGGATACCCACCGCCAAGGCCAACCGTACCTTTAAATATATATAGTTTTTTTCATATGCCAAACATAATCAGCGCGTAAATAGCATATTGTCGTCAAGACATACGATGGTGTACGTAAACAAGAGCCTGCTCGTGTTACAGAAGTTTTCCTTCTGTTTACATAACACAGCGCAATTATATTGGTTAATCACACACAAATGATATAAACGCTCTTTATTATTTCCGAATCAGGAAAACAAAGTCTGTCTATATTTTACTATTATTTCTGTTTATGGCGGTTTTTGACGGAGGTGAATATTTTAACAGCATACCCACCGCCAACGCCGCCTGTATCTTTAAGGAGCCGATTATTTAGGGAATTACTGTACCAGTTGTTCTGTTGGATGGCGCAGGACATAGTGAAAATACATTATAGATAGCGTATAGGCCTACATATTCTAAGTCGTTGGTTGGTTTATTCGTGTTATTTCCCAGCATGTTATCGTGAAAATAGGTACAATACGGGCCTATTTTATATTGATATAATCCGATATAGGGTTGTTTTAATAACCAGCAGTTATGCCCATATATGGCTAATTTGAGTTTTCAAAAAGTAATATGAGCTTATTTCCTAGAATTATAAAATACGGCGATATGTGCTTTTTTCACGAGAACAGGCTGGATTTTATAGGTATAGGGATTGTTGGAATAATGGGTAAATATGTTTCCCTTATAAACTGAGCAACAGATATTTGAAGTTTCACATTTTAGTCACTAAAGTCACAATATCGCGATGCTTTTGTGTCTAAGGGACCCCACGATTACGGGTATATAGTTTGTATATTAGTATTTCTTGTATTTTTTATCACCGGATCGTGATAGAAATTATTACAATGTATGTCGTATTTTACGCTTGAAGATCCAGTCGATTTAACCCGTAAACGAGGAATCTCCCGTGAATGAACCTCATTGCCCATTATAGACTGGTGGCCGCCAACTGTGTGAAACATATGGCTGGAGTAGAATACCTTTGAATAATTTACCTTCGCGATCAATCGATTGAGGTCCAACATGTTTACGGCGGCGGGTACGCACAAACAATGCGCAACGCACCACAATCAACACAAGAGTCGATCAATCGTCGATGTGAGAATGACTCTATTGCAACACAACGCTAGTTATTTGTAGTAAAATTGTAACTGGACGGGCAACTTTGTCGACATACCTGCGTGAATTGTGATATATTTGAGCAGCGAGACCATAATATTCAAGTCGAATATTTAGCGACAAGCGCGCACAATAAAACGTCAGCCAAGCATGAATGCTAGAGGACAATTCGTAGCGACATTGTAAAACTACGGCAGTGTATAGTGTGACCCACAGGAGTGTCGCTGTGTGAATGTGAATTTCGGGTGGCGTTTTCTTTCGGGATAGATTTTAAGAACTAGACCTTTTCCGGATACATATCCATCAAGATGGTGTCTTGTGGAATGGTTCTAGTTATTTCGGCGGCAATTGTGAGTTTAGTTGGTTTGGCTATTATAGGAGTTTCTTTTGGAACGGATCATTGGTTAGAATTTAAGGTTAGCCGTCTCGGTATATCATCGACGGTCATCAGTAATGGAGTTAACGACAACAACATTGGCAGAGTTCTGTACACGAGACACAGAGGAATTTTCAAAGAATGTTATCCAGGCACTGACACCTCAGAATGTGAGTATAACAGTTATTACTATGATAAAGTCACAAAGAACGTGTGTTGTAACCTGAGAAACCTCTCCCTATTACGGAATGCTAAGCATGGCTGTACTGTTATGGGAGTTGCAGTTCGAAACACAAATGGCGCCTTGTTTTAAAATTTAATAGAGTTATGATATGAACTCGGAACTTGTTCTCTACTCATCGCATACATTTACGACGCGCTTCGTCGAGTATTTCTTTGAAATATAATCAATTAAACGGTATGGCTAGTCGTTAAATTATAGGAGATTGTTGCTGCCGATAAGGGATTTTGTACCAGGGTACAGGATTTTAATGGTTGGTATGTTTACATACGCATGCCCAGAACAGAAGGGACTATATCTACAGGAAAGGAGGACACAACCAAACGAAATTGGCCAGTTGCTCGGTAATCTGCAGATGTCGGTCCATTTAGATCTGCGACACCAATGGCATCGAGAGACTGTGACTCCCCGCATATCAGGGTAGAACAACAAGATCAAGATTAAGTTCCGAATGGGTTTCACTGCGGAAATATGCACTGCTGACCGGGTATTCAATGTGTGTGTAAACAATATTTATTTGAACAAAAGAACATCACATTGACAATTATACATATAGAAAAAAACAAATGGTTCAAATGAGGATTTGATAACAAGCCATGAGCCTATGGCTTTTATAAAAAAATCCTTTCCTCTAGAAATGTTACCCCGAGTGTCAATACAGACAGCTACAGGGTAAAGAGGACGGGAATTCAATATTGTTCTGTGTTTTCAAATAAATGTTGGGAAGTTAGTTAAGCGAGTGCAGGGGTGGGAAAGATGGAGGTATGATAGAATGGAGAAGATAATGAAATAGATAGGAAAGACAATGAAGAAGTAGGTAGGAAAGAAGTGTGATAAATGGTGTATACAATAATGCCTCAGTCATAATCGAAATTTTACATCATGGTTTTAAATAATGGTGTAATGTCAAATATAGAAACGGAATTAGACAAATACGTCTCGGCACCCCGAAGAGATTCAATGTTAAGACTGAGGGACATCTGAGCAAACCACCATCTGCGTGACGCGATTATCTTCATCACAAAACAGTGAATGTTTGTTATAAAGTAAATAATGTCTCAATGAGACTGCCATTGGTCATTCCAATTCAAGTCAGTTAGATCAATCAATCAATATAGGGGCCACAAGGCTTTTGGTGTGGGTTCACTTGGAATAACATAATTTTTTTTAACTCTTTATAACAACTGAAATCAATGAGTAACATGTACATGAAAAAATAGTTTGACTTTAATCTTATTTCCATTATTAATAACTCTCCAATAATGATAGTCGGCATATCGAAACCACTGTTACAGCAATGCCCAAATTAATCGACTCCTTAACCACAGCAGAATTATGGGTAATTTCTCAGGATTTAGTCGGAAATATGGCTTGTTGCCATTAGTCGGAAAGCTCTCTTTCCGATGAATGGCAACAATACTGAATACTAAATACTGAAAAATTACCCATAATTCTGCTGTGGTTAAGGAGTCGATTATTTAGGGCATTACTGTACGTAAACATTACTGTTGCAGTGGCATTATCAATACAAGCCCAATTAGTATAATAAGTTACCAAAGTTTAATTAATTTATCTTTACAGTAACCATTGTGACAGGTCAAAGCATTGACATGTATTCAGAAAATCAAATTTAAACTAAAATATTTTAACTTACTACACGATTAGTGATGTTTGTTGACAATATCACCGTAATCACAATGTTGTATACATAAAAATGGTATCAACACACGAAATTCCGTTATTGGAAACATCAATAATGAAAAAAGAACAAATGTTTATCTATTTTTCCATGTTCTTCTTGGTGGTGATATGTTTACGAACTTATAATTGCATAATTACCCACTGTGAGTACATTGGGTCCCTTTAATTAATTTATAACTCATGAGTACCGAGATTAGACCCCAACAATAGCGTGTGCCGTGTCAGAGCAATCGCCACTGTCATCACGCCTTGGTGCAATGTATTAATTGTGCGTGTAGTTTGGAATGATGGCTGTGCATCTACACGTCGATTGCAGTTATGCACCATATATACTCCATTTCTGAAGAAAAATAGCCTTCCATGACTGGAGTTTCCTGAAATTTTGCGAAAACCGTGTGCCAATCCATTCTCTTATATATGCGAGTCTGTAAGAGAATACTTTGGTCTAAACAATATTTACCTTGACCTTATAAGCCAGTGCATTCTCTTATATATGCGAGGCTCCCTGTTGGAGACTCGCATATATAAGAGAATGCACTGACATAATATTTAATGCTACATCATTAACATCATCATTTTGCCCTAACAGCATCATAGCAAATTATCAGGACCACCTGACCATGGGTGGGGATAAGTAGCTTATTCCTTTATCTGGTTAGGTTTGTCAGTTACTGTGGCTTATCAGGTGACCATAGTTGCACTGGCGTGGTTTCTTGTGAAATCGACCACGTTCTTTCATCCAAAATACATCATATATATACCTTTGCGCTACAGACACCTAACGGCAAAACCCATCCAACCAACCTCGCTGACATTCGGTTATTCTGAAAGTTAGCTGGCATTTCGCATGATTCGTATGTTTTAGTAGTATCGACGATTTACTGTGAAACGTTACGGTCTGCTCGCAAACGTGTGTGAAGAATAAACATCCTTGGTTGATACACAAATCATCAAACAATTCATTTATAGTATGTTGCATCTTTATGGTGACTACGCCTTCTTCTAAGGTCGAATGGGCGACCGAGTTAAAAGGTAAAGTCTACTCGAACACAGTCAGGTCAAATTCCATTGGACACATTACACAGCCAACTTCTGATCACGGATGTCAGCTGTTTGTATATGATTTCAAACTATCGGAACTACATGGAGGGATACGTGAAAATAGAAAAATTAAACAAGAACATGGAAAGAGTGTATATATACGTCACGATCACCAGGGGAAACGAAACTACTCGAAAACTGTCGGGTCAAATTCCATTGAACACACATCACACAGCCAACTTCTGATATCGAACGTCAGCTGCATGTATATGATTTCAAACTAATTCTGAAATACAGGGAGAGGTACGTGAAAATAGAAATTGAGAATTAGAACCTGGGAAGCGTGTATATAATATATACGTCAGGATCACCAGCGGACGGATTGCTGGATTACAGTGTCACAGAACAGAATGAGTGCTTGTTCCACATCGGTTTCAAAGTTACTATCAACTCACTATACATTAACATTCTTTGTTAGCGGAGGACTGAGTGAAATTAAGGCTAGTGTCTCCATGTGACAGTGCGATACCAGACGAGACTATCTTGGCTGTATCCACCCGGTGTATCAGTTAACCTTCATAATATCACAAAATCAAGTGAATCATGATGATGTTGACTCTTCTGCCTACATAATGCGACTGGCAGTGACTGACAGTGATGTAGCCACGATAGCCCATATCCTCAGGAACCAAAAACCAATTGACCCAACACAACTAAATGCTAAACATTCAAAAGTTACTATGAATGCCCATACAACCTAATATGTCATTAGTTGTACTGCATATTTCTGTCGAAGGTACCACCATATCTGAACCATATATTCACTAACATATACCCAAAACATACTGTCTTTAAAGCCATATGGCGGTTTGCGCTCCAAAATACACATAATATAATTAACTTTTGAATTGTTCTCAGTATCGAAATATGTCGATAATTATCTGAACTACCTTTCTACGAACATTATGTAACCAAAAAAGACGCATTGGAGTAATGAAAAATACAACTGTGAATACGGCGTTTTGGTCCCAAACAAAAAACCGCCATTTGCGACACGGAACAGAAAAGAGGGTTACTTGTACGTGGTACCATTCCTGATATGGTAGCAATAAAGAGCGTTTGTCTGACTTTTGGTGAAAAGTTCAAAACGGCTGAAAAATGGCTGTGACTTCGGCAAGTGTTTTCAGAGGATATGAAGCCGGTCTATTAATAATTCGTTTATTTCTCGACCGATCGTATCCGTCGCTCCAAATTACGTAGAAAAATATTTGGAGGTTCGAATGAGCCATGTCCGTTTAAAGTAACGTGGATCACTCCACTGTGTGGTCGAATGGGAGTAGAGAATAAAGTAGTTGGTTTCATAAATGCTATATATTCAAATTAATTGGCAGTATGCAACATCGTCTTTTAAGATGAATCATATGCAGCGACTCTCATGTTTAACTGTTTGGAATATTGCGTAGTTCAAAAGCTGTGAACTGGTATGATCACCATGGCTGGAATGTTCATTATTATTAGTTGAATGTGACATTCTGTATGTGCACAAAGTGTCTGGGTCCTCACTTATCAGTTTGATTCACTGAAATTAGTAAATAATATTTCCTCAATCAGTCTAGAGGTATTACATATCATCTGAATTTTACCTCCTTCGATAAGACCTACCCAAAAATACCATAGGATCTCTATATTTAGAATCGTAGTTACGGCCCCTGGAGAATACCCCAACAGTTTATTTGCAGTACAGTTTGCTTATGGTAACACTTGTTATGGTTAAGTATTAAATGTAGTCTTGGTCTGTTTACAATTCATGCGATTCCATGTGGACTGCATCAAATAAGATGCGCAGCTGTATACGAGTTCATATCTATATTGGGGTAATATTTATGTGACTCTCCCAAATGCCAAACAACAATCTTTTATGTACGATTTGGTGAATGTAAACTCGCTGAGGCGTAGACGCAGTTGGGCGTATTAAGTAATGACACAACCACAACGCCCGACGTTTATTGTGCCAAGTCGTGCAAAAAGCTAATTAATTTCTGTATTGTGTGTGGCACAGTGAATCATTGTGTATATCCATTTTAATCATGTGTACGTTTATTAATCCACTTATGTCATTCGGCTAAGATATGAACATGGCGACGTTTCAAAATATGTTATGAAACATTCGCAATGGCTGAAGTCTTGCAAGGAGTTCACATTCGAATGAAAGAACTCTCCCAGAACATTTTGAAATATATTTCATCAAACAATGAATATCTAATTTGGCTACGCCAAAGATATTATGCTCCAAACAGTTTAAAATCTGGAAACTTATTGAATAGTCTGACAGGGAAGTTTATAACATTGAAAAAATAGTGTAGGTGATATAAATATATTTCTCAGTTAATACTTCTCGGACTACAACAGCATGGTATATCGCACATTGTTGTGGACCGAGACGACTTGGTCTAAGTTAATACCTGTTCTTTAATAAAGTATTTCACAGTCGGTGAAGATCCCAGCTCGAGATTGGTTGATTTAGGTGACTTTGTTAAGCCGATTTTGATTTGCATTGTTTACAATTGTGGAATTTCTCCCGGGAAACAATTCAATGTTATTGCGATATCGATTCACAACAGTCACAAAAATAATGCAATTTCGAGCTGTTGCCACCCCCTGCTGTGAAATAGATTAAGGGACAAGTATAATCGACGATATACATGCCTTGCGTTATTTGTTTAATGTTATTAAGTTCCCCGTCAGAACATCAAAAAGTTCCCATTTTTTCGAAGGGGTGAAATATGATTGTTTATTTGTCTAATTTGTATACTATTTACAAGCTTATGACAATGGTGATAATATAGCGGATTATGATCTCTAAGTGCATAGCCAGAGTAGAGATTCATGACATGATCTAGAAATATATATACTTGATTACAGGGTCTCCATATGAGACCGGATATCAAAATAGGGAAATTATATGTATAATATACGCGTACTGGGGTTTCTAAATCATCGTTGGTCACAAATAAACAACTCGCGATTCAATTCATTCTATGTTTCCCAGTTCATTGAATTAAGAGCCAGGTTTTGACGACTCTCGTATTTTGCCATGCATCTCTATTCTAGCTGCGCCAGTTGCTGATTCTGGACCAAGCTATGTTCTCTTAGTCACACTATGTGATCGCTATATACACGCGCACCTCACGATTTCATTCTGACCAGGTCGTGTAAATTTACAGCGAGTAAACTGAACAAAATCGCAATAGCCACTGTCACCTCAGAGTATCGGCTTAGGGAGATTAGTCCAAAGGATCGGGGGCAGTGCACTCGGTGTCGCCAAAAGAATGTGTGTGGAAATTGATTTATCCTCTGTGAAAACAAAGTTTTGTTCGGCGCACACAATGGCTGGTACGGGACTTGTTGGACACAATGCGAGAGGAAGCGAATATTACCCTCAATGTGAACTAAAATGGCCCGGATTGCCGTCAGGTCATCGTTGGTCACATATAAACAACTCGCGATTCAATTCATTTTATGTTTCCCAGTTCATTGAATTAAGAGCCAGGTTTTGACGACTCGTATTTTTCCATGAATCTCTATTCTAGCTGCGCCAGTTGCTGGAGTAGAGATAGCACTCCCATGGCGTGGTACATTGTACGAAGCCTGCAAACTTAATTATGAGAGGAGGAGAGGAGAGACAACTAAGTATCAATCACTTGTCCTCCAATCCTCCGCGACAATAACCCTGTTATATTTGAGCAAATAAGTTTACTCTAAACATAACTTTGAAAACAATGTTTAGAAACGCGTACCATTTTATCACTTCAAAATAAATTAATAAATTTTGGATACAATATTACCACATGCACATTCCAACACCTTTGCCTTTGAGCTAGTAGGCTCATGAATCATAAGCTCAATATGAATTATATTTGGAGGTCGAAATAGTGTCGATATTAAAGTATTGCAATGGTGAACTATTTGAGCAATAGGTTTTGTTCACACCTATTTACCGTGGTACTGTGTATAATTTAGCTCGACGATTTACCATATTCACGTTCTTTATACTATGGTGTGACTGTGGTCGGTGTCATTCATTGGAATGACCGGTATAAGTTCACCATGGGCTTGGTTCAGAATCAAATAAGTATACTATGAACATATGTGAGAATTTAGGTTCAATATGAATTTGTTGATAACGCAGCACTGAACGTTGGCAACCGCCGATCGCCGATAAGCATCGGACAAACATAGTCATGACATGTCATGCAGATATACTACTCAGAGTGCTGTCTCTCATTCAATCCACGTTCGTGTGGATTTGAACCATCGTCGCCATTGCTTAGTGACACGCATTCGTTATTAGTTATGCTCCTTAAATATATCAAATGGGACGCCGGTGATTCTTGCAGTGAAATGTTCTCTGTGGAAGGGTATGCTGAAACACAAGAATCAGTGATCAGCTTGAACTATATTCTATATCCATTGATATCCGCCGACTCATTGTATCAGACTCCACATCATTTAACTCTTTATATTATAATTATATACTAAATGGATTCTCCCAGTCAGTTAAGTGTACATCCCAATGGTATATTATTGATTTGCAGGGATGTACAGGTAATATAAACATGCACCAGATAAATCCAAGTACAGAAGGAGTCATATTTACTGGGGGAAATGCTTAGATAATCAGTTCAACATATGGCCTATGAACATTTCGTATGGGATAATCACTCATCAATGATGCTTTATTATTAAATCGACTCAAAACGGTCATCTCATCTGCAATAATCAAATTAAGACTATATATTGTCACGTTCCTGAGTTCACGGTAGGCCGATAAACACTTGCGTAGGAAGTAGGAACTTTACTAATGTCATAGGCGACAATTTCTTAACCGCGTTCAAACTGACCAAAACAAATTGAGACACACGTTCATTATGTTTATCGGCGAAAAACTGTCAGAAAACATTCTACATGGTTACATCCTATGATGGGATCATCTCCATATACTTCGATATGTATGTTCCAGGCACATACACATTCCGTATGTAAGTGTTTCATGCATTAGCCTATCTAGTCTGGTTTACATGCAGAACGCAGAAAAATCAGGAATTGATATGTTGAATTTGAGGCTTGAATGATGTGAGCTGCGTTAACGAGATGTATAGCCCTATGAGATTGATATAATGTCGAAGTGACTGCTCGTTACGTGTAAATTGAGACTTCCAGTGTTTTATAGGTTCAGCTGACAGTTGTTCCTCTTCGATCGTGGCCGGAAACAACCACGCATACCTCGTGTGTATTCCGCCACTGAATGTACCCTTGTTTGTAAATGTATCACGTACTAACAATTATCCCTGTGGCAGTCTATGTTTTACAAACAATAGCGACAAATATTGATTCTCTCTGTGCGCTTTTGTTGTAGCGTTTAACTGGTCAATATTTGAAAATTATCCAACCTGCCGAACAAGATGACATACGAAGCTGTCTAAACATAGATCGTACTATTCTATGTATACAAGTGTATTCACGCCTACCCATGGTATTAATCGTTGTGGAAGACCGTGCATCGTAAATCAACGTGTAAGCAGTTGTAGTACCTGAGTAATAATCCTTTTAAATTGGCACTGGACATGAAAACAAAGCTGACCTCTATCAGCCCAATTAACCACAGACAGCTATATGTATCTTCAAATGTTTAAACGGTGAATACTTTACCGGGTAGCGCCGTGAATAACAAACTCCGCATCCCTGTTAGGAATGTTCAGCGCAGCTAACATGTAGTGCGCGCTAGTTGAAGCTCAATGTTTTTTCTTCCCAAATTGCATTATCGGATCGAGCACATTATATAAGCGATAAAAAATAAACTGAAATCGAAAACTTTGGCTCAAAATAACTTCAAAATGAAAAAGACAATACAGTTTACATTTCAGACGTGTTTGTCGTGGGGGGGGGACTACAAGCTTATATAGACTGATTATGCGGTACTTGGTGTACTGTATATGTATATATCAATGTAGGGAAGAAGTTTGTGAATCTCTAATTGGAATTCTTTAAAATTTGCCCTGGAATCAACAAAATGCCAATGAGTTTTATTCAAGAACGAATATTTCAACATATTTATGGGATCTTCATGTTTCACATTTACAATATGTTGTACCTGTCTGCACAACTCCTCCTTCGTTATGCATGTGCGTCCCTGTGATATATGGTATGTGCATAACTTGTAAAAGCATCGGTTAATACTGGGCATAACGTGTGGTTAATTAATTAATACTCGAACAATTTCTGCAGCTGTATTATATATGTACACCGTTGGAACACATTCTGGTCATTGGTAATTCAGTTTCTGATAATTATTTGGATAGCCCGATAGCTCCTCGGCATTACTGAAGCCCATATAAATTTATCCAAGAGCATTGCCCAGAAGATATCGAAATTTCGTTCCCATCAAAGCGATCCGTGAGCCAGATAACCCTGTGGTACTCCACATCGGAGAACTTATACGTTTAAAACAAACATATGGTATTGTCAATAAATTGACAGCGGGTATTGTGTTATACTGCATTTGTAATTTGTATCCTCATGATTGGGTTCACACGACAACGTCCGATAATGTTTTTAATGCAGCATCCTTTGCTTTATGCCAAAACCACCAACATGTGATATATGCATGTCTATTTATTTGGAATAACAAAATATTTATACCAATTAATTGAAATCGCCAAGTCACATTAGTCTATCATCGACTAGGATCTTTGAAAACGCCCTCAACTCGGGTGTAAACTATGAACGATTCCAATCAAGGCTGTACCCGTTTAATGCACGCATGCATTATAGTGGGTGTCACACATGACAACATAGATGAATGATATTTTGACTCATTGCCAATCACGCCCTCTGGTTTCTTTTACTGACGAACTAATGTTCTCATTAAATGCTGGCTTCGCGTGAGAAGATATTCATAATGGCTAGAGTTTGACTATTTAAGTACTGAAATGCATATAGTTTAATGAATAACGTCATACGAAACTTTTAATTACCAATTACACGTTATGTACTCAGCAAGATGGAAACGCATATTATCTGCTTACAATAGAATTAGACTTAGGTAGATAATCTGCTTAGAATCGCCCCATTTTAAGTCGATAATGCACTTAAAATGCGAGGAGAGCGTTTCGTCACATGCATTATCGACTCACGATGAGGCGATTATAAGCAGATTTTGTGCGGACAATGTTATCTGCTTATTTCAGAACCAAATAATCACATTATGTACATATATCGCTTTATAGGTCGATTATGTGCGCGAGGATATGTTGAAATTACTCGGTTTCTGCATGATTCTATTCGTTTGACATTGCATGCGATCAGTGTGAACACATCCTATTGAAAATCTACAGGTATACGGTTTGGACGGTCTAAAATATTCCGAGATTCTTCTCATTGCCACTATAGCTTTCCCCGTGGTACACGAGGACACCGCGTGTTCTGACACTCTCAAGTACAGCGTTGATTTCTTCGTTTTATATACATGCATACATGTACATGTAGCGTCTGTATGCATCTAGATGCAGCGAATTATCTGTATCTACATGGGACACCACAGTCATACATACACCCATCTCGCCCTGATCGGACCCTGCTTACACGGTCTCTATATCACATGCCTCTTCAGCGTTACTTAAGCAGAGTCCACCTTAATATTAAATAGTGTTCTTTAATTAATGTGCACATGCGTACATTCATAACCACATATATATAAATATATATATATATATATATGTGGTTATGAGTGTACGCATGTACAAAAGCCAATATTTTGATATTATAGATTCTAGTATTTCTATAGTATTTAGCACCTCAAGGTTGTGCCATTGAGAAATGATTTATTATAATGACACCGGGGGTGACAGGAAGACATCCAATCCTGGTTATGCCACTCCCTCACAATAATTGCAGCAAACATTTTAATTATTATTGATGCTTTTCTGTAATTTAACATCTAAATACTATTCCAATACGAAACTGTATACTGAATAATTTGAATCTCCAAATTATGTACACGTAATTAGGACGGATGGTTAAGTTGTGTCAATAAATGCACGATATATCGGTCTACTATAGTAGTGAATGGTCCATATATTGAGGGACCGAATATTATAACAATTAATAAATAATAGCTCAATGTCCATAGCTTTCGGGCCACGCCCTTCATAAGTGGAATCATAGTATATGAAAATTACATTTTGCAGCAGCAGTCACTAACAATGATCGACAGAATAATGATGAAGTCCGTTATAACGTCGAATTATGCGTCTCAGCCACACCGACGTCACGTGTCATTATTTCCCGCCATTTTCACTCCGTCCCGATGGAATTGGTTTTGGTGTTAAAACAGGCGCCGTGTCTTGTGCCAAGACGTCGGATTGAAATCTAGTTATCTTCTTTCACCAACCGTAATTGTTTATTGCCGGACATGACCTCCATCACCACAACGGACATATCATGCACTCCCCGATGCCCGTCCCCGTTGAAATGAACATAGGCGGGCTTGTCTGGTGCTTTTGGTTGTCCCGAATGTTCTCCGTGAGTCTTTCCTTCACCCGTATACACAGCACATCCACATTTATTGCAGCATAGTGCATTTTCTACATTTTTTGTAGGTATCGGTCTACTGTCTTGACATCCTCTGAACAGACTTGCCAGTCATAGCATTTTTCCGGCTTTGCACAAAGTGAGACAAACGCTATTTATATTTACCATATCAGGAATATATAAACGAGAACCGCTCTTTATTGTCTTTCAAAGGGACAATAATGACCCAATTTTTTTCCTGTATTCTAGGACTCCAGTTAGTCTTTCTGTGGCAGATACAGTTCGCATAAAAGTATTTACCGTATCAACTCAACAGGACGGAGTGTCAAATGGAACACAATTTAACGCTTCAAATCGTCTAAACCTCATAAGTTAATGGAGAATTCGCCCACGGCCCCCTGTAACAAGTAACGTCTATGTATTAATGGCCCTAAATATACAAGAACAACTATACATGGATGTTGTTTGTTCGTGAGACAAAGTAATGGTTATTGGGTCAAACCATGGGAGGATAAAGACACACAATGTACTGTGCATAGCTTTTTAAACTGTACGTTTCGTGGAAACAATACATAATCGGTTGGTACACATCTTCCTTGTTTCTCGAAACATGACAACAACTGCTGAGGTATGCATTTATTACCCAGCTGAATTTACATCCCTGTTCCTCACATGTGTTAGTCAAAACCACCTCACGAACAATCCCACACATGCACATCAGTGTATGCCTCAAGGGGCTTATTTTTTGCCGCGATGATTAAGTTACCCACAGAAAAGAACCCATTGTTGGCTCACACGGAATGAATGGAAGGCGTGATCACTGGGCTGTGCAAAAATGTGAATTAAATGACCACATTATTCTTATTGTAAAGCGATGTCGGCGAAAATTCGCCGCACAATGATGATGTTGGTGCATATGGTTTCCTATTCGTTTTCATTCTTTAGTTTCATGTTTCGATTTATTCGAAATGAATAGCTGACTATATATGTACATGTATAGTTATATTGAAGCTCCGTTTGTATGCCAGTTTTGGATGCGCATTTCTGTATGCCTTGCCTATAATATAGGAGTGGTATAAATCATACCAAGCATGCGCGATAAGCCCAGTTCGCTATGTGGCAAACCATGCCGTGAAACTCTATGCTATGGTTACGCCCATACACATGTAGATCATAGTCCACCAGTTCAAGTCCTGTGGAACCTGACACGAAACATAATATCGACAAAATAACGAACATAATATATTTGTTAGTTAATACCCGTTTCCTTAATAATTATTTGCACAGTATGTGATAGTCCCAGGTCTAGATTACATGATTTAGTCGGTATTTGTGAGCCGATTTCGCTTTTGATCCCCAGGGCACTATAAAATCATGCTTATCGCGAAATCGGCTCTCAAATGTCACCTAAATCGTGTAACCTCGTGTGGTACCTTCAACTGCTCCGACATCCATTACGGAAAAGGAATTGACTAATCGATATGACCGCTCGGGAAGGATATGGAGGTTGGGCAATCAAACTATTCAGGAAGTTACAGAATGTGCCCATCTTGGTTTAATTCAGGACAAGTTTGCGAAGCAGGTCAATTCCGCCTCTTCTGTGTCGACTAAAATGAGGAACAACTTTTTCAATATCATGGGTAACAAACTTATGAAATCCACTACACCCATCACCATGACAAATGTCCTCAAAACTGTTGTTCTACCGAGAGCTCTCTACGGTGTCGATGTGGTTCCTTTTTATCAAAGTTCCGCCATCACCATTATGAACAAAGCCGCCAGAACATGTCTCAAATACGCACAATCCCTCCCAAAACGAGCGTCAACTAGGCTATCGCTAGGTCTTCTTGGATTTCTACCAATCCAGTCTTATCCGTCTACCGTTCGGCCATCAATTACCATTACGACTGTTTGTCCCGAAAGCACACCTCTACAGACTATACAGTCGCTCCAGTGGTTTTGTACAGGAAATGTTCTCCATATTAGCCAAATACGATCTTTTGAACTATTTGAACGACTACCTGGACATTGGGGTCTTCCCAAAACTGTCAACGTGGATAACTCTTGTGAAGGCAGCTGTCAGGGGAACGTTCATTTCCTCGTGGCAGACCAAAGTTTCGTCCGATCCATCCTTGCGAATTCTGTGGAAAGTTCACCCTAATCCCCTATCAAACTGGGCAGTCTGGAAACTTCTCCATGGAAACGCTCACATGTTGAAATATCTCAAAAACTTAGTACTGCTTCTCAACAGGACTACCTATGCCAACAATTTAGTGTGTCATCTCTGAAGCGAAGTGTACTCGAACGAAATCGACCACGCCATGTTCGTATGCTCTTCTCCAGCCGCACTCATTATTAGAAACTCTTTTTGGGAAGGGATTATCTCTCGTTTCGGCATACCCGAATATTTTCACATTGCGTCGTTAGCCAGAGATGACCTGGTAGCAACCCTCCTCGGAAGTTCTCTGGAAACCGTAACAGAACACATATCTCACTGCCTCAAGGAACTAGTACTATATTCTGCGAAGTTCCTGTACGTTCTCAGCACAATGATAAGGAATGGCGTACAGCAACCCGTGTCTCGTCCATTGTAATTATCTTCTCAACACCCACGCATGTTGTAACGACTAACTGTCATATCTGTTGGATAAATCAGATTTTCCTGCAACAAAAGCTGTTGTGAACATTCAAATGCATATATGCTTCACTCTCGTGGTTTCCAACACCTCTCCATACTTGTACATAACGGCCCACCACATTGGTCAGGGGAGCCCACTTTAATCCAACTTTATTTATATGTCATGTGTATCGATCTCTCCTATACTTGGAGGTAATACAGATATCTCTCTGGACCTGGTGAAATGTGATATCTACGGGCGTGACCAGAGTAGAGATCCATGGCGTGTGATTAGATATTGCAAATAATGAACTATACATTCTTTCCCCATCTCAGATTATGTGCATCGTTCGGTGCCTTATCATGACGTATCTTCTTATCAGTCGATTCTAAGGATGTCTAATGGTTAAGTACATAGGTATGCTGTACATGCATGAAGTGTATTTTGCACGATTTTGATAATGTGAAAACACACAACTATATATCCGAGACTTAAAGGCACGTGCGGCCTTAATTGTCGAAAATATTCATATTTGTTCCAAACACCGTAAACAGAACAGCATTAAAACGCATACAGTTCCGTTTATTTATACCATGACCATCGCGTAAACAGCAAGTTATCATAAAGACCTACTATATTTTACCTAAGCAAGAGCCTGCTTGTGTTACAGAAGACAGCACAATGCTACTGGCTAATAACACACAAATGGCATAAACGCTCTTTATTAGTTCCATATCAGGTATTCACCAACAAAGATCGCTCTTTATGTTTACCATCATAATATAAACAAACACCAGAAAAGTAACTTTTTATGCTTTTGTTTACATAACAGTGGTCAAACAAATGACCATAACATACTGTTTATGCGATATTTCTTATTTGTATACGGACAAAGTCTATCTACATTTTGATGTTCTTTCTGTTTGTGGCGGTTTTTGACGGGTGGAGATATTTTCACAGGATACCCACCACCAAGGCCAACCGTGTCTTTAACGGACTGTTCTGACAAGTGGCTTGGTAAAAACAATTGGGGAGTTATTATAGTATATAATGTATATGTTGAGCATGCTTCGTGTTAGTATTAATATAGTTTTTCTCCTGCTTCTGGTCGCTCCTTGTTGATCGGGGCACAATGGACACTCTGAACTCCATACTACTGTTTAGTTATTTACGTCTACCTATGAGATTAAACAGATTTATTACGATAAACTCAGCTTAAGGGGCCGGAGCACAAGTTATAGAACTTAATGTTGCCCCTCTCCCAACATATGTTACAAATGATAGAAATACCGAAGTTGGCATTGACAGCACAATTCGAATACTGTACAAACAAAGCAAATAAGTTTGGAGAAACCCGCCATCCGTGTTCCACTGACGACTGGAAGGGACTCTCTACCACATATCCATCTGATTTGTAAGAGCTTCAACTGTGGTCGTAGTAATGTACATTAAAGGTCAGTCTTCGAATCTCTTGGTAGCATTGACATATGATTGAACAATAATTCAGTAATAATTTCATAGGAATTGTTGGGGTTTCCGAAAAGTATTTTGTATAACCGGCACAAGGAAATGAAATTATATGTTGTTTCTACTTGATAACTACAAGTACAAACAGGGGATGAGTGAATATAATTATGATATTGTCGAAATTTAGATATACTTATGCTAGCTTCAGAAATGTCCCATCATATGATCAGACAAAGCCACGAGCAACTACATAAGCGCGGGTTGTATCTCTTCATCCCATTAACCGACGCATCACTTCCCAGTCAGAATCATGCATATACGGGTACGCAGGTTGATAAATTGCAAACATGTGTTATATGCATGTGATTCATGCGTTGCGCTAATTTATCTGTCTCCATGCAGCCGACGGCAATTTGCGAAGCCATACACATGGGTGTATAAAGCGGGTAATTGTCGTTGACCTAGAATGAACTTGATGCAAACTCCATGACAGTTATTTTTTCGACTGGGCGTGGAAAGCAGTAAGTCGAGAATGACTGATTTACGAGCAAGTCATGCTCACAAAGAAGAGATAATCTTTATAGTCTCAAGAAGAAATTCACCGCCCCAGGCTTCAACAACCTGTTTTCCATCAGATTGATAGATTCACACTACTGAACACGGTGTGACCAACATGGTGCTATATAATACATGGGGTCGACCCGGTGTGTACCTTCTCAATCACGCCCGTTAATGTTGTGAAACAAGATGTAACACGTGCTTTCATTAATATCCAGGGTGTGGGTTCGAAAAGTTAATCTTTATAATTACCATATATTCAACAGATTGGAACAGACTTAGTCACAATATTATGAGGCGAGCTACTACATGTAGCAGACAACTGCACGTTGGTGTTGCTATTTATTGAACAGGTGTGATAATCCATATATCAAGCATGTGTTATGAGAATACCGTAATGGCAGGGTTTGGTGACCATAATTGTATAGGTGTTACAAGCGATTGTCACATAAGCCCAATAAACGGGACTGTGCATATATAATTTTATAGGCTATGTGTCGCCATTAATTTAGTTGGTATCAGTGTCCAGTAATGGTAGTTCCGTTTGAAGATAATTTCACAGGAGATTTAAGAAACATATTGTGTCACAACAGTTTTGCTTGAGCGCGATATTTATTACAACACGGTGAATCTATGTAACTATGTTGTTGTACAAGCGATGCATCATCACCAAACTATTAAAGATCCAATGGCCTATTCCACACAATAAATCTGCCTTCTCTACGTTTTATATACAAGAAAATAAATAGATATGTTCCTTGATCCACATTATAACGAGGTATTGATGGTTATATATCTATTTCAAAAGAGGAAGTTTTAACACGTTATAATTTTTTTTTGTAAGCCTTGTACAACAATTCATGACCCTCTTACAAAGAGCGTCCATGATGCCGTCGACCAAAATCGGTAAATAATAAGAGTGTTCTCAATTATGCTTTTGTACTCGTTTTCAATTTAAACTTATTAATTATTTTGTGTATTTTCGCTTCACGGTGCTTGTGCCATACAAATTATGGTGATCGCACGTATTTTTAAGTTTTCATTTGCTCACAAGCCTGCACAAGCTGAAGATGAACTCAGATAATGTTGACTAATGAGCTCGTTGCTCGTTAGAGGCAGGATTATGAATAACAAAATCAGTGACTGATGTTGACAGCTTCATAGTTGGTTGACAAGGCCACCACGCCTCCGTGTGTCGCGACAGAATGCATGCAATAAATATAAAGTTGCAGCTTTGGTTGTAAATATTTTATAGACCCAAGGGAAATAATCCTTATATCCACAACAAGTTACGCATTGGGTGTTGGTCTATAAGGTTGATTGTACTGATGTCGACAGTGTAAAATTGTATGACATTATACTGAATGTTTTTCAATAGGCATTATGCGGATGGCTTGGTTAGAATATACCTGTATTTCTGCCTGTACACATGACAACTTATTATGCTACTATGTTAAAGGTACATGGCTAATTTGAAATTCAAATTAATGTACATGTAATTTGATATTTTGGATAAAACCTGCACTATGAAGTACGGACTATATACCCCAAAATTATCAATTCACAAATTTCCAAGTCAAGCAAGGGCCATAACTCTGGTAAAAATGATTGGACGAAAACCGTAGTATGTGGGTATCCTTTCCACCAAACTGTGCTATCACCACGCCAAAGGACAAAGGAATCCGATAATTAACACCAGAGTTACAAACTGAAATTCACAAATTTCCATGTCAAACAAGGGCCGTAACTATGGTAATATTTAAAGGACGAAACCCGTAGTATGTGGATATCCTTTCCCCTATCACCATGCCAAAGGACAACAAAATCCAACAATAAAGACATCAACAGCATAATGTTTGTTATGGACGCTTGACGTGTTTTACACTAAGTCCAACAAAGGGCCATAACTCTGAGAAAGTGCGGACAAAACCTGAACTACGTGGAGATCCTTTAAATTTCCACAAAGCTGGTCCTCCGGCATACCAAAGGACATCCGAATTGGACTATCGATACATGATTTTTTTTTACGGACGGATGGAAGGACGGGGAGGGTCGGGGCATAATAAAACGTTCTGTAGCAGATCAAAATCATATAAAAGTATGTCACGTATTCATCGACATATTTTTATCCCGGGGTGTAACAGAAGCTGCAATTTGAGACACCAAATCGCCAAGTGCCTTTAAACAGTTAAATACACGATGATCGATGGACTATAGATAAGACATACATGTACAGATGCGCATTGTTTTACATTTTACATTATATCCAATCCGGATTCGTGGGAATGAATGTTATGCATGTCTGATCATTTATGCGGAATTAACAAATTTTAGTACATATAAAGCTAGCGTTTTATATGCCGATTCGGGTGTTTGCAAACCACAGTCGCTGCATGGGCTGTGTAATTCTCACATATATAACGACACATTTTGTGGTGCGTTTTGCGGTACAAGTGGATATTTCACTGAGTTGCAATGAACGACGCGAGGTACAACATGCGGTTTTCACTGTTCTAACCATTATTTGGTTCGGGTTGTAGCATCGCTATAGATTCACAACAAACGCGCACGATAACGAAAACCTGCCCAAAATATATGTTTCTTCTATATAGGGTTACTTTGTCAGATCTTCTAGTTATGGTGGTTCTCACCAGTCGTATGAAAATCACATACCCGAATAGTGTCGTGTCCCGTTGGCTTAGTTATTTAGGCGCATTAGGCAAACGTCAGCCGCCCAGCGATGGTAAACCTGGTTATAATCTCAATGAGCGCGGATTTGTGATCCATGTAATGGGAGGTAACCTGATTGTGTATCTGGATCCCCATCGAATAATCAAGAAAAGGTGAAGGGACGTGCAAACTGCAGTCCGACCATCCTACCCGGCCTTCGGCCGGAAACGACCCAACAACAAAGTGTATCTGGACAAGTTGTCAGTTGCTTTCCATGGTCGGTGGTTTCTACATGCTCTCCCGAGGTCTTGCCCCCATCCATAAAACTGGCAACGTTATGAAACGACAATGAACTCCAATAAACCATCCACAAACATGTAGACAACACTTAACTATTCTGAGTAGTGTACGGGTTTTCGAACCAAGTGAGATGCGGAGGATAATTTTTACGAGGCGTTAGTCGAGCGAAAATAATCCTCGCATCTCACGAGAGGGAAAAACCCGTATGATACTCAGAACAGGTAACTGTTGTGTTCATTATATTTTCTATGCCAGTTTGTTACGACCCATACCATAATGAAACACATGGTTAGACCTAACACGTTCTTAAAGCACCACCATAACATCTATAACGCGCAAGGTTACCGAATGACGCAACAATATGACGTCACGACGTTGTGCTGAGAGCAGGATAACATCTTGAGAGTGGAATAACACGTTCAGTCTTCTATAGGAGTGGGGATATGGTTTATATGTTGACGCAAAAAGTTTATGAAAATATAATAAACAAGACTAGACCGCGTCTCACGAAGGTACATAATAAATTATGTACAACGTATACATGTAGTGTGATCATGCAATTTCTGTTTTATCTTCCACAGTCTTACAGAGAAATGCAGATAAGCTGGTTGATGACTACTGTTTCGAAACAGACTTCGATGTCCCGGAAGAATATCAGAACACCGTAGATTACTCCACAGATTACTATTCCAGAATACGTTAGTATTAACACGCTTGCTATCGTTAGTGCTATTTGTCTCTTGGTTTATTAATTGTCTCTTTATTTTCCAGCTGCATCCATTTAAACCAGACCAAACTCACATGTTCTCGAAATACCATTTGAACCCAACTTGTACCTCAAACTTTCCAAGTGTTGGCATTTTCCAACCTAACACATGTACCACATTGGAAAATGTCCCATGTGACCAAAAGTTTGACCAAAATATGCTGCTGTTGGTTTATAATGGTTGGAAAATCAAACAATAAAAGTCATTTCACCCTATATGTGGTGTAAAATTTCTATCTAATGTTGTTACAGGCGTGACATCTGTAACTATTGATAATGTTGACCACAGTTGGGGTGAGAGTCGGTTACTCCAGTCAACAAACTACAGAAAATATCACATACTAAATATCCCTAATTCTCCCTCCTCGATCTATTATTGCTATCTCAGATGAGTTAACGGTATAATATCATATTTACATGTATAATATTTGGAGCACAAATTCATTTTGTGATACCAATAATTAGAAGCTGGACTGCTATTCCTTCAATATTTTGTGATATCATTAAATAATTTTATGACATATAATTATCATATTCAATTTGTGTTGGGTTATATAGTGTTGACTGTGAGATAAACATGGGTGATAAGGGTGGTTGAACAATTTAGTCAACACGAAAAGACACATTTAAAATGGAACTATGCTTTTGTTTGAAGGTGTCTTTACTTCCTCTTTGTTTGTGATAAGGAAATCAATATTATTTTGTTTTAACCCTAGCCGTTTCGATGTCGTTTTTCCTTGCTAAAATGTGATTATGTGATAAAAAGGATATTAAATCCGTCGACTTTTTATACGAAATGTATTAACCTCGTCTACGTATAAAATTGCAACTCGCAGAGACCTCTATATATATACACATACTACTGGTGGTGGTGATTGAATAAATAGATTATAAAACTCCCATAATTGCAAAGTGTGTTATTTACAAGTAAACGGTTTATATAGCGACTCGACGCTTTATATTATTTGATACTATGTTTGTTTGGATTACGAGTATAAACTTCTTTATTATTTCAGATTTAATGAGATGCCATGTAGCTTTCTTCGCTTTTGCGATCCTATTCTTCCTCATTTCATTCATTGTTGCCATGGGCGTGTGCTGTAGCCGCAGATCAAAGTTCCCGTATGTCGCCGCAATCTTGGCATTCGCTGCTGGTAAGTGGATAGTACCATATGTTAATGAACATCCTTCTAACACTATAATACAACAACATATCCTCGTGAAAATAGGTTCAAATTGGACCTAATTATTAACATAGGTTCATATTGGATTATTTGATTCTTATTTAAGCCCATAGACTTATTTGATTCTGAAATAAACCCATGCATGCATATTGGACTAATACCCGTTATTCCGTAGTCTGGCGCGGGCCACAATGAAAACACATTATACAGACCGTATATAAGTCGATCTAGGTTCATATAGAGTGTAAATAATTGATCATAATGGCGATATGGGCTTATTTGTGTTTTTGGAATAAGCTAAATGTGAGCTTAGTTTCAAGAGAACAGGCTGAATACATTTAACGCATATATACATCGCGATTGTGTCTATATAGCTTCGGTCCCCGTGTACGTGGACCTACTAGATATAATTGGAAGATTATATGTTGTTATAAGTTAGAATTTTCGCATAACCAGCAACTTATAGTAATATAGGGGTGTATATCACAGTAAAACACCAAAATATGAGAATCATAGGAAATTTCTATTCTTTCATTCTCTTTATAAAAGAGATCTTATGACATACTGGTGCTGGTAAAATACGGCTTCGTGATTAGTTCACATCTAAATCCGTGTCTCCAATACAGGTACATACCCAAAGAATATCATATTGTGTGTGGGATATGCACCTTTAAAAGAGGCAGAGCACTGATCTGTATACTCAGAAAATCACGAAATTAAAGTTAGAAATGAGAACACGGATAAATCTGTACAAATAGTTCTAAACGCTGGGTAAATATTCCCGTAGCCAACAGTTATGGTGCACCACAGCAGAATAAAACTTGCGATCCATTAGTAGTACTGTATGGCCATTATGAGTCATGATACAGTAATGCCCTAAGTAACCGACCTCTTAACCAAAGCAGAATTATGGGTAACTTTTCAGGATTTAGTCGGAAATATGGATTTTTGCCATTCATCGGAAAGCTCTCGGCGAGAGCTTTCCGATGAATGACAACAAGCCATATTTCCGACTAAATCCTGAAAAGTTACCCATAATTCTGCTTTGGTTAAGAGGTCGGTTACTTAGGGCGTTACTGTAAACTCGTGTCATCCCCATGATGTGTTCTATTTCAAGCTACGTTATAAAACCGTCGTTCCTTGAAACTGCGTTATAATGTAATGCATGAAAAGAAAGTGTTTTATAGCCATTGTATGCCCGCTATAGACTCGTAGGCAAACTATCCGGATGTCAGATAAACTAAACACACCCAACATGAACGTCGTCACTTTTTATGTAGTCCGAGTTTCCATAATTCTACCTAAACCAGCGTTTGATATCTCACGTTTCACCCAAAGGTGATCTATAGCGTAGGGAAATGTAACTGTTAGCGTGCCAGCCAAATGTGTTTCGGCTTACCATTATGAGTAAACGTTAGCCCATGCAGATACCTGTCAAATTACCATTAGTTTTGTTGCATATTCGATAGCAATCATACCGAATCGCATCAAACCAGCCCAAATATAATTGTTGACAGGTGTCAATTGGGACACACTTAAGTGTAAGCCAATGCCGGCTCCAAATAAAAGGTGTAAGCGGGTGTTATGTACGTCTGGTCTTCTCCGTTGTTTCTCGATATATATGGTAGACACACTGAATGTTTAGCAGTGTTAGGATATGGAATACATAAACGTTTTGAATGTTTAAACAATTCAAATTTGTTGATTATATTCAAACAATTCAAATTTGTTGATTATATTCAACTTTTTCGTTCTGAAGCGCACTATACAGTGTATACTGTCAGCTCCAATTAAAAGGTGTAAGTGGGCGAGATATCGCATTACTTCCTTTGTTTCTCAATGGATATGAATGAAATTTGGAATTTATGTCCATATTCGGATATGTAATGTATAAACATCACAAAAATATCACAGATTTGTTGATTTTATTTCATTCAACTTGGTCGTTCTGAAACAATACCTTAACCCTTTACCCAACAGAAGGGCCCTGTCTTAACACATTAAACATTATAAAATTGTTAAAGAATGTAAGAAAAAATGGTAAAAAGTGTTAGGCCAATGCATTCTCTTATATATGCGAGGCGACCTATGGTCGACTCGCATATATAAGAGAATGCATTGGCACAGGGCATAACTGTAACTATCACAATGTGGTCAAGGAGCCGGTTCCAATGATATCCATATTTGTATGGTTCTATTGAGACAGACCGAAGATATTTTAGGCTGTTGAAGCTTTATTTGGCCGGTTTTGGCCGGTTTGTTGGGTAAAGGGACATCTCATGAGTGTCCGAAAATAAATATCGAATTTTCATGAACGGCCGCGAGCGTGCAGCCGCCAGTGAACATTCGATGTTTCTTTCCAGACACTCATGAGATGTTTAAGGTATTCAAATAAAAACTGTAAGTGTTCTTTTTATTATATGTGCCTTATTTGAATGTTCACAGTTGCTACATTATGCGGCATTTTCAATTTTAATAGTACAACACATTGAACAGCTGTACACGGAAAACAAACATGCATCTGGTTGACCTAAATTTCTGACGCCGGTCAGCTGAAAGGTAGCAAATCGATTTCAATGGCAAAATCATGACGTCATAAAGAAATAAAGAAAGCTATAGAGAAATAACGAAAGCTACATTTTGACATCTGGAGAAAACTTGAACAATAATGTTGATAACACCATAGTTACTCCTCGCTAAGCATCGTCACATAAGCTTTCGGCGTTGAGTCAGTCACCGTGATCACGCTTACATTGTACATTTCAAAAATGTTTCTCCCTTTCAGCATTCTTCTGTGCAGCAGGGATGGCATTCTTCCACGGGGCTGAGTATATGGAGAGGAGCGTGATCAGAGATAACAGCTACTTCTTCCTGGAATGGGACGTGGTAAGTTCTGCCAGGGGACACCTACCTGTTGCTTATGGTGTAAAAGAACATACAAGGTGTATACTAAATGCAATATTTTCGCGCCCAATATCGCATATGTGGTCGCCTGTTAGCACACCGCTTGTGATATTTCGCACTTAATATGCATTTTCCTCCATATTATATGCTATACTCGCACTGTCCTAAGTTTTCCTCCATATTATATGCTATACTCGCACTGTCCTAAGGATTGCTAGATGTGAATGGCATTTTGTTTTGCAGGAATACAACGTCAGGAAGAATATGTTAGTGCAATAGTTGGCAAGAACAGATATCAGAATAACAATCATGTATATAATTCTGTTGCGTTGAATATCACAGTATATGAGGGCGACAAACTTTCTTATTTGCGCTATATATAGTCGCGCCCCTTTCTAAAAGAAGGGGACTCAATGTCACGCCTCAGTATACCGCCGCATCAATATACCACTTGTTCTGAATGGTACTGTATTTCTTATTGCAAATCCTAAAATCTGAGTCTGCACCAACATAATGCGTGGTATAGTAAGAATATAAAACGCTCACCTGGCCTGTCAATATTTCAGAACACTCGCAAAGTCGGTTACGTTTTTATTGGTGTCACGGCCAGGCAGAAGCTTTCAATGAGAATCGTACACGGAATGCCAGATATTGTATACCAACATCCTCTGACGAGCAAGTTGTATTATAATTCAATGAATATCCACATCGAATAAATAGTATTTTTTGAATGGAAGCTACTTAGTTAAGCGGTAGTAAGAATTTTTATCAGAATGCTTCAGTGTAACAATGGTCTTTTTGGTCCTACCCGATTATCATTTCAATCGGATGCGGTTGTTGTTCAAGTTCTTGGGGGATTTCCTATCAATAGTTTCAAATAATGAATAAATTAAAATTAATGATTAAAAATGTAATTTTTTAGCATTTGTAACAAATCTTTCTTTCCGAGAAATTTTTTAATATTTTATAATAGCGACTAGGACCTAAACCAGTGTTGTCAATTTAATACAGGGATTTAGCTACACGTATATAGGTTAATGGTGCTTCGCCCACCAAATTTTGACCCACTCTTTGAAGTATTTTGAAGAAATAACCTCAATATTGAAGAACTAACCTTGATTCCCAAATATGCGATGGTACCCAAATTATACATGTACCGAACTTAACCCTTTACCCAACATAACGGCCCTGTGCCAATGCATTCTCTTATATATGCGAGTCGACCATAGGTCGCCTCGCATATATAAGAGAATGCATTGGCTTAACACATTAAAAATTATAAAATTGTTAAAGAATGTAAGAAAAAATGGTGAAAAGTGTTAAATTATTTTTTTTTAGGCCAATGCATTTTCTTATATATGCGAGGCGACCTATGGTCGACTCGCATATATAAGAGAATGCATTGGCACAGGGCATAACTGTAACTATCACAATGTGGTCAAGGAGCCGGTTCCAATGATATCCATATTTGTATGGTTCTATTGAGACAGACCGAAGATATTTTAGGCTGTTGAAGCTTTATTTGGCTGGTTTTGGCCGGTTTGTTGGGTAAAGGGTTAACTGGTGGCAATGTGTCATCCATCAGCTGTAACATCCTTGGATGAATTTGATTAGTTTCTAACCCTTTCTATACTAAATACTCAATTATGAGTAGTTTATCCCCAATAAATGTTCAGGTAATAAGTTTAACCCTTTCTATACTAATTGCTCATTGATGAGTAGTTATCCCTTAGGAAATGTTCAGATAATAAGTTTAACAAAACGACCATAGGTCGTTTGTTGAACTTATTATCTAAACATTTCCTTCAATAAATAGACTCCTTCTTTTAAATATCTGTCGGCTGTTTGTTTTCCCTAAACGCCCATACAAATGAATAATAGAACATTCCAATGTATACTTTTATATCTGTGGGAGTAACATATCCTCGCGCAAATACGCAATATAATCGATCTATGATTTGCAATAGGTACATAATATGATTATTTGATTCTGAAATAATAATGGAGTCATAGCCGTTATTTCGTTTATGGCGCGGGCCACAGTGAAAACACATGTACACTTGAAAAGTTGGTGTTGGCTTAATTGTGTCATTGTTCTTACATAATCTGCTTAGAATCGCCTCATTATGAGTCGGTAATGTGACTAAAAATTCTCTCATTTTCAGCACATTATCGACTCAAAACTACGCGATTCTACGCAGATTATCTACCTAAACAAGTTCTTTATAAGCAGATAATGTGCGTTTTTTTGGAGAACAAGCTGGTGGGAGAATCCATTCAGTGCAGAAATGGTTAACTGAGTCCTTGTTGATGTTTTTTCAGACTCTGCAGCAAGCTACATCCAGGAAATATGGTTATTCATACGCACTCGGCTGGGTGTCCATGATCCTCATTGCTATCGTCGCCTTCCTATACGCCATTGCTGGATACTACATTGGCAAAGAACGCTACAGGGATTCACCAGACGCCATGAAACAAATGCGCATGCGAGAATACGTTTCCCAACCACCACCAGTTATTGTTGAGCCAGGATACGTTGCCTATGACGACCCACGATATTACTATGGTTACCCAGCAGGACAAGGACAAGGACGTGGATACCCAGGACCCTATTACATGGACATGGATAAAGGAGGACGTGGTGGTGGTGCATACCCAGCTATCGCCAGTGAACCGCACTGGAGCTGGAGCTAGACTCTTCCATCATTTAGTCTGACTTTTTGAGCAATATTATGACATGCAATCCATTACGCCAGGCCAAGGTCGTTCACAGAACCGACCAATCCAAGTTCAGGAATTGTGGAACGTGAAGGCAGAAAACAGTGCTCTACATCGCCCATGATGTATTTATAAGGCGTATATCTGGTTATGCGAGAATTGTCTTTAAACAAACCATTGTTATGGGAAAATAATGAAACTAAATACATTCTACATAGATCAATACATTCTACTTTTTGACCAGGCCTTCCATGAGGCCTACGTTGAAATTCTGCGGCTTTTCTTCGCGTGCCTTTATGCGTACATCAACCATATACCACCGAATGTAATGTGTCCATATGATAATGGGGATAGCAAAGAGAATACCATTAGTGGTGTATACGAAGCGTTATAGGGAAGGTAACTCGACCCATCATTCAGATCAACGAACAACTAAACTTCTCCTTTCAACATCGACAACCCGCCACCCGCCTGTCAAGTTAACAAAGCTCCCCATGTTGTTTTTTATGAGTCAGATGATATAATGTGGCCTGATGATAATGGGGATAGCCAAGAGAAGACCATTATTGGTGTTTACGCCCGTTATAAGAGATGTAACTCTATCCGGCGTTCAGACCAACGAACAACGAAACTTCTCCTTTCAACATCGATCACCCACCACCAGTTATAACAAAGCTCCCCATGTTTTTTTTTATGAGCCGGATCATCTTTTGCTTTTTGTTGTACAAAATTGGATATGAAGAAAAATGTGGGGTGATAGCTTATACCTGTTGACAAAAGTTAGACACAAGTAATATTTGTCATTTAGATTATCGTGTTCAATTTTATCGTGTAAACATTGTAATATGTCCATTTTAATTTTCTGATTATTACTAACTTCATAGTTATAAAAAATAAATATTTTGATACAATCATCATTTGTTTCAGTTTCATTTTCATTCCATCATGTTTTAGTTCATTTAGCTTGAAATGAATAAATCATATAATAATGACCAGTTTTATATAGCGATTAACCAATTAATTGCTCTAACACGCTTGGTACAATATTACCCCCGTCATTTGTACAAGCAAACCAATGAACCGACTGCAGCCATTGCAGGCGATGCTCTAGTTTGATCAGAACATGCTCTGATACTCATCAGTATGACAAGCTGACTGGTACTCTATTAACGCATGAGTGATGAGAAGCCGACACAGTACGAGCGACCTTGCTCAAGGTCCACAACTTGGCGCGGGTTTTGAAACAGCGAGCAATCCGACAATTGCACGTCGCTCAAAGCGTCCAAGCCACTGCTGTGTGGAGACTCAATGACCGGCGATGCGCTGCGAACCCATATCGACGTGTTTACAGCGAATACAAGTCCGACACGCTAACCACTGGACCACGGAGCTCCATATTCACGTTTTGTGACCGTGGATAAACTTTTGTCGTAAAACAATTAGTGATGGTTCACACGACCATGATTCATTCGTAAGTGGAGGGTTTTGAGTAGTTGGACAACGTATGGTCACGACAAGATCACGAGCAATAATGAACATCAAGCGCTGTTTGAGTTAGGCTGCGGAAATAATGGCATATCCTTGATTACCCCACTTGCAACGGAATCGCAGTCGTGTGTCCGTAAACATCGTAGGCGGAAAGATCGTATGGTAGTCACGTGACCATGTGTGCTCAGAGTTAAAATGGCGGATTTAACTGAATCACAACTTTCGCCGGGTATTATGGACGATTGGACAAAAAAGAAAAAGGATATGTTAATAGATCTTTGACACAAAAACGAATGCCTGTATGTTTCCGTCCCCTAGTTTGTGGACAGAGACAAGCAACAGAAGGCAATTTCAGTTGACAGGTAGGCTACTGATTCCCCAATTTGAAAATATCAATACCGAACAATACAGAGAAGGATAAAACATGCATGAAAGATATTCCTTGACAGTTTTGATGCAGCTAGATAATTCTGCTATCTTAGTAGTAGGAACAACACACGATTTCCCCATCTCTGACGACATCGCAATCATGTTAACAGACTATCGAGGGTTTTTTCGGACCCAATTTCTGCACTTAGGATTTAATCGTGGTCGTGTGAACGTTCACTTAAATAACAAGTCTTGAAGCGACTTATAATCTCCGTGCTTTAAATGAGTCATAGTAATTTATCACTTAATAATTTAAAGATACAGGCGACGTTGGAGGCGGGTATGCTGTTAACATATTCAGCTCCGTCAAAAACCGCCATAAACAGCAAGAATAGTAACATATAGATAGACATTGTTCTTATACCAATCACACATATGGCATAAACAGTATTTTATTGTCAAAAGTTTTTCCTTTGTTTTGTAAACAAAAGCAAAAAAACGTTACATAACCTGGCTTTTGTTTAGATCCGGATGTGGTAAACATAAAGTGCGTTATTTGTTACTGTTTTCCTGACATGGAAATAATAAAGAACGTTTATATCACTTGTGTGTGATTAACCAATAGAATTACGCTGTGTTATGTAAACAGAAGCAACACCTCTGTAACACAAGAAGGTTCTTGCTTACGTACACCATCGTACGCCTTGTTTGGCAAATGAACAAAACTATATATATTTTAATATTCCTTCTGTTGATGGCTATTTGAACAAATGTGAATATTTCTACAACGTACGCCGCCCGTGCCTTTAATCATATAAGCTGTCAACTCATGGAATTCTGCATATGTAAAACAGTTGGTTGTCGCTTCATTATATTAGCAAATAAGCTAACTTTTCGATAACATCATCAATCGTGATCGATTGATTGTGCCGTCGTTCATCCTTCTTAGGCAGTTGTTCACCCTCCTTAGGCAGTCGTTCATCCTTCTTAGGCAGTTGTTCACCCTTCTTAGGCAGTTGTTCACCATTCTTAGGCAGTCGTTCATCCTTCTTATGCAGTCTTTCATCCTTCCAGAAAGCACATGTGCGCGGACGGAGAAGGCCAACGCCTGCTTCACAAGATGCCATCTCTGTTAGTCTCAAAAGGCCGACAAATGAACATGATGAAAATGAAGTTTCTCTTTAGTTGGATGCGTGATTGACATGTGTTTGTTCCCAAGACACAATAGTTGATCGCAAAGAATTTGCCTAATTTTATAGAACTAAAATGAGGAAAGTTAGAAGTTTTGACCAATACTGTGATTAGATTATAACTCATGTTTAGATTAATGTTATGAGTTATAACCGGAAATATGAAGACAAATTTAATTTATAATACGACCTTGCCTAATCCTACACACAAGGCTCGTCCTGGTTGGTCAGTGTCATGTATTCCCATGTAGAGACGACCGTCCTTTTGTGGTACAATTCTAGATATTCTGAATTGTACCACAAAAATGTGGTACATTCAGTGACATGATGCTAACGCCTCAAACTTTCAGAAATCAAACCATACGGGCAGTGGTTAATGTCATGCTATAGGCAGAAAAAAGAGACATACAATGACTACCTACTGTACTATACTGAATGTTGTTTAAGACAGAACAAATATAAGTCTTAACTAAAATTGTGTTGCCAAAAAGACAATGAGAACTGGTCGCCGTTCAATAGTAACGTCATGTTTGACATTACAGTTCTACGAGAAGAACTTTTTGGTGGAAAATCATACCACGCATATATAGATTATTATCAAAATCCACAAATAAATATCATAGTATTATTAAAGTAGTCTTTCCGGGGAATGTATATAACGTCCGTATGTATTTATCGAACAAATAAACACGAGAAAGCAATATATTGTTATACCAGACTTGATGTGATTCTTGGGTCGCAACAGCCGATTACATCAAGGTAGTGTTTCTGGGGCGTTAGTACAACACATCTCACGATAAGAGAATAATCGCCTCGGTAATAAAGCCCCAGACATGGCTCATTTGATATTGGGAAGTGAGATAAATATACGCCGACAAATACACAGAAAATGCCAACATAAAGACTACGTAAAGGCATTCTATATAGAGAGAATCTCTAATGAGTCGCAATTTTATACGAAATTTATTAACCGAGTACACTACATTCGAATTTGAGCGGATTTGATATCCATTATTACCACATTTAACAAGCAGAAATTATCTCGAAACGGCTGGGGTTAAAACAAAGACATATTATTCTGATAATCGATACTCCAACCAGTATTTAGTATGATATTTGAAATAGAAGTTCTCCTAATTGGAAACTTGGGAATTTTTGGTCTGCATCAAAGTGTAGGGGGTGTAGTTGACGGGGGGTGGTTGGGGGGGGTGTCAATAGGACACCAAAGTAAATTTTTTCCGCTGATAAAAAATATTTCCTCCATACTTTTGGCTTTAAATTGAGAGATAGTGTAGTCTTAACATAACTGCATTTTGAGAGTAATGCTTCTGATTGTAAAATTAATAAATACTGGGTATGGGTCACTCCATGGACATATTGCATAAGCAATCACTGCCATGTCAAACTGGGCTAATCACATACACCAACGTGTAACAGGTAAATATAGTTCAGAGGAAGCAAACAGTGCATGGTGAACATTCTGATATTCTTCTGAAAGTTTTGAATTCGTGTTTCGAGGTGGTGGGTGTCGAAAATTGGTCGGACAAAACTTAATGAAACGGGAAAACTTTCGGTTGAGGCGTCGGTGGGTCCCCAACATGGCCTAAGATAACAAAGTGTCATATGTGTCTGATAAAATATTTCAAACTCCCCCGTGGTGCAGTTGGTTCCAATGTGTCCTCACCGACGAAACCTTGCAAAGTAGGAACAGGGCATATTTTTCTCCATAGTTAAGGCCCCATTCTTTTCGGTGTATTTCGCTACTCTGAGTTATTTCAATTCAATGGTGGCATCATTCCAATGCTATGCGTCTGGTTAATATGCACACGTTTTGTTTCAACTGACGCGATCGTATGTTACCATGCCTGATGCAGGTGTTGATGTATATATTGCGGGGTGTGGGAGTCGGGGAAACTGATGGTTAACATACTAGTTTCGATCACACAAAGCGACAAAATAACATTGGGTGTGGAATATATATCAGCATTTGTTAGAGTTATCGCTCATGCATGCATATCTCTTCAGACGAGGCGATATTGTAATCTTGTCCGATCGACGTGATCAGGCAATAACATCTGGGCCTCCATTATGTCAACTGGAGGGACCCAGGTGGATCAGATGGTGAGGTGAATGGTATAATATGCCAACATACGGCACCCAGATATACTGACGCTGGTTCTAATCCCAACGGCGCGGATTTCTGATCCACTCAAAGATAACCTGATTCGTGTAGCCTCACAAGGTGACCATTTTCAGGACGAGCGAAACAAATGTCTAAATGAAGCAGGCATGTATTTTATTTGGAACATTCAGAATCGCGGAGTTTACGAGAAACTGGCATTCATCGATGGAATCATTTTGTAAATATAATATTTAAAAATCTTTCAGAAACGGTATTGTGAAGAATTATATTTATTTCGTGGATCAGATAATAATATAGTTATCTTAGCTCAACTTAGAACAGCCAATCACGTTTTACCAATGGAATAAAACACCGTTTTCACAGAGAACGTGCACTTTATGTATTAAACAAATATCGTTGGCGACGAGTATCACTTTCTACCTTAAAGATACGGGCGGCGTTGGCGGTGGGTATGCTGTTAAAGATACGGGCGGTGTTGGCGGTGGATATGCTGTTAAAGATACGGGCCGCGTTGGCGGTGGGTATGCTGTTAAAGATACGGGCGGCGTTGGCGGTGGATATGCTGTTAAAATATTCACCTCCGTCAAAAACCGCCATAAACAGATCGAATAGTAACATATAGACACACTTTGTTCTTATGCCAATCAGAAAAATGGCACAAACAGTATATGTTATTGTCAACTTTTCCCCTTTGTTATGTAAACAAAAGCAAAAAACGTTACGTTTCCTGGCTTTTGTTTAGATCCGGATATGGTTACATACAGAGCGTTATTTGTTACTGTTTCCCTGAAATGGAAATAATAAAGAGCGTTTATATCATTTTTGTGTGATTAACCAATAGAATTGCGCTGTGTTATGTAAAAAGAAGCAAAACATCTGTAACACAAGAAGGTTCTTGCTTACGTACACCATCGTACGCCGTGTTTGGCATATGAACAAAACTATATATATTTTAATATTCCTTCTGTTGATGGCTATTTGAACAAATATGAATATTTCTACAACGTACGCCGCCCGTGCCTTTAATCATATAAGCTGTCAACTCATGGAATTCTGCATATGTAAAACAGTTGGTTGTCGCTTCATTATATTAGCAAATAAGCTAACTTTTAGATAATATAATTAATTGTGATCGATTGATTGTGCCAAGGTTCACCCTTCTTAGGCAGTCGTTCACCCTTCTTAGGCAGTCGTTCATCCTTCTTAGGCAGTCGTTCATCCTTCTTAGGCAGTCATTCATCCTTCCAGAAAGCACATGTGCGCGGACGGACATCAGCCGACGCCTGCTTCACAAGATGCCATCTCTGTTAGTCTCAAAAGGCCGACAAATGAACATGATGCAAATGCAGTTTCTCTTCAGTTGGATGCGTGATTGACATGTGTTTGTTCCCAAGACACAATAGTTGATCGCAAAGAATTTGCCTAATTTTATAGAACTAAAATGAGGAAAGTTAGAAGTTTTGACCAATACTGTGATTAGATTATAACTCATGTTTAGATTAATGTTATGAGTTATAACCGGAAATCTGAAGAAAAATTTAATTTGTAATACGACCTAAACCTACACACAAGGCTCGTCCTGATTGGTCAGTGTCATGTATTCCTATGTAGACACGATCGTCCTTTTGTGATACAATTCTAGATATTCTGAATTGTACCACAAAAATGTGGTACAATCAGTGACATGATGCCAACGCCTCAAACTTTCAGAAATCAAACCATACGGGCAGTGGTTAATGTCATGCTATAGGCAGAAAAAAAGAGACATACAATGAAATGGTACCTACTGTACTATACTGAATGTTGTTTAAGACAGAACAAATATAAGTCTTAACTAAAATTGTGTTGCCAAAAAGGCAATGAGAACTGGTCGCCGTTCAATAGTAACGTCATGTTTGACGTTACAGTTCTACGAGAAGAACTTTTTGGTGGAAAATCATACCACGCATAGATTATTATCAAAATCCACAAATAAATATCATAGTATTATTAAAGTAGTCTTTCCGGGGAATGTATATAACGTCCGTATGTATTTATCGAACAAATAAACACGAGAAAGCAATATATTGTTATACCAGACTTGATGTGATTCTTGGGTCGCAACAGCCGATTACATCAAGGTAGTGTTTCTGGGGCGTTAGTACAACACATCTCACGATAAGAGAATAATCGCCTCGGTAATAAAGCCCCAGACATGGCTCATTTGATATTGGGAAGAGAGATAAATCTACGCCGACAAATACACAGAAAATGCCAACATAAAGACTACGTAAAGGCATTCTATATAGAGAGAATCTCTAATGAGTCGCAATTTTATACGAAATTTATTAACCGAGTACACTACATTCGAATTTGAGCGGATTTGATATCCATTATTACCACATTTAACAAGCAGAAATGATCTCGAAACGGCTGGGGTTAAAACAAAGACATATTATTCTGATAATCGATACTCCAACCAGTATTTAGTATGATATTTGAAATAGAAGTTCTCCTACTTGGAAACTTGGGAATTTTTGGTCTGCATCAAAGTGTAGGGGGTGTAGTTGGCGGGGGGTGGTTGGGGGGGGGGGTGTCAATAGGACACCAAAGTAATTTTTTTCCGCTGATAAAAAATATTTCCTCCATACTTTTGGCTTTAAATTGAGAGATAGTGTAGTCTTAACATAACTGCATTTTGAGAGTAATGCTTCTGATTGTAAAATTAATAAATACCGGGTATGGGTCATTCCATGGACACATTGCATAAGCAATCACTGCCATGTCAAACTGGGCTAATCACACACAGCAACTTGTAACAGGTAAATATAGTTCAGCGGAAACAAACAGTGCATGGTGAACATTCTGATATTCTTCTGAAAGTTTTGAATTCGTGTTTAGAGGTGGTGGGTGTCGAAAATTGGTCGGACAAACTTAATGAAACGGGAAAACTTTCGGTTGAGGGGTCGGTGGGTCCCCAACATGGCCTAAGATAACAAAGTGTCATATGTGTCTGATAAAAAATTTCAAACTCCCCCGTGGTGCAGTTGGTTCCAGTGTGTCCTCACCGACGAAACCTTGCAAAGTAGGAACAGGGCATAGTTTTCTCCATAGTTAAGGCCCTATTCTTTTCGGTGTATTTCGCTACTCTGTGTAATTTCAATTCAATGATGGCATCATTCCAATGCTATGCGTCTGGTGAATATGCACACGTTTTGTTTCAACTGACGCGATCGTATGTTATAATGCCAGATGTAGGTGTTGATGTAGATATTGCGGGGTGTGTTTGTCGGGGAAACTGATGGTTAACATACTAGTTTCGATCACAAAAAGCGACAAAACAACATTGGGTGTGGAATCTATATCAGCATTTGTTAGAGTTATCGCTCATGCGTGCATATCTCTTCAGACGAGGCGATATTGTAAGCTTGTCCGATCGACGTGATCAGGCAATAACATCTGGGCCTCCATTATGTCAACTGGAGGGACCCAGGTGGATCAGATGGTGAGGTGAATGTTATAATATGCCAACATAAGGCACCCAGCTATACTGACGCTGGTTCTAATCCCAACGGCGCGGATTTTTGATCCACTCAAAGATAACCTGATTCGTGTAGCCTCACAAGGTGACCATTTTCAGGACGAGCGAAACAAATGTCTAAATGAAGCAGGCATGTATTTTATTTGGAACATTCAGAATCGCGGAGTCTACGAGAAACGACTTCTCAATGATTTGGAAAAACAAATATTTGAGGTATATGGTCGTCTATAACTGGCATTCATTTGTTACTGTTTCCCTGAAATGGAAATAATAAAGAGCGTTTATATCATTTTTGTGTGATTAACCAATAGAATTGCGCTGTGTTATGTAAAAAGAAGCACAACTTCTGTAACACAAGCAGGCTCTTGTTTACATACACCATCGTATATACTATTTACGCGCTGATTATGTTTGGCATGTGAGCGGGACTATATATATTTTGGTGTTCCTTCTCTTGATGGCGGTTTGAACAAATATAAATATTTCTGCAACGATCGCCGCCCGTGCCTTTAAAGGTACGGTTGGCCTTGGCGGTGGGTATCCTGTGAAAATATTTCCACCCGTCAAAAACCGCCACAAACAGAAAGAACATCAAAATGTAGACAGACTTTGTCCGTATACAAATAAGAAATATCACATAAACAGTATGTTATTGTCAAATGTTTGACCATTGTTATGTAAACAAAGGCATAAAAAGTAACTTTTCTGGTGTTTGTTTATATTATGATAGTAAACATAAAGAGCGTTCTTTGTTCTTGAATTCCTGATATGGAACTAATAAAGAGCGTTTATGCCATTTGTGTGTGATTAGCCAGTATCATTGTGCTGTCTTCTGTAACACAATCAGGCTCTTGCGTAGGTAAAATATAGTAGGTCTTTATGATAACATGCTGTTTACGTGATGGTCATGGTATATATGAACGAAACTGTATGCGTTTTAATGTTTTTTCTGTTTACGTTGATTAGAACAAATATGAATATTTTCGACAACTAAGGCCTCACGTGCCTTTAATGTCCTTTTGTATTCCAAGAACGGAAACTATACTTATAAATGCATATTGGATGTTCCTCAAATCGTCGGAAACTGTCCATTCTCGCCAATAGAAATCCAAGCATCACACGCAATCTGAGTATATTCGTAAACATTCTCAATGAAAGAACGAAATGCTCTCCTTGTTGATAAGTTAAAGTCATGACAACCGTCGTCATTGCTACCTTCGTGATACCATTGCATACCATGGTGAAAGAGTTAAAAGATAATGGAATATTAATAAATGCGAGACCAACATGTTACATTGCAAATAGCAGAAACAGATTATTTTGAAATATTGGAAGACCATGCATTGTATGTTCATTGGCCATGTAGATTACACATATATCTATATATACACGAAATAACTAATAATATTGCAAATAAAAAAAACAGTCGCTTGATGCAATGCCGCACTTACTCTGAAATTACAATAACATTTTTTTTGCGACAATAACATTATATTATCGATTATTTAAGAAGAATACCTGTAAACGTACCGTACGTCATAAAAACTTCGTTATTTACCTTCTATCGCCTATACGCTTGTTCTAAAGAATAATGTTGATGTTGGTGAAGATACAGAACATAAAGGAGTGTATGATGTAGAATATCCCACTACGTGTGCTAGTGCTTCCAGGGCAGTACTAGAATTAGTCCGGCCACAGAAAATATCACAGAGACTGGCGAGCATACAAAGAAGATAAGAATAAATAAGTCGAAAGTCGAAAGGGTTAATAATTCCGTAAAGAAATAATTTTTCCGTCATCTATATACATGTTGTACATCTCCAATATGTGGGTAACAATACTCTGAAGTTTCAAATATCTACGATCAGAACTGTAGGAGTTGATTATACCATGAAGGTACCCTCATACAGAAAATTATAAAAAATGTTTTTCAAAGTCGAAAAGCCCATAACCCTGAGAAAAATCATCGGATCAAACTCAAATTCGAACTTGACCTGTATTTTGATATCAATGACTCACAAACAAACGGAATTTTCAATTGAACAGACCAAACTTGAGTTATCATCCGGAAACCAAAGAAAAAAGATGGAAAATTGAATTTTCTAAGTCATCGGATAAAACTCAAATTCGAACTTAACCTGTATCTTGATATGACTGATCCACATAAAAACGGTATTTGCAATTAAAGGATCCAAACTTGAGATATCATCCGGAAACCGAAAAAGTGAGAAATTTTCTAAGTAAAAAAAAATTTGAAAAAAAGGGCCACAACTCTCGCAAAAATGGGCGGAGCAAACCCATATTCGAACTCGACCTGTATATAGGGCTGATACCTCACATACCAAATTTGGTTCAGATATGACCAAACAAACTGAAGTTATCATCCGGAAACCAGACAATTACAAGATTCTAAGAGCAAACCCATATTCGAAATTGACCTGTATTTTTGTCTGATAAACTCACCTATGAAATTTGCTTTTGATCTAATAACCGAAACTAAAGTTATCATAAAGACAGATTCTTCAGTTACGCGATTTACATGCAAGATGAAAATAAACACCACCCAATACAATAGAGGGAAATTGTATGCATTAATTTGTGAATTTATATTGAGACCGAAAAAAGTGATGTAACGACGAACCACTCTGTGGCAGAATTCCATACATGAATCGAAAGACATATCAGACACTTGCGATTATACCAACACAGCATTGTTAAATCCGAGATGTTCAAAGTGAGTAAGTTCTTCAAGGTCGACGAAACAATTAAAAGATATATTTGGGGAAATAAGGCGCAAAAAGCTGATGTGCTGTCTCAAGATGATGAGATTTTTGAAGTTATGTGAATTTGGACAGTTGGGGATGACAGTCAACAATGCTTCCTCGTGATTGATTAAAACAGCACACATTTCTAGGGTTTCGTGGTTCTGTGAGAAATTTTAATATTTTGTTGTGCGAAGTGATTAATTTTGTATGATTTCAGCCGATGTGATGAGTGAAGAGACATTGATGATTTGAAATTTGATGGAGCGACTGAGTTGTTAGAGTTTTAACGAAAGACTGAACACGAATAGCGATGGGAAGTATGCCAACGATATTCGCCAATTTCATCCGGAGATTTGTGCGAGTGTTTCATGTGATTGGGGCCCAGTTAAGGCTGATAAGGTATGTGTTGTCAAAAAAACCATGGTTGGACGGTCCATACTTATGAAGGAATCACCTTTCTATACAGTAAGCAAAAGTAGCTAGAGATGGGCCTGTCCCAGATGCGACTAAGGTATACCCCCGTATTCAACGTGGTATTCCAATGAAGCAGCCATTACCATGTATTGGAATTGGTCAATAGTGTCACCGGAAACGTACTACTTACCTGCAAGCTTACATTCAAAGTAAAAACAAGTTTAATAACTCGGCCAATATGACTCCGACCCAACTCCAAATCGCAGATGCACAGGTTCACATGATGATTGACCCCTGTAGCAAATTTGATTCAAATTGAACAAGAAACTTCTGAGAAAACGCACGGACAAAAAAAACTCAAATCTGGATAATTCTAAGTCGAAAATGGTGACAACTCAGTCAAAAATGTTTGGACCGAACTCCAAAATCACAGGTTTACAGGTTCCCTTGATTCAAATTGAAAAAAAACATTCTGAGAACATTTCCGGACAAAACTCTGACAAAATTTTCTAAGTCGAAAAAAAGAGGGATAACTCCACAAAAAAGTCTGACGGACCTCATAATCGCAGGTGCACAGGTTCCCATGGTACTCAATATCTGTTCCAAGTTTTTAAAAAATCACCTGAAAATGTAGGTATAAAAGCTCGGATAAAATTATGCATCTTGAGAAAATTTTCTATGTCGAAAAAGGTGGATAACTAACAACCAAAAAGTCGGACGGACCTCATAATCGCTGGTGCACAGGTTCCCATGGTACTAAATATATGTGCCCAGTTTAAAAAAAAATTACCGAAAAATGTACAAATATAAGATCGGACAAAAGTGTGTCCACGGGCGCATAGACGGACGGCTGGACAAGCTGATTCAAGTATACCCCCACAACTCGTCGGGGTGTATTTATGGTTTGAACACAGCGGCACTAATGGTTAAAGCGCAGCCAATTGGTAACAAAACAATTAGAACAATACTGAAGGAAGTGGAATACAAGGCGGGCGTGGTCTGGAAAACACATGAACCATCCGTTGCTGAAAACAACGTGTTCGTGATTGTTGCATGCCGGCGTCAACCACAAATAATAGCTCAATTATCACGAGACACAAAACGCCAATAGTGAACAATTATGCCGTGCATTGGCTTATTCTTAATAATGTTTATTCTCTGATCAAATCAGATATTGAGAAGTACAAAGAGAAAATATATACACAATAATAAGAATGTAACAGCATAGTATACTATATACACGAACTTCCTGTGTAGGGTTAAACATAATGGAGGCGTTGGCGGTGGGTATGCTGTCCGTCAAAACCGCCATAAACGGAAAGAATAATAAAATATAGACAGACCTTGTTCTTATACCAATCATAAATATGGCATAAACAGTATGTTATTGTCAAATGTTCTTCCTTTGTTATGTAAACAAAAGCAAAAAACGTTACAGAACCTGGCTTTTGTTTAGATCCGGATATGGTAAACATAAAGAGCGTTATTTGTTACTGTTTTCGATATATGGAAATAATAAAGAGCGTTTATATCATTTGTGTGCGATTAACCAATATAATTGCGCTGTGTTATGAAAACAGAAGCAAAACTTCTGTTACACGAGCAGGCTCTTGCTTGCGTACACCATCGTACGTCTTGGTGACAATATACTATTTACGCGCTGATTATGTTTGGCATATGAACAAAACTATATATTTTAATATTCCTTCTGTTGATGGCGATTTGAACAAATATGAATAATTCTGCAACGAACGCCGCCCGTGCTTTAATCAACGTCTTCTTTACGTCGCAGTAGCAAATGGTAATTGCAACATCATCATATCATCTTGTGCCGTCGTCCTCTGAGACTGCAACAACAATAAAAAACACATGCGCAAAACCTCTTTCTAATGGTGGTACATTCGACTTGGATATGACCACAGTGAATCAAGTTAACAATCGATCAGTTACGTCGGCACAAGAGCGAATAGTTAGTGGAATGTTTTCAAATTCAGCTATATCCGGTGACACATTTAAGGCGGATGTGCAAGTCATTTCTCAGAGTCAATTTCAAAATTATCTGTCACGAAGAATTTTAGACGCTTGGCAATTCTAGATTCTGACTATGATTCCGATTGAAAGTTTTCTCCTGTCCGATCTCGGACACCCACCCCTCCTACACGCGTTATTTTCCAAGGGAAATTTACCCACTCCCAAAGTTTGATGAAAAACTGTGAAAATATAGCAGGATACTGCATACAAAGGGTTTGAAATATTTTTGAATAACCATCCGGATGAAAGTCCAATCATTTATGCGCAATGAAAAGCACCAGAAAATAACAAACACTTATTTATATGTCAAATAGGGTTCAGCATACATACCCACAGGTTACCCGCACCAGTACATGTGTATATATTTGGATCAACGTGTTACAAGCAGCGTATTATCTCACTTGATGACTATCCCCAGTTAGATGACCAAAATGGAAAATAGTCGCCCTGACTATGTTTTAAATTTTAATCATATAATTTTCCATATGCAGTCTGTTTCATTAACCAATAGCAAGAAATTGAAGAACACACAATAAAAATACATGTATTCTTTGCAAATGGCAGAAACACGGGCTTATAACAAGCTCGTTGCTCCGCCACACCCCAACCTGCACTGCCTTTATGCGCCGTTCCTACTAGTAAATATGAGGCCCATGTATACCACCATGATGTAAAGCAGGCGCGTATATAATGACGGCACGTAAGGGGTGCATGTTTTGATGGGGCATTGGAGCGCATTATAAGCCCCTGTGGCAGAAACAGTAATCCCGAAACAATTAGCATGTTATGTTCAATTACTCAGCTTTTTATTTTATCAGTAGGCCCGAGAAATCCAAGCTCCAATCTACCTAATGATTAACATCACACAATGGTACAGGAAATCTCTATATATTTCAATATTCATATAATTTGAAGAACCAGAAGAATTCAATGAGCTTATATTGGCATCACAAGAATGATTGAAGGTCAAACCTGTTGTGCCAATAACTTCAATGAAAACCTGTGAGAACTGATGGATTTGCCTTTTAACCAGTGCAATTTTGTCATCGTAAAAAGCGGGACCCACCCCATGATATCGTGTTATAAATGAACAAATAGTATGTAAATATTTAAACTAGGAGCCAACTTCTCTTGATTAATGCTCTATTTTTGGTCCAGTTTATAAGTCCGAACATTTAAAATAATTTTAGTAGTAATAATTTATCTTTTAAACATGGATGTTTTGTACATGGAAATGGAAAAATCTGCGATGGCGCTCAGAACCAACAAACCTTGTATTATGGATTTTTTACGACCCTACCCCAGTATTCTTTACCTATATTTAGCCTTATAAGCTATCGCGCTTGTTGTAGCTAATGCGTTTGTTCGTTATTTCAATGTTTTGTTGCGCATGTCTTTGAAATCGTATTAGAATTTGTTTTCTTTGTCTCCATGAATCATTCATATTTGATTTAATGTCATTTATTTTATTTGCCGAGATACGTACCTACTACAGATCATTCCGTGTGTTTATATTCTAGTTCGACTCTCTTTATCCACTATAACATTGGTGACTCAACATCATCGAATCCTGTTATTATTTTTGAACGTTTGGCTCATGTCACATCGCTCTCCCCTGTAGTATAATGTTGGAATGTCATATCCTCAATCTATCTTGATACTGTTTGTCACTATTCTCGATGCTCTCATATACGTTTTCAACCATGGTTTTGTATGTTGTATAGTTCGGGTTCCAAGAGGATGACCGCATTCTAAAACTAGTCGAACGAAGGATTTGTTTAATATTTTGAACATTTAGTCGTCGATGCAGCTGGATATTCTGTTTATTGATCCTAATCTCTGATTGACTCATTTGACGCTCGCTGTAATATGTGCTGAGAATTTCGTGGTGCTACCTTGTCCTTTTCCTACCTGGGGTCCTCTATTCCATGCTGTGGTCCGTTTTCTGTGATCTTATACTTTTGACCAGCGTTATTTTCCCCACTGTGCATCACCATTATTTTGCATTAAATCTTAATAACCATTCGTCAGACCATAATGATAGTTGTTCAAGGTCCCGCTGTAAATTTTCTGCATCTTCTTGGTTACTGGCGTTTATGTATAGTTTGGTATCATCAGCAAAAATCTTGACATTGTTTCACACATTATTGGTGATGTCATTAATATATATTAAAAACAATATTGGTCATAAGATGAAACCTTGAGGAATGCCACTGGTTACTTGCATCCGAGATGAATATTTGTCGGATACTCTGACTGCCTGAATTCTTCCCAATAAAAGAAATTCTTAATCAATTGTAAACAGCTCCTATTATGCCACATAATGCAAATGTTTTCATTAGTCTTCCATGTGGCACTGTATCGAATGATTTTTTCTGAAGTCAAGTGCTCTGAACAAGTCGTCTGGTACTTCAAGTAGCTGTGTTAGACAATATCTTTTCACTCGAGACCAATGTTCTGTTGTGACTAATTCATTGCAGAACATGCATTTTTACCACTTTATCCCTGACGATACCCGCCTTTACTTTGCAACTAATGCTAGGCAAGCTTACTGATCTGTAATTCCCAGCGTTGTTCATTTACCCTTCTTGAAAATGAGCACTGCAGTTGCAATTTCCCAGCCCTCCTGTATTTTCCTTCTTCAATGGTTTTTTTTAAATATGCAGAACATTATTTCTCCACCGTCCTATTTGCTAATACTAACTCAGTATAAGCTAATTTCAAAGACTGTGATATGCAAATTCAATAATTAGGATAAAAATTAGCTGGCCATTGGATAAACTGTTCAAGCAGAAGATAGTGTATGTTATAACGAATTTAGTTGAAGGAGCTTCCTATACAAAATAATCAAGCTGCATGGGATTGTTTTGAAAATGTACAGGGATGTTTAGGAACACCTAGATGGGAGCTATGTATCGAATGCGAACTATTTTCGATTAAAACATGGTCGACAGCTTCTTGGATTTTACTCTTTGCATGACTAAATCCTTTGGCATACACAACAGACCACATCCCTCACCCGATCGCCAGCCAACTTCATATTGATCTTCTGGCATGTTTAGAATCCAATCTAGATGGGAGCTATCGCATTAAAAAATATATATATTGGCCACCGGCAGCCATCTTCGATTGTACTCTTTGCATGAAAATCCCGTGGCACACTCTACATATCATATCAAAATTCATATGGAACATCGGGGTGACTTCTAGATGGGAGCCATCAAATATTTCCGAATTTCGTTAAAAACGTGGCCGCCAGCGGCTATCATGAAATTTACTCTTTGTATCTCTAAATACTGCAGCATATACACTACAGGCCACTTGTCTCATCCGATCATCACCAAACTTCATATGGAGCGTCTAGGTGATCTGTAGATGCGAGCCATGTTTTTTTCTGAACCTCGATAAACAACATGACCGCCAGCAGCCATCCTGAAGTTTGCTAAATAGTGTGCATACATAGATTTTTGTGACGTCACTCATTTGAAGGCGTTGTTGATATTACACTGTTACTAAGAGGCGATATATTTAATAAATAGGATATCACTTGGTTGGTTTGATATTATTGGCCTGATATCAGCACATGGTAACCTCATACCAGCCTCCGCCGTTCGGTCTCAGACTCATATATATGAGGTTACATCGGGCCAATTTCGGGCCTAATATCAAACAAACCAAGTAATATCCTCTAAATGTTAGCGCATGCGTAGCTCTCTGTGTCGAAAATGGAATCTTCACCTTTTCATGTTTGTGGTTGACTGGTCAAAGGTAATCAAAGAGGCGTCCTCCTCACTTTCAATTTGTTTTATTTCACTCGTTTAAATCAGAATATAATTTAAAGGTACTCAATCCGATCAGACCCTCATAAATTACTATTTCTTTGGCTTCGGGGGTAAAACGTATTTGATTCGAGTCGAGGAACCTACCCATCAACGCTCAGAGTGATCAGATATCAATTTTTGAAGTTTTGTTATTTCTATTGTTTGTAGCCCAGAAACACGCCGTCAAAAGGATGGTCTCGGTCAAAATTGCGTTATTATTACCACTTGGTTTTAGAGTTATCCATCTTCGTCCGTTTGAGTAAGTGTTTCTTGTGCAATTATTAGTACACGTCTCGAGAAATAACAAACTTCAAAAATCAATATCTGATCACTCTGAGCTTTGATGGGTGGGTTCTTCGACTCGAATCAAATAGTTTTTACCCCTGAAGACAAAGAAATAGTAATTTAGGGTTGCTTAATCGGATTGAGTACCTTTAAATATTATATATAAGGAACATAAGAAATTACGTGTCGAATAGTATACATGTACTGTATATACACACCATGTCACCATTCCCTTCGACGTTCCTTTCGTATGTGCTAATATACCAGCTATATCCGCTGCCGCAAATTCAATTTCGTTGTCTGGGATTTGGTTTTCGCGCCTTCTAAATATCTGCAATGACGTTAGTCATCACCTCTATACCCATGACGGAGCTCAATCGGGAGAATTTCTTCCACGCCACTCGCGCGGGTGTGATATGGTGTATGTCGTAGTGAGTCTCCCGCCAAAAGTGTAAGTACTTGTCTAGAACGCACACTAGCCATATGGGAATTAACGAGCATTCGATCCATCGTATAAGTATAATTATGCTGAGACGATCAGAGGCATGGCATATGTACAGTGCATTTAGCTCTTCAGTTTAAACCTGTTGTACGAAAACTTTTAGGTTTAAACCGCAGATTATAAGCTACAACCATTAACCATAGTTTTAAAGGGAACATGACTCACTCGAACCTCCAAATTTTGTCTACGTAATTTTGAGGGACTGATACGATAGGTCACGAACTATTGATAAACCGGCTTCATTTGCTCTGAAAAAGCACTCGACAGTCACCGCTATTTTCCAGCCGTTTTCAATTCAAGTCAGACAAACTCTCTTTATTTCTACTATATCAGGAATAGACTAAAACGAAACGGACTTTTCTGTCCCATGTCGTGCAAATGGCTGTTTTGTTTTGTTTTTGTTGGGTGTTCATCGTTGTAATTTTCATTACTTCAATACGTCTTTTGGGGTTACAGAATGCTCGTAGAACGGTAGTTCAGATATTTATCTACCTATTTCGATACCGGTAAAAAATATAAAGCGAATAATATTATGTGTATTTTGGAGCGCAGGTCGTCATTTAAACTCGAGACCGCGGATCTAGGTGACGGATTCGTAACATGGTTTATATGTAGGGCCTCTATATCGTCGAGCCAAATAATCGTACTTGCTTAAAACGAACCGCCGCATTCTATCGACAGCGAAAATCCAAATTAAGTTAAAGATAATTTCTTGATTGAAATTCATACAGTGAAAAGAGCTAACATCTGTAATGTGTGTTAAGGTATTTTTTTTTTTAATTGCGATCTTTCTATTGCGCAACTAAATATATTCGACTGTCCAGCAAAACGGTGTTAGGGGGTTAAGCATTAGATGACGCTAGCATCGCTACAGGTGAAATTACATATGTTTAGTTCTGTTGTACATGTAGTTAGCTTGGGAACAGATGCATTTTATACATGTAAGCATTTTAGCATTCGGTTTCTGGCACCGTATAACTTTCTATACTGAAATGCCTACAAAAGAATGCCTGCAAAATATATGAGTGCTTGAACGTGTTAGTACACTATCACTTAGAACAAGTGGTATATTAAATGCACCATTTTCGAGCCCAATATCGCACATGTGAGACTTGAAGGCACGCCGCTTGTGGCATTTCGTGGTTAGTATCGCGATATCTCGCATTTAATATTGGAGATATCTCACGCTTCATATTGCGACATCTAGAATAGCGTTCACTGAATTTTCTTCCTTATTATACCCCCGATCCTTCTAATGAGCATTCGGGTGTATATAGTGGAGAACTTCGTTCGTCCGTCCCTCCGTCCGTAACAAACATTTCACAACACAACTCATGTATCGATAGTTCAATGTGGATGTCCTTTGGTATGCCGGTAGACAAGCATTGTTGAAAGGATCTCCTCATATAGTGCAGGAGTTGTCTGCACTCCAACGCGTCCATAACAAACATTGTGCTGTGGATGTATTTATTATTGGATTGCATTGTCCATTGGCATGGTGACGGCATATGTTGGGGGAAAGGATATCCACATATTACGGGTTTCGTCCATTAATTCTTACCAGAGTTACGGCCCATGTTTGACTTGAAAATTTGTGAATTTTGTGATCGTCTGATTCAGTTTTGCTTTGATGTGTTGATAGCACTGCTCGGGGTAAAGGATACCGACTTACTACACGTTTCATCCATTCATTGTTACCAGAGTTACAGCCCTTGTTTAACTTGGGAATTTCTGAATTATTTCTCTGTATGAACATTTCTGCTTGTACCTGGGCCATGGGTCATCGGATTTGTTTGTGCTTTGGTGTATTGATACCCCAGTTTAAGGAGAAAGGATACCCACTTCTTGTATTTAGAAGATAAACAAAAATCCTTTCATTGCCCATGCACTCTCTAAACTGAGCACGGGGGCATATGCCACGCTTGGCGTTGCACTTGTAATATACTACACTCGCACTGTCCTACGAATTGCTCGATATGTGATGTCACTCTGTTTTCACAAGACTAAGACAACGGGAACAGTATTTTAGCGCAATATTTGGTAAATATGAATGCATGTTGCCTGCCATTGACACGCTGGCAACTTTGCCTCGCACTTTTTCAGGAAATTAGCCGTATATGACAATTTACAGTGTGCTAGAACATGAACAACAAATTACTTTAAAATGTATAATGCACCATCGTTACTATATGTACCTAAGCAGTGGGAATTATATAATTTCTTAACTTATTCTACAACTGGAATTTGCCCAACACTAACCCTCAGACAAGCATCAGATTGCATGCAAATATATTTACAGTAGCATTTAATATGTCGTTATTTCGAACTTTACCACTCAAAAATGTACGGATATTTCAAGGCAAGTTTGCCATCTGTGTGCACGTACCTTAAGTGTGACGACTTTACAGGCACGTTGGTTCGTGTGTTCGACTCGTAACGTAGTGCGGTCGAATCCCGCTCCCTCCGATTTAAGAGTAATGACTTTACTGACATGTTGATTCAGTGTTCCCTCGAATATATAAAAGAACGCATTGGCATAGAATTTTCGCACAATTTCAGGAAGCCCCAGTCATGGAAGGGTTAATTGAACGTTAAACGTTTCGTTTGTTGTCTTTGACAAGCGATCCAATACTGCAGTTATCGCGACGGACTCGCGTGTTAGCCAAGTACATGTACCTTGTTCGGGTCGATGTATATTGTCATTATGCTAATCCCGATGCGCTCATTAGCCGTTCGGATTATGTTCACCTAAGCAATTATTAATAATTAACACAAAGTGTTTTTTTATTTTAAATATGTTTAAAATATATAATCGTGTGTATGTCGGGACAAGTTACACGTAGTACGTGAGCTGATGACATTCACAATGTACATTACAACCTCGTTAAAATTTCATATTTCTAACTGAAATTTACAAGGAAAATAGGTATCGATTGTACCATGTTTTTGAACACCCGTCAATACAATAACTCCTGCAACAAATATCTACGTCACCCACTGCATGAGTTGCAGATGACAGCTATCTGAACGTCTGAAGCGACCGTCATACAGTAATGCCCAAAGTAATTGACCACTTAACCACAGCAGAATTATGGGTAATTTTTCAGGATTTAGTCGGAAATATGGCCTGTTGCCATTCATCGGAAAGCTCTCGGTGAGATGAATGGCAACAAGCCATATTTCCGACTAAATCCTGAAAAATTACCCATAATTCTGCTGTGGTTAAGTGGTCAATTACTTTGGGCATTACTGATTAGAAATTACATTAGTGGTGTAGGCTCCATGCCCTGATAATGCCCTGTGACCGAAGACATAATAATGAAACTAATTTCCCGTGGAACACCATAAATGAGTCCATCATCATCTTCAACCAATGACGATTACGTTGCTTGGTATAATAAAGAGTCAGCTACCTGGTTTTACACCTTTGAGTTTATCATTTAATAGTAACATAACATATATAATATAATTACGAATTGAACACTGTATGTGGCTCCAAATCTGATGCGACGACTCAGTTCGGCTGGAATAGAATTTAGTGCACTCGGTTAATAAATTTCTTATAGAATTGCAACTCATTAGAGATGAGCTTTGAGCCATCGGTCTTCTACACAAAAGTTAGTACGTTATAGTCTTATGACAATTACAATATAGATGTTTAGACTGATAACACTTCTAACTTCGCCCGCCACGCATAACAAGACTATAATTATCAACGCCCAAGTAAGTATTATCAAGTAGTCAGCCTGCTATGTTCTGTTTCCAAACGAGGTCCGCGTAACGTAACAGCGATTTAGTTTGATGTCAATGGGGCATGAAACGTGCTATTCTAATACACAGACAGCACTAAACAAGTCCGCTACTAGTGCGTAACATTCACACTCGGTGTTGTTCATATTTATCAACAGACTATACTAGTTTACGAATGGTCCCGATCTCCCGCCACATCGAGCTGAATAGTATTATAGTATAACCTGATATTTCGTGACGGTCGAAATTTGAAGTGTTCAATCTAAATTATCAAATGAATGTAGAACAGTTGAATTGCTTTACAATTAATTGTTCTCAAAATATAACATAATTGCAAGGCGAAGGCCAAAGGGCGATAACTTCTTGATGAGAGTGTAAATCTTTCTACCATTCACATAACTGATTTGAGTAAACTTGAGCATTGCAATTATGTAACAACATATCACAGATAGTCATTTCAATCACTACGCAAACGCTTGGCAGCTGTATAGTGGTAAAATTATGGTAATTCGCAGTCATCATATGGTCATATTATAACAGGTATATAACAAAAATATATCTCAACATGCTAGAACTGAGCACATTTTAGCAGGGACGTCGATAGGGGGGGGGGGCTACATGGATGGGTGGATATACGACTTCGAATTTCCAACTGCACCCTATACATGTATGAACCAGGCTAAAACACCCAAGTCTGGAAAATTCCATTCGCACTGAGATTCTAGTCTACCCACCCCCTCTCTCTCTTTCTATATATCTCTCGTTATATCTGTCTCACCCTGTCTGCACTACAATGTTATTGACATGTTATATGAGTATTTTATGTTGAGATGTTCCTATACCACTTGTTAATGTGTTTATATAATTCTCCCGACCAGACCACTGCTTCATTAAAATTATAGTCTACCACACCCACATGCACCCTGTCTGCGAATTAAATTTTACAACTGGCACTTATAACCTGACACCACCCATGACCCCCACTCCGATAGCTGGAAATTGACCAACCGGTGGTAAGTTCAGTCCACATATACGAAAATACAGTAATGCCCTAATAATCGACTCCTTAACCAAAGTAGAATTATGGGTAACTTTTCAGGATTTAGTCGTAAATATGACTGGTTGCCATTCATCGGAAAGCTCTCATATTTCCGACTAAATCCTGAAACGTTACCAATAATTATGCTGTGGTTAAGGAGTCCATTATTTAGGGCATTACTGTATACGACGTTTGGTCTAAAAGCAACACAGTTTACACCATATATTATTATCTTCTGTTTTAAATTTAACTATTTTTGTGTCTGCATGAAATGTCCAACAGTTGAAAAGCTTTGCCAAAGTTGGGGGCTGGGGCAGAGGCAGACACCACATACATATCCCCGTCGCCACGTCCCTGCATTTTAGCACAATTGTGTTGTACTTGTTGTCTTTGTCGCTGGTCCGATTGAGCTTACTGACGGCCTTGACACCTTGTAGACCTCTCTGTGATCCGAGGAACCTGATTCCTGAACTGAAAGCGCAATGTTCTGTTTTTCCACAGAAACGTACCGCAATGCATACAGTTTAGGAAAAAACAAGAACATCAGTATAACCAGATTATTAACGACCATAGCCATACATAGAAACATGGAACTATATCGTGCTGATGAAGTCGTGAAATATGTCGGTAAGAAGGCTAGCCACATGACTATTGTTGTGTAGACGCAAAACGAGATGAACCGAGATTCGTTGAAATTTGCAGGCAGTTTCCGCGTCATGATTCCGTAAACGGTGCAGGTGCAAACCAAAACGAGGTTAACTGCGAGAGATACGCCGAATACGATGTAGGATTCCGAGCACGTCCGGTCTACGACAGGTTTGTTTACATTGTCCATCTTTTCCACCACGGTTGTCGGATTCATTGTCAGTCCGATAGCGAGTATGATTACCTGGAAAGAAACAAGCAACATCCATATAACGCTGAGGAATGTATTAGTCGTACATGTAGCAAGCCCTAACGTTAACGGTCAGAGACATGTTTTTTAGGCACTGAGAACTTCTGAAAGATATATATATATATTTTCAAAAGTACAATTTATATATCCATGTATATTTCCATGATATCATATCGGAAAATCATGAGAGGAAACTTACTTTTTCTTTTTCAATATTTTAGAATTTTTATGCCATGCATGCTGATCAATAAAACATTGCGCTGAAGTGGGTTTTATGTCCTAGGTCCGTAGCCAAATCCCCTGATGACAAGATATCTCTAATACTTTGGCCTATTTCCATGTGATTGCTGCCTGTTTGAATGAACCGGCCTGCATATGCCAACATTTGTTTGCATTTTGATGAAATATTTGTGGCTGTTTTATTCTTCATTGTAATATATGGGGGTATGATATTTATATATATATATTTATTATCCAATTAAAAATTTAACTCAAAATTATGACCCAGATGATAGTTCGCAAAATGCTGGCCTCGCGTCAGATTGCAACGTCAGCAAATCCCCTGATCGAAGACTATGCCCGGGAAATAGTTCGCAAAGTTCTGACCTCGCGTCAGGATCGTGACAATTCTGCCATCGCGGTATCTCGCCGGGAAATGGTCAACACTACTCTCTGACACTTTGTCCATTCAAAAGACAGTATGACCCTTTATTACATGATTCTACCCTTATTCCATTCAATAAACCCATTCTATAAATTGTGATATTAAACGTTCGTTTAATAACAGGAAATAGTGCCAGGTGGCCTTTGACTTCAGGTTTGTGGTCTGTTAACATTCCATAAGCTACGTCTCAAAATACTATAGCTTGCAATATTTTTCCAAGAAACTATTATGAATGAAGAGTTTGAAAAATGATATCATTAAATATACGCCAATATATGCGCCAAAGAGTCTTTATTTATCTAGGACTATTTCTGTACGCGGCAAACAACGAATAGTGACGTGAAACGTCATCGCATGTCTTATAGTAGAAGCCAATGTTAGTTTCGCGTCCCATTTGTTGATTTAAGTATGTTTTGTCGATGTTTTGGATCATGTAATAAATAGAATCTACAACTCGTCCTCAGTTTATAGCGGAAATTACAAAACTCGTCCAGTAAATTAGGTCTGGACCTCGCCAAAGGCTCGGTCCAGACCTGATTTACTGGACTCGTTTTGTAAATTCCGCTATAAACTGGGGACTCGTTGTAGATCCTCTATATATCTGATGTCAAGGTATATAATAATAAAAAGTCTTGCCTCGCGCCAAACGTGACGTCAACAGGCGGGTAGCAGTTCGAATAATGTTGTCAGGGCGACATAAAATGTGGTTCGCTTGTCGAGCAATGGTCAAAACTATAAAAAGACAGGGTCTAATTAAAAGACAGTATATGACTATATATATATATGACCCTCTGTGAACTCTACATTTATAATAATACAAATTATGCTCCGTATGGACCAATCAATTTTAAAAACGTGTATAGAGTATATGAAACGGATTTGTGTAAGATAGCTAATCGCTTTTCAACTGTGGAATTAGTTCACAAAAATAGGATTGTACAAAATTGCAAAATGACATAATTCCAATTTCTTTCGGTGCATGGTATTTGACATCGTCTGATAGGGTCGCGCTTCATTGGACGGTGATGAACCCTCTCATGACGGGAGTTGCGCTGGTGCTGCATTAAAGATCATGTGCCATTGCATTCTTTTATATAATGTATATAAGAGAATGCACTAGCTTACAAGATCAAGGTATTTATTGTTAGGCCAATGCCCTATGGGCACTCGCATTTATAAGATAATGCATTGGCACAGGGTTTTCGCAAAATTTCAGGAAGCTCAAGTCATGGAAGGGGTAATTAACCGTATACCTCTCTACCGGGAACCTAATTTCTTAAGAGGCTGCTATTGTGCTAATGAACGACATATTCGCCGGCTATATTTATCTGACTTGGGTTTATTGGGAGTATCACGGAAACCGACCGTATTTCACACTTTTTCAGGAAGCTCCAGTCATGGAAGGGTTTAATCAACCATAACCACTTTACCGGGATCCTAATTTCTTAAGAGTCTGCTATTGTGCTAATGAATATATTCGTCGCCGTCTATATTTATATGACTGGGGTTTATTGGGAGTATCACGGAAACCGACCGTATTTCATATATATAGCTAAAAATTAATAGCAATGAAATAACCTATTTATTGAAGGACACATATTTTCCTGTTAATATGACTGGTGGAAATCAATGTGTTCGGGGTTAGCGTCGTTTCGGCCGCTATAACAAGTCACATCACGGAGACACTAACAATTTTACCGCATCCATTTGTTTGGATCACAATTATGTGCTTATTTGGAATAGAACCAGCCTTGTCGTATATTTTCCTGTTAGTATGACTGGTGGAAATCATTGCGTCGATTAGAGTATTCAGTAGTGGCAAGATATATGGAATATAATTTTATAACTAACGACCTACATGTATTATTTGCACTTTTAATTTAAATACTTATTTCCTGTCGCAAAACGGTATAGGCGTCATTGCTTTTATCGTCATCTAATCACACTCCACATTCGGATAGTTAGCGCCCATGTGAATCAGTACAGATCACAATACGGTTTACACGAATGTTTCCGAGGTGTATCAAGCCATAACTGCAGTCTCCACAAGCGATGAACCACCTACGTCACTTGAAGCCGATCATGTGCACGCACTCGCTGTGTATATTGTTATTGGGAAACTGTGTTGTAATTTGAACAATATGTTGCTTACAATTGTTTTGGTAGTTTTTAGAAGTTTTTTCGTGCAATTGATGTTCTATTAAAATCAACTGGTATATGATTATAATAAATGACTGGAAGATCGATTGGGGTCATTGGTTTTGACCGGCAGAGTAATTAAATAAAGTTCGTGTTGATTCTTGCACTTTGTTTAATTACTCTGCTGGTCAAAAGCCAATGACCCAAATCGAACTCCCAGTCAGTTCTTATTTAAATGGACTGCTTCGGTTTGGTGTGTTCGGTGTCAACGTCTATTCAGTCGCCATAATAGGCCACATCACGGATACACAGCTATTACCGCATCCCTTTGGTTAGATAACAATGATGTGCTTATTAGGAATCATACTAGCCTCGTGAGTGAGTAGATGGGCGCGGAGCGCCCGGGATGGTCGAAAAGATCGAGTGATCTTCTCCTTCACCCCTACTAGCCTCGTCGTCGCTGAACGGTTTATAAATGACTAATGAGCTTTGTTATCCTCTTTCCTATTTTCCACCCTTTTGATTGGTCCATGTCATGTCACTTGCCGGGCGACAAATCGCACTGTCGTCCGCAGACCCAGGAGACATTGTTTTTGTCGCCCGTCTGATGTTCTATTGCAACAATATCTCCAAACACACACTGCAGTCACTCATATATTTCACATCACTACGGCGTACTAAAAATTCATAGATCTTATATACCCCACGGATTCGCAAAACACACCAGTTGTGGTGTTTGCTAATTTGCATATATTTAGTGAACACTAATATTCGAACTTTTAAGTTGATACTTTTATCGGACAAGCGCTATTATTTACTTTTCACATCGAAACATCTCGGTGATTCAATTTGTTCATGTTGACATTATGATGCAAGATTGAAAGAGAGGATCCCTTGAGGTTGGTTGGTTATAAATGTTTGCTGGTAGACAACGTAATGCATACTTTTGTCGCGAATGAATGTCGTACTCTACGCTTATCCTCCGCGATGTCTGCAATGTGATCATAGAAGTATTCTATGTGAGGATCGCCATGAGCACTGACACATATGAATGTACATTAATGAAATTGACAACTTTCCTATAGCTTTCGGGAAGACCGTTATGAAATAAACATCGCGAGTAAACTGCACGCACAAGACGACATTGAATACGCCACATTGTAGAAGACGAGAACATACCTATATGGTTATTTGGTTAACATTGCATGGACCGATATTGACGATTTAACCACCAAAATTATCGTAAATAAACGCCTGACTATCGTTTATGGAATAGAAATCTTATGGGATAGTCACTGAAAATATACATAATCGGGAAAGAAAGCACTCATGACTCAGTGCAACATCGTGCGTGTGGATGACAAGGATATTTTCTGTGGTATAATCGGATAACAAAACAGTTGTTGCCCTTCTTCTCGGAAGACATTCCGTTCTCGAGCGGGTGACAAATCTCAATGTCTCCCTCGACAACGGGCAACAACTGTATAATGTCTCTTACATGTACATTTGGTAACTTGTTGTAGTGGTACTAGCAGGTAATAAATTAGTCGCGTGTGTTGTGATATATTTGTATACATGATGGTTAATTCCACTAGGTAATCATACAGCTCCTCATAAAAGCCACATACCCTCGTTGCGAAAAGCATTTATAAAGTCGGGAATACCCTCCTTTGCCTTAGTTGTTCTTCAGAAATTCGAACTAGCTTCGCTAGCGCTTGCGAGTTCGTGATGGCCATACAACTCACCAATCGATACATTAGACTTCAAAACTGAAGAGTACAAACAACGTCGTGAACATAACGTTTCACATGTGAGGCACTGACAGTTACAACAGCTTTTTTGGACGTAACATAAATTATCTGAAAGGTTCATATATATTGTTTCATTGTGATGGAGGCACATACTTGTGTCCATAAACTCTCCTTTTTCGAAGGATGTAAGCACCTGGGCCCGGTATCTGCCTCGGTTAATATATCCATCAGGGCGAAAAATGCCAATAGCAAATTATGGGTGGATACACACATGTATGTAAAATACATGTATTTTACATGGCCACACCAATAATTGACAGCATTAATCACCTGCGCGCGAGCTGTTCATTGTTAACAGGCCGCACAAGTGAGTAGTCATAAGCGAAGGCAAATTCTCTGCTATCGGGACATTTCAGGCCAGTCCAAAACATGTCTTCTCTTACGGATGTGGAAATTAGTTAAGTCTGTGTGATATCTGGCATTGTATTAATGCACGAACACCAGAAGCGACACATCTGGTATATACAGGCTTGATATAGAACATTGTCGACCATGATGCTTGCTTGCCGTGGGGTATATAAGCTTCAAATCGCTAAGGGACTTAGTTGAATGTATCGGTCGGAATAATCTGGGCAAGAAGGTACACTATAATATGTTTTACATCAATAGCTCAGTTAGCCACCCGCCTGGTAGCTTTCGGGATCGGGATCATATATAGCCCCAAGTCGGGATCATATAGCCCCTGTGTAAGGAAATCCTGATAATATTGCCCCCCCCCCCATGTTGGGGATCATTATCATATCCCCTGCGTTGGGAAAATCCTGGGACCATCACCTATATAAAAATCAAGAGAAGACTGACAATGATTTAAACAGAAAGTCCAACATTTGGATTATCGCGCGAACAATTATTTTAAGCGGCCTGACGACCTCGTTCAGTCCATGGCTCTCTGCACGTTCAGAGCTTGGCTCACTGTGGTCAAACATAGCCGTAATGATTGGGTTGTCAACGGACACATATTACATGGTCTGTATGATCCATGTAAAACGCCAAATACACGATAATTACAGAGATTACATGCATGTGTGTATCCACCCTATAACGGTGGCAACAATGCAATAGGTAAACTTCGTTATTTCATATTTCTTGAAAGGAGAATTATGACTTCTTCATAATTGATTGCCCCAGGTATGATTTGTTCTAGCGAGCCCATCCTATTTCTAACCGTTAATTGTAACTGTGAATTTGCGAAATATTTCTATTGCAGTGAAGGCGAACAATACGCGGGCATTGTCGATGCAGGATCTTTCAATCTGGCGTGAAATGCCGGTCGGTATAACAAGTTTATGTCAGTAGCAACGCCACTTAAAATGCTCCCATTATCAATGTCACGTCCACCTCCCAACGTCGATAAAGGTGATTGTATTTCAACATTAGTTCTGCGTCTTTTAATCATCCGGCATTCGATTAATTTTGATGTCTTAGGTCACGAATCTTATAGTGAGCCAACAGCATTTTATGTTTCAGTCGCTTAAAAGCAGTCTCTTTGAATAGCCGACAGAAATCTTAACAACAGACTGCTTAAAAATAGAACGAATCTAATGATGGGAATCGATGTTGAATCAAAGTGATATTATTGTACGATACTAAAGATCAGACCCCAAACAAATGGCCGATGTTCTTGGAAGTTGTTGACATGGCATGCCTTTATGTGGTCGTCTTACTTTGGCGTGCACTGAAATTACGGTTTCGTCAGTACATTATTGTAGCTCACGATATTGCGTGATCCATGTAACCGTTCACTGGTAAACAGAAATTTAACTCTTTCATGACTGGAACTGCCTGAAATATTGCGAAAACCCTGTGCCAATTCATTCTCTTGTATATGTGGGTATCCCATAGGGAGCCTCTCATATACAAGATAATACATTGGCCTAAAAATAATTGCCTTGACCGTGTAAGCCAATGCAATATGTTAATACGCCCCCATGGGATACTCGCATCTATAAGATAATACACTGGTACATATTTAATACTGCACCAGCGCAGCTCCCTTCACGAACCTCAAGAAAGGGTAAAAGTTTATGAATTCTACTCTTAAAGAATAAACATTGATCCCATCCGTATCACTAGAAAGAGAAAATCACCAATAACCACCGGAAAGTATTGATTTGCATGGTTTTGGTTGGTTGTTTATTAGTCGAGATTTTAACCCTCTCTATACTACATTCTGAATGGACTCTCCCATTCAGTTATAACAATATACATTGAAATGGTATATTATTCACGCGAAGGGGCGCGCATGTGACAGAGAGACAGACGAGGAGATAATACAAGTGCAGAATGATTTATATGGATGGCACATGTTCAGATCGTTTTGTTGAACTTATTATCTGAACATGTCCCAAGGGAACTACTCATCGACTATAAAGGACTAAATATTCTTCTCAATGATGGGGATATGCCATACATATACACGTTGATGTTGATAATGTTCAATAGGACTCAAATATGAGTGTTAATATTCTGTTCAAAGTTTAGTATTCGAGATATTTCCCCTTCCCCAACTCAATTCCTTGTCAATTCACTTAAGCTATAGCAGTTTATGCCTGAAATTTAAAATGTAAAAATTGAATTGGACTCATTAAGAGAAGAATGAATTCACTGTAGTTGGTCCAGTCTCCAAATCGGTACGGGCACAACCCGGCACACATACTTGTATTGACAAGAGAACTCCCCAAGTACTGAGTACTAAACTGTCTTAATGGCGGAACATATTTTAGTTTTACAACAAATAGTATATGTTACACAACATCCGGTTTTGTGATTGGTCAACTGCCAATATCCCAATAAAACACACCATAACACCAACCGATGTAACATATTCTTGACCTAGATGACTAAAAGTGGTAGATCAAACAGGTGTTGTGTTTTTTGTGTGGGCGGCATAGACTAATTGATCTATATTCAAGGTAGAATATATGACAAATCTACATAGGTGCATGGTATACTATCCAAACTGCAGACATATCAGAACTAAATTTCAGTCTATAGTAACTAATACGGAAAAAGCTATATAAATATAAGAAATGAATGTAGTTTGAGTTTTTTATTGAGGAATATGGCTCTGTGACGTTTGAAGCACATTTTGTGTGAACCTCTTTGCACTTGACACAATGTATCCAATGGCCACGCCGCCACACTCTTCAATAAAACACGGTCAAACGACAATTATTGCCCAAGTGTTCAAACTAGTTTATATCCTTAGCTACTCCATAAATACACGCAAACTCCTGGTCCTTACACTTACTGGACTGTAAGCCGATTAATAAAATGACAAAGCCCGTATGAATTATTCTCAAACCCACACGCCGAATGGTCAGTTTTAAACTGCGTCATGAGCGCCATACAACAATTATATTGGTAATGTTTACTGATCAATCGTGTGTACGGCTTTTTTTTACCCTGTGCCAATGCATTCTCTTATATATGCGAGTCGACCATAGGTCGCCTCGCATATATAAGAGAATGCATTGGTCTAACAATTTTTTCTTGTATTCTTTAACAATTTTATAATTTCACTCATACAGAGCCCCAGACAAACATGAGCAGACGACACTCTTCTATATGCTTCTATATATGTGTGGACCTCCCTGCAGGGTAATGGATGTTTTTTATTTATGTCCTAAAAATTGTAAGAAACATTTATTTTTAAAAAATGATAAAAAATTGTTAGGCCAATGCATTCCCTTATATATGCGAGGCGACCTATGGTCGACTCGCATATATAAGAGAATGCATTGGCACAGGGTAAAAAAAATTATATTGGTAATGTTTACTGATCAATCGTGTGTACGGATTGTTGGTTTTTATAGTTTTAACGCAAACTATCGATTGTATTTTTATTTTTGATAGAAATGACAGCAATCACAGCAGCGTCGAGTGACTACGTGCCTAAAAATGTACATGGAAACTGTTCGATACTTCTTGCGATTTAACATGAAATTTCGGTGCTGCATCATAATTCCTTCGGGCATGACTGTATTGACAAAAACGTACTAGATGCAAATATTCAGTGCACAAGTAACCAGACAAATCAACAAGATTGAACATTTGCAAAGAAATGAAACACGGAAATTAAAACTAATAAGGGTTTGTGTCACCGCGGTCGAATATATCAATCCCACGGGCAACTGCAGCTGACCGGTGTCACGCAGTGCGTGATCAGTTGCGACTAGCCACTCAAAAACGCTTAAATTCCGACGCGACTTCATCAATTAATAAGCACAATTTGTCTTCAAACTTTTCGGTTATAACTGCATAACCTTAATCGAAACAAGGGTTATTTATTTATTACGACAAAACTAGCCTTATACTTAAACTATTTTTATAGTTATAACATACACTATCGATTGTATTTTTTTTTATATCAATAGGGTAAGTTTGTATTAACACGACAGAACTGGCCTCAAACGTGAATATGTACACATGAATATCTCGAAATTTACGACCGTGTCATATCTATATAATTGGTTCACGCACATGCTGATCAAAAAGATTCAGCGCTTCTAAACATTTACCATTACAAAACCTATCAAGTCACACAGATGTGACAAAATTGTGAACTTTATGACTACATTTTTTCCCGTATCCACTTTTGAGAAAATCATTAAACTATGTCAACGCATAGACACGACCAGACGGCATAATGGTACCTTTGTTAATTTATATACTAGCTGTGGTATACCGGCGTTGCTCGGCTAAAGAAGATTGGAAACAAATCGAAGTGTTTTGACATACATTTACACAATTTCAAAGAACTTCTATGTACACATCATTGGTGGTCTTTTCTTCTGCTGCATGGATCAATACGTTTTGTGACGATCCAACCCTCGATCACCCAACGTAGAGCTGGCCATGGGAGAAACACGGCGATATTAAATTTAGTCCAGCGATCTTGAGGGATTGCCCATGAGCCGTATTTATAGTCATTGCAAAGCTGAACCACAGTTCCTGGACATAAATTACCGAAAATAAGGTTTTAATCGAACTGTAAATTGGTATAACTAATATAAATGCTCAGGGGATGAAGGCATTTTCAAATAGCTGGACAAACACATCTCAAATACACGCACTAAACACAAAACACCGGGCAAGTGTCGCCTGTTTTCTATAAATAACATAATGATCTACAACTCTGCACTCCGTTAATTTGGCGACATACTATTTGGCAATGCCTTCATTACCTGAGCATTATATTAGTTACACCATTTTATAAATTAGATTAAAACCGGGGACTTTATGTCCAGTAACTCTGGTCTAACTGAAAATTGTCAGCTGCTCGTGGGCAGGCCTTTCTCTATTTGCCGGTTTTCTTGAGAACTTAAAGCGCTTTGAAGGCAGGATTCCGTAAAACAATCGTGTTCGTAACAATGAACAACGTTCACTGTTGATCTATTCCAGATTGTACCAATAAAGACAGTTGACTGACTGTTGATCTATGCCTGATATGGTATGGGATAAGGGCGTCTTATTAAGACATGTGAGGTAAACGGGGCCTATCTATTGCTCAGCTATGCTGGTCCAGCTGTTCGATCGCCTATAAGCGGACAAACGAACATTTGTTTTTTAGTTATATTAGTATAGATGGGCTAATCTTGTTGTGAGTGTCTTAACGGGTAAATGAGGAAACGTGTTTCTGGGGTGGGTGTGAGTGGTTATGGTCGGCTATCGTAGTTCGGAAGTAAACTCACGATTACAATTAGTAGTTAAAACAGGTTGTTGGCACCAGTTTCAGATTTTACTTATTGCATTATTCAACAAGAGCATCCACAGGGCGTGGCAAAATACGCTCGTTGTATGCCAACAAAAGGCCATAACTCTGGTTAAAAGTGGCGGGTGCAACCCAAGTTCGAACCTGATATATATTTTGGTTCATTCAGACTTACTAACGTTATCATCCGGAAATGAAAATTGAGTGCAAATTCGAACAAAAAGGGCAAACACACATACCATATTTCATTCCATTCAGCTGAGACTATCTAAAGTTATCATCCGGAAACCAAACGCGGACGGACGAACGGCTGGACAAACAAAGGGTGTTTAAGTTGATAGTGGTTAATGTCCGTCCATATTAATGACCTTAAACGAGGCATCAACATGTGCAGCAACGAAAGAGGTTTAAGAGCTACTTTGAATATTGATATTAGCATAATATGATGTGTATACGTCTATGTGTTATGTAAACCCTTCGGTACTGGAGAAAAATAAACATTAACTTAAGCCCGCAATCATCAAGGACAGTGTGGATATAAATTATGTCCAAACTTTTGTGGTTTTTAGAAAGTTGTGTTAGAATTATTTATAGACCTCAAACAACATTGAATGTGGCTAAAACAAAGATGTTTAAGGGCTTTCGTTGCGCGGACGGATATAATACATCCCGTTTAAAAAACGGGCGTATAACACTCTGGTGATCATTCTAGAAACAAACATCATCAAGTTCAGATTTTAGTACAGCTTTAGCATGCGTTCCTCGTGATTGGGCTGTTTTTTTGACTCTGTAAATATTGGCACAGGGAGGGCAACATATATTTAACAGTCAATTATAATCGCAAGTTTTCTAAACCTCTCTAATTAACATGCACACCAATCTAATTAACAGGCATACCTCTCTATTAACATGCATATTTCCCTAATTAACATGAATACATGTACCTATCTAACAGGCATGCATACTTCGCTAATTAACATTCACACCTTTATAATTAACATACATGCCTCTCTAATTAACAACCATCCATCTCTAGTTAACATGCATATCTTTCTAATTAACATACATGCATACCTCTCTACTTAGCATACATACATATATAATTAACACGCATACCTCTCTAATTAACATGAATACCTATACAATTAACATACTAACATGTATACGTCTCTAATTAACAAATATGACTCTAATTAACATGCATACCTCTTCAATTAGCATACACACCTTTCCAGTTAACATGTATACATCTCTAATTAACATACACAGCTATCTAACTAACATGAATACCTATCCAAATAACAAGCATACCTTTATAATTAACATACACACCTCTCTAATTAGCATGCATACCTATATAATTAACATACACACCTATCTAATTAACATGTATACCATTCTAATTAACAAGCACACATATCTAATTAACGTGAGTAGCTCGCTAACTAACATGTACATCTATCTAATTAACATATTATAATTCATATATATATCTAATTAACATGCATACCTCTCTAATTAACATGAATAGCTATATAATTCACATGCACATCTATCTAATTAACAGATTAACATGCATACCTCTCTAATTAACATATTAATATTCATATATATCTAATTAACATGCACATAAATTCCTCGCACATCCAACAGAGCGATCCGGACAACGAAGACGTTGGGAATTGGAAGGTTTAAAGATACGAGCGGTGTTGGCGGTGGGTACGCTGTTAAAATTTCACCTCCGTCAAAAACCGCCATAAACAGAAGGAATAGTAAGTTGTTCTTATGCCAATCAGAAATATATCATAAACAGTATGTTATTATCAATTTTTCACCTTTGTTGTGTAAACAAAAGCAAAAAACGTTACGTTACCTGGCTTTTGTTTAGATCTGGATATGGTAAACATAAAGAGCGTTCTTTGTTACTGTTTTCCTGATATGGAAATAATAAAGAGCGTTTATGTCATGTTTGTGTGATTAACCAATAGAATCGCGCTGTGTTATGTAAACAGAAGTACAACTTCTGTAACACGAGCAGCCTCTTGTTTATGTACACCATCGTACGTCTTGTCGACAATATACTGTTTAGGCGCTGATTATGTTTGGCATATGAGCGGAACTGTATATATTGTTGGTGTTTCTTTTGTTGATGGCGATTTGAACAAATATAAATATTTCTGCAATGAACACCGCCCGTGCCTTTAAACAGCGAAACATGAAGATCTTAGGCATGGGTATATTGGTAATTTCTTCGGTTAAATCCACTTTTCCTTGTAAATTCGGTGAAATTTCAGTAAAAGTTACACGTTAACAATGCCTATCTTCAGTTTAAATTTTATCTGCAGGATATTTATAGTACATGTAGCATTGATATTGTACATGATATAGAATTCAGGTAAGGCAATTAAATACAGAACACAAACTATGAAAACGGCCAAGACTGGAACATTGCTACCCACACAATAAGGAATTAATAGATTAACAATGTTTTATCCCCAAGTACGAAAACGTATTGGTGTGTTCGATTATCATCGCGTGACCAAACAGTGGGAATTAAATAGGTCGACCATTTGCAGGCTGTCCAAATATTGAGCCAGTTGTCTTGCACGTGAGACATTCTTTGAACTGGAAAATGAGCAAATATCAAAATTATCTGGGGAAAATTGATATAAAATCTGTGTCAATACCAATATAGTGCGATTTGTATTGTACTCAGAAATACGGGTCAGTAACCAGTGTGGGACATTTTACGTTAAATATTGATTGTATTTAGGTTTACTATGCACGTTTGCTGTACTTAAAAATAATGAGATCGAACCTGTGAGAAGTTGAGAAAATCAATGGAAGTTTCTCTTAGCGAGATATGTACTTTCAAATGATGCACTTTCATCACGTGTTGAAATGTCCGAAAAGTCAAAAGACCCCATATTATAAAGACCATTTCCATTACATTGCCCAACAGCGGAATGTATGGAACGTGCTATTTAAGGTACGGGCGGTGTTGGGTGGGTATGCTGTTAAATATTTACCTCCGTCAAAAACCGCCATAAACAGAAATAATAGTAAAATATAGACAGACCTTGTTCTTATACCAATCAGAAACATGGCATAAACAGAATGTTATTGTCAAATGTTTTTCCTTTGTTATGTAAACAAAAGTAAAAAACGTGACAGAACCTGGCTTTTGTTTAGATCCGGATATGGTAGCATAAAGAGCGTTATTTGTTACTGTTTTCCTGATGTGGAAATAATAAGAGCGTTTATATAATTTGTGTGTGATTAACCAATATAATTTCGCTGTGTTATGTAAACAGAAGCCAAACTTCTGTAACACGAACAGGCTCTTGTTTACGTACACCATCATACGTCTTGACGACAATATACTATTTACGCGCTCATTATGTTTGGCTTTACTGGTTATTTGTCAGACTTAAATCACAATAAATGTAGCTATAGTAACAATGGAGGTGACATTCATGGATTGAACTTATCTGACTGAACGGTGTAGAATAAATACAGAACACAACATGCATCATAATCTCCAATCTTTTGTCGAACTCGTTGCGGACGCCGCAAAGTTATATTTCGCTCGAGCTACGCTCTCGCGAAATATATCCTTGCGCAACTCATTCAATAAAAGATTCTCGACTAAGATGCGCGTTGTGTTCTGTCTATATATTCAATCTGTTGATGGCGATTTGAACAAATAGGAACATTTCTGCAACGAACACCGTCCGTGCCATTAGCTGGATGGTTCGCTTGTTATATATTTATTCTAGTGAGATGTTTTCAGTCAAATCTTACGGCATCATCAGCACCCCTTTTGCCATTTATTTTTCAAGTAATGGAAGCAAATGTATCGAATGCATCTATATTATTTTAGATGTGAATTTAACTCTTCTGAATGAAGTCAAGGGGATTGAGTTCAACACCAGTTAAAGATAAGGGCCAATAACGTTGGATGACATGGAAATGGCGCCTTGCTACACATGCTCAAAATGAATAGATTAATACACATTGTTCTATATATGCTAAATAGTAGAACTTGTTGAGTTGATAGAGCTTATGGCTGTGTCGTAGCGGCATGAATTGGTTCCTGTAAGATGTTAAACATAATGTTACCATTAAATACTGGGTATAAATTAATAGCGGAAACTGTTTTTATTTCTTCTGCCTGTAAATACGTGAACTATATGTATGGTCCACGTGTCTATATTTTAGGGGTTATCTGTTTTAACCATTTTTTAAAGCAGGGACTATTAAACCGACTCCGTTGCATCGTATAGCGCGAATACATGACAATAAATGCCGATGTTGAAGGCGAGAATAGGTTTGTGCTTCTTGTATGTAATTTGTTTGATCACTTGTAAATATTAATTTCACATGTATACTATTATTTCATATATATCTCAAATACTGTAGGCATATGTACTCTTTTATTGAGATTAAACAAATTCAATTCATAGGACCGTAATGCGATGGTCATTCAAATCAATGCACGTGCGTGCATTTTTGATACACGCCGGTATCGTTGTTTATGGTTTTAGACCGGCCCCCAGATGAGGGTAGTATCACACGAAAGGGTAGAAATTTTGACGCTATCTCCAATTATCCTTGCCCCATGGGGGTTCCAAAACACTGAGGTATCCAGGGCGGAGCAGGTGGAAAATATATATTTTTGACCTTTTTAGTGTTTTTGACCTGCAAATTTCAGTATAATCAGGAAAACCAATAAAATAAGACAAATGTCGAATAAAATATACTTGAATAACAGATATTTATTCTATCTGGGTTGCTTAACATTAATCATGTGCAATAACAGATATTCTCCAACAATTTTTGTAAAAAAATTCACGAAAATGCCAAAAAAATGCATAAATTGCAGTGCTTTTTCAAAAAGGTTTTCCAGAAGATTTTCTATAAAATTTTCATTTTTTGGTATAAAGCTCTCAGTGGTGCATCAAAATTTTCAGCATTATATACCTGATTCGTTGATATCAACATCACAACCACTGATATCCAACAAGCCGAGATATTTTCAAAAACTTAACCCTCCCCCGAAAACTGATTTGATATCTGAAAATACCTGTCAAGTCAGAATAGCCCGTTTTGGTTCCGTTTTGTTAACCGATTCAGGGTATTATCAAATATCATGGAATTATAATGTATCTGAGGAGTTAATGTTATGGGAGAGTCTATTTTGTTGAAATATTTGATTTTTTTGGGGTAAATTTGTTAAAATTGTCATTATTTTTAAGTAAAAAATTACTGAAAAATTCCCATGACTCTCAATTTTATGGATACAGCTGCAAACATGTACCACAATACAAATAAATTCATCCCCAATACCAGACATGAAATTCTATAAGTATGTATCAGTCCAGAATTAAGAAATAAAGTAAAACTTAACCCTACCCCAAGGTAGTTTTCTTAATGCTTTCAATTGTATGCTTTATGCTACTGAACTTGAAAGGTCATTCAGACTAGTTGATATAATTCATACCATATATTGCAATAGTACTGCCCACGGTTTATGCAATTTAATCTTCATTGTCACTGACAATTTCATCAAATGTCATGGTATCAGTCAATAGTTCCTGTGCAACATATTCAGGGAAGAATGGTTCAAACAGCTCAGGTTGTCTATCGGCCGCCCATCAATGAAATGCTACATCGGGAGTGGTTGATTTGGCAACGGTTGCAAGTCTCCACTGTTTTGCTATCATGTTGGCTCGTTTTGACTGTAGAATTAACGATTCCTCACATATAAGAAAAGTACCTTCTGTTGATTCTCGAACTTCTGCTGGAACATTATCCACCTAGCTGGATTCATTTTTTATCAAACGTTTGTCATATAAGGCACATGCTAACTCCTCGAGTGTAGTAATCGTGTCACTGTCCAAACCCAAATCATTCCTGAATAAGCAATGACTTCCATATATTTTAGTCGTATTTCCAGCAACTCCCAGAAGAGTTTTTCTTCCTTTTTGGAAGGAAATCATTACCCGTGAAGGAATGGAACCCAATAAGTGCATTCTTCTGTATATTTGACATCTCAATATCACCGACATGAATCACCTGCCCAGTAGCATCATATTTGATCAACTAGTGTCAGGGGGTTCAACGTTTCCTCCATTGTGCATAAACGCCATCAAGATAGAGAACTCTCTGACATGACCTCTCTATCAATTAATATGTCCTTGAGTTATTGTGGAAAGCAAAGCCACCATGTTACACAAGTACAAACAACCCACTAACATACAGTCACTCCATATATACACATAAACATCACACAAATGACAAGTTAGTCACTCACTCTATACACATACACCTAACCCATGATCATATAGTCACTCGGAGTTTTCATTTGGCTAAACATTTGGCTCAAGTTTTTTTCGGTCCAGCGCGAACACTGGTCACTCCCTGTATACCTACACATCACTTTCATGATCATAAGTCAATCCTTGTACACCTATTCATCTCACCCTTTTATCATACAGTCACTCCCCTATTCGCAACACCTATGGCCAAATAGATATTCAAGATATGCACATACACCCCATCCATGACCATAGTAACTCCAGGTATAAATATGCCTCTCGTCAATGGCCATATAGCCACTCACTTTATACATGTACCCCTCACCCATGACCATATACATGTATATCCACACTTTGTATACCGGCACACCCCACAAATGCCATACAGCCATGAGTCACCATGCAGGCACACCAGGTGATGATCATTCATGATCATACAGTTAATCCTTGTATACCTGTTCACCTCACCATTGGCCATGCGTCACTCCCTGTATACATGTTCACCAAACCCATGGCAAAATAGCCACGCAAGATATACATATACTCCCCAACCATGATATTAGAATCACTCTAGGTAAACATACGCACTTCACTAATGGTGCTACAACCACTCACTTTATACACATACCTCTCCATAACCATACAGCCACATTTGTGTATACCTGTACACCCTACACGTGACCATACAACCAAGCAGGCACACCAGGTACTGGTATACTTCTACACCTGACCAATGACCATATAATCACACCCTGTATATCTATTCACCACATTCATGATCATAATCACTCCCTGTATACCTGTTCACCTCACCATTGGCCATACAGTCACTCCCTGAAAACATATTCAGCTCACTATTGGCCATATATATATAGTTTCTCACTGTATACCCTTTTGTCACATCAATAGTCATATAGCCACTCATTATATACATATACATCTACACTTGACCATCCACACGCTCGTCAACGACCATCCAGCATACTCCAGGTACACATATGCACATAAGGACTGTACTGTCATTCCATGCACACTTATACGCATTACACATAGCTGCACATCTATTTATCCATTCACCCACCCCTGATCGTACAGACAACACATGTATACATATACACCCATTTGTGACAATACAGCCACACAAGTTACATCTGTACATCCCATCCATGACCCTACAGTCACTCCATATATACACAAACACACATATGACCATGTAACTACTCTCGTTATTTACATAAACCACAGCAATGCCCATACATCCACATTGGGTACACCTGTACTGGGTACACATAACCATATAACCATAGTCACTCATGTATACCTATTCACCTCACACATGACCATACATTCACTCCTTGTATACCCGTACATCTCACTATGGCCACCCCATTCAAGAACATATAGTTAAACATGTATACCTATTCACATCATTCATGACCATACAATAACTCCCTTTATACATACTCTCCTCACCTATGGTTGCCATCTTGGCCTGCACGCTGTATCAAGTTGATCAATTTTTATCCTAATAGGATTATAATTCATTTCAGTTCCGTTTCAAAGTTCTGCCCATTTATTAAAAACAAATATAGCCAGTATCCCAAAGAGGTTCTAGGAAAAATTCCATAAGGCAACTTTAAAATTAATTTGTTATGCCCCATAATGAAATGGGACAACCAGAATAGAACATTTAGTTGTCAGTTGATTAGCTAACATGTATAATAACCAAGTGAGTCACAATTTGCTACATTTTCGGAACAGCAGAGAATAATGTTCGTGATATATGTAAAAAAAATGGTTGCCATGTTGGAAGCCATTTTGGAAGCCATTTTGAGTAATTTGGTTTATAAAAACATTAGTGTGACACATTTAAGGAAGATCAAAACAATAAACAACTTTCATACCAAAGATAGTTACATTTTACTTGAACTCCCCCCCCCCGATATTTATGTCAAGTTTGTGAGAGAAACATCCGATATTTCTGGTAATGTCAGTGGTGACAAATTAAGTAAAAATTAACCAAGGTGCATCAAACATGTTATTGTTCAATGTATAGAAGGCAGAATAGCCAATTTTATACATCAGCCACAACTTGTAAGCGATTGGGGGCACTCTGGGGCAATATCTACCATTTTCCATATTTTGGCAGCCAAATATACAGAAGAATGGAGTTATTGGGTTCCATTTCTTCACAGGTAATAATTACCTTTCATCGTTTTTCCGAAAATGAAAAAAAAAAAATTCTGGAAGTTGCTGGAAAGATGATAAAAATATATGGAGGTCATGGCTTATTTAGGAACGAATTGGGTTTTGGACAGTGACACGCTTAATACAATCGGGAAGTTAACATGTGCCTTTAATATACATATATGATCAACGTTCTAGAAAAGTGAATTAGCAGAAGTTTGAAAATCAGCAGAAGATAGTTGATCTTTCTGCACTTCCACCATGTAAGGCATCTTTAATTCTACACTCAAAATGAGCCCACATGATACCAAAACAATGGAGACTTGCAACCGTTGCCAAATCAACCACTCCCGGTGTAAGCACTTCACGGATGGACGGCCTATATGCAACCTGAGATGTTTGAACTATATCTTCCCTGAAGACGTTGCATATAAATTATATTGACTGATACCATGACATTTGATTAAATTGACAGTGACATTGAAGATGAGATTGCATAATTCGTGGGCAGTACTATTACAATAATAATGATATATGGTATGAATTACATCTACTAGTCTAAATGACGTACCTTTCGAGTTAAGTAGCATATAGCATAAAATTGATAGCATTATGAACACTATCTTGGGGTAGGGTTAAGTTTAACGTTATTTCTTAATCTTATTTCTGGTCTGGTACATGATTATAGAATTTCATGCCTGGTATTGGGGATGAATTTATGCTTATTGTGGTGCATGTTTTGCAGCTGTATCCATAAAACTGACATGGGAATTTTTCATAAATGTTTCACTTAAAAATAATGACAATTTTAGCTAATTTACCCCAAAAAAAATCAAATATTTAAAAAAATAGACTCTCCCATAACATAAACCTCCTCAGATACATTCTAATTCCATGATATATGATAAGACTCTGAATTGGTTAACAAAACGGAACCAAAACGGGCTATTTTGACATGACAGGTATTTTCAGATATCAAATTAGTTTTAGGGGGGAGGGTTAAAGTTTTTGAAAATATCTCGGCTTATTGGATATCAGTGGTTGTGTTGATGATATCAATGTATCAGGTATATAATGCTGAAAATTTTGATGCGCAACTGGAAGCTTTATACCAAACAATTTAAATTTTATAGAAAATCTTCTGGAAAACTTTTTTGAAAAAGCACTGCAATTTATGCATTTTTTGGGCATTTTCGTGAATTTTTCACAAACATTGTTGGAGAATATCTGTTATTGCACATGATTAATGTTAAGCAACCCAGATAGAATAAATATCTGATATTCAAGTATATTTTATTCGACATTTGTCTTGTTTTATTGGTTTTCCTGATTATACTGAAATTTGCAGGTCAAAACCACTAAAAAGGTCAAAAAAATATATTTTCCACCTGCTCCGCCCTGGATACCTCAGTGTTTTGGAACCCCCATGGGCCAAGGATAATTGGAGATAGCGTCAAAATTTCTACCCTTTCGTGTGATACTACCCTCATCTGGGGGCCGGTCTATTTGTCTTTTGTCGTCGCACGCCCTTCAGTGTGTTTCGATGGGTAGTTTCATCCACATTAGGTAGCATTCAAAACTACACCTCGACTTAGTGATGCACTTAGTTTTTGGTTATGCGGCAATCCGTTGTTGAGATTGTCTCAGAATATACAATACAGTGCGGGGTTCAATGGCTGCGGACACACGTACCACAGTAGCGATGGCATAGTAGGTGTGACAATTTATTATGGTGGAGTTTGGTGACAATTGGTCCGTCATAATTCTGTGCCATAGCTATCCATGTCGCCAGCTGATTTTCCGCACAATGAGTCGACTGGACCAATTAACCATTGCTTTTTACCAAGGTTGATCTCTACTCATTACGTTTTGCTAAATTGTATTCACGACGATATATATAATTGCACGATGGATCGTCCATAATTGTGTTTGACCGTGGCCTGGTGGCAATTCATCATTGACTCACATATCATTATTGTGGTACGTTTTTTTATATGATCTCAATGCATGCATGTTTATCTACTTATATTAATTTCATTAGTAAGAACAATCATGGCTGTTGAGATGGGTTATTCATTAAGTTAGCAAGAGGACGTGTGTGTTAGCATGCAAAATATAACACTGCGTGTTGAGTAAGGATCAACATCGACAAGACATTCAGGTAGATACATCCTTGAGAGATCGACCGTGGCTGGTAGAGCTTGGTAGACTGATTGTGCGAATTTTCAGAGGGCGATATATATGGCTTGCTATGGCATATTAATTATGACAACCAATTGTCACATAACTCCACCATAATAAATTGTCACACCTACTATGCCATCGCTATTGTGGTACGTGTGTCCGCAGCCAATATCTGAAGTACGACGGGCAGATTGAGTTATATCCGCGGTCCCTTATCAATTTCTACCAGAGCGCACCAGTCATACTTTCCTTCTGACTCTGGGTACTAGTCTGTGGTTTAAATTTTTGCGCCGGCTTTTCCAGCCAAAATGGCGAAACCGATCGCTCCAAAGACAAATTTCCTATATATGTGCTTTGAGAAGAATTCACCCACTAAAAACTTATTGACAAAACGGAGATTCAGAGCAGTAGTTTTGTTGACGATTTTCGCATGCTACTCAGCAAAATAGCAGCCATGTCAGACTGTTCTCGTGAAAATAAGCAGATAACGGGCTTATTTTAATGAGCGAAATAAAATCATATTGCCATTATTTAACCTAAATATACGCTCTATAAGCATGGAACTAAAACGCGGTTTTTAAACAGTCCATATTGGCATTATTTAATCTACTTATTTTCATCGACACGGTATACCAGATCCACGCTCTTTGTATTGTGTTTTTACTGCGACCCGCGCCATTCAACGGAATAACGGTATGTACACTCACTGTGGGCTTATTTCAGAATCAAATAAGTCCAATATGAACCTATGCGAATGTTGTTGTTTTTATTGGCATCTGATAATACGGGGACCATCGAATTGGATTGCGTACGAAAGGTAAGAAATTGCACAAACTTTGTTCGATATTTTGTGTGCTTGATAAGAGCAACATGTGGCTTCTCGCTTAGTACAATATAAATACATTAATATCGCAGAAGTCGACGTGATGTGGGTAAAATGTCGCCGGTCGTAGCGTTGTTATCGAGTCATATATGGATATTCAGCTAGCGATTTAACCATTTGAGTGCCAGGGGCCGATCTCATCGGCCCCAAAACATACAAAATAAGTCTGTTAAAGAATATAAGAATAAATTATTAAAAAATAAAAATAAAAAATAAATGTTAGGCCAATGCATTCTCTTATATATGCGAGGCGACCTATGGTCGACTAGCATATATAAGAGAATGCATTGGCACAGGGTATATGGATTGATACAAAAATCGACCTGGCACTCAAAGGGTTAATTGACAATTACGATGTCACAGTCGATACAAGAATCCTGAACATTTCCGTTCACAAATACTATAGATGGTATGTGCATCCACACATAAAACGTATTTAGTATGCGTGCAGGTATGTGACATACTAAATTTGAGTCCTCAGAAAAGAGTTGAAAAACTCTAGTGAACGAAGAGGCCGGTGCTAAGAGTGTGAATTTAAGTAAGCTGATTCCTTCACGGGACGTAAAGTTCCACTAAAACTGCAGGCACGATGGTGACAAACCATTATTTCTACCCCAGACAGCAAATGCAGACCATGCAGCATGGAGTCCAAATTATTTGTTTTAATTGTTCTTATCATTGGTGATTTAATTAAAAAAAGTATAGGTGTATGCAGTGCATGACACTGGGTTTTGTTAAACCTTACGGCGTTGCATGGGTGTGAACCACATCATCGAAAGAATTTTCTGGGAATGAGCCACTGATCATGTTTGTTTTGTTCACTTCGGCATGATACTACAAATAACGACAAGAGTGTGTTAATGGGTTTGTCGATGTGGCATGAGTGCCAGAGCAGAAGGATATAGTGTGGGACAGCCTTGCGATCTATGCTTCCGCGATGTCACAAGTACCGTATCGACAAATCCATTAACAGATGTGTCGTTCTGTGTTTATTACACGCCTCGGTCCTAGAATTCATGAATTAAAAAAAAACTTACAAGATTTATTCAGTCATATATAGGGCTTGTTTTTCGTGTGAAGTCAACAGGGTGCGCATGTATTTGTAAATATAGAACACCAGGAACACTGTAATTCTAGAAATTGTAATAATTTGGATAACCGCAAGATAAAAGTTTATGCAACTATAACATATGTGCAATATAATATTAAAGCTACTTGGCAATTTGCGCTCCAGAATACATCTGATAGTATTGGCTTTTTAATTTTTCCCCGGAATCGAAATAGGTCGATAAACACTTGAATTACCTTTCTGCGAGCAGTATATGTCCCAGAACGACGCACTGTGGTCATAAAAATACAATTTTTAACACGATGTTTGAGTCCCAAACAAAATACCGCCATTTGCGCACGTAATGGAACAGAAAGAGCGTTTCGTGTTAGTCTATTCTCGATATGGTAGAAAAAAAGAGCGTTTGTATCACTTATATGAGTAAAATTGAAAACACCTGAAAAATAACTGTGATAATGGAAAGAAAGTATCTTAGCGCATGAAGCCGTTATTTCAACATTTCTCATCGTATCTTAAACCTCCTTCAAAATTACGAAGACAGAATTTGGAAGCTCGAGTGAGCCATGTCCGTTTAATTTAGTCATAATTGGCTTGCCCGAATGTACCATCTTGGCATCCCATGTTCCAGTGAAGTAATGAGATTGCATAAGCACGGCTGGGCAATTTAGGTTCTCCGTGCAGTCAATCCTAATAGCCGTGTTAATCAATGTGTTTATTGAACATGTAAATACGGAATATCACAGAGGATCATTACACATATCCTCGTTGATAAGTCCACGCCTTGCAATTAATCTCTACGTGGTGGGACAAGTTCAGACTACCGTGAAACATGTAATACCTTTAAACGAAAAATAATTATAATCTTTCATAATCGTTCTATATTGAATTATTTTACAAGAGAAATCCTTCAGCGCGTTACATTTTCAGCGATATCGCTTCTGACGTTTTTCCACATCACTTATCGTTATTCTATATCGGACGCATGAACCGGATTAAATTCTCGTTAACGCTCACTGGTGTGTTGATCGTTGGTGTGAAACTCGCCGGTCGCGTGCCCTTTTATTACTTTTTCTCAGATTCCACAATTTTTATAAAGATCTACAAATGAACCTTCAAACTGTTATGACAAAATGCAAAGACGAAAAGCACTAGCTGTTATAGACCAATTAAGATATAGTTATAGGATGCTTGCAACGTTCAGTGTTTTTCTCGCAAAATATTTGTTTTCGTGGTACTATAGGTATGTGGATGTCAAAGAATGGTCAGAAAAGAAAATTAGCGAAAACTTAATAAAAAAAAAATTGGGTCAAGAGGTGGATGGGTCCCAAAAACAATGGCCAAGGGCAAAACAGTATAAGTTCCTGCAATTTCTTTCCGACCCTAAAAGTCAGGTGTATAAATTATTATTATTTTTGTTTTTGCAAGTTTGAAGGGCAGTGGGTTCACATAATTGCTGATTAAAAAAACTTCATACCTTCAACCTTCATGCAATTGTGTTATTACCTCCCCCCACCCCCCGATACGGATTTATTTTTTCCACATCTCGTATCAGTATTCTTTATCGAACAACACATGTATTACTGCTGTTTCACGCTCACCGGTGTTAATGACGAGTGTATCGTTCGCCGGTTCTATGCCCTTTTATCGCTATCGATTGCACGGTAAGCCATGTTAAATTAATGGATAAATCAAGCTAGATTTGTCATAACTATTCCATTTGCAACTGATCCTGACAAAACAATCAATGTTCTAAACAAACTGCACATTCTTTGCTACGTTCGTGTCACCCGTATCATTCATGTACTGCATCAGATGTGATTAAGAAATAAACGCAACCTTAACCATACCTGGTCAAGTGGTTCCCCTATAATGTGTTATGTTGATGGTGGGTCCTACTGAATTAATATGATGTTGTCAGGGAAAACTCATGCTGTCTTGAAAGAAAATATTCTGTTATTATATCTAAATTAGTCATTATCGCGGTGTTCGGGTAATCTGAACATAGCCAGGACAAGCCATTATTTGAATCAAGAATTCAAAAACATATACATGTATATCGCAAAATAGATGGTCGTTTGTTGAACTTATTATCTGAACATTTCCTATGCGATAATTACTCATCAATGATGCTTTAGTTTTGAAAGGGTTAAAGTGTGGCTTTTGTTTCGGGGCGGTTGCTCAGTTGGCAAGGAACATGGCGCAATAGGCAAACAAAAGCCATTCAGTGATGGCGAACCTGGTTCGAATCCATGTAAGCGCGGGTTTGTGAACCACATACCGGGAATGTAACGTGGGTTGTGTATCTGGGCAAGTTTGTCAGTTGATTTCAGGTGTCGGTGGTTTCTATTTGCAGTTAAGTGGTTTCCTGTTGGAGCTAGCTATATGTGCGGTCATTCATCCACCCACAAAACGGACATAGTCGTGGTATGGCCTAGCGACTGAAGCTACACTAAACTTCAATAATTCAATAAACTGAAGTCAGCTAGAGTTTTTGTATTACTGAAGCGTTTTTATAAGAGAGCAGCTATCAGTGTCGAACTCAATGCTAACCGTGATCGAAGTACGCCACCCCCTTGAAATTATCTAGTTCCTCACCTGACAGAAGCTAATGAGTATCGAGAATAATATCTGAAACTTGGGCTCGATGAAGGCTGGTTTGATATTCTTCTTCCCCAGCGTGAATATCCTGTATATCCGATTAGTTTTGATCGTCAACGGGGCGTATGTCAAGGTGAAGGACATGTGGAAACTACAATAACGAATCACACAGAGAACGTTTGTTGGTCTGACGATATTAGTTGTGGCAAAACCACAAGACAGGAAAATTCCAATGAGCATTAACACAGAAAGGTCACGACTTGAGGCCTTAATGAGTTTTTGTTCTCTATTCATCCAGTAAACTATTGAAACAAGTATTGCGCTTATGAATACTATGAGATTCAATAACATAACAACGGCACCTTCGGGATCAACTATGCGAAGATAAACCGCCATAAGTTCCACACATTTGGATTGTGATGTCTCATCTGGCCATGTGAAACTGCTTGTCGATGGACATCTACTGCATTTCATTAGACCAGATATATTATCATACACAACGGCTTCATTGACGTTGCACTGATCACAGTACCAGCAGCAATCCGGTTGAGTTCGTATTTGCTGGAATCCAACGCCACACTTATCACTGCAAACTGATTCCGGAGGATGGGTGGGCAAAAGGGGATGCCAAATGGGAGTTGTGTTTAAGGTCAACATACCCGATCGACTATGCCATTGACCAATAGGCACTATTTCTGAAAGGTCACCAACATGTCTATAATTTTGAATCACATAAAAAGCAACTCCGTCGCCATTTTCGTCAAAGCTGATTCTTTCCCCGAACTCTCCTGTGAAGGTAGCATTGCGAAGATGCTTCAAAAGTCTTTCACCGTTCGTGCAATTAACCAAGCTATTGCTACCAGCACAACTTGAATTGATAGCGTATGCGAAAGCAGTTACACTATCCATAACCAGGGAAATTGTCGCTTCCGGTTTATAATTGTCCACGAAGCAAGGACCGCTTATATTTCCAACGCAGTATTCATCAAACCATGGGTTGGAATTTGGTTTTGTCAGTAATTTGAAATATTCGTCAAATTCGCTATCTGTTCCCGATGCTATTCTTATCGTTATTGCTCCATTGGCCACGTCTTCAACATCCTCGTAGTCCTGGACATTTCTGCCCCACCCGTCGCTGCCAATCCATGTGAATTCGCCACCGGCGTTGCAACGCTTCGCCGCTAGTAAAACCTTCCTCGCCTCAGAGAGACCGGAGAAGATAACAACCGCTCTGGCTCGAGGTTTGTGTCTCAGTTTCCCTATTACGTTATCATAATCAGCGGACATGAAAGATTGTCTCACCTCCACTGAAACAGCTAAACAGTATCCATTATCCTCTAATGCTTCTTTCAAAGCCTTGTATCCTTCCGCACCATAACTACCTTCTGTGTAGACAACTGAAATGTAGGTCCAGTTATTTGCGGACGCCAAATCTACAATCACCTGTGACTGGTATGTATCTGGTGCGACTATGCGAGAGAAATATGAATAAGAGAATTTGTTGCTAAGCAACGGGCTGGTTGATATGTAACTGAGCACTGGTATTTTATACAGAGACAGCATACCAGCAAGTTCAACTGTATTTTTGCTGCTTTCAGATCCAATTACCCCGACAGCGTCGATTTGTGGTAAGGTTGGTACATCTGTTTGACAGTGTTCCGTTTCATTGATCTGAATAAAATGAAGTGACCTAGCTAAGGACGTCGTGTCCTTACTACAGTCGTCAACGATTGTAAATCCGAGTTTAATATCCGACATCAGGTTTGGATCGCTGTTTATTTTGTTCACGGTGAACACGACGGCTTCCACTCGTTGGAAAGCCCCGAGCTCTCGCAATTTCTCGCCACATGCGTTATTCCGGTCGTACGCGTGTATTGGTATTACGACCCCGAGATTAACGTCACCCTCCTGGTGGTAGTATTTCCATGGCAACGACGGTATCGGCTTAATGATGTCACATCCTGTCCGAGAGATCCACGCCACCGATATCGCAACTAGACATACGTTCATCCCTCGGCCTTATGTCTGCCATCAGCGATCAACTTCATTAGCCGCTCCCATCTCTGAAACAAAGAACGAATTTGGATATAACTCGTTATAGCGTAAGTATAGTTTGTATTGAATTGTATATTTGTGGATACCACAACAAACGGCCAGATGCGGACTGCCCGTTTATTCAATATAAGCTTGTATTCACAGAATATAACCGTACAAAAACAAGCGTACGTTAGCCATGGTGTGTACCAGTGGTTGGCCGTATAACCTGTTGCACTGCCTTATTGTTTGGAAGGTAGTCGTGTCCTACTGGGGGTTTTAGATTGGCAATTGGATTAGCTATTGTATGTCATATCAGGTCGATGTTGCTGTTCGGGTAAGATTTTATGTTTGAACTATGTCTAATATAGACCCTCTTTTGAGACTATAATATATTTGCGACATCAGAATAAACAGCGCATGGCTTGGTGGTACAAAAATTTTAATAACTAAAAATAGTCCTTTTATAGTGCTAATCTCTCTAACTTAAGGGACGTTATGTGCGTCACCTTATGTTTTTTGCCGGAATGGTCGCAAATAAAAAAAAAGCGAAATTCAGCTAATCTTTATATTGTTGTAATTCGATGAGACCATAGGGGGGTGGGGAAGGAATAATTTATTATGAATAATTTTATAATTCTTGGGAATTACAACACAATTAAGAATAGCTTAATTTCGCTTTTTTTAAATTTGCGACCATTTCGGCAAAAATAATGTGACGCGCTTAAGGTCCCTCATGTTTTTGTCGCTCAAATGTGACATAGTACGCCATTTTGAATATTTTGACAATACTCGCAGAATATGTAACATGCGACGTGATAAGCTTATGTTTCAAAGTCAAATAAAAACCGAATGTGAGCATGTCAGTCATTGTCAAACCACAGACGTGATTCAACCAATATTAGATCTCAGTAAACGAAAATACATTTTACGAAGGAAAATACTTTTATGGACGTTCGACATTAAGCTGTTCATTTATCAGACGGCGGTCATCTGCATTGCAGTGTTTATAGGTCGAGTGAAATCTCCGACCGCACGCGAGGAGTGCGGGCAATCTAGCTTGATTAGTCGCCTTCGTGGAGGCGTTACCGAAACTTCTATTCAGTTAGCTTCAGCTTTATTCAGCCGGCCATGTCTTGGTTTTTCGCACCCTCACACCCCTTAGCCCATGTCCTCGATGGACAATCCTCCCTGCCAGTGACTGATGGGTATACTTTTTGTTTGGATTTGCCATTTCGGACCTATGCTGTATCATGTTTGGCGTGGTACACCCACTGCAGCGGTGGCTAGTTTAAGCTAGTGCCACTGGTCGGTAACTGTTTAACATATAATGTGGTATTTATTATGGTCCGGTAGTTCTTATTAAATAATTGTTATACATGTATCGCACATATGTCTCATTTCGACATTCTTACCCCATGAATTGTTATATGGCAGCTTCAAATGGCTGGGGAGATGTTGTTGTAAAGATGTCTTAATCGTAGCGGAATGGTCTTTAAAAAAAAAAAAACAATTGGAATTGATCTGGATTTGATGACGAATATCTCTGGGATTATATGTCCGATCGGGACGGGGTTTGTTTCTTCGCGTAGATTGGCCTTTTGTGAGTGAGTGAGGGATGATGACAAATAATGAATAATATTTAAGATTTTAAAAGGCAATTTTTATCCTGAAGCTACCATTTTTTAGAAGCTGTGTCCCTTTCCCAAGCATTATACAATTATCCATAATAAAAAAATCCTGCACCCTATGGATGAGACCGATTATGTAAATACACGGTTACCATGGAATGACTCAGTTTCAGCCTTTATTGATACATGCGAGAAATATGCGGATTTGATCCGTTGAGAATTAATGGTTAAGATATGACACAGTATGCATTGACAGGTGACAAATTCGTCAGATTGGGCCAGTCATATTGGCGATCACGTTTCCTGTTGCCAATGCATTCTAACGAATATCTGAGACACCGTGTGCGTTGAGCCGGTATGAAATACACGTATTCTACTTAATACACATGGCCTATCTAATGAATACGACTGTTATGTTGGCTACTGGTGGATTATTTTATAGTCAGTTAGCTTATTACGCAGAGGTTTAACGTCTTCGTTACGATTGACAGCGATAACCGCCATGATTTGACATAATATATTGGATTTGATGCATGTCACTCATCCTGTTATCCTGGACCATTCGCTCAAAATGAAGCTATTTGGAGGTCGAAATGGTTCAATATTAACGTATTTCAAAACGAAATCAGTTTAGAAAGGTTCATATAAAACAAATTGCCAATGCTGAAACAAGCCATCAGTGCGCCACAATAAACCCAAGGTTGAGCCCTTAACCATGGTCCGCGGTGGTCGGGAATTAGCAGACGTGTTACCATCTGTCATGCCATGTTGGATAATTGTGTATCGACAACCCTGTAATGTGACAGCCTATTCGCATTGATCAAGAGCTCATTATGAACATAGTTGGCGGTCGAAATAGGTTCAATATGAATTAAGTCCAATGTGGCTTTATTTCAGCAATAGGTTATATACACGCATAATGTGTTTTCACTGTGGTTTTCCGGTTTGAATTTCACGGTCAAAATACGTCATAAAATTTAGTTCGGGTGCTTCCGTGAACATGTTCGGGCTCTTTCGGTCGGAGCGGTAAACATTAAAAAAAATGGTGACCGGCAATGTTTCATGGGCGGGAAACATTGCAAATTGTAAAATCACACCCTATGGGAAATTAACATAGGCTTTTAATATGAGGTATAATAATGTCATATGTGAATATTTTGGTTCTATATGAACCTATTTGCACGGGAATATGTTGTGTCACTACACATGCACATTCGGCGGCAAATCGATTGTCTGCTACGATCGATCAATGGTTAGCGGGTCATACATGTATATGCAAGGTTTTCTAAACGTATTATATATGTATTTCTCACGGTCTACCTGGAATATTCTTGAATATTAAGATATTGGCATATCTGATAACTGTGGATATAAGGCTTAAGTTAAACAATGCGATTCCAAAAACATTTCTTCAAAAGACGCTTTAGTTATCAGAATCGACTAATTACCAAAAAATAATGCTAACTATATATATTAAACAATTTCACAAACATGTTATATCAACATTTTGTCAAACACAATTTGGTATCGAGAGTATGTCGGCTAGGTCGCCAAATATTCCAGGTGGTGAAAAATGTGCACAGTTTAAAACAATTTCAAAAAGCATTATCTGATAACACTTAGTTTTGATGGTGGGTTCCTCAACTCCAATGAAATATTATTTTTACAACCGAAGTCAAAGAAATAGTAATTTAGGAGCGTTAATTTGGATTATGTATCTGTAAGAATTCACCTTCAGTTGGCAGTAACAACAGCACTGTCTATGCATGTAATTTTATTATATAGAAATTCATTAAGATTCCATTGTGTTCTGGCAGAATGAACCCACGAAAAACTAATCAACTTGATTGACAGTTTATACCTTGTGATATTTCGTTCAACTCTCTTGGACTTATTTGATCATCTGATCGATAATCGCTCACATGACCTTTAGAGTTCATGTGACGTCAGGAGACCACTGCAGATAGAAGGGAGCACCAGTCTTACGTCTATGTTGATGGTGGGTTTCTTCTGCTTCTTTAATTTAATTTTAACCCTTTCACGACTGGAGCTTCCTGATGTTTTGGGAAACCCTGTGCCAATGCATTCTCTTATATATGCGAGTCGACCATAGGTCGCCTCGCATATATAAGAGAATGCATTGGCCTAACAAATTTTATATTATTTTTTACAATTGTTGAAGAATGTAAGAAAAAATGAAAAACATGATAAAAAATTGTTAAAGAATGTAAGAAATAAAGACAAACATTATAAAAATTGTCATATAATGTAAGAAAAAATTATAAAAATTGTTAAAGAATGTAAGAAAAAATGAAAAACATGATAAAAAATTGTTAAAGAATGTAAGAAATAAAGACAAAAATTATAAAAATTGTCATATAATGTAAGAAAAAATTATAAAAATTGTTAAAGAATGTAAGAAAAAATTATAAAAAATTGCTAAAGAATGAAAGAATTTTTTTGGTTAAAAATAAGAAAAAATTGTCAGGCCAATGCATTTTCTTTTATATGCGAGGCGACCTACGGTCGACTCGCATATATACGAGAATGCATTGACACAGGGTCTTTAGTGTTGCGTCAGCGCAACTCCCGCCATGAAAGGTTTAATAAAAATACCGTTAGATGTTATAACTTTCACATCCTTGGTGTTGAGTGTGCGGTTATTAATCAGACTGTTCTCGATAATTGGTTTTCATGTGAGTTCAGCTTATATCTATATATATATAACGACTAACAGGTGACCCGACTTCGTCCGGGCTTTAACCTTGAATTTACCATTTTGAAGGTCAAGGTCAGGTCGGAGTCACAATTTGACCCGTCCAAAACACTCCCCGGACAAAAGTACACCTAGCGAAATCCGTCAGTTTTACCCGATTTGACCTTGAATTGACCATTTTGAATGTCAAGGTCAGGTCGGGGTCACGATTTAACCCGTTCAAAACACTCCCCGGACAATATTATCCCTATGTATGAAATTTCGTCGAAATCCGTCCTGTAGATTTCCCGGCCATAGCTAACAGACAAACAAACAGACAAACAAACAGTCCAAATATATATCTAATATATATATATATATATGAGAAGGTCGTTTTCGTTAGCCAAACGCGATCACTGCGTACCCGTTTCAAGGTGAAGATCACCTCGGGCGGAAAAACTTACCCGATGAAAATCTCCCCCGTTCCTTGGAACCCCTAAGTACGAAGACAGACATAAGAATCACACAACACGCTCATGTCTGGATACAGACACACTCAGACATAAGAATCACACTACACGCATACGCTCTTTATCAACGACACTGCGGATACGAACGCTCTATCAACGCGATTAATCCCACAGTGCCAAGGACGGTCATTTTGGTGACTGAGCGTGGAGAAGGGGTGCTCGGAGCTTCTCCAAAAACGGCGGTAAACACTGCCCGTGGTTTTCTAACCTTAAATTGGAAGTTTGAGCTCAATCGGTCAAGCCGTTTTCCCGGACATAGCTAACACAGAGACAGAAGTGACAAAATATATATTAGATTATGTACACATTGTACGTGATATCTGTATACTGTGAGCTGGAGCTTTATTAATTGTTATAAATCAATATTATAATAAGAATGTCAACATCCACATTTGATTTTCTGCATCTATAAATGGTTACGCCATTAATTTTGGCCAGTAAAATATTTGTACCAGATTTATGGTCACACTGAATCAATATGAATGTTCATTGCTTCTATTCAATATACGCCAACAAATTCTCATTTTTTTTATCGAAATGGCCATGTATCGATCGGAAGGCACATTGACAAATCCCTCAACTCAGATCAAGGCTGGAAATAGGTCCCGATTTTCGACCATGTCGTGGTTAGAACCCGCGCCAACCCGGTCTAACTCAGGCTGCGATGATGGTATCCGCGTCATAACCATATCGGCTACGAGGGCCTCCTTTAAAACACTTTGCTACGATGGTTGAACTGCGACTCTGATCATGTGTTCGATGGTTGACACAAAACGGATCTACCGTCATAATAGAACAACACAATAAACTTCATCTGACTTTGTATATAAGTGACTTCAAAATTGAAAACGAAATACAAGTGCCATGTGCCGGGTTCTTAACCGCGCGGCGAACTTTGGTGGAATTCTTTTCCTAGAACAAAATCTAATTGATGGAAGATAAAGTGTCCATTGTTGCCTTCATCTCTATGTACGTACTTGACTTTTTGCAATTGAAAAGATAATAGATTCAGATTCAATTGTTCAAACTGCGCGCGGCAAATCGATTCGACTACCTGCTCATATGGGTATTGTTGTAACCTTCTCGATTATTGGCCCACTCAAATAACGCAGCAGCATATTTCCGGTTATGCATTCAACAGCAGCACAGGAATGCAGGCGTGCTACGCAGTTGTATGGTAGAGTTTCAGTGTGTTTTATGCGACCAGGATGTTATATTTTCATGTCCATTTTTTTTTTTGCGTTGCCACGACTTTGTATTGTAGCATCAATGACTTTATTCTCGTGGCCACAAGATTAAATCAATATATCTTCGTGACCCCCATAACTCACAATGGTGAAGCTTCGAAATATAAATTGGTCACATAGTGTTATGTTGGTACTAATAACCGTTTAGTATAAACATTTTAATGCACATATACAACTATTGGGATTGGAACACACGTGCATACACTTAGATCTGTCCCTTTTGGATTTCAATATTTTTTTGTATAAAAGTGGCTTGCCACAACATCTCAAACCAGTGAGCAAACCAGGTTTATACCGTGCATTTGTTCATGACACTGTAACATTGTAGGCTGATGTGTCATCTTCATGTTAAACCTCCGAGTTAAACATACATTGGCAGTCTTGTTACACCGTATCCCAAGATGGCGTTTGTGGTTGCTGAGTTACCAGTTGATTGTAAACTCAAGAGGACAGCATGTACTCATACGACCCAGGGAGTGACACAGAAGACAAAACAAACGCCAACAGAATGGTACCCAACACGCCCCCAATTAACGTAGATTGCACTCCTATTGCACGGTTGTAATATCGTAGATGAACTAAATTGTGGCAAAATATCCAAGCCGATACCTGTGCGATAGACGGCACGCCCGCAATCGAGAGTATGTACAGCTCCGCCTATTGAACTGATTGTATAACAATTGAAACCCACGGGACAGAAAAGACTTCATCTCAGTATGTCCGTATCAAAATGGGTTTTGTTGGACCGTCGGCTTAATATGTGTGACCCGCTGTCGGAAGTCGGGATTTGTTTTACCCTGTGCCAATGCATTCTCTTATATATGCGAGTCGACCATAGGTCGCCTCGCATATATAAGAGAATGCATTGGCTTAACATTTTTTATCATGTTTTTTTAATAAATGTTTCTTACAATTTTTAGGACATAAAATAAAAAAAACACCCATTAGATGAGCCCCACACATATATAGAAGCACATAGAATAGTGTCGTCTGCTCATGTTTGTCTGGGGCTCTGTATGGGTGAAATTATAAAATTGTTAAAGAATACAAGAACAAATTATTAAAATTGTAAAAAATTGTTAGGCCAATGCATTCTCTTATATATGCGAGGCGACCTATGGTCGACTCGCATATATAAGAGAATGCATTGGCACAGGGTAAACAAATCCCGACTTCCGACTGGATTTGATATGGCGGGTCACATATGAACTATAATATGCCGTGTTATGGTTTTAAATATGTGTTATATACACGATGTGTTTATAAGGATTCGTGTAGCGACGAGGCCCGTTTTCGTGGCCTTGGTCACCGAGTCGCTACATGTGGCCACGGAAACTATAGCCGAGTCGCGATACATGAATCATTACAAACACATTGCGTTTATCTAACATCTGTGTGACAGAATCGACCACACAAATTACATTTTTAGGAGTTTTTGTAAATGCCAAAATCGTCGGATTTGTGTCCGATGATTAGCTCTCTTGGGTAAATTCTCACAACCTGCAAATATATCAGTGTCACGCGATTAGCTCTAGTTGGTAAATTCTCCCAACCTGCAAATTCACGTGAATATGCCTAAAGTAAATTGAATTCAATGGACAAAATATCTTACACATGCGTTTTTTATATATTATTGTACAATAAATACTGAACAGATTTGTATTAGTTACTTTGTGATATGTTTTACCATAATACCCTTTACCAAAGCTAACTACATGAGAAGTAATATTGTAGTTCCACATGTAAGTAGTCTGAACACGTGGCGTTAAATGGGTCTTTCAACCGAAGGCAAACCTTAGGATACGTTCTCCCACCGCAAGTTGCATGGCATGTTTTGTTGACATTTCTGGTGCCAGAATATGGACGGAACTATGCATACATTGTACACAATGCATTTTATCAAAGACACAGATATTAGAAGTAAAATGTTTGTAGTTGGACGTGTAGCGTGATACTGACATTTGCCTTCTAATACCTGAATGAGTTATTCTTGTGAGATAATTGCAGTCTATTCACATGCAAATTTCGGTAGCAGCGATTGAGGTGGAACTGCAGAGATTGTACTTCGCATGTTGTTAGCTGTGGCAGAGATGTATTTTATAAGCATGTATCCGTTCATATTCATATTCTGGCACCATGTGGTTTGCTACGACGAAATATCCGAGAAAAAAATTATTCGCTACAGTTTTGATTTTAATTCAGTTGTTTAGAAATATTGTTCAAAAAAAGGTCATCTAATTATGAAGTATTAATTATCTCCATTGGAAATCCAACAGTTCAGAGAGGATGTCCAGTAACTATACATGAAAATTAGTGAAAAATTAAATATTTCAAATTTCAAGCTGTCAGTAACTGATATTTATGTGCGGTTCGAATAAGTAGTCACATCAGCGTAATCTTGGGAATATCATAAAATTTTCACTCTTCATTTGCAAAATATATTATGTTGAGAATAAAAGGAGATGGACCCACAAATGGCCGGATTTAATGTACAGTACCCCTTTGTATAATATGATCGTAGCGAGGCCAACACTCTTAGTTCAAATGTGTTAATTTCTACACAATTTTATCTTAAACAAAATTGTTTAGAAATGACACATGCCATATTCTTACTAACTTGTTTAAACTAGTTATCTAAATTGTTTAAACAAGTTATATAACTTGTTTAAGTTAACTAACTTGTGTAAACAAGTTACTAACTTGTTTAAACAATTTAGCTAACTTGATTAAACAAGGTTAACATCTGACCAATCACAGAGAGCCATTTTCTACGACAGCGTAGAGCCACCACCTCCTCTTCTGTTACTAACTTGTTTAAACACAAGTTAGCTAACTTGTTTAAACAATTTAATAACTTGTTTAAACAAGTTAGCTAACATGTCTAAACAAGTTAGTAACTTGTTTAAACAAGTTAGCTAACGTGTTAAAAAAAATTAGTAACTTGTGTAAACAAGTTAGTTAACTTGTGTAAACATGTTAGTAACAGAACAGTAGGTGGCGGTTCTACGCTGCCGTAGTGTTCACTTGGGTTACTGTGACTGTACCAAAACGTAGTAACGTGACCTTGTGTATACCACGCGCGCCGAGAAGTACTGATCGAACTGGCCCAATGGTGATGGAATTCCTCAATAAAGCGATAGAATTACACCATGTGAGGATAAAGATAAAAATTAGATTCACGTAGAAATGTATTTCTCATTAAGAAACAACAGAGGGAATTGAGCTTTTGACATATGATGGATTTTTGTGATCATATCACTTAATTGCTGGAGATCTATCGCGGAATCATTTCCAATCCAAGACGTAGGACTATATATAGGACAATCTTGATGATGTGAATTATGTCTTGATGCGGGTTATACCATCTAATACGCACGCGATTTAATAGCGAAATATACTTAATCGGGATTCCCGATTAGATATCGATTGGTATTCAATCTGAGTAACAGGTGCCACGCGATGTTAGGATTGTATTTCGAAATGAGTATGATCCTGAGTAGCCTAAGTTAATCTGAAGGATGATAACCCATGCAATATATATATATATATAGAACGTACTTCCGAATAGATCATGCCATGAATCTCTACTCCGGCAAACTCACGTAGAGATCATATTCCACCAGTACAAAACATTGGAACTTTTTTAAAGTTTTGACAGGGAACCTTATAAAGTCGAAAAATAACGCGGGGAACAGATTTCTTAGTTATTATTCTTAATAATGTACTTAACTGCAGACGAATGTCCCCACTCGCAATTTCACGATTTAAGGAGTATGTGAGCGATTTTGCTTTGCGTCGATTACAATTATGGAATTTATCCTGGGTAAATAATTCGGTGTTAATTTATTGCGATATCGGATCACAAAAGTCAGAGAAAAACATGCAATTTTGAGTTGGGACTTACACCTATATATAGAGTGAAGTACATTATTAAGGAACAGATAACAACTAAGAAATATATTCCCCGCGTTATTTGTTCGACTTTATAAAGTTCTCTGTCAAATCTTCAAAAAGTTCCAAGGTTTTGTACTGGTGGAATATGATCTCTACGGGCGTTAGCCAGAGTAGAGATTCATGGCATGATCTAATTTCCGACTAAATAACGGATTTAACTGAAACAGTTTACAACACCATACGTGATAAACTTTGGTCAACCCCTTTCGACCAAAGGGGGACTGTACACCAAACCCGGCCATTTATGGGACCGTCTCCTATTAAAGTGATGTGAAACGAACCGGAACGGTGATCAAATAGAAATTGAGAATAATCTTGTTTAATTTATAATATCCAAATAGACAACACACACAGTCATTCTTATATATTAATTAAATGCAGTGACTCTCGATGGCGGAACCGTTTCGTTTTCGTTAGTTTATCGCGGATAATGCGTCCCGAATCAAGTAGTAAATATTTACAATTTAGCGTTCTCCAAACGATGTTTTCTATGGAGTGGGACGGTCGATTTGCTTCAAATTTTCGGCGATGTTAGTAGAATGTTATATTCCTCCAGTTGACATAGAACCCGATTACTAACATATAAGTTTCACGCACCCTAACAAGTACATAATATGTCTTTAAACTAAACAGAATATTTGCAACAAATGAATGAATTTAAGCCATGGATGAGTGCAAAATAAACTAATTTACTTTATAAACGATGTGAAACAGCATGGTAATTATAATGAAAATTAATTTATGGCTGGAGTCATTAACTCATTTTCATTATAATTACCATATTGTTTACATTGTTCATAGATCACATGCGTGTATTTTTCACTCATCCATGGCTCAAAATCATTCATTTGTTACATATATTCTGTTGAGTATAATATGAGATGGTCACATAAATGGCCGGATTTATGTGTACAGTACCCCTTTAAATCTGAATACTTATTTTGAAATATAATCCTACCATCGCTTGGCACGTGTTACTCAAATTGAATATCAATCGATATCTAACATTGAACCCCGATTAGATATTGTTTTATATCCAATTCATCAGTATTGTCTGATGCTAAGAGGTGTGGGTCGTTTGTACCACCAGCGTCCGCATGCACAATCTCCTAAGTTCCTACGTGTACATAGCTACGATAAACATCACCGCATGAGGGAAATGAAAAGTGTACATTCGCACTGCTTATATATCTGAAATCGCGTCGATCTCATGTTCTCGCGAGCAACTGGGTAGATGCTGGACAGGTTTAGGTTAGAGAACGTCAAGGGTTGATTCGTCATCTCCATTTTAAACTTCCGAGTTTAAGCCAAATGGCGGTTTGCGCTTCAAAAGACATATAATACGATTCGCTTTTGAATTTTCCCCGGTATCGAAATAGATTGATAAATATCTGAACTAGTTTTCTACGAGCATTCTGTAACCCCCAAAAAAGTCGCTTTGAGGTAATGAAAAATACTATGAACACGGTATTTGGGTCAGGAAAAAAAAAGAAATTTGCACGACATGGAACAAAAAAGAGCGTTCGTGTTAGTGTATTCCTGATAAGGTAATAGTGCTTCAGCAGTAATAGTCCCTCCGGAATGATGCCAAACAATCTGCAGTATACATGTTTACTTTGTCTATGCTGCCATAATCTCCCCATCACTGAGGTGACGTTACGTGTTAATAATTATGATGAACAATACATATAGAGATTGTTCAGGCTATATAAATAAAAGTATTCATTGTTTCCCATGACCATACTTACCCTGGTTAAACCTCCCTACTCAAACATATTTATTGGTTACCAGATAATGTTTTAATTCATAAGCCTGGTGATCAACACATGAATAGAGAAACTACGTTTTTTTCCTTAAATAAAGATTTGTTATCATATTCATTTGAAAATATCAAATTTTAAATCTCATTTTGTCATCAAACCTATCCAGTCCGGTGACTACATTGAATTCAGAAAAAAAATTAGTTCTGTTTAGAAGACAAATGTTCGCTATATTTGGGGATTAGAGCATGAAAACAATTTGTGAACGCTTGTCGGCGAGTTCACAAACTGTTTACATGCATGCCTGAATCCCAGAATATCCAACGAAACAGGTTGCGTGTATCTCCATTGTAATTCAATACACCAAAATTTGAAAGAATCTGTACGAAATGCGCTTTTATCGGCATTACTTGCCTAGAAGAGAGATGTCCTTTTTTCGGTGATAAAATCTCTGGGTACGTACGTTCCATGGGTTTTGCTCTGAACACCGCCCGAACAACTTCTTGTGTACGGTATCTATAGTAAACATATGTCAGCGGTTGAATGGATTACGCGACTCCTGGCTGAGTGGTGAGGTATTTTACGCTCGCAGTCATGACACGGTGCTCCATTCAAATTGTTTTAACCGATCAGTGGCCTATACTGGTGAATCGAGAACTAAATTTAGCAACTCACCTATCAGAATGCTTAACTGATCCGCGGACTATAAACCTTGCCACCGCTTTGCTTTGGGAGTCGTTATTATAGGAGGTCTTAGGAGAGGCGTCGTAGTGTTTCACCGTGAGCCAGGGACGAGTCTATCAGAATTCATGTTTCATAGAAAATTATTCAACTTTAATTACAGTTATCTATATTAACATGTCTACTCATTCTTGAAATCTTGGGTAGGGTCAAGTGGGACAAAGATATTTTCAAGTGTGGAACAGTTGTGAATCCGTTGGTCGCACGATATTCCGGCGACATGTTGCTGTATCAGCACAGCTCAACGCATATAAATAAGGTGTCCACTTCAATGCATTTCCTTTGATACACACTGTCATAATTTAGGCACCCATCCTACGACCAACAACGCTACAATATGATTGTCCGCGTATATACATGTACGATGCGCTTGCCATTCAAATTGGTTTTCACACATGCGACGCCATTCTCAACCACTAGACCGTTTCCGCTTCTCTGTTTCCCCAGCGAAGTGGAAATGGCCGAGTCGTTTAGAATAATACCACTCATACGCTACATGTATATACAAATTCAATCTTAATTGCTCTTCGTCTAATTAGATATGACAGAGTATGTGGATACGTATTATAGCAAAACAATACATATATGTATTGTATATAGTGTGCGATGCATGCAGTTTTGGATGGCGTGGATAGTATTGCAGGATAATACACTAGATGGTGCAGTTATACGTCAGTAATCATTACTCATTAATTGAATTCAACCCATGGTTGTATCATAGCGTGTGCCTTCGTAGAATGCACCCAGAGACCCTGAAAGTGGCACAACCATTTAAACGAATAGTGAAAGAAATTGTGTACACTCCCCTTTATCGATAGAACAGTTCATCCAGTTTAATAGCATTCGATTTACGGTAGATGTATGGCTTTATTACGCCCTAATATGGTGTATATTGGCAACGGTGTTTAGACATGTTGTATGAGGTGATGGAGTAAATCCGATTAAAATCGTACTCAGTATATTGCGTACTTGAACTTATTGTTGGGCTGACAAGCGGGAGAATAACGTCATCGCACAACCGGTGACGGGGATACATGTTATCTACATACACTGTCATCGCGTAACGAGTGGGGGGGGGGGGGGGGGTATATGCATGCGGTCTCGGTTATTATCGATTAGCTCCATCAATAAGGCTTCCCATTCGATTTGTCTGTATCGGGCAGTTATAACCACTATTAACCGCGGTGTCATCAGCTTTATATCAACGGCATTGGTGTATCAATGCAAGGGGCGTTGTGTGTTTACCGATGAACCCTTCAACCAATTGGAACGTATGTGCTCTTTGTGAACACATATACGTGACGCATGGTGTGTAACTATTTCATTATTATCATAACTTTGGTTTGGCACGTCCGATTTAAAAAATGTTTTCACTTGCTCCATCACCAAGCACACACCATACACACATACGAAAACAATACATATTAAAGCTCCAGTATATTTGATATATGCCTAATAGTATGATCTTGAGGGCTTTACCATTTATGACCATGGTTTTCTTGTATATCTTTCTCGTATATGTTCTTTATGGTCATGTAGTAGGTGTCATACCAAAATGACATGGAATTCACCACCGAGTTCTAAATTACATAGAATACACTTTCTGATTAATCTGAACTACCCAGGATCCCGGTTCAACTGGCAAATACGGGTAATTTTGCAGTGGAATCGCTGTAATGCTATTAACCTATGCAATTAACCTATTCTATTAACCTATGCTATTTTAAGTACCGATCCGGAATAATAAAGCGCGTTCAGAACGTTTTGTGTGGACAATTTCATGCATGTAACGTTAAATTACTTCCAAATTTCTACGTACGTTACAGTATCAATCATGTTACTGAAATTTGTGGAGATTATCATTTGCCTTGGAACGTCTACAGGACGTGGCGACCGGGGGGGGGGTAGTAAACCAACTTTGGTCAATTGATTTCCAACAGTTGGAAGTCTCATGGATGACACAATATTAGTTGGAAATTTTACACTACATATTTGAAATTTGCTCTCATTGTTTGATTTTCCAGCAAGTAATTAGTGGGGAATTTGTTGTTCTTGGACCAACATTAGCATATTATTTTACATTGGTAAAAATGTCGGGTCTTTGTTATGAAATGTTGGAAATTTTCAGGGGTGTCAGGATGGAACATCACAACAGTCGGGAAGCTTGAGGTACGTGTACCAGTTGGAAAGTTCCAAACTGGAACTTAAAAATACCGAAGATCCGCCTACATAGAAAAGCAACCAATATCTGCCCATGTTATAAGGAGTACTTGCGGAGGGTCGCTGCTTGCAGTGTGGTTTTCCCTCTGTCAACGAAATCGGGAACGCTCTTTTAAAGGCACGGGCGGCGTTCGTTGCAGAAATATTCATATTTATTCAAATCGCCATAAACAGAAGGAATATTAAAATATATTTGTTTTTGTTCATATGCCAAACATAATCAGCGCGTAAATAGTACATTGTCATCAAGACGTACGATGGTGTACGTAAACAAGAGCCTGCTCGTGTTACAGAAGTATTGTTTAGTAACAAATAACGCTCTTTATGTTTACCATATCCGGATCTAAACAAAAGCCAGGTTCTGTAACGTTTTTTACTTTTGTTTACATAACAAAGGAAAAACATTTGACAATAACATACTGTTTATGCCATATTTCTGATTGGTATAACAATGTCTGTCTATATTTTACTATTGTTTCTGTTTATGGCGGTTTTTGACGCAGGTGAATATTTTAAACAGCATACCCACCGCCAACGCAGCCAGTATTTTTAAAACACGTCTTCAAATATCTCGTTATTTCGTCAATAAACCTAACCTGATTCCTAACTTCGCGTGGCATGTGCTACTGCGATTGAATATCAATCGCTATCTAATCGTAAACCAGATTAAATATCTTTCATTATCTAATCATGTGCGTATTGTCTCAATATAGAATCTACGTTTTGTGTTTCAACCATAGCACATATGTTCCCATTACCCTGGCGACACATAACGTTTTATACCATATAGCATCGTCTCCCACGTATTATATCTATATTTCATAATTGTACTATTTGGATCGACTGGGTTATCTCAACTTACATGTACCATAAAATTCACTTTATATTATAGTCTCGTGCAAACAATCTGGTAAATTCTAGCGTAATTTATTATGAACAATATTATGCACTAACAAAATCCGACCATGCATGATCGCTCCACATAACATTCCACAATAAATTAAAACCAACCTGTTTAACTTATAACGAAAAAATGGTATACGATAGTCACAGAAGGTAAACTGTATACCCGAAGGCGAAAGCGATATGAATCCTAAATTAATATTATAATTATATATGTCACATAAACTCACGTGTGAAATTTTAATCTTCACGTTCACAGGATAGTTTAGCGCCGATTGTATTTATATTCAACACATCTGATGAAGGCTAGCTCTTAGCGGCGGAAACTTTGTTAAATAAAATACCATAGGTCTCAAACAGTAGTGAATCAAACACATACAGTAATGCCCTAAATAATTGACAATGAATAACAAGAAAACCATAGTCAGAAATGGTAACGCGCTCAAGATCATATATTATATACCCATGCTTGTAATTATAGAATATAAAATATATTAGTTTCGCGAATGACCAACTCAGAATTCCGTTAAAATAACAATAACAACCAGCACCTAGTTAACGAACCGGCGGCCGACTCGGTCGTCTCCGACCACAACCATCAGTGGGCTGCAGAACGAAACATATCTATAAAAGTTGAAATATAAGACTTACAAAATTATCTTTTACATTTCTTTTATTGGTAATTGACATAGATTGTCACAACCAAAAATCAACATTATTGGCATAATAATGTAAAGGACAATAAACGAAATTGAAATTCCCAACTACACCTTTTACCATCGGACCACAGCTTTCAAGAATTTGCAGAACAGTATACACGCGGTGCGCGCTATTAAGGGCATTACTGTATACGAATTGATCAGACCTATACGATTCCCTCCAAACATACCTCTTGAAAGCAACATACTGTCATATGAAAGCGACAACATAGATCAGTTCTAACGAGAAAGTGGACACCCACAGAATGGGATATTTTATACACACATGGTCGTTTATATGTATATTTTTAGATCCAGGTCAGTTAATCCAGATTAAAACTTTTCGAAAAATAGGTTAAATACTTGTATCGGACTTTGTCTGCCACAGAAAGAATAAGTTTGTTCATAGAATCTAGAAAATTCTGGTCGCGATTTTTTTCATCGAGAACCAATATAGAGGGTTCTCTGTCAATCTATTCCGGATATGACAAACAAAGAGCGTTTGCCTCACAATTTTTGCGCTAAACTGAAAACATCTGGAAATGCTATGTTTTGTCACTTTGAAAGTATTTTGAGTAATATCAATCATATATCTCGGTACTTTGTTAATTTATCGATATATCGTATACAAGGGATGTGTCTATTACTTTGCAAATTAATGCATTACCCTGTCACCATTACTTACACATTCTGCATTACAATTACCATTATTTTAGGAAATGAGAAATAAAACAATGTATTACCCTCACCATCACTTTCAAAATGAGAAGTCATTACTATCACCATTACTTTCAAATGTTACGCATTACAATTACCATTACTTTTCAGTTGTTTTATATTTCGTTTGGGGTTTCCCTCCTATCCTAAAACATCTATCTCTCCTACCTTAAGTTTCGTTTATCCATCGTAATGTTGGGGGTAAGTCTCATTCAAAAACACTTACACTGATATGACTATTCTATTTTCTTAAGCTTCCACTTATAAGAGCATACTCATTATTCACATACGATAATCATGACATGTTTGATAATGTAACGCAAAAGGTACTGGAAATGTAATTGAATTACATGATTTACCATTACTTTTCCATTACAATTACCATTATTTTAAAAATGAGAAGTAAATCATTACCATCAGCATTATATTGAAATGTAATGCATTACAATTACTAGTACCTTCAATTGTTTTAGATTCGGTTTGGGGTTTCCCTCCTATCCTAAAGCATCTATCCGACCTAAATTTCGTTTATCCATCGTAATGTTGGGAGGCAAGCCTCATTCACAAAACACTTATATGAGTATTCTATTCTCGTAAGCTTCCACTTGTAAGAGCATACTCATTATTCCCATAAGACATTCGGGACAAGATTAATAATGTAATGCAAAAGGTAATGGAAATATAATTGAATTACATGATTTACCATTACTTGCCATTTTTTTGCATTAAAATTACCATTACTTTCAAAATGAGAAGTCAGTCATTACCATCAGCATTATTTTAAAATGTAATGCATTACAATTACGATTACTTTCAATTGTTTTACACTTCGTTTGGGGTTAACTTCCAACCTTAAACATCTGTCTCTCCTATATCCTAATTTCCTTTTATCCATCGTAATGTTGGGGCAAGCCTGAATCACAAAACAATTATATGATTATTGTATTGTCTTAAACTTACACGTGTACTCATTATTCCCATAATATAATCAGGACAGGTTTGATAATATAGTGCAAAAAGTAATGGGAATTGAATTACATGGTATTTTGTGAAGTATTGCATTACATTGAATTACATGTAATGCAAAAGTGGGCCCATTATTAATTACTTTCCACTACTTGAGAAAAAGTAACGCATTTTGACGTATTACCAGTACACTATGTAGACACACTTTAGATGTTCAAGCGAGTCAACACTATGGAAAATATAAAGTTGGAGAAATGCGAAAATAAATAACATTAAAATGTCTGTAAAACCACTATATATCACCAAAAAGTAAATGTAACAATCGATCGCCATTGTCCAATTTGTCCAATATTATAAGTTACCAAATTTTAATAAAAACAAACTTTACGGTAAACATTGGCAAATGTCAAAGCATGGACAAGTATTCTGAAAATCATATTCAGACTAAAATAATTTAACTTACTAGTAGTCAACGATCGTCGATGTTTGTTGACAAATTACTGTAACAGTTTTGTTTACATAACAATGGTATCAACACGCGAACTGTAGGTATTGGATAACTATAAATAATGAATAAGAACAAAGTTGATCTATTTATCAATAACCCTCTTGGTGGTGATGTTTTTACAAACGTTTAAGTTTTTTGCGCATTTACCAATTGCGGAGTGCATTGGGTCCCTTTAATAAATAAATTCCCAGAGAGTAACGATTCGAAATTTGACTGTTCCATATACTATCATATATACTATACTTTGGGGGCATCTATTTCACATGGCGACATAGAAATAATGCGATACCTTTAGTAGAATTCACCTGACAGTAACTCCGCGTGACATGCTGGAACACCACAACACACTACACTGTGTAACTTTGCGCTGATTGTGAACTGTGTGCATCTACGAATATTGACTAGAATAACCACACGTACTGCCCGATAAATTGTGTAATGCTTAAATAAGTATTTTATCAATATTCTAAGAATACTACCGCTGACACATAAGGTCGATGACAACCGGGAAAGTATATTATCAAAACACCCACGGCGGTGTAGAAACCACGATGTTTAATACTGTCGTGGGTATCAAATCTCAACATTGACGGTATTGTGAATGCAAACAGAAGATCCCGTTGAAAATAAAACACACGTGTCACATAGTAATGTAACTCTATTATCTGTAACATTTTCGCAGTATATGGCGAATGATAAGTATTCATTGATCTCAAGTCACATATGGAACACTGTCTGGGATGGTTGATTTATTGGAGTTTATCATCAGTTCAGCTGCTATGCCATATATCACGACATTGTCAGTTTAGGTTATAATACACCAAATACAAATCAGTAGAGTGATTTCCCCTGGCACCCCCAAGCTAGGATCAGCATAAAAACAATCCTGGCAGCTGATGGTCAATGATTCATGTATGGAAAGTGCACGAACAAATGCACAAACGTGTTTCTCGACGAGAAACGTCAAATATAGCCACATGATGAACAGTTACGGCTGTCAAATTGACGAATAATTTATGGGAGGGGTTGGTGTTTTTGTTTTTTATCGATGTTATTGTTTTTCCATTTTGAGGGTAGTGTGACGTTTGTCAAAACTGCAGTGTGACGCAATACGTTGACAAGTACTTTTGGGCACATTTTCGTGTGTCTAAAAGGATGTTCTTTAATTTTTGATACTCGTGCAGGGTCAACCCTTTGTTAACACAGAGGCCTATGCAAATAATTTGGTGTATTGTAACCTGTATTGATGGACGACCGCGCAGATATCCCGTCACGAGATAAATATAAACGGAAATGCAGCCACCAATTCAGTAATATCCAACGGAAACCAACACGCTTTGAACGCTTTGTTCACAGGAACGATAGCCACTTTCGAAGCATGGCATTCGGCAAACTCCATGCAGAGTTATCTGACATCGCTCCGCTGAGATACCACTGCCACAAGGACATTTGGTAAGGGTTTTTGACATGATCTTAGCTTCTTATGTTTTAAAATGGTTCATATTGTTCTTATCAATACCGAAAGAATTACATTATACTGCAAACTTGTGGTGGTCAAAATAAGATATAGGTGATTAAATTTAGTTCCGACGATACGTAAACAATGTATGTGTCGGTCCGCAAAGTAACATCCTTGTGGCAGTGATATATTGCAGTGATAACGGAGAGGTCGCTGCATGGAGTTTGCGTTAGCACTGCGATATTCGATTCATTTCAAGAACTGTCAAGATATTCTTGAAATATTTATGTATATGTAGTATGTACTACATTGTCAAATGTTTTCGGTTGAATATAAACAATGGAGCATGTCTTGTCATTGAATACGTGGGTCTATATAGTGACCAATTGGTGAATATAGTTCACCTCATGCTTTACATCATTTTATTGCCTCCTCGTGGGAGTATTCATATTTACGCGTGCTACATTTAAATTTACATATACAGCAAGGTGAGTAACGAACTATATCTTATTGTTACTGTCTATCGTCCAGTTTATGAATGCTCAACATGTAAGTATTAGTATATAACTTAGTTGCTGGTATTGCTGTTGATCATTTTGCGTATGTGGTATGTAAAAAGGAACTTATTTCTATGATAACCATGTCCAGGCATTCGTCGAATTCAGCCGAGGTCGACAGGGTCTGTCACCCCGCTTCGACCCTTTCGTGGAACAATTTCTTCCATTCACCTTTGGATGGGAATATTCCGTTCTACATAAAGTTAGTCAGAAACGTTGAAAGCTGATATTTTTTCTAATAATATGAACAAATAACAAATAACAAATCCGGAACTGGGGCGATTAAATAGTAAATGTTGATAAGCCTTGACGAGGAATATCCAGAAGAGATGTATGGTGGCCACCCGGTAGGTGCACGCGGTTCTTAATGAAGAATAGTTTCCGCAGATGATTTTCTCTCAAAACTGGCATCAAACCATGAAGTAGTTGGTGTCCTGGCTAGAAGTGATTGCATATATTTGACGAATAGTCGGAATGACCTTTCAATTGATATAATGGCAGAGTCTTTGTCCAGAGGAAATAATAGGCATCCATACATAGCGCCTTCTGTGGAACAATACATTTTAAAGTTTGACCATTACTGATGGAGAACATGATGGAGGAATTTGCTTGCCCGACGAAGCGAAATATGTGCTTCTCATTTTGTGAGTGAATAAACCAGCATGGTGCTAATGTTGGATATATATATATATGCTCTCATGTTATAGAATTAGCTTTAGTATACTCATGAGGCAGCATAGTGGGAGAATGTCAACATTTTGTCCTTTCATTTCTGTTGATGTTATGGCCTTTAGAAAATTAATAAACCTTAGCGAAAACCCCGTGCATTTGCCGTGGATATGCGGCGCTACTCACTTGCTACACCCATTCTATACTAAAGCATCATTGGTGAGTAGCTATCCGATAGGTCGTTTGTTGACCTTATTATCTAAGCAATTCCTCAATAAAAATAAGGCTCCTCTGCACTTTTAGTTATCTGGCCTCTGCTTTTACAACCTTAATGTCCCTCCAAATGAATAATAGACCATTCCGATGTACACTTTAAACTGATTGGGAGAATCCATTTGGTACAGAAATGGTTAAACATATTGTATTTATTGTATTGTATGGTATGGAGAACATTACAAAGGCATCGGGACACAAGTTATATCAACTTACACACCCACCGATAACATCTATACATAATAAAAGTATACAATATGACGGAAAATGCGATATAACATGTGATTTACAGAGTGCCACGTGACGATTTCCGCTCCAAATTACACCTAATAATATTCGCTTTTGAATTTTCCCGTTATCGATATGTCGATAAATACCCGAACGACCTTTCTACAACCATTATATGTCACAAAAAGACGCACGGGAGTAATACAAATATCAATTATTGAATCCTATAAGCAACTTAGTACGCCATTTGTATTCACCAACGTTCGGGATGGAATCTATCCGGGAAACGCAATATCAATTGGAAACTGTTTAAACTTCATGCAATGCGTCCTCTTCAGTTTAATCATCAAAATTATGTATTATCACAAACTTTGCAGAACCATGACTGGTCTAGGGTTTCTCTCTGTGATCTGCGGGTGCAATTTTCATGCCACCGCTGATTAAAACATTGTAACCTGTTTATTGTAAACGATCTATAATTTACCGAAAGATATAAGAAATAAAATATGTTTTGTCAGTGCTATATCGACGAGTTTGTTCGGAAATAGTCCGTGTAAGTATGATTTGAGATACCTCTCAACAAATAACTATGGGATTCGAACGAGCCATGTCAGAATTTGAATCCATTTGTTCAGCCATTGCAAAGAGTTGGAGGAGACTTCCGGGGCACACGAGAGAGGGGTTAACTAAATGTATTTTGGAACTCAGTTGTTAGATATAGCAAACAAAGTTTTCAAAAAGGATGAGGACCCTTTAACAAAGTGCATACGATCGATAATCTAGAAATACCTATTCGAACTCAAAATCTGAATTGTGTCTGCTGTCATTGATCGACGGGAAGACTCTTTTCAATTGTCTCTGGAGGGGGCAGTGGCGGGCGGAAGTAAAGTTAAGCCTTACGGACTTCCGATATCGATGTACCTTGGGAACAAACGCGTTATTGTGTACACCGTATAACCTATATGAACGTACACATAACATATGTATATAGTGTGTATAACCAATATCGCTGGTTGTCAACGCTCTCTTGATTTTCTTACATATCAGGTTTATGTTGATTTCAGCTTACAAGGAAAAGCAAAATGAAAATTACTAGCAGTCACCTCGTTCGTTTGGCAGAACCATCGCGAAAATACACAAAAGTTTACGCTGAGAAAAGAGTACAAAATATCATAAAATGAACGCTCTGTATTATCTACCGATTTTGGATGACTGAAGCGATGACGCTCTTTATAAGAGACGATCATTTGATGCTTTGCAAAAGGCTGACAAAATTTCAAAACGTATTAAAACTTCCTCATAAACATGTACCAGGCCATCCTACTCCAATGGGCTCATATGTCCGATCTAATTATTTTCTGGTATAGAACATGTAGATATGATGGCTTATGGTGTCAAATCGGTCAGGGCATCTTTAAAATTCTCGACAACAGCTTATACCACAGTTATTGTTACGCAACCTTATCTCCATGACATGCATCTTTTATATGGGAGAAATAAACCGTATAACGCCGAGGAATGATACTCGTATTACTTATAGAACATTATTCTTACATAGAACATTACAGAGCAGTGGCATTGTCTTATATTACTCACCTTCGATGATAGTAATCCGACATCGTTACTCAAGAAGAATCCAAATCGTTGTCACTAGTTTCATGTATTGACCATAGCTATACCCAAAACAGCGGTACTAAATTTTTAATAGCGTTCATATCGCTGTTGGTAAATCCATATAAATTAAGTTATGGTAGCGCGATAACTAGACCCGAACAAAGGTGTTATTTGCATAATAACCGTTGATGTTCACCACATTATATCTTGCTTGTACATAGTAGTCATACTTTAGTCCGGGTATAAGCTTTCGGTATGCGGATGGTTGTCTCACGTGTCGTGCAGTATAGTGTATCGTATGAACACCATAAGTAAGGACGCGGCTATAGCCTATGGAAACATAATACTGCTCGATGTTGCAGAATCAAGCGAAAGAGTGTGCAATATACAGTATGTAAAGCAATGGCCGTGGTTAGCGATTAACGTAATTTGACAGATATCGCGACAAGGATGCGTTCCGATTGAGTTCCCAACAAAACAGCTTGTCAGAAAAGAAACATGGGAACCCCCGGTGCGTGTCATTAATAAATGGTATATGCGAAGGAAACAATTAGAAATACCACAAATGTTGGCCTAATGATTGTTGTCACAGTATTTCTGTATACAAGGGGGTGATTATCCGTTTTGAACTACTGGTTTTCAAAAGGGTTGAATTACCAGAAAGAAAGTTCAGTCATCACCTCAAATCCCGGTTGCCAGTTATGTTAACCCTTTCTATACCAAGTACTTATTGATGAGTAGTTCCCTTTGGACATGTTCATATAATAAGTTTAACAAAGGACCATGTATGTTGTTAGTTGAATATTTTATCTGAACATTTCACACCAATTAATATGAATCCTTCAGCAATTGAACTATCTTTTCGTCTGATAATTTATCCTGAACACCCACCAAATGACTAATAGACCATTCAAATGTATACCTTTATAATAACATATAGTACAAACTCCATGCAGCGCCCTCTCCGTTATCACTGCGACATATCACTGCCGGAAGGATGATACTTTGCGGACCGATACATCTATTTTTACGTATCGTCGGAAATATATTTAGTCACCTAGGGTGGTATTCACCAAGCAGGTTTATTTTATAAACCAGGTAGTTTATTTGGTAGTGGTTGAAAGCAAAGGTATATCCGCTTTAGCGCCAACGACACACGCTGCCGATGATGTGATTGATTCAATCTATCAGATTTGTAACTTGTCAATGGACACCGCCTCACGACTAATTTGTGAACACTCACCGACCACAATCAGCATGCATGTATAGCGGTATAATTTTTGCGTATAATTGTTTGGAGACTCATGCTGGCGTTTATACATTTGCAGAATGAGTTTTGATGATATTATTGAGGTTTTTGAATTATCACAGCGAGAAAATGAAGAACCAAGAAGACGTCTCAGAAGTATTTTGTTTGTCTTTTGGTTCTATTTTGGTTCTATTTGGAAATTTCCCTGCCATTTCCAAAGAAATTTCTTTCCAGGCATCATTTTTCCGGCGCTGGTGGATGGTGCCTGTTTCTTTATCCTCTAGGATTTGTATGCTTCTCTGCACAATGCCCAAAAAAGTGTTTCGCTCGTCGGCTGTATATTTATCACCCCTTCCTTTCCCTCGGTTGCTCATGATTGAAATGAACCAAACGTGTACTGTTACGCGCAGCATGTTTTATGTGACCGGTGGTCAATCTATAATTTCCGCCAATCACCTTGATTGGATAATCATATACCGCGCGGCGATGTCTTCCCATCGATTTCCACCGACAGCTTCGCATTGAGCGTCGCCTCGTATAAACAACCTGGACTATATATATAGACCAGCTGGTGAATACCACCCCAATTGTTTTATTTTGACCACCAAAAGTTTGCAATAATGGTAATTCTTTCGGTATTGATAAGAACAATATGAACTGAGCCAGACATAGACAATTTTAATCCTAAAACATAAGAACCAAGATCATGTCAGAAATCCTGACCAAATGTCCTTGTGGCAGTGGTATCTCAGCGGAGCGATGGCAGATAGCTCTGTCTGGATTTTGGATATAGTAAAGAAAGGGTTATCACCCATTGCTCTTTATTTATTTTCCAGTGTAATGACAAATGGGAGGAGTTACCCATAGCTGAGGCAAGTACTTGTCATCCAATCCCATTATCCGTAAAATTGTTTGTGGTATATACCGCGTTTCAGAAAATTAGACAAATAAATACGTTTAAACTTAAACCCGTTCTTCGTGTGAAACTTTCCGATGTAATTAAACCTGTTCCCTCAGTAAAACCAAAACCGTTCATTTGCATGTAAACTTCCAATTTGTTTTACGGTGTACTTGGTAATAACCATTAAAATTTGAGTCGAGGTATAACATTTCGCAGATGCACAAAGACGCAGCTATAAAACATATGTTATTGAATAAAACTAAATAGTGCATGTACGTTGTATGTACCATGTAAAGCATTGACCGTGGTTAATAATTAACGTAATTTGTAAAATACCATCCAAAATATGTCACGACGACAATGGGTGTTTTGACTGAGGTCACAACAAGATCAAAACTGCTTAGACACTCGTGCACATGTATATGTGAACTAGCCACTTGTAAATACCACCAAACGTTTCTCTGTTGTTTTGTAGTAGTTGTGCATATAAGGGGGCGTGATTTGCCCCCTACGTCCGACTCCCTACCCACACGCCCCAAAGTGCCTCTTGAAATTCCGATATACCCACAATGCATATCTGAATTAAATACGAACGTCAGCATGTTCTCCCGAAATAAAAACTCTAAATTATATCGACGCTTATGATAGGATTTGCTTTAGGTTCTTAATCGGCATAGAATCGCCTCATTTTGAGACCACAACGAACTGAACATGGGAGTGTTTTAGTGCCAATATCGACTCATAACAACTTATTATAAGTTCATTATGGGCGAACAATAACAAGAATAACCCAACTCACGACCTACCAGATGTACAGGCTCTTTAAAATATGTCTGCACTGTGGCCCGCGCCATAAAACTGAATATCGGATAGAAGTCCACTATTGGCTTATTTCAGAATATAATAATCCTTTATGAATATATGTGATTATTATATATCGATTATGAACCTATTTCGCGGGGATATATTGCCGAACCAGCTGATTTAATTATTTGGCTTATATGCAGTTCAACTATTAGCCCAAACCCTGGTTGCCAGTCGAATTAATATTAACCAGCCTGTTATCATGAACCATAATCTCAATTATGAACCTAATTAGAGGTCGAAATAGGTTCAATCTGAACGTATTTAAACACGAAATAATTCCAATAATGTGACACTATTTGAGCAATATGTTCTATACAAGGCTATTTACCCTGGCAATGTGTTTTCAATGTGACCCGCCCCATTTAAAGGAATAACGTTTACATAATTTCAATATGGGCTTATTTCAAAATGAAATACATGCAAGTCCAATATGAATCTATGTGAATAGTGTATAGGCTCGATATGTTGCTATTAACACCCGTTCTTCGTGTGAAACTTTCCGATTTAATTAAAAGTGTTCCATGAATATAACCCAAACGCGTTCATTCAGAAGTAAACTTCCCATAAATTTTGTTTATACAAAGTAGTGGGTAGTCATTATAATTTAGTCCGGGTATAATGTTTAAGTATGCTATGATCGTCTCATATATCCGTAGGTAGTATATTATATCGTATCAACGCCGCGTACACGGATGCACATATAAAGCATACTTTAAGATTTTGCTGAATAAATTGAAGGACTATTATGTGATAACATCGCACGTGCATGGTATGATTGTGTATATAACCTAACTGGACAAGGATGCGTTCCGATTGACCTCACAACAAACTGATTGTAAGAAAAGAAATCCGAGAAGCCGGATGCGTCAAATCAAATGGTATGAACAGGAAGCAACCGGGAATCTCACATTGTTGGGTTCGCTATTGCTATTGCAGCGGACCTTTCTGAGGTTCAAAATTTCCAAATGATGGCCATATCAGACCAAACTTTTTTCCAATTTGCTACTATTAGTCTAAAAACAACAAAATGTTCCAGCAATTGCTTGCTGGAAAATCAAACAATGATAACAATTCCAACCTATATATGCATGGTGTAAAATTTCCAACTATAATGTTGTGTCAGGCATGAAATTTCCAAGTACTTTAACTTTTGACAAAGTTGGGGGTAAACACCCCCTGTCGCCACGTCCCTGGCGACATATGGCGACTGAATACGTTGATGAGACTTATCGACTGAACAACCGGGTGCATAATAATGCGGTGATATTAGCTGATTAGACACACATGCGATTGCAATGTCAACAATAGAGTCGTTTAGATTGAAAACTTCTAACTTCGGCCGTCAAGAAATATCAGACTTTACCATTTGTCACGGTGTGGCTGGAGATCGTGGCCAATCATAGAACAACCATTGTTTTCTGATATGATACAGAACGTGAATTGTTACGCCCGAGTATAGCGGCCTGATTTGATGCTGACGGTTCGTGTCTTATTGACAACTAGCAAATCGATGTTATGTTGCACGGACTTCGTTTGGAAATAGAACATAGCTGTCTATATACTGGATCTGGATAAATATTTTCCCGCCTTTAACACATAAAACTATAATATCTTATGCCTGACGGGCGCATTTAGACGTTTTTTCAAATATAATTATTTCCATTTATAAAAATCGAGCGTGGCTTACATCCTATAAGAATCTCCTGCCACTGCAATGGTTGAGGAAGTGCTGCGTAATAACATCAACGTTACATGAAGAAATTACTCGATAAATTTAAATACAGGTATCACGGGATATCGAACAAATTAAGTATAGTTCGATAACATGAAGGCTGCTCTATTTTAAGTTTGATCGGGACTCCGTTATATCGTCAGTACATAGCGATGTCTAAGGGTATGTTTACGTTGGTCTAGATCTCTGTACATTTATACACGCACAATAGTGTAAACGGGCAGATACAGATACGTACACATAAATAAAACGGTAATCTAGTTCAAGGGGTGTAGTGCAGTTGGAAATTTCAATGTTCAAATGTGAATCCCCCACGGAGAATCTATAGGCACGTCCCTGTGTGGCATAAATCAAATCGCTGTGGTATGGTGATAGTGCATTCATTATTTTTGTTTTTGCCTGGCCTAAACTGACGAGAACTCATAATGAATTATCCAATACCAGAGTATTAACGAGCGCGCGTACACTACCAGTAATCATATTGTGATCACAGTAATCCGTGACACAAGACTTCGCACATTTCTATGTAAACTACATCTATGTATACCCACCCTAACAACCCGGTCGATCGTCAGTTGATAATATGGAGTTAGAAATGTCAATAGATGGTCACCATCCTTTTCTGACCGATATCCTATTCCGCTAATATGCTTTATGTTCTCTTATCAGTTGAGTACATGATATTTATAGTATAAATGTGTATGTACAAACGATATGTTGTATATATATATATATATATATATATATATATAGTAAGTGTTCGACCATGTAACGCCAATGTGTGCAGAGGTGTCAATATTAACCCGAGTGGTATAGGGGCGCAAACTGCTTCGGAAAATGAGACAAGGATAGTGTATACAACTAACTAGCAATTTTGCAAGGTTACAATTTATAATACAGTATATAATTAAAATAATTATGCTATAGCTTGCTTGTGCTTCACCCGCAAAACACGAAGATTCACACGAAACCAACATACCCACATTTATGTTTCTGCTTAATTTGCGAAGAACCGAACCACACTGTTGTGCTCTATACCATGTCCGTACACTACTGACATGAAACAACTCGTGATCAGGGCAATTGAACGCTGTATAGCATGCATGGTTTTATTTTTAGATCAGTTTTTGGTTATTGGCATTTGTGCATAACAAGTGAAATGTTGTTGTTATACCTGTGGTTAAAGGAGCATTCCTCGAAATGATGCTTGCTCTTCGTGTCTGGGCGAGCACAATGTAGTATATATATTCCAGTAATTAGAATTTGACGGAACTTTAATGAAGACATCATGTAACACGCTCCGTTTCCCATATATGCGCATTCCCTACATGCACATCTGAAATACATTTTCTACTATACATATCATGTATACAAGTGACACGGGTACTTGTAGGAATCAGTCGAATTTGAAAGCAACAGAAACTACAAAATTTAGTCGATTTCTTCATAACGTATATCTAGATTTCTTGGAATAACACCAAATAGAGCTTATTTCAAATGTTCAACCCGTGGCACATCATACACCAATATGTCTTCCAAACACTACTAATAATCTTTTCAAATCAAACACCGATAACACACTTTGTTATATGACTGTCATTATTTCCACTAGATACCACTATTGTTTTGTGATGATTTTCCGACCAATAATAATATCGTGATTCGATGCCACATCGCGCCTCTGAATGACTGGCATTTCTTCTTGATGGTTGTCACGATCATGGATTAAACTTATCCAACGCAAGCGCATGGGATAAATACAGAACCCCACTTACATCATAATCTAGAATATTTTATCTAACTCGTTGCGGACGGAGCTCCGCTTTCGTGAAATATATCATTGCGCCGTCCACATCTCATTCGCTAAAAGATTCTCGAATAAGATGCGCGTTGTGTTTTTTGTATGTTTGGACTCACTTGAAGAATACGAAACGACCCGATACTATGGAACGGTGTGGTTTTCAGGGATATGCACGCAATTAAGTAGAATGAAGTATACACATCAGGGGTGTATATATGTAGAGACGACGCGAAGGTAGAGTGGGGCGAAGCGGACATGGCATAGCTATAGGCTCTCATTGGGGAGGGGGCGGAGTGCCCACCTTAAATTTAAACTACATCCCCCCATTAAACTCAGAAGTTCGCAAAATTTGCATCCTCCCTTATTTAAAAAAATGGAACCGAAAGTAGAACACATATCTCACTAAATACATGTTGGAAAATAAAACTAAGAGCACAATTGGAACATAAGAACTATTGCCACGGGTTGGTGTCCGTCGTGCGTGAGACGGTGTGTCCGTCGACAATTTCTTTTGGCACACACTACAGGCAACATTCCTCGTCAAATTGTCACAAAACTTCAAATGGATCTTCGGGGTGACCTCTAGATGGGAGCGATCGATTTTTCCGAAATTTGTTTTAAAATATGGCCGCCAGCAGCCGTCTTTGATTTCAAGTTTTAATCCATCGGCAGAACCTGTGGTCGCATTTATAAAACTGTTTTGAAACTTTACAGGAATGTTTATGTTCAGCTCTACATTAGATGTGAGCTATCGAATTTGAACGATTTTGGATGAAAAACATGGCCGCCAGCAGCCATCTTGGATGTGCATGATTATGCATGATCCTTTGGCACGGCATACAGGCCACATCCATCATCCGATCGGCACCAAGCCTCATATGGTTTTTAATTTCTCCTAAAATAGTTTTAAAAACATGACAGTCGGCGGCCATCTTGGATTTTACTCCTTGCATTGAGCTACATTATTGACACTATCATTTATGAGAAATTTCCTACTGGTGTGTTAGGCATGAAATTTCTAAGCCCCCAACCCCAGTCCCCTGTCACCACTTCCCTGAGTGCATTACAAACCCATTTTGCCATATTGTCTGGATTGCCATCGCTATAACACTTTTTGAACTGAAATGAAGCAACGGAATTATAGAAATATTAAGGTATTTACATGTACATGTATCTAACAAGTACACGCAAATGGTCCGTCGGAATTTCTCACCAATATAAATTAATTACGATGATAGAATGGAGTAATTAGCTAGCAGGAAAATCATTACAGGAACGCCCGGTATCGGAAAAGGATACTGCATTTGAACTTCTGTTTGTGAGTGACTGATAACGTACTACACCCACTTCTCATTGAGAAACCGTTGTAAAGGACGCAATTATAGTAAACAAAGAAAGTAATACGTTAAACCACATTATTTACCATCAACAAGGCGTGTTAGATAATCACCTGTCTTCAAAATCGTTACCTGTCCATTAGGCGTCCGTGTGTATGTAGTACAATTATTGAGTAATTTATGTCATTACATGGATTCAATAAACAAAATTGAAGCCACATTGTACAACGCCGGTGTCAGACCTAATTTTGTACAAGATGGATCGGGCAATTATCAGGGACATCGGCACGTGACTGACGGAGTGCATATATGTCACTGGGCCCCATTTAACCCTTTCTTTACGAAATTGATTATCCCAGCCAGTTATAAAAGCATACATTGGAAAAGTCTGTTAGACCCACCCGAACACCAATTCCTGGCCCATAAGATAATATAAGATACTTTGTAATGGTCCTTTGACACACATTAGTGTAAGACAACTTACATGTAAAGATAAAATAGACAAAAGGAATACATGGTATATAAGTGATATAACCCGTACCAGACTAACTGAAATTAGTAGATCTGTAGAATATCAAATTATTAAATTATTACTGGACATAGGTCACATGCGGAATGATGCGATGTACCATATGGTACAATGTCACTTCCGCAGTCGACCAATGCCCAGCAGGAATATGGCGCTTACTATGGGTATAAGACTGTACAGCACTAGTTGTCCGACACTAACATGTGACAAAAAACATCGGGGACAGCATAAGAAAACAGTCCTAAGACCATTTATTTCCCTTATGGTCCCCCAATGGATTCAGGCCACATGAGAGACCGGAACACACCCATACGCGCCCTGCCATCGCCAACCACTGGTTTTAAAAATATACTATGTTTTATTTAACTATGAAATGCAATCGGTCAGTTGAAATTGGAATAATGATAGATGTTAGTGAGCTAGACAGCAAGTATTTCACTAGAAGTTAAAAAACACTGGACATATATAGCTGTATACAATTGGAGAGAGGGGTGTCTTTGACTATCTGTAGGTTCGGTGGCTATTCTGTGATAATAAGGCTAGCACCAACTTATCGCAGTGTACCATGGACAGTAAGGTGATATTATTTCCTTCGACCTGGATTACACTATGTGACAACGTACTACGACACCACATCAAAGATTATCCTCACCCCGACATTAAATGAAAGTTATTTACAAAGCAAAATCTCATAAGTGTGTCATGAAACTACACAATCAAGTACTTTGTTAATAGTACTTATATATGTTTCAGAATTTTGAAACCTATTAATATACTCTGAGTGAATAGCCTTGGACCAAACTGTGTTGTTACCTTTTGGGATCAATTTTGTTAGTAAATTCAATCCAGAGTACTATTCCTGTATAACAGAAACTGTTCGAACCAGAAGGTCCTACACGAGGGACTGTGGTTTTGTATTGCCGTGATCTTAGATCATAGCTACAGTAAGAGCTAACTTTGGGGAAGTGCTCGCAGCGATGTGTGGGAGCCTTTGAGTCCACAATCTTGTTCATTAGCAACAGCTTTCTTTGGTTAACCCGCTGTTCAACAGTTAACATGTTCATTCTTAGATGTTCCTTGTACCCATACAGTTGCTCGATTATGTAGCCCAAGATAAAATGTACTCAATATGCTCTGAGATTTATGTAATATCCCGTTGGTTGTTGTAGATAGTGCACTATACCATGGGCAACAATCATAATCAAAATGGCACTGAATCAAAGCGATAACTAGTATTCTTTTTGTGAAGTTTGTTAAAAAGTCAGCTTTTCTATAAAGGAACATAAGTCTTGAGCATGATTTAGATAAGTTTGAGCTGAGGCCTCTCCACTTATATGTTGGTCCAAAACAGCTACCGAATATGTAACGGTGTTATAGGGGCTGCTACTAGTCACATTACATTCGATGTTAAGCTGATTACAGCATCAAATTATTGGTTTGGACCCAAACAGAATATATTCGGTCTTACCTAAAAATAGGGAAAGCCTATTGTCTATGAGCCATTCACCAGGAGAGGAAAGCTGCGCACTCAGAGACTACTCATTCCTCCGAACACACTTCCTAGATACAAGCAATTCAGAGTCATCTGGTAAAATAGCAGCCTACACTTTACTGCGACCGGTGCGTCATTGACATAGAGCAAGAATAATAAAGGCCCAAGAATTAGCCATGAGGGACGCCGCATGGAATCAAATTTGTGTCTGAGAAAGAGCTATTGATGTCAGTAATTTGTGTCCGATGAATGATATAAGCTTTAAACCAATTGCGAGTATTTCTGTCAAAGCATATGACGTGCAATTTGTCTGAAAGTATATGGTGGTCTACCGTGTCAAAGGCTTTTTGTAGGTCTGCCAATACCATTCCAGTATACTTCCCTTGATCTATTTCTTCCTGAATATAGTCATTGAGGTAAGTTAAAGTGGATTCAGTCGAGAATCCAGATCGAAATTGAAATTCATTTATAGAGTTTTTAAATATTTAATTAAAAAACACCTTTTCCAAAATTTTAGAAACCACAATAATGATGGAGACAGACCGGTAGTTACTAGGGTTGTTTTTTCATTTTCTTATATATAGGCACCACCCTAGCTGATTTCAAATCTAGCGGAATATGTCCATGATAAAAGGTCAGATTGATAATATGAGCCAAGGGAGACACTATGACAAATGCACCGCCCCACGTAAACCGGGCTGGAAATTCATCTAAACCAGTTACCTTGGATGGGGTGGGATTCAGCAGAAATTCTGAGACGTCTGTTTCGGAGACTTTTTCAAGCTTGAACAAGTTACTGGTGACATTTGTTTTACTTATCCACAAAGCTTTTGTCATATTTTCCAGTCGGAGAGAGTAGTTTCTGTACTAAATCAGTAGCGACACTACAAAAGAAGTTGTTAAAATGTTCAGCTACTGCCTCTTTATCAAACATAAGTGAATCGCCTGTTTTTAAGATGTTCGACGAGGCGCAATTTGCTTTCTTAGATGGTGACCCAAGTCTCCTCAAGATCGTCCACAGAGCTTTTGAAATACCATTATTCTGCTCTAGCTGTTTCTTAAAGTAATTCGATTTGGAATTTTTAACATATGAGTAACTTTAGTACGAATAACTTTGTAATCAGAATATTACTTGGATCTTTAGAATTTCTAAATTTCTTTTCATTCCTCAATAATTTGTCAATAATTAATGCCAAGATATCACATTCCACCCATGGTTCCGTACTTACCTTTGCTATTACTGGGCGATAGGGCGCCACTTCGCCACTTCATTAATGGCTGGCTTGAATAAACATAGCTTTAAAAATATCCCACGCCTCTTCAGCATCATCACTACTGATGACTTGGGGCCAATCCATTTCATTCAGGACCTCGCAGAAATTTTCCGCTGAATAATTCCGGAGTTTTAATAGATTTTGGCCACCCATGGGAATATGCTTAGTGATGATGTAGGTCATGCAGTGGTCACTTATACCTATATCTAAAACTCCACTATACCGGTGTCTTGATGAATTCGAGACACAAAAAATATATCAATGTTCGTAGCTGAGTTCGCTGTTATTCTCATAGGCTCATTGATAAAAATTTGAGATAGGCCGAAAAATTCCTTAAAATATTTAATGCTGTTATCCAGGGAACTGTTCCTCTTTGATGAAAGATCAACGTTAAAATCACCCAGAATCAATGTTTCATCCTTTAGCAAAGCAGGTTTATGTCTTCGAAAAGTCAGATTAATCAGGCGGGCGATAACCTACACCAACTAAAATCGGCTTCGATTTGGGAAGCAGTATATCGATCCAGCATAATTCAAAGTCTGAGTGATGAAGATAAGGTTTGTGGTTAAACGAGTGACTGGTGAATATACAGGAAAACACCCCACCAGTTCTACTCCTGTCATTTCTCAAAATGGAATAGTTAGGGACTGAGCTCACATAGTTATCCATTGAATTACCCAATCAGGTCATAGTGAAAGCCACAATTGACGGTTGATACTCATTGATGATAATTTGAATTCCGTCTATTTTAGGTGGAAGGCTCCTACAATAAAAATTTCAAACCTTTACTTTTAGGTTTTGTAGAAGTTTAATTATCATCATGACAACGTCGTTAATTAAGGAGATATTATGCAATGGTGGGAAATGTTCATATAATAAGTTCAACAAACGGTTGTTTTGTTGAATTTGTGCTCTGAACATTTCCTAGGGAGACAACTCGTAAATGAGTATTTAGTTTAGAAAATGTTAAGATGGCGCTGTGGTGAAACATCAGTTCACCATATAGCAGGAAATAAAAAAAAATAACACTCCGCTAGGGCGCACATAAAATACACTTGATCAAAGCAGGTATTTCAGTTAATTCTTTATCTAAGTTGCCAGTAAGCAATGGCAATCTATCATATAAATCACATATTATAGTGACTCTCGGTAGTGAAATCATTCTCGTTCCTTTATCGGCGATTTGATCTGGACGAATGACGGATTTAGATTTACACGGAAAGGTCAAACGTGCAATCACACAACTCTAAATTTTTTAAGTGGGCATAGAGACTACATAAAAAATTAAAGGCCTCAGTATCTTTCATGTCGAATATGTATGTAAACAGTCAGTAACATATATAAAATGTATCCTTGGAATTTAATAAGCTAATGGTTCTATTGTTGGAAAGATACAATTTATTTAGTTGTCTGGTAAGGTTCCTCGGCATTTTTTCCTGCATAATTTCGCGGTTCACGAGAACGAAAACGGATTCCTCCTGAGTATCTGTGGACATGACAGTGGGCCACGCGGGTGATGCTATCAGTGAGTAAGCTGAAGGTGTGTACAGCGTCACGAACATAATAGGCAGGGTCATAGCATGACCCCCCCCCCACACTTTGGTCAAAATTTCCAAGAGATGGAAATGTCATACCTTACACAACATCAGTTCGAAATGTCACACCAACAATAGGTTCAAATTGTTCAGACTTGTCTCGGAGAATGGGAGGAATGAGTGCGGCGATCAATATATGGCGACGAACTTACCTGTTAGACCTAGAGATTAGACAGTATACAACGATCTGTATGTTTAAAGTGAGCATATAGACTATACATTATATATTGGAAAAGCTAGAAGCTCACAGACCTATGAATGTTTAATGTCGTGTCTGTCTTTATGTAAACATCGCGTTAATCGAATATATAAAATATATCCTAGGAATTTACTTAGCTAAGGGAACCATTGTATATAATAAACATTGCATACGTTGTATGAATTGTTTCCAAATGACGACTGATTTTTTTCTGCGGAACTATTTTCAGGTTCAGATAACAAAACTTTCTCACACTTTGCCGAACCATGGTCGGATCAGTGGATTCCGTTCCTCCCCTGGCCTGTGGCCAGTCAAACACAACTGATAAATTCAGAATCGCCTACCATTCAGGCATGTGAGGAACCACTTGGGAAAACTCAAAGTCCAAGTGGAGTGCAAATACGCAAAATTATGAGTTGTTGATGGGGTGCGTTTGGAAATTATAATGTGTACACCACCAAGCGTGAGTTTAAATCATGACAACTTAAGCATCCATGGGTGAATTTATTACCTAACATTCGACAGTGTTTTGTATGGAATGGTCTGGCAAAACTCTCCTTTTGGTATTGAAACTAGGTATATTGTATTTGATCTGACTCACCACCAGAACACTTGTCTCGGAGAACGAGAGGAATGAGTGCGGCGATCAATATATGGCGACGAACTTACCTGTTAGACCTAGAGATTATACAGTATACAACGAAACGACCAGAAGCTCAATCACAGATATCTGTATGTTTAAAGTGGGCATATAGACTATACATTATATATTGGAAAAGCTAGAAGCTCACAGACCTATGAATGTTTAATGTCGTGTCTGTCTTTATGTAAACATCGCGTTAATCGAATATATAAAATATATCCTAGGAATTTACTTAGCTAAGGGAACTATTGTATATAATAAACATTGCATACGTTGTATGAATTGTTTCCAAATGACGACTGATTTTTTTCTGCGGAACTATTTTCAGGTTCAGATAACAAAACTTTCTCACACTTTGCCGAACCATGGTCGGATCAGTGATTCCGTTCCTCCCCTGGCATGTGGCCAGTCAAACACAACTGATAAATTCAGAATCGCCTACCATTCAGGCATGTGAGGAACCACTTGGGAAAACTCAAAGTCCAAGTGGAGTGCAAATACGCAAAATTATGAGTTGTTGATGGGGTGCGTTTGGAAATTATAATGTGAACACACCAAGCGTGAGTATAAATCATGACAATTTAAGCATCCATGGATGAATTTATTACCTAACATTCGACAGTGTTTTGTATGGAATGGTCTGGCAAAACTCTCCTTTTGGTATTGAAATTAGGTATATTGTATTTGATCTGACTCACCACCAGAACACTTGACTCGGAGAACGAGAGGAATGAGTGCGGCGATCAATATATGGCGACGAACTTACCTGTTAGACCTAGAGATTATACAGTATACAACGAAACGACCAGAAGCTCAATCACATATATCTGAATGTTTAAAGTGGGCATATAGACTATACATTATATATTGGAAAGGCCAGAAGCTCACAGACCTATGAATGTTTAATGTCGTTTCTGTCTTTATGTAAACATCGTGTCAATCGAATATATAAAATATTTCCTCGGAATTTACTTAGCTAAGGGAACTATTGTATTTAATAAACATTGCATACGATTGTCTGAATTGTTTCCAAATAGCGACTGATTTTTTTTACTGCGGAACAATTTTCAGGTTCAGATCGCAAAAGTTTCTCACACTTGGCCGAACCACGGTCGGCTCAGTGGATACCGTTCCTCTCCGGGCCTGTGGCCATTCAAACACTACTGATCAATTCAGAATCGCCTACCATTCAGGCATGTGAGGAACCACTTGGGAAAACTCAAAGTCCAAGTGGGGTGCAAATACGCAAAATTGTGAGTTGTTCATGGGGTGCGTTTGGAAATTATAAGGTGTACACCATCAAGTGTGAGTTTAAATCATGACAACTTAAGCATCCATGTGTGAATTTATTACCTTACATTCGACAATTTTTTGTATGGAATGGTCTGGCAAAACTGTCTCCTTTTGGTATTGAAACTAGGTATATTGTATTTGATCTGACTCACCACCAGAACACTTGACTCGGAGAACGAGAGGAATGAGTGCGGCGATCAATATATGGCGACGAACTTACCTGTTAGACCTAGAGATTATACAGTATACAACGAAACGACCAGACGCTCAATCACAGCTATCTGAATGTTTAAAGTTGGCATATAGACTATACATTATATATTGGACAGGCAAGAAGCTCACAGACCTATGAATGTTTAATGTCGTTTCTGTCTTTATGTAAACATCGTGTCAATCGAATATATCAAATATTTCCTCGGAATTTACTTAGCTAAGGGAACTATTGTATTTAATAAACATTGCATACGATTGTCTGAATTGTTTCCAAATAGCGACTGATTTTATACTGCGGAACAATTTTCAGGTTCAGATCGCAAAAGTTTCTCACACTTTGCCGAACCATGGTCGGCTCAGTGGATTCCGTTCCTCTCCTGGCCTGTGGCCAGTCAAACACTACTGATCAATTCAGAATCGCCTACCATTCAGGCATGTGAGGAACCACTTGGGAAAACTCAAAGTCCAAGTGGGGTGCAAATACGCAAAGGTATGAGTTGTTCATGGGGTGCGTTTGAAAATTATAAGGTGTACACCACCAAGTGTGTGTTTAAATCATGACAACTTAAGCATCCATGTGTGAATTTATTACCTAACATTCGAGTTTTTTGTATGGAATGGTCTGGCAAAACTGTCTCCTTTTGGAATTGAAACTAGGTATATTGTATTTGATCAGACTCACCACCATAACACTTGTCTCTCATACTGAGGAATGAGTGCGCGATCAATATGTGGCGACGAACTTACATGTTAGACCTAGAGATTATACAGTATACAATGAAACGACAAGAAGCTCAATCACAGATATCTGAATGTTTAAAGTGGGCATATAAACTACAACATTATATATTGGAAAGGCCAGCAGCTCACAGACCTATGAATGTTTAAGTCGTGTCTGTCTTTATCTAAACATCGTGTCAATCGAATATATAAAATATATCATCGGAATTTACTTAGCTAAGGGAACTATTGTATTTAATAATCACTGCATACGGTTGTCTGAAATGTTTCCAAATAGCGACTGATTTTTTTTCTGCGGAACAATTTTCAGGTTCAGATCGCAAATGTTTCTCACACTTGGCCGAACCATGGTTGGCCCAGTGGATTCCGTTCCTCCCCGGGCCTGTGGCCAGTCAAACACTACTGGTCAATTCAGTATCGCCTACCATTCAGGCATGTGAGGAACCACTTGGAAAATTAAAAGTCCAAGTGGGGTGCAAATACGCAAAAGTATGCGTTGTTCATGGGGTGCGTTTGAAAATGGTAAGGTGTACACCACCAAGTGTGTGTTTAAATCATGACAACTTAATCATCCATGGGTGAATTTCTTACCTAACATTCGACAGTTTTTTTATGGAATGGTCAGGCAAAACTGTCTCCTTTCTGTATTGAACTAGGTATATTGTATTTGATCTGACTCACCACCAGAACACTTGTCCCGGATAATGAGGAATGAGTGCGGCGATCAATATGTGGTGACGAACTTACCTGTTAGACCTAGAGATTATACAGTATACAATGAAACGACAAGAAGCTCAATCACAGATATATGTATGTTTAAAGTGGGCATATAGACTACACATTATATATTGGAAAGGCCAAAAGCTCACATACCTATGAATGTTTAATGTCGTGTCTGTCTTTATGTAAACATCGTGTCAATCGAATATATAAAATAATATCCTCGGAATTTACAGAGCTAAGGGAACTATTGTATTTAATAAACGTTGCATACGGTTGTCTGAATTATTTCCAAATAGCGACTGATTTTTTTCTGCGGAACAATTTTCAGGTTCAGATCGCAAATGTTTCTCACACTTGGCCGAACCATGGTCGGCTCAGTGGATTCAGTTCCTCTCGGGCCTATGGCCAGTCAAACACTACTGATCAATTCAGAATCTCCTACCATTCAGACATGTGATGAACCACTTCGGAAAACTCAAAGTCCAAGTGGAGTGCAAATACGCAAAATTATGAGTTGTTGATGGGGTGCGTTTGGAAATTATAATGTGTACACCACCAAGCGTGAGTTTAAATCATGACAACTTAAGCATCCATGGGTGAATTTATTACCTAACATTCGACAGTTTTTTGTATGGAATGGTCTTGCAAAACTCTCCTTTTGGTATTGAAATTAGGTATATTGTATTTGATCTGACTCACCACCAGAACACTTGACTCGGAGAACGAGAGGAATGAGTGCGGCGATCAATATATGGCGACGAACTTACCTGTTAGACCTAGAGATTATACATTATACAATGAAACTACTAGAAGCTCAATCACATATATCTGAATGTTTAAAGTGGGCATATAGACTATACATTATATATTGGAAAGGCCAGAAGCTCACATACCTATGAATGTTTAATGTCGTGTCTGTCTTTATGTAAATATCGTGTCAATCGAATATATAAAATATATCCTCGGAATTTACTTAGCTAAGGGAACTATTGTATTTAATAGACATTGCATACGGTTGTCTGAGTTGTTTACAAATAACGACTGATTTTTTTCTGCGGAACTATTTTTAGTTTCAGATCGCAAAAGTTTCTCACACTTGGCCGAACCACGGTCGGCTCAGTGGATACCGTTCCTCTCCGGGCCTGTGGCCAGTCAAACACTACTGATCAATTCAGAATCGCCTACCATTCAGGCATGTGATGAACCACTTCGGAAAACTCAAAGTCCAAGTGGAGTGCAAATACGCAAAATTATGAGTTGTTCATGGGGTGCGTTTGGAAATTATAAGGTGTACACCATCAAGTGTGAGTTTAAATCATGACAACTTAAGCATCCATGTGTGAATTTATTACCTTACATTCGACAATTTTTTGTATGGAATGGTCTGGCAAAACTGTCTCCTTTTGGTATTGAAACTAGGTATATTGTATTTGATCTGACTCACCACCAGAACACTTGACTCGGAGAACAAGAGGAATGAGTGCGGCGATCAATATGTGGAGACGAACCTACCTGTTAGACCTAGAGATTATACATTATACAATGAAACTACCAGACGCTCAATAACAGCTATCTGAATGTTTAAAGTTGGCATATAGACTATACATTATATATTGGACAGGCAAGAAGCTCACAGACCTATGAATGTTTAATGTCGTTTCTGTCTTTATGTAAACATCGTGTAAATCGAATATATCAAATATTTCCTCGGAATTTACTTAGCTAAGGGAACTATTGTATTTAATAAACATTGCATACGATTGTCTGAATTGTTTCCAAATAGCGACTGATTTTTTACTGCGGAACAATTTTCAGGTTCAGATCGCAAAAGTTTCTCACACTTTGCCGAACCATGGTCGGCTCAGTGGATTCCGTTCCTCCCCTGGCCTGTGGCCAGTCAAACACTACTGATCAATTCAGAATCGCCAACCATTCAGGCATGTGAGGAACCACTTGGGAAAACTCAAAGTCCAAGTGGGGTGCAAATACGCAAAGGTATGAGTTGTTCATGGGGTGCGTTTGAAAATTGTAAGGTGTACACCACCAAGTGTGTGTTTAAATCATGACAACTTAAGCATCCATGTGTGAATTTATTACCTAACATTCGAGTTTTTTGTATGGAATGGTCTGGCAAAACTGTCTCCTTTTGGAATTGAAACTAGGTATATTGTATTTGATCTGACTCACCACCATAACACTTGTCTCTCATAATGAGGAATGAGTGCGCGATCAATATGTGGCGATGAACTTACATGTTAGACCTAGAGATTATACAGTATACAATGAAACGACAAGAAGCTCAATCACAGATATCTGAATGTTTAAAGTGGGCATATAAACTACAACATTATATATTGGAAAGGCCAGCAGCTCACAGACCTATGAATGTTTAAGTCGTGTCTGTCTTTATCTAAACATCGTGTCAATCGAATATATAAAATATATCATCGGAATTTACTTAGCTAAGGGAACTATTGTATTTAATAATCACTGCATACGGTTGTCTGAAATGTTTCCAAATAGCGACTGATTTTTTTCTGCGGAACTATTTTCAGGTTCAGATCGCAAATGTTTCTCACACTTGGCCGAACCATGGTTGGCCCAGTGGATTCCGTTCCTCCCGGGCCTGTGGCCAGGCAAACACTACTGGTCAATTCAGTATCGCCTACCATTCAGGCATGTGAGGAACCACTTGGAAAATTAAAAGTCCAAGTGGGGTGCAAATACGCAAAAGTATGCGTTGTTCATGGGGTGCGTTTGAAAATGGTAAGGTGTACACCACCAAGTGTGTGTTTAAATCATGACAACTTAAGCATCCATGGGTGAATTTCTTACCTAACATTCGACAGTTTTTTTTATGGAATGGTCTGGCAAAACTGTCTCCTTTCTGTATTGAACTATAGGTATATTGTATTTGATCTGACTCACCACCAGAACACTTGTCCCGGATAATGAGGAATGAGTGCGGCGATCAATATGTGGTGACGAACTTACCTGGTAGACCTAGAGATTATACAGTATACAATGAAACGACAAGAAGCTCAATCACAGATATATGTATGTTTAAAGTGGGCATATAGACTACACATTATATATTGGAAAGGCCAAAAGCTCACATACCTATGAATGTTTAATGTCGTGTCTGTCTTTATGTAAACATCGTGTCAATCGAATATATAAAATATATCCTCGGAATTTACAGAGCTAAGGGAACTATTGTATTTAATAAACGTTGCATACGGTTGTCTGAATTATTTCCAAATAGCGACTGATTTTTTTCTGCGGAACAATTTTCAGGTTCAGATCGCAAATGTTTCTCACACTTGGCCGAACCACGGTCGGCTCAGTGGATTCAGTTCCTCTCGGGCCTATGGCCAGTCAAACACTACTGATCAATTCAGAATCTCCTACCATTCAGACATGTGATGAACCACTTCGGAAAACTCAAAGTCCAAGTGGAGTGCAAATACGCAAAATTATGAGTTGTTGATGGGGTGCGTTTGGAAATTATAATGTGTACACCACCAAGCGTGAGTTTAAATCATGACAACTTAAGCATCCATGGGTGAATTTATTACCTAACATTCGACAGTTTTTTGTATGGAATGGTCTTGCAAAACTCTCCTTTTGGTATTGAAATTAGGTATATTGTATTTGATCTGACTCACCACCAGAACACTTGTCTCGGAGAACGAGAGGAATGAGTGCGGCGATCAATATATGGCGACGAACTTACCTGTTAGACCTAGAGATTATACAGTATACAACGAAACGACCAGACGCTCAATCACAGCTATCTGAATGTTTAAAGTTGGCATATAGACTATACATTATATATTGGAAAGGCCAGAAGCTCACAGACCTATGAATGTTTAATGTCGTGTCTGTCTTTATGTAAACATCGTGTCAATCGAATATATAAAATATTCCTCGGAATTTACTTAGCTAAGGGAACTATTGTATTTTATAGACATTGCATACGGTTGTCTGAGTTGTTTACAAATAACGACTGATTTTTTTCTGCGGAACTATTTTTAGCTTCAGATCGCAAAAGTTTCTCACACTTGGCCGAACCATTGTCGACTCAGTGGATTCCGTTCCTCCCGGGCCTGTGGCCATTCAAACACTACTGATAAATTCAGAATCGCTAACGATTCAGGCATGTGAGGAACCACTTGGGAAAACTCAAAGTCCAAGTGGGGTGCAAATACGCAAAATTATGATATATTGATGGGGTGCGTTTGGAAATTATAAGGTGTACACCACCAAGTGTGAGTTTAAATCATGACAACTTAAGCATCCATGGGTGCAATTCTTACCTCACATTCGACAGTTTTTTGTATGGAACGGTCTGGCAAAACAAATATTGTATTTGATCTGACTCACCACCATAACACTTGTCTCGGAGAATGAGAAATGAGTGCGGCGATCAATATGTGGCGACGAACTTACATGTTAAACCTAGAGATTATACAGTATACAACGAAACGACCAGAAGCTCAATCACAGATATATGTATGTTTAAAGTGGGCATATAGACTACATTATATAGTGGAAAGGCCAAAAGCCCACAAACGTATGACTGTAATGTCGTGTCTGTCTTTATGTAAGCACAGTGTCTGTCGAATATATAAAATGTATCCTCAACATTTACTTAGCTAAGGGAACTAGTGTGCTGAATAAATATCTGATAATCTGGTAATTGTTTCCAAATAACGACTGATTTCATTCTGTGCGATATCGTTGTAAAGGGATGACTCCTGAATATTTGTGATCATGACACAGTATGCCACGAGTGGTAGTATAAGCGTGTTTGATCTGGTTGAACGTCAATGGTTGAGAGCTGTGCACATAATGGGTGAATTGTTCCTTTGTCATCCTAAAATATAATCTGAAGATTGAATCATGACCAATCATGCATTCATGGGCGAGTCGCAGATTGTTGGGTCGCAGGTTTGTTTCGGAATTGTATTGCATGCATATTTTGCGTATGACCATTGTGGATATACCCATGTGGATGGGGCAATTACCCCTAGCAACGTATACACGTCATGTTAAACGATCATGGGTCATTCGAGCATCCAGCTTCTGTCTACGTAATTTGGAAGGAGGTATAAGATATATAGGATCTCCAACAAGTTATGTTGGGATCTAAGATTTTATGAAACGGGTTTGATAAATTTGATTCACAACAATTTTCATAAAATCTTATATCTCAACATAACGAGTTGAAGATCTTGTATATCACATGCCTTTTAAAGGAATCAAATTCTTTAACATAAGCTGACAATGCATGCAAAATGCATACTTGCACGGCGTTTGCTGAGACGCTTCATTTTGGTTTTGGAAAAATGGGATCAACTTTGTTTCGGAGGAACTGTTTTAAAGGCAGACGCTGTATCCATTACCTGCGCTAGATGTTATGGAACAGGAATAATATCAGTCTCCTCAACTTGTTTTGCCAGTGATATACTGACGAGTCTGGTACATAGCTGAATCGGTGACCCGTTTAGCCAGTGCATATAGCAGCCTACCGGTCGGTCCCTCCTCATAGTGTCAGCCGTGAACAATACAAAATTGAAACATTTAACAGTCATGAAGACGAAAGGCAAACAGACATGACACGACAGAAACAACATACACGAGAAACAGGACACACAGCTGTATACCAAAACAAAATACAACAGGTAGAAGAAATGTAATCTGAAACACTGTGGAGAGGCGTGACAAGCGGATTGATTGTTCTGGGTCAACTCAACCACCCGTCTTGAAGAGATGTAGGACCAAAGAGGACATTGAGCTAAACCAAAACTAAACATTGATGCCTCACGTGATACGGTCGCCTTAGTACCTCCAGGACTTATACACCACACCTCATGGGATGCACCCATGGCAAACATGGTGTCACATTAGGGGATGTTTTACCCTCGCAGTGGGGGTAGGCATATTCTACCCCGGGCCTACACGGGGGTTACCGTGTTAAATGAAGTCTCGTACAAATTGACATCGAATAATTGACAAACGCTGTTGTGGCAAATGGACCTTCCAAAATTGAACATTTCTTGAAGACCCATGTACTGATACATGTAGGTCGTGTGGGTTCTGAATTCCCAGATGTACACATCCATTTGGATACCATGTAGCTGCGACCGCGCACCAACATAAACCATTAAATTTAATTTGTATCAGAGTGCCCATATATACGCTTGATCGATTTGTTCTGCTAATGTTAACATGTTGATGGGTCCCAATAGCACTCATTTTTACCTCCGATACAGGTTGAAAACCGTTACTTCGACATGCATGTAATTTCCGCGGTCCTATAAATTTCCTAATAAACAAAGAAATGGTCAGTATTGTATCAGTAGGGAGTATTTAGCCCTTTATGTACTAAACGATTGTCACGTTCAGTTATAAAAGTATACAGTTGAATGGTATATCGTTCAATTCGAATGGTTTTCATGTTATAAAAGCAGACGACAGACACAAAGACCCAGATAATACAAATGCGTAAGGATTTCTATTAATTGGTGATAAATGTTCAAACAATAAGTTCAACAAACATTTCCCAATGGTACTGCTCGTTAATGAGCATTTAGTATAGAGAGGGTTAACGAGTACATGATACATGTCGGAAAGTGGCTGTTGCGACAATTGAGATGGCAGTTGGCACTACTTGCGCTTCTCCCAACGTCCTGTAGCTATAACCAAAACGTCTAGACATCAAGTTTGATGATGACAAGAGACAGCCCATTACGGTATTACAATATAAAGGTCTATACGCTAGAGTTGATGTCCCTGTCGACAAGCCATTATAGATAAGATCAGAGCTGTTAAGTTCTTTGAAACGAGACGAAACCGACATAAATCAGAACCCATGCAAGGCAACAGGATTAAGGAACCGCTATTATACCGTAACCGAATTAACGTTTTATATCCCCCTTCAGTTTATAGAGATATGTTCTCTTGAGTGTCCCATGATATATTCGGTGAACAATAATGCATACCTTTGATCTAATTACATGTATCACATACATCAGAGATGTTAAGTATTATAACTCAGATTCCAGACAGATTAGATCCGAACATTTCCTTGTTCGCGTCCGGATTGAATTCATTAAATTCCATTGAGAGGGCAAATTGATTACCCTTTGTGCCGTTACAATATAGGGCTCTTGTTTTATTTTATTTCTGGCACAATATTTCACTCCATTAAAGGCCCACTTAATTTTTCGAATGCCCATATAACCTTATACACAACATATTCCATATTATATACCATTTGGCAGAGGAACCAAAATTATATATATTCCACCAACATACGGAACAGTTGTGGCCTATATGAGTGTCCACCAAGTGGTAGAGATTCTCAGATTCATTCCAAGACTTCCTCCGTTGTCAACCCAAAATGCACCAGAATTCAAATTAAGAGATAAAAGTATTCTTCCATTGAGAATAATAGACTTTAGAGCATAGTCCGGATCAAAATTAAGCACAGAACACACATCGGTATCTCGACAACAGCAACATTTTCTCAGTGTATTCGATCAGATCAGTGGATAATACACTGTTTTGGATCTTCTTCTTTCAAATGGTATATAATATGGTGATTCGAGAATTAAGTGTGTCTTTAGTTTATACACGAGAAGGTGCGTTCAACGAAATGAGTGAGTAATGCACGTGTATGTAATGGCAAGTGCACCATGCACGTCGTATCATAAAGATATACTAGAGAATTTGTACTAATATCTTGTGACTTGTATCTTGTAATGTAGATACCAGTATGGCATTGCGACAATGAATACGAGCGAATGCAAATAAATATGTTCAAGTAGGGAACATATCGATCACACATTTTTTGTGATAGTATTATTATTATTATTATTATTATTATTATTTACATTTGTATAGCGCCTAACCCACAACAGAATTGTGTTCGCAGGCGCTGTTACATAAAAGAATCGATAAAAGTATATATACAATAAAACAGATTGGATAAGAAATGCGTGAGGGTTAAAATGACTGAATGAAAGAGATACGCGAATCCTAAAAAAAAAAAAAAAAAGATGCTCAAAATACATCTGTATAGTTAAAAGTCAGTTTGAGAAATAAAAATCATAAACATCCATTAACGGTAAGATTAAGTCAGTTGACTCCATATGCAATTTAAAAAAGGTGAGTTTTTAAAAGTTTGCGGAATTCTAAAACATCACTAATATGTCTGAGATCGTCGGGAAGATTGTTCCACAAGGCAGGTGCGGCAACACAGAAAGCTCTATCCCCTAACGTGCGATGGCTGGACTTAGGAAGTATAAGAAGTCGTTTACCGTCTGATCTCTTCTGCATCGAACCGTATGGTTGCCTTAGATTAAGTTATGTTGAAGCCTAGACATAAGAAATCTCTCATTATGATAACAGAAACACATAACTAATGAACTCAATATAAAGATCGTTTATATTCTAACTCGCATGGAACCCAATCAATAGCTGTTGATGCTTTAAATAGCATGCATACGTACATATATCTAACTTGCGCGAAATTAACTTAATTTTTACTGTTATGTGTGGACAACACCAATACAATGTGGAAAATGTAGATTTTATATATAAATGCGTGTACCTTTAATTAAGGTACGATACACATATAGCAAGCTCTGTATACCCAATATACGGAAGGACGTGGGGCTTTCTTGCTTATTTTATTTAAACTTTCTGACTGATTCTGAAACTATCTATACAGCAGGGTGCTCTGCCTATCATTAGCTTATGTCAGCTTCCGGTGGGCAAGACATGGTGCCTATTGTCGTGGACTCAAGTTGGGCTTGACCCATTTACTCACATATGTGGGTCACACAAAGCATCAATTTCGAAGAACAGTTTGGCCGTATAATAATGATTGTGGTAGCAAAAGTGGTAACTCTGTAGCTGTTCGCGTCTGAAGAAATTGTACCAGGTATATGCTTGAATATTTTCCGAAAAAGGCAGTTCAATCCAATCCAATCTACAAGGCACAAGCGGAACCTCACTAATGTAGATTCAATCAGATACGGTCGCCATGGAGATGGCTTATTTCATAAATGATAGCCTTGAACTATTGTTCAACAAATTAAATATTTCAGAAATTGAGTTACACGGTCATACTAATGAATTCCCTGAACGGCTAGGGTATTTAAACGTACATGGCTCATACGAGCTTTCAAATTTTGTGTAGGTAATTTGGAAGCCGATATAAGATAGGTTGACAAATACAAGAAATATCGACATATCGGCTTCATGTGCTCTGAAATATACTTGCCATGGTCACAGCCATTTTCCAGCTGTTACCAAACTTTCGCCCAGAAGTGAAATAAACGCTCTTTATTTCTACCATATCAGTAATAGACTAACACGGGACGCTCCTTTCTGTTCAATTTCGTTCACCTGGCTGTTGGTTGTTTTGGGACCCAAACACCGTGTTCAAATGTGTTATGACTTCAGTGTGTCTTTATGAGACATATAATGCCCGTAGAACGGTAGTTCAAGTATTTATTGACCGAATTCGATACCGGGAAAATTTCAAAAGCGAATATTATTAGACATGTTTTTGGACCAGCAACAACGTGGCTTTAACTAGTGCAAGCATTTGTTATTTTCTGGGGGTAAATACCGTTTGAGAAAATATAATATATGTTGTCGAACCAAAAATAAGTTACTTGATATAATAAATCAAATAGTGTACCAGTTAAATGCCAGTATTCTGTTTGAGTTTGTTAATTTCAAATGAATTCCACAAAATCAAAAAATAATTTAGATTTTATAACTTGTTTCCCTGCTCGCAGACACTCTACTTGCCTCTCTAACTCCCGAAATTCAAAAGTATATGTGTGTTTAGAGCAGGGGTCCTGTTTACTATGTTTACTGGTACAAGAAAATGCTTAGAAATTTCAGCGGCGAAATACTGAGATGTCTGTGAATATAGACTTGTTCTCCCCTCGGCGCCACCTTAAGTTCTTAACAAGTTTGTGATATTATTTTAAAGGGAAACAAGGCAGTTATATGTGGGTATATGCGCACAAAAAATAAGTCTGTTTAAACTCCAGCATTAAGACAAAATTGAGAAATAGTTAATTTTGTTCTTATAACTGTTACAGTTATTTGTAAACAAACTTCACTCATCCTGTAATAATATCATATATTTTAGACTGAATATTATCAGAATATTTTTCACTTCTATGACCTTTGATTAAACTTAGATATCTGATAGGACTAATTGGACTCTTATCGGTAATTCCACTGTAACAGTAATGTTTACATAACATTGATTTTGATATGCGAAATCTTGGAGAATTACTAATTATGAAATAAAAATGCCAATCCATTTGAACATGTTCTTTTTGACGATAGTTGTTTTACAGACTTTTATAAAATGTATATTATGTCGCCGGAAGCCACTTCCAAGACTTTGAGTACTTTTAACTTCTTTAGAAGGTTGTTGGAATAATCTTAACGATTTTAAGATGAGTAGCGCGGCCGATTTTAATTATATTTGAGAGAAGAAAATAAGATGGCACTTATTGCACACGCTTATCGCACGTGGCGCACATTTCATAAAGGATTATATCAGAATGTGTCTATAAAAAGCTACAAAGATTATATCAGATATCAGGTTAGGTTGATGTCAAGCGAAATAATAGATAGGTGCGGTCGGCAAAATTACTTAGTGGGATAGCAAATCGATTTCTTGCATATTGCTAAACATGCCCTGGATAAGATCACGCCCCGCGATTTTACACCACGTTAATCAAAATTTCATAAGCTACTTATTGGCAAGCTATGGAAATAGATACTGAAAGTTTCAGTCAGCATCATTACATACACGTTAAGATAATCCACATAAGCTGCTAAAATAACCACAAAAGTGACAAAACTAGGCATTAACAACATAATTCAATTAGTAATGCTCACTCCCTGCATTAAGCCTGCATGCTTGATAAACGATAAGTTTATTAAGTCAACGTATCTTTATTACGTCAACGTAGCTTATTAGTTTAGTATTGCATTAATGGCGTTGTTATATATTCAAATTGCGCAGTTAACTGGAGACTTAGGAACCGCCTTGAATGACATCATTATGATTCAGAACGTTTGTATCGTCCCTAATTCACCGCAATTGATACACACTGTGAAACAAAAAACGGGAAAGAAAACATCTATAAACGTTTTAAAAGAACCAATACCATATAGTTACCTTGGACTCATCAAAACATGGCCGCCATGGAAGAAACAAACTAAACACGTTGGAAAAGTACACTTTTCCTACACGCATGACAAGTTTTGTGCGATGTATAAAAAAATATATATAGTTAATGCTGTCGCATAAGAGCCTCGCCTCGCCTCGCCCAATAGATGCTCATATCCCAGTCACGATCCTAAACAGTTTAAGCGACGGTACTAGCTACGCATTAGTGTTCGGTATTCGGCGGATTTCGGTATTCGAATATTCGGTTCGAATAACGAGCGAATATTCGAATAGTATTCGAATATATAGATAAATTATAAAATTATATAGATAACATATTTTGGAACCAATTTATTATTTAATGAAATAGCATATTTATCCATGCACATGCTATACGCAAACAAAAAAGAGAAGAAAATGGTCTTTTGGCTTAACCCTTTACCCAACAAAACGGCCAAAACCGGCCAAATAAAGCTTCAACAGCCTAAAATATCTTCGGTCTGTCTCAATAGAACCATACAAATATGGATATCATTGGAACCGGCTCCTTGACCACATTGTGATAGTTACAGTTATGCCCTGTGCCAATGCATTCTCTTATATATGCGAGTCGACCATAGGTCGCCTGGCATATATAAGAGAATGCATTGGCCTAACACTTTTTACCAATTTTTCTTACATTCTTTAACAATTTTATAATTTGTAATGTGTTAAGCCAATGCATTCTCTTATATATGCGACGCGACCTATGGTCGACTCGCATATATACGAGAATGCATTGGCACAGGGCCCTTCTGTTGGATAAAGGGTTAATAGTAAGAGTTTATCTGTTTATGAAGTTCAAGTAGTCAATGTCCCATGCATGGTTCCACAAGTTGGTCGTAGTGCCACACTAACTAAGAACATGATATGGATTGAGCTTGCAGGTTGCATTTTTAGTTTTGGCATCCAACGTGAAGTGAGTCAATATATCTGATTTCTTCGAATTTGACGCCATATTATACACACAAGTGACAACGCGCAAACAAAACAAAACGATGCCTTATAGGTCCGCTTTCTATGACCACATGCAAGCACGGTCTGGTTTACACCTAGCCAATAAAATTATGTCGAGGTCATGACGCCAATCAAATCAGAACGTTACAGTTACGTCATATTAATTCGTTTATGGTCAGTGGAAAATAGACTATACTTTTAAATATATCTGATTTCTTCGAATTTAAATATATCTGATTTCTTCGAATTTGACGCCATATTATACACACAAGTGACAACGCGCAAACAAAACAAAATGATGCCTTATAGGTCCGCATCCTATGACCACATGCAAGCACGGTCTGGTTTACACCTAGCTAATAAAATTATGTCGATGTCATGACGCCAATCAAATCAGAACGTTACAGTTACGTCATATTTATTCGTTTATGGTCAGTGGAAATTAGACTATACTTTTAACAGACCCTCAGACTAATAACAAACCAGGAAACAATTACCCGGAGATTATTCTCGAATATTCGAATAGTCAAATAATTATTTGAATATTTATTTTTACGAGCGAATATTCGAACATTCGAATATTCGGACCTAACACTACTACGCATTCTATATTTATCCGTTCCATGACTGGAGCTTCCTGAAATGTTGCGAAAATCCTGTGCCAATGCATGCTCTGATATATGCGAGGCTCCTATGGGATACTAGTATATATAATAGAATGCGTTGGCCTAACAATATTTTATGGGGTGAAGGAGAAGATCATTCGATCTTTTCGACCATCCCGCGCCCATCTACTCTCTTGCCCTTGCTAACAATATTTAGATTGACCTTGTAAGCGAGCGCATTCTCATATCATAGTTGATGGGAATTCTAATAAAATTATATCGACAAAGACAACCACTTGATACAACTCAACATACCGGGGTGGGTCTGCTGATCTGTTTTTCGTATGTCGGGGCCAGAAAAAATGGATAATGCAAATTTTTTCCTGCACAGAAATCTAATCATGTTTGTCCTCTATCAAGTTTATAGACTCTAAGGTCCGAATCGGCATCTCTGGTTTAGACTAGGTTTTGTCCTAGACCAGGTTTAACTCCAGTTTAAACTAGGTTTAAGTAGGAGCAAAACTTGGTTTTCCTGTAGTAAAACTAGGTTTTATGGGAGTAAAACTGGGTTTTAGTGTAGTTAAAACCAGTTTTGTGATAAAACTCAGTTTTAGTTTGTGGAATTCGATCTCAATTAGAAACTATGTTTTATTGACGTGATAAAGTTATGGTAATATTACTAATCGTTTGTGGTGAATTGGCTATAATATCATCAGTATAAGCTTCGGTATATATGATTTATACGTACCATACGTCTCATCTCGAAAATATACATTTAAATATACTTTGAAAAAACATCAAAGTTAAACCACCCTACCCCAGGTTTTACTAAAACCTAGTTTTTGGGTTTAATTATTCGGTCGGTTTTTTTCGCCCAGTATTGATGTTGTTTCTTCGCGTATATGGGAGTGTTTATTTTGAATTGGGGAGGCGTTTATGCGCGGGCGTTTGTCACTCAATGTACATGCAGGAGAGTCTTGGTGGAATTCGGGAAGGCGATGTCGGTACTTATGAGATAAATTATAACAAAATATGTGCCAGTGTGATGGATGATCTCTTGCTATATATGTCTGTTTGCAATTCGCTCGTTCGGATGTCGCTTTGGCGACTGAGAGCATGAAGGGATCGAACTGATCAGTTTGACACGTTAGACACGAACATGACTTTTGAAACTGATTCCTTATTCACAAAAAGGTCTCTTTCGGTCAATTTGGCGCATGGGTTGGTGGCCCGCCCAAATACCCAACAGAGACACACCAGCCCTCACCCGGGGGAGGGTAACGGCCACCCTGAGGGGGGGAATGGAGTATGGACTATTTTGGAGAACTGTAAGCCCCAAATAACCCATAGAAACACCACACCCCTCACATCCGGGGGGTACCACAGAGGGGGTGAACATGGGATATGGACCATTTTCGAGACCGGTAAGGATTTGGTCAATTTGACGGCATGGATGGATGGCCCGCTCAAATGTCCCATAGAAACAGCCCACCCCTCAATACTGGGGGAACCACCACAGGAGGTGAAAATTGGGTATGGACCATTTTCGAGAAAGGTAAGGATTTCGGTCAATTTGACGTCAGGAGTGGATAGCCCGCTCCAACTACCCCCTAGAAACACCCTCACCCGGGGTTACCACCCCGAGGGGTGTGAAATGGGGTATGGACCATTTTCGAGAACGGTGGGTGGCACATCCCAAATGCCCCCCATAGAAACACCCCAAACCGCACCCCGGGGTCCATACCCCATTTTCACCCGCTCGGGTAGAACCACACGCGGTGAGGGTTGGGACTCGATAAATGATTTAAAAAAAAAAAAAAATTATTTTTTTACACCACTTATAATACGATTAGTTAGGCAATATATCGTATGCACGGTGCTCATGACAACTTACTGTACTTGGACAATTTACTTCAATATAACTCGATATCGTGGTAAGCATTCATGGAAAGATTGTCGGACAGATTGAAAATTCAAATATGGGCTAGTATGAGCGATGGTTTTATTGAGTAAGTTATATTTGGAGACGAACGATGGGATCGAAGTGATACATGTGCAATAGGTAGGTTTCCTAACTTGTTCTCTTATATTTTAAAGTGGCGATATTATTTTTATTAAAAAAAATAATAATGGCATGGTCTGACTCAGTTAACATTGTCATGGACCCTCACCGGCATACTATGGCTTTAGCCCCGTAAAACTATTAGCCCCATGTGAGCGATAGGCGTTCTACACAAAGATAGTAACGCAAAATGTAAATACGTGGCTAAAACCATATGGTCGATATCAAACCATTATAGTTTCTAGCATACTGACTGGCTCTGACCTTCGACCATAGACCTCGAATCCACCTGGTTTTATCACCGCATGGATGGTAACCATTGTACAACAATAACGCCATATAAACGATCAAAATTATGTTAGAGTTAGATTTGGTGTTTATAGGAAGGTTGATGCATAGTTTGTTTCACAGAGTAACATACCTATATTAATATAATTGAAGCCTGATTGGGCTGGAATTGCTTCACGCAATTTATTTCATCAATACATTTAATGGTGAAGACTAAATGGTGTGGTAGGATGGCACATATATAGTTAGTGACTTATAAAATAGACAGTGGAACAGGATTGGAAACAAGAGTGAACAATTAATACACATCGAAATTTACGCGTCATGTGTTCATGTATAATGGCGGTATTATTCGGATTTCTGGTAAGTCCGATGTTTTAGTGGAATATAGTTAACAGAATAATCGCTTAATTGAACTGGTGACATGAAATAATTCATGAGCGGCAGAGACTATTTTGTAAAACACTCGATCGAGAGCAATGCGCTTCAATGATTTCCAAACTTACACTGGAATCCTCCGCCGCCTATAATACCGAGCTAGACGGCATTTGGTGTGCGACTACATACATACACAAGGAACATAATTGAATTCCAGGATATACACGTAAGCCCGTTTTCAGAAATGAGGGACACTCGTCCCATTAATTTGCGAAAATGATCATAAAAGTCAGCTATTAGTTGTTTGCGCAGCACATGAATTGAGTGTTTCTACACACACTTCCAAGTTAAGTGTATAGACTGTCCTCACGTGGGAGTCTTTATTGACACTGCCATTATGACACCATCTCCGTTTATGACCAGTCAACAGTTACAACTTTGTAAATTATAGCACACATGCAGCACCAGTGTGGACAATTTCCTTACACATTCATCGTCATTAACACCATGTACAGTTTCGTGCGTGTGACCAGTCCTTTCTTCGGGGAATACTGATCAAATTATTATATGCAGACGAATGCCCTCAGCTCACACGATTTCGTCACATAAGCATCGCCGCTTCTATCGCATCGCAGAATAGTTCTAAATAGAATACCCAATGTGCATTCAATGTGCACAATTCTCTCGCATGGACGGTTTAATTGACAATGTGGTATAATATGCCCCGTGTCGTCACTTATGATTAGTCACAGTTAAAAAGAGAGAGAGGGGGGATAGAGACAGAGAGAGAGAGAGAGAGAGAGAGAGAGAGAGAGAGAGAGAGAGAGAGAGAGAGAGAGAGAGAGAGAGAGAGAGAGAGAGAGAGAGAGAGAGAGAAACGATATTGCACGAAATATAGGTATATTTACCTTATATGCTCTAACAAATCTTACCGAATCCTTATAGACTTTTAAGATGTTTTGCACAGAATTGAAAGAAACGTTCTTTATTCATACCATATAAAGACTAGAATAAGCACTGAACGTTCTTTATTGTTTCCAGGTTTAAATTACCAACCGATCCCCACCCCTCCACCGGACTTAGATCCAGAACAAAATGTCAATTCTTGAGATACTAGTATCCATTTTGTGACTCAGACCTTCACATTGTTAACAGATTCGAACCCAACACTTAACATGACAAAATATTATCCAACTAAGGGGCAAATTCGGTCTTATATTTGACTGAAAGTAGGACATTTTTAGACGCTGGGTCTAAAAACAAAGAGCGTTACATCGAATAATAGTTGGGAAATATAATTAACGTCAATGTATATTAGAGTTATCATAGCCTATTTTCTGTCTGAAATTTCTAACTATTGTCAACTGGTGAACAATTTCCCAGTAATAGTGGAAGGGAGACACACACCCCTCACCAGAGTCTTCACACTGTCGCCTCGTCCCCGTGAATGCAACTGACTATCCAGAGTCTGATCATCACAAATAAAAGGCAGCCAATATAAACCGAGTGCGATCTACAATGTTTGTATATCAGGACATGTATATACATTTTGTTCCAGTTGCATTGCTCGCCATACATTACCAGTCGATGTGCAGAATTATACCCGTAAAGCAGTTAGCGATGCACACACGTGTACGCATAAGACCAGCGACCCGTCCCCATAGGCCGTACGCGTTTTAAATAACAAACTCGTTTGAATATCTCATGCGAGCGTCCAACTACTGCCATTCCAGTTCATCACTTTCTTAACCCTTTTTTTTTTTTTTTTACAATTTTAATATTTTTTTCTTATATTCTTTAACAGACTTATTTTGTAGGTTTAGTGCAGGGAATCTTACAGTTTTCATGGGCATTAAAATTATTACTATGAATACTTGGTGATAGTTTTGAGTTATAACATGCCCGTAATGTTTTATCCAGTTTGTTTTTAAATTTGCTATAGCATGCTTAAGCATACCCAAAAAAAATTCAACCTAAAAAAAAATTAATTAGGGCCGATAGGGGCACTGAACGGGTTAAAGCCATATATCAGCCAAGTCTATGTAACCCTGTCACGACTTTTACGTGTTTAGAAATATATCACCAACATGTCTCATATATCACCCTCATGTCCTCATGTCTCATAATCTGAGATATAACGCGTTTCCCAAAGGTTATCAGTGAAATATTGTCACTGACATAATGCGTTTCTCTGAAGACGAGTATGAGTTCAGCGGCGTCCGTCACTGTAAAACACCAAATCCAAGTTCGGGACAAACTCCGCGCACCTTGTGCCGGCTGTGTTCTTTGTATCGTTATCAGCGTTGACGATATTTTCCTGCATTTGATGTTTGTCACCCGTCGTTTTGACGGGCACCACCTACTTTTGTATTATATTGTACATACTGGAGCTCTCCAAACGAGGCGTTTGAACAATAAATGATTGCCTGAATCACAAACCCGCGTTGATCTCGAATTGAACCAGTTTCGTCTGGCTTATGGCAGCCTAATACACTCAGGTGTCATGCTGGTCGGAAAATGAGTTTAACCACTTTTTTTGCCATTTAAAATTTGTTTTGGCCTTTTTTCAGAAACTTTAATCAAATTGAAAATTAGACGAGCAACTGTCGATTACATGTTAAAAAATTAAGGATTTCATGGAGATCTGTAGATAATTTGAGAGATCGTTGCTGACAATAACTTGAACAATTTTGGCCAAAAGCTTTGTCCAAATTAAATATTCCCCTAAAACATTGGCCATTGGCCAACTTGGCCACCGACAGCGTGAATGATTTCCGAATTATCTTTACCTTGCCACCCGAGTCACATAGTGAGATCAGCTACAAGAGAAATTAAAATTCTCTATCAAAGAAGATCATGTTGAAACTTGTAAACCGTCGAGTCCATTATCTTAACATTTCAGTTCATGCGACTTTCACGAGGATTCATTTGAAAATATAAGTCATGCTACATGTAACAGGTTAGCGAGAGTTTTTGAGTTTAATGACCATTTCGGAACATTACGACCATTGCAGAAATAAATTTCGATTATTATGTATCTGCAACACTGCGATTTCCAAAGCAGTATACTTACCTATGTTTATTACGGAATTATCACCAAAGTAAACCAGCCAGTTAAAGTTCGATTACGCGGTGTACTGTTTTTTCCTGAGTGAGTCTTTCTCCGTGAATGGAGTGACTGCACACTTGAGCATCAGCTAATATTCTCCAATCATTATCGATCTATAACTGCCTCGCGCGCCAGAAGACAACTGATATGTAAGAAAGGCTCATTTATAAATTTTGGTTGGTGTCCCATCTTGTGTTGGTCGCGTGTATACACATCGGATATTGACGCCCAGTTAAAGATACAAACTGAATTGGAGTTCGAAAGATGACCATTATATTTTATACCATATGTAAGAAAGGCTCAATTAAATGTTGGTGACCCAACCTATATTGGTTGTGTGTACACACCTCGGGTATTGTGTATCATTATGATCATTATGGTCATTATGATTATCATTAACTTTATACCATAAAGGGAATGAGAAAATAAATTAATCATTTGCCATGATATTGTCGCTCTGTTAACCCGTGTTATGGTAGAATGGTTTATCACGTTCAGTTATAAAGGTATACATTGGAATGGTCAATTATTCATTTGGAGGGGTGTTCAGGATAAATGAGCATACAAGAGTCAGACGAAACGATAATACAAGCGACGAAGGATTCATGTTCATTGCAAGGAAATGTTCAGATAATAAGTTGAACAAACGACGTATAATGTCGTTTGTTGAACTTATTATCTGAACATTTCCTTCGTGGGGTTTCAACGTTATCCACCATTGCTTGCCTTCGTCTCCATTTGATTAACTTAAGGTGATGTAAAACACCCCACGGTTGTGTCCAGAACAGAGTAGCAAATACTCTTGCCCAAATTAGTTATATCCATGCTTTCTACGTGAACAGAAAACAGCGTCATTAATAATGTACATTGCCTTATGATTATCATCCAGTAATTCGTGTCGAAGACATTCGTACCTAGTTAAGACGTTCCTTGAAATGGCACATTCGATGTGATTGGAATTTTTCACCTTTATTAGTTTATTGCTACAATCGTCTGGAGAAATTGTTTGTGTACTGATTTCTTAGTGTTATTCGCTGAAATAAGTTCACAATGTGCCTTTAATTAAGTTTCCCCTATATATAGTATTTCTTGTGTCTGATATTCATTTGGATGTTGTTGTTTTTTGTGATTTTTCTTATACCCAGCCATTTCCGCCCGTCTGATCGCTATTGCTACACGCAGTCATTAAATGTGCCACCGCTTCAGAGTTTGTCTGCACCAACATTGAAGGTATTGTCTGGGGTGTCTAATGCGCTAGTTGGTTTTCCTCATGGAAACGACATAAAACTTTGAATGACGAATCACTTGCAAGCTTCAATGGTTTGAGCGCTATTATTACACGTTCCTTCGCTCTGAATCCGGGTTTCAAAACCTTCATCATTAGTTATTGATCAAACTTATAACGGCGTAGGAACCATTTGAAATCAGACAGTTGTGTCTCGTGATAAGAGTCTCATTGTGCCAAACTAAATCAGATCGAAGCTCTTAAGCTCAGTAGTCGAAACACACGTTATGGATTCTCCTCTACAATACTTTGAATACCACCTGAGTTGTGATGAGAACCGCGATCTCATAGTGTGATAACATAATGGCTAATCCGGCTTCACTGGGAGTAATGTGAGAATGAAAATCTACGATGATAGTTGAAGGCAACATTTAGTTATTGTTGGACTATGTTTTGACATTCGATTCGATTGATCGGTGCGAACATGGTCAGAGCTGGCCCAAAATTTACAGAAATAATTTTTGTCAATTTGAACATTTGAAAATAGACATTTCTTCATGTAAACTAAGGATTCGGCACATGTTCTGCAATTGACTCACATTATAGAAAGAGCGGTTAAAACCTATACAATGGGGAAATACATGTGGCATTGAAATGTTGATACAACGTTACATATATTCATGTATATAGTAGTATTGGCTCATGTGGTCGAGTTATGACATTGGACCATTCATATCAGTATATATAACTGATAGTTTGTGGGTCGGATGATGGTGGTGATGATGATAACGACGACGATGATGGTGGCGATGATGATGAGGACGATGGTGATGAATGACGATGATGAAATGACGAGTATTGCATGATGCCGATGACGGTGACACAAACACGTACAGATGGCGGGTTCTGGTGACGACGATGATATTGATGATTTTGGTTAATTGAGGATGGTGATGTTAGCGGCGGCGATGATGATGATGATGTGGACGATAAGCCTTCTGATGACGACGGTGGTGATGAAGATGATAATGATGACTATGATGATGATGAGGATTATGATAATGGATGATGATGATGATGAAGATTAGCATAATACAGATGACGATTATAATGATGAGATGATGAGGACAAATTGAAGATGACAATGACTATGTTGTAAGTAGTGTATATATGTTTCCTATTTATCTCTAATTTCATGTAAATTCATAATTGAGTTATTAAATCATTCCAGTGGCCTGTGACATTTAAAATCGAAAATTGGTTGATTGATTGATTGGGGTTTAATGTCGCTTTCAGCAAATAAGGCCAGTTTTAGTGGTGTAGGAAATCAGCACACTTGCGGCTAATCTAACAGTTATTTGAATGGCCGATAAACTCGTCGACCATGTGCGGCAAACCACCGGCCATCGGCGAGTAACTGGCAACTCCATCATATAACGATTTCGAGTTACAAAGACGACAATGGAAACATGTGGATTCGAATCACTATCGCCAGCGCTGGACGACGAGACGGCTTGGAGGTGTACCCCTTACCGACTGAGCCACCGAGGCCCCCCGAAAATAAGAGGTTTTTTGTGCTTTTGTTGGTTGGCGTGATGAGCAAAAGCGTGAATTGCATTAATCGGAATAGTAGAGGTAAATATTATGCAATAATGGATAGGTGTAATATGGAGCGTGGCTCCGACTCATTTACAAGCACATCAGTCATACACTTATATAGCTGTCACTGCAACAATGAATATTGCTGAAATTTCTCAGACTTAGGCGTTGATGGTTGTTCTGGCTCTGGTGTCAAATGAGTCCACCCGCAGTCGTGAACAGAGTGGCTTGATCGGTACATTTGTACAACTGTCGTTATGTATAAGAGTGCACGATTAGCTAAATATCGGGAGCATTGGTGGCACAATAGCTACCTTCAACAAAATATAATAGAGAATGTTGACAATCTCCCTGCTTCTAGATCGGAATTTTCTGAGAAGTAGTTTTCTGGAATTCAATACGTGGTTTGACCGCTATTAATAACAGCTGACCCCAGAATCGGTCTCTATATGGTGGAAGCCATGTGTGGATTACCTACTAGCAATAACAGCTGAGCCAAGAATTTCAGTCTCTGTGGCAAGACATAGGTGGGTTAACCAATATTGGTCTGTAACAGCTTAACCAGGACTATAAAACGCTCTATGGCGAGAATAGGAGGTTGGTTGACCAACAAATTGAGTCATTGGTATGTTCATTTAACCCTTTCTATGCCCAAGCATCATTGATGAGTAGTTATCACATAGGAACTGTTCAGATAATAAGTTTAACCCTTTCTACAGTAAAGCATCATTGCTGAGTAGTTATCCCATAGGAAATGTTCAGATAATAAGTTCAACAAACGATGTTTGTTGAACTTATTATCTAAACATGTCCCTCAACAATTAAATAGGGCTCCTTCTGCACTTTTATTTATCTGTTGTCTGCTTTTATCACCATAAAGCCACATGGCGGTTTGCGCTCCAGCATAAACATAATATTATTTTGAATTTTTCTCAGTATCGAAATACTATCTTTCTATGAGCATTATGTAACCCAAAAAGACGCATTGAAGTAATGCAAAATACAACTGTGAATACGGTGTTTGGGTCCCAAACACAAAACAGCCATTTTCACGACATGGAACAGACAAGAGCGTTCAGTGGTAGTCTATTCCTGATATGGTAGCAATAAAGAGCGTTTGTCTAACTTCTGGCGAAAAGTTGAAAACGGCTGAAAATGGCTGTGATATTGGCAAGTGTTTTTGAGAGCATATGAAGTCGGTATATCAAGAGTTCGTTTATTTGTCGACCTATCGTATTCGTCGCTCCAGATTACGTAGAAAACATTTGGAGGTTCGAATGAGCCATGTCCGTTTAACATCCCTCCAAATCAATAATACACCATTCCGATTTACACATTATAACTGACTGGTAGAATCCATTTAGAAATAGAATGGTTAATCGAGCATATCGCTAGACTCAAACGATGAACGGGAATTATCGTTGTACAAGAAACTCTAATGACATTACTCCGAGTTCGCCGTTGATGGTTCTGTCTCTGGTGTCAGTCATCAGCTCTCCCTATGTTTGTACTTGAAAAAAATTCAGAAAAGTTAAATTAATGCTATGGTGTGACACCTGTATATTCGCCAGAGTGACTAATCCAGTTTAACAACGTGTGAACTGGTTCTTTTTATAAACTGTACTTGATAATCCATAATCTTGGTATTTTGTTTCTATCTTATAGTGGTTGAACCCTTTTTTATAGTAAGCCAACATATCCTCGCAAAAATACGCACAAAATCGACCTATAAAGTGAAATATGTACATAACGTGATTATTTGATTCTGAAACAAACAGATATTTGAGTCATATCCGTTATTTAGTTTTATGGCGTGGGCCACAATGAAAACACATGTTAAAGAGCGTACACCTGAAAAGTCGTTAGTTGGCTTATTTGTGTCATTATCAGCACACCCTGCTTATAATCGCTCATTGTGAGCCGATAATGTGACTAAAACTCTCATTTTCAGCACATTATCGACTCAAAATGAGACAGTTCTAAGCAAATTATCTACCCAAAACAAGTTATATTATAAGCAGATAATGTGCGAGTTTTCGGGAGAACAGGCTGACAGCACGCTTTAGTTAGTAGTTCCATTATGAGCAGATAATAAGTTCAGTAGAGTTTAAACTTAAATATATACGTTAACACTGGGGCTCTCGATTACTTTGACTTCTTTCGAATATATTGTTATGTATCTCTCATTCCATCCACACTTATTTCCGTTAGAGAGATAATTAAATAACGTCATTTAATACACGTACATTCGTAACTAATATATGGGACAATTTCGCTTTATGAGCTCCCTCGTTACATTCAGTCGACATAAGGATGTCATTGAGCGAGATATGGGCGACACATCACGTTCCTCTTGGGAAATACATTTCAACATCTCTCACTCATTGACCCAGTACTATGTCAGGTGAATTTGAGGCGAATGCCAACTAATGTCGAACAGGCTGGTGAGAATTCGCGTTCGTCTTGCAACGGAAACATATAATCCCAAAAGCTTTTGTCCAGATTGAACCGTCTGCTCATATCGTTCTATCTCGTCTTACCCGAGCATATATGGCATATTGTGGTGCAGAAAAGGACCCATCTGTAACAGGTTACTGGGTTAACAAACGTTTTCTCAACATTTGCCTGTGTGTTAACTCCAGAAACCCGGTTACAAATATGCCGTATTTTTTTTAATTTGGAAGTCGTATAAAAAATCCGACGTGTTTTTGTCACAAAGTTACATATATAAACCTGATTGGATTTTCCGAATTTTGCTAGTTCGAAATTAATGCACAGAAACGTGGCGACATGTGAGCTGGGTGATTCACTACCAACTTTTATAAAAAAAATTCATCGGCTGTAAATTCATCTTTGAACAATTGTAAATTTCAGACAGTAAATGAGTGGTGTTTGTTCTGATAAATTCACCTCCAACCAACATTCGTGTAAAATGTTAGCCAAGAACTCGAAAATGTTCCTACTTTCTGCCAAAGTTTATGCGAAAATGTCCCAACAGAAAATTTCTAGCAATAGGTGTGTTAAGATGAACATTTTAGAAAGTTCGAAAGTTTGAGGAATAATTTCAAGGTGCAGTTCAAAACAGAAACTTCCCTCGTACTAATGCCACTCTAGTCGTGTCCTCTGGCAAATAATCTATTGCGCCAATTAGCATCCATTGTACACTTATATCGTTTGACCCATCGCCATCGGGTGGTGCTTTACCACTGACTCTCTATTTTTTCTGTTTTCATCCATTGATTGTTTATCGACAATACTAACCTAAAAGGGCTGCAATAACATTTACGCCAATTGTGGGAACCTTTTCTGGCATGGTATCGATATGCGTGGGCAGTTAACGAAGCGATCGAAGTGCATTTGAAAATAATTTGCAAGAGGTCGGACCTTGTTTAGGGTGCTGTCCGCGTGTAAGTGTGGTATTATCTTATTTGGACGGCAACTATTTATTTGCCTCATTACCTTTATCCGATTCAATGATGAGGCGTGTCCATTCGTTGGCTCGTTCTATACGTTTACAAACAAAGAACATGTGCTGAATTATACATGGTATATCTACGAAAATAATGTTTTCTTACAACGGACTGCGCTGGGGTAATAGCATAATATAAAGTTGCTTATTTTACATCACACCTCTTTCGATAGCACACGCAACTCCTATATGCATACATATTTGGGTGATATATGCATGTCACTTTAAAATATATCTGGGGTCGACAAGCGTATATGACTTTTTATTGAGAAAAATAAATAACAATCAAGGAATAGAAAGACAAACACACATCCATGCTCTTGATCAATGGCTGGGAAGAGCGAACTTGACTCCATGCCCCGGCCTGCGTTTTCACCTGTGACATGTATCTATACAATGTTTAACGGCACACATGGAGTTCTGTCCTTGCTAAATTGCACTCCAAATACATGTAGAACCAAACAGTTTGGTGACACACTGCTTTGGTTCCACCAATATGCTTAGTTTTGGTTCTTCAAAGAACCCACCGAGTTCAAGGTTGTGGGAACACGGCCTCGCTTAACCCTTTACCCAACAGAAGGGCCCTGTGCCAATGCATTCTCTTATATATGCGAGTCGACCATAGGTCGCCTCGCATATATAAGAGAATGCATTGGCTTAACACATTAAAAATTATAAAATTGTTAAAGAATGTAAGAAAAAATGGTCGACTCGCATATATAAGAGAATGCATTGGCACAGGGCATAACTGTAACTATCACAATGCGGTCAAGGAGCCGCTTCCAATGATATCCATATTTGTATGATTCTATTGAGACGGACCGAAGATATTTTAGGCTGTTGAAGCTTTATTTGGCCGGTTTTGGCCGTTTTGTTGGGTAAAGGGTTAAATGACCTAGTCTATAATTTAACGATATGTCCACACGTTTTGGGGTTAATATGATATGGGGAAGACCAAATCAAGCGGGATTCCTTTGAAATACCAATGCATACATACCTAAGACTGTAGATTAATTCACATCATTTTGTCTTTGTAAAACCAATGTCAAACCCTTTTACATCCAAAAAACGAAATTTCACCAAAAAACAACAAATTTCAAAAATTCTATTAATTTTTTCTTTCAAAATTTCACAAATTCCTATTTTTTTTATTTCAAACATTCATGTTATTTTCTTTTTCTATCTCCGGGTAATGCTAATTTGATTGCTGGCGTGGGGTAACTCTATTGCTCATATCCCATATAGGACGGGATGTATGGAACAATAACTTTATTTAATATAACTCGATATCTCCTTCAGACATCAGAACATCTTCCAATTTTCGGGGTTAGTGAACCAACATCGTGTGATATCAATTTTAAACGGTATAACAAAAAAAACGTCCTTATAACATACACGTGGTGCCACGGGACATTGTTTCCACAAACACTCATTATTGTTTCCCAGTAGGCATTTAATGAAACAAATAGGGAATCAAAAGGAACTATCTGATTCCATCCAGGGAACCAGATAGTGAACCAACGTATATGTCACATTGGTTCTCCCATCAGGACAAAAATTAGAAACAAGTTCCATGTGGAAACAGCATGTCATGTGGTTCTTTATTTCGGTTCTTTGCGAAGAAACAAAGCATGTTTGTTTGGTCTTCGTTTGGGTCCCCTACTGGGACAAACCTGGGAACCTGTTTTGATTCCCCGGGGAACAAAATTGTCTGTGAACACAGTCAATTTAAAAGAGACTAGGCAACACTACTGGTGCGCACTGTTTCGCACGTGAGCTTTATTAGAAGAGCTTTAAATAAGTCAGAGGTTAACTGTCGTTTACTTGTCGCTGGTGTTTATTTCAAATAACCCAATCAATGTGGTCATTTCCTTTTAATCCAGATTTGTGTTATATTACATTGACTGTTCCCGCACACGGTAATTAAACATGTGGCCGCTTAACCAATATAGCGCGCTACCTGCCACTTACGGTTTGCTCCATAACATATTAGCTATGAATTACACTGCCTCTCTTGACTGTGGACTACACATTCTTAATTTCAAAGACAAAATGTCCCCACCGTGAGATAAAACGTAAACAAATAGGCCAACTCGGTACAAACGATATTGACATATACGATGATATATTAGTACTAAATTCACCAGTTGACAATGGCACTTTCTTCATCTACATCAAAGTGTCCAATGCATGTACACCAACCAATCAGGCGGTTGCTGTTGAGTACATTGCCTACCTTGAGGAGGTAACCTCATAACAAGGTGGACGAAACATTCATCTAGATAAAATCATGGTGACACCTCAGAGATAAGACATTTTCAGTATGGGTGATATTTGACTGCCCTATTATAAAAATTACCTTTGTGCTCAAGTTGCCAGTTTTGTTTTCAAAACTAGCAAAACCACAATAGATTGGTGGTGAGCTAGACCTATTTTAAATAAGATTGTCAACCGGACAAAGTGTGCGTTCGTTCCGGCCTCAAAAAGCCCTTTGCCATCTGCTATTCAATGATCAAACTTAGGGTTGTCATTCATAATCATTTAGATGACTTATTGCTGAGCATGCATATACAATAGTCAACCACAATTGTCCATATTCAATCTTAGGCAGCTAGTCCTGATTGTTCCCTTGTCAGGCTTATGCCTGTTATTGACATCACTAAAGCTGATGTCTTTTAGAGTTCAAATGTTAAAAAAGGCTCCGCAGATTTGGGCACAATATGTCCCTCGTCTATACGACTACCAGAGGAAACGTCAGATATCCTGGGATAACTTCATAATTATACAATGAGGGTGTATTCGCCTATACACTACAATATGTTCATAGACTTGACATAATTGCGTTATTAAATATAGCAATCAACTGGGATTATTGGGTGCTATGTACGGTCATAATGTATGATAATCGCGACAGCAGTAATTACGAACTCAAAGTCATTGATTTACTATATACTCATTGACGAGTAGTTCGCCTGTTGGACATGTTCAGACAATAAGTTCAACACACGGCCATATGTCATTTCGTGAACTTATCCGAACATTCCTCCCGCAGTGAATATGAATCTTTCTGCGCTCGTATTGTCCGTCTCTCGTCTGCTTCAATTGCCTGAACATTCCTCTAGACAAATGCTAGAACATTCCAACGTATACTTTTTTAACTGAATGGAAAACAATTCAATAAAGAAGTGGTTAAATAGTCTTTGTGTCATAGTACATCACAATTCCCAAAGCAACATCAAAGTCTCAATCATTAATTGAAGATCACATCATCCCACTTTTGACATTAAGCATATTGTTTTGCATTGTTTCCAATTGAAGCTGACAAACTCGGAACATAGTTGTAAAGATGTACTATCCGATTAAAACTTGTGCTTTTTTCTTTATCAAAAATATTGAGCTTGAACACTCATGCGACGTATTGATGGTCACGTATTGACTTTCATAGTCTATGGTTCTTAATAATTCACCACCCAGCAGTCACAAGGTCTCAACTGATGATTATATCATAGTCTTTATATACATTGCTTTATTAATGACACATATGTTTAAATAACACATGCTGAATTTACATGCCATAACGCATGTAGGAGAAATGGCATAAAGTATATCAAGTCGCCCATACAACATGGTACATTACAAATGTATAGTTAGAAGCTAGTAGCCTATACTACAAGAAGCGGAATCAACGATATTTTGTGACTATTTTTCATTTCAGTCTTTTTTGCAGTATTTTTCCCAGACATTAGCTAATTATTACATCATACATGTACTATCAGATTTTACAAAACATAGGTACTACTTGTGCTTTTTCAAAATGAGATATAATGTTTTAACATAATTTTGAGCACACCCATTCAACGTATTGATGGTCGCGTATTGACTTTCACAGTCTACGGGTCTTAATACCTCCCCGATAAGCAGTCACAATCTCAACTGATGGTTCTATCATATTGTATAGACTTCACACTAAGTATATCGCTTTGCACTGTTGCTGATTGAAGGTTGCCATGTGCCATTTATTCATCGTTGACACATATCTGTAAATAACACATGCTGCATTAACATGCCATAAAACATGTGGCACAAATGGTAAGATATACCATGTCGCCAATACAACATGGTGCATTAACATGATACAACGCATGTGGCACAAATGGGATAAAGTATATCCTATAAAGTCGCTAATACAACATGGTGCATTAACATGCCATAAGGCCTGTGGCACAAGCGATAAAGTATATATATCACGTCGCCAATACACAATGGTGCATTAACAAGCCATAAAGCGTGTAGCCATATTGTAAAGTATATCACGTCGCCAATACCATGAAGCGTGTAGCCATATTGTAAAGTATATCACGTCGCCAATACCATGAAGCGTGTAGCCATATGGTAAAGTATATCACGTCGCCAATACACAATGGTGCATTAACAAGCCATAAAGCGTGTAGCCATATTGTAAAGTATATCACGTCGCCAATACCATGAAGCGTGTAGCCATATGGTAAAGTATATCACGTCGCCAATACCATGAAGCGTGTAGCCATATGGTAAAGTATATCACGTCGCCAATACCATGAAGCGTGTAGCCATATTGTAAAGTATATCACGTCGCCAATACCATGAAGCGTGTAGCCATATGGTAAAGTATATCACGTCGCCAATACCATGAAGCGGGTAGCCATGTGGTAAAGTATATCACGTCGCCAAACAAAATGGTGCATTAACAAGCCATGAAGCGTGTAGCATAAATGGTATAAAGTATATCCTAAAGGCACCAATACGACATGGAGCATTCAAGATGTATAGGTAGAAGCTGGCAGCCTATATTCCAAGAAGTGAAATCAATACTCTATTATGTCTAGGTGTTGTAACCTGGTGAAGATAGATGGATGCATTTACTCTTTGTTTCAGTCCCATGGAGCCGCCATGCTTTAAGCTAGCTATTATACCATTGATGGCAGCTGATGTTAGCTATTGTGACAGTTATAAAGACGTACCATCCTACTTGACAAAACAAAGCTACTTGTGCCTTTTTCTACATCAGAAATAATGAGTATGAACACGTGAGCACACTCATGCGACGAATTGATGGTCGCGTATTGACTTCCATAGTCCACTGGTCTTAGTACATCAACACTCTCAAAGCAGCACCAAAGTCTCGGTCCTCAACCGATGATCCTAGCACGGTGCATGTGGGGCATTTCTGTTATTGACATTAAGCATATTGCTCCACGCTCTTCCCGATTGAAACTTGTCATGTGTTCATTATTGACACATCTGTTTAAATAACACATGATGCATTAACATGCCATACAGCATGTGTCACAAAATGGTATGACGTATATCCTAATGACACCGATACGACATGGTGCATTACGGATATATAGTTAGAAGCTGGCAGCCTATAATCCAAGAAGCCGAATCAATGATCTATTATGTCTACCTGTTGTAACCTGGTGTAGATGGGGCATATTTTACTTGTTGGTTACAGTGAAGTAATTCGACTGGTAGCGCCCTCCAATGGATTTTGGACCAAGATGCAGGAGAGAATTAAAAAATTCTGGGCTCTGGTTGGTTAATAGTAGTTTCGATATTTAAACATATAAAATACATGCATTCACTCCTCTTGAAATTTCAGACTCCAAACAAAACATTGGCACATTGTAAAGCACGTGGTTTCTAGATTTAATTTTTTTGGTGTGAGGTAAAAAATGTCAATATTTTTTTCATGCAATTCTGACTCTCGATTATAAATCCCAAATTTAAAGGTACATTCCATGCTCGACGATATGATTTTTTTCATGCAGAAACTTTGCGCAGATGCCAATCCTGGTGACCATGTACTCATTTATCACAATTCGTGGATAGGCAGGGCTGCAGGCCATTATATGTTAACACTGAGGCCTATGGGAAATAATTACTTCACTGTAACCTAAAGCACAAAAATGAAAAATTTTCTCATTTGGGCCCAGTGGTGGGTTTCCTATCAATATTGACCAACAAACAATTAGGGAACTTGTAGCACGTGGCATATTATATTGTTTGAGTCGGTGGTAATCAATGAGAAACAATATTAACCCATCTGGGACAATTTTTGCTTCAAATTTTCACCTCGAATATCTCCCTTTTTTGTCCGTTATGAGCCCATATGTGTACTTTTAATGAATGTCATGGTAACAAATCACGCACTGAACATCGAGGGTCAGTACACAACTGAAATAAAGGCTTTTCGACTAGCCATGAGAGCAAACTACATCGCTATCTGTGGCAGGTCTCTAAAATTTGATGTAAAACATGACCAGTGCCGGGTTAAATGGCAGCCAATTAGTCTGCTTGAGGTGGCTTGTCGACAAAAAGTGTAACACGGTGGTGTGTTTGAGTGATGTGACTGTTTCCATGCACATACATGTAGGCCAGAATAATTCTGCTGCACTCAAAACTTCAGTTTTATGCCAAAATTTCGTTTACCAGGACTCAGAATTTGTCAAGTGCGCCCAATTCAAGCTCCAGCGTGTCCATGTTTATCAGCCGAACCATCGTCCATATTTTCTCAGAGAGAAATCGGTCAGCTATAACACCAATGATGGGTATATATGCTACCATCGTTCACTTTATCGACATGGACCTCACATGGTGACTTTTCGTGTTCATTTTAAGATATTTTGTGTTGCAATTGTAAACAGGGTTTTACATCAGGAAAGGGTTAATAATACGAAAACAAAGTCATGGATAGAGATCTTGTATTTTATTTTCAAATGTGAAGATTTGTGTCATTTTCAGATGGCATGTCATTGACGCTGTTGTCACTTTAGGTTACAGTGAAGTAATTCGATTGGTAGCGCCCGCCAACGGATTTTGGACCAAGATGCAGGAGTGAATTAAAAAAAATCTGGGCTCTGGTTGGTTAATAGTAGTTTCGATATTTAAACATATAAAATACATGCAATCACTCCTCTTGAAAATTCAGACTCCAAACAAAACATTGGCACATTGTAAAGCACGTGGTTTCTAGATTAAATTTTTTTGGTGTGAGGTAAAAAATGTCAATATTTTGTTCATGCAATTCTGACTCTCGATTATAAATCCCAAATTTAAAGGTACATTCCATGCTCGACGATATGATTTTTTTCAAGCAGAAACTTTGCGCAGATGCCAATCCTGGTGACCATGTACTCATGGCTGCAGGCCATTATATGTTAACACTGAGGCCTATGGGAAATAATTACTTCACTGTAACCTGTTGAAGTTCTGTGGGGCCAGCCATTATTATAATTATTACACCATGCATGGCATGTCATTTTCGCGATCGTATCATAGCTGTAAAGATGTACTAACGGGTATTACAAAAAAGCTACTATTTGTGTTCTATATCAGAAATAATGAGTTTGAACATATGAACACTCGTCAGCACTCACAAAGCCTCGGTCCTCAACTGATGATCATAATTTAAATGGAGCAGTTCTAAACATGCCATTAAGCATACTGGCTTGCCCGCTGTCCTTTGTTCAATATTGACACGTCTGTTTAACAAAAAATGCTGCATTTCCATGCCATACAGCATGCAGTACAAATGATAAATCGACTCGAAAAGCGCCGATACAACATGGTCCATTAGGGATATATATGCCAACCTATAATTCAAGCAGTCGAATCAATGATTTATTGTACCTACATTACATTTCAATGCGATGGCATATCTCCCCTGTTCAGTCCTCTGGGGTAAATTCCAGGCTAATTGTTACATCTTACATTGTAGGTATTCCGAGATTGAAGCATAACTATACAAATCTGTCATCTCATGTGGCACCGTAAAACTACTATGCGTGCGTTTTCTATGAGACGTGATTGAATATGAACTTACTCGATCCACTCGTCACTTTCAAACGATGCAGTTTTATAAACTTGGTCATGCCCCAAACATTGAAAATATTACACAATAGCGTGCGTTTACGGTTTAGTAGCCAACAGACAGCGATCAAATCAGTGACGTAATAGCTTGGTGCAATGGATATCGATGTCAATGCCGGAAATGTATTACGTTAATTAGAATATAATTATGATACTCAATTTGTGTTGCGTTATTTAGTGTTGACTCTGAGATAAACGTGGGTGATAACAAGGGTGGTCGAACAATGCTGTCAACATGAAAAGACACACTCTTTCATACAAGAATACCTTGGAAGGGTATATTATTCATTTGGATGCATGTCAACCTCTTGGCTGATATACATCAGTACTGAGTACGAACGTAAAATGTCACGCTGTGTGCTATAGGTCCGTACTGAGTACACTACTACACGGCCATTATTCATAACTGTAACTCAGCGATTGGTTCATCGGAACAACTGTATCTCGAGGTTTCAAATAATGTATGATGTTCCATGATTATGAATGGTGATAACCTTTCAACTGAGTCAGTATTATTGTTTTCGTGATATGCCGTTATATTTTTACACTGGAAAATGGCCATAACGCTATCGTGAAGGGACGTCGATAAATGTAAACCCCACGCAAACTCTTCTTTCTTCGAAGTCTCTTATTGTAGAATTTCATAGTTTTTCATATATTTGTCATTGCAATATTTATTGGTCTTCCTCTAAGAAATTGACAAATTGTCCTCTGAGTTTGTAAGTTAGACTTAGACACAAGTTGTAACACTTCCAGTGCCAAGTCCGATTTTTGTATCAACCCATATTTCCTTGATCATTTTAGAGCTCTTTCCATCAATATATCACATTATTATAATCAATAAATTTGAAAAAATGATCAAGGAAATATGGGTTGATACAAAAATCGGACTTGGCACTGAAAGGGTTAAGTCACACAGTGAACACTTAAAACGAGTGCCTTCCGTCGTCATGCATGGCGCTGTGTATCGATATGTGCTCAGCTGTGTCATGATGGCCAGCTCTCTACAATCAACTTCCTCTGTTTTTTGGGGGGTAGACAACTTGTCATTGGGGGTGTCTCCTCCGAATCATTATCTGGTAGCGGTGCTACGCATAAATCAATCATCATCTGAACAAAATTAAATCATATGTGGTCCTGGGAGAATTATCGTTGGGAACTAAATTTGCCCCCGTCATTATTGTCCTCATGTACATGTATATCCATACTCATATTCACCATGGCTTATATGTTACAAACTAGGTGGTTTATACTCGCGATGTTCAATTACCAGCGTATGTGCGGTGATATGGTGATTTGACATTGTCTCTCTACAAACAAGGGTTGTGTAAGCATGTTAGCGGATGTAACCCCTTCTTTACTAAATAAAATACTCAAAGGCGAGTAGTAATTACCTTAGGAAATGTTCAGATAGTAAGTTGCCATAGGGCGTTTGTTGAACGTGTATCTTAACATTTCCCACTAATGAATATGAATCCTTCTGTCACTTGTATTAACTATCCGTCTGTCTGTCGACTATTGATTTTACTGGACATTCCTCCAGACGATTAATAAACAGTTCCAATGTATACTTTAATAACTGTAAAGAAACTGTTAAGAACAAAGCGAAATATTCCCATACAAAGTCTGGGCTCCGCATAAAACTAAGTACAAGTATATGGGTACGGAAACAGCGAGTGTATTTCCAAATCCACATCGAACAAAATATACTTTCAAGAATTCGTCTGATGTTCATCTTGGAGAAATATTGTTATATCTTTGTTGTCAAATTCTGAGAGGAAGATCGCTACATCCGATACAGAAATTATCGCGGAAAATTAAGAGAAAACAGGTGAATAATGATCAACAAGATACACGTTAGGCAGTCGGTGGTTTCAGCGTATATTTAGAGTCATCCGTGACAATTGATTCCAGATAATAGTTATGTCATTTGTGGCAGCGATTAAAAAAATTACAAGTATTTTTTGCAACAATGAATTTTGTCTTGGTGAGCATTATATGTCGCCCTAACTAACACGCCCATGCATTAAAATCGATAGTAAATACTAACCTGCTTCTCCGATATCTTTTCAATTACGTGACCCAACAAAAACTTCACAAATCTGAATTTAGCTCTCAGAGACTTCCTGTTGTTTCGGAGGACGCCGATCCGCTAATAGGAAGATTTTAGTTTATGCTGTGTGCTTATATAGCTTTCACAAAACGGCATTCCCTTCTTACTGTCATAATCAAACATTCATCAAACAGCTAATCGGCCGTTATTAAAATATGCGTCGGAAAAAGACACCGTCACATTACAGGAAACACCAAAAGATAATTATTAAACTGTTTCAGCAGTTAATCCCCCTTTGTCTGTTTGGATTATGGACGCATCTAATCATTATAACAATGCATATTAAAGGCAAATCTGAATTTAGCTCTCATAGACTTCCTTTTGTTTCGGAGGACGCCGATCCGCTAAGAGGAAGATTTTAGTTTATGCGGTGTGCTTTTGTAGTCTTCACAAAACGGCATTCCCTTCTTACTGTCATAATCAAACTTTCATCAAACAGCTAATCGGCGGTTATTAAAATATGAGTCGGAAAAAGATACCGTCACACACACAAAACACCAAAAGATAATTATTAAACTGTTTAGCAGTTAATCCCCCTTTGTCTGTTTGGATTATGGACGCATGTAATCATTATAATAATGCAGATTAAAGACGAAATTTACACCACGTATTAATGATGCAAGTGCTTTATGACCAGCGAGTAGAAGGAAATAGGTTAATCAGCCGAATGGGAATGGCGACGGATTATTATGTGGCTCCATATTGTCAGCAAGAATACTGGGCGAAATATTAAGTATGCTTTGATGACAGACACTTGGAGTTTGATGACTGTGTAGTAATATTAAACGTAGTTTAGAATAAGGCTTAGATATTTATTGCTACTTTGACATTTATTAATATTACTGCTTTACAAGCTCACAGTACATGTGTCAGTTAGTTTTACTGTATAAACAAAGATAAAAAACTAGAATTTCCTTCAATTCCCTAAATTATACCCTCAATTAAATTTGGCAAATATTTTTTGAAATTTTAGGAAAAATATTGATAAGAGAACATTTTGGTCCAACGCTAACCCTGCCACTGCTTCTAAACGGTGGGTCTCCCTGAACCAGGTTTAAATCAGAGGTGACGAAAGCGTCACTTTAAACCACGTAATTAGCTGTCAAATGGCGGTTTAAACCTAGAAGTTTACGTATGCCAGGTTTAAGGGTGGATACACACATGCATGTAATTTATGTATGTAAAATACATGTATTTTACATGGCCACACCAATAATTGACAACATTAATCACCTGCGCGCGGGCGGTTCATTGTTAACAGGCCAGGCAAGTGAGTAGTGCTAAGCGAAGTCAAATTGTCTTCTATCAGTACATTTAAGGCCAGTCCAAAACATGTCTTCTCTTACGGATGCGGAAATTAGTCAAGTCTGTGTGATATCTGGCATTTTATTAATGCACGAACACCAGAAGCCATACGTCTGGCATATACAGGCTTGATGTAGAACATTTTCAACCATGATGCTTGTTTGGGTGGGGCCTCGGAAGCTTCAAATCGCTAAGAGACTTAGTTGAATGTATCGGTTGGAATAATCTGGGCAAGAAGGTACAATATGATATGTTTTACTTAAATAGCTCAGAGTTAGCCCCCCCCCCCCCCGCCTGGTAGCTTTCGTGGTCATATATAGCCCCTGCATGCGTCGGGGAAATCCTAATCCACCACTTCTATAAATAAGAGGGGACTGGTAATTATTTAAATAGAAAGTCTACCATATGGGTTATCCCACGAACAATTATTTTAAGTGGCCTGGCGACTCGATCCAAGATAACGGGTTATCTACATTCCGACTTAATTGGAACTAGAACTCAGTGCGTTCAACACATAGGCAATGATTGGGTTGTCAGTGGACACATATTACATCGTCTGTATGATCCATGTAAAACGCCAAATACACGATACTTACAGAGATTACATGCGTGTGTGTATCCACCCTAAACCGGATGTGACGAATCCGGCCCTGTTGTAACAGCTCAGCCAATATCACAGACCCTGGCGAATCAGCCCTATCGCGGGCTTTCAAATGTTCATCGATCAAGCGAATTCGTCGTTCTGAATCCACAATTTGTTTGTTCGAGTGAAACGATTTATTTGTGCCCCACTCCGGGTACCCACCACCCCCTTCCTGCAAAAAACATTATTTTCCGCCCAAGTTTTTGAGAACAACCCCCCCAAACTCATATTTCAATTGACTTTATCAAGCTTTTCCAGACTGTTCTGGTATATTATACTGTTCCGTATCCTTCACTCATATATAATCCATATCAACTATCCACTCTAATCCTACATATAGATATATTTAGAAATCACCAGTGAAAGTTCAAAGTTCTACTTGACTGGAAAATTCACAGCATAAGTTCAAACAGATAGTAAAAAAATAATTTTTTCCTCATAACTTAGCCTGATTGAATATCTGAAGCTTCTCACATGTTTAGGTATGCGAACATGCATATACAGAACCTGTTTAATATACCTGTATATACGAATGTACCTGCAATACCAGATTATAACATCAATAAGTGTGATGATGGTTTGCAGATATGTCCAAGCCAAAGCATGTTGTTAATGATTGTTGTTGTTTATCAGGTCCAGCACATCTACTAAACAGGCTGAATGCCTCAATCGTGATAAATGTGCCAGAGCGACGTAGTGAAACATAAACAAATCCGCAAATATGTGCATATAAGCCATGACGACAAACATATATGACTGCGAAATTGGATGACATAAATTGCCTAGTCATTAACCCTCTTAAGCTTCTAATTAAAAATAATTGACGTTGCTCACCACTGAATTCCTATGTTCCGACGTTGCGTCCGTTATATCGGTGTTTTCTCGACTTATGACCCATTCACCCACCCACCCCGGCCCTGAGTATATGTTATTAAATTGTGCTTTTAATTCTATGAAGTAGAAACTTAGACATTTGTTTCGGAATTTCGCGCATTAGACTGTCCTTATCACAATCGAACCAGTCACCCGATTCGTAGTAACCTGACCTTTTCTGTCGCAGTGGAGTGGCGTCAACCGTGGCAAATCTATTATATCCCGGGTCACATGGAGCAAAGAACTGGGGTTATTGGCTTCAATAAAATAAAATATGATAACGTAACCACCCTAATTGCGCGCACTCAATGAAATGTTAATATTCTTTAATTGACTGATATTTTTATAGCACATCACCACTCACAAAGTAACGTCAAAGTCTTAACCATCAATTGAACATCTTATAATTACAATGAAGTGTTGAACGACTTTGAATTAAGTATATTGATTTTGTTCTGTTTACGATTGATGACTCTCCTGTGTCCTTTGTTCAATATCTATTTGCAATTGTTCACCTGTGTTTAAATAATGCAATTTACATTAGCATGCACTGAACAATGGAGTACAAGTATACTCTAACGGTGTCCCTAAACTTAGTGACAATTAACAACTATTATTGTTCAAGTTACAAGAAGTCACCAGTCCTGGACAGCTGGAGGGAGGTCTGACACTTGTCTTATTATATCCAATCCACACAAGTTTCGTTTTATTGAAGTTTATCTTTGGTCCAGATTTTACAGAAAGCCGTTCTAGGGTGTTGATGCAATGCATGGGATTGGAACCATCGAGCAGAAAACATGTGTTATCGGCATATTATGTCAGCTTTATTTCACTATCAGCTACCTCATTGTTCACCTGTGTTTAAATAATGCAATATCCATTAGCATCCACGGATAGTGTATAATTATACTATAAAGGTGTCACTAAAACATGGTGTATTGGGTTACAATCAACTAAATCATTTTCCGTAGGCGACATAGTTAGGGTTTAGTAATGCCAAAGATTAATTCCGGTATTGAACCGAACTTGAGATATTGTTTCGTTCAGAAGTACAAGTCAAAAATGAAATGGTGCCAAACCATACTTATTCCTGGAATTAAATTGAATATTATCCAGAACTACCCCTTTTTTGCACAAAGTATCAGTATAGAAAATACCCCAACTCCCTGCCCAATTTTACGACTAACGCAGACGCTTTGGCGAACAGCCCCACACAAATTGCCGAGGAAACGCTGAGGTTTTCTAAAAAAAATAAAAATAATAATCATGCCAAAAAATAATCTATTATCATAAATGTGATAACAAAATAGTAAGAACACAGCGTCATTGTTATAAAAGAATTACACACTCACTATTATTGCCGCAATCATTGCCGTGATGTTTATGCCTAATAATGCGCCCGAATAACGTCTGTGTATACTCAACCATTGCGTTCTCCGAAATGAAATATTCGATGTTGTTGGAAACAGATTAGTTCATTGCTACATTCTTCCAAAGATTTTATTCAATGAAATAAGTCCAAAATATGCCTTTAACTTAGCATATGAATTTCTGTTGTCGTTCCTATTAAACAATCTAAGATAGTATACAATATTCAGCTGCAATATTTGTTTCCCTAAATAAATGTAACGCGGCTTAGTTTCAATGATTTAGTTGCTTGTAACCGTTTGGGGATATAGTAAGAAGCTGACAGTCTATAATCTAAAATGTGGAATCAATGTCTTACTGTGCATACCCTTTATATTCTGTTCGGCCATGTAGAGCCGATCGTTAGCAAAGTATTACAGCATCAAAGGCAGGTCTTTTGCGATTGTATAATAATTATAATGATGTGCCAGCTGATGCCATACAGCTACGATTTGTGCTTTTTCAATACCAGAAGTGACTGAAAGGGTGTACGACAAGCAAAACACTCAACATCGGGGAGTCCACTAAGCCCCTGTGGATCTCCAGGATTCATGGTGACTTTTTCGCAAGTTCAAAAATTCAAATATTTTATTCAATCACAACACATTTGTGACATAAGAGGTCAAATATTAAAGGCATGGGCGGCGTTCGTTGCAGAAATATTTATATTTGTTCAAATCGCCATCAACAGAAGGAACACCAAAATATATACAGTTCCGCTCATATGCCAAACATAATCAGCGCGTAAATAGTATATTGTCGTCAGGACGTACGATGGTGTGCGTAAACAAGAGACTGCTCGTGTTACAGAAGTTGTGCTTCTGTTTACATAACACAGCGAAATTCTATTGGTTAATCACACACAAATGATATAAACGCTCTTCATTATTTCCATATCAGGAAAACAGTAACAAGAAACGCTCTTTATGTTTACCATATCCGGATCTAAACAAAAGTCAGGAAACGTAACGTTTTTTGTTTTTGTTTACATAACAAAGGGGAAAACATTGGCAATAACATACTGTTTATGCCATATTTCTGATTATGGGATCAACAGGAAGAACAAAGTATGTCTATTCCTTCTGTTTATGGCGGTTTTTTGACGGAGGTGAATATTTTAACAGCATACCCATCGCCAACGCCGCCCGTATCTTTAATAAAAATCTTGAATCAAGGAACTGGCGTTGATGCACATGCATGAATTATCCAGTAAACAATTATGAATTGGATGGCGGTTGGTGGGTCAGCGGTGAACCAAGCTGTGTGTTTAGGGCGCGTATAAATTCTTCTAATTTGTGAAGTTGTACAGCATTTTTTATATTCATGATTTGCCCCAAATTGTATAAATTTGGTGACCGAGTAAGGAATAAATGTAAGAAACGTCGCCTCAGTGATTGCATTCTCCCATAATTAAACATATGATATTCATCCCCAGTTGCCGCTTCATTGCATGAAGTACAGTAATAGCTGGATCCACGGTCTGTTGTTTTCCCACATGAACCCGTTTCAATTGGGAGGCGGTGAACTCGCGTTGTGCGTGAATCAATATGATTTCTGGAGACTCACCGGGGCTCACCGCGAACCAGTGAGAATCGCACCAAAACACCGACAACTACTTAGGGTGGATACACACATGCATGTAATCTCTGTATGTAAAATACATGTATTTTACATGGCCGCACCAATAATTGATAACATTGATCACCTGCGCGCGAGCGGTTCATTGTTAACAGGCCAGACAAGTGAGTATAGTCATAAGCGAAGTCAAACTCTCTGCTATCAAGACATTTAAGGCCAGTCCAAAACAGGTCTTCTCTTACGGATGTGGAAATTAGTTAAGTCTGTGTGATATCTGGCATTTTATTAAGATACGAACACCAGAAGCGACACAGTTGGTGTATGCAGGCTTGATATAGAACATTTTCGACTATGATGCTTGCTTGGAGTGGGGTTTCGAAAGCTTCAAGTCGCTAAGGGACTTAATTGAATGTATCGGCCGGAATTATCTGGGCAAGAAGGTACAATATAATATGTTTTACTCTAATAGCTCAGAGTTAGCCACCCCGCCCGATGGTAGCTATCGGGATCATATATAGCCCCAAGTCGGGGATCATATAGCCCCTGCGTAAGGAGATCCTGATAATATTGTCCCTCCCCATGTTGGGGATCATAGCCCCTGCGTTGGGGAAATCCTGGTGCCATCACCTGTATACAATCAAGAGAAGACTGTCAATGATTTAAACAGAAAGTCCAACATTTGGGTTATCGCGCGAACATTTATTTTAAGTGACCTGACGACTTCGTTCAGTCAACGGCTCTCTGCACGCTCAGAGCTTGACTCACTGTGGTCAAACATAGCCGTAATGATTGGGTTGTCAGCGGACACATATTACATGGTCTGTATGATCCATGTAAAATGCCAAATACACGATAATTACAGAGATTACATGCATGTGTGTATCCACCCTTACAATATGTTACGCCATTTCGATTCATATGAGTTAACAGTTTTAACCAAATCTTGATAATTGCTTTGATTTGACTTGTTCAAACTTTTATTGACCCCGAAAGTGAATAATTATGGAAATTGTAGACCTATGGAAAGTGATTCGGTTTGCATTAGTCTAAGCACCACCGGAGGCTATGTGTCTCCCCCCCCCCCCCCCATCGCTGAATTTATGGGACCACAATGTTCTTGAGGCTGAGCTATTCCCATTTGAGAACCCGGATGTTGCCGGCCCCCTAACAGGACGCAAAATAAAAATTATTTTGACTTCCCAATGGCACCCACCCGACCATTTTGCATTTTTAGATTAAACCACACCATTTCATATTAAATGTAGAAAACAATACGTTAATATAAACTCTAATGCACTTAGGCCAATATACCCCCGGAAACACCACATATTTGCGGGGGGTTATTCATTCAATAACCTGTCGCAATGTATAGTCCGGTTCACCGCTTCAATGTTAGATATTCCTACGCGCCAATATTGCCGTTAGCTGAATTCCTAATCTCGGACATGCATGTCCAATCCAGCACCGCTCACTGTTCCGTTTCACTCCATGGCGTCACCCTTACGCAATACACGCCGGCGACGTTGCGGAGTAGATTATAGAGTTGGCGCCCTTGCTACTGACTTCCGTTACTAGCTCGTTGCTATATAAACAAACCAGCGATGTCTCTTTTGTCGAAAATTGACAGTCAGTACATTCGCCCTGTATACATGTACTTTCAGAAAATACAAAACACCACACCGTTATATTCCACCAATGTCAGTGTCTCGATATCATTTTGACCAAATTTCTTGACATGAAACCGCGAGACACGGCGTGAAAATTGAAATACAACGCATTGAGTAAACAATTTCCCATTGTTTCAAATTCAATTCAACTTCAAGTTCGCGGTAAAATCAAAACTTCAATTTGAAAGTGGTAAACATCTGAAAAAGACATCAGGTACATGCAGAAACTAATTGTTGTGCATATTTATTTCTATTTGAAGTGGCAATTTTTCATATTTATCAGCATTTTTAACGATAAGAGCGATGATAATTGAGGGACTATATTTTATCTAGCGAATTAAATTTAAAATAAAAAGTCGTGAATTGGCTGAGTGTTTTCTATGGCCGCACATTTCGTTGATAATTACGAGTCATTTGTTTGTCTAAATAACGTTTTAAAGTTCGAAGAGCATTAGAATGGGGATAACAGTGTGGTGTTTTGTGATTTCGGAAAGGTACATGGCGAATATACTGTGGCAAATACCCGTTAATGCATGGGCTCCGGCTCCGCCGTCGCCCATTAACTAAATTTGCCACAGTATATTCGCCATGTACCTTTCCGAAATCACAAAACACCACACTGTTATCCACTAAAAGGCAAACGTGGTGTTCATGCGTTTGGCCGAAGGTCACTCTATTATAACAAAATTCATTTGTCTCCAGATTCGATAAATTCATGAAGTCACTGCGGCAAGTATTGAGATGCATGTGTCATGCAATTATTCACGGCGTCCAAAAACTTAACGCTCCCCAATGTAGCTATTTTACAGGAACATTGCTTTAGCATATAGCGACCGCACGATTAAGATATATCTACTGAACGCGAAAATCTTTTATTACATTTCACTAAGTGCACCTAAAAATAGCTGAAACATCAGCAAATTATGTACATGCACACATGTGATTTGCGTGAAGAGAACTCGAATATATGCATATTCGTTCAAAACTTGAGAGCAGCGGCCAATCGGATGAAATCAGCAACGAAGCCGTTTTGGTCTCAAAGTGTGTGGACTGGCTTGCACATTAATATATACAACATCCGCTAAAATCCGGTTTAGGGAAAATTCCCAATTCAACATGGCGTCCAACATGGCAGTTCGTGTCGGAAAAATCTAAATGTCTGCGATATGTGCATCAATTAATGACAAATTCGTAATTAATTGAAATATATAGAAACAATGCTTTTAAACGTTTTAAGTTTTGCCACCCACAGTAAGGTGATATGATTCTGTTTTCCCTGATTACTGTACTCAATTGTGTTATCAGGTCATAGCCAGTAGTAATGACTCGGCGATTGATTACATGCAAATCTCGCGTGTATGTGATTGGCTTCTTAAAACCGTAATCGCAACTACTGATATGGCAAAACGACAACTGACCGAAAGAACACACATTCCAGTGACGTAGTGCCCTATTCGTAATTCTGATCAGTGATAGTTCTTTATGCGAAATGTGTCAATTGGTGCATATACGTATGTCAATACCACACATCAACAGCTAAGTTAGGGTTTGGAAAAATATCCTGTATTTTAGAATTTAGATGGTGCATTGTGTTCCATGCTTTGCTATAAAACAAGCACGTTGCAATTACATCGGTGAATATCTGCAGGAAGCAATGTTTACGCTCTATTCCGGCTAGCGGCCGTATTTTGGCTCATATCGGCAGTTTGTTGTGTGATTGTTACACAACGAGACAATTCACGCCCACAATTGGTTTTAATCCTATAATAGACAGAATCGTGTTCAGTATAATGGACGTCGCGTGCGCACCGGAAACTAGAACGTAATGTGACGTATTACCGCGCTACAACGTTGACAATATCGAACTTGTGTTTTTAGCCATGAATATCATTCGTTAATATGTAAATCTATAATTCTATTGCCGTTGATGAAGGCCGTGGGGCCGAAAGCTACGGAAAAAGAGTGCGTTGTTATTCATTATGCTTTATCCTATAGTTTTGACAAAAGCGTTCTCGTGGGTTCCCCCACTTGTGCTGAACTTTACTCACACAGCGAGCGAGTAAAGCTTTACTCTGCTAACCTGTTGTTATATCGTCTCATGTGTTGTGGAACAAAAAAACCGTCGAAACGATCGCTAGCCGGGACACATCTTAGTGTGTGCGAACAGTAGCTAACTTTTCTATCACGTTGTTATATTATTCAAGGGTTGCTTGGAATGCCACAGAAGCGATGGTCAGTCCTAAAGAAAATGGTGGGCGCACAGGCGATGCTTTTTTTGGGGTAGACATTGTGGAGTATATCACTAAGACACTAAGACAGTCAACTAAATATAAAGAAGAGTAATCAGTAACAAGGCGGTGGAATACTTAAAGCCACATGGCGGTTTGCGCTCCAAAACACACACAATATTATTCGCTTTTGAATAGGTCGATACATATCTGAACTACTTTTCTACGATCATTATGAAACCCAAAAAGACGCATTGAAGTAATGAAAAATACAACTGTGAATACGTTGTTTGGATCCCAAACAAGAAACCGCCATTTGCGCGACATGGAACAGAAAAGAACGTTCCGTGGTAGTCTGTTCCTGATATGGTAGCAATAAAGAGCGTTTATCTGACTTCTAGCGGAAAGTTGAAAACGGCTGAAAAATGGCTGTGACTTTGGCAAGTATAGTTCAGAGCATATGAAGCCGGTATATCAATAGTTCGTGTATTTATCGACCTATCGTATCCGTCGCTCCAAATTACGTAGAAAAAAAAATTGGAGGTTCGAATGAGCCATGTGACCATGTCCGTTTAAGGGTCAGATGCACGTTTTGCCAAAATGTTCTGGTATTTCAAAATGGATTTTCTCAAAATCTGTTAGCAATAATATCTTTGGGAAATTTGGTAAAAGCGATAATGTTTACAAATATTTAAGAACCCATGAGGTATTATCACTTCATTTACTTCACTGTTTTATGGCATGAACATATTCAAAATTTCAATGTTTTCAGGTGCCAAGAACTTCTGTAAAATATATTTATTTCAAAAGTGCAGTTCATATATCCATGATATCATATCTCAAACTCATGAGAGGAAACTTAACCCTTTGGCGAGTAGAACGACATATATGTCGTCTATCGTTTGAGGAGTAGAACGACATATATGTCGTTTCAGGAAGTGTTATTTTACGTAGACATAACTTCAATAAATCATCTGATTTATAAATGAATTGTATAGGAGTTATATTGATTAAATAATGTCACAAATGTATAAGTGCAATTGATTATGATAACACACGTTAACAAAAAATGCACATAAATTAAAACGAATTATTGGACCTTTTTGACCCGAACTTGTTAATAATTATTGCTATGACGTTGACATTAAATTTACTTATGACGTCATGTATATGACGTTATAGATACTCTCCAAAGGGTTAACTATTCTTTATTAGTAACATTTAATGATTATTATCATTAAGAAAGACAACTCCCCATAAAAATGTCCTATACTGTAGGATGTTCATGCCATGCATGTTGATCAATGAACAATTGGGCTGAGATGAGTTGTGGGTCATGGGTTCATAACCAAGTTAATGCTGATCACCATATCTCTGAACACTGGCCTAATTCCTGTTGATTGCTCCCTGCTTGGGTGGACCACACTGCATATCAACATTTGTTTGCATTGGGCTGGAATAATTGTGACTGCTTTATTCTTCATTATAATATATGTGGGTATGATGCTACATCATGCAATTAAAAATCTAATTCAACATGATACAACTGAAGCATCCTCTCATAGAGCTAAGACACTAAGCTATTTGCTGATTGGAGTTTTGTGTGAAATTATTAATTCTAGCAGTTCTTAAAAATAAAATAAAATTTTCAACCTCTCAAATGTATTAAAATCCATTGTTTGTGTTGTCTCTTAATACTTGCTCAGATACAATGAAGATGATATGTGACATTCAAGATTTTCTCCCCCTTAATTTGAAACGATGCTCACATTTCAGGTAGACCAAATGACAGAAATGGTGATGTATCTCGCAAAAGGCCAAAATTGTAAAGATAAAGTTATAAATCGCCCCAAGGATAGTCAACACAACTAACAGATGGAACTTAAATGGACCGTAACCTGATATTGGGTCTAAATAATTTAGATCGTATGCAAAGGACCCAATATAATTTATAGCCAAAGTACATTGTGTAGTATGTTCAAAAGTCAAAATATCACCGATATCATCAGTTCCACTAACACAGTGGCTATTCCACTAAGCAAAGAACCACCTCTGTTCGGCACTTACTGGAACCGCCAATACGACATAAACACGATAGCTAGCCAGGGCACAGCTTAGAATATGTGAACAGTGACTAACTTTTCTATTATGAAACAGGAAACTTGCCCTGCCGTCGCAATGCGCAGGATTAAATACTACATATAATTCAGCATTGTTTACATTAACAAAAGTAACGACGGCACTATCATAAAGATAACGGTTTGTATAAGTAAACAGCTGCTATCTTGGAAATCCAATAAAGCTAATCAGTGGATATAGCACCCACATCATTGATATTATATGGCATTTTATCATCTGGTCAATCGATGTAACAGTGGACAAATTTCGTATTATGAACAACTCTATACTGATAAGAATTACGAGACACCAAACCTGGGAACGCGAGCGTTGCGTGCAATCGTCGAGCCAACCACTGATTATAACATAATGAAGTGCAAACTAATCACGACAAGCAGAACCATATCACCTTACTGCGAGTGGACATACGTTTGAAAGGCATTATTTTCTCCCAAACGGGCTCACAGTCGTCATTTATACGAAAAGGTTTTTCAACATATCCTCGCGCAAGTACGCACATAATCGACCTATAATGTGAAAAAGATACATAATGCGATTATTTTATTGTGAAATAAGCAGATAATGGATCATACCCGTTATTTAGTTTTATGGCGCGGGCCATAGTGAAAACTCGTGTTAAAGAGCATACACATGAGAAGTCGTTCTTTGGTCTTAATTTGTGTCATTTTCAGCACATAATATACTTAGAATTGACTCATTGTGAGTCGATAATATGACTAAAATGCTCCAATTTTCAGCACATTATTGACTCAAATTGAGTCCATTCTAAGCAGATATTCTACCTAAAACAAGTTTAATTATAAGCAGATAATGTGTGGATTTTCGGGAGAACAGGCTGGGTTTTTGAACTGTCAGAAACATTTACGACTATTGTTAGCTATTCGTAACTCGTATCAGCAGTAGTTCACTGTGCGAAAGGAATCCAATATTAATAAACAAACTTTACATTATGAAAACATTCTCTAATTTGCAGGAGAAGGTGAAGAATTTTTTGCATCAGGAGTGCTGATCCCGCCCCCTGTTGACAACCTTATATATATATTCTGTACTATAGCAGGGTTGCTCAGTGTCGCCCGGGTTAAAAGGTAACTAGATGTGTGGCTGTCCCAATGGGACTAAGGATACCCCATATATGTTTAAAACACTAAGATGTTTCACATGCAAGTTAAAATAATAAAATAACAGATTCCCATTGCAGGTGCACAACTCTAACCCTAAACATATTGACCTAAACATTTAGGAATAAAAGCTCGGACAAAATTATACATGTTGCACAAATGTTCTAAGTCGAAAAAGGGGGATAACTCCACCAACAAAAGTCGGACAGGCGTCACAATAGCAGGCGCACAGGTTCCCATGGTACTAATTATCTGTGCCAAGTTTTTAAATAAAATGACCTAAAAGTGTAGGAATAAAAGCTTGGACAAAATTATACATGCTGCGAAAATTTTCAAAGTAAAAAAAGGGTCACATGTTCCGATGGTGGTTGATGTCTGTGCCAAGTTTCACGGAAAATTATTAAAAAACGGCAGAAAAACTCCGGACAAATTTGTGTCCACGGACGAAGGACGGACAACGGACTGACGAACAAGCTGATTCCAGTATACCCCACCACAACTTTGTTGCGGGGGTATAACAAAATGTTTAATATTTCTATTGGTTAACAAATATATAAACGAATTTAGTTGAATAGCTGTTCAATCTGTATCAATGCCAAACATTGAGCGTACCCCTGACTTGTATGGTCCCCATGGCGGCGCAATATCAATGATCCTTACCCGACCTCCATTCCTGACTTGGAAAGCCCCATTTTGGGACTTTCAAACAATACAATTTGATTTATCGTATCATTGAGACGCTTGTAGATACGTCTGTGGGAAATTCTGAGAGAAAACATTTTACCAATTTTGGTGCACTCCTCTGATCCAGACCCTTGACTTGAATGGTAACACTTCTGAAAATTGTACATACACTGTTAGGTTTATTTTATGACAGAGACATAAGTTTGTTGGAGATCAGAGAAGAAGGTATTACCATCCTTGGTTCTTCTCCCCAACCCCATCCCTGATTATGGCAGTGCAACTTTCGCAACTTTGAACCACACATAGACACCTCTAATCTGAAGAAGGAATCACGTGAATCGCATTTTGTTTATTTTGGCTACAAGACGAGTTTGAAACTTCTAAATCAATCAATGTTTTATTTCCCTCCTTCCATATCTTGGAACTGGAGGTTTCAAGAAATAATATATATAATATAGATGTAAACATCAAAATAATATAATGTAATGAGTCAAGAATATATATTTTTTAAATGTTGGGTCATTGGAGTATGTGGGAGGGTATATTAGTGATCGCGTCATATATCCGTGTCTCTCTGACGTAATGGCGACACGCTGTTGTGGACAATGCATGTAAATAATAACATTGACATGACTGTGTTACCTGTGCGACATAATTTGCCCCCCCCCCCCGGTTGGATCGATCATAAAGTGATCACACAGACTTTTAATGTAAAAGTAAATTTTAGAAAGTGGCCAGAAACTAATGTCTTCGATGCATGTTAGCTACGTTTTGCTTCGGTCAAATACATCGAGCGTAAGGCCATATACATTTATGCACATGCATGATTGCCAAGAGAGAACGTCGAATCGCATCTGAGCAGAAAAAAAACATTTACTGTGCGTATAAACACCGAAAAAGAAAACAGTATATTTCATTGCCTAAATTCGGTACATCTCCCCCCCCCCCCCACCCAAACCCCAAACCCTAATTAAAAAAATTAGATTTCAACAGCAAGTGTGACATAACGTGAATGCGACATTGACAGTTTGTGTCGGTGATCATTGAAGGGTTTCGTCGGTAGCCTGGAAATATATCGATATAATTGAGTACTCCGCACAAATAGCAGCAGAGCGCTTTACACATGTGTACTTATATGCATCCAGCTGTTATGGGTATTGCACAGATTACGTTCAATCAATTGCAGCAATTGTCAATTGATGGCATATTTGGAACGTCAGAGAAACATGAACAAACGCAGCATGCATTGATTACACTAACTGGCTAAGCGTACTGGCTGTTAAAGGGCCATCACATGAAACTTAGATTTGACTTGATATTGTCCACCAACGATGTGAGGAAGCACGTGTGATATTTAAGGACATAATCCACCCGATGAGGGCAAATGTGCAAAAATTATATAAAAAAATACTATGTAAAAATATCACCACCAATAACATGCAGAAATATAAACACTTTGTTCTTATCTTAATTATTGATAGCTCTCCAATACAAACATTTTGCGTGCCGAAACTATTGTTATGTAAACAAAAATGCAGTGATTTGTCAAGATACATGGCCATTCGTGTAGTAAGTTCAAATATTTCAGTCTAAGTATGATTTTTTCCCCGAATATTTATCGATGCTTGACCGTTTCATGTTTTGATTAAACTTTGACATTGTTTTGGATTAATTGGACTTTGATATGGATTTAGGAATGCCACTGTAACGATAATATTTTCATAACAATGGTTTCAATATGCGAAATATTTCATAACAATGTTTTCGATGTGCGAAATATTATTTTTGGAGAGTTATTAATAATGAATAAGAATGTAGATTTGTTTTAAATATACCTGTTAATGTTAATGACAGTTGTTTAACAAACATTTCATGAAATTTATGTTATTACGCATGAAACCACTCCGAAGACCTTGAGTCCCGTGAATTTGGATTTGGAGAATAATATATCTAAACATGTATATAATGTAATCGCTTGCACCCCCAAGTGATGGGGAATAACCATTTGATGATCACACCTTGACATAAGTTGACATTCTCGTATATACAACCGAACGTTGTCAATATGTGTGGTGCAAACTCCAGACAGAGGTATCTCCCATCGCTCCGCTGAGATACCACTGCCATAATGACATTAATTGGTAAGGAATTCTTACGTGTTTTTAGTTCTTATGTTTTGGGATTAAAATTGTCTATGTCTGGCTCAGTTCATATTGTTCTTATCAATACCGAAAGAATTACCATTATTGCAAACTTTAAAAAAAATTTGGTGGTCAAAACAAGATAATAGGTGACTAAATAGTAGTAAATACAGTTCCGCGACGATATGTAAAAATAGATTTATCGACTGTAAAGTACAATCATTGTGTCAGTGCTATATCGCAGCGATAGCGTAGAGGGCGCTGTATGGAGTTTGTGTGTGGTGTTCGTATCTGAGAGACAGGACCATTTAGTACGAAACACAATTCGTGAAATATTAGCGTTCCTTTATAACTTAATTATTTTGTGTAATGTTGATACAACGTGCACAGTACATTGTGCTGTGCCTATACATGTGGTGCAATCGCATTTTTGAATCGAAATTTCCACTGGACCCCATGCTTGTTAGATCTATATTATGCACATAATTAAGGCATCCTAAATCCGTATCCCCACCGTTGCCCTACACCACCCGCCCACCATGTCCATTATATATCCGTATTGGGCCCCATGTCACATGGATATTATGCACATAATAATACACACGGAATCTGTGTTCCCTTCGTGAACCAGCCACCCAACCTAACGCCCAACCAAAACATATATTATGCACAAAACAAAGCACCATGGATTTGAAATTTCAAAATGTAATGCGCATCATAATTTAAGTATATATACATATGAACGTACGCTCAGGTAAGTCATATTGGATGAGACCGCAGTGTCGAGTCCAGTACGACTTCACAACCTGGACGAATACAAGAACACATACTGTACACAACACTGCATAATGACGTTTTTATTATCAATCTGTATGTTTATCCAAATTTTGGGAATAAAACCTGTTGTTATTTTATTTGTCGGCACTTGATTCTCTATAAAAGCATGTATTTGATCATCAGAAAGCATGATCTGAAAACAGTAAACACGGAAGTTAAGAAAATAAACTCAATGCGAAAGTAAAACGTCAGCTAAATCCACCAGAGTATTGCGCGCGCACCACAATTTCACCGATTCATTTGGCAATAGAGTCCCGATAAAAAAAAATTCACATTGGACACGATTGTGACTTTTTCCAGGAGTACCATATGACGGCTTTTGCCCAATCAGAAATAGTGTTAGCTAAGGGGTTGACAATAATATACAATATCCTTTGTAATGTACAAATAGTGTAACAAACTTTTCGTTTTATCGTATTCGTTTGAAATTATAGACAACTCTCCATTTACAATGTGCATCGACGAGAGACGGTTTATAAGATCTTTTCGGTGAGACAACAGAGCCTGTGATCTATTGTGTGGGTGTCCGTGGACTCATCGGAAGTGTTCTTGCGCATATACCAGAATAATGAATAATATTCTTTCTTTCAAATACGCCATTTTCATTTTCACATTTATGGCAGAAGAATTTTGTGTGGATTTATTTCCGATTTCTCAAGAATGGTGTTTTGAAAGCTACCACGGCATAATTCGCTGACTGAACGTTGGGCAAATCCAAGACACAGTTTGAGTCATATCTTATATTTTCTTAGCTTTTCAAGTTTCTAACTCTTCCAGCCTTCACAGAAGTACTGTCACTTTATGTGCAGTTTCTCAGCCGTTCATTTCGTCCCATATAAACTGTTTGTGATTATATATATCAAATTATGGAAGCACTACTGTTATATTAAAGGCACGGGCGGCGTTCGTTGCAGAAATATTCATATTTGTTCAAATCGCCGTCAGCAGAAGGGACACCAAAATATATACAGTTCCGCTCATATGCCAAGAATACTCAGCGCGTAAACAATATATTGTGGTCAAGACGTACGATGGTGTACGTGAACAATAAGTTGTGCTTCTGTTTACATAACACAGCGCAAATTATATTGGTTAATCACATTAAAATGATATAAACGCTCTTTATTATTTCCATATCCGGATCTAAACAAAAGCCAGGCAACGCAACGTTTTTTTGCTTTTGTTTACATAACAAAGGGGAAAATTGACAATAACATACTGTTTATGCCATATAAGAACAAAGTCTGTCTATATCTTACTATTCCTTCTGTTTATGGCGGTTTTTGACGCAGGTGAATATTTTAACAGCATACCTATCGCCAACGCCGCCAGTATCTTTAATGTAGGCTCAAAGTCATTTCTGTAAGCAAATTATGGAAGCACTACTGTTATTTTAAGGCTTTTCATTGTATTAACTAATTACAAATTTCCTTCAGAAACATTTCACATGGATCTATTTTATCGGGGTATTGACAGACTAAATCCACGAGAAACTCACTTAGCTTCACTTGTTTATTTTGTATTGACTATCTCAAATATGCATTTCGAACATATTTTCCATGACAACATAGAGGATGAATAAATGAATGGGGATTGGAGCATAAGTTATAACAACTTAGGTGGAGCTCATTTCCCCTGGACATGGACGGTGGTTCACAAAAAAACATGTTCAACACTAAAGTTACAAAATTTCAAACTAATCACACACAAGCCATTCGCCTGCAATGCGAAATTTTCAAGACTGATTTAGGGTAAGGCAAGACAGTTTCATCATCACATCTTCTCCGATCGCATGTGCTATTTTGAAAACAAATTAAACTGCCACACCACTGACATAAGTAATGCCGAGCAAGCCATCTACATGCGCCCTTTCAATCTTATATGTTTCACTTTTTGGTGCAAATAAATTTCCATGCCGATTATTGTAAGCAAATTCGACAATTCACAACATCTCTGTTGGCGGGGTAATTTATGGATTAAACAACTATTTACACCAAACTTATTCTCGATATCTGGTAGAAGAAAATGAATAGTGTTGGATGTAACCGAATGAGTGTTTTGCTGTTAATCTGCCTCTTGGTATCCGAACTATTATTTTCGCATTTGAAACTATTTATATGTTCTCATAATTGGGATAGACATTTCTTCATATTATATAAAACTTAAACACCAGAATGTTTCAATCACGTTCTTTGCCTTATGGATTACACTGGTGAAAATAAGGGCCGAAAGTGGCATTTAACGGATGCGGGGAACTATAGGAGAGAACCAAAATAGATGCTGGGCTCTGATTGCTCAATCACCTAGGCTGTTACATACAAAATACAATACAATCTTTCATGCAAATAGGTAAAATAGCCACTGGCACAGAAGTTAACACTTTGTGGTGAAGTTTGAATTGTGGTGGGTGTGAATAATGGCAGTAGTTTTAATGCGGTTCTAACCCTAGCTATGAAAACAACACCCAAAGACCGATTCCCTGCTAGACATATATTATTTGTTTTTGGTATAAAAGGGTATCCCAAATATTAATCGTTCATATCTTGAAGGGGGTCGTTCACTAAATACAGCCATTTATGGGACCATTTCCTATTCGAGTTAAACCTGGGAGTTATACTGAAAACGGTATATACTAAAACGTTCATACTGCGGCCTATGCCAATTAGTTACATCATTGTAAGCAATGATGCATTTTTATATGATACATTTGAAGTAATGAACACTCATACTGTTATATTAAGGCTTTTCACTGTATTAATGAACACTCATATTTTTCTCTGTTGATGTAGAGAAACGAATATGTCTATTTTGTAAACATGGCTCTATAGAAGATGAATTTCACTTTCTGATGGACTGTTCGCTTTATGCAGGCCTTATAAATGATTTAGTATCGATGATTAGTTCTGTACAGCACCATTTTGATAAACTTTGCCCACTAGAGAAATTTAAAGTGATTATGACCAACGATTGTCCTGAATTTGTGCAGGTGTATGCAATCTGATCCGGAGGTTCTTTGCATTGAGATCTGATTATTGCATTAACACCTAATTGGCTTACGGTTATTGGATATCAGTGGCCTCTGGCAATAACTGTGATATTGTACTGGGTATATCCTGTTCACCCGGCAGGCAGAGATTAATGACTTGGCCGGCGGAGATTATAGTCCATATCAAAACACCTGCGGTCCAGTGTTGTCACAGTCCATAACTGTTGGTTATAATTATTATTAAAGAATAGAGAATACTAAGCAAGTAATAACTCTATTAATGTTTATCATATATATATATATGACCCAACACACGTATCTGGTGAAAGAAATTGCAGCAGAACTCGACATCACCATCAGCCCAAGTGGAATTTTCACATACAGTATCCATAATTAATGTGCTATAATTCATGTTATGTTATATTGATAGTATTTGTTATATATATATCTTGAGTATTTAATAAATTTTTTGAAATATATCACATGTGCATTTCTTCGTTCCATTTCCACCCGAGTCAATTAACAAATCCAAAAACCCCAATTATCCTCTTCGTCCGGCCGCTCATCGCCGTCGAAATTAGCCATCGCCACCAATTCCCAGTAACAATTATGATAAAAACTATAGTCGGCAGCTCTGTGATGTTGAGGATTATCACACCTGCCCCAACACCTACCCGAAACAATAGGCGCCGGGTGAACAGCACAACTGTAAGCAATTAAACAATCATTCCGTGGCAGATTGCCGGAATTTGCCGCGGTGTGAATTATCATTTTCATTTGGATTATTATCTGAACGCTTTAGTACTACTTTTCGTCATGTTTGCTATTTGATTGTTTATTCATTATGTATTTTCATCAACCTGTCCTTATATATGGATGTTCTTGCTAATAAATACAAAATAAATACTGAGTACGTTCCTCAATAAATCTGATATGACATGTGACATCAAGACAGATGCGAGTCGAAACTGTTTTGATGGAAGCAGTTTCCATATCTTGTTCGCCAACTTCTTCAATACAACTTCTCCCAACTGCGACTCGTCTATGGAATGAATTACCAACCGACAGTAAAAGCGCAGAGTCTTTAAATATATTCAAATCACGATTAGTTGTCGAAAAATCCCTCTAAATACGACAACATGCTTTGAAAATTAGTCATTTGGATTATTTTTTGAGAATCGCGAAACTCAAATATTGCGTCAGAGCAACAAATGCAGATTTATCACACCCATGTTTTGAAAGAAAGCACTTTTCCTTCTTCGGCTAGACAGTGATCATATTTAAAGTATTTTTCGTAGCCCTAATAGATATGTTCTTTGATACAATCCAAAAGATCATTTAGTGTATGCAAAGAGCACGAATTATAGCATTAACTTCATCGCCTCCAGACAGTATAGAGCCAATGCAAAATATAGTGTTTATTTTCTATTCTCTTGTCAGAAAACATGGGAGATATTGTGCCCAATTTGTTCCTATATTGACATTTGAGTACACGATTGGAATAATAAACTTAATTTGAAGGCATGGATCTTTTAACGTGGTCTCTCTTTCCAAACGCTTTCAAATAGTCGACCCACGATCTGCTAAATATTTGCTTGCCGTTTCTAATCACAGCGTGCGGTGCACCTTATGATTATTATTATGGAATCACCTGCATAGCTGTCGCTCGATCGTGTTTTATTACTATATTTACATGTCACATTGAATTTAAAATCAATTGCATCGTAGAACTCTCTGACATTAAAGACAGTTTAATTGAAACGCGCAGGGGATTGTGTAATAAGCAGTGCGACTTGTAACTGCATCCGGATAAATTCTAATCTTCTCCATTGCAACATTTTGTGATTGCGCCATTTTTATAAGACTGCTGTGATACACAATTATGAATATTTTGCATCGATGTCGCACGCATTGAGATCGTTACTCGAACCCCCTGCTTAAAATCAAACTGAGGTGATATCGAAAATCTGTCGGCCTGATCTTAGATTCATGTTGCTTATCGCATACCCCGTTGCGTGGTATCAACAGTTGCAGAACATGCAAGTGTTTTCCAACATACTGTTCCACACACACATGTTGTTCATAGGTAAAGTTCTCATTCTGGAGATTATCCTAATTCATGGTGTATTGTAATATAAACGCTGCATTAATCGAACATGTCATATTGTGTATTGTGGTTGCTGTACATGTGATGTATATGTAGTCCCATAACTAATTTTACATATGACATTTTACCACAGCTCATGCAACCACTCGTGACATTCCACCGCTCTAATCCTCGATACAACAGCCAAAGACACACTCCGTACTCTCGAAGTCTATCTTTGAAAATTGTTTCGATATCCCTATAAAAACGAATGTCTGACAATCTTTGTTATTTTGGTAGGCTAGCAGTACACAATATCGAGAAATTTTGGCCATATTGGGTGGGGAACTGTACTTCAAATCTTTATCTTTGGCATCGGCCAGCGTGTCTCATGAAAATAAGCACATAACGGGCTTATTTTAATGAGCCAAAAAAAGCTGATATTTGAATTACTTAACCTCATATGATGCTATACGAAACAAGCCCATATAGGCATTATTTAATCTACCTTTTTCATCAGCACTACTCATCAGATGAATATATGTGAATATTTAGTTCCAGTATGAACCTATTTGCACGAGGATATGTTACATTGGCAAAATCAAGTATCTTTTATTTTCTAAAGAAATGGTTGATGTAAGTAAATATTTGTAACTTTTTTTGTTTTACCAACCATTTGTCAATGAGTTATGCCCCTTGGTTTGCACACACAAAACGCCCAATTTTACCCATTTCTGTTGACTAAAATAGACCATATTCAACCCAAAAGTAGTCAATGAAAGAGCGAGCTTCAGTAGATATGCTTCTTCAATCTATGATTGACCTGAGAAATATTTGAAACAGAAAAAAAGTTATCGTATCAATTTAAAAAATATTATCTTAAAAGCGCAGATAACAAAATTCAGGCGAGACTATTTTCCTATAACTAAACACAGAGTTGGCCTGAACTGATATCGAAAATCATGTTGCAAATCCAAATTTTTCCCTTTTTTTTGTGAATTTTACAATTTTGTAAAATAATTCAACCATCAGCCCAGTGATGTCACACTCAACACAGGCTACACTGGCATTTATGCCACCAAGATACTTATTTTTTCTATTTTTCAGACCACCTATATACAACCAGTAAAATCGTATACTTCTACCTAATGTGTGTAGCTGAATTCTCCCGAGTAACAAGCAATGAAATTGCGTTATTACATAGCGTAGAACAATTATTCAACATTAGCTAAAATCTACATTAAACCAGACATCACCCAGATCATTTAAAGTAGCGAGCTCCTGATTATACGTGTAATACCTATGCCTCTGGCTACTTTTTGTGTCATTGATAAACACACATATGATGCCGACCGTTTTAAGAATAAACTTCGTCCACTTATTAGGTGCTATTACTGTGAAACTTAGAAGAAATCAGCACTATGTAGACTGACTAATTGCCAATTATATCTGTTCTGTTGAATAATTGCCTCTTATTTTGTGAAATATATCTCACGCGGCAGTCATTTACTTAATGATTGAGTTACTTTTTGCGGTCGCAGCCTTTAGCTGAAGGGGCTATGGTGGCTCAGTGGGTGTGTATCATTGAAAATCAGGCCAACGTAACATCTTGGCTGCTATACGTCAGTACTGAGTACGGGTGTAAAATATCACGAGTGATATACATCCACGATTGTAAATGATAATAGCTTTTCAACTGTCAGTTTTATGGTTTTCGTGATATTCCCGTTTTATCTTTCCACTGGAAAATGGTCATAACATCAACGGCCCAGCACTCGACGTCATAATATCATTAGCAGCGAAGATAAGAGGCTAAGACGTCCGGCTAAGCTGAAGCTGGTTCCAATCCAGGATTTTGTGAACCCCTACAGTGAAGGTAGTATATATGGGCAAGTTTGTCAGATGCTTTTGGGGGCTAGGGGTGGGGGTATCTTGCATCGGAGTGATTTCCTGGTGAAAATAACCATCTGATGGTCTTTACTTCACCGTAAAACTGACAACATCGTGGTATGGTCTGCAGCGGCGAAGCTTACGTTCAAACTATGGTGACAGACTACGTTTCACGAAAGAATCTTCGCAGAAAGACCCTGTTGTTGCAACTTTCTCCAGGAAACCGATATTCACTTTTAAATTGTATGAAGTATATATCACTCAATCTGCTGCCATTTCTGTAGCGGAAATTAACAAAGAAATTTAGGTTATCGAAAATAACCTAAATGGCAAAATGTGTGACAGCCAATTGTTTAAAAGTATTCCATGGATTGATAGTTTATGATTAAATTATATGCATGCGACTTTACACGCAATATTCAACATATTCTCGTTGCCAATAGGATCACATTAGACCTACATAATCACAAAGGTTCATATTTGACTTATTTTATTCTATATTATTTTATACCCGTTATTCCGTTCCGCAGGCCATAGTGAAAGCACAATTTAAATTGCGTATACCTGGTAAGCCGAATTAGGTTCATGATTCGTAATTCAGATTAAAATAATATCGATATGGGTTTATTTGCGTTGTTGAAATAAGTTCAATATGAACTTATTTTCAGAATAATAGGCTGGATCGCCAGCCGGTTCTCGTGAAAATAAGCACATGACGGGAAACACGCTGCCATGTTGGTATTATTTAACTACAATATACTCATTGTGTATATGGAGGTAAAAGCGTTTTTAAAACAATCCTATATGGGACTATCTCCATTCGAAATACGCCCATATTGTCGTTATTTAATCTACCCTTTTCGTCGACACGACTCACCAGATTTAAGCTCTTTATAATGTGTATTCACTGCGGCCCGCGCCATGCACTAAATAACAGGTAAACGTTCACCGTGGGCTTATTTCATCCAATATGAACCTTGGTGAATATTTTCGTTCCATATGAACATATTTTCATGATATATTAGCATCGTGATGCTACATGTAACTGGTAAGTGTGTGGGGGCCCGTGATGCTAACTGGTAAGTGTGTGGGACCACGTGATCACCGTGGTGCTAACTGGTGAGTGTGCATCTGTGAAACCTCTCTATTGACGGTGTGTGCTTCCGACTTGGATATAACATTTTTTTTCAGGAGAACAAGCTTCAATCTGACATAGTGTAAACGACGATAAACAACAATTAATCAAAACAATAAATCAAACAAATGCACATGTAGCTTACCTTATCACCGTCGAACGTGAACTGCAAATACATGTACGAACACTTAACATGTATAATATGTTAAACGTTGGCTTTAGTGCAATCACAGAGTTAAAACCTAATCCGACAAGTGTCCGACGACTGCACTCGTACAAGGTGAATCAAGTGCCATTTAATCTATAAACTGATCGGTCATTTGACCGAGAACAGCGATTGATAAGCGTTCGCGAGGTCTGCATGTTCGTTTAAGGTGGCCCAGAGTTGGCGAATTTAACATTGACGGTTATAGCATTTTTTTCTGAAACGTAGTCTTCCAGAATTGAAGCTATATCTTCCAAATTGTGTATTCAATGGAAAGCTTGGGCACTTATGCAGGGTATGTATTGGTATATATTGCGGTAACAGTTACTATTAAACGGACATAGCTCGTTCGCGCTTCCAATTTTTTTCTACTTTCTACATAATTTTGAACAGCCAATACTCCAAGGATTATATATAGAATAATATATAATCGGGGTTCGCGATAACGTATGTATCGGTATCCAATCTGAGTAACAGGTGGCACGGGATGTTCGATTAAATATCAGAATGTAGCTTATCAATATAATCTGACCAGAAGGGGATAACCGGTGCCATGCACAAGCCACTACTAACTATAGGATTGTGTAACTTTTGTTGAAACGGAACGTTAGACAATGTATATTGTTAATTTATCCAGACATATCTTTAACCACGCTAGCGCGACATTCACACTATATGGTTGTGCTGCAAAGTTATTCATTAGATTGACGTTCGGAACAGCAACTTGAGGCATTGAACTTACTGATCAGATACAATTTCTTGTAAGGTCGCTAACATAACGCCGTACATTGTTGAGCCCTATTGGGTTTACTGCACCCTGGACCACCCCATTTTAACTTTATAACAAGAGCATCGCTAGGGCGTGGCAAAATACGCCCTTTATCCATTTCGAATTGTACTATCGCAAAATAAGATAATACTTTGAGCTTACATTTGAAGAAAATCTGATATACATGTACCCCTAATTTCAATGCCAAAATGTGGTCAAATTCTAAGTCGAAAATGGCCATAATTCATGTAAAAATAATTAGACAGAACCTATATTCAAACTTGGCCTGTAGTTTTAGCTGGGAAATACACATACCAGCTTTGGTTCAGCTCAAATAATCAAAACTGGAGTTATCGGTCGGAAACCAAAATGTTATGAAATTGGTCAAATTCTAAGTTGAAAAAGGGCCGTAACTCATGTAAAAATAACTGGACGGAACCCATATTCGAACTTGGCCTGTATCTTTAGCTGGGAAATATACATACCAACTTTGGTTCAGATCAAATACTCCAAACTGGAGTTATCGATCGGAAATGTTAACGGACGGACGGACGGATCGACGGACAGACGGACGTACTGGTCAGAGTATAGTTGTGGGGTGACCGCACTGGTCAGATAATACTTGTGGGTTGCGATCTTTTGTTTGAGTAATTTGTGGGGTGCAACCCACAACTGACGATTTTTTAAAGAGCGTATTTTTAAAGAGCGGAACGAATATAATATTCTGAGAAATATTATATTAACGAAATAACGGAGATGGTTTGTAAATAAAACAATTAGAAGAAAAGCATGTTAAATTCATGTTAAATTCATCGCACCCCACAAGTACTCTCTGGTTAGTGCGGACGGACGGACAGACAGACGGACGGAAGACTGATAACATAATACGACCTTTTTTCAAAAAGGGCGTATAAAAATGTGTTATAATTAGATATATATAGGACTCGAATGACGATCCTGTTAAAACATCTATGTAATAATTTGTCAATTGGTTTAATCCTATCTGCGAAGGTTAATTTCCACCGGAAGTATACTTTCATGTGTTTATATAAGACTTTAACATATATAGGCACATTAAAATTGTCGTTGCATGCGACTTCGGGTATATAAATGCACTAAAGTTTTACACACAACGATATATCGGGGAAGTTATGTTAATATTATGAAATTTATTGTATATCACTAGCATGTATATAGATAGCACAAAACCGGGGCTTTTACGTATAGGTTAATATACTAACAAGGAATACGTTCTCACATAGGCTACATGGTTAGAACACTGAAATATCGACACTTACAGCATAACTTATAATCTCACAATATATACCCTCACATTCATAGCACAATAAACAGGCGTGAGCGTTGTCGTGAACACATTATGGTTCACTGACCGCAATTGAATACTTAAGATACGAAAGACGTGTTACCCCCTCCCAATATTGAAACCGAATGCACGATTGCTTGGTATGCCTAGATACAATACGAATAATGTATACGGTTTCGTCGGTTAACGTGTGATTCGACCCATTAAACGCCCCCACATCTGTGCTCAGTGGTTCAGTGACAAATGATTTTGATCTCTTCATGGGATGAGGAAGTTATGTTTCAGGGGTTGTTCCATTATTTACAGATGGAACTTGTTACTACGAAGTTATTTCGTAACCGAATGTAAACGTTCGTAATCGCCGTATAACGAACTTTTGAAGAACATACTTTTAATTTAATCTGTTTCGGTTGAATAATTTAGTTTTTCTGGTGAAAACAAATCGTAAGATAGATAGCTGTCCATATTATTCGCACCAGATTTCAGGCCAAAAAAGATACAAACAAATCGTACCTTTACTGCTGATGACAGGTAATAGTTGCACAGGTGGTGTGGCAACAAGTATATACGGCTGGAAGTTAGATGCCGCCACATTTAAAGTAAAATAAATTAAACGTGCTTGATTATATTGATAAAGAACATAATGCCTATTAAATTTAAATCGAAAAATTTATTATTCAGAACAACATTATCCACCACATCCGGAAAGAAATCCCGTTCAAAATGCACGGTACAACAGGTTATAGTCGAAGTGGAGTCAAAGACGAGTCACAGTCATGGTAGTATTAGTCCGAGTACTACTAGTACTACTACTAGCAGTAGTACTACTACTACTACTACTACTAGCGGTGAACAACACCATGATGAAGTTGAACATGCGACTGTGAGTGCGAGTTCTGAATCAAGTCAATTCTGCCCAAACTCCCTGTCTCATGATACTGAAGCTAGCACCGAAGGACCAACGTCAAATGATTCTCCGATGCGAACATGCAAGGCCAAGAGATATGTGGCCAGAAAAGGGGTTGAGGTAGAAGACTGGTAGTCATTGCGGGATGAATTTTACCACACTGTCCACACATTCATCGAAATTCAAGTAAGTATATGCGAAAAATTATATTGCGAAAAGTGAACAAAATGGTCAGATATTCAGATGACGTCTGTTTTTTATATTTGTCTGAACTTATGGGAAGCAATTCTTACATATAGATTAGCGAATTGTGCTTAAGAGAATATTCAGATGACCACGATTCAATCGTAAGTGGAGGATAATCGGGCCCGACAAAATTGTGGATAGTTTGTTCACATTATTGCGATGTCGTTGTGCATGATGATATCGTAGGTTGTTCGTAAGCATGTAATTGACTACCCTACGATCTTTCCAGCTGCGATATGTACGTACACATGACTGTAATTACATCGCAAGTGGGGGTACCCATTCCAAGGATACGCCACCATTTTGAATCTAAAATCAATTATCAAACAGTGCTTGATATAATTTTTACTTGCGATATTGACGTGAGCATGGGCAGTCCAACTATCGGTTACTTCCTACGATGTACATTCTTCAACTTACGATTGAATCGTTGTCGTCTGAATATTTACTAAGCGTAAATGAGTTATGCTTCAGAGTAATTCACTTGCGAGCCATTCTAAGATAACTTGGACCAATAGATAAAACAAATCGCAAGAAATAATTGTTCTTAAAAATAAGTGCAAATTATTTTATTTTAAAGACAGATATTCAGTAGACATGTACCTGAAGTGGTTTCCCTTTTAATCAAAGATAACCACATATATGACCGTATGAAGTTCCCACCAGCATTTTCCTTGTGCGACAGATACGTTACCATACTGGCCTACTTGATATTGGTGGTTCTTCGCCTAAGCAGGTGTTCTGCGATACAGCACCCATCGGTATTCGGCATCGACAACATCAGTACATCCAATGCGTTAAACCATACTCCATACAACATAATTCCAATTCTTAGTTTTCTACTTATAATGCATATTCCGCCATGCTCGTGGACTCAGGCTGGATGGTGTACATTTCCAGGAAACACAAGCAAGCAAGTCACATATCATATACCACGAACTGGTGTGAACACTGGATTCAAAGTAAAGGTGAATGGACATGGAATGGTCCGTCTCGTGAGAGAGTGATCATTACACCATGAACTGTTCATCCGTTATTCACATTATATTTTTTATGTTTCTATAACGTTTGGTAACGTATTTGTCGCTGCATATATAAAGAGAAAATAAATGTTCAATGTTTTCGCAGCCCGACTGTGAAACTGTCATGGTTCAACGCCATCCAGTATTATATAGGCATAATTATAATTTCTATTTTAAAATAGCCTTACGATTTACGTACGTCATATAGACTACATGCTAGGCATATTAGTACTGTCGTGGTACGCGAACACGGGGGTTGACCAAGAAGAAATTGGTAAAGAAGCAATGTTGTTATCATTCGACGCGGGGATATCCCATGATTAATATATCCGAAATCCACGATCCATGATGGCATCTAACATGGCCGCCGTTAGTTAAAAGAGACACTGACTGAGATTGATTCGATTTTTAGGGAGAGACTTTTGTAAAATATATACAAATGTATATCTCATATATGATGCTATAACATAATGCTAGCTTTAAGGACAAACTTAGAACTCCCTACCAAACTCGAACACGTGGCCACGTACACAAATTATGATACCATCCCTTTACGCGGACGTCAGGTTATGTGCTCCTATGAGTCTTTTCCAACTTCTCCATCGCTGGATGACCCATTACGGCCTAATATCATTGCCTTTGCAACTTACGGACTAGACCACCGATCCCATATATTTGCTGGAATCGTTCAGAAGGGTGGTTATACGTAGACATTGACACTGTGGTTGTAATATTATACAGATTCGTAAGCAATCTGAATTATCTCTACGTAATTTCCAGGTAGTCCCCCCATTGTAAGTGGATATCATGTTTGGTTCTTCAGTATATACCGTACTGCCTTGTTGGAACAATTGTGAGCAGATAGTTGGGAATTATTGTGATGGCAAATAGTATTGGCTACACGTTTAATGAGTTTGGCACCGATAACGCACAGCCGAAAAGTTGTTTGGGTGTGCCCCTGAACAGAACTTAAAATTTGACAATTTTCAGCGGCCATTTTGGTAGCCATCTTCAAATGCCGAATCGTGCTCGGCTACTCACACCTTCCAAAACATACCGTACTGGTTACAATCAGTGATGTATATTGGTGCCGAATTCGCGTTTGCCTTGTGGATTTTCATAAATAATTATACCTAGTTGTGCGTTATCGGTGCCAAACTCATTAAACGTGTAGCCAATACTATTTGCCATCACAATAATTCCCAACTATCTGCTCACAATTGTTCCAACAAGGTTACAATCAGTGATGTATATTGGTGCCGAATTCGCGTTTGCCTTGTGGATTTTCATAAATAATTATACCTAGTTGTGATTATTTTATTATTGCGATATTTTATTATTATCGGCCGTCATCTTGTATTCTGTATTTTCCCCAAAGCCAATTTTGGATATGTTTATACAAGAGATTCTCCCGCATCAAATGACACCACGATCGCTTCTTTGTCAATGTCTTATGTGTCTAACCCTCGACGACCATACTAGTATAGATGTGGTCTGATATAGATTTCATATAACGTGTCAAAACGAAGGACACATTTCATTTGTGGCGTATCAAAATTGCGGGCATTTGATAAGATCTTATCTTCAACCTTCCAAAAACTATTGTAAAATCGGTGACGTATCTGTAGCGGTAACGTGTCTGTCGAACGGAAAAATTTATACAGGCCGATTTGGAAGATATGTCTTAATCGTCTTTCCAACTTTGGGTATCTGATTTCTAAGCGCGAAGTTGTCAAATGTTCAGAACAAATTAATGAAAGAGTTCCCAGCATTAATTGATCTATAGCCGAAAATGTTGCTAACGTATATGTCGAAACATAACGTACCACTTCACGGGAGAAGAGTATATCTTGTCCGAGTGTCAGATATCGACGGGCTAGTAAGCTATCGCCAACAAATATCTGATGCTTGTTGGTGGAAGGACTTGTGAATAAAACTTGCGAATCTTGTGAGTTTTTAATTAATCCATAAGGAATGGTCATATCCTGGTAACGTTTTGCGACAACACTGAACCTCCCGATGTGCATCATGGAATTTACAAGCAATGTTCGGCCCACGTTGGTGTACAAACATTGCCGCCCCTTCGGGCATGGCGAAATTACAAATAACAGTGTAATAGACATGTTCGTATGGATTTGATTAAATATCTATACCCAGCTTGCGACAGGCCGTTTTGTCTCGATTTGGGGTATGCACAACCACGTGATGTCAAGATGATTGTCGCATTGCATGATTATTGTTCCATATATGCCACAACTGGTTGGTCCCAGCCAGGCAAGAATAAAATTGTACCGCACACGATTCCCAACGTTCGCTTCTGCATTGAATATGGGGTGCGACAGGTAGGCCAAATCATGAATGCATTGGCGCTAATTACCTGAGAATGGCCCTTACGCTTATAAGCGTAATTGCTAATTACCTGAGAATCCCAACAACGCGTGTCACGTGTGATCCCGATTGCATATCAATCTCCATCTGATCGTGAACACCGATTAAGTATCTTTCGATATTCAAACGTGTGCGTATTAGGTGTTTTGAAGGAGGTATAAAATAGGTTGACAAATACACGAAATATTGATATACCGCCTTCATAAGCTCTGGAAAATACTTGCCATGGTCACCTGTGGTCACAGCCAATTAAATACTTACCATGGTCACCTGTGGTCACAGCCAATTAAATACTTACCATGGTCACCTGTGATCACAGCCATTTTCCAATTTTTCCCACAGAAGTGAAACAAACGCTCTTTATTTCTACCATATCAGGAATAGAGCACAACGGAACGCTCTTTTCTGTTTCATGCCGTTCTAATGATTGTTGTTTGTTTGGGACCCAACACAATGTTCATCGTTGTATTTGTATGACCTATATGACTTCAATGCTTCTTTCAATGCTTCTTTATGTGACATATAATGATTATGCCCATAGAAAGTCAGTTTAAGTACGTATCGACCTATTTCGATACCATGACAATTTCAAAAGTAAATATTATTAGGTTAGTTAGTTAAAGGCACGTGATGCCTTAGTTGTCGAAAATATTCATATTTGTTCCAATCACCGTAAACAGAAAAACATTAAAACGCATACAGTTTCGTTCATATATACCATGACCATCGCGTAAACAGCATGTTATCATAAAGATTTACTATATTTTACCTAAGCAAGAGCCTGATTGTGTTACAGAAGACAGCACAATGCTGCTGGCTAATCACACACAAATGGCATAAACGCTCTTTATTCGTTCCATATCAGGAATTCACCCACAAAGAACGCTCTTTATGTTTACCATCATAATATAAACAAACACCAGAAAAGTTACTTGTTATGCGTTTGTTTACATAACAATGATCAAAGATATGACAATAACAAACTGTTTATGCGATATTTCTTATTTGTATACGGACAAAGTCTGTCTACATTTTGTAGTTCTTTCTGTTTGTGGCGGTTTTTGACGGGTGGAAATATTTTCACAGGATACCTACCGCCAAGGCCAACCGTACCTTTAAACATTTTTGTTGCCAATAAAGGACATATTAGACCATATGGATCAGGGCACACGTGCTGACGTGCTGCCACTTAGGCTTGCCCCGCTCCGACACAAATTCAATACGCTACAATAAGTGACAATGGTTAACATAGATTGAATGGAATATCATATGAGAAAATAAAGATGGCTTATCTCTTCCAGGAAGTGCTCGATTCGGTATTAGTCGTTCTATTAACTTGTGTGCACTGTTATACCAGAACGAAACAGAGTTACAATCGTTCCATAGGCACATGAATCTATTTAATTTATAGACTTGGGCAGAAAAACATCTGCAAATGAAACCAAATCTCTTAACAATTTGAGACGGGCATGCACTATCGTCAGTCAAGACAAACAACGTGACCATAGACTTTCTGAACTAAAGGTTTTTCTAGAAAACAACACTATCCGAACGAAAAAAATGATACATGCAGGATGGCATAGAACGCACAAGAACCACTCTCATCGCGGATATACGCGCAGAAAAGTAACCAAAACTAAAATTGGATCCAACTCCATTAGTTTCCACACATAACCCACACCATCCTAATACTGCCATAGAAACAACACATAATACAAATTCTTTGTGTAATTGCATTAACTCTTTGATGTGTTTTCATTAGCCACTTTCGCCATATTTGCCAGAATTTCTTGTTGGAGCTTCGTCTTTTTAACATTAACAACTTGAATTTTATTCTGTACTCAGATTTGTAATTTATTTTCGGCACGCTGTTGAATGTCGCTGTCAGAACACCGAAGGTTCCTCCAGTAGTGATTATTAGGTTGGAGAAATTATGTGGATCTCCACTTTCATTAAAGACATGGACGGTGTTGGTGGTGGGTATGCTGTTAAAATATTCACCTCCGTCAAAAACCACCACAAACAGAAGGAATATTAAGATATAGACATACTCTGTTCTTATGCCAATAACAGTATGTTATTGTCAATTTTTCCCCTTTGTTATGTAAAGGCTTTTGTTTAGATCCGGATATGGTAAACATAAAGAGCGTTTATTGTTACTGTTTTCCTGATATGGAAATAATAAAGAGCGTTTATATCATTGTTTGTGTGATTAACCAATAAAATTGCGCTGTGTTATGTAAACAGAAGCACAACTCTCGTGTTTACGTACTCATCGTACGTCTTGACGACAATACACTATTTACGCGCTAATTATGTTTGGCGTATGAGCGGAACTGTATATATTTTGGTGTTCCTTCCGTTGATGGCGATTTGAACAAACATAAATATTTCTGCAACGAACGCCGCCCGAGCCTTTAACTCCTAGAATGAAAACTCGCTGTTTGCTTGATTTGCGTTGCACCTGTGCTTCTGAATGAGCTTCTGAAACTCCCATCAGTGCACAGGTATTTCTGGCGCATACCTGGGTACACGCTGCCCTCAGTAAGATTTTCCATGACTGTAGGTGTACACTGGAATTATTGATGACAACCACCATACTACTTGTATGGATTTATCCCCTTCATGACTTTTTCGTTTACCTTGCGCACCAATGGATGTAATAAATCCATTTCTGGATAGCTTTATTGGCCAAATGTCCATTTTGAGCAAATATCCCAGACGTCTGGATTCGTGAATTGGTTTGTGTTCGTAGTCTCTTCGTTCGTTTCAAATGTATCTGGATTTGTAAGCGGCATGAATCACGATTTTGTAATATTATTTACGTGTATGTCCATCAGCTAATCACAGTGTAGGCTTGATCGATACAATATCAAAATCATATTCTTTTCATATAGCGTAATAGAAAGAAGTGGATTTAGCATAGGAGAACATCGGTTACTCGGTATAAAAGAGTGCGAGATGGCATATCGAACATTTAGATGTGTCTGCTATGCAGTTTTGAGGGAGAGGTAGAGTGTGAATAATATATTGCTTTAGAGTATACGCCGATTTTGTGTTCTGACACAGTATGTTTACACCCGTGCCGACGCCACGAGCATTTGAATTTGCATAAATATTCTTTTATATTAATACTAGCTGGTGTATCCGGCATTGCGTCACCGTGTGGGCCTGTGTAGAATGAGCCTACCGCCCCACTGCCAGGGGTAAGCATCCCCTAATGTGGCACCCTTTTTGCTATGGGGTGCATCCCGTGAGGTGTGGTGTATGGGTCCTTGTGGTACTGGCGCGGCTGTACCACGCGAGGCATCGACTCGGGGGTACGGCTTAGTTCATGGTCCTACAGCTCATCAAGATGGGTGGTTGAGTTGACCCGGCTCAATCAATCGGCTAGTCACGCCACTCCACAGTGTTTCAGATTGAATTTATGTTATCCGTTGCAACATATGAAACAAAACATTCCTTTAAATTATAACACTAATAAGTAGGTATCAAAACACAATCCCCATTGTAAGAATACGGCAATGTACTAATATTGTCCAACATTCCAGCCTCATGGACTATAACATTTAAGATAAAACAACGGTTGAACTGAGCACATATATAAACATTTACTACTTTATTCGGGACGCAATATTTGGCATAGACAATACTGCGATGATTCTACGAGTCACAAATACTGCGAGTGATTTTTTTTTAATAACAATGAAGCAGTTTCTGACCATATGTATATCAGATTTATGAAAATATCTTATATTGGGATTAGTATCCGTTGTTCCTTTCTGAACGCCTCATCGGAGTTCACATCACTTTAAAGTTGATTCAATCGATACATCTTGAAAGAAACTGACAATTGTTACAATGTAGTTATTTTAATTTATTTCGTCATGGTTTTCAGGAAGGATGGAAACGAACACTGTTGATTAGTATCAATAATTCATGTCGTCCAGTAATGGCGAAGTCAATTATTTTCCCGAAAATCATCAACGTAAATGTAGAATAAACCGACTCGAGCAGCCTATGTGGTAATTCGTACACATGTCCATCAGAATTAGGTGACATGTTTTTGAACATAAATTAAAGGAAACTTTATGTAGCTGAATCCATATGAAAATGACAAGAATCAGAAAGATACTATTGTAATATATAGTACACTCACTGGTGGACTAATTCATATAGGTAAATTTTTGGTACAGATTTTTTTCTTATGAAAACCAGGAAGTGTCCAAAACTACGTTAGATGTGTAGTTCTCTTCTGCAACATTATCTATATAATTTCCTGGGTATGGAATAATAAATACGAATTGAAGACCCTCGTCCGGAAACGCGTCTATCAAATGATATTGATTTTATATGGAATTTGTTTCGTAGAAAATTACTCGTACCGTTCAACAATGGTCCCTGATATTCACGACCGTCTTATTTATTGAATAAAATAATATCGAAATAAAATCCATATTAATTGACAGAATTGTTTCCGGGAAGGGATTTCCAACTCGTACGATTATTTTATATTATCTAAAATGTGTTATTTAAAGAGATAATCCATTTTAACAGTATCTTTTCTCGCACAGATGTGAAGATGTAGCTTCGGCTCTGAAAGGTGATGTTTCTCAAAAATTTATGATGACCATCAATGGTGAAATGAACCAACTATGTGCCACATTAAAGCCACTTGGCGGTTTGCGCTAAAAAATACACCTAATAGTCGCCTTTGAATGTTTTCCCGGTATCGAAGTAGGTCGATGAATACTTGAACTGCCTTTCTACGAGCATATTATGTCCGAGAAAGACACATTGATGTCATCAAAAATAAAGCTTTGAACACTATGTTGGGGTCCCCCCTAAAAAAAACAAAGATTTGCAACAGCTGGAAAATGGCTGTGACCATGGCAAGTTATTTCCTCAGCATATGAGTCGGTATATCAATAGTCAATAGTTCCTGTATTTGTCAACCTATAATATAACTCTTTCCAAATTACGTAGAGATAATTTGGAAGTTCGAATGGGACATATCCGTTTACCCATATGTTCATTCTTTCATCGCAAATGAATATCACGCCGTCGAGATTTTGCCCATCAGCCTAGATAACGCCTGGAACGACAATTAAAGATACGGGCGGCGTTGGCGGTGGGTATACTGTTAATATATTCACCTCCGTCAAAAACCGCCATAAACAGAAGGAATAGTAAGATATACACATACTTTATAGACAGACCTTGTTCTTATGCCAATCAGTAATATGGCATAAACAGTATGTTATTGTCAATTTTCCCCCTTTGTTATGTAAACAAAAGCAAAAAAAAACGTTACGTTTCCTGGCTTTTGTTTAGATCCGGATATGGTAAACAAAGAGCAGGCTCTTGTTTACGTACACCATCGTACGTCTTGACGACAATATAATGTTACGCGCTGATTATGTTTGGCATATGAGCGGACCTGCATATATTTTGGTGTTCCGTTCCTTCTGTTGGTGTCGATTTGAACAAATATAAATATTTATGCAACGATCCCCACCCGTGCCTTTAACCTCAATAAACGAAATCAAACAGTTATTATACATAATAGCTGTCCTATACGCGAAGCTTCTGGCCACTGGACTTCCCCTGTGATGATACAATCTATACTTTCAGTATCGGAAGACCGACGGCCGATAGCTTTGGTGAACAATGATATGGTCACAAGTTTGGTATCATTGGAAACTACAAGCTATTCCCATTTGAGAATCCGGATGTCACGGGGACCCCTAAAAGGACGAAAAATCAAATTATTTTGACTTTTCCAGTGGGTACTCACCCGTCAATGTTTTCTATTTAAATGACACACACACCATTTCGTATTCATTGCAGAACACAAAATGCAAACCTGGAGTTCTTCCGTTTGATCGATGGTCACTCTTTCATACTAACATTCATTTTTCGGCAGATTCCACAAATACATCAATACCAATTTAATAAGGAACAAGCCGTTCGACTTATAGTCCCAAATGGTATTGCAATAAATATAATATAACATCACATAATGTGGTTTCAACAATAAAAGTTATATTTTTATCGTTTAGATAGGGGTCAATCTTCCTTTAAAACCAGTTAAAGTTCCAAAACCAACAACGAAATGTGGCAAATTGTTCCACAAAATCACTAATCTTTGGCAGAAGAAGTATTTTCCTATATCTGTGTTGCATTGTTGAAGTTGTGTCCTCTTGTATTACAATACAATGCACTTTGAAAAAGAGTTCCTGTTTTAACATTGTAGCGGCCACTGAGATACTTATAATTTTCTATCACGACGGCAAGCATTGAGACGAGTATTGAAATTTTTCATCGATTCAGTCACATGCATGATTTGGCCACAAGTTTGGTATCATTGGATACTATAGCCTGTATCCCTATAATCAGTTACTGTATATATATTAAATGTTGATTTAACTACATGGCACCTCTGACTATTGGGGCCGTCACAATCTCCTGCAAATAGGTCCATATTGAACCTGAATATTCACATTGGACTAATTTGATTCTGAAATAAGCCCATTGTAAAAATATTGCCTTTATTCAGTTGAATGGCGCGGGCCACAATTAAATACACATCACCATGGCAAATAGGCTTGTATAGAACCTCATAATGACATACTGGACTTATTTCGTTTTGAAATAGGTTCATATTGAACTGTTCCGCGCTGGACCAAAATTTATTCTTGCCAAATAATTTGCCAAATGAAAATATGTTTTGCCAAATTCTTTTGGAATTTGCCAAAATGCTATCCCTAATAGTATCATTTTTTGCAACATTGAGTCTTATTTTGTGGTTTATCATACAACAATAAACCAATCACCGAACAATACATTTGTAGAAGGGTTGCTTTATCAGATTTAAGGGCACATTACAAGAGGATTAGCTATATATGTAAACGCCACCACCACACTAAATACTGGTAATCCCTCATCCATCGATGCTAAGGCTATCAGATTAACTGCATCTTAATAAAGGTGTTAACTTTTCCAAGACCATATAAAACACCACTAATATAATTATATTGTGGTAGTTTCCTGAAATGAATGGTATTGATCGGCCAATATTTTTTCAAATTTCTTGAGGAATTGAAAAGAGACTTGCCAAAACTTTTGCCAAATGAAAATATTTTTTGCCAAATGTGAATTATTTTTGCCATTGGCAAATTTGGCAAGTGGCAGCGGGAACCCTTCAAATAGATTAATATTGAGCTTATGATCCATGGAAACCGGCTGATCATGCACAACCACAATTACATACAGTAATGCCCTAAATAATCGACTCCTTAACCACAGCCGAATTATGGGTAATATTTCAGGATTTAGTCAGTGAGAGCTTTCCGATGAATGGCAACAAGCCATATTTCCGACTAAATCCTGAAAAATTACCCATATTTCTGCTGTGGTTAATGAGTCGATTGTTTAGGGCATTACTGTATTCGGTCGAGTGAAACGCAGTTCTGGGTTAATTGAGCCGCGTTTACAACAGTCGTGTTCGAGAACTATAGATTAGCTTGAGAATTCCGCTCATTTTGTCTGGAAATAGGACAAATCAATGTTTATTTGTGTTAGCAAAAACTCAATTATTTCAGGGAATTGTGTGTCTTACTATATCTGATTATTTGTCATGCATAGATCGGGCCATCGATTGTAGTCCAGCGTCTCCATAAAAACATGATCTTTTGTTTACTTTTTCTTGAATTAGTCCGCTTCGGATGTGACACGTTGCTAGACACAGCTAATAATCGCGACCAATGTTTGCTACGTTTTACACGAACGATGTATCGTTAAGTCATCATCCGGGCCTCTCCCGAGAATTTAATGTACATAAAGTTCGCTTGATTTCTCTCAGACAGCTTCCAATTACCCGGAGACCAAAATAGATGTAACGAACAACGGCTTTCAGACAAGAAGACTTCAATGCCTTTTAAAAGAGACATCATCTTCGGTCATCAGATTAAAGATCCAGTGTTTGATTTTACACCAAATTTGTCAAACTTTTCTACGCTAAAGATTGTCTGACTCTTTGTAAACATGTGTTATGTAGATAGCGGGGTATAAAATATTAAATACAAATCGAAGACCCCTGTCCGGAAATGCTTCTATCTATCAATATTGATTATAATTCAAATTCAAATATTTTCTGGTCTACAATGTGTGGTTGTTCAGCGAACGAACAATAGTTGTTACGGTTAACAGAGGCCAGAACTTTGATTGTTTAATTTTGTCACAATTAAACGTAAATTAGACTTATTATCGGTTATAACTATGTAATAACACAATAGAAACAATCAATATGGGACATTTGGCGTTCGTATGCTGGATATTGGAACACCATAATGATCCTTATGGCTATATGGTATCGCCTGAATGTTCTGTTCTAAAAATAGAACAATAAAGTGTCCCATTTAATCATCTCATTTTATAACAAAATATTCTAAATAAAATCAATATTAATTGATAGAAGCGTTTCCGGACATAGGTCTTCAATTCATATTTATTATTTTATACCCATGAAAATATTTCAAAATTGTTATATGCAGAGATAATATATCTTTAATGTTGAGCTTACCAGGCAAGTAAAACATAAACAAAGATACGAACAAGCACCACCATTCGTATGGCATATGCAATTTTGTCATGTCTTATGTTAGTGGTACTGTGTGTATGTACATTCTGACAGTGGACACAGATAAAAAAACACAATTGTTGAATACAGCATGAATAGCAATAAACTTGTGATACAGACAAATGAAATGTTCTAATATGAATAAATAGGGTAGCCAACTTCAATTAAGATTAAATTGAATTGGATTGCTGCAGACAATGGCTGTAAAGTCACACTGGTACAATAGGGCTAATTAACTGAACAAAGAAGGTGTGAAGTGCACCGGTAGACCTAATTAGCTGGTTTGTCATTTACTGCACCCATGGAGTTAAGCCTAATTTAATCCTCATCAGGATTAACAACGGATGATCATCAAATAAATCTTAATGTTATCTGTATTGTGTTGGGTATTGAATCTAACAGAACATGCAAATATTTTATAATTGTTTCTGGTGATATTTTCATAAATATTATGCGTTCGTTTGAATGCATGTAAGAAAATTAAAAATATATTAAAAATTATTTACATAAATAAATACAAATATAACATATAATGTATTCCCAATAAGTTGGTGTATAACTTCATGATGAAACCTTTCCAATACATGTAAATGTAAAAAAAAAGTTTTTATGTTTTTTGCTTGCATCTTTCTATTGTTTCAGTCGTCTCCTGTGTCCATGTTATGCAGTGATGTCTTTATTCAATCATATTAGACATGTTAATTTGAATTATTTCATTATTTATTCCTATGCGATCAAAATGGTTGGAAACCAACAATTGTAATCAGATGTAATCAAAAAGTAATCGATTACATTTACTAAAGTAATTGTAATCGTAATCGATTACATTGGAAAAAATGTAATCAGTAATCGTAATCGTAATCATGTAAATCAAAAGTAATTGTAATCGTAATCGATTACATTGGTATGTAATCGCCCCAACCCTGAACAATGGTGAACCGTCTGCTGCACCGCCTCTCGGGTGAACATGGTGAATCGTCAGTTGATGTCGGTGTGCCATGGCCGCTCGATGTGAACATGTTGAATCGTCCGTTGCTGTGAGTGCGCCATGTATGGCCACTCGATGTGAACAATGGTGAACCGTCTGCTGCACCCCCTCTCGGGTGAACATTGTGATTAGTAGTTTGGGCGTAGTGATGTTGATCCATAAGAATCTGAGTCAAAACTGTTATTATACCAACTTCTGAAGTGGTGTTACCAATTACAGTGCACGCCACATGTCGACGTTCAATTATTGGACCAAACAGTATCATACGGCATAGATAGGTAGAAAACACACATGTGGGATGCAGAAAATACAATGATTTGATTGGATGATATCACCAGTTTAAAATGTGAAGTTGTCCTTGTGTGGTGACTGGCAGAACTTCATATGTAGCTCACAAATACAATTTAAACGCATTTCAAAGTGACAATTGTGAGCTGCAACTCACAAGTGCAAAATCACGTCACAAATCCGTTGTGTACGCCCGATTGCCCCAAATCCACCTCACATGTGCACTCGTGGGCGGCGGATGACACCCAAATCCACCTCACATGTGCACTCGTGGGCGGCGGATGGTACCCATTTATAAAACCCCGCAGTGTTTCCTCCGTACATAAAACTGCGAACGTTTTGTATAGCTGGTGAACTGACGCTAAACTCCTTTAAAACGAACGACAGATTACCGGCGCCGACCCGGTGGCCATGTTGTTCACCGGAAATTGTTGAAACTGAGGAGGTGCTCCTATACATTTCCACAACAATGCTCTAATAAATGTGGGCGTCAGTGTGTGCCGACAAATTGAAATGTACATGTCCATCATAACAAAACATTAGAATATTTATTGCCTCTTTCAGAAGGATGGGTCCCTTTATTATTTATATATGTACATGTAGCAATAAATTGTTCAGTTCAGTTCTGTATATACCTTGAAACGTTGAAGTAAAGAGCGTTTGTGTGGATAGTTTAAAACGCACAACATCGTAATTTTTGTGTAAATAAATTTATGACTGAAGTCATAAGTTCATTTTCATTACAACTGCCATGTTATTTGCATGATTCATAGAGCACACGAGTGTATTTTGCACCCATCCGTGGCTCAAATTCATGCATTTGTTGTATATATTATGTTGAGTATAAAATGAAATGGTCCCATAAATGGCCGGATTTAGTGTAGAGTACCACTTTAGCAATTATATTACACAATCTATCTTGACACATTCGCATCAGATTTCCATTTGTAGTTTCAGACACGAACTTTCTCGCTGATGAAAATAATTGTCCTGGATTTGGATAATGACGCACTTTCCGCCCATGTTGGCACGTCTGCGGTCAGCGGATAATTAATATTGCCCTCATGGCGTATAACAAACCTGCGGTATGTTCCACGTGAAACACAACTCAAGCGGGGCTACTCTAAACGTATTTTATTTGAAGAACGAACACCGTGTTATCCTGGTACATTTGTGACCGTAACATTCATATCGTTAGAGAAGTTTCGCAAACTCACGGATAGAGTTATAACTACCTTCAGCTATTCGTGGTCGTAAAATTCATGCAGAACCAACAACATTGTTTTGCAAAAATGGCGACGATTATGATTATTTAATACGACAATGTATGGATAACAGTCAGCAATGAGATTTCCATTTCATGCGATTGATTAGATTAAATACATATTATGGACTTGTTTTTGGGTGCGAGAAATTGACAAATCAGTACTCAGGCGATATGCCAATATGGGGAATGTACCATTCTACTAACATCGCCTAAAATTAAAAATAAATCGACAATTGGACTCCACAAAAAACATCGTTTGAACTGCTCTCAATTGTAAATATTTACACCACGATTCGGGAGCAACTACATTTATCAACGGTAAACTAACACAAATGATTTCGCCATCGAAAGCCATTGCATTTTATTAATATACAAGAATGACGCTGTGTTGTCAATTTGAATTAATATTGGTAAAAAAATAACTACTTTCAAGATTATGCTCAATTTCTAATTGATTACCCTATAACTGAGTGTTTCACATCACTTTAAACATAGCTCGTAAAATATTCTTCTATTCAATTAGCCAATGAGGATAGTTGTTTTGAGGCTTGATAATTTATGATTGTTTGATACAACAAAATTAAGTGAATGATGGTCTGAATATTTAAATGAAGTTATTGGTACAAGTCGAAGAAATTGATACCTTTTACGTTGTGATTGGTCATGATATCACGGTTACCATTTATGACGTAGTACTCTTAACTGTAATCGTAGCTGCTATATGTGATATTTGCGAAGCCTCTCTAGCTATGTACATAAGTATAAATGTGAGACGTGCTAAGCATGAAACATTATACAGTATTGCCCGAAATAATCGACTCCTTAACCACAGCAGAATTATGGGTAATTTTTCAGGATTTATTCGGAAATATGGCTTGTTGTCATTCATCGGAAAGTTCTCGGCGAGAGCTTTCCGATGAATGGCAACAAGCCATATTTCCGACTAAATCCTGAAAAATTACCCATAATTCTGCTGTGGTTAAGGAGTCGATTATTTCGGGCATTACTGTAGGACACAGCGACAAGCCTTGACATAGTGGGCCTATCATTCGCAGAATTAGGTGGCAGAAAGTGAATTTAGTGACGGTACCCCGCACAGTGTGGTAGCGTCACTAAATTCACACTATGGGGACCTCATTCTGCTTAGGCCTCATCTTCTGGAAAGTATCTATAGGCTCAAATTAACATTTTGTTTTTAGTTATTTTTTCCCTTCTGTTCAGTTTTTATATCCCCCTAATTAGCAGAACATAAAATGCATAATCGATGCGACTAGTGGGTGAAAATCACCAACATTAACTGGGAAACGTCGATCTGATCCCAGATCTCCCATGACAGTTGAGTTTTAAGATGAGGTCCTCAAAGGGTGCATTTGGTGACGCTGGACCGCTGTGCGGGTAGCGTCACTAAATTCACCCTCTGGGGACCTCAGTCTGCAAATGACACCCTATTTCACGGCTTGAACAGAGAACGAGGCAATCGTGGACGTATGCCGATCCGATCATTCTCTCGTGCTTATCATCACACGTTTCTCGCACATATATATCCGTGATTTGCAAATCGGTTTCTGCAACATTCTAGATCGTTGAATAAATAATCGTCACCCCTGTACATCGTGTTACAATCCTGACCACCACAGAATTCATTAACATCGTTGGGTTGATTTATGCTCCATAGGTCCAAAATTGTGTTTCCACAGTTGTCTCTCCATTCGCCCTCTACCTTGTCATCCATTCCGTCTATATGGAAAGTGTCCATGTCTGTTCCACCTGTACAATTAACGAGAAATCTACATTAGTTAATCGTTAAATGGACATGTATATTTAATAATCCTACGAATTGCCCATTGTTTCCTAATTACAATAAAAATATAAATATCTTGCAGCGAAATTTGAATTCGCCGATTCACACCGACAAATTGATGCTATGCCTCCCTCTGGACAATGGTACTCTGATAAGGATTTTCGTGATTCCTCTATTTTACACCAATATAGACTAGAAATGTAACTATGACCATGAGTATGTATATATAACTCGATACATGTACATCGTAATTAATACATATGATATACGTTTACAATAATGGGTTATCGGGTCAGCATAAGCAAGAAGGCTGCCTGTAACAAAACAAAAATAAATATTTATCACAGCAGTGTGCATGTATATATATCAAATGTAATTAACTAAACATTCGGATATAATAATTCGCCCATCACTAAGTTCATTGCCAAATCAACGCAGCATGTTTATGATATTTGACATATATGGGAACTCTTTATAAAAACGCAATACATGTATATCAACGTATTTCATGGATAACATGGTATTTCCATATTAGTTTGTGATATTTGACAGCTTGGAACTCTTTTTATAAACACGCGATCTTGTATTTTGCAAAGATACCTTGAAAATTCGTATCCGGAAAAACGTTACTCCGTACTGACTGTTAGCTTGGAAAAATATTGCACCGTACTATTTTATTTTCGCAGCTGCTCGATAAAACCCACCTTAAGTGAAGCATACAAGATTACAGACCTGTGGATTCTTTTCCCATGTATTTAGTAAATGTTATTATGCATGGTGCTCGTGAAAATGGAAATTTGACAAATCACGCCGACGTCATGATCATAAAAATTGTTAAAATAAAAGAAAACGTAAATAATGATTAGAAGTAGAATGTAGAAGCAAGTTTCTATCAAAAATGTAAATACTTCAATTTTAGCCATCGTTGGTTAGAATGGAAAGGATTGCTGAATGACTGAGTCCAGTTTCCGTCTATAAAACTCCCAAGACTGTCCTGTCATTTGCTGAACGTGCAGCTACTTTATATATACAACATTTTCAAACCAGAGGCAAAACACAACTCGTGAACTTATGCAACCTTAAATGTATAAATAAAATTGCACACCAGTCTCTACGCCACCAACACACTCTCTCTCTTCTCTTTCTATAACCCCTCTCCACTAAATCTATCTCTCTCTTTCTCGTGCTTTCTCCGACTCATCTGTCAGTCCCCTCTCTTCAATGTGAAGACAGAAACACTTTGAAACAGCTTGCTATATTCACAAAATTAGGATTGACTAAACTAAACGACAAGCCTAGCTGATGACAAAGACAGCGACTACATATGATGAATATGATGATGACGATGTTGGCGATTACGATGATATAGTGGTGACAATGATATGCAACCGCGATAACGATGATGGCAACGGGACGATGATAGCGACGAGACGATGACAACTGTGACTATGAGAAGGATGATTATGATGTTGTTCACGTTGTTGATGATGACGATAATGATAACGACGATGACGATGACGACGGCGACGACGATGATGATGATGATGACTATTATTATGATGATGGCAGACAATGAATATATACATGCTGATGTTGACGATGATGGCGCGTAGGATGATGATGGTGGTAGTGGTGATGATGATGATGATGATGATGATGGCGACGACGTCGGCGACGACGATGATGATGATGATGATGGCAATGAGGATGATGATTACGACGAAGGCGACGACGACAAAGATGATGATGATGATGATGATGGTGATGATGATGATGGTGATGATGATGATGATGATGACGATGATGACGATGATGATGATGATGATGAGGATGTTGTTGCTGAAGATGACGACGATGATGATGGTGATGATGATGACGTAGAACACGACGAATGACACTTACGGACCTCGAACGCCAAACGCAACGGCCATACTAACATTGTGTACATAGTTCTGTATATACGTTTTTCACTCTGTATCTCATACAATTTATATGATTGAGTGAAATAAAGCAATTCAATTCATTCATCTGAAAAACCGAAATATATTAATCGAATCATATCTAATTTTGATTAATAATGTGACCTATTATAAAATGATTTACATTTTTGATGTTGTGAGATTATATGTATTATATTTTGGAAATAAAAATTATTTAAAAAAAAGAAGAAAAGAAGTAGAATGGCTATTGTGTCTTCAAATCCATGCCTGATGGACAGTGTAAGCCTCCTACGTGGTTCAGGATTTTTGTTGACAATAATATCGATGATACTCAGGTGGCTGCATGCAAAGTTGACACTTTTTCTACTCCGAACTGAATTTTTCCTCCGGACCATGTGCTCACGAGTAATTGTGGAACCGACAATTAATTATTCGTGACCAAAACAAATGTTACATCGCGGAAATGTCCACGAATAAGCCCATACTTACTGCCAGACCCATGTTGTCTTATTGTGTGTCTTATAAGTGTGCATGTAATAGCGGCAATTATGTGCCTATTTGATAAATAAAATATTGTTTACACTAAATCCATGTATTCTATTTTGAAAGTTTCGAATACGCACGATGTGGTCACCCCGCTGATATCATTTGAAGCTGATGGATGCATATTACTAATATCAGTCACGGCTGGATGCATATTACTAATATCAGTCACGACTGGATGCATATTACTAATATCACTCACGGCTGCTAAGTGAACGTTTAGACGACCACGATACAATCGTAAGTGGACAGATTTCCGTCGTAGGAAGTAACCGATAGTTTGACTGCGCATGCTCACGTCAAAATCGTAGGTAAAAAAATAATATCAAGCACTGTTTGATTTTAGATGCGAAATCGTGGCGTATCCTTGGTTACCTCCACTTGCGACGTAATCGCAGTCTTGTTTGCGTAAAAATCGTAGCTGGAAATGACCGTAGGGTAGTCAATCACATGCTTTAGGAACAACATACGATATCATTATGTACGACGACATTGCAACCGTTTGAAGAAACTATCCACGATCTCGTCTGGCCCGATTCCTCCACTTACAATTGTGTCGTGGTAATCTGAACGTTCACTAAGGAAGCAGAGCCACATGTGACACATGCAATCACTGGAATTGTTACCACCTCAAAGGGGACACATTTCAAAATTTTAGTCTGTTCAAAGCAATTTGCAAGTCTCAGGAATTTGATACGGCAAATAAGGCTAAACAATGGTAATATGGTTGCGTGTTATTGGCCGTGATGTAAGATGCGGTTCTTTGACAATTCGTGTTTGAAAACTCACCAGAGAATAGAACACGAAGGAAATGATTCGCCATGCGAAAGTGTGTTTTTGAGACACAGCTGGGCCTACGACAAACACTAAGCAGTTCACTCTCCTGACTATAAATTCGATGTTGCTGTCTGTGAACGATGGTTTCGTTAGACAAGATTACACAGACCACATAAATGTACATCATGACATTAGACCCAACAAGTATCTAGAATTCAGGCAACACTCTAACCACAAGCGAACACGGGCCCAACACTTAAAGATACGGGCGGTGTTAAAGATACGGGCGGTGTTGGTGGTGGGTATGTTAAAGATACGGGCGGTGTTGGTGGTGGGTATGTTAAAGATACGGGCGGTGTTGGTGGTGGGTATGTTAAAGATACGGGCGGTGTTGGTGGTGGGTATGTTAAAGATACGGGCGGTGTTGGTGGTGGGTATGTTAAAGATACGGGCGGTGTTGGTGGTGGGTATGTTAAAGATACGGGCGGTGTTGGTGGTGGGTATTTTAAAGATACGGGCGGTATTGGTGGTGGGTATGTTAAAGATACGGGCGGTGTTGGTGGTGGGTATGCTGTTAAATATACGGGGGGTGTTGGTGGTGGGTATGTTAAAGATACGGGCGGTGTTGGTGGTGGTTATGTTAAAGATACGGGCGGTGTTGGTTGTGGGTATGTTAAATATACGGGCGGTGTTGGTGGTGGGTATGTTAAAGATACGGGCGGTGTTGGTGGTGGGTATGTTAAAGATACGGGCGGTGTTGGTGGTGGGTATGTTAAAGATACGGGCGGTGTTGGTGGTGGTTATGTTAAAGATACGGGCGGTGTTGGTGGTGGGTATGTTAAAGATACGGGCGGTGCTGGTGGTGGGTATGTTAAAGATACGGGCGGTGTTGGTGGTGGTTATGTTAAAGATACGGGCGGTGTTGGTGGTGGGTATGTTAAAGATACGGGCGGTGTTGGTGGTGGGTATGTTAAAGATACGGGCGGTGTTGGTGGTGGGTATGTTAAAGATACGGGCGGTGTTGTTGGTGGTTATGATAAAGATACGGGCGGTGTTGGTGGTGGGTATGTTAAAGATACGGGCGGTGTTGGTGGTGGGTATGTTAAAGATACGGGCGGTGTTGGTGGTGGGTATGTTAAAGATACGGGCGGTGTTGGTGGTGGGTATGTTAAAGATACGGGCGGTGTTGGTGGTGGGTATGTTAAAGATACGGGCGGTGTTGGTGGTGGGTATGTTAAAGATACGGGCGGTGTTAGTGGTGGGTATGTTAAAGATACGGGCGGTGTTGGTGGTGGGTATGTTACAGATACGGGCGGTGTTGGTGGTGGGTATGTTAAAGATACGGGCGGTGTTGGTGGTGGGTATGTTAAAGATACGGGCGGTGTTGGTGGTGGGTATGTTAAAGATACGGGCGATGTTGGTGGTGGGTATGTTAAAGATACGGGCGGTGTTGGTGGTGGGTATGTTAAAGATACGGGCGGTGTTGGTGGTGGGTATGTTAAAGATACGGGCAGTGTTGGTGGTGGGTATGTTAAAGATACGGGCGGTGTTGGTGGTGGGTATTTTAAAGATACGGGCGGTATTGGTGGTGGGTATGTTAAAGATACGGGCGGTGTTGGTGGTGGGTATGTTGTTAAATATACGGGGGGTGTTGGTGGTGGGTATGTTAAAGATACGGGCGGTGTTGGTGGTGGTTATGTTAAAGATACGGGCGGTGTTGGTTGTGGGTATGTTAAAGATACGGGCGGTGTTGGTGGTGGGTATGTTAAAGATACGGGCGGTGTTGGTGGTGGGTATGTTAAAGATACGGGCGGTGTTGGTGGTGGGTATGTTAAAGATACGGGCGGTGTTGGTGGTGGTTATGTTAAAGATACGGGCGGTGTTGGTGGTGGGTATGTTAAAGATACGGGCGGTGTTGGTGGTGGGTATGTTAAAGATACGGGCGGTGTTGGTGGTGGTTATGTTAAAGATACGGGCGGTGTTGGTGGTGGGTATGTTAAAGATACGGGCGGTGTTGGTGGTGGGTATGTTAAAGATACGGGCGGTGTTGGTGGTGGGTATGTTAAAGATACGGGCGGTGTTGTTGGTGGTTATGTTAAAGATACGGGCGGTGTTGGTGGTGGGTATGTTAAAGATACGGGCGGTGTTGGTGGTGGGTATGTTAAAGATACGGGCGGTGTTGGTGGTGGGTATGTTAAAGATACGGGCGGTGTTGGTGGTGGGTATGTTAAAGATACGGGCGGTGTTGGTGGTGGGTATGTTAAAGATACGGGCGGTGTTGGTGGTGGGTATGTTAAAGATACGGGCGGTGTTGGTGGTGGGTATGTTAAAGATACGGGCGGTGTTGGTGGTGGGTATGTTAAAGATACGGGCGGTGTTTGTGGTGGGTATGTTAAAGATACGGGCGGTGTTGGTGGTGGGTATGTTAAAGATACGGGCGGTGTTGGTGGTGGTTATGTTAAAGATACGGGCGGTGTTGGTGGTGGGTATGTTAAAGATACGGGCGGTGTTGGTGGTGGGTATGTTAAAGATACGGGCGGTGTTGGTGGTGGTTATGTTAAAGATACGGGCGGTGTTGGTGGTGGGTATGTTAAAGATACGGGCGGTGTTGGTGGTGGGTATGTTAAAGATACGGGCGGTGTTGGTGGTGGGTATGTTAAAGATACGGGCGATGTTGGTGGTGGGTATGTTAAAGATACGGGCGGTGTTGGTGGTGGGTATGTTAAAGATACGGGCGGTGTTGGTGGTGGGTATGTTAAAGATACGGGCAGTGTTGGTGGTGGGTATGTTAAAGATACGGGCGGTGTTGGTGGTGGGTATGTTAAAGATACGGGCGGTGTTGGTGGTGGGTATGTTAAAGATACGGGCGGTGTTGGTGGTGGGTATGTTAAAGATACGGGCGGTGTTGGTGGTGGGTATGTTAAAGATACGGGCGGTGTTGGTGGCGGGTATGTTAAAGATACGGGCGGTGTTGGCGGTGGGTATGTTAAAGATACGGGCGGTGTTGGCGGTCGGTATGCTGTTAAAATATTCACCTCCGTCAAAAACCGCCATAAACAGAATGAATAGTAAGATATAGACATACCTTGTTCTTATGCCAATAAGAAAAATGGCATAAACAGTATGTTATTTCCACTTTTACCCCTTTGTTATGTCAACAAAGCAAAAAAACGTTACGTTTCCTGGCTTTTGTTTAGATCCGGATATGGTAAACATAAAGAGCGTTATTTGTTACTGTTTTCCTGATATGGAAATAATAAAGAGCGTTTATATCATTTTTGTGTGATTAACCAATATAATTCGCTGTGTTATGTAAACAGAAGCACAACTTCTGTAACACGAGCATGCAGTCTCTTGTTTACGTGCACAATCGTGCATCTTGATGACAATATACTATTTACGCGCTGATTATGTTTGGCATATGAGCGGAACTGTTTATATGTTGGTGTTCCTTCTGTTGATGGCGATTTGAACAAATAGAAATATTTCTGCAACGAACAACGCCGGTGCCTTTAAAGACATGCGGTGTGGGTATGACAGAGCAGTATCGAAAGTGCTCAGAAACATTTAAGTACAAGACGTACATGGCGGTTCATATAAGAAATAAGCACATTGATCACCAAACATACCCGTTTGTCATTTTCGGTGCTAAATACTCACATAAATTCGCTCAAGAATGATCAAATTCGTAAAAATCATTAGTTCGCGAAACTAGCATACAAGGCCGCCTATATGGCCAGAACATACATGGCAGGTATGTAAACGCATAGCACATTCACCAAGTAATGTGAGTATAGTCTGGCCAGTACATATGCTCACTAAGAACAGAAACAGTTAAGAAAAACAGAGAACAATGTCCGACCATTTTGGGTATATATTTAAATCAATTAATTATGAGTTCCCTTTTAAGATTTATGACGTCAACGGCACCTATCTCGCGACACTCCTTCGTTCAATGTATCACTCTATATAAATGTCCAGCGACCAGGTGCAACCATATTTGGTCTTTTATTAATTTATATCATTAACTATTTAGTTAAATTAATTATTAGTACCCTTTAAGATATCTGACGCTAACGGCACATATACCTTGACACTCCCGGTAAATTGACCTATGTGTACATATTTGCAGCTCCGATGGTCCAGCCGTTGTGTCGCCCATAGCCCGACAGACAAACAAAAACAAATTGTGTTTTATTGGTATAGATACATAACTTTTATTTTGACAGTTATATTTTTTGTCACTCATATTATAAGTTTAAACAAATAGGTCTCATTTATACCCCAAATGAATAATAGACCACTCCGATGTACATGTTAACTGATTGGTAGAATTCATTTAGTAAAGAAAGGGTTAATACATTTGTTATAATTGTTGACCACTATTGGTGTCCTCGCTCTATTGGACTCTCGTATGGGACATTTTATTTCGTTCATTCACATGGGAGATGACCATGGCAACGTTGGTAAAAAAGGTCAACATTTGGAAATATCATGCCTCAATTAAAATCAGTTGAAAACTTCAGACCACAAAATGTTTAATTGTTCAACTAATATTTACTGTCAAATTTGTCGTTTCTAGAATAAGGACAAAATACTTCCCTACTTCAGTCAAAAAGTTTCCTACAACCGGGATGTGTGAAGTTTTTATAAATTTGGTAAGTTTGATGCATCAGTTTTTTCCAGCGTTGGGAATGTTGATATCCATATAACAAGTTGGAACTCTCCGACCCAAAATAAGACCCACCGATGACGCATCTTAATATCCGTTCCATCATTGAAGAGGATCATGTATATTGCTGTCTATATTCTTATTACAGAGCATACTTTATCCACGAAAATACAGGTTGTTAGATCACAGTATAGTATTATAACGTGGTGAATAATTGCTTCACAATAGTCAATGAACAATCATTCTGGCCATATGCAATGAGTTGTCTTCATTTAAGGTCCTCACTCAAAACGTAAATAAATCTGCTACATCGAATGCGAAGACCCCAGAAGCGGTACACCATACCATTTGTCTTTAATTTAAAGATTGTATATACATAAATGCATATATATTATCACATCAGTGTGCAAAATAATTCACATAACCAAGGTTGAGATATGACAACATCGCTCTTTGGACAATAATGAGCGACTATTTAATGGTACATGAGATACGTAACAACATTCAATGAAAGCTAGATTATGATCGGTTGATAATGTTCATGCATAACACATCAGTCGCGCCCATGCAATACAGCGATTTGTTTCACTATATGCTTTCCCGTCAAGGACACATACCGCCGAATTCTGGTCTCGATCAGTTTTCACGTAAACCATAGCCTCGACCAGGTACAGACCACGGTGATCGCGATGTGTTACCTAGCTTCGAAGCGAGTAAGCTGTGATTATTGGTCCGCTCTGGTCCGTATTCTCATCTTTTTGAAACTCAGGTTTACGCAAACCAAGGTTTGCCTTGTCATTGTCATTCAAGCCCGTGTCGGGTCTGTTCATAACTCAAACCATGTGGTAACGTACAAGTTCTGGTCACAGAAACATAGTTTTTGGAAGCATTTATCTTAATGTTAACAAAATAGGAATTGTGTTATATCGACATGCCTTGTAGAGGATAGATTATAATTATATATGAACAGGACATAATTTAATATACTCGATAATTATGTGTGCTATAGGTAATAGTTTACAACTGAGACCTTGTACCCCCTCTTATTTCGCATGTTTGGTGTGGCTTTTGCGATTGTGCTATATACATTGCTAATTGTTCCCCTACACATAGAAGAGACTATAGAAACGTCCGTCCGTCCGTCACACTTTTGAGTACCTTCATGTTCAACATTTGTTATAGTTTTCAGTATGAGGGTACCTTCATGGTGTAATCAACTCCTCCTACAGTTTTCATCCCAGAGATTTTAAACTTCAGAACATTGTTGCCCATATATTTAAGATGTGCAACATGTATATAGATGACGGAAAAATAATTTTTTGACAGAGTTATTAACCCTTTTCGACTTAGAATTTTTTTTTTTAACTTTCTGTATGAGGGTACCTTCATGGTGTAATCAACTCCTCCTACAGTTTTGGTCGTAGATATTTGAAACTTCAGAGTATTGTTACCCACATATTGGAGATGTGCAATATGTATATAGATGACGGATTTTTTTTTTTACGGACTTATCGACCCTTTTCGACTTAGAAAATTTCAACATTTGTTTAAATTTCATTAACAAAGCGGCATCGACTTGCCACGTTTTCGTGGGACACTGTGGTCTGCTGACCTTTTATTAATCTAGGAAGAGCGTTATATTTTCGCCACTTTGTTCACGACATATAAATCGCAATTGAACACCTTTGCCATTGAGAACTTCCAACTCGTCCATTGTCATTGGCATCAACAGCTGAATCGAATTGCCAGAAAATATGAAGTGAATTGTGGATAGGTTTGACGATATTCAGACAACAATGCAGCAATACGATGGAATTCTTCACGAAAACACGCATATATCTTCATCTAGTTCATTCTTAGTACAATGATTGTTACTGAAATTCAGCTCTTCTGAATCCGGATTCGAAAGTTCTTTACTTTTCATATTATCATTATCTTGCAGTTCAGTCAACGCTTCGGGTGGTAATTAGTCAATAACTGAATCAGCTGCTGGTAATTGTAACATACCTGTCTGCTATTATGCTTGTTTTGGCAAAGGAAATCGAATTTGCCTCACACCCTTTAAAAACAAATGAGTGCCTTTGAGCTTTCTGATTGCACCAGATTGTATACAGAGATTTACTGTGACAGATTTTGTGGTTGTCCTTGTGCGTAGCAAAACACCCTTCTGTAACGCGAGAAATATCAGAGGTATACCTGTGCCGTCATAGTTCAACAGGCCAATCCACTGGCCACCAAAGGACATGCCACGATGGTCTTCCCTGCGGGGAATACAAGATGCCAGCACTCCGTAAGTAATTATCATCAGTGCATCACTCGAAATGCTATATCCTATTACCGAACGAGGGGACTCAGCATTCCAATCTCTATCGGTTTCCTGCAGAAGTCAAACAATTACTTTCGTGGTTTTCTTGTTGGTCAAGCCGTGAATTCCGTCAGTGCACACATTTATCTTGTTGGAAACTCGCTATGGTCATTTAACTCCCTCGATTTATGTTGGCTTCTTTACAATTGAATACTCCGATGCGAAAAAAATTCAACTGCTCGAACCATCTCAATAGTGCTGCAAATCGCTCTGCATGGGAATTCACCGAGGAATTCTACATTTGTATTCACTATTGACGAACGAATTTAGCTGTTCCTTCGTGTCGATTATAAAGTCGCTATATGTGGCTTTTCTGACAGGTAAAGTCTTTCTGCTTCGTTTCATATTTCGTCCCACATCATATAATCGATTAGAACATGGAACACCATTGAGCTTTGTTTTGTATAACACATAATTATCTTGATCTGTTGTCCAACCACTATGTGCGTTGTTGAACGAACCTCATACCGGTGACCTGTACTTCACTCAACGTTGATGGTGGTTTCAGGCTAATCCAGTTTTTTTGACAGGACCTGTCCGCTGTTGTACCAGAAACGAAATCGGTGCTATGCTGCATAACGGACGACGCTCAAAATGTATCAAAAATACCCGTGTTCGGCTTGCCAATCTGATGAATGTTCGCACGGATGCTAATCAAGGCGTTTGAAAAAGTGTCTTCAATATTACTCTGGTTAAACTTTTGTTGTGGGCGAACGAGCTTTGATTCTTGTTTTCCCCTAACAGTCTCTCTGCGAGCCGAACAACGGTGTCCTTAGTGTCCGATTGCACACTCGAGTAATCATCACCTGTTGATACCTTTGACATGACACCCAACATTTTTGTTTTGCATCATCAATCACGTTTTTCTTTTGCCCTTCGCTCTTGTTACACAGAAGCTGTCAAATGTCGTTCATATATAACCAGTTAACCACACATTCACGCCAGGAACCACTTTTTCCTCATCAATGCAAATAATGAAATCCTTTGTGCTACTTCCAGAGTCTGTTTTAACACTCCTGGTTTAATGATCAGCGGGGAGTTATATTTGTTGAATGTGCGCAGCAAATCAACTGACGGCACAGCGAAGTTGATCTCAGTGATCAAATCCGCTTGTGTCTCCCGATAAAATATGTTTTAGTTTTTCATTCCATTCATTAGCAAATTAAGTACCTCAGTGTGTTGGTGTTTCTTGTGAAAACCACCTCACTGCTCATATAACCAATCTGAATGATAGGCTACCAAGTGGAAACTTCTGTTCTAATCATCCGATATATTATGCACACGGAGAATGCGTTCTGCCGATTCCGATACAAAAACTGATCTTGACATCACTTTGTTTGTATTTAGGACTCTCGTGCACGAATTATCCGATGGTTGATTTGTTTCTTGTATTAGATCATAATTTCCTGTACCGAGTATATCTGGAGTTCCTTTATCCGATGACATAGTCTCACAAGAGTCCGCAACTTGTTTTCTCTCCACCATTCACTGCCAGTTTACTCTTTCTACAAGAATACAAGATTGAGGCGCGATTAACAGCATTCATTGACACGATGCTCGAGTGAATGTCTCTCTAAATTTCACCTTTTTTTTTATAGAAAATTCCTCTTTTACAAAAAGTATCTTGTTGAAGAAAAGATACAGTGGAAACAGAATTTCGTTTATAACTAAAACGAATATTAGCTGTGACACCAGTGTTTAAGTTTAGAGTAACTGAGATGTTGATATTCATTTTCTCTGCTGTTCGGTGAATACTTTTTCATTAGTTATCATTGCCAATTTTAAGATTCGCATCACATCTACCATTCTGGTACATTCAGGTGTCCTTCCTGTCAGTGAAATAGCAGGCATTTAAATTGGCATCGGTGTTAAGAAGCGATACCTACTCGCATCGTATATAGGTAGTACCGCAGGCGGTCGTATATATGTAGTACCCACCCACCATCCCATCCCGCCACCCATAGTATCTAGGTACCTATATACGAGCGCCTGCGGCGCATAAGATACTATGGGTGGCGGGGTGGGACGATGGGCGGGTACTACCTATATACGCGATGACTATTGATAGTGAACATATATACGGTCAACCTATATAATTACAGTACAGGGTGAATGTGTTAATAAGCACATACCTGATCATTCTGTTTTATTCATCGATACGCACAGTCTCACGAAAAAAAGGACGTCCTGGTCATATAGGCAAGAGAGCGGCCTCGTCGATCAGGGAGGCGGCACGTCGAATGGTACATGTAGGCGTGATCATATGCGGGCGCTTGCATCCTGGGATTTTTCGGAAGTATTAACCCTATCTATACCAAATGGATTCTCCGTCAGTTATAAAGTGCACGTCGGAATGGTCTAATTTTTATTTGTGGGGATGTTATGGTGATAAAAGCAGACGACAGATAAATAAAAGTGAAGAAGCCCTATTTATTGAGGAAAATGTTTAGATATTAAGTTTGTTTGTTGAATTTATTATCTGAATATTTCCTATTGGGATAACTACTCGTCAGTGACGATTCAAATATGTGGAAAGCGCAATCGCCGTCAGAAAATCCAGCCCATTCTCCCGAAAACACGCACAGTATCTGCTTATAATATAACTGGTTTTATGTAGATAATCTGCTTAGAAACGCATAATTTTGAGTCGATAATGAGCGTTTTAGTCACATTATCGACTCACAATGAAGCGATTCTAAGCAGATTATGTGCGGACAATAACATAAATAAGCTAACTCACGACTTTGCGGGTGTACGCTCTTTAACGTGTGTTTTCATTGTGGCCCGCGTCATAAAACGAAATAACGGATATCATCCATTATCTACTCATTTTAGAATAAAATAATCACATTATGTACATATTTCACATTATAGGTTGATTATTTGCGCGAGGATGTGTTGAATCAGCAGCACTATTCCTCCCGTTTATTTCTCATGACACGTGACTGCAAACTCAGGTTTGAATAGTGTGGTCTGAACTCGAGATGACGAATCTGGCCAATGGATTTGTATGAATACGAACATCTTTAAATGTTGGACACTATACCGTGATTATAATTCTCGATTCTGATTGAGGCATGATTGTATTCACGACCTATCACACATCTGTCCTACCTATTTCATTAACTTCTCCATTATATCACACCTCCCTCTTTCTCATCCATGCATTCGCCGAACTTTCTGTCCAACGTGTACATATATGAGAAAACACAGAACTATATTTAAATTCCCGTCTTCCCGTATTCCCGTCGGGATAACAATTCCAGAGGAAAGCATGTTTATAAAAGCCATAGTATCATGGCTTGTTATCCCATCCTTATTTGATATATTTGTTTGTCCATGTATAAAATTTTCAAATGTGATGTTCTTTTCTCTTGTTCAAATAAATTATAATTAGCTATAGGTTATCGGCCGCAATAAGTCGAACGCTGCTCGCATCATAAGTAACAAAAACGGTCAATAAGTGGGAAAACACGGCCAATAATTAAAAAAATCGGCCATTAAGTAGAAAGGTGGCCACTAAGTCAACGGTAACGTTAATGACGTCTTACGTATTTAGCTCGGTCGGCAAAGAATACTGAGTCGGGAGAAGACAGATTACAGTTGCTTTCTGATGAGTTACTGACTCACTGTTTTGGGAGTAAATATATGAGGATGAACTGCATTTATCCGTATCAAAATCATCCCCAGTGGTAACAGACAATACTGTGAAATCGCCGCAAGTTCTTCACAAATTTTTCTGAAATATTGTTAATTTAATAAAGCATACAATGGTATATATCTATGTTAATATATTAATCCTGTGAAACAACAATTGCCAAATTTGCTAATCAATAAAATACTTATTAATTGGTTGTTTCCACATTGACCGAGTTATGAGGCCTCGATCTATCGTATTAGCCTTCGGTCTGCGGCATCAGGCCAATACGACATACCTCGGCCTCATAACTCGGTCAATAGCTAACAACCAATTAATAACATAAATATTGTTTACACTAACACGAACCTGGCGTAGACTTGATCTCCTCGATGACCCAGAGTCTCATCTCCTCATGCAACACGGTTATTAGACTGGCTCCCTCATTTTCACAGATGGTTCTGTGGTCAAGCCAGGTTCCTCCATCGCCTAATCCGATGCGATATATTAAGCCGTATTTCGGTGAAAACGTATAGCCGTTTGATACAGCCAGCGCTGAAAGGGATGCAAGAATGAAATTAGATAGGTATACATGTATCTATTGAATATACATGTATCTTATGTCGTTCTTTCTAGTAACGAGGAATAGAAAAACGTCACATGCATGCGCACAGAAGTAGATTGATTCACAAATATAAATGTGTTATATGAAGGGATAAAGGCAGGTATTGTAGGATAGGATAATTATCTTTTAAGACATTATGGACTTGTTCGTTGTGTGAAACGGATACGTTAGTATACAGGGGCTATACCAACTGGAGGAATGTAACATTCTACTAACATCGCCGAAAATTTCAAGCAAATCGACCGTACCACTCCATATAGGTGAGCGGCAGAGACCCCAAAACATTTGATTTAATATACCCACCGTACTTAAGGACAAATTTGGTATCTTTGGAAATGTGAGGATGTAGGCTAATTGATACGACCTACAATCGGATCTGAAAGTGGTGCGGTTGTCATGGAAACGGGCCCCCAAATGTATTGTCACACATCGACGGTATTGTCAATAAATGCCATCGATCGAATAATGAAAGGCTGCATTTTTCAACATTCATTTTCATTTTAAGTCAATTCTGGTTTAATGGTATAAGGACGATATGTGAACTCAACTGAACGTTCCTATTGGAGATATGAGTCCGTATTGTGGTTGAAACGCAGTTTTTGGGTAATTTTAGGGTTTTTTAGTGAGAAAATTGTGATTATAGGAATCGCAGTGCTGGTTGAGAACAACACACTATCAAATGGACTGTGATATGTCATTTTGAAGATCTTGATGTGACCTACCTGATTAGATGGTTTATATGGTTGGGCGTTGACTTGGTTGTCATGGAAACGATTCTAATATTTCGGAATAAATGTGTGTATAATTCCTTGAAATTTCATGAAAAGTATATCGATACAAACCGACAATCTACTACAACAATAGTATTGACCGTTATAACATTCCCTAGAATGTTCTAGACTACATCTACTTTCGGAATAAATGATCATTCTGATTCTAAAGACCAATGTTGGTATTTTTTTTAATGTTATTTTGAATAAAAGTTCCATTTTCTTCAACAAAATTGAACGAGGTGCTCAAAATATGTTAATATTCTAATATTTTCAATTTAGTGATGCTGATTGGATTAGAACATTGGTGTTTATAATTGAAATGGCAAAGGCGATATCAGAATTATGTACAATAAGTTGATGACAATGATGGACTACCAATGTGTTCATGTACAACAAATACGCGGCGGATTAAATTTGGCCATGGGATTTTGACTGCAAGAAACATTCAACAAATTGCAAGAACCCTGAATGAGTTTACTGAATTTTTGTCGCGGTCAAAATCCCATGACCATGTTGAAGTGTTTCTCTACTATATATTTTGGGACTTCTGTCTGTCTGTTTATTTATTTGTCTGTCTGTTTGTTTATTAGCAATAGCCGGGAAAACTGCCAGACGGATTTCGACGAAATTTGATACCTAGGGTTACTTTTGTCCGGGGAGTGTTTTGGACGGGTCAAATCGTGATCCCGACTGACCTTGACCTTCAAAATGGTCAATTCAAGGTCAAATCGGGTAAAACGGACGGATTTCGACGAAATTTAATACCTTGGGGATACTTTTGTCCGGGGAGTGTTTTCGACGGGTCAAATCGTGACCCCGACCTGACCTTGACCTTCAAAATGGTCAATTCAAGGTCAAATAGTGCCTTTCGACGGGTACTTTTGTCCGGGGAGCCTTTCGACTGGTACCTTTGTCCGGGGAGTGTTTTGGACGAGTCAAATCGTGACCCCGACCTGACATTGACCTTCAAAATGGTCAATTCAAGGTCAAATCGCGCCTTTCGACGGATTTCATTGTTATATCCCGGACGAAGTCGGGTTACCCTGCTAGTTATTTATATTTATATACTTAAATTCATTATGAACTAGGATTGTTTGGCTATCCCCCTATTATTCAACTATATATTGTTCAGTTGTGACAGTTCATTTCGTGTTGGAATCTTCGATGTTTAGAAAACTAAACAATTAAGTTTTGGAATTGTAATTTGCTGGTTAAATTGTCGGACTCCGTTGACGGAGAGCGGATTGAAGCTTGTTTATTTAAAAAAAAGGACCAATAGGAACCTTACATATACGTAGAATGGTTTTATCTCAGTCATAACACCATTTATGCTCAATGCATTTTTATTGAAAACTAAAATCAATAATAATGCAAATTAGTTATACCACGGTTCGTGATGTTACGCATTAAAGTTGGGGTTTATAAAAGGATAGTTTTCAAGAATTGTCAGGGTTATAGATGCACGGTCAGTTCTTCATATTTTTTATGTCGAATATGATCAAGTGGGACATATATACACCGTTCAGGCGATATCAGATTATTAGAGTTCTTCCATTGCTACCTTCCAAACGTCAAATGTCCCAGTTTTAGTTTTTGTATTGTTTTATTCCATAGCGATAATGAGTCTAATTAATGTTTAGTTATGACAAACGTACACAATACAATTGATGGTATATGTTAAAAGTAACCACTACTGGTCATTAGATAAACGATCGCACATGTTTATGCAATAAATTATTAGAAATACATGTATAATCCATATTAATCGATAGAAGCGTTTAATGGCAGGGGTCTTCGATTCAATTGTATTATTTTACACCCATGAATCAATATAAAACTTGTTACAGGAAGAGATAGACCTTCTTTAACGGTTAAGAACCTCACATGGGCCTCAGCGGAGATGATATTAAGGGTGTATTTACATTGGTGTAGATCTGCATACAGATCTGTGTGAAGTCACGTGTCGCGGATTACTGTGATCACAACGTGATTACTGATAGTGAACTCTGATAGTGAACTCGCGCTCATCAGTACTCTGGTAATTGACAATTCACTATGAGTCGTGTCAGTATAGGCCAGACAAAAAAAATGAATCAACTATCAGCAGACCAAAGCGATTTTATCTGTACCGCGTCAGCATCAGTCCAGTCTAATACATGCAGGAGATGGTGGGCCCGGCCGTGGGCTACTGCCACAGAAAGAGAGCGCACCGGATTTTCGGATAACTGTCTCAATGCTCATTGTATTCCACATGAAATACATGGGTTGAAATGACAAAGAAAGATTAAGCACATTCGCCAAGCCCGGGTAACAATTAATCAAATCAGACTTGCCTGTCGCAATGCCTTGGTGTTGACCGTGACTTATAATTTATAACGGAGACGATTTTTACTCACACGAACGAATACCGTTTTCTTTCTGTGTGCATTTCTATATCAACCCGTCTTTGCTAGTATGTGTGTAGAACTGTATACAGATCTACAGCAATGTAAACAAAACTAAGCTATGATATGTTGCATATGGGACGGTGGGGTGAAAAATTCCTTCCCGACACCCTTCGGAAAGCAGCTTCGAAAATTGTAAAACTGAAATAAATAAACTTGTCCCGATCTAACTAAAGCCTGGATCACCGTGTGTATGGAAAAGAGCAAGCATCTGTCTCAAACATTAATGTGACTATCAATGGCTAGAAAATAACTGCCATCATTGTATCAAGCCAATCGGTGAATTATTTGCATGTCTATCAACTCAGACGATCTCTCACAAGACCTAAAGTGCTGTGACTGTTTAGGCGCACAACCACTTGACAATTTGATGGGAATATTACATATTTGAATTCATATAGAACCCGTCTATCAGAATCGGTGCGACTAATTTTTATATTTTAGTCAATTAAGGTCGTATTGCCCCTTTCCGTCGGACCCATATACCCCAATGTTAGTGATGTATATATAGGGTACGTTCTGTCAGTCAGCTTAGGCGCACAAACTACTTGATAAATTGAAGGGAATATTAGATACTTGAATTCGTATATACTTGTTTGCAATGATTTGTGACACAATATTGAACGTTCAAATGACAAAATCCTGAACACAAATGCTTGTAGCAATTTCCATCACCGGTTATCAACACTGTGCATCAACGTCTGCACATCATAAACTATCTGGAACACATCTAGACATTGGCTGCGGACACGTACCACAGTAGCGATGGCATAGTAGGTGTGACAATTTATTATGGTGGAGCTAGGGCACAGAAATATGACGACAAATTGTCACCAATCTGCACCATAATAAATTGTTGATGCTTCATGTTGAACTTCAGATGCTTGATTGCATTGCGTTTCACTTTTAGTGCATATTAATGGATTTCGGACAATGGCGTCATGACAACAATGGATAACAAGGTCCAAAACAGATTGTTATCTCCGAAAAAACAGGCATCTATATTTTATGAAGTTATTGCAACAATGACGAAAAATGCTGTAAACTGACGAGTAATCAGATATCGGCGATCCGCTCTATGTGTCACTTTCAAAATAATGAATAATTTATATCTGATTGAAGTATTTGATAATATAATCTTGATTTCGCCAGAACAGATCGTTGATTCAGCGTATTGATAAACTAGGCGTAAACAAGATAAAATCCATTTATACTTGCATCATCCATAAAATATATCGATGACTCTGTTTTATTCTGCTCACAGTCCTTGCCATATCTAATTTGCCCTTGAAAACGACCATCCACAGGCAGAATTATAGTAGAAACCACCAAAAGTAGGCACTAACCCTCTGGGCGTTATTGCTGATATTCTCGAAATATCCCATCGCTCCGCTGTGATAGCACTGCCACAAGGACATTTGGTAAGGATTTCTGACATGATCTTAGTTGTTATGTTCTTATTCTCGAACATGCACCAATTAATTGACTACACGTCGCACGTATCAATGGTGTACATGTATTTAAATCCCGATATGTATTGGTACACATTTATATTGGATATGGTTTATATTGGAGCCAGATTCGGCATGAACTTACATTAGCACTGACAGTAACTGTAGGCCACAGACTATAAGTGGTTGCCTCTGATGTGTCAGAAACGTAATTGCCTTACTCCAAACCACCGGGGCCACAGCGATAACAATTTTCGTTGAAACACGAATGATCAGCAACCAAATGTCGGTGCTAAATTTTAAATGTTGATGCCATAATGTGTCAACATATCCTCATGCAAATAGGTTCATATAGGACCTACATATTCACATAGGTTCATATGGAACTTATTTAATTCTGAAATAAGCTTTTTTATGGTTCGTACCCGCTGTTACTCATATTCCGTTGAATGGCGCGTTCCGCAGTTAAAACACATTATAAAGAGCGTTTAACTGGTACGCCGTGTCGAAGAAAAAAGTAGATTAAAAGTGTCCATATGAGCATATATGTATACGACTGTTTTGATCGTGTCCCATTTAGGTTCACATAGAGCTTAATTCAGATTCAATTAATCCCTATATGGCCTACATGTATTTCGTGTGTTTGAAAATAAGTTATATATGAGCTTATTTATGGGAGAATAGGCTGAATGTGTTTGCACAAATATGAACTTCCATATTCCGCACTTAGCAAGATGTAATAACATGTCGTGTCTTTTTGAAGTCGAAACAAAGTTGATATTGAGTAATTAGACAATCCACCGAAAATACAATGACATACCATGTTTACCTATATTTTAGCCTGCACATTGGTATAGGAAGATTAAATTACCATTGATTTGTGCTAATAAATAAGAAGCCGTTCGAGCTATAGACGTAAGAGGCCGAAGCTCTCTATGGACATGTGTACGTACAGCGAATTACCAATGAATAATAACAATCGCAAACAGCCGCGAACAGAACATTCCAAGTCAAAAGTTTATTCTCAAAAAAAACAATAATGGTATACAGAGAATACAATAATTGGACAGCTGGGAAATCCAGCATGTCCGACGTATAGATGCATGCGCCGAAATGGTATCAACCTGCCATGTAAATAAATTTAGAATAAAGTTCAACGATTGGTATACATAAATCATGACAAGTACGTCAAAATAATCAATGTTATATGAAGTAATTATAATAATAGTGGAAATGCATCAAATAAGCGGGCGTTGTCCTTTAGGCGATTGGGGTGAGTCGTTGTCGTATGGATAATATACATGTGCATCAGGTGTTTGGGTGTAGAGAATTTATTTCTTTAATAACTTTGCATATTTTACGCATTACTCCGATGTTTCTATTATTGAGGAGTTGGCATTACAGTGCGACATCGCGTTATTGGGATAACAACAAAGAGAATATCTAGCGTTTTTGAATTGATACCGGACAAATATATTTATTTATTTATTTTCGCGAGCGACTAGTACTTTTCTCCGGCGGAAATACATTATTTCTGGCAGTAGCGTCAGAAACTCATTACCGCAAAATACATTGTACATTCATAACACTAATCGTAATGAAAAGGTCGAAGATGCTTGCTTAACCAGGGCTCTTGCTCTCATGGCTATGCAGGTGTTGATTTTTATCAAATTACGCATACGTCACGGCTCATTAGACTAGTTGGAACTGTCACTCCAACAGATTATCCTCACTGCGTCCACACAGTTACATGTTTACCACCACCGGGGTACTATCTCACGACCCAAACAATCCTGGGGAAATATGGTCTGGTACTTGATATCTGGCCGGGAACACGCCGTCGGGGTATAAAAGTATTATTTTACATTTGAAATGCATCGCATGGATATGGATGTAGTGTATTGACTAATTATGTATCGAACAATAACCGCTGTGTTCGCATGTATAAGCGCAAAATGAACTTTAATATTCAATGACACTGTGTTATATTAAATGCAAGTAAACTCACTCTGTTACTCGATAGCCCTAAATAATTTCTACAAACATACTAGCAATATATAGAGATGTATATTATGTTCTGATGGATTCCACAATTCTCTCATGTTTCAACACAAAATAATGTGTTTTTGCCCCAAAATAAAACTAAAATGTCTATTCACACCATTAACCTCACATACCATATGAAACTCACCATATAATGTTGTCTAATTGAATCAGCGACCATAAATGAGATCAACTGTTATTCCTAGAGCTGGATTCCAGTTATCGCTGATTTTATATTTTATATTCGAAAAAGTGGTCCCCAAAAAAAGAAAGAAAACGCAGTTCGCACTGATCATGATGAATGATAAAAACCATATTCGGCAACTCAATGATGTTGAGGATTATGACACCTACCGCAGCACCTATCAGAAACAATAGATGCCGGACGAACAGGACGACCACCCACTGGTTTTATATGCGAAAATCACAATTTTCTATTAAAACCCCAATTTCCACCCGAAATCCCAAAAACTACAACATTTTATACAGACCAACGATGTTTGTTGTCTGACCAACTTGCTAGGCTGGGTGTACAAAATATTAACCTCGAGAAACTCCTCCTTGGAGATACTACTCTGAATTATACACAAAATCAGAACATATTTAGGGCTGTCAAATTATACATAACCTCGACATCGCGGTTTAAACTTTAATTAAACACCTTAATGTGCAAACCTCTGCCGCAAAAAGTTGCAAAACTTTTGTCTCAATTGCGTTATTATGCAATAAAATATGTTTACACTAACCACAACACTTGACGAATTATTTAGATTAATCACATTGAAAACATAAGTATAGATAAATAAAGCTATAAAATTGCATCCATTGACGACGTATATTATATTTTAGGTGGATTCCATAATTCTCTCATTTATCACCAAAAATGGTGATTTTTACCCAAAAATGAACCCTAGAACATTACGATAACACAAGAAACACTTACAACATGTGAGCATGACCATAGTCTACAGTTTAGGTGAGTTTCCAACAAAACATAACGTGATATGTTAATAATACGAAAAAAGTGGTTGTCCCCAAAAATCTCTGTTCGCACATTTAAGTTTCTCGCCAACTCAGATTTCATATTCCCCATATCCATGCGAACAATTTGATATATACATGTAATACGTCTTAGTGGTTGGCGACATGATTCAACTAATACAAAAACAAGGCCCTTTTCTGGTCTCTGCTGCTCCACTATGTAATTAATACTCCATCCGGTTTCAACAGGGTAGTTGAACCCTCACGTCATGTCATTACGTTGCCAACGTCATTGCATCGTTAGCCCAAAATCCCTAAAAAAAACTTCCCACACATCCCATTCTGTCATTTCTGTGAATTCAAATAACATTACATTCTGATAGATAAACTGTCATTCTCAAAAATGAATGTTATTCCAATTTTCACCAGTTTCCCCATAAACAAAACACTTAAATCACTTAAATCACACCAAAATGACGAAAAATTTCAGAAAAACATTAAAAAGAGAAGCGAATGAAGTCTGAATGCACAGGGTAGTTTGGAAAATGAGCCTGTCGTAATACAACACACATTTGGTCCTCATTCGAGTGGAACAGTATAACATGAACTTTATTTTATTGTGATAGTGGCTACAATTATTGCTAATTTCATGAAAGTCGGATCACCGTTTCCATGGTTACCGCACCACTTTCAAATTTTTTGACAGGGCCTATCTTGTAGCATATAATCTAACCTTTCATATGACATATAAAAATCGCTTAAGTACCATAGGTATATTAAACCCCTTAAATACGGCCATTGTTGGGTCCTGGCCGCTCACATAATAGAAAACATCGTCTGAATGACGCTCAATTGTATATATCTAATTCCCGATTCGGGACGCAGCTATCGATGATAAACTAACGAATATGATTCGCTATCGAGAGTCACTGCATTTAATTAATATATACCGATGACGGTGTGTGTATTCAATATGGATATCATATTTTTAAAATAAACAATTTGAGCAAGATTATTCTCCAAAGGTAATTGATCACCCCGCCGGGATGTTTCACATCACGTTAACACACATATCTTAAACACGTCATTCACAATAAGCATGAGTTGTGTATTATTCTCATGATGGCATGGCCATACAACATTATCTTTACTTCAAGCACATTTTAATGTAGATGAACAATATTCACAAATACATGTGCAATTGACGCACAAGTTTCTACCTCACATGGTGCGCCGTTCCTGATACACCATATTACATTAAACTTACAAGATAGCAGAAACGTTTAGCAATGCTATGGGATACAGAGTGTGTGAGTTGCTGGCTTGGTGTTCCATCCGTAATTATGGTTGCTCAAAACGCTTTGTTGTAGCTATGTACGATTGGATTAATCTAGAAGGAATGTTATTTTGATTGTTTGGCATGCCTTCTGCTTCGTAAAAAGGAAATATTTAGTTTCGAGTGAATGAAAGCCGTGTAAACATGTACTTAAATTTCGATAAAGATCAATCCTCTCTTCGATAAAAAATGCACATGCACGGAAATAGTGGTTGGCATCTTCAATACCTGAATTACAGGTACAAATAGGATTTACTGACCACATTGTCTTCATGATATGTATGTGGTAGAGTAAGTGTCATTAATTAATTTGAAGATGGTGGTGTATGTGTGCAATCATCTCTTTTGTGAATCTGCAGAATATTGTTGCATATAAAGTAATGTCAAGGGCGTGTTACATTCTGGATTTAACGGGTACCATACGTCATTATGTGTCAACATATCCTGATGAAAATCGGATTTAAATATCCACATATGTTCATATTGAACTTAATTGGTTCTGAAATAAGCCCATGCAAGATGCAAGATGGCGGATAGAGGTTAGACGTAAATTTTTCGCTCGGAGGTTCTTCTAGCAAATGGGTAAATTTGAGTGGTTTTGAGGACAAAGATTCGTCTAACAGATATGGCAAATGCAGTATAGATCACGACGTAAATAATTATACATTTAAATTCTGAACTTTCGGTGAAATTAGAATTCCCGAAATCCATGCATCGTTGAAAGTCGTGACAAATTACCATATTAGTCCACGAATTTATAACGCCAACTTGACTATTACATAACCTCAAAACAAGGAATAAGCAGGACCGAATATGGTGACTCCTTCCACAGAATGTAGTTCCTAAAACGCTTCCACAAGATTTCTATCCACCGAAACGTGCGCTCATAAAATAATGTTTTTTTAGGGTCACGCGGTCAATCTCGGCGATATATACGGAAACCGAAACGAACAATAACTCTACCTTATATGGTCGACATTATGGCTCATAAATATAGTTATGTATGTGTGTGTATATGTATACACGTGTATGTCTATGTATATGTATGTGTATGTATGTATGCGTCTATGTATTTGTATTGATCTGCGCTGCCCATGGCTATAGAATATATAAGCGATTCATGTGGAAGGATGCACACAACTATTCCAACTAAAAAACAAATCCTGCTTCTTTTATAATTCAAAATCTATCCCATAGCTAGAAGAACCCCCTTCGATCGACCACATCATTCATGTACCTCACGTATATGACACATCTCTTTATATGTACATGTGTAATCACCTCATACAGTATCTACTTACAAAGTAGCAATGCTGACCCATTTATTTCACCGTTTATTCATGTTGTTTCATGTTTGCTCATGTTTTCTTCATTATTTTTATCACCTTTTCCGGTCGATCTAGAAAACTTCCTCAATCTATTGTAAAAAAATCACACAGAAATGAAATCAACCTACCACACCCGGTCCTCAGCCTCTCCTATATACTAAATGACTACAAATCAAGTGTCCAGTCCGTACACGGTCCCGCTTACAGTGATTGCCAAGTTCTATTTCCATCATGTCGATATCACTTGACCAGTACCGTGTATCAATTGGACGTTTTGATCTTAAAAAGAGTGCCCACTTGCCGAAAACATCAAAAATAAGCACAAGTAATCATCAAAGATGGAAAATGAAAATTCACCAATTTCTACTGGGCATTATATTAGCAATTTTACTGGTAAGGGCTGGAGTAGAAAGAAACCCAGGGCCAGTCTGTGATAGATCAACGAAAACAATAACTATATTCCACCAGAACATACGAAGCATACGCCACAAACTCGAAAAAATAGTAGATTTTATCACTGATTACGATATCTTAGCTTTCACTGAAACTCACTTAGATCCCTCTTTTTCCTCAGAAAAACTAGAAATTACTGGTTATTGTAGCCCAATAAGAGAAGACAGAAATTCAGAAGGAGGTGGAATTTGTATATATTTTGCAGAGCATCTAATATATCGTAGAAGACATGATCTGGAGTTTGATTCCTCAATAATTTGGTTCGAAATATGTTCAAAATCGCGACTTTTCCTGTTTGGGTTGTCTTACAGATCTGATCAATACTGTCACCCGAGTTATTGGAAATTATTGGAAACATCTATTCATGATGCATTAGACATAACTGAAAACATTATACTAACCGGGGATTACAATTCAAATCTCCTTGATCCGGCCTCAAAATTAAATGATATAATCAACTTTTACACCCTCAAAAACGTAGTCACGTCCCCAACAAGAGTTACTCAAAGTTCTCAAACACTATTGGACCCTATAATTATTAACGGCGATTTTAATCTGCAAGATGCTGATACCATAGATTTGGAAATTTCTGACCATTACGGTGTCTATGCGACCCTCTGTTATGATAATACTCGCACATCCTCTTTTAAAAGACAAATCTGGGACTATAAACACGCTGACTTCGAAAGGGCGGGTAATCTGATAAACGACCTGAAATGGAATAATCTTCTTCTCCCCCTTGAATTAAATGAAGCTGCAGAACTGTTCACTAAAACATTTCTCGATATTATGTACAAATGTATCCCATTTAAACATGTCACCATCCGAACAAATGATAAACCATGGTTTAATTCAGAAATCCGCAGACAGATAAGACGTAGAGACAGGTTGAGATCGATTGCTATTAAAAAAAATACCACAGAAACATGGAAACAAATTTAAACAATGTCGAAATCATATCAATAACATGTAGAAATATGCTAAGGCACAATTTAATGAAAATTTAGAAGAACGCATTAGTACATCTGATTCAAAAGACTACTGGCAATTAATTAATTACCTCCTCAACAAGAAAAAGACAACATTAATTCCCCCGCTGTATAGCCTAGAAGGTGGGGTAAAAATGGATTCTAAATCATATGAAATTAACGATTTTGAAAATGCACAAATTCTAAACAAAAGATTCATTTTAAATTCCTCACTTGGTGATTCAAGAAAATCATTACCCCCGTTGACCTCCAAAACACAGAATATACTGACTGAAATTCCTTTCGAAATGCAAGAGGTAATTGATGTTATACTAGCTTTGAAAACAAATAAGGCATATGGACATGATGACATAAGTGCTAAAATGTTACGCTGTACTGCACAGCAGATTGCTTTACCGTTGTCATTACTATTTAAAAAATCTCTGGAGGTTGGAATATTCCCGTCTTCTGGGAAAAATGCAAATGTTATACCAATCTTTAAAAAAGGGGACCCCGCTGATAGTGCCAATTACAGGCCGATTTCATTGTTACCTTGTCTGGCCAAAGTATTTGAAAGATTGGTCCTAAAATATGTTTCCACTTTTTTTAATGAAAATAATCTTATTTACGAGCATCAATCCGGCTTCATGGCCGGTCACAGTACAGTTTATCAACTAATTGATATATATCACCACCTTTGCCAGAACCTAGATAAATGTCTGTACACGTGTTCCATATTTTTTGATATTTGATATTTGAAAGGGTCTGGCATAGGGGGCTAATATATAAATTGCAGCAATATGGGATTGCAGGAAAACGTTTGAACTGGTTTCAAGATTACTTAGTAAATAGACGACAAAGAGTCCTGGTAAACAATACTTACTCTAAATTTGAAATTATACCATCCGGAGTGCCCCAAGGTTAAATAATGGGGCCTTTTCTCTTCTTAATTTATATAAACGATCTGCCCAACAATCTCTGCTCTAAAGCTCGAATGTACGCCGACGACACCTGCATCACTGCTTCTCACTATGACCTACAATCCCTAGCTAGACAACTCAACAGTGATCTCGAAATCGTATCACAATGGGCCAACAACTGGCTTGTAAACTTTAACCCAGCAATGACCAAAGCTATGTCATTTTCCCTAACTAACAAAGACCAGGCCCCAAAACTATTTTTCGAAAACCAAGAAATAACCTTCATTAAATCGCATAGACACCTCGGTCTCGATATCCAAGCAAATTTAAATTGGAATGATCACATTGAAAATATCTGTCGACGAGTATCAGGGAGACTATCCCAACTCAGAAAATTTAAATACAGTATCGACAGAAAGACGCTTGAAAAAATCTACAATACTTATATTTTGCCTATAATGGACTATTCTGATATTGTCTGGACGAACGCACCAAAATACTTGACTGATAAACTTGAAAGACTTCATAAAGAAGCTGCCAGAATTGTAACGGGACTAAACCGATCGGTATCCGATAAAGACCTACTCCTAGAAATCGGCCGGCCCACGCTCAGTAATAGACGCGAACATCATCAGTTACATTACATATATAAAATTACTAACAACCTTGCACCCAACTACTTATCAACTATCTTACCTCCTCGTGCTGGCAATGTCTCGAGATACTCAAAGCGGAACCCTGGAAACTTTTATTGTTACTTCTGTCACACAGAACATTTAAAAAAATCCTTCCTACCCTTTATGACACAATCATGGAATAAGCTTCCAATTATCGTAACTGATACGTTTAACCTAAAAGAATTTAAGGTCAATCTTAGTTTTATAGATTTGACCCTAAAACCACCTCCTTATTTTCAAACTGGGAGTCGGAAAGAAAATATAATTCATTCTAAAATTCGCAACGGTTGCAGTGAACTTCGCTTAGATATGTATGATAACTTTATAGCCGAAAGCCCGGTGTGTAATTGTGGCACAGAGATCGAGGATGCCTTTCACTTCTTTTTCGAATGTCCATTGTTCCGACCGCAAAGAACTAAATTATATGATAGACTAGATGAGTATGCTTTCACAATAGTAGACGTAAACCACTTCCTCCGAGGCGCCCCAAGCATTCCACAGCATCGAAACCAGCTACTCTTTTACATTGTACAAAAATATGGCTAGGTCTTCATGTAAGACGCACGAAATCATATATATTTCTCCATATATATTATCGACACGGATATGTATATATATATATATATATATATATATATAGATATATATATATATTTAATATACATATATGTATAGCTATATGTGTACGTAGGACACCGACACCGACATGCGCATGTATGGTTACTGTTTGCTGAAGTATCTCAGAACCCAACTATATATGTGTGTGCCATATACATGTACATATATATTCGTTTATACTCTGCCCAGGACACACCGACACCGACACATGCCCGTCATGATATACGGTGTGCTTTGTGTATTCATGTAAGTGTACTCAGTCCAGGACACACCGACACCGACAGTATATATATACCCGTTCGTACTCTGCCCAGGGCACACCGACACCGCCACATGCCTGTATAGTGGATTAGATTAAGTAAAAATTTCAAGGCAATTGTTCAAATTGTGACTAAAGCATGAAACTTTGCACATATGTACATAGTAACCATATTACTTAATCCACTGACTACTACGTGTTTCATTCTCGTTGTCCCTGTACCTTCTGGGGCATGATTAATTCATTTAAATGATGTACTGTAGTGTGGACTTTTGTCAAAAATGTATTTTGGGACTCTGGCCATATATTTAACGGAAAAAGGCAGAATGTCTAAACGGAACAGAGTGAAACCATATTAGCATAAAAAATCAACTTAATTATATGGTGTATATCAAAATGGTAGCCAGGGAGTTATTGTATGGTCATGAATGGTGCGAAGGAGTAGCCTATACGGTGATGGGGTGGTGTGTCCATGGTGAGATGTATATATGTATACAAGGGGTGACGGTATGGTCATGTGTGAGGTGATTAGCTATACAAGGATTATGTGTATGGTTATTGGAGTGGTGTATTCAGTATAGTACAGTAGGTAGTCATTGTATGTCTCTTTCTTCGGTCTATAGCATGACATTAACCAATGCCCGTGTGATTTGACTTCTGAAAGTTTGAGGCGTTGGCAGCATTTCACTGATTGAGTGATTGTACCACATTTGTTTGTGGTACCATTCCGAATATCTAGGGTGACACTCCATAGTTTCGAATGATCAGTAGGGGTGATTTTATAGATATAAAGTGCTAGTGGTTTCTGTCACCATTAATGTGGTATGTATATTAAGACAAGGTGGGATATGAATTTGTGTAATTTTAGAAGGTGTTCTAGACTGATGAAAAAAATAAGTGCAAGTGACCTTGACCCCACACATAGACAGCAGTAGCGTTTTCTGCGAAACAGTGGCTCTAGATACTGGGTCCATTTTTTAGCACCCAAAATTTGTCATCTGCATTAAAAATTGATTTTCTGGTATTTTAACGGCGAAAGTTTGAAAAATTTTCACATTGATGTTGGAAGCCAGAGGCCTTTAAACCAACATAGGTGACCATGCTTGAAAACATCTGGTATTCGTGCCCCTTGGGTATGAAAATGCAATATTTTGGTCATTTTTTGAATAAAAATAACATTTTCAATCAAAAGATCAAGGGCCATAACTATTGATAGCCTATTATTATGGAAATTATGTATCAAATTCTGAATGCCTATTCTGTACTAATTTCAGGCATATATATATTGTCTATATGGTTTGGGATCATAATCCAGATAAATTTCAATGAATCTATGGGCCCCCTATTTTTGGGCCCATTCCTGTTGAAACTGTGGAGTGTCACCTAGAATTGTACCACAAAACGACGTTCGTGTCTCCATGGGAATACATGATATTGACCAATCAGGACGAGCCTTGTATGTAGATTTAGGCAAGGTCGTATTACAAGTATATATATAGTGACTGTATGGTAATGTGTGGGATATACATGCCTACATTGGGTGACTATTGTCACGGATGGGTGTATATGTATGCATATGGTGGCTGTATGATCACTTATGGGACTGCGGGTGTATGCATATATAGGGAGTGGTTGTATGCTTATGTGCAATGTATATAAGTGTACATGGAATGACTGTATCATGATTGTTGAAGTGTACATGCATACCTGGAGCATAGTTGGATGGTCTTTGGTGGTGTATGGGTATATATGAAGTGCCCATGTGGTCATGGTTGCATGTTCATGGTTGCATATGTGATGTATATGCATCTCTGCCATATTACGTTATGGGGTGTAATGTTATGTATATTACGTGATGTCATTGATGAACAATGGGGAGCCTCGCCCTGAATTATATTCCTAATAGGTGTATTACCGCATATTATGTTAAAGGGACACAATGCATTCTGTGTGAATATTAAAGGGAGACAATGTGCTGGCAATGCGTGAATGTTAAAGGGACGGCACTTTCGGTATGATAATGTTAAAGCGACACAAGGTACTCATAAAGGGACACTCGGCACTCACTTTGGATGAATGTTAAAGGGACACACGGCACTCGCCGTGGGTGCAAGTTAAAAGGACACAGAACAAAATTTAAAACTTCAAAATTTCCAAAAAAGATTAAACACTTACAAAACTTAAATTTAAAAAAAAAAAAAAAAAAAAATAGAAAACTTTAAAAACTTGAAAAAATTTCAAAAATTGAAACAAAATTTAAATGTTCAAAAATTAAAAAATTAAACAAAAACATTTAATTTCCAAAAACAAAAAAATTATTTCCAAAAAACAAAAAAATTATAATATTTCTAAATGTTTCTAAATGTTTTAAATCTTTCAAATTGTTCACAATTTTAAAACTTCAAATTTTCGGGCTCTTAATGTACCTTTTATCAATAAGTATCTCTCGTATATCTTCTCTCCCACCCAAATATGAATATATAACGAAGACGAGAATAACATTTTGATGAAGTTTATATGAATATAATCATTTCTCATCGCTTCATCCGAGGCCATTCATTAATATTTGACCATTTTATTCATGATAGTGTTATGTATGGGGGATGTTTTCAATCGATGCTAGTATTCTATCAACCGTCTGTAAATTTTGAGAAAGAGATCAAACTCTGTGTTGATGCATTCTCGTTGAGCTTTTTCCTCAGCCTTTTCTTCCGACATGATCTCTTCTTCAATCAGTTGATCAACCTTATCAGACCACACTTACGCCGCTTCCGCATCATCGATGACGCGTTTCAACATACTTTTGAATGTGCTCATCTCGCCGCACATCGCGCAGCTTTCTGATGGTCGATTACCGCTCTACTACCGGCGACAGTATCATCCTCCGAATCTGATAACGTTTCCCGTTCATCTTCGTCCGAATCTAGAACCGTTTCTCGGTTATACGCAGCATCTTCGTATCGCCCGAATATATATTTCTTCGATCCTGACATAACTCCGTGTTTACTATTCTTATGTCTTTGTAGATTGTAGTTCGTCGATAAGATATTTCTGCATAAATGGCAGCCGTGCATTATCTCGAATTACTGGAAGAACGATCGCCCTTATATCAGCGAAAAGAAGAGATAATATGGTTTCGTATACACCCACCGCGTTAATCGTACGTTTATTTTTTCTCCTTTTTTTTATTTTTGAAAAATTAAAACAAAAATCAATTTTTTGAAAAAAGTCAGTTTTTAAAGTTTTAACATTTTTTTTATTTTTGGAGAAAAAAATAAAGTTTTGTAAGTTTTTAATCTTTTTTTTGAAATTTTGAAGTTTAAAATTTTGTTCTGTGTCCTTTTAACATTCATCCACAGTGCCGAGTGGATATAATAATGAATGGGATGCGGATGAAGTGATGAGAAAATTCAAGAAACTCCTAGAAATAAATCGGTCGAAGATTCAGACAATGATTAAATTTCAATAAACTTCATCAAAATGTTATTCCCGTCTTCGTTATATATTCATATTTGGGTGGGAGAGAAGATATACGAGATTTACTTTTATTACATGATCCTACCCTTATTCCATTCAATAAACCCATTCTATAAATTGTGATATTCAACGTTCGTTTAATAACAGGAAATAGTCCCAGGTGACCTTTGACTTCCGGTTTGTCGACCTGTTAACATTCCGTACGCTACGTCTCAAAATACTATGGCTTCCAATATTTTTCCAACAAACTATTACGAATGAAGAGTTTGAAAAGTTATGTCATTAAATATACGCCATTAAATGCGCTAAAAAGTCTGTATTTATCTGGGACTATTTCGTTACGCGGGAAAATGACGAATAGTTACGTGAAACGTCATCGCATGCCTTATAGAAGCCGACGTTAATTTCGCGTCAAATTTGTCGATTTAAGTATGTTTTGTCGATGTTTTGGATCATGTAATAAATAGAATCTACAACTCGTCCCCAGTTTATAGCGGAAATTACAAAACTCGTCCAGTAAATTAGGTCTGGACCTCGCCAAAGGCTCGATCCAGACCTAATTTACTGGACTCGTTTTGTAAATTCCGCTATAAACTGGGGACTCGTTGTAGATCCTCTATATATTACATTAAGAGCCCGAAAATTTGAAGTTTTTAAATTGGTAAAATGTTATCATAATTCGTGAACAATTTGAAAGATTTAAAAAAAATTGAAATATTTGAAGTTTATTGTTTTTTTTGGAAATAATTTTGAAGTTTTTTGAAATTAATTTTGTTTTGTTTAAGTTTTTAATTTTATTTAATTTTTGAACATGAAATGTTTTTGAATTTTTTTTAAGTTTTTAAAGTTTTGTATTTTATTTTTTATTTTTTTTTTTAAACATTTTTAAAATTACAATTTATTTTCAATTTAGGAATTTTAACATTTTTTTTTATTTTTGAAAAAATTTAAGTTTTATAAGTGTTTAATCTTTTTTTGAAGTTTAAAATTTTGTTGTGTGTCCTTTTAACTTGCACCCACTGTATATACGGGCATGTGTCGGTGTCGGTGTGCCCTGGGCAGAGTATAAATGAATATATATGTATATGTACATACAGCACATCGTCTATACAGGCATGTGGCTGTGTCGGTGTCGGTGTGTCCTGGACTGAGTACACATACATACATGTATACATAAAGCACACGGTATATACTGGCATGTGGCGGTGTCGGTGTGCCCTGGGCAGAGAATAAACGAATATATATGTATATGGCACACACATATAGAGCTGGGTTCTGGGATACTTCAGCACACAGTAACCATACTTGCGCATGGCGGTGTCGGTGTGTCCTACGTATCCATATTTCTATACATAGAGGATCTCACATGAGTTTCTATTTTATACGGAATTTATCAACCGAGTTCACTAAATTCGATTTGAGCCGAGGTTTACCGAGGCTCAAATAGAATTTAGTGGACGAGGTTGATAAATTACGTATAAAATAGGACGAGTGTGAGATACTTTTTATCACATGATCAAATAAACGCGAAGCAATGCGAAATATCCATCGAAAACAACGATAAAAACCGCAGCGATCGCAAGTCATTTGAAGAACGATGTGACGTCATCGCACGCGCTGATATTAAATGTGTCTCTTATCGATAATTATGAAACTGCTTTTATTGGCAAATTATGTGATAAATATATATATTAAATATATATAAATAGTATATATATATATTGAATATATATATACATATAGTATATATATACACACATATATATATATACATATAGATATACACAATGTATATATACATATCCGTGTCGATAATATATATGGAGAAATATATATGATTTCGTGCGTCTTACATGAAGACCTAGCCAAAAATATATATCAGAAAGTAAACGTTTCACTTAACGAATAAAAATCGTAAACAACCTACGGCACGGCATGGCATGATATATACAGGAGAGGACCTCAGGACCGGTATAACATCAATCACCAGACATCATCATCAACATTCTTAGTATTACATGTACATTATATCTGTTAATCATCTTGTTTAAACATTTGTGTAAATATTGTCGGGAGAGGGGCCACCTTGTTATAACTTGTCCCCCAATCCCTTGTAAACTGAGTTACAATAAATATGTTTAAACCAAATAAGCCCATATATACTAAGTGAACTTATACCCGTTATTCCGTTTTGTGCCGCATGCCACAGTAAAAACTCATTATTAAGAGTGTACATCTGGTAAGTCAATTTAGGTTCCTATAGAGCGTAATTCGAATAAAGCCAATATGCGATCATTTGTGTTTTTTTTTAAATAAGTTCATTATAGGCTAATTTTCAAGAGAACATGCTGTATATGTACGCTCTATGGGTGATTGTGGATAGACTGACCATTCGGTGACAAACTGGAACGGATTAATATGGAATACGATTTTCTGCAGCAGAGTGTGTACACTATTGTATATAAGAAATAACTGGAAGATTGATTGGGGTCATTGTGTTATGACCGGCAGAGTAATTCAAAAAAGTGTGGATTCGCGCGAAATGTGTTTAATTACTCTGCCGGTCAAACACGAATCACTCCGATCGATCTTCCAGTCATTCATTATAATCATATACCAATATATTTAGTGCAAATCAGACTGAAATAAATATCTGTATGTTTTTGCCAGTTTAAAAAGAGATAATTTATTTCGCAACGCAAATGAGTCCAATAACGCGCAATACATATACATGTATATAAACAAACCGGCGTCAAAACAGCTGATTGGAAAACCCGACAACTGAGTTGAAAGTGCGCCTAATATAACAACACTCAGCAAGCGCGTGATCTACTTCATTGCTTGTTTATGAAATGGAGGCTTCAAATATTGCTAGATAAACCTTGGCAACGTTCGTGTAAACCGTATCGTGATTTGTACTGATTCTTACGGGCGCTAATTGAATGAATGAATGAATGAATGAATGAATTTATTGTCAAACTCGCTGCAAGTTAATGCAGAACATTAGAGCAAAGACATATATATACATATTTACAGGAAGGGTGAATTATAGGATCACCTCAACAAAAATAAACAAATACATACTTTCACGTGTATATTCCCACTAGCATGTTTACATAGGTTATAAATTATATCAATCTAACGTCATATACAAAGACCATATATGTAACAGTTTTATCTAATCATAAAGCCAATATTCTTACGTTATAAGTTTATACGTCTAAAATTATTTATTTTGAGACATGTTATCAATGTTTTCATCCACGACGCGAAAGCCTAACTTAATGAATATACAAAGTCTTCTCAACACACTGATATTCTGAATGGTCAGTAGTCTATAAAACTTTTCTTGGCTCGGGTATTGCCAATAGTATGTGGGCAGATATTTTTTCTCTCAGATCTTGTAAACGCTTGCAGAAAATAACAAAGTGGTATTCGTTGCCAACCCCATTACCACATATGTTACAGATTCGATCATTCACCTCCTCACGCTTCCATCTACCTCGCTCTATTGGTAGGTTATGGTTGCTGCTTCGGAGTTTTAACAGATATTTAGCCAATCCAAACGATATTTCAGATATATAGGAGTCAAATTTAGGCATATCCCTTATGTGACTATAAAATTCACCCCTTGACGATTCTCCCATGTCACCACGCCATTTCTGAATGTGCTGATCAATAAGAACTCTCTCAACTCGCTTGCGCTGTGCAATTGTGTGCGCGTAGAACAGAAGGGTTAAAGTTTAGCGGAGCTTCACGTGATCTATTTAAAACCACATGGTGATTTGCGCTTCAGCATACACCTAATAATATTCGGTTTTGAATTGTTCCCGGTAGCGAAATAGGTCGATAACTATCTGAACTACCGTTATTGTGCATTCCGTGTCCGAAAAGACGCATTGAAGTCATGAAAAATACAACCTTGAACACGGTGTTTGGATCCCAAACACAAACAACAATTTGCACGAGATGGAACATAGAAGATCGTTCAGTGTTAATCTATTCCTGATATGGTAGACATAAAGACATCTGTTTAACTTTTATGCGAACAGTTGAAAGCAGCTGTGGCCATGGCAAGTGCTTTCAGAGAATAGGAAGCTGGTATATCAATATATCGTGTATTTGTCAACCTATCTTACACCGCTTACAAAATTTCGTAAAAAAAATTTGGCAGCTCGAAAGAGCCATGTCCGTTTGAAGCTCACCTGTTAAATTCCTACTCATATAAACGCTACATCCGTTCCGCTCTCTTCTACATCTAAAAACATCTTCTCTAGATGAAACGTGGATGAAACATGTTCGATCGGCATCACAATACGTCGCTCCAGAGCATTCGCTGTGCTGCATGCAGGCAACAGCGCACATCCCGCTGGTTTGGAATCCGGGAAAATCTAATGTTCCAGAGGGAAGGGCCACTTCGTGTGAATGACGGACGTCGAATAGTTCGTAATCAACGGGTGTGCTGTGTGCAATTCGGACGTAGGACGAAAACAGGTGATATATCAAAAACATATCGACGGTTTCGCCAGCCATTGTTGAGAATTTCAAAATAACCAACTGCCGATCGGTTCATTCGGCTGATACACTCTGTCTGATTAGACAACAGTGTGAACTGATATCAGCCGGTCACCCATTTGGCTGAAATTGGCTCTCTAATGGGAGCATTTTATTGGTGATTAAGCGGGTTCTGATGACAATTGGAAGATTAACTCTGTTGACCAAGTATCGAACCACGCATTTAATTGTCATTTCGTACCCGGATTATTTGTAAAACCAGCATGTCAACATTAACAACGGAGAACGACCTGGCAGACAGCCAATTGGTGGTATGGTTAACGAGTACTTATAAAGATGCTCAGTTCCATTTGGCGTCGAAATCAAATAAACCAGAATTTCCACAGCCAGTTTTATCTTAACAGGGGAGAAGAAAAAATGCAGTCACCACCTGGAGTACATCGCACATGCATCGCGAAAACAGTCATCCATTAAAGGAACGCAAAGCCTTCACAGTTGGTTCGAGCCAAATAAAACAAATATACAGTTAAAGGTACGGTTGGCCTTGGCGGTGGGTATCCTGTGAAAATATCTCCACCCGTCAAAAACCGCCACAAACAGAAAGAACATCAAAATGTAGATAGACTTTGTCCGTATACAAATAAGAAATATCGCATAAACAGTATGTTATGGTCATATATTTGACCATTGTTATGTAAACAAAGGCATAAAAAGTAACTTTTCTTGTGTTTGTTTATATTATGATGGTAAACATAAAGAGCGTTCTTTGTTGGTGAATGCCTGATATGGAACTAATAAAGAGCGTTTATGCCATTTGTGTGTGATTAGCCAGCAGCATTGTGTTGTATTCTGTAACACAAACAGGCTCTTGCTTAGGTAAAACATAGTAGGTCTTTATGATAACATGCTGTTTACGCGATGGTCATGGTATATATGAACGGAACTGTATGCGTTTTAATGTTTTTCTGTTTACGGTGTTTGGAACAAATATGAATATTTTCGACAATTAAGGCCGCACGTGCCTTTAAACAACTATCATCAAATACATGTGAAAATAGATCGATTTTGTTTCATTATAATAACTCTCCAAAAAACGATATTTCGTAAATCGAAGCCATGGTTACGTAAACATTGTTACAGTGCAATTACGGATAACAAATTACAATTAGATATCATAAGATACCCAAGTTTAATAACACATTGACGGTGAACAATGGAAAAGGTCAAAGAATTAGAAAATATTCTGAAAATCGTATTCAGACTAAAATACCTGAACTACACGTTTAGCGATGTTTCGTGACAAATCACTAAAACGGTATTGTAAACAAACACGTCATGTAGCAATGGTTTCAACGTGCGATTTTTTTGTCATTAGATAACTCAAAAACTAGACACGTGTCTGTCCCATGTGGGCATAAGGTAGGCCTATACCCCCGTATTCAACCTCGAATGAGCCATGCCAGTTGAAGGAGATGTACTTATCTGTCATAACTGTCCCTTTTAAACAATGCTATGTGGACTTCTTCGTTTGTCACAGAAGACGATTACCAGGAATCGTTTCAAATTTATATCAACGTTCTATTTTTCACTACTTTTAACCCATATAAATAAGCGCTCATTATCTTTACCGTATCAGGAACAGTATAACAAGAAACGCTCTTTATTGTTTAATGCTAAATTATAATATATGAATTGAACAGGGCTACTTATTCTCACGAAACATATCCTCCGCACGAACACTCGCACCGTCTCGACAAACCAATCAATGGCATGTCCACGTGAAGCTGCAAGAATATATCAGGTTAAAATGTACCCTGGTATTTTATTACAGATTACACAAGTGAATTCCGTGGGCACACAACATAATGTCCATACGCATGAAGTTCATATTCATCGATGTGATCTATTATAGAACAGTCTTCTACATATAATGATGCAGCAACAGGAACGATCTTGCATGCATAGCTGCTCTCTAGTTTTCACAAGGCGGCATGCAGACTCGAAATGGCCAAGTATGTCTTTGTTTTCGCTCGATCGTGCCGTTTGCAATAGGAGTATTTGGTACCATAGATAGATATAGAGGATATGAAATGAGTGTTTCTCTCATATGATATTTATGAAACTAATCTAAGAGAGAAAACTAAAAATTCGCGACGAGTTTCATAAATATCATATGAGAGAAACACGAATTACATATTCTATTTATCATATGACACCAATAAATTGATTATGATGTCCAAAACGCACACAGGTCACTAAATAGCTATATGACATCGGCAGCAAAAGGTTAATGTGACGTCACTTCATTGCACCGGAAGCCCACTTACACCTGGTGAACTAGCAGAAATAATATGCACGGGAAGATATAGTGCACTATTCTGTTCTCAGTTTGTGACATAATATCGTATGTTTATTAGATAAATACGAATTACATATTCTATTTATTGTATAACAATGTCAAAAACTATATATTTCAAGTTTATAATTGCGAGAATTTCGGCATCGCGTTGATTCGTGTATTTGACGTGCACGAATTTGACCTGCATTTAGTCAGAGATGCGGCTCGGCCCCCGGCTGCCATTAAGCCATTCAGAACACAATTTTTGTCAACAAACCAATCAAATTATCGGAAGGTGATATGAATTAATAATTGATATGATATTGATTTATGACATAGCTTCCAACGTAAATAATGATTTAGCCATATGATAAAATATTTTATTAACGTGACATGTGTATTAACAATACATAAACACATACATGTAGCGATATTGCACCCGGTCACATGGGGCCTATTCATGTAAATCACGCTTATGTTGTATAATTGCATGCGTGCGATGTCATGTTTAGAGGCTTTGCGTCGCTAACTCTTGGGATTAATCGTTAATCCGTGTATATCGAGAAAAAAAAACACATATGTTGAGAGCGGTCATTTACAAATATATATATATGTGGGTTTTTCAAGGTAAAATGTTGCTGTCGTACCTGGGGATATATTTTTAAAAGTAAACCCATGGCCTAGGGTTTTGTTTTTTTCTTCCATCTTCAGGATCATCTGGTGTCTGGTTAAACATAACTGGAGTGATCCACATGCTTCAATTCTGTGAATTTGGTTGAAACGTTAACTCTGATGTCTATGATAAACAATTCAGTTCAGTGATTCCTATAACGAGAAGTTTTCTCCGAGTCAGTGTGTGACATAGGCATTCCGCCGAACTCTGCGTGCTCATTGCTCACATATATTGGCGATGGAACCAAACCCAACACAGGGTCAACCTCGTGCGAACTCGCAATATGGAACGCACCTATAACCTTAGGGTCAACGTGACATATATACGTAACGACCAGTTAACAGCATGTGAATAGTGTGTATAGTCATCGTCGATTACGCCAATATACGGTAATAACAACACCTAACAGAATAACTTAACGTTGGAATAACAAAATTACTCCACGCTGAAATGAGCGAACGCAATTTGAAAAAAGACGAATCTTGCATCAGCAAACATCAATGTATGAGCAATTATGGTTCGATGCATGTCGAAATTAGAGTACTGTGGCAGTTGATGCATGCAATATGAACTTGAACGGGTATATCAACTATTCGTGAAATAGGATTGTTACGAAAGCACTTGGTACTCAATTGTGGCCTTTGAATTATTAACTTTTGGATCCACATGAATGAACTTACACCATTTCCCTATCATTATCAGTCAAAGGGAATATCAAACTTGCAGCCACAGACACTACGTGAGCTAAGTCCACCCGCCTTGCCCGGTGCAAAAAGTTCAATGGGATTCTAGTTGCGCCAGGTAAACGGAGTACAGAGCCCTGTACAACGTAAGTTTGTGCAAAGTTGTCAGGGACCGATACTTTTGAAAAGACTGGTCGTATTATGTTGTGAGTCCGTTTGCATTCCGTCCCATATCTCCATGGGTTATTTGATCTGACCCTTTGGGATATTTGTTCATTTCACCAGCAAAAGATGTTTACAGACCCAATCATTTGGTATGCGTTATAGTCCTTTTGTGATTTGATAACTTTTTAATTGTATGCATCAAAAATCTGGCATATTCAGCCACGCTCCAACATTATTTTATTGTCTGTCTGCGGAAGTGCAATATAATATACAATGTGTGTATATATATATGTACATCTGTCACTATGCTGGGAAGGCCAGAACCCTATTGCTTTACTGTTGGTAGACTTAAATCATGGTTGTTTCATTTTAACCAGGAGCTATATTTACATATTGTTTTCGTAGGTCTCAGTAGTAGATACATCAGTTTGTTGGCTGGTAATAGGGCCACATAATGAGAAATAACATATGTAAAGCTGGCGACTGATAGAGCATTGTTGAGCTATGCTTTTTGTGAGAAACTTTAAATACGTTATTTCTCAGTATTTGCCTCCAGTACCAGCCAACAAACTGGAGCAAAACTTTAAACGACACGCCATTGCGCCAATATGATATATAGATTCTAACGAGATGATTCGGTACCATCAATAGTGAGTGCATGAAAGTTGCTGTTATAACATAAGCTGTTAATAAGGCCTATTCAAGTTGAAGGTAACAAGAAAAAATGTCAAAACATTGATGTGTATCATATGAACCGCCAATAATAACGTATAACCGGATAATGACTTGTTTCGATGGCTAAACGATAGCCGAATTAATTGTTTATCTATTATTGGTGGATATAAACAATGTGAATATACTATTGGCTTTTGAATCGGGTTTTAGCAATTATGATTTATTTAAACAATATTTTATTTGAACAGAACACAAAAGCACAAACAACATATATACATGACATAATATACATGTTCAAAAGAGGGTCGAACATCAAGCTATGAGGGCTTTATTAAATCCTATCCTTAATTATGATTGACCACCCCCCCCCCCCCCCCCATGGAGCCTCATGCATGACTACTCTATATGAGCATCATTATCGCTCACGCTACTACTCAATCTAAATGAAAAATCCCCACCACTTTCACAACTCACCGCTTCCTATGACCCCCCTCTTGTCTCGTTTCTCCCCTCTGTGTCTCTTTTCTTTCTCTCCCTCCTAACCTGAACAATATCTTCCTTCATCCATGCAAAACTCAGATTGTGTTATTTATACCCCATAAGATCATTATGTCCACTCCAACCCGTCTGAAACACCCCTCCTCGCGTATTGGGAACGGGTATGTAGCCAAAGGGGAGAAGACTTCAGATAAGCCCTAGGTAACAGTAATAATGTGACCAGTGCAAGTCTAGTTTGTTGAAATCTGTATTGCAGCTGCACCGAGGAACACTCCGATATTAAAGATACGGGCGGCGTTGGCGGTGGGTATGCTGTTAAAATATTCACCTCCGTCAAAAACCGCAATAAACAGAAAGAATAGTAAAATATAGACAGACTTTGTTCTTATACCAACCAGAAATATGGCATAAACAGTATGTTATTGTCAAATGTTTGTCCTTTGTTATGTAAACAAAAGCAAAAAACGTTACAGAACCTGGCTTTTGTTCAGATTCTGATATGGTAAACATAAAGAGGGTTATTTGTTACTTTTTTCCTAATATGGAAATAATAGCGTTTATATCATTTGTGTGTGATTAACCAATATAATTGCACTGTGTTATGTTTTCAGAAGCAAAACTTATGTAACACGAGCAGGTTCGTATGGCGTTTGTTTTGTAACTATATTGTATCCGCTCTTATATATTCAATAATAGAACAAACATATGTGGCGAAAAGTGGTAAATTTCACTATATGTATTCAATATGTACACATGTTTATTATATATTGAACACATATGTATGAAATGTCGTTATTTTCTGTAACTATATTGTAAATGTGACACATATATATGTTATAAATTGCAAACATATATGGATACTGATGAAAATTTGCATATGTTTGTAGTCAGAATAGCACACCCATATGAGAGTCGCTATTTAGCAGCAGATGTCATTTTTTTGTATTTTAGTCATCAATTTGTTTAATTATTGAAAGCACATGTCCTCGTTTATAATACATATTTGCTGCTTTTGCACACATGCCTGCTGCTCTTAAACGGTGGGGAAAATATATTGTATCTTTGAACACAACCAGCTCACCAATAAAAGGTGTGCACCTTTATATTAGAAATCGTCATCTATCCGTTTTACATTTTATAATGCCCATATATTACCCCAAAATGAAACGTGCGTAATTTATATTCTATAAAACGCCCCTATATATTTTCACATTAAACACATGGCTGAGTCTGTTAATTAACTAAGTTATATATTTGACACATATATATGTTATAAATTGCAAACATGTATGGACATTGACAGAAGTTTGCATTTATATGTAGTAAGAATAGCACATACATATGACAGTCGCTATTTAGCAACAGACAACATTTTATTGTATTTTAGTTATCATTTTATTTAATTATTGAAAGCAAATATCACCATTTACACCTTCAAATATGGGGAAATGAAGCCTTATAAATGTCTTGTATTTTTGAACAAATGTGCGTCTTTGCGATAAAAGGAGTACACCTTTATGTTATAAACCGTCACCTATCACTTACATTTTAGAAAATATAATGTGTTAGCGTAAATTAAAGGCTGTGTAATATATATTCAATATTGCACACACAAATGACCGGCGTTAAAATGCGCGGAGCTCTATTTATATTCAATATTGGACACAAATATGACGGGCGTTAAAATGCTCGGAGCTCTATTTATATTGTATCCTAACATTCGTCTTATAGGAAAACTAGTGTTAGGATTGAAAATATATTGCACTGGGTCGTGTTCACGTCGTATCGACATATGTATTTGTTGTATCCAGGGGCCGAAATGCATTTGGTCGAGACAGTGAAACTGCAAGGCAGAGTTCAGTCCCCCTGCACTATCAGCATAGGTGGCGCTAAAAATATGCAGTTTGCCAAATTCGATTAGGGTTATCCAAAGTCGACTGAGGAATTTACAGACAACTTCTTAACTTCTTAACTTTCTTTCCATCCTTGTATCATATATCTTCAATAACAACAACAACATCGTCAATCATGATGGCGGCAGTTCTGATTAATGGAGTGGACATTGGTGGAGTTTGTGATACATTCCATATTCAGATATTGTCATGGCGTTTCCGCATCACAATCAGACAATTCACATTGGTTATTTCGAGGACGAAAGTAAACAGGCGTGAGTGGAAAATGTTAAATTTCAGGTAGCCCTAATATTTTTGCCGAAATGTGTTAATTTAACCACATCTTTCCAAATTTAATGGAGTCCAAAATAAATTGGAAAATTATTCCCTATTCCTTATTTTCAAAAATGTCGCTTTCGACCGATTTGACGGCATGGGTGGGTGGCCCGCCCCAAATACCACCTATAAACACCCCGACCCCTGGACTAGATACTGGCTCTATGACGCTCCGATGCTCTGCTCTGTTTGCCGTCATGAGAGACCAGCACAATCCATCATGACGGCGTGCATATAGTGTAACGGCGTAGCCTCATAGAGCCAGCGTCTAGTCCACCCGACCCCCCCCCCCACCCATCACCCCCGGGGGTCCCACCCCGAGGGGTGAAAATGCGGTATGGACCATTTTCGAGAAACGGTAAGGATTTCGACAGATTTTATGGCATGGCCATGGGTGGGCGGCACGCCCCAAATACCACCTAGAAACACCCCGATCCCCCACCCATCACCCGGGGGGGAGGTGCCACCCCGAGGGGGTGAAAATAGGGTATGGACCATTTTAGAGAACAGTAAGGATTTCGACCAATTGACGGCATGGGTGGGTGGCCCGCCCCAAATACCACCTAGAAATACCCCGACCCCCAACTACTCACCCCAACTGGGTATGGACCATTTTCGAGAATGGTAAGAATTTCGATTTGATAGTATGGGTGGGTGGCCTGCCCCAAATACCACATAGAAACACCTTGACCCCCCCCCCACCCATCCCCCCGGGGGGGGGGGGGGCACCCCGAGTGGGTGAAAATGGGGTATGGACCATTTTCGAGAACTGTAAGGATTTCGACAGATTTTATGGCATGGCCATGGGTGGGCGGCACGCCCCAAATACCACCTAGAAACACCCCGATCCCCCACCCATCACCCGGGGGGGAGGTGCCACCCCGAGGGGGTGAAAATAGGGTATGGACCATTTTAGAGAACAGTAAGGATTTCGACCAATTGACGGCATGGGTGGGTGGCCCGCCCCAAATACCACCTAGAAATACCCCGACCCCCAACTACTCACCCCAACTGGGTATGGACCATTTTCGAGAATGGTAAGAATTTCGATTTGATGGTATGGGTGGGTGGCCTGCCCCAAATACCACATAGAAACACCTTGACCCCCCCCCCCCACCCATCCCCCTGGGGGGGGGGGCACCCCGAGTGGGTGAAAATGGGGTATGGACCATTTTCGAGAACTGTAAGGATTTCGACAGATTTGATGGCATGGCCATGGGTGGGCGGCACGCCCCAAATACCACCTAGAAACACCCCGATCCCCCACCCATCACCCGGGGGGGGAGGGGAGGAGAGGTGCCACCCCGAGGGGGTGAAAATAGGGTATGGACCATTTTAGAGAACAGTAAGGATTTCGACCAATTGACGGCATGGGTGGTGGCCGCCCCAAATACCACATAGAAACACACCGACCCCCACCCATCACCCCCGGGGCGGGGGTGAAAATGGGGTATGGACCATTTTTGAGAACAGTAAGGATTTCGACCGATTTGATGGCATGGGTGGGTGGCCCGCCCCAAATACCACATAGATACACCCCGAAGAATTCAGTCATATGCGGAGTCTGGCAAAGCATAATAGGACACAGACCGGCCATCGTCCATCAAATTGGTCGAAATCCTTACCTTCCTCGAAAATGGTGGCACCCCCTGGGGATGATTAGTGGGGGGTCCGGGTGTTTCTAGTTGGTATTTGAGGCGGGCCACCCACCCATGTCAAATCAGTCGAAATCCTTACCGTTCTCGAAAATGGTCCCATTTTCACCCCCTCAGGGTGGCACCCCCGGGGGTGATGGTGGGGGGTCGGAGTGTTTCTAGGTGGTATTTGTGGCGGGCCACCCACCCATGCCGTCAAATTGGTCGAAATCCCTACCGTTCTCGAAAATGGTCCATACCACATTTTCACCCCCTCGGGGTGGCACCCCCGGGGATTATGAGTGGGGTCGGGGTGTTTCTAGGTGGTATTTGCCAGTATTTGGGGCGGGCCACCCGCCCATGCCGTCAAATCGGTCGAAAGCGACATTTTTGAAAATAAGGAATAGGGAATAAGTTCCAATTGTCATGTTCGTTATGTTCACTTTTATTAGTAATCACAGTATTCAGTAACCAAACCCATCTAGTAATTTATCTGATCTGCGATTTTGAAAATCCCCCGATTCCTACCGAAAGATATTCGGCATTAGTCAGCTTGAGGTCTGGGTGTATTCTGCACATACTCCAAACAGATCCCGATTTGTAACATACTCGAGCTACGAGACATAATTCTAATCCATACATGCCAAGTTTCATAAATATATTTCGCCGTATTAAAGGAACAAACACTACAGTCAAGTCGAAACATGAAATATGCACCTCTTTAAGCACTCTATCAAATTGCATTGAATGATAGTGCAGTGAACCTGAGTGTAGCATGCTGGAATTGATGTTTCAACTATACTTCTAATATTTCGGTACGGTACTTAATATTGGGCCAACTATCAAGGATGTGGAATTGCGCTGTCAGTCAGAATCAAAGCCGAATTAAATTTCGTTGATATTTCACTCCGATCACAAACAAATAATTATCATAATATTAATAGCAGACGACTAAACAAAATTCCCGTTGTTTGGCGAGACTTTGAGTCTGAGATCCTGGGTGTCTTTTTGGCAGTTTAAGAGATTCTGGGTGTCTTTTTGACAGAAACCATGCGACAATGACCTATTCAGCATTAATAATGCTCTTAAAATGTTGCATTCATGTGTTTGGTTATTGTGATTACTAACAAAAGTGAACATAAATCTTTATTTTGACTCCATCAAATTTGGGGAAAATTGGGTTAGCAAAGTCCTTAAATGGATTCAAATTTTAATCCATTGGCACACTCTGCATGTTCCATCAATTTATTATTATATATAGAAAATTTACAGGCATGTTTAACACCTGTATTACTATTAGCCTACTTTAGCCTACTCTTTGCATGAATCCATGCATCATATAGACCACATCCCTCACCCAATCATTGATCAAAGTTTATATTAGCAATAGGCAACCACGGACAAGAATGATAATGCGCCAATTTCTGGAATTCGAAATATGATAACATCACCAGGAAAACTCAAAGAGCCTGGTGACCATATATTGCATTAATCAGGTACATTTTTCCTCCACTACGCATTTTGTAACAGTGTTACAAGTGTTATAAATGTTACAAATGATTTAAAGTCCCAGTAGAAAAACGCAGCCTATGTTATTTCTACTGTCTCAATGTAGCGACGTCACATGTTACAAAGCATTACAAGTGTTGCATTATTCTGAGATACCAGAGAGAGACCGTTCGTAGACAGGTGTTACAAATGTTACAAATGACTTAAAGTCCCAGTAGAAATAAAATATGTGTTCTCATGCACTTTTCAGACAATAAAATCTCAATTTTTAGATGCGAGAAGGAGTCTGTTTCTATTTATTTTTTTTCTCAAAATATGGAAAACAAACTCCAGGAAAACAGAATTTTCCTTGTTACAATCCAAATTTTTTTAAATTCCTTTATTTGCGCTTTAGCACAATTCCTGTATTTACGCTTTAAAACTCAATTAACAAAACAAATATAGTTTAAACTTATATATATAAAAAAAAAAATTATAAATAAGTCCAATTAATAAAAAAATATGTGTTCTTATGCACCTAACTCATCATTGAAAGTTTTGTTAAAAAAGCTTTGTCTAAAATATTGGATTGGGTGACAGATTTGTTAAAATGGATCACAAAGTTAAATAAGGGCAGTGCCAGAGACATAACTATTTCACCAGATAGTAATTCTTAAAATATGTTTGCAAGAACTAGTTGGCTTATTTAGCATGGAATGTTGATCTTGTTTGATCAAGACTGTTGTTGAAATTTTTTTTAATGGGGTTACCTGGTCAAATAGGGGGCAAGCGAAGGACAGTTTTTCTCTTAATATGCTTCCTTCACAAGGACCATCAGGTCTATTTTACTGATATTTAGTATTAATACGAAGAGTTCTTTGGTGTCTAGGGTTAAAATTTATTCTGATGGGTTCACCAGGTTAAATAGAGTGGGACCAGGGACATACGATAACTATATGTCTCTATAGTAGTTCCTAAAATGTCTTCTCAAGAGAGGTTGGACTATTTAGATTACATATATTGTAGTATGGAGGATCCTTTAGTGACTGAGATTCAGATTTGTTAAAATGAGGGCAACCTGTCAAGAAATGGCGGGGCTGTTGGGAGTTAACACATTTGTGTCTAATAAATTCATATATAACACAATATACTGCTATATGTAGCATTGACTTCATTATACAATATTTTGTCCATTTATACATGTAGGTGAAAATTTATGCTATATTTTGAGAAAAGGAATGAGGAAAAAATGTTCAGTCTGAAAAAAAAAATTCATTTAAGCTGATGACCCACCCATCCCTCCCTAAGTGTCCGAATTTTTTTCTGCCTCACCCTGCATGTGCAAAACAATAATAACTAAATGAAAAACAAAATAATATATAAATATAACAATATACTAGTAAATATTAACATTTTTTTTACAAAAGATGTGACTCGATCATACAAGCCTGCACAGTGTGGCTGTCATTTGCAGAATTACATGTAGGTCCCCAGAGGGTGAATTTAGTGATGCTATCCCACAAAGTAGGCTAGCATCACAAAATTCACCATCTGGATACCTCATCTGCTTAGCCATCATCTTCTGGAAGGTATCTTTAGTCTCAAGTTAACATTGTTTTTAATTACGTTTTCCCTTGTGAGAAGTTTTTATTTCCCCTATAAATTTCCAGAAAATAAAATTCGTAATTGAGGCGACTAATTTGGGGGAACATGACCAACTTCAACTGGGGAATTTCAATCTGATCCTAGGTTTCTAATAGTAGTTGAGGCCTAAGCAGAATGAGGTTCCCGAAGGGTGAGTTTGGTGATGCTTATAAGCCCACTATGTGAGATAGTATCAATAAATTCACCCTCTGGGGGGGGGGGGGGGGGGGGGGGGGCTCATTCTGCAAATGACAGACACACTAAATATTTGCAGACTTGGACTCATACCCCCTCTAAAGTCTAAATGCTCCCTCTGGTCTCTTTAAGTAAGACAGTTTGTGATATATGTGGGCACTGTTTATAGTATCTCTGGTATCTCAGAAATCATATGAAGTAAGATCGATGCCAAGAATATGCATATTGTAACACTTGTAACATTTGTAAAGGTGTTACAAAATGCCCTAGTGGAGGAAAAATGTACCGGTGTAACAGGATATCTCCCCCCCCCCCTGGATATCTCCCCCCCCCCCCGGGGGGGAAGATATCCTAGGATATCTTACCCCCCACCCTGGATATCTTCCCCCCCCATGTACGACTAAAAAATAATTTCACTCATTTGATATCGTTAGGTTCTGAAATGGCCAGAAAAATGTTTTTTGAGATTAAATTTTTTTTGATTTTTGATTTTGACAAAATTATTGTTTTCACGAATTTTATTGTCTTTTTTTCTTCTTTCAAATGTCCAGGCTTGGATAATATTCCACCACCCCCCCCCCCTCCACCCAGCACCTACATGACAAAAAAATCATCTTATGGTTTTATTGCTTATTTTGCTTTATATATTCATGAGTCAGGGTTTGGGGTGGGGGGAAGATGTCCAGGTCAGGATAACTCCCCCCCCCCCAACCCAGCACCTACATGACAAAAAAATAATCTAATGGTTTTATCGCTCGTTTTGCTTTATATAGTCATGAAACAGCGAGAAATTAACTTCTTCTGACAACAAGTTGTTTGAGTCAGGGTTTGGGGATGGGGGGGGGGGGAAATGTCCAGGTCAGGATATCTCCCCCCCCCCCCCCACCCAGCACCTACAAGACAAAAAAATAATCTTATGGTTTTATCGCTCGTTTTGCTTTATATAGTCATGAAACAGCGAGAAATTAACTTCTTCTGACAACAAGTTGTTTGAGTCAGGGTTTGGGGTGGGGGGGGAGATGTCCAGGTCAGGATATCTTCCCCCCCCCCCCCCCACCCAGCACCTACATAACAAAAATATAATCTTATGGTTTTATCGCTTGTTTTGCTTTATATAGTCATGAAACAGCGAGAAATTAACTTCTTCTGAGAACAAGTTGTTTGAGTCAGGGTTTGGGGGGGGGGAAAATGTCCAGGTCAGGATATCTCCCCCCCCCCCCCCACCCCCACCCAGCACCTACATGACAAAAAAATAATCTTATGGTTTTATCGCTTGTTTTGCTTTATATAGTCTTGAAACAGCGAGAAATTAACTTCTTCTGAGAACAAGTTGTTTGAGTCAGGGTTTGGGGTGGGGGGGGGGGGGGGGGAAGATGTCCAGGTCAGGATATCTTCCCCCCCACCCAGCACCTACATGACAAGAAAATAATCTTATGGTTTTATCGCTCGTTTTGCTTTATATAGTCATGAAATAGCGAGAAATTAACTTCTTCTGACAACAAGTTGTTTGAGTCAGGGTTTGGGGTGGGGGGGAAGATGTCCAGGTCAGGATATCTTCCCCCCCCCCACCCAGCACCTACATGACAAAAATATAATCTTATGGTTTAATCGCTTGTTTTGCTTTATATAGTCATGAAACAGCGAGAAATTAACTTCTTCTGAGAACAAGTTGTTTGAGTCAGGGTTTGGGGGGGGGGGGGGGGGAAGATGTCCAGGTCAGGATATCTCCCCCCCCCCCACCCAGCACCTACATGACAAAAAAATAATCTTATGGTTTTATCGCTCGTTTTGCTTTATATAGTCATGAAACAGCGAGAAATTAACTTCTTCTGACAAGTTGTTTGAGTCAGGGTTCCCCAGCACCTACATGACAAAAAAATAATCTTATGGTTTTATCGCTTGTTTTGCTTTATATAGTCATGAAACAGCGAGAAATTAACTTCTTCTGAGAACAAGTTGTTTGAGTCAGGGTTTGGGGTGGGGGGGGGGAAGATGTCCAGGTCAGGATATCTTCCCCCCCCCCCCACCCCAGCACCTACATGACAAAAAAATAATCTTATGGTTTTATCGCTTGTTTTGCTTTATATAGTCATGAAACAGCGAGAAATTAACTTCTTCTGAGGACAAGTTGTTTGAGTCAGGGTTTGGGGTGGGGGGGGGGGGGGAAGATGTCCAGGTCAGGATATCTTCCCCCCCACCCAGCACCTACATGACAAGAAAATAATCTTATGGTTTTATCGCTCGTTTTGCTTTATATAGTCATGAAATAGCGAGAAATTAACTTCTTCTGACAACAAGTTGTTTGAGTCAGGGTTTGGGGTGGGGGGGAAGATGTCCAGGTCAGGATATCTCCCCCCCCCCCCCCCCCCCACCCAGCACCTACATGACAAAAAAATAATCTTATGGTTTTATCGCTCGTTTTGCTTTATATAGTCATGAAACAGCGAGAAATTAACTTCTTCTGACAACAAGTTGTTTGAGTCAGGGTTTGGGGTGGGGGGGAAGATGTCCAGGTCAGGATGTCTTCCCCCCCCCCCCCACCCAGCACCTACATGACAAAAAAATAATCTTATGGTTTTATCGCTCGTTTTGCTTTATATAGTCATGAAACAGCGAGAAATTAACTTCTTCTGACAACAAGTTGTTTGAGTCAGGGTTTGGGGTGGGGGGGGGAAGATGTCCAGGTCAGGATATCTCCCCCCACCCAGTACCTACATGACAAAAAGATAATCTTATGGTTTTATCGCTCGTTTTGCTTTATATAAGAAACAGCGAGAAATTAACTTCTTCTGAGAACAAGTTTTTTGAGTCATGTAGGTGGCGGGTGGGGGTGGATATCCTGACCTACCTGGACATCTCCCCCCCCCCCCCCCCCCCCCCACCCCAAACCCTGACTCTAAAAACTTTTTCTCAGAAGAAGTTAATTTCTCGCCGTTTCATGACTAGATAAAGCAAAACAAGCGATAAAACCATAAGATGATTGTTTTGTCATGTAGGTGGGGGGGGGGGGGGGAAGATATCCTGACCTGGACATCTTCCCCCCACCCCAAACCCTGACTCAAAACACTTTTTCTCAGAAGAAGTTAATTTCTCGCCGTTTCATGACTAGATAAAGCAAAACAAGCGATAAAACCATAAGATTATTTTTTTGTCATGTAGGTGCTGGGTGGGGGGGGGGGGGGGGGAAATATCCTGACCTGGATATCTTCCCCCCTCCCACCCCAAACCCTGACTCAAACAACTTGTTCTCAGAAGAAGTTAATTTCTCGCTGTTTCATGACTATATAAAGCAAAACAAGCGATAAAACCAGAAGATTATTTTTTTGTCATGTAGGTGCTGGGTGGGGGGGGGGGGGGGGAGATATCCTGACCTGGACATTTCCCCCCCCCCACCCCAAACCCTGACTCAAACAACTTGTTGTCAGAAGAAGTTAATTTCTCGCTGTTTCATGACTATAAAGCAAAACAAGTGATAAAACCATAAGATTATTTTTTTGTCATGTAGGTGCTGGGTGGGGGAGAAGATATCCTGACCTGGACATTTCCCCCCCCCCCCCCCACCCCAAACCCTGACTCAAACAACTTGTTCTCAGAAGAAGTTAATTTCTCGCTGTTTCATGACTATATAAAGCAAAACGAGCGATAAAACCATAAGATTATTTTTTTGTCATGTAGGTGCTGGGTGGGGGGGGGGGGGGAGAGATATCCTGACCACGACATCTTCCCCCCCCCCCACCCCAAACCCTGACTCAAACAACTTGTTGTCAGAAGAAGTTAATTTCTCGCTGTTTCATGAATATATAAAGCAAAATAAGCGATAAAATCATAAGTTGATTTTTATTTGTCATGTAGGTGATGGGTGGGGGGTGGGGAATATCCAAGCCTGGACATTTATAAAAAAAAAAAAATTTAATTAAAAAAAAAAAAAAAAATGGCCATTTCAGGAACAAACAATCAAATGCATGATAAAAACAATTTGTCACTTTTTTTTTTTAAATAAAAAATAATAAAAAAAAAATTTCAATCTCAAAAAACATTTTTCTGGCCATTTGAGGACCAAACGATATCAAATGAGTGAAATTATTTTTTTGTCATACATGGGAGGGAACTTATCCAGGGTGAGGGGAACTTATCCTAGGATAAGTCACCCCGCGGGGGGGAACTTATCCTAGGATAAGTTCCCCCGCGGGGTGACTTATCCAGGGGGGGAACTTAACGTGGTACACCGGTTGCCTGCAGTATCTAACTGGAAGAGATAATGTATGGAAATGAGGACCAGACAACAAGCTAAAAATGGTTTATATGACGTTTTCTACCCTTTGGCGACATTGACCTTCCCCAATTTTAAAGTGAGGGAGGGGTATCGAACAGATATGAACAATTTCCAATTATTAAATTGTGTTCAATGCCAGGCCATGAATGAAATTTCCAATTGTTGAAAATGTTTTTCAGTTGAAATTAAAATTATTTGAGAATGATAGGCCACATATAGCTTGAATTTGTTCTAATTGATTGATATTCCAGACAGCAGTAAAATAAATGGGGACAAAAAGTTAGTGTAATCATGTATGAAATTTCCAACTGTTAAAATTCTTTATAACAGTTGTGACTCCCACCCCCTCAAAATACCTCCATCACTCGATCCCCGACCCCATCATAATGGGGACAATAATTACTAGTTGGGATACCAGGCAATGGTAACCATGTATTTTAACCTTTACGTTGTAGTGTAATAATGTATGAAATTTCCAACTACCGGTACATGTGTATTAACTTTTTTTTACAAAAGTTGTGAATCATACACACTCAAAATCCAACTTCCACCCCCACCCCACCCCACCCCACTACACTGTCCCTTCCACTTCTGGAGATCAAGTTGGCCACAGGTGTTCAGTTTATATTATACCCCATGTGTCTTGGACTGTTGCCAAATTCACAGTGATCCATGCAGAGAGCCTGCTTGGACTGTTGCCAAATTCACAATGTTCCCTGCAGAGCAGTGTGCAGAGAGCTTGTATGTTATTGGAGACTGTTCTAATATGACAATAGGCTGGCCTAATTAACAAACCATGCACAGCTAAATACACATAAGGTAGGATATATTTGTCACACAGTGCCTTTTTACTTCATTGGTCAGCATTGGTGAGTATTCCAAATAAGATTCACTTGGGCCTTGTATCGTGATGTAATTCCGAAAAAAAAATCACTCCAGCCATCACACAGGGTTCATGGAAAGAGTTGGTTCTATAACTACAAATTCCTGTATAAATTAGGTCAATCTACCACAGTTGGACATACAGTCCCAAAAAATAAGGGTTTAATCAAGTTTATAAATGGGTATCCCATCATATTGGGATACCCATTCATAAACTTGATTAAACCCTTATTTTTGGGCATAAGGTATTTTTTGTCAGGAAAACAATTGAAAGTGTCAAAATTTCAAATGGATCTTGAAAATACATTTTTGTTATATGGCATATTCAAATGATAGCCTGTTAAAGGGTTATATCACTTTTTAGTGCTCAATTAGCACAGATTTTTTTTTTTTTTTTTTCGAAGTTCGGTCCATATGGTGTTTTTTGTATGTAAAACAACCTAGGTGTCAAATGTTCACATGGATCTTGAGAAAACATTGCTGTTTTCAAGGCATATTCCAATGAGAATTATGAGATGCAATACCTTTTAATGCACAATGAGCCATATTTCCGACTAAATACTGAAAAGTTACCCATAATTCTGCTTTAGTTAAGAGGTTGATTACTTAAGGCATTACTGTAAATCCTTTGACACACCCTACAGACCATATCCCTGATCTGATCATCACCAAACTTCACATTGAGTCAGGGATGGATCCAGGGATTTTTTGGGGACACCTGTTTTGGGACCATGATATGCCGAAGGCATATCCCGAGGGCCGTTGGCCCGAGATGGGGGTGGGTACGGGAGGGGGGGTCGCCCCCTCCCTTAGGTGCAGCATTAAAAATCCCGCATAAGAAAATGCACTGGCTTACAAGGTCAAGATAAAGGCCAATGTATTATATTATATATACGAGGCTCCTTAGATGGGAGACTCATTTATATAAGAGAATGTATTGGCACAGGATTTTTGCAAAATTTCAAGAAGCCCCAGTCATGAAAGGGTTAAATTATTTCTCACTGGACACTTGATTAAGCAAATAAAGGCTCTATATCAACTGTATATTGATGATTTGCATTGCATGTTGTTGAATTATAATAGAAGATTTCCTTCAAAATATAGAAAATTCAGCTTTAATAAAACTATCCACTTGCAATTTGGGGACATTTAGGCAACCAGAGTTTGGGCGCCCAAACCTGTAACAGGTATCAAAAGAGCCCTGGATCCATCCTTGTATTGAGTATCAGGGTGGCCTAGATGGGAACTCGTCATTTTGGGGTCATTCGGCAAAAAAAATATTGCCGCCAATGGCCAGTTTGGTTTTTACTCTTTGTATCACTAAATATTTCTACAAAATCTATTTGCATGTGCTGCAGACCCATCTGTTGTCAACCATTAAATTATTCCCCTACCTAAGTTGAGCTACAGTGTCATTGACACTTTCAATAGGTCATTCGGCCAAATATTCTGGCCGCCAGAAGCCATCTTGGATTTTACTCTTCGCATGACTAAATCCTTTGGCACGGACTGCAGGTCGTACCTTTAGTTGGACCATCAATGAAATTTCTCATGGCTGTTGACATTGGGACGTAGTTAGGAACGAGTCATTTGAGGGTCATTTGGCCCTAAAACGTGTCCACTGTCAGCCATAAATCATTTGACATATCCTACAGACCACATCCCTGATTTGATCGTCACCAAACTTCATATGGATCATCGGGGTGACCTCTAGATGGGAACGAGTCATTTTGGGGTCATTTACCCAAAAAAACATGGTCGTCCGCAGCCATATTGGATTTTACTCTTTACATCATTAATTACTTTGATACACCCTACATACCACATCCCAGATGGTCGACCAATTTGGCCATAGTGTGGTATCCGTCCAAAACACTTCGGACTGACAATTCGACCCATGCGCAAAACCAGAAAAAGATGACTGAGGTTAACTATGGAGAAAATATAAACAACCCAATATGTTGTGAATTTGTGATTGGGCGGTATTGTGACAACATATGATTATAAATAAACATTAAATTAATTCAGTTGTATGAATGTGTCAACAAAATAAAATTTGGGGAAACTGATTGGTTGGGGAAACTAAAGAACCATAGGCATAGCCTGAATTAGTAGGAAATTTCATCATCATTTCAATGATTTTCATGCCAAAATGGCAAATGGAAAATATCAATTATCATATGGAATTCTAAATTTGTAAATGATTCATTGATGCAGTTATTGTTTCAGTGTGTCTCACCACCCCCCCCCCCCAACTTTGGTAAAAAATGTTGCCAAAACAGTTGCCAAAACAGATGGAAATTTCACACAGGAATTTCCCCAAGATGGACACAGACACTCTCCCACCCCAACAGAGACATCCCCCAGACAGCACGTCCCTGCCTGACTGTCACAACAGACCCCATCCTAATGAATTGTAGAAGCTGGCCCGTGTCTTTACTGAAAATCACTGTTCATGCCATTAAATAATTTAAATGATTAATTTTGGGACTTGTTAGTCTGTCACTTGTGCTCAAGTGCAAACCATTTGCGCTTAAGAACAAATCATTTGTGCTTAAATGCAAATCAGTTATGCTTCAGCGCAAATAATTTTTTTCTCAAGCGCAAATAGATCATATTACTCTTAAAGCGCAAATTATTTGCGTTTAAAACTTCCATTAAGGCTTTAGCGCAAATAAAAAAATTCATGATTCCCCCGGCTGATCACCATGGATTAATTTTAAATGGCACAGGCCTGAATAGCCTACATCATTAAAGTCTATATAGGCCCACCATAAAGCAAAGGTAAATAATAATATGTGACAAAGGCCTCTCATATCTGTGACATTGTTATTTTCATTTTAAAAAATCTGGACCCCTGTGATTTCATTGCAAAGTGCCCAGCTAAAATACTGGCAAAAGGCCTAGTGCCTAGTATAGTGGGTGGGGGTCTCAAAAAGCGATGAACATATACATGTAGGAGGCAAAATTCACATCTAATAAGGAATTGCGCTTAAAGGTACTCAACCCGTAAAGAGGGTCCCCATCTCAACAGATTCCAACAACAACAATCCGATCAGAGGGTCCTATATTACTATTTCTTTGGCTTTGGGGGTAAAAAATATTTGATTCGAGTCGAGGAACCCATCAAACAAAGCTCAGAGTTATTAGATATTGATTTTTGAAAATTCTTATGTTCTCGAGATGGGTACCAATAACTGCCGTCAATTTGGTAACATGCTCGAGATGTTACGCCAAAATTCTATTCAAACAGGCAAGGATGGATAACTCTATAATCAAGTGGGTAATAATAACGAATTTATGACTTTCTTCTGGGCCAGAAAGAATTCCCGATAATGAAAAATAATAGATTTCTAAAATCGATATCTAACAAATCTGAGCTTTGATGGGTGACTTCCTCGACTCGAATCAAATATTTTTGACCCCTGAAGCCATTGAAATAGTTATTGAGAGGAGTTTTTACGGGTTGAGTACCTTTAAGCGCAATTGATTGCGTTTAAGCAGGGTGGGGTCTGCAATTTTTTCTGATTCTGAACACTAGGCGGGGGTTTGTGGGTGGTTCAGCAGCCCGGCTTACACATTTTTTCCTGGCAGGGCCCTGTATATTTTTTTCCTACAGTCATTTTTAGCTGAACTTTACTTTGTAAAGTTTGAGCTATTGCCATGGCTTTGTCGACCGTCGTCCGTGTGTGCATGATTTGTCAACAATACAGGCTACAGGTCGTACCTTTGTTCAGATCATTATGAAATTTGTCATAGCTGTTGACATCAACATTTAGACTGGAATGATTCATTTTGGGGTCATTCGAAAAAAAACATGGCCACTAGCAGCCATCTTGGATTTCAAAGTCCAATCCATTAGCACAGGCTACAGGTCGTACTGTTTGTCTGATCATCATGAAATTTGTCACGGATGTTAATATTGACATGTAAATGGGAACGAGTAATTTTGGGGTTATTCGGCACAAAAACATGGCCGCCAGCAGCCATCTTGGATTTTACTCTTCGTATGAATAAATTCTTTAGCACGGGCTACATGTCGTACCTTTAGTCTGATCATCATAAAATTTGTCATGGCTGTTGAAATTGGAATGTTGATGGGAACGAGTAATTTTGGGATGATTCGGACAAAAAACATGGCCGCCAGTGGCCATCTTGGATTTCAAAATTCAATCCATTAGCACGGGCTACATATCGTACTGTTCATCTGATCATCATGAAATTTGTCGTGGATGTTAATATTAACATATACCCCGCTGGACAAAACAAGTGTCCATTGGCACCGCGGTGTATTTGCCGTTCGGCCGCGGTGTCAGAGTTTGTAACTGCAGTTGAGCACCGCGGCCGAACGGCAAGTACACCGTGGCCCAACAGCAAGTACACTGCGCCCGAAAGGCAACTACACCGCAGCCGAACGGCATGTACACCGTGGTTAGATTTCTGGTTAGTATCGTCTTTTTTCAGTTTAATGAACGTACACCGCGACAATTACACCATGGCCGAACGGCAATTACACCGCGGCCCAACTGTAGTTAGCCGGTGGAGCCGCGGTGTAGTTGCATTTCAGCCACGGTGGCAACGCTAACTGCACCGCGGTTAGGTGGACACTTGTTTTGTCAAGCAGGGTAGATGGGAACGAGTAACTTTGGGGTCATTCGGCACAAAAACATGGCCACCAGCAGCCATCTTGGTTTTTACTCTTTGTATGACTAAATTCTTTAGCACGGGCTACAGGTCGTACTTTTAGTCTGATCATCATAAAATTTGTCATGGATGTTAACAGTGACATGTAGATGGGAAACGAGTCATTTTGGGGTCATTCGGCCAAAAACATGGCCGCCAGCAGCCATTTTGGATTTTACTCTTTGTATGACTAAATCCTTTAGCAAGGGCTACAGGTTGTACCTTTAGTCTGATCATCATAAAATTTGTCATGGCTGTTGAAATTGGAATGTAGATGGGAACGAGTCATTTTGGGGTCATTCGGACAAAAAACATGGTCGCCAGTGGCCATCTTGGATTTCAAAATTCGATCCATTAGCACGGGCTACATGTTGTACTGTTCATCAGATCATACATGTCGTACTGCTCATCAGATCATCATGAAATTTGGCATGGCCGCCGGCAACCATCTTTGATTTTACTCTTTGCATGACTAAACCCTTTGGCACAGGTTACAGGTCGTACCTTTGGTCGGATCATCATAAAATTTGTCATGAATGTTAACAGTGTCATGTAGATGGGAACGAGTCATTTTGGGGTCATTCGGCCAAAAAACATGGCTGCCAGCAGGCAGCTATCTTGGATTTTACTCTTTGTACGACTAAATCCTTTACCACGGGCTACAGGTTGTAGCTTTAGTCTCATCATAATGAAATTTGTCCTGGCTGTTGAAATTGGAATGTAGATGAGAATATTAAAGTCATTTTGGGGTCATTTAGACAAAAAACATGGCCTCCAGAGCCATCTTGGATTTCAAAATTCAATCTATTAGCACGGTCTACAGGTCGTACTGTTTGTCTGATCATCATGAAATTTGTCATGGATGTTAATATTGACATGTAAATAGGAACGAGTAATTTTGGGCTTTATTTGGCCAAACAACATGGTCGCCGGCAGCCATCTTGGATTTTACTATTTGGATGACTAAAGCTATCAAATGTTTTTGAATTTTATTGGAAAACATAGCCGCCGGCAACCATCTTAGGTTTTACTTTTATATATATACTAGAAGGTGACCCGACTTCGTCCGGGGTTTGACCTTGAATTGTCTATTTTGAAGGCCAAGGTCAAGTGGGGTCGCGATTTGACCCGTCCAAAACACTGCCCGAACAAAAGTACCCGACAAAAGTACCCGTCGAAATCCATCCGGTTTTACCCGATTTGACCTTGAATTGACCATTTTGAAGGTCAAGGTCAGGTGGGGTCAAACACCAACACCCCAAAAATGGTGGAAATCGGCCCAGCGGATACCGGGAAATCGGCCCAGCGGATACCGAGATACCCTATGCATCAAATTAATTTCGTCCGTAAAAATCCGCCAGTTTAACCCGATTTGATTTCCACTGAAGTATATAAACGCGCCTCATATACACACACTCATTAATTATCAAGTTTCAACGTAAAGCTAAATTACCATCGGTGCCCGAGATATCGCCAAGACGTCTGAAACAGTCAAATGCATCGGCCGGGTGAGAGTTAACGTGATCTAACTTTATGACCTCTAACGACGTCATAGAAGTTACGCATTGTTTTTATCCTGATAAAAGATCGTACCACTTCTTCTTAATAATTGAGGCAGATAACTAAAACGGATACATACATATTATATATCGTTGGAAAGATGAAGCCACACAGATTCTAACTGTGCACATTATATGACTGGCAATTTATTATTCGCGCTATATCGAATCGATTTGTGAGCACCGAACTGAAATATATTAGCGCAAAACGGCGTGAAAACAGATTTGACCTCGGCACGTGAAAAGTTGACCTCGCACGGACAAATAAATATGCCTATGTTCGTCGCCGGCCGAAAATACCCTAAAATACCAAATTTCATCGAAATTGGCTTAGTCGTTTTCGAGTCCATCGATTAGACACACACAAACACACACACACACAGATCTTTCAAATATAATAGATATATCTTCATGTTGATAAACTAGTATTAGACATTAAACTTTCCACATTCCTAATCGCTCCATTGACTGTAATACATTAAATTATTCCCTTTCCAAGTTGAGCTACAGTGTCATTGACACTTTTATTTCATGGGTGCTGTGGGTTTTTGGCTGTCTCCATACCCTTAAAACCCACTGATGAGCCCAAACTTTTGCAAATTTTCTTATACTGATTAAGAGACCTAGAAGTTTTTACCTATAATGTGTCACAGGGCCCAATTCAAGTTAAATTTCAAGTTAAGTTTAATTTGACCATTAAAAGACCCCAAATATTCCCCTTCCCCTGACCAAAGCCCAAAATCCCAATTAGATGTCCAACAATGTTTTCTCTATAGATTCTAATGTCACTTTTGACTGTGGAGTGATTTTCAGAAATATATTTTCATAGGCATGGGTGTTGTATGCTATTACCATGGGTGCTGTGGGTGCTGGGCTCTCTCCATACCCTTAAAACCCACTGAGGAGCCCAAACTTTGTGTAAACTACATGTATTTGCATAGATGCATACCTATCCACAAACAACAAAAGTGCTGGGAGTAGGTACCTGTAATGGGCCCATGTTAAATATACCAATTTGACCATTAAAAAACCCCAAATATTCCTCTCCCTCTGACCGAAGCCCAAAATGATAATCCCAAACAGATGCCCAACAAATTTTTTTCCCCATTGCCTCTACATATTCTAAAGTCAAATGTGGAATCATTTTCTGAATGGGTATATTCTGAGACAACAGTGACCCAGAAATATGTTTCCATAGACACGGGTGCTTTATTGTTTTATCATGGGTGCTGTGCCAGCTGTGGGTGTTGGGCTATCTCCATACCCTTAAAACCCACTGAGGAGCCCAACCTTTGTGCAAACTATTTGCATAGATGCATTCCTATCCACAATTACACAAACAACAAAAGTGCTGGAAGTAGGTACCAATAATGGGTCATATGGCCCAGTTCAACTTAAATATACCAATTTGACCATTAAAAAATCCCAAATATCCCCCTCCTCCTGACCAGAGCCCAAAATGCCATTCAGGTACCCAAATAATTTTTTCCCATTGCCTATATATATTCTAAAGTCAAATGTGGAATCATTTTCAGAATGGTTATAGTCTGAGACAACAGTGACCCAGAAATATGTTTTCATAGGCGCGGGTGCTGTATGGTTTTATCGAGGGTAATTTGGGTGTTGGGCTGTCTCCATACCCTTAAACTCACTGAGGAACCCAAACTTTGTGCAATCTATTTGCATAGATGCATACCTTAAATTTCTATAAACAGCAGAAGTGCTGGAAGTAGATACATATAATGGGTCATATGGCCCAATTCAAGTTAAATATACCAATTTAACTTGAATTGTCATGGGTGCTGTGGGTGTTGGGCTGTCTCCATACCCTTAAAACCCACTGAGGAACCCAAACTTTGTACAATCTATTTGCATAGATGAATACCTATCCACAAACAACAAAAGTGCTAGAAGTAGATACCTATAATGGGTCATATGACCCAATTCAACTTAAATATACCAATATGACAATTCAAAAATATATATATATTTCCCTCCCCCTGACCGAAGCCCAAAATCCCAAACAGATGCCCAACAAATTTTTTTCCCATTGCATCTATATATTCTAAAATCAAATGTGGAATAATTTTCAGGATGGGTATAGTCTGAAATATCGCTGACTCAGAAATATGTTTTCATAGGCACGGGTGCTGTATGAATTTGTCATTGGTGCTGTGGGTGTTGGGCTGTCTCCATACCCTTAAAACCCACTGAGAAGCCCAAACTTTTGCAAAACTTCTTATACCGATGCTGATCTTTCCAAAAACACTAAGAGACCTAGAAGTATATGTATACCTATAAAAGACCCAAATATTGCCATCCCCTCAGCCCAAAACCCCACCCAGGTACCCATATGTTTTTGTTCATAGCCTGCCTATATTCTGAAGTCAGATGTGGAATTGTCTTAATAATGAGTATAGTCTGATAGAAAGCTGACCTCAAAATATGAGTTTATAGGCATGGGTGCTGTATGGTTTTATCACGGGTGCCGTGGGTGTTGGGACTGTCTCCATACCATTAAAACCCACTGAGGAGCCCAAACTTTTGCAAATCTTCTTATATTGATGCAGATCTTTCCAAAAACATTAAGATATACCTAGAAGTTATAATGGGTCACAGGGCCCAATTGAAGTTAAATATACAAATTTGACCATTAAGAGACCCAAATATTCCCCTCTCCCTGACCAAAGCCCAAAATCCCAATTAGATGCCCAACAATTTTTTCTCCCATTGCCTATATATATTCTAACGTCAAATGTGGTGTAATTTTGAGAATGGGAATAGTCTGAAAGAGATCTGATTCAGAAATATATTTTCATAGGCACGGGTGCTGTATGTTTTTTTCATGTGTGCTGTGGGTGTTGGGCTGTCTCCATACCCTTAAAACCCACTGAGGAGCCCAATCTTTCTGCAAACCATTTGTATAGATGCATACCTATCCAAACACCCTAAATGTACTAGACTGGTACCCACAAAATGTGATGCAGGGGCCCAATGAAAGTTAAAAATACCAATTTGACTATTAATAAACACAAATATTCCCCTCCCCTTGAGTCCAAAACTCAACCAAGGTGCCCAATTATATTTTTGTTCATTGCCTGCCTATATTCTGAAGTCAGATGTGGAATTATCTTAATATATATATATATATATGAGTGTAGTCTGATGGAAAACTGACCTCAAAATATGAGTTTATAGGCATGGGTGCTGTATGGTTTTATCACAGGTGCCGTGGGTGTTGGGCTGTCTCCATGCCCTTAAAACCCTGGAATTAACTGAGGAGCCCAAACTTTTGCAAATCTTCTTATACTGATTCCGATCTTTCCAAAAACACTAAGATATACATGTACCTAGTAGTTGATACATATAATGGGTCACAGGGCCCAATTTGAAGTTAAATATACCAATTTGACGATTAATTAGAGACCCAAATATTCCCCTCTCCCTGACCAAAGCCCAAAATCCCAATTAGATGCCCAACAATTTTTTCTCCCATTGCCTTTATATATTCTAGCGTCAAATGTGGAGTAATTTTGAGAATGGGTATAGTCTGAAAGAGATCTGATTCAGAAATATGTTTTCATAGGCACGGGTGCTGTATATTTTTTTCATGGGTGCTGTGGGTGTTGGGCTGTCTCCATACCCTTAAAACCCACTGAGGAGCCCAAACTTTGTGCAAGCCATTTGTATAGATGCATACCTATCCAAAAACCATAAATTTATTAGACTGGTACCCACACAATGTGATACACGGCCCAATAAATGTTAAAAATACCAATTTGACTATTAATAAACACAAATATTCCCCTCCCCTTGAGCCAAAAATCCTTTCCAGGTGCCCAAATATTTTGATTGATTGCCTGTCTATGTTCTAAAGTCATATGTGGAATCATTTTCACAAATGAGTATAGTCTGAGACTGAGAGAAAACTGACCCCAAATTATGATTTTATAGGAACGGATGCTGAGTAGTTTTATCATGGGTGCTTATCCTTAAATTCAACTGAGAAGCCCAAGCTTTTGCTAATATTTTATATAGGTGCAGACCTATCCAAACACACTAAAAATGGTGGAAATAAAAACATATAATGGGTTACAGGACCTAATTCAAGTTAAAGTTCCAGGTGGGGGGGGGGGGGGTCGGAAAAATTTCCAAGCACGTATGATGGGGTGGGTGGGTGTCGCTTTAATGGTTCCAAAAAACAGTTTTTTCCATATGCCAAATTTGTTTTCCATTCCTGCTATTGAGTCTTATTTTGATGTGTTTTGAACAGAAACAGGTCTATATAGTTAATACTAATGCTATACTACATATAGAGGTTATCAGAAGTTGGATCAGTTGCACAATGGCCAACAATAACCCAAATTCAACTTGATAGAACTAGACACTGCGCTATTGGAAAAATAAAATTTAATCAGGATTCCATCTACTGATACAACAAAATTAGAATAACTATGCAGAACTCAGCTGAAAATAAGCAATAAAATGAAAGCACACTTGACCATATGTGACATGGAAATAAAGATATAATAAATAATGGAATAAAATAGACTTTTGACAACGTAAAACATAAAATCTTAACAAATAAATTGAAGGCCAGCCGGGCCAGCTTGAATAATTTCACATTGTTTTCCATGTTAATGTGGATCAGCTTGTAATGTTAATCACAGTAACGAAGATTTTATTGTCACTGATATCGTGAGCAAAAAAGAAGTGAAATTTGGCTATACATCCATTTTTAGCTCAACTTTACTTTGTAAAGTTTGAGCTATTGCCATGGCTTTGTCGTCCGTGTGTGCGTGTGTGCGTGTGTACGTAACGCGTCAACAATAGAGGCTACAGGTCGTACCTTTGATCGGATCATTATGAAATTTGTCATAGCTGTTGACATCAACATTTGTACCGGAATGATTCATTTTGGGGTCATACGGAAAAAAAACATGGCCGCCAGCGGCCATCTTAGATTTCAAAGTTCAATCCATTAGCACGGGCTACAGGCCGTACTGTTCGTCTGATCGTCATGAAATTTGTCATGGATGTTAATATTGACATGTAGATGGGAACGAGTAATTTTGGGGTCATTCGGCCAACAGCCATCTTCGATTTTACTCTTTGCATGACTAAATCCTTTAGCACGGGCTACAGGTCGTACCTTTAGTCAGATCGTCATAAAATTTGACATGGATGTTAACAATGACATGTAGATGGGAACGAGTCATTTTTGGGTTATTCGGGCAAAAAACATGGCCGCCAGCAGCCATCTTGGATTTTACTCTTTGTATGACTAAATCCTTTAGCACGGGCTACAGGTCGTACCTTTAGTCTGATAATCATGAAATTTATCATGGCTGTTGAAATTGAAATGTAGATGGGAACGAGTCATTTTGGGGTCATTCGGACAAAAAACATGGCCGCCAGTGGCCATCTTTGTTTTCAAAATTCAATCCATTAGCACGGGCCACAGGTCGCACTGTTCGTCTGATCGTCATGAAATTTGTCATGGATGTTAATATTGACATGTAGATGGGAACGAGTAATTTTGGGGTCATTCGGCCCAAAAACATGGCCGCCAGCAGCCATCTTGGATTTTACTCTTTGTATGACTAAATTCTTTAGCACGGGCTACAGGTGGTACCTTTAGTCTGATCATCATCAAATTTGTCATGGATGTTAACAATGACATGTAGATTGGAACGAGTCATTTTGGGGTCAATCGGCCAAAAAACATGGCCGCCAGCAGCCGTCTTGGATTTTACTCTTTGCATGACTAAATCCTTTAGCACGGGCTACAGGTCCTACTTTTAGTCTGATCATCATAAAATTTGTCAAGAATGTTAATAATGACATGTAGATGGGAACGAGTCATTTTGGGGTCATTCGGCCAAAAAACATGGCCGTCAGCAGCCATCTTGGATTTTACTCTTTGTATGACTAAATCCTTTAGCACGGGCTACAGGTCGTACCTTTAGTCTGATAATCATGAAATTTATCATGGCTGTTGAAATTGAAATGTAGATGGGAACGAGTCATTTTGGGGTCATTCGGACAAAAAACATGGCCGCCAGTGGCCATCTTTGTTTTCAAAATTCAATCCATTAGCACGGGCCACAGGTCGCACTGTTCGTCTGATCGTCATGAAATTTGTCATGGATGTTAATATTGACATGTAAATGGGAACGAGTAATTTTGGGGTCATTCGGCCCAAAAACATGGCCGCCAGCAGCCATCTTGGATTTTACTCTTTGTATGACTAAATTCTTTAGCACGGGCTACAGGTGGTACCTTTAGTCTGATCATCATCAAATTTGTCATGGATGTTAACAATGACATGTAGATTGGAACGAGTCATTTTGGGGTCAATCGGCAAAAACACATGGCCGCCAGCAGCCGTCTTGGATTTTACTCTTTGCATGACTAAATCCTTTAGCACGGGCTACAGGTCCTACTTTTAGTCTGATCATCATAAAATTTGTCAAGAATGTTAATAATGACATGTAGATGGGAATGAGTCATTTTGGGGTCATTCGGCCAAAAAACATGGCCGTCAGCAGCCATTTTGGATTTTACTCTTTGTATGACTAAATCCTTTAGCACGGGCTACAGGTCGTATCTTTAGTCTGATCATTATAAAATTTGTCATGGCTGTTGATATTGGAATGTAGATGGGAACGAGTCATTTTGGGGTCATTCGGACAAAAAACATGGCCGCCAGCGGCCATCTTGGATTTCAAAATTTAATCCATTAGCACGGGCCACAGGTCGTACTGATTGTCTGATCATCATGAAATTTGTCATGGATGATAATATTTACATGTAGATGGGAACGAGTAATTTTGGGGTCATTCGGCCAAAAAACATGGCCACCAGCAGCCATCTTAGATTTTACTCTTTGTATGACTAAATTCTTTATCACGGGCTGCAGGTCGTACCTTTAGTCTGATCATCATAAAATTTGTCATGGATGTTAACAATGACATGTAGATGGGAACGAGTAATTTTGGGGTCAATCGGCCAAAAACCATGGTCGCCAGCAGCCATCTTGGATTTTACTCTTTGTATGACTAAATCCTTTAGCACGGGCTACAGGTTGTATCTTTAGTCTGATCATCATAAAATTTTTCATGAATGTTAATAATGACATGTAGATGGGAACGAGTCATTTTGGGGTCATTCGGCCAAAAAAGATGGCCGCCAGCAGCCATCTTGGATTTTACTCTTTGTATGACTAAATCCTTTAGCACGGGCTACAGGTCGTACCTTTAGTCTGATAATCATGAAATTTATCATGGTTGTTGAAATTGGAATGTAGATGGGAACGAGTCATTTTGGGGTCATTCGGACAAAAAACATGGCCGCCAGTGACCATCTTTGTTTTCAAAATTCAATCCATTAGCATGGGCCACAGGTCGTACTGATTGTCTGATCATCATGAAATTTGTCATGGATGATAATATTTACATGTAGATGGGAACGAGTAATTTTGGGGTCATTCGGCCAAAAAACATGGCCACCAGCAGCCATCTTAGATTTTACTCTTTGTATGACTAAATTCTTTATCACGGGCTGCAGGTCGTACCTTTAGTCTGATCATCATAAAATTTGTCATGGATGTTAAAAATGACATGTAGATGGGAACGAGTAATTTTGGGGTCAATCGGCCAAAAAACATGGTCGCCAGCAGCCATCTTGGATTTTACTCTTTGTATGACTAAATCCTTTAGCACGGGCTACAGGTTGTATCTTTAGTCTGATCAACATAAAATTTTTCATGAATGTTAATAATGACATGTAGATGGGAACGAGTCATTTTGGGGTCATTCGGCCAAAAAAGATGGCCGCCAGCAGCCATCTTGGATTTTACTCTTTGTATGACTAAATCCTTTAGCACGGGCTACTGGTCATACCTTTTGTCTGATCATCATAAAATTTGTCATGAATGTTAATAATGACATGTAGATGGGACTGGGTCATTTTGGGGTCATTCGGCCAAAAACAAAAGGCCACCAGCAGCCATCTTGGATTTCACTCTTTGTATGATTAAATCCTTTAGCACGGGCTACAGTTCGTACCTTTAGTCTGATCATCATAAAATTTGTCATGGATGTTAACAATGGCATGTAGATGGGAACGAATCATTTTGGGGTCATTCGGTCGAAAAACATGGCCGCCAGCAACCATCTTGAATTTTACTCTTTACATTACTAAATCCTTTGGCACGGGCTACAGGTCGTACCTTTGGTCAGATCTTCAGGGAATAATTTAATGTGTTACAGTCAATGGAGCGATTAGGAATGTGGAAAGTTGAATGTCTAATACTAGGTTATCAACATGAAGAGATATATATAAAAGTAAAATCTAAGATGGTTGCTGGCGGCTAGCTTTAGTCATGCAAGATGTAAAATCCAAGATGGCCACTGACAGCCATGTTTTAATGCCGAATAACCCTAAAATGGCTCTTTCCCATCTACATGTCATTGTTAACATCCATAACAGGTACGACCTGTAGCCCGCGCCAATGGATTGAATTTTTAAATTCGAGATGACCGCCAGCGGCCATGTTTTTTGGCCAAATGACCCCAAAATGACTCGTTCCCATCTACATGTCAATGTCAATATTCATGACAAATTTCATAAAGATTAGATCAAAGGTACAACCTGTAGCCCGCGCCAAAGGATTTAGTAATGCAAAGAGTAAAATCCAAGATGGCTGCTGGCGGCCATGTTTTTTGGCCGAATGGCCTCAAAATGACTCGTTCCCATCTACATGTCAGTGTTAACATACATGACAAATTTCATAAAGATTAAACCAAAGGTACAACCTGTAGCTCGCGCCATAGGATTTAGTAATGCAAAGAGTAAAATCCAAGATGGCTGCTGGCGGCCATGTTTTTCGGCCAAATAACCCCAAAATGACTCGTTCCCATATACATGTCATTTCTAATATCAATGACAAATTTCACGAAGTTCCGACCAAAGGTACGACCTGTAGCCAATGCCTAAGGATTTAGTCATGCAAAGAGTAAAATCCAAGATGGCTGCTGGCGGCCATGTTTTTTTACCAAATGACCCCAAAATGACTCGTTCCCATCTACATGTCAATGTCAATATTCATGACAAATTTCATGAAGATCTGACCAAAGCTAAAGATCGAACACATATGTACACTGGTGTTGTAACATGCACATTTGTGTTGTAAAATACCACATATATATGTTTACAACATCGAACATCCAGTGCCTGTATAAAAGTCAATGTCATGTATATGTTCAATAAAAAGTGAGTAGTGGCATATATTTATTCAATAATATAACATATATATGACACATACATCAAATAAAGTGCTGTCTTTGTTCACATATACAACCATATGTATTGGATAATATAGAACATAAATGAGCATTTTACAACAGCATGCCGTGTGCATATGTGTTCGATCTTTAGATTTGGTCAGATCTTCATGAAATTTGTCATGGATGGTAACAATGACATCTAGATGGGAACGAGTAATTTTGGGGTCATTCCGCCAAAAAACATGGCCGCCAGCAGCCATCTTGAATTTTACTCTTTGCATGACTAAATCGTTTAGCACGGGCTACAGGTCATACCTTTGGTCGGATCTTCATGAAATTTGTCACGGATGTTAACAATGACATGTAGATGTGAACGAGTCATTTTGGGGTCATTCGGCCAAAAAACATGGCCGCCAGCAACCATCTTGAATTTTACTCTTTGCATGACTAAATCGTTTAGCACGGGCTACAGGTCATACCTTTGGTCGGATCTTCATGAAATTTGTCACGGATGTTAACAATGACATGTAGATGTGAATGAGTCATTTTGGGGTCATTCGGCCAAAAAACATGGCCGCCAGCAACCATCTTGCATTTTACTCTTTACATTACTAAATCCTTTGGCACGGACTACAGGTCGTACCTTTGGTCAGATCTTCAGGGAATAATTTAATGTGTTACAGTCAATGGAGCGATTAGGAATGTGGAAAGTTGAATTTCTAATACTAGGTTATCAACATGAAGAGATATATATAAAAGTAAAATCTAAGATGGTTGCTGGCGGCTAGCTTTAGTCATGCAAGATGTAAAATCCAAGATGGCCACTGGCAGCCATGTTTTAATGCCGAATAACCCTAAAATGGCTCTTTCCCATCTACATGTCATTGTTAACATCCATAACAGGTACGACCTGTAGCCCGCGACAATGGATTGAATTTTTAAATCCGAGATGACCGCCAGCGGCCATGTTTTTTGGCCAAATGACCCCAAAATGACTCGTTCCCATCTACATGTCAATGTCAATATTCATGACAAATTTCATAAAGATTAGATCAAAGGTACAACCTGTAGCCCGCGCCAAAGGATTTAGTAATGCAAAGAGTAAAATCCAAGATGGCTGCTGGCGGCCATGTTTTTTGGCCGAATGGCCTCAAAATGACTCGTTCCCATTTACATGTCGGTGTTAACATACATGACAAATTTCATAAAGATTAGACCAAAGGTACAACCTGTAGCCCGCGCCATAGGATTTAGTAATGCAAAGAGTAAAATCCAAGATGGCTGCTGGCGGCCATGTTTTTCGGCCAAATAACCCCAAAATGACTCGTTCCCATATACATGTCATTTCTAATATCAATGACAAATTTCATGAAGTTCCGACCAAAGGTACGACCTGTAGCCGTGCTAAACGATTTAGTCATGCAAAGAGTAAAATCCAAGATGGCTGCTGGCGGCCATATTTTTTAGCCAAATGACCCCAAAATGACTCGTTCCCATCTACATGTCAATGTCAATATTCATGACAAATTTCATGAAGATCTGACCAAAGCTAAAGATCGAACACATATGCACACTGGTGTTGTAACATGCACATTTGTGTTGTAAAATACCACATATATGTTTACAACATCGAACATCCAGTGCCTGTATAAAAGTCAATGTCATGTATATGTTCAATAAAAAGTGAGTAGTGGCATATATTTATTCAATAATATAACATATATATGACACATACATCAAATAAAGTGCTGTCTTTGTTCACATATACAACCATATGTATTGGATAATATAGAACATAAATGAGCATTTTACAACAGCATGCCGTGTGCATATGTGTTCGATCTTTAGCTTTGGTCAGATCTTCATGAAATTTGTCATGGATGGTAACAATGACATCTAGATGGGAACGAGTAATTTTGGGGTCATTCCGCCAAAAAACATGGCCGCCAGCAGCCATCTTGAATTTTACTCTTTGCATGACTAAATCGTTTAGCACGGGCTACAGGTCATACCTTTGGTCGGATCTTCATGAAATTTGTCACGGATGTTAACAATGACATGTAGATGTGAACGAGTCATTTTGTGTTCATTCGGTCAAAAAACATGGCCGCCAGCAACCATCTTGAATTTTACTCTTTGCATGACTAAATCGTTTAGCACGGGCTACAGGTCATACCTTTGGTCGGATCTTCATGAAATTTGTCACGGATGTTAACAATGACATGTAGATGTGAACGAGTCATTTTGTGTTCATTCGGTCAAAAAACATGGCCGCCAGCAACCATCTTGAATTTTACTCTTTACATTACTAAATCCTTTGGCACGGGCTACAGGTCGTACCTTTGGTCAGATCTTCAGGGAATAATTTAATGTGTTACAGTCAATGGAGCGATTAGGAATGTGGAAAGTTGAATGTCTAATACTAGGTTATCAACATGAAGAGATATATATAAAAGTAAAATCTAAGATGGTTGCTGGCGGCTAGCTTTAGTCATGCAAGATGTAAAATCCAAGATGGCCACTGACAGCCATGTTTTAATGCCGAATAACCCTAAAATGGCTCTTTCCCATCTACATGTCATTGTTAACATCCATAACAGGTACGACCTGTAGCCCGCGCCAATGGATTGAATTTTTAAATTCGAGATGACCGCCAGCGGCCATGTTTTTTGGCCAAATGACCCCAAAATGACTCGTTCCCATCTACATGTCAATGTCAATATTCATGACAAATTTCATAAAGATTAGATCAAAGGTACAACCTGTAGCCCGCGCCAAAGGATTTAGTAATGCAAAGAGTAAAATCCAAGATGGCTGCTGGCGGCCATGTTTTTTGGCCGAATGGCCTCAAAATGACTCGTTCCCATCTACATGTCAGTGTTAACATACATGACAAATTTCATAAAGATTAAACCAAAGGTACAACCTGTAGCCCGCGCCATAGGATTTAGTAATGCAAAGAGTAAAATCCAAGATGGCTGCTGGCGGCCATGTTTTTCGGCCAAATAACCCCAAAATGACTCGTTCCCATATACATGTCATTTCTAATATCAATGACAAATTTCACGAAGTTCCGACCAAAGGTACGACCTGTAGCCAATGCCTAAGGATTTAGTCATGCAAAGAGTAAAATCCAAGATGGCTGCTGGCGGCCATGTTTTTTAACCAAATGACCCCAAAATGACTCGTTCCCATCTACATGTCAATGTCAATATTCATGACAAATTTCATGAAGATCTGACCAAAGCTAAAGATCGAACACATATGTACACTGGTGTTGTAACATGCACATTTGTGTTGTAAAATACCACATATATATGTTTACAACATCGAACATCCAGTGCCTGTATAAAAGTCAATGTCATGTATATGTTCAATAAAAAGTGAGTAGTGGCATATATTTATTCAATAATATAACATATATATGACACATACATCAAATAAAGTGCTGTCTTTGTTCACATATACAACCATATGTATTGGATAATATAGAACATAAATGAGCATTTTACAACAGCATGCCATGTGCATATGTGTTCGATCTTTAGATTTGGTCAGATCTTCATGAAATTTGTCATGGATGGTAACAATGACATCTAGATGGGAACGAGTAATTTTGGGGTCATTCCGCCAAAAAACATGGCCGCCAGCAGCCATCTTGAATTTTACTCTTTGCATGACTAAATCGTTTAGCACGGGCTACAGGTCATACCTTTGGTCGGATCTTCATGAAATTTGTCACGGATGTTAACAATGACATGTAGATGTGAACGAGTCATTTTGGGGTCATTCGGCCAAAAAACATGGCCGCCAGCAACCATCTTGAATTTTACTCTTTGCATGACTAAATCGTTTAGCACGGGCTACAGGTCATACCTTTGGTCGGATCTTCATGAAATTTGTCACGGATGTTAACAATGACATGTAGATGTGAATGAGTCATTTTGGGGTCATTCGGCCAAAAAACATGGCCGCCAGCAACCATCTTGCATTTTACTCTTTACATTACTAAATCCTTTGGCACGGACTACAGGTCGTACCTTTGGTCAGATCTTCAGGGAATAATTTAATGTGTTACAGTCAATGGAGCGATTAGGAATGTGGAAAGTTGAATTTCTAATACTAGGTTATCAACATGAAGAGATATATATAAAAGTAAAATCTAAGATGGTTGCTGGCGGCTAGCTTTAGTCATGCAAGATGTAAAATCCAAGATGGCCACTGGCAGCCATGTTTTAATGCCGAATAACCCTAAAATGGCTCTTTCCCATCTACATGTCATTGTTAACATCCATAACAGGTACGACCTGTAGCCCGCGACAATGGATTGAATTTTTAAATCCGAGATGACCGCCAGCGGCCATGTTTTTTGGCCAAATGACCCCAAAATGACTCGTTCCCATCTACATGTCAATGTCAATATTCATGACAAATTTCATAAAGATTAGATCAAAGGTACAACCTGTAGCCCGCGCCAAAGGATTTAGTAATGCAAAGAGTAAAATCCAAGATGGCTGCTGGCGGCCATGTTTTTTGGCCGAATGGCCTCAAAATGACTCGTTCCCATCTACATGTCAGTGTTAACATACATGACAAATTTCATAAAGATTAGACCAAAGGTACAACCTGTAGCCCGCGCCATAGGATTTAGTAATGCAAAGAATAAAATCCAAGATGGCTGCTGGCGGCCATGTTTTTCGGCCAAATAACCCCAAAATGACTCGTTCCCATATACATGTCATTTCTAATATCAATGACAAATTTAATGAAGTTCCGACCAAAGGTACGACCTGTAGCCAATGCCAAAGGATTTAGTCATGCAAAGAGTAAAATCCAAGATGGCTGCTGGCGGCCATGTTTTTTAGCCAAATGACCCCAAAATGACTCATATCCATCTACATGTCAATGTCAATATTCATGACAAATTTCATGAAGATCTGACCAAAGCTAAAGATCGAACACATATGCACACTGGTGTTGTAACATGCACATTTGTGTTGTAAAATACCACATATATGTTTAAAACATCGAACATCCAGTGGCTGTATAAAAGTCGATGTCATGTATATGTTCAATAAAAAGTGAGTAGTGGCATATATTTATTCAATAATATAACATATATATGACACATACATAAAATAAAGTGCTGTCTTTGTTCACATATACAACCATATGTATTGGATAATATAGAACATAAATGAGCATTTTACAACAGCATGCCGTGTGCATATGTGTTCGATCTTTAGCTTTGGTCAGATCTTCATGAAATTTGTCATGGATGTTAACAATGACATCTAGATGGGAACGAGTAATTTTGGGGTCATTCCACCAAAAAACATGGCCGCCAGCAGCCATCTTGAATTTTACTCTTTGCATGACTAAATCGTTTAGCACGGGCTACAGGTCGTACCTTTGGTCGGATCTTCATGAAATTTGTCACAGATGTTAACAATGACACGTAGATGTGAACGAGTCATTTTGGGGTCATTCGGCCAAAAAACATGGCCGCCAGCAACCATCTTGAATTTTACTCTTTACATTACTAAATCCTTTGGCACGGGCTACAGGTCGTACCTTTGGTCAGATCTTCAGGGAATAATTTAATGTGTTACAGTCAATGGAGCGATTAGGAATGTGGAAAATTGAATGTCTAATACTAGGTTATCAACATGGAGAGATATACCGGTATGTATATAAAAGTAAAATCTAAGATGGTTGCTGGCGGCTATATTCAAAAATATTTGATAGCTTTAGTCATGCAAAAAGTAAAATCCAACATGGCCATTGGCAGCCATGCTTTAATGCCGAAAAACCCTAAAATGGCTCGTTCCCATCTACATGTCATTGTTAACATCCATAACACATTTCATGATCAGACGAACAGTACGACCTGTAGCCCGCGCCAATGGCTTAAATTTTTTAATCCGAGATGACCGCCAGCGGCCATGTTTTTTGGCCAAATGACCCCAAATGACTCGTTCCCATCTACATGTCAATGTCAATATCCATGACAAATTTCATAAAGATTAGACCAAAGGTACAACCTGTAGCCCGCGCCAAAGGATTTAGTAATGCAAAGAGTAAAATCCAAGATGGCTGCTGGCGGCCATGTTTTTCGGCCAAATAACCCCAAAATGACTCGTCCCATATACATGTCATTTCTAATATCAATGACAAATTTCATGAAGTTCCGACCAAAGGTACGACCTGTAGCCCGTGCTAAACGATTTAGTCATGCAAAGAGTAAAATCCAAGATGGCTGCTGGCGGCCATGTTTTTTGGCCAAATGACCCCAAAATGACTCGTTCCCATCTACATGTCAATGTCAATATTCATGACAAATTTCATGAAGATCTGACCAAAGCTAAAGATCGAACACATATGCACACTGGTGTTGTAACATGCACATTTGTGTTGTAAAATACCACATATATGTTTACAACATCGAACATCCAGTGCCTGTATAAAAGTCTATGACTCTATGTCATGTATATGTTCAATAAAACGTGAGTAGTGGCATATATTTATTCAATAATATAACATATATATGACAGATACATCAAATAAAGTGCTGTCTTTGTTCACATATACAACGATATGTATTGGATAATATAGAACACAAATGAGCATTTTACAACAGTATGCCATGTGCATATGTGTTCGATCTTTAGCTTTGGTCAGATCTTCATGAAATTTGTCATGGATGTTAACAATGACATCTAGTTATTTTGGGGTCGTTCAGCCAAAAAACATGGCCACCAGCAGCCATCTTGGATTTTACTCTTTGCATGACTAAATCCTTTGGCGCGGGCTACATGTCGTACCTTTTGTCTGATCTTTATGCAATTTATCATGAATGTTGACATTGACATGTAGATGGGTCATTCGGCCAAAAAACATGGCCGCTGGTGGCCCATCTTGGATTTCAAAATTAAATCCATTGACGCGGGCGGGCTACATGTCATACTATTCGTCTGATAATCATGAAATTTGTCATGGATGATAATATTGACATGTAGATCGGAACATGTCATTTTGGGGTCGTTCGGCAAAAAAACATGGCCGCCAGCAACCATCTTGGATTTTACTCTTTGCATGACTAAATCCTTTGGAGTAGGCTACAGGTTGTAGCTTTGGTCGGATCTTCATAAAATTTGTCATGGATGTTAATAATGACATGTAGATGGGAACAAGTTCTTTTGGGGTCATTCGGCAGCAGCCATCTTGGATTTTACTATTTGCATGACTAAATCCTTTGGCACAGGTAAGACATTTCAATCAGCATCTTTCCTATTTCTCCATTTACTGTAAACCATTAAATTATTCCCCTACCTAAGTTGAGCTACAGTGTCATTGACACTTTCATTCTGATCATCATGAAATTTGTCATGGCTGTTGACATTGACATGTTGATCGGAACGAGTCATTTTGTGTTCATTCAGGAAAAAAACATGGCCGCCAGTGGCCATCTTGGATTTCAATATTCAATCCATTAGCACGGGCTACAGGTCGTACTGTTCGTCTGATCATCATGAAATTTGTCTTGGATGTTAATATTGACATGTAGATGGGAACGAGTAATTTTGGGGTTGTTCGCCCCAAAAACATGGCCACCGCGCCGGCAGCCATCTTAGATTTTACTCTTTGCATGACTAACTTTTTTGGCACGGCCTACAGGTCGTAGACGTACCTTTGGTCGGATCATCATAAATTTTTTTTCATGGATGTTAACAATGACATGTAGATTGGAACGAGTCATTTTGGGGTCATTCGGCAAAAAAACATGGCCGCCAGCAGCCATTTTGGATTGTACTCTTTGTATGACTAAATCCTTTAGCACGGGCTACAGGTCGTACCTTTAGTCTGATCATCATGAAATTTGTCATGGCTGTTGAAATTGGAATGCAGATGGGAACGAGTCGTTTTGGGGTCATTCGGACAAACAACATGGCCGCCAGTGGCCATCTTGGATTTCATATTCAATCCAGTAGCACGGGCTACAGGTCGTACAGGTACCTTTGGTCTGATCATCATGAAATTTGTCTTGAATGTTAACATTGACATGTAGATGGGAACGAGTAATTTTGGGGTCATTCGGCCAAAAAACATGGCTGCCGGCCGCCATCTTACATTTACTCTTTTCATGACTAAATTCTTTGGTACGACCTACAGGTCGTACCCTTGGTCGGGTCATCATAAAATGTGTCATAGCTGTTGACATTGAAATGTAGATGGGAACGAGTCATTTTGGGTTCATTCGGGAAAAAAACATGGCCGCCAGTGGCCGTCTTGGATTTCAATATTCAATCCATTAGCACAGGCTACAGGTCGTACCGTTTGTCTGATCATCATGAAATTTGTCATGGATATTAATATTGACATGTAGATGGGAACGAGTCATTTTGGGGGTCATTCGGCCAAAAAAAATGGTCACCAGAAGCCATCTTGGATTTAACTCTTTGCATGACTAAATCCTCTGGCGCGGCCTACAGGTTGTAGCTTTGGTCAGATCGTCATGAAATTTGTTACGATGCTCTTGTTCTCTTCTGGGAAGATTCTATATCCCATAAAATTAGAGAAGATAAAATGCATAATCACCAACTTCAACTGGGGAACTTCAATCTGATCCTCAGGTCTCCCATGGGCCATAGGAGTTGAGACCTCAGCAGAATGAGGTTCCCAGAGGGTGAATTTGGGATGTGGGATAGCATCACTAAATTTACACTCTGTGGACCTCATTCTGCAAATGACAGACACACTATTTGCAGGCTTGTTCATTTACATTATTATGCAAGTCAGATGTTATGTTTTAGTAAAGGTAAAACCAATGTTGAATTTTTCAGCTATAATACTTGACTGATACATTATTCAAATACAGTAATGCTCTAAATAATCGACTCCCCACAGCAGAATTATGGGTAACTTTTCAGGATTTAGTCGGAAATATGTCTTGTTGCCATTAATCGGAAAGCTCTTGGCCAAGAGCTTTCTGATGAATGGCAACAAGCCATATTTCCAACTAAATCCTGAAAAGTTACCCATAATTCTGCTGTGGTTAAGGAGTCCATTAATTAGAGCATTACTGTAGGTGTGGTGGCTGAATAGTAAAATCACCTTCAGTAAGTGAAAACTGAAATAGGTGCATAATATGTCTTTAACACTTTCTTTACTAAATAGTCATTGCCGAGTATCTCCCTTATGAAATGTTCTGATAATAAGTTAAACAATAGGCCATTTATTGGACTTATTATCAAAACATTTCCCACCAATGAAAAGGAATTCTTCTGCAGTTGTATTATCCACTCGTGTATCTGTCGTCTGCCCATTTTTCATGAATATCCCTCCAAATGAATAATAGACTTATTCCAATGTATACCTTTATAGCTGCATTCAGTAAAGTAAAGGTTAATATATACTTTTCAGGTCCAAGGAATTCCTGTGCAGCACTGGACGTCGTGCATTCATATTGACAAGATGGAAACAACCTTCATTACTATTTCACTGAGCCAGGATATAATACTGCTTTTGGAACAGCTCAGATACCAGTTCGACTTGTAATCAACGGAACAGGTTTGTTAACTCATTCAATGCCTGGCTGCCCCCTTATGCGATGTCTTGACGTTATTTAAGAAATGAATGTAGTGGGTGTGTGTTATTGGGGGATACTGCGCTGTGGTTGTTAAGGTATATTGTGAATGTGTTCCCCCTATGAACACAGCGACATATCCCACAATAACACACACACCCACTACATTCATTTCTTATATTTATATAGTTTTTTGATGATTTATTCCCATAAAAAGGTGAGTGTATTCTTATTAATTTTCACAAAATCTGCCGAGAATTTGTGTACTAGCCCACGCAATGCATTAAGTCAGCCCAACATAAGATTTTCAAGCACTTTGCGACAATAATGTGATTGATACAAATAGCTGGCTTCAGATGCAAATTGGCTTAACTTCGAAAAGCATGCCTCATTATTCTGCTGACCACTTTTAGGGATTAGGTCAGATTAGGTAGCCAATTTGTGACGTCATGTTCGTGTTACATTCTTTGTGTTATTGGGAAAGTGTGTGATCCAATTGACAGTTGACAATCACCAAACAGGATTTAGTGTAACACAGACAGGCTATGTAAATATATTTAATTATTAGCTCAACTTTACTTTGTAAAGTTTGAGCTATTGCCATGGCTTGGTATCCGTCGTGCGTGTGTGTGTGGGCGTGATTCGTCAACAATTTCCTTTAGCACGGGCTACAGTTCGTACCTTTGGTCCGATTATTATGAAATTTGTCATGGATGTTGACATGTAGATGGGAACGAGTCATTTTGGGGTCATTCGGAAAAAAACATGGCCACCAGCGGCCATCTTGTATTTTAAAATTCAATCCATTAGCACGGGCTACAGGCCGTACTGTTCATCTTATTGTCATGAAATTTGTCATGGATGTTAATATTGACATGTAGATGGGAAAGAGTAATTTTGGGGTCATTTGGCCAAAAAACATGACCGCCGGCAGCCATCTTAGATTTTACTCTTTGCATGACTAAATCCTTTGACACAGGCTTCAGGTCGTACCTTTGGTCGGATCATCATAAAATTTGTCTTGGATTTTAACAATGACACGTAGATGGGAACGAGTCATTTTTGGGTCATTCGGCCAAAAAATATGACCACCAGCAGCCATCTTGGATTTTACTCTTTGTATGACTAAATCCTTTAGCACGGGTTACAGGTCGTACCTTTAGTCTGATCATCATGAAATTGGAATGTAGATAGGAACGAGTCATTTTGGGGTCATTAGGACAAAAAACATGGCCACCAGTGCAGGGCCATCTTTGATTTCAAAATTTAATCCATTAGCACGGGCCACAGGTCATACTCTTTGCCTGATCATCATGAAATTTGTCATGGATGTTAATTTTGACATGTAGATGGGAACGAGTAATTTTAGGGTCATTCGGCCAAAAAACATGGCCGCCAGCAGCTATCTTGGATTTTACTCTTTGCATGACTAAATCCTTTAGCACGGGCTACAGGTCGTACCTTTATTCTGATCATCATAAAATTTGTTCATTACGTGTACATCTGCTTTAAACTGCATACCCTGGATTATAGAAGAAAGTCGGGGGTCCCAACCTCACTAAATTAATTAAGCCAATATAGCCAGCAAATTACCCATATATCACGTTTTGACATGACTCTTGTAAAAGTAGACATTTGTAAGACTTGCTACATCAGTCGTTTGATGTTATAAACTTGTTTAAATTGAATTAAATTAAATTAAATAAAAAAAATTTAAATCATCTAAAATCTATAAATCACATGCATGTTAATTGAATTTCCTCATCGTGTGGTCATATGTTCTGTTTATGAGGTAATCTAACTACCATACACATTGAGATATTCATTATAAATAGAGAGGTTAATATAATAGCGGGTAACGTGAACATCAATGTTTCTTCGCCACATATCAACAGGTAAATATACAATTTTCTGAGATGATGTGAGGCACCTGAGTGAATTTTTAAGTTTGTAAGTTTGCATTATGCTGACAACTTTCCTTTACAATATATCAAGATTAAGCATGACAAATAAACAGCATTCGTTTAAATGCATTGCGGGGTATGGATAAAGAGCGTTTGTCCATTTCATGTACAAGGACTTTAATAGAATATAGCCATCGCACAGGGGAACATTCCCTCTGTATAACTAGATATTTCCCGAGCCCCCCCCCCCCCTTCTGGAGAAGTTGCCGAGATATTAAGAAACAAAAGACGGGGTCCCAACCTCACTAAATTTACAGAGTGCATATGCTATAGATAATATTCGATGAATCTGCCGAATTTATCACTTGAAACGCTGGAATATTTCCACGCTGTGGGCAGAAGCTGGGCATTAATTTGATGCCACCGGAAAGAGGAGCATTCCCTCTGTGTAACTAGATATTTCCCGAACCCCTCCCTTCTGGATAAGTTGCCGACATATTAAGAAACAAAAGTTGGGGTCCCAACCTCACTAAATTTACTGAGTGCATATATGTTACAGAATATGTTTGTTGAATCTGCCAAATTTATTACTTGAAACGCTGAGATATTTCCACTCTGTGGTAAGAACCTGGGAGTTAATTTTGATGTCATCGGAAAGAGGAACATTCCCTCTGTATAACTAGATATCACCCGAGTCCCTCCCTTCTGGATAAGTTGCCAAAATATTGAGAAACAAAAGTCGGGGTCCCAACCTCACTAAATTTAACATCAGAAATAACTCCGGTGCCCAACCTCACCTCGCAAAATGGTATATTTATCTATTAAATTCTTGATATGTTTGTAAAGAAACGCTAACAAAATTAAGAAACAATTTCTTTACAATGATAGTCAGAAATCACTCAGGTATAACCTTTCACCTCTGTGGCAGACAGCGGCAATTAACATTGTTGGTATGAGTGATTCCCAATACACTCCCGAATACACTGTGTATAAGGGATTATGGGCGCGGTATGGATGTTTATTGATAGTGTACTGATAGTCTAGACTGACAGGGGTCATATATGGTCACATATAGCTAATGACCGCAACATGCATGCATTGTTTATTTGTAGTTTATTGCAACTGAAGTCAATGATACATTGTTGGTTATACGACACTTAATTGTATATCCAATATATATGCTATTTAAAAGCTGTTAATCGTTTGCAAACTGCAATCATCATATCAGTCTAACTAAGCGTAACCGGGAATTAATTTATCACTTGAGACGCTGGGATATTTCCACGCTGTGGGAAGAAACTGGGAGTTAATTTTGATGTCATCGGAAGGGGAACATTCCCTCTGTATAACTAGATATTTCCCAAGTCCCTCCCTTCTGGATAAGTTGCAGAAATATTAAGAAACAAAAGTCAGGGTCCCAACCTCACTAAATTACAGAGTGCATCTATTATAGATAATATCTGATGAATCTGCTGAATTTATCACTTGAAACGCTGGGATATTTCCATGCTGTGGGAAGAACCTGGGAGTTAATTTTGATGTCATCGGAAAGGCGAACATTCCCTCTGTATAACTAGATATTTCCGAGCCCCTCCCTAATGGGTAAGTTGTCGAGATATTAAGAAACAAAAGTCGGGGTCCCAACCTCAATAAATTTACTGAGTGCATCTGTTACAGAATATGTTTGTTGAATCTGCCGAATTTATTACTTGAAACGCTGAGATATTTCCACGCTGTGGTAAGAACCTGGGAATTAATTTTGATGCTATCGGAAAGGGGAACATTCCCTCTGTATAACTAGATAATTCCCGAGCCACTCCCTTCTGGATAAGTTGCCGACATATTAAGAAACAAAAGTTGGGCCCCCAACCTAACTAAATTTACAGAGTGCATCTGTTACAGAATATGTTTGTTGAATCTGCCGAATTTATTACTTGAAACGCTGAGATATTTCCACGCCATGGGAAGAACCTGGGAGTTAATTTTGATGTAATCGAAAAGAGGAACATTCCCTCTGTGTAACTAGATATTTCCTGAGCCCTCCATTCTGGATAAGTTGCCGAGATATTAAGAAACAAAAGTCGAGGTCCCAACCTCACTAAATTTACTGAGTGCATCTGTTACAGAATATGTATGTTGAATCTGCCGAATTTATTACTTGAAACGCTGAGATATTTCCACGCTGTGGTAAGAACCTGGGAATTCATTTTGATGCCATCGGAAAGGGGAACATTCCCTCTGTGTAACTAGATATCTCCCGAGCCCCTTCCTTCTGGATAAGTTGCCGAGATATTAAGAAACAAAAGTCGGGGTCCCAACATCACTAAATTTACAGAGTGCATCTGTTATAGTTAATATCCGATGAATCTGCCGAATTTATCACTTGAAACGCTGAGATATTTCCATGCTGTGGGCAGAACCTGGGAATTAATTTTGATTCCACCGGAAAGGGGAACATTCCCTCTGTATAACTAGATATTTTCCGAGCCCCTCCCTTCTGGATAAGTTGCTGACATATTAAGAAACAAAAGTTGGGGTCACAACCTCACTAAATTTACAGAGTGCATCTGTTACAGAATATGTTTGTTGAATCTGCCGAATTTATTACTTGAAACGCTGAGATATTTCCACATTGTGGGCAGAATCTGGGAATTAATTTTGATGTCATCGGAAAGGGGAACATTTCCCTCTGTGTAACTAGATATTTCCCGAGCCCCTCCCTTCTGGATAAGTTGCCGATATATTGAGAAACAAAAGTCGGGGTCCCAACCTCACTAAATTACAGAGTGCATCTGTTATAGATAATATCTGATGAATCTGCAGAATTTATCACTTGAAACCCTGGGATATTTCCACGCCATGGGAAGAACCTGGGAGTTAATTTTGATGTCATCGAAAAGAAGAACATTCCCTCTGTGTAACTAGATATTTCCCGAGCCCCTCCCTTCTGGATAAGTTGCCAAGATATTAAGAAACAAAAGTCGAGGTCCCAACCTCACTAAATTGCAGAGTGCATCTGTTATAGATAATATCTGATGAATCTGTCGAATTTATCACTTGAAACGCTGGGATATTTACACGCTGTGGGATGAACATGGGAGTTAATTTTTATGTCATCGGAAAGGGGAACATTCCCTCTGTATAACTAGATATTTCCCGAGCCCCTCCCTAATGGATAAGTTGTCGAGATATTAAGAAACAAAAGTCGTGGGTCCCAACCTCACTAAATTTACTGAGTGTATCTGTTACAGAATATGTTTGTTGAATCTGCCGAATTTATTACTTGAAACGCTGAGATATTTCCACGCTGTGGTAAGAACCTGGGAATTCATTTTGATGCCATCGGAAAGGGGAACATTCCCTCTGTGTAACTAGATATTTCCCGAGCCCCTTCCTTCTGGATAAGTTGCCGAGATATTAAGAAACAAAAGTCGGGGTCCCAACCTCACTAAATTTACAGAGTGCATCTGTTATAGTTAATATCCGATGAATCTGCCGAATTTATCACTTGAAACGCTGGGATATTTCCACGCCGTGGGAAGAACCTGGGAGTTAATTTTGATGTCATCGAAAAGGGGAACATTCCCTCTGTATAACTAGATATTTCCCGAGCCCCTTCCTTCTGGATAAGTTGCCGACATATTAAGAAACAAAAGTTGGGGTCACAACCTCACTAAATTTACAGAGTGCATCTGTTACAGAATATGTTTGTTGAATCTGCCGAATTTATTACTTGAAACGCTGAGATATTTCCACGTTGTGGGAAGAATCTGGGAATTAATTTTGATGTCATCGGAAAGGGGAACATTCCCTCTGTGTAACTAGATATTTCCCGAGCCCCTCCCTTCTGGATAAGTTGCCGATATATTGAGAAACAAAAGTCGGGGTCCCAACCTCACTAAATTACAGAGTGCATCTGTTATAGATAATATCCGATGAATCTGCATAATTTATCACTTGAAACGCTGGGATATTTCCACGCCGTGGGAAGAACCTGGGAGTTAATTTTGATGTCATCGAAAAGGGGAACATTCCCTCTGTGTAACTAGATATTTCCCGAGCCCCTCCCTTATGGATAAGTTGCCGATATATTGAGAAACAAAAGTCGGGTCCCAACCTCACTAAATTACAGAGTTCCCCTTTCCGATGGTATCAAAATTAATTCCCAGCTTCTGTCCACAGCGTGGAAATATTCCAGGGTTTCAAGTGATAAATTCGGCAGATTCATCGAATATTATTTATTGCATATGCACTCTGTAAATTTAGTGAGATTGGGACCCTGTCTTTTGTTTCTTAATATCTCGGCAACTTCTCCAGAAGGGTGAGCTCGGGAAATATCTAGTTACACAGAGGGAATGTTCCCCTTTCACTCAGGTGCCTTACATCATCTCGGAAAATTGTATATTTACCTGTTGATATGTGGCGAAGAAACGCTATAAAAATTAATTAACAATTTCTTTACAATGATAGTTAGGAATCAATCGGGTTTAACCTTTCACCTCTGTGGCAGACAGCGGCAATTAACATTGCTGGTATGTGTGATTCCCAATACACTCCCGAATACACTGTGTATTAGGGGATTATGGGTGGATGTTTATTGATAGTGTATTGATAGTCTAGACTGACAGGGGTCATATATGGCCGCATGTAGCTAATGACTGCAACATGCATGCATTGTTTATTTGTAGTTTATCGCAACTGAAATCTATGATACATTGTTGGTTATACAACAATTATTGTTGTATATTAAATGTATAGCCAATATATATGCTATTTAAAAGCTGTTAACCGTTTGCAAACTGCAATCATCATATCAGTCTAACTAAGCGTATTGTCGGGGTTAAGCCATGCTAGTCTTGAAACAATTTTCCTGGCGTGCACCTGAATATTCAGTGTATACGTAAAACCGTCATCTTGTTTGTGTGTTATCGTATTGGGAGAGGAGCTTTATAAGTTGCAAAACTTGTGTCCAAATCCCTTTTGTATTTTTTGTAAATAAAATTTGTTTCAAGTCAAGTATTCAGTGTACTCTACCCGACCGCTCAATGCATGCTTTGACGAAATATTTGATAACAGAACAGGGTCTTGACCTTCAAGTTCGCGTGTTTGAATTTTTATATAGCTTATAAAAGCAACTAGAAAAGACATTAGTCGATGAATTGTCCAAAGTTTCCAACTACAACTTTTACATATTCACTAGCCTATATATACCGACGACTGTAAGATAAGCAAATATCATATAAAGAGACATGAATATCGATATGCAACCTCAAACAAACCTGCATGAAGTTTCAATGCACCAGACAGGACTACTCCTACACATGCACACACTCAAGTCGATTAGATTGATGAATTATTAGTGTAAAACACAGACCCAGGGTGTGGACTCAGGGGTTCCAAACCGCACCTAGCATTTGCTGCAATTGCATTGATTTGTTTCACAGTAATAAAACCCCATTGGAACTGATATTATGACCCACACCAGCTCAGAACATTTGGTGAGGTACCCCCGAATCATTTTTTAAAGCCAGTGTACACGTAATATGATGAATGTTAATAATGACATGTAGTTGGGAACGAGTCATTTTGGGGTCATTCGGCCAAAAAACATGGCCACCAGCAGCCATCTTGGATTTTACTCTTTGTATGACTAAATCCTTTAGCACAGGCTAAAGGTCGTACCTTTATTATGATCATCATAAAATTTGTCATGAATGTTAATAATGACATGTAGATGGGAATGAGTCATTTTGGGGTCATTCGGACGAAAAACATGGCCGCCAGCGGCCATCTTGGATTTAAAAATTTAATCCATTACCACGTGCCACAGGTCGTACTGTTTGTCTGATCATCATGAAATTTGTCATGGATGATAATATTGACATGTAGATGGGAACGAGTAATTTTGGGGTCATTCGGCCAAAAAACATGGCCGCCAGCAGCCATCTTGGATTTTACTCTTTGCATGACTAAATCGTTTAGCGCGAGCTACAGGTCGTACCTTTGGTGTAATCTGTATGAAATTTGTCATGAATGTTGACATTGTCATGTAGATGGGAACGAGTCATTTTGGGGTCATTTGGTCAAAAAACATGGCCGCTGGTGGCCATCTTGGATTTAAAAATTCAATCCATTGGCGCGGGCTACAGGTCGTAATGTTCGTCTGATCATCATGAAATTTGTCATGGATGTTAATATTGATATGTAGATGGGAACGAGTCATTTTGGTGTCATTTGTCAAAAAAATATGGCCACCAATTTCCATTTTAGATTTTACTCTTTGTATGACTAAATATTTCTACAAAATTCATTAGCATGTGTTATAGACCGATATGTTTGTTTGATCTTCATGAATTTTTTCATGGATGTTGACATGTAGATGGGAACGAGTTATTTTGGGGTGATTCCCAAAAAAATTGGTTACTGGTGGCCATTCTAGAATTTAATCTTTACATCATTAAATACTTTGGCAAACCCTACAGACCACATCCCTGATCTGATCATTATGAAATTTATCATGAATGTTGATATTGACATGTAGATGAGAACGAGTCATTTTGGGGGTCATTCAGCCAAAAGACATGGCCGCTGGTGAACATCATGGATTTCAAAATTTATTCAGTTAACGTGGTTACAGGCTGTACTGTTTGTTTGATCATCATAAAAATTATCATGGATGTCGACATTGAGACGAAGATGGGAACGAGTCATTTTAGGGTCATTCGGTCAAAAAACATGGCCACCACGGCCATCTTGCATTTACTATTAGGATCACTAAATCCTTTGACATACCCTTTATTAGCTCAACTTACTTTTGTAAGTTTGAGCTATTGCCATGGCTTGGTGTCCTTCGTCCGTGTGTCCGTCAACAATTTCCTTTGGCGCGGGCAAATGTTGACATTGACATGTAGATGGGAACGAGTCATTTTGGGGTCAGTGGGCCAAAAAACATGGCCGTCAGCAGCCATCTTGGATTTTACTCTTTGCATGACTAAATCATTTGGCGCAGGCTACAGGTCGTAGTTTTGATCGGAACTTCATGAAATTTGTCATGAAAGTTAACATTGACATGTAGATGGGAACGATTCATTTTGGGGTCATTCGGCCAAAAAACATGGCCACTGGTGGCCATTTTGGATTTCAAAATTCAATCCATTGGCGCGGGCTACAGGTCGTACTGTTCGTCTGATCATTATGAAGTTTGTCATGGATGTTAATATTGACATGTAGATGGGAACGAGTCATTTTGGGGTTGTTCGGCCAAAAAACATGGCCGCCAGCAGCCATCATGGATTTTACTCTTTGCATGACTAAATCATTTGGCGCGGGCTACAGGTCGTACCTATGGTCTGATCTTTATGAATTTTGTCATGAATGTTGACATTGACATGTAGATGGGAACGAGTCATTTTGGGGTCATTCGGCCAAAAAACATGGCCGCTGGTGGCCATTTTGGATTTCAAAATTCAATCCATTGGCGCGGGCTACATGTCGTGCTGTTCGTCGGATCATCATGAAATTTGTCATGGATGTTAATATTGACATGTAGAACAAGTGATTTTGGGGTCGTTCAGCCAAAAAACATGGCCGCCAGCAGCCATCTTGGATTTTACTCTTTCAATGACTAAATCCTTTGGCGCGGGTTACAGGTCGTACCTTTGGTCTGACCTTTATGAAATTTGTCATGAATATTGATATTGACATGTATATGGGAACGAGTCATTTTGGGGTCATATGGCCAAAAAAATGGCCGCTGGCAGCCATGTTGGATTTAAAAATTCAATCCATTGGCACGGGCTACAGGTCGTACTGTTTGTCTCATCATCATGATATTTATCATAGATGTTAATATTAACATGTAGATGGGAACGAGTCATTTTGGGGTCTTTTGGCCAAAAAATGTGTCCGCCAGCAGCCATATTGGATTTTACTCTTTGCATGAATAAATCCTTTGGTGCGGGCTACAGGTCGTAGCTTTGGTCGGAACTTCAAGAAATTTGTCATGTATGTTAACAATGACATGTAGATGGGGAAACGAGTCATTTTCGGGTCGTTCAGCCGAAAAACATGGCCGCCAGCAGCCATCTTGGATTGTACTCTTTGCATGACTAAATCCATTGGCACAGGCTACAGGTCATACCTTTGATCAGATCATTATGAGATTTGTGAAGGCTGTAGATGGGAACAAGTCATTTTGGGGTAATTCGGAAAAAAAACATGGCTGCCGGTGGCCATTTTAGAATTTACTCTTTGCATCAATAAATCATTTGGCACACCATAATCACCACATCCCTGATCCGATCATTATGAAACCTGTTATGAATGTTGATATTTAATGTACATCTAGTCTTACTTAGACATTTCAATTAGCACTTTTCCTATTCCTCAATTTACTGTCGACCATTAAATTATTCCCCTACCTAAGTTGAGCTACAGTGTCATTGACACTTTCATTGATAAAGATACTTCCAAGCACCACACACCAAATCAAGACTTGATCTTATTTTCACATACATGACAGATGTTCTGACAACAGTAATACAGTGTCCATGGTCTGATCACAAATGACTTGTTGCTGCTATTCCTGTCCTTGCCATCTAGTTAACATTGTTCATTCGTATACATTATCATTCCATTTCTACTTCTACCAATACGACTATTGTTTTGGTCTCACTTCACATGTACATCTTGTCATACTTAGACATTTCCATTAGCACCTTTCCTAATTCCTCCATTTACTGTCAACCATTAAATTATTCCCCTACCTAAGTTGAGCTACAGTGTTATTGACACTTTCATTAGTACATGTATGTTGTTTGTGCTGGGTTAAAGTACCTATTCCCACTGAAAAATTAGTTTGAGGTGAAACCATAAATGCACTGGATTTCATCCAGATAAATAATAGAACATTCCAGTGTACACTTTTAAAACTGAGGGCAAAAATCTATTTAGTACAGAAATTGTTAACCCGTTGAACCCCTACCCTAGATATTGGGTGATTTACGCATTTTTCAAGAGACAAACTAAACTTATTATACCCTCCGCAACGAAGTTAGGGGGTATACTGGAGTCAGCTCATCCGTCCGCCATCCGTCGTCCGTCGAGCCGTGGACACAAATTTGTCAGGAGTTTTTATCAGTCTTGAAACTTGGTACAGGCATCAACCACCATGGGCACCTGCGCACTTGCGTTTATGACGTCTGTCGGACTTCTTTTGATGGAGTTATTCCCTCTTTTTGAAACATGTATAATTTTTATACCCCCCCCGCAACGAAGTTAGGGGGGGGGGTGTATACTGGAGTCAGCTTATTCGTCCGTCCATCTGGCCGGGGACACAAATTTGTCCGGAGTTTTTCTCAGTTGTTTTTAGATCAATTTCCATGAAACTTGGCACAGACATCATTAACCACCATGGGAACCTGTGCACGTGCAATTATGACATCTGTTGGATTTTATTTGTGGAGTTATCCACCCTTTTTCGACTTATAATTTTTTTCGCAACATGTATAATTTAGTCCGAGCTTTTATTCATACATTTTTAGGTTTGAATTCTTTTAAAACTTGGCACAGATATTTAGTACCATGGGAACCTGTGCACCTCCAATTATGACGTCTGTCCGACATTTTTTGGTGGAGTTATCCTCCTTTTTCAACTTAGAAATATTTTTGCAACATGCATAATTTTGTTCGAGCTTTTATTCCTACATTTATAGGTCAATGTTTTTTTTAACTTGGCACTGATATTAAGTACCATGGGAACCTGTGCACCTGTGACTATGATGTCTGTCTGACTTTTTTTGTGGAGTTATTCCCCTTTTTCGACTTTAAGTTTGCAACATGCATAATTTTGTCTGAATTTTTATTCCTACATTTTTTCGGTCAATAGGTTTAAGATTTGTGTTATTGTTGTGCACCTACAATGGGAACTTTTATTTTATTATTTTAACTAAATGTTTACTGACATGTGAAACATCTTAGTATTTTAAAAACACGGGGGGGGGGGGGGTATCCTCTAGTTAGGTAAATTTGATTTTAACTTGGCACAGACATTTAGTACCATGGGAACCTGTGCACCTGCGATTGTGACATCTGTCGGGCATGTTTTGGTGGAGTTATCCACCTTTTCTGACTTAGAATTTTTTTTGCAACATGTCTAATTTTGTCCGAGCTTTTATTCCTACATTTTTCGGTCAATAGGTTTAAGATTACAGTTAGGTTTGTGCACCTGCAATGGGAACTGTTATTTTATTATTTTAACTAAAATGTTTACTGACATGTGAAACATCTTAGAATTTGTAAAATTGTCCTTGAAGACATCTTATATGGGTGCATATATTTGCCATACATCTGGGTTTTATCACATGATCATATTCCTTTCTCAATGCACTCTGAAAGTATGCTAAACAATGAACCCTTGTTTTTTGATGCATTTCATGAATATAAAAAGCAAACATGTTTTCTCGAAGATTGATTTATTAAGTTTATTAAAGAATGAATATCAACATATATATCCTATTCATATGGTTATTTCATATTGAGTCGACTGAGTTTAAAAAACGTCATCAGAATTTGTCTGATTTATATGCAGGTAGCTGAAGAAGATTAGTCAGTTTTAATTAGTTCACAAAATGGTGCTCTCAAAGTTAGGAATGGGGTTCCGTATGACTAGTGAATGCTAATTCACTAACTGAACTCATACAGTCATCTCAATTATTGACATTATATAATAGTATATTTTGAGTATTTCCAAGTGATGCCGTCCGAGATAGGGGTTGGGGTCGGGTCGGGCACCATCAAATTTGGAAATATGAGGTTATGTATATGTTTATCTGTTAACCGATAAAAATATATTTAAATTTGTATATATGAGGTTCCGCTATTTAAATTTGGTTTACTTTTTACAATATATGCCAGGGTACCCTGCTAGTATACAATATTGAAGCACACAAGCTTAACTGACATTACACAAGTGATATACAAGCGACAATTAAAACCCTTTTATTTTTTTTCAGGTTCTGATTGTCTTTTTTACAAGCATTAGTGTCTTGTGAGATGACTATGCCGAAATAACACAGTGGTAAAGTTCTGTGAATTATGTTCATCAAATACCATGCAGCCATACCGGGCAAGATGTCATGAGATTATTTCTTCTGGAATCTGACAACACATATGAAGGCACTTGAATACCAAAGACTATCCAAACTGCTATATCACAGCACCAGTCTTTTTGAGGCAGGTACAACCAGCAGGCTGAAAACTTGTCAGGCTATTGTTCAATACATTTGGTTTGTAGATAACCAAATGCAACTTGGTATAATAATCTACTATATATTTTAGAACTGCTGTCACTGTGTATTTTGTATATGTGTGTGTTATAGACTCAAAATCTTTTTGACCGATCTGACTCAAATTTGGTATGTGGGTTGTAGTTCCCATTCATCTTTATTGTGTGTTTATTTACTTTATATTGTGTCCATTTACCTTTACTATGGTGTGTATTTACCTTTTTAGCTCACCTGAGACGAAGTCTCCGGTGGAGCTATAGTCATCACTCCTCATCCGTCGTCCGTCGTACCGTCCGTCAACAATTCTTTAAACATCTTCTCCTCTGAAACCATCAGACCGATTGGGTTTATATTTGGTGTGGATGTTCCCTAGCTATAGATGACTCTTATTCAGATTTGTTCAAATGAGGTCACCAAGTCAAATAGTTTTGATGTCAGGACCATAACTATTTTTCCACAGTAATTCTTAAAACGACTACTTTTCTGAAGTTGTCGGGCCAAATGGGTTCATATTTGGTATGAGCGTATCTTGGGTGACTGTGGTTCAGATTTGTTCAAATGAGGTCACTGGGTCAAATGTGGGTGGGGCTATGGACATAAATCTGAAGAATATTTTTTTTTTAGATTTAACTTATTGCTCAATTTAACCAAAAAAAAAAAAATTATATATATTTTATTTTTAATAAATATTTTTTTTATTAAATAAAATATTTTTTATTTAAATAAAATAAAAAACATTTAATTAAAATTTTTAAGAACTTCTGACATTACATCTTCGGGGGGGGGGGGTAGGTACCTCTAGTCTCCCCACTAAATTTGGTTGAAATCGGGTTTGGGAGAAAAGATGAACAGTCGGATGTACAGAAATGTTCAGTAAATTCCTTTTAATACTAGTATCTGTGCATTCTCATTACAAGCCAACTCTGCTCTGAACTGACAGACATGACACATGTTGTTTATAATCAGGGCCAGATATATAGATAGATAAGAGAACTTCTGTAGCTATACGCAGAGTCCCCAGGGAGTGTATTCGTGTCATTCATTATTTAAATGAGATTAATTGTGTTGTACATTTGTTTTCTAAAGTTGTCAGTAGCACCATCATTGTTTACATTACACTGGTCATTAATATCAGATTAAATTCCTTTTCTCAGAGCTTTAAGTGTGTCTGGCATCATTTGTAGAATGAGGTTCCCAGAGGGTGAATTTAATTATGCTACCCTGCACGACAGGCTAGCATCGCCAAATATACCCTATGTGGACCTCATTCTGCTTAGGCTTCATCTTCTGGGAAGTATCTAGAGTTTCAAAGTGACATTTTTAGCAGCTCTTTTCCTTTCTGTTCAGATTTTAAAATGCATAATTGAGGTGTCAAATGGGTGCGCATACTGTCATATGTCAGTAATGTCACCAACTTCAGCTGGAGAACTTCTGTCTGTCCCTAGGTCTCCCATAGCAGTTGAGGACTAAGTAAAATTGGGTTCCCAGATGTGAATTTGGTGATGCTAGCCTACCGTACAGAATAGCATCACTACATTCACCCTTTTTGGAACTCAGACACACTCAATTCACGCTTGGCTGTTCCAATATTATTTTCTTAATCACTTAGCTACATGACCTCATTATACCTTATTATGGACAAAAAAGTGGGGGGGGGGGTATATTGGATTAAATATGTTGGTCTGTCGGTGTGTCCTTCCATCCATTGTTCTGTCCATCCATCCATCAACAATTGTTTTCTTCTCGAGATCTATATGAATTCCCTACCTGTATGTGACTCAAATTCAGATTTGTTCAAATAAGTTCATCAGGTCAAATAGGAGGGATGCCAGGGCCATAACGTTTTCCCTCCATAGTAATTCTAACAACTATTACTACTCAAGAACCATCAAGTCTATTTAGCTTATATTTGTGTATGCAGGGTCCTTGGGTGGCATGTTTAGATCTGTTCCAATGGGGGCCTTTTTGGAAAATCAATTAACTTTAACTCTTAAAAGCGAATGTTTATAATTATAAGATGAATAGATATCAGAGATGGGGATTCATGTTTGTTCAAATAGGGGCAGAGACCCCACCCACACTACCTGTATCTATGCTGTACGCTACTGGTATAATAAGATAATGTCATATTCTTGCAGCGATGTCCCCACAGTGTTGGGGAGGTGATTTACAGATTTGTTCAATGAAATGTAATTTTTGAGCTCACCTGAGACGAAGCTATAGTCATCACTTCTCATCTGTCACCTGTTCATCTTTCTGTCCATCCATCAATCTGTCAACAATTCTGTGAACATCTTCTCTAGATCATAAGACTGAATGGGTTCATATTTGGTGTGGATATTTTCCCTAGGTGATTCACATTCAGATTTGTTCAAATGAGGTCACTCTTTCAAATGGTTGTGAAGCCAGGGCCATAACTCTTGCCCTCCATGGTAATTCTTAAAAACGACTTCTCATCTACCATCAGATATAGTGTGGGACCCGAGACATAACTGTATGCCTCTATAGTAATACTTAAAATGTCTTCTCAAGAGAGGTTGGACTATTTAGCTTACATATAGGATGGAGGATCCTTTAGTGACTGAGATTCAGATTTGTTAACATAAGGCAACCTGTTAAGAAATGACGGGGCTATGGGGACTTAACACTTTTGTGTCTAATAAGATCATTAAAATACAAAATTCATTAAAACATCTACCTTGGAACTACCTGACTGATTAATTTGACATACATATATGCTGTTTTTGGGTCCATGGATAATTGGGCTTCAAACATGTCTAAATAGTTTATAAAAAGGTGCTTGTGAGATTGGAAATTTCCAACAATAGAGAAAGTTTGAGATGACAGTTGCCAATCTAAGACTTGGGAGTCTGGAGCCTTGTCGGGAAGGGACATGAGCTGGAGGAGGGGGGGGGGGTGATCAGTAGCGTACAGTTGGTATGTGAAGCCTCTCTATCTACATATCCTGTTTAGATTACTTTTTTAAAGTGATTATGAAAAGTTCTGTTATGGTCTCCAAAGTCCCAGTCTTATCAGTCTTTGCAGTATGGTGAGCGACCCCACAGTCTTTGACTGTCTTGTTATGGTGTGTATTTACCTATATATGATGTGGTTTGTACCTTTATATGGTGTCCATTTACCTTTGTTGGTATCAATTTACCTTAATCTGTATATGGTGACCATTTATGATGGCCGCTATTATTTATATGATGTACATATTACTTTATATGCTGCATATACAACTTTATATGATGTGTATATATGATGAGTATATGTCTGTATGTTATGGTATAGCATTATGATAGTGAATTGACACCATATTTAAAGATATTTTCACACCATATAAATATGGGCATATTTCCACCATATGATGACAATTGTCCTCTAAAAATGAATGGAAACCATATATAAAGGTGGAACCACATCATCAAAGATGTATGCATATCATATAGAGAATAGAGGACATCATACTAATGGTGAATGGATACCATATACAGGTGAAACATAGCATATGAAGGTAAATGGACAATATATAAAGATGAATGCGCACCAAAAAAGAACAGTGCTACCACCTTATAAAGTCATAAATGATTCGCACTCCACGCAAATTTAAGGTGAATGGACACCATAAAAATGTAGAACAACATCATAGAAAGGATGACACATACGATGGGTGCATCTGTGATGATGATGTCATGATGATGATGATGCTGGAGTATCATTTGCAAGTATATTTGTCACGCTAAAATTCATTATGATCTACAATTGACTTCAACATTAAAGTTAGTCAGTTGATAACAGGTATCAATAAGACAATAATTTACAACATCTTCACATTGTGAAAAAAAAACTATAGTCTTGTGATAATTTTTCGTTTGGCTCAACATGCATCAGACTGTATGATATCGGTGTCATTATAAAGTATTCTATACAAACTTTTGCCCAGTACTGCATCTAGAAGCATAAATATAGCGACTAACTACATATATTGCTTGAATTAGATTACTGATAATTACAGTATGTCAGACGCCATTGTATTGTCTTCACATAGTAGCACGATGTGACCATTTAGAGATATTACTATCAAAGTTTGAGTAATATAACAAAATATATTCAGTAGGTTGAATGCTAAATTTTGATCGCAACTGTAGTCAGGGAGAATAATCTGACCACATCCAAATTTTTCTGAACTGCACCTGAGTTTCATACATACTATGTTTGAGAAATTTCAATTCACATATCATACACAAAAGACGCCAGTGAAAAAAGTGAAAAAAAATCATATTTTGCCCCCTATATTGACCCCACAAGAACTGGTTCCCAAAGTTAGAATAGCTGGGCTACCTAAAAAATGGTGGTTGCTGAAATTCCGCTTTCTGGTGACACCTCGAGTATTAATTAGAGCCCATACTTTAATTGCTCAGATTCAATATACAATGAAGATGATGATATAAGAAACTCTAGATTTTTTTGCCATATAGATCGAGAGAAATTCATTATAGAAAATATCTTGCCATTTTCGGCAGGATTTATGCAAAACTTGCGTCTGCCTCTTAAAATATGATCCCTGTCTATATTAAGTTCTAACAATAGTTGGTTTTGATACAATTTAATCAATATTATTATCCCAAACATGATAATATAGATTATAGTTTAATTTTACAAAGATTTTCTGATTTAATTTCCCCAAACGAGACAAATGTTTCTAGCATTTGAAAAATAAATTACTCTTGTCTCTGTCACATTCAACATCACATTCTCACGACCTCTTGTTAACAATTTTTCTGTACTAATTTTAACAACATTTTTCAACAATTGGTTTCTATTATGGTGATTCATGATGAGCTTGTTTGAACATGTTGTGTGATTTTTTTTCTCATATATGTCGTTTGAAAATTTCTGTTTGATTTTGGTCGATTCTTCACGAAAATTGGACGTTATGATATCTGCTAAGTATAATCACCCATTATCACCGAATTCAAAATCAAAATTTGTCTTTTCCCCCAGAACCATAAGACCGAATGTTTGGTGTGGATGTTCCCTGTGTGACTCACATTATCAGATTTGTTAAAATAAGGTTGTCAAGTCAAATACTTACAAAGCCAGCACCACAGCTTTTTCCCATCATAGTAATTCTTAAAACAATTTCTAAAAAACCACCAGGCCTCTTCAGCTTATATTTGGTATGGAGGGTCCTTGGATGATAGGAGTAGAGCCAGGGACATAACTCTTTAAAAATATTAGATTGGAATCCTTGCTCAATTAAATGAAATAAAGTCTATATAAATTTTAAAGTTTTTTATTTTTAATTTGACTTTTTTTGGTTATAGAAGTTTAATTTTTTTTGGTCACACCACATCACCATCATCTCCCATTATCAACTATGTCCATCCAACCCCACCATATAGCCAGATCCCTGCCCAGCATATTAAATTCCTTCTGTTAACTACAGTTGTTTTACAGGCTATTTGACATTCCAATGTGTGCATGTAGATATGGCAATACACTGGCTTTACTATATACAGGTGACACTCTGCAACACATTATAAACTAATGGAGCTTTCCACAGAGGCCACACCCACAGCGGTAGTCCCGCCCACGGGTGAAAATACTTTATCCACATAAATATTTTCTGTTACCCGAGATCGATTTCCGACGTGAACACATTAGCACCTGCCATTATGTTAACTAGCTGAAACAGACTCATGTATATGATTCGTTCAAATTTGATCTTTTAACCAGTTTGATTTAAAAAAAATTATTGAGATTCAATTTTTTATTTTTTTTTAGATTGAACTTTGATCTGCTGTTGAACAAAAACAAAATAATAATTGTTTTTTAAATTAAAAAAAAAAAAATTTGAAATTTAATTTTTTTTATTTAATTTTGAATTTTTTTTTTAGATTTTTAGATTGAAACTTCTTGCTAAAAAATTCAAAAAAAAAATTCAAAAGTATTTTTATTTGTTTAAAAAATTTAGTTTAAAATATAAGTTGACACCACGCCAAATGTGGTTAAAATCGATCAAGGGTTCTGGAAGAAAAATTGCATACGGACCAGAACAGACAGACAGATCACTGAACTCTAATATATCTAAACCAGAGAACATACATTCGTTTTGCCATTAAATGTGAAAATTGTGACAAGTGTCATGCTAAACGAAAAACACTGTTATAATCACGGATAAATTTGTAACATCATGCCGCAGATACAAATCTCAGTATATTATGATTTGACAACAAAAAAGTTGTTTGAATATAACCAATTTAACACTGAATGTATGCATGGATATCAAAATTAGGGTGAAGAAAGATGGCGTCGAAAAGATCTCCGCAGCCAGCGGCCGGCTCGGCATCTGATTGGTCGAATATATTCTAATAAATTGCCATTGGGCGGGACTACGCTGTGGGCGTGGCCTCTGTGGAACGCTCCATTAGCTAGCAGATAGTGGGTTGGAACCTTTGGATGAATGCAGTTTAATCCAATGTTTTGACCACTGTCTAAAACAAATACAGTTTGACATTTTATTATTAGTATTGGTATGAACCCTTTCATAACAGGGTCTGTGTTGGTGTAGTATTAAAGGGACCCTCTCATATATATACGAGAATGAACTGATTTTGAAGGTCAAGGAAATTATGTTAGGTCAATGTATTCTCTTATATATGTGAGGCTACCTTATATATGTGAACATGCATTGGCACAGGGTTTTCTCAAAATTTCATGAAGCTCCAGTCATGGAAAGGGTGAGTCGGGTGACCCATATATTTCAGTTTTATTTGCTAAGTCCTGATTTATATGTTTATGTTTACTCACAACAGTGGGACACATATCTTGTTCCTAATTGAACATGGGGTGGAGTGTTATTTCCATATAGTAGTATAGTATAATGATATTAAATAGTGAGCGATAAACAAAACACTCAACACTCAAGTATTTTTTATCGGATCATGTTCAAATTTAATTGCGCGTTTATGATGACACACCCCTCACCTGTATAGTTTTTGGTATCGATCGGTTGTTAGTTTAGAAATGATTAACACTTTCCATCCATACCTGGTCATGTTCTATCCGATGCCATAACTCATGTATTATTTTACCCATTGTGTTCATATATGCTGGTTTATGATGATACATGGCTCACCTGTATAGTTTTTGGTGTTGATTAGTTGATCAGTTTAGAAAATAACTAACACTGCACACAAATGCTATCTGATGCATCTAAGTCAAACAATTTTCTTCTGATCTGCCTGATATTTCATACCTACGTCTTTCTTAGCACGTTCTTTATCTGTATGGATTGGATTTTGGTAATGTTTAGTTAACCCTTTCCACTCTTGTTTTTAAATAGAATTCATCCAAGCCTGACGATGACTCTAACATTTTTCATCTGATAGACACCAAATTTGGTATATGAATTTCTGACAACTAAATACAGATCAAGTTCAAATATCGGTTTGATCCAATATATTTCAACAGAGTTATGGCCCTTAATAATTCATACCTGTTTGCCATGCACTGTGAAATTTGAAGAGAACATGACACAACAGGCCTGTGGTTTGGAGTGAGACAATATATAGCTATGGACAACCATAGTACTTTGTAACTACTGATGACTGCAGACTTTTTTATCGTCTATCACACTATAATTGAAAGCCCTTTATTCCAGTTCTGTTTTCTGTGTTGAAACAGGTACGTACATTAATTGTTTACAAAGACACTGTTGTCATATCTTAGAAAAGAGTTATTCCACACATTCCTTACTTCCATCATATGATGTCATCGAAAATGATTAACCCTCTACACACATTATATGGTCTTCTCATGTTTTTTATTTGATCATTCTCCATTTTTTGATTAAAATCCAGTTGATAGACACATATCATCTGATAGACCGATATTAAATTATCGCCTTCACTTTGAGCCAGGTTCAGTCAGTGTTTCAATACATGACCAATTGAATATTCATCATTAGAGGAAATGTCTTATTTTGAAATTCCCTTAAATGCATTTGGGTTGCAGAATAATATTAACAGTGCTGGGATTCTTGAGACTGACTACTCTGTGTTTATCAGTTCATTAGTTTGGGTAAGACTAACCCCTTACTATCCAATTTGATAACTCAAATATTTCCATTGATTATGTTTATAGTTATGGCACGGTTTATGATAACACACCCCCTGACCTGCATAGTGATGGTCATTTGGTTTATTTGCTTAAATATATTAACTTCCTTCATCAATCCTGATGACACAATGTGATAGCTAAATATTTTGTACATGACCACTCTATAAATAATCACATCTGTGATAATCATGACACATTCTTCACCTGTATAGAATTTTGTATCGGATCGAATGGTTTTGAAAATATTAACCATAACTTTAATTATATTTAAACTGTTTACAAACATTGTATCTTTCCAATGATCAGCTTAGAAGAAAACTAACCTTTATAGCCAATCATTAGCAATCATATTTTATATCCAGGTCTATACATTCCTCACTTGTATAGTTGTTCAGGTATTGATTGTTTTTTTAGTTGTGGAATATTAATAGGTTGTTATGAATTTTTAATATGCAGCCGACACAAAACATAATAAAAAAAAAATAGCAATGATACTACATATATTAATAAAAAATAACACAATATGTTATGTCTCATGTTCCATTGTAATAAACGGATAACATGAGTTGCTATGGTGTTTATCTACTTAATTTCTTAACTATTTTGTATTTAACAGCTATAAACTGTCCCACTTTTAATTGAGTTTAATTAGCTTTATCACTCAAAAAGACATATCTGTGTTGGAGTCACTGATAGGTTGAAATCAAAGCCACATCTGTGTTAACATTGTGTTAATGTGAGCAAGGTGCCCAATAAGTGTTATTCCACTTGTGAACTTAATAGTAAGGCTTGAATTGTTGAAAGTTTTGCACTCATGGAAAGGATTGTGTAAGGTTTTATGAAAATAGCTCATAGCTGTCGCCAAGGTATGTGTTAAACATCTGCAGATCGTGATCCGCCTCTCGTTCACATTAGTTATTGTTGTATGTATAGAACACTATGTGCTTTTAATATCCGAAAAGGCCAATGTTACTGATACCTTAAGTGTTATCAGTAGTATTGCTATTAAAATAGCCATATTTGTTAACACTTCTGTAAACAAAAAGAACATTGTATCATAGACAAACTTTGTTCTTAAAATCATCGCGTAAATTGCATGTTATTGCCATGTTAGTTATCTGTGTTCTTAAACAAATGCTAAACTATGTAAACAATCAGTAGGCAAAAAGTATGCAATAAGCAGTACACTCAACAACAGGCAGACCACACTAAGTGACCATTGGTTAGAAAGGACACCAAACTGTTTACAATATACCGGTATAGTGCTTGTTAATCCTCCCCACAAAAGATTCCAGTGCATAATCCCAATTCCAAGTTGAGCTGTAGTGTCACTGACGCTTCCACTGTCAATAACACTGTGTAACTGTATAAAATTATTTTGCTGAAACCAACAACTGACAACTTAAGTATTAACCATCTAGATATCTAGGATAAAAGTGTGATGAATAGACCTCATGTGTAATGGTTTTGGTATGGATATATGACTTTAGCTCATCTTGACAAATTCAAGCACAAACATTGTCCGCCCATCATAAATTTCCATTAGTACAACAAACAGTTCACATCTCTCATCCGATTGTCACCAAAGTTTATATGGATTTTTCATGCATTGCCACAAGATGTGAATTTTGTTGATTTACATGGGTACCAGATGCCATATTGTTGTTACTAATTGCACGACTAAATTCTTTGTCATATCCTACATGTCACATTCCTTATCATACCGCCCCTAAACTTCATATGGAACTGTGGGTTGACCATTAGATGGAAGTCTTCAAAGTTTTCCAAATTTAGTTAAACATGTTGGATTTCTTAATTGAATCCATTGCCACACTCTGCAGCCAACATTTATCGGAAAAATGTTATCATTTCTAGATGGGAGCTATCAAATTTGAACAATATTTGGTCAGAAACATGGCTGCTCTTTGAATAAATAAATACTTTGGCATACCCTTCATCCATCATGTTTTATCCAATTGATCCCAAACTTTATATGGCTATTCAGGTAAACGTCTGGTATGACTTAAACTTTTCATAATAATTCAACCCATTGTAATGTATGACATTAACCTCTCTCCAAGCTGAGCTACATGGTCATTGACATTTTTGTCTGTGGTTTCTAATAGTGTCAATGTTTCAACATGTATATTATCTACAAATAACTGAATGTGTTTATATATTTTTTTGTTTTCAATATTGTTTCAAAGCTTTGTGTGCTCATTATTGATGTACTAAATATTTATTGTACATGCATATGTGTTCTGTTGATAAGACTATTATTATGATATAATAATTAATAATAAAAGAATACAAATAGTCAAGAATTGCATTTCTTATGAACACTCTCCAATAATGGAATATATCTTAGTTGATGATGTCAGAAAACTAGGGGAAGACAATATTCTGGGTGAAAATTATCACTGGAAGGTGTCCACCATCTGCACTGATTAATAAATATATTATGTGGGGATACATTATTTTCTAGATCTGACTAGGAACTAGTGATGCGGACCGGACCAGTCTGGTCCGCAGTCCAGGGGTGGACCGCAGTCCAGGGGTGGACCACGGTCCGGACCGGGTGTCGCTGGAACGGACCGGACCGCTTTTTGCCGTCGGTCTGGTACTCTCCGGTCTGGTCCACTATTTTACTTCAGTTATAATAAACTATCGCGAATATTATTGCGTATTTGCCATCATATAAATTAGCAACGACGTATTTACACATTCAAGTGATTAATATCTTGTATTTTGTAGACAAGACAGTCACATTAATCCAATAGTAGTTGTACATAGGTGTATAACTGTAATTGTCAGGACTATACAATCAGCCATCACAATCTCCAAGACTCCAATATTAATGTAGTAGTCATATTACAGTACACTTTTGTATAATTTTTATCAGTAGAGTTTATTTCGTTTAAATTTCAATTCAATGAAAATAAGTCTGATACGAATCATGCACACGATCCGTTGAGTGCTATGTTAAGGTACCCTCACACCATAGCGTATGCTGAAACCTATGAGTTGCGTGTAAAAATATTTGTATACGCACCAAACACAAGCGAAATCAACAATTTTGTCAATTTGTAACCTATTCGACCTATGGGTTGCGTGTGGGTTGCGAACTGAACTTATGATCCCCCAATATCTGCGATCACCGGCGTACGAGTTGCGTGTGAGTTGCGTTCATAACTTATGAGTTGCGTACCTGTTGCGATCGTGTTGCGTGCGTAGCGTACCTGTTGCGTCTCTGTTGCGTATACCTTGATCGCAGGAATTCGCAGAGAATTATTGAACATGTTCAAAATTTCCGAACTTACTCTGCGTGTGTCTGCGATCACCTGCGTGCTTGTTGCTTACTTCAAACCTATAAAACTTATTAGTTCCGTGTGAGTTGCGTTCGGAACTTATGACCACAATTTTTTATTCGCAACCATACGCAACTGGTGATCGCTATGGTGTGAGGGTAGCTTTAGATTGGTTATAACACATTATATGGCCCAAGCTATATATCTGTCCAATACACTTTATTAGTGCATGTTCGCATTACTAGAAATACTATTATCGTGCATCGTTCCCAGTGTATCCCACCAGAGACAGACAACGATGCATACAATCGGCAAACAATGTAAGTTTTGACATATATGGACTCATTGCAATGCACTGAACTCAGTAACTAGTGTGGTCGTGGTACGCAAAGAAAGGGGTTGACCCAGAAGAAATTGGTAAAGAAGCGATCTTGGTGTTCTTCAACGTGGGACAATCTCTGCTACAACATATCCAAAATCCGCGTTGGGCAAAATTCAGGATCCAAGATGGCGTCCAACATGGCCTCCTTTAGTCAAAAGATATTCTGACTGAGATTAATTCGACATAATGAGAACAAATGTTGACATATTTATACAAATGTAAACATTTTTGCGAAGGTAAAGTATTATGCCACATATCTATAGAAAAAATGGAACCCCTCGCCCCAGATGGCTACCAAAACGGCGGTCTAAACTCAAAAAATTGAAGTTTTTGCCTAATATCTTAAATATCAATTCCTGTTGTTTGATAATGGTTCAGACTGGCGACATTGATCAGTCATATTCGTGTTAATTCAGCATTGGAGCAATGAAAGATACCATAAATGGGGTCCCAGACTCATATACACCCTCAAAAATTTGATTTTACAGAACACGGTATAAAATTCCACAAAAATCGCCATTGGGATTCCAGTCATGTATCAACAAGAAATGGACAGAACTGTACAATGTAAGTTGGGCATACCATTATCTATAAATACTCCAATTCAATGAAAGCCAAATTGGCGCTTTGTCTTAAAATGACGGTCATATGGAAAATGGCAGATATTTAGAATGGTCGTCAGAGGGTTAGACCCATAAGGAATTGGTAAAGAAGTGGTTTTGTTGTCATTCGACGCTGGATAATCTCGTGTATAACATATCCAAAATCAGAATTCAAGATGGCGTCCAACATGGTCGCCAATAATAATGAAAATGGCAAATATGTAGTTAATCACGAAAACCCATTCGACAAAACGCCAATTCGGCACCAATACACATCATTGATTGAAATCAATGTTTTTTGTGGGTGTGAGTAGCCAATCACGATTCAAATTGCTAAGATGGCTACCAAAATGGCCACCGAAAATTGTCGAAATTTAAGTTCTGCTCAGAGGAAAGCCGAAACAACACTTCGGTTGTGAGCTAACGATGACAGACCTATTAAACATGTTGCCAATAATCTACTACCACAATCAGTTCAGCCCGTAATGTTCCAACTAAGCAGTATATACTACAGGATCCAACACGATGTCCACTTATTACGAGGGACTATCTGGAAATTAATTAAAAAGAAATTAAATTGCTACGAATCTGGATTATTTGAAAACACAGTGTCAATATTTCTACTTATAACGACTATTCGGAACATCAAATATATGGGCATCGGTGGTCTAGTCCGGAAGCATCAGGCTATAATGGGTTTTCCAGTGATGGCGAAAGTGTAAAGGACAGGAGGGAAAAGCGAATAATCTGGGGTTTACTTAATTGGTGGGCAAGTTGGTTATCGGAGCTGGGGAGTTTCAAAGTAAAATTATTTTCTTCAATATCAAGAGGAAAAATGAAAATTCGCACGTATATATACATTGTATACCCTTCACATTTCCGTGTCATGCGACTGTGGGGTATATACATGTGGATAGACGCACCGATATCTTCTACACATTTAGTGAATTTCATCAATGATATGTGGACACAATGTGCGCCACGGCTGGATCTGACCCGTATGTGTAAAGGTATCAACCATTTAGCTTGATGAACTGGTATTTCAAGGTTGTCATTGGATATAAATGCAACATGAACATGGTGATTAACAACATGTTTGTCTAAGAAATGTGAACAATGAACATGATATTTTCCGGATGCTAGACAATCAAACTGCCACATAAGGCGTTCATCCATGCTAATCAGAGCACGAAATATGTGCAAATTAATTACACGAAAACTATTTCATGCGGACGACGTACTCTAGACCTACATCATCCAACGTCATTTCCTATTAACTTTTATTGTTGGTACGGACGGTTTCGAGGTTTGAAAATCCCGCTTGTCCAAGAAAACCTCCACATACTTACGGAGTCGATGTGTAAACAATGTATGGGGATAGTTTCTTTATACAGATATGTATTTGGTACACGTATTTTCTAGAGCATAAGAGATCAACATTTACCGGCGAGTTGATATCTGGGAAGAGATCAGAGTAAAACTACTTTCTTACATGTCGAAATGGGAATCCACGGGCTACATTTAGTCCCAGCTTGAAACTGGAAAATGATGGCCGAGCCCGAATAGTTAATATTTCGTCGCATCAGTGCTATAATGTAACCCACATTTTCAACTTTCCGAGAAATTGAAGGTTGAAGTTTTAGACAACATTTCTCCTAATGTTGACAAAGCATGGCGTATTGTTGTATTTATCCCAATGGAAACTGACATTAGCTGTTCATCGAACCACATATTGTTTTCTGTTTACTCCCTCGTTTTCTTTTAAAAAGAAATAGCTTGTTTGGAGTTATGACATTTTGCGTATCCAGCGACGATTCGTTTCCGTGCTGTAATGAATTTGTGCTAATAAATGCAGATTAAGCTAAATATGGTGGCAATCGCATGTGTCTATGAACTAAAGAGTGCCTATTCTACGCTATGACAATTCACCCATGTGCATCACCATACAGAAATGTGTGGAACAATCACAAAATTTAAATCACCAAATGATCACGTGACTAGCATGGAGATACTACCATATAGCACACATTTTAGAATTCACAAACACAAAACAGATGTCACGTGGACAACCTGAAGCGTCCGATTGGCTGCTGCTGGACATACGACCTCATAGCACGAATAATTGTAAAGATCGCTGGAGATACGACATTTGCTTCACTGGTTTGTGCGAATATTTGTCATCCAAATGCAAAGACAGTTTGGCCCATCGGATTGGATTTTTTCAATGGTATCAAATACTCCGTTCCCGCCATAATGGAGTTACGACATTATAGCACTGATGCGTCGAGATTTTGTCAACCCGCGGGAAGCCACCAAAAGATTGAAAATGAATAGTTTGTATGTATATGAGCCACATACATGTATATTAGCCAACTATCAACTGCATCCACCACTCACAACTTCAGTCCATTATATGATAAGCTGGCAGAGTCTACCATTTTCGTTTTGGAAGCCATATTAGATAAAAGTTATTGTTTATTTTTGTCTATTTGAGATGGAATGTTCACAAATAAAAGAAACGATCAATTATTTTGTAGACAAGATCTGCTCATCCCTCAATATCAAATGTGACCAAAACCCCAAAGTCGATTTTGGTTAAATTTCATACCACATTCGTTATAACTTATTAGTGAAGGCCCGGAGTAAACTATTATCTAATCGATTAGACATGTCATTGCTGTAATGATCAGTTGACACGATCATTGGAAGAATATACCCATTGTTTCCCAGTTCAGACAGCAACAAGTGATAAACAGAAGTGATAGAAAACAGTATTTTTCACGTCGGGTGGCCATTTTGGCAGCATTTTTGGTACTGATTTTAAGTCTTTACATAGAGCTAGCATAATGGCATCATAAAGAGGTATACATTCGTATTTATTTTGTCAATTTTATTCATCAGCCACTACTTATAATGGATTGAATGACACTGTGACCAATATCCGCCATTTTCCATATTTTGACCGCCATTTTGGCAGCCATTTTGAGACAAAGCGCCAATTATGGTTTCATTGAATTGGAGTATTTATAGATATTGGTATGCCCAACTTACATTGTACAGTTCTGTCCATTTCTTGTTAATATATGACTGTAATCACAATGGCGAGTTTTGTGGAATTTTATACCGCGTTCTGTAAAATCGAATTTTTGAGGGTGTAGATGAGTCTGGGACCCCATTTATGGTATCTTTTATTGCTCCAATGCTGAATTAACATGAATAAGCCTAATCAAAGTCGCCAGTCTGAACCATTATCAAAACAACAGGAATTGATCTTTAAGATATTAGGCAAAAACTTCAAATGTTCGAGTTTAGGCCGCCATTTTGGCGGCCATCTGGGACGAGAGGTTCCATTTTGGCCCTAAACAGGCGGCACAACATTTTACCTTTGCAAAAATTTTGGACCGGTCCAGGCATGTGTACTTGATTGGACCACCTTGGGTGATCCGGTCCGGTCCGCATCACTACTAGGAAGTATGTCGTGGTATGCCAAGATCCCACAAATTTGATTGGCATTATATGTGAAACTCTTGCTGACCCATCAGTGAAAACAATTGCATTTGAAAACCCCAGCAAACTGGACGGATGCAGAATATAAAGGAATCTTACATTTTAATTTTAATTTTTTATTGGTTACAATTCGTTCTGGCCTTATAAGAAACCGAACTCTCAAATCAAAATCATTTGTAACCCAACAAAAAATGGTATATGTCTTAGATTTTGTATGTGAGATATCATTCCAAATATTTTTGTCAGCTTTTAATACTACAAAAAGGGACATAATGGTATTCACATTTATCTACTACTTTCAATTGACAACTATTTGTGGAGTTCGGAACATATATTTTAATTTATATATGATAAACCAGTTTACTGTCCCAGTGGTGATATTTGATCACAGCCATTTGGGGATTTTAGGTGAGATGGTCAGCATTCGATCATTCCCATAAAAGTGACCGATGTATTTCGATGTCGCATGTACACATATATATAGCCTATATATAGGTGACTGATTTTAAGGTAGCTGTGTTAGGTGTATGATATATGCGTTGGCACGCCTACGGCTGCATATTATATGTATTTGTCTCCAAGACATGTCGAGCGTTACCCTGTGTACATGCCAGCTACCATATAATTATAACATAACACATAAGGCGCCGATGTATAATGTGTATTTTGTTTGAATGGGTGGGATTCGAACCCAGGCATATAACTTGTACCTCTAACACAGCAACATTAATATGGCCATAATGATATTGTCCTAACTCCCAAGTGCATGTGACGTCGGAATACAGCGGCGAATTGAGCTTCATATGTTTTGGGTAGCTTTGTGGTGGCCGTGCGGTATTGAAGTCGCACTGCAAGCTCGGGGACGTGGCTAGATGATGTCCGTTGGGGAGGGTGTCCACCTTGCGAAATTTCAAATGCACCCCCGTGAATCATAAGGTTTTGAATAATTCCACTTGCACCCGTTGTAGTACGGTTATACACATAAGTGCTCAGGCCTCATAGCCTATGCATATACCCAGTATGAGATATTCATATATCTTAACATGAAAATTGCATAAATCATAACACCCATAGTCGGCCCGGTCTGAGAGAACTAAACTAAGCAAGAAAATCGCGAAATCCTAGCATCAATACTGACCTCAAGCGAAATTTCAAACCTCATACTCCCCGGTATTGTCAACTGATGACCATTTCATTTCAATTTTGACCAAATGTATTAAACTATTGTTTTCATTATACAAATAAGCAGTGTTTTATCTGGACACGAAAATCGCGAAATCTTAGCATCTAGACTAGCCTCAAGCATTCCTAGTGTTTGGAAATTTTAAACCCGACACCCTACATAGGTTGGAAAAGTTCTGACTAATGACAATTTTTACCAAATGTAGGACAATATTGTATTCTTAAAATTAATATCAGTTTTTACTGGCCACGAGGGAGGGACCAGGACACAAACTTTCCAACATGGCACCGCCTATAAGGTTGGAAATGTTGATGCCCATTTCAGTCCAAAATTTGGACAAAAAGAAGGAAAATATGCGAATATTGGTTGAACAACAATAAATTTCACTCAATAAATTGTTTGAAATCAAACTACAAGAACATTTTCAACCTATTGCTGATGTGAAATTTCCAACTAATGTTGTGTCAGGTGTGAAATTCTTCTCTGTTGAATATTTTGACAAAGGTTGGGGAGTGAGACTGCATACAACCTCTCGTGCTTATAGCGGATTTTACAAAACGCCTCCAGTATATCAGGTCAGACCTAATATACTGGTCTTTTTGGTAATTCGGCTATAAACTGGGGACCAGTTGTAGATCCTCTATTTTTACAGAATTATTGCTCATCAATTATGATGCACATCTCCTCTACATAGTGTATATCATATCTATGGCCCATATGATGACACCATGCAACTAGACAACTTTATTAACACATTTAGCCCCCCCCCCCCCCCCTATAGCCGAGGTGGGTAGATTCTGGATATATGTGATCGTCGTCTGCATGGGCTATGTATAGATGAGGTTGTCATGCATCGGATTAGAACCATAACATGTTCGAAATTTGGGATCGATTTCCAAGCTTGATATGAGTTGAGGAGCATCCCAAAGTGCTATTCCGATCGACGCATAACCATTTTGATAAAAATGAGAACTTATTCACGCTCACTGAAACAATCACATTTGAAGCTATGAACACTCATGAACTGAGTCTGTGCGTCAATTTCTCTGACATATCTAAGATTGGGATGAAATTTGCGACATACCACATCGCCAATTTGTTGACCCAGAACGGCGCCTCGTTGACAAATTTGAAATATACCAATATATATTGTTAACATAGAATATCATGAAATTCCGAAACGACTGGTGGAAATTTGCGTCAAAACAAGGACCTTTTTTATTAATTTCAGTGGACCACCCCTCTCCCTTGCATGTCCAACTGTTTCTGTCTGTGTATATACATCATAGCGTATGTAAATGACATTGTATTCATGAATTCACTAATTATAAATCATTGAGATGCCTTATTTAAAATATAAGAAGCGGCCAAGTAATCATTATTTTCAGTTTCTACCGCACCCCCCCCCCCAGCCCCGACCCTGGTCGTGATACTGGTGACCAAAGTGAGCCACGTTAAAGCACCTGTCAGATTACCTATAAACTATTTCCTCTGCCTTCTAGATGGTAGGCCTTCATGTAAAACCCGTTTATTGTCTGCTACAAATTTTCGCTAAAGGAGATTTTTTAGTACGCTGCCCCAGTGCGGCCATATACTACCAATAGGATAGCAATTCAGCAAAACCCACCAACATCATATCACATTAGCAGGACCACTTGGCCGGGGTGTTATACAACCGATATATATGTGACAACCGTTTAGCAACGCAATCATACAATGTATGCAATGTGGTCATCTACATGTGCGCAAATAAAACTCAATGGTGTGCCGACAATATACATCTGTATACCAATGTATGCAACATTTAAACGAATATGCGCACTACAGGCTTAACATGCTCAATGTGTTACATACTACCCACTAAATCGTTGAGGTGTAGTCATTATTTTTAGTCCCCCTCCCCCACGACGTGGCCGTGACACCGGTGACGTCAGTGAGTAACTTTAAATAATATGTCAGATTCATTACTCTGTCTGAAGCCTTCTTGGTGATACATGTATATATATTTTCTACTGCGATTTTCGAGGAGTGAAGCATCCTATCTATCCACCCTCTCGATCATGCCGGGTCTGGCCCCCTTCCCCGAAACACTCACTACAAGACTGCCGGTGATCGATAAAGTATAATTTTGTCCGCTGCCCCTCTACGCAACCACCCATGTCGCAATTCAAAATCAATACGGCCCTATTGAACTGTTAATTTAGTCCGGGGCAAGCCCCCTTCCCCGAAACACTCCCTATAACCTATTTGACTGGCGGTATTCGATAAAGGATAACTTTGTCCGCCGTCCCCGTACGCAACCAGCCCTGTCACAATGCAACATCAATGTGTTCATGTTGACCCGAACATACTTTAATTTGGTCCGGGGCTAGCCCCCTTCCCCGAAACACTCACTATTTGACTACCGGTTTTCTATCAAGGATAGTTTTGTCCGTCGCCCCTGTACACAACCGCCCCTGTCACAATGCAACATCAATACGTCCCTGTTGACCCGAAAATACTTTAATTTGGTCAGGGGGTAGTCCCCTTTCCCGAAACAATCCCTATTTGACTGCCGGTTTTCGACAAAGGATATTTTTGTCCGCCGGCCCTGTACACAACCACCCCTGTCACAATGCAACACAAATACGTCCCTGTTGACACGAAAATACTTTAATTTGGTCAGGGGCTAGTCCCCTTTCCCGAAACACTCCCTATTTGACTGTCGGTTTTCGATAAAGGATATTTTTGTCCGCCGCCCCTGTACACAACCACCCCTGTCACAATGCAACACCAATACGTCCCTGTTGACCCGAAAATACTTTAATTTGGTCAGGGGCTAGTCCCCTTTCCCGAAACACTCCCTATTTGACTGTCGGTTTTCGATAAAGGATATTTTTGTCCGCCGCCCCTGTACACAACCACCCCTGTCACAATGCAACATCAATACGTCCCTGTATACCCGAAAATACTTTAATTTGGTTCGGGGCTATATAGCCCCCCTCCACGAAACACTCCCTATTTGACTGCCGGTTTTCGACAAAGGATATTTTTGTCCGCCACCCCTCTACGCAACCACCCCTGTCACCATGAAACATCAATACGTCCCTTTCATTTAGTCCGACAATTTCGACCAATTTTCTCGGCGATAGCGACCGGAATATACAACAAATATATATGACAACCGTTTACGCACTGTCATATATTGATGCAATGCGGTCACATATATATGCAAAAATTTAAGACAATAGTGTGCCGACAATTTATATCTGCATAACAATTTATGTAGTTTTTGAACAAATATGACAATCCACACACTTTACATACCTACTGTGTTCTATATTATCCAATACATCGTGTTATATTTCTGAACAAATAAATTAATGTCAGCACACTATTTGATGTATGTGACATATATATGTTGTATTATTGAACAAATATATGCCACTACTCTCGTTTTATTGAACATATACATGACATCGACTTGTTTACGGGCACAACATATGTTCGATGTTTTAAACATACATGTGGTATTTTACAATACCAATGTGCTACCTTTACAACAAAAAGGTGCAGTTTACACTACCAATGTACATTTGTGTTCAATCTTATCACACAGTGTTGTAAATTTTGCATACACATATGTGTATAACCGTTTACGCACTGTCATATATTTATGCAATGTGGTCATATATATATGCAAAAATTGAATACAATGGTGTGTCGACAATTTATATCTGCATAACAATTTATGCAGTGTTTGAACAAATATGACAATCTACAGACTTTACATGCTCAATGTATTCTATATTATCCAATACATAGTGTTGTACATTTGAACAAAGTCAAAACACTATTTGATGTTGGTCACACATATATGTTATAGTTTTGAATAAATATATGTCACCACTCCATTATTATTGAAACTATATACGACATCGACTTGCACACAGGAACTGGGTGTTCGATGTTTTGAACATGCATGTGCTATTTTATAATGAATATGTGAGCAGTTTGAACTGCGTGTACTGTGTGTGATACCTGATAGCATTGGTGTTCGATCTTATCACACGGTGTTGTAAATATTGCATATATATGTGTATATAGTGTAATACATGGTTCGATGTGCATAGCACATTATGGTTTGCAACGACCAGAATATAGAACCCATACCCGGTATATAATATAGTTACAATAATAACACTATAGGTTCTTGTTTACGTACACCATCGTACGTCTTGATGACAATATACTATTTACGCACTGATTATGTTTGGCATATGTACAAAAATATATATATTTTAATATTCCTCCTGTTGATGGCGATTTGAACAAATATGAATATTTCTGCAACGAACGCCGCCCGTGCCTTTAATATATTGTGTATGGGAACCGATGTCGCATGGTCGCACCACTGTCAGTACATATGTCCTAGCTAACACTGGAATTAAGTGCCACGTCGGTTATTATCTGATGCAATAAAACACAGACATGTTATAATATACATGTTCAAATATGATATAATAGACATGATATAATATACATGTTCAAAAGAGGGTCGAGCATCAAGCTTTGAGGGCTTTGTTAAATCATATCCTTAATTATGATTGACCCCCTTATGGCGCCTCACGCATGACTACTCTATATAAGCATCATCATCGCTCACGCAACTACTCAATCTAAATGAAAAATCCCCACCACTTTCACCCACTCACCGCTTCCTAGGACCCCCTCTTGTCTCGTTTCTCCCCTCTATGTCTCCTTTCTTTCTCTCCCTCCTGCTAACCTGAACAATATCTTCCTTCTGCCATGCCTAATTAAGATTGTGTTATTTATACCCCATTCTTAGAAGATCATTGTGTCCACTCCAACCCGTCCGAAACATCCTTCCTTGCTTATTGGGTACGAGGTATGTACCCAAAGGGGAGAAAACGTCAGATAAGCCCTCGTGACAGTAATAACGTGACCAGTGCAAGTCTAGTTTGTTGAAATTTGTATTACAGCTGCACCGAGGAACACTCAGATATTAATATGTTTTGCATGGGAACTGATGTCGCATGATCCCACCGTTTTCAGTACATATGTCCCTGATAACACTGTAATCTAGTGCATCGTCGATTATTTTCTGATGCAATAATACACAAGGAATGTCGGCATAGATGAGGCGAACAGCATTCTGTTACCTCTACGTCATAATTTTATCGACGTTGCATGGCAACAAAATGCCTCACATCAAAGTGAGTATTCATCGTTTGCTTCACCAGAAGATAACTAATGGCTCAATCGTCTAAATATCGTGCTGATGCCTCTGAAAAATCAAGAAATAACCAATGTCGAATGATTAAATAGCCGTCATTTTCGAGAAAAATGTGACGTATAGGTTCCCGACTCTGAAACTGCACGTTTGCTCCGATACCAGTCATCGAAATGTTCGAAGAATATGAGAAGATGATTAATTACAATGAGCCAATGGAGGCAGTTGCAAATAACAGTTAACGGCGTTGGCGGTGGATATGCTGTTAAAATATTCAGCTCCGTCAAAAACCGCAATAAACACAAAGAATAGTAAAATATAGACACACCTTGTTCTTATACCGATCAGAAATATGGCATAAACAGTATGCTATTGTCAAATATTTTTCCTTTGTTATGTAAACAAAAGCAAAAAAGGTTACATAACCTGGCTTTTGTTTAGATCCGGATATGGAAATAATACAGTGAGTTTATATCATTTGTGTGTGATTAACCAATATAATTGCGCTGTGTTATGTAAACATAAGCAAAACTTCTGTAACACGAGCAGGTTCTTGTATATCTTGATGACAATATACTATTTAGGCGCTGATTATGTTTGGCATATGAACAAAACTATATATATTTTAATATTCCTTCCGTTGATGGCGATTTTAATAAATATGAATGTTTCTGCAACGAACGCCACCCGTGCCTTTAACAAATGATAAGTTACACATTAACATAAAATGCATGTAATATGCATATCCTTAGTAGAATATAAATTGATTTGTTCAATGTTTATTTCCTTATATATGCATTCTGTCTTTTTAGAAAGAAAAACCTGATTATGTTGCACACGGAATTGATTATTTGTTTACACTCGTTCTACTTGTTGTGAAGACGACGTTATCATCGTCAATCATGTTTATGAATGTGAAACAGGTATTTTCTAGAGTCAGTTGACGCACTGCATTCCATAATACAATTTATTTCGGTTTCAACTTCTGTTCGTCACACAACTGACCAATTCTGTCTTTTAATGGCGTCTTTGGTTGCTTGTGTCGGTCGTTTCTATATGTAAACTATGATTTGTAATACGTAGTCGGATGAATATCTCTCTTGTTTCTGGCGATTTGCTGTACTATATGATAATTGTCTTTGAAAGTTATATACAGTACACTCAGAGTGTGGTATAAGGAAAACACTCAACACGGTGGGGATATTTTTGGGAGAGTGATTCACGGTGGCCCACTCAACAGCGTGGGCCTTAGTGGAGAGGATTAGCAAGGCGCTATTGTCTAATCAACAAGGTGACGGCAGTTTATTCCCACCTCACTACATATCACCGCGAATCACCGTGAAACACGGTGGATTGCCGACAATCACTTCGAAACGCTTATACATGTATTCGCAACCGAATAGCATTGCATTTTCCACCATCTACTTTTTATTTGTTTTCATTTAAAAAAAATTGAAAAAGACAACTTAGTAATGTACAATTAAAATTAGCTGTATAATGAAGACTTTATCATAATGTGGTCCGTTTGTGTGCTTCGCGCACATTTTTATCTTTTAAACTTTTTGACATGTTGACTTGAGAAAAAAAAACAATCATAATGTTTTCAGTTTCAACTTCTTGCTCATTTTAAAGGCACTTGTTGGTTTGAAAGTCAAAATTATGATCGATTTTGATACATCGCGGATCATGGATCAGCATATGCCGATAAGTACGCTAAACATTGTTATACATGAACGGCATCTTTCTGGTTTTATTATTGTGATCGAAGAACGTTTGGGTCCCGAACATTCTTCGGCATACAGATAATTCCCAGTTAGTCTAGTCATTACATGGTAGAGATAAAGAGCGTTTATTTCACTTATATGCGAAAACTAAGTACAGCTCATAAACTTCTCTGACATTATCAAATACATGTTTTGTTCAGAGCAGGTGCAACTAAATATATCGCGTATTTATCAATATATCATTGTAATAATAATAACATTTTCAAACTAACACCGTTATATCACCCACCAGGTTACTCGTGTTACCTTTCGAATTTTGGTTTAATGATCTTTATTTGCATCCAATTTTCCCGGGATACATGTGCATGTATATAGATTATCGGTATCAATTAAAGTCAACCTATATTTTATACCTCCTTCCAAATTACGTACAGGTATAATTCGGAAGCTCGAGACCCGCTTAATTGTGAAACAAGATAATCTGCATTCTGAATGGCAAAGTGAACACTACATGTAAATGTAGCTCATATGGTTATGATTGAAACTCGCACACTATGCGGCGCTGCAATGGGGACAATAATTTTGACACCTCTTACAGACATGGCGGAACTTTCAAAGGTTATGTAAGAGCTAACTGACACCCATTATACTACCATTGTCTGAAATAACACGGACATAGTCATATTTCATTTTTTTTCATGTGATTCCTAGTGGTCACCGACATTTTCTTTTATCATTTTTAGCTGGTATATATATTTACACTATACACCGGTTTCATCCACTTCATGTTATTATACACACATAGCATGATAATCATTAAAATTCAAAAGTGCATTGGTTTTAGGGAAGTAGTTCCGCCCCTTCCAAATCCTCCAGGGTTAAATCCAAAACCCCAATAAATATAAAAAAAACATATACGCTAGCTGAATCAGACTTCCCTCGGGAGAGTTTATGCATGCATTGATATAGGGGCCTGAACAAATGAGAGAGCTAGGGAATGTTATCCATATTTGCGTTTCGCGCATATTTAGATCTTTTGAACATTTTGCTAAACAAGATAGCATTAATAAAAATAAATTAAAACAGATTTAATTGTTTTAATGGACTTGAATCATTATATTATACATATATGTGTGTGTGCATGTGTGTAAATAATACGAGATTTGCGCTTAAAATTTGAAATAAGTGATCGAGGGACGGAAGAAATCCATACAATAACAAATTGTTTATTTATTTTACCTATACATATATAGCTAGTTAATCATTCTGGAATTTTTGAAAATATCAACCATAATATAAATATAATGTACAGCAGCATACAATGCATGGCCCACTGAGTGTTTAGAATAAACTACAGTAAAGGGTTTCGGCTATGCATGACGTGATACAATATAGATGTCGGCGTTTTGCAGCGATTCTCTGTGATCCGCCGTGATTCCCAGTGATTCCCAGTGGTCACCGACAAGTCACCCGGACGTTTGTTTATTCAACTTAATCCGATCCACTCGGGTTCACCGTGGAACACCGTGGAAAAATCACCGTGAATGCCGGTGATTCACAGTGGGCATAGTGGGGTTCCCACCGTGTTGAGTGTTTTCCTTATACCACACTCTGAGTGTACTGTAGGTACGTATTAGAATAACAATTATTACGAGGACTTCTAAAAACAAGTTAACAAAATATGGTGTAAGATTGAAAACGAAAAACTATCATTCTATCACGACAGAGTTATTATTATAAAACAATCCTTTTGATCCACATATTAGTTTGTATGGACATCAAATATTGCTGGTATAATCATGCTGTCAAAACGATTATCGTATGGTATGTGACATATTTAATTTTATACAAGCATTTAATGCTTCCGGTGTACCGCAAATTGACTCATACCCACCTATGTTTATTGTCACAATGCCGGGTAGAAACTAAATTGTAATACGATCTTGGCTAAACATACATACAAGGCTCGTCATGGTTGGTCAGTATCCAGTATTCCCATGGAGACACGAACGTCATTTTGTGGTACAATTCTAGATATTCTGAATTGTACCACCAAAAACATGTGATGCAATCAGTGAAATGCTGTCAACGCCTCAAACTTTCAGAAGTCAAAAAACACGGGCATTGGTTTAATGTCATGCTATAGGTTGCAGAAAGAGACATATAATGACTACCTACTGTACTATACTGAATTTTATTTAAGATAGAACAAAAATAAGTCTTAATTGAATTTTTTTTGTTTTTGCCAAAAAGGCAAAGAAAAGGGGTCGCCGTTCATGTTTGACGTTACAGTTCTAAGAGAAGAACTGTTTGATGGAAAATCATACCATACAGAGCTCAACACTGGGCTATTATATAGCAAGTTGAACGTTTGTCGCTACAATTTCGACCAAAACATACAGTCGAATTACAAAAGAAATAACTACACTGCGCATCGGCGTGTGTAATAGACTTTTACCACAGAAACTGATTGTAGGACTCCGCTTCTTAAGTAACGCTCGCTATTGCTTCACAGTGCTTGACCATTTTCCTTCGCTGTGACGATATCACTACGATGAGTCTTCGCAAATAATACATATACTGTATAAATGTATCTAAGTATTCATTCAACAGTACTCATTAGACCTATTCTGGTCGCATTTGCGCGGATGAAATTTATAGTTTGCCCCTGCACTGAAATAACGAATTCTACTCTTAGGGTACGTTCATACGCTGGCAAAATTGCACTGCAACTGCAAAAATGCCATGCCCGATGGTCGTTTTGTTAGCTGGCATTTTTGCAGGCTGCCGACTAGATCGTGCTCCGTCGTGGCTGGCTGACAACAATCAACGACGATATATGATAACGGCGTCTACCTCTTTGCCAGTGCCCACAAAACGAGGCCACTAACAATAATTACAAGTGTCCGTGTTGTCGTTGATTCGAACTGTGTATCGGAGAGAGGCATTGATAGAACAGTTTGTTCTCAGCTATTGTCATATCCATATACATGTATACGCGAGGAATCTCATGATGTGGTATACAGAGTTGCGAAAGAGGTATTTTTCAGAAATGTTGGAACAAGGGGAAGGGGCTGACAAAATGGACACAGTGTGGCCAACTTCACCAAAGGAATATGATTTATGGAGGCACGGACTCAGTATGAGTATTCGTTGTTTCAAATGTGCTTCATTAAATGAACTTGGACATTTTCTCATTTATTGCCGACATTGCCACGTATCGGTCGGAATGGCACATTGAGATGTCCAGATTTTCGCCCATGTTGGGGTTGGAACCTGTTCCAATATATATTATATATATATAGTCTAGCCCAGATTGCGATGATCGTATCCACTGTAGTGATTTAATATAGTTGTTTTGAAAGTGATGTTGCTTGTGTCATGTGGGGGTCTTGACAGTTGTGATAATGGTTCGTCTTTGGCATTCATAAACCATATATATATGTATACACACACATATATATATATATATATATATATATATATATATATATATATACTAGAAGGTGACCCGACTTCGTCCGGGCTTTGACCTTGAATTGTCCATTTTGAAGGTCAAGTGGGGTCACGATTTGACCAGTCCAAAACACTGCCCGGACAAAAGTACCCGACAAACGTGCCCGTCGAAATCCATCCGGTTTTACCCGATTTGACCTTGAATTGATCACTTTGAAGGTCAAGGTCAGGTCGGGGTCACGATTTGACCCGTCCAAAACACTTAGTGGACAAAAGTAACCCTATGTATCGGGTCATATCAAGGTCAAACGCCCGAATATCACGGGATTTCGATGAAACTTGGTATGTGGGGGTCCTTTCGTATGGGGAGTCTCATAAGCATATTCATTTGCCCGTGCGACGTGACCCTGACATTGAAATCGGGTAACTTCAAGGTCAAATAGCCAATTTCGATGGGATTTCGACGAAATTTGATACGTGGGGTTACTTTTGTCCATTGATTGTTTTGGACGGGCCATATCGTGACCCCGACCTGAACTTGACCTTCAAAATGATCAATTCAAGGTCATATCTGGTAAAACCGGATGGATTTCGACGGGCACGTTTGTCGGGTACTTTTGTCTGGGCAGTGTTTTGGACTGGTCAAATCGTTACCCCACTTGACCTTCAAAATGGACTGAAAACTTGGTATGTGGGGGTATTTTCGACCGGGGACGAACATAGGCATATTAATTTGTCCGTGCGACATGACTTTGACCTTGAAATCGGGTCATTTCAAGGTCAAACGCCCGAATATCACGGGATTTCGATGAAACTTTGTATGTGGGGGTACTTTCTTATGGCGAGTCTCATAAGCATATTCATTTGCCCGTGCGACGTGACCTTGACCTTGAGAGTGTTTGAAAGCTTCTGATATCAGTTAAAAAATACCAATACAAGACCGGAACCAATGGGATTTCTCTAAAGTCGGAAAGTCTTATGTTTTCTTCGTCGAGCTAAGTGTGGACCCACCACATCTCACATTAATCCAACATATCAAGTGACATTATTACGCGCGCCGCGTGAATACTGTCCTAGAGATTATAGATAGCTGTGGGCGCTGACATTAACATGGGTGTTTTATTTATAGAATGGGAAATTTTGGGATGATTAAAATTCGAACTGCGAGCCGGAGGCCGAGTCCGGTAAAAGGTGTAGTTGGAAATTTCAATTTTGTTTATTGTCGTTAATTAAAGTTATGTCAATAATGTTGATTTTTGGTTTGTGATAAGGCTATGTCAATTACAAATAAAAGAAATGAAAAAGATAATTTGCAAGTCTTATATTTCAACTTTTATAGACTTTTTTCGTTCTCCAACCCACTGGGGGTTGTGGTCGGAGCCGGCGGAGTCGGCCACCGGTTCGTTAATTAGGTGCTGGTTGTTTATAGATAATGGGTTTTTGTTTGTTTGATTGTTTATTTCCAGTCATTATGCCATGGTACAAGGAAAATATATAACATATAATGACATGCATACTATAGAACATATGTACTCATATATATACAAGTATCCACCCGCGAACATATTAAATGAATACAGTTTCGATTACCATCGACAATTGCTTATATAACCATACCCCAAAATATAAAGAATCAATATATACCATGTAAAAGTAAACTTAGTTCACGGTCTAACTGCGAATACTCGATTGACTTTGTTTTGCTTATGGTGCTCGACAATATATCATGGGTTGAGAAATAGGGGGCTACTACTTATTCTTAAGCATGCTATATGCTGGGGTATATCATCGTTAGCGTTGCGTGTAATATAAATAGAGTATACTCATGTATAAGAGGTAGTTAAGTCATCAAATATCGAATAGGCATAATACAATATGCACTAAGTCTTAACGAGGACTGGTTGATAACTGGTTAGCATGAAAATTGTCAGTTGTGATCCTTAAATATACCATGACATCGGCCTCAGTTGTCTTCATATCGCTTCATGCCTATGTGAATGAGGTGAATGAGATCTGTAGAGTTCAAAAGTTTATAGAGATAATCAATGGATCCATTTGTCCAATACTCATTTGGGATAAGCTTTTCTCTAATGTCGGCTAACTTCGGACAAACTATTATAAAATGATATTCGTCTGATATAGAGACCTTACACAGAGAGCATACAAGCTGCGTTTTATTCCCCTTTTTATTTTTGCCCCATCTAGCCACCTCTACCCCCAATCTATGATTTGCTGTTCTGATTTTTTTTCCGGTTTAAAAGTCGAACTGCGCGACCAGGAGGCCGAGTCCGGTAAAAGGTGTAGTCGGTAATTTCAATTTCGTTTATTGTCCTTTACATTATTATGTCAATAATGTTGATTTTTGGATTGTGACAAGCTATGTCAATTACCAAAAAAAGAAATGAAAAAGATAATTTGTAAGTCTTATATTTAAACATTTATAGATATTTTTCGTTCTCCAGCTGATGGTTGGGGTCGGCGACGACCGAGTCGGCCGCCGGTTCGTTAATTAGGTGCTGGTTGTTATTGTTATTTTAACGGAATTCTGAGTTGGTCATTCGCGAAACCAATATATTTTATATATTATAATTACAATCATGGATATATAATATATGATCTTGAGCGCGTTACCATTTCTGACTATGGTTTTCTGGTTTTGACTGGCCTAAGAATACCAACACGCACTGTGTTCCTAATATATTGCAACAGCTTAACGATATCAGCAATCACGCAAAAATCCGCTGTCGTACATGATCACTACTAACGATGATTTGTTGACAACAGGCAGAAATTAATCCGTTTCGACAATTTTGCAGCTGGCATTTTTGCAGTTTGCCGTGCAATATTGCCAGCGTATGAACGTACCCTTAGCTAGTAAAGTTTGATCCAGTCCATATTTCTGTAAAAAGGCAATAGTTAAAGATACGGGCGGCGTTTTGGCGGTGGGTATTCTGTTAATATATTCACCTCCGTCAAAAACCGCCATAAACAGAAGGAATAGTAAGATATAGACATACTTTGTTCTCATGCCAATCAGAAATATGGCATAAACAGTATGTTATTGTCAATTTTCCCCCTTGTTATGTAAACAAAGGCAAAAAACGTTACGTTTCCTGGCTTCTATTTAGATCCGTATATGGTAGACATAAAGAGCGTTATTTGTTACAGTTTTCCTGATATGGAAATAATAAAGAGCGTTTATATCATTTATGTGTGATTAACCAATAGAATTGCGCTGTGTTATGTAAGCAGAAGCACAACTTCTGTATTACGAGCAGTCTCTTGTTTACGTACACCATCGTATGTCTTGACGACAATATACTATTTACGCGCTTATTATGTTTGGCATATGAGCGGAACTGTATATATTTTGGTGTTCCTTCTGTTGATGGCGATTTGAACAAATATATATTACTATTTCTACAACGAAATTGCCTTTAAAATATGTTGTCTATACATCACAGACTCGCAGCAACACGCATAATTTTACTTTGGTAGCATAAGATAAACAAAATAACATGGAATTGAGTTTGCAACCTGTTCTTCCGATCAATCGTACATTATCTGCTTGTAATATAATTTGTTTTAGGTCGATAATCTGCATAGAATCGCCTCATTTTGTGTCGATAATGAACTGAAAATGAGAGCGTTTTAGTCACATTATCGACTCATAACGACTTCATTGAAGGTTCAGTATATGAGAACAATGACACAAGTAAACGTACTCACGACTTATCAGGTGTACGCTCTTGTATGTGATTTCTCTGTGGCCCGCGCCATAAAAAGGAATAACGGATATGAGCCCATTATTTGCTTATTTCAGAATCCAATATGAACCTATATGAATATTATAGGTCGATTATGTGCGTAATTTATGAGAGGATATGTTAGAGTTTGATATAAGGGAAATTATCAAACATTTAGAATATGAGTCCTCAAATTGAGTAATCTCACAAGTCTTGTCACCAGCATTGATAGTTATTATTGATATTGAGGTTAACGCGATACATGTTCATTCAAAACAACAAAAACAGTTTCATTAAATCAGTTCAGCTTGATACGAATTAAATATTGTTGAGATCAAATATAGAAATGAGATGGACTGGTACATTAGTTTGATGATATCGGTATTAGTACCGGCGTGTGGAGATTGTTCTTTACATAACAGGGATGCGTCCATTACTTTGAAAAGTAATGCATTACCATTACTGTCAATTTCCTGTATTAAAATTACCATTACTTGTACTTTTAAAATGAGAAGTAAACCATTATCATTACTTTCAAAAGTAAACATTACCATTACTTCCAGTGCGTTAGGTTCAAAATAAAAACATAAAGTATGTTTGTTGTCTTTCTGCCTACACAAAAGTCACACAGACCCTATTTTTTTATTCAAGTTTATGTTCTTTTATAAGTTATAAATGAATGGATTTTTTTTTCAAAAACATTCTAAGCTTTTGTGTGCTTCCGGGTCTATGGGAGTTATATAACGGTAACCGTAATACATCATATGATATATACTTATTAACCGAAATGGTAAACAAGAACAATCCTCATCTACCATATTTCTTCCTAGATAAAGTTGCATGCTTTAGACCTAAGATAAAAAAAAATGACAATCTTAATTTCCCCCATGAACTTTTCTTTTTATCTATATCTATATTTGCGAATGTCTTCTGTCTGTCTGTATGTCTGCCTGTGTTCTATATACATTCACAGGGGACCATCTTGATGGCACCAAAGGGGTCTACTAGGGGGTAACCTTTTACGAGAAAGATAGTGGTGCGGGTTAGAATTTTCTAAAGTGACGCCGTTGTTGTCAGGGGCAGAAAAGGGGGGGGGCAGAATTCTTTTTGTCGCTGATTGCCACGAAACTTTGTATTTTGCATATATGTGTCATCTGTATATTATGTTATTTGTTTGGATTTGGAAACAAATATGTTTACATTAAATGGGTAAGTGCCTAAGGGTAAATATTTCGGCCACAAATATAACCCGCAGGGCTAACAATATTGACACAGCAAGGTAGATCGTTCATTTTGTAGGCACCGCCCTTTTGTAGCTTGCAGCAATCGTGGTATCCATTGCACGACGCTACGTAACCATTATTTGGCTGTCCCGACATCCAGTTCGTGAACAGGGGATATCCACACTGGTCGATCCAACTCCCCTGTGACTCAGTGTCTGTTCCATCTATATGGATCACTTTCATGTCTGAACCACCTGAAAATAACAAGAATCGTCATAGTAGTGCATATAAGGGCAACATAAGGGGTACTAGTTGATACATGTAATGTAGTGTTATTCGATCGATACCATGACAACGGGGCTATCAATGGCCATTCAACTTGTGTCTTGCATTTCCCCGACATTGTTCTCTTAGAAAGTTTATAACCTATTTACTGAAATGCTCATATTGTCAGTTATCCACGGGAGAATCCCGGGATCTATAGTAGGGACAGTACTACTAGGTAACAACACACAATTTCCAGCGGGTTTTGGTCAACTTGGGAGGTGGTACTGTACTTAAAATCTATGCTGATCCAATTAGCTGTGGTGTATGTATGCCCAATTAAGCGTATTTAATTTTCCACAGAAATGGTAGACGTAAGCGTACAATCTATCAATGAGTTATGTTTCATTGTTTACAGATACAAAAAGCCAAATTTTACCCAGTTTCACTAAAATTGACCATTTTCAACCCAAAAGTATACCACGACAGCGGATGATAGAGCTATGATAGATCTGATATATATTTGAAAAAGAAAACAAGGTATCGTAGCAATTTTAAAAAACCGTCTTGCAAGCGCAGATGGCAAAATTCATGTGGTCGCAGTAAAAACCGGAAGTTCATTGCTCACAGCTTCGATTGATGCATTCAATCTCTTCCATCGAACAATCTCACTCCCTATAAAATACTTGACGCTTTATGACTCTTGTTTCTTTCTCCTTTTTCCCCGAATCGGTTATAACGGGCCTTCTTTTGCAGGTAACATGTTTTGTTTGCAACTCAATAATGTTCGCGAATGCCGTCGATAAAAGACACGCAACATATGCGAATTCAAGAACGGTAACTCGTAATGGCATAATTCTCCATTTTATGACTCCAGCCATAAATGAATTTATATTAAATAATTCAATTTTACTTTTACGATAGCCTGTTAACCGGAACGTTTTCAGTAGACATCGTCGACTCAAATTAGTTATTTTATAATATAATATTCATATTAGATCGCTATTGTCACTAGGAATATATTGAAATTGGGGTACAGTACCCCTTTAAACACAGGCTTATATTTCTCTATTTCAGCCCTCCTACAACGTGTGAAATCGTATACTGCTACTAACGTGAGTTCATGCCAAATAACATCAATTTTATAACAAGTCTGCAAAGCAACTACCATCAACAATTACATGAACAATTATACTGACGTTCTTAATTTCATTATTAATAACTCTCCATTAATGAGATTTCACACAGCAAAACCATTGTTACTGCTTCAGTGGAATTGCCTATACAAGTCATATACTATTCCAATAAGATACCAAAGTTTAACCAAAATTTGACAGTAAACATTTGAAATGGTCAAAGCATCTAAAAATATTCTGAAAATCTTTCTACATGATTAGCGACGTTTGTTAACCCTTTACCCAACAAACCGGCCAAATCCGGCCAAATAAAGCTTCAACAGCCTAAAATATCTTCGGTCTGTCTCAATAGAACCATACAAATATGGATATCATTGGAACCGGCTCCTTGGCCACATTGTGATAGTTACAGTTATGCCCTGTGCCAATGCATTCTCTTATATATGCGAGTCGACCATAGGTCGCCTCGCATATATAAGAGAATGCATTGGCCTAAACAAAAATCTTTTTTAACACTTTTTACCATTTTTTCTTACATTCTTTAACAATTTTATAATTTTTAATGTGTTAAGCCAATGCATTCTCTTATATATGCGAGGCGACCTATGGTCGACTCGCATATATAAGAGAATGCATTGGCACAGGGCCCTTCTGTTGGGTAAAGGGTTAACAAATCACTGTAATCCTTTTGTTTACATACTATCACAAACTTTCGTTATTGGAGAACTATCAATATAAATAATTAAGATAAATGTATCCATGTTCTTCTTAGTGGTGATGTTTTACAGACTTTTATATTGTTTTGCACAATAACACCACGTACAACACCACGTGTGCCTTGGGACCATTTAACATATGTTTCACAAAAGACATGATTTGTTTATGCCAATTTCCAACATCATCTGCACCCTTACACTTTAACTTATGGTACCACTACTTTAGCTTAATACGTTATAGAGATAAAGCAAAATCCTGCAAACGAAGTGGACCTGTAGCTACCGCCAATAGAGAGGGTTCGCAAGCTTACAGTTATGACTTATAACACACACAAACGTGTTCCACTCCGGTGCCCCATCATGATAGTAATATACTAATTCGAGAACAAGTTGGAAAAAGCATCATTATACCTAAATAAAGTACACTTTGCAAACAGTAATGTGCGTGTACGACTTTAGGTAGACTAAAACCCTTAAATGTGTACGGACCAATAAAGTACGACATTTAATGGTGTCAAACAGATAAGTTTATTGTATACCATGTCTAAAAATGCGATTATGAAACTCATACGCAAGCAGCACAATAACTCTTGAGTAATATGTCACCTTTTTGACAATGATCTCGCCTACTTGCAGAATTTGGTGGCAGCACTCCCTCTTCTGAGCCCCCATGGTCAACATGAACCGATAGATATCACAACCCACAAATCCAGTAGAATTATATATATAGAATTTGTCCGTTGCGACCGAAAAGCGAAAGACCTACATTGTGCCATCTGGAGCTGGCAGCCGTTGTAACAGCCATCGGATGTCAATCAACGATTTTGCCGATATGCGCCATCTGCTAACCGATGGCATTTTGAAGTAAACAACGTATCATATCATTACTGTACGTCCTATAATCCGGTACAATTAACCATCGATTGACCACCTTCCGAGATCCTCGGCCGGGGGGGGGGGGGGTGGCAAATAAGAAATCGCCAATTTTGACCGAAATATCGCATAGTTAGATGGAACAAGATGCCAATATATGTGACTAATGTGAAATACATTAAATGAACTGGATAATACTTCCGTCATTTGTTCATTATTATAAAGTTCGCTGTCACTGAACGTTAAAAACAAATCCCAGGTTTTGAATTGGTGGAGTATGATATCTACGGGCGTAGCCGGAGAAAAAAGCGAACAAACCCTGAAGGTAATGTCAATTTTGTACGCATTGACGAGCAGTCCACTATAAGTTATGTTCAGATAATAAGTTCAACAAACGTGTGTTGAAGATATTATCTGAACAGTTAACACCAATGAATAGGAATCTTTCTGCACTTGCATTACGTGTTCGCCCGTCTGCTGATATTTCCTAAACACCCATCCAAATTAATAATAGACAATTCCAATGTGTGCTTTTTTATGATTGAAAGAGTCCATTTAGTAAATGAAGGGGTAACCAGTATATACCTGGCGTCGATTGGATGACACTGACTACCCATAGTCTCATCGCTTCATTCCGCACAGTTATGAGGTTGGTACCCTCGCTGAGACAGATATTTCTGTGATCTTGCCAAGTTCCCCCATCATGAAGTCCGACGCGATAAGCTACCCGAAATTCTGTCGAATGCCTATAGCCGTTTGGCACACCAGAATCTGAAAGAAATATGTATTATAACGTTTTGTGTATAACATATTATCACAATTGATAAAAGTTCATATTGGAAATGTACATATGTAAATGTCAATAGATATCAACTGATATTGCCTATTTATAATCATTTGTTATTCGAAAATTTCAGATATTTTAAAAGTACTCAATCCGATTCGATGGTCCCCATATAATCATATTCCAACAACAACAACAACAATATAAAATTGCCCGAAACGTGTTATTTATCAACATGTTGTTCGACGAAATTTAGCCTTTTTATCAACACAAGGCCTCTTGATTTTAGAGTTATCCATCTTCATCCGCAATTTGGTCCGAGACCGTCGGCTCGTCGACTTTTTACTGGGCCAATAATAAGTCTTGATGGTGAAAAATAATCGACATTAAAAATCGATAACTAATTACTCTGAGCTTTGATTGACAGGTTCCTAGACTCGAATAAGATATTTTTTCCCCGAATCCAAATAAATAGTAATTGAAGGGCGCCCAATCTGATTATGCATCTTTAACCTACGTGTACATTATATATATATTTTTTATCTATTTTCGTAGTTCATCGGGCGATAATAAACATGTAGATCCATAAACACACTACATGTATATGTACGCACCAATCCAGGCGTTATATGCTCTGCATAAATTCATCAAAGTCATGCGATAGTTGTCAGCTATTTCCAATCTTCACACAGAGCATTTATATAAACGCTCTTTATATTGACCATAGGACACAAATAACAATGGACGCTCTCTATTTTTCGGTATATCGATATATCGTCGGCTATGTGAATATTATTTTGGAGCGAAAACCACCAAGTGGCTTTAAGTGCCAAACATAATTGGGAGGCTCGAATTATCCGTATCCTCCTAACCTTGTCATAACAGGAGCTGTGCTGGTGCAGCACTAAATATCCTGTGCCAGTGTATTCTATTATATATGCGACAATATCAAGGTAAATAGTGTTAGGCCAAAGTATTCTCTTATATATGCGAGGTTCCCTATCGCATATATATGAAAATGCATTGGCACAGGGTTTCGCAAACTTTCAGGAAGTTCCAGTTATGGAAGGGTTAATAATAAACAGCATAATAAGAAAGAATAATAATAGAACGCAAAACATTTAAAACGTAGAAACTATTGTTCAGCTATTTCGCTAGACGTTTGGTCGATATCTGCAAACGTGTAGGTTTGACGTCGTAAAATATCTATTTCCCACCGATCGCTCATGCTTCTCCACAACAATACCATGGTAACACAAGTTACACATAGGTGAGGTGGAGCTGGATATTGACTCCAAGATCTTACCGAATCCATTCACCTGCTATCTACATAGCGTTGGCCATTCATTCGGTTATTAGATGCTTGGATTATTCCCCTTACCTACAAATGTTATATCGTATACGCTGGGCACAAAACGGAATGACCGTGTAGCAAAAATGTCATGTGAGTCAGGTGGCTTCGTTTGTCAACGGTAACACGTTACAATTTCCACGTACATGTGGTTAATCCTGGTTGATTTCAAGAATAAGATCTTCAGAAGCATGAAACCATAAAATCATACCATAAAACGTATAATTTTCACTGAGACCCATGGCATGAAATATTGCAATTTACACCACTGTATATAATCAGTATCGTGAACACAGTTTGCAAGTACATACCTGGTGCGGTGTGGTAGATCGTGCACCCGATGCGTTCTCTTTTACACCTGACAGCGTCCGTCCTCGGAATCATGTGTAGCGAGCAAACGTCTTCTCCGGGACAATGTGTTACTGCCGTACAGTTGTCGTGACGTAGGCATTCCGCTACACACTGGCCATTACTCACATATATGGACAACGAAACCATACCCGATACGAGAGCAACCGCGTGCGAGTCCTCCGCATAGAATACTTTATAGTTCATGGCCAGTGTCACAGGTGCAAGAATCCCAATTAGCAGAACTCTAAGAATGTGTATATTCAGCATATGTTACAGAATTTACAGAACAGTATATGTTTCTCAAGCCAAAGGTTGAACAAGTTCCTGTCACAAGTTTAGCCTGTACAGGCTTGAATTATAACAGTTTCGACCATAATCCATAATTGGGGAGGGGGCTGGTTCTCGAAAGTTTCGAATACCTAAGCTAGGGAGTTAGTTGAATGTATCAGGCGGGATTATATGGGCATGCAATAATGTACAATATAATGTTTTACTTAAATATTCCATAATTGTAAATTTTGCGTATACATGCATGCATAACACAATAGTCTGGTCGATAAACTAAAATTTTAGGGTCAACCTAGAATAAATTCGGACTAAATTGGTTTATATATCATTTTGAAGAGGAAGATCTCCTCTATAACATATCCAAAATCCGCTAAAATCCGCTTTGAGCATTTTTTGTAATTCAAGATGGCGTCCAATATGGCTGCCATTTTCCGTTAGTCAGTTTGTTGCAATTTGATGCAATTATAGTCATAATATCGTGTCATATGTATACATTAGTATACATTTTTGTGAAGCGAAGACATAACGCCACATTTTGATGCCAAAATTGGAACACACCGCCCAAGATGGCAGTCAAAATGGCGACCGGAAGTGGAAAATGTTACGTTTTTTTTACTGATATCTTTAAGATAAGTTTCTGCTGTTTGGAACTAGTTGAGAATTGTGACTTTGTTTTGTATTTAGCATGTTAACAGACCATCGGGGAAATAAAATATGCCATAAGTGGAGTCCCCACCCCTTCCGATCATGCAAAAAATCGAGTTTACAGAACGTGGTATAACATTTCACAAAAAAAATCACAATTTGGGATTCTAGTCATATTTCATCAAAAATTAGCAGGACTGTGTAATGGAAGTGATGCATTCTATTTCTTATGAATATTCCGACTCAATGGTATCAAAATTGTCACTTTGGCTCACAATAGCTGCCAAAATGGCGGCCAAAATATGAAAAATGGTAAATATTGCACCAGCATGTCGTGCAACCGCTTATAAGTTGTGGTTGATGAATAAAATTGACTATCCTGTCTTATATACATTGAATACTAACATTTATGATGCACCTTGATTAACTTTTACTATTTTAACCACTGAAATTACCAGAATTATGGGATTTTTTGCACAAACTTGGCATCAAAATCGGTAAAAATTAACATTTCAGGTTTGCACCATTTTTTAAAAGTAAAATGGAACTATCTTTGGTATCAAATGTGATTTTTATTTTTGATCTATCTTAAATGTTTGACACTGAGATGTTTTAGACAAAATTACTCAAGATGGCTTACAAAATGGCAACCAAATATGGTAAAAAGTTGATTTGTCATATTTATTCCGAACATTATTACAAGCTGTTCCGAAAAGGTTGCAAATTGTGACTCACTTGGTTATTAAACATGCTACTTAATCAAATGATAACTAAATGTTATATTCTTGTTGTCCCAGTACATTATGGGGCATGACAAATCAGTTTAAGGGATGCAGTATGAATTTTTGCCGAAAACTTCTTTTGGGATTATGTCTGTCTTTGAACGGAAATTGGCAGAACGTTGAAACGGAACTGAGAGGGATCATATTATGTGGCTACTCTGTCCCATTAGCATCAAAATTTATTAACTTATATACTATTGTCATGAAAACCGTTTCATTCGTATTGCATACCAAACGCCATTAAGAGAAACTCTGATGATCTCTTTATCGGTTAACATATCCTTGAGTTATAGGGATAGGAAGTCGAGTCACCCAAGTGCAACTTACACAGGACCATGCAGGACCACTCCACATATACATGAACACCACATAAATGAACATATGTCACTCACTTTATACACATACACCTCACCTACTACTATACAGCCACACATGGATATGCACATACACCCAACACATGGCCATATAGTCATGAGTAAACATGCAGGCACACCAGGTATACTCCTACACATCACCCATGGCCATATAGTCACGACCTGTATACCCATTCACTACATTCATGAACATACAGTAACATCCTGTATACATATTCGCCTCACCATTGGCAACACGGTCACTCCATGTATATATTTGCCAGATGCATGGCCACATAAGTACTCAAGATATACATCCAAATGATGACAATATAGTCACTCCCGGTATATATTATCACCACATTCATGAGCATACATTACTTCTTGTATACATATTTGCCTCACCAGGGGTCATAAAGTCACTCCCTGCATATATATTTGCGACACACATGGCCATATATCCACTCAAAATATACATATACACCCAACCCAAAACCATAGAGTCATTACAGGTATATATAGTATACATATAAACCTCACCAATGGCGTTACAGTCCTTCTAGATATACCAATGCCCCGCAACGCGCACGCGGCCATTCATACACTCCAAACGTGCATATAGACCTCACCATGACAATTCAGCCTCTCGCTGTATACGCATAAACCACACTCGTGATCATACAGTCACTCCCTCTATACCAATTCACCCACCATTAATTTTTCCACACTGGCACTCCATATATACATATTGGCCACATCATGGCAATATAGCTCGCGTCTTGCATGTAATGAGTCGAAACGTAATGTGACATTTGCTTAGTATGGCATATAGTCAGCGATCTGGAACTGATGTTGATCTTATCCAAACATGTTGGCATCTTTTAAACTCATTGGGAGTAATTTCCAAAAATGTCTAAAATCTACGTTTGGCATAAAATAAAATCTAGTTTTTGTGGGGTACGTTTTAAAACTAATTTTAAAATTCCATTAAACTGCTCCAGGACCCAGCTTCCAACTCAACATTCATGTCATTAGAACGGGGATCAATTTGTCTGCGAGAAATTGGGACCTTAGTCATCATATATGTAGTCTCGAATATTCTGTAGTATGCCTAACATACATCATCCCCTTTCTCTTAACATCCATACATTTATGTACCACTATCATTGTGTGGGGAATGGGACAGGATGTAAGCCATTATTTATTTCACTATACTTATATTGACAAACGGAAAGGCCTTATGGTCCGTCAGCCAGTGCTCCATTCTGACTAATTATTGTCATTCCGGAGGGCTAGGTGTGATTTTCGTTGACACGGACAAATGTGTCACCTTGTCAGATACCCACTTACATATATTTGTTAGCCTATACTTACCTTTATTGGTTGGCATTGGTTAACCTATGATCATAGTTACTCCAGGTGTATATATACCTTATCAATTACCATTAAGATATACCTATACCCCACACACACGAACATTCGTACACTTCAGACTTGCAAAAATACAGCTCAACCATCACAATTCAGCCACTCGCTGTATTCTTACACACCTCATCCATGAGCATTCAGCTATTCACTGTATACCGATACAAGCAATGACAATACAGCCACAACAGATAAACATGTACATCCCACCCATGACCATGATGTCACTATCTATATACACAAGCCCGCCAGTGACCATCAAACTGTACTCCAGGTATGCATATACACTTCAACAACATTGACTCTGCAGTCATTCCATGTACACATATACACATTGCCCATAACCATACAACCACTACATATTTATCCATTCACCCCATTCATTATCATACAGCAAACGCGTGTATACATATACACCCACCCATGACAATACAGCCACCCAATGTACACCAGTACATCCCACCCATGATCACACAGTCACTCCATATATACATACACAACACAAAGATGGACAATGGAGCTAATCTCGCTGTACACATAAACCACTTCAATGGCCAGACAACAACTCCCTGCATACATGTTCAACTCATACATGACGGTCATGACCATAAGCTACTCCTTATATACCTATACAACTCAACGTGGACACCCTTACATGACCATATAGTCATACATTGTATAACTATTCATATCATTCATGAATACAATAACTCCCCGTATACATACTCACCTCACCTATAGCCATACATTCAACAGACATACACACGGTATTAAGTTGATCAATGTTGATTACAATGGGCCAAAGTAGCCACATACTATGATCCCTCTCAGTTCCGTTTCAACGTTCTGCCTATTTCAGTTAAAAAACATGGACAGAATCCCAAAAGAAATTTTCGGCAAAATCCATACTGCACCCCTTAAATGAACTTGCATGCCTCTTAAGGTTCTGGGACAACCAGAATATAACATTTAGTTGACTAAGTAGCATTTTTAATAACCAAGTGAGTCACAATCTGCTACCCTTTCGGAACAGCAGTGAATAATGTTTGGAATATATGTGACAAATCAACATTTTACCAAATTGGGTTGCCATTTTTCAAGCCATCTTGAGCAATATTGTCTAAAACATCTCATTGTGACACAGTTAGCACATATCAAAACAATAAACACCGCTCATACCAAAGAAATTTCCATTTTACTTTAAAAAATGTTTCAAACCTGAACAGTGATTTTTTGCCGATTTTGATGCAAAGTTTGTGACAGAAATATTTGAATAATTCTGGTGATTTTAGTGGTTTCAATGGTAACAATTAGCCTAGGTGCATCATAAATGTTGGTTTTCAATGTATATAAGACAGAATAGTCAATTGTGTGCATCAACAACAACTTATAAGCAGTTGCATGGCACACTGGGACAATATTGAAAATATTCCATATTTTGGCCGCCATTTTGATCCAAAGTGACGATTTTTGTAACATTGAGTTGGAATATCCATAAAATGTAGAAAGCATTACTTACATTGCACAGTTCTTCCAATTTCATGATGAAATATGACTAGAATCCCAATGGTGATATTTTGTGATATGTTATACCGTGTTCTGTAAAATCGAATTTTTGAGCGATCGGAAGAGGTTGGGAGCCCATGACTGGCATATTTCTTTGCTCCAATGATCAGTTAAGATGTTAAATACAAAATAATGTCAAAATTCTCAACCAGTTCCAAACAGTAGAAACTTATCTTAAAGATATTAGTAAAAAACGTATAAATTTCCACTTCCGGCCGCCATTTTGCGGCCATTTATGACGGGGAGTTCCAATTTTGGAATACAACGGTGGGGTTATGTCTTAGCTTCACAAAGATGTATACCAGTGTATACATATGACAAAATTTTCTCACTGTAATTGCGTAGAACTGATTTACCGGAAATGGCAGCCATCTTGGACGCCATCTTGAATTACAAAAATTGCTCAAAGCGGATTTTAGCGGATTTTTGTATATGTTATAGAGGAAATATTTCTCTTCAAAATGGTATACAAACCAATTTAGTCCAAATTTATTCTAGGTCAAACCTTTATTCGACCAGACTACAAGAGAGGAAATGTGACCTAGTTGGGAACTCGTAGCTAGAAAAAATCATTTTCCGAATGAAGACACACAGCAACACCACCGTCTGAACTTCAATTTAAAGATGTAATGATATGATAATGATAAAGCATAAATTGTTGCATATTAGATTAATCACTACTAATTGTAGTCAACTACAATATTTATAAATCAGGAGTAGCTTCAGGGGGATCAGGACTCGGGGTGATGCATGCCCCCCTTCCGGGATAATATAGCCCCCATTTTGGGAATCATAGCTACGTCCACTCTACAGGTGTGTATGATCCATGTAAAACGCCAAATACACGATATTTACAAAGATTACATGCATGTATGTATCCACCCTTAATCAACACACAACAACACAATTTAAAACACTGCATCTACATGTATAGTGGTCGTCATTTCGAGATGTTTAATCTACGTTTCAACATTATTTTTGGATCTATAAATGCAACATTGAGATGGCCAAAAGAGTAATAACCTGCGACGGTCGATATCTCAAGGATGTATCTACCTGTGAATGTCTTGTCGCTGTTGATCTTCACTCAACACGCAGTGTTATATTTTGCATGCTAACACACACGTTCACTTGATATCTTAATGAATAACCCATTTCTGTCAACAGCCATGATTGTTCTTATTAATAAAATTAATATAAGTAGATAAACATGCATGCATTGAGATCATAAAAAAAAAACGCATCTTGCAATTGTATATATCGTAGCGAATACAATTTAGCGAAACGTAATGAGTAGAGATCAATCTTGGTGAAACGCAATGGGTTAATTGGTCCAGTCGACTCATTGTGCGGAAACTCAGCGGGCAACATAACTGGCTATGGTATATGACGAACAATTGTCACCAAAATCCACCATAATAAATTGCCACACCTACTATGCCATCGTTACTGTGATACGTGTGTCCGCAGCCAATATACTGTTTACGTGCTGATTATGTTTGGCATATGAGCGGAACTGTATATATTTTGGTGTCCCATCTGTTGATGGCGATTTGAACAAATATAAATATTTCTGCAACGAGCGCCGCCCGTGTCTTTAAGTTACACTAGTTTTTGAACACTTTAGTCAACGTTGCTTGGTTGTATACTTTCACTACGGTTGAGTAATTGTTGAGTAAAATTTTAGTCAACGAGATTTTCAGTGAAATTTGGTAGAAAGATTAAATCTCCCAGTGTGTAACTCACTGTAACGGTGTAAGGTGTCCCAGGATAAATAGCGAATAATAGCCATTTAACGAAGTCAATTGTAGGGTGTTCTTGTTATTCCTGTCATATTTTTACACTAGAAATTGGCCATAACGTAAACGGCCCAGCACACGACGTCACATCAGTGTTAATGTGCATCGATACAATGTCGGCTAACGAGTTTGGGATTTCTTCATGTTTGATTGAATCGCAAATGGTCCGTGAACCCTTAAGCACCGTGTAGCAGCGGTCTGACGCTAACGAGATCGCTGTGACCAGTGACTTGGAAATGGTAGATGTACTTATATGTAAAAATTTCGATTACCTCCCTTTGCTCTTATTGGACTACATGTATTGTAGTCCAATAGAGCGCCGAAATTCGGGACCAAGCGACGTCGATATTACATCATAGTTAGCGTGCAATAATTCAGTGAACATATAATTGATAAATAATAATCAATAGTTACAAGGGTAGTTATAAGTCACTAGCTGGGTATATAATCAAGGCTGGGAAAATGATATACATCCACCAGGGTGCGCTACGAAAAACGTGTGGAAAATTACCAATTCCGCACCAGCGCGTGACGAATTTATTGACTGTGAATTCCAGGCTTTGAGATTTCCCCGTAGGGGTAATAATACACCATGCTTCATTCTCCCTATAGTGTTCCTGTATTCTATCTACAGGAACATCAAAGGATTGTTCTTCTGGCCACAAGTTAGGTGGGTTCGACAACAATGGGATGAAACTTTGATTGATTGTCCGTTGGATTGTTCTGTGTGCGATGACACTTTTGTACTGAACACCGCATGCATGCCTTATACGAACTTATTAATTATAAAGTACGTATCGGCGACCCGTTTATAAGCACAGGTCCCTGTGGAAAAGTAGCAGATATACCAATATGTACTATACCAGTGACAATGTTCACAAGTCCGATTTAGGGAAAAAATACCATCTATCGTATTGCTCATAGATTTTCAAAACCGTTCAAATCAGTGACAATATATTTCAGTGTGTTTTATTGGCCATGAAATTTCCTTTGTTATGATGTATAATTCCACAATATTAAACGAAGGTAAGTCGAGACATCGTACCGAAAATTTGCAATATCTAGTGGAAATTTGGGAGTAAAACGGGTTGTCAGTCTCCCTGTCCGCCTAATATCTTCAATAATTCTAAAACATTGTCAATCCAGCCAAAATATGCCCCAGTGTACTTTATATGGCATAATATTTTCTGATATACGGATGTACGGATATACGGATGTGTTCATTTGGGTCTGAAGCAATCCAAGTTCAAAAATGAAACAAATAGATGTACGGTGCTCTCTGAAAAAATCAGGAAAACATATTTTTCGGTCGCAGGTAGGAAAGCCACGAAGTCATGCACGCCTCAAACGATGTTGACTCTGATAAAAGCCATTGTTTTGCCGAAAGCACTCTTCGGAAGTGAGTTACTTCCAACACCCAACAACACATTGATCTACTCCATTGAGAAATCCTTCCGTGTTTGCGTGAAACATGTACAGTCACTGCCAGCGCGCACTCCAACGGATATAGCTCTTGGTTTGTTAGGCATAATGCCAATCGAAAAGGAGATACATGTGCGGAAACTGCTCTTCCTCGCGGATGTAATTCATCTCCCAGAAGGTCACCAGGTTCCGCTCATAATATTTCTGCAAAAATTGTTCCAAATCGTTTTGTTCGACCGATCAACGTCTGGGTTTACCGCTGACATAATTCAGTTGCTCAAAGAATATAATATGTATGACTTTTTGGACACATACATGCAATCTGGTGAATTCCCAAGTAAATCAGCGTGGACATCCTTAGTTAAATGTGCCGTAAGAGGATACTATTCTACACAGTGGTCTAGTTCGATTAGGAGCCATCCAAAATACGACACGTTCCGCTTTGTAACAAGTGACCCGCTTTCATGTTGGAACATTTGGAAACTACTCCGAAAGTATCCTCGCCGTTCTGCTCACCTGAGAAACTTGGCATTATTGATGAACAAAACGTCCTATGACAACGGAATCATTTGTAAAGCCTGTGGTTCGAGACACAACAACGAGTTACTACACGTCATCAGCTATTGTTGTGCTGCCTCGATACTATCGCTGAGGAACTTATTCTGGGAACATATACTCAACAAGTTTGGCATAACTACATTTAGGTACATGGAATCTCGTGACGAATTGTCTCTCTGTGCCTTCCTCCTAGGGAGCGAAATAATCAACCGTCCTGATGCCGTAACTCTGTTTATGGAACAAATTACTCTAGATTCTGCTGTATATATCCTTATAATGTGCCAGATTATTCGCGGTTTTTCTTACTAAATGTTCAACCAATTGACTGTGATACCATGTCCCGCGCATATATGGACGAGGAAATTGAAACGCTTTATTTTAGAGACTGGCAGCGTCCATGCTTGGTGATATCATAAACTTTACACATTAACTGTATATATGTTCATGCATGTCCATATTCTTCTCCAAACAAATGGAGGTATGAAATAAAATAATAATAATGTATAATCACTATACTTACCGGACAGGTAAACTGACGACCGCTTTTCGTCGGTAGGTTTTGCTAGGTTTCGATACGATACCTCGACTTCCCTTCGTTTGATACTAACGAATTATACATCGAAAGAAAGGAAATTTCATGGCCAATAAGACACAATGAAATGTATTGTGACTGAGAAAAAGATTTTTGAGGAATATGATAGATGGTTTGTTTTTCCCAAAATCAGACTTGTGTCACTGTTATAGTATATATAATATCTGGTATTTCCCCCATGCAGGGGCCTGAGGTTATAAGTATGGCAAGAAGAATTGTCAATAATTTTTATAAATATGTTCATGATTTGGGAGATTGTTTGCGCCCTTGTACATGATCATCTTCTCGGTGCATAACAGCTATAATAACAATAGTCGTTTCATCGACACGGTTGATCGCAAACGTTCGCTTATTCTCTTTTCAATCTGCTACCGTGTAGTCCAGGAGATATTGGTCGACCTCTGCACCCCCCCCCCAGGACTTAACTTCACCCCACTAATTTTCTTCCTTAAGGTCTCCTCTAATTTTTTTCACTTGTTAACAAGAAAAAAAAGTGGCCGCAGAGACTCCAGACAAGATGGCGTCCATCATGGCGGCCATTTTTTTAAATGCACCAGGTCTCTTTGATCGCCATTATAGTAAAGATTTTAGCACATGTGGTCTTGTTTTCCGCTCGATTCGTTATGCTAATATACAACCCTTATAAATTAGCCAAAAATCCGACACCAGAATCCAATATGGCGGCCAAGATGGCCGCCGAAATGTGAAAATATGCTATTTTTCTGACATGTTACCACCTTTCGTTTGTCTCTGTGGGAAAATGTTAGAATTTTTGCGTCATGTTATACATTTATCATATAGAGGAGTCATTGGCGAACACATGGGGACCATAATATGCATTCATTGCGGGATATTTTTGTCCGATATCACGTTTTCCCAAATGCCGGTATCATAGGTCAAAGCCTAATCTACGTTACTAATGAGATGTTATGTTTCGAATCAATGAATGTTATTGCTATTATAACAACACCCATGCATATATATTTGCAGGAGATACTCGAGCTAGGATTCCTCTTATACCTGAGTTGAGGAATATTTACCCAAATCCAAGATGGCGGCCAAAATGGCCACCAGAAATACAAAATCGCCGAAAATCGCTGATTTTAACATCAGTGAGCATTATTGTCATGACAACTCCACACCTGCTTACTATTGTAAGTTGGGAACACTTAGGCGAAGAACTTTCCTTGTACCATATCCAAATAAAAGTCCCCCAAATCCAAAATGGCGCCCACAATGGCGGACAGATTTGGAATAATCACCGAAATTCCCTCATATTCACATCATTGGGCATTATTGTCGAGACAACTCCACCCATGCTTACAATTGAGTTGGAAATACTGAGGTGAAGTAATTACATTACATCTCATGCAAGAAATTGTTTTCCAAATTGAAGATGGCGGCCAAAATGGCGACCGAAATTTGAAAACAAGTCTACATTCCTTTACTTTCTTACGATGGGCGTTATTGTTTCGCGATTTCTATCCACCATTACATGTTGACATGGAATAGTGACATGAAGTATTCATTAGGGTTTGGCATTTGATACTTACAGCCAAGATCGCTGCTAAATTGGCGGCTAGAAATTGAAAAGAAATCGATATTTTCACATATTAATTTCAACTTTTTGTCATAATATCGGTATGTATGGACGAAACTGTACATAGACCATCTACTAGTTCAACTTAAAGGTATCAAAACGCAAAACATAGCTCGTATCCTTCTGGAAAGATGAAACACCACAATTAATATCGCGATGTGGCATTTCGAAATCCAGTCTCCACTTAGCGCCGATAATGGCCGTAAGCGTAGGTGCACCGAATAGTTATATCAGAACAATTACCTGATAACAGATTATGATTTGCCACGTCACGTCCATAATTATCTGGACCAGCTTCCATTTCTTTGTCTGATAAATCTAGGTCGCTCACACTGACAAAGTATTCACCACTTCCTGGCAGTAGGGTCCCTCTAATCATAACGTTTCAAATAATTCATTTTCCGGTGTCTAGCTTACAGAAGGTCATCTCTATGTATGTGTCTCATACCCCATGGGATAACGACATGTACACATGGCGAACCAGTTAGCTAGTCACTTCTCAATAGATGGTTCGTCAACTCACAAACTCAGCGAACGCATTGGCATATGTGGACAACTTCGACAGTGTTTCGAAGGTTGCTAGCTGTCTCATTCCCTTGGACAGATGTATATCTGCCGAGGAGAAGACCCTAGTGTACAGACTACCCACACTTCTTGACCATTATCCGAAGCAAACTGTGTGACGCCCCGCAGTTGTACCAGCAGAGAAGAACAATGCTCGCGGTGCTAGTTTGTGGACATGCGCCATGATAGTGGGAATGCAATGGGCCACTGTATACACCACCCCTACACCTGGTGCATGTTTAAGATATCGAATGTCATGCTTATCGGTTTTATTTGGTGTGGTAAGATTGTATTTCCACATCCGTTTCGAAGCCTTTCTGATTCAACTACGTACACTTTTGTCTGGATAATAATATGCTAGCCTCCCTCAAAACAGTCGGATGGACTAAAGGATAATGTCTTTATATCATGAATGTATGCGTGTTTTGTTATCCTCTCTAGGGGTTAATGTCAGTATGTGGGCTGTATTATTCAAGAAAATGTCAGGAACTGTGGTGCATTTATTTCACTATGTATTTAAAGAACAATTTACAGTCTCGATGGCAATGGCTGTGGCCGTTGGGAAACGCGACATTTATGATCATATAGCTTTATATATATAACTTTAGAATATAGTAGTTAATGTTTCATGCAGGAAAATGGTCGCATTGGTGATGTTACCACGAAATCACTTGGTGTACCAACGTTTGTTAAACTGAATGCAAGAGCTCATCAACGTAACATTCCTCTGGATGTTCTTCGCGTTGAACATTTCACCCTTTTGTTGATGGCATTTGAACCATACCACCCAGCGTGAGTATGACATATCAACCAACTATCAAAGGTATCGCCTTTAAGACTACACCCCAGTATTGGTGGGGCTTATACAGCAGTAGCCAATGGCATACTCCTGGTCCAGTTGTTTAAGAACGGCTTCCAAACGGATGGGAACATACAATCTTAGCATACAAGGAAAGCAAAGCCACACATGAGATCCTGTCTGAATCTAAAACATAACAAAATAAGGGGCGGTGCAGTCATGGTCCAATTTAATTTCCACTATCATGACACATACCCACAAACTAGCACCGTGTGTATTGTTATCATCTGCTTGGATCTGTTCGGTGAGACCATTGCTGGACGCCAACAAGCTTGTTCTTATGATCATGTTCAAGGAGTTTGGGTATATTATGCATTATGGTCTTCTACGCCTTAGCAGAAATGCATCCGTCAAATGTCGGGCTTTCAACATTCGAAGCCATATACAGAAGTTGTCCGGGTACGTCAGTGCATTAGATGAGTATGTGAATTGATGAACCATATATTGAGAAGTGGCTGTTCGGGAAGATCACCAGGTGTACACGTTGTTATCCCCATTAGGTCACCAAAGCAGACAATACGCAGATATATAGGTCCTTCTGAAAGCTAGTATACGCATCGACCGAATACCTTTATAGTGTATCGCACAAGATGACGCATATACCCCATATGTGGCATCTGAATTATACCATAAGCTATACCACGAATGAAGCTCGCTAAGAATTCCAAGCTTTCGAAACCAACACGTGAGCTGGACACCGGCATATGTATTGTTTGAAACATTCCGAGTAGTGGCACACTCCTACAAAGAAGAGTAGTGAACTGTTGTTGTGAGTGAGATAGATTAATCTGACGAAGAGACAGAAACGAGTCTAGATAATGCTGAATGTGGCAATTCAGAATAAGCTCAGGTACTGTTGTTTTGATTCTTGGAAGTCATAATATGACTATTCGGCGCACCTATATACGGTTACGGCCAGTATGAGCCCTTTGTGGAGAATGGATTTTTAAATGCCACATTGCGATTTTGGGTTTTCATCCTTCCAAAAGGCTACGACTTACATTGGAACTAATATATGGCTTATGTTATGTACCGTTTCGTTTATACAAATCAATATTATGACAAAAAGTTGAAATTAGTATGTGATAATATCGGCTTCTTTTCAATTTCTGCCCGCCAGTTTGGCCGCCATATTGACTGTGAGTATCACTTGCCAAACCCTAATGAATAATTCATACATATCAAGATGTAATGGTTGATAGAAATCGCGAAACAATAACGCCCATCATAAGAAAGTAAAGGAATGTAGACTTGTTTTCAAATTTCGGTCGCCATTTTGGCCGCCATCTTCGATTTAGAAAACAATTTCTTGCATGAGATGTAATGTAATTACTTCAGCTCAGTATTTCCAACTCAATTGTAAGCATGGGTGGAGTTGTCTCGACAATAATGCCCAATGATGTGAATATGAGGGAATTTCGGTGATTATTCCAAATCTGTCCGCCATTGTGGGCGCCATTTTGGATTTGGGGGACTTTTATTTGGATATGGTACAAGGAAAGTTCTTCGCCTAAGTGCTCCCAACTTACAATAGTAAGCAGGTGTGGAGTTGTCATGACAATAATGCTCACTGATGTTAAAATCAGCGATTTTCGGCGATTTTTTATTTCTGGTGGCCATTTTGGCCGCCATCTTGGATTTGGGTAAATATTCCTCAACTCAGGTATAAGAGGAATCCTAGCTCGAGTATCTCCTGCAAATATATATGCATGGGTGTTGTTATAATAGCGATAACATTCATTGATTCGAAACATAACATCGCGTTATTAACGGAGATTCGGCTTTGACCTATGATACCGGCATTTGGGAAAACGTGATATCGGACAAAAATATCCGGCAATGAATGCATATTATGGTCCCATGTGTTCGCCAATGACTCCTCTATATGATAAATGTATAACATGACGCAAAAATTCTAACATTTTCCCACAGAGACAAACGAAAGGTGGTAACATGTCAGAAAAATAGCATATTTTCACATTTCGGCGGCCATCTTGGCCGCCATATTGGATTCTGGTGTCGGATTTTTGGCTAATTTATAAGGGTTGTATATTAGCATAACGAATCGAGCGGAAAACAAGACCACATGTGCTAAAATCTTTACTATAATGGCGATCAAAGAGACCTGGTGCATTTAAAAAAATGGCCGCCATGATGGACGCCATCTTGTCTGGAGTCTCTGCGGCCACTTTATTTTCTTGTTAACAAGTGAAAAAAATTAGAGGAGACCTTAAGGAAGAAAATTAGTGGGGTGAAGTTAAGTCCTGGGGGGGGGTGCAGAGGTCGACCAATATCTCCTGGACTAGTGAGGATACTTGTAATCTACAACTTTGGTCAACAATTGAATTGTGAAAGTACATTTGATGTTTCTCACCCACCCCAACTGAGGTCAAAATTTACAACAGCCTGAATTAAGCTGCTGCCTGGAAATCTTCAAACATAATTTAAAGATGTCCTGTCGGATGTGACACCATAAAACCACCATCACATGTACATGTACGTTTTATATGTCATAAAATACCCACGAACCCATTAGCAGGAGATTGTGAACGCCAGATGTTCACAAAGAGGGAAGTGTAATACCTCTTGAAATTTTGTCAGCCTAGCAAAAATTCCAATTCTTTTATAAAAAGCGTCCATGCTTCCGTCGCATAAAAAGCGTTAGAAAATAAAGAGCGTTCTCACTATGAGCTTTTATTGTGTTGATTTCGACGTATCACTTGTGCATGAATTTGTGTATTTTCGCGATGCCTCTGTGATACGAATGATGATGATTGTAAGTACTTTCATTTTATTTTGCGATGGAAAACTGGAAATTAACTTAGAAAATTTCGAAAAAAAAATTGCCGAATCGGACTGTGGATCTTTAAAAATAGCACAGGACCAGGAATCTACGTCAATAATGGAACATCTAAACCGTCGCTTCAGACGTTCGAATAGCTGCTACATGCAGCTCATGCTGTTGGTGAGCTAGATATTGTTGCATGATTTATTATAATTACGAGTGAGAGAGATTGTGTGCATTTTATGAACATATATTAACACTTTCAGTGCCATGTCCGTTTTTTGTATCAACTCATACACCCTGTGCCAATGCATTCTCTTATATATGCGAGTCGATCATAGGTCGCCTCGCATATATAAGAGAATGCATTGGCCTAACAATTTTTCATCATTTGTTATTATTTTTTACAATTTTTTTTACAATTTTTATAATTTGTTCTTACATTCTTTAACAGACTTACTTTGTAGGTTTAGTACCAGGGAATCTTACGTTTTTCATGGGCATCAAAATTATTACTATCAATACTTGGTGATAGTTTTGAGATATAACATACCCCTAAGGTTTTATCCAGTTTGTTTTTAAATTTCATATAGCATGCTTAAGCATACCCAAAAATAATTCAAACCAAAACAAATCTAAAACAATTTTTTTATTTTTTATTTTTTTAGGGCCGATTTTACAGACCGTAAATTAGGGCCGATGAGATCGGCCGCTGGCACTGAAAGGGTTAAATGGCCGAGGTGTGTTTTAGTGTTCAAAATCTGGGCACAATCGATACCTAGTTTCCTTGTAAAATTCAGTTATAAATATGAGTTTTTTTGACGATTACTGACAGTTCATGTACAAGTTTACCCAATTAGGAACACTTTTACATATGTTTAAACAAATTAAAAATCAAAACCACTTTGGGATAGAGCCTTAATTGGTGACGTAGGTACCTGGTCTTGTAACAAGTATACGCTTGTTCAGGTTGCTGAAATCAAAATAGGTCGATAAAGACACCCAATACTAATATACGAGCATGTACATCCTTAGAACACATGTGTATACATTCTACACAGTATGTGTTACATTTAGGGTACGTTCATACACTGAAAAGTTTGCACGGTATGGTTTGCAGGCATTTTGGTCGTTGAGAACGATATAGTGCCAGAATATGAGCGGAAACAACCATATAAGATGCATCTGTACCACAGCTAACTACGTGCGAAGTAAAATCTCTGTAGTTCCACCTGTAGCGATGCTACCGGAATTTGCCTGTAAATAGCATGCAATTATCTCGCAAGAATAAATCATACAGGTATTTGAAGGCAAATTACAGTAGCACCGTTACAAGTGAAACTACATAAATTTTACTTCTCATGTCGTTAGCTTTGGTAGATATGCATGTTATATGCATGTTTCCGTTCATATTCTGGCACCATGTGGTTTTCTGTGACGAAATGCCCGCAAAAACATACCGTGCAAACTTGCCAGCGTATGAACGTACCTTAAAGGTTAAACAAAATTGTGCAGAAATGACATTCATGTGTCGGTGGAATTTCCTCAACGTTGAATATGAGTGAATATGTGAGTGTATCATAGTTATTAGATGAGATATGTTCTATTGTAGACACAAAACTCGTAAAGGCTACCACAGAATAAAAATGTGTTATACACCGTGTTTGTTTCAAAACTGAACAGCATATCATTTCTGTCAGATTTTTAATATGGTAGCTTTTATGGTGCGTGTGTCTAAAATAGAACATATCTCATCTACGAATTATAATATATTCACATATTCACCCATATTCAATGTTGAGAAAATTCCACCGACAAATGTGTCATTTGTACACAATTCTGTTTAGGATAAAATGTAATACATTTGTTCAAAGAGTATATGTCTTGAAAAGACTTAAGGTTGTGAGGGGACATATCGCTTGGGACTTCACGAGCACCAGAACCACTAACTGACGTTTAATTTGTCGTTTTCTGCTGGTTTTGGGCAAAAAGTCCCCCAAAACAAGCAGAAAATCACCCAGAATCGCTGACACTGGTACGAAAACACCCAGGTTGAATCGTTAAATATCAGTAGATATATCTCATATGAACCATGATGTTCTCAAAATGATAAAACATTCATATAAGGATTAACTGTCATGTGGACTGTTTTTATGGAGATGTAACCGTGAGGTAAGTGGACATAACTTGTGTAAAACCCGAAGGGTTTTACATACAACTTATGACCACTTACCTCACGGTTACATCTCCATAAAAATAGTCCACATGACAGTTAATCCTTATATTTATATACATTTAGCGAAAAAGCCACTTTTGTAAATGTATTTAAATCGAAAAGTGTATCGTGACAAAAACAGCCCAAAATACCCAATAGCACCCTTGGCAAAAGTTAATAGGAACAATTTCTCTTCATATTGAAACCCGATGATGTATTAAGTCAATCCTGCGCGAGTCCAAATGCGCCCAAAACATTACGCGTTCGTCTTTCCAAACCCAATGACGTATCGATGTTGTTATGAGCTTGGTGTTATTGAGCCGTTGCGCATTCACCGATAAATAACTGCAACTAGCCACGTGGGCGCCGACCAATCAGAATGCTGGATTTAGTGATGACAACACTTAGTATGTAAATATATCATATTAACTAGATGTGACTTGGTTCAACCTAGGTTGCTTGTCGTTTGTGTCTCTTTCGGCGAACCCGGTGACTTTTTGCCGGTTTAGAAACATGCAGATGGGTGCCTTTTCCCCGCAAACCATGTGGTGATGGGGGATTTATATGGCGTCAATCGGACAGGGCATCTTAATGTATCGCTTTTATTATGACAATTCAATTAAATTTATTAGATACTCTTATCGTATACTAATACATATTGAGAAGAAATGTGTTAGTGCATGCAATTCACATGATATGTATGAATATATTGGGAATTAAACGGGATATTTGTGTGTTCATATAAGAAAGGTTGGCGTAATTTGGCAGCCATGTGTATAGATTTCGTTAGGGGATGGGGTGGAGGGGAGATAACACGTTGTTAAGCATCATGAGTGGTTTATCTTACGCTTGGCCTTTTTTTTTATAAATATTGATAGTTTTTTCATAGCTTTCGTACCGCTAGAGTTAACTAGTGCATGAAGTTTTATTACGTTAGGTCGACTGTAGCAGTACTGTTTGATATATTTCAATCTCAGATCTCTTAACTGCGGGAATATACGAATGGTGTGATAAAAGTAGACAATTGCAATAGTTGGATTAAACTTTATTTATTTGCCCCAAGACTTCCGATTATTATTTAATACAACATTGTTAAGAAGAAAACATATGTATACTAGATAAGGGGGAAGACGATCTAGCAAAAATGAAATTAAGAAATGAGGGTATATTATGTAATTAATGTTCTTGTCGTTCATTTCAAAAGTGTGGTACCACTATTCCTTTCACACACAAGCTTCAACTTTCTACGCATAGTATGGTATACTCGTCTGTATAATTTATACAGACGAGTATACCATACTATGCGTAGAAAGTTGAAGCTTGTGTGTGAAAGGAATAGTGGTACCACACTTTTGAAATGAACGACACGAACTCCGCGGGATCTCGATGCTAATTGATAGGTTTATTCTGAGGCCTGGATATTACTTGCCGCTTTTAATTTCTCCGCCAGATGTCGTTCATGAACGTACCCACGCGGTCCTTTCATTTTTAACTTTTCGACATAGAAATAACAACTTGTTGGTTGAAGGATGTTGGGATAGAGCAACATTCACCAGTATTCCTTGATATTTGATATATGCTCATGTTCACATTTGAGAAGACGCAGTATAATTCGAAATGGTCACTGTCCGCTGATTTTTGATAGACTTATAACTATATTTTGGGATGTATGGAAGTAATATTTAATAATATTCAACAGACAACTTTCATGGTACATGTACATATGTGGCTCACATTCAAGAAGAAGCCGGTCCCATTCAAGTTGGAACCAACGTTCGGTCTAATGATTTTTGCCAAAATATGATTTCTTTCTTGCCACAAAATGCAATACTATGCTTTATTTTCTCGGATCCATGTTACATAATAGGATATTGAGACAGATAGGTATATACAAAGAGATGAAGCATATTTACAATATTTACATCACGGTTTTACTTGCCCTGAAAAAATTTATACATGTACCATTTATATAATTCATATGTTGCCATTTGTGTCACTTGTACGTCAATTTCTATTACTTGTTTGTCGAGATTAACAACAACACCTGTCGAGATATCTGGTGTTGTACTTCATATGTTGTACATATATATCATGTGTGTATACGATCGGTGTATTGCGTGTACGACACTGACAACAACATATGTGAGACGTGGGTTCCGCGACACATGCACGTATTCAAATAGATACAAGTTACCAAACATCGAAATCAATTTTACACTGGTTTTAGTTGAGGCGTATAATTCACAAGCTTACTTCATTTAAAGAGACCCAAGGCACTCGCAGTGGGTAACTGTGCAGCACGTATACAAGTCTTTATACTTCGTCAATAAGAAGAACGAAATATTGCGTGTTTAAACCAGTGATATGTAATCAAAACTACAGTGATGTGTCAACAAACATCGCTTATTGTGGTAAGTGTCAAATGTTTTAATCTGAATATGATTTTCAGAATATATTTCAATGCTTTGACCTCTTCCAATATTTTCTGTCAAGTTCTGATTAAACTTTCGTATCCTTTTGGTCTAATTTGGACTGCTCTACTGTTTACATTTGACATGCGAAATTTCATTACAGGATAGTTATTAATAATGGAGGTAAGAACATTCTTTCATGTACAGTCATGACCTAAATAATCGACTCCTTGCTGTGGTTAAGGAGTCGATTATTTAGGGCATTACTGTATTTGATGATAATTTTAATGACTTTATATAATTTCGCATGAACCCACTTCGAAGAAGGCCTTGAGTCCCTTCAAAAATATTTGGGCGAAGATAGATGTGTTGTGGCAAAACAGGTATGTGTTGTCATACAATGTGAGTACACACTTCGCAAAGCCCACGTGCAGAATCTTGCCAATGGCAGTTTCATCAGAATTCGGCCTTCCTTGCACAGATGTACCCCCGTGGTGTGAATCTGTTCATGCAACATTCCATATCGTTCATTTTGTAAGCTAAATTCTTGTCCAATGTCATGCAATCCTGTATCCCACAAGAACTTATACCACGGGTTGGTTGAGAAGACCCCCATTTTTCATACGAGGGCTCGCCGCATTGGTCGAGGAAACCGCCTGCTGTTTGTGAGTATTCTCCATCAATGTTAAACTGTCTGTGAGTTCCTGCACCTGGTGATTGAGACAATCGATGTTAATGAATATTTAAGAAATGAATGAAGTGTGGTTGTGATTGTTTGTGTGTGTGTGTGGGGGGGGGGGGGGGGTGTGCGTGTTTGTGTTTGTGTGTGCGTTTGTGTGTGAGGGTGTGTGTGTTATTGGGGGATACGCGCTGTGGGGGCACATATTCCCCATAAAAATGCTGAGTGTATTCTTATTTATTTTCACAAAATCTGCCGAGAATTTGCCACTAGCCCACGCAACACTTTAATTCAGTCCAATGTAATATTTCTAAGCACTTAGCAACGATAACTTGTTCGATACAAGTAACTGGCTTCAGAAGTTCCGATGCAATTCGATTGAATTAAGAAATGCACGCCCAATTATTATGCTGACCGTTTTTATTGATTAGGTCAGATTAGGTCAACAATTTGTGACGTCGTGTTCGTGTTACGGTTTGTGTGTTATTGGGGTATGAAGCGGGTGACCCAATTGACAGTTGACCAATCACGGAACAGGATTTCGTTTAACACAGACGGGATATGTAAATATAATAAACTAAATTGTAATGTAGTTTGAGTGTATTTCATTGGAGGGCATAACGCCGTGGCTTCGCGGCGAACACCAATAGATATAACATATAGATATAACATATAACAATAGAAACAACAAGCATTCATTTAACCTTTCTGTACTAAATATTCTTTGACGAGTAGTTCCCTGGGACGATTATTTAGGGCATTACTTTATTTGATGATAATTTTAATGACTTTTATATAATTTCGCATGAGCCCACTTCGTAGAAGGCCTTGGGTCCCTTCAAAAATATTTGGGCGAAGATATACAATGTGAGTACACACTTCACAAAGCTCACATGCAGAATCTTGGCAATGGCAGTCTCATCAGAATTCGGCCTTCCTTGCACAGATGTATCCACGTGGTGTGAATAGGTTCCTGCAACATTCCATATCGTTCATTCTGTAAGCGAAGTTCTTGTCCAATGTCATACAATCTTGTCTTCCACAAGAACTTGTCCCACGACTTGGTTGATACGACCCCCACTTTGCATACGAAGGCTCGCCGCATTGGTCGAGGAAACCGCCTGCAGTTTGTGAGTATTCTCCATCAATGTTAAACTGCCTATGGGTTCCTGCACCTGGTGATTGAGACAATCGATGTCGAAGTATATTTAGGAAATGAATGAAAAAGTGTGTGTGTGTGGGGGTGTAAAAATGCTGAGTGTATTTATTTTCACAAAATCTGCCGAGAATTTGAGACTAGCCCACGCAGCCCAATGTTATATTTCCAGGCACTTAGCAACGATAACTTGTTGATTTTAATAACTGAACTTAGAAAAGCACGCCCTATTATTATGCTGACCGCTTTTAGTGATTACGTCTGATTGGGTCAACAATTTGTGACGTCGTGTTCGTGTTAGGGTCTCTGTGTTATTGGGGTATGAAGCGGGTGACCCAATTGGCAGTTGACCAATCACGGAACAGGATTTAATGTAACACAGACGGGATATGTAAATATAATAAATTAAATTGTAATGTAGTTTGAGTGTTTTTCATTGAAGGGCATAACGCCGTGGCTTCGCGCAGCACTTAAATTCGGCCCAATTTAATATTTATAAGCACTTAGCAACGAACGATAACTTGTTCGATATAAATAACTGGCTTCGACTGAACTTAGAAAAGCACGCCCAATTATTCTGCTGACAGCTTTTAGTGATTAGGTCAGATTAGATCAACAATTTGTGACGTCGTGTTCGTGTTACGGTTTGTGTGTTATTGGGGTATGAAGCGGGTGACCCGATTGACAGTTGACCAATCACGGAACAGGATTTAGTGTAACACAGACGGGATATGTAAATATAATAAACTAAATTGTAATGTAGTTTGGGTGTATTTTATTGACGGTCATAACGCCGTGGCTTCGCGGCGAACACCAATGACATTTCAAACAAGCAAGCATTCATTTAACCGTTCTGTGCTAAATCATCATTGACGAGTAGTTCTCTGGGACATGTTCGGATAATAAGTTTAACGTCGTTTGTTGAAATTATTATCTAAACATTTCCCACCAATCAATATGAATCATTCTGCTCGTGTATTATCTTTTCATCTGACTGCTGTCTGGTAATTTATCCTGAACACCCCTTCAAATGAATAATATACCATTCCATTGACTACATTTATAACTGAATGGGAAAAAATCATTTAGTATAGAAAGGGCTCACTGCGTAGTTCATGATAAGTGAACACATCTGATAAAGTGAGTACCCAGGCAGGCTCACTGAACTAATATATAATATAATATTCAAATAATATTGTGAAAACTTTCACCCGCACCGATATGAGCATTTTCTTGATTTCACAAAACACAATGCCTGAATTACGCATAAATGTATCAAAGATAAAAAACTGAATGATTCCGAGTCCGCCAACGAAACGAAACGATAAATTAATATATGAGAATGACACTGCTTGCTGCCAATTTGAATATGAAATTTATGAAAATAGCCATTTTGAGCAAGAATATGTTTATTCCCATTTGATATCTCACCCTGTGCAATGTTCCACGTCACTCTAAAGATGGTCTAGCCCTTCTAAGAAAGTTTTATATGGTTTCCGGGGATAAATTTAACTTATTATCTAAACATTTCCTTCAATAAATAGATCTCCTTCTGCACTTGAATGTATCTGTCATCTTCTTTTATCAGCTTAACATTCCTCCAACTCAATAATAGGTCCGATGTACACTTTTCAATTTACTTGGTTAATCCATTTAGTATAACGAGGGTGGGTTAACAGCATCATATTTCCCCATCAACATCATAGCTAAATCAGCAGGACCCACCATCATAAGACAACAGCGGGACCAGGTTTGTGTAGACCAAACTCGCAGTTTGTTTTGCCTACCTGTTGTTTCCTGTATGACGCCCTTTATCCACAGCCTCATAGCCTCATTCTTTATGGTAATTAGATTGGTTCCCTCGCTGATACATATGTCCTTGTGGTCTGGCCAGGTTCCCCCATCGTGTAATCCGATGCGGTAGATAATCTGATAATCTGGTGAGTAGCTGTATCCAGTCAAGTTATTTTCCATCGCTGTTGAGAATACAAACGAAATATAAAAGGCAGAAATAGAAGATCTGCAACGAGACCCCATTTTATAGCGGAATTTACAAAACGAGTTCAGTAAATTAGGTCTGGACCGACCCTTTGGCGAGGTTGAGACCTAATTTACTGGACGAGTTTTGTAAATGACTGAGTTTTTGTATGTAACATTGACGTGGCTTGTCAGTTTTCGTGCATTGTTACACGAAATGTGTTCTGTCCTCATCAGTTAGGTTACAGAGTGGACATTCGGCAGAGATGAGATTTTGCCTGAATCTGAAGCTATGGCGCATGCGCGAGTCACACTTTAAAGCTAAAAATTGGAGAGTTGATAAAAATCCAAAGACTAGTAAGGATCTAACGAAATATCTGCAGGCATCTCCAATGATCGAGAAGGAGGGCGGCATTTAATCCCTCCATGCGATTCAATGAGACTTTGATTGATTGTTTATTAGCAAAGCCAACAGTTAAGTTGGAACATGCAATAACATATATACATACTATACACAAGGCACACATAACATATAAGTCATATCAATAAAAATACATACACACACAGTTATATTGTAATCCATGATGCCATTTACATTAAAGTGGTATCCTTTTTAAAGATAGTTTTATGAATATGCTTACTTTTTTAAGAAGGCTCAAATATTCAATTGAGAGCAAACGATGAAATTTATTCCTGTTAGGGTTCTCCCAGTAATATTTGGGAATGTGGATTTCGCGTAAATCTTGTAACTTTTGGCATAGGATTATAAAGTGATATTCTCACATAAAACACACTTTAAATTGTCTGCGGAATTTGTGGTTTCTTTTGACCATCTATTTTTTTCTACTGGTAATTTATGATTAGATGTTCTGATTTTCAATAGGTAATTAGACAAATGAGATGGCAAATAAACTAAATAGCTACTCATTTTCATGGACTGCTTTATGTCTCTGTAATATATGGCGCGCGATGAAGTAGAAGCATTCAGATTTTCAAAGAGTTGGTGCTCATACTGCTTAATCAGTAGCGATTTTATGTTTCTCAACTCTGTTTTGCTCAGCGCTGATTGGTTTGTCCACACATGTTCCATGTGTAGGTCATGTATAATTCCTTCTACAAAACATACCCAATTCATCTTATTTTGCAGTTTTGTATCCCTCTCGTTTAATATCTGAGTAAAAGAAATCAACACGACAATTTGAAAAGACCATATTATCCCAATAGTATGTTCGAGGCCTGGTGGGGTTGGCTCTTCGATAGCTGGAAATATCGTTCAAACTAGTTCAGAAAAGCTTTCTTTTTTTCTAGAAATGCTGTCGGCTTATTTTCGTTTGTCCATAAACCTGGCCGACAACTTTATTTTACAGACTCACCATTAAAGTTACGCAATCAAATACAATCAAATACAATCAAATACAATCTAATACGCTGTCTTCGTTAAAGGCACGGGCGGTGTTCGTTACAGAAATATTTAATACCATAATTGGCTATGCTATTGTGTGTATAACACCTATTTTGTAAATTTCATGTTTACACCTTACTGTGGGTATAACGATTCCTACTATTGGTATAAATTTCTACTGTAGTGTAAATGTTTCAATGGCACTTTATGGGTTAAGCGTTTATAACCATAGTAGAACGACGCGGTAGTTGACCGGCGGACTCGCTGTCGAAATTTAGCCCAAGTTTTCGTCACGCCCGCTTCGCGAAGTAACTTTCCGACTCAAAACACTCTGAAATGCGATAATTGGTCTGAACACAGAGATATATACTATCCAATTCCATATACTGTGTTTACTTGTCGAAATCTGACAGATTAAAGTTAGTTTAACGACGTTTTATGCTAGCTGCACCGACAAAGTACACGTTTTATCTAGGTCGGCGACAGCTGTTGAAAATGTAAACAAACAGAGGCACGTGTTAAATTCGTCTGCCTTCCGTGTTTAAAGCGAACGACGGCTTACACTTTTACAACAACGTAGATTGTTAATGTTATCTGCAATGAGGGAAATCAGAATGTGTATTCATATCAGCTGACTGATGCCCTAGAAAGTGGCGGATCACCGAATTGCCTAGAAGTATGTATTGCTACGCGTGACCCACATTCCTGATAGCTTAAATATTTGGGTCACTCGGTGCGCATACATTTTAAGTCACCAACAGAGTAGCAATACAAATACTATACATTTACGAAGCGAGCAAAGAATAATAATTATGGTATAAACAAAATACTCCCATAGTAACCGAGAATAACAAATTTTCACCACTCGTGGAATTGTGGTTTTAACCACTCGCCAAAGGCTCGTGGTTAAATCCACAATACCACTCGAGGTGGAATTTTTTTTATTCTCGGCTACTATGGGTGTATTCTATATATATTTGTTCAAATAGCCATCAACAGAAGGAACACCAAAATATACAGTTCCGCTCATATGCCAAACATAATCAGCGCTTAAATAATATATTGTCGTCAAGACGTACGATGGTGTACGTAAACAAAAGACTGCTCGTGTTACAGAAGCTGTGCTTCTGTTTACATAACACAGAGCAATTTACACATCACTTTAAGGTAATAAAGTTCGCCGTCAGAACTATAAAAGTTCCCAGGTTTTTAACTGGTTTAGTTTAAACATATTTTGTTTGCTCAATGCATAGTATTAACATACACACAGGCAACAGGGATGGGATGACAAGTGCTGTCACTTACATTAACATCCTCTCCCCATTGTTAAAACACTGAATATATACAAATTAAACGATGACGAGAGCAAGGAAATATGTTTTAACAATAGAGTTATGTACAAATAATGACAACTTACAGTAGAAAGAATTGATGGATTGTTCCACATGTTATGTATGCGAGAAGGACGGGTGATACAACAAAAACGCGATAGAGATACTGAAATTAAGCAAACTGTAGGAAGGATAGAGAGAAAGAGAGAGAGAGAGAGGGGGAGAGAGACATAAAGGTATAACATGTGCATGTAATCGGCAGCTTTACTGGGTTCGATAAATATTTAACATCAAGGGCGAAATATCAATTATGGTTAATTCGCTTTCGCGTTCTTAATATGTCAGCTCTACACATCTCAGACGTCGAGATTGAAACGTTTTGTTTCTTTAATGAACCGATGCACGCAATGAAAGATTGCAGTATTCATATCGTCACTTATATATGGGTTGCCGAATACAATTGTATTGACTGATATGGTATTCACATCAAAGGGTATCAAACTTTCGCCTAAGACAATCTCTAGCATATCGCATGCATTTTAACTGGTGAAACTTTATCTCTACGGGCGTAGACAGGGAAGAGATTCATGGCATAATCTACTTTAACACTTTATTTACCAGTAGATCCCTTAGGAAATGTTCATATAACAAGTTAAAGGCACGGGCGGCGTTCGTTGCAGAAATATTCATATTTGTTCAAATCGCCATCAACGGAAGGAATATTAAAATATATATATAGTTTTGTTCATATGCCAAACATAATCAGCGCGTAAATAGTATATTGTCGTCAAGACGTACGATGGTGTACGGAAACAAGAACCTGCTCGTGTTAAAGAAGTTGTGCTACTGTTAACGTAACACATCGCAATTATATTGGTGAATCGCACAAAAATGATATAAACGCTCTTTATAATTTCCATATCAGGAAAACAGTAACAAATAACGCTCTTTATGTTTACCATATCCGGATCTAAACAACAGCCAGAAAACGTAACGTTTTTTGCTTTTGTTAACATAACAAGGGGGGGGGGATTGAAAATAACTTACTGTTTATGCCATATTTCTGATTGGCATAAGAACAAGGTCCGTCTATATCTTACTATTCCTTCTGTTTATGGCGGTTTATGACGGAGGTGAATATTTTAACAGCATAACCACCACCAACGCCGCCCGTATCTTTAACAGTATATGATAAACGTGAATACACGTGGGCCGCAGTATACGTACGTGGTGTTGTGTGATATATGTTACATCCTAAGTTCACTTTGTTACAACGTGCAACATCCTTGTTGGGGATTAGATGCAAAACACACGTCCCATCCACGGGGCAATGCGTTACTGCTGTACAGTTTGTTCGTTGCAAACAAGCTACTACACATAGTCTATTGTTAATACCAGCAATATTCACAGTCTGTAACTCGGGTGTGAGCGTTACCTCTCGTTGATTTACGGCTTTGAACAGCAGAGACTTTTCTATATGACGAAAACCGTGTGCGTATCCGTAAGGTTTGTTCAAAATCAGAAGAATTACAAACAGGATCGTGTTGCTCATATTAACGTAGATGTTGACTAAGGTTCGTTCAAAATCAGAAGAATTAAAAACACGACCATGTTGCTCATATTAACATCGATGTTGACAATGTTTGATAGATCTGCCGTGTAGCGTATTATAATCGATATACCATCAGCGGGTAGTCGGGTAAATTGTCCTCTGAAACCTGATTTAATATGATTCCTGCTGATCTTAATCGGCATCAAATGTATTCGCTGTTGCATTATGATACATATCGGTGGCTACTTTTTTCGAGTTATTGTGGGTTATTTTATTTGATGAGGCGGAAAAGTGTGGATAACACTCGAAGCTTTGTCAGTTGTGTTTGTATCTTGAAAGTTTTAATTTTTATGAAACAGATTATGACATAAATATACGGGTAATTAGAATAAAATTTACTGATATAATTAACTGATATTTCTATTATAGCCCTATCAGCTCAAAACTGAATAAGCCTCGTTGTTATTTTAGTGCGATCGCGAGATTGTCTCGCGTCATCTACACACCACACACATCCTCGCGCAAATAGGTTCACAATCGACCTATAATATTCATATATATGTTCATATTGGATTACTTGATTCTGAAATAAAGCGATGGTGGTCTTACATCCGTTATTCAATTTTCTGGCGCGGGCCATAGTGAAAACACATTTTAAAGATCGTTCACCTGGTCGGCCGTGAGTTGCTTTATTCGTGCATGTTATTGTCCGCCCATAATGAACTTATAATTAGTTATCAAGGATCGATAATGACACTAAAACTCTCTCAATTTCCGTTCATGATGGACTCCAAATGAGGCGATTCTACGCCGATTATGAACCTAAAACAACCCCTATTATAAGTCGATAACGTGCTGAGTTTCGGGAGAACAGGCTGTGTGCAGTACCTCAAATCTTTAATTTTCCAATTCATGCGCAAAATTTGAGTTAAAAAGGTCACTCCCGCACGAAAAGACTACATATACGAAATATATGTAGAACATTTTAAACATGGAATTGTTTTCATAAGTCAACATATGTGCCACTAATAATTAATACATATATATCCTACTATTTCTTGAATCGAAAAAAGAACATATACTTATTATCAAAGCAGTAGATACATTCAGGTTCACTTGGATGCGGTGAATTGGGGAAAGCTATATGAGTTTAGTTGAAATCGACATATGTGCATGGGCTACAGTTTATGGATGAAATGAACATGATTAAACCAGTCTGTTTAATATTAGGTTTCCGTTCGGCCAATTAAATACATTTCTATAGGTACCCCTCCCCGGAATGCCACATTGGTATCGATTTTGAACAGCAAACACACCTCCGCCATTTTAACTATGTTCATAAAATGCACAGTACCATTTTTACTCGTAAGTATACCTACAACATATATCTAGCTCAACCACTGCACGAATTTCAGATATTGATCAGCTATAATCCGTTAGTCTAAAGCGACGGCTTCGAAGTTACATTAGTGTCGTATGTTCCTTAGTGTAAACATATCGTATTCCAATCCTAATAACATGAACATTTAACACAAATTTTGACAGTAATTAATAGAATAGTATAGATGGATTGGTTGGAAAGGGCATTTAACAACAAGCCCAAGGGCTTTTATTCAGTTTTCTCCCCTTTTGTTTCGCGCCCACTCTTCATTAAGTGGACATTGTTGTGAGAGGTAGGAGAGGGATAAGAGAGAGAGAGAGAGAGAGAGAGAGAGTGTGAAAGAGAGAGAGAGAGAGAGAGAGAGAGAGAGAGAGAGAGAGAGAGAGAGAGAGAGAGAGAGAGAGAGAGAGATAGAGGGAGAGAGAGAGTGATAATGTGTGGGTGGAAATGAGGATGTAATCCAGTTGGAGCTGATTGGATACCATGATATACATATAATTTCGTTGGAGCTGATTGGATAGAATGCTAGGTTCCTTGACCTGATGCGTGGGTTGTAATTATAACCACATCACGAAATAAGGCTTCGGTTGATATATGAACTCTACGGGTGTAGACAGCGTCGTGACAGAGTGGATAATGATCTATTCAAATTTCAAGCGAATCATTATCTTTAAAACTCGGAAGGTAACGAATTGGCACCTGAGCCTGTCAAAAACATCAGAATGTTTTGTCAGAAACATAATACTGTTTCTTTTCTGTTTAAATTAATATTTCACCGTACGGGGTATAAAACGAATACTTAGTCAGATATTTCTCAGGATGATTTTTCATAGAGTTAAGATATAATCCATTTGGAGAACGACATAGACATCAACGTTGCTGTTTAACTTCGGGTAAGTAGGCTATAATAACTATATACGGCATGGGGGTTTTTGATTTACTATTCGATATGAAGCTTTGAAGAGATTAACCCTTTACCCAACAAACCGGCCAAATAAAGCTTCAACAGCCTAAAATATCTTCGGTCTGTCTCAATAGAACCATACAAATATGGATATCATTGGAACCGTCTCATTGACCACATTGTGATAGTTACAGTTATGCCCTGTGCCAATGCATTCTCTTATATATGCGAGTCGACCATAGGTCGCCTCGCATATATAAGAGAATGCATTGGCCTAAAAACAATCTTTTTTTAACTCTTTTTACCATTTTTTCTTACATTCTTTAACAATTTTATAATTTTTAATGTGTTAAGCCAATGCATTCTCTTATATATGCGAGGCGACCTATGGTCGACTCGCATATATAAGAGAATGCATTGGCACAGGGCCCTTCTGTTGGGTAAAGGGTTAAAACCGCATGCTGGATATTTGAGTTCATATTCGCCTGCGGGGTTATATTCATTACACGATCCTATACTTATTCCATTCAGTAAACACATTCTGTAAAGTGCCGTTGCATAACAGGAAATAATTCCAGGTGTAGCAAAATGTATTATTATTGCGTATTCGTGAACTTTGATTTGTCGTTTGTTTGTTTTTTGTTCCAACAAACTCTAACCAATGAAAAGTTTGAAAAGTTATTTCCTTAAATTTAGGCCGTTAAATGCGTCAACGAGTCCTTTTTTATCTGGGACTATTTCTTTACGGGGGCAAAGAACGCATAGTTAAGTGAAACGTCATCGCAGACCTTATATAAGCCGATGTTAGCTTCACATCCCATTTGTTGCTTTAAGTATGTTTTATCGAGGTTTTGGACCATATAATAAATATAATCTACAACTCGTCCCCAGTTTATAGCGGAATTTGAAAAACTCGTCCGTAAATTGGGTCTGGACCTCGTCAAAGGCTCTGTCCAGACCTAATACACTGGACTCGTTTTTTAGCATTAAAATCATGAGCCAGTGCATTCTCTTATATAAGCGAGTCTCCCATAGAGAGCATCGCATATAAGAAATTGCACTGGCTTACAAGGTCAAGATCAATATTGTCAGCCTAATGTATTCTCTTTGTATGTGCGAGGCTCCCGATAGGATACTCGCATATATAAGAGAATGTCTTTGCACATTCATAAAGTTGTTCGTTTTCATACATAAGGGTGCATTTACATTGCTATAGAACTGCACATAGATCTACACGCAGACAAGTGTAAACGGGTTGATATAGAAATGCACACAGAAAGAAAACGGTATTAGTTCGTGTGAGCAAAAATCGTGTCCGCTATACGTCACGGTCAACGCCGAAGCACTGCGACAGGCAAATCTGTTTTTATTAATTGTTACTCGGGCTTGGCGAATGTGTTTTAGTTTTCGTTGTCATTTGAACCCGTGTATTTCGAATATTGAACACGGACAGGGACGTGGAAACTTTGGTCAAAATTTTCAACAGTTGGAAATTTCATACCTGACACGACATTAGCTGTAATTTCCAAACCAACAATAGGTTGAACATACATGCGGCACATACCATATCGCTGTTGTCTGCTGATGGTAGATCCAGTTTTATGTCTGGCCTATACTGAAACGACTCGTAGTGAATTGTCAATTACCAGAGTACTGATCAGCGCGCGTTCACTATTAGTAATCATATTGTGATCACAGTAATGCGCGACACGTGACTTCATACAGATCTGTATACAGTTCTGTATCAGTGTAAATGCACCCTAAGTCATTTGATCATATCCGGAAAAATAGATTCGTTACTTACCGACAATATTTATGAATATTAATGATAAGGTGAGGATCAACACCTTGGCCTGCAGATGGATTTCGCATTGACATTGATCGCAGATTTCCTCACACGAGGGTTTTTTATTGACCCGCGAATTTGCGGTCGCAACTGGGATATTTGTTGGCCAGATCTGCTCACGATGCTATCAGAATAAACGGGACCGAGTCACTCTGATGGCCATGCAGTGTTCCAAACCAATAGTTGTGTATTTATGTTTTCACAACTTGCATAGTTGCTGAACAATTTCGACAAAGATTAACTCTGGATGTATCCGGCAACAATTATTGAATTTCACATATCCTCTTCGTTGTAAATATAATTTGAACACTTATTAAGAGATGACCGAAACCTTGGATAATAATACATTTCGGAGGTTGAAAATATTGTTTGTCACTTTTGGTACCAAGAACTGCTAGAATATTATATCATTTCACACAACAATCATATCACCAAGCAGCTTAATGTCTTGGCTCAATGTGGTAAATCCTCATTTGTGTCATAATGTTCAGTTATTTTTTTAATAGCATGGAATGTGTAGGTTATATCAATCATGGTGGTAATCGTATACGAAAAATATACACTAGTCTTTTGTTTGACGAGTGGCTATTTCGAATAAACGATTAACACCATGATTTAACCTACTTATAGCACACAATATGTCGTGATAATTTACACCGAATTTAATCACAACTGCCCAAGGTTCGTCGTGATTAAATGTTGGCAAACAATATACCCATGCATGATATATAATTAACACTGCCTGGACAATGTGATAGAACTTATCTGCGGTCACTTCGCTAGGTATAAGACACACAGAAAGCCGCTGGTAATAATTGAAGTTTTGTTTCCAATAATCATTTGTTTATTATAATATGTCCTGGTTTGGGATATCAAATTGTCAATTTTTTTCATTTGCCCTACCAACAGCCAACATAGAAATATCAAAAGATTATTGTGTTTAGTTTAAACACATATCATTGCATAAATGTTTTATACGATTTACAAGGGTTTTGGGGCACAAGTGTTTCTACTTACAATTGCCCCACACCCTAGCTTCTTGTGCGACGAGATTCCATTTGTACCTAACAATTATTCATGGCATATATATAGAGTAATCAATTGGTTTCGAGAATTACGTTAAATAATTCACGAGAGGCGAGAGACGTCGGTAAGAAACGTCTCACGCCTCGAGCGAATTATTTAACATAATTCTCGGAACAAATTAATTCTCTATGTATTACACTTTGGCATCAATTTGGTTTGCCAAATATGATTAAAACATCCAGAATTAATGCATGAAAGTCTCGATGTGGAGAAAGATCAACCATCGAAAATTCAGTCTAGATCAGTAAAGCGCGTCGCACACGATGCGATATATATCGTACGACAAATATCGGCCACCGGTTACGGGTCAAATCGTAGCGAGTGCGGTGGAAAATCGTGCGACACTTTGTCGCACGATTAGCCCCCAAGGTATCAAATACTTTTGATTTTTTTACGATCGAGTCGTGCGATTTATGCGAAGTAGCCAATCAGATTCGACTATTATAACAATAACATGATTTTTGAGGGCGTTATGGTTTATTAACGGCCCGGCTGGAATGATTAACAGCCCAAGGGCCTATTAGAGGCCCGAGACGAAGTCGAGGGACGCTAATAGGCCCGAGGGCTGTTACTCATTCCAGAGGGCCGTTAATAAACCATAATGCCCGATGAAATCATGTTATTACTATTATTACCACAGTTTTGGACATTTGACCCATTTGAGGATTCAGTGGAATACTGAAGTAGATTAAGAGAGAAATATTTTCAAGAACATTTAAATTTGATATCATTTGACTTGTCAGCTGACACTGAGTCTCGAAAGTAGGACAGGGAAAAAACCAGCATTGAAGACGAGTAACAACCAATGAGAGGTTGACAGCTAAACTTATTAATGCATACTTACGCTTGATACAATAATTCAATCATATCATAGTAGCGTGAATTCCAATCATAAAACCACTATAGTGTCGGGAAAATCGGATACATCTTCCCATTATTTTCTTGAAATAAACACGCCAGATCGGAAGTTGAAGGGACGTAACTCTCGCGATAATAAACGAGATCTACAGTTTCCGGGCGGCGGGCCGATAATGAACTAGGCTTCTCATTATCGGCCCGCGGCCCGCTGTTTTGGTAACAATACGCTATTTGGAACGCCCCGAAAAACATTATCAATGGCCTAGAGAACGCCCTATAAAGTGGTAATAATATATAATATGATCATGTGGCGATCACATCTTTTATTTCACAAAAACATGGCGTCCAGCGTCCTTCAAGTTCAAGGTGATTAGCAAAGTCAGAGTGGTGGCATATTTTGACGGCGAAAGAATGCATACATTGATAGAGGCATGTGAGTAATATATGCATGCCTCTACAATACAATTGAATACAAAAACAAGACAAGGTGGACATCAGCAAATTGGTATATATATATGATATCTTATTGTGAATTTGCGTGTGGAATTAAATCAGGTATATACAGGTACTACAGAACTACAAACACTTGTAATTTTAATATATTTATAATTTTATTGGAAATTCTTATTAAATATCCACGATAAATACACATATAGACATATAGCTATGCCATGTTAATAATATATAACCCACTGCATTCATGAGAAAATAAACAACCAGATCGTACGATCAGATCGCATCGTGTGCGGTGGTCTATCGTAAGTGATAAAAACAGAAGTCGCACGACTAAAATCGGACCGCGTGCGCACACCGATTTATATCGCAAGGGCCTACGACAAATATCGTGCAACATATATCGCATCGTGTGCGGCACGCATAAGCGATATAACGGCAATGACGTCACGAGAAATGACATAATTCACTATAGTGACATTACCATTTTTAGTTAACGGCGTTTTCAATGGAAATCGTACATAGGAGTGTAATAAAACAATTTAATTGATTTCTCTGGCATAGCAAGACGTATCTGTGATGTGGTGGCGACCTATGATAGTCAATCTCGATGTGATGGCGACCTATGATAGTCAATCTCGATGTGATGGCGACCTGACTGGCGACCTATGATAGTCAATCTCGATGTGATGGCGACCTATGATAGTCAATCTCGATGTGATGGCGACCTATGATAGTCAATCTCGATGTGGTGGCGACCTATGATAGTCAATCTCGATGTGATGGCGACCTATGATAGTCAATCTCGATGTGATGGCGACCTATGATAGTCAATCTCGATGTGGTGGCGACCTATGATAGTCAATCTCGATGTGATGGCGACCTATGATAGTCAATCTCGATGTGGTGGCGACCTATGATAGTCAATCTCGAAATCCCATTCACAAACATCTTATTAGGACGTTTTATTTAAAAACAAATTCACGCATTTTGAAAGAACTCCACTCCTGAGAGGTGGTGTTTATTTCGGCTGATAAATGCGTACCTTAATATTTTATCCAGTTTATATCTATCGGCTTTTAAATGGAAGAGAAATAGCAAAACAAGACAAGAGGTACAGAGAGATAAGTAGATATATGGATAGCGAGAGAAATTGCAGGATAGATAGATAGAGAGAGAGAGCGCGAGAGACAGAGAGATCAAATCACGTGTTTGAAAATGTCCAGAAAAAAGCAACGTTCTCCTGGAAGATACGTGATGTCATGAACTAAACATACATCAGCGTCGATTATGTTCACCTGTATACTATGTTCTTTGCTCATCCAGAGTTTAAGGGTACGTTATATATAAATAGTAAACAACGACTCAAGCCAAAAACTTTTAGCACCCACCACCTCCCCTGCTCAACTACTGGTTATCCTTGATATACTATGTCTCATTCTCAAAATTTGTATCAGGACCGGTGTTTCTCAGTAACCATTTGGTTGTTCACGATCTGGACTATCACCATGTACTTTGACTATCTTTGCAATATACATGTATAATACGGTGTATAAATATCTGCCTCAGGGGTGGGCGGTCTTCGTGGCTCGCCCACTTCCTGTACAGTTTTTATATATAATACCATATCTAAATTGCTTCCGTCCATATATGTTTTCAGTGTACATAATTGTAAATATGTTGTTTTGAGCTATTGTTATACTTCATATAGTTAGTGAAAATTATAGCTCATATATATTGCAAAGAGTCTTTGAGCCATTCACTCCCCTCTCTGCCGGGTGTATAAATGTATTTATAATGTGTTGTTATATCAGGAATTAAAACTAGTCCTTATTTAACTATACGTATATTAGCAAAACAAATATCAACCTAAATTGCATTTTTAGTTGGAAAAGTGCTTAAATATTTGGAAATATATAAATGACGGTGCATGACGTCGCGTGTTGGTGTTGCGAAATTTCTAAACACACTCAATGTACACACCCACCCTATACTGTGTAATTATCTTATTTAAGCATTTCTGTACTAAACCCAGTTATTACAGTATATATTGGAATGGTCTATATATTATTCATTTGGATGTGTGTTCAGGAAAACGAGCAAACGACAGAGAGACGAACATATCATAGAAGTGCAGAAGGATCACAATTATTTGGAGGGAAATGTTCAGATAATAAGTTCAATATTTCCTGAGGGAACTAATCGCTCAATGAGTATTAGCAGATAAAACGTAAATTTTTGGAAACTGATGGAACATTACTGTAGAAAATGACTGTAGAAATTTAAGTAGACATAATTTTTAAACAGACATGGCTCATTCGAACCACTAAAAAAAGTTCTACGTAGTTTGAAGCGACGGATACGACAGGTCGATAAATAAACGAACTATTGATATACCGGCTTCATATGCTCAGCAAAACACTTGCTAAAGTCACAGCCATTTTACAGCCGTTTTCAACTTTTCGCCAGAAGTCTCTTTATAGCTACCATCAGGAGTAGACTACCACGGAAAGCTCTTTTCTGTTCCATGTCGCATAAATGGCTGCTTTTTTTTGGGACCAAAGTACCGTATTCAGTTGTATTTTTCATTACTTCAATGCGTCTTTTTGGGTTACATAATGCTCGTAGAAAGGTAGTTCTGATATTTATCGACCTATTTCGATACTGAGAAAATACAAAAGCGAATAATATTATGTGTATTTTGGAGCACAAACCGCCATGTGGCTTTAATATTTACCATGCAAAGCCTAAGAAAACTAGCTGCACTTTTCGCTTTATATTTCAGGATATATTCCCCATCATGGCGTCTATGATTATTCCTATTGTCCTGCTTGTCTGCACTATTCGACGCGGAGACCACGCGGACATTAGTCTACTTCACGGTGAACAGGCTGCTGACTATGGACACAAAACACCACCATATCAGTCGCCGACCAATGCAGTACAGGACCTCGTCGCTCCAGATAAGAATCTGAGAAAGCTGTCACCTGAAGTAATGCATCAAACTGCAAGCTAGAATTCAGTCCCCTCGATATGCTGGTCTGACTACTGCCACCACGTACAAATAAATTTAATTATAAAAATGTATGTATAGCTGTTATCGGTAACAATTTGATCTCGCCTAATTCAAAATTGATATGGACAGTTCGATTTCTCGGATTAATGCGGAATGTATTTTAACCGACAGAAGTTTTAAATACAAATTTAAGACTTCTCAGCATTCTGCATACGTGCTGGCAGTATTCATGCCAGCGTAGCGAGGCGACTAAGCTATAACATGCAGTTTGACAATGTATAGGAAGTGGATATTATTAAATTCTTTGTTTGCCCATTTACCAAAATGTACACAAAACAAATGGGTAGATAGGTCAAAATTATTGTATTGTTTGTTTGCCCACTCCCTACACCTACACATGAACAAGTTTCTTACTGGAGAAACTTCATCAGTCTGATAGACATGCAATTTAATTTTACTTTGATTTCACAAAAATGATGTGATTTTTTTTATATAAGATACTATGGGTGGCGGCACATAGGATACTATGGGTGGCGGGATGGGATGGGATGGTGGGTGGTTACTACCTATATACGAGCGCATGCGGCGCATAAGATACTATATAATCGTTTTGTTTATTACATGTATATGTTTTCCCATTAAAAAGTTGGAAAATACCGCTAAATAAATATCGTATTTAGTGTCTAGACCACAGTGAACAAGTTTCTTACTGGAGAAACTTCATCAGTCTGATAGACATGCAATAATGGTGTGACTTTTTGTTATATAGTTATCAGTTTTTATGAAGAACTGAAAAATATCATTATAAATTGTGTTATAAAATAATATATCTATCTGATATGATCAGATTTAATATTCATGTTGAAAACTTGGAAAATAAATAGTGGATACCTATGGTGTTTGAGTGAATACCGTAGTTATTACATGAGTGACAACCAGTGGAAATATATATATTTTCAATGAGTAACTGCAGGTCGCGAGTTTAAAATTTATATTTCCACTGCTAGTCACGAATGGAATATTATGGGATTCACTCAAAACACCATAGGTATTCTATTTATTATATGCTTTAACGATGTCAATAATTATTTTTAATGTATTAATATATCTTAATTAATGCCAAATAATTTCTCAGACAGCGTACACAAAATTTCAGTTGAAAATTGATTGTTGTGGTTAACTTCCCTGTCGCTTACTTCCGGTAAAATCACCGAATAATTTGTGGGAATTATTTTCTCTAGTGGACTACTAATTTTCGTTGGTTCGTTGGCTATCAGCTGGCGAACCACAACAATCAATTTTCAACTGAAATTTTGTGTATGCTTTGTGAGAAATTATTTAGCATTAATTAAGGAATATTAATACATTAAAAATAATTATCGACATGGTTAAATCATATAATAAATAGAACACGTATGGTGTTTTGAGTGAATCCCATATTATTTCATTCGTGACTAGCAATGGACATATCAATTTTCAACTCGCGAACTGCGTTCTCTCATTGAAAAATAATTATATTTCCACTGGTTGTCACTCATGAAATAACTACGGTATTCACTCAAAAATCATAGGTATCCACTATTTATTTCCCTAGTTTTCAACTTGAATATTATATCTGATCATATCAGATATATGTATTATCATACAACACAATGTATAATGATATTTTTCAGTTCTTCATAAAAACTAATAAGTATATAAAAAAATCACATCATTTTTGTAAAATCAAAGTAAAATTAAATTGCATGTCTATCAGACTGACGAAGTTTCTCTAGTAAGAAACTTGTTCATGTGTAGGTGTAGGGAGTGGGCAAACAAACAATACAATAATTTTGACCTTAACAACAACATGGCGTTATGTCTCCTCTCGTGGAGAACACCATATCGTCGCCCGATAATATACTGTTCTAAGCGCCATTTTCGATAAAACTCAAGTATAACATACATGTACCGGTGGACTGGGCAAGACACGAACTTCATGTTGGGTGCAAATGCTCGATACTTGGGCAAATTGCGGCGCAGCTATTGAGCAATACCGAAATGATATATAACGTATTGAACCCAAATGTCCTGCTCATAGTGCTGCATATCCACCACGTAGTGCATAATTGTAACATAGGTGATCCAGATCTACAGTTCACTGCTATATTTTTTTTACATATGATCACATAGAACACGATTCACAGGCTCAGTTGTCTTGTTAGGAAAGCGATATAAACACCTAAAAAAGTCCCTCTAATATATTCGGTAATATTTTATGAGTATTGCATGGATTTTGACGAAACTTTACGCAAATGTCTAGTGGAATCTGAGACACGATCTGTGTGAGGCACCGTCCTTTGAGTTATGTTATGTCCGGCTGAGCACGAAATTAATGGAGGGGTGCTTTTCAAAAGTTGCAAAACACTGACGCAGAGTCACACAAGTTGTTACTGGTTGTAAATGTGGTCCAAAAGTGACACTGTGTGTACACGATAACATGTGTGTCATCTTTGGGACACAGTGTGCCCGCTGCATGCCCAGGCCGTTCAGTCTAACCACATTCCTTTGGAATGAGACCTTGATGTTTCATGCCATGAGCAACACAGAGTTATGAAATCGGTCTCTTTGAAGCCACTTTTCAGTAAACCATGTTTCCCACCAGGCCATTGAGGTACCAACAGATAAGGATGTTTCAAGCCTGTGTGAGAAGTGGGGGACCAAGTCACAGCCAAATGACTGATCACTCTAACTGTGTTTTTGCAACTTTTGAAAAGTGCCCCATTTCTATTCAATTAGAGCTCACCCAGCCTTATCTCACCTCACAGCACAGTGCTTAGCACACTTGATGTCTCTGGTACCACAAATCATTTGTGGAAAGTTTCCTCAAAATACAATTTAATATCTCCGAAAATATTACAGAATATATTAGGGGGGGCTTTTTGGAGGTGTTTATCTCCAGCGCGTGGCTCTGTGGCGTGCACAAAATAAATCCCTAAAACTGATTATCTCATGGCTAAAGTGTTTATTTATGTGCGAAAGCTGAAAGTTTATTTTACTATGTTCAATAATGTTCTATATCCAGTGAAAAAATCGTTTTAAAAAAACTAGCTGAAAGCGATAGAACAAATTTCTTCGAAACATGTTCTATATCCAGTGAGAAAATCGTTAAAAAATCGTTTTTCAAAAACCTCGTGTCTATTTAACTATGTTCTATAAAGTTCTATATCCAGTTAGAAAATCGTAAAAAATCGCTTTTTCAAAAACCTCATGTTTATTTTACTATGTTCTATAACGTTCTATATCTAGTAAGAAAATCGTCCAAAAAAATCGCTTTTCAAAAACCCCATGTCTATTTTACTATGTTCTATAATGTTCTATATTCAGTGAGAAAATCGTCAAAACAATTTTTTTTTTCAAAAACCATGTTCATTTTACTATGTTCTATAATGTTCTATATCCGTCAGGGGGGTGAAAACAAAAATCCGGCACGTATGCCGGGGTGGGTGGGTGGTCAAAGCCACCAACAAGCAATTTTTTCGCAACTAAAAAAATAAATTCCTGCTTGTTTTTTAGTGTTTTGGCAATGAGTTTGGCTTCAAAACCACTTTGAATGAGAGAAATAATGTAATTCTAACTGTAAATTGACTGCAGGCAGTTATCGTGTTGTATTTTGTTGCAAATTTTGAAATCCAAGATGGCCGCTGGCAGCCATGTTTTTTTGGCCGAATGACCTCAAAATGACTCATTCCTATTTACATGTCCACGTTAACATCCATGATAAATAATATGCACAGAAATTCATATACAGCTGTTTACAATGAATTTCCCCCCGAAAATCTCTGTTTTAGTGTTAAAAGGGTGGTGTGTGTCAAAAAATGGTCGGAAAAAACTGCCGAAAACGGAAAACAATTTGGCGGTGGGGGTGGGTGGGTACAAAAAATGATCGTAAGGGAAAAAATTCCATACGTGCCTGATTTTTTTTTCCGACCCCCCCCCCCCCCCCCCCCCCCACCCCCTGTATCCGTGAGAAAATCGTCAAAACCTCATTTTGTTTTACTGTCTATTGGAGTTACATGTAGAACAGTATACTTCACGGGCGACGCGATTTCTTCGCAAGCGACCAGCAACCACTGGAGATAATGTAATGGATACTTTGAGCAGCTCTAAGTTTGATTGGACAATAACTCATATCAATCAACGAACAAGAAGAGACGAAGATGCCACGAGGACGTGGAGTGAGATTGTTGACTGGATGTCAACTATATACATACCGGAAGACCCAGGTATACTATTAAATAAATAAACCCATATCATTTTCTATAGTTGTATTGTAAAATACTAATCGATTTAAAGCCACATGGCGGTTTGCGCTCCAAAATACACATAATTTTATTAGCTTTAGAATATTTCTCAGTATCGATATAGGTCGATAAATATCTGAACTACCTTTCTACGAGCATTATGTAACCCAAAAAGACGCATTGAAGTAATGAAAAATACAACTGTGAATACAGTATTTGGGTCCCGAACAAAAATCCGCTATTTGCGCGACATGGAACAGAAAAGAGCGTTCCGTGGTAGTCTATTCCTGATATGGTAGCCATAAAGAGTGTTTGTCTGACTTCCGGCGAAAAGTTGAAAACGGCTGAAAAATGGCTGTGACTTTGGCAAGTGTTTTGCAGAGCATGTGAAGCCGGCATATCAATATTTCGTTTATTTATCGACCTGTCGTATCCGTACATCCAAATTACTTAGAAAAAAATTGGAGGTTCGAATGAGTCATGTTCGTTTAAATAGTACATGGGCCTCATCAGAATAGTGCATGTGAACTGTGAGAGTAGCACTTTCAACGTGGCTAAATATAACATTCCAAATATTGAACGAAATTTCCAGATCAAAGTGCATTTTCATGTTGATAGTTTTCACTGAGATGTAATTATAAGTAATATCGGTTTCCATATATAACTAAATAATCTATATATAGAGGCATGTTGCAGAATCTAAAATTGTTTATAAATTGCTTTGCGATTTATAAGTTTGTGATTCGGAACGATGCCTTTAAACTGTGTAATTACTTTATATAAACGAATGAATGAATGCATATGTTTATTATGGTGACATATGTAAACAAACATCCGGCCCATATGGCCTATAAGTCACTTTGTGTTCGTATACTATTTACAGATTATGCACATACAAATACGATTTTGGAATGTTTTCTTTGTCTGATCGTATATGCTTCATAAATAAACTTAGCAGCATATAAAGGGAAATTGTTCACAATATGCGCCATTATTTATGTAGATATATCATTGGGAACCAACACAGGATGACAATATCCGACATGAATTTACACACGCGGTTGCAATTCGATTCAAACCAAGCCAGATAAAATCAGGTCCGTCATGACAGTGACCACTATTGGGCGATCCACATATACTGTCTATAAACACAATACAACCCACTGGCGCAACCACTTTCTTCTTTCATTCATCTCCTTGATTGTCACAGAACATGTATAGCAATATAAGTGCTAGTCATCCTGACTATACACGGAAAAACAAAGCATAGACGAAGTAAAATATATAGATCTGCACATCAGTGCCATCAACAATTCAATGGATTCAGTCTTTGCCACTTAACCATCAACGACGCGATCTCACACTACTTCACAGTCCGCAATTCCAACGGTCCGCATTTTTGTTTACATCCGCTATACATGCCTACGAGGTTGGCAAAGCTTGACATATATATGCCTGCACTCTGTTCATGAACACCAACTGCAAGTGCCTGGGCTTAACACTGAACAGTGAATCACCAACTATATGGCCATTGATTTAAATCGACTGCGGTCTCTGGCTATAATCAAGTCTGTGTTAGAACTATTTCTATTCCATGTTGTGACTTTGTAATCAGAAACCGAAACGACGACATCACAGAATTGGTTGAACCCAAAGCTACCGATAGCAATTAACATTCCACGAAGATGTGCCGTCTTGCAGATTGTACTCGTTCTTTCATTTTTCATTTGGAAATCACCAAGGCAACTGTAAGATCCTGTACGAACCTCGTCCTTTCCTTCCAGTGCAGATTATGATTCTGAATCAAGTGTGCACATCAAACAATTCGCTTGCAACATACCCGATGATCCTGTGGGAACATTATCCTGTCCTTCCATTGCCAATTGTGATTCACTGTCAATAGTGTTTGACAAACCATTTGCATGCGACACACCATCGACAAATACCCGTCTATCTTCACAGTGAGTCCACCATCAGTGCACACGCCCTCTTCCTCGATGTGTGTCGTGGATGGACTAGATACCATCATCTGCGGTAAGACTTCTGCCATAATCGATGGAAAGCCATATGCATATGAGGTATCAAGTGTCAAATCTCCGCATCGGCTATCCGAGTCCTCGGAATACCAATTTTCATCAGTGATCATGTACTGATCGTCCAAGTGTAGCGAATATAGGTCAGTTTCTGTGCATGTTGGATTACAGATATCTGCCTTGTCTCTCAACGAACATTCGTGTAGTATTTCCTGGCTGTTATGATGCCCATACGAATAGAACTCACGTTCGCCAACAATAACAACTGAGCTCTTTAGTTCAAAAGTCAAGTCATTAGATATCATAAATGAATTTCCTGCCAGCTGATCAACGTCCAGACCGTCCGCAACCATAGCATCTAAGTTGAACATGGATCTCCCACGTGATAGAGTTACACTTGTTTGACCAAAAACAGACACCAACGATCCACCACATACCCTGATATCGACCTGTGGTACTTTGATACTACACACGTCGAGATCCTCAGCAAGGAACCTATCCATCAAGTTAGTTTCCTGACGGGAGTCAAGCGTCACACACACACAAGGTAATTTCCATAATACAAGTCAATGCGTGGTGATGTATTAATTTGTGCGTACCTAATTTCTGCAAATTCTGTGACATTCGAAATAAGTCAACTATGTCGCATTAATTAACATCACCTCCACCAGAAGATATGAATGTACATGTAGGGTCTTGTTCTATCTGCCCCAAGCTCACAGTATTTTCATTTTCTTTTTGCCCTGTCTGCTCAGCCGTAGATTTTGGATATGGTAATACATTCACACTAGAACGCGTAAGCTGATCTCTGTCATTCATTTTGGGTGCAATGAAAGCAGCGGATGAAATACCTGGGCAGGACACAGTTATTTTCTCCTGTTGCACGACCGATTTCTCTTCTGCTGGCTCTGAACAATTTTCTACAGTCGAGTGGCATCCGAAGTGTAGCCAAATCATTTCCCAAATACTTTCCAAAGATGTCGAACATTTGATGATGGAATATCGTGCAAGTACCGGGCAATATCTTGCTATCTGGCCTAACATTAACTCTGTGAGTATTACATTCTGACTAGCACTTTGACGGCTTACTATTGGCACATTTTCATCATCACTAACATAGCCACTGAGTTGAGTTGTCTTCGTTTTTCTCAACCACGTAGTACCTTTAGCCAAGAATTTATCAAAAGTGTTCTCTATTGACAATGAGTGCATGGTGGTTTTACGCCACTCATTAAACGAAGCGACCGTCTCTGACCTTGTTAAACACAACGGTGTTATAATATGTGTTGATGCCATGATCTGCATTATAACTCCCAAGAATACAAAACCATGTGTCAGTTCCAAAGTTATATAAAACACCCAATTGAACGAATACTTTTCTGCGGAATTCCCCGTCGGTCATCTGCTGCGAATATATGCAACGTGGTTTTCCCAACTCCGACATTTTGGACCGTCTCTTCCTTATTCTGTGAAATGGAGACGGATGTTTTGTATCAACGCTGCCACCACGCCATTACTTAGGTAGACACATCATTGGGAACAAACTCAGGATGTCAATATCCGACAATAAGAGTATTTATTGAAACATGAATTTACACACGCGGTTGCAATTCGATTCAAACCAAGCCAGATAACATCAGCTCCGGCATAACAGTGACCACTATTGGGCGATCCACATATACTGTCTATACACACAAAACACAATACAACCCACTGGCGATGGATCATAACGTCAACATCAGAAGTAATTTGGGAAATGTCACCAACAACATTCAATAGCCTTATGTAACCTTATGTTAACTTCCGAGATTGTATCAATGGTCAGAAACGATTATGTGTATGCCCAAATGACATTCAATGCCTAGGGTGCTATTTAGCTGCCGATTGTCGCCGGCTATTCACTCTATTGTCAAAACTTTCCTGGTTTCTGTATACATATAATGATTTCTTATTATAGCATGTTTATCTATTGCAATTTATGTTTTATTTTGTAGTTTATTGAATAAAGTTTAAGTAATCAGTAATGAGGTGTTCGGGTCTTACTGGTGGCGGCAATATGTTCCGATGGTTTTGCGATTTTCTGTAAACCGAACACCTCTCTAAACCGAACAGCAGGGCCGGTCCGAATGGTGTTCGGATTAGAGAGGTGTTACTGTATATATTTTACTCAAATTGACCAATTGACGTGTTCTTCGCCATGTATGTTATCAATGGGGAACATGGGATTATTCTTTTTGTAGTTATTTGCAACCTCGCCTTCTCCTGATATATCAGTGGTGCCTTTATTATAATTCAGACGAATGTTCTGTTGTGGAATATGTGACTCTTATTAATGGCTTATTAATGTAGTCCTTGACATAATATGAACATTCAAATCAGTTGATTGTCCTTTGTCAGAAACTCTTCCTTGTGTTCGTTTTTCCTTCAGTTCAACCCTTTTTTTATGGTCATTCATTTCTGTTTTAGTGAATTTCGAATTTAGATAAATCTTTGAACTTCCATTTACTCCAGTGAATTTTTTGTTATATCATATTGCGTTGTTGATCATTTTATCTCTTACTTACTATGGTCAATTATTTATTTGGAGGGGTGTTCAGAAATATAACCAGACGACCGTATGACGAACAGATAATGCAAGTGCTGACAGATTAATATTCTTTGGTGAAAAATGTTCAGTTGATAAGTTTAAGAAGCGAAATATTATCTGAACAATTCCTAAGGGAACTAAAGTATTTAGAATAGAAATGGTTAACCTTCCATGACTGGAGCTTCCTGAAAGTATGCGAAAACCCCGCGCCAATGCATTCTCGTCTTATATATGCGAGTCTCGCGTAGCGACTTAAAGAGTGACATGCACAATAATCACATATCAGATAGTACTAATTGTCAATGTGGTTTCCCGAATGAGGATGCTAGTCATTTCTTATTCCATTGTCCATTGTTCACCAACCAGAGAAGAATGTTTTACCACAAACTTGAAACTAATAACTTTCATATAAAAAATACTAAGCATCTTCTCTGTGGAATCTCTGAAAATGATCACGGAAGAAATATATTGCTATTTCATATTACACAGTCCTACATTACTGCAACCGAACGTTTTGGGTAACATCATATATCTTTCTCTATTATGACAACCTGTTATTGAAAACAATTTAAAATTTAAATACTGTTGCAGTCAGATGCTTGTAGCCTGACACTCACCCATAGGTTTCAAAATTGCCAACTGATGGCCATTTGAGTCCATAATTTTGCAAATGAAAGGGAAATATGCAAATGTTGGTCTAAAAACAACAAATTCGTCATTAGAAAGTGTTGGAAAATCAATCAAACTACGAGAACAATTTCAACCTAATTTTGGTGTGAATTTTCCAATTAATTTTGCTCGGGGTATTAGGTATGACTACAATTGGGGGGGGGGGGGGTAAGACCCCTGCATAACCACCCCTGTTGAGAAGTCCCTACTTGACACCCCATGCTAAATAATCGATACTATGTTATGTTGGGTGGCACCGGGGGGAGTCAGGGGCTACATCCCAGCCTGTCGGGGAGTCATAGCCATCACCCGTCGGTGAGTTATGTAATGGTCAACCCGGCAGCTAAAGCCCGCCCCCTGTCGGGGATATCATTGTGCCACCCCTGTTTGAAATCATATAAAACTTTTAAAGAAGAAGACCACACTTTGAGCAGAAATCAGGGGGAAATGAGCTCTCGTGACCACAAAAGTGCACTAAAGACATCCCAATAAATCCAAATTAGATGCAACCGCATATTGTATATATATGGTATTGTTCTGTTTGCCTCTATATATCCAGGGACGTGGCTATATGGTTTCCGTTAGGGGGTGTCCACCATGGGAAATTCCAACTGCACCCCCTTGAATCAGAATCACCCCAAACACAAATTCCATTTGCACCACCCCCTTGTACATCAGTGCACACGCCTACTATCCTATATATATCCTATATATATATATTTTTTAAACATGATTCTATATTCCAGGTTTGAAAATTCAGATAGTTTAACCTGAACAATTGCATAAATCATAACATCTAATGATCTAACTCCAGACAAATGCCCACGGCTACGGGCAAGAGGCGGGGACACACCGGGTTGACCATGGTTCTTCGGCCCGGTGTGAGAACATTTTTAAAACTATAAAAGAAAATATTAAATCCTAGCATGCATCTGACTGGCCTCAACTGAACCTTTCCTGGTGTTGGACATTTCAAACCTCATACTCCCCCTCAGGTTGGAAAACTCTCCAACTGATGACTATTTCAGTCCACAAGTTTGACCAAATGAAGTAAAATATTGTTTTGTTAAACTAATTAGCAGTTTTGTATAGGCCACGGGGGAAGGGACAATGACAACGATAGTCGGCCCGGTGTGCAAATTGTTTTTAATCTGAACAAGAAAATCTCAAATCCTAGAATCTAGACTAGCCTCAAACCTTCCTAGAGTTGGATATTTCAAACCTGACACCCCACTTAGTTTGGAAAATTTCAACTGATGACAATTCAAATGACAATGTTGACCAAATGCATGACAATATTGTTTTCTTAAATTAACTAGCAGCTTTTTGACTGGCCACGGGGGAGGGACCAGGACACAAACTGTTCAAGTGTTGGAAATTTCCAACCTGTCACCCTCCTAAGGTTGGAAATTTCCGACTGATGACCATTTCAGTCCAAAATATTTACCAAAAATAGGAAAATATGCAAATAAATTTTTTGAAAATCAAACTACAAGAACATTTTCAACTTAATGTTGGTGTGAAATTTCCAACTAATGTTTTGGCAGGTATGAAATTTCCAACTGTTGAAGATTTTGACCAAAGTTGGGGGGTGAGACACCCCAACCCCCCTGTCGCCACGTCTCTGTCTATATCATATAAATACTTTTTCTAAAAACCCTTAAACCAACTCGACGTGCGATTTCCCTGCGCTCCTGTTGAGCAAATTCTAGTATAAAAAGTGCGTCTATTTCACACAAAGTTCAAACAGTAAATTTGACCAGACAAGACATAGAAACCGCTAATCTCATATTACCAATCTGACAACACCAGTCGAACATGATTATCTTTCAAAGCAATAACACCGGGCACCATGTTACGGACAACCACAGGCACGCACACCATGGATAAATACACGGTAAAAAGAACGGCGTTTTTTGTGTACGGTTATATCTGGCATATACCCATGGTTATATATACACGGGGTACGAGCATCTGACTGCAGGCCTTTTTAGACAACGTGGGGAAAAACTGTACACAATAAAACCCCACCATAGCACACTCTGTACAAATATTAACATATGTTTCACTGCTTAAATATTGACAAATTTCATCTTGTTTAACGGGCGGTGTTCGTTGCAGAAATATTCATATTTGTTCAAATCGCCATCAACGGAAGGAATATTAAAATATATATAGTTTTGTTCATATGCCAATCATAATCAGCGCGTAAATAGTATATTGTCGTCAAGACGTACGATGGTGTACGTAAACAAGAGCCTGCTCGTGTAACAGAAGTGTTGCTTCTGTTTACATAACACAGCGCAATTCTATTGGTTAATCACACACAAATTATATAAACGGTCTTTATTATTTCCATATCAGGAAAACAGCAACAAATAACGTTCTTTATGTTTACCATATCCGGATCTAAACAAAAGCCATGAAACGTAACGTTTTACTTTTGTTTACATAACAAAGGAAAAACATTTAACGATAACATACTGTGTATGCCATATTTCATATTGGTATAAGAACAAGGTATGTCAATATTTTACTATTCTTTCTGTTTATGGCGGTTTTTGACGGAGGTGAATATTTTAACAGCATACCCACCGCCATCGCCACCCGTATTTAAAAAAAAACATATATTGCGAAATATTTGTAATACTAATTGTATTAGTTGTTGAAAATGGACTCTAATCAATATGGGTATTCATGTCGTTTTACTAACACAAAGCGCAGCCATTACTAAATTTTTCTAAAATATATATGTTCTTGAATGTTCATACAGATACTGGCTTTTTCTCAAACACCGCAAAAATGACAACTTTAGAAATTTTGTTTTAACAGCATCAGTTTGCCCTACCCGCATCATTCAGCAGGACCCACCAGCATCATAGCACATTTGCAGAACCACTTGACCAGGGGTGGTTCGTGTCTATTGACGGACAACACAAATTGACACATTCTGGATCGATATTGACAATGAGTTATTGTTCTTCGATAACTGTCGTACAGTGCGGTATTGGTGGTATACCTTGCCACCATAAACTTAAAATGTTATCTACCCTGTCGATACTAAATGGATTCTCCCAGTCAGATAAAAAGTGTGTATCGGAATGACTTAGTATTTATTTGGAGGGATGTTAATATGATAACAGCAGACGACAGATAAATAAAAGTGCAGAAGTACATGTAGTCCTATTTATTGAGGGAAATGTTCAGATAATAAGTCTATGGTCGTCTGTTGAACTTATTATCTGAACATTTCCTTTTAGTGAGCTACTTTTCAATGAGTATTTAGTGTAGAAAGGGTTAAGATATGTTCAACTTATATATATTCAACAAACAGCATAAAGTAGCTTGTTGAACGTATTGGTTTAATATCCCTAGAAATGATCAATGGGGACGTATGTGATGCCAAATTCAGATGACATACACATGTAAAAAAAGTGCAGATGGATTCATATTCACTGGTGGAAGTTCAACAAACGACCTATGAATTTATGAATAATACAATTCCTATTAGGGAACTACTCATCAATGAGTATTTAGTATAGAGATCACACAAGGAGATGATTTCGCTCCTTTCACTTCACATGCCAACTCATCATAAATGAGAATACTTAATATGGGATAACTACTCATCAATGATGCTTTAGTATGGACATGGTTAACATATTTAGTATATATGCGTGTACAATTTAATAGAAGTTTGTATCGGATTCATGGCAAAATAACCATTGTCAAAATGATAAAAGGAGATTATTTTCTTTTTCCCCCCAGGGTCTCGACTTGAACTTCTGAAGACAACAATACACAACATTAATGATAAACGTTGCCAAGGTTCTGACACGTGTCTGCAATAGGTGCTCTGCTCATGCGCCCAGTCGTGTGACATATATGATAATTGCTGTTACGATTCGGACTTCATCCGACAAGGAACATCTCTCAACAAACTAGTAAAATCATTATATGACATGGACTTATCGTCTTGTGTAAATAATAGAAAAGATTATGCGCCAGTTCTGATGATTGCGAGATGTCCTGAATTAGCCGAACCAGAACTTCGAACAAAGTGTGAAGGAATACCCGATGAAACGAACTTCATACATCAGGTTACACCGGTGTCCAATCCGCATAGAAACATAACATACAGAAACAGATACTGCGCAGAATGTAACGGTCTGTTCTCTTACGTACTTTGGTATATCAGTATGCAGTCTGATTGTATGCCAAAGGAAACGGAACTGGATTACATTGAGTCGATCAACCAAATGGGTCTCTCCGCCGGGTGTCCCTTTGACATCATGCCGCCATACGAAGTCGCTTTGGAGCTGTGCCTTAAGGATGACGGGTATGTTTGTGAGTCCAACCATTCCTCGAAATGGAACGCAACGGTGGTTTCCTTCATCAGAGACGTTTGTCTGGCTTTCATCGATATCGCTGAAACCAAAGACGGCTCATTGTACAGGAATGGAATTTGTGCGTCTTGTTTGCTTGACTTACATAATTGCCGCGTAATTTATGCCCGTTACCTCAAAACAATTGTGGATTTCTCTTCACTGCTCAGGTCTGAAGATAAACCCAAGAAGTGCGGACTCAATGAAGTTTCCGATACTTTTTTCGTAAGTATAAATGATTAAGAATTAAATCATGGCGCGTCGGCGTGTAGTGAAATTTGACTACAAAAAATAGTAATCATGAAAACTCGAATCGGAGGCCTATAATTAGTTTTCGCGGGTTTCAGAGACGCATCATATAATGCATTTTTTTATTGATATACTTATCAAACAATATTACAATTATTTGACAGTATTGCACTATATCTACTGTTGCATAATTTTTAATATATATATCATGACATTTGTATGTACTCTACTTGCATCTAATTAATGACGGTGTGCCGCGTGCGTTGTCAATGTTGATTGATATTCGTAAAACCTAACTTTGAGCATGATTATTCTCAATTTCTATTTGATCTGAGTGTGTCACGTTTTAGTTATCAGAATCGAGTAATTGCTCAAAAGTAATGCTGCCTGCTGTCAACTATAGTATAAAATTGCCCGAAACTTGTTATTTATCAACATGTTGTTCGACGAAATTTGGCCTTATTATCAAAAGAAAGCCTCTTGATTTTAGAGTTATCCATCTTCATCCGCAATTTGGTCCGAGACCGTCGGTATACTGTTTACTTGGCCACTAATAATTCTCGATGGTGAAAAATACTAGATGTCAAAAATCGATATTTAATAACTCTGGGTTTTGATAGGTGGGTTTCTCGACTTGAATCAAACATTTTTTACCCCCAAATCCAAAAAATAGTAATTGAGGAGCGCTTAATCGGATTATGCATCTTTAATTAATGACGGTGTGCGTTGGTCAATTTTGATTAATAGTCGTAAAACATATAAATTTGATCATGATTACTCTCAATTTCTATTTGATCAACCTATTTGTTTCACATCACTTTAGTCGTGTACTTACATGCGGTGCGACTAATTACTGCCCGGGCAACCCCACGAGCCCATGGGCAGTATAATAAGATGCCTCATGGTAGTAGGATAGATACATAGCATACGTTTATGAAAATTGTCTTGCTGTCATCCACCGGCGGGTTTATTAACCCTTTAAATGCCGATATTGATTAAAAGAAACGGCAGAGCCCGGGCAGATCCAGAGACCCGAATCGGTGATCACACTATATATCGATGACTAATTGTAGCCAGAAACTTGTTAAACGTATGCGGCGAAGATTGACTCGGCGTGTCATGCACGGCCGGGTTCATTAACCCCTTAAATGACGATATGGTCCAGAAGAGCACGGGCGATCAGGCGCAGGCCCGGGCGGCCCATTTGGGCCCGCGGATAGTGTAATATGATGCCTTATGGTAGTAGGATACATACAAAGCATAGGTTGCAAATAATTACTTGCTGTGTCATCCACTGCCGGTTTTATAAACCATTTAAATGCCGATATGGGTTAAAAGAAACGAGAGAGAGTCTGGGCAGACCAAGAGACTCGATCACACTTTTCATTGACGAATAACAGTAGCCAGTCACCTATTAAACGTAAATGGTGAAGATTGACTTACCGTCTCGTTTTCGGTCGGGTTCATTACACCCTTAAATATAGAATATGTAGCTAGTGTCGCCGCTTAAACTATTTATGTCCGTGAGGGGGATTTGAACATCTATTGGGCGAGGCTCTGCCGATTCCAATAGATGCCAAATCCCCAGATAGTCCAGGCACATTAGACGTGAAAGGGGAATAGTAAGGAAATAAATCGGGGAAAGCTGATTTAGTTATATTATTTAGGCCATCTCATCGCGGACGCGACACGAAAAGTCCCCTAAAATCCCTGTTGAGCTTTCTGAGAAACTATTTTTTCCATATAAAAATAAACAAACTTTTATATTTTTCACAATCATGGGAATAATGGGATGCTATAACAATTTTTCAGACGAAACATATACCAATTGTACTCAATATTGTTCAATACTCAATTCTCGAACCAGAGATACCAATTCAACGGGGGGATTTGAATGAATTTCGCAGATATGGATATAAAATAACATAATGACCCAAAATAATGACGATTTTTTTCAGACAAACTGTCGTATTCGATGTCAAATTTCTCGGGCTACTCATTACGTAGGCGCGCGAAATTTATTTTATAAACTGTACAGACATCACTCCTTCAGTATAATATGCGGAATTTACGACTATACCTATGATAAGTGGCCAATACTTGTAAAAACATAACCCTACCCCCTAAACTGGCTCTCGTCACATTTTGCTCTTCTGTCAGTCCAAGCGCTTCTTGTAGAAAACACCACAACAGTGAAAAAGGTGATAAAAGCATGAAACTTGGCACATATGTTCCTTATACGCTACTGCTCATTTTTATATGTGGCGACATTCGCGACAGGCTCTTCTTAGCAACGGTTGCTTGGAAACTACCCTGTATCGAATTAATGCATATGACTGATATTATGTGAGTTCTAACAAACTAAACTACGTCGGGTAGCATTTTTATAATGAAAATAATTGTTGTCAGTTTTGAAATGACTGACAAATTACCATATTTCTTACTTACAGGGGGTGACGGTTTCCAGGGACGCATCCAAAATCTAAAATTGCACATATGACTGATATTATGGTTGCTTTAACAAACTAAACTACACCAAATAGCACTTTTATGTTGAAAACAATTATAATGGTTGTTGTTAGTGTTGAGCTGGCTGAAAGAAAAAAATACCATATAATTCTTATTTATATGATTGGTAACTGTTGCCAGGGTCATACCTGAAATACAAGAATTCACATATGACTGATATTATGGTTGTTTTAACTAAACTCGGTTTTTATGGTGAAAACAATTATAAATGTTGTTAGTGTGAGCCCAACCAGAACGTGCTATAAATTTAGTTTTCATATGGGTACAATTATCCGTTATGCTCCATCAGTTCAGATATCGGGAATTCAAAGTGAGAGTTGAAAAGTTGTTGCTTATATTTAATATGAGGCATGACCATAATAATTATATAAGCCATAGACCCACACAGCTAGATGTATAGTGCAAGTCACGGACCACTCTACTTCATATGAAGAACATAGGGCCAGCCACCAATATGTTAGCCATGGACCTAGCATACACTAGTTAGGTTAGGACCCAGGCACATATACATGTACATAGTCACCATGTTCATACATATATACTATGGGCGTAGGATATGTATAGTCCATGAACCAGACCGCTTCATATAAGCCCTTATATATTGGTCTTGGATCCAGGCATCTATATACTAGGCATACACCATTTAACCACGATGTTAGACGGGTTATACCTGGTCACCGCAGCCGCAATGGAGCCATGCCGTGTTCTAGAAATACAACAGTATACTCTATGGCGATGGACCCAGCCCATTATTGTTGTATTATATCTAAGCTGCAAGGTCAAGGACCATGACACTGTTACATGGTGCAAATACCCAAGTGCCCACAGGTAGACCATGTACTCAGATACCATAGACCATGTCCGATGCACAATACATTAGTACACCATGGATTCAGGACCATATATATGGTATGAACATAAGGGACAGTTTTGTGACAGACCAAACCTATATATAGATATTGGACCGATGCCACATATATGAAGGTTAAGGATGGAGGCCCCTATAAATAACACACACACATGGCACTGAAGGTTGGCCATGGACACATGCCCATATGTGTAGACTTGCTAATACCCAGGTGACTAATTATGTAGGAGACACATGGACCCCATGTTCATAGACGAAAATGCCTGTGCATGGATCCACGTTTCTATATGCATACCATATACGTACGCCCGTTTTCAGCCATTCGACCAATTTCATATAGGATGGAGGTCCCTATAGATAGGCCGTGTGCACCACTATAGCTTGGCTATGGACCAAGGCTCATATAAGCAGGAAATTGAGACCGGCCACAATGGACAGCCCATGTATCCAGACTGATTTTTAGTTATGACCTTATCCAACAGTTATGTGTAAGACATGAACCCATCCCATGAATGTACATGTTACATGACTATCTAGGTTATAATCGCAGCCACGCATACGACATGGACCACATGTAGTGAAATTACACAGGTGCCTATAGTTATGAACTCATGACATGTACCCAGGTCTATACAGGAAATCCGTAGAACCAGCCCTAAATAGTATATCATCGGTCCATGCCCATTTCTATGACATGGACACAGTAGTTAAGACACGTCATAGGATGCATTTCCATATAGACAGGTCATGAACCATGGTAACTATGGGTTGGTAATGCATGGGCCCATGTAAATAGGAAATGGGCACCGGTTCATAAAGGTAGTTCTGAAATATATAGGCCATGCTCGTGTACGAGCTCCTATAGACTTGTAAATGACCCATGTCCATGTATTGACACATATGTAGTTATGGCATGGATAGGAAGGACACACAGATAGTTCCTACCGTTTTGCAACTAATATGCGGATGCTACCACATCGTTATAGAGTGTTCTGTGTGTATGCCATTGTCAAATGTAGTGCGAATGTCGGATTCCATGGGGGGGGGGGGTCAGGTGATATCGACAAAATGTTGGTCAATATTATTACATGTCTCATTAAAATGTATTCCAACAATCGATTGGTGGAAGATACAATCATAAACTCCACACAGGTATGTCATTCTGATAAAAATAACTGAATAGTCTGTCAGTTTTAAGTAGATTTGTCAATGGTTGGTGGTTACGTAGCAACTTCAATACCAATCTGCCACATGATAATCAAATGAGAATGAATCAGTACACAATACAACAACCTTTAGTGATGCATTATTGTCAATATAAGCATAATATGGCATATTATGAAAGAATTATATCATATAATTTGCCCACAAACTCATACCATATTATGAAACGGTTATATCAGTTAAATAACCAGACACTCATACATATGGTATGTTTTCAAATGTGGATATGTCCATAGCAACCATTACACCACCCGTTAGGTAATGAATGCGGCAACTTTACTGTCACGTTCACACTAACAACACACTAAATTGTTTTCAATATAAAATTGTTACATGATTCCCGTGCTAAAATATGTGTCAGATTGTTGACCAATTTACGATATTGACCCATCGAGGGCTGGATTAAACAGCGACGAGAGTATTCCTATTTTCCCTCTGAATATTATAAAGTTATTATACAATGTTGTGTACAGTATGTGTTTTTCTTGTACGAGTCCAGGTTGTGGTGAAAAGTCATATTGGACGAGACACACCAGTGTCGAATCTAATATGACTTTTCACCACAACCTGGACGAGTACAAGAAAAACTCATACTGAACACAACATTGTATAATGACATTTTTATTATCCATCTGTATGTTTATCCACATTTTGGAAATAAAACTTTTGTGGTTATTTTTGGTATTTGTCGGCACATAATTCTCTATAAAAGCCTGTACCGTATATTGATCATCAGAAAGCATGATTTGGAAAAAAGTAAACATGGAAGTGATAACAAACTCAATGCGGAAGTGAAACGTCTGCTAAAATCCATCAATGTTGCGCGCGCATCACAATTTCACCGATTCATTTCGCAATAGAGTTAATTCGTGACGTCACGGAGTCCAATATGAAAAGTCATATTGTACATATTGTACAGTCGGGAGTCCAATATGACTTTCGGGAGTCCAATATGACTTTTTCCAGGACTATCACGTGGCGGCTTTTGCCCAATCGGAAATGGTGTTAGTTAAGGGGTGGATAATAAATACATATATATATACCGATTTTGGTATATAATCAGATATCGCTCATAGTACTCCCAGTGTCAGAAACAGCGTGTCGCACATGACAGCTGTTCTTGTGATATAACCAACGATCCAATGTTTTCGTATCTTGATATGAATAAAATAGTCTTTTCTGATTATTTTGATATAAACCTTAGGAACGAGTGTTCTACATGTAAAATCGCTCAAAATAACTCAAACTAACTACATGACGTAGTTTTATTTTTATTGATTGCTTATTGTCAGCCATAATATATAAATATGGTACAATCATGAGATTAATAACAACAACAGTAACGCATATACAAATTTACATGTACTCATCCGCCTAGGTTGTGGTGGGCCCGTGCCACCAGATGGCACTTGCGCAATTATCTTGACAATCCCAATCGTGTCACGCCTTGTCACAAATAGATCAAATAATAAATCGAGTTGATGTTCATAGATTACGCTCGGGTCCACCCGGGCTCTCCGGGGTTCTTTTAGACAATATCGGGTTTAAGGGGGTTAATAAAACCGGCGCTGGACAACACATCAATTACATTTTGACAACATATACATCCTACCACCACAAGGTATCATATTATACTGTCTGCATGGTAATTATTCATTAATATAGTGTGGTCGGGCCTCTGGGTTCTTTTACGACAATATCGGCATTTAAAGTCTTTATAAAACCGGTGGTGGATGACACAGCAAGTAAATGTTCACAAAATATGCTTAGTATGTATCATACTACCACAAGGCATCATACTATTCTGTCCATGTGTCCACTGGTCCGCCAATATCGGAATTTAAAGTGTTAATAATACCATCGGTGGATAACACAGCAAATAAACGTTCACAACCTATACTTAGTATGTATCCCACTACCACGAGGCTTTATATTATGTTGTCCATGGGCACATGGGGGTGCCAGGGCTTGCCAGGAGTCTCCTGTGCTCTTCTGATGTATATCTTCATTTGAGTGGTTAATGAAGCCGGTCGTGAACGAGATGGCCAGTCAGTCTTCACAGTATACCAGTAGTAAGTGTCTCGCTACCAACAGTCATCAATATATAATGTTATCGGGTCTCTTTGTCTGCCCGGGCTCTCCCGGGTTCTTTTAGTCAATATCGGCATTTAAAGGGTTAATACTCCCACCGGTGGATGATACAGCAAGTCAATTTTCATAATCTATTGTTACTTTGTATCCTACTACAATAAGGCATCATATTAGACGGTTTGTGGGCCCATGGGGCAGCCCTTACATGTGTTGGCTCATTAGTTATCATGGGTATCAGAATTGTGGTTCAAAAACACTTGCAAAAACGTATTTTAAAATTAGCACATCATGAGACACATCAATGCGTTATCAGAACACGGCAACAGTGACTGTTACCAGATCAGGCACATCCTTAGTTCAACCATTACAGTATTATTCAACTATTATAGTTAAAGTGCCAAATCCACCATCTCCCTGTTTTCTGGAAACTTTGCGATGGCTCATCCTTTTGCACAGCCAAATTGCACTCTTACAGGTACTCAATCCGATCAGACGGTCCCCATATCATCAAGATACAACATTTCTTCAGAATACGCTTTAGTTATCAGAATCGATTTATTGCAACAAAATAATGCTAACCACTGTCAACTAAGGTATCAAATTTCACAATTGTGTGTTCAACAAAATATGGCCGTATTATCATTAAAGTATCACCAAATTGGGCCGTATTACCACTTGATTTTAGAGTTATCCATCTTCATCCGCAAGTTTGTCCAAGACCGTTCATTTGACCACGTGTTTCTGGGCCACTTATAAATTGCACATCTCGAGAAATAACAAACTTCAAAAATCGATATCTGATCACTCTGAGCTTTGATGAGTGGGTTCCTCGACTCGAATCAAATATTGTTTACAATCAGTGAAATGCTGCCAACGCCTCAAACTTTCAGAAGTCAAACCACACGGCATTGGTTAATATCACGCTATAGACTGAAGAAAGATACATATATTGACTACCTACTGTACTATACTGAATTTTATTTAAGACATAACAAAAATAAGTTTTAACTGAATTTAGTTTTGCCAAAATGCAATGAAAAGAGGTCGGCGTTCAATTGTGACATCATGTTTGACGTTAGAGTGTTATGAGAAGAACTGTTTGGTGGAAATTCATACCACGTTGAGCTCGAAACTGGGCTATGATATAGCAAGTTGATCGTATGTCGACCAAGATATACAGTCGAATTACAAAATAAATAAATACACTGCGCTTCGCTTCGTCCTACAATTACTTTCTTTGTGGTCAAATTCTACTATACACGCCGATGCGCAGTGTATTTATTTCTTAAATAGCTATAATAGTTGAACTCAGTGTGTGCCTGACCTGGTTTTGTCCAAGGCTGTCGACAAAATATCGAGCAATGGGTGGAAATGTGCCAGACTTGTTCACAAAATCTACATTTGAGACCTGGTCAAACTCTTCAGATGAGTGAGTTTCCAAGATTGATGGGCATGAATTTCAAGAGTTTCTCAAAATGTGTGGTATCAAACATTCAAAGTCATTGCCGTATTACCCGAGCAGCAATGGGAAAATTGATAGGTTCCACATATACATGTATCTTAAGAAAGCAATAAGGTCAGCTGAATTTGAACAAAATTGCTGACAAAAGGAACTTCCCAATATTCTCATGACACTGCACCAACATTGAGATTAAAGATACATAATCCGATTCCCCCAATCATCAAGTTACAACAGCGGAATTTCACAAAAAGCCGATTCAGTTATCCCAATTAGTTTATATCTATCTATATTTGCGAATGTCTGTCTGTGTTCTGTAGAATTTAAGGGGACAATCTAGATGGCAACAAAGGGGCCTACAATGGTAACTTTTTAAGAGGAAGATAATGGTGTGGGTTAGAATTTTCTAAATTGACGCTGTTCTTGTCAGGGGTAGAAAAGGCGGAGGCTCTGAAACAAATTTTTTCGCCGATTTCCACCAAACTTGTACATAATCATCTCCATGATATGAGGCATCTAATTGTATGGTTTAAATATGTCAAATGTGGCGCCGTTTGAGTCAGGGGTGCACGGAAGGGGAGTGGGGCACCAAAATTCATAAACATATTTTTAGCCTCGATTTCCATCAAATCAAAACGAGACAAGGATTCTACAAGGATTCTACAAGGATTCTCAAGGATTCTACAAGGATTCTACTCGTGTGATTCAAAGACGCCAAATTGGTGCCGTTTGGATGAGAGATGGGGGCACTAAATTTGACAAGAATTTGTTTAGTCGCCGATTACTACCAAACTTAAACTTATCTCCATTATATGATGAGTCTAATGGTGTGGCTTAAAGCTGTCAAAATTGGTGTCACTGGGGTCAGGGGCGCACCGAAGGGGAGTGTGGCACCATAATTGATCAAACATGTGTTTAGCAGCAATTTCCACCAAATTCATACACGTTCTTCTCCAATGATACGAGGAATCAAATCATGTGGGTTAAAGACGCCACAGGTGGTGCCTATATTTGCAAATATATATCTGTATGTCTGTCTGTGTTATACGTGACTTCACGGAGGACCATCTATATGGCACCAAATATGTCTAACAGGGGTGAATTTTTACGAGGAAGATAATGGTGCGGGTTAAAATTTTCTAAAGTGACGCTGTAAGTGTCGGATGGAGAAAAGGGGAGGGGCAGCAAAAATGATTAAATATTTTTGTCGTTGATTTCTATCAAACCTATACATAATCATCTCCATGATATGCCGTCGTTCGACTCAGTGGTGCACGGATGTGAGAGCGGCGTTTTTAGAGCAGATTTCCACCAAATTGTTACATAATCCTTTCCATGATACGAGGAATCTAATCCTGTGATTTAAAGACGCGCAATTGGTGCCGTTTTGGTGAGAGAAGGGGGCACTAAATATGATACGAAGTTGGTTAGTTTACCGACGATTAGCACCAAACTTATGCATAATCGTCTCCACGATATCAGTAGTCTAATGGGCGTGGATTAAATATGTCAAAAATGGCGCCGTTCGAGTCATGGATGGGCAGAGGGCACCAAGGCTTATACAAATATGTTTCGCACTAATTTCCACCAAATTCATGCACGTTCTTCTCCAACGATGCGAGGAATCAAATCACGTGGGTTAAAGACGCCACTTTTTGTGCCTTTTTTGGTCAGGCATAGAGAAAGGAGGGGCACTAACATTGATAAAAATGTTTTATTCGACGATATCCACAAAAGTTAAATATAGTTATCGTCATAATTGCTTATAAGGAGTTTTTGGAGCTCAAATTTCACAACCTCGACAAATGATGACCGAGTTAAGTCACTTGAACAATTATATCTTCTCAACTGTCATATTTATATGGGGACGGGAATCAGGGCATTCATATAGTGAGCTAGTAAAACAGATGCATGGAAGAAAGCATTAAAAGTATAAGAGATACATATATTCTTGCAAAATGAGGAACCTTGAACCATCAGAGGATGGCATGTTAGAATGGCTCATGTATTATAGTAACATAATTGAGTCTTTCCCATTCAAGATATTTTCCACAAAATGATATAATTTGTCAGATAGAAACGTATAGAAGGCCTGTTAAAAAATAGTGGTCTGTTCAATCTGCAGTCAAATATAATTCGTTCTGAGATTACAAGAAAACACAGTCAGTAGCACGTGGCTTTTCACGATTCTCCAATACTGGCATCTGTCAAGGGTACATCTGCCCGAAACAGAAGATTGCTTTCATTGTTTTAGAATAGACTCATAGCCTAGCATAACAACTTAAAATCTTGCTGTGTCAGACAGGCACATGTATAGCTGACATATAGCAACATTTTTGTTAAACTGAGAATAATTAGCCAGTATATATAGTACCGTGAACAGAGCAGCGCATGGACATTTCTTTAAAACATCTGTATACCTCCACGGAGATATGATAACGAGGTGTACTCAAAATCTTAGTCTAACCCACCAGATTCATTTATACATCTCTATGTAAAATCCTACTGTCTGTTTGAAATAATGTTCGTGTTTTTATACCAATTCAAAATATTAAAAAATAAAAACAAAACAAATGTCAATTCCGATTGTAACATTTGAAAATGGTACTGTCTGAAGTACTTGGATTTACAATTTATGAGAAAACACTTTGAGCAAGAGCATTCTCTATTCCCACCAAATGTTCACAGCAGAGGGTTTCACATCACTTTAACCTAGGCAGCATCGGGTAACACTGCTAGTTGTCAATAAATACTCACAATACCAATCACGATATCATATTTGCCGAAAAAGTCCTATAATAACGGGTTTAATGTGGTTTAAAGCTTCCATATATGGTGATTCCTACTATAAATTGGAATTCCCCAACACGTGTTAACATAAATGCAAATACATAGTATTTCCACGTGTAACATGCCTATTTGCATGAATAAAACATGATTCCCAATTCGTAAATAAGTATATGAATGCATCCGCACGTCAACTATCACAACATACCGTATTCTTGTTGATGGCGATACTTTTCATTGTCTTTTCATTCTGAATTGAATTGCTATCGTCACTGATGCGCTGGTCGTATACCGAGCATTGTCCTTGTGTGACCTCTCATAATGGCGTCCGCGCATGTCTGTACTATTTCTGGAAGAATATAGCGGAATTTTTGCTAAGCCGCCAAACATGGCAGGTATTGAAAAATAAGAGATTTAAAAAAAATCGAAATCTGATAACTCTGAGCTTTGGTGGGTGGATTCCTCAACTCAATTCACATAGTTTTTACCCCCGACGCCGAAGAAATAGTAATTTAGGGGTGTTAAATTGGAGTATGTATCTTTAATGGGGAGATAAATTAAGACTTAGCTACCAGTAATGCAATTATGTTCACACGTATCTGCTTATGAGTCTGGTGAAGGTGTTTCTCAGGGAGCAGAACAGTTCACAACAGTACTGTTACGAAGATAATACGAATGAGTTATACTGACCGAAAACGCAATAATTAAAGACATATTACGTACTTCGGGTGCGTGAAACTAATAAGTTGGTATTCAGGCGATATGCCAACTGGAGGAATGTAGCATTCTAGTAGAATCGCCGAAAATTTCAAACAAATCGACCGTACCACTTCATAGAAAACATCGTCTGAACTACACACAATTGTAAATATTTACTTCTCGATTCGGGACGCAACTATCTGCGAAAAACTAACGAAAACTAGTTCGCCATCTAGAGTCGCTGTATTTAATGAATATATAAGAATGACGGTGCCTGTTGTCAATTTGGATATAATATTGATAAAATTTACTACTTTGAGGAAGATTATTCTCCATTTCTGTTTGATCACCTTACCGGAGTGTTTCAGATCACTTTAAGGGCATGTGGTTACAGTTGGTGCTATTGTGATGTTGGAAAATTGCTAGCAGTGTAACTAAACCCCTCGGTATTACGAGTCTTATGCTCAAGGTGTAATTAATGGTAAATACAGTGTTTGGTAATGTGTTTAATAGAAATGTTAAGTACACAATACAGTATCCCATTTTTATATCACGTTAAACAGGCACAGTTGCAATAGACTAAGATAAACCTTTGGTTGAAAAAGAAATTGATGTTAAAATACTTAGCAATGTAGGCTATTAAGGAGAACGATAAAGAAAATAGGAATGCTGACTTTGTATATAATTACCCGGGGAGAATGTGGTATCCGGTTATCCATCATTGTGTGTGATATATTATTGTGTTCGATGCAAGAGCAATAACTCTATGTTTTGTTTGTTAGATATCGGGGAGGTTTTGTGTTCCAGGAAATCGCCATACCTCGTGGTTTCAGCCGAAAATCTAAGTAATAATTTGCTTGAAAATAGCGGCAATAAAGCACGCATGACAATTTCATCATTTCTTCTTTTTTTTCTATATTTTCCAAAGATATCACCGACTATATAATGAGCTATCTCAACAACTAATCTCGGATGCTGTAAAACAGATTTTTTTCAAGAAGATTTTGACGTTCAAATTTCACAACCTCGAAAAATGGTGACCAAAGTCAATGGAATACTTTTATCTTCTCAACATTCTTATTTATATGGGGACTGGATTCATAATGAGCTACCAATAATTGATACATCGCTAATATACTATCGTTTTGGTTGAGGTATTTATATAAGTGAAGAAATCTATGAATACTTACTTCGATGTCAGACATCTTGACACCCTTTTCGAGCAAATGATGACGTATATTCCCGCCCCTGTTATTTGCTATGTCTTCTCAAAGTTTAACCATGTCGTAACGGGAGCCGCGCTGGTGCAGCATTATATATCCTGTGACAGTGCATTCTCTTTTATATGCGAATTTCCCATAGGGAGCCTCGCATATGTACGAGAATGCAGTGACCTACAAGATCAAGGTAAATGTTGTGAGGCCAACAAATATTCTCTTGTATATTCGAGGCTCCCTAAGAGAATGCATTGGCACAGGGTTTTCGCAAAATTTGAGGAAGCTGCAGTCATGGAAGCTATATGAGTCTGTATATTTATACCAATAGTAGTTCGTGTACATATCGACCTAACTTCGGAATGTGAAAAAACAATTACACACTTTAAGTGGAGATGTATTAAAGATGTATCCATGGTTCCAGATTTACAGTTCCAATAGCATTAAAATATCTCATTTACCACCATTTTCTGAACAAATGTTGAAAACCAAATATAGCAATTACTAGACCTATGACTATCAAAGAATATCCCTTTGTTAAATAATTTAACAAAATAAGTTTTGGTGTCCCTCGAGAACATCGAGACAATAATTGTAAAATATATTAATAGATAAACTCATTATCAAACAATATCTATATAATCGTGGATGAAAGAGTTAAGTTCTGTCTTTTCAGACATCATGTCGCCAACTAAGATGTCCTCAACGACCAACGATAACAATACTGGAGAAAGGTCGATGTATAGAAATCTTACCATTTCCCCACCGAGGGAGTTCCACATTCAGAATACTTTTACCTGTCAAAATCCCGCGGACTATAAGTAAGGTGGATGTGAAAACAATGACTGATCAGATACTTCTCCGAGAATATCCAGACAAGTTCTACGGTGGTGCGTTTAACATCGATGACTGCTTTGAGATGGATCTTATCCATGGTCCTCTCATTTTACAAGGAATCGCTTATTCAAGCTTCTTCGTATGTTACGCGTGGCGAGGCGATCACATTCCAGAACCAGATTGGCATGACATTCACCTCAAATTCAGTGTAACGTTCGCCTATTCTTCATCTATGAATCTCACTCCCGTCGATATCAATGAATCATACTTATATGGACTGATGGAAAATACATCCTGCCCGCGCGTCACTTTGAATAGAACTGAACTGACAATGCTTGGTCCATTTAAAACCAAGCTTTTGACTATAGGTAACCGCTGTTTACCAGACAACAACGTCGTGTGCGTATGTTCAGTCCAATACGCAGAATTTCTGAAGAACGACATCACCCCTCCACCGATAAAAACGCAAGAAACTCAAGACGTTGTTTCAAGAACCCTTCTAGGAATATCTCTCATTTGTAACATTGCCACACTTGGGTTTTATAGGAAACAAGGTTTGCATTTGAGTATTCCTGGTAGAATGATGACAAACCTGCTGATCTGCCTCACACTGGCATACATCAGTTCGATGCTGGCATCATTCTTTGGTGGCAGTACTAGCACCCATGATGTCTGCTACATTCTTTCGGTTACGTCTCATTGGTTATGGCTGTCGGCATTTCTGTCAATGTCCGTATTCGCATTTCGCATGAAGCAGGACTTTACGAATATGCGTTCGATTGACGCTATTTCCAGAAGGTTATTATTTCCTTATATACACCTGTCGTTGTCCCTTGGTCTGCCTTTCCTCGTGTGTGCCATATTCGCCTATGCAGATTTCCGTGACATTATTGGTATGTCGTACGGAGTAGGAAATTGCTTCATCAACAACCCCACCATGTTATTGTTAACATTTGCCCTTCCAATGGCTGTTGCATTCATGTTCAACGTGGTAATGTTCGTTATTATAGCATTTTCAGTTTTTGGTGCAAAACCAACGGAAATCAAGAGAAATAACTTTTTACACGTGTTTTCATGTGTGAAAATAACTATGATCTTCGGGTTAACCTGGATCTTTGGAATAGTCGGTCCGTTTGTTAATTCTGAAATTCTCTGGTATATCCACGTCATCGCAAACAGCTCACAAGGATTTTTTATCTTCATTTCGCTTGTGGTTTTCAGAAGAAATCGTACCAAAACACCACCTACCACAGTCGTCTCAACGATATCAAACCAATCATTGCAAAATAAATGAATTTATTACCTTACTCATATTTAAATTCGCGCAGTACTATTTTTTGCTCAGTCTTAAATTCGCGCACTTTGAATTCGCGCACCATGCTGCGCGAATTCAAAACTGACAAACATATTTTAGAAACATCGATTTTACAATTATTTATCGCTTTATATACTTGCTATTGAGATTGGTTGTCCGCACGTGAATGAAATCAGTCCAATCGTCCGTAGTACATTGATATGTAACTCACAAACATGTATAACCCTCTTATTTCCCCACGTGGTTTTGGTCTAAATTCAGCAGTCGTACCATTTTTCGCTCAGTTTTAAATTCGCGCACTGATGGGTGGCGAAAAATAGTACTGCGCGAATTAAATACGAGTAAGGTATGGCATTTTCTTCGATGTCCATACGAAGTGATATACAGGACTATGGCTAATGTAGGTTACTAAATGGATTCCCGACGTCTAATAATATTTAACATGTTATAAACAATTTTAATAAGTTTCTGTCGACGATTAACCCGTATCACCGACTTTATATAGTGCTCGACCCCCATTTCCTACTTGGACGTTGTCATTTTATAGGAATATTTAAACTACAATATTATATAAATTCCTCGTATCATGAACGTGATTATATTTTCACGTTTGGTGAAGTCGCAGGCTCCGTCAGGGCGTCCATAGTCCGTCCGTCATTTTGTCGGTCCCTCCGTTTATCACCTTCTAACGCGGATGTTAATAATCTGATTTGGTTGTGTTTTGGTACGTTGATAGAACAGCTTGTGGGAAAGAATAATGACGTACTGCGGATTTCGTCCGTTCATTTTACTAGAGCTACGGCACATGTTTGACTTGGGAATGTGTTAAGTGTGTGTCCTTATACGAACATTCCAGCTTGTAACTTCGGCATTGATCATCGGATTTGGTTGTGCTGATAGCCAAGTTTATGGGGAAAGGATACCCACTTACTATGGGGGTTTGTCCATTCACTGTTATCCAAGTTACGGCCCTTTTGGACTTAGAATTATAATGAATTTTCACTATGTACAGACATTTTACATTGTAAATTCAGTTTCAATGGTCAGACCTGAATGTTATGTCGAATCTATTAATAGACCGGTATTTATGGCAGGATACTGACAGGTGTTGTCCATTTCTGTCTGTCAAAGTCATTGCCCTTGTTGGAAATAGCAAGATAAATATAAAACGAGCGTGCCACTTTAACAAACGCATGGCTATTGATATAACACGTTACATGAATGTTCAATATTTCGAGGTATTCTGCTACGCGTCAAAGTTTGGCATATGCGTCTCTTGCTAAACTTAAAACATATGGAATAGCAGACAGCTTACTAAATTGGATCAATAGCTACCTTAGCAAAAGACAATAAAGGGTTAAAGTTTCTGGCTCTCTTTCGGAATATGGCCACATTATGGCTGGAGTGCCACAGGGCCCAGTTATCGGCCCGATGCTTTTTTCTACTCTACATTAACGATATATCCGATGTAATGATATAGACTACCCGACGTTATTTTACCTCTACACTAACGATATATCCGATGAAATGATATAGACTACCCGACGTTTTACTCTACATTAACGATATATCCGATGGAATGATATAGACTACCCCACGTTTTACTCTACATTAACGATATATCCGATGGAATGATATAGACTATCCGACGTTTTACTCTACATTAACGATATATCCGATGGAATGATATAGACTACCCCACGTTATTTTACCTCTACACTAACGATATATCCGATGAAATGATATAGACTACCCGACGTTTTACTCTACATTAACGATATATCCGATGTAATGATATAGACTACCCGACGTTATTTTACCTCTACACTAACGATATATCCGATGAAATGATATAGACTACCCGACGTTTTACTCTACATTAACGATATATCCGATGGAATGATATAGACTACCCCGTGTTTTACTCTACATTAACGATATATCCGATGGAATGATATAGACTATCCGACGTTTTACTCTACATTAATGATATATCCGATGGAATGATATAGACTACCCCACGTTTTACTCTACATTAACGATATATCCGATGGAATGATATAGACTACCCCACGTTTTACTCTACATTAATGATATATCCGATGGAATGATATAGACTACCCCACGTTTTACTCTACATTAACGATATATCCGATGTAATGATATAGACTACCCGACGTTATTTTACCTCTACACTAACGATATATCCGATGAAATGATATAGACTACCCGACGTTTTACTCTACATTAACGATATATCCGATGGAATGATATAGACTTCCCCGCGTTTTACTCTACATTAACGATATATCCGATGGAATGATATAGACTACCCCGCGTTTTACTCTACATTAACGATATATCCGATGGAATGATATAGACTACCCCGCGTTTTACTCTACATTAACGATACATCCGATGGAATGATATAGACTACCCCGCGTTTTACTCTACATTAACGATATATCCGATGGAATGATATAGACTACCCGTCGTTCTACTGACTATACTTGCTTATTCCAAACCGGTCCAGATGTTGCCGAAATCAAAAATATCCTGCTCACTGACTTGTCGCGCCTTCGCCATGAAACAATATCCTACCTGTTCTTGAATTTGTAGGGAAATTATTGGAATATCTTGAGTCGCAAAAGCACCTATGTGCTGAATTCACTTCGACTAATAGTGGAACAAACATGTCACCACCATAAGTAATAAAGTAGCATCAAGATTATCCCAACTGAGGAAGATTATACATGTCATTCGTACAACCCCTATTGGAATATGCCAGCCCAGTTTGGGGTGTGCACCGAATTCTACATTGATGAAATTATATGACTTCCAATATGACGCTGCACGAATAGTCTCTGTGTGTACTTGTTCAACACCAAGAAAGAGTTTTCTTTGTGATCTGGGGTGGCAAACACTGGCAACCTGGTGAAGTCATTCGAAAAAAGACCCGATATATCTTATAGATATATTACCACGGATAGACGCAGATAAATCTGATCATAAGCTAAGATATGGATCAAATTTCGAACCGTTCAGTGTAAACAGAAATTTCAAAAAGACGTCCCCCATCCAGTGTTAACATTTGGAACAAACTAGACTCTGACACAAAGATGTATCCAGTAAACCCCCTCAACCCCAGAATTACAGTCTAGTTGGGAAGCGGACCCTGAATATTTCTCATTGCAAATATGCCTACCACTATGTCTTTCAATGTCCCCTCTATTCCACACATCGTACATAGTTGTTAGCGGACTCATTTGATACGGCCCAGTGACTTTGAATACTTTGGAAATGGGAAATTCCCGCCTGATCCTCGCTGCAAACGAACAAATTGTTATTGCCGTCGGGAAATACATTTCCAAATCAATTCGCTTTTCTTGTACTTAGTCATTTTAACCCTTTACACAACAAAACGGCCAAAACCGGCCAAATAAAGCTTCAACAGCTTAAAATATCTTCGGTCTGTCTCAATAGAACCATACAAACATGGATATCATTGGAACCGGCTCCTTGACCACATTGTGATAGTTACAGTTATGCCCTGTGCCAATGCATTCTCTTATATATGCGAGTCGACCATAGGTCGCCTCGCATATATAAGAGAATGCATTGGCCTAAAAATCTTTTTTTAACACTTTTTACCATTTTTTCTTACATTCTTTAACAATTTTATAATTTTTAATGTGTTAAGCCAATGATTGGCACAGGGCCCTTCTGTTGGGTAAAGGGTTAAACAAAGTTCAATAAACGCATACAGGTGTAGTAGTTGTTTGGTGTCAACTTCCCCTTCCTTTCCCCTCATCAGTGCCTCACCCAACTTTCACTCTCAATGTTTCATCTTATATGTTACTCTCATTGAAGCTATAATGTCTTATTGTATTGCCGTATCATCTCATTACTTATTGTCAAAATGTGAGGAGTGGGACATATCTAAGTGGTTAGCAATTGTCCCATAATCCCTGTCTGTCAAATACATTTGTATTGGCAATAAAAATATATTTAACTAACAAAAACATTTCGAATAGCTCCTCACTTCTAACTGCCATATTTCATAAACGTCTGAACCGATTCATAAAATTTCAACGCCAAGCATTATATCGAGTAAAAGATACATTTTACAAATTTGGTACACGAGTTCCATGATAAACAGTTCGACAACTTATAAAACAAGACAATTCACGGAGAGCACCGGCTCGAAGCCCACACTTTACTCCAGAGAGAAAACAAAATTTGATTTCAAACTCAACATCAATAACATAAAAAGCCCACCTTTTGTACAAAACTTCTTCATGTATCGACAGATCTAATGTTAGTCTGCCCAAATCAATCGCATATTTGTATCCAAGTCTCCACTCTTACCAATATCTAAGCCATAATTTCAAATTATTTTTTGCATTGAAATCATAACTGAAACTCATGCCGACCACGCACTGGGTATTCTGATCATTGATTGGTTAAACCGACATCACGCGTACTTTGTCTATTACGAAATCGATTCGAAATTATCTTTAAATATAGGAAAAGAGTGTAGACTTGGATTCAAAATGTGCGATTGTTTTGTGAGGAAGCACTGACATTTAAATCCAGAACTTTGGGTACATCTTGTTTGTATATAGTCTCCGGATTAAATTTCTTTTCTCTATATGATCTTGTTTATGTTGAACTTTCGATGGCGAGTTCGCTGCTCTTTTTAGTGCCTGTAAAAGTCATCTGTTTTTTTTTTCTGGAAGCATGGATTATATTTTAATGAAATTAACCGTTATATTTCGTGACGCCGGTGGAGCACTTCGCTTGATATACTACACGCATAATTCGAAGCTTGTTGTGTTCATTTCATCCATAAAATATGTCGCCCCATGTTTGTCGAAATCAACGAAACACGACCTGTAAAATCATCGTGTAATGTGATGTAACTTCCGGTGCAAATGCGATGTAGCTTTCGGCGTAAATGTATGTGATGTAACATTAGTCTCGTCCCTGGCTAGTCTCGTACCTGGCTCAGACACTCCGCTCACTGTTCCGTCCAACTCCATGAAGTAACGCTTCCGCCGCCATGCAGGAACGTTGCGCCTTAGCGTAGTGGAGGCTGAGCGCTAGGAACGAATCCAGTCCCTGGTCCATCCAGCTCCGCTCACTGTTCCGTTCCTCTCCACTTCACGCAGGAATCTGATGTCGACGACGTTATGCAGTAGAGACATAGAGCTAGCATCCGATCTAATGTAACTTTCGGTGTAAATGTGATGCAACTTCCGGTGTAAATGTGATGTAACTTCCGGCAGTGATAGACTCATATTATACGCTCTAAGAAACTCTTGTTGTAATTGCTTTGAGAATTAAATTTCAAGTAAAAATTGCCGTATTTTAATGCGTACACTGTTGACTCAAGTATATTTGTGTGTTTGGGGTGCCTGTGTGTAATTGTGTATGTGTGATTTCGTCTTTTGACAAAATAAGTTGGTATTGTTTGTCAACTTTGTGGAATGTTTCTGGAAATTTCTCCTCCACGAGTCGGCCACACGAATGTAATGCGAAATTTGTTGAAATGTGACTATAAACTTAATGCTGAAAAATATGTTCGTAAAAAGATAGCTTCTGCCAAAAGACTGTCTACTAATATCAACATCACTCTTGGTGGTATTACTGCAAAATTTGATCCTGTGACATTAGAACTTATGAGGTATTCTTTCAAAATGTTCTTAAATGACTACAACCAACAGGGCTGGCATTGAAGCTCGATGACGCGTACGAAGAACTGTGCAATTATATTCGTAATACTGCTTTAATCAGCGATGACAGTGGTTTCAAGTATGTCATCAATATCTACCTTACACAAGTGCTTTACTTTGGTCAACGTACTCTTTGGAATTTCAATATCCAGGTTATAGGAGAAGATCACGATGAACAACACCGAGACGATATCACCAATATGGCATCGATGTCATAACTATGACGCTCAGAGAGAAGATCACAGGCTTTATTCTGAACAAAATTGATAGCGATTAAAGAACTTAATGCGCCTCTGGATCCCACACCATCAACACACATAAAAGAACATATATACGTTCCGAAGACCAGTATGTTTTACCAGAAACGTTTCCATTAATACAAAGTCACCTGGGTCTCAATATATCAAAACTGGAAATTCTTCAGATCATTGGTCACCTCCATATACAATATATGTATGTGTGACTACCATGGTCCTCTCTTAACATATCAGCGTCATCCTAAACCACTCTACATCGGCGAAGGTATAACAATGCGATAATGAACCTAACATGCCATACACCTAGTTGGGAATCCTCTATTCAACCCAACAGCTCGGCAAATCCGGAATCAAGTGCCATGTGAAAAGTAATGTTCATGTATTCAACGCAAATGAGTGTAATCCACCAACTCACTGCACTGCGATCAACAGCTCACGTGTACCGATGTACAGACAAGACCAACAATATTAAGTATTGTCCTACCACGGAAGAAAGATGATGATATAAAATTTGCCAATGAGAAAGAAGATAAAAAGACAGAGGAGCTGACCATTATTACCCACACATGTAACATCAAGAGCATAGAAACATGTGCCGCTATTCGACCTGATCTTGAAAGTGTGAATGATATTCTTCTCAGACAAGAACACTGGTTATTTGACTGGCAACCGCATGAACAATTCTGTAATGTATTTAACGCAATTGGTTAAGCTGTCGACACATGAGATCCAATTCCACTTATTCAACTGCCGAGAGGACGGGCAGTGTAGCCATTGTGTGGAGAAAAGCAACTAGATCCCTTAGTAAAAGATCGGCCAGATGGAAACAACATGATAGTATGTATCGAGAGCGATGAACCCTCTTCTAATTGTTCAGTTTACTTATCGTCGATGGGCGTCTAAAAGGTCGTTCCTCGGGAAAATCGAATTGTTCAGGAGACACATAAAATATTTATCACTCGAACTAGAATTGGTGTCTGCCGATAACTTTGCACAATAACACCTTTTATCTACCATTTCCTATGTAATTCCCTGATACAATTGGCGATAAACATCTCTATTATTACTTCAATTGCGATACAAGGCGCTCGTGACGTCGTTGGCTGGTTCAAAATCATGATTCAACTGACGTCACATCAATCGCGAGAAAAATCAAAACGACATTCCAACGTATATGCTTGCGTACTATAAACAAATAGTTCCAATGTTTTAACATTTTTGGATTGCCTACCATCATGGGTATTATGGTACAACATAGTAACTAAACAGTAACTGAACAGACTTCATATAGTGTGTGAGAAAAGTTTTATTGATTCCCCTTAGTAAATGCATCCAAAACATACTCCAAAACTTGTTATTGAGAAAATTGACCGTTGCATATTCATTCATATCCATTTCTATCCACACAACTAAACATATTTGTTTATTCGCTGGAATCCATATCTATATCTAAATCCAATTTATGTATTTGTTGAGTATTTATCACAAATTATATAAAACACGTGGGTGTAAGAGATTTTGTTCATTGAATTAAATTTCCGTTAGGTATATTCGTGTGGACTTGCAGGTTGAATGAATTTAGCAAAGCGAGCTAATCGCGTGACACAGATGCCTTTGCAGGTTGGGAGAATTTACTCAAGAAAGCTAATCGTCGAACACAAATCCAACTATTTTGGCATTTAAGAAACTCATAAAATGCAATTTGTGTGGTGGATTCTGTCACACCAATGGTAGATAGACGTGTTATATACACAATATGTTTATAACGATTCATGTATCGCGACTCGACTAGTTTTCGTGGCCACATAGCGACTCGCCTCGTCGCTATATGGCCACGAAAACTAGCCTCGTCGCGATACATGAACCGATACAAACACATTGTGTATATAACACATATGTATCATAGTTGTTGTAATAGATACATAGAGGATGTCTAGTGTTTTTGAGTGTATAACAAAAAATATGTCATGAGTGAGCGAGACAAATTACAATTTTTGCGAGCGTCTTGCCGCGAGCGAAAATAAACATTTGTCTCGGTCACGAATGACATATTTTTCGGTAGCCACTCAAAAAACACTTGATATTCTTTTTATAATACGCATTTCCAAAGAAATTCACAATTTACGACGTTAAATGATCTCAAAATCGTCTTCAATCGATGCATCATTTTTGAAGCTATCAGCTGATCGATGTCTGTTCACGCAGTTCCACTTCACCATCCGCAGAATATACAAATATAGTTCCCGTATTCTTCCCTTTATTTCCCTCCATAAATATGTCGAATTTCAACATAAATAGATTTTAATTATAACTGTAATATTAGTGAATATAATATAAATTAGAATATTGCAATAGGTCCTTCTTCAACAGTACACACCGGAAACAGTATTGGTACACGCAAGTGAATCGGTCGCTCGCGCCACCTAATGTGAAAATATATTCTACTATATCCCCTTCTGGGTGATATCAATGTTTATCTAAACACGTTTTTTCTATAATTCACTGTTGAGCGTATAGTAAACTTTCATATTCAATTATCTTCTAGTTGATGAGAAAACATTATTTTATTGTGTTATACGACACTTTAGACGATACAAATTGAAATATTGTCCACATTTTAGTTTTGACTGTTCCCGCGGTTTCGTTTGTCTCTTTCACTCAAGATAACTCCGACCATTCTTCCCTCAAAACAATCCAACCAGAATGATCATATAAGGGAACGGTTTCGAAAATAAATATTTCTACATTTTAGAATTAATGATTTTTTTTCGCGGGTAACCCAGATACGACATTTTAGAACATCAATTTCCATGATAAACATCGAAAATGGCATTTATACTTGAAATATTAACAAGTAAGCAGAGGAAGTTATGTAATCGAACCCATAGATTAAAAAAATGCAATAAAAAGTTTCGTGGCAAAATGGCATGCGCATGTACGACATTTTAGAAGTCAACCGGCGATATACCATGCAGAGAGTTAGTGACGGAATATCGCGACTGCATCACCCAGCTAGATGTGTTTTTGTGAGATGTTACCAACACATATCTGATAATTCATGGAGTCGACTTCAACGAAATCTTCATGCCAATCCATATGTTCACGCTCTTTGGTGTATTTAATGATATTATGTCCATCGTGGTCACCTTGTCACTTGAAACATGTGTAATTATAACAATTATACAATACATTATATAAAATTACATAAAAATTAAATCTAAATTCTAAACATAGATGTTGAACGCAGTTTTCCATATTTCGTGGCACCTTCGCATGGGTGGGTTAATCGGTCTCTAGATGTGCATAAATCACCGCTTCGCTCGAATTAATATATTTATGTTGTACAATAGATGATAAACTTTATTTTAATACCAAGTTTGCTTGTGGGCATAGCGTTATCGCTGTAAAAATACATTTCCACAGCGGTTCCACGCTGTTCCACGGCCTTGATTTCGACAATTTTATGTTAGGTCAGTCGTCAACCGAATAATGCAACTTCTGGTGTCCGGCTTGTTGTGGGGTTAATATGTCTGGCTGGGCCGGATATCGGCTTTTCGTTAGACACCAAAAGGAGCCCTCTGCATGCGTTCTGTATTCCACGAGATATCGGCCGTTCCATGCAATTTCAAATTCTGTTCCGCAGATTGTCATTCTATTCCATATTCCATCCCATCCCGCAGATTGTCATGTCCCCTCTGGAGCCAAACCAGCAGGTTGCGGTATCGGTCCTGTGAATCGGCGTCGTTTTTCATGAGTAAGATGGGTATATCTCATTACCCGCGATGTAATGTCATTATCGAATATTCCGACAAGCGTATTATATAATTGGTTGTCCGGTATAATAAATGAATCGCGGGCGATATGACCCGTATATTGTCAAACAATTCAGAACGTTCGTCCCAGAACAGGGGACAGTAAAGCAGGAAGTGTTTTTCGTCTTCAACTTGAAAAATGGGGTGCGGACAAAGCCTTTTACTTTCCCATGTATCGGATATCGCTTGGTGGCCCGTTTAAATAGCCAGTGAGTGGGCACTCACTCTGAAACGACTGAAATTAGGCTTTTGTGTGATGATCCATTGTTTGGTTTAAATATTTTGCTATCCCAAAGGTTTTACTGATCGCTTGGAAGTTTTAAATTTTGACGAGTCTTTAATTTTTCTATACCACCATGCGATATCTTCTTCGTTAAGTTTAGTACCGGGTGCCTTTACCAATTTTGTGAGGTTAACCGCTACTACGGTTTTGCCACACATGCCCGAATTCGAAGTAATTTAGAAGAAATTTAATTTCTTCGGACCAGGAGTTTAGATTGAGCATATTTTCGCCAAATCATTTTCTGACGACAAAATTCTTCGGAATCGATAGTAAATTAAGCCAGTATTGGATTGTGGCTTTCATAACGGTTATACGTAATGGGTAAGTACCAGTTTCACCTCTGGCCGCTGTAGTGCTTGCGTATTTCGATAGTCCGAGATATCTTTTGATGAATTTTGTTTCTACCATAGATATATCGTCGCGTGAGAACCAGAAGGTTCTAACTACCGTTACTCAATTTTAGAGAAAATCGACATTGAAATTTTGAGCACCGGAATTTCGTACTAAAACCCATTTGTTATATGCGCGGAGGTTATATATTGTGCCCATGATAGGACTTTATGTACATGCGAGGTTTCATGCCCGAACAAAACAGATTCACGACGAAATATGTAAAAATGTGTTTGCAGATAGAACCATTTGCACACAGAATGGTCAGATTCTGTGCGGATCAGAATGCCCTAGTAGATAGGACACTGTGGCACAATTCTCAAACTTGTGAGTTCTATCTACGATAATCTCTGGATAACCACACTTCAAATTGTAGCCCGGGTTTTCATCTGGCACAAACCTCAATCTGAAAGGAAACCATGTCAGATTCACGATTGTGTCAGGTATAGAAACTGGGACTATTCAATTTTATGAATTATATAAAGATTGTTTGGTGCAATATAATGAAGGAATTCGACTTGAATAAGCACAACCCAATGGTCAGTTAATAGACAGGATCAGACATACGTACGTGTAACTTGTAACGTGTGGTACTATTGTATTGTATAAATTATTGGGGTAATGACTATTGTAAGTATATTGGAGCAAGTAGTTTGATAAGCGCTACATGTATATAATAACCGTCATTATTGCTATGGATATAAAATTGGCTGCGATTTTTACGGCGCCAAAACTACAATTTTTGGAATATTGCACCGACATGTATATTGCATAGCAGCATCATTAATCAATAATTCGGTGGTATATACAAACTTTCCGTGGTGCGATTGCCACCACATGCTTTGTTACAAGTTTCTGAATGCTGAAAGTTTATGTGCGGAATGGTCACGTGAGTCACATTGCTGTCGTTGGCAATGATGCCACACGTTACACGTACAGTATAATGCCCTAAACAATTGACTCCTTAACCACATCAGAATTATGGGTAATTTTTCAGGATTTATAGTCGGAAATCTGTCTTGTTGCCATTCATCGGAAAGCACTCAGTGAGAGCTTTGCGATAAATGGCTTCACCTATATTTCCGACTAAATCCTGAAAAAGGACCCATAATTTTGCTGTGGTTAAGGAGTCAGTTATTTAGGGCATCACTGTACGTGTGTCTGGTCCTGTCTATAATGTCAAATTGTCCGTGTATATTATTCCCCGGTACGGAACAGTGTTTGGAGATCTGTCTACATGGCATTCAATATACTATTTACGCGCTGATTATGTTTGGCATATGAACAAAACTATATATATTTTAATATTCCTTCTGTTGATGGCGATTTGAACAAATATGAATATTTCTGCAACGAACGCCGCCCGTGCCTTTAATTTCATTTGGACACGCCTTAGTAAATCGGTGAATCTATAGAATGCGTATATAATTTATCGAGATTGTTTCGCCCAAAATTTGGGCGGTTATCTAATGACTGTGTTTCATCTGACGTGTGTGTCAGGATAGAGGAGCTGGAGGATTTGTGTAAATGTTAGCCCAAACTACATTTCCAAGTAACGATGGTTTGTTGTTTATTTTGAGGAATCATACCACATCAGATGAATTCAGCCCAACTATGTTAACAGTTGTCGTGTAATACATTTGCAGTAAGTTAGCGTTATTTGCGGATGTCGTTTAACATGGAGAAAATAGACTACTACCTTTGAACGGCATGTGCATTTGTCGTTTTTTAATTATAACAACATGATAATCAATAACAGAGTCAGTCTCTGTCAAATACAGTCGCTCTATTTACGATACTAATTGAGGAACTTTCTAAATTAAATTACGCGTAAACCAGCGTAAACGTATTCCTGCTGCAATATAAGAAGGTGCCGGAATCGGCGTACTCGCCCCAGGGCTAACTCACCCAATCGACGTGTGCCAACTCGGAATAAAAGGCCGGCTCGGAATAAAAGATGTATACGGTGTTATATGGCGTTTGGTCCGTTGTTTCTCAATGAATATTATTGAAATTTGGTGTATATGTCCGGGCTGGGACATGGAATACAATAACGTTTGAATTGTTTTTAAATTTACAAATGTGTTGATTTTATTCAACTTTTTCGTTCTGAAACACACAGAACTCGTCATGTCCATATATAGTATTACTTAGAAATTTCAGCTTTCCAGCGTCATAATCGCTCCTTTGACTGTAACAGATGAAATTATCCCCCTCTTCGGATCGAGTGTCACTGAAACTTTATTTTGTTAGACTGCCTGTAGTCACTGATTATATGTGGAAATAATCTGTAATAAGATGTAGCACTGTTTTATTTTATATTTACATGTAGTGCTGTTTTTTATACAACAATTCCACCAGGCTTATCAACGGTACGCAGTACCGGTACCGCGTACTCGGTCATTTGTTGCGGTAATGGTGCTGGTGTGCAGACCCGCCGGTACTCGGTACTGTGGTTGCATATATGCACGTTCTTAGATCAGCAGGCTGTCTGGCAAAATACAGTAGTATCAAGTTTCGCTCTTTAAACTACACGCGATACATATCGATCGTGAATGTATTCATGGCGTGAGAGGTCGGTCACGGAAGGGTGGTTCCTGGTTTTTATGTGTCTATTGTAACTCTTCAATGGTTGAATTCCAATTCTTTGAAAGCACGGCCTTGTGATATTGTTTTAATCTTCAAAGATTATTTTGTGTTGGGAACTTGTGATTGCAACTTGTGATTTTGCCTTTATTTTTGCCCAGTTGTGGCAATTATACACTAAACCCAGTTACAATTTCTTATCATTTATTCACCAATGACATCACCCACAAGTATGGCCCACACGTTTTGATTAATCACATACACACGTACCCGTTCACATGTCGTATCATTTTGCATATATGAGGTAGACCATTTTGAATTTAAATGGGTCTCATGGAACCTCCAGTTTTATAATAAAATTGGGAACGAATATCCACGAACCGTGCACAGTGTACATGTAATTTGCTGAATAGACATGATAGTTCATATTTGGTATAGGAACTCGTGGAGAGAAATTGTTGCCTAACTTGGCTCATTATTGTTTAGATTCAAAATGGCCGACCGCGCGACTTTGCAAATACATTTAATCTGATTGAATATTGTGAAGTGAAAACCACCGACGTGTGTCGCGTTACTTTCTATCAGTTTATCACACACAGAAGAACAAAAAGTTAAAACCACAAAACGTGTGCAACGAATAGTTCTATTTTGGTTGATTGAATTGTCTATGTCTACGGGAAAGTTTGTTAGTATATTCCAAAATGGTATCTAATATCCCAAAATAGTTTCTGATATCAAATTATCATTACTTCATGTTAATAATAGAGTTCGTGGCTTGTGGTTTTCAGCACTGTATTACCTCTAGATATTCTTAGAACTATAAAATGGCTTGACAGTACCATGTGCATGCGGTACCGGTGGTACTTTGAGAAGCCCGATTCCACCTAAATCATCATGTGATCGACCATACATGGGGTGTGATGACCTGGTTGAATTAAGAGCGGTTTGATGGATCACTTCTGTCTTCGAGCTAGATTATACTTATGCTATTTAATGGCATGTTTCTAACGTGTAGGAGTAGATATTCTTGAGACCCCACTACTCTTCAATTCACACCAAGTTCTCAGCTGTTATGTTCGGATATTAGAACCCATTGCCATAATATATTGTTTATTTTGTGTATACTAGTATAATATATTTATTTTCAGTACCTTTATATACCAGTAGTGTGGATAACAATGCATATATGTATATGTGTATATGTATATTGATTCAACGGATTCAGTTGTTTTGTTCATTAGTTTATCAAATTTGCGGGGAAAACATGGCCACCAGCAGTACACCCTGCCAAATTTCAAATTTGAATCAATTGGCACACCCTGCAGCCAGCATTTATTGGAGAACTGTTTCTCATGTGGATATTTTGGGTCACCACTAGATGGGAGCCATATTTTTTTCTCAAAATTTCCTTGTGAAAACATCACTGCCAGCGGTGATCTTGAATTTTACTATTCAATATGGCTGAATAATTTGGTTGATCCTACAGACGACATACATTGTCCAATCGCCACCAGATTCCACAATGATCTTCTGGATAACCAGGATGAGAGTGATCTATTTTTTTCCGAATTTCGTTAAAAACATGACCACACACAGCAATTTTGTATCTTACTCTTTGTATGACTGAATTCTTTTCTTTAGCACCTCTACAGACCACATCCCTCATCTGATAGTCACCAAACTTCATATTGATCTTCGGGGTGACCACTAGATGGGGGCTATCGAATGATCATATTATCATATTATTATGATTACTCCAACGTGGCTATGACCCTATACCGCTAGACATACATAGAACATTACATATATGTAATATTGTTAATCTGAATTATCACAGAACCTCACTCAACAAAGAGACTTCCCGGCGATCTTTATAGATCCTCATTGTGTTTACCGAACAAAAAATGGTGGTATCTCTCGCCTGAATCCGTTGTAGCAACACAAACCTAACTGTTTTGTTCCTAATAAACCCATGGAACTGGAACTGGAACGGAAACTGTCATATGTTTAGAAAACCTGAACAGTTCAAAACATTCATATGGAGAGATAATACATTTTCGATCTTATAACTCGTCTGGATTGGCTCACAGCCACACCAATATTTGTTTTTGTTATGCCCTAAGTACTGGATTCTACAAAGTTTTATATATGATTATAGTCTGTACGTGTGCGTGGATATGGATACAAGCATCTATTCTATTATTTATACTGATACCTGTTTCAGGGGGTAGCAGGAAGACAGTCCGATAGGGCTAGGCTACCCCCGACAATATACTGCTTTACCTTATTATGTATTTCTGCCATTGTATAATTTATGTATATTGTAAATAAATTATCCTATCCTATCCTATGATTTGATTTTTTTTGGAAAACATGGTCGCCAGCAGCCATCTTCTGTTTTGCTTTTTATATACATGTATATCTCTTCGTGCGGATAGCCAGTATTACTTGGGTAGTTCAAATTTCCGCATTCCTGTCATCATTTGAAATAAAAAAAATTACCTTATACATGTAGTCCAATGAAAATTAACAAGCGTCCATGAATTAAATTTACCTATGATCCTATTATTCCTCACAATCACATGCACCCTTCAAAATTTTGTTTCGTCGTATCTTTTTTTTAATGACCCTTATGGTAATATTGATATAGATACATTTGTCAAACATTTCTTTGTACAATATACAGGTATAAAGTTAGTAACTAAATCTAGAAATAGATAATACTAGCAGGTTAACCCGCCATTGGCGGCGTTCGTCAGAAACATTACAATTTTTCAATTATTTTTTTAGTTAATTTTTTGTTTTTCAATGAGTTAATATTAATTTTTTGTTTATAACATGAGTTAATTGTGCATTTTTCCAGATTTTGACCTTGAATTGATCATTTTCAAGGTCAAGATCAGGTCGGAGTCACAATTTTACCCGTCCATGACACTTCCCGTAGGTAGCAAGTTTGAGCTCAATCGGTTCGAGTCTATAAAGGACACACATATATATAATTTGTGGGTATCCGTTTCAAGGTGAAGAAGACATAAGAATCACACAACACGCAGTACCCGTCCCTAAAAGAGGTATGATTTAAAGTACATCGGGCGGAAAAACTGACCCGATGAACATTTACCCCGTTCCTAGGAACGACAGACATAAGAATCACACAACACGCATTTTTTTCACACAACACGCAGTACCCGTTCCTAAAATATGAATGATTGAAATCACACAACACGCATGTTTTGTTTTCCGATGAGTTAATTCTGCCTTTTTAATCAAGATAACTGCATTTTGCGTTTTCGTCCGTAGTTTCGTAGGCACATGCGAGCGTTTAGCAACGCCGATGACAATAAAGAGCGTTAGTCTGTTAACAACTCCAAACATGGTCAATATAAAGATGGTGCCTGCCTTAACCCCCCGATGTGCCGTTTGCGGTGATTTTGATGATTTGGAGTGGAGAATGAGTGCTCAGAGCTTGTCCAAAACGCGACGTTGACTATTCCCGTGGGTTTTTACCCTTACTCTCTAAAAAACACTGTGTAGAAACGCTACACACTTTGTACACACATATGTGTAACATCTGCTCTCCAACAATTATGTGTAGAAACTGTAGAGCAATTTTTGGTATACACAATATGTGTAGCTCTATACCCACATGTATGTGTAGTCGCTATACACTTATGTGTAGTAAACAGTTGGTAGACATTTATACACAGTTAGTACACAGATAATACACAGTTAGTGTGTACTTTATTTATACACATGTGTGTACATAGTACACAGTAGTGTGTACTTTATTTATACACATCTGTGTAACAACATACACAATTTTGTAGTATATAGTACCCAGTATTGTGCATATTTGGTACACACACTGTGTACCAACTAATCTATACACTTTATGTGTAATAAATTTACATGCATTCTTTTTGCAAATATTGGACATTTTTGGGTGATGTAGCAACTGTAATATCGAATCAGAATCGCATGGTTGAGGCCACTGAATTTAGGTCATCACAGTAAGAATATTTGATATTGAAAGCGATAACTATTAGCCAAAACAAATCATGAAAAACATGCTATCATATGTTATATATGCTGAATGGACCTCATATTACATTGACATTTACATGTACTGGTATAATAAATTTGCAATGACAATGAAATGGGCAAGAAAAGTTTAACTCACTATTTATCTAACTTTTCCGGTTCAATATAATTGTTTAATTGCCAATTTATTTTACAGGCAAATGACAATGCCAACTATGGGTGATGTTCGATCAATTAAGCGTACTGGATGTATATCTAATAGCACATTCCTCGGGATTTTATTCTGGGTAACATTTTTCTGACAATGCTGTTCTCAACAAAATTTATCAATATGATACTTTCATTCTAAGTTTTTGAAGCCACTTCTTCAATTGACAGGGCACGAGGATCTTCGGTTTGTTCTCCAAGCCACCTCTCCCATGTCAATGACATGAAGATCTTTCAAAAACTGAGAATGAAAGTATCATATTGATAAATTTTGTTGAGAAAACACAGCATTGTCAGAAAAATGTTACCCAGAATAAAATACCGAGGAATGTGCTATTAGATATACATCCAGTACGCTTAATTGATCGAACATCACCCATAGTTGGCATTGTCTTTTGCCTGTAAAATAAATTGGCAATTAAACAATTATATTGAACCGGAAAAGTTAGATGCAGTCAAGTTTATATTTTAATTGCTTGTATCCAGGATAAGGCATCGAAGTCACCTCTTCAATTGACAGGGTATGAGGATCTTTAGAATGACTCCAAGTCACCTCTCCCTTGTCAAGGACAAGAGGATTTTTCAAAAACTGAGTGAGCATGAAAATATCATTTTGATAAGTTTTGACAAGAGGACACAACACTCTCCAAAAAGTATCAACCCATTAGTTATCATATACATGTATAACGGATTTGTGGAATGGAACTAACTTCAGAGAAAGTTGGCATTGAAATTCATATATACCGGTACAATAAAATGTCAATGACAATACAAACAATGCTATTATGAATAGAGTTACATGCATGTTACATGCATTTTAATAATTGCTCTTATTCTGGAGTCAGCATCGAAGTCACCTCTTCAATTGACAGGGCATGAGGATCTTTGGAATGATTCTAAGCCACCTCTCCCGCATCAATGACATGAGGATTTTTCGAAAACTGAGCATATATTAAATTTATCGTTTTTATCTGTTTTGAACTTTTGACGAGACAGCACTGTCAGATAAGTACTGTTAAAATTTACGAAAGAAGTTACAAGTAAAAGTGGGACCAGCAATTTCTGTTGCGTTACATATACGGTAGTTAGGATACCACCAGTCATTGGACAGGAATCACTTCTCTATTACTTTCATGGTGTATCATGGCAATTAAGATTCAGTATCAATGCTTACATTACAATTCAGAAGCAGAATACACAGAACGCTGATAAGGTGTCATCACACCAAACACCAAGATCATATATGGTCTCTTTAATGTTATTTAATTGTACACCCCACTGACTTATCATATTTCAGTAGATAAATAAACCCATATTATATTAAACTGACATCGTTTTTTCAATACAATTTTACCACCATTACTTTGATAGAGGAAAGTTTATTCTCAAAGAGTATAATTATTTTACATTTACTTTATTTTAATGGTATATAACTATATATCCAACAAATGAAGCTGAAAATTAATATTTCATGTGCTGCAGGAGCCTTCAAACTCTGGTTGACACTACAGTAACAGTTGAGGCACAAGCAGACATGTTCACTGGAGAAATGTTATTAGATAGTCCACTTCAGCTGTTTCAGTCAGTTAATAAATTAGAGGAATAATAGTATGACCACTGCTCCAATCCTGTAGTTAGCCAAAATCAAGGCTTCTTTTACCATGATTTTAATGAACAGAGAACAGAAAATTCCTTAGTTGAAGATTGTCAGATCATCAATTACAATAATGTGACTTATCATCCATCCTCCTCCACAATAACATATTACATGGTAATTTACAAAGCATGTGTATGATATTACACGGCTGAAGATTGTCACACATTTGAGAACTGGTCCATAAATACTGTTTGTCATCCACCTTGAATGGGAAATTCAACTCATGGCATTTTGAAGCTACAAGTAGTAACATATCATTACTGTATGGTAGACCTCTACTTCCTGATATAGCACATTTTATATCTGATTCTGTGGCCATCCTGAAAAAATAAATATATGAAGTCAGAATTTTAAATTATTTTTTATGTATGTCATGGTTTGAACTGAACAAAATCTATTATAGCATGGATCTTAAACTTAAAGGTACTCAATCTGAGTAAGCACCCCTAAATTACTATTTCTTCGGCTTCAGGGGTAAAAAATAATTAATTTGAGTCGAGGAACCCATCCATCAAAGCTCAGAATGATCAGATATTGATTTTGTTTTAATTTGTAATTTTCTCGAGATGTGTATTATAATTGCAACAGAAACATTTATTCAAAAGGACGAAGATGGATAACTCTAAAATGAAGCACTGGGAACTTCCTTTTGACGGCATGTTCTGGGCCAGAAACAACAGATAACAAAACTTCAAAAATTTATATCTGATCACTCTGAGGGTTGATGGGTAGGTTACTCGACTCGAATCAATTATTTTTTTTACCTCAGAAGCCAAAGAAATAGTCATTTATGAGGGTCTAATCGGATTGAGTACCTTTAACATTTAACCAACCATTTTCAGACATACCTCCCCCCCCACTTGTTGATGAAAATCCACAAATCAGGTTCCAGCTATCTAGGTCACTTCAACCAATGTTAATCATATTTCCCAAACATGAAATGACACACTCTATGATTTCCAGGCTTCAATTTAAAGATGAATTATCTGTTCCCACAACAAGTATATAGTTTTCTCGGTATAACATAAGAGAAATGAATCAACAACACCTACCTGGGAACACTACTATCAATTAATATTGATTTCCTTATATAATGTGACTATCAAGTTGCCCTGTGGGACATATATTTGTCACTATTTTTAGAAATAGTTCTTGCTCAGAACAAACACGAGCTGTAAACTGTTTAAATATAATCAATATTAAGTATGCATCATCCGATTAGATGCCCCTCAATAAGGCTCAATTACTATATATTTTGATTCGGGTGGAGGATATTTGATTTGACTCGATGAACCCACCCACCCACCAAAGCTAAGAGTTATTACATATTCATTGTTAAATCTATTATTTTTCACCATGGAGACTTAATAGTGGCCTGGGAAAAAGTCAACGGGCCAATGGTCTTGGACCAAATTGCGGATGAAGATGATAACTCTAAAATCAAGTACCGTAGCTTTGTGTTGATAATGAGGCAAAATTTTCATTGAACAACATGTTGATAAATAACACATTTTGAGCATATAACTGAAGCAGCATTTCAAAATATGTTGTTGTTGGAACCTGAATATATGGGGTCCATTGAATCAAATTGAGAACTTGTACGCTAAATTATACATGAAATGCTTTATATAATTATTATACAATGAAGTAAAATAAATAATCACTCCAAATATTAAAAAAACATGTGAGTATAGTTAGTATACAGACTGTCAATGCGGTGAACGTTATTGCACCAATTTGTTGGGGCTCAAGTTTCGTGAAATATTACATGAGTGGCCAGTGTCAAGTTGCATCTTGCAGCATAACACTTTAACATAACAGATAAGTGCACAATTGTTTGCCTACTCCAAGAGCAGGTGTGGTTTGGTTTTGTATTTACTAAATTACTACACACCAATATTCAATCAAGTAATAATATTTGTCCACTATCTAGGCAAGTTAGTTATATATTGAACATGGCAAGAAATTAAATTAATTCTCTGGTACTGGATAGGCTGTCATGCATGATGTCAAATATGTTGCGAGTCTCAATGACATCAGGATTGCACTATCGTGGACAAGCTGAAAAATTATACCAACAATGTAACTGAATTTACGAAATAGACCAAAATATTGCAGCTGTGTAATTAGAAGTAAAATAAAATAAAGCTTTATTCCACACCTATTGACTATTCAACCAAATATCACCATTGAATACCTATTATTGTATGCCTCTAATGGAATAGAAGCCGGAATTATTTTTATTGATGTTGTCACCAAGAAAGGTGACAAACAGCTATTATAGACCTGTACATATAGTATGTCAACAATCCGCTTCAGGTGATGGCCCGATCATAACCGGTTATCCATCAGACTTAAATCACAATAAAGGTTGCTGACTCATGGATTGACACAGTGGTGTAGAATAAATACAGAACACAAGTTTCACAACTTGTACCATAATCTCAAATATTTTATCAAAATCATGGTGGACAGTGCATAATTACATTCTGCTCGAGATTTGCTGTCGCAAAAATATATCCATGCACCTTCTGCAACTCATTTGATAAAAGATTCTCGATGACACTAGGGGTAACTTAATTTTAGGATCCTGCAAATATTAAAGAAATCATATTCAATTAAACATGCTGCTGCATGAGTATATGATTCATATTCGATTCAACATCAGCGAAGAATATATCTATATAATATCCCTGTTGAGCTTCGCAGTGCTAAAATGAGTGTTCCGTAAGAAGCACACATCGATGGCATTGCTGTAGAGTCGTAAGCACCCCCTCATTATGAGAGTAGTTCATCTGGATGATTGATTTCAGCATCCTGACCGACTGTACATGTGCATGTAGGTTGTGATACATGTGAGTCAGATCATGTAGCCCCAATGCCCCTCAAAATTAAAAGATTAGTTTAAATGCAAAGTAACATCATTATATTTTACTCACAGACACAGACTGCCATTGGAAATGTTTTTGTCCTCTCACAAATTCCAGAATTATTGGCAGCAGAGGATCACATTACTCATTCTTACGATAAGCTGAGGTTATCTGCAAAAATTAGTAAACACTTATTACAATATTGTTTTCATTAGAAAAGCAATTACTCAGACTAGTTATTTAATTTCAATTGTATACATACATGAAATCTGAAAATTGGCCACAGCAATAACTTCCAGGATTATAAAATCACATATGTACTTCACCAACATTCATCAGGGACGTGGATGGAGGTCTCCATTGGGGAGGGATGCACCTTGAATTTGAAATGTATAAAGCCACCCTTCCCCACACCCACCTCCTAAAATATCCAACACATGTTGTATTATATCAGACAAGAAGTCAAATTTGTTTTCAAGTTGGAGCAGGGGCCCCCGGTGGTCGAATCGGTAGAGTGCCAGGTAATTTTTCACCGTCACAGGCCGTCCAGCGCTGACGAAGCGGGTGCGAACCCCGTCATAGGAAGGGTGACTGGAATCGTGTATCTGGGCAAGTTTGTCAGTTGCTTTCTGGGGGTCGGTGGTTTCTACACGCAGTGGGACGATTTCTTGGTGAAATCAGTCCTCTGCGTCACGTGGTCTTTCCTCCACCAGTAAAATTGACAACGTCATGTGTGGCCTAGCGGCTAGAACGACGATAAACCCTAATAAACCAAACCAATCAAGTTGGAGCCGGTTAAAATTGTGAATTGGAACATAAGTACTAGTAGAATGTCTGCTGAACAGTCTCTTTAACGACAATAACTTATGATGAACTTATCTTGGCCATTTTTTTCGCAAGCATCCATAGCGACTCAACTCAGTTGAGTTATGTTCTGCATAAAACGGGAAAAAAGGAGATAAAATAAAAAAGAGTATTCGCTGTATATGAGCTTTGGTAGCAAGTAAAGTGCAAGTGCACTCTGACCGACTTTAAAATCGCAGGTCCACAGATTCCCATGGTAATACATATCTATGCCATTTAAAAAAAAATAACAATAAATGTAGGAATAATGCAGTTTCCCATGGTACTAAACGTCTGTGAAAGTTTTGAAACAATTGACCAAAAATTATAGGAACAATAGCTCAAAGTAATACCCCTGTATAATCTATTGAAAAATTTCTTAAAGGTACTCAATCGGATAAAACTCCTCAAGTACTATTTCAATGGCATCGGGGGTAAAAAATATTTGATTTGAGTCGAGGAAGCCACCCATCAAAGCTCAGATTTATTAGATATCGATTTTAGAAATCTATTATTTTTCATTATCAGGAATACTTTCTGTCCCAGAAGTTTCTCGAAAAAGCCGACCGACATACTCTCGATACTAAATTCCATTGAACAAAATGTTGCTATACAACAGATTTTGGGCAATTATATACGATAGTTCACAGTCGTTAGCATTATTTTTGGATAATTATTTGATTCTGATAACTAAAGTGACCTTTGATAAAATTTTGTTGTTGTTGGAATCTGTTGAGATAGGGACCCTCTGATCGGATTGAGTACCTTTAAGTCAAAAAGGGGGATAACTAAAAACAATTTGACACACCTCATAATCACAGGTGCACAGGTTATCATTGTGGTTGCTGTCTGTGCCAAGTTTCATGGAAAATGATTAAAAATGACTGAGAAAAACTCTGCACAAATTTGTGTCCATGGACAGACGGAGGGCTAAGATGTTTTCAGTATAACCCCCCACAACTTGCAGGGGGGGGTATAATAATAATTTTGGAGGTCATTAAATAATGTCCCGACAGTCAAGGACCACAAATAGGTCCAAGGGCTGTTAATAAAACATAACGCTCATATGCATGTTATTATTATTAATACAACTCCGTCCTTGTGTGATCGGTGACACAGCATTCACTGGGCCGTGTGAGAACATTTGAAATTTGAACATTCAAATTGCAAAATCCTATAGCATCTATTGAGTAGCCTCAAGGTTTTAGAAACTTCAGACCTGACCTGTTGGTCTAACACAAATTATTCCACACTAATAGATTGTTTGATAATCAATCTACATAAAGATTTCAACCTATTGTTTCTTGTGAAATTTCCGACTATAAATGTACATGTCTGGAATTCAACGATATTTAGAACAGTTGAAAATTTTGACCAAGGTTGATGGACATAGGTTAATTGTAGCATTACCAGTCTCTGCCCCGGCTATAGGCGGATATGATATTCGCCGGACATTCGAAGGATATACTTTACACGATACCCTTTGCTGTATACATTGGTCTTTATATCCAGTGATTCTGTCAGGCTACTTTATGCAAGTCGAATTCCTGTTTTCACAAACCTGCGACTGACGCGTGCGACAACTGAGGTTGTGGCTGATGCAGTTAAACCCATTCGATTTAAAAATGTGCTTAACTGCGTCAGCCACAACCCCAGTGATTTATATAATATATACCGGTATGATTTGAAACGTTGCGCCTATATATATAAACCCATCTAGCCTCATGCATCAGCCGCATGTCTGTAATAGCAGCTTTATACCGACATGGGTTGGCAGTCTATACATTTGTATTTATTGAATTTGTGTGCACCAGTCTCGACACACCTGCGCAGTCTCTGTCGAGACTAAGTCTGCATTAAGTATATGTGACTATATTTATATACTGGTACGTATATACATCATTCGTTCGAAGAGAGGTCCCTTTCGGTAATTGCCGCTCAGCAAATGCTGCACATGACATGTTCACCTGATTGGCGATCACCACCACCGGGCACTTGCAGTAAAAAGGGCAGTTCGTTCAAAGGGTACGAAGCCCCATGGCTACCCGTGGGCTTGCTATTGACAGTATTATAAGTAGAGGTGGAGATATTTATTCTTTCGAGGTTTCAACACAAGTTTCCAACAACTGTGGTCTGTGATAACTTGTTCGAGCTATAAAAGGTTCAAAAACTAATTTTGGCTTTTGATGACTTGTGCATATTCCATTAATTCGAAATTAGGTGTTGTTGGAAATTGGAAATGAAATAATATTATCTACTTAGTGAGCTTTCAGACAATCATGATTCAATCATAAGTGGAAGGATATATGTCGTAGAAAGTAACCGATAGTTAGACTGCGCATGCTCACGTCAAAATCACAATCGCAGTCGTGTGTACATAAAAATCGTGGCTGGAAAGATCGCAGGGTATTCAATCACATGCTATACAAGCAACCTACTCAGCTGGACAAAACAAGTCTCCACTACTTTAATAACCGTGGTGTGGTTATAAAGCGTTGCCACCGCGGCCAAAATCCAAAACCTTCTACATCGATGCTCCACCTACTAACTACAGTTGGGCGGCAGTGTACTTGCCATTCGGCCATGGTGTACATGTAGTTTCCACGGTGTACGTTCATTAAACTGAAAAAAGACGATACAAACTAGAAATCTAACCATGTTGTACATGTACATGCCATTCGGCTCCATTGTGCACTTGCCATTCGGCCGCAGTGTATATACTTGCCGTTCTGCCGTGGTGTACTTGCCGTTCGGCCGCAGTTCACTTGCCGTTCGGCCGTGGTTCACTTGCCGTTCTGCCGCAGTGGTCAACTGCTACAGTTACAAACTCTCGACTCCATGGCCGAATGGCAAATACAACGTGGTGCCAATGGACAATTGTTTTGTCCGACAGTCCAGCGGGTACGAGTACTAGTACGATATCATCATGTACGACAACATGATGTCAACGTCGCAATCATGATCTCATCGGGCCACGATTCCTCCACTTACGTCAGTCAGCTGTCAGTTACGATTGTATCATGGTCGTCTGAATGTTCACTTATAGGCAGATATTAATAAATAATATAAATGTATTTTAATTATTTATCACTCACTCACTCAGTCACTGTTCAGAACTCGACAGAACTTTCACTGAAAGTTTCAGAATGCCTGTGCGTGCAGGTTGCCAGTGAACAGTCAGTGAGTGACAGCCTGTTGGGAGTTTTTTTCATTTAAAAAAATGAATATGTAGGCATACTTCACATTGTTGAGAACTGAGTATAATTTAAGGAATAGTACTGCAGAAAGTGCAGTATGTATACGTGTTATCGAACACGAAATTATGCGAATTTTTACGGCAGAAATAGAAAGGTCAAGGTTTCCGGTCGCAGGGAAAGGTAATTTCCGGACACATTTGTTCGATACCTTTACCGGATCCCGGCTTCCATACCAGACTAAATAACTTTTGAAATTTGGATATATAGTTATTAGTTCCAACTACTAGTATAAAATAACATTACCAATTGATGATGAGTCGAGTGTAAATTCCAGGACTAACGCATTAGCCTACTGTTTCGTCGAATTTACCTTCAATCAACATTCTCTACGAAGTATCTAATTACGTTCTTCGTATGTTTGCATAAATATTCTCACCTTTACTAAAAATATTCTTTTTTGTATAACGGCTCAAATTCAGTGGTCTTGGTCCTTATTGGAGTCGAAACTGTGATCAACACCTGCAACAAACCAATATGGCTGCCACAAAAAAACGTGATCGATCGACGCACTTTATCAGCCTGAGTGCGCATGTCTTGTCCTCGATACACATATCTGTTCAAGTGTTTACACATATATGTTTAAATATAGAAAAACATACACAACATGTGTATACACATGTATACAATACTGTATAGATATTGGAGGTACACACCATGTGTCCAGTGCCAATGACATTCTACCTACACAGTAGTTTGCAGAGAATAGATAGGAAATTTGAGCTCGATCCGACCAGCCGTTTTAGATTCTATGAAGTACCCCCCCCCCCCCCCCCCCCCACACACACACACACACACCCTCACACACACATATATACGGAGTTATCAAATTATATAGTAGACTAGCTGATGTACTCGACTTCGTTCGGGCTATTTATGGATTTCTTTGTGATCGCCTTCATCTGGGCAGTACCCGGTATATACAGCATCTGGACAAACTATTTTTCAATTTGTCCAGAAACATACCTATATCAGCACGTTCGATGACATGGTCGCACATGAAATTGGACCCGTCCATATTGCTCCCGGGATCGAAGTAGTCCTACACACAAATTTTAGTCGGATTGATCAATGTCCAGAAACATGCCTATGAGCGAGGTCAGGTTGACACGTTAAATACCAAATCCGAGTCGGATCGGTCGAGCAGTGTGCGAGTCTATAACACACATACATACATGCATTCATACACACATATATACAGACAGATATTCCAAAATGTATAATCGATAGCTACAAGAATTCTATGATAAATAGTTCACGGGCGATCTGATGCATGCATCTTAGTTTTCTTGTTGTCTCTGTTCATTGGTTCTTTACATGAGAGTTTGGTATAGTAATGTGCTAAATTTAGCTCTCGGTCAGAAGGCGCCATTTATTGGTGTGGTGAAATATAGGTATGTGCAGACTACTAAATATTAGCACAAATAATCCGAGTTCCTCCAGGTGTGGGGGGGGGGGGGGGGGTCGGACAAAATTTCCAGACACGTATGTGGGGGTGAGTGGTCGCCTGAAGAGTCTAAAATCAGCCTTTTCCCACCAAAAAATCCCCCGTGATGTTTATATTAATTTGGAGTCTTGAAAACTCACTGGTGGTATATGTGGCACACGTTGGAGCCTTCGGGTTGATACATTCACATTGGACTACATCACAAGTTCTCATTTCAACCGTTTCATGTATAACCTGACATAACCCTAGCTACATATACATGTAGTATAAATATGATAAAATAACTTTCCAAATAAACTTTTATTTTCAATAAAGTAATCATATATGCAGGTCAGATAACAAGAAAAGAAATATAGAGGGTATTCAGGCTATTCTGAATTAACTGAAGATTTCAGTGGATCTTGGACGTATACCATGAGTGACGACGGGCTATATCTTCATATAGGGTGTGTTTACATTGCTGTAGATATGTATGAGGTTTTACACGCATGCCAGTGTAAACGGGTTGATATAGAAATGCACACAGAAAGAATAAGGTATTCGTTCGTGTGAGCAAAAATCGTGTCCGTTATAAGTCACGGTCAGCACTGAGGCATTGCGACAGGTAAATCTGATTTGATTAATCTTTCTTTGTCATTTCAAACCATGTATTTCATATGGAATACAACGAGCATTGAGACAATTGTCCGAAAATCCGATGGGCTCTCTTTCTGTGGCAGTAGCCCACGGCCGGGGCCACCATCTCCTGCTTCTCTTAGGCCCGTTCCACACGACGGATTTTTGTCGACTCGAATCTAATTGTATTAAATCCGTCGGTGATGCGACTGCGGTCAATTTTGTTTCAGACGGACGCATCTTCGTCGCGTCGAATCTAATACATCGGTCCATTTATTTAAAGGTGGATTCCCGGTTACCGTCACAAAATGGTCACGCGTATATATAGAGGCCTATATATACCGGTATGTTATACATATATATACCAAAATACAGTATAAATTATGTATAAATATATGCGCGAATATATATGTGCATATGTATATGAGGATGTATATAGTACATATAGTTATATAATATACTATAAATGGCGCTACAAATAAATGTTATATCGTCCAACCAATTGTCAGGTATACAAGAATTATTATAAACCAGTGACTACCACCCCTACTCTTATAATAAGGAATACCGTAATATATGAATTATTATAAATAAGAGGTTACCACCCATATACCCCTCATAATAAGTAATGCCGGTATATATGAATTATTATAAATAAGATCAGTGGTACCACACCTACCCCTTATAATAAGGAATACCGGAATATATTAATTATTATAAATCATAGGCTACCACCTATATCCTTTATAATAAAGAATACCGGTATCTATGAATTATTATAAATCATAGGCTACCATCCCTACCCTCATAATATGTAATGCCGGTTCATATGAATTATTATAAATCTGAGGCCACCACCCTTACCCCTTATAATAAGGAATACCGGTATATATAAATTATTATAAATCATAGGCTACCACTCTGCCCCTTATAACAAGTAATACCTGAATATATGAATTATTATAAATAAGAGGTTACCACCCCTATACCCCTCATACTAAGTAATACCGGTGTATATGAATTATTATAAATCAGTGGTACCATATCTGCCCCTTATAATAAGTAATACCGGTATATATTAATTATTATACATCAGAGACTACCACCCCTGTGCCTTTCAATACGGAATATCGGTCTATATGAATTATTATAAATCAGTTGCTACAACCCCTATCCCTTATACCGGTATATATGGATTATTATAAACCATTGATACTATATCCATTATAAGATGTGAGTCAATGACATGCCATGTTCGTTGTGGAATCAAACTACCAAAAATTATTACAATTTGCACAATGTTACCTAAGCAATGCTTATAGATATATATTTCTTTGACAAAGAGAGCGTGCGACAAATGACGTCATGTGGGTATTTCCGCAGATAAGGGGAACCCCCTCATTATTATAACATTATCATATCATTTGCATTCGTTACTTCGGCAACTTTCGGCTCTTCTCGTCACATGTATTAGATTCGAGTCGTCAAAAATCCGTCGTTTGAAACCAAGACGGATTTCAGACGTATCACGGACGAAGATTCGTCTGAATTGGACGGAGATTCGTCTGTGATGCATTTTTGACGCATTTAATACAATTGTGGGTCTGATATTAGATTCGAGTCGACAAAAATCCGTCGTTTGGAACGGGCCTGATGCTAGCGTTGACGCGGCACAGATCAAATCGCTTTGTTCCGCTGATAGTTGATTCAATTTTTGTCTAGCCTAAACTGACACGACTCATAGTGAATTGTCAATTACCATAGTACTGATAAGCGTACGTTAACTACCAGTAATCATGTTGTGATCACAGTAATGCGCGACACGTGACTTCACATAGATCTGTATACAGATCTACACCAATGTAAATGTACCCATAACATCCCACGTATGTAGTCACGGATGAGTTAATGCAAATATCTTCTAAAATATCAAGGTATCTTAAGAAATGCATTGTTATTACTGGCTATTGTATGCTTCAAAATGATGCGCTTTTATCAATAGTGACATATAAGAACAAAGTTTAGTAAGACAACACAATCAAGTATGAAATCAACAATTGTTTCTATCCTGATCAGTCCTATTTCAGCATATGCGGTGTATACAAAACTGTATGGAAATGGTCAAACAAATAACAAAAGGAAACATGATCCTATATGTTGTGACCATAAAATGACCATGTTTTATATACATCATACATGGGTGGACTTGAAACACCTATATGGTCTAATTGTGGTGTATACAAATAAAATAACAAATAAAGAACTATTTGTACTGATAAGTAAACTTAAATAAAAAGTACAAAAGAACATGTATGTACATTTTCAACATCAAAAATCAAAAATCTAAATTGTCCAATTTGTTGTGGCAATGTCATCATGATATGTACATATATAAGGATTAACTGTCATGTGGACTGTTTTTGTGGATATGTAACCGTGAGGTAAGTGGTCATAACTTGTGTAAAACCCGAAGGGTTTTACATACAATTTATGACCACTTACCTCACGGTTACATCTCCATAAAAACAGTCCACATGACAGTTAATCCTTATAGTTATATACATTTAGCGAAAAAGCCACTTTTGTAAATGTATTTAAATCGAAAAGTGTATCGTGACAAAACCAGCCCAAAATATCCCATAGCACCCTTGGCAAAAGTTAACAGGAACAATTTCTCTTTATATTGAAACCCGATGATTTATTAAGTCAATCCTGCGCGAGTCGAAATGCGCCCAAAACATTACGCGTTCGTCTTTCCCAAACCTACGACGCGTCGATGTAATTATGAGGCTGCAGTTATGAGCTGTGCGCGTTCATCGAGAAATAATTGCAACTAGCCACGTAGGCTCCGACCAATCAGAATGCTGGATTTAGTGATAATCACACTTATTATGTAAATATATCTACTTATGTTTAACATCACGTATTGTCTTATACATGAATTACATGTATGCAGTTTTGGTGTGTTTGATTTGAAATGTTCACTGTATCGAACTAGATCAGCCTAATATGTTGATGGTTTACATATATCACAAATGTGATATGAAGATCTGCATGTATATTAATCTGACATATGAGACAGCATATCATGCAAATAATGAAACAAATGCTGCTGGCCTGACGTGGTATGATGAAGTAATACATAATGAATACATTATGATAACATATTTGCGAAAACTTTCAGAAAACAAAAATATGAACATGCTTTCTTAAACTTAAGGAAGATTAACCCTTTCAGTGCCAAGTCAGATTTTTGTATCAACCCATATTTCCTTGATCATTTTTCAAATTGATTGATTATAATAATGTTATACATTGATGGAAAGAGCTCTAAGAGCTCTTTCCATCAATGTGTCACATTATTATAATCAATAAATTAAAAAATTATCAAGGAAATATGGGTTGATACAAAAATCAAACTTGGCACTGAAAGGATTAAAAGCCACACAACTCATATTTTGACCATTCGTTGGTGTTCTGCTCCGTCAACTTTGAGAAAGCACTGGACATTAAACACATGCTGTATTTGTTTGGTGACAAAATTAATGGAGACAAAACTATACTTGTAGATACAAGCAATGCTGCTATTGAATTAAGCTGTATTGATCTCAATATTATATGTAATTTATCAACGTAAATTACTGTTTTTGTTCAAATAGTGTGTGGATAAAAAATAATTTGAAAAACGGAAGAAAAAAAAATTGGGCTTTTGGGCGGGTGGGTATAGAAAATGGTTAAAAGCTAAAAAGTTAAAAGACCACCCTGCTTTATTTTTATTCCGTCCTACCGAATTTCCCCAAAACATGTACTTTTTTGTTTGTTTAAACATATTTCTATTGTAATATAATATTAGTGTAAACATATTTTTATTTCCAAACCAAATAATTGACATAATATAATATTACAAGAGGGATCGGGGCACACGTTTTGACAACTTACATACGCCCCTCTGCCAAACAGTGACTTGTTGTTGGATACGGGACATATACTGTCATGGTACCCCCCTTCTAGAAAGGATGAGCAGAAAGTACTTTGGATCGATTCCATTCTATACGCTGGGCTAAAATGGGTAAATTACCCTGGGCAAAAGTGAATGCAATGATTTTTGGAAGACTGGAGTAATCTAAAAACAGCATATTTACAACTGCGAACAGAACATATTTTGTTATGGAGGAAATTTGACACAACTCACATTGGTTGTGTCGAACAGACGAAGTCTTAAGTAAATGATCAAAATATCTGATATTCACAATGAAACTAACGATAATTTTGATTGTTATCGAACAAGCAAATATACCTAATTTTACAACCTTGACACCTAAAAATCTAAAAGTTTGGATAAATAATTTTAACTGTCATTCAATTGAATTATATAATTCTGAATTATATATTACATATTTATGACAAATTATTAAAAAATTAAATTCATTTAATCCATTACATAAATATTTTCCATGCGCTTTCTCGGTTGACAACCGATCTTCGCGGGGAAAGTGACGTCACATTACAATACGCTCGAAATTACACCCGGTCATTTCATTCATTGCCCATTGAAATTTCATTACCAATAGTAATTCAGCGTAATGAATGGAACCGCCCCTTTGATAGCTACAAATTGTGGTATTTGATGATCTTCTTCGGGCCTCTTTCTCATATATACGGGTGCTAGTTTGTCATTGACCGGCATTCACTGTTCAACGTTGTCACATCCGGTCATCACTGTGCCGGGAAATATAGTAATATGTAACTATCAGGACTTTTCTTTTCTCTTAATGTGTTGCAGATTGGCAGATTCTGATAAAAGTGATGGGCATAGATAGTATTAAAGTGTGAAATTTATTTCCTTAATTGGGCACTGTACATTACATCCGGTCATTTATGGGACCATCTCCTTTTACACTTAACAGAATATATGCAACAAATGAATGAATTGGACCCATTGATTAGTGCAAAATGCACCCGTGTGCTCTATGCACGATACAAACAATATGGTAATTATAATGAAATTGAATTTATGACCCCAGTCATACATTCATTTTTTCATTATAATTACCATGTTGTTTGTATTGTTCATACGGTAAATTAGGGTATTTTGCACTCATTCTTGGCTCAAATTGATTCATTTGTTGCATATACCTTTTTGTTGAGTATAAAAGGAGATGGTCCCACACATGGCCGCATTTATTGTAAAGTACACATTTAAGCATAGCACATTTTCTTAACTGGTATGCATGCAGTATTCAACCGCCCGTTAACTTGTATTCAGTATTTTTTTTATTTATCAGGGGTTTAGGTCAAGGCCAGGGAGGATTTGGAAGGGGCGGCACCCATCCCCTACTACCCACTTGTGAATGATTTTGGGTGTTATGAGGATGAAGTTCATAACGATGAAAAGGGAAAATGATCTAGACTTTAAACGTTTTTACTTCTTCTTTGCTTTTGTTGTTCGCCTTGTTTCTCTGTTGGTGGTTGGTGTGTTTTCTTTTTGGAGAAAGGCTGCTACTAACTCTTGGTTTTTCTCCTGTTGTTCACCTGCCGTGTTTGCCTTTTCTTGTATTGCAGCCATTTCCCGCTGGGCAGATTGTATCGCCTCCAACACATCCGAAACAGCGGAGCTGGTGGTGTTGTTGTTGTTGGTGCTGCTGGTCGTGGATGGATGACTCCGGGCTGATGTATTCCGGAGTCATCGGATTGAACGCAGATTCTGTCCCCATCACGGCATCAGCAGTAGCAGCTGTCTGGATCACATCAGTCAGCATTCCAGCGGGGAGGGGTGGTCTGGGCGTCTCTCAGACTTCTCCCGGGCTGGACTTCCGGTAGCATCTTCGGTGGTACGCAGGCTACCAACTCTTCGCAGCCGAGTGGGAAGGGGCAGCCGGCCGATCAACAGCTGCCTTATTTCTCCACTCAGTCCTCCGAGCTGCGTCCCAGCGTCGACGTGAAGGGGTCTTCTTCCCCCTCGTCCCTGCTCCGGTGGTGACATCCCTGCTGAGTCGTGAGCCCCTGGCGGTGACAAGCTGCTGCTGTCCTGTATTCCACGGACAGATGCACGAAGCCTCCCTTAGCCTGGTGTGGCGTCCAGCTAAGGGTATCCACAGTGTGCAATCTGTCCAAGGCAGCTACAATAATTAGCTCCATAATCCTCTGATATTCAGTATTCACACACTCTGTTAACTTATATTCAGTATTCACACACTCTGTTAACTTGTGTTCAGTATTCAAACCCTTTATTAACTTGTATTCAATATTCACACCCTCTGTTAACTTGTATTCAGTATTCACACCCTCTACTAACTTGCATTCAGTGTCCACAAACTCTGTTAATTTGTATTCAGTATTCACACACTCTGTTTACCTGTATTCAGTATTCACACACTCTATTAACTTTTATTCAGTATTCACATACGCTATTAACTTGTATTCAGTATTCACACCATCTATTAACTTGTATTCCGTATTCACAAACTATATTAACTTGTATTCAGTATTTACACCATCTATTAACTTGTATTCAGTATGCACACCCTCTATTAACTTGTATTAAGTATTCACATACTCTGTTAACTTGTATTCAGTATTCACACCATCTATTAACTTGTATACAGTATTCACACACTCAACTTGTATTCAGTATTCATACCATATATTAACATGTGTTCAGTGTTCACACCCTCTATTAACTTCTATTCAGTAGTCACACCCTCTATTAACTTGTATTCAGTATTCACACACTCTATTAACTTGTATTCAGTATCCCCCCTCTATTAACTTGTATACATTATACACACTCTCAACTTGTATTCAGTATCCACACACTCAACTTGTAGTCAGTACTCACACCCTCTGTTAACTTATGTTCAGTCTTCACACCCTATATTAACTTATATTCAGTATTCACACCCTCTATTAACTTGTATTCAGTCTGTTAACTTGTATTAAAGATTCACACCCTCTGTTAACTTCTATTCAGTATTCACATACTCTATTAACTTGTATTCGGGGGAGGGGTGATACTATCATACACACACCACGCCGCGGCTTCAAGGTATAGCAAATTGGTCAATCTGGCAGAGCCAGTGATAAACCATGCCACAACCGTTATCCTCGTATTGGTAGCCGGTCCATTCCGACAAGAATACGCATGTTTTACCAGCCACTAGTGATTCCCCTGGCTTCCAATTCGTGTACATCAGAGGGCTTTGACCGTCGTCGTCATACCATACCATATCATCTTTCCGGATTCCGGCAATCCAAATACTCTCTATAAAATAAATAATGATATCTTAGCAATAAAACAGAACATTGACTGTCACTGTCGAGTGAAAATAATCAAAGTAAAGAAAATATTGACTTACATGTAACTAAACATAACACAGAGAGTATTTTTTCACACAAGAGTTGCACCTAATTATTTAATGCTGACTTTAGTGTCGCACATTTCGTGTCTAAAAGCTGGCGCACACTAGAGCCCTCAGCAATCGGTCTCGGTGCAATTTGGCTACAAGTGTTCGCGGCATTTTAAGCGAGTCGGATTGCTCTGAGCAATCGACGTCGGATATTTTCGCATGTCATCGACACGTGAGTCAAATTAGTGCAAACATATTTTTATTTCCAAATTAAAAAAAATAACATAATATACAGATGACATATATATACAAAATAGAAGAGTTAGTATATGGAACGAGGATCAGACAACAAGCCCGAGGGCTTATATGAAGTCTTCTTCTCTTTGGAGACATGTCCCCTTCCCCAATAAGTGAGGGAGGGGTATCGATATCAGACGGGAAGAGATTGAAATAATGGTTTAGGAGAAATCGAGATATATAGCTAAATTTGAGTTAGGGATTGAAAACAGGGAGAAGATAGTGTTAGGAATAGCAGGAGGCAGAGATAGAGCGAGAGAGAGAGAGAAAGAGATAGAGAGAGAGTGTGTGTGAGAGAGTAGAAGACAGGAGGGGGACAGATGAATCATGAATGATGACAGTGGTGGGTAGTTTTCAAAAATTGGGTTGTTGCATGATAAAAATTATGCTCGTCTATGGTAAAATGCCTGCGTCAGGCGCCATTGGAGGGGGTCAATCACAGTGGATGTTAATTGGTTACATCCGTCAAAAAGTAATTAAACAAACACACACGACTACGAGTTTTAATAATCAAAATATGTCGTGATTGACATAGCTTCCGTGAGTACAAGAACACATTCAGCAGCGCTAACCCGAAACAGAACAATTCCTATTTCAAGGGTGTTCACTGTGAATATCGCAGCATCTTTCATGTGGAATCAGTTCCCGTATATACAGGATAATAATAACAAGTAAGTAACATACAAAATAATCGTTATCGGAAGGCATTTCGTTCTACATAAATATTGGGGAATATTACACTGCCGCATAACGCGGCCGGAATCCAAAGCGATTCGTAACCCGAACAAATTGTAGAATCATGGGAATCTTTTTGTTCTCATAATATATGTCTGTACTGCATTAAATATCTGTTTGTTTTCGCGAAGGCTAAGCTCCCTTGATCCCCGCAATAGAGTATTCTGAGATAGGGCAACATTAGGTAGGTAGTCGTATAGTTCTCTTCTGGCCTCTTGGTAAAATGTACATACAAAGATATAGTGGTAAGTTGTCTCAAGTTCCCCACATATAAACAGAAGGGGGAAATTTTTACATGATTTTCTGTCAGGTCACAATTCATGTGGCTGCAGTTCAGTCTTAACCGGGTATGAAGGGTATGAGATTTACGGCATGTACTGTGATAAAATTAGGCAGGTGGACTGTTAAGTTCCTTTTGTAAATAGATGTCGTGACTGATGTTGTGGCCCTGCACACTCCATGTCGTGAATGCCGATGCGGCCCTGCACATTTCCTCTAGCAGTGAATGTATCGACATATCTCATAATATCATCATAGATATGATTTATATTGAGAATAAACATTTGAACTTTGAAATTTGGATCAGAGACCGATTGCTGAGCAATCGGGCTCTTGAGTGCGCCGCCCTTTGTTAACAATTAACGAAATTGAAGTCGTATCTTACACCGACTCCGTTTGAAAATAGGAAACATAGCTGTCTGATTACTGTATAATATTTGCCCGCCTCGATCACAGATAATGTAGGTTTAACCAAACCACACTAATATTGACTCGGAGAACATGTTGGGTAAATTTCTAAACAGGAACAAAATGGCAAAAACAGGAGTGGCTAATACAACTATAGATACATTATATACATTATATAACACTTTACATGTGACAGAAAATTGTAAAAATGTGATAGTGTCTTCCCAATTTAAATCCGACTTTTGGGGTTTGTAGTTGAGCAATTTCCATAAATAAAAGTAAATCCTGATTTGGGAGATCTCTGTCAAGAATGTTTTTGTCGAGCAACAAATATACTACAGAACATGACTATATTCTAATATTTTGAAGTGAAAGTTTGAAACGTGAAATGTCACAACCAGAATTATATCACACAGCTATGATACCACTGCATTCTAGAAGCCAGTGGGCATTCATTGAACTATCCCTCGATTAAACCTGATTGGGATTTGGACCAGGTTGGATACATGTTAAATTGTATGTTTGGGTGGTTGCGTAAACCTGGCCCACTGTATGAAAAGACACTACAGTTGGTGCCAAACAAAGCTGTTTACTTTATGGGGAAGTTGAGTCACAACTCATACCATCACTTCGGAAAATTGAAATTAAACAAGTTCTGGAACTATAAAATGTGGATTACTCAACAAAACATTTCTAATGGAGTTCTCCTGAACCAAATTATACTGTCTTTAGTTTAAAGGTACTCAATCCGAATTAACGCTCGCAAATTACTATTTCCTTGGCTTCGGGAGTAAACAACTATTAGATTCCAGTCGAGGAACCCACCCATCAAAGCTACGAGAGATCAGATATCGATGTTTGAAATCTATTATTAAAATTTTTAGGTGGCCCAGTAAACTGTCGACGAGAAGAACTTATCTGACCAGATAGCGGATGAAGATCGATAACTCTAAAATCCAGTGGCTTTTTTGTGTCAGATATTTGACAACTGGCAAAATTTCGTTGAACAAAACGTTGATAAATAACAGGTTTTGTACAATTTTATACTATAGTCGACTGTGGTTAGCATTATTTTTGGGCAATTAATCGATTCTGATAACTGAAGCGGCATTTCAAAAAATATTGTTGTTCCCGTTGTTGTTCTTGTTGTTCTTGTTCTTGTTATTGGAATCTGATGATATGAGGACCGTCGAATCGGATTGAGTACCTTTAAACAGTATTTATTTTTCCCTCTATGGACATTCAGATAAATAATTACAATAGGTACACATTTAGAATAAAAATGGGATTATGCAGCAAGCCATAGGCTTATTTGAAGCCCTCTCCATTGACTGCAAGTCAAGTAGGGGTAAATAATAGAGGCATAAAAAGATCCATAGAAACAAGAAATGTGAGGTGGAGGCGAGACAGGGACAGAAGATTGTCAGAATTTATAAAGAAGATCAGAAAGTACAGAGTGTGAAGTGTAATTATATATCTGAACATGCATATAATTAATTTCAAATAAACCAAAAATAATAACTAATTTCAAGGAAATAAAAAGTATTTATACATAATATATGCATGAACAAATAACCATGTGAAAATAACCATGTGAACACCTGCAGTGGTCCACCGAACCGACGATCCACGTTGGAGAGATCAAGAGCATCTCGGTTTATGGTGTACCATGTAGGTTCAATATGCTTTTTGAACAGCTTAAATAAAGAGTCATTGAAAGCGATTACTGGTTATTATCAATTTCTGAGCTGCCATGAAGATTTGCTTATTAGTTTCACAGGATAATTCGTCAGATCCCCATAGTAATAATTCACTAGTTATTGCTACATCAGATAGGGTAGTAAAAACGTTCTTCTCTGTGAGAGGTATACTGGACACATTCCAGAAAATAATTGTCTAGAAGTTCCAATGCAACAACACATTCAATAAGGCAAGTCTTTAAGGTGGTTATCTTTTAGATCGCTGTAAAGATTGCTACATCTTAATCTCAGCCTGGTGTGGTATATTTGAGCTGTCCTAGAATAACTGAAAAAGTAGTATTTAGGCTTTAATATATCAGGTTTAAGGTTGCGTTTGAAATCGCTTATTATTCCCCCGCCAAATTGAAAATTTGAGGGAGATATAGGAATGGGTTCCGTCCGTCCGTCTGTCCGTCCCGAATTTGTAAGAGTCATAACTTGAACAAATATCAACGGATATCAAAGATTTGTGGTATATGAGTTCACCTGACCATTACCTAGAATGAATTCGCAAGCCAGGTCCGGCCAGATATTTTTACCAGAGTTATTGGACTTTGTTTATTATTTTTGTTGAATTTACCAAATAGCAAATAGACGACGTCACAATGCTCATTTCCACAAATCTCGACGGATTTCAAAGATATTTGGTATATGAGTTCACTTGATCAGTATCTAGAACGAGTTCGCAAACCAGGTCCGGCCGGATATTTTCAGCAGAGTTATTGGACTTTGTTTATTTTTGTGTGTGCAAATGGACGACATCACAGGGCTCATTTCCACAAATGTCAACGGATTTAAAAGATTTTTGGTATATGAGTTCACATGACCAGTATCTAGAACGAGTTTGCAAACCAGGTCCGGCCGGATATTTTTAGCAGAGTTATTGGACTTTGTTTATTTTTTTGTGTGCAAATGGACAGCATAATTATTGGACTTTGTTTATTGGTATATTCATTCCCATGACCAGTATCTAAAATGTGTTCGCAGGCCAGGCTTTTTGACAAAATCCCACCTCTTGTTTAGCACATACTGAGAACGCAAACATTATTGAGAATGCACTTCCCCAACTGCACATTTCGGCGGGGGGTACCGCCGTCCGCGAGTGCTTGTTGACGTTGCTTCTTCAACAGAGTCTGGGAGTACATTCCACGAACGGACAGTCGACGGAAGAGAGGATTGCATATTATAGTAATTATTATTACTATATCAGGAGGGCGTTTCATTGTATTCCTAGTGTTGTGGTCATGTAGTGGGTTACTTTCTGGGGGTACCATATTGCTAATATAAGGTGGCGCCCTGCCAATTTTCATTTTGAAGAATTGAATAACTTTATGCTGCTTGCGTCTGTCGTCAAGATATTCCCATCCGGCCTCATCTATTAGCTTGGCATTACTAACACTTCGGGTTGTACCGGTAACTATTATCGCCATTTCGTATTGGATGTCTTCAATGTCATCTCGTAAGTAGTCCGGACAATTGTCCCAAAAGGGGGAGGCATACTCCAAAATTGGTCGAATGAAAGTGAAATAATTTTTTTCGAGAGACTTTCTGCTCAGCCTATATTTAAAGAGCTTGATAATATTAAATTTGTTCCAGGCTTTCTCGGTTATTGAATTACTTTCTTTTATGGAAGTTATCTGACTGTTATGGCTGTAAATGCGCACGCAGTCAGATTTCGGTTGGTAAAAAAGTGCCACATCTGCTACCAATATAGTGTTATTTACTACATATGGTATGATTGCTAGTTGATTTCTGTGAATTTTGTGACGCTTTTGATATCTTTCTACCAATTTCATATTTGAAAAACACATCCTTGTAGGCCATATTTGACTGCTTTGGTTAAACCCTAAAGTCTATATAACGGCGGACGAAGTTATACGCGTTTCAATATAAACCTCCCAATTATATTATAGCGGTGTGACTAATTAGTGCCCGGGCAAGCCCGGGCACGCCCGGGCACGCCCGGGCAAGCCCGGGCACGCCCGGGCAGGTCTTGGTGGTCTCATGGGCCCGCAGACAGTCTAATATGATGCCATATGGTAGTAGGATACAGAATAAGCATATATTAGGAAAATTGACTTGCTGTGTCGTCCACCGGCGGGTTTATTAACCATTTAAATGCCGATATTGACTAAAAGAACCCGGGAGAGCCCAGACGGACGCATAGACCCGACCATATTATATATTGATGACTAATGGTTGCGAGGCACTTACTAAAGGTATATTGCAAATATTGACTCGCTATCTGGTTCGCGGCCGGCTTCATTAACCCCTTAAATGACGATATGCGCCAGAAGAACATGGCGCAAGCCCGGGCACGCCCGGGCAGGCCCTGGTGATCTCATGGACCCGCAGACAGTCTAATATGATGTCATATGGTAGTAGGATACAGAATAAGCATATATTATGAAAATTGACTTGCTGTGTCGTCCGCCGGCGGGTTTATTAACCATTTAAATGCCGATATTGACTAAAAGAACCCGGGAGACCCCAGACGGACGCATAGACCCGACCATATTATATATTGATGACTAATGGTTGCGAGGCACTTACTAAAGGTATATTGCAAATATTGACTCGCTATCTGGTTCGCGGCCGGCTTCATTAACCCCTTAAATGACGATATGCGCCAGAAGAACATGGCGCAAGCCCGGGCACGCCCGGGCAGGCCCTGGTGATCTCATGGACCCGCAGACAGTCTAATATGATGTCATATGGTAGTAGGATACAGAATAAGCATATATTATGAAAATTGACTTGCTGTGTCGTCCACCGGCGGGTTTATTAACCATTTAAATGCCGATATTGACTAAAAGAACCCGGGAGAGCCCAGACGGACGCATAGACCCGACCATATTATATATTGATGACTAATGGTTGCGAGGCACTTACTAAAGGTATATTGCAAATATTGACTCGCTATCTGGTTCGCGGCCGGCTTCATTAACCCCTTAAATGACGATATGCGCCAGAAGAACATGGCGCAAGCCCGGGCACGCCCGGGCAGGCCCTGGTGATCTCATGGACCCGCAGACAGTCTAATATGATGTCATATGGTAGTAGGATACAGAATAAGCATATATTATGAAAATTGACTTGCTGTGTCGTCCACCGGCGGGTTTATTAACCATTTAAATGCCGATATTGACTAAAAGAACCCGGGAGAGCCCAGACGGACGCATAGACCCGACCATATTATATATTGATGACTAATGGTTGCGAGGCACTTACTAAAGGTATATTGCAAATATTGACTCGCTATCTGGTTCGCGGCCGGCTTTATTAACCCCTTAAATGACGATATGCGCCAGAAGAACATGGCGCAAGCCCGGGCACGCCCGGGCAGGCCCTGGTGATCTCATGGACCCGCAGACAGTCTAATATGATGTCATATGGTAGTAGGACACAGAATAAGCATATATTATGAAAATTGACTTGCTGTGTCGTCCACCGGCGGGTTTATTAACCATTTAAATGCCGATATTGACTAAAAGAACCCGGGAGAGCCCAGACGGACGCATAGACCCGACCATATTATATATTGATGACTAATGGTTGCGAGGCACTTACTAAAGGTATATTGCAAATATTGACTCGCTATCTGGTTCGCGGCCGGCTTCATTAACCCCTTAAATGACGATATGCGCCAAAAGAACATGGCGCAAGCCCGGGCACGCCCGGGCAGGCCCTGGTGATCTCATGGACCCGCAGACAGTCTAATATGATGTCATATGGTAGTAGGATACAGAATAAGCATATATTATGAAAATTGACTTGCTGTGTCGTCCACCGGCGGGTTTATTAACCATTTAAATGCCGATATTGACTAAAAGAACCCGGGAGAGCCCAGACGGACGCATAGACCCGACCATATTATATATTGATGACTAATGGTTGCGAGGCACTTACTAAAGGTATATTGCAAATATTGACTCGCTATCTGGTTCGCGGCCGGCTTCATTAACCCCTTAAATGACGATATGCGCCAGAAGAACATGGCGCAAGCCCGGGCACGCCCGGGCAGGCCTTGGTGATCTCATGGACCCGCAGACAGTCTAATATGATGTCATATGGCAGTAGGCTACAGAATAAGCATATATTATAAACAGTGTTGTCTCAACAATCAAGGAGTAAAATCCCAGGGTGCAATGATATCACAATCTCGAATCCGCGCACGGGTATCTAATCTTATAATACGTTTGATACCCTTCCCAGAATGTAAATCGAGATTATAGTGTTTTAATTGATATTCATAATCCTCTATAATCTATGTTGGCTTCATGCATATAATCAGTCAAAAAATAACACAGAGCAATTCAGTTATATTCTCTAACATTATTCGCAAAGTATTCTGCTTTCAAACTTCCCTGGAACCAAATTCAATCAATAGGCAAATAATATATTCTAAAACAAAATATGGTAATCGGACATTTCCCCACCGGACATTTCCCCAACCTCTCAGAAAGTGGCAAAGGGGCATTTACCCAATCGGTCATTTACTCAATGCGGACATTTACCCACCGGACTTTTCCCCACCCGAATTGTTGACTTTATTTTTGAAATAAGCATGACCGTCGACACATAATGTGTCACCACCACGATTGTTCTTAATCAATTCCATGATTGAAAGTGAAGATATGATTCCATGATAACTGATAAATGTTTTTCAAAACATTACATCGGTTGAGTTGACATGACATGAGATGGCCTCAATGTCCAGGCTTCACTGACCACTCAAAACATCCTTTGATGTCTGCGATAAAGGATGTAGCATAAAATATTTTATTAGCAGGGCGGGGAAATGTCTGGTGGGAAAATGTCTTAGTGGGTAAATGTCTGGGTGGGTAACTGTCCGGGTGGAGAAATGTCCGCTTTTGAAAGTGGGTCATGTCCCGTGCAGAAATGTCAGGGATTCAAAAATATATCGACCGACAAGTTCAAATTCGCAGGGCCAGTCATTGTAAATAATAATAAAAAACATCAGAATGACCATCTAAGAGCGATTGTATGACGGCGGTTCACAATTTTTTCAACTGTGAACTGCATGCTTTAAATTTAACGAGTAATTCTTTTTTTATATACATACTGTTGGACGTGTTACGTGGCGGTGAGCAAATTTTTCGACTGCATTGGGGGTTAAATTAAGTTTTTCACAAACAAATATGCGGTTGTATATAGGAACGTATAAAGGATGGCCAATAATGCCGCCAATTCCTGATCGAGTGGGCACCAATATTATAAATGAACCCGCCGTGAACGATATATAACGGCAGTAAATGTTCATACCAGCCACCCTATCGCCATAAGGCATCACACTATACCGATCACTGGTCCATGGTGCCACCCGGACTTCCCCGAGCTCTCTCGTGATCGGGCTTTTTGCGCGTGTTCTTCTGGCGCATATCGTCATTTAAGGGGTTAATGAAGCCGGCCGCGAACCAGATAGCGAGTCAATATTTGCAATATACCTTTAGTAAGTGCCTCGCAACCATTAGTCATCAATATATAATATGGTCGGGTCTATGCGTCCGTCTGGGCTCTCCCGGGTTCTTTTAGTCAATATCGGCATTTAAATGGTTAATAAACCCGCCGGTGGACGACACAGCAAGTCAATTTTCATAATATATGCTTATTCTGTATCCTACTACCATGTGGCATCATATTAGACTGTCTGCGGGCCCATGAGAACACCCGGACCTGCCCGGGCACTAATTAGTCACACCCTATTATAGTGTATCTCACGCGACTCTCTCGCGTTCTGATTGGCTGCACACTACTACACTGTTTTACGATATTATATCTTACTTGACATTCTCGCGTTCTGATTGACTGCACGCTGCTATACTATTTTACGATAGTGCCCCAGTATGATTCCTTCTCGCCTATTATTCTTTGGCTATATATAGTAACGGACTAAGTTCGCACAATCGGATTGCCGCCTGAATACACGGTCAATCTGAAACTATAGCTTGTATGACACTTGTTGCAATATCGGTATATCATTAGAATTATTGGTGAATTTTAATGATCTTACAAATATCCGATCATACACAGATGTCCAATGTATTTTAAAGTTTGTCCCTTTAGTTAGCAAGCGGACAGTCCTTGTTTTTTAATGCCACTGAACGTTATTTGTAACTTCCTTTTCCGTTTTGATCGAAGATAACAAGTTAACTTCTGAAATTTCGCCAAAATGTCATTGCTAATGACATATCTATAGAAATAAATTATCGAATCACAAAGAGCTGCTGCATGTTAGATGTAACGATAATAACATAGTTATGCTCCTCTGCTATTGTCAAAAGATTGCCGTAAATAAATGTAAAATCTGAAACCGATTTCCAAAATTCAAGGTAATTCAGACACAGAAAAATTGTGCGATAATTGACACAAATGTTCGATATATAGATAGAAGAACCGCATGAGTGTCTTGATTTTGACGAATTATCGCACGAGATTTGTTGGCGGAGCGATACCTCGAGTGCGGAACGCAGTCCCGCACGAGAGGTATCGCGTTCCGCCAACAAATCGAGTGCGATAATTCGTCAAAATCCAGACACTCATGCGGTTCTATTTTTATTACATATCTCCGTATCATAGTAAGTTGACTCACAATCGTACATCTCCGGTACAGAAAATGTGAATTTAATTGAGTTTTAACACTGAATGAAATAGTTCCGTCGACAGATTGCACTATTGCGATTCTGAGAATTATCACACGCCTGGAAACTCGTGCGATAATGCGAATTACGTTGATAAAATATAATAAATAATGCATGGCTTGGAGTTGACTATACGAAGTTTTTTTATAAACATTGTTTCCGCCTGTATTCTTTTCAATGTTTGTGGGTAAATACCCATATTTTTGTTAGGTGCGGATGTAGGAGTTCCTTTTCGAAATGGACGTTTATATAAAACCCACATGTTCAATGAACTGAACGAAATAAACCTCGAAAAAGAGGCATATCGAAGGAGAAAAGATATTCAAAGGATCTGGCGGCGCAAACTCAACAGCAGGAGACAAGCCTACTGGAACGCTTTAAAATGTAGCAGATACCTAAAAGTCTACAAAGACTGGATATCACGAGAAGATCATCTCTTACCCGATAAATTCCTCATAATTTATCTGTAATCAACGGCGAGCCAAATGACCAAACTCCAATAAGATTTGAACTTGCCGTTCTTGCCTTCGAGACGCATATTAAATTACTTTCAAAAAAGAAAGAGGGATACGATTAAATATTCAGGAAAGTTTACAGTGAGATATACCTAGAGATCAACAGGGTAACGTCGGGAACACATCTCGCTGCAAAACTGAAAGAAATCTGGATGATGGATACCTCGAGAAACGAAGAACAATCAGCAAACTTATGGATACCAAAAGGTGAATTTCTAAAAAAAACTATGAAGCAAATTACGGCAAGGAAATTCCCTATCAAGAAAAGACAAAAGAGAAGAACAAAAGATTGTCCAAAAGAGAGGTGAATAATAAACGAAGATTGGCGAACAAAACCAACATAAACCAACAAAAATAAAAGAGACAAACGCCCACACAAAAGAGCGATATCACCAAGATCACGTTCCCGCAGCTCACCAAATAACCGGGTAAAACCAAATGAATCTCCTAATACTGCCAGAAACAGATCTCGCAGTGGTTCCCAAAACAGACAACCAAAATCCAGAAATTTACCAGGAACATATGCGGCTGCAGTCAAACGTCCATTTCGAAAACAAACTCCTACACCCGGTAACAGAGATATATATAGGGGTAGCTACCCACAACCATTGAAAAGAATACAGACGGAAACAATGTTTATAAAAAAAAACTTCGTCCGAAACTAAATGCAGAAAAAACATAAAACCATCACTGGAATAAATATCCAGGGACGTGACGTCACAATCAAACCAAAATTCGGAAATGACGTTATTCGCGTATTTTCCATTAAATGTCTAGATTTGCAGTATACACGGGTCGAGAAAATTTCCATAGGATAGCTCGAACAACATCAGAGAAAATATAAAGGTTTTTCACGACTGGTGAGAATTTGTCCTGAAGTTGAAGAAAATGTAATATAATTGAATCATTCTTTGAGAATGTTATTGCTTTACAAATATGATCAAATTCTAACAGAAAAGTTCAACACAATCATGGTAAGTGCCAGAAATTCTGCAGGGAATCATAAAACTGTATAAAATGAATATTCTGACTAAGCTCTGACAAAAGAGATTAGAGCAATTCTCTCAATTTCTGCAGAATCGTTTGCCCATGTGCGAGAACCAGTCTCGATTTTTGATAACCAGGTTGCAAAGAATTTTAATATAGCATCCCACTCAAATATAGAATAATAATATGAGATTTTCTTCAGTAACAACAACCTGTTTTGTCGTTCAGTTTCTGAAATTCTATGTTCACTACTGGTGATTATCTCAAGTTCACCAGATATAAACTGATCAAACGATAAGTCAAAAAATTAAATATCAAACTCCAGTGGTTGAAATTGTAAGAATGTATGTGGAAAATATTGAGGATCAGTTATTTCACCAAATGAGTCCTTGCTTTTCAAACCAGAATTAAGATGTGAATGTTCGTTTTCTGTTGTAGGTTTTTTCCTTTGGTCAGACACTCTTTCAAAAACATTTTTCGAGATTATTCTGTCGGAACTTACAGAAGTACACGTAGAATCAATATTGTTTGCTTCGGATTTTACACTTGAAGTACATGTAACTGTTCTACGATCAGCTTGTCTAGTAGGGGGGTTTCATCACAACAGTAGGAGAATTATGGGCGGAACAATCATTTGCCTCGTGTTTTCCATGTGTTTGCCTCTCAGTCTCACAAGTCCTTGGTTTTTTTCATTTTTGCAGCAAGTTAATCGGGTTTGTTTTTACTTCGAGCACGATTTATCTTCTTTGTCAAGCATTTTATTTCTTTCGTTTTTTCCAATTTTATGCTTCTTAAAGGTGGATTATCTCTTTGTAGACATGTATTATATAGTTACCGGGGTAAAAACAAATATTATATTTGAATCGAAGACTCCTGTCCGGAAATGCTTCTATCGATTAATATTAATTTTATTTCGAATATTTTCTGCTCTAAAAAGGCGTGTTTGTTCAGCTAACGAACAATAGTGGTTACTGTTAACCAAGACCAGACATTTTATTGTACAATTTTGTCACAAATAAACGTCAATTATACTCATTATCGCTTATATCTGTGGAACAAAACAATACAAACAATCAACCTGGGACATTTGACTTTCGGTGCGTAGGCGATAGGAACAGCCCAGTTCTCTATATCGCAACATGGTATCATCCGAATGGTCTGTTCTAAAAATAGTAACGTAAACGGTCCCGATTTAATATTCGAAATAAAATCAATATTAATTGATAGAAGTTTTTTCGGACAGGGGTCTTTAGTACATATCTATTATTTTATGCACACGCAACTATTTAAAAAAAATTATTTAAAGAGATAATCCATCTTTAAAATTGACAGATATGATTGCTTTTTACTTTCCAAGTCTTTATTTAATTTTGAAATTTCTTTCTCAAGAAGATGAATTTCAGAGTCGTTGTCAATGTCAATGTCAACACCACTTCCACAATCAGAGTCATAATCTGAATCAAATTGTTCCATGTTAGAGATAGGCTTGAGGCTCATGACGAATTCGAGATTGAATGACTACCTGTAATACGGCCGGCGAATCAGAGTTCAAAAACTAGTGTCATTGTTGTCATTTGACGACATTTCTCGATCAGGAACGGTGCTCGAATCAACGCTGTCACGGTTAAATATTCTCTCTCCATGCTGCTCCATGGAAATCAAATGTTCGACAATTGTAAGAAGGCAGTGAAGGCACCTGTTAAATAATATTTGTTAAAAAAAAATTGTCTTTCACCCACAATAGCAAAACCGAGAATGACAAATTCGCGCTGTATCTAAAAATAGTAATAAACTGGTCATGGAGAACGGGGACCAAAATAGAGCGACAAACGCGCCCGTAGTCCCTCGCAAATTAAATGATTTTTTTGTAAAAATCAATCCCATTATATGACGCATCCGATTTTGCTATTGCCCGCTTCAGAATGTGTCCCAAAATAGATTGTTCAGGGAAGACAACTCCTAACCCTAAAATAAAATAAAACTTTCACCGAGTACAATTGTCAGCGTATAAAAAAATGACTGCGGTTATAAAGTGAACTAGACATTGTTTATATTAATGATAGATCACCATTAAACAACATGAGATACAACACTGGACCAATGTATAAGCTAGTTCGAAAAAAATGCGATAAATATTTTGAACTTGCGAAAAATTACTTGGATTTTTTAAAAATAGTGTCACATATAATTGACTATAACTTGTGGCTATTGACGCGCAACATATCTTTAAAATTGCCCCAAAGACATTGCAAAACAATTTGGATGATGGAATGCCAATTATAATTCTGTGAAAATGCGCTGTGGGCATAAACTTAACCCCACCCCCTAAAATATAATTTTCTCAGAACAATTAATGGTATAGTTTACATTTAGAATGCCGCATGAAACAATGTAGAGATTGATGAAGGGGAATGATAAACAACCTTGTCCGAACGTGTTCTAAGATGAAAATTTGGGGGGAAATGGTGAAAAATGGTAATTTTTACTAATTTCTCAAAATTGTACACCATTGTGATTAAATTTGTATAGGGGTATGGAAAAATCAGACGAGGATACTGGTCCAGAATTTGTAAATCATAAAACCTCACATGATCACTTTTTTTTCCCAAAACAGACAACCAAAATCCAGAAATTTACCCGGAACATATCCGGCTGCATTCAAACGTCCATTTCGAAAACAGACTCCTACACCCGGTAACAGAAATAAGGGTAGATACCCACACACATTGAAAAGAATACAGACGGAAACAATGTTTATAAACAAAAACTTCGTCCGAAACTAAATGCAGAAAAAACTTAAAACTATCACTGGAATAAATATCCATGGAAGTGACGTCACAATCAAACCAATATTCGGAAGTGACGTTAATCACGTATTTTCCATTACATGTCTAGATTTGCACTATACACGGGTCGCGTAAATTTCCATAGACTTGACATATACATGGAATTTTCGGACGCGTATTCGTCCACATTTACGTTGAATTTACGTGCAAATTCGATTTAAAAAATACGTGCAATTTACGGATCATTTATTTTCGAAATAAAACATTTATAGATGCGTTAAATTTCAAATAGTCCGTGGGCCAATTCTCAGAAAGCCTCTAGTTTAGAAGTTGGCTGCCCCCCCCTCCAAAAAAGGTTTTTATATATCAAATTGAAGGTCATTATATGACGCATCCGATTTTGCTATTGCCCGATTCAGAACGTGTCCCAAAATAGATTTTTCATGGAAGACAACTCCTAACCCTAAAATAAAATAAAAATTTCATCGAGTACAATTGTCAGCGTATAAATAAATGACTGCGGTTATAAAGTGAACTAGACATTGTTTATATTAATGATAGATCCAGGGGGGGTCATTCACTTTTTTCCATACAGTAGGCCGGGTGGGTGGGTGGTTCAGCCGCGAAAAAGGTCACTTTTTTCCAAGTGGTCACAGTTTTTTCCTCTTACAACATTTCTGCAATATAATTGCCTCAAAGTGTTCAGCATCATTGTTATGGTATGTATGACACTTATGTCAGGGCTTAGGTGGGGGTAGTTAGTGTGGATATAGGCATAATGCTTCTCAGAAATCCCGGTTACAAACCAACATTCACAATTTCGTCTTTTGCATCAGATCACATAGTCAAGTACCAACGCCACTGGTTCAAGATGAAAATGGACAGTTATGACACCCATGATTAAAGTAAATACAAATTAATAAAGCTATTCATTTATATCATTAATGTTTACTCATTAGGCCAATAGGGTGGACACACACATGCATGTAATGTCTGTATGTAAAATACATGTATTTTACATGGCCACACCAATAATTGACAACATTAGTCACCTGCGCTCAAGAGGTTCATTGTTAACAGGCCAGACAAGTGAGTAGAGATAAGCGAAGTAAAACTGTCTGCTATCAGGACATTTAAGGCCAATCCAAAACATATGTCTTCTCTTACGGATGCGGAAATTAGCCAAGTCTATGTGATATCTGGCATTTTATTAATGCACAAACAACAGAAGCGACACGTCTGGTATATACAGGCTTGATATTGAACAATTTCGACATTGATGCTTGTTTGGCGTGGGGTCGCGAAAGCTTCAAATCGCTAAGGGACTTAATTGAATGCACGGTCGGAATAAAGTGGGGAAAAAGGTACAATATAATATGTTATAGTTGAATAGCTCAGAGTTAGCCACACCGCCTGGTAGCTTTCGGGATCACATATAGCCCCAAGTTGGTGGAAATCCTGATCCACCACTGCTATGAATATCAAGAGAGGATTCATTGGTGATTATTTAAATAGAACGTCCACCATATGGGTTATCCCACGAACAAATATTTTAAGTGGCCTGCCGACTCGGTCTAAGATAGCGGTTTATCTATATTCCCACTTAATTGGAACTAGAACCAAGTGCAGTCAACAAGTCGGCAATGATTGGGTTGTCAGTGGACAACTGACAGTGCATTGTCTGTATGATCCATGTAAAACGCCAAATACACGATAATTACATAGATTACATGCATGTGTGTGTCCACCCTTAGGGTGGATACACACATGCATGTAATGTCTGTATGTAAAATACATCTATTTTTAATGGCCACACCAATAATTGACCAAATTAATCACCTGCGCGCGAGAGGTCAATTTCACCAGTGAGTATAGTTATAAGCCATTATCAAACAAACTGCCATCAAGAAATTTCAGGCCAGTCATAAACATGTCTTCTTTCATGGATGCCGAAATGAGTAATTCTTGTCTGATATATGTTGCTGTTTTTCACGAGTTATAATTAATTTCGAAAAGTGGATTAGAGCCGGTCAATTTTATACTTGATTTGTTTCTGTCATTTCTCGGAAACAGGGTCATCCAAAACAAAAATAAAATATGCAGAATTCTTTTATAGAATGATACCGGCTTGTTGAGATTTCTCTGATAATTTGAGAGCGAGCTCATGTGATAACAAGAATTCAATTGGGATTGCAAATATTCATTATAGCGCCAAAAAATAATGCAGGTACAGCGTTGAAATTAAAAAGAGTGACACCCCCCCCCCCCCCATTTATATATATGTTTCTCAAGCCAAAGGTTGAACAAGCTCCTAACTGTCACAAGCTTGAATTATAACATTTTCGACCATAATCCATGATTGGGGGAGGGGCTGGTTCTCGAAAGCTTCCAATAACTAAGGGAGTTAATTGAATGTATCAGCCGGGATTATCTGGGCAAGAATTACACTAGCGAGTTTGCGATTTCAAACCGGTACGGGTACTGGTACGCGTACGGGTAGCTACCCGTACCGTTACACGTTTTGTAATCGCAAACTGTTTTACGGGTAGAATTCATCACATCGACTGGTAATGTATAGTGAGCCAACTGCAAAAAAAAAGATATTATGATATAGATAGATTGTTATTCGCATTCGCTTTATTGGCCGATGTTATACTTACCCTTATTGATTGTTGGAAATTTGTATTTAGATTAGACGGGCGGGCCTCGGGATAATCAGTTGCTTTCATCAAGGACGCGGCGGCAGTTGGAAGGGGTTGGTGCTTTTCTTTCACTCTTCTTGATAACATTTTCGACAATTGGATTCTACAAGTCATAGACCGATCGAGTGTTGATTATAAATCGGTTGGAATTTTCAGACTTAGATTATGATAGCTCAAATTTACAATTACGTTAATTTTTCCAACCAATAATCGGTATAAAATGTATTGTTTTAGACCCAGGTTCTAATAATGTCGTGCATGTACTTTCAGTCAGATATAAGACCGAATGTGTCCCTTATTTTAGTTAAGGAATATTTATTCATATTAAGTCATCTTTGGTTTGGAATCTCTCAACAGATCGAAGGGTCGGGACAAGGGAATATTTATCCCAAGAATTGGGATTTTTGTCGGGATCTAAACCCGGAAGTAGGTTTGAAAAATTAAACTTGGAATCATAAAAGGTGTTAAAATGTAGTCTGTTTATTTTAATGTATTGAATAAAGAGCGTTTGCTTCACTTCTGTGCGAAACACAGAAAACAGCTGAAACTCGTTATGATTATGCTTAGATTTTGTAGAGTATGTATAGGTATTTCGTGTCTTTAGCGACCTATATTATCCCCTCTACAATATACACAAGTATTGTGGTTCAAATGCGTCATGTCGGTTCAGATGGTAAATATATATTAAAATGAGAAATCAGTCCCCAATTATATACAATAAAGTAACTAAACGGTTGTATTCAAATGTACAATGCATTGATAAATCCACGATATATTGATTCCCTTGTACAAAGGGTTGACACAGGGACTTGACGACAGGTGTGTATCGCCCCCCAACTTTGGTCAAATGTTCAACTGTTGGAAATGTGATATACCTGACACAACATTTGTTGGAAATTTCACACCAACAATAGGTTGAAATTGTTCTCGTAGTTTGATTTTCCAAAACATTATTACTGGAGAATTTGTAGTTTTTAGACCAACATTTACATATTTTCCTAGTATTAGTAAACAAATTGGACTGAAATGGCTATCAGAAACTGTTGGAAATTTTCCAACTTTGGGGGGGGGGGGGGTGTCAGGTCTCAAAATTTCCAACAACTTAAGCTTGATGCCAGTCTGGATGCTAGGATTTAGCATATTTCATGTTCAGATTTCAAAAATTTCTCACACCAGGCCGAACCATGGTCGATCCGGTGTGGCCCGGTCCCTCCCCATTGGCCAGTCAGAAACTGATAATTAATTTAAGAAAAAACAAATCTGGGTGAATTTGCATGGCGTTAGACCACTAGATATTAGGATTTTTCAGGTTCAGATCTACACACTTTCTTGTACTGAATGGTCGATCCAGTGGATTATGCCCCCCCCCCCCCCGATTAGTGACAAAAAGACTACTGATTTAATTAGAATATGCTAACCATCCAGGCGATTGTGAGGGACCAGTTGGGAAAAATCAAAGCCCAACCCGGGGGGGGGGGGGGGTGCAAATGGAATTACACGCAAACTTGTAAATTTGATATGGTTCAAGGGGTGTATTTAGAAATTCGAAGGTGGACCACCCTCCTTACGCGGAGACCATATATACTCACGTCCCTGCAATGGGTCGAGACTGTGTCTATAGCGCTATCTACTAACTCTATTAACGACAACCTGTCATTAATGCGTGAAAAAAGTTGTCAGTGAAATGATCGGCCTTCCGTATTTATCTAAGTGCTAGAAGCCGCCTCGAGAATTTGAACATAAAACCTGGCTTAAAATGACAACTTTATCAATGATGTTTGCTCATGACATCTTGCAATAAATAGGTTAACGCATAGCTGACTGGAATTTCATGTAATTCGTGAACCTTTGAGTGAGAAAATCGTAGTGAAAGGTTACCGGTCAACAGGACACATCTACCCGTTCCAAATCGCTATCGCTTTATGAGCTGCATTGAAAGTACACAAGAGACCGTGACGTCGGACGGGTATCGCAAACTCGCTAATAAAATGTTTTACTTAAATATTCCTTAGTTGTAAATTTTGCGTATACATGTATAACTGTATAACACAAGAGAGGAAAGCTGACGTAGTTGGGAACTCGTAGCTAGGCAACCCTTTCGCCGAATGAAGAAAAACAGCAACACCATGCATTCAAATTTAAAGCTGTATAATATGTTCATAATTATATGAATAGCATAAATTGCTGCATATTAGATTAATCACTCGTAGAAAACAGACACCACAGACATGACTACGATATTTATGAAGCAGGCCGGGTGTCAGGACTCAGGATGCTGCATGCGCACCCCCGTCGAGGAAATATGCAATGGTGAATTCGGTAGCTTCTGGGATAATATAGCTCCCCGTGCATGTTGGGGGTCATAGCCCCATGCGTTGGGAAAGAGGCCATCACTGGTATTAACATCAATAGAAGACTGACAATGATTTAAACAGAACGTCGACCATTTGTGTTATCGCGCGAATAATTATTTTAAGCGACCTGACGACTTTGTCGCAGTCAACGGCTCTTCAGCGGTTCAGAGTTTAACTCACTGTGGTCAAACACAGTCGCAATGATTGGGTTGTCAGCGGACACATATTACACGGTGTGTATGATCCATTTAAAACGCCAAATACACGATATTTACAGAGAGTACATGCATGTGTGTATCCACCCTTAGACCTGATCAGACAGCATAAGAGGCAAAACATGGAAACCCCATCATGCTAGAAAGTATTGAATGCTATTTAAAGCCACATCCAGATTTTTGTTTGATTTTTTAGTTGAATTTTTTTTTTTTGGACAAAATTTCACATCAAAGCCATATGAATGCTGATCAATCTGTAAAACGCCATGTTGTCAGATGGTATAAGATCGTGTGGGTCCATTACTATTTAGCATAAATATTTTGCCTAAATTTGTATTTTATATTTTCGATACAGTTGTATTTAAAGTGATTACAGACAAGCATTAGAAATATGGTAAAATGTTCATATAACTTGTTTACAAGTCATGAATCAATTGATAAACAAAAACAAACAGGATAACAATGGGTGCTGCAGGTTTATACGATTCTTATCTGTTCTCAGACTTTATAACTGAAACAAATACCAAGCCTAAATGGTGTGAGACTACAGATTTTTAGGTAAAACGTGGGTGGGTACCCTGCATGAAATTGGAAAAACAATTCCTTCAAATAAGGGGTGATTTGGCTGGATTTGGAGATAAAAAGGGGTGGGTACCCGCATGAAATTGGAAAAATAAATTCCTTCAAATATGGGGGGTTGTGGGTACCCAAGAGGCGGCAAACAAAAATTTCAGCCTACAGTACTGTCATGGCACTTTTTCCGACCCCCCTGATAGATCACCATTAAACAACATGAGATACAATACTGGACCAATGTATAAGCTAGTTCGAAAAAAATGCGATAAATATTTTGAAATACTTGCGAAAAATTACTTGGATTTTAAAAAAATAGTGTCACATATAATTGACTATAACTTGTGGCTATTGACGCGCAACATATCTTAAAAGTTGCCCCAAAGACATTGCAAAAACAATTTGGATGATGGAATGCCAATTATATGTCTGTGAAAATGCGCTGTGGGCATAAACTTAACCCCACCCCCTAAAATATAATTTTCTCAGAAAAATTAATTGTATAGTTTACATTTAGAATGCCGCATGCGTTTAGGGGCATAACATGAAACAGTGTAGAGATTGATGAAGGGGAATGATAAACAACCTTGTCCGAACGTGTTCTAAGATGAAAATTTGGGGGGAAATGGTGAAAAATGGTAATTTTTACTAATTTCTCAAAATTGTACACCATTGTGATTAAATTTGTATAGGGGTATGGAAAAATCAGACGAGGATACTGGTCCAGAATTTGTAAATCATAAAACCTCACATGATCACTTTTTTGTCAACTATTTCATATTTTTTTTACTTTTGTTTGAATTTTTGTACAAAGCCGATTATATATTTTTATATTTCAACTGGTCACATATGGCTACCAAAGGCTGATGAGTGAGACTCACGTTTTTCAGGGGGGTATTTTCTTATTTTCTGGCGCATTTTGTCACACTAGACACAAATTACGATATATACAGCATCGGACACTTCATGTTTGATAATTGTTTTAAGATGGCGTCCAAAACGGCCACCAACATCGAAGATTTTCAATCTTACCGACACAAATTTAACTGCGTTCACCATATGCGGATTAGGGAATTAGTCATTAAGAAATGCATTCACTGGTGCTCCTCCACAAACTAAAGAAGTCTAATATCTTGTCTCAACTCATTTACTGTGATGAGTAATTGATTGACGAAAATGCCCAATAACTCTGCTCATCCTCAGGGTAGCCAGTGAAGTCAAAATTGGCACTACTTCGGTTATACCATGCATTTCATTTCATACACCAGTACATCCTGACATGTCGGCAGCCAAATAACAACAATTCGCATAAATCATTGTAGCCATTGCAAATCGCAGTAGTTCAATACCTGCATTTGGATAGGAATGAAGTGCCATCAATGCGTTGTTAATCTCATGCACGGTAACTATGCTTTCAGTACCGGTACTTCTGTTGCAGGGTCATTTAAGCAATGCCTATTATCAAGCTTGAGGTAGACAAGCAGAACGCACATGGCTTGATTTTATATTAGCGCTGGGGTACGGACCGTGCCACCCGGGGCGATCCGATACACTGCATGTCAAAAGGTTCAGTACTTCAGGATTTTTAGGAATTTTTTTGTACTCTATTTAGCTTTTATGTTTCCGCCCAGCTTGTGGGTATACATTCTGGGTCAACTGAAATAATTTGGATTTGTTAACAATACGAAGATTATAATAGTAGCATGGTGTTTATCTATGCTATTAACCCGACGGGCATGAAATGGACAATGAGATTGGACTGGCCGGTCATGATTACGCCTGAATCTTGCTTCATCATTGGTAATAGATTCGTTTTTATGCATGTGCATCTGGGTGCTGACTATTCCCACTCTGCGTCCAGGTTATAACATTATTTACATGACACTCAACCGGGCATATAGGTAAAGGGGCATACTTTAGGGACATCATGTCACTATGCATATTGTTGTTATCATATAACCATAAACATGTATCTCATGCACTAGAGACAGGGCTGTGGTTATATATGCCACACAATGTATGGCTATATATGGTCCAAATTGTATGAGTGTATAAGGACATGGCATTCCAGAATCGGTGTGAGTTATTGTGCCAAGTAATTGCCTGATAGTTCAGGGTAGTTTGCCTGAAAAATGTGTTGCTTAAGAAGTCTGAATTTGGTGTTATTGTTCTCGTTTTACAACAGGAGACAATTTATCGTAATTCATCGACTTGAATAAATGTCGGCTTGTCACATAAAGAACATACAAATTCTTGGCAGGATGTAAGTAGGTCATCATCGATATTAGTAGATTGTTGAAGTTGTTGCATAGTATGATACATTGCACCTCTTTTTCAGAATAAGTAATTATGCTACCTTTTTCCCGCAACCCGAGAATGCAATCCTGGTATTCAGGCAAGGCTTCACATATCCTGTGTCCATGACACAGTTCCAGACAATGCCAAATATTTATCAGGTGGTGATAACAAAGAATCCTTGACAGGCTTCTATTTTTTCGCGAATGGTCGAGTGGTGTTTCAAAATCACTGAATTATGTTTGCCATGGTGTCGAATGTTACGTGATGCGGTCTGTGAATGGCGAAGTTCGCTTAGAGTTTGTTCCCGATCTCGTGCTAGTATGTTACTACGAGGAAGCGGATACAGGTATGCTGTTACAAGCAGCCAATGCAGCACGCCTCGGTCGGAAGTTAGTTATTGTTTTTATTCCCCTGACGTACATTTCGAAATACTAGAATGTTATGTTTCACGATGAATATGAGCTACGATCATTCTTCATACTGAAACCGAAAATAGGTCATGTGTCATTTCCGTGAACGACACAGCGGGCAGTATTGTCCAAGAGGTGTGTGAAACCTTGCATCTAATTCACGCGTTGACAGGCTACGACATTCACAAACACCTATAGAATGAAGCCGTTTGACTTAGTAGTAAAATGTGATGCGACTTTTGCATCAATTTGTGCAATCTATTAATGTTGACGATGACACTGTATATCCTACCAAGAGTGTGCATATATTATAGTGAGCTTTATTGTCGTCAGTTAGACAAATTAACCCTTTACCCAACAGAACGGCCCTGTGCCAATGCATTCTCTTATATATGCGAGTCGACCATAGGTCGCCTCGCATATATAAGAGAATGCATTGGCTTAACACATTACAAATTATAAAATTGTTAAAGAATGTAAGAAAAAAATGGTAAAAAAAGATTTTTTTTTTAGGCCAATGCATTCTCTTATATATGCGAGGCGACCTATGGTCGACTCGCATATATAAGAGAATGCATTGGCACAGGGCATAACTGTCACTATCACAATGTGGTCAAGGAGCCGGTTCCAATCATATCCATATTTGTATGGTTCTATTGAGACGGACCGAAGATATTTTAGGCTGTTGAAGCTTTATTTGGCCGGTTTTGGCCGGTTTGTTTGGTAAAGGGTTAACACACACGTTCTTATATTGTATAACCGAACACTGGAACACATACTCTACCACAAGCAGCCACGGACTCCTTAAGAAATCACATTAACACACATTCGTGCGAACTATATCAGTGATTGGAACATCATACTGACTCTCCAGCGTTGTGTACCATGCATGTTCTGACAGTCATGGTTAATCGCTCTTTGATTGAGTCCTACAAACCAGACGGATTATATTTCCTCCCGATCTACTGTGACTACTGAGCTTTGGATGCAAATATTCATGCGAATCTAACAAATGATCTTGTTTCAACGCAGACTGACCATGTAACGATGTATGTGAGAATGTCTACAATAACCGAAAGAGTGTCAATGTTGACGACTCATAGGATGAGCAGAGTGAGAGAACAATTAAGGACTATAGATACTCAAATTATAGAACAGGAAGTAGTAGCATGTCTTGAAAACTGTTTGGCAACACAATATTATATACTGCAAAAGTCATTTCTTTATTGACAAAACAATCCTCTGTATAGCAACTAATTTCGTTAATATAATACATTTCACCTGAACACATGTTTACATCAGAGATAGGCAACTTGAAATTGGAGGCTGGTAATTTGGGCATATCAAAACATATTCGTGGTAGCTTCTAAAAGCTACTGGTGTGATTGGGGTCCCCTGCTAACGCGTTTACATAGTACCACAACCACTGCTACCTCGCTGTACAGTACCGGTTCACGGGAGGTGAGGCCTATCACAAACTATATCGATAACTGCAGCACAATGGTCCGATACGCCGAATTCGCAAACAGAAACAGTGTCCGAGACAATAATCGGGTCAATCAGTTTGCTCGATGTCGCTGTCAAACGCTTTGGGTCAGTTATCACATTACTTTGGGGCAGTCGGTCATTGCTTTCATGAAGTGGGCCGGTATTATTAAGGAGGTTGTAGTTTAGATATCCAACGAGTACTATTGGCGGGTTTAAGGCCCTTAAACACTTCAATAAATTAAGGGGGAGGTCAAGTGACAAATTTTGAATGGAGATTTCCATGTAAATCTGCGGAGCAAAATTTACAGAGTTGCACATACTTATGAGTGACTTGATGTGGTATTAAAAACAACAGGTATTTATCTAGCGGGTCCGCTTGGAACTTGTTCCATTATAATATTGATGTATTTATTTTTGAATTTTATATTGAATTTTCAAATGTGGGTCAAGTGATGTAATTGCAGAAAAAGATTCTAAATAATACTTTGATTGTAAAATTTTATAATTTACCAAGCGAACCTGTCAGATACATAGCTGTTCTATCCAATACCACATCAAGTCACACTCAGAAGTATGCACCACTCTGTAACTTTCGCTCCGTAGACTTGCATGGAAATCCCCATTCAAAATTATTCACTTCACCTCCTCGTTAAACCAAATTGCACTTTCTAATGATTCTAATAACGACTTCCAATAATTTGGCATGCACTCTCTATCAGACCTATAGGTAACACAAAGAAGAAACGTTTGCCTTGAGTTTACTTCGAACCACAAAATATCAAAAGCGAGCGAGGGTAGGGGCTTATAAAATATATATTTTTTGAAAAATAGATTGCGATTCCTCCCTTTGAAATCGATTTATTATGGCGAACGGGTTTGGAAAACATTGGTATCAAACGTTATCGTCTGGTTAGTCATCGTCTAGGTGTGTCTTAGTGACACAGAAAATACCGAATTCTTCAATAGCGCATGTTAACTTTTTCAATTTGTTACGTATGCTTCAAACAGTGTAGTGCGTGCTAGAAATACTACTGTGTGTGGTTTGTCTCAATCTGAGACCGCCGAAATGAAGTATGCAAGTATTGTTGGTATTCCTGAAAAAAGGTAGTATTATCGAATTCACACGATTATTATATAAGCCCACTGCCTGGAAACGATATCAGATTAATCAGATTCGGAGGATGATAGCGTCACCGGTAGTAGCGCGGTTAATGGCTGTAAGAAAGCTGCGGTATGTGTGGATGAGATGGACACATTCAAAAGTATGTTGCAACGCGTCAGCAATGATGCGGCAGCGGTGGCAGTGTGGTCAGATAAGGTTGATTAACTAATGAAAGAAGAAAGCATGCCGGAAGAAGAGGCTGAGGAAAAAGCTCAACGAGAATGCATCGACGTAGAATTTGAACTCTTTCTCCAAAGTTACAGACGATCGATAGAATACCAGCATCGCTTGAAAACACCAACCTTACATAACACTATCAAGAGGAAAATGGTCAAGCTGACCTAACTCTGATATAATAATGAATGGGCTGCAGATGAAGCGATGAGAAAATTCAAGAAACTCATAGATATAAATCTAACGATTGAAGATTCAGACAATGATTAAATGTCAACGAACTTCATCAAAACGTTATATATTCATATTGGGTGGGAGACAACATGGGTGAGAGAGAGAAACGTTACTTATTGATAAAAGGTACATTAAGAGCCTGAAAACTTGAAGTTTCAAAATTGGTAAATTTTATCTGAATTCGTGTCAAATTTGAAAATTTAGAAATTATTTTTTTTTTAATGCATGAAATTTTTTAAAATGATATATTATTTTTAATTATATTTTTGTATTATTATTTTTAAAAAACATTTAGTTTCAATTTTTTTTCTGTGTCCTTTTAACTTTCACCCACTGTGAGTGTAGTGTGTCCCTTTACATTCATCCACAGTGAGTGTCGTGTGTACCTTTAGAGTGCATTGTGTCCTTTTAAAATTCACATACCGATATTGCATCACGTCCATTTAACTTTCACATACTGAGATTACCTCTTGTCCCTTTAACATTTACACACCGATATTGCCTCGTGTCACTTTAAGATTCCCCACCTTGAGTGCATTGTCTCCCTTTAAAATTCACAAACTGTGAGTGCCTCGTGTCACTTTAACATTCACATACCGAGAATGCCGTCCCTTTAACATTCACATATCGCGAACGCTTGTCTCCCTTTAATATTCACAAACTGAGTACATTATGTTCCTTTAGCATTCACCGGCCACGATTGCCTCGCGTCCCTTTAACATTCGCACCGTGAGTGCCTCATGTCACCTTAACATCCCCCACCATGAGTGCATTGTCTACCTTTAAAATTCACAAACTGCGAGAGCCCGTGTCACATACCGAGAGTTCCGTCCCTTTAACATTGCGAGAGCATTGTCTCCCTTTAATATTCAAGGCGGAATCTACCCATTATTCATCGAGGTCATCACGTAAAATACATAACCTGACAGTAGATAACGTAATACGCCTATTACGAACGTACACTATACACATATTACGAACGTATATCAAGATTGCAACACGTCCCTTTAATATTCAACCCGCATGAGTGCCTCTCGTCCCTCTAACATTCACAAACGAGTGCATTGTCTCACTTTAACGTAATTTGAGGTAATACACCTGTTAGAAACATAATTCAGGGCGAGGCTCACCATTGTTCATCGAGGTCATCGTGTAGTATACATAACATTACACCCTTTGATATTCACACATCGCGAGCGCATTGTCTCCCTTGAATATTCACAGACTGAGTGCATTGTGTCCCTTTAACATTCACGCACCAATATTGCATCACGTCTTTTAACTTTCACACTATGAATGCCTCGTGTCCCTTTAAAATTCACATACAGAGAGTGCCCTCCCTATAACATTGCGAGCGTATTGTCTCCCTTTAATATTCAGGTGGAAGCTACCCAGCGTTCCGCGAGGTCATCACGTGATATACATGTAGATAATACACCTATTACGAATGTACATCGTTCATAGGGAGTGACATCGTTCAGCAGGGTCATCACGTAATACACGATCGTATTAGGTGTACTTCCAGGCACTGTACTGCATGGCACATTCCGCATCAGGCGCTGTACTGCAGGGCACATTCCCCCAGCTTACGCGGTACTTTTCGTGATAAAATCAATAATAGCCCCCAACTGGGCCACTCCAGAACAAATATGTCATGTAATTTTCGTGACGTCATAAAATCAATAATAGCGCCCAACTGGGGGGGGGCATATCATCAGCTTACGTCGCCAACTCGGCATAGGAAGAGGTCTACTAAGAAAGCGGGACTTTGGCGTTGACAATTTTGTGCATTAAGCATAACTTTCGTGCTCACGGCGACGTTGGAGCGGCTGCCATCTTAGCTCAGTTAGTAAAGTTCGGAGCAGATCGAGTTAGACCGGAAACAACTCATAATATACCTTATCTGGTTGGGTTTTTTGCATTATGTGGAGCATGACCCCAGACGCAGCTTCCATATTCGAGAATGGGTAAAACATGGGCCTTGAACAATATACATGTATCGAGGGATTTTCTTGGTAATGTCTATTTTAGTCGGCGGACTCGGGAATATACTGCAATGCGTTCTTTTAGTTATTGCCAATTGACTTAGTTTCAGCAGATTCAGCTGTGGTCATCCCAATCTCATGCACGAAAATTGGTTATATGAACGTTTGAGAGTCCAATTTTACACTGGCTGTCCTATATACAATTATTTACTCGGCAACCGAGTCGGACGCATAACTCGACCTCGTGTACAGTGGACGCCAGGTGAAATATATGGCCGTCAGGTGGTAAATAATTGTATATAGGACAGCCAGCGTAAAATTGGACTCTCAAACGTTCATATAGCCAATTTCCGTGCATGGGATTGGGATGACCACAGCTGAAACTAAGTCAATTGGCAATAACTAAAAGAACGCATTGCAGTACATCGGCTCTAAATTTACTGTGTGTGAATGAAATCCTATCTACAAATTGCATAAATTTCTACATTTCTAGAATTCGAAGTCTCACACAGCAAGCAGGTTTAATACTCCAAATCTGCATGGCGCCTCTAATACTCTTCTATCTGATACTGATCGCTATCCAAATATGTGTGGCGAATGCGAATGCATCAAAACTATTGTATGATTATATACATACTATCTGTCCATGTGGCATCAACCGGCAGAGTGGCAGAGTGGATCCTGTTCAGGATTGCGACGACATCATTGTACATCGTATCGTTCTCTATCTGAATCAGATGTGCGTCGGCATCTGAACAGTCAACTAGCGCAGTCCGTTTAAAGTGCTTCGTGCTGGATAGTTTCAAACACCAATTCAAGTTTTCCTGATAGAGATTGTAACCGATGTGAGAGGGACAATTATCTGCAATAAAGGAAGTCTGGTTAGTGTTGTACATGCAAACAAACTGCACCATTGAACAAGTTATATTTTACAGAAATTCATGGTATCTGAAATCAGTGAAAATTTAATATATATTGATATTTTTCATCAGTGTTCACGCTAGGCTGACAATATTTTGGACAAATAAATTTAGTTTTGGCCAAATTAAAAAAACTTTGGCCAAATTAAAACAAAATTGGCCAAATCTCATTTTCTGGGGTGATAATTAAAGACGAAAATTTGTGTTAATTTATTTGTTACTTGTGTTGGATTAAAGGCTTTACGGTGGGCAGCCTGGTTGTTATTGTTAATCCCCAGCTAGACATTGGGTTTAGGGCTGTTCGCTGGTACACCCAGTTATGGGACAATGCATTAACGTATTATATCTTACAGACCGGACAATCAACAAAAAAGGACAAAACCAGTGCACAGATAAATTATTTTGACGAAGTGTTTTAAAGCCAATATTAAATGAAGAGGCTGACTAAATGTTAAAGATGCATAATCCAAATTAATGCTACCAGATTACTATTTCTCTGGCTGGGGGGGGGGGTAAAAATATTTGTTTCATTCGAGTCGATGAACCCACACATCAAAGCTCAGAGTGAGCAGATATCGATTTTTGAAATTTGTTATTTCTCGAGATGTTACTTATTTGTGGCATGGAAAAAAAGTCGTCAAACCGACGGTCTCGGACAGAATTGCGGACGAAAGTGGATAATTCTAAAATCAAGTGGTAATACGGCAAAATTTCGTGATACTCAAGTAATAATACGGCCATATTTCTTTGAACAACATGTTGATAAAAAACACATTTTTGGCAATTTTAAACTATAATTGACAGTGGTTAGCATATTTTGGTTGCAATTAATCGATTGTGATAATTAAAGTGTATTTTGAAGAAATGTTGTTGTTGTTGTTGTTGTTGTTGTTGTAACCTGATGATATGGGGAGCGTCTGGTCAGATTAAGTGCCTTTAAAGCTTAACTTCAATTTGGTTTTTCATGGTGTGGTTTCCAAAGTCCGAAACCCGCGTGTTCAAGACCGGTGAATCGGCTAGTCTGTTTCGTCGAGCTAATTAGCGCTTTTGTATTAGATTTCCATCTCCATTTGGGTTAAAAAAAAAATTTGGCCAAAATGAAATTTTGTTGGGCCATTTCTGTGGTTTGCGGTGATATATGGTGACCCCTGACAAGGATTTTCTGTGGTTTGCTGTGATACATGGTGAGTCCTGACCAGGATTTCTGTGATTTGCGGTGATACATGGTGAACACTGACCAGGATTTATGTGGTTTGTGGTGATACATGGTGAGCCCTGACCATGATTTCTGTGGTTTGCGGTGATACATGGTGAGCCCTGACCAGGATTTAGCTATAGCGATGGGATATCTCGCAGGACAACACATTTCGCGGTTTCATGGGGTGTGTATTCGCTGGATGTCTTATAGTTGCAGTATATAACTACATGTATTATGACCCGTTAATTGCGTTCGATGTTTAGGTAAGAACAATGGCTGGGTCATGCACACTTGAAGATTTTATGGCGGGAACACAATTTGTTATCCGCATTTAGAAGCTTTCTGGTTTGGTGAATGAAAAACATGCAGTAATAAGGCGTCACTCTCACCAAAAAAAGTGCTGAAGGGTACACAGGGTTTGTGATAGGCACGAACACCATTGCATGCATTGTGTTTATGAAGGTCTGGCGCCCATTAGCAGTTTGTTTTCAGTAAATTTTAATATTCATTGGAACGTAAACAATTATTCTCTGACAGAAATCATGGCAGATACGAAGACTGAATGTCCTTTATAATGACATTTCAAACCCTGTGTACCCTTCAGCACATTTTGAAAATCCTATGTACCCTTCAGCACTTTTTTTGGTGAGAGTGACCCCTTCAGCAGTAATAAGCCGTAGATTTTTGTAATAATTTGAAGGATTAGTTGTTTTAACGGAATTCTGAGGCGGTGCATTCGTGTAACCAATATATTTTATATTATAATTTATATTTATGGCCAATAATATGATCTTGGTGGTGTTACCATTTCTGACTATGGTTTTCTTGTTAGAATTACTTAAGGAATTACATACAACCCAATGAACATATACATGTAGTAGAATGTGAGGCATGGGTATTTTCTGATTCGTTTGTCGTTCCTGCCCTCGATCTCAACGTACCCATGCGTCACGGTAATATTGTACTCACCCAGGGTACAAGTTCCGTCCACCGACACGGGCACGTGATGCGGAATGCAGGTGCAATTGTGTGCTTCACATATCGTGTTCCTAGCGGCACAATCCGTGTCGCATGGGTCACCGTATTTCAAACCTGAAAAACAAACAACAATATTTATTGCATTGATATTTAACAGCACATTGAGACGATAAAACAAACAATAAGTACATCCTGGGAACGGCGGTATATCCTATTTGGCGGCGTACGTATATATGGATGTAATTGTGAAAATGTGTTACTTACATATTTCATCAATAGCTGAAGTCAGTTCAATCACCAAGTTATTCAGCAACGAAATACAAACCAAATTTCGGTGTTCTATTTCTATGTAGGCCGGCCGCCGAGGCACTTAACCTGGTTTGTCCATATATGCATGGAAAAAATGTTTGACCTCCATCCGATAAAATCAGTAAATGATTTTATCATCATATGAAGGCTGCTGGGTTGGAGGGGTGAAGTTATCACATTATACTTGTACATATAATGAAAGCTTAATCGATTTTCATAATACCAGGTAATGGTGTGTACATTATATGTGCGTATAGCATATGGTTAAGAAAATCATGTTGTCATTGAAAATTTTGAGAATAGAATAACCTAAGAAGTTTATAAATGGAGTCATTTGCACACTGCTTACAAAATTGCCGTAAAATTCTTCATAAATTGCAATCCCATTATTTTCTATAAAAATACCAAGAAACCTCACCACGATTTAAGATTGCTACAGCCCTGTGAGAAATGGCCCATATTATATATATAGGGACATATCAACAGGGGTTCGGGTGTCTCAACAACAACTTTTGGCAAAATTTTCAATTTGAGACAAAAGTTAAGTTAAATATTATCTATCAGTTTGATATTCCAACACTTATTTAGAGGGAAATTGTTATACAAAAACATGCATTGTTTTGTTTTTGGACTTAAATGGCGATGAGTAGAAGTTTTAAGCTATTTTTCGTGGACTCAAATTCCTGTTTTCACTAGTTACTATGAGATCATTCATGATTTTCCTACAATTTTTTTTAAATCCCCATAGCCCATACATAAATCCATAACAAATTACCGATATGTGGATCTGTTACAGCGAACTTAAATTATAATTATAAATTATAAAAAAACACCCACAATAATTATCTGAACAATCAGCCTTAAAACTGCAGGTATTAACTCAAAGTTCTGCAAATATGTTAATGATTTTTTTCTCAGGGTAATATTTATTTAAATCAAGTGCCTATTCACATGACAAGCCCTATCCAAACAAATGAGTTCCGGTCAACACAGGATGTGGATTCTATTTTTCTTCAAATCAAGTACCTATTCACAAGTCAACCTCTATCCAAACAATGATTTTCGGTCAACTTAGGGTGTTGATCCTATCAGCTTGCTCCCGAAATCCGCACATTTTCTGCTTATAATATAACTTGTTTCAGGTAGATAATATGCTTAGAATCGCCTCATTTTGATAATAATAATAATCACAGTATGTACCTATTTCACATTATAGGTCGACTATGTGCGTTGTTGCGCGAGTATATGTTGATCCTGTAGTATCTACATTGTCAGTTAAAAATAAAGGGGATACTAGATACATATTTACTACAAGCGATGTTACAAATAAAATAGAGTTACTTTCCAAATTAATTATTTTCATATCAGAAACCAGAAAGAGAGTTTTCTAACACATTGGGACAATCCTAGGATGAGGAATAGTATGACACTTCATAAAAATGTTGAGCCTGAAAAATTCGATGCAGCTAAATACGTGATTGCTTTGTGCATTTGGAAGTAGTGGCAGAATTAACCTTTGGGGCAAATAATTAGAGGACCATTGACTTACGGGAGATTACCTGGCTTTTATCAGAGCATTTTATTATAAGGGAATGTAACCCAGTTACAAATAACTAGTTCTTATATTGCGTACCAATCATACATAAACATATTTTGGAAATTCAATCGAGTGATGTCCGAGCTTGTCCTGCCATCTGATTGAGAGCGATTACAGTGCCGACCATGAGAAAACCGACTTCTATCAGGAGTGTTTCTTTTGAATCAGAAGCTGTTGGTTGGTTAATAATGTAGATCTTGCAAGTATTTTGTCTTAATGCATTGTTTTCTATTTTTATGGGCAAAGCAGACGTCACTTACCAGTTACACATTCACGGTCCGCGTTGGCATAGTGATAGGCTCGACACTCACACGTGTTGTTGACACATTGGACGTTTGTGGGTTCACATGTCGCCTCGCATGGACATCCTAATGTTGCACCTGTTAAAACAAGGAAGGAAAATGAAGAGAACGCCCAACAATATGCAGCACCCTCCTTAGACAGTGAACACTATATATCGTTGAATTGTGGGTTCATTGGATCCTTTTGTAATGCTGCGATCTCGGTGACTTTTGGGTTCAACTGACACTTTAGTAATGTTGCGGTCTCCGCGACTCGTGGGTTCAGCTGACCCTTTTGTAATGTTGTGATCTTGGTGACTTGTGGGTTCTGTTGATTGCAATGCAGTGTAACATAATTCCATCTACGACAGTATTCCTGACCCTTAGTTCTATTCCAAGAAATAACAAAAAGTGTTAATTCGAACCCCATCTAATTTTTCTAATATCATCCTTCTTCATTATCCAACCCGGACACTGGTCGTAATTACAGCTGCATGATATGATGTCCCTTTCCGTGGTCAGACAGCTAGAAGAAGTTCGGTCGGTGCCTTTTTTATTTTGCGTACCTGGTGGAATAGACCGCAAGTTAGGGGTTAACAGTGATGTGTCTGATAAAGATATCGACTTGGGAATTTGGAAATTTGGTACACACTGCATGGTCTATTCTGCACGATAGTACATGCCCCATCTCGCTCGGTCCCCTGGTGGCGGTACGATCAGCGGGTCTTATTTTCTGTGTTTTGAGTACATTAATAGCGAATTCGACCGCAGCGGATGGGTTAATATATACACTTCCGGTAAAGCTAGTATCTTGCCCGATCGGACATGGATGCAGAGGGGTATTCGCTGCATACCAACAACAACATTGAGTACAGTATCCATTTAACAGTCAATACAGCGATCGCTGATATAAGACGTCCCGCCTATTAGTAGCAACACTCTGTATGTGCCATGTGTTCAGCACCGTTTGCATATAGTATTTGGTGATGCTAAGAACGCAAATTACTACAAGATCACGACAGGTAAGGGCATGGGCGGCAAGTTAATGTGAAAATATATCCCGTACGTATTTTATCAACAGTTGTGTAACAGTTAACAAAAATATATTCACAAAGAAGGACTGTAAATTGCTTTAGAATATATTAACTACTCAGTTTAGTAATCTACCGACTACCCACGTATGGACCTATACTCCCCCACTCAACCACCAGTTCTCTAGTGTTGATCTACCGTATGTACTGCCTTCCAGAGTAGCTGACTAAACTATTGACTAACATATATATGATGAAAATACCCCTTTGCACAACACCTTCGATATTAGTTAAAACGAACAAAGAATCACACAAACTCCACCAATTGTCATAGCTACCATATCAACCATAACCCATATAGCAATATGCTATGGAAGGCAATACATCAAGCACCATAAAATCACAAATCATGCATGTATATATGTTCACGTTTAATTTTGTGTGTTTTCAGCTTCAAGATGAGTGCGTGCACAGTGATAAATTTGGACAATGTTTTCAACGTTCCATTTATACAGATAGTTTAGGAAATTAAATCTACATTCACAATGGAATTTGCTGTATTTGAGTAGGACAATATTGATTTTTGCCCTCGTCGGAGTTTACTCCTGCCCGCATTACGTTTTACTTTATCGATGTACGGTATGTTTGGATATATGTCTTAATTCGAGTTAATGGATTGGGATTTAGGGTTTTTATTATCAAAACACGTCACGGGTAGAGTGTCCCATATAGACTGAACCATTTTTTTAAAACAATTCTCGAGAAGTGTCTGCAGTGAAATTTTTGCTGAATGAAACTTAAATTTACCCAAAAATTCCGAATGCGCTTGACTAAGATTATGTTTTTCTCAAGAACTGATATCATAATTTCCTCTAAACTCTTGTCACAGCATAAATAGGCATTGCCTATCATATATACGTCTTCCATTGGTTGGTATAACTTCTAAATTGACTACTAAATTAACTAATTAGACTAGCTCTGGTGTGGAAAACTCTAACTGATATAGCACGATGTGTGTTTACTGACGCCCGCGCCGGGTTTTACTGCCCGCAGTGGGGATTATAGGATGACCGGCGTGTATACGGAATCAGGGAGCTAAATGTGGTCCAGAGTCGGGGGCGAGTGCACCGTGGTGAAGAATGACCTTCACCTGATACATGTGACACGTTATTAAAGATGACATTGTGTTTATTTGATTTCTACATCATATCTAAATAAATTTAAACTGGTGAATTAATGGGGGAATGGATTTTTGTGAGTGGGAAATTTATTTAACTGCCTGCTGTATATCTGGGATAGCCCTGTCGTACACTTGGGGATTTGTTGTCAATCTAGCTGGGTAAACACCACTGGAGTGGCCTGCAGGCTTCAATTCATTGAATTTGGCCGAAACGTTAACACTGTCGCCTATGGGAAATCATTGAGTTCAGTGATTCCATACGTGTTTAGCAGCTGTTCTGGCGCTATTACAAGTATACACATTGAACGTACCCGGAGATTTGATAACCGAAAAAAGGATATCTCATTTCAGAGCATGCCGTGTCGATAACAAGAGTTTTCGTGAAGTTTCTTTTAGCTGGTTTTCTCAGATGTAGATGTAGATGTTTATTTGTACAATAAATAAGAATTAATAACAAAGCATTGATATACGAATTAACACAGTATATTGTACAGTAACAGCATGACCTACCGGCCGTCTCCCTGCTGCCCCTGAATAAATAATACAATAAGAAAATATGATGGCGTATGTAGTTTTAGGTTTGCTGGTTGGTGTTAATGTTAAATATTGATATTTTAATTGAAAATGGTATTAATTGTGAACTTAAGTGTAGATATCAGATTTAGATCTTGTCCGGTTCACATAGAAACCAGCGTCAGACAGTCTTAACATTATTCCACCACTGTATAAGTCAGCTCCCACCCCCCCCCCCCCAAACAATAGGTTACAGCAATCAGGAATTCACGTCCTACAATAACATTATGGTATCATTGACGTATACAGACAGACATGATCACACACGGACAAACAACAATTCGTTAATAATATATGTAACGAGGTTGCCGGAATAACGTAATGTTTCACTGGACGCAAGCCGCCGGAATGCATTGCACTGAATAACACGCCGGATAACTCTGCCGGAATGCATTGCACTGAATACAAACACTTAATATCAGCAGAGTCAGGTTTAGTCATAATGTATGGAGTCACTGCCAAATATACTTTGGTCACCGATAATACTGTTCAATTTTGGTGGCATGAACTTGGAAACACGCACAATTTTAATTTAGACCATTTTCATGACGCATAAAGCAACGGTGATTCACCGTAGAACTGATGAAACGGTACGGGACCATCGGAATTGTCTAACAGTATTGGTAGTCTACTTTCGCGAACATAGAAGAACACAGATTCGAATACATCCTTCGAATCGAAGCAACGGCTTATTGTGTATTTTGTGCTGTCTTGTGGTGAACGCTGGTAATACGAATTAAATTTTGTCCGTCAAAGACATGCCCCAACAACACTTTTTATAGTTTATGGTCATGCATAATAGGGAAACGGATTGTAGTGCCACCCACGTGTGTCCCACAAATGAGTTGATCACCCTCTTGTTTGGTAGTAAAACAAGAAACAGACATGTGGTCTAAATTTGGTAACAAATGTTAAGGATAATTACGTTAACAAAATACGAGTGATTCAGGGGGGGGGGCGGATAAACAGTGCGATACACAATGCCCCCCCCCCCCCCCGGGTGGGTGGACGTCCGGTTGCCAAAAACAATTATTCTCCTAGATTATGCAATTTTTATTCAAATGGTATATTTTAGTTTGTTTTTATTTTAAAACTGCTTGAAGGTACTCTAGTTTTCTCTGTTGACTAGAAATGAAGCATTTAAGTAGATTTCATCCCCTGATAGGTGATAACATTGGTGAAATTGACTAAAAACTAACGTTGAAAGGGGTAGGTCTCTTTCTGTGAATGAAAAACATTGCATATGTAATAATCGTCTTTGATCAAGATATGTACACAAAATATATTTTTGTTCTGGTTATTTCTCCCAATACTATATCAGCTATTATGCTTGCAAACATGTCACTATGATGCTTGCGATGTTGTTGCTATGCATGAATGGTGATGGGGATGTGTTGTTACCTAGCTCTTCTGAGCTGTCAACATGGTTATTTAAGACTTGTGATGAATAATCGCAATTATCACAGGTTTATCATATTTTAATAAAGACTAGATTATGGTAGACTGGACAAACACTGTCCTGTAACATTCAATGGCATTCAGTTTCATTACACGTCAACGGTGAATACTTTGTCTTTAATATGCATAAATATGCATACATCGGTACATATATGCAGAACGGTACACCTTTAAGGACAAGGGTATAATGTTGCAATAGCACAACCAGACGGCCAGTTGGCAGTTACTGATTCATGAGAAGAAATGGTTACATTTGGAATTGCATTGCTTTGTGGTGGTGGACAAGATCCCCTAACTTAAGCACGCAAAAGATATGGAACCCCAAAGGAAACCCATTTTCTCGAAATTTGAATCAGAAACTTTCAACATTCGGTGCTATTGTAAGATTATGCCGGGACAAGAGTGTATCTTATATACTTATATAAATAAATAGGTTGATCAAATATGTTAATTATATCAAAAGAACACGAGAAGTTCTGGCATTTTGTATCATAGTAGCTATTAGATTTTGTTTTTAACTTGCTCAGTGTCAAGTGGTGCTTGTGTTTGAAAAATGACAAACCATGGTCGGTCTGCAACAACCAACAATACATAAAAAATGATTAAAATAGTTCACTATATACATGTATACATACGTTGGAATGTTTTATACACATAGTGGTTATTCCTTGATTTGTTCACAGCCGACAAACACCGCGTATATGAGAACCTTAAATAAAATAAAAGGCCACTCGGCCACAGTGTCCCCAGAAAAAGTGGCTTCATTGTGGGCATCAGCTTTTCTGAAAAACATAACAAGGACCCTAAATCCGAAGCAACCAGACAAAAATGGGTGCATCGTAACCATATTCGAACTTGATCTGTATTTAGAGCTCATAAACTCATATACCAAATTTGATTCAGATATGATCACACAAACTAATAGTGGAGTCGCTTAACGAAAAATCGTTCACGTTTGGATAAAAGCATGAAACTTTCAGGGTTGGTTGGGTATGTGGTCCACATAAAACAGTTAGCTGGTTTCAGGATTTTGGTGACCCCTTGACCTTCAAATTGACCTTGACATTTCGAAAATTGGAGATTTAGAGGTATCTATTTTGTATAAAATATAATGGCTATATTATAGGATATATAGCCATCGGAGAGTGTCGAAGCGATACCATGGATGTCCGCCTTTGTATCCACATTCAATTTGTCTATGAAAATCCAAAACGATCGCCATAATGGACGCCAAAATAAAAAAATTGACGTTTTTTTCACTAATATCTTTCAAATCAGTTCCTGTTCTTTGGAACTGTTTGAGAATTGCAACTTTATTTTGTATTGGTCATGCTAACTGACCAATGGAGCAATGAAATATGCTATTCATGTGCTCCCTGCCACCTCCGATCCCTTAAAAATTCGATTTTACAGAAAGCGGTATAAAAATTCACCAAAAATTACCATTGGGATTCTTGTCATATTTCGTCAAGAAATGGGAAGAACTCTGCTATCTAAGTGACAAATTCCATTTCTTATGAATATTCCAACTCAATTGTACCCAAATTGTCAATTTGACTCAAAGTGGCTGCCAAAATGGCAGCCAAAATATAGAATAAAATGTAAATATTGCCCCAGCGAGTCATGCAACCGCATACCAGTTGTGGTTGATGAAAACATTACTATTCTGTCTTATAGATATTGAATACTACCATTTCTGACGCACCTTGGTTAATTGTTACTATTTTAAACACTGACATTACCAGAATTATTGGATTTTTCTATCACAAACTTAACATCAAAATCGGCAAAAATTCACCTTTCATGTTAAGACAATTTTCTCGAGTAAAATGGTATCGAAGGCGTTCATTGTCTTGATCTGTCTTAAATGGGTCACACTTATCTGTTTTTGGAGAATATTACTCAAGATGGTTTGCAAAATCGCAACCAAATTTGGTAAAAAAATAATTGAATTTTCATATATATCCTGAATATTATTTTCTGATGTTCCGAAAAGGTAGCAAATTGTGACTCACTTTGTATTAACCATGTTACTTATGAGGCATGACAAATTAATTATAAAGGATGCAGTACGGAATTTTGCCAAAAACTTCTTTTGGGATTCTGACCATGTTTTGTGTACGGAAATGGGACAGAACTTTGAAACTGAACTGACAGGGGCATTATTATGAGGCTACGACAATAAAATTGTGGCTCATTGGCATCGAAATGACTAATGTCAGGAAAACCGTTTCTCCCATTCTGCATATAAAGCACCATCAGGGTGTAGAACTCTCTGACATTACCTCTATATCGATTAACATGTCCCTGAGTTATTGTCTAAAGCGATACCCACCCAAATTTACACATGTACAACCCATCCATGACCATACACTCGCTCCATATATACATAAAGACCACATAAATGACCATGTAGCCACTCGTTTTTTTTTACACATACACTTCATCCATGACCGTACAGCCATATTAAAGTATACCCGCACTTGACTGTATAGACATAAGTCACCATGCAGGTGTACTTCACGCCTCATCCACGACCGTATAATCACTATATATATAGCTCTACACCACATTCATGATCATACAGTCACTTCATGTATACATATTCGCATCACCATTGGCTATACAATTACTCCATGTATATATATTTGCCACACCCATGGCCATGTAATCACTCAATATATACATATACACCACACCCATAACAATAGAGTCACTCCAAGCACACATATACGCATCACCAATGGCCACACAGACGTTCTATATATACCAATACCCCGCTCACACGACCATTCATACACACAGGCTTGCATATACACCTCACTCATGACAATTCAGCCACTCGCTGTATACTCATAACCACATTCGTGGTCATATAGTCAATCATTGTTTACCAATTCATATAATAATAATAATAATCATACATTTAATTAAACGCATTAGACATGGAATTAGTTTCAATGCGTTGGACAATTATTACCCCGATGAGCCTGAACATTCAGTAATCCATCTACTGCTCCCCGGGGACAGGGGGAGGTACAGTCACAATGTGACTAGCATACTGACAAGATCTTTCACTGCTCATAATCGGGTACCCGTGTTAACGCTTGAGTGGAGCGAAACAGACACAGTACGAGTGACCTTGCTCAGGGGTCACAACTTGGCGCGAAATTCGAACAGCGTGCGATCTCACAATTGGCCGCTAATCGATTTTTGGACAAGCCACTGTTGTGTGGAACTCACTTTGGCCAGCTGGAGGCGCGAACGCATGCCGATGTGTTGACAGCAACACAAGTCCGACGCGCTAACCACCGGACAACGGAGCTCCACATTTCACATCACCATTGGCCATATGGTTATTCCATATACACATATTGGCCGCACCAATGGTCATATAGCCACTAAAGATATACATATGCCCCCACCCTTGCCTATAAAGTCACCCCAGGTATACATATACACCTCACCAGTGGCCATGAAGCTTCAAAGACATAACAATACTCAGCACATATCCTCGCCATTGTACTACGGTCACTCCCTGTATACAAATGGCCATATAGCCACTCAAGATATACATATACACCCACTCATGACCATAGAGTCACTCCAGTTGTGCGTATACACATCACTAATTGCCATACAATCATTCAAGACATACCAGTACCATGTACACCACCATCGGCCATATGGTATCTCCCTCATACCTATTTACCACATACATGGCATATAGCCACTCAAGATATACATATACACCCCGCACATGGCCATAGAGTCATTCAATGTATACATATACACATCAGCATTGAATGGATACACCAATACCACATGGCCATTTGTATACTCCAGACTTGCCTATACACCTCACGCATGACAATTCAGCTATTCGCTGTATACTCATAAATCCCATCCATGATCATACAACGACTCCCTGTATACATATATACCCCATATTGACAATACACCAACAGCAAAGATGCTCATACATACCATATACACCTAAGGTCACAATGCCACTTCATATATACCAACACGCTCGCCAATGGCCATCCATCTATACATGTATGCATATACACTTCAACAATCATGACCATACAGCCGTTCCATGTACATTTATAATTATTATACCCATAAGCATACAACCACTTCTTATGTATCCATACACCCCACCCATTTTCATACAACCAACACATGTATACATATACACCCATCCATGACAATAAAGCCACCCAATGTACACCTGTACATTCCACACATGATCATAAATTCACCCCATATATACATAAACAACACACAGATGACATGTAGCTACTCTTGTTATGCCCATACACCACTTCAATGACTATACAGCCACTCCACGTATACCTATTCGCCTCATGCATTAGCACTCTTTGTTTACCTGCATCTCACCATAAACACCACACACATGACCATTTAGACACCCCTTGTAATAACTAGTCACACCATTCGTGATTATATTTCATGTATACCTATTCACACCATCTGTGACCGCAAAGTCACTCCCTGCCTACCATTTTTACAAACATCATGTATTAAGTTGATCAATGTTGATAAATTTTGACGCTATTTTGTGAGAGTAGCCACATAAATTGATCCCGCTCAGCTCAGTTTCGAAGTTATGCATGCCCATACCGACATGGTCAGAATCTCAAAAGAAGTTTTTTAGGCAAAATTCCATACTGCATCTTTTAAATGAATTTGTCATGCCTCATAAGGTACTGTGACAACCAGAATAGAACCTATAGTTTTAACTTGATTAAGTAACATGTTTAATAACCCAGTAGTCACAATTTGCTACCTTTTCGGAACAGCAGAGAATAATGTTTGGCATATATATGAAAAAATTACTTGCTGTGTGCATAAGAAATGTTAGTATGCAATATATATAACACAGAATAGTTAATTTTTGTCATCAACCACAACTTGTATGTGGTTGCATGGCACGCAGCATGAGGCAATATTTACTATTTTTCACATTTTGACTGCCATTTTGGCAGCCATTTTGAGCCAAAGTAACAATTTTGGAACCAACGAGTTGGAATATGCATAAGAAATGGAATGTTTCACTAAAATTGCACAGTTCTGCCCATTTCTTGATGAAATATGACTAGAAATCACAATGGTTATTTTGGTAAAATGTTATACCGCTTTCTGTAAAATCGAATTTTTAAGGGATCAGAAGGGTTTCTTACTTCATGAATGGCATATTTCATTGCTCCAATGGTCAGTTATCATGAACAGTACAACGTAAAGTGAGAATTCTCAACCATTACCAAACAGCATAAACTGATCTTAAAGATATTAGAGAAAACAAATAAAATTTTCCACTTCCAGCTGCCATTTTGGCCGCCATTTTTTCAGCCATTTTGAGCCAAAGTGACAATTTTGGCACTAATGATTTGGAGTATGCCTAAGAAATGGAATGCTTCACTAAAATTGCACAGTTTTGCCATTTCTTGATGAAATATGACTAGAAATCCCAATGGTAATCTTTGGTGAACTTTTATACCGCTTTCTGTAAAATCGAATTTTTGAGGGATCAGAAGGGTTTATGGCCCCATGAATGGCATATTTCATTGCTCCAATGGTCAGTTAAGATGAAAAATACAACATGAAGTCACAATTCTCAACCAGTACCAAACAGCATAAACTGATCTTAAAGACATTAGAGAAAACAAATAAAATTTTCCACTTCCGGCTGCCATTTCTGCAGCCATTTCTGCAGCCATTTTGAGCCAAAGTGACAATTTTGTTACTAATGAGTTGGAATATGCATAAGAAATGGAATGTTTCACTAAAATTGCACAGTTCTGCCCATTCCTTGATGAAATATGACTAGAAATCCCAATGGTGATTTTTGGTAAAACTTTATACCGCTTTCTGTAAAATCGAATTTTTCAGGGACCAGAAGGGTTTCTGACCCCATTAATGGCTTACTTCATTGCTCCAATGGTCAGTTAACATGAACAATTCAACATAAAGTCACAATTCTCAACAGGTAACAAACAGCATAAACTGATTTTAAGATATTAGAGAAAAATTAAAACAATTTCCACATCCAGCTGCCATTTTGGCGGCCATCTTGGACGGTGGGTTCCAATTTTAATCTATAATGGTGGCATTTTATCTTATCTTCACAAAAATGTATACATTTGTACACATATGACAAGATTGTCTCACTATAATTTGCATCAAACTGACTTAGTGACCCGTCTGAAAAACGGCGGCCATGTTGGGCGCCATCTTGAATTTAACGGGTTCCACTTAACCGAAAGCTGGAACCAGCTGAATTATGATCAGGGATATAGTGGACAATATATGTTGGAAGTTTGGTGCTTTTATCCGGAAGTGAACGATTCTTCCATTATTGTGGGCTAAGCAACTCCACTATAAAGTTATCATCCGGAAACCAGAAATTGACAGGATTCTAAGTCGTAAAAGGGCCATAACTATCACAAAACCAAACAGAGCAAACCCATATTCGAACCTGACCTGTATTTCGAGCTGATAAACGCACATTCCAAATTTGGTTCAGATATGATCACACAAACTGAAGTTATCATCCGGAAACCAGAAATTGACAGGATTCTAAGTCGAAAAAGGGCCACAACTCTCGCAAAAATGGGCGGAGCAAACCCATATTCGAACTTGACCTGTATATAGGACTGATAAACTCACATACCAAATTTGGTTCAGATATGATCACACAAACTATCATCCGGAAACCAGAAATTTACAAGATTCTAAGTAAAAAAAAGGGCCATTACTCTCGCGGAGCAAACCCATATTCGAACTTGACCTGTATTTTGGTCTGATAAACTCACCTATGAAATTTGCTTTTGATCTAATAACCGAAACTAAAGTTATCAACCGGAAACCATTTCCGGACGCACGGGCGGACGCACGGACGGGCGGACACCGGGTAATTTAATAGTTTTCGGGGGACAATAACAGTACTTTTTCGCAACAGCATATTTTTGCCTTAGTAGCAAGTTATTTAGCAGTACCCACCAGCATCATTTCAGTTCAACAGGACCACTTTATCAGGGTGAAGCATTGCATCATCGTACTCACATATAATAGCTGCAACTCACCTGTCGTTGAAACCGTTGTTGAATCCTGCAAATTAAATAAATTGAATTAACCCTTTACCCAACAAACCGGCCAAAACCGGCCAAATAAAGCTTCAACAGCCTAAAATATCTTCGGTCTGTCTCAATAAAACCATACACATATGGATAGCATTGGAACCGGCTCCTTGACCACATTGTGATAGTTACAGTTGGCCCTGTGCCAATGCATTCTCTTATATATGCGAGTCGACCATAGGTCGCCTCGCATATATAAGAGAATGCATTGGCCTAAAAAAAATCTTTTTTTAACACTTTTTACCATTTTTTCTTACATTCTTTAACATTTTTATAATTTTTAATGTGTTAAGCCAATGCATTCTCTTATATATGCGAGGCGACCTATGGTCGACTCGCATATATAAGAGAATGCATTGGCACAGGGCCGTTCTGTTGGGTAAAGGGTTAAATAAAATTGTATGCTCACTTTTTTGCGGTGAGTAGTAACTAAATGACCAGCCTACAGTGAAAAACGACCATTTGGTCCAGCAATCTAACTCCCAATAGTGTGTTCATTATATGAGGTGTTAGTCGCTCCATATATGGTGGCAATGCTATTGAAATGGCACGATGGCTAAACACACCATGTATAATTAATACATAGACACATGTTTTGCTTACAGTTTTGAAATTAATTTTCTCAAAATAGCTTTTATGTCATGTACAATCCTTGAAAAATTTATAAAGAATGTATTTATAATTTGCTTACAATTTTGAAATTAATTTTCTCAAAGTCATTTTTTATGTCATGTACAATTCTTGAAATATGTATAAAGAATGTATGTATAATTTAACTTGTTTACATGTTCGGTTTATATGTCAATGATATCATATCTGAAAATAATGGGACTATGGGTGGGTACACGCTGGTATGGAATTTCTCTGTCTAAAAGTTATAAGCGATTGTCAAACAGACTGCTGGCAGAAATTTCTAGGCCATTCATAAACAAGTCTTCTCTTATGCGGACACTGAAATCAATACAGTTTTATGTTATCTGGCACTCTCTTGATGTATGATAATTAGAATTGTCATTTGAGCATGATTGATTGATTGATTAGGGTTTATTGTCGTTTTAGCCACTAAGGCCATATCACGACATTGCCAGTTTTAGTGGTGGAGGAAATCCGCACACTTGCGACTAATCTAACAGTGATTTCAATGGCTGATAAACTCGTCAACCATGTGCGGCAAACCACCGGCCATCGGCGAGTAACTGGTAACTCCACCAGATAACGATTTCGAGTTACAAAGTCCACGATGGAAACATGTGGATTTGAACCCTAATCGCCAGCGCTGGAGGGCGAAACGGCTTGGAGTTGTACCCCTAACCGATTGAGCCACCGATGCCCCTCATTTGAGCATGAGGTGGTGAGCGAGACCATGATTGATAGATAAACAGTTTGATGCCAGAAGAAAACATAAACTATCGATTAAAATATCGACAATCAATAAAAATAATCGAAGTATTTAAGATATTAAGAAGAACACGAGCTACTCAATCCCTTCGATCTCAGGCTGATATGTTACATCGGTCGGATACCGAGCCTAATATCCAACCAACCTACTATTATCCTCTAATTATGAAAGGCATTTGAACAGTCCAGCAGTTGGTTTTGTGTATTTTTTATAATATAATATACGGGTAAATTAAGGTTACTCATTGTGAAATTGATCTGCCTCCTGCAACAATGTCAGTAGCATACATGCCAAACTCTACATAGAGGATACGTGCCCTAAAATGTACAAAACCCACAATATTCCGTTGAGACATATGTTCCAGCTGTATGGGAAAGTAGGGCCTCAGCTGACCCCATATATCAACATGATAGAATTTGAAGAAAATCAGAGATAACCTTTTTATCTTATTCACAACATTTCTCACGACAGCTGGAAATATGCCACAGAAATATGTCCAGATATTTTGTTGCCCCTCTTGCCTGACACCCTGACATTCCCCATTTTGATAAGTACGTTTGATGTTACACCCATTAGTTCCTATAAAATGGCAGGCAGACTGACCATTGCAAATATGTCATTGATAAAAAAATTCAATTATTCGAGACATCAGCTAAACAATATTGTTAGTTGATTAGTATTAAGGTACACGCACTCCGTTAATATGACCACGCGAATCACGAATCACAGATAAACCACATGAATAAGGGTATATTTTTTGAAAAGTCTTATCAACATCACTTCATATATAGATACGTATTTCAATCAAATAAAATCCACATATGCATTATTTCGAGATGTGTTTATGATTAATTACACTCCATTCACAAGGGTTTCTTCAAAGAGTGGAGCCATGGTTGCAATTTCAAACATTCATTAAGTAAATCGTCCATCCAGGTATCAGTTCGAAATTCACAATATAAACAAACCATGGTAACATCTAATCACTTGTTTTAAAACCTTATGAAATTGTTCCTTGTCGTACAAATTATTATAGAATGCAATGGCAGATAGACAGTTATGGCAGTTAGTCTGGCAGGGATATCTCACCCCGAGCTATATACAAAACACCTGTATTTACTATTTATGTTTGTAATATTCAATGGTGTATTTTGTAAATAAAGTTGTATATGCTATCGTATAATGGAATATAAACTCCTAGCATCAAAGTACTCAAAAGTGAAGATAGTCCCGGCGCCGTCCCTGGTTGTTTTCAAGTAGACTTCCTCGATTACACATCCCATACAAAATATCCAACCTATTAACATCGGTTTTACTGACTTAAACTGAGTTCAGTCGAACGTGATCAGCATTTTAGTATTATTCTGATCGATGGAGCGTTGGACCTAGAACAAATTGTTAACAAAAATCATTTTTAATTCATTAGACGTGAAAATGTTTCGAGAACATATCCAAAATCCGCTTTGGGGAAACTATTTTACCGCTGATCAAACAGAATTATCTTCTTCCTAAAAGTCGATTATTTTGGGGTCGTAGTATGATGTGTAGAGCTTAGGCTCGAAACGAAATTGGTAACAAGCCGTTTTATGTCAGTCTATGCCGCAATACATAGTGTATAACCAAATTTCGGCTACAATTCGACATGATAAAAACTATGTTTTCAAGATGGCGTCCAATATTGCCGTTTAGAACTGCGCATCAAAATATATCTGATACATTTTACATCTCATATTGTAACTGTTAATGTGATCATATATCATACACTTGGCTGTCTTCGTGTTCATAACTTAATACTCATGATGACCACATTACAACTCGGCTGTCAGAATGGTCACCGTTTACTTCAAACTAGAAAATCAGAAATTTCCGGTATTTTACAAAATAAAAATATTCAATATTTAGTTTTTTCTCTCGAAATTTATTAACAAAACAAGAGAAGACGTATATTACAAACAACGAAAATGTAGTCGGTTGGTGACCACTATAGCCGCAAAATCGATGAGTGCCAGTACATTGGCCGAATTGAATATAAATGGTAAATGTTTGTCATATCGTGCATAAATATCATCGACATCAAATAAGGCGATGAATATTCACTTTATTTATTCATATGATTATGAATACTGTCTTTCTCGACAAATTTCTTCTAGCATAAACAAATCAAACAGTTATTTCATATCCCGACCGCTGCCTGTCGTTGCTATCACTGGTGTACTAGCTGGTCGCATAAAGTTGTAAGAACGCATCCAAGCTGATCTCTGTTTCCGTTGCTAATATGCACTGAGTTGTTTTATCTGTCGCTACGACGCGCAATATAAGGACATATACTTTTCTTACAATAACTTAAGAATTGCGCCAAATAATGAGTACTTCCGCTGCAAAACGGCAGCTAATTGGCAGCGGAAGAAAGATATGACAGATATATTCGCCTCATATTTTTAGTTGGCGACTAGTTACATAAACTCACAATTTCACCCACATATGGTCTATTTATAGTGTGTTGGTGTATGTGCCATCATTGTCCAAAATGGTGGCAATTAATGAATAATCAAAATAACAATTTCTTCCATAATAAACAAATCAATCTGTTATTTCATATCCGGACCGATGCATGTCGTTGCTATCGCTGGTTGACCTTGTTGACCTACAGGCCACTGAACCATCCTACACACAGATTTCTCCCAATATGTGTGATATATCAACATATTCTAAAATTCAAATCAGTATTCGTTTTTACCGTTATACACATTTTACCAAATGGCCATGTATTCCATCGGACGAAGTAAAAGTAGCGCTCGATAACACCTCTTTTGTTTTCTTGTTTTGTGTTTGCCTCAGTTTAGAAGAGCTGTTAACGTTGGCAACAGCAAAGCATACATATGTTTTATTTGTCTGCTGATGTACATTCACTTGACGTATGTAGTGTCATACACTTGAGCGATGGTTGCATTGGAAGATAGCTATTCCGAAAATATGCTTTGCAATTACGTATGAGATCTTAGTTAGTGAACAAACTGGGCCCCATTATTAGACAACAACAAGACTCAGTTTTGGCAACAAGTAAGTGTATATTAAGCTAATTAGAATACGCGATAATTAAAATATCTATTTCATCCGTGACCTCACGAGAAGGGATTCATGTTGAAATGAGACATTAAGACATGAACAATTATTAAATGTTGCTGCTACATATGAGTGCCACTTCAATTTTTCCTGATGGACTGCTTGGCAATTTGGTAAAATGTGTATAGTGGTAAAATGGTAAAATGATTTGAATGTGGAATGTGGAATATATATCACAACTATTGGGATATTTATGTGTGTAGGATGATTCAGTGGTCTGTCCGTCAACAAGTTCGACCAGTAATAGCAACGGCATGCATCGGTCTGGTTACGAAATAACAGATTGATTTGTTTATTATGACAGAAATTGTTATATTTTGATTATTCATTAATTGGCACCATTTTTCTATAAACCACATCGGTCGTGAATATGTGAGTAAATGTAACCAGTCGCCAACTGAAAATATGAGTTGAGTATTTGTCAGATCTTTCTTCCGGCTGCCCATTAGCTGCAATTTTCAAGCAGAAGTACTCATTATTGAGTACTGAGTATGGCGCAATTCTTAAGTTATTATAAGAATAGTATACTTCCCTTTATTACACGTCTCGGCGACAGATAAAACAACTCAGTTCGTTATCATCTTATTTCAACTGTATCCGAACAGCTAGTACACCAGACAAGTGATAGCAACCACATGTATCAGTCGGGATATGAAATAACCGATTTGCTTGTTTATTCTAGCAGCAATTTTCCGCGAAGGGCAGGGGGGGGGGGTGAAAAAAAAATTCCGGGGTGGTCAAAGCCACCAACAAGCAATTTTTTCCGCAACTAAAAAAAAAAATTCCTGCTTGTTTTTTAGTGTTTTGGCAATGAGTTGGGCTTCAAACCCACTTTGAATGAGAGAAATAATGTAATTCTAACTGTAAACTGACTGCAGGCAGTTATCGTGTTGTATTTTGTTGCAAATTTTGAAATCCAAGATGGCCGCTGGCAGCCATGTTTTTTTGGCCGAATGACCTCAAAATGACTCATTCCTATTTACATGTCCATGTTAACATCCATGATAAATAGTATGCACAGAAATTCATATACAGCTGTTTACAGTGAATTTCCCCCGCAAATCTCTGTTTTAGTGTTAAAAGGGGGGGGTGGGTGTCAAAAAAATTGTCGGAAAAAAACTGCCGAAAACGGAAAAAAATTTGGCGGTGGGGGGTGGGTGGGTACAAAACCTGATCGAAAGGGAAAAAATTCCATACGTGCCTGAAAAAAAATTCCGACCCCGCCCCCCCCCCCCCCCCCCCCCTGCACCCCCCCCCCCCCCCCCCTGCGAAGGGCAGTATAATAGTCATATGAATAAATAAAGCGAAACATTTTCACGTCTAAAGATGTCTAAAATGGTTTTGTTGGCAATTTGTTATCTCCAATGCTCAGAATAATACTAAAATGCTGATCATGTTCGACTGAACTCAGTTTAACTCAATTAAAACGATGTAAATATGTTGGATATTGTGTAAGGGATGTGTAATCGAGGAAGTCTACTCGAAAACGATCGGGGACGTCGTCAGGACTACATGTAGCTTCACTTTTGAGTACTTTGATGTTGGGAGTTTACATTCCATTATGCGATGGCATATGACAATTGTATTTACAAAATACACTATTGAATATCACAAACATATAAACAATAAATACTTGTATGCCTGCCATTGCATTCTATAATAATATGTACGAAAAGGAACAGTTTCGTAATGTTTTATTGGTTTTAACCCTTTACCCAACAGAAGGGCCCTGTGCCAATGCATTCTCTTATATATGCGAGTCGACCATAGGTCGCCTCGCATATATAAGAGAATGCATTGGCTTAACACATTAAAAATTATAAAATTGTTAAAGAATGTAAGAAAAAATGGTAAAAAGTGTTAAAAAAAGATTTATTTTAGGCCAATGCATTCTCTTATATATGCGAGGCGACCTATGGTCGACTCGCATATATAAGAGAATGCATTGGCACAGGGCATAACTGTAACTATAACAATGTGGTCAAGGAGCCGGTTCCAATGATATCCATATTTGTATGGTTCTATTGAGACAGACCGAAGATATTTTAGGCTGTTGAAGCTTTATTTGGGCGTTTTTGGCCGGTTTGTTGGGTAAAGGGTTAAAACAAGTGATAAGCTGTTACCATGGTTTGTTTATATTGTGAATTTAGAACTTTGCATATACCTGGATGGACGATTTACTTAATTTATCATCGAAATTGCAACTATGGCTCCACTCTTTGAAGAAACCCTTGTGAATGGAGTGTAATTAATCATAATCACCTCTCGAAATAATGTATATGTGAATCTTATTTTATTGGCATACGTATCTATACATGAAGTCGTGTTGATAAAACTTTTCAAAAACATATACCATTATTAATGTGGTTTATGTGATTCGTGAATCATGCTATAGAGTGTGGTTATGATAACGGAGTGCGCGTACCTTAATACTAAACAACTAACAATAATGTTTTGCTGATGTTTCGAATAATTGGAAAACAATCTATTGATATCAATGACATGTGTTCCATTCTAATGTTCGATTGCAATGGTCAGTCTGCCTGCCATTTGACAGCAACTAATGGGTATAAAGTCAAATGAACAAATCAAAATGTGGGATGTCAGGGTTGGAAAGAGGAGGGGGCCACAAAAACCTACGAACATTTTCTGTTGCATAATTTCACCTATCTTATATTATGATATAGGGAATAGTGATTCAAGTTGTCTGATTGACAGCATCGGAAACGAATGGTGCAAATACGATAAAAAGGTAATCTTTGATTTTCTTCAAACTTCTATTATATGCTTATATATCCCAGTGATATATGGGGTCAGATGTAGGCCCCACTTTCTCGTGAATCTGGAACATCTCTCAACGGAATATTGTGGGTTTTGTTCATTTGGGCCACGTCCGAACCCATGGTGCCATGTTGCTTCATACTCAGAAGGATCTCCGTGCCGATTTAATATTTCGATGTATAAAGTGACATTATTTTATCGACACGCTCGGTGTAAAATTATTAATGCATGTTCAGATGTCAGCGATATCAGCAATCATGCGAAACCAGGCTGTCGTATAAACGGAATGTTAATTGTCAAAACTGGCAGAAATTATTTCATTTTGGCATGCATGCTACTGACATTGTTGGAGGTTGCAAGTAAATTTCCCCAATGCGTAACCTTAAATTACCAGTATATTATATTATAAAAATTGCACATCATGTACACGTCGTTTCCTTAGACACTACATTATATGATAAATATGAGGCGAAGCGTTATACCAGACTTCGTTGTGAGATATCTAGTAAAACTTGTATATGTAGTACATCTCTAATCTGTGATTTACATGGTCAAGTGACTTTAGGTTGCACGTTAGATACACCATAATGTGAACGAAATAACCAATGATCAGGTATCTTTCATAGATTCACTTGCATTTAGTGATTGTTTTTTTTTAATTTAGAGCATTAAGGATAAAAGACTAAACTTGGGATTATTATACATTATCGAGAAATCTGTGTCATGTTTTCGAAAATGCAATTTTACACATCGATTCTGTTTATTATCAATAAGACATAATTACATTTTTGTATCCATCCCTTAAAAACTAAAATATTTTCTGATAGGGCAAAACTCTAATCCAGGAAAAGGTCATTTTGGAATTGCGAAAGTCATATTGGACTCGATCGGTGAAATTGCGATGCGTGCGCAACACTGGTGGATTTAGCAGACGTTTCACTTCCGCACTGAGTTTTTTTCACTTCCGTGTTTACTGTTCCAAATTATTCTCTTTAAAAATCAAAATACAGGCTTTTATAGAGAATTAAGTGCCGAAAAATACCAAAAATAACCACAAAAGTTTTATTCACAAATTTTTTATTTTTTTTATTTTGTAAAAATTTTAATTGTTTTGAAATTTCTGATATTTTTCAAGTTTTTTTTAACTTTTTTAACTTTTTTTATTTTAGAAATTTTAGTTCGAATTTTGTTCTGTGTTCTTTTAACTAACACCCACCGCGAGTGCCGTGTGTCACTTTAACATTTATCCACAGTGAGTGTTGTGTGTCCCTTTAGAGTGTATTGTGTCCCTTTAATATTCACACACCGAGATTGCATCACGTCCCTTTAACGTGTATTGCGAGCGCATTGTCTCTCTTTAATATTCACACACCAATATTTCCTCGTGTCACTTTAACATTCACGCGCCGAGATTGCATCATATCCCCTTAACATTAACACTGAGTGCCTCGTGTCCCTTTAAAATTCACATACCGAGAGTGCCGTCCCTTTAACATCGCGAGCGCATTGTCTCCCTTTAATATTCAGGGCTGAAGCTACCCATCGTTCATCACACTGCATGTAAGTACAACTAAACATATTTCAGAATTAGATAGTGAAGTCGTTTGGACGTTTGTAATAATTTGGAGTTACAGTGATTATTCGCTGCAAACCAAAAATAAATGATTATGAACACGGGTCCCCAATGTATAAGTAATACAAATATCCAATGCATAAATCGCTGATGAAGACCACATATATCCATAGGTTTCAATTACTAGTGGTTGGTGAACATACCCAAACAGACTCCAAATTGTCTACTGTTGACACGGAAGAAGTCGATAAAAACACTGGACTGTGTCTTAATGCTATTGTCAGTAATTTAAAGATACGGGCGCCGTTGGCGGTGGGTATGCTGTTAAAATATTCACCTCGGTCAAAAACCGCCATAAACAGAAATAATAGTAAAATATAGACAGATTTTTTTCTTATACCAATCAGAAATATGGCATAAACAGTATGTTATTGTCAAATGTTTCTCCTTTGTTATGTAAACAAAAGCAAAAAACGTTACGTTTCCTGGCTTTTGTTTAGATCCGGATATGAGAAACATAAAGAGCGTTATTTCTAACTGTTTTCCTGATATGGAAATAATAAAGAGCGTTTATATCATTTGTGTGTGATTAACCAATTGCGCTGTGTTATGTAAACAGAAGCAACACTTCTGTAACACGAGCAGGTTCTTGTTTACGTACACCATCGTACGTCTTGACGACAATATACTAATTACGCGCTGATTATGTTTGGCATATGAACAAAACTATATTTATCATATGACTCAATCATTATTTACTTTGGAAAGTATGTCATAAATCAATTTCATATGAACTACTAGTTCATATCACCTTCCGATAATTTGATTGGTTTGTTGACAAAAAGTGTGTTCTGATTGGCTGAATGACAGCCGGGGGCCGAGCCGTGTCTCTAACTAAATGCAGGTCAAATTCGTGCGCGTCAATCAACGCGATGTCGAAATTCTCGCAATTATAATCTTGAAATATATAGTTTTGGACATTGTTATACGATAAATAGAATATGTAATTCGTATTTATCTAATAAACATACGATATAATGTCACAAACTGAGAACAGAATATCGCACTATATCTTCGCGTGCATATTATTTCTGCTAGTTCACCAGGTGTAATTGGGCTTCCGGTGCAATGAAGTGACGTCACATTAACCTTTTGCTGCCGATGTCATATAGCTATTTAGTGATTTGTGTGCGTTTTGGACATCATAATCAATTTATAGGTGTCATATGATAAATAGAATATGTAATTCGTGTTTCTCTCATATGATATTTATGAAACTCGTCACGAATTTTCAGTTTCAGAAAACTGAAAATTCTTAGACTCGTTTCATAAATATCATATGAGAGAAACACTCATTTCATATCCTCTATATATTTTAATATTCCTTCTGTTGATGGCGATTTGAACAAATAAGAATATTTCTGCAACGAACGCCGCATGTGCCTTTAACCACCCAATAATTTATTAGAAACCTATATTTCATACGAAACACGGTGTTGCATATAATGTACATATGACCACTACAACTACAACCATTTATGCCATTTAAAACCCATGAGAACATCAAAAAAAAATTAAATCATTGTCTCGAATACCATGTTATTCAATCAGTTGTAATTAATCATTTATGATATATCAGGGTACCATTTTAGCTCACTATTTCTATTCAATTACGTAAAATATTCCTTTGTAGAAAACACTGTGTCTGATTGCATGGGGATTTGACCATATAATGGTTATCAGTGAAGTAATGACACAGACACGCTTTCTAAAATGAAGAGCGTTTACCTTTTTGAGGGCGACGCCGATATGGAGAACTTGAATATTATTATGCCAGACATGTGGAGCCCCCTGCTTTCTAAGTCTGTCCCGCATACATAATGTATGGCTATGTGCAGTCGGCCTACCTATATATGTCTGCCTAGCTCTTTACCTCTACCTTACTTAACCACTCCCCCATTGTTATTCTGTATATGTGTGTTTGACGTTTGTTTGAGTGTGAGCATTCGTCGGTTACATAATGTCATGAAAGAAATATGGACTAGTTCACCCTATTATATAAAAACGCCGTGGATTCAATGAGTTTCCAGAAATACAAGTACAAATGGTGAAATTGATCTGTTCCTTGAATTCCGATAAATTACAACAGAATGGTTTGGACATGGACCGGTATTGCAATTCATAACCCAATAAGGGCGACACATTTGAAAATATATAAAGTGTTATTATGGGCAACGCTGATACGTGTCAGATAACAACTAATTAGTCACGTGATGAAAATCGTAAGAGAAAACACGAATGAAAACACTGCGTTTGATAGTGTGAGGGTTTCACCATAATGGTTCTCGGAGCCCATAATTAATGACACATACACGCTTGTTAAAAGGAAGAAAGTTTACCTTCTTGAGGGCGATGCTACTATGGGGAACTTTAATTAAATAATTAAACAAGCCTTCCTTGGGAAGGTGAAGTTTGATTGTGATTCTATGAGTCATAAAGAATCACTGGAGGGATTAAATGAGATATGCCAGTGCGCAGGCATACAAACATACATACTTAACCCAAAAAGTTGGGTGGGAGGGTGGCATTTAATCCCTCCAGTGATTCTTTATGACTCATAGAATCACAATCAAACTTCACCTTCCCAAGGAAGGCTTGTTTAATTTTTTAATTCTATTTCGTCATAACATCACTTCCGGTATAAAATGAGACTTTAAAGCATCAAACACCAAATTTCCAAGGATTATACAGAATTTATTCTGTGACAATATCCAGTACCCCACATTCAAATTGACAAACAGGTGCAATTGGTTTGTTATAAAACATAGCAAAAGTAGCAGCTGAACTCCAGCCTGCTTTACCCAAAATATCCTTAATTGGAATGTTTAACTGAAAAGCACGAGAAACAGCAGCGCCTCGCACACTGTGTGCTTTGAAAACCGAAGTGTCAATGCCCGCTCTAGCAAGCACAATCCTTATCCAACGAGCGATAGTATGCACAGTAACATGCTTATGGGGATGAACATAACTCAGAAGCAACTCATTATCATTGGCCATACAGGTTGAACGTAATGTTGCAGTACGGTGAATATATGTAGTCAACGTCCGATAAACACACAAATGAGGATCTGCATCATACTGCACCAGTTCCAAAGGTTTGGCCAATGCACCAGGCCTCGAAGTTTTCAGCAGCTTGCTGAACACAAACGTAAATGAAGAAGCTGATTTAGTCATATGGTTCAATCGCAAGGCTTCTAAAGCCTGAACGCGTGTAGCACAAGTTAAGGAGATTAACATCACTAACTTCAGAGTCAAATCCTTAATACTAATTGAGTTTACTGGTTCAAGAGTTTTCAAATATTTTAACACTATATCAACATCCCAAGTCTGAGAATATCTTGCAACCGGTGGGCGAAGATTGAATACACCACGTAAAAACCGTATCACCAGAGGATGTCGACTTACAACAGTACCATCAATGTTAATATCTAAAGCTGCTAACGAGGAACGAGCCGTATTTATAGCACTATAGCTTAACCCTTTTGAAAACAGTTTTGTAAAGAAATCTAATACTGACTTTACAGAGGGCGAAATTGAATCCACTTCCCCTTCACCACAAAACTGATACCACTGTTTCTGGTAGGTCCGATACTGTTTTCTTGTCCCACTGCGCCATGATGACAACATAATGGAGGTAGTCTCTGTCGAAAATCCCTGCTGTGTGAAACGTTCCCGGACAGGCGACAGGCCACTAACACCAGTGAGTCTCGTAATGGATGATATTCCTTGGAATGTGGCATCGTTAACAGATGAGATATACGAGGTAGAACTAACGGCTCTTGCACCAGTAGCTCCAACATCAGGGAGAACCAAGGTTGAGTTGGCCATAAGGGTGCCACAACTATGCAGTTTGCTCGCTCCAAAACAATCTTTTGTACACACCGTCCCATCAAGCTAAAAGGAGGAAAAATATAACAAAATATATTACTCCAATTCTGTGCAAATGCATAAACATATTTTGCATTAGGATCAGGTTTCCAGGCACAACAAATAGGAAGCTGACAATTCAGTCTAGTAGCAAACATGTCCACTAATGGAACACCAAAATGATCAGTTAACTGACACAAAATATTGCTATCCAGTTGCCATTCATGCCTGTCATTAAATGAACGAGATGCAATGTCCGCTGCAATGTTACAGCGTCCAGCAATATGACTAGCAGTAATCCAAATATTATTAGCTCGACACCAGGTCCAACTTTGAACAGCCAAATTGTGACAATCTTTGGATCCGGATCCACCCATTTTGTTTATATAGCTAATAGCTGTTGTGTTGTCTACACACACTCGAATATGCTTATTGATACAATCAGTCTGAAAAGACTTCAGAGCAAGAAAAACAGCTAAGAGTTCCAGATAATTTATGTGATAGCTACTCTCAGAATCAGTCCAACGACCTCCAGATGTGACATCATTGAAGTCTGACCCCCAGCCTAAGCCACTGGCGTCTGTGAAGATAGTAATATCAATTAATCTATGTTGAATTGATTTAAATGCAGTGGAAATGTTTGCTAACCACCAGGGACGATCCTCACGCATGCTGTCAGTCACGAACATGGGGCCATCAAAATTGTGACCACATTTCTGAAGTGCAACAATTTTTGCTGCTTCAAGCTTGCGAAAATACAATTTCCCAAATTCCACAGCTGCAAAACTGGCCACAAGCAAACCAATGACATGTGATACATAACGAATAGATTTTGACTCGGCAGAATATAGCTCATTACAAGCGTTTAGTATATTTATTACTCTATCCGACGTCAAGCTAACTTCCATGTTTATGGAATTAATAACATGTCCCAAATAAGTAATATTTTGATACGGAATTAACACCGACTTGTCCCAATAAATTACAAATCCGAGATCTTGTAACAAAGACAAAACTAACTGAACATTGTGGCGACATTCATCAAATGAATCCCCAAAAATAATTGAATCATCAATATAGGAAGCCACCTTAACCCCTTGCTTTCTCAAAGTAGCATAAATTGGTTTCAACAGCTTTGTAAACAAACGAGGTGCACTTGATAACCCCTGAGGTAGAGTTAAAAATTGATACAATTTTTCATTCCAAATGAAACGTATATACTTCCGGTGTGATTTCGCCAAATTTACCGAAAAATATGCATGACGTAGATCAACGCTAGCCAGATAGACACCAGGTGTAACTAGACTTACTGCTGAAGCTAAAGTGTCCATTTTAAAATGGCGATACACAATAAATTCATTCAATTTCTTTAAATTGAAAATTACTCTGAAATTTCCATCTGATTTGGGTCTTAGAAATATTGGTGAAATAACACCATCATCTGACCATAATATTTCTTCAATAACATTCATTTGTAATAAATCATGTACTTCAATAGTAATCTGACAGGCTTCAAGAGTTGAAAAATTTGATTGCCGATTCATAGAAGAGGTCAATTTGAAACCATCAACAAATTCTAGATGACAATGTTCAACAATATCTAGTATTTGTGGATCTGAAGTAATATTTCGCCAAGCAGATTGAAAATGCTGCAAACGACCACCTTCAAATTTAACATTACTACATATAGTTACCTTACCCGTATCTATCGGCTTACAGGACGACTCTTGTTGCCCCTGCGTCCGTGGTTTTTTGAGCTGCCTCTAGCTGAAGGTATCCCATAAGGTGAGTAGAATCCTCTTCTAGACGTTGCCCCTGGGTTAACACCACGACCTCGACCTCTGATTGGTCCACCACGGCTACGAAAAGGACCCTGATTCGACTGAAAAGGAGCTTGTCCACCAGAACTGATTTGCTGACTGATTTTTCGAGTGTCCCCGATTTCTTTAATTGTTGTTGACACCTCATTACCAAACAACAAATTTGTATACTTCACAGAATGTGCACATAACAGTGAATATTCTCCCTTTAAGTCAGGTCTCATGAAATCTCTGCGATATACACACAGTTGATGGTGTGAATGGCCCATAAGCGCCAAGGCTTCCATGGCAGTCGTCAAAACAGGTGAATTGGAATATACTTCAGATTTTCCAAGATCCTCAAGGACTTTCACAAGCAGTGAAGCGGCTTTTGTGACAGATTGTCCAACATTCTGTAGCTTTTTATCCACACCTTTAGTGTTGTTGGAGATAAATCCCAAACAAGTGGATTGGTACGAACCGGCACTAAACTTGAACAATTTTCCGGTTTGTTGATTACCCCATCCTTCAACAAGGAAACAGACTGTTCATCCTCCAATCCATCGAGAAACCATGAATTTACACAAGAAGCCAACTCAGAATCCACAGGTGGATCACTTGCTTCCTTCACTTTCAGTTTAGCCCCGGCAGCCCGAAATGGATTTGACATGTCAACCATAACAGTACTCGGAGAATGATCAACAGAATCATTGTCATAAGAAATTTCAATGTCACCATTATCGACCTCACTTTCACAATACTGATCTTGCTCATAGCAATCCTCATAATCCTGATCATTTTAGGATTCCACATGTGTAACTCTATTACTCAGTTCAGTGATAACCACACCTTGCTTCTGTTGGTTAGCTTCAATAGAACACAACTTGTCCAGAATAAGCTGCTGGCACGAAACCTCCACGTCATTATCACTTCTTCTCCTTGACGAACTTGTCGAGGATGTCAAAGGAATTTTGAAACCTGTAAAAGCTGACCCCGAAGTCGCAGCTTGAAGTGAAAGCTTTGAAGCTTGAAGCGAAGGATTGGAACCAATCGCCCGGACTGGTGAGTTACTAGTAGTAACAACTGGTGTTTTGTGAATAACAACTGGTGTTTTGTGAATATCAACAGCCACCGTATTAATAGAGCTACCAGTCGTGATAGTACTCGAGGTTGTAATAGGTTTCGTTCCTGATTTAGACGAACGCCTCTTTACTTTTGCAGACTCCGCCGGAGACAAAGAAACATTTTTGTCGGGTGCGTACAAAAGTTCGTCTTCACTTTTATCCGCCATTTTGGAATTGGATAAAAAGTCTCTAAGACAATTGCAATCGCTATTCTCAGCGAATTGCTATTAATTCGCAGTCCACTAGACAAGGAAGTGGTGCGAATAATAAATGCGGTAAATAGATAACCGCAAATACAATAAATTTATACGAAGACAAGGAACTAATATATTTCACTATCTTCGCGGCTATAAATGAGGACGACGATAAAGGTAACGTCCTTCGCCTTGCGTTACAAAGGCAAAAGTGATTGGCGCCTGCGCACTGGCATATCTCATTTTATACCGGAAGTGATGTTATGACGAAATAGAACTCGTAGCAAAGTTCACATCCTGTCTTACGATATTATTATGTCATATATTTGAGGCACCCCTTGCTTTCTCAGTCTGTCCCGGATATATAATGTATAAGGCTATATGCAGTCGGCATACCTATCTCTGCCTACCTCGCTCTTTACACCTGCCTATCTCTCTATCTCTATCTCACACTTCCCCTTGCTATTCTGTATATTATGCATCAACAAGGTGAAACATTTTTGTCCCAAGTAAAGCATTGAAAACATTGTACTATGCACTAATTCAAAGTCACTTAGTTTATGGTATCCAAATATGGGGTCATGTTCCGGAAGTCAAGAAAATATTCCTATTACAAAAACGAGCATTGCGTATAATATGCAATAAGAAGTACAGGAGTCACACAGATCAGATCCACTCTTTAAAAGAGAGAATATCTTGAAAATATATGACTTACACACCCTCAATTCCTCAATGTTCATGCATGACTGGTGTTATAACCGCCTACCCGCGTCTTTTGGAACGATGTACAACAAACGAGCAAAATCAACCCCAAGACACCCGAATCCCGTACTGTTAGAACTTCCTATAGAACCAAGTGGTCAGGAAAACTACCCCACCACGCCTTCCCCACAACATGGAACAATATGGAAAATGACTATACTTCTTGCCAAAGCAGGCACACATTGAAGAAGCGCTTACAGATAGCCATGCTGAAAAATTACCCAGCAAATGTACGCTGTAAAAACAAAGGATATCCCGACTGTGCTCAATAAACAACACGAATATTCATTGTCATACTCGTTGTATAATCCAAATACTACTCAAATAATTTTCTTCACATCTGCATGTGGACACACATCGGGACATGACAATCTGCGGGATGGGATGGGATATGGGACAAAACGACAATCTGCGGGACAGAATTTCAAATTGCGTGGGACTGCCGATATCTCGAGGAATACAGGGCGTAGGGGGCTCATTTTGGTGTCTAACGAAAGGCCCACATTCGCCCTATCTAAACATATTAACCCCGCCACTAACCAAACACCAGAAGTTGCATTATTTGATCGACAAATGACCTAACATGGGGTGAAATTTGGGATAGCATGACAATCTGCGGGACAGGATTTTCATATTGCGTGGGACGGCCGATACCTCGAGGAATACAGCGCATAGAGGGCTACTTTTGGTGTCTAACGAAAGGTCCACATTCGCCCTATCCACACATATTAACCCCGCCACTGACCGGACACTAGAAGTTATATTATCCGGTCGACAACTGACCTAACATAAAATGCCACAAACACGAAAAACTGCGTTCGACATTAATGTTTAGAATTTAGATTTCACGATGAATACACTAGCAAACAACAATTTTTAGGTATCAAATAACGCAGTGGAATACTGTGCATTCGTTTTTACCTACAATATGGCTGTTTTAGTGCGAATATTGTAATGGCGAACACGCAAACACGCTCCGATAAAACAGCTAAAAATAGACTCGATGTTTACAATTACAGGATCGATTTCAGCCGGTATATTCAATATAATGGGGCGTATAGTATATCAAAATGTAGAATTAGACACAGGGAATGTATTTTTTTCCAAATGGGTCCACCAGGCGGTGAAATTGTTGCAGAAATTCGCTCCAGGATATTCGCACTTATTTTGATTTCAGTTGTGACTAAAAGCCCAGATGCCGGAGCCCAGCGACTAAAATCCAAGTTACAAAATAGATCAACTGGTTTGAACGAATGAATATGTCAATGGTAAGACTATTCAAAAGAATATTCAAATCAAATAGTGTTTATAGACTTTAAAACTTATTTGTCCGCCATTCATATATGCGGTGAAGTTCTCATATTATCTGTCAGTAATACGCGGGGGAGGTTCTCATATGAACATATTATCTGCCGGTCATACACAGTGGAGGTTCATATTATCCGCCGGTCATACGCGAGGGAAGTTTTCTTATTATCCTCCAGTCATACGCGGGGGAGGTTCTGATATGAACATATTATCTGCCGGTCATATGCGGTGGAGGTTCATATCCACCGGTCATACGCGAGGGAGGTTCTCATATTATCCTCCGGTCATACGATGGGGAGGTTCTCATATGAACATATTAACCGCCGGTCATACGCGAGGGAGGTTCTCATATTATCCACCGGTTATACGCGAGGGAGGTTCTCATATTATCCTCTGGTCATACATAGGGGAGGTTCTCATATGAACATATTATCTGCCGGTCATACGCGGTGGAGGTTCATATTATCCACCGGTCATACGCGGTGGAGGTTCTCATATGAACATATTATCCACAGGTCATACGCGGTGGAGGTTCATATTATCCGCCGGTCATACGTGAGGGAAGTTCTCATATTATCCTCCGATCATATGTGGGGGAGGTTCTGATATGAACATATTATCCGCCTGTCATACGCGGTGGAGGTTCATATTATCCGCCGGTCATACACGGTGGAGGTTCATATTATCCACCGGTCATACTTAGGGGAGGTTCTCATATGAACATATTATCCGCCGGTCATACACGGTTGAGGTTCTCATATGAACATATTATCCACCGGTCATACGCGGTGGAGGTTCTCATATGAACATATTATCCACCGGTCATACGCGGTGGAGGTTCATATTATCCGCCGATCATACGCGAGGGAAGTTCTCATATTATCCTTCGGTCATATGTGGGGGAGGTTCTGATATGAACATATTATCCGCCGGCCATACACGGTGGAGGTTCATATTATCCACCGGTCATACTTAGGGGAGGTTCTCATATGAACATATTATCCGCCGGTCATACGCGAGGGAGGTTCTCATATTATCCACCGGTCATACGCGAGGGAGGTTCTCATATTATCCTCCGTTCATACATAGGGGAGGTTCTCATATGAACATATTATCTGCCGGTAATACGCGGTGGAGGTTCATATTATCTGCCGGTCATACGCGAGGGAAGTTTTCATATTATCCTCCAGTCATACGCGGGGGAGGTTCTGATATGAACATATTATCTGCCGGTCATATGAGAACCTCCACCGCGTATGACCGGTGGATAATATGTTCATATGAGAACCTCCCCAACGTATGACCGGAGGATAATATGAGAACCTCCCTCGCGTATGACCGGTGGATAATATGGGAACCTCCCTCGCGCATGACCGGCGGATAATATGAACCTCCACCGCGTATGACAGGCGGATAATATGTTCATATCAGAACCTCCCCCACATATGATCGGAGGATAATATGAGAACTTCCCTCGCGTATGACCGGCGGATAATATGAACCTCCACCGCATATGACCTGTGGATAATATGTTCATATGAGAACCTCCACCGCATATGACCGGTGGATAATATGAACCTCCACCACGTATGACCGGCGAATAATATGTTCATATCAGAACCTCCCCCACGTATGACGGGAGGATAATATGAGAACCTCCCTCGCATATGACCGGCGGATAATATGAACCTCCACCGCGTATGACCGGCGAATAATATGTTCATATCAGAACCTCCCCCACGTATGACCGGAGGATAATATGAGAACCTCCCTCGCATATGACCGGCGGATAATATGAACCTCCACTGGGTATGACCGGCAGATAATATGTTCATATGAGAACCTCCCCTATGTATGACCGGAGGATAATATGAGAACCTCCCTCGCCTATAACCGGTGGATAATATGAGAACCTCCCTCGCGTATAACCGGTGGATAATATGAGAACCTCCCTCGCGTATGACCGGCGGTTAATATGTTCATATGAGAACCTCCCCATCGTATGACCGGAGGATAATATGAGCACCTCCCTCGCGTATGACCGGTGGATATGAACCTCCACCGCATATGACCGGCAGATAATATGTTCATATCAGAACCTCCCCCGCGTATGACTGGAGGATAATAAGAAAACTTCCCTCGCGTATGACCGGCGGATAATATGAACCTCCACCGTGTATGACCTGTAGATAATATGTTCATATGAGAACCTCCCCCGCGTATTACTGGCAGATAATATGAGAACTTCACCGCATATATGAATGGCGGACACATAAGTTTTTAAGTCTATAAACACTATTTGATTTGAATATTCTTTTGACATATTCATTCGTTCAAACCAGTTGATCTATTTTGTAACTTGGCTTTTAGTCGCTGGGCTCCGGCATCTGGGCTTTTAGTCACAACTGAAATCAAAATAAGTGCGAATATCCTGGAGCGAATTTCTGCAACAATTTCACCGCCTGGTGGACCCATTTGGAAAAATATACATTCCCTGTGTCTAATTCTACATTTTGATATACTATACGCCCCATTATATTGAATATACCGGCTGAAATCGATCCTGTAATTGTAAACATCGAGTCTATTTTTAGCTGTTTTATAGGAGCGTGTTTGCGTGTTCGCCATTACAATATTCGCACTAAAACAGCCATATTGTAGCTAAAAACGAATGCACAGTATTCAACTGCGTTATTTGATACCTAAAACTTGGTGTTTGCTAGTGTATTCAACGAGAAATCTAAATTCTAAACATTAATGTCGAACGCAGTTTTTCGTGTTTGTGGAATTTTATGTTAGGTCAGTTGTTGACCGAATAATGTAACTTCCGTTGTCCGGTCAGTGGCGGGGTTAATATGTGTGGATAGGGCGAATGTGGAGATTTCGTTAGACACCAAAAGTAGTCCTCTACGCGCTGTATTCCTCGAGATATCGGCCGTCCCACGCAATTTGAAAATCCTGTCCCGCAGATTGTCATTCTATCCCAAATTCCACCCCATGTTAGGTCAGTTGTCGATCAAATAATGCAACTTCTGGTGTCCGGTCAGTGGCGGGGTTAATATGTGTGGATAGGGCGAATGTGGGCCTTTCGTTAGACACCAAAATGAGCCCCCTACGCCCTGTATTCCTCGAGATATCGGCCGTCCCATGCAATTTGAAATTCTGTCCCGCAGATTGTCGTTTTGTCCCATATCCCATCCCATCCCGCAGATTGTCATGTCCCCACACATCGCATTCTCGTTCCTAACATGCCCATATATACTACCATACATCATAAATGTTACCGTACACTATTATGATTTATCTAACGAGACTATGACCATATACCGCCAGATATACATATAAACGTTATATATTGTTAATTTGAATTATCCCAAAACCTCACTCAACAAAGAGACTTTCCGACGATCTATATAGATTCTCATTTTGTTTACTTAAATAAAGATGGCGGTATCTCTCGCCTGAAACCGTTGTATCAACAGAAAACAAAATATTTTGTTACTAACATACCCATGGAACTGGAACTGGAACCGAAACTGTTCATATGTTTTAGATCATTTGAACAGTTCAAAAAATTCCTATGGAGAGATAATACATTTTCGATCTGATAAATCGTCTGGAATGGCTCACAACCACGCCAATACTTGTTTGTGATATGCCCTAAGTACTAGAGTCTGTACATGTGCGTGGATCTGAAATACAAGCATCTATGCTATTACTTATAGTTATACTTGTTTTAGGGGGTAGCATGAAGACAGCCCGATAGGGCTAGGCTGCCCCCGACAATACACTGCTTTACTTTATTATGTATTACTGCCACTGTATCATTCGTGTGTATTGTAAATAAACTATCCTATCCTATCCTATGTGTGTTTGACGTTTGTTAGAGTATGAGCATTGGTCGGTTTCATGAAAGAAATATGAACTAGGTGACCAAACCTGTAGGTTTGTAGGGTCGTGGATTCGACGAGTTTCTAGAAATACATGTATAAATTGTTATGTTAGGCATTCCGATAAATTACATCTAAATGGTTTGGACTTGGAACTATATCATGATTGAGAATTCCGTAAGTGTGCTCTAATATACCACACTAGTAATTTATTTCCAATAAAACCCAAAATGGCTTGTAATAAAATTTACAAGTTTTGAGCCATTATGTAATATCGCCTTAGTTTGCCAAATAATTATGGTGATATGTCCGCAAGAAAACAATTGTGAGATTCTGCATAGTAAGATATCATACCACACGTCTGTATATACAACTGCATGTATGCCAAAGTTGTGCTTTATGAGGAAGAAATACGTGAAATGGTTAAATTATGGGCGCATGTGCTTTCTCCACACACTATTCAAAATAAGTAAATGTTATGGGGGACCAGCAGGACAAATATGTTATTGGTTACATCTAACTTTTATGATGTATAGCTGGTTAAAACGGGGCAACAGGAGCGGTGATGCCTGAGTTTTTTTTAGCCATTGTGCAGCAATCTCAGTTTGGCTATGGCATGGTTTTTTGAACACGTGGCGACAGGTTCGGGAATGGATCTGGAATATCAATAATATTCGAGAAGGCAGAATGTCGCTTGTATTCATATGTTGTGCATAAAGTCTTCTAAATTAACTCTGTTTCATAAGTTTACACTGTCGGTTAGGGTGGATACACACATGCATCTAATTTATGTATGTAAAATCCATGTATGCCATGTATTTTACACGGTCACACCAATGATTGATAACATTAGTCGCCTGCGCGCGATCGGACAATTTCAACTGGCGAGACAAGTTAGCAGTTATAAGCTATTATCAAATTAACTGCTATCAAGGAATTTCAGGCCAGTCTTAAATTATTTCATGGATGCCGAAATGAATAAATCCTGTCTGATATCTGTTGCTGTTTTTCACGAGTTTTTATTCATTTCGAAAAGTGGATTTGAGTCCGTCGATTTTATACTTGATTTGTTTCTCGTCATTTCAGGGTCATCCAAATAAAAATATAATGTGCATAATTTGAAGCTCTTTTAGGGCGATTGTTATACACGAGTGTTTCATGTCGCATAAACAATCCGATATGGTGCTCTCATGCCTTGAATAACAGGCATTGGAAAATTAAGACAGACAATACCGGTTCGTTGAGATTCTTCGGATAGTTTCAGAGCGAGCTCATGTGATAACATTCAATTGGGATTTCCATGCAAATATCCAGTACAGCGCCAAAAAATGAATGGAGGTACAGCGTTGAAAGTAAGTAGAGTGACACCCCTATTTACAAAACAGTATATGTTTCTAAAACCAAAGATTGAACAAGTTCCTAACTGTCACAATTTTAACTTGTACACACTTGAATTATAACATTTTGGACCATAATCCATGATTGTGGGAGGGGGCTGGTTCTCGAAAGCTTCGAACAACAAAGGGATTTAGTTGAATATATCAGCCGGGATTATCTGGGCATGAATGTACAAAATGTTTCACTTAAATATTCCATAGTTGTAAAATTTGCGTATACATATATAACACAAGAGAGGAAATGTGACGTAGTTGGGAACTCGTAGAGCGAGACAACCCTTTTCCCCGATTGAAGACACACAGCAACACCACTTCTGTACTCTCAAATTTAAAGCTGTATAATTCATAATTATATGAATATATAGCATAAATTGCTGAATATTAGATTAATCACTCGTCGCAAACAGACACGACAGAAATGACTGTCAACTACAATATTTATAAGTCAGGAGTGGCTTCGTGGCTTCATGGGTGGGGGTTCAGGACGCAGGGAGCTCATAGCCCCTGTGTTGGGGAAATCCTGGGGCCATCACTGGTATAAAAATCAAGAGAAGACTGACAATGATTTAAACAGAAAGTCCAACATTTGGGTTATCGCGCGAACAATTATTTTAAGCGGCCTGACGACTTCGTTCAGTTAACGGCGCTCTGCACGTTCAGAGCTTGGCTCACTGTGGTCAAACATAGCCACACTGACTGGGTTGTCAGCGGACACATATTACATGGTCTGTATGATCCATGTAAAACGACAAATACACGACATTTACAGAGATTACATGCATGTGTGTATCCACCCTTAGGGCAGGTAAGTGATTGATGGTCAAATTTGACATACAGAAGCTTTGCTTGTGTCTCAGAGCATTTAAACGTTAGGGCAGCTATATATGTAGTCGGATGAGAAAAGTTGTGCTTTAAGTGATATAAATATGAAAATATATGAAAAGATTGACTCATACTTTACCATGGCATATGATTTTAAGCAAATGGTCTTCAAAAACTGGGTAAATGTTAGAATTTGGCCGATTCACAGAAGTCAGGCGGTGTTTGAAATAAATTACGAAAAACACGGTGGGCCATTACATGGGGAGAAATGTCAAACTCTAATGTGGTTTACTTTTGACAGATGCACATGCTAATATACACCCCTGGTCAAGTGGTCCTGTAGAAGTGCTATGCTGTTTTGCTATGCTGCGGTTAGTACAACGCGATGCTGGTGACCGCGTGGGCGTTACGCCTCGTGGTTACATCGAAACTACGCAATTACAACACGATGTAAACATTCTGATGATCACACATGAATGCACTAAAACCTCCGGTATGTACAAAATCCGCGGACGACTTGAGAATGACGTTCTTTTGTGAGTATTAACCTAGTTATTGTTACACCAAAAAACCCCAAGTTTTGTCGCATTACATGACTGAAATCATCCCAGATTAAGGGAATGCTATTTTAATAACAAAGACACACATTCATTCAAAAGATATATAGCGAACGCTTGAAACAAGCCCAATTTGGTATTCTATGTGATGCGGGACCAAGGTGATGTTGGTGAGAATCCACACTGATGTTGGTGAGGATCCACTCTGATGTTGTTGAAATAATTGTCTTCCATATTACTGAACTCAAATCATTAGACATCGATTTCAAACTCTACGAGGAGAGAAAATACAGTCTACCGGGAAGTCCGAAAGATCTTTAGAATCGAGAATAATGACCCAAATATCACAAATTGGACTATACCGTGACATTGGCTACTCATTCCCAGTTACTTATTACTTATTCGGAAACATGCAAAGTTGACCAAATAAACGGTGCAGTAGGGTGGATCACCCCAAGTTATGTTAGAAAAACCGAAAACCGAACCAATCTGTCGCCCGCGCGGTTGCCACAGAGGTGACAAAAAGGGCACCCATTGTCGTTTCGGTATCTATGGAACGATTTTGACCAAATAAACGGTGCAGTGGGGTGGCCAACCCCATACTATACTACGAAAACTGAAAACCGCACCTCTCTAGGCCGGAGGTGACAAAAATGGCATCCATCGCCGTTTCGGCATTTATGGACCATTTGAGCCCAAATTATCGGAGTGATAGGGCCCACCCTATGTTATGTTAGAAAAACCGAAAAACCGCACCCTTCTAGCCCGTGCTGTTGCCCTATATACCGAAACGGCAATGTTTGTTCTTTTTGCCACCTCGTGTGGGAATCACACGGGCTAGAAGGGTGTGGTTTTCGATTTTTATAGTATAACTTGGGATCGGCCACCCTATCGCATGGTTTATTTTGGTCAAAATAGGTCCATAAATACCGAAACGGCAATGTGTGTCCTTTTTTCCAAACTCGCTATAGAAGGGTGCGGTTTTCAGTTTGTATAGTATATCTTGTGGTGGGCCACCCTACCGTGACGTTTATGTTATCGAAATCGGTCCATAAATACAGAAATGACAATGTGTGTCATTTTTGCCACCTCCTGCGGCAACCACACGAGATAGAGGGGTGCGATTTTCGGTTGTCATAGTATAACTTGGGATGTGCCACCCTACCTCACCGTTTATTTTGTCAAAATCGGTCCATAAATACCGAAACGTCAATAGTGGTCCTTTTTGCCAGCTCCCGTGTCAACCGCACGGGCTAGTGGGGTGAGATTTTCGGTTTTTCTAACTTAACTTGAGGTGGGCTACCCTACCGCACCGTTTATTTGGATGGCAATCGGTCCATAAATGTCGAAACGGCAAGGGGTGCCCTTTTTTCCACCTCATGTGGCAGCCGTACGGACTCGAGGGTGCGTTTTTTTCGGTTTTTATAGTATAATTTGAGGTGGGCCACCCTACTGCACCGTTTATTTGGTCAAAATTGGTCCAATTACACCATAGTACGGCGTACTTACGTTCTATACACATTTAATACGGCATGTATACGCCGCATATAATACGGCATATAATATATGCCATATTCTATGCGGTGTATACATGCCGTAATATAATACGCCGCAATTAAGTCCACCACAACGTACTTGCGCCCTATAATGTAGTGTATATTCTGTGTAATACGGCGTAATTACGTCTCAGTACGACGTATATTCGCCGTAATACGGCGTAATTACGCCCTCTTTTACGACGTAATAACACAATATATAGTACGACATACTTACGCCCAATAGCACGCATATAACCACCGCACTTACTCCATAATACTGTGTACATGTATATTCACCTATATATGGCGGAATTACGCCCTATAGTACGGCGCATATATTACGTATATTCGCCGCGAATACGGTTATACGTATATTATATGGCCTATATAGCATATCGTGGTTCTCATATTCGACCCAGATGTTTGCCACATACCAACACAACATTGTTCTAACCCCAATATATATATATAGGTGTTACAAGACAGAAATTTTATTCTGTTATTGGTTTAGCAAGCTGGCGCGGGTAATAATTACGGCGAATATACATGTACACCGTATAATTATTTTGTTCATGCATGCTCCGCATTGTACAGTGTTACGTATAGTTTGTTGTTTATATTCCAGAACACAATAGCCCCGTGCAACGAGTCGCCTGTAAAAAATACACTCAATGCATGAGAAACTTTTTCAGTGGTTGAACATATGCGCTACCCCATTATGTTTCGAATCCGGAGGACATGTCTATAGGTATGTGTTACATGTTAAACTGACCCCCAGTATGCCTACACATATATAAATACATTTAGGGATAGCATTTCCAGAAAATGCACGAAAACGATCATTCGTCTGCGACCAGACACTTGAGCGTGAAGAAGGACATTCGATGAGTAGAGATGTGTAATACGTTGTTGAATGTTTGTCACACGACATTGAGATGGGCATAACTAACCTAAATCTCGACCGAAACTATGGCATGGTGATTCACAAACAACATCATGTTGTACTCCCACCAACATCGGTTTGTATATTTAACAGCTTGAGCGCGGATCCCAAACAACATCGCTTTGGACCCATCAATGTATTTGTCACCTGTTTGTGCCGAATATATGCCATGTCCAAACGCTTATCACTTCCTAAAGCCTTCAATATACTTGTTTGTACCTCTCTACATGTCCTGTTTACAAATTATTCATATTAGATTGATATAAATGGCGAAATAACAGGAATGTCACAAATTTTATTAAAATAGAGACACTCGTCTAATTCCTATTAAGCCAACAAAAACTTTAGTGTGATTGCAGAAGTATTCCATCAGACGATTTCACCACTTGAATTAACAACACGCCATTTGAAATTACTCAAATTACGTCTAAACCCTCGATGTGAGTTTTGAAATATCACGCGGTCACCAGCATCGCTTTGTACTAACAGCATCATAGCAAAACAGCAGGACACACCAACATCATAGCACTTCTGCAGGACCACTTGACCAGGGGTGATATAGTTCGAGAACATTCTCGCTTTGTCTACATGGCGATAACGATAATCGCGTGTGTTTATCGAGTGATTTTTAATCGCAGCGGTTGTATAATATTGATTCCTGATAGCTCGATTACAGGTTATAGTCCACATTTACCTATTTTTGTTAAAGGGGAAGTGTTAGGTTACGGTATAAGAAGCAGAGAAAAACTTCAAGAGCGTTCGAGATATCGAAGGTTCCATTCGTGAGTTTAAAATGTTCGAGAATATTCGAATTATACATGCGTCGGTAGATAAGCTTCCAGAAGGGTCCAAAATTATGAAAGGATGAGTTTAAAGGATTGCTATCCTGATGAAACAACGAAACATTATCGGAAAGCCACCCCTATTGTGATCACAATGATCCAAGTCCCATGCATCACAATCGCGTAATAAATAAGCCGATAAATAAATAAATAATACCCCCACCGGTTGTCGGCTATCTCCGTCGCAATTTCTCATATGACGTCAAATGAGTAAACTAATTAAAAACACGGAATCGGAGTGGGAGTTAATTGTGTCTACCTATATGACGTCATATGAGTGGCGATGGAAAATGCGGAATCTACATCAGCGCGTGAGTGTAATGGAATTAATGCGGGTATGCCAATAGCATTGTGTACACGTGGTGAATTGTCATCGCCCGGTGAGTTATCGTCACTTGTGATTTGGCATAAGTGCTGTTTGGAAAGTTATTGTTTTGAAAAAAAATATAGGCCGATTGAGCGGGGTAGATACCACTTTCGTGTCAAAAATAAATCTTATAAAATCACGAGCCGACGTGTGAACTCTTTTCGGGTGCGTGTTCACGATGTAGTTTTAATTTTCCATATATATGCCCCGAGTGTCCCGTATTTACAACAATAGGTTGTATGAGAGGGCCGACGACCCTTTCAAATATTCCCGGGTATCATCCCAACTCCAAACCTATTTACAACCATTCATTCGTGACAATGCCAAATAAATGCAGTATTTCCGGCTGTGACCGGTATAAGTCGAGTCCACACTTTCCTTGACCACGACTCAATAAAGAGCGTTCCATGTGAAGAGTTTTCCTAATATGGTGCGAATAAAAAGTGTTTAATAAACCGTAACTTGCTATGACTTATATATAAAGCATGTATATCGCAAGATCGTGTACATGTATTTACGTGTATTGGTGTAATCAGTAAACAATCACGATGACAACTGTTCTAAGTAGAGTCCCCATGCTCCTTTACCATGACGCAATAAAGAGCGTTCACTGTTAAGCCTATGATGATATAGTGCTAATAAAGAGCGCTTGTATATGTGATTACATATTAAACCGGATTAATATCCCTCCTTCAAAAAGTGCTATATATAATTGGATGTTTAAACGAACCACGGCGAACGTTTATATATTTTATAATCCTAGTGACATAATCACTTACAAAACTATAGGGAATGGGGCGTGATATAATCACTGAGGAGTCAGAAGCCCATAGCGGAAGCACAGCCTCCCACAGGGGAGGCATACCCTACTTGAAGGTACAGCAAACCATATGCAGCAGAGATAAACATATATGATAAGGGAGCTTGAACAATTTTCATTTTGTCAACATGAAAAGACACATTTAAAATGGAATTATATTTTTTCGTGAAGATGTCTTTACTTGCTCTTTGGTCCTTCTTCACTCCGTCCATTCACACTGGCCGTCTGAGTTTACAAGTTTATAATTGTTTGAAACCGATTGACAAAAAAATATGTTATTTTTCGACAACTGGGTTACCAAATACATGTGCATAAGATCCAGAAGAGGTCAGCCAACAGTTTTAGGTTTTTGTGACTTTATATTTCTGTATTGTTGTTTCATTTGATTTGGTTTTTGTATTGTTTAATTAGTGATTTAGGATCGTAGATTTAAAAGCGTTTACCAATCAGCTTCACAATTTGAATGTGGCTTATAAATATAATACATACCCGCATTCCTGTATATAGATAACTAAGGACTATGATTTTTAAGGACTATGATTTTGGAGCATCAGTGTGGTCTTATAACAGTATACTGATATACACAATCATACACATGTGTATATACGTACATATACACACACATATATACTCACATATACACATGCATATACACATATATAATATATAATAATAATACATATACATATACGGAGTCGAATTTTTCGACAACTGTATTAGCGCAGCTATAGTCGAGTATAATGGATGCTGTCATACATCTTAATATCTTTCGGGCACATAAACTAATTATTTCCTTATTTATAGGTGATCTATGGCAATACAGGGCAGTAGCCAGGATTACAGTAATATGTTGTCGGGAATCGCCATGTGTTTATTTAAATGTGCAATGAAACATCAACACATGTGCAGTGGTAATATTATACGCTCATTTAGCTATTTTCGGGTACAATGCGATTTGAAATATTTTCCATTCCGCTTCAAATACGTCTTTTTTGAAATTTAATATTGCGGAGACTCTTTCTGCTTCATATTGATGTTTTACTAGTGCTAGAAATGCTTCCAGATATAGTTCTGTTTCTGTAAATTTATTACTGTATATATATCTTTTTGTAACTAGGTTTAAGTAGTTTAGAATCTTGTTATCTTTTCCAATAGAACCTAAAATAAACGTATCTGCTGAAAATCTTATATTTATTGACTTTTGTGAATACCAGGATTCAAGTTTTTTCAGGAATTCTTTGACTTTCGAACAGTCCCAGAAAATGAGCTTTATTGTCTCGTCATAATGATTACATCTACGACATATCCCGTTTGAACGTATGCGTATTTTTTCAAGATATGTATTCGTACTTATTATTCTCTGTAATATCCTGTATTGGAGCCATCTTGCTGTCTTTGGTGGTATAAATCGGAGTAACAAATATTTGTTCCCAATTAAGGGGTTATCGTGAGTTATTTGTAATTATGTCTCCCATTTTTAAATTGGCTTTGTAGTTATTTCTAGATGATTGGTAAGTATGTTATAAAAATCTTTTCCTCCTTTTCGAGATTTGAGAAGAATTCTAAATTCGTTAGGTATACTAGGTCTTTTAAAAAATGTGTTTTCTTGTATTGGAAAGGTTATCTGTTTCTTTACTTGTTTTTGTATCGTTAGCATAGTCATAAAATATGTTGTTATTCCATACTTATCATGAAGGGTTGAAGATGTATGGAATTTGCCATTGTCTTTGATCAGGTCTCTAATAAATAATATTCCTTTTTATTTCCAACTTTTGAAGTTGATTTGTTTTCCATTGAGCATTATATCATCTTTATTCCATATACACTGCGAAAGGTAAAGTTCAGTTTTACAGTTTTTATAAAGAGCTTTTTGAATTTAGTCCATGCTCCCAACACATCTTTGCAGAATGGGTTTGTTATGCCATTGGTCAGACCATTAATATATTTACAATCGTATAGCCAAAACAGTATGTCCTTCGAGACCTGTTCGTTAAATAAAGTTTGCCAACTTGTTTTGTCTCACCCAGGTAATCTTTACGGAATTGTTAAAGGCTTGTGTGTCTATCTTTTTTAGTCCACCGAATTTATATTGGTTGCACAATATATCACGTTTTATTCTATCAGTTTTTGAGTTCCATGTGAAATAATAACACATTGTATTGATCTGTTTCAGTATATCTTGATTTGGGTTTGGAAGAGCCATTAATAGGTGATCTATTTTTGGTAATATGAGCGATTTTACTGTCGTGAGTCTGCCATTTGGATTCAGGTTTCTCTTCAGGTATTTCTAATACTTGATTCATAAATTTCCATTACATAGAGTCAAACGCTTTTTCAAAATCTATCAGGAGTATCATTCCCGGGATATTTTTCTGTTGTGTGATGTTCATAATGTCCTAAACTAGTCGAGTATTTTCTCCGATATATCTGTCGCTCATGAACCCTTTCTGGTCTGAGTGGATTATACTTGGTAGTCTACTTCTTATTCTTCTTGCTATGCAAGCACTTGCTAGTTTATATGAACAGTTCAGTAATGTGATAGGCCTCCAGTTCTTTAAGTACATTTTGTCTTTATTTGGTTTTGGCAATAGAGTGATCACCCACTGTCTTTGAGTTATAGCTAATTCACCAATTGTGTATCCGTGATTAATTGAGCGCCATAAAAATTACCCTATATCTCTCCAGAAAAATTTATGAAACTCTACTGTATATCCACTCAGACCAGGGCTTTTCCCATTCGACATTGCTTTGAGTGCAGTAAGTAATTCATATTTTGTAATTAGCCCGTCGATGCTTGTTTCTTGTTGCTTGTTCTGCAGTGAGATGTAAGAAGTCGCAGTCCTAATTCAGTATCGTGTTTAGATCAAACAGCTTGGATTCTTTTTTCGAATATAGCGATTCATAGAAAGTTCTAAATGCATTGACTATTTTGTTGGTGTCAGTTATTGTTTCTCCATTTTCTTGTATAATTTACGACAATGTTTTTGCTGTGAAATGTGACGCATCATTGAACCTTTAATTTGTTTTCCGCTGAATTCACTTAGTTTTTTTTTCAACTGCGTTTATGTTGTTGATCAGACTTTCACAGTCTTCTGTGTCGGCATTTTCCGCTAGTCTGATTTCAAGTGATTTTTTCTTATTCTCCAAGTCTTCCATCTCGATTTGGGTTTTTTTCTTTTGTTTAGACGAAAAGGCTATTGTATGTCCTCGTATGTCTAAAAGTAGCGCTTCGAAGAACAAGTTATCGTTTATTACGAGTTGTACACCATTAACGTTGCGTTCTGGGCCGTTAATATAGTCTTTGTCATATACCATACATGCGTACCTATTCATATTTTCTATTATTATTTGTTTTACCATTTTTGCGTAATTGGGATTTTTTAAGAGAGAATTATTGAACTTCCAGAAACTTCTTCCTCTTTATGTATTATGAAATGTTAATGACATTTTTATGATAGAGTGATATGATCGGTAGCCTGGAATAATGTTCGGATGTGACTCGGTATCTACGAAGTCCAACAGTTCATCTGATATTATAAAATAATCAAGGCGTGGCATTTTCATTGGTGACACTTTCCTCCAAGTATAACGTTTCAAAGTTTCATTTTTTATCCTCCATATATCGTCATTTCGTTAAGTTTTGAGTTTGCTTTAGGATTTGGTGCCTGCTTTTGGTTTAATGTGTCCATTTGTATGTCCCTTACCAGGTTCAAGTGTCCACAGCATATAATTTTTTTTATTTTCAAATGATTCTAGAATTTCAGTAATTTTTTCAGAAAATTTCGGTTCGTCGTCATTTGGACCGTATAGATTTAAAATTATAAGTCGTTCTCCTTCTACTGTTATGTCTAGAATTATATAATTCCCATTTGGATCACGTTTTATATTGTGTACTTGAAATTGAACATCGTTGTTGAGCAGAACTACGACTCCCCTTGACCTCCCATTGAATGAAGCAAAATAGGATGTATATCCCCATTCCGACGTTGTAGTATTTTCTAGTTTATTAATCAAGTGAGTGTCCTGGAGACAGTATATTGAATAATTCTTTTGTTTGAGAAATTTCAAGACGTCTCGCCTTTTTGTCCCCTGGCCCAATCCCCTACAGTTGAAGGAAAACATTTTAAAAGACTGCATAATTTACATAAACAGGAACGCTATAGCTAAGAAACAATAAAATGTTTTCACGCAATTTAGCATTTTTTTCACGTTAGGGTTCTTGATAAAACTTGTGTACCACATCAATTTTTTCTCAGACTCCGCTCTATCACACAAACTCTAATAACAATTAATACAACACATATAAGTATATAATACACAACATGGCGGACCCCATTTTTGGGATAGCGCCCTGGGAAACACAAAGGTTATATGTCTAATTACATATGATCAATGATGGACCATCTCTTCCCATAACAAATGCTACACCGCCTTCTGTGTACTAAGTAACAAAATCGACTCAAGGACCCCAGCCCGGAAAAGCCTCAACCAGTCAAGACAGATCCCCTCTCGATAAATATCTTTAATAATAATGGGAAAATATTTTGCGGCTCGTGTTTCTTCAGAGTGATGCAAGCGCGATAACTCTATCTAAAAATCTGAAAAAACTGTAACGAAGTCATGAATGTATCACCCGATAATCGCATTACTCAATCGATACACATTCAACGCTGATTGGTTGAAGCTCCCCCGGACCAGGCGTCCTCGAATCACAATATCTAGAGAGTTTATAGCAGATGATTACGAAGAGATGGACCATCATTAAATGTCAGCAATTGAGACGTTTCGTGGTTACACATTTTGTCCGTGTTTTTGTCCGTACTCTATATATAGATCATCATGTGACGTTTATCCACAGCTGTTAGGTTAGCCCGTGATGTCATCGAATCTAACGATATCGATATAAATTTAGAGTGCGCTTTAGCCAATTAAAATACGGGTCTCTCATTGGTCCAACTGTTTTGCCAGTCAATGGTTATTCCCGAAGAATGTGGGGGAAATCCCCATCCGGTATTCGTGTATATAAACATTGAAACGCGAATTTCAGTTTTCTAAATATTATATCTGGACTATATCACCTGGATGCTGCTGATTTTAATTAAAATGAATCTCGGGACTCGATCAATGGAGATGGATCTTGTAAATATATGTTTTGTATACTTCACTTTTGCAATTCTGAATTGTTCTGCCATTCACATGCAAGTCTATTAATTTTTGTCAATGAGTGAATCATTCTCTCATTGACAACAACTAATAGAGTAAGATTAATGTTTAACCCTATGTAATGAGTATAGCTTGCTCATTGATAATGATCAAAGTGTTGTGCCGCTGAAATTTAATATAACATGCAATGTAGAATAGGTAATGCAATTTTGAAAAAGGCGCGACAACAACCGAGAGGCTCCTGCGCCAGAAAATTACAGATACAGACACAGTTCTGGATACATGTCACAGCTGTGGACCCATGTGAAATTTATTAACCTCGTCCAATAAATTCGTTTCGAGCCTAGCTAAAGCTCGGCTCGAATCGAATTTAGTGCACTCGGTTAATAAATTCTGTATAAAACAGCGACTCATTAGAGATCCTAAACTACTCATGAATGGGTATTTAGTATAGAAATGGTTTATCACATCGCTGACCCCCTCCCCGCAATACATGTGATAGATACATATATATATTTATTTGGTGCGATGTAAAAACATATTACAAAAGGTCCTACAGTTTGAATGGACCATAAGATATCACAGTTTAGATTGTATACAGCTGATTTTAAACATATGAGAAAATATCTATTCAGTGTCCATCATTCATTTGAAAGATCAATTTCAGTTTCATTTCATTATAATTTATTTAATAAAATATATTAATTTTTAAAGAAGTCGTCTTTATTATGTAATAAGACTCACCCATCGCACCGAGGATAACATTGAAAAGTCTGACCCATAAATGGGCAGACTTATTTCCACAATGGTCCTCAGATTAATAGATGTTATCTGCAAACAATTTCTAAATTTCAAATGCTAGTGAAACCATTTTAAATCATTAAGATCATTTAAGAATGACATATGATGATATTCATAAAATTAGGCACTAAGAGTTTTGATGAATGAAAGTGTGGGAGATGTTGTGCATAAATTATTGCAAATTAAGAGATATAACCACACCGGCAGTGTCTATGGGTTCTGTTTTGTTTCAGCAGCCCTCTACAAACATAAGCAGAGAGCCCACCTATCAAATGGTGGCCGAGTTGAACTTACTCCAACAAAGAATCCATACATCCCCGGAATAATGTTCAAACTGTAAAACCTACATGATTGTGAAAATAAAACCTATAAAATACATTCGTGAATAATACAGAAAATTATAAAATGTAGCAAATTGGTGCCATGCTACCAGATCAATGTGCATTAATCACAGAATCTACTCAGATGTATACATCCCAAAGGTGGCACCCTAGCAATTTCTGCAGAGCCAGAAGGTGTCTATGGGTTCTGTTTTGTTTTCGCAGCCCTCTAAAAAGATATTATAAGCAAAGGGCCCACCTATCAAATGATGGCCGAGTGAGCTCACTCCAACACAGAATCCACAGACCTCCTCTGGATGAATGCACTAAAATGTGTATTTGGGATAAAAAATACTTCAGCTGTATGAAATACAGATGAAAACGGATAGAGCACATGAAAATGTGTTGATTTGCTTTAAAGTTTATGTCCACACAAAAATGTCCGCTTCTTTATCTTTAAGTTGGCTGTATAATTCCAGTCTGACACACTCTTTAAACCGGTTCGAGTCTTCTGTTGACTTGTATTCAATGTCTAAATCATTCCAAAGTTTAATTCCATTGTAAGTGAATGATTTGGCAATATGTGTGTCATTTCATGGTGTTATAAAACTCACCCGACTGTATCGGGTATCATATGTATGCAGGGTTCTAATTGGTATGAAATTAGATAGATACCAAGTATGTGGGTTGGCCTTTATAGTGAAGTTTATGGACAAGCTTCAAAGTAGTGAAGTGAAATTTTGTTTTCAATGGAAACCAACGGGCTAATCTAAAATGTTTGAGACTGACATGATCTCGAGGTTTCAGGCTAAACAAGAATCTCATTAGTTTGTTTTGAGTGGTTTGCAGCCTTTTTGGGTCTGCTGTGTGAGTCCAAACCACCATGAAGTGCAAGCATAATCAAAGTGGCAATGAGCCAAAGCAGAGGCCGATAGTTTCTTGGCATGAAATGGAAGATCTATGTCTGTTCTGAAGAGGAATTTAGTTCTGGAACTTACTCTTTTTTTATAACTGACTGTGCCATAGCTATGATATGGCCTGTCAACTAATAGGTTAATACATTTAATGATGACACACCAATCAGCCCTCGACAAATGAATGTTTGGTGACCGACCTTTATATTTACTGTAAAGATCTCCAAGTCGTCGCTTGTGCTGTAAAACGGTATAACATGTAATTATAACACGCCAATCAGCCCTCAACCAATGGAATCCGATGACCGACCTTTATTTACTGTAAAGATCTTTAAGTCGTCGCATGTTCTATCAAACGGTCTGTCGTGATTACAACAAGCTTATGCATTGTATTCGCGGCGCACACCTTGATTGACCAATTATTCACTCCCGTTCATTCAAACAAGTTATTTTTCCACCGAGGTGAGCATTACTAATATGGGCTGTGATACCATTTTTAATCACAACGAACAGATGCAGGGACGTGGCGATTGGAAGACATGGGCGATACGTCATGCCAAATATATAAACGTTAATAATTAAATAATTAATTACAGTAATACCGAGTATATATACGCCATACTAAAATTTCAGATCGGGGGGGGGGGTATTCGGGCGGACAAGTTACATGGGCATTTGCTTTGTCGACTATCCTGAACATGGCAAATTTAGTACCCCCCCCCCCCCATTTCACCAACACAATGAACAAATGTAATCAACGACAGACCGTTTTGCTGCGCAGACAACAACTAACAGATATTTACAGTAACTAAAGGTCAATAACCGGACCCCATTGAATTACTTACATTTGTCGAAAGTCCTGTTTGTGATATTATGAATTCGGCTTAGAATGTATGGAATAAATAAATCCGATACGTAGGAATAATGCACAATAGAGCAGAAGTTGAGTGTGCTCTCTTGTTAATCCATGATTAACACAAAAATAAATTGAAATGTCATGATTCGGCATAAATGCAATTCGTTGAACAATCTGGGTGAAATACCGACCATGGGGTATTGATTGGTATTCACCGGACCATGTTTGTAAGACTGACCACACATTTAATTGGTAACAGAAACTCATCACTGATTGTAAGTTTCTCGGGCTGATTGGGTATCATAAATATGTTATAAGCACGGCGTCCGATTTATAATTGAAACAAACACTTGTGATCTTTATTTCACTTATAAATCGGACGCCGTGCTTATAACATATATATACATGGGGATGCGATCAACACATCGTACGTTAATCGGAAATGTACTTTTTGTACGAAGAAAGTCACTGGGAATGAATACCATGTTATTTTTGAATGCGAGTTTTTTTCCCGTGAAAGACATCTTTATTTACCAAAATCATATGTCAGAAATCACAATGAAAAGAAATTCTAAATTCTGTTAGCTAATAGTAAGACACATATTATGAGAAAGTTATGTAAGTTTATCCGACTTATTAATGAAACTGCAAACTGCTCTCCTGGATAACTTAATCATTGCACTCCATGTCACTTTCTTTTCTATTTCAAAACTATTGTTGTGTACTGACCGTTATACTTATGATTATATATATTCTAATACCATTACATGTATATATCACTTATGTATGTACAATGGTGAATGAATGAATAAAGAAAACACTCACCTCTTTCTTCTTTATAACAACACTCGAGACATTATCTTCCATACATGCAAGCACAGATGACGGGAAACATGTCATGCCACCAGGACCGCCATTTTGCATATAGGTAGCTGCAACACACCATGTGTTACTGTGACACCATTGGCTGCAATGCACATCACTAGATGAAGTGATCGAGCTGGTCAAATTGAGGAATGTCTCCTCCTTTCCTGTCAGCACAACAAATTTAGCAACTTGGAGTCCGTATATACCGTAGAAACTCGCGGCCATCAAAAACATTCTGATCAGTGAGTTGAACATGTTGAAAAGGTTTTAGAGTTTTCTTCAGAATCAATTTCTGTACGGATACGTAACGTAAGTCACTTAACAACTACCTCCAAATGAGCCTTCCCAAGTTAACGCTGACAATTGATCAATGCTAAACGATAGACGCGTGCTTCACTTTATACAGGTAATATCATCGATTTGGCTTCGATGTTTCAATGGTGGGCCTCGAATCAGAAAGCTCGGTTACGGCCCACTCATTTATTTTTATTTTGCGGTATATAAATAATGTTTGACTGACAACTAATCCACGCCCTTTGATTCGGTTCACGTTTAGTTTTAGGGGAGCTTGTGGGGGCAACACGCGTAGGACTGACTATACAGCTATGTTGAGCACTATCCGATAGCGTATATGTAACTATCTATAATAGAATATAAGCTTAACGCTGCGCTTGAACATTTTAGTTACTGTTATAAAAAAAAATCACTGTCTGGTTTACAATACCTATACATACCTTTCCTCTTACAATATAATTGCCCTTGAAACGACATACATGGCAACTCACTCGTTTTAGATTTTAGCAGCTCAAATGCTGTATGGGAAATAACGGGCTGATAACAAGGATTGATTTATAAGGTAATTGGTATAGTTTTAAAGTTGTATGTACTTCATACAGTCTGGGGTCATAGCACCTTCTTTGTTCCCCGCTTATTATCACACGTTTTTGTATATACTATTATCCATTGTATTAGCAAACTGTCCTCGTGTGGATGTTTTTTGCCAATAAATCATTATCTATCTATCTATCAGACATCCTCAAATGTTTTCTGTGATACTTTTTTTTAATTGTATAGAGAGACAGGACCGACATCACTTGGAAGTTCGCAGTAAATTCGGTGAATTCTCTGCTTTTATTTTGCAGGGTGACAGATTGAAGGTGGTTTCCAATCTTTCTATCGTTTACTTCCTATGCGTCTCATATAGATATATAGTATGTTGATTAGTGAATCTTGATATATGTTATGCGACTTGGGGGCCAATGTTATGAATGTTATACCAGGAAATACAAATAGTATTTATTAATTTGTATAACGAAATTTGTGCTAAATGTCACAGCGGTTTTACAGTACAGCGAAAATTGAACTTAAAAATGTGTACACTAAATTCGGAATATAAAACATATTATTAATAATTTGATAGTTAAATTTATCGTCTCCCGACAATCCAATTTCGTCAGAATAGGGACACGGCGATGGGGAGGGTGACATGTGGGTGATGGGTGGCTTGGTGGGTATCCCGCGCCCCAACTTTTGTCAAAATAGTACAACAGTTGCCAATGCTGTTTAGAACAACACATCTTTAAGTCATAGTTGAAGATGGAAACAATGCAGTAGTCATGCTTCGTGATGCTTGGGTTTAAGCGGATAGGTCTCGTCCAAACCACGACATTAGGTATACATACAAACGTAATTTATTAAGAGGTATCTCAACACATATATATGTACGCGGAATACAATCGGATGAAATTCGTCGATATATAGCACTGGAAATACATGTTTTCTTTGTTATATTTTTCGATAAATTTTGGACCGTTTCGTTTAATCAACGGTCGCACACAAATTGCACATGTTCCGGTAGACCATGGGAGGAAGATCTACAGCTGTCCTCTCTCTGAAAACTGTTTGGTACAACATAATTTTGATTATTAAAAAAGTGCGTGAAGATTTTAAATAGTAGCATGTTAATATATAGCAATATGCCTTTTCCAGAAGTCGCGCGTTATTCCGTTTCCGATTCCGGAATTAAAATTAATGTATAGTAAATTTTTAATGTCGCAATATCTGTTTGGGACCCAGATCTTATGTTCGATGTTTGACGGTGTGAGCCACATGGCAGTTTTCACTCCAATATACACCTAATAATATTAACTTTTTATTCTTTTTTTCTGGAATCGACATTGGATTAGATTTAACAAATGCACTACCTTTCTATGTGAACATGATATGTCCCAGAAAGACGCACTGAAGAACTTAAAAATACAACTTTGATCACGATCATTGGGTCCAATAATTAATAGCCATTTTTATCTATATATCGAAATTCCACGGAATGTCCACAAAGTTATATTGCATTATCTTAACACGAATGGCTTCACGCACTGCTTTCACTTCACTGTATTCAACAATATATTCTTCTCTTGGTCAACATTTACAATTTTACGTGACCGCTGACAAAAACTGAACCGGCACTTAAATGTATCGAAAAACTTAAAGGGACACTGTACTCAGATGTTGTTGCTGGTTTGTATAGTCTCGGAGTCGTAGCATAAGGTAACCATATTTCCATTATTTGAAAGTCTGTTGTCCAATCTATTGACTGCAAATGAGAAGGGTCTGTCATTTCCCACGCACAATTGAGTTGTATGCATGTAAGTTACCCGTAGCCCATGTATACATGTATAGGGTGTGTCCATTCTTTCAAAATTCTATATCGGCCTTTGGTGAGCAACATCCAATAGTGTTGAATATGATGAGACAGAGACCAACTCTCAATTACTTGTAAACTTACTCGTAATGTCCGGTTGACTAAAATTACTCGCAAGAAGAACTGGTTATTCCATTTAGTTACCGTACAAGTACGTTCCCTGGATAAAAATAGAACCAAAAATTGGGAATCACACAATGTTTCCAAGAGCATATTTTGCTAATTTCTCCCCGCCCCTGTCCAAACTGTCTATGAATGTAGCTGAAAATCAGGTGACTTATTTGTAGTACCCTACTTGTAAGGGTAAATTTCAGAGATACATTGCTATTATTGTTTATTGTTGTCAGTGATTATAATGTGTTCATATGATATTGTTTTGAAATCAAAATGACACGCTATCAATACATATATTATTTAAGGCTGAAAACCATGGGGTTTCCATCCGGTTCACTGCAACATGAGTTCAGAGTTGATCAAATACGGATACTCTGATGCTACACATAAACGTGCATGCGTGTGGTAAAGCCCCCCCCCCCCCCCTTGCGCATTGCTTATTTGGGTCTGCACATTTATTTTGTTTTCAGTAAAATATTCCGTACCAAAAGTAAATCGTCGAATTCATCAGCAAACTGAAAGTTTACCACCGTAGATCATCGCTTCACTTCAAATTTTGGGAACACTTCGACGATTAAATACGTCAATCGCTTGAGTGGAATTCCCATAATGATAATAGTAGGGTAAGGCAGATGTATTTGGACTGTTCCCCTCCCTGCATGCCTTTTAAAAAGTAAAGGGTATTCCTATTAAAACAGTCACATTCATTAAAACCATATTTATGTTTTATTATAAAATAGCGGGAAATTACCGAAACGTATATCGTTGTATTTATCTCTCAGAAGCCACAGTGAAATACGATGTCGTTATTTCACTCTACATACCGCTATTTCACTGTAGCTTATCGGCGGTTTACCCGAGCGCGAATCAATTGGCCCAGTGCATACCGGACTTATTCATGTTTTTTTAATACTATCACGCGCTATCTAATTAAGTAGAGTTACTGCTCATCAATCGTAACTCGTAGTGATTCGTCTGCTTATTTTGAACAATTTATTAACTAGAATTTAGACAATATGGTGCCTTTCGGTGAACAATAGTACGGCATCTACACGTATCCTGGGGTGGTGGGTGTCAAAATAAGCCCAAAGCAATTTTTTCCGTGACAAAAATATTTTGTTCCTTCACACCTTTTATTGGAGTTTTACTAGTTTGTACTGGTTTGTAACACTAAGAAATCAATAATAAGGAACTGCAGCAACACTAAACACGCTAGGGCCATTGGATGTTGGTTTGTGCCTCTTTAGGACAAGGGAAAGTATTATTGATGCAGCTTAATCGCCCATGCAGTATTCTATGTAATTAACATCAAATAAGGATAACTTTAAAGAAATAAATTTAATGCCAAATCCCGGTCAAACATGGACATTGAACACTGATGTAAACACTGATGTATAAAGGAAAAAAACATGTAACATACCTTGACTTGTGAGTGGATAACACAGTTATCTCATATGTGACAAAAGAGATAGAAAATGGTAATAATTCACAATCTCATGAAGTCATGAATGAGTTAATACAGGTTTCTACTAAAAGTGTAGGTTTGTTTTTTATTAAAAGTGGCCTATTTCTGTCCATCACCATTTTTTTTTAGAAAAGTGTATTAATGATCACATTTTTATAATTTGAGATATCAAATGAGATGTGGTCGACTTGTTACAGACCGTAGACCATCCGCCCCTTGGTATCTCTACGCGCCAGAGGTTCGTAATATGACATTTTCGTATAAAATAAGACCATTAAATACCACTTTATTAGACAATTTGCATCATATGTAACATGCCTGATCAGAATACCACAATGAATGCGAAATGTTTACCAAGTCAAGTGACAGAATTTAGGTAACAAAACTGTCCCACGATTGGTGGTCCCTAATGTTACCAAGAGAGAACACACAATACAACAGTCTTGGCATTGGCGAATAAGGAAGTGCAAATTGGTTTCCAGTACTACTCATCAATACACATGGCTAAACAAATTTCGTTTGCTGGTTGGTGCAGTTAATTTTCCCGTAATTGACAGTATTATTCATCAAGCAGGTGAGTACACTGGGAGTGTGTCACTACTGTTACCCATAGATACAGGTCTGTGAGTTTATTATTACACAAATGTTTCTCTTCTTAGTTTTGTCCAAGGTGATCCCCATGAGGCAACATATACATTTTGTTTCATTCAAATGGACGACCATTGGGAATCCCCTTTATAAACCCGAAACGTCCCTACTGTTACCGTCCCTACTGTTATTGTAACAGTAGGGAACATTTTGGTAACAGCAGGGACAAAATTTTAAAAATAGGCATGAGTTAGTGTTAGTTTGCATGTCATAATTATTTTGACATCACCCTGCTCTGGTTCCTTGCTTATTACATCAATATTTTCAGATTTTACCCATCATTCCTGTCTCATTCACATAATGCTGGACGTGGTAACAGGAAGGACATTGTGGTAACAGCAGTGACAATCCATTACACAATTATTGTTGGCATTGAATCGATATATATATATATATATATATGTATTTCCTTGCATAACGCCTTCCATTTCTGTCTTCCACACACTCATTGTGATATAGAATTTTTTCTATTATACTTGATTGAGATCCAGTAAATGAAAGTATAGGTGCTCATTCGCAATGATCAAACAGTTTTCACATAGGGCACATTCCCATGCCCAAACAAACCCGTGTAAACTGTCAGATATGTACACACCTGGTCAAGTGGTCCTGCTAATATGCTATGATGCTGGTAGTCCTGCTGAATTGCTATGATGCGGGTAGGGCTAACTGATGCCCTTACGAAATAGTACCGTTATTTTTTTCTAAAGTTGTCATTTTCGCGGTATTTGACAAATCCGAGCGATTTGAAAAAGAAAAAAACAGTCTATGAAACATTCAAGAACATATATATCTTTTAAATATATAATAATGCCTGCGCTGGTGTTTCCAAAACGATGTAAATACTCCATCTTGATTATAGTCAATTTTCAACAACTAATACATTTAGTATTACAAATATTTCGCAATAAATATAGTTTTGAATGTTTGATACGCATAATGGCTTTTCCTGCATATGTTCAGGTTATCGCAACACCACGTAAAAAGACAAATTAAAAAAAATATAAAGCTACTTTTTGTTAACAGCATCATCAGTTTGCCATAACATCATCATAGCAATTCAGCAGGACCCAAACGCACCATATCACATTAGCATGACCACTTGACCAGGGGTGATACAGGTATCTGCTTTGCGCAATTCTCACCAGTATTTAATTCATTTTTCTTTTCAGTTTATGATGGCCCTTTCAGCAGCAGAAAAACAACTTAATCGTTGATTTCTGAAGGAGTCCTATTTATTCAATTACTATAATTTGCATATTGGTGTACCATTGATGATAATCTGTCGGTGCAACCTCGAAATATGGTGATAGATTTTAACTTTGACAAACTTCTAATTTCAAGCACCCACGAAATTGAATAATGATTGCGGTTTATACCCACGGTACATGTATGTGAAAAATCATTTAATTGTGAGGTACTATATTCTAAATCCAAACAAAGTATCTCCATCATTCCACAGTGATTCCATTAGTCGTCTACGGATACATGAACTATACAGGGTTTACTATAGTCAGTATTGAACGAGACCACAACCTTTGTGTAAACAAATAGCTTTGAGCAAACGGTGTTAAGTGGATATTAGCTATCAACATACTAGTAGTAAAGGTACACTACCATTCTAAACGATCACCTGCCATGCACACCGTGTGGAAAATTATATGGTCAATTTGTGCTTCGAGTCAGAAGTTGTTCAATCTAAACCTGTCCAGTAACCAACTAACAATCTCTTTTCAAGCCAATTACAGTGGAATTTCAAACAAAACGTATTTTGTTCACGGTACGACAGCTTTACAATGCGTCGGATGAAAGTAATTTCATCATATGTCGCGCAGGGTGTCAATGAACATCGTGCTAAAATGTATTATAGTATTATCATGTTCAATACTATATTTAAACACAATGTTCATGTATGTCTTGCGTATTGCCACTCTGTATCGTATTAATATGCCATTACCAGTGTGTTATATCTATTTAGTTAAAATTGTCACGCAGTTCTGCAATAATACATCATACGAAAAATAAATCCACTGTTATATTCTGACAACACACAAGAATTGTCAATATGCTTTAGTTACGCTAATGTCCTTCCTGTTACCGGAGAACAATTGCGGCGTGTATGTCATAAATTTCATCAATTGCACCTATATTTTACTATCAGAACGTTAGCTTTTAGTTATCATATGCCGGTCGCATACTATATGGTGTTGTTTGTCACATTTGGTATGCGTGTGTCCTTCCTATTACTGCCAGTCCCTCCTGTTACCAAATGATAGCCTAATATGCATCAGACTCTCAATTAATTCATTTTGTTTCCAGTTGTGGTACGGATTTGGTCCAGTTGGATCTCGTTCACTTATAGAAAGTGACATTTTGTTTTATTGTTAGAAATAATGTTTCCACAAGTATGTGCATAATAAAACTGTCCCTTCTGTTACTTCAAGTGTCTCTCCTGTTACTGGCTTGTCCCATCTGTTACCGTTGAGTTTTTCTGTCGTATCGAGATTAATTTGAATTGGATTCCCTCATCCCGATAGAATTGTTGCGTATTTACCTTTAACCCTTCGGGAAAATATATGTCCATAATCAAATAGAAATGCACATCATTCCAGGTCGAGAAAACTCTATCCCTGGATATCGGAAATTTATGCATATCACATATACATTATCATAACTTGTTATGTTCATCATATTTTGGTGTTTATTTTTGCAAATTCTGATGACCACACAATGCACATGTTGCACATATATTATTTTCCACCTCTATATAACAGAAAATCATATTTATATTGAAACAATTAACGGTAACAGTAGGGACACCAGGTGTGGATGCATCGTCATTGGACCTGATCCGGACAGGATCTAGGGGTGATTAAGGTTGCACTTTACTTTCCTCTGTTCTACTGGATAGTGGATACCCTCAACGACGAAAAGCGGGTAAAATATGTTCTCTCGTAGAAATATTTTTTTGATTTTTGAATACCCAAATCGGCCATATATATGCTTTACCCTCACATGCTACACTTGAGCAGTCCAATAGAAAAAATGCCTTTTCTGAACTCATACAAGATTCCTGAATTCATACAAGATAAACTGTGAACGTTATAAAATTCCTAACCAATCCTGACCAATCTGAATCAATTGGAATCAATCGTAACATTAACTTTCTTTGATTTCCCATTGGTGCTCCTGGGTGCTCTAGTGTATTTCTATATGTGCGATAAACATGTTTTAGTAATGTCTAATGAGTCTGGGTGGCACGTAGCATATAATAATTTAACCTATCTGATATAATACAATCACTTTTCTGGTGTAAAACAATATCACCTATCTGGTGAAAACAAAATCACCTATCTGGTGTAGAGCAATATCACCTACCTGGTGTATAGAAATAATATCTTTATAAATTTCCATAACAAAGTAACAAAACACAAAAACTAAAAAGGTCTCTAAAAAGCACTACCACACACATTTTGGCACTAAAACAGTGACTATTAATTATGATTAACCGTGCGCGCTGTGTCAGTGACCGGTTACCCACTCAGGCATATCTGCTATTCACAATAGCAATAAAGCTGCTTAATAGGTTTTGTGACGAGAAGGAAATTGAATGCAACCTGGACACAATACAATGACTGCAGTTTAGCAATAAAATGTTCGATGGTATAAAAATATTAGAACGTCAGTTTGTCTATAAATGTTCGATATAATATAATGATTAGAGCATGTCGTTGACTACGCGAATGTAGTGGCCAGTGGGAATGGTGTAGTTCACTCGCCTTCAGCTCATCAACTACACCCTTCCCACTGGCCACTACATTCGCGTAGTCAACTCCAAGCCATGCTCTATTCGTATACTAAGCTTTAAAATAAATTGACTGCAGAGCTGTGTAAATATGATATTTTACAAAAACGATTAAAAATCCACTGCAGTCAAGAATATACTGCTATAGACCAGTCCTGCTGTTCATTACTAGATTCACTGAATCTCAATGTTGGAGGTTTGGTCCTGGTTTTCTCTGTATGTTTGTGTTTTGCGTTCCACAAGGGGGTGGTCATCGGCAAAAAAGTAGCATACGTGTCTGGGAAATTTTCCTAACCCCCCCCCCCCCCCCCCTCCACCCCTGATCTACACAGAAATTGAATGGGACAATTTCCCGAGTAAACTTCAAGAATATGGCACCATAATTGATGCAATTGATCCAACATTGGCCAATAATGCAACCACTTCTGCTAGTGTAGTGACAACTACTAGTGCAGTAATAATTCTACTAGTACTAGTTCAAGTGTCACAACCTCAGCCAAGGCCACCCAGAAACACAAGAACGCCAGACCAAGATGTGCACATGTGAAAATCCTAGAGATATTAATTTAGGAAGACGAACCCAATGGCATAAGAGACCGATGACAATGTTAGGAATCCCGTTATGTTGTACGATCTTTTTTGAAGCGAAACGTCCCAATTACACGAAAGACGCGGGTAGCCCTTTCTTCCTAGCAATGTTAATCCTAACAATCCAAGGATGTTAATAAATTCCATATACAACATAATGCAATACATGCTGCATGATTTAGACTTAAACACTGACAAAAGATTCACCCCGGAAACATCTGGTCTAAACGTTAAGAGGGAGGTAAAGTGGCAACATTTGAATGGGGAATTCAGTGTTAATTTTTTCGAAAATATTTATCAAACCTTACAAAGCGCAGGTGACCATATCATACCTTTTTGGAAAGTTTGAGGACTTATCCAGTGACAATGCAAAGCGGAATTTTGATTTTCATCCCAAGCTGGATATTATTGGACATTATTAAAAAGTTGGTCACCATTGTTAATTATTGTTTATAATATTTCAATCAAATGTCACAAAACAAAACATAACATGAAAAATATGCTTCGCGTTTCCACTAGATATATGCTCAAGCATTCCAACAAGACATGAAGTATTATGCTACGGTTTGCAAATATAGAGTAATCTTGTCTTGAAAATTAACACTGAATTCTCCATTTTAATGTTGCCACTTTACCTCCCTCTTAAACTATGTGGGCGTTCCACCTCATCAGATCGTGCAAAATTCTGGTCATCGGAACATTAACAGTCTACTAAACTATTCGGATCAGTGCAGACAGTCACACTGATTTGACCGACGTGTCTGAGGGTGTATTTACATTGGTGTAGATCTGCATACAGATCTGTGTGAAGTCACGTGTCGCAGATTACTGTGATCACAACATGATTACTGATAGTGAACGCGCGCTCATCAGTACTCTGGTAATTGACAATTCACTATGAGTCGTGTCAGTTTAGGCCAGACAAAAATAATGAATCGACTATAAGCAGACCAAAGCGATTTGATATGTGCCGTGTCAGCGTCAGTTGAGTCTTACAGAAGCAGGAGATGGTGGGCCCGGCCGTGGGCTACTGCCACAGAAAGACTATTGTGTCGATGTTCGTTGTATTCCATATGAAATGCATGGGTTGAAATGACAAAGAAAGATTATGCACATTCGCCAAGCCCGGGTAACAATTAATCAAATCAGATTTGCCTATCGCAATGCATCTGTGTTGACCGTGAATTATAACGGACACGATTGTTGCTCACACGAGCGAATACCGTTTTCTTTCTGTGTGCATTTCTATATCAACCCATTTACACTAGTAAGCGTGTAGAACTGTATACAGATCTACAGCAATGTAAACACACCCTGAGTCAGTCTAAATGACAACATTTCACCGGCTCCCTGCAGCGATTCAGAAACTCGCACCATGGATTCTGATTCAAATCCACTAAAAGTAATTTCAGGTAGAAATGTGAATATATGTCTATCAACACTAGCTTAAACACTAACACCAGCAGTTCCTCAGCCAGTGCATTTCCATTGGGTCTGTCAACAATGTTTAGTGGGAACACATTCCATGCACCAATAAAAGTGTACCTCCAGTCGTCTCAAAGTCAACGTGTCAACAACGAATTGAATGACCGTGACAAGTCGGAAACAGTTCAAACGTATTCGGAGAATATGTGACAGCGACCAGTGAGTGCGTTTAGCATTTTAGGAACTGAATCTTCAACGTTTCTGCCAAAATCTTTGCACAGTTGACTGCAAGTTTTTTTTTCTCCAATTCATAAACGGTTGGCGATTATCACAATACGATAGGGGAACACTCGGACGTTCGTACTCGGGTGTCATAAATTGTGTACCTCGTTTGCCTTCTTGGAGATAAGTTTTTCCCAGAGTACGTTATACATGTGATAGCTACAGTTACGTCACGGACACGATGTTCCCTTGGAATATTGTGATAATCGCCAACCGTTTCGGAACAGGTAAAATCGAAACGAGAATTATCAAGAACATTTCTCAAGTCATTTGCTCATTTGTATTGTTTTAAATTGTTTTATATCTCAATTGTTATTTGTAACATTAAATGAAATTACAATGAAATGTCTGGGTCGAAAGTTCATTGAATTAAGTACATTTGAAACAACGAATACTCATACTGAGTCCGTGCCTCCATAAATCTTATATATCTTTGGTGAAGATGGCGACGCTGTTTGTGTCAATTTTGCCAGCCCCCTTCCCCTAGCTCCAACGTTTCTGATAAGTTCATACGCTGGCAATATTGCACTGCAAACTGCAAAAATGCCAGCTGCAAAGGTTGTTTTGTTTTGTTTTGTTAGCTAGCATTTTTGCCAGCTGCCGACGAGCTCGTGCTGGGTCGTGGCTGGTCGTCAACAATCAACGGTGATATATGATAACGGCGTACACCTCTCTGTCGGTGGCCACAACACAAGGACACTAACAATAATTGATTGTGTCTGTACCGTCCTTTTACGATCGATTGGGATCGGGGTGTGTTCTCATACACACTTAATTATACATGTGTACGGATCTCCGTTATATGAGGATATGATGATATGGCGTGATACAAAGAGTACCAAAAGTGATGCTTTCCGAGTCATAAATGTGGGAGCTATAGGGGAGGTGGTGGCAGGACTCACTATGAGTATCCATGCATTGCTTCAAATGTGCTTACTTCAGTGAGCGTGTACAAATTCTCAATTGTTATCGAAATGGTCATGTATCGATCAGAATGCTGGGTCTAACAGTAGGGATAATGGGATGTTAGTCTTTGGCATTGATAAAGCATATATGGGCCTATATAATTATTCATGCTATTTGAATAACAATATATTGTGTGCTTTTGATTAACTTGTGTTACTATTTATTTAATTTCTTTGTTTTGTTTAACATCAGCACCACGCCCCCCCCCCCCGTTTTTCTTAACTTATTGTTTTGCTTAACATGAAAACCAACGAGTTTGTGACAAAAATTATTGGAATGACAAGTTTGGAGTTTGGGATGATACCCGGGAAGATTTTAATTCGTCGGTTATCTTCGTTGAGCCAAGTGTATTTCAAGGCGGCTTTCTTTAAATAACTGTCATTTTATCAGGAAGTTAGTTTGAAAATTAGTCAGATATACATAGAAATCGACTTGGTTCAAATACGGGAAGCGAATCCGGGTTATTCTCGATTGATAATCTGATACCCGTGTCTCTGTCTGTCTGTCTCTCTCTCTCTCTCTCTCTCTATCTCTCTCTCTCTCTCGCCTCCTCTGTCACTCACTCAATCTGATTGTCTGTCTGCCCCTCTCTCTCTCTCTCTCTCTCTCTCTCTCTCTCTCTCTCTCTCTCTCTCTCTCGTTCTTTCATGAGTCCCTGTACATACAAATCGACTTGGTTCAGATCCGGGAATCGAATCCGGCTTATTCTCGATTGATAATCTGTGACTCGCGGATCTCTACCCCCCTCTCTCTCTCTCCCACTCTCTCTATCTCTGTCTGGCCGCATGTAGCGGTCACGGGTTGCGATCGAAGCACATAATTTGCATATTAAATGCAGTCTATTCTGAACGGCATATATTTAAAATTACCTACGTTGGCTAACTTGGCAACCTTGTGCTTCAATTTTTATCACTCACCACGTTTTTTAAAGAAATATGTTTGTGTAACCATTGTTTATTTATTTAACCCTCTCATGGCGGGAGTTGCGTTGGTGCAGCATTAAAGACCATGTGCCAGAGCATTCTCTTTTATATGTGAGTCATCCATATGGAGCCTCGCATCATATATAAGAGAATGCACTGGCTTACAAGGACATCTTTGCCAATAAACTAAACATTTCTCAGGTTAATGCATGCACTTTTAATACAAGGGCAAGGTAGATTACATCATTTGATGGATATTCTAGTTTTTGAAAACTACCTTAACCCTTTAAGTCAGATTTTTGTATCAACCCATATTTCCTTGATCATTTTTCAAATTTATTGATTATAATAATGTGATACATTGATGGAAAGAGCTCTTTTCAGTGCCAAGTCATATTTTTGTATCAACCCATATTTCCTTGATCATTTTTGTTTTGTGAAATGAAATTATATGTGAATACTATTTGGACATATTGGGTCATTCTGTCGACATTTAGGATTTTTTTTTTTTTGTGAAATGAAAATGCATTTTTCACGGACTCATAACTCTGCCAATTGATGTCGCAAAAAGACAATATTTTCGCTGAGTCATTATCGATTCAATAAAGCTGTCCGTGCCGACATGACAACAGAAACCACGTAAAATTTCCTCAATGGCAGTCCGAAATGTACTCACATCTCCGGACTGTGTGGGTGGATTAGCTTGCTTTTAGCTCTACTAGATTCGTAGAGCAAACGCACATCCTCGTAAATCACGAGTCCCGACTTTGGTCATCATGGTGAACATTGAGAGAATTTTCCTCAAAATTAATCCCAAATCTAATATATAAGATCCGTTGGAAAGGAGGTTTCTTTTTAAATGTCGGAAAGTGAACGAGACAAACTTCATTTAATTCTGCCCGACCAGAATATATGGCTATACATACTAAATATCAGCAGAGTAAGATTCAGTCATACTGTATGGAGTCATTGCCGTATATAATATGGTCGCCGATAAATATGCTATTGAATTTTGTCGGCATAACTTTGAATCACGAAAATATTTAATTTAAACAATTTTCATGGCCACATAAAATAACGGCAAAAATAACCGTCAAACTGATGAAATGGCATGGGACCGTCGATTATGACGCCCGAAACCGTCGAACCGACAGTATTTTCTAACAGTGTGGGTACCCATCTTTTTCAAATTTGCAGCTTTCATAAAATTTACATGTGGGTACCCATGCAGCTCTTGTGAAATATCACACCACTATAAAACGCGCTTTAAACGCGATTGCCTATCCGTCAGTGGGCTGTCGTGTTTAATCCTTTACCCAACAAACCGGCCAAAACCGGCCAAATAAAGCTTCAACAGCCTAAAATATCTTCGGTCTGTCTCAATAGAACCATAAAAATATGGATATCATTGGAACCGGCTCCTTGACCACATTGTGATAGTTACAGTTATGCCCTGTGCCAATGCATTCTCTTATATATGCGAGTCGACCATAGGTCGCCTCGCATATATAAGAGAATGCATTGGCCTAAAAAAAATCTTTTTTTAACACTTTTTACCATTTTTTCTTACATTCTTTAACAATTTTATAATTTTTAATGTGTTAAGCCAATGCATTCTCTTATATATGCGAGGCGACCTATGGTCGACTCGCATATATAAGAGAATGCATTGGCACAGGGCTCTTCTGTTGGTTAAAGGGTTAAATGCAGGCCTTTGTTCCCACCCACGATAGGCATTCCGGACATTGCTCGGGCATGATGCTATTTTCTGAATTTCAGCTGAACTAATTACTAGATTTGATATTCTCGGGCATGCTATTCTTTGAATTTCAGCTCAACTAATTTGTATAACCACAAAGTCTAGGACACGTTACAAAAAGTGGCTGACTAATAACAAAGGGAATTTTTCGATGGTTTGGGGACCCCTACCGTATATAAGGTATTGAAGACACAACGAGCTGGTGAGATATTTTCTCAATATTAACTGATGTTATGTACAATTGGCAGTGCAATCAGGAGATACACAACGTATATATATTGATTCGTCCTCGACAGGCTGAGGCACTTTACATAAAGATAATTGCTCTTCGGTCCGGCGTCTACTCAAGACTTCAATTATGGTGGGGGTCCTGAAAACAGTGAACATTCGTCTTTCTTATCTGTCAGCAACTTTTAGTAAAGTATCGTAGGTTGTCGTGAACCAACACATCCCTATGTATTGTGTATTTCTTGATGGAATTACCTTTTGTCCACGCCGTCAGTTAATTTCGAGGGTATTTGTTCCTTAAATTATGACAAATTCCTGATATTATTGCATTTTGTCTGCACATTTTGTCACAGCACATATAGAGGAGCGCCAAATGCCAAAAATGGTCGGATACCCCTACCCTCGGTAGAACATGTTGAAACCAACTTTTTCTGGAAGGTAAATCTATATCATTTATGAAAATGATTCTTGGCCTTGCCGGAATTGGTGGCAGCTATGTATGGTAAGACTATTTGTGAAGGTACCCTACAGAAAAATTAGCCTGTTCTCAGCGGTTGACCAGCTACACACAATTGGTTAAAAGTTAAGCACATCACCAAAAACAGAACGTTCTATTTGTTATTATGGGGTACATGGTGATACTAGATTGGAACGTTCTTATTTTTTCTGGTTTGTTTGAGATTTCACGACGTCATGGTAGAGAATGTAACGTTATGCGTCAAAACATCATGACGATTCTGAGTAACTGTCGCCCGTAAACTCTGTACAAAACTAGCACGCTCAACCTAGCTTAACATGTCATATATGTTTGGAAAGACTGAAGTATTTGCTACAGGGGGTATTAGCTTTATTATCCTAACCCTACAAATATTGTAATGATAGGAAAAAACTTAACCCTCCCCCCAATGTCATAAAAAGCTGAGTTTTGCCATCGCCGGGGATTGGATCCCAGAATGATAGAATAATGCGTAGTATGTGCTTTTATTTAGTGTAAAATGTGAATTTCCAACCATATTCACCATTAGAAGAGTATAAAAATCCAAGATGGCGTCCAATATTGCGGTCAGTTTAAGACTTTGTGAAGCGACATACGAAAAATCCCGAAAAGGAACGTCCCCAGTGATAAAATCTATATTATTGTAATGATTACATAGAATAACATTTCATATCAAACATTAATTTGACCATTAGTACATCTTTTCAATTGGTAAACTAATAGGTAAAAATGTATCCCTCCATCCAATGTCATAAAATTCGAAATAAAGTTATCGCCTGGGATTGGAACCGCGAGTGATAGCATTATGCGCAGTATTTTGTTTTATTTAATGTACAACATACATACGAAGTGACAGGTATGCATTTGCATCCATATTCACTATTAGAAGAGTGCGAAACAGCAAGATGGCGTCCAATATGGCGTCCAATTTTAATTGTACCACTTAGCGAACGGACATTCGAACGAACTATAAAGGGGACGTCCCCTGTGGCATATTGTATATCATTGAAATGACTACATAGACGATAGTTCATATGGTACAGTAGTTTCACCATTAGTCAATCTTATAAGTTGGAGAATTAGTAAACAAAAACTTAACCACCACCCAGTCACAAACGTCCACATAATGGCGTCACTTGTGACTATAGTACAGAATGCAAAGAATTAAGCAAATCGTTCGGAATTACTTTGTGTTGAATGTGTTGAATACAACGAAGAAACATAAAATGTTTAATTTGCATCCACATCTGTTCTTAGGAAACAACCAAAATCCAAGATGACGCACAACGTGATGGCTAATTCTAATGTCAAAACGCTGCGAACAATGAATACGAAAGCCGGTCAAAATGTATCATACGGCAGGTTCCAAATGTCACACCCTTAGCTATGACGCAGGTGTGACGCCAGGATTAATACTGGATGGAAATTTGCATTTGTTGAATGTTAGGTTGTTTTGTTTAGCAACTTTATATCAAATATTTGGAGAAAGACAAACCAACCAAAATAAAAAAAACACTTAGCGAAATTCCGAGAATGACTTAAATAGTTTAATTTGCCGGATCGGGTATCGTGTATCGATCTCCAATGCGCATTTGACTATTGTTTGACACATTTGATGTCATTTTGAGACGTTAGGTAAGTAAAGCATTAACAATATGTAGACAACTGGTAATAATAGAGGATGGTCATTAACCGTTACAAATAATAACGCACTCGATGCGGTACGAAGTGATGTTGTAATGGTCAATGCTAACATATGACTATATATCATTAATATATTGTGACATTCTTGAATGTGCAGCCCTCCTTAACATGTTCTTTTGAATGTCGACCAACATTTTCAGAGAGCCTTGCAACAGTTTTGGCCAAATGAAACATTAAATAACAGAATCACCATCTGCTGTTATATTATATGCAGTAACGCAAAAAACAAAAATGGCATACATTTTGAAATCCAGCAAATAAGATATCTAATCGATCTCTGGTTTTGGCAAAGTGGGATATGAGTCCACGAGCAATCAAAGTTCACACATCATAGTCATTGCCTATTAACGTAACACGAGATTCATCATCGCACACACATAAAATGCTCTTTAATGACATAGCATGGGACCACAATGTCCATATAATGCAATCAGCGTAAAAATAGGTTATAAAAAGGCATTATAGTGATCGAGAGGTTACTGTTTTGTATAATCGTCCGCGTTTCGGCTCATAGTCAAATAAGAGAACAACACCGCATACATATGAATATAAGTTGTTCTCGCCATATGTTGCTTGATGTGCATGTTCTTATGTACATTGATATTTCAGTCTCGACTAATATGTGAGTTAAATTGTTGTGAATGTCAATCGGATTCATATATGTTGCAAACAGAAGATATTGAGTTTCCGGGCTAGACTAATTAAAATTGAATCTTCTATATCTCGGGCGGATATCATATCTGTATTAGTTCTTATGGACGTGGGTCCGGACTACATGTATAGTAATATATCTAATGCTAATACATTTTATTGATACATAGGTGATAGTGCGATAATCTCCACTGAACATGCACGTTGGTGTTGCATTTATGATTGCCGTTAGATTATAATAATAATCACGCAACTCACTAGCAAACCAGAATGTCACTAAAAAGTTGTGTTATCCACGGTTCTTTTGAGTTTGGCGTCATTTGAAATGGATAAAATGGTAAGTAACGAAGAACTGGAGGCTAGTAGCAAATATAAACACAATTGAAATGGCAACATGCATAAGGCAATTCACAATAAACAGTAGTCATTAGTCTTGATATATAGATTCAGGTTGTGTGTATGGTTTGGTCTATGGCGATTTAGGCCAATTACGACATACATTGTATTCTTATGGGTGGCGGAAAGACAGCGCCGATCTTACCGCGGAATCAATATATTCAGTCCATACATAAGCCGCCTACCCCCCAAACTGGCACAGATACTCTAAAGTTATTTTCACTTAACATGGACCTCATATCAGTGTTGTGATCGGGATTCATAACACCTTCGTCGTTGATCTATAGTGTTTTAGGGGGATACAAGTAACTGAGTGTAAGTCAGAGTGATGTAATCAACTAAATATCACTGGCATATAGTGTTGTGTTCTTGTTCACCCAGTAAGGTCATTTGCGTTTCTAAAGAAAACCTGGAGATGCCATGCTCAAGTGCCCATTTCTGTAAATGAATAGATTCACATTGTATGACTCATATTCAATGAAAATGTGGGAATTATAAATGTATTTCTCACATCCATCTGTCTCTATGTCTTTATAAACATGTCGTCACTGGAGTCATGTTTGACCTTTAGTCACTGAACGTTAATTGAATGGTTGGCTATCAGAGCCATGTAGTTTTTATGATTGATAAAAGCAAATGTTGCTCATCTTTATGAAGATAACATATATGTTAATGTTATTCCATTCCAAAATATTATTATTGAAAAGTTAACTTATCGACTACCTGCACTAGAGCGAACAAACAAACCATTTGAACAGTTGTTGAAAACGTCTGGCACTTCAACAACAAATCCAACGCAAAGCATCACAAAAGGACGTCTCTTCTCTGGCTGTTGTACTTCTTCTCCAAATTGAAGTGACATCCATATTATGGGATGCCATCTTGTATTTTGAGATCCATCTGATAGCGAGTGTGGTTCTCACATAATTATGCCGCACAAAATGACATCTACAACTGCGCATTTGTTGTTTTATTCTTGGTTACGATTCTCAGAGGTACCTTTGTGCGCAATGTTATAACTTTAGAGATGAGGAATGTTGAGTTTTGTGTTTATTATTTCGCAAATTAAAAGATAATTATGTTAATGACAGAACTACTATTTCATATGACTAATGTAATGAAATGAATGTAATGAATCGCCACAATATATATATACCACTGGAGACGTCATTTGTCCTGTTTTTCCGTATATGTTTTCACGAAGTGTTATAAATTCGAGACATGACAAAGCTCACCTGATTTTTGTTTTATATACTTGACCACCATATTTTGGTCTCATCACGCAAACAATAAATTGCCATTTGATAATGGAAACACACATTGTAGATAATACATCGCATAAGTAATACCATATGAGACGTTCTTTGTCCGCATATCGTATTAGTTGTTCACAAAGTGTTGACATTACACTTAACTGCCACGTTGGCGGCAATTATGGCGCAATAGTGGATGTGACTTCAAACTTTTTGTTTCTCTATCGTATTCAGTACAAATGAAATCCAAAATCTATGCTCATTTCACTTTGACCTGTACTACAATCTCCAGTGGCTCATTTGTGTGGAAGTTTGTTACTGTAGGGGTGGTTAAGTTTTTTGTCTAATTATTTCATCAATTGATAATATGGATCAATGTTGAATCTAATGTTTGATATGAAATATTATATATAGTCAGTACAATGATATATAATATACCACTGGGGACGTTCCTTTTCTGAATTTGTCGTATGCCCGTTCACTAAGTCTTGAAATTAAATTGGCCGCCATATTGAACGCCATCTTGGGTTATGATACTCTTCAAATAACAAATCTGGATGTCAATTTTCTCTGTCCAATTTGCATGTGTATTCTACATTAAATAAAACAAAATACTGCGCATTATGCGATCATTCGTGTTCCAATCCCAGGCGACAACCTTAGTTATAATTTTATGACATTGAACGGCGGAATAAATTTTGGACTATTATTTTACCAATTGATAAGATGTATTATTGGTGAAACTAATGTTTCATATGACATGCTATTCTATATGGTCATTAAAATAATATACATTTTACCACTGGGGACGTTCCTTTTCTGGAATTTTCGTATGTCGCTTCACTAAGTCCTAAAATAACAACTGAATGCCATATTGGACGCCATCTTGGAGTTTGATACTCATCTAATAGTGAATATGGTTGGAAATATGCATTTTACACTTGTTATGTGTGTTCTACACTAAATAAAAGGAAATACTATGCACTATTCTATCATTCTGGGATCCAATCCTCGGCGATGGCCATACTTTGCATTTTATGACATTGGGGGAGGGTTAAGTTTTTGCCTATTATTGCAACATTTGTATGATCAGGAAAATAAAGTTAATACCTCCCGGTAGAAAATACTCCAGTCTTTCCAAACATATATGACAAGATAAGCTCAATCCAGCGTGCTAGTTTTGTACAGAGTTTACGGGCGACAGTTACTCTGAGTCGTCATGATGTTTTGACGCATAACGTTACATTCTCCACCATGACGTCGTGAAATCTCAAACAAACCATAAAAATAAGAACTTTCCGATCCAGTATCACCATGTACCCCATAATAACAAATAGAACGTTCTGTTTTTGGTGATGTGCTTAACTTTTAACCAATTGTGTATAGCTGGTCAACCGCTGAAAACAGGCTAATTTTTCTGTAGGGTACCTTCACAAATAGTCTAACCATGCATAGCTGCCACCAATTCCGGTAAGGCCAAGAATCATTTTCATAAATGAGATATATTTACCTTCCAGAAAAAGTTGGTTTCAACTTGTTCTATCGAGGGTAGGGGTATCTCGAAAACTAAGGCCCTTTTTGGATTTGGCCGCTCCTCTAATAGTATGTGCTTACTAAAATACTTCAAACTGATGTCACTACACCCATTTACACCCAAGAAAGTATCATTAAAGCATTATTATCAAAACATTCAACATCATCGGCTATGCCCTTTCGTAAAACACGACATTTGAACTACGCGAAATTACAAACAGTCCTCCATTCCCACTAACAAATCATCGATAAGCAAATGAGGCAACATTGAAACATAATTATTAAAATGCCCGCGTCGAGCAAGTTTGAACGTTGTGATGCACAGCAGAGTATACTTAACATCACTTTAATATTCATACCAAATGTGTGCCTCCTAACAGAACCATCCTTTGTCCATCACTGGCATCCAGTGTATCATGCTTCGTATGTCGACAATGCTCTCCATGGATAGAATAATGTTTTTCCATTACAGGAGCTTCCGACAAAATGTTACCTGCTGTGTACGTAAAATTGCTCCATTTGGTGTCGGGGATCAGAATCAAATATTCAATCGAGAATGTAGCATCATTAACATGCACGTTGGACACATAACTGGTTCGTTTATTGAAATCAGTACATGTTTCATAATGATCGCATAATGCGCAGTATTTTGTTTTATTAAATGTAGAATACACATGCAAATTGGCCAGAGAAATTGCCATCCAAATTTGTTATTAAAAGAGTATCATAATCGAAGATGGCGTTCAATATGGCGGCCAATTTTAAATTCAAGACTTAGTGAACGGACATATGACAAATTCAGAAAAGAAATGTCCCCAGTGGTATATTATATATAATTGTACTGACTACATAGAATATTTCATATCAAACATTAGATTCAGCATTGATCTTTATTATCAATTGATGAAATAATTAGACAAAAACTTGATCACCCCTACAGTCACAAACTTCCACACAAATGGGCCACTGTGGATTGTATGACAGGCCAAAAAGAAATGAGCATACATTTTGGATTTCATTTGTGCTGAATACGATAAAGAAACAAAAAGTTTGAAGTCACACCCACTATTGCGCCATAACGGCGGCCAATATGGTATTTAAGTTTAATGTCAACACTTTGTAAACAACTAGTACGATATGTGGGCAAATAAACGTCTCATATGGTATTACTTATGTGTATGTTTCCATTATTGCATGGGAATTTATTGTTTGCGTGATGACGGAGATCAAAAATCAGATGAGCTTTGTCATGTCTCGAATTTATAACACTTCGTGAAAACAAATACGCGAAATCAGGACAAATGACGTCTCCAGTTGTATATATATTGTGTCGACTCATCACATTCATTTCATTACAATAGTCATATGAAGTGGTAGTTCTGTTATCAACATATCTTTTAATTTGCGAAATAATAAACACAAAACTCAAAATTCCTCATATCGAAAGTTAAAACAATGCGCACAAAGGTATCTCTGAGAATCCTAACTAAGAATAAAACAACAAATGCGCAGTTGTAGATGTCATTTAGTGTTTACATGTATTTTTTATTATTAATTGTTTATTGTTTTATTATGAATTGTATTGTTAGCATATTGGTGTTTATGCAAATAAATCGTATCGTATCGTTTAGTGCGACATAATTATGTTAGAACCACACTCGCTATAAGATGGATCTCAAAATACAAGATGGCATCCCATAATATAGATGTCATTTCAATTTTGCGAAGAAGTACAACAGCCAGAAAAAAAACTTCCTTTTTTGATGCTTTGCGCTGGATTTGTTGTTGAAGTGCCAGTTGTTTTCAACAACCGTTCAAATGGTTTGTTTGCTCTGGTGCCGATAGTCGATAAGTTAACTTTTCAATAATACTGTTTTGGAATAGAATAACATTAACATATATGTTATCTCCATAAAGTTGAGCAACATTTGTTTTTATCAATCATAAAAATTACATGGCTCTGATGGCTTACCATTCAATTAACGTTCAGTGACTAAAGGTTAAACATGACTCCAGTGACGACATGTTTATAGAGACAGGTGGATCTGAGAAATACAATTATTATTCCCATATTTTCATTGAATATGAGTCATACAATGTGATTCTATGCATTCACAGCAAAGGGCACTTGAGCATGGCATGTCCAGGTTTTCTTGAGAAACAAAAATGACTATTATGGGTGAACAAGAACACAACACTATACACCAGTGATATTTAGTTGATTACACCACACTGACTTACACTCAGTTACTTGTATCCCCATAAAACACCAGATCGACGACGGGGTTATAAATCCCGATCAGTAACACTGATATGAGGTCCATGTTAAGTGAAAATAACTTTCTAATATCTGCCAGTTTGGGGGTAGCACCCCCTGTGAACCGGTCCTGCACAGCGAGGTGGTTGTGGTATTACGTGAACGCGTTCGCAGTGACCACAATCACACCGGCATGATTGAGAAGACGGCAGCCGATATCCAGTATTGACACCAAAGGACAAATGTATCAAGAAAAGACATAATGAGTGAGATTTTGCTAAAGGAAATGTCACACAATATACCACAGATGACCAACTATATGTTTTTTTCAAAAATACACGTAGTATTGGTTGAGAGAATGGGACTTTTATCACAATGATCACAATCGGACGAATAAATAATAAAAAACATGGATTATTTTGTCATGGACCTACGATTATCCACTCACTGTATAGCTGAATAGATACTGAAGCGAATTGATTAATCTTTTGATGGCCAATTCCTCCCTGGATAAAATAATCAAGGTCAATAGATTTTCAATGGTAACGTTCGCAGGTGACCCGCGCTTCCAAATGATACCGTCTGCAGGTGGTAAGGGTACTGCCCGACGGTGGTCTGCTATCAATTTAATGGGCTTTACTCGAGGTCATTTTTCCTTATCGTGTCACGTGGGATTTATTCTAGAGCATATTACACACTTCGCATTGTTTTATAACCGACAGAAGAACTATACGATATTAAAAAAAATATATATGAAACACACAAATTGGCGACAAAATGAAGCAAATTAATGACGTATTTGCATTGCCAAACACCGTATTAGTGTATTGTGCATATTTCACTGAAATAATCTGACTGTTTCGTTTGATTTTTTCCAATTTCGAGATCATTGTTTTCAAAGTATCTGTTTGAAGATCTGTTTAACGTATTTTTGAACTGGGATAACTGCTGTTTTACCTGACAATGGCACCACTCCTTGTTGCGACATAAACGAAGAAAGCACCCGCTATTAGGTCGTGTTAGATGTTCAGTGTGCACGGAAACATTCGAAATGCCAGATGAGATGTCAGCACACCGCGATAGTGCTCACACCAAGCCGAAGTGCATGTGTGAGGTATGTGGCAAGCTCTTTGCTAATCAGGACAACCTGAAAATCATCAAAAACGGCACTCTAATGAAAGGGAGTTTAAGTATGGTCAGTGTGACAAATCGTTCATCGGAAAATCTTTGCTGATCCATCACACTAACGCGCACCAAAACATCACCCCTTTCCAGGCAAAATTTCCATCACCTTCGTCCTATCGCCGACATGTCAGAGAACAGTCATGTCGCAATGCACTTCCAGCTCACATATGTGACGCATGCGGAGCTGAGTTTTCCTACAGGCAGAGTCTGGGCGACCACGCGAAAGCCAAACACAACAACGGCAGCCTTACATTCGAGTGTGGAAAATCTTATAGTTACAGATCTGGACTTTCGCGACACCGACGAGAGTCTGGACACGAGTGATTACGTTCATGAATACAATCTATTAAAACTATCTTTGTTAAATCGCGTTCCATTTTATTTTTGCCCAATGCCCATTCGTATGTGTATTATCGCGGCATTCAATGGGTCGAGTTGCAAACCTAATATTTGACCGGAGTGCTTTGGTCCACACATGAATACGAATAAAACGACCGTGGAATAGTTTATAGCCAATTTGCCAAAATCGCAAAGTTTCTCGGTGTTATTATTCGCAACAATTCGTTTCCCAGACGAATCAAGATGTAGCGGTATGGGGCCAGGAATAGTCGTTGTGCGATAAAACTCCCTTCCGTCCTCAGAAAATCGGCGCCTAATCTTAACTTCATTCTCCCGGTGGCTCATACACAAATGTTGTATTACACCATCGAATTGCTTAAATTTAGTTCAACAATAGTAGCATTTGTATATATCCATTACGTGAGTCAGTTCTGCAAATAAAAAGAGCGTAAATCGGTTTTAGAAGAACACGAAATGAGATATTTCATTTTATCATATGACTCAATCATTATTTACGTTGGAAAGTATGTCAAAAATCCATTTCATATGAACTACTAGTTCATATCACCTTCCGATAATTTGATTGGTTTGTTGACAAAAAGTGTGTTCTGATTGGCTGAATGGCAGCCTGGGCAGAGCCGCATCTCTAACTAAATGCAGGTCAAATTCGTGCGCGTCAATCAACGCGATACCGAAATTCTCGCAATTATAATCTTGAAATATATAGTTTTGGACATTGTTATACGATAAATAGAATATGTAATTCGTATTTATCTAATAAACATACGATATAAATGTCACAAACTGAGAACAGAATAGCGCACTATATCTTCGCGTGCATATTATTTCTGCTAGTTCACCAGGTGTAATTGGGCTTCCAGTGCAATGAAGTGACGTCACATTAACATTTTGCTGCCGATGCCATATAGCTATTTAGTGATTTGTGTGCGTTTTGGACATCATAATCAATTTATAGGGGTCATATGATAAATAGAATATGTAATTCGTGTTTCTCTGATATTTATGAAACTCGTCACGAATTTTCAGTTTACTCTCGCCGGAGGCTCGAGAAAACTGAAAATTCTTAGACTCGTTTCATAAATATCATATGAGAGAAACACTCATTTCATATCCTCTATATCTCCACTAGGTGCAAAACCACCTGCGGTCGTTACCACTTCATATATTGCAACAACTGCGAACAGTACCCATAACCACTGCGAGCAGGACCATTCAACTGTTTATTTAAGTAAGACAATAGAGCAGTTAACTCAAACTGTATTACTCTCCGTTCAGAATACAAGTATCTGAGAGCAATTACCAATGAAATATTCGACGTCTATTTGAATATATTATTTTTTTTCAAAGATAATCAGTATTTCCTTGTTTAAAAATGGGTTACGAATACATAAATTATTGAAAATCAACATTATATATAAATGGGTGTTAATATAAACGCAATATATCATTTATAGGTTCTTGGTAGTCCATTCCGTCGCTCACATGTGCTGTAATATTGATGGTATGTCCGCGCTGTGTGTCTCTTCCTTCTGTGTGTGGTATTTGTTTACAATTTGCTACCAGAACTGTGCCCTGCGACCAGGACCACAACCACTGCGACCTCGCTGCGCAGGACCGGTTCACAGGGGGTGGGTAGGTGGCTTATGTATGGACTGAGTATATTGCTTCCGCGGTAAGATCGGCGCTGTCTTTCCGCCACCCATAAGAATACAATGTATGTTGTGATATGGCCTAGTCGCCATAGACCAAACCGTAAACACAATTTGGATATCTATATATCAATACTAATGACTAGTGTCTATTGTGAATTGCCTTATGCCTGTCGCCATTTCAATTGTGTTAATAGCCTACAGATTTTCATTACTTACCATTTTATCCATTTCAAATGCCACCAGACTCAAAAGAACCGTGGATAAAACAAACGTTTTAGTGACATTCTGGTTCGCTTGTGAGTTGCGTGATTATGATTAGAATCTAACGGCAATCATAAATGCAACACCAATGTGCATGTTCAATGGAGATTATCGCACTATGACCTATGTATCAATAAAATGTATTAGCATGAGAGATTGCTATACATGTATAGTCAGGACACACGTCCCTAAGAACTAATACAGATATGATATCCGCCGGAGATATAGAAGATGGAATTTTAATTAGTCTTGCCCGGAAACTCAATATCTTCTGTTTGCAACATATATGAATCCGATTGACATTCACAACCATTTAACTCACAAATTAGTCGGGACTGAAATATCAATGTACGGAAAAACATACACATCAAGCAACATATGGCGAGAACAACTTATATTCATAGGTATGCGGTGTTGCTTTCTTGTTTGACGCTGAGCCGAAACTCGAACGATTATACAAAGCAGCAACCTCTCGATCACTATAACGCCTATTTATAAACCATTGTACGCTGATTGCATTATATGGACATTGTGGTCCCATGTTATGGCATTAAAGAGCATTTTGTGTGTGCGATGATGAATTTCGTGTATCGTTAATAGGTAGTTACTATGATGTGTGAACTTTGATTGCTCGTGGACTCATATCCAACTTTGGCAAAACCAGAGATCGATAAGATATCTTATTTACTGGATTTCAAAATATATGCCATTTTTGTTTTTTGCGTTACTGCATAAAACAACAGATGGTGATTCTGTTATTTAATGTTTCATGTGGCCAAAACTGTTGCAAGGCTCTCTGAAAATGTTGGTGAAAATTCAAAAGGACATGTTAAGGAGGACTGCACATTCAAGACTATCACAATATATTAATGATAGCAATTTGTTAGCATTGAACATTAAAACATCACTTCGTACCGCATAGAGTGCATGATTATTTGTAACGGTCAATGACCATCCTCTATTATTACCAGTTGTCTACATATTGTTAATTCTTTACTTACTTAACGTCCCAAAATGACATGAAATGTGTCAAACAATAGTCAAATGTGCATTGGAGATCAATACACGATACACGATTAGGCAAATTAAACTATTTAAGTCATTCTCGGAATTTCACTAAGTATTTTTTATTTTTGGTAGGTTTGTCTTTCTCCAAATATTTGATAAAAAGTTCCTGATAATTGTTAAACAAAACAACCTAAACATTCAACAAATTCAAATTTCCATCCAGTATTAATCCTGGCGTCACACCTGTGTCATAGCTAAGGGTGTGACATTTGGAACCTGATGTAGAATACCACCAAACCAATGGAAAAACACGGCTTACCCGCCCTTACGGAGCTGATCGACAGTTTATGGAAGTTAATTTGAGACAATCACGTCAAAGCTTTATCTGAAAAAAATGTTGTCTTACCACCATCACTCAAACACAACATATCGACGTCTAATATAAACACACAATCTAAACAATATATCGCTTCAAACTGCCGTATGATACATTTTGACCGACTTTCGTATTCATTGTTCGCAGCGTGTTGGCAATAAAATTAGCCGTCATATTGGGCGTCATCTTGGATTTTGGTTGTCTACTAAGACCGGATGTGGATGCAAATTTAACATTTTATGTTTCTTCGTTGTATTCAACACAAAGTAATTCCGAACGATTTGCTTAATTCTTTGCATTCTGTACTATAGTCACAAATGCCGCCATTATGTGGTCGTTTGTGACTGGGTATTGATTAAGTTTTTGTTTACTAATTCTCCAACTGATAAGATAGACTAACGGTGAAACTACTGTACCCTATGAGATATCGTCTATGTAATCACTTCAATGAAATACAATATGCCACAGGGGACGTTCCATTTTAGTTCGTTCGTATGTGCGTTCGCTAAGTGGTACAATTAAAACTGGACGCCATATTGGACGCCATTTTGTTGTATCATACTCTTCTAATAGTGAATATGGATGGAAATTCATACCTGTCACTTCGTATGTGTGTTGTACATTAAATAAAACAACATACTGCGCATAATGCTATCACTCGTGGTTCCAATACCAGTCCATAACTTTATTTCGAATTTTATGACATTGGATGGAGGGATACAGTTCTACCTATTAGCTTACCAATTGAAAAGATGTATTAATGGTCAAATTAATGTTTGATATGAAATGTTATTCTATGTAGTCACTACAATAATATAGATTTTACCACTTGGGACGTTCCTTTTTGGGATTTTTCGTATGTCGCTCCACAGAGTCTTATAATAAAAACTGAATGCCATATTGGACGCCATCTTGGATTTTGATACTCTTCTAATGATGAATATGGTTGGAAATTCGAATATTACATTTGTTATGTGTGTTCTACACGAAATAAAAGGAAATACTACGCACTATTCTATCATTCTGGGATCCAATCCCAGGCGATGGCTATACTCAGCATTTTATGACATTGGGGAGGGGTAAGATTTTTCCAATTAATTACAATATTTGTAAGGATAGGGTAATAAAATTAATACCTTCGGGTAGAAAATGCACCATTCTTTCCAAACATATATGACAAGATAAGCTCAATCCAGCGTGCTAGTTTTGTACAGAGTTGACGGGCGACAGTTTCTCTGAATCGTCATGATTTTTTGACGCATAACGTTACATTCTCTACCATGACGTCGTGAAATCTCAAACAAACCTGAACAAACCAGAAAAAATAAGAACGTTCCAATCTAGTATCACCATGTACCCCATAATAACAAATAAAACGTTCTGTATTTTGGTGATGTGCTTAACTTTTAACCAATTGTGTATAGCTGGCCAACCGCTGAAAACAGGCTAATTTTTCGGTAGGGTACCTCCACAAATAGTCTCACCATACATAGCTGCCACCAATTCCGGTAAGGCCAAGAATCATTTTCATAAATGATATATATTTACCTTCCAGAAAAGGTTGGTTTCAACTTGTTCTACCGAGGGTAGGGTTATCCGACCACTTTTGGCGTTTGGCCGCTCCTCTAGAAAGACTATTTTATGAAACAATTTTCAGAAAGTAGTTGTTCGTGTTTGGTATAATGTTTCTTTTGCGGTAATAATTTTGTTCAACTATGATTTTTGGCCACAAATAAAACGAACGCGTTATGATTTGCACAATGAATGTCATCTTTAATTGAATGTTTAATATCTTTGTTGTGATTTTAAGTTTGATGTTCTAGAACATAATTCGATGTGTGGTTCACTAAATTGCGTATATAATTGCATTTATTACAGTAATGTATTTCCAATGTTTTTATCGAGTTTGGCATCTGGTGCAGAATTAGCTCATTCGTTTACCTTTATGAGCCCAATGTTACATGAAGTATTATAATGTTGCCGATTGCGAACCACCTTTTCATTAACATAACTGGGCTTCGATTCCAAGTTAATAGGCTTGTCCCGATGTCATTGTTTATCGTGATTACCAGACCAAATGTCCTCGTGTTTCTGTTTGACCAAGTGTTTATGAGAGTCCAAACTGGATATATAATTGTGTTCTATTTTCCCAGTTTGGTCATGTTACTTTAACAGTATTCAGTTTTTAAATAATATTGTATCAATAACCCATTTCTCGCATGCAATACTTCGAGCAACTGTGTTACAAACAGCTTCCACGCCACATGGATGTTGCTGAGTAATAAACATCTTATCTCTGAGTTGCTGATGTTCAACTTTCTGGTCGGTGTGTGCGCTGTTACTATTAACTTTTGTTTCTCAGTCGGCGGTAAATTTAGTTCTTCTTCTCCGTAGAATTAACCAATGCATTTGCACATTTCATAAGATAGAAAAGAAAAAAGAGAACGGCATATACACGTAGTGACACTCTATACACCGTTCAATGTATCTTCAGTCCGCTTGTTTATTTGATAATTGTATTACAAATACCATAAAGCATTTTTGAGTTATATACTTTTCAATCACAACAGAGCGGCTTGTGGTCTTAATTCGTGTTTGGTCTGAGGGTTACACTGTCCTTAGATTGATTATTTGTATTGTTCAAGTTACGATAATCTGATGCTGACATTTTATAATGATTGTTTGTGAGTAATGGAAATCCATCGCGAAGGTACCAAGTCGCATTAAGTGCAATAAATATTACATGCGTGATCACAATTATGACATGATCATACTGAATAATTACACGATTGATTCTCACCGGATCGATATGTGGAAGATAACTTCGGAAAATTGCAATAATTGATCCAGTTCACATATCAAATAACAAGAATACATTATATTCTTACTAGTACACATTTATATATTATGTATATAGTCCATTTGCGGTGTGAGCACACCCTTTCCTGTGGGGACATGATGCTCTTTAGTGCCATTTATTCATATATTATTCTGATAGGATAGAAGATATTGGTCCATCAAAGTTCTTCAAAGCCAACATGATTATAACATTAGACAGTATTTCACACAGAGGAGATATACTATGCAAAAGTGTCGTATCTCCTTCGACATTTTGATTCAGAAGCCCGACGATGATTATTTACGCAAACTGTCGTATCTCCAAACACGTTTTCGTCATTTACTCGCAATCGCGTGAATAATTGGTCATGATATTCCACATTAGAGTAGACATCGATGTGATCCAGTATACTGTTGCATTTTCCAATATGTATGAACTGTTTATATATGGAAACTGACCTACCAAAATTTCAAACTCAATTTTCTCGGAAAATGGAAAACTGAACATTATAGTTGTCAGGCGACGACATTACTGCCACAAATTCCATTTTAAAATCGTCGTACTGAATTGAATTGGGGATGGTTGGTTGGTTAATCCCTTAGTGGTTATGACTTGTGGTAGATGGCCAAAGTATTCCCAGTTTCCTCGCATTCACTTCAGATAAAGGATTTGTATATCCATAATAAATTGTGAGATGATTCACAAATATATAATTTATTTGTATAACTATAATTAAATAGTAACTAATCACTGATCAATTCAATAACAGTTTAACAAGTTTCATGTCGACTCATGTATTTATGACCGCCAAAGTAAAAGTGAAAGTCCGAATTCCTTTGAATATCATTTCCGCACCAAGTTACTCTGATAGCAACGGTACTATGTAAACAACTAAGGTGATGAAAGTTAATAGCTTCATCACTTCAATGGCATCTTCATTCCGATTGTAACTGTAAGATCAAACCAAGTTGAAGTTCTGACGATTTACCCCAAACATTGTAAATCCAGTGCAAAACTTATGATAAAATGCTCCGCATGCATCAAAATAGACTAATCTCCACCTGGATTCGGTGTATGAAAATTTATTAGGTCATTCACCTGTATTGCTAATATGGAATTGTAAATAAATAATCTTGGTCGCTATGGGTCTCAATGAGAGTTCTGACTGTTCAGGAAGTTTGTGTTTCAAAAAGTGACCCTGAACGGCCGAGAGGGTCAATTTATACTCGGTGACCCCAAAATAGGTCAGCAGCCTGGAAACCCCGTCCAGGAGGTCATGTGCGTGACCACGGGGGTCGTTGCATGACCCCTTTAGAAGGAACCAACGGACTGACCATTGTAAATAAAAGGCACGTGGCTTCCACAGCAACAAGGCTTGTTGGCTGGTGACGTCACGTGTCCTTTAAGAAAACATGGCCGACATGTTGATACAAACTACTATTTACACATGAATAAAGTGCAATTATAGAGAATGTGCATAAACAATGCCATAGGAATAATTGGGTGTGGTGTAATGGAATTTTACGTAATGGTAATAATAGTTATAAATTTTGTGGAGAGAATAAAAGATAATTATGATGAATAACACCAACGATTTAGAATTCCCGCCGAAGTGAGCGATAAATAAATTGTGAAAGTTGAACTCCGTTACAGTACGTGAGACGTAATTGAGCAAGCACAAATGATGTGATCACCAAGTTCAATATTACAATAATTTTAGGATGTTATGTACTATATGTACTATACCCTCAAAAATATGTCTATATCATCAAATTCAATTATCATGTTAGAACGTGGGTTGATATAGTTGTACAAGTATTTAGTCATCAATAGCTGGGTTACTAGCACCTGACATTGCCCATATTGTGAACTGTTCAACCCCAGCATTAAATTCCTGAATACTTCTGTCCCCCACCCAAGTACCAACCCTGAAACAAAAGGAGTAACAAATTATTCATAAATTTAAGTCAAAAATTAGGTGAAATTCCACCAATATTTATGGGGAAATATGTTGGTTTGAGACCACAAATAGATAGAGGATACTTTGGTTTTTGAGTGAATACCATAATTATTTCATGAGTGACTAGCAGTGGAAATATCTTTTTCAACGAACGACCACAAGTTGCGAGTTGAAAATTGATATTTCCACTACTAGTCACGAATGAAATAATAGGGGATTCACTGAAAACACCACATGTTCTGTTATTATAGAGACAGGTCGATCTTGGAGTACAGTCTGCTATAGAAAGATATATACATGGGGATTTGTGTGCATGTATATAATAGCATTATCCCAGTTATGCTCAGTCCAGACATATGAATGAAGTTCGAACATCAGAAAATAACAGCTGAGAACTTGTTGTGAATTGAACTGTGGTGGGGTCACAAGCCTATCTATCCCTGCACGTCAAAATGCCATTAAATGCCATAAGTAGCTTGAGGGTAGAAGTGGTCCAGCATACCACAGTCACTCTAACCAGGCCTGCAGGTCATCGATATCTGCAGTCACGCTACTACAAGTACAGGTTTAAATTTATAATGGATAATTTGTTCATGAGTGCAAAAATTTACAGTATGTACATGCATATCTATCGGCGGAAGTTTAATAATAATTTCCAAAGGATGGACATGGAATGTCAATTTTAGAATTTGAGTCGGATATAGATTATTTTCGCTGAAGTCAATCAATGCAATAAGCGATGTAGAAACGGAAATTGTTGCCTGTGTGGAATGAAGAGTTGTGACTGTGAATTGTCGATTTAACGAAATATGGATTGGGTGGAAAATAATTGTCACTTTAATAGTTAAGGATGATAGAGAATTATAGATTATCATCACTGAAGACGATCAATGCAATGAGCGAAGTAGAAATGGAAAATGTCGCCTGAATGAATCGATGTGTGTGAACATGAAGTGTTGCTTTAATGAAATGTTGAGACGATGTAATTAATGAAGAAAACAATGATGAAATTGATTTACATGTATATGCAGGTGAAAATGAGTTTTTACTGAAATGTAATGATAATGAATATGAAGTGTCACTTTAATGAATTGGCGATGACAGTCATTTAGTTCGATGACGATGAGGAACGATAGGCCGACCGGAATGGTGATACCAAAGGAGGCACTCCCAGTCACGACCCCTTCGCCACATCACTGCAGATATAAGGTGTTTGTGCACATGCACGTACTGTAGTTTTTGTTAGTAAATCCACACATATACACAATTTCGTCACAGAATATAACATACAGCCCACCAATACCTTTTTGTTACATGCGGAGTCAAATAAAAGTCACTAAATGTTAATAAGAATACCTTTTTTTATTCAGACAGAGTATATACGTTCAATGGCGATGTTTAACCCATACCTTGGCGATAGTGATTAGCTATCTTCCGCTTGTTCGCTAAAAGCCATAACATTCAATGTTAATCTTCAAAGCACACTGTGGCCTCTAAAATTCAACCAACGACAGTAAGAAAAAATTGGAAACTATGGTCCTGGCAATAATCCACACATGTTTTAACATCTGCCATCTTGGACTGAAGAAACAGGGTACTTATTTGATTTAGTGTTATCTGACCCTTTTGTTGCCTCCTGTCTAGAACCCCCGAAGCCCCTACCATGATAAGCCGATAACAGGCCTAAATGCTCAAAAGTGCTCAATCGATTTTATTATACATTGGACAACATTGATTTCTATTCGCGAGATGAAATCCATGAAACTCCAAAGCCATCAATGTTAATCTTCTGACCCCTTTGTGCCCCCTAAAATTCAATCAACCATAACGCTATGAACAAATTATAACAGGGTGTTATAGAAATACATACCAGCAAGTATAGTTCGTTGTGCATAGCAATATAATACATGATAGGTAACTAGAGATAGATTTGATGTTGAATAATAGAGTATACTGTTATGTCCTAAAGTGAAAAGACAAATGTACATAATAACACAAGTTCATTGTAATTGATGGTTCAAAACAATGTGTAGGAACTGTTACATCGGAAGTCGTTCTATCGCCGATTTGTGATGGTTCATGACTGATTTGTGACGGTTCCTTATGATCCAAATTATACATTTTCGCGAGTTTTTGACAATTAAATCGCAATTTTGGAGCCATCTAGGTGACGATTCGATTAGTTTTTCCATTCCACTCATAATCTATGGTCCCAAATAACGTAAACATAATGAAAATCCTATTGTGCTAGTAATAACAACGACGAAAACTGCGAATTGTGATATCTCGATCGGTTCTCTCCCGATCGAGTCGGTTCTCTCCCAATTTAATCGGTTCTGTCCGGGAAATACGATGACTATTATTTGGAAGAATACGTGAAAATAACCAAGTGAACACAACGATATATCAATTATGTTGAATTTACACCACTTATGATCAATTTCGGCGAGTTACACTGCCTTCTTATATATAACTAGCAGATTAGCCAGCCACTGGCGGGATTGGTCCCATGGCTTTGGTCGATCCATTAATTTTTGTTTTTCAAGGTAACCCCGTACAGGCACGCCGACAAAAATATTCCCCGTCCCGAGTTGACCATACATAACAAATTTCACTCACGTCGATGTCACTGTTGACGACCGATATATCGCCCAAGATCTTTTGTTGGTACCCGTTTCAATGTCAAGGTCACCTTAGGCGGAAAATCTCACCCGTCCCTTGGAAGCTCTTTTACCCAGTTTCCGAGACGGTCGATTGAGCCGTATTTATACTCGTGTTTATAAACGCTCTTTAACAACGACACCGCAGATACGAACGCTCTTTAATCATTAACCCATCAATCCCCATTACAGTGGCAGTTGAAGTGTGAAGGAGTGGCCACGGGCTCGTGAATGGTCCGAGTGCACTGCCTGTGGCTTTTTAGCCTTACACAGCAAGTTTGGGTTATACCCACAAAAGAAAAAAAATTCCTATATATGAAAACATATTTGCATCTTACAATGTATAAAACTGTTTACAGGTGCAACGTCGTGTGCAGACCGAACTCAAACCACTGGTATATGCTAACTGATCTGAACAAGGGCACAAATGTTATTACAAATATCATTAAACCACATTATGGCCACAAATAACGTAACACTGAATGAGGTTAGGGAAGCGCGTAATTTTGATCTTGCCGCCAAATATTGCCGCCTAGAGGAAGACGAAGAACCAACTCGGTCCATTTTTGATAAAAACAATTGCCGTTACTTCTCAACTTTACAACGAAAGATATTCTCAACAAGAAAAATAAACTGTTAATGTTTGGTCTTAACTGCAGAAGCATCAATGCAAATTTTGAAAATTTACAAAATCTTTTATGTGACATGAAAACCAATGACAACAATCTTGATATAATAGCGCTAACCGAAACATTTAAAATACACCAAGCATCGGACTTTAAACTCTCCGGTTATCACCCCATGGAATTTAAATCAAGGCCTGATCACGATGATGGTAGGGGTGGTGTTGGTATTTACATAAGAGACACTATTACTTATAGAAACAGACCCGATCTATCAATCCCACATGATATTGAAACTGTGTTCATTGAGCTTGAATTCGGAAAACATGAAATATATATCATAGGATGTATTTATAGACCTCACACGGCACCAAAAGCTGACCTTGATAAGTTTGCCTCTAAATTCGACGACATCTTAGATATAATCAAAAATCATAAGACTTACATAATCGGTTATTTCAATATCGATCTACTAAATTTAGATGCACACAATAAAACAAACGACTTTTTGAACAATGTATTCACACAAGGATTCGTGCCCATGATAACAAAACCGACAAGAATGACCGATCACTCAGCGACACTTATCGATCATACATTGTATATACACAAATAATCTTCGTAACGTACACTGCTCTGGTATAGTTACATGTGATTTGTCAGATCACTTCGGGGTATTTCTCACTGACACCGAAGGTCATAACGGACATAACCGATTAAAAAAACCACATGAAACCATGCGCACTCCCCGACGAAACTTTTTCCAAGAAAATATTAATAAATTCAACGATACTCTTAAATCGTATAATTTCCATTCGGTTTGTAATTGTAATAATGCAGATCAACCAAACAAATTCATCAAACGCGAACCATGGATGACCACCGGATTAATAAGATCTTCACTTAAGAAACAAGAACTATATACCCGTAAACTAAGCTCGCCCTCCTCCATCCATAGGAATTCCTACCTCAAATATCGACAACTATATAACAAACTTATCCGGAAAAAGTAGAAGCATGTATTACTGTGAGATATTAGAAAAGAATAAGTATAGTTTAAAAGAAACATGGAAGACCCTTAAAGGTGCAATAAAACGAGACAAAAACACGGGTGGCTACCCGAATGTTCTACATGACATCAACATACAGTTTACAAATCCTGACACTATCGCTGAAAAATTTAATGAATATTTTTCCAATATTGGTCAAAAGACCACAGAACTTATTGTAAATGACACAGATGTAAACTTCCTCGATTATTTAACGAATAGACACAGAAACGAGCTAAATATTACGCCCACCACAATCCAAGAGGTTATTTTAACTTGCTACTCAATGAATGGAAAAACAAGCAGTGACTTCAATGGAATATCTACAAAACTGATGAAGGAAACCATATTTTCTGTAGCACCAGCATTAAAGCATATATTCAACTTGTCGTTCGAACAAGGTCGTATTCCAAACAAAATGAAAATAGCTAAAGTTGTACCAATACCGAAAAATAGTGACAAGGGGGATATAAACAATTATCGTCCAATAAGCATTCTTCCCGCATTCTCTAACTACTCGAAAAACTCATGTAAAAACATTTAGTTGATTTTCTTAATGAATCGGACATCTTATTTAAACATCAGTACGGATTTCGCCCAAACCATTCAACTTTTCATCTCATCATTCATCTACTGGATCATGTTGTGAGAAATAATGACAAGCCCACGAAAGATTCCACCGTAGCCCTTTTTCTTGATCTGTCCAAAGCTTTTGACACAATAAACCACGAAATCTTACTTACGAAAATTGAACATTATGGAATTAGAGGCATGGCAAACAACTGGTTTCGAAGCTATCTCAATGAGAGACGACATTACGTAGAATTCAATGGAAGCAAGTCAAATCTCCTTAAAACATCATGTGGTGTTCCTCAGGTATCCTTACTAGGGCCCATAATTGTTCTCCTCTACGTGAACGATATGTCAAATGCAACTACTATGGAACTCTTATCATATGCCGACGATACTACCCTTATGGCCAGCGGACAAAATGAAGTGTTAATCCAAAGTTATGTCAATAACGAATTAAGAAATCTATCTGACTGGTGTTGCTGCAACAAACTAGCCATCAATGCTAACAAAGGCAATTATATGCTCTTGTATCCACAAAACAATGACAAAAAATGGAATACAATTAAAATATATCTCAATGGAGCCGAACTTCGACGGATAGGGAACATGCGGAACGAATCGTCTGCCAAATTTTTAGGTATTCATATTGATGAAAACTTGGCCTTTAATAAACACATTTCCATTGTATGCTCAAAAATGGCACATGCAATTTATTGCATTAATAAAGTTAAACATTTTCTCCCGAGCAAGGCTCTCAAAACATTATACTTCGCCCTAATTCAAAGCCACTTAGTTTATGGCATCCAAATATGGGGACATGTACCCGCAGTGAAGAAACTATATTTATTACAAAAACGAGCCATCAGAATTATATGTAACAAAAAATATAGACGTCATACCGATCCTCTTTTCAAACAAGAAAACATTTTTAAAATAGATGATTTACATAAATTACATGCATCCATTTTCATGCATGATTGGTACTACGATCGCTTACCAGTGTCTTTTTCTGGTATGTATGACAAGAGAGCAGAACCAAATAGACGACAACCTAATCATATAGCCTAACAAAGCCTGTATATTAAAAACCCAGTCTGCACATGATGAACGTAACCTAAAAACAATCAAATTAATTCGGCCAACTTCATCATATAATCTGTCACCACATTCATGGGTGATATGAAGACAGTCTATATTGTAAATAAAATTATCCTATCCTATCCTTCACTTTATTGTGACGCAAAGCATGCAATTTGACATGAATGGTCAATGTGAACTGCGAAGACTGATTTTTTCCCCAACAAACCAATCATAATGGTTGACTGATTCAAAATAGCCGCCACTTTTTTTCAATATGGCCGCCACTGTTTTTTTTCTTCAAAAAGTCGCATTTTCCAGCTTGTATTAATATATATATATAAACTTATACGAACCACGTGACGTCCATTCCTTATTAGAAAATGGCCACCGCCCATGCAGAGGGGTTCATATAGGTGACCCATGCCATTTCTCGGTTCCTTTATATATTAAGGTCAAACAAAGGGTGCTTATAAGTTGCCCACCAAGACTCCTTAAATAGTCACCACAAACCTCACCCGATCAAAAATTGACGGCGGTCAACTGAATTTGGATCGGGTGGGGTATTTATGGTGTCTTGTCGGGTGGGGTATTTATGGTGTCATTTTGTCCACAGTTGTCATTTCGCATTGAGGCAGTATGAACGTGTATCGGTATATAGTTTGTAATTAAAGATATGGGCGGCGTTGGCGGTGGGTATGCTGTTAAAATATTCACCTCCGTCAAAAACCGCCATAAACAGAAAGAATAGTAAAATATAGACATACTTTGTTCTTATACCAATCAGAAATATGGCACAAACAGAATGTTATTGTCACATGTTTTTCCTTTGTTGTGTAAACAAAAGCAAAAAACGTTACATAACCTGGCTTTTGTTTAGATCCGGATATGGTAAACATAAAGAGCGTTATTTGTTACTGTTTTCCTGATAAGGAAATAATAAAGAGCGTTTATATCATTTGTGCGTGATTAACCAATAGAAATGAGCTGTGCTATGTCAACAGAAGCAAAACTCTGTAACACGAGCAGGCTCTTGTTTACGTACGCCATCGTACGTCTTGACGACAATATACTATTTACGCGCTGAATATGTTTGGCATATGAACAAAACTATATATATTTTAATATTCCTTCTGTTGATTTGAACAAATATGAATATTTTTGCAACGAACGCCGCTCGTGCCTTTAAGTTCGTTTTAACTCTATTTTTGGGCTTACTTGTGCAATTTGGGTTATTTATATAAATGCTTCATATACAAATAGGCAGATACGCATATACGAGCGTATTAATATTTCACTCGGTGATATTTCGGATGGTTCGAGCGAAATGAAAACTATATTTAATAAAATTAAATAAATACACATAAAACATGGTCTATTCCCAATATGTTGGTGCACAACTCCATGACAAAACATCACAAATAAATGTAAAAAGATTATGTGCTTATTGCTTGCTTCTTTTATTTGTTAAGTCGTTCCTTGTTTACATATTATATAGTGTTTTTTTTTATTAAATAACATTTGATATTTTAATTTGATTTATTTCATTATTTATTCCTATGGGATCAAAATGGTTGGAAACTAAAAATTGTAATCAGATGTAATCGAAAAGTAATCAGTTACATTTTACTAAAGTTATTGTAATCGTAATCAATTACATTTGAAAAAAAATCTAATCAATAATCGTAATCATGTAAATCAAAAGTAATTGTAATCGTAATCGATTACATTGGCATGTAATCGCCCCATCCCTGGCTAGAATTGAACACATATCCCACCTGGACTGGAACTTTCAACCACAGACCTTCATTTATCAATTAAAGTCACTTGGTGGTTTGCGCTCAAAAATACGCGTCATAATAGTCGCTTTTTAAGTTTTCCCGATATAGAAATAGCTCAATAAACACTTAAAATACCTTTCTATGAGCAGTATAATGTCACAGAAAGACACATTTGAGTCATGACAAATACAACTTTGAACCCGATGTTTGGGTTCCAAACAAAAAAAAACATTTGCATGACATGGAACAGAAAAGGGCGTTCCGTGTTAGTCTATTCTTGATATGGTAGAAATAAAGAGCATTTGTTTCACTTCTGTACGAAAAATTGGAAAAGGGCTCTGACCACAGTATGTATTTCTCAGAGTATATGAGGCCGGTATATATACTTATCAACATTTATTTGCAACCAATCTTATACATCCTTAGAAATTACTTAGACAAAATTTCATTGGGTCAATTATGCGGGCGTGCACGATTATATATTATCCTATACCCAACATTACTTTCAATATGTTGTATCTGCCACTCGAAGTGAAGGTAGTGCCACTTAATCTTCTGTTATAATAGATAGCTATACTCTTATTTCTTAATGCACTTCCTGGATTATGTATGTAACATCCGCTGCAACCATTATCGGGTTTAAAACGTTTGTTACACACAACTAAATGATCCCAAAGTGCAGAAATCGTTCGAATAAATATTATGTAAAGAACCGTTACATTGAAATAGAACCGTAACACTCATAAGTTGTGAATAGGAAGCTAATGCTCCAAATTATCGACACACATCGGGATATTTCCTCAGCTATTTTACAGAAGAATAACACAGGTACAATTTATACTCAGTGTTCGTCTTCAGAATGCGTTTCACAGTCGGTATGCCACCGAAAACAAAGAAATTCCGTTTACAAGGCTTGATTTTCAGTGATTACATGTTGATAATTACAGGTTAACTCGCTATATCCGAGCTTATTGTGATCTAAAGTTCAGGTTTCGGTAAAACGGCACTTATGTGGCCTCTGTTCGTTCAAGAAATTTTAATGTATTTAAGATATATATAATTATGCGTGATTTTGTCCCGAAAATGACAATTTTAATCATAAGGAACAGTAACAAATCAGTCAAGAACCATCACAATACCGACGATAGAACGACTTCCGATGTAACAGTTCCTACACAATGGTTCAAAAGAGAAGGGTTAATATAGTGTAGTCTGTGTTAAATGTGTCATTACTGGTTTGAAGGTTTAATTATTTTACAAAACTGGGAAATATTTGAATACGCAACAGGATTTTCGTATTCAGTGAAGGCCAACTCTGTGTTATTGGTTACAGGAAAATAGCCCGATTTCTCTCCCATTCAAATTCATGATAACATTTTTTTCTATTTCAAATATTTTTCAGCTGTAACATAGCTCTATCAGGTGGAAGAAGCTCATTTACTAACATTCGTTATGTCATGGTCTCTTCTTGGGTTGAAAATGGTCCATTTGAGTAAAAAAACAAAGGTAAAATTTGGCGTTTTGTGGGTGCAAACCAAGGGGCATAACTCAATGACAAGTTTTACAATGAAGTTAAGTACAGACATATGATTACACCTACAATTTCTGTCGAAATTAAAACACGCTTGATGGGACATATGCCAAAGATAATGACTCAGCATAGATTTGAAGAACAGTACCCCCTCCCAGGTTGGCCAAAATTGCTGAAAACCGTGTATTGCTACCTAAAAGAGACTGGATAAAAAAACTGGATAAATTAGTGAAAATCTACTAATATGTTTTATCTTTCCTATCCGTGTGTGAGTTACTATTCACAGTTTAGTATTGATAACTTTTGTGCTCTGAATTAGGCGCATTTGCTGGTGGAGTATTTATTTGTCTCAGAAGCTATAAATACTATTGATATCAGGATATCAGCTTGACGAGTCACTGAATGCTCACACCGACATGACGAAAACAAAATTCAACGCCGTATGGCTACTATGGGTAAAACACAAACATTATGGTTCACATTGGGTGGGTAGCGATGTGATATATACGCATCAGTTACTCCCTACGATTCGTTTCGAGTGTTGCGTTTTTGTGTAATTACATAAAAATGACATTCATTTAATGAAACGTGTTGCCACGCAAACATTTCAACAATGGAGTTCCTTGGATACCTGGTGCGAAAAGTCATAATAATATTGGTTATTCAATCTTGGCCGTGTTTATATTGGATAGGGGGAAGTCAGCTACTGAGTAATCATGAACAGCGCGTGAGCACCAGCACAATAAAGATGTAATATAAGATGCTATAAATAATTAAATAGTCTGATTTAAACTTGACAATTTCTCCCCAGATGTACTGTTACGAAGCTACTGGAATGTGCCAAAGATTGGTATAAAATATATAATCGGAATGAGGCTCTTGGTTTGGGAGAAAAAGGATCCATCATGATCTGGGATGTGGGCATGGAAAAATCTCACACTCGGGGTCAGATATTGGTCCGGAAACTCGACAAGCCTCGTGTGCGGACCAAATATCTGGCCCCTCGGGTGAGATTTTTCCATCCCACACCCCAGGTCATGATGGATAATATTAGTCTCCTCAAATTCTGAGAACAGCCCTACAACTAAACAATAGACTATTCCAATTTATACTTTTAGAACTGAATGGGAGAGTCCATTGAATCGTGAATGGGTTACAACTTGCATTGCTCTGGGTGGTGAATTCTATTATATAGGGCTAACATAATAATGATGACTAAAAATAACTCTAATTCAATATGCCACATTATCTCTTGTTTTTCTTGCAGCTGTGCTGGTAATTAGTTGCAAGCTACAAACTTACAAAGGGCTATCATCAGAAAACCTCAAATATGTTTAATATTAGTTGAAAAAGGCCATATAATAACTCCGTTATAGAAAATCTGATCAAACCCATATTCGACCTCGATCTGCATTTTGAGTTGAGAAACTTACAGAACAAATTTGGTTCTGAGCAGATGAAAAATGGTTGATTTGTCGAAACATGCGTGAATTCTATGTCAAGGGACCATAGCTCTGCAAAAGAACATCCTTTCAAACCCATATTCGAACTCGATCTGAATTTTGCGCTGAGAAACTCACATATCAAATTTAGTTCAAATCAGATAAAAATGCTTGAGTTATGCAGCATGCATGAATTCAAAGTCGAATAAGGGCCATAACTCTGTAAAAACAAACTCGGATCAAACCCATATTCGAACTCGATCTGTATTTTGGGCTGAGAAACTAATATACAAAATTTGGTTCCGTTCGGATAGAAAATGTTTGAGTTTATATGCGTAAAGTGTCTACGGACAGATAACCAGACGGATGCACGGATAAACGGACGGACGGACGGACAGACGGACGAATGATGAGTGGTCAATCCGGAAGTCGAAACTATGTGTACCATACTATGGTATGGGTACACATAAAAACGACGATGAAATTGGAGTATATCACTTTAATGATTATACTGATGTCAGATGAATCAGATGCGTCACTTAACTCACTTTAACTTTTCCGAATAATACCAAATTATCTTCACCCAACCAACCTAACATACATGTAGCTCTGAACAGAGCATGTTCGAATCAAAACCTGTAAATCAAATTCGGAATAAGCTATGCAGCGAAATCAGTGGGTTTTTTTGGGGAAATTGTATAATACACCTTTAATGAATTAGGTAAAATCCCTCGATGCCCTCAATGATGGCTAGATGCTTCTTGTATGTCGCTTAAATGAAATATGGATTGTTGAAAAGATAGGTCACTTTATTAGTTAAGGATGATATACATGTAGATTATCTTCACGGAAGCCATATATAGTCTGGTCGTTGAGACTCGACTTTGAGGTGAACCTAGAACAAATTGTTTATAAGCTGTTTTTGGTGTCATTCGACGCGGAAAAGCATCAGGAACAACATATCAAAAATCCGCGTTGGGGAAACTTTGTTATCCACGATGGCGTCCAACATGGTTGTCTATACTACATCAGTTCTCGATATAAGTCATTATACGATATTTAAATGCATCAGAATTATGCCGTTATATCAGTTTGTGTTAAATTAGAATGCGGGAGCGAGTGGAGTGACACGGACAGAAAATTATACAATCGTGGCCATGAAATGGCTGTCAAAATGGCCGCAACTCCAAACCATACCACGTAGAAAGCAACATATTGGGTAACTACATAAGAGTGAAATACGTATTGGCAATATACAAGTCGGTTGTTAAATATCTTTAAAGGTACACACCTCATTAAAACAGATCAATCTGAAGGATCATCGGTCACTGCACAGCAAGTCAACCCCCAATGATTTACGTCTTTAACGTTTGGGTGTTCTGCTTATCCAACATCCAACTGTTGGGCAAAACAAAAATAGCTCGTGCATGCAACACACGAACGAATGTTTCGCCTCACAGTGCATGGTAGTTTCATTCGGCATGGTGATTAAATATTGAATGCAACGCCGAAATTTAAGTGCATACTCCAGAGGTATAAATACTAGTTATATTTCCGGAATTGTCAACACTCCCGGTGATAATAAACGATACACGTATGTCGCAATGGTTATTATACTGTAAAGAAACACTCATATCTTCAATGGATTAGCACCGAATCTCACCAGGTCAAAGAGACTGTACATAGTACATTGTATGTAAGACTAATTCTCATTCTGCTACCAACCCGGTTTCTTAGTAGACAATTTTGTTAAAATTACTTCAGTGGCCACTTTACAACTAGAATAAGCTACAACACAATGCACACTATTAGTTTTCAGTATATTTTTGTTTGAAAATATATTACCATTACCACCCACGTAATCGTGCTAAATATCAGGTGATCATCGTTTAAGATGTTATTCCAACGTTGAACATTCACCCAATATTGTTAGTTGTGGTTCTGTGTGCATGTGTAACATTATGGGAAATGGGTAAACGCGGTGATGCAGTTGAAGACAACGTACCGTAGTAAGTTTCGCGTTGATGTGGCCTTGGTGAATTCAACCAAATATAATTTCCAAGTATAAACAGTCTCTGTCACACATTATGTAGGCAATATTAGTCAAGTTTTGAATTTATTGAAGACAGTCTATGGTACTCATTTGTGATTTAATAAATTTAGTTCATGGTACACCATCACGCATTCTTGTGATAAAAGCGAAATATTCGTGTTTTATCACTTGATCTGAGGCAACTATAACTACTATTTTGAGAAACGTACAATAGGATCTACGCATTCTCCCCAGTACAATATGAACATAATTCATACCGTTTTATAGCAATAAATTTTTTAAGGTTTTATACCGTAGTTATCAAAATAAATGGTGATCGGTCTCATTCGTGAGACTGTTCTGAATACATATATTTCTGCTTCTAGAGAAAGGCCGCATAGTCAATACATCTCTACTAAATCCCGTTTAGCTGTTCAATTACACATATATCACACGATTCAAGATTAGCGGTACAGATAAAACTGCGTCATTTTTCCGTTTCTGGACACCCAATAGTCCAGATTTAACCGTTCCACAAGACCCTGATTTCGCTTGCTCCTTCGTGAGATACATCAGAGAGAATTCGTACATCTCTTATCAAATGTTTCTCTTATACTTGTAGTCATTCTTCCTCGCAATATTCGAGCGTGTGTTCACTCGTATAGGACTAGCTATTCAATTTTGCACTAAATGTAAATTTCATTCGATTTTGTCCATTTTGGTGGCCATTTTAGGAAAAATATTCTACATATATGGTTTACGACTAAGCAATGTTTGTGTATATTTCAATTTATTACGAATTTGGCATTAATTGGAGCACCTGCCGCAGAATTCAGTATTTTCCGATAACAACAGACATTATGGACGCCATCTTCGATAGAGAATTTTCCCCAAAGCGGATTTTAGCGGATTTTGGATATATTGTTCCCTACATTGTGCCCGACAATATGACACCAAAAACAGCTTGTAAACAATTTGTTCTAGGTCCAATGCTTCAACGACCAGACTAATATACATTGTATCTGTGTTGTGGTTTCACATTTCAGTTATTTTTCAATGAATTGATGCCCCCATTATTTCTGCACCTATCCCTGCAGAAACTGTGAGTGTCGTCTGTGGAGCGAGTACTTCTGAAGTATAGGTCTTTATACCTCTTGTACATATAGAACCATCCTATTTGCCCTTTAAAACGATCATACGCTGGCAGTATTCAAGTAAAAACCACTCATAGCCCTTACCCTCTGTGCGTTATCGCAGATAATCCCGAAATAGTGGTTACACTATATACTTATTTTTTATTATTCCTTGTGTTACGATGGAAACAACTCTGTCAACAGATGAAAGAAACCATTTCCTAATAATATTAAGATTCAGAAAGTTGGTTCAGTGGAAACATCACGAAACAATCTTGGACCCACATTAATTTATATGTTTTTTTTTTTTTTTTAATATTTCATATATTACGATGGAAACGCTGGCAACTGTAACGGAACGATGTGTGCCCATGACTGAGTCACATCCCTGTCTGCACTATTGCATCATAAATTATTTCATCATACGATGCACTAAAAACAGTCATGATTTGTTAGTCGGACAGTCGTACATTAACATGCTGACGAGATCATTCGATGCTGGTTCTCAGGAAAACACGCAGTCAAACCAGTGCAGTGATATAAAGTTTATAGTTTGTTTTTGGTACACTGCACTGGTCATGATATATGAAAACTACCTTTAGTGACGAGTCGTTGACAACCTGGCCAATAACATCGTCATATGATTTTGGAAAAGCAGGTCACCATTTTCCAATATAAGCGATGAGCGTTTTTCTCTCATCGTTCAGTCGTCTAAGTTCCAAAATGATTCCGCTCTTTTGATAACTAACTGACCCCAAAGAAAGAATACATGAGAAGCCAGCACTATCTAGTTCTTGCGAAGCTATGTTCAAATAAAGAAATCAACAGATCTATGGTTCCGTTACCAAACAAAAAAGTATAAAATGTGAAGCCCGGAGGACCTATCTCCAACGTAGGTTCTGCCACATGGATGTCAACTTGTTGTCGAGATCAGGACGAACAACGACAATTTCAAGGATGAAGATAGGTGAGTACGGCTAAAACCCAAATCTGACGCCTTTCTTGGCATGACCCTTTCCAAATAACACACTAGCTTCTCAACTTCAGAACGACTTGAACTATTGGCCAAAGTTCATGACTTACTTAAAACCATTCCGTATTGGCACAACGAAAACATCAAAGTCTGCCCAATTTTCAAATTACTTATCCTAACAATAGGTATAGTGTCCTGGAACATGACTATTGTCCTCCAGACTATACAAATATATGTGTACCTGATAGTTCGAAGCCTTTAAGGCCACAGCAACGTCATAAACCAAAGAATTTTGTGAAAAAAATCAAAATTCCAAATCAAAGTTTAAACTTGTTGAGAAAGATGATAAATTGAGTTTAATTAAAACTAAATCGCCTAAATCAAGTGCAAGGCAACAACACAAAATAGACCAACCGGTAAAACTACTAAAATAGTTTTAAAAGTCTCATAAAGCAACTGGTGTTGAAAATCAATTTGAAGATAGAAAAGAACGGTTGATGCAAGTTTGACTAAAGAACGAAATCAAAACAAGCAAACCACCAACTCAACCGCCAAATAAATTTTCAAAATGCTGGTGGAAATTAACGTGTCATGATACACATAAATGTTGGTATAAAGATAACTTATACGACTATGGCACTACCAACCCAAAATCCAAACGCTGAATGCGACAAGAGCAGCAACTCAGAAAACAAAGTCCCCCTTTAAACGACTATAACCATAGATGAAGGAAGGATAGATACGTCACTCAACGTCATTTGATCGGCCAATCGGTAACGCACTCAGTTATGTCCGCCATTGCTAAAGGTAGTTCAACTCTGATTCTTCTAATCAAAACAGTGCTTTCTCGTCGCAATAAAAAGAGGAAAATCTGGCGTCTATTGCAGCTGAATTAATTATGCACCAACTGTCATGAATTACCAGAATCTCACGTTTCAAAGGGTGTCCGTTGGGGAGTAAGAAAGGTGAGTTTTTATGCCGTTTGATGCAATTTTTGTAGTAAACAACACGACATTCTGCATTCTATTTTTGTAATTTTCACCTGGATGAAGTTATGTTATAAGGACTTTCAAAATTAAATTAATTTAATAGATCTGCCAATCCTGGTTGCATTGGTAATTTGAATATAATGTATATGGGGTACCGATCCAAACTTGTTTTATGGAAGAAATATTTCAATGACAGCTGTCAGATGTCAAGACTTTCCATGCCACTGCCAGGTGTGATCAGGTGTACTAGTACTACAGACTACAGTAATAAATAAATAATATAGAAATGAATAGTCAAAACAATTCACAAATTGGGCAGTTTAGATGTCCTACTCCTAGATTCTAATTGTAGTGATCATACTATGCATAGTTTGAATTGTGTAATAGATAACATTTGTTGATAGCATATTTTTCATGTAGTATTTTGATCATTAATAATAGATGATATAATCACATTCATAATGCATAATGTTAATAAATGACATTGAGACTTGAGTGGGCATTAATTATAATTTATACACACACTGGTCAGCTGTGTTGAAATATAATATCATTAGCCTTATTTATTATTATATTATAGCACTAGTATTATTTTTGTAAGATAATTTATTACTGCTATCACAAACTTGTGACAAAGAGGTGTGAACAATTGAATATTACATGGGTTGTCAATGTAGGCACTGGTGAGTGGTGTGGTACTGTACTGCATGGGAAATATCCCAAAATAAAATATTTTATACCAGTAACCTGTAAATTATTTATAAATTAAAATTAAATGCTTCAAATTCTATATCATTTCAGGAAGTGGGCAGATAATGGCAACGCCTTCATAACATTGGTGGGTCAGAAAGTTACGTGTGCAACATGCGTGAGCCGAAAATAATCCAGAGAGACAGAATGAGATGCACAATGCAATGATGTGTTCAAGATAAAGAAGGAATTGAACTATACTTGTGCGAAAATCCTGGATAAAAAACTAGCTGATGTCTCATTGACTATCAAGGAAAGAGCCACAAATGATTAATATTTATAAGTTCATCATTAAATTAATTAAATTACAAACATTGTCTCTCTATCACATTGTACTTATCCACACTAAGGCAACCCCCATGTTCATATGCACATTGTGTGTCCCGGGACTGTCCCCTCCAGTCTGAAAAAGTATCCTCTAGCTCCCAATATCATTTCAAGGTCCCATTCAGCTTCAGTAACTGTAATTATCTAATGTAAATGGACTATAAGTATGTTATCCTACTAGTATATTTTACAAATTGTACCATAATCATTAACTATTTTATTACTATATGCATGGATTATATCGCTCAGTTTCAAAATAGCCTATACAATTAACTATTCTTCGTTTATTTGTATTTTAATATCATAGTGGACAGAGATACCCTTTACATTCATGTGTAGGTTAATTCATATAATAAGACCACAAACACAGGTCTATTTGTTGAACTTATTAGATGAAACCCCCCTACTGTGACCCAAATATATATATATACAAATGGATCATGGAACTCAAATAACTACTAAATGATTATTAGTTTATATAAATAGACATGATATGTCTGGCATGTCTGTTTCCAGGATGAAATGGTAATATATAATATATATAAAAGTTAAAAAGTTCCCGGACCCCGGTTGAATCGGGATAGTGATTCAAATGGGGAGGACCTGACATATATATATCTATTGATTAGCAGCAACGTATATGTGTACGCTTATAAGAAAAATCACTCTGCATTCTGTGAAGCAATATCCCTCCAATATTTGCACCAGCTGATCGAGGAAAATTACAAAGCTAAATCCCCACTACACGAAAGAAATCAGACCCCTCCAATACTTGCACTAGCTGATCGAGAAAATTACAGAACGAAATCCACACTACACGTAAGAAATCGGAGTAAATAAACATCAACGCAAAATTCACACGATATCACAAGACAGTTTGTTAGTTTTTCAATATGCCGGCGTAAACAACATCGAATTGCGGGCACTTTCTATTTCAGGAAAACCTATATATCTTGAACAAAATCGCATTTTTAGGCATTCGGTTAATGTCACCTAAAATGCATAATGTTACAAAGTTAGTATAAAGTACATTTATTACGGATATCTCTCGACAACCTACGCGAACTCGATGTAAATATAACGTAAAATTATCTCCCCCTAGTTTTCTGAACTACCTTAACGCTTGAGGGCCAACGCAATGGCGACGTCCAATAGCGTTACAGTTTGATAACCATGAGTGCGACGTCTATCCTATTTTTAGTCTATGCTATAACCCGTTCGTTGCGAGGCACGCGCGCGGGTTAATGATAAATCAAGCCTCGTCCATATGTCTCCAATGTGGTCTATCGAAATCTAGAAACAGATCTGCGCTGTGTACAATCTAATAATGCGAAACAACTAATGTCGCTCAGATTTCCTAGAACATATGAATGATGTACATACTAAAAGCATGCGATGTCATAACAGTACACCCCACATGCACTCTGCCAGTCAATCAGATAATCAAATTTAAAGATAGCAGGCGACCCGTCCCGACCTCATTGTTACCTCGGTGCCGAATCAATTACACAGTGCATGGTCAGATGATGCACATGGTCGAACAAAATCGAACAAAAAACCATTGGAGAACTCAAATGAGTTAAATCAAATGAAAATACACTTCCGTCATGGGTCACAAGACGCCAAATACAATAAAAACTAAACATGTGGAACCACGAACGCGAAAATTAGACAAGCGTGGGTCTATCTTCCGTACTCGAAAAAGGCTCAAAATCGCGATATTACTCGAAAATATACCTGACTGAGAAATTGCAATCAATTTATAATAAAAAGAAAGCACTTCTCAAATCCCAGAGTTGTCTCTTAACTTGTGCTCACATCGTTGGAGGATGTGACTTATTTAACACTAACATGTTACAATTTAGCCCTCTGTGTCATGGGTTCTTACCTGAACAGCTTGGCTCGAACTTAAGTGATGCAGTCTTTAACGTTAATGACCTTACTTTATGTCAGATCCCGGTATACATTGTCAATGATACTATAAACTTAGAAAGGGTGTGTCTTATCATGGTTGAACCTGTTGAGACGTCTTAGATGACTAAAGTCTCACAGTCGTAAACTCAGTCATCTTCCCCTTATCCTCAAGCCATCAAAAGAAACCACCCCTTCAAGAAACAGATATTACCCATTCGCTAAAATTGGTCGTGATTTAAGTGGACCCTACCCAAGACGTTAAGTGGAAACATCTACATTGCCACTTTTATTGACCCCCATAGTGGTTGGCCAGAAAGTTTTGCAATACCTGACAAATTTTCCTCCACTATTGCCAATCTGTTTCTCAGAACCCTGGAGCTGGTGACTAAATAATCGTCATTTTACCTCCTATATCAACGTGACCCAAGTTTACCCCTTGACAACTTGTTCCACCCTCATCACACGTATGTGGGTGATGACTTTCGCAACGTCGCACTTCAAGAAATGCATAGTTAATTTCGTTTGGTGCATTGACATCGACAGTCTGCTAAAAAGCGACAGAAAATCTACCAAGATAAGAAGGTGACCGGTAATTCTGTTGAGGTGGGCGACCCTGTCTATTACAAAGACAATCGCACCTTAAGTGGAAACACTATTATCGCAACGCAATGTTGTGCCCCTTCCTCCTCCTCTGATTCTGCCTCTGAGGATAATATACATTTTCAGCGTCTTCTTACAATGAAACGCCTGGTCCGATCAGATGCAGACGACGGATATGGTATAGCCCTTAATGAGCTTCGCACCAAGCTGCACGCTCGCAAACTTGCTCAAGAGGCTCAGACTGATAATCATGCATCTACCGAAGAATACAGTGGTGACATGCACAATGCATATGACTCGTCCCCCCGAAGATTATGATGTACCGCCCAACCTGGCATTACAAAACATCACAATGGCGTCAGACATTGAATCTACTAATGCCATATTATCAACAGCTGATGTCGATTTAGATGAATCTCAGTTTGAACCTGGTCGCATGCTCACAATCGAACCCCTGGCGGTTGTGCCCCTTCTGGGTCTGATCTCTACTCATCGACTGCCACTTCGACTAGTCTGTTGTTCCCTTTTCCATTGATGGATATGGATCAGCCGTGATCACATGCATTTCTGCTGAATGTCCTTGATTATATACACGGTCTTATTAATGGTAGAGCTTATATAGCGGTTTGTTTATTCCCGCCACTCATTTATTCTTTGCCCTCTTTAGCTCTGCTAAAAAAATCCTTATAAAGACCACGGTCTAAGGCTTACAATCAACCACATATAATAATAGATTCACCCATTTTAGCCGGATACGTGAGAGATAGGTAATACCATGGTCGTTCCATCAATTACAATCGTCTTCAACAAATAAACAACAACTTATGGTCTACTTTTAAATCGGACTATAATTCCATTTAGATGTTCTGCACAGACATATTTTTAATGTAGTATAAATCAAATTTTACTCATGCATCTAAACCCTGCTAACATGCTGAGGCCATATCCTTTTTTCAGTAAGCAGGTACACGCATGTGTTATCGTTTAAGTATAGTTAACTCTCCTTAGTAAATGGATATCCTACACTCACACGTATCCTGCACATGTTTTCCTTTTCAGCGATTGAAAACTATATATATATATATATATATATATATAGCTATATATATATATATATATATATATATATATATATATATATACTAGAAGGTGACCCGACTTCGTCCGGGCTTTGACATTGAATTGTCCATTTTGAATGTCAAGGTCAAGTGGGGTCACGATTTGACCAGTCCAAAACACTGCCCTGACAAAAATACCCGACAAACGTGCCCGTCGAAATCCATCCAGTTTTACCCGATTTGACCTCGAATTGATCATTTTGAAGGTCGAGGTCAGGTCGGGGTCACGACTCGACCCGTCCAATACACTCAGTGGACAAAAGTAACCCTACGTATCAAATTTCGTCGAAATCCCATCAAAATTCGCGATTTGACCTTGAATTGACCCGATTTCAAGGTCAAGGTCACGTCGCACGGGCAAATGAATAGGCTTATGAGACTCCCCATACGAAAGTACCCCCACATACCAAGTTTCATCGAAATCCCATGATATTCGGGCGTTTGACCTTGAAATGACCTATTTCAAGGTCAATGTCACGTCGCATGGGCAAGTTAATAGGCCTATGTCACTCCCCGGCCGAAAATACCCCCACATACCAAGTTTCATCGAAATCGGCTCGGCCGTTTTCGAGTCCATTGGAAACAGACAGACAGACAGACAGACAGATCTTCCAAAATATATAATAGATATATAGAGAATATCCGCATAGTGCAGGTGTGATGCAGGATGCAGGATGCTGTTCGCATGAGCGATTGATTTCAATTTGATCGTCATCGGCGGCTTATCATTAGTGATCGCACATGCTGAACGGCACATTACTATCAATCTATAATTCACAATCTTGGGTACAGTTTTGCCACCATTTAAATAGAATAAGTGATGGGACTCAGAATTCGACATTAAGAGTCACACACGCATCATTTACGGTCTCATTCTGTCGCCAGGATGCTGTTCGGCGGCTTATCATTAGTGATCGCACATGCTGAACGGCACATTACTATCAATCTATAATTCACAATCTTGGGTACAGTTTTGCGCGAGACTGACAGGTAATATAATTCGATTACATTCTACAAAAATCACCACTGATGCTAGCTATACGTTGGAAACTTCTTTCCAAGCCATTTCCTTTGATCTCCTTTCCGTACTTCATTTATTATTTTATCGCCCATCAGTTATGAGAATGACTGTACCCGGATAGTATATGTGACCGAGTGAACCATGCCATTCTCTGTAACGGCTATCTCGATGACGAGGTTGATTGCTTAAGATGATTGGTCACGAATAGGACGTGGTTGTTTGAGGAAGGTAATTGATCACGAATCACTCTGCATTATGTTAACACGCACCTTAAAAAACGCTGCGATTAATCGCACGCGCGTGTGTAATGAGAATAGACCTTAAAACTGGCAATGTCGTGATATGGCCTTAGTGGCTAAAGCGACAATAAACCCCAATCAATCAGTCATATAGAGAAGCGATGACCTACTTAGCGACTTTATCTGTATAGTAGAGACTAATTAATTATGAAACAGTTTTGTATTCATGCGACTGCGCCGCGAAATAGTCCGCCATATAATTTCTAAATTATGCCGGAAAAATATCATAGCATGGTGTAATTTCTAATAAAATCTAAATGATTTTCGTAACGTTCAAATCTAAAACTGAAATGTACGAATATAGCAGTCATGTGAATTTGGATGTTTGTGCTTGAAACATTTTAATGAATTGAATGAAAGTCTGAATTTTAGCAGTACTTAGCACCAGCACTATAAGATCGGCAGTGCAAATGTACCACTACCAGCTCACGGAAGAATAACTTATACTTTATATAGTAACAAACTGCCAATTGCAGTTATAGATTTCACCAACTGGACATTTATAAATTCTATTTGAGTGCGTTTTGTGGCGCATCCTTTGATCTTTTATAAAGTTGTTGCACGAAAATACGTTGTGTGTGTTGACGTTTCTAAGGACGCTGTCACTAACAACGGAAACCAGCTTGGTCCGTTCTAATGATACTCCATAACGTTGCTACGACCCAGTGACGTCACTCACGAACTGCTGGAGGTTAACTGCTCCAAGTTCTTGTAACCTATCTTCCTTGCATATTTTAAGTTTATCTGTCTAGTAGAGGATGCTTTATCTGTCTAGTAGACGGATAGAGGCGTGGTTTATCTGATGGGCTTTATCTGTATAGTAGACAGGGGTAGGTGGTCGATAAATATATATATATGGCAAGTGATAATCATTAAGGACAAAAACATTAGATTAAGACGGAATCGCCACCACAAAACCATCAACAGATTAAACGATATCAAACTGAAATAAAATGACCATTATGTCCAAGCGTTTAATGATACAAGCGCCTTTAGAAACGAACGTTTGAGCACGTCTCTCTGTCAAAGCCATAACAATTTATTGAGGTTCCTCGTATAATTTAATTTAATTAAATGTAATTATCACGTGATTCACCGTGAACTCTCTTACAGACTCCAAGATGAGTAGTGTAATGTGGGGCATAATGAGACACATTTATAAGCACATTAGACCCCACCATGCCACTAAAAACGATGGAAGGACACAAATTATTAAACTAAAAGTTAGATAAATAATTCTAGTATACATGTTATTACTCATACTTGCCTGGGAAGCACCAATTTCTGAACACCATTACTCCCCGTCGACCTACCCAATCCGTCGCATTATGCCCCATACACGGGGTACAATGAGACACATTTGACATTACAACATCAGCATATTATACCGAACTTAATAAATACAAGACCGTCTGCAGTATCTTTTCTTGTGTGGATTGAAAGAATATATAAGCGTTATTTAAAGGCATAGCAGCAGACCAATGGGACATTTTATTGATTTCTATGACGGGTAAAAATAGCACCATAAAGTTTGATTTCCGGAAAATGGCCGGGGCAGGGTTAACAATAAATATTTATCTATATCATGTTTAAATGTTTGGGAATGATCGAATTGGTATTTTTAATTTATTTTCTTTTGAACTAAGGTTACGATAAGATTTATTTTTCCAGGTTTGATTTGCGATATGCCTAATCAGATTTTTTTTCTCGTACTGATTGTACCCGAGTGTCGCATTATGCCCCACAACCAGACAACCTGCCTCTCCCCAATATGAGTGAATGTGAATAACCGGTGTATATATGACTGATCAAATTACTATAGAACTTGTCTTACTTTACCAAAATACGCATGTAGCTTTGATGGTAGTGGTAAGATGTTTTCGTTTTTACATGTACAGTACCTACCGAAAGTTAAAATAATTCAAAAATGGGGGTCACCAAATGTGGGTACCCCTACTCCGTCGTTTCGCATTTGAGATTAAACAGTCATAATGATGTCGGTCCAATTGGGATGTCCACTTATATGATTGGTCTTACTAAAACTAATAAATATGCGATTCAAGTTCAGTCATGGAAAAACATATGGCCTGTTAAAGACCGTCTGTCGCATTATGCCCCGCGTCGCATTATGCCCCACATTACCCTACACACTTTCGTCAGTGACTCCAAGCTATTGAAAAGGCAAGATGTGCCGAAACCGGTATCAGGCGTACATGCGATCAGGCGTACAGGCGTACAAATTTGCGGTTTTTATATACTAATTCAGAACTCGAGAACCGTTTGACCGATTAGGCTGAATCTTCGTATGTGGAACTATTTTGACTCGGGGAATATTTATACGCTACAGGTAAGTTCGTGCTGCGCGATCTTGACCTTCAAGCACTTTACATTGAACGCGCATTCCGTGGAGTAATGGGGATATCCATTTGAAATTTAGTTTGTATAGGTATAAGAGGACGGAACACTTGTATCTGTATGGTCACATTCCAAACAGTAATCCCATCACGTGCAGTTTTGATAAACATGGCCCGACCGGTTCACGAACTAGTGTCGTGACCCGGAAAATTCACATATTACGCCATTTAAAGTGGCGACGAGTAATTATCACGGCATAACTCGTCGTGATTTTGATAACGCAGTCATAGTGAACCATAGCAAACAGGATTTCCGCTACAAGCAATCAGGACGGGTCACGAAATAGAGTCGGGACCCCGGAAATTCATATATTACGCCATTTAATGTGGCGACGAGTCGTGATATTGACAACGCAGTCAGGGTTAACCATTTCAAACCGGATTTCCGCCACATGCAGTTGAGATTTTAAGAAATGGGGTCAGGACGGGGCACGAAATAGAGTCGGGGTCCCGAACGATTCATATATTACGCAATTTAAAGTGGCGACGAGTAAGTATCACAGCCTTACTCTTCGTGATTTCGACAACACAGACAGGGCAGACAATTCTGTACAGGATTTCCTTCACACGCAGTTCAGATTTTAAGAAATGGGGTCAGGACGGGTTACGAAACAGAGTCGGGACTCCGAAAATTTCGTACATTACGCCATCTAAGCTGGCGACGAATAAATATCACGGCCTTACTCTTCGTGATTTCGATAACACAGGCGGGTCAGACAATTCTGTACGGGATTTCCGCCACACGCAGTTCAGATTTTCAGAAATTGGGTCAGGACGGGTCACGAAATAGAGTCGGGACCCCGAAAATTCACATATTGCGCCATTAACATTGGTGACGAGTAAGTATCACGGCCTTAATCTTCGTGCTTTCGACAACACAACCAGGGCAGGCAGTTCTGTACAGGATTTCCGCCACACGCAGTTGAGATTTTAAGAACTGGGGTCAGGACGGGTCACGAAATAGAGACGGGACCCCGAAAATTCATATATTACGCCATTAAAATGCGTGAAGAGTAAGTATCACGGCCTTACTCTTCGTGATTTCGACAACACAGGCAGGGCAGACAATTCTGTTCCGCATTTCCGCCACACGCAGTTGACATTTTCAGAAATTGGGTCAGGGCGGGTCACGAAATAGAGTCGGGACCCCGAATATTCACATATTACGCCATTTATTGTGGCGACGAGTAAGTATCACGGCCACGCACTGTTCGTGATTTTGACAACACAGGCGGGGCAGACAATTCTGTACAGGATTTCCACCACACGCAGTTCAGATTTTAAGAAATGGGGTCAGGACGGGTCACGAAATAGTGACGGGACCCCGAAAATTCATATATTACGCCATTTAATGTGGTGACGAGTAAGTATCACGGCCTTACTCTTCGTTATTTCGATAACACAGGCGGGGCAGACAATTCTGTACGGGATTTCCGCCACAAGCAGTTGAGATTTTCAGAAATTGAGTCAGGACGGGTCACGAAATAGAGTCGGGACCCCGAAAATTCACATATTGCGCCATTAAAATTGGTTACGAGTAAGTATCACGGCCTTACTCTTCGTTAGTTCGACAACACAACCAGAGCAGGCAATTCTGTTCAGGATTTCCGCCACACGCAGTTCAGAATTTAAGAAATGGGGTCAGGACGGGTCACGAAATAGTCACGGGACCCCGAAAATTCATATATTACGCCACTTAATGTGGTGACGAGTAAGTATCACGGCCTTACTCTTCGTGATTTCGATAACACGGGCGGGGCAGACAATTCTGTACGGAATTTCCGCCACACGCAGTTGAGATTTTCAGAAATTGGGTCAGGACGGGTCACGAAATAGAGTCGGGACCCCGAAAATTCACATATTGCTCCATTAAAATGTGCGACGAGTAAGTATCACGGCCTTACACTTCGTGATTTCGACAACACAGGCAGGGCAGGTAATTCTGTACAGGATTTCCGCCACACGCAGTTCAGATTTTCAGAAATTGCGTCAGGACGGGTCACGAAATAGAGTCGGGACCCCGAAAATTCACATATTGCGCATTTAAAATTGGTGACGACTAAGTATCACGGCCTTATTCTTCGTGATTTCGACAACACAGACAGAGCAGACAAATCTGTACAGGAATTGCGCTACACGCAGTTGAGATTTTCAGAAATTGGGTCAGGACGGGTCACGAAATAGAGTCGGGACCCCGAAAATTCATATATTACGCCATTTAATGTGGTGACGAGTAAGTATCACGGCCTTACACTTCGTGATTTCGACAACACAGACAGGGCAGAGAATTATGTACCGCATTTCCACCACACGCAGTTGACATTTTCAGAAATTGGGTCAGGGCGGGTCACGAAATAGAGTCGGGACCCCGAAAATTCACATATTACGCCATTTATTGTGGCGACGAGTAAGTATCACGGCCACGCACTCTTCGTGATTTTGACAACACAGGCGGGGCAGACAATTCTGTACAGGATTTCCGCCACACGCAGTTCAGATTTTAAGAAATGGGGTCAGGACGGGTCACGAAATAGAGTCGGGACCCCGAAAATTCACATATTGCGCCATTAAAATGTGCGACGAGTAAGTATCACGGCCTTACTCTCCGTTATTTCGACAACACATGCAGGGCGGGCAATTCTGTACAGGATTTCCGCCACACGCAGTTCAGATTTTCAGAAATTGGGTCAGGACGGGTCACGAAATAGAGTCGGGACCCCGAAAATTCACATATTGCGCAATTAAAATTGGTGACGAGTAAGTATCACGGCCTTAGTCTTCGTGATTTCGACAACACAGGCAGAGCAGACAATTCTGTACAGGATTTCTGCCACACGCAGTTGAGATCTTCAGAAATGGGGTCATGAAGGTTTGGGAAATAGAGACGGGACCCCGAAAATTCATATATTACGCCATTTAATGTGGTGACGAGTAAGTATCACGGCCTTACACTTCGTGATTTCGACAACAAACACAGGGCAGAGAATTCTGTACCGCATTTCCGCCACACGCAGTTGACATTTTCAGAAATTGGTTCAGGGCGGGTCACGAAATAGAGTCGGGACCCCGAAAATTCACATATTACGCCATTTATTGTGCGACGAGTAAGCATCACGGCCGCGCACTCTTCGTGATTTTGACAACACATGCGGGGCAGACAATTCTGTAAAGGATTTCCGCCACACGCAGTTGAGATTTTTAGAAATTGGGTCAGGACGGGTCACGAAATAGAGACGGGACCCCGAAAATTCATATATTACGCCATTAAAGTATGTGACGAGTACGTGTCACGGCCTTACTCTTCGTGATTTCGACAACACAACCAGAGCAGGCAATTCTGTACAGGATTTCCGCCACACGCAGTTCAGATTTTCAGAAATTGGGTCAGGACGGGTCACGAAATAGAGTCGGGACCCATATTGCGCCATTAACATTGGTCACGAGTAAGTATCACGGCCTTAATCTTCGTACTTTCGACAACACAACCAGGGCAGGCAGTTCTGTACAGGATTTCCGCCACACGCAGTTGAGATTTTAAGACCTGGGGTCAGGACGGGTCACGAAATAAAGACGGGACCCCGAAAATTCATATATTACGCCATTTAATGTGGTGACGAGTAAGTATCACGGCCTTACACTTCTTGATTTCGACAAAACAGACAGGGCAGAGAATTCTGTACCGCATTTCCGCCACACGCAGTTGACATTTTCAGAAATTGGGTCAGGGCGGGTCACGAAATAGAGTCGGGACCCCGAAAATTCACATATTACGCCATTTATTGTGGCGACGAGTAAGTATCACGACCACGCACTCTTCGTGATTTTGACAACACAGGCGGGGCAGACAATTCTGTACAGGATTTCCGCCACACGCAGTTCAGATTTTAAGAAATGGGATCAGGACGGGTCACGAAATAGTGACGGGACCCCGAAAATTCATATATTACGCCATTTAATGTGGTGACGAGTAAGTATTACGGCCTTACTCTTCGTGATTTCGATAACACAGGCGGGGCAGACAATTGTGTACGGGGTTTCCGCCACAACCAGTTGAGATTTTCAGAAATTGAGTCAGGACGGGTCACGAAATAGAGTCGGGACCCCCAAAATTCACATATTGCGCCATTAAAATGGTTACGAGTAAGTATCACGGCCTTTCTCTTCGTGATTTCGACAACACAACCAGAGCAGGCAATTCTGTACAGGATTTCCGCCACACGCAGTTCAGAATTTAAGAAATGGGGTCAGGACGGGTCACGAAATAGTGACGGGACCCCGAAAAATCATATATTACGCCATTTAATGTGGTGACGAGTAAGTATCACGGCCGTACTCTTCGTGATTTTGACAACACAGGCGGGGCAGACAATTCTGTAAAGGATTTCTGCCACACGCAGTTGAGATTTTTAGAAATTGGGTCAGGACGGGTCACGAAATAGAGACGGGAACCCGAAAATTTATATATTACGCCATTAAAATGTGTGACGAGTAAGTATCACGGCCTTACTTTTCGTGATTTCGACAACACAAGTAGGGCTGACAATTATGTACAGGATTTTCGCCACACGCAGTTCAGATTTTCATAAATTGGGTCAGGGGGGTCACGAAATAGAGTCGGGACCCCGAAAATTCACATATTACGTCATTTAATGTGGTGACGAGTAAGTATCACGGCCGTATTCTTCGTGATTTTGTAAACACAGGCAGGGCAGACAATGCTATGCAGGATTTCCGCCACACGCAGTTGAGATTTTTTTTAATTTGGTCAGGACGGGTCACGAAATAGAGTCGGCACCCCGAAAATTTACATATTATGCCATTAAAATGTGTGACGAGTAAGTATCACGGCCTTACTCTTCGTGATTTCGACAACACAAGCAGGACAGGCAATTCTGTACAGGATTTCCGCCACAGGCAGTTCAGATTTTAAGAAATGGGGTCAGTACGGGTCACGAAATAGAGACGGGACCCCGAAATTTCATATATTACGCCATTTAATGTGGTGACGAGTAAGTATCACGGCCTTACTCTTCGTGATTTCGATAACACAGGCAGGGCAAACAATTATTCTATACAGGATTTTCGCCACACGCTGTTCTGATTTTAAGAAATGGGGTCAGGACGGGTCACGAAATAGAGACGGGACCCCGAAATTTCATATATTACGCCATTTAATGTGGTGACGAGTAAGTATCACGGCCTGACTCTTCGTGATTTCGACAACACAAGCAGGACAGGCAATTCTGTACAGGATTTCCGCCACACGCAGTTCAGATTTTAAGAAATGGGGTCAGGACGGCTCTCGAAATAGAGACGGGACCCCGAAAATTCACATATTACGCCATTTAATGTGGTGACGAGAAAGTATCACGGCCTTACTCTTCGTGATTTCGACAACACAGGCAGGTCAGACAATTCTGTACAGGATTTCCGCCACATACAGTTGAGATTTTCAGAAATTGGGTCAGGACGGGTCACGAAATAGAGACGTGACCCCGAAATTTCATATATTACGCCATTTAATGTGGTGACGCGGGTGTGTGATATTGAGACACACATGTAAATGTACAGAAATGTAGTAGCGTGGCCACGTTTGTAACAGACACATGCAGGTGGACGGACTTTGTATTGCACATGTAGATAGGACCTGGGATGCGTCAGAACAAACAGTAGCGGACTACGTAATGAAAAAAACTTAAACTATTTGATATTTGATATAGAAACACGCATATACATGTACACAGCCGTATTATCGTGGTTATGTGTGTAACAGACGAATTTAGATAGGCTGAATTGGCAGTCGCACGCAAGTGGTCATAACTATAAATGTAGCTCTGTTGCAGGGTGGATCAGAACAAACATGTCGTTGCTGACTATGTACGTTATAAAGAATACTAATGGCTTGCCCGGTGATGTTTCATAATTGTTTTTGAATATGAAATTATAATTCGCGTGTGGAATTCATGAAAATGCTGCACAATCCACACGCATCGTGACAACACAAAAAACTGCGAAAAACACTTGCGTTTTATCACGCAAGATAGATTTGTTAATGTATTGATTTTTGGTTGGAGAAACTGCGCCAAGATAGCTCATGAAGCAAGGCGGCATCGTACTTAAATGATTGGGGCGTGGCAATAACGTGTTCCCCAAGTGAATGCGGGCAATGCTACGCGAATCAAATCGCCTTTTTGAATCAAAGGATGCCAGAATTCCTGTAGACCACACGAACGTGTACTGGATATGCATATCTTTTAACGGAAGCATCTGATATGCCTCACGAATTTAGCATACCACACGAAGACACCAATGGGCATGACTGAGTCACTCACATCAATGTCACATTGGTTTGGTCTCCGGTAACCAATATAACATGCACTGACTCTTGGTTGAGCACACGGCTACTGCACGTTTGACAATACGAATGTCACATTTAATTGGTTGTTAATAAATCGCGACCTGAGTCCCATTGTGGGCTATCTGGACACATAAAGCATAGGCACTTATCAATATTAGAGCTCACGTCTCGAAATGTCTACAAATCCAGCAATGCGACAAAATCTGAGTTAGGGTGGTGTACACCGCTATACTGCACGTATACATTGTCAACCAGACGAATGAACAATGTATTGGTTAATGGAAATTATCACGTAACTGGACATGTAGCCCACACGGATGTGACATGGGTAGCCTAGATTTGACGCCCGATAAATGCAATATTGGCGCAATATGTGAATTTTCGGGGTCCCGACTCTATTTCGTGACCCGTCCTGACCCAATTTCTGAAAATCTCAACTACTTGTGACGGAAATCCGGTACAGAATTGTCTGCCCTGCCTGTGTTGTCGAAATCACGAAGAGTAGGCCATTATACTTACTCGTCACCACATTAAATGGCGTAATATATGAATTTTCGGGGTTCCGTCTCTATTTCGTGACCCGTCCTGACCCAATTTCTGAAAATCTCAACTGCGTGTGGCGGAAATCATATAGAGTATTGCATGCCCGGCCTGTGATGTCGAAATAACGAAGAGCTAGGCCGTGATATTTACTCCTCACCGATTTTAATGGCGTAATATGTGAATTTTCGGGGTCCCGACTCTATTTCGTGACCCGTCCTGGCCCAATTTCTCAAAATCTGAACTGCGTGTGTGGCGGAAATCCTGTACAGAATTGCCTGCCCTGTCTGTGTTGTCGAAATCACGAAGAGTAAGGCCGTGATACTTACTCGTCGTCACTTTAAATGGCGTAATATATGATTTTTTCGGGATCCCGACTCTATTTCGTGCCCCGTCCTGAACCAATTTCTGAAAATCTGAACTGCGTGTGGCGGAAATCCTGTACAGAATTGTCTACCCTGCCTGTGTTGTCGAAATCACGAAGAGTAAGGCCGCGATACTTACTCGTCACACATTTTAATGGCGTAATTTATGAATTTCCGGGGTCCCGACTATTTCGTGCCCCGTCCTGACCCAATTTCCGAAAATCTCAACTGCGTGTGGCGGAAATCCTGTACAAAATTACCTACCCTGTCTATGTTGTCGAAATCACGAAGAGTTATGCCGTGATATTTACTCGTCGCCAGCTTAGATGGCGTAATCTATGAATTTTTCGGGATCCCGACTCTATTTCGTGCCCCGTCCTGAACCAATTTCTGAAAATCTCAACTGCGTGTGGCGGAAATCCTGTACAGAATTGTCTACCCTGCCTCTGTTGTCGAAATCACGAAGAGTAAGGCCGTGATACTTACTCGTCACACATTTTACCAACATTATTCATATCAATGGAAGCTAATATAGCTATTTTTCAAATTATTTGGTATATTTGATTGATATTATAGATTTTCACCATGTAAGCATTTTCAAGATAGCTTGTATGCGGTCCCGTCTCTATTTCGTGAGCCGTCCTGACCCCATTTCTTAAAATCTGAACTGCGTGTGGCGGAAATCCTGTACAGAATTGCCTGCCCTGCTTGTGTTGTCGAAATCACGAAGAGTAAGGCCGTGATACTTACTCGTCACACATTTTAATGGCATAATATGTAAATTTTCGGGGTGCCGACTCTATTTCGTGACCCGTCCTGACCCAATTTAAAAAAATCTCAACTGCGCGTGGCGGAAATCCTGTATAGAATTGTCTGCCCTCCCTGTGTTATCAAAATCACGAAGAATACGTCCGTCATACTTACTCGTCGCCACATTAAATGGCGTAATATGTGAATTTTCGGGGTCCCGACTCTATTTCGTGACCCGCCCTGACCCAATTTCTGAAAATCTCAACTGCGTGTGGCGGAAATCCTGTACAGAATTGCCTGCCCTGATTGTGTTGTAGAAATCACGAAGAGTAAGGCCTTGATACTTACTCGTCACCACATTAAATGGCGTAATATATGAATTTTCGGGGTCCCGTCTCTATTTCCTGACCCGTCCAGACCCCATTTCTTAAAATCTGAACTGCGTGTGGCGGAAATCCTGTACAGAATTGACTGCCCTGTCTGTGGTGTCGAAATCACGAAGAGCTAGACCGTGATACTTACTGGATACCAATTTTAATGGAGTCAAAATTTGAAATTTCGGGGTCCCGACTCTATTTCGTGACCCGTCCTGACCCAATTTCTTAAAATCTCATCAGCGTGTGGCGGAAATCCTGTACAGAATTGCCTGCCCTGTCTGTTTTGTCGAAATTACATAGAGTAAGGCCGTGATTCTTACTCGTCACACATTTTAATGGCGTAATATATGAATTTTCGGGGTCCCGTCTCTATTTCGTGACCCGTCCTGACCCAATTTCTGAAAATCTCAATTGCGTGTGGCGGAAATCCTTTACAAAATTGTCTGCCCCGCCTGTGTTGTCGAAATCACGAAGTGTAAGGCCGTGATACTTACTCGTCACCACATTAAATGGCGTAATATATGAATTTTCGAGGTCCCGACTCTATTTCGTGCCCCGTCCTGACCCCATTTCTTAAAATATCAACTGCATGTGGCGGAAATCCGGTTTGAAATGGTTCACCCTGGCTGCGTTGTCAATATCACGACCAGTAATACCGTGATACTTATACTCGTCGCCACATTAAATGGCGTAATATATGAATTTCCGGGGTCCCGACTCTATTTCGTGACCCATCCTGATCCCATTTCTTGATATCTGAATTGCTTGTAGCGGAAATCCTGTTTGCTATGGTTTACTATGACTGCGTTATCAAAATCACGACGAGATATGCCGTGATATTTACTCGTCGCCACTTTAAATGGCGTAATATGTGAATTTTCCGGGTCACGACAATATTTCGTGAACCCGTCGGGCCAATTTTCTCAAAACTGCACGTGATGGGAATACTGTTTGGAATGTGACCATGCAGATAAAAGTGTTCCGTCCTCTTATACCTATACAAACTAAATTTCAAATGGATATCACCATTACTCCACGGAATGCGCGTTCAATGTAAAGTGCTTGAAGGTCAAGATCACACAGCACGAACTTGTCTGTAGCGTATAAATATTCCCCGGATCAAAATAGTTCCATATACGACGATTCAGCCTAATCGGTCAAACGGTTCTCGAGTTCTGAATTAGTATATAAAAACCGCAAATTTGTACGCCTGTACGCCTGGTCGCGATTCACCTCGTGAAAAATCGTACCTCTATATATATATATATATATATATCAACGATAGTAGTCTTACCTTAGACCTTGGTCGTCATTATGCTGAGTCTGTCCTTTCAGTGCAACCAGACAGGTTGCCTTTTCACTTTATATTATTTTTAATAATAACTGAAACTAAAGCTAACATCTTTCTGTTATCGATTCCTGCTAGGATGATTTCGCTTCAACTTCTGTGAAATCCTATCGGTATGGGAAGTATGTAACAGAACGATGTGCACCCATGCCTGCGTCACATCCCTGGCTGCACTATTGCATCAGAAAATCAGGCATGATTTGTTAGTCGGACAGTCGTACATTAACATGCTGACGAGATCATTCGATGCTGGTTCTCAGGAAAACACGCTGTCAAACCAGTGCGGTGATATAAAGTTTATAGTTTGTTTTGGTACACTGCACTGGTCATGATATATGAAAACTACCTTTAGTGACGAGCCAATGACAACCTGGCCAATAACATCGCAAAAATGATTTTGGAAAAGCAGGTCACCATTTTCCAATAAAAGCGATGAGCGTTTTTCTCTCATCGTTTAGTCGTCTAAGTTCCAAAATGAATCCGCTCTTTTGATAACTAAATGATCCCAAAGAAAGAAGACATGATAAGCCAGCACCGGCTATCTAGTGCTGCCTAGAGAAGCTATGTTAAAATAAAGAAATCAACATATCTATGGTTCCATGAGTCCGGGGGACCTATCTCCAACGTATGTTCTGCCACAGCAGCAGAAGAAACACACCTTTGCCTAATAATATTATTAAGATTCGGAAGCAAGCTCATTTTTAAATATTTCTTCTGTTACGATGGAAACGCTGGCGACAGATGAAACAAACAATTCCCTCATAATAATAAGATTTAGAAGCAATTGTTATTTAAAGCTGATTCAGTGGAAACACCACGAAACAAACTGGGACAGTGGTTACCCTATATATATATATTCAAATATATGTCGCCCCGCCAATTCCAGCACAATAAACCTTCTGTATTCTTTACTTAAAATTAAAACAACTGGGCTCCTCGACTACAACATATTAATGGTGACTGTATTACTTGTTTGCAGTGATTTGTGACAAAATATTGAACGTTCAAATGGCAAATCCTGAACACAAATGCTTGTACCAATTTCCACCACCTGTCATCAACACTGTGGATATTAATCGCATGCGTCTGCACATCATAAAATATGTTTTATTCCGCTCACACTCACATTATGGTAGAAACCACAATATTCTCGAAATATCCCATCGCTCCGGTGCGATACCACTGACACAATGACATTTGGTAAGGATTTCTGATATGATCTTAGTTCTTATGTTTTTGCGTTAAAATTGTCTATTGCTGGCTCAGTTTATATTCTTCTTATCAATACCGAAAGAATTACCATTATTGCTAACTTTTGGTGGTCTATCACAGTGACAACGGAGAGGCCGCTGCATGGAGTTTGATATTGAGATGACAACTCCAGACCTTAATTCTCTACACTATGTTTTAAATATATCTACGCCCAAAATAATGAAATTGAGCACAAATTCCACTTAGTCGGATGCACTGCATAATCCTTGACAAACAATGTTACTTATTTTTCAAAAAGTAGATTGGTAACAAATAAATTTCAATTCTGTGTGGGGAGGGGGGTGTTTAATGGGCCATGAATTTATCTTTCGATCACTCAGCACCACAATTGGGCTCCTGATATACACCAATCCCCATGCATGGTTTACCTCTTGATCACTAGGGTTCTGATGTACACAAATCCCCATGCATGGTTTATCTCTCGATCACTAGGCTCCTGATATACACCAATCCCCATGCATGGTTTTCTCTCGATCACTAGGCTCCTGATGTACACAAATCCCCATGAATTGTTTATCTCCCTTGATGACTTGATATACGCAATTCATGACATGAAGTAATATGTATGACAAACTGTTGTATTCTCATCCTAGTAGCCATGCATGAACGTACTACGGCCAATCGATCGAGAAGATCCACTACCATACCGGTTACGAGTATATGTCTATAGTGCGCGTATGAGATATCAATAAAGAATGTGTACGGTATCGATCGGTTATGGACATCTAATGTAATTTTTATACCAGCAATCACGCTAGGTGACCGGTGGTAAATCGTTCCTGGGCGGTAAATAGTTGCGGAGCGGTGAAGAGCTCTCGGTCGGATGGACGCTGTTTTCCGTGGATATGCATCTAAAAGTTGTACATACGGCGATACTGCATTGCGTCTTGAAAGAAATATTTTGGGTTAATATTATGGCCTATCCAGCTGACTGACAGCGTTACCATAAATAATCATACATGCATTCTAATGGAGAAACTTGAATAACAAAAGTGATAATTCAACTGGCTGATCGTCTGATGTTTTAGAAATATTCCATGTGAGTATATGTGCGTAGTGTGATATCGTTGATTTATATCGCATGTCGTCGTGAAAATTGAAAAAAAAATTATAGAAGAACTTAACTTAAGAAGAATTTTCTGGGAGAGAATGTATGATTTATTAGTAGGTTTTTCACCAAGATAACTGTGGATGGACACTTTGTGACCTATGGTATATATCACTATATATTGGCCTAACCCGGCATATTGGATATGGCCTCCCATTTCGCAGAGAATAACGTGTTTAAGTCGTCATAAAATGCCACTTTACTTTGTCAGATATTGGTCAAGTCCTTTGTTGTCGTCCGTCCATACATGGATTGCTATCGTTCGTTCTTCAAATATTATAATGCGTTCATCGAGCTCTACAATCCCCCCAATTTTTTTGATATAGTACCTTAAATAAATCTTTTTTCTTTCACGACATCACATCACGGTAAATCAACGGTAAATCTCATTCTCACTACGCATGCTCACAAGACATGTTTCTAAAACATGAGATCATCAAAAGTAATTCCCAAGATATAAAGGATTAAAAAAGAGAATGCACTGCATGGCTTACAAGGTCATTTCCTTTCTAGAATATTTTTAGTGTCTAAATAGCGATCGATCCTGAAATAAAGCCATCTATCTGCGAATACCAAATCACCACCTCGACGATGGAATCCAAAAAATACCTAAAGATACGTAACTTTACGCACACAATCCTTACCCCCTCACATTCACAAAGATGCGTAACACTACGCACCCAATACCTACCACCTCACGTTCACAAAGATGCGTAACTCTACGCACCCAATACCTACCGGTTACAAACACCTAATTATTTCCCATAGGCGACAGTGTTAACTAGAAGTCCCGCCGGCCATGGGTTAAGCCTATTTGAACTTCAAGTGGTCAATTTTCCCTTAGAACGTCATCCGCTGTAGCAGTCTGTGACGTCAAACGCGCCCTTTTCGGTATTGTTTTCAAACGATACTCTTGCATTTCCACAACTGCCCCATTTACTGCACAAAAATCAGCAGCATAGAAATACCCAGACCCTTCCATAACATCGATACCCCACCAGACTCTACCTGGACATCCAAACATGCATGATCGCCATATTTACGTAGGCTATGATTTTATGTTCCCGCTTATGGATATTTCCCTCAATGATAATAAACCAATCAGCAGCCAGATTTTTGTTTATGCTGACTCGAGTTCCCTAAACAAATTCAAGAAGCGTAACTCTATATAATTAGTTGCTTGTAACCTACCACCAAACTCCATACAGCGCCCTCTACGTTATCACTACGAAATAGCATAGCGATGAGAGATAACTCTGCCTGAACTTTGATCTACCACCTCACATTTACAAAGATGCGTAACTCTACACTCCCAATACCTACCGTCTCACATTCACAATGATGCGTAACTCTACACACCCAATACATACTGGTTACACACAACTAATTATTTCCCATAGGCGACAATACTAACGTTTGTATCATTTGTGCTGAAACTGGACCTATTTTCACCAAAACCTCATACTGAGCATGAAGTGGGTCTCAAGCCTGATAAATTCATACCATGAAACGGACAGGTTTCGGTATTTTTTCCCATTCAAATTTCACCGCTTCCCTGACTACCGAAGGTTCGCAGTAAATTCACAGCTATAAAAAACACACTACCACAAATTTCTACTTGTGGTCAAATGGACACAATATTCAGCAGGCCCCCAAACACCATGCATTTTTTTGTACAGCAGCTTAATTCTATTATTTATTTATGTATTTATATTGTCAACATAATGCACCAATCAGTGGCCATGGGATGATTTTTATCTGATTCTAGTTTCCCTACACAATTTCAGGAAGCATAACTCTATTGAATTAGTTGTGTGTAACCTATAGCTCACTGAAGATCAAGAGAAATCAACCCAATTTTTTACTGATGTTTTGCTATGAACATTTCCTTCTTATTAAAATATATATCAATTTTCATCCATCAATCTGTGTTGAATTATTTACAATGAAGTGACATACCCGTATTCAAAATAAACCAGGGTTGAATCGTCTGATCCCAGACATGACGCGTTCAAATTATTCAGCGTCTCTAGCTACTAAGGGGACATGAAACTCAATAGTCCATTATTTCAGGTCAACTGATATATGTTTATGTGAATTACATGTTAATACAAGTTGGGAAGTCAACATTAACCCTATTGCAGCCATAAATGTTAACCCTTTGGTTTTTGAAGAATATTAACACAAAAACATTTTGTAAATTTTGCATATAACTGTCATTTATGTATATAATCTGAACAGCATCATTGGAAAAAGATCAGTTATATAGGCATATGTATACGCATAATTATCACAGTGAGGAATCCAACCTTTCCGGTATGAGCATTCGTTAACCATTGACCACCAATTCCAGAAAATGGATAATTCAGCTGAGGCTGCCTCAGTAAAGAGGTGAATTCAGTTCACTGTGTCACTTTAAAACTCTGAGACTCAATAGTTTCTGTTGCAGCACATCTTCACCTGCGAAGTTACAATGAAAACCAATGCTTTATCTATACACAGAATCTGATAATTTGATAAGTTTTGTTTGACACTTAAAATTTATTGGGAAATTTGGCAGTAGGCACAGAGTTAATATAAACAATTCTATTAATTGTGCCCAGAACTAACATTTGATTCCAACACACACACAAAGCATTTCATATACCCTCAGAACCTAGTTACCTTTAGTTGATATAAAGTTCATACATTTCATGGAAAAAGGTTGGATTTCTTACTATGTGATTCATCATTTCTGGACATAATGGGCAAAATGAGCACAGAGAGGACATACACTGGTCGATTCAGATTCAGTAATAAAGTTGGTTTTAAACCTGGACATCAGTTAAGTTCTAAACAGAAAAATTCACCAGCTACACAATTAAAGAGAAAATGTTCCAAAATAATTAACCCTTTGACTGCCAATGGTGGTGAAAACATAACAACCAACACAATGAACACACCAGACAGAGGAATCATGACAAGATCCAGATGCTGTCAACCCAAGAATCGAGATCAATTTAGTTCCCCATTAGGAAAACAAAGGTATGTGTCATGTGTCTATACAGCTATATTTTAATATAGATGCACTACTTAAAACCTGGCTATGGTTCAAACAGCCCATTGACTGTAAACAGAACATATAAGCATGTATCCTTGTATTGAATAACAGTTACATGCTAGGGGTTAAATGATTCCACTATAACTTTTAAGAGGTGCTAAAATATGCATCGGATATAATGATCAAAGAAATCGGTCTGAGAATTGTTATTTAACCCTTCTCCACCAATATGAAGGGGCATAATTTCCCAATAAAGTATTTGGCAGTGTGAGGGTTAAACATCAGAACTGTAGTGGTGCTAGGGGCTTCATTTATTGAAAATACAGCCCCTTACAACACATCCTATATTTTAAATGGTTACAGGAAAATTAAATAAGGCGGGTTTTACATTAATCACCCAAGCCGTGGGGGGTGTATTTGCAGGTAAAAAAATATACTGCGTGAGATTGATCAAATTTTGTTAGATTTCAATGTCTTAAAGAGGTCCATTTTGCCCTTTTCAGGTATGGGTCGCAACGAATACCTCTATCTACATGGGAAAGGGAGAGCGACTCATATCGTACAGTTCATGTACGCCTAAATGCTGAGATGTGGAATACTGCATTTAAAGAACATCATGCCTCGCATCCAATTTGTGAATGGTTCCTCCATTGGGATATGAATTCCGAGGAAGCGAGAGGAGTCGGGTGTCGACAAAAAATGGTGTGTGATAAATGCAAATACAAATCAAGTATGTTCACCTTGTTCGAGGAGGTCCCGACTAAGAGACCAGGTCGACGTAGTGGAAAGCCAAATCTTGGGTTAGCAATAGGTCTTAGTAAAACACCAATAGCAGCACACAGCTTCCGTCGCATTTGTCTCAGCTCTAATATCCCAGCACCGTCTGCTCGTGGCCTGCAGAAAACATCAAATAAGGTTCTCGTAAAGATTGTGGAAGAAAATAAGGCAGATATGGTGAAACGACGTTCACGTCTTATATCGAATCAAAGGCATATGGGCAAAATTAACCCACATGTTATCGATGTTCAAGGCGATGCCATGTACAATAACAGTATTTATTCCGGTGTGGGGAAAAATCCCTTCCAACCTGCGACTCAATCAATTTATACTGTGGCAGAGAATGTGACAAAAGACCATGACATTATTGGACTCGCTATCCATAACAAGTTGTGTTCGAAAGGACATCATCTCAAAGCAGCACCGAATCATGAGTGTTTCAAAGGCGACTGCTATGCTACGATACCTTTCGAACACAACATTGGTGACGAAAAGGCTCTCGCGAAAGAGGTTCTCACTAATCTTAAAGATACAAGTGGAATTCAGGTTGAGAACATTACCACAGATCCTGACTGTGCGAGTTACTTGGCGGCTCAGGAACTATTTGAAGATAACGTGACTAATGTTCAACCTTTTCATCAATTAGACACGACCCATGTTTCCCGAAATCATCGGAAATTTGTAAAAAATCACAAATATCTCAATAAAATCATTGTTTCGAAAACTGTAAGAGAAAGAACTAAAATGCAAGATAAATTAGCACTTGATTTTGCTGATCGGTGCAACTCTGAAATCAGAAAGGCAATAAAACACCATAAAGGAAACATCCACAACATAAACAGCAGAATGTCGTATGTTAAAGATGCGCTTGTGTTGTGCTATCAGGGGAACCACGTACTTTGCAAGAAATATTCGTATATGTGTAAAGCCAGCAAAAGTTCTAATTGGATTAAGGACAGTTATCTGCTAGGCAAAAACTTTAAACTCAGTCAGAATGAGTGCACATCAACAATACTGCGCGAACTTGCTGACTATCGACTCGGGACATCAATGTTAGAAAAAACAAAGTTGAACACTAACACGCAGAAAGTTGAAGCTGTCAACAGGTCATTAAGAACTTCTCTTCCTAAAAATGTGACATTTTCGAGGAATGTTTTTGGGCGTGCACACTCAATGGTGCACTCGGTTAATTGTGGAACAGCGAATTCTATAAGGGACTTATGTGAACATGTTGGTTGTCCCATTACCAGCGGGAGTAAAGTCGATCGGTCTCTTAACAGCTATCAGAAGGCAGAAAATAACCGAAAGAAGCGAAAGAAGAAGTTAACTGTTAAAAAGATAAGAGTAAACAGGAGAGAAACGCTGTACAAACTTCACGCAGAACATCAGGAGGAGCGATTGTATGAAAAGAATAAGCTTTTGCCTCAAAATAAAAAGAAAATAGAACATGGCTATAGCAAATTCCATGAGGGGCGAAGGGTTAACAGGAAAAAATGAACACAAATATATGTATATATATTATATGCACCTCTTGGAAACTTATATAATGCATTCTGGTGAACACCCTAAACATTGTTCCAAGCTTCGGCATCTAATTCGTTGCTGGTTATGGAGATGGCTTTCAAATATCAAGTGCGCTATATTGATACAGGCCCTCTCCCCACACAAGTGACTACACTCGAGACTCTCCGGGCCACCATATACAGGAACTTGGTCCCTTGACAACCGATTCTGGATCATATAATTCAAGCGGTGTGTTGGCTGTGTAGCTGAATCATGTTCTCTTTTCCATATTTCTGGCCAAGTCACTCTCATCTTCCCATATCCATCACTATCTTTGCTACCTTTCCATAAATGACACCCCCACCCCCCTGAATTTCGGTTTTCTCATAAAGCTTGCGATTATACTCATAGTAGAAATACTCCATTTTATTATTTTAACCTTTATTGAAGTTATCCAATGAACTACAGCTTTAAATTTTGGGAATATAGCATTCTTGAAATGGACACCATCTGTAGCTATAGGTTACACACAACTAATTATTTCCCATAGGCGACAATACTAACGTTTGTATCATTTGTGCTGAAACTGGACCTATTTTCACCAAAACCTCATACTGAGCATGAAGTGGGTCTCAAGCCTGATAAATTCATACCATGAAACGGACAGGTTTCGGTATTTTTTCCCATTCAAATTTCACCGCTTCCCTGACTACCGAAGGTTCGCAGTAAATTCACAGCTATAAAAAACACACTACCACAAATTTCTACTTGTGGTCAAATGGACACAATATTCAGCAGGCCCCCAAACACCATGCATTTTTTTGTACAGCAGCTTAATTCTATTATTTATTTATGTATTTATATTGTCAACATAATGCACCAATCAGTGGCCATGGGATGATTTTTATCTGATTCTAGTTTCCCTACACAATTTCAGGAAGCATAACTCTATTGAATTAGTTGTGTGTAACCTATAGCTCACTGAAGATCAAGAGAAATCAACCCAATTTTTTACTGATGTTTTGCTATGAACATTTCCTTCTTATTAAAATATATATCAATTTTCATCCATCAATCTGTGTTGAATTATTTACAATGAAGTGACATACCCGTATTCAAAATAAACCAGGGTTGAATCGTCTGATCCCAGACATGACGCGTTCAAATTATTCAGCGTCTCTAGCTACTAAGGGGACATGAAACTCAATAGTCCATTATTTCAGGTCAACTGATATATGTTTATGTGAATTACATGTTAATACAAGTTGGGAAGTCAACATTAACCCTATTGCAGCCATAAATGTTAACCCTTTGGTTTTTGAAGAATATTAACACAAAAACATTTTGTAAATTTTGCATATAACTGTCATTTATGTATATAATCTGAACAGCATCATTGGAAAAAGATCAGTTATATAGGCATATGTATACGCATAATTATCACAGTGAGGAATCCAACCTTTCCGGTATGAGCATTCGTTAACCATTGACCACCAATTCCAGAAAATGGATAATTCAGCTGAGGCTGCCTCAGTAAAGAGGTGAATTCAGTTCACTGTGTCACTTTAAAACTCTGAGACTCAATAGTTTCTGTTGCAGCACATCTTCACCTGCAAAGTTACAATGAAAACCAATGCTTTATCTATACACAGAATCTGATAATTTGATAAGTTTTGTTTGACACTTAAAATTTATTGGGAAATTTGGCAGTAGGCACAGAGTTAATATAAACAATTCTATTAATTGTGCCCAGAACTAACATTTGATTCCAACACACACACAAAGCATTTCATATACCCTCAGAACCTAGTTACCTTTAGTTGATATAAAGTTCATACATTTCATGGAAAAAGGTTGGATTTCTTACTATGTGATTCATCATTTCTGGACATAATGGGCAAAATGAGCACAGAGAGGACATACACTGGTCGATTCAGATTCAGTAATAAAGTTGGTTTTAAACCTGGACATCAGTTAAGTTCTAAACAGAAAAATTCACCAGCTACACAATTAAAGAGAAAATGTTCCAAAATAATTAACCCTTTGACTGCCAATGGTGGTGAAAACATAACAACCAACACAATGAACACACCAGACAGAGGAATCATGACAAGATCCAGATGCTGTCAACCCAAGAATCGAGATCAATTTAGTTCCCCATTAGGAAAACAAAGGTATGTGTCATGTGTCTATACAGCTATATTTTAATATAGATGCACTACTTAAAACCTGGCTATGGTTCAAACAGCCCATTGACTGTAAACAGAACATATAAGCATGTATCCTTGTATTGAATAACAGTTACATGCTAGGGGTTAAATGATTCCACTATAACTTTTAAGAGGTGCTAAAATATGCATCGGATATAATGATCAAAGAAATCGGTCTGAGAATTGTTATTTAACCCTTCTCCACCAATATGAAGGGGCATAATTTCCCAATAAAGTATTTGGCAGTGTGAGGGTTAAACATCAGAACTGTAGTGGTGCTAGGGGCTTCATTTATTGAAAATACAGCCCCTTACAACACATCCTATATTTTAAATGGTTACAGGAAAATTAAATAAGGCGGGTTTTACATTAATCACCCAAGCCGTGGGGGGTGTATTTGCAGGTAAAAAAATATACTGCGTGAGATTGATCAAATTTTGTTAGATTTCAATGTCTTAAAGAGGTCCATTTTGCCCTTTTCAGGTATGGGTCGCAACGAATACCTCTATCTACATGGGAAAGGGAGAGCGACTCATATCGTACAGTTCATGTACGCCTAAATGCTGAGATGTGGAATACTGCATTTAAAGAACATCATGCCTCGCATCCAATTTGTGAATGGTTCCTCCATTGGGATATGAATTCCGAGGAAGCGAGAGGAGTCGGGTGTCGACAAAAAATGGTGTGTGATAAATGCAAATACAAATCAAGTATGTTCACCTTGTTCGAGGAGGTCCCGACTAAGAGACCAGGTCGACGTAGTGGAAAGCCAAATCTTGGGTTAGCAATAGGTCTTAGTAAAACACCAATAGCAGCACACAGCTTCCGTCGCATTTGTCTCAGCTCTAATATCCCAGCACCGTCTGCTCGTGGCCTGCAGAAAACATCAAATAAGGTTCTCGTAAAGATTGTGGAAGAAAATAAGGCAGATATGGTGAAACGACGTTCACGTCTTATATCGAATCAAAGGCATATGGGCAAAATTAACCCACATGTTATCGATGTTCAAGGCGATGCCATGTACAATAACAGTATTTATTCCGGTGTGGGGAAAAATCCCTTCCAACCTGCGACTCAATCAATTTATACTGTGGCAGAGAATGTGACAAAAGACCATGACATTATTGGACTCGCTATCCATAACAAGTTGTGTTCGAAAGGACATCATCTCAAAGCAGCACCGAATCATGAGTGTTTCAAAGGCGACTGCTATGCTACGATACCTTTCGAACACAACATTGGTGACGAAAAGGCTCTCGCGAAAGAGGTTCTCACTAATCTTAAAGATACAAGTGGAATTCAGGTTGAGAACATTACCACAGATCCTGACTGTGCGAGTTACTTGGCGGCTCAGGAACTATTTGAAGATAACGTGACTAATGTTCAACCTTTTCATCAATTAGACACGACCCATGTTTCCCGAAATCATCGGAAATTTGTAAAAAATCACAAATATCTCAATAAAATCATTGTTTCGAAAACTGTAAGAGAAAGAACTAAAATGCAAGATAAATTAGCACTTGATTTTGCTGATCGGTGCAACTCTGAAATCAGAAAGGCAATAAAACACCATAAAGGAAACATCCACAACATAAACAGCAGAATGTCGTATGTTAAAGATGCGCTTGTGTTGTGCTATCAGGGGAACCACGTACTTTGCAAGAAATATTCGTATATGTGTAAAGCCAGCAAAAGTTCTAATTGGATTAAGGACAGTTATCTGCTAGGCAAAAACTTTAAACTCAGTCAGAATGAGTGCACATCAACAATACTGCGCGAACTTGCTGACTATCGACTCGGGACATCAATGTTAGAAAAAACAAAGTTGAACACTAACACGCAGAAAGTTGAAGCTGTCAACAGGTCATTAAGAACTTCTCTTCCTAAAAATGTGACATTTTCGAGGAATGTTTTTGGGCGTGCACACTCAATGGTGCACTCGGTTAATTGTGGAACAGCGAATTCTATAAGGGACTTATGTGAACATGTTGGTTGTCCCATTACCAGCGGGAGTAAAGTCGATCGGTCTCTTAACAGCTATCAGAAGGCAGAAAATAACCGAAAGAAGCGAAAGAAGAAGTTAACTGTTAAAAAGATAAGAGTAAACAGGAGAGAAACGCTGTACAAACTTCACGCAGAACATCAGGAGGAGCGATTGTATGAAAAGAATAAGCTTTTGCCTCAAAATAAAAAGAAAATAGAACATGGCTATAGCAAATTCCATGAGGGGCGAAGGGTTAACAGGAAAAAATGAACACAAATATATGTATATATATTATATGCACCTCTTGGAAACTTATATAATGCATTCTGGTGAACACCCTAAACATTGTTCCAAGCTTCGGCATCTAATTCGTTGCTGGTTATGGAGATGGCTTTCAAATATCAAGTGCGCTATATTGATACAGGCCCTCTCCCCACACAAGTGACTACACTCGAGACTCTCCGGGCCACCATATACAGGAACTTGGTCCCTTGACAACCGATTCTGGATCATATAATTCAAGCGGTGTGTTGGCTGTGTAGCTGAATCATGTTCTCTTTTCCATATTTCTGGCCAAGTCACTCTCATCTTCCCATATCCATCACTATCTTTGCTACCTTTCCATAAATGACACCCCCACCCCCCTGAATTTCGGTTTTCTCATAAAGCCTGCGATTATACTCATAGTAGAAATACTCCATTTTATTATTTTAACCTTTATTGAAGTTATCCAATGAACTACAGCTTTAAATTTTGGGAATATAGCATTCTTGAAATGGACACCATCTGTAGCTATAGGTTACACACAACTAATTATTTCCCATAGGCGACAATACTAACGTTTGTATCATTTGTGCTGAAACTGGACCTATTTTCACCAAAACCTCATACTGAGCATGAAGTGGGTCTCAAGCCTGATAAATTCATACCATGAAACGGACAGGTTTCGGTATTTTTTCCCATTCAAATTTCACCGCTTCCCTGACTACCGAAGGTTCGCAGTAAATTCACAGCTATAAAAAACACACTACCACAAATTTCTACTTGTGGTCAAATGGACACAATATTCAGCAGGCCCCCAAACACCATGCATTTTTTTGTACAGCAGCTTAATTCTATTATTTATTTATGTATTTATATTGTCAACATAATGCACCAATCAGTGGCCATGGGATGATTTTTATCTGATTCTAGTTTCCCTACACAATTTCAGGAAGCATAACTCTATTGAATTAGTTGTGTGTAACCTATAGCTCACTGAAGATCAAGAGAAATCAACCCAATTTTTTACTGATGTTTTGCTATGAACATTTCCTTCTTATTAAAATATATATCAATTTTCATCCATCAATCTGTGTTGAATTATTTACAATGAAGTGACATACCCGTATTCAAAATAAACCAGGGTTAAATCGTCTGATCCCAGACATGACGCGTTCAAATTATTCAGCGTCTCTAGCTACTAAGGGGACATGAAACTCAATAGTCCATTATTTCAGGTCAACTGATATATGTTTATGTGAATTACATGTTAATACAAGTTGGGAAGTCAACATTAACCCTATTGCAGCCATAAATGTTAACCCTTTGGTTTTTGAAGAATATTAACACAAAAACATTTTGTAAATTTTGCATATAACTGTCATTATACTTCCATATTTTAATATGGGAGTATATTGTATTTCTGTTGACCCAGTTTTCCGTTTAATTGCAAGTATTCCGAAACTAATGACAGTAGGAACGCGAAATTTTCAGGAAATGTAGGCACCTAAGAGTTACTGAAGATATAGGTATCCCAAGTTCGGCCCAACGTTTCTTTAAGGGGTTATCGCACTTTAAATAAAAAAAATTATTTTTCTCTATTATTATTATTATTATTTTTCTTAGTTATATTTGTAACGCCTAATCTCAGGAACCGCTGAATGTAGTACGCTGAACTTTTCGGCTTATGTACATCTACTAGAGTAGACGGCAGTTACGGCATTGAGAATTTTGTCCGTGCCCGATTTATGGAGTTATGGCCCTTAAACCGGCCTCTCACATTTATCGACAATTGTAGAGTATATCTGGAACGCATTGAGGCAGCGGAACCGGACACATTTTATGATACAGAGTAACTTAAATGTAGTTTAGTTCCACAAAATGGACGTTGTCCGATATTACCCGGGGAGTGGGGGACGGGTGTTCAAAGTCGTGAAAAATAAAGTCTCTTCGATTGCGACCAAACTTACATGACATAGTCTACATTTTACACCGATAACGATGCCGTGAAAATTTTGTAAATCGGTTGAAAATTAACAGAGTTACCGACCCCTGAATGTCCAAAATAATAAATTTCTCTCCCTAATGGAGGAAAATGGCTGTTGGAGGAGCTGGAGCGCAGGAGAGGGTGAGACCAGGCCCGGAAAAGCGGTGGGACCATGCCAGGATTGTGAGACCAGACCGGATGGTGGGACCAGGCAGACCGGTGGCGGATGTAAACGCCAGATTTAGCACACACAAAAAAAAAAAAAAAAATTAAAAAAAAAATTAAAAAAAAACAAGTCCAGCGCTGTCAATTTTTTAGTGCATGGTCCGAATGGGAAGACTGATGCGGATCAGAATATACCAATTGCTAGTTTTTTGGTCCGACCGTTACCGACCTACGATCGGGACAATAAATGTTCTATTTATAGCGTCAAATCCAAACGGTCTAATTATTAAGCAAGTTTAATGCAGTAGCAGATACGGCGGTATCCTGTAGGTATGAATTCAAAGTTTGACCACTGTACTATAAAAGCATCATGCCCAAAAGCGTCCCAGCTACAGGTGGGTTCAGACTTTTGGCAAATTCCAACGAAAATCAAAGGGGGGAAATTTGTCAAAAAAACATACATCAAGATAAACAAAATTTGATAAGTGGATGTGATAGCTAGTGTCCAGGCGCAACTTAGTCATGTCTGTTTCAATCGCACTAAAGCCGAAGGTTTACTCGTGGCGAGGCTTTATAAGGTAAATGAGAATAGTTAAGTGCTGTATCACTAACCCATTTTTCCCGCCAAATCGGAACGGGCTAATGAAAGAGCGAGATAATGCAGGAGCAGGTATTTTGATATACCGTAGATAATCTCCCAAACTTTGAGCATTCTACGATATAAGCAACCTGCCCAACGGAGAGCTCACATTCGGGTGGGTCCAAATATGTAAATTTCACCGAAAATGAAAGGTGAAAAAATACTCCAAAAATCAAACATGGAGATACAAAGTTTTTGATGAGCGGAAGTTATTAGGAGTATCAACGCGCCATTTGAGTGCGATTTCCTGAGTTTTGGCACGAACGGTTTACTCATGGCGACGCTATAATTATATCGTAAAACGTACGTACCACTAACTTAATCGTGCCTTGTATGTGCGCATGGAACAATATTTACCGTTTATATCAAGAAAAATAGTATGACTATTTGTGCACTCAATTGTCTTGTCTGCATTGCGATACAAATTACAATGTCTGTAATTTGGCAGAGGTGTCCATCTTCTTGGTACGTGTACAGAATACCTAATGCTATTGAATTATTGAAGCAGTCTCATAGTTCAGAAGTATAGGGGCAATCACATGCTACTATATAGTCATGTAAATTGAATTTTCCCAGACATAATGTGACTTCAAACATTCACTGGGAAAAGTACTTGTGCACAAAGTACCAGAGAAACACAGTACCTGCGACTTTGGTCAACTACAGATGACAGTGAAAACAAACAAACAGGTGTACACCATAAAAATCAAAACATAAAAGTAGCATCAACGCGAGAAATAGGGAGAGAGAAGAAGAAATAGATAGTGGTGAAGCGCAATACATGTAAAACGAGAATCATTATAACTTTTAATTATACGGAAGTATACGAATTTCCCACCGGGAATTCGAAAAGCCGCTAGTTTATGTATATAATCTGAACAGCATCATTGGAAAAAGATCAGTTATATAGGCATATGTATACGCATAATTATCACAGTGAGGAATCCAACCTTTCCGGTATGAGCATTCGTTAACGATTGACCACCAATTCCAGAAAATGGATAATTCAGCTGAGGCTGCCTCAGTAAAGAGGTGAATTCAGTTCACTGTGTCACTTTAAAACTCTGAGACTCAATAGTTTCTGTTGCAGCACATCTTCACCTGCAAAGTTACAATGAAAACCAATGCTTTATCTATACACAGAATCTGATAATTTGATAAGTTTTGTTTGACACTTAAAATTTATTGGGAAATTTGGCAGTAGGCACAGAGTTAATATAAACAATTCTATTAATTGTGCCCAGAACTAACATTTGATTCCAACACACACACAAAGCATTTCATATACCCTCAGAACCTAGTTACCTTTAGTTGATATAAAGTTCATACATTTCATGGAAAAAGGTTGGATTTCTTACTATGTGATTCATCATTTCTGGACATAATGGGCAAAATGAGCACAGAGAGGACATACACTGGTCGATTCAGATTCAGTAATAAAGTTGGTTTTAAACCTGGACATCAGTTAAGTTCTAAACAGAAAAATTCACCAGCTACACAATTAAAGAGAAAATGTTCCAAAATAATTAACCCTTTGACTGCCAATGGTGGTGAAAACATAACAACCAACACAATGAACACACCAGACAGAGGAATCATGACAAGATCCAGATGCTGTCAACCCAAGAATCGAGATCAATTTAGTTCCCCATTAGGAAAACAAAGGTATGTGTCATGTGTCTATACAGCTATATTTTAATATAGATGCACTACTTAAAACCTGGCTATGGTTCAAACAGCCCATTGACTGTAAACAGAACATATAAGCATGTATCCTTGTATTGAATAACAGTTACATGCTAGGGGTTAAATGATTCCACTATAACTTTTAAGAGGTGCTAAAATATGCATCGGATATAATGATCAAAGAAATCGGTCTGAGAATTGTTATTTAACCCTTCTCCACCAATATGAAGGGGCATAATTTCCCAATAAAGTATTTGGCAGTGTGAGGGTTAAACATCAGAACTGTAGTGGTGCTAGGGGCTTCATTTATTGAAAATACAGCCCCTTACAACACATCCTATATTTTAAATGGTTACAGGAAAATTAAATAAGGCGGGTTTTACATTAATCACCCAAGCCGTGGGGGGGGGGTGTATTTGCAGGTAAAAAAATATATACTGCGTGAGATTGATCAAATTTTGTTAGATTTCAATGTCTTAAAGAGGTCCATTTTGCCCTTTTCAGGTATGGGTCGCAACGAATACCTCTATCTACATGGGAAAGGGAGAGCGACTCATATCGTACAGTTCATGTACGCCTAAATGCTGAGATGTGGAATACTGCATTTAAAGAACATCATGCCTCGCATCCAATTTGTGAATGGTTCCTCCATTGGGATATGAATTCCGAGGAAGCGAGAGGAGTCGGGTGTCGACAAAAAATGGTGTGTGATAAATGCAAATACAAATCAAGTATGTTCACCTTGTTCGAGGAGGTCCCGACTAAGAGACCAGGTCGACGTAGTGGAAAGCCAAATCTTGGGTTAGCAATAGGTCTTAGTAAAACACCAATAGCAGCACACAGCTTCCGTCGCATTTGTCTCAGCTCTAATATCCCAGCACCGTCTGCTCGTGGCCTGCAGAAAACATCAAATAAGGTTCTCGTAAAGATTGTGGAAGAAAATAAGGCAGATATGGTGAAACGACGTTCACGTCTTATATCGAATCAAAGGCATATGGGCAAAATTAACCCACATGTTATCGATGTTCAAGGCGATGCCATGTACAATAACAGTATTTATTCCGGTGTGGGGAAAAATCCCTTCCAACCTGTGACTCAATCAATTTATACTGTGGCAGAGAATGTGACAAAAGACCATGACATTATTGGACTCGCTATCCATAACAAGTTGTGTTCGAAAGGACATCATCTCAAAGCAGCACCGAATCATGAGTGTTTCAAAGGCGACTGCTATGCTACGATACCTTTCGAACACAACATTGGTGACGAAAAGGCTCTCGCGAAAGAGGTTCTCACTAATCTTAAAGATACAAGTGGAATTCAGGTTGAGAACATTACCACAGATCCTGACTGTGCGAGTTACTTGGCGGCTCAGGAACTATTTGAAGATAACGTGACTAATGTTCAACCTTTTCATCAATTAGACACGACCCATGTTTCCCGAAATCATCGGAAATTTGTAAAAAATCACAAATATCTCAATAAAATCATTGTTTCGAAAACTGTAAGAGAAAGAACTAAAATGCAAGATAAATTAGCACTTGATTTTGCTGATCGGTGCAACTCTGAAATCAGAAAGGCAATCAAACACCATAAAGGAAACATCCACAACATAAACAGCAGAATGTCGTATGTTAAAGATGCGCTTGTGTTGTGCTATCAGGGGAACCACGTACTTTGCAAGAAATATTCGTATATGTGTAAAGCCAGCAAAAGTTCTAATTGGATTAAGGACAGTTATCTGCTAGGCAAAAACTTTAAACTCAGTCAGAATGAGTGCACATCAACAATACTGCGCGAACTTGCTGACTATCGACTCGGGACATCAATGTTAGAAAAAACAAAGTTGAACACTAACACGCAGAAAGTTGAAGCTGTCAACAGGTCATTAAGAACTTCTCTTCCTAAAAATGTGACATTTTCGAGGAATGTTTTTGGGCGTGCACACTCAATGGTGCACTCGGTTAATTGTGGAACAGCGAATTCTATAAGGGACTTATGTGAACATGTTGGTTGTCCCATTACCAGCGGGAGTAAAGTCGATCGGTCTCTTAACAGCTATCAGAAGGCAGAAAATAACCGAAAGAAGCGAAAGAAGAAGTTAACTGTTAAAAAGATAAGAGTAAACAGGAGAGAAACGCTGTACAAACTTCACGCAGAACATCAGGAGGAGCGATTGTATGAAAAGAATAAGCTTTTGCCTCAAAATAAAAAGAAAATAGAACATGGCTATAGCAAATTCCATGAGGGGCGAAGGGTTAACAGGAAAAAATGAACACAAATATATGTATATATATTATATGCACCTCTTGGAAACTTATATAATGCATTCTGGTGAACACCCTAAACATTGTTCCAAGCTTCGGCATCTAATTCGTTGCTGGTTATGGAGATGGCTTTCAAATATCAAGTGCGCTATATTGATACAGGCCCTCTCCCCACACAAGTGACTACACTCGAGACTCTCCGGGCCACCATATACAGGAACTTGGTCCATTGACAACCGATTCTGGATCATATAATTCAAGCGGTGTGTTGGCTGTGTAGCTGAATCATGTTCTCTTTTCCATATTTCTGGCCAAGTCACTCTCATCTTCCCATATCCATCACTATCTTTGCTACCTTTCCATAAATGACACCCCCACCCCCCTGAATTTCGGTTTTCTCATAAAGCCTGCGATTATACTCATAGTAGAAATACTCCATTTTATTATTTTAACCTTTATTGAAGTTATCCAATGAACTACAGCTTTAAATTTTGGGAATATAGCATTCTTGAAATGGACACCATCTGTAGCTATAGGTTACACACAACTAATTATTTCCCATAGGCGACAATACTAACGTTTGTATCATTTGTGCTGAAACTGGACCTATTTTCACCAAAACCTCATACTGAGCATGAAGTGGGTCTCAAGCCTGATAAATTCATACCATGAAACGGACAGGTTTCGGTATTTTTTCCCATTCAAATTTCACCGCTTCCCTGACTACCGAAGGTTCGCAGTAAATTCACAGCTATAAAAAACACACTACCACAAATTTCTACTTGTGGTCAAATGGACACAATATTCAGCAGGCCCCCAAACACCATGCATTTTTTTGTACAGCAGCTTAATTCTATTATTTATTTATGTATTTATATTGTCAACATAATGCACCAATCAGTGGCCATGGGATGATTTTTATCTGATTCTAGTTTCCCTACACAATTTCAGGAAGCATAACTCTATTGAATTAGTTGTGTGTAACCTATAGCTCACTGAAGATCAAGAGAAATCAACCCAATTTTTTACTGATGTTTTGCTACGAACATTTCCTTCTTATTAAAATATATATCAATTTTCATCCATCAATCTGTGTTGAATTATTTACAATGAAGTGACATACCCGTATTCAAAATAAACCAGGGTTGAATCGTCTGATCCCAGACATGACGCGTTCAAATTATTCAGCGTCTCTAGCTACTAAGGGGACATGAAACTCAATAGTCCATTATTTCAGGTCAACTGATATATGTTTATGTGAATTACATGTTAATACAAGTTGGGAAGTCAACATTAACCCTATTGCAGCCATAAATGTTAACCCTTTGGTTTTTGAAGAATATTAACACAAAAACATTTTGTAAATTTTGCATATAACTGTCATTATACTTCCATATTTTAATATGGGAGTATATTGTATTTCTGTTGACCCAGTTTTCCGTTTAATTGCAAGTATTCCGAAACTAATGACAGTAGGAACGCGAAATTTTCAGGAAATGTAGGCACCTAAGAGTTACTGAAGATATAGGTATCCCAAGTTCGGCCCAACGTTTCTTTAAGGGGTTATCGCACTTTAAATAAAAAAAATTATTTTTCTCTATTATTATTATTATTATTTTTCTTAGTTATATTTGTAACGCCTAATCTCAGGAACCGCTGAATGTAGTACGCTGAACTTTTCGGCTTATGTACATCTACTAGAGTAGACGGCAGTTACGGCATTGAGAATTTTGTCCGTGCCCGATTTATGGAGTTATGGCCCTTAAACCGGCCTCTCACATTTATCGACAATTGTAGAGTATATCTGGAACGCATTGAGGCAGCGGAACCGGACACATTTTATGATACAGAGTAACTTAAATGTAGTTTAGTTCCACAAAATGGACGTTGTCCGATATTACCCGGGGAGTGGGGGACGGGTGTTCAAAGTCGTGAAAAATAAAGTCTCTTCGATTGCGACCAAACTTACATGACATAGTCTACATTTTACACCGATAACGATGCCGTGAAAATTTTGTAAATCGGTTGAAAATTAACAGAGTTACCGACCCCTGAATGTCCAAAATAATAAATTTCTCTCCCTAATGGAGGAAAATGGCTGTTGGAGGAGCTGGAGCGCAGGAGAGGGTGAGACCAGGCCCGGAAAAGCGGTGGGACCATGCCAGGATTGTGAGACCAGACCGGATGGTGGGACCAGGCAGACCGGTGGCGGATGTAAACGCCAGATTTAGCACACACAAAAAAAAAAAAAAAAATTCAAAAAAAAATTAAAAAAAAACAAGTCCAGCGCTGTCAATTTTTTAGTGCATGGTCCGAATGGGAAGACTGATGCGGATCAGAATATACCAATTGCTAGTTTTTTGGTCCGACCGTTACCGACCTACGATCGGGACAATAAATGTTCTATTTATAGCGTCAAATCCAAACGGTCTAATTATTAAGCAAGTTTAATGCAGTAGCAGATACGGCGGTATCCTGTAGGTATGAATTCAAAGTTTGACCACTGTACTATAAAAGCATCATGCCCAAAAGCGTCCCAGCTACAGGTGGGTTCAGACTTTTGGCAAATTCCAACGAAAATCAAAGGGGGGAAATTTGTCAAAAAAACATACATCAAGATAAACAAAATTTGATAAGTGGATGTGATAGCTAGTGTCCAGGCGCAACTTAGTCATGTCTGTTTCAATCGCACTAAAGCCGAAGGTTTACTCGTGGCGAGGCTTTATAAGGTAAATGAGAATAGTTAAGTGCTGTATCACTAACCCATTTTTCCCGCCAAATCGGAACGGGCTAATGAAAGAGCGAGATAATGCAGGAGCAGGTATTTTGATATACCGTAGATAATCTCCCAAACTTTGAGCATTCTACGATATAAGCAACCTGCCCAACGGAGAGCTCACATTCGGGTGGGTCCAAATATGTAAATTTCACCGAAAATGAAAGGTGAAAAAATACTCCAAAAATCAAACATGGAGATACAAAGTTTTTGATGAGCGGAAGTTATTAGGAGTATCAACGCGCCATTTGAGTGCGATTTCCTGAGTTTTGGCACGAACGGTTTACTCATGGCGACGCTATAATTATATCGTAAAACGTACGTACCACTAACTTAATCGTGCCTTGTATGTGCGCATGGAACAATATTTACCGTTTATATCAAGAAAAATAGTATGACTATTTGTGCACTCAATTGTCTTGTCTGCATTGCGATACAAATTACAATGTCTGTAATTTGGCAGAGGTGTCCATCTTCTTGGTACGTGTACAGAATACCTAATGCTATTGAATTATTGAAGCAGTCTCATAGTTCAGAAGTATAGGGGCAATCACATGCTACTATATAGTCATGTAAATTGAATTTTCCCAGACATAATGTGACTTCAAACATTCACTGGGAAAAGTACTTGTGCACAAAGTACCAGAGAAACACAGTACCTGCGACTTTGGTCAACTACAGATGACAGTGAAAACAAACAAACAGGTGTACACCATAAAAATCAAAACATAAAAGTAGCATCAACGCGAGAAATAGGGAGAGAGAAGAAGAAATAGATAGTGGTGAAGCGCAATACATGTAAAACGAGAATCATTATAACTTTTAATTATACGGAAGTATACGAATTTCCCACCGGGAATTCGAAAAGCCGCTAGTTTATGTATATAATCTGAACAGCATCATTGGAAAAAGATCAGTTATATAGGCATATGTATACGCATAATTATCACAGTGAGGAATCCAACCTTTCCGGTATGAGCATTCGTTAACGATTGACCACCAATTCCAGAAAATGGATAATTCAGCTGAGGCTGCCTCAGTAAAGAGGTGAATTCAGTTCACTGTGTCACTTTAAAACTCTGAGACTCAATAGTTTCTGTTGCAGCACATCTTCACCTGCAAAGTTACAATGAAAACCAATGCTTTATCTATACACAGAATCTGATAATTTGATAAGTTTTGTTTGACACTTAAAATTTATTGGGAAATTTGGCAGTAGGCACAGAGTTAATATAAACAATTCTATTAATTGTGCCCAGAACTAACATTTGATTCCAACACACACACAAAGCATTTCATATACCCTCAGAACCTAGTTACCTTTAGTTGATATAAAGTTCATACATTTCATGGAAAAAGGTTGGATTTCTTACTATGTGATTCATCATTTCTGGACATAATGGGCAAAATGAGCACAGAGAGGACATACACTGGTCGATTCAGATTCAGTAATAAAGTTGGTTTTAAACCTGGACATCAGTTAAGTTCTAAACAGAAAAATTCACCAGCTACACAATTAAAGAGAAAATGTTCCAAAATAATTAACCCTTTGACTGCCAATGGTGGTGAAAACATAACAACCAACACAATGAACACACCAGACAGAGGAATCATGACAAGATCCAGATGCTGTCAACCCAAGAATCGAGATCAATTTAGTTCCCCATTAGGAAAACAAAGGTATGTGTCATGTGTCTATACAGCTATATTTTAATATAGATGCACTACTTAAAACCTGGCTATGGTTCAAACAGCCCATTGACTGTAAACAGAACATATAAGCATGTATCCTTGTATTGAATAACAGTTACATGCTAGGGGTTAAATGATTCCACTATAACTTTTAAGAGGTGCTAAAATATGCATCGGATATAATGATCAAAGAAATCGGTCTGAGAATTGTTATTTAACCCTTCTCCACCAATATGAAGGGGCATAATTTCCCAATAAAGTATTTGGCAGTGTGAGGGTTAAACATCAGAACTGTAGTGGTGCTAGGGGCTTCATTTATTGAAAATACAGCCCCTTACAACACATCCTATATTTTAAATGGTTACAGGAAAATTAAATAAGGCGGGTTTTACATTAATCACCCAAGCCGTGGGGGGGGGTGTATTTGCAGGTAAAAAAATATATACTGCGTGAGATTGATCAAATTTTGTTAGATTTCAATGTCTTAAAGAGGTCCATTTTGCCCTTTTCAGGTATGGGTCGCAACGAATACCTCTATCTACATGGGAAAGGGAGAGCGACTCATATCGTACAGTTCATGTACGCCTAAATGCTGAGATGTGGAATACTGCATTTAAAGAACATCATGCCTCGCATCCAATTTGTGAATGGTTCCTCCATTGGGATATGAATTCCGAGGAAGCGAGAGGAGTCGGGTGTCGACAAAAAATGGTGTGTGATAAATGCAAATACAAATCAAGTATGTTCACCTTGTTCGAGGAGGTCCCGACTAAGAGACCAGGTCGACGTAGTGGAAAGCCAAATCTTGGGTTAGCAATAGGTCTTAGTAAAACACCAATAGCAGCACACAGCTTCCGTCGCATTTGTCTCAGCTCTAATATCCCAGCACCGTCTGCTCGTGGCCTGCAGAAAACATCAAATAAGGTTCTCGTAAAGATTGTGGAAGAAAATAAGGCAGATATGGTGAAACGACGTTCACGTCTTATATCGAATCAAAGGCATATGGGCAAAATTAACCCACATGTTATCGATGTTCAAGGCGATGCCATGTACAATAACAGTATTTATTCCGGTGTGGGGAAAAATCCCTTCCAACCTGCGACTCAATCAATTTATACTGTGGCAGAGAATGTGACAAAAGACCATGACATTATTGGACTCGCTATCCATAACAAGTTGTGTTCGAAAGGACATCATCTCAAAGCAGCACCGAATCATGAGTGTTTCAAAGGCGACTGCTATGCTACGATACCTTTCGAACACAACATTGGTGACGAAAAGGCTCTCGCGAAAGAGGTTCTCACTAATCTTAAAGATACAAGTGGAATTCAGGTTGAGAACATTACCACAGATCCTGACTGTGCGAGTTACTTGGCGGCTCAGGAACTATTTGAAGATAACGTGACTAATGTTCAACCTTTTCATCAATTAGACACGACCCATGTTTCCCGAAATCATCGGAAATTTGTAAAAAATCACAAATATCTCAATAAAATCATTGTTTCGAAAACTGTAAGAGAAAGAACTAAAATGCAAGATAAATTAGCACTTGATTTTGCTGATCGGTGCAACTCTGAAATCAGAAAGGCAATCAAACACCATAAAGGAAACATCCACAACATAAACAGCAGAATGTCGTATGTTAAAGATGCGCTTGTGTTGTGCTATCAGGGGAACCACGTACTTTGCAAGAAATATTCGTATATGTGTAAAGCCAGCAAAAGTTCTAATTGGATTAAGGACAGTTATCTGCTAGGCAAAAACTTTAAACTCAGTCAGAATGAGTGCACATCAACAATACTGCGCGAACTTGCTGACTATCGACTCGGGACATCAATGTTAGAAAAAACAAAGTTGAACACTAACACGCAGAAAGTTGAAGCTGTCAACAGGTCATTAAGAACTTCTCTTCCTAAAAATGTGACATTTTCGAGGAATGTTTTTGGGCGTGCACACTCAATGGTGCACTCGGTTAATTGTGGAACAGCGAATTCTATAAGGGACTTATGTGAACATGTTGGTTGTCCCATTACCAGCGGGAGTAAAGTCGATCGGTCTCTTAACAGCTATCAGAAGGCAGAAAATAACCGAAAGAAGCGAAAGAAGAAGTTAACTGTTAAAAAGATAAGAGTAAACAGGAGAGAAACGCTGTACAAACTTCACGCAGAACATCAGGAGGAGCGATTGTATGAAAAGAATAAGCTTTTGCCTCAAAATAAAAAGAAAATAGAACATGGCTATAGCAAATTCCATGAGGGGCGAAGGGTTAACAGGAAAAAATGAACACAAATATATGTATATATATTATATGCACCTCTTGGAAACTTATATAATGCATTCTGGTGAACACCCTAAACATTGTTCCAAGCTTCGGCATCTAATTCGTTGCTGGTTATGGAGATGGCTTTCAAATATCAAGTGCGCTATATTGATACAGGCCCTCTCCCCACACAAGTGACTACACTCGAGACTCTCCGGGCCACCATATACAGGAACTTGGTCCCTTGACAACCGATTCTGGATCATATAATTCAAGCGGTGTGTTGGCTGTGTAGCTGAATCATGTTCTCTTTTCCATATTTCTGGACAAGTCACTCTCATCTTCCCATATCCATCACTATCTTTGCTACCTTTCCATAAATGACACCCCCACCCCCCTGAATTTCGGTTTTCTCATAAAGCCTGCGATTATACTCATAGTAGAAATACTCCATTTTATTATTTTAACCTTTATAGAAGTTATCCAATGAACTACAGCTTTAAATTTTGGGAATATAGCATTCTTGAAATGGACACCATCTGTAGCTATAGGTTACACACAACTAATTATTTCCCATAGGCGACAATACTAACGTTTGTATCATTTGTGCTGAAACTGGACCTATTTTCACCAAAACCTCATACTGAGCATGAAGTGGGTCTCAAGCCTGATAAATTCATACCATGAAACGGACAGGTTTCGGTATTTTTTCCCATTCAAATTTCACCGCTTCCCTGACTACCGAAGGTTCGCAGTAAATTCACAGCTATAAAAAACACACTACCACAAATTTCTACTTGTGGTCAAATGGACACAATATTCAGCAGGCCCCCAAACACCATGCATTTTTTTGTACAGCAGCTTAATTCTATTATTTATTTATGTATTTATATTGTCAACATAATGCACCAATCAGTGGCCATGGGATGATTTTTATCTGATTCTAGTTTCCCTACACAATTTCAGGAAGCATAACTCTATTGAATTAGTTGTGTGTAACCTATAGCTCACTGAAGATCAAGAGAAATCAACCCAATTTTTTACTGATGTTTTGCTATGAACATTTCCTTCTTATTAAAATATATATCAATTTTCATCCATCAATCTTTGTTGAATTATTTACAATGAAGTGACATACCCGTATTCAAAATAAACCAGGGTTGAATCGTCTGATCCCAGACATGACGCGTTCAAATTATTCAGTGTCTCTAGCTACTAAGGGGACATGAAACTCAATAGTCCATTATTTCAGGTCAACTGATATATGTTTATGTGAATTACATGTTAATACAAGTTGGGAAGTCAACATTAACCCTATTGCAGCCATAAATGTTAACCCTTTGGTTTTTGAAGAATATTAACACAAAAACATTTTGTAAATTTTGCATATAACTGTCATTATACTTCCATATTTTAATATGGGAGTATATTGTATTTCTGTTGACCCAGTTTTCCGTTTAATTGCAAGTATTCCGAAACTAATGACAGTAGGAACGCGAAATTTTCAGGAAATGTAGGCACCTAAGAGTTACTGAAGATATAGGTATCCCAAGTTCGGCCCAACGTTTCTTTAAGGGGTTATCGCACTTTAAATAAAAAAAATTATTTTTCTCTATTATTATTATTATTATTTTTCTTAGTTATATTTGTAACGCCTAATCTCAGGAACCGCTGAATGTAGTACGCTGAACTTTTCGGCTTATGTACATCTACTAGAGTAGACGGCAGTTACGGCATTGAGAATTTTGTCCGTGCCCGATTTATGGAGTTATGGCCCTTAAACCGGCCTCTCACATTTATCGACAATTGTAGAGTATATCTGGAACGCATTGAGGCAGCGGAACCGGACACATTTTATGATACAGAGTAACTTAAATGTAGTTTAGTTCCACAAAATGGACGTTGTCCGATATTACCCGGGGAGTGGGGGACGGGTGTTCAAAGTCGTGAAAAATAAAGTCTCTTCGATTGCGACCAAACTTACATGACATAGTCTACATTTTACACCGATAACGATGCCGTGAAAATTTTGTAAATCGGTTGAAAATTAACAGAGTTACCGACCCCTGAATGTCCAAAAATGACGCAAAAATCCTTGTATCCACAACTCCTCCCAGACCGATGCTCGGACAAAGGTTGTTGTTATCAATTAACGATCGGTATGCACGAATGAGCAGGCACGCGAAATTTGGGCATCATCGGGCAAAAATTGGCTAGATGCATGCAGATTGAAGTGCTGAAATTTGAAACTTATACAAGTTTAGAACCCGTTAACGCAGATAAATGGGGTTGGTGTCATTCGACGGGGATTATCGAGGCGAATACAATGATGTCAAATTGAAAATAATATTTCGGCGAATAGCTGAGATATGGTCATTTTTTCGAAGTTATATGTGGATATTCACACGCAAATATACCTATCGTGTAGATCTCACGAAGACTAACTCAATGACACCGGTCGCAACACTCTAGCTTAAAAACCGACTGAGATAGAGAGGTTTTATCACCAAGTCACCTATTGTCGCGGTAATGGCATTTTCGCATAGAAATTGCTCTACTGAACTCAGAAATGCCAATATTACTTATGATAACCATCACAAACAATTTTAGCAGGTATATTATTATACTTCCATATTTTAATATGGGAGTATATTGTATTTCTGTTGACCCAGTTTTCCGTTTAATTGCAAGTATTCCGAAACTAATGACAGTAGGAACGCGAAATTTTCAGGAAATGTAGGCACCTAAGAGTTACTGAAGATATAGGTATCCCAAGTTCGGCCCAACGTTTCTTTAAGGGGTTATCGCACTTTAAATAAAAAAAATTATTTTTCTCTATTATTATTATTATTATTTTTCTTAGTTATATTTGTAACGCCTAATCTCAGGAACCGCTGAATGTAGTACGCTGAACTTTTCGGCTTATGTACATCTACTAGAGTAGACGGCAGTTACGGCATTGAGAATTTTGTCCGTGCCCGATTTATGGAGTTATGGCCCTTAAACCGGCCTCTCACATTTATCGACAATTGTAGAGTATATCTGGAACGCATTGAGGCAGCGGAACCGGACACATTTTATGATACAGAGTAACTTAAATGTAGTTTAGTTCCACAAAATGGACGTTGTCCGATATTACCCGGGGAGTGGGGGACGGGTGTTCAAAGTCGTGAAAAATAAAGTCTCTTCGATTGCGACCAAACTTACATAACATAGTCTACATTTTACACCGATAACGATGCCGTGAAAATTTTGTAAATCGGTTGAAAATTAACAGAGTTACCGACCCCTGAATGTCCAAAATAATAAATTTCTCTCCCTAATGGAGGAAAATGGCTGTTGGAGGAGCTGGAGCGCAGGAGAGGGTGAGACCAGGCCCGGAAAAGCGGTGGGACCATGCCAGGATTGTGAGACCAGACCGGATGGTGGGACCAGGCAGACCGGTGGCGGATGTAAACGCCAGATTTAGCACACAAAAAAAAATTAAAAAAAATTAAAAAAAACAAATAAAAAAAAACAAGTCCAGCGCTGTCAATTTTTTAGTGCATGGTCCGAATGGGAAGACTGATGCGGATCAGAATATACCAATTGCTAGTTTTTTGGTCCGACCGTTACCGACCTACGATCGGGACAATAAATGTTCTATTTATAGCGTCAAATCCAAACGGTCTAATTATTAAGCAAGTTTAATGCAGTAGCAGATACGGCGGTATCCTGTAGGTATGAATTCAAAGTTTGACCACTGTACTATAAAAGCATCATGCCCAAAAGCGTCCCAGCTACAGGTGGGTTCAGACTTTTGGCAAATTCCAACGAAAATCAAAGGGGGGAAATTTGTCAAAAAAACATACATCAAGATAAACAAAATTTGATAAGTGGATGTGATAGCTAGTGTCCAGGCGCAACTTAGTCATGTCTGTTTCAATCGCACTAAAGCCGAAGGTTTACTCGTGGCGAGGCTTTATAAGGTAAATGAGAATAGTTAAGTGCTGTATCACTAACCCATTTTTCCCGCCAAATCGGAACGGGCTAATGAAAGAGCGAGATAATGCAGGAGCAGGTATTTTGATATACCGTAGATAATCTCCCAAACTTTGAGCATTCTACGATATAAGCAACCTGCCCAACGGAGAGCTCACATTCGGGTGGGTCCAAATATGTAAATTTCACCGAAAATGAAAGGTGAAAAAATACTCCAAAAATCAAACATGGAGATACAAAGTTTTTGATGAGCGGAAGTTATTAGGAGTATCAACGCGCCATTTGAGTGCGATTTCCTGAGTTTTGGCACGAACGGTTTACTCATGGCGACGCTATAATTATATCGTAAAACGTACGTACCACTAACTTAATCGTGCCTTGTATGTGCGCATGGAACAATATTTACCGTTTATATCAAGAAAAATAGTATGACTATTTGTGCACTCAATTGTCTTGTCTGCATTGCGATACAAATTACAATGTCTGTAATTTGGCAGAGGTGTCCATCTTCTTGGTACGTGTACAGAATACCTAATGCTATTGAATTATTGAAGCAGTCTCATAGTTCAGAAGTATAGGGGCAATCACATGCTACTATATAGTCATGTAAATTGAATTTTCCCAGACATAATGTGACTTCAAACATTCACTGGGAAAAGTACTTGTGCACAAAGTACCAGAGAAACACAGTACCTGCGACTTTGGTCAACTACAGATGACAGTGAAAACAAACAAACAGGCGTACACCATAAAAATCAAAACATAAAAGTAGCATCAACGCGAGAAATAGGGAGAGAGAAGAAGAAATAGATAGTGGTGAAGCGCAATACATGTAAAACGAGAATCATTATAACTTTTAATTATATGGAAGTATACGAATTTCCCACCGGGAATTCGAAAAGCCGCTAGTTTATGTATATAATCTGAACAGCATCATTGGAAAAAGATCAGTTATATAGGCATATGTATACGCATAATTATCACAGTGAGGAATCCAACCTTTCCGGTATGAGCATTCGTTAACCATTGACCACCAATTCCAGAAAATGGATAATTCAGCTGAGGCTGCCTCAGTAAAGAGGTGAATTCAGTTCACTGTGTCACTTTAAAACTCTGAGACTCAATAGTTTCTGTTGCAGCACATCTTCACCTGCAAAGTTACAATGAAAACCAATGCTTTATCTATACACAGAATCTGATAATTTGATAAGTTTTGTTTGACACTTAAAATTTATTGGGAAATTTGGCAGTAGGCACAGAGTTAATATAAACAATTCTATTAATTGTGCCCAGAACTAACATTTGATTCCAACACACACACAAAGCATTTCATATACCCTCAGAACCTAGTTACCTTTAGTTGATATAAAGTTCATACATTTCATGGAAAAAGGTTGGATTTCTTACTATGTGATTCATCATTTCTGGACATAATGGGCAAAATGAGCACAGAGAGGACATACACTGGTCGATTCAGATTCAGTAATAAAGTTGGTTTTAAACCTGGACATCAGTTAAGTTCTAAACAGAAAAATTCACCAGCTACACAATTAAAGAGAAAATGTTCCAAAATAATTAACCCTTTGACTGCCAATGGTGGTGAAAACATAACAACCAACACAATGAACACACCAGACAGAGGAATCATGACAAGATCCAGATGCTGTCAACCCAAGAATCGAGATCAATTTAGTTCCCCATTAGGAAAACAAAGGTATGTGTCATGTGTCTATACAGCTATATTTTAATATAGATGCACTACTTAAAACCTGGCTATGGTTCAAACAGCCCATTGACTGTAAACAGAACATATAAGCATGTATCCTTGTATTGAATAACAGTTACATGCTAGGGGTTAAATGATTCCACTATAACTTTTAAGAGGTGCTAAAATATGCATCGGATATAATGATCAAAGAAATCGGTCTGAGAATTGTTATTTAACCCTTCTCCACCAATATGAAGGGGCATAATTTCCCAATAAAGTATTTGGCAGTGTGAGGGTTAAACATCAGAACTGTAGTGGTGCTAGGGGCTTCATTTATTGAAAATACAGCCCCTTACAACACATCCTATATTTTAAATGGTTACAGGAAAATTAAATAAGGCGGGTTTTACATTAATCACCCAAGCCGTGGGGGGGGGGTGTATTTGCAGGTAAAAAAATATATACTGCGTGAGATTGATCAAATTTTGTTAGATTTCAATGTCTTAAAGAGGTCCATTTTGCCCTTTTCAGGTATGGGTCGCAACGAATACCTCTATCTACATGGGAAAGGGAGAGCGACTCATATCGTACAGTTCATGTACGCCTAAATGCTGAGATGTGGAATACTGCATTTAAAGAACATCATGCCTCGCATCCAATTTGTGAATGGTTCCTCCATTGGGATATGAATTCCGAGGAAGCGAGAGGAGTCGGGTGTCGACAAAAAATGGTGTGTGATAAATGCAAATACAAATCAAGTATGTTCACCTTGTTCGAGGAGGTCCCGACTAAGAGACCAGGTCGACGTAGTGGAAAGCCAAATCTTGGGTTAGCAATAGGTCTTAGTAAAACACCAATAGCAGCACACAGCTTCCGTCGCATTTGTCTCAGCTCTAATATCCCAGCACCGTCTGCTCGTGGCCTGCAGAAAACATCAAATAAGGTTCTCGTAAAGATTGTGGAAGAAAATAAGGCAGATATGGTGAAACGACGTTCACGTCTTATATCGAATCAAAGGCATATGGGCAAAATTAACCCACATGTTATCGATGTTCAAGGCGATGCCATGTACAATAACAGTATTTATTCCGGTGTGGGGAAAAATCCCTTCCAACCTGCGACTCAATCAATTTATACTGTGGCAGAGAATGTGACAAAAGACCATGACATTATTGGACTCGCTATCCATAACAAGTTGTGTTCGAAAGGACATCATCTCAAAGCAGCACCGAATCATGAGTGTTTCAAAGGCGACTGCTATGCTACGATACCTTTCGAACACAACATTGGTGACGAAAAGGCTCTCGCGAAAGAGGTTCTCACTAATCTTAAAGATACAAGTGGAATTCAGGTTGAGAACATTACCACAGATCCTGACTGTGCGAGTTACTTGGCGGCTCAGGAACTATTTGAAGATAACGTGACTAATGTTCAACCTTTTCATCAATTAGACACGACCCATGTTTCCCGAAATCATCGGAAATTTGTAAAAAATCACAAATATCTCAATAAAATCATTGTTTCGAAAACTGTAAGAGAAAGAACTAAAATGCAAGATAAATTAGCACTTGATTTTGCTGATCGGTGCAACTCTGAAATCAGAAAGGCAATCAAACACCATAAAGGAAACATCCACAACATAAACAGCAGAATGTCGTATGTTAAAGATGCGCTTGTGTTGTGCTATCAGGGGAACCACGTACTTTGCAAGAAATATTCGTATATGTGTAAAGCCAGCAAAAGTTCTAATTGGATTAAGGACAGTTATCTGCTAGGCAAAAACTTTAAACTCAGTCAGAATGAGTGCACATCAACAATACTGCGCGAACTTGCTGACTATCGACTCGGGACATCAATGTTAGAAAAAACAAAGTTGAACACTAACACGCAGAAAGTTGAAGCTGTCAACAGGTCATTAAGAACTTCTCTTCCTAAAAATGTGACATTTTCGAGGAATGTTTTTGGGCGTGCACACTCAATGGTGCACTCGGTTAATTGTGGAACAGCGAATTCTATAAGGGACTTATGTGAACATGTTGGTTGTCCCATTACCAGCGGGAGTAAAGTCGATCGGTCTCTTAACAGCTATCAGAAGGCAGAAAATAACCGAAAGAAGCGAAAGAAGAAGTTAACTGTTAAAAAGATAAGAGTAAACAGGAGAGAAACGCTGTACAAACTTCACGCAGAACATCAGGAGGAGCGATTGTATGAAAAGAATAAGCTTTTGCCTCAAAATAAAAAGAAAATAGAACATGGCTATAGCAAATTCCATGAGGGGCAAAGGGTTAACAGGAAAAAATGAACACAAATATATGTATATATATTATATGCACCTCTTGGAAACTTATATAATGCATTCTGGTGAACACCCTAAACATTGTTCCAAGCTTCGGCATCTAATTCGTTGCTGGTTATGGAGATGGCTTTCAAATATCAAGTGCGCTATATTGATACAGGCCCTCTCCCCACACAAGTGACTACACTCGAGACTCTCCGGGCCACCATATACAGGAACTTGGTCCCTTGACAACCGATTCTGGATCATATAATTCAAGCGGTGTGTTGGCTGTGTAGCTGAATCATGTTCTCTTTTCCATATTTCTGGCCAAGTCACTCTCATCTTCCCATATCCATCACTATCTTTGCTACCTTTCCATAAATGACACCCCCACCCCCCTGAATTTCGGTTTTCTCATAAAGCCTGCGATTATACTCATAGTAGAAATACTCCATTTTATTATTTTAACCTTTATTGAAGTTATCCAATGAACTACAGCTTTAAATTTTGGGAATATAGCATTCTTGAAATGGACACCATCTGTAGCTATAGGTTACACACAACTAATTATTTCCCATAGGCGACAATACTAACGTTTGTATCATTTGTGCTGAAACTGGACCTATTTTCACCAAAACCTCATACTGAGCATGAAGTGGGTCTCAAGCCTGATAAATTCATACCATGAAACGGACAGGTTTCGGTATTTTTTCCCATTCAAATTTCACCGCTTCCCTGACTACCGAAGGTTCGCAGTAAATTCACAGCTATAAAAAACACACTACCACAAATTTCTACTTGTGGTCAAATGGACACAATATTCAGCAGGCCCCCAAACACCATGCATTTTTTTGTACAGCAGCTTAATTCTATTATTTATTTATGTATTTATATTGTCAACATAATGCACCAATCAGTGGCCATGGGATGATTTTTATCTGATTCTAGTTTCCCTACACAATTTCAGGAAGCATAACTCTATTGAATTAGTTGTGTGTAACCTATAGCTCACTGAAGATCAAGAGAAATCAACCCAATTTTTTACTGATGTTTTGCTATGAACATTTCCTTCTTATTAAAATATATATCAATTTTCATCCATCAATCTGTGTTGAATTATTTACAATGAAGTGACATACCCGTATTCAAAATAAACCAGGGTTGAATCGTCTGATCCCAGACATGACGCGTTCAAATTATTCAGCGTCTCTAGCTACTAAGGGGACATGAAACTCAATAGTCCATTATTTCAGGTCAACTGATATATGTTTATGTGAATTACATGTTAATACAAGTTGGGAAGTCAACATTAACCCTATTGCAGCCATAAATGTTAACCCTTTGGTTTTTGAAGAATATTAACACAAAAACATTTTGTAAATTTTGCATATAACTGTCATTATACTTCCATATTTTAATATGGGAGTATATTGTATTTCTGTTGACCCAGTTTTCCGTTTAATTGCAAGTATTCCGAAACTAATGACAGTAGGAACGCGAAATTTTCAGGAAATGTAGGCACCTAAGAGTTACTGAAGATATAGGTATCCCAAGTTCGGCCCAACGTTTCTTTAAGGGGTTATCGCACTTTAAATAAAAAAAATTATTTTTCTCTATTATTATTATTATTATTTTTCTTAGTTATATTTGTAACGCCTAATCTCAGGAACCGCTGAATGTAGTACGCTGAACTTTTCGGCTTATGTACATCTACTAGAGTAGACGGCAGTTACGGCATTGAGAATTTTGTCCGTGCCCGATTTATGGAGTTATGGCCCTTAAACCGGCCTCTCACATTTATCGACAATTGTAGAGTATATCTGGAACGCATTGAGGCAGCGGAACCGGACACATTTTATGATACAGAGTAACTTAAATGTAGTTTAGTTCCACAAAATGGACGTTGTCCGATATTACCCGGGGAGTGGGGGACGGGTGTTCAAAGTCGTGAAAAATAAAGTCTCTTCGATTGCGACCAAACTTACATGACATAGTCTACATTTTACACCGATAACGATGCCGTGAAAATTTTGTAAATCGGTTGAAAATTAACAGAGTTACCGACCCCTGAATGTCCAAAAATGACGCAAAAATCCTTGTATCCACAACTCCTCCCAGACCGATGCTCGGACAAAGGTTGTTGTTATCAATTAACGATCGGTATGCACGAATGAGCAGGCACGCGAAATTTGGGCATCATCGGGCAAAAATTGGCTAGATGCATGCAGATTGAAGTGCTGAAATTTGAAACTTATACAAGTTTAGAACCCGTTAACGCAGATAAATGGGGTTGGTGTCATTCGACGGGGATTATCGAGGCGAATACAATGATGTCAGATTGAAAATAATATTTCGGCGAATAGCTGAGATATGGTCATTTTTTCGAAGTTATATGTGGATATTCACACGCAAATATACCTATCGTGTAGATCTCACGAAGACTAACTCAATGACACCGGTCGCAACACTCTAGCTTAAAAACCGACTGAGATAGAGAGGTTTTATCACCAAGTCACCTATTGTCGCGGTAATGGCATTTTCGCATAGAAATTGCTCTACTGAACTCAGAAATGCCAATATTACTTATGATAACCATCACAAACAATTTTAGCAGGTATATTATTATACTTCCATATTTTAATATGGGAGTATATTGTATTTCTGTTGACCCAGTTTTCCGTTTAATTGCAAGTATTCCGAAACTAATGACAGTAGGAACGCGAAATTTTCAGGAAATGTAGGCACCTAAGAGTTACTGAAGATATAGGTATCCCAAGTTCGGCCCAACGTTTCTTTAAGGGGTTATCGCACTTTAAATAAAAAAAATTATTTTTCTCTATTATTATTATTATTATTTTTCTTAGTTATATTTGTAACGCCTAATCTCAGGAACCGCTGAATGTAGTACGCTGAACTTTTCGGCTTATGTACATCTACTAGAGTAGACGGCAGTTACGGCATTGAGAATTTTGTCCGTGCCCGATTTATGGAGTTATGGCCCTTAAACCGGCCTCTCACATTTATCGACAATTGTAGAGTATATCTGGAACGCATTGAGGCAGCGGAACCGGACACATTTTATGATACAGAGTAACTTAAATGTAGTTTAGTTCCACAAAATGGACGTTGTCCGATATTACCCGGGGAGTGGGGGACGGGTGTTCAAAGTCGTGAAAAATAAAGTCTCTTCGATTGCGACCAAACTTACATGACATAGTCTACATTTTACACCGATAACGATGCCGTGAAAATTTTGTAAATCGGTTGAAAATTAACAGAGTTACCGACCCCTGAATGTCCAAAATAATAAATTTCTCTCCCTAATGGAGGAAAATGGCTGTTGGAGGAGCTGGAGCGCAGGAGAGGGTGAGACCAGGCCCGGAAAAGCGGTGGGACCATGCCAGGATTGTGAGACCAGACCGGATGGTGGGACCAGGCAGACCGGTGGCGGATGTAAACGCCAGATTTAGCACACAAAATTTTTTTTTAAAAAACTAAAAAAAAACAAACAAAAAAAACAAGTCCAGCGCTGTCAATTTTTTAGTGCATGGTCCGAATGGGAAGACTGATGCGGATCAGAATATACCAATTGCTAGTTTTTTGGTCCGACCGTTACCGACCTACGATCGGGACAATAAATGTTCTATTTATAGCGTCAAATCCAAACGGTCTAATTATTAAGCAAGTTTAATGCAGTAGCAGATACGGCGGTATCCTGTAGGTATGAATTCAAAGTTTGACCACTGTACTATAAAAGCATCATGCCCAAAAGCGTCCCAGCTACAGGTGGGTTCAGACTTTTGGCAAATTCCAACGAAAATCCAAGGGGGGAAATTTGTCAAAAAAACATACATCAAGATAAACAAAATTTGATAAGTGGATGTGATAGCTAGTGTCCAGGCGCAACTTAGTCATATCTGTTTCAATCGCACTAAAGCCGAAGGTTTACTCGTGGCGAGGCTTTATAAGGTAAATGAGAATAGTTAAGTGCTGTATCACTAACCCATTTTTCCCGCCAAATCGGAACGGGCTAATGAAAGAGCGAGATAATGCAGGAGCAGGTATTTTGATATACCGTAGATAATCTCCCAAACTTTGAGCATTCTACGATATAAGCAACCTGCCCAACGGAGAGCTCACATTCGGGTGGGTCCAAATATGTAAATTTCACCGAAAATGAAAGGTGAAAAAATACTCCAAAAATCAAACATGGAGATACAAAGTTTTTGATGAGCGGAAGTTATTAGGAGTATCAACGCGCCATTTGAGTGCGATTTCCTGAGTTTTGGCACGAACGGTTTACTCATGGCGACGCTATAATTATATCGTAAAACGTACGTACCACTAACTTAATCGTGCCTTGTATGTGCGCATGGAACAATATTTACCGTTTATATCAAGAAAAATAGTATGACTATTTGTGCACTCAATTGTCTTGTCTGCATTGCGATACAAATTACAATGTCTGTAATTTGGCAGAGGTGTCCATCTTCTTGGTACGTGTACAGAATACCTAATGCTATTGAATTATTGAAGCAGTCTCATAGTTCAGAAGTATAGGGGCAATCACATGCTACTATATAGTCATGTAAATTGAATTTTCCCAGACATAATGTGACTTCAAACATTCACTGGGAAAAGTACTTGTGCACAAAGTACCAGAGAAACACAGTACCTGCGACTTTGGTCAACTACAGATGACAGTGAAAACAAACAAACAGGTGTACACCATAAAAATCAAAACATAAAAGTAGCATCAACGCGAGAAATAGGGAGAGAGAAGAAGAAATAGATAGTGGTGAAGCGCAATACATGTAAAACGAGAATCATTATAACTTTTAATTATATGGAAGTATACGAATTTCCCACCGGGAATTCGAAAAGCCGCTAGTTTATGTATATAATCTGAACAGCATCATTGGAAAAAGATCAGTTATATAGGCATATGTATACGCATAATTATCACAGTGAGGAATCCAACCTTTCCGGTATGAGCATTCGTTAACCATTGACCACCAATTCCAGAAAATGGATAATTCAGCTGAGGCTGCCTCAGTAAAGAGGTGAATTCAGTTCACTGTGTCACTTTAAAACTCTGAGACTCAATAGTTTCTGTTGCAGCACATCTTCACCTGCAAAGTTACAATGAAAACCAATGCTTTATCTATACACAGAATCTGATAATTTGATAAGTTTTGTTTGACACTTAAAATTTATTGGGAAATTTGGCAGTAGGCACAGAGTTAATATAAACAATTCTATTAATTGTGCCCAGAACTAACATTTGATTCCAACACACACACAAAGCATTTCATATACCCTCAGAACCTAGTTACCTTTAGTTGATATAAAGTTCATACATTTCATGGAAAAAGGTTGGATTTCTTACTATGTGATTCATCATTTCTGGACATAATGGGCAAAATGAGCACAGAGAGGACATACACTGGTCGATTCAGATTCAGTAATAAAGTTGGTTTTAAACCTGGACATCAGTTAAGTTCTAAACAGAAAAATTCACCAGCTACACAATTAAAGAGAAAATGTTCCAAAATAATTAACCCTTTGACTGCCAATGGTGGTGAAAACATAACAACCAACACAATGAACACACCAGACAGAGGAATCATGACAAGATCCAGATGCTGTCAACCCAAGAATCGAGATCAATTTAGTTCCCCATTAGGAAAACAAAGGTATGTGTCATGTGTCTATACAGCTATATTTTAATATAGATGCACTACTTAAAACCTGGCTATGGTTCAAACAGCCCATTGACTGTAAACAGAACATATAAGCATGTATCCTTGTATTGAATAACAGTTACATGCTAGGGGTTAAATGATTCCACTATAACTTTTAAGAGGTGCTAAAATATGCATCGGATATAATGATCAAAGAAATCGGTCTGAGAATTGTTATTTAACCCTTCTCCACCAATATGAAGGGGCATAATTTCCCAATAAAGTATTTGGCAGTGTGAGGGTTAAACATCAGAACTGTAGTGGTGCTAGGGGCTTCATTTATTGAAAATACAGCCCCTTACAACACATCCTATATTTTAAATGGTTACAGGAAAATTAAATAAGGCGGGTTTTACATTAATCACCCAAGCCGTCGGGGGGGGGGGGGGTGTATTTGCAGGTAAAAAAAAATATACTGCGTGAGATTGATCAAATTTTGTTAGATTTCAATGTCTTAAAGAGGTCCATTTTGCCCTTTTCAGGTATGGGTCGCAACGAATACCTCTATCTACATGGGAAAGGGAGAGCGACTCATATCGTACAGTTCATGTACGCCTAAATGCTGAGATGTGGAATACTGCATTTAAAGAACATCATGCCTCGCATCCAATTTGTGAATGGTTCCTCCATTGGGATATGAATTCCGAGGAAGCGAGAGGAGTCGGGTGTCGACAAAAAATGGTGTGTGATAAATGCAAATACAAATCAAGTATGTTCACCTTGTTCGAGGAGGTCCCGACTAAGAGACCAGGTCGACGTAGTGGAAAGCCAAATCTTGGGTTAGCAATAGGTCTTAGTAAAACACCAATAGCAGCACACAGCTTCCGTCGCATTTGTCTCAGCTCTAATATCCCAGCACCGTCTGCTCGTGGCCTGCAGAAAACATCAAATAAGGTTCTCGTAAAGATTGTGGAAGAAAATAAGGCAGATATGGTGAAACGACGTTCACGTCTTATATCGAATCAAAGGCATATGGGCAAAATTAACCCACATGTTATCGATGTTCAAGGCGATGCCATGTACAATAACAGTATTTATTCCGGTGTGGGGAAAAATCCCTTCCAACCTGCGACTCAATCAATTTATACTGTGGCAGAGAATGTGACAAAAGACCATGACATTATTGGACTCGCTATCCATAACAAGTTGTGTTCGAAAGGACATCATCTCAAAGCAGCACCGAATCATGAGTGTTTCAAAGGCGACTGCTATGCTACGATACCTTTCGAACACAACATTGGTGACGAAAAGGCTCTCGCGAAAGAGGTTCTCACTAATCTTAAAGATACAAGTGGAATTCAGGTTGAGAACATTACCACAGATCCTGACTGTGCGAGTTACTTGGCGGCTCAGGAACTATTTGAAGATAACGTGACTAATGTTCAACCTTTTCATCAATTAGACACGACCCATGTTTCCCGAAATCATCGGAAATTTGTAAAAAATCACAAATATCTCAATAAAATCATTGTTTCGAAAACTGTAAGAGAAAGAACTAAAATGCAAGATAAATTAGCACTTGATTTTGCTGATCGGTGCAACTCTGAAATCAGAAAGGCAATCAAACACCATAAAGGAAACATCCACAACATAAACAGCAGAATGTCGTATGTTAAAGATGCGCTTGTGTTGTGCTATCAGGGGAACCACGTACTTTGCAAGAAATATTCGTATATGTGTAAAGCCAGCAAAAGTTCTAATTGGATTAAGGACAGTTATCTGCTAGGCAAAAACTTTAAACTCAGTCAGAATGAGTGCACATCAACAATACTGCGCGAACTTGCTGACTATCGACTCGGGACATCAATGTTAGAAAAAACAAAGTTGAACACTAACACGCAGAAAGTTGAAGCTGTCAACAGGTCATTAAGAACTTCTCTTCCTAAAAATGTGACATTTTCGAGGAATGTTTTTGGGCGTGCACACTCAATGGTGCACTCGGTTAATTGTGGAACAGCGAATTCTATAAGGGACTTATGTGAACATGTTGGTTGTCCCATTACCAGCGGGAGTAAAGTCGATCGGTCTCTTAACAGCTATCAGAAGGCAGAAAATAACCGAAAGAAGCGAAAGAAGAAGTTAACTGTTAAAAAGATAAGAGTAAACAGGAGAGAAACGCTGTACAAACTTCACGCAGAACATCAGGAGGAGCGATTGTATGAAAAGAATAAGCTTTTGCCTCAAAATAAAAAGAAAATAGAACATGGCTATAGCAAATTCCATGAGGGGCGAAGGGTTAACAGGAAAAAATGAACACAAATATATGTATATATATTATATGCACCTCATGGAAACTTATATAATGCATTCTGGTGAACACCCTAAACATTGTTCCAAGCTTCGGCATCTAATTCGTTGCTGGTTATGGAGATGGCTTTCAAATATCAAGTGCGCTATATTGATACAGGCCCTCTCCCCACACAAGTGACTACACTCGAGACTCTCCGGGCCACCATATACAGGAACTTGGTCCCTTGACAACCGATTCTGGATCATATAATTCAAGCGGTGTGTTGGCTGTGTAGCTGAATCATGTTCTCTTTTCCATATTTCTGGCCAAGTCACTCTCATCTTCCCATATCCATCACTATCTTTGCTACCTTTCCATAAATGACACCCCCACCCCCCTGAATTTCGGTTTTCTCATAAAGCCTGCGATTATACTCATAGTAGAAATACTCCATTTTATTATTTTAACCTTTATTGAAGTTATCCAATGAACTACAGCTTTAAATTTTGGGAATATAGCATTCTTGAAATGGACACCATCTGTAGCTATAGGTTACACACAACTAATTATTTCCCATAGGCGACAATACTAACGTTTGTATCATTTGTGCTGAAACTGGACCTATTTTCACCAAAACCTCATACTGAGCATGAAGTGGGTCTCAAGCCTGATAAATTCATACCATGAAACGGACAGGTTTCGGTATTTTTTCCCATTCAAATTTCACCGCTTCCCTGACTACCGAAGGTTCGCAGTAAATTCACAGCTATAAAAAACACACTACCACAAATTTCTACTTGTGGTCAAATGGACACAATATTCAGCAGGCCCCCAAACACCATGCATTTTTTTGTACAGCAGCTTAATTCTATTATTTATTTATGTATTTATATTGTCAACATAATGCACCAATCAGTGGCCATGGGATGATTTTTATCTGATTCTAGTTTCCCTACACAATTTCAGGAAGCATAACTCTATTGAATTAGTTGTGTGTAACCTACTGCCTCACGTTCACAAAGATGCGTAACTCGTCATCGTTACAATCACCATACGTTGTAATTGGGTTATTGCTCTTGGATCGACATGAATCAACTGAATGTGTGTGGGTGTGTGTGTGGGTGTGGGTGTGTATCGAGGTGTCTATGGCCCATGGGTGTGTGTGTCGATGTGCTTATGGACTGCTCACAAGGGCTTTGTCCTTAGCGAAAGATAAGGCATTCGGTATAATATAGAAGTCTTTAACACAACTATCAAAAAATAATGTAATAATATTATGATTCTATTTTATCACATAATTAGCCCCTAAATCAGACCTTTAGTAAGACACATGTGTATTATCGGCTCACGCTCGGTGACATAAGAGCTTAGCACACTGATATCGATTGCCATGAATGCGAGAACTTTATTATTATTTTAATTGGAATATTATTATGATATTCGATTTGTGTTGGATTATTTATTGTTGACATTGAGATAAACATGGGTGATAAGGGTGGTTGAACAATTTTGTCCACACGAAAAGACACATTTAAAGGTACTCAATCCGATCAGAGGGGCCCCATATCATCACATTCCAACAACAACAACAACAAATGCCGCTTCAGTTATCAGAATCTAATAATTGCCCAAAATAATGAAAAGCACAATAAACTATAGTATAATATTGCACAAAACCTGTTATTTATCAACATTTTGTTCAACGAAATTTTGCCGGTTTGTCAAATATCTGACACAAAAGCCACTTGAATTTAGAGCTATCCATCATTACCCGCTATTTGGTCCATAAAATTCTTCTCGTTGACTGTCTATTGGGCCAACTAAAATTAAAATAATAGATTTCAAAAATCTATATCTGATCACTCTGAGCTGTGATGGGTGGGTTCTTCGACTCGAATCAAATATGTTTTACCCATGAAGCCAAGGAAATAGTAATTTGCGAGCGTTAATTCGGATTGAGTACCTTTAAAATAGAACTATATTTGTTCTTGAAGGTGTGTTTACGAAATATATATTAATATGTTTAACCCCAGCCGTTTCGAGATCGTTTTTCCTTGCTAAAATGTGATAAAAAAGTTTCTCAAATTCGTCGCAATTCTATAGGAAATTTATTAAGCTCGTCCACTTAAGTTCGAATCGAATTTAGTACACTCGTTTAATAAATTTCGTATAGAATTGCGACTGATTAAAGATCATCCATATGTTATCAGTTAAAGATCCACGGATCAATCTGATACCATAAAACTACTATTTCATGGTACGTCTTCTATAACAGTTAGTGGTTATAATTTGCCAATTAGCCCATTATTAGGATGTTCTTGTGGGAGACATCGACTTTTAAAAGAGAAATCGTTATTACGTGTTTATTCTTTTTGTCAGTAATCTTCTCTGATAAAGAGCGTCCATGATTTAATTTTTCTAACGCGGATTCTTTATATGTTATACTGTCGAATCTCCTACATCTTTTGACACCAAAATTGCTTTATTGTCAATATATCCATGTGACAGAATCAGCCGCACAAATTTACATTTTTAGTGTTGTTTTTAAAGCAATAATCGTTGAATTTATTTTGGATTTGTGTCCGACGATTAGCTGTATTGAGTAAATTGTCCCAATCTACAAGTGAATCTGTGTCACACGATTAGCTCGTTCAAATAATTTTCTCAAGAATACAATTTTTTGGAGTGTGTTCTCAGTGTTTTATTGGTCAAAAACGTCGGAAAATCGCGATTTTGTGTGCATTATAGATCCGATTTTCTGCAGAATATATGTGGTATAAACATCAGAACCAAACAATCTAAAGCATAGGTGATCGGAATATTTAAAAATGGCGACCAGGATGGCTACCACAATGGCCGCAATCAGATCATAATAACCAAGTTGGTTGTAAAACAGTGGGATTTTTTCCAGATCGATTCATAGCAGAGTGGTTCAATGTTTGTGGTTTACGGTGTTAGTATTTACTGGTTCTTAAGTTGACGGGTGATTTTGAAAAGAACGTCACTTTTTAATCAAAATTTCGCATAGACATCAAAAATCAAATGCTTCATATACTTTGATATGGGATACTGTACAAACATGGATATACGAAGAATATTATATCGGTAATGTGCACAATTCGGATCCAACATGTTGCAGTGATCTACTTTGTTGGTTGCCACACATGAGCCAAGGGATGCGCTAAGCAAAACATCACTGCGCACTTATGGTATATTTCCACCAAAACCAAATATGATTATCCTTCTTGTTTGAGGTTATCCAATGTGTATCATTGAGTGGGGCCGACAATTTTTGAAGCTGTGACTATGACATTTTGTCGATGTTACTGTATATTCATGCAGAATTGTGGAGTGCCACCAAGTGTGTGCATCTATGCTGATACGATTGAGATTGGGGGCTCTTCGTGCATTTTGTCATACTGCCAATGGAGTTGTACAGTTATAATAGCTGGTACTACAAGCGATTGCGTCATCTACTCGTACCAGTTATGTTTCTTTAGTTCACTAATCACAAATCAAACCTTGGTCACTATGTGACCATGAAAACGAGCCGAATCGCGATACATGAGTCGGTACAAACACATGTGACAGAATCAACCGCACAAATTACATTTTAAGAGTTGCTTCAAAAACTACAAATCAAACGGTGTGAAGAAAAACCTGATTGTTATCTTTTTGGTGATTACAGGGAGTCATGAATATCGTATCATGACGTACGCAAAAAGCACGTAAACGTTGTGAAATCTGTTATCATTGTTTATCAATTTTTCTTACATTGTTTAACAATTTTTATATTTTATTATAATTTTTTCTTTCATTTTATAACAATTTGTTCATCTTTTTTTTTTTATATTCTTTAACAATTTTATCATTTTTATAATTTTTTCTTACATTCTTTAACAATTTTATCATTTTTTGTATTATTTTTTCTTACATTCTTTATCAATTTTTATCATTTTTTTCTTACATTCTTTAATAAATTTTTATCATTGTTTTAAAAAAAATAATATAAAAATTGTTTGGCCAATGCATTCTCTTATATATGCGAGGCAATCTATGGTCGACTCGTATATATAAGAGAATGCATTGGTACAGGGTTTTCACACAAAAATCAGGAAGTTCCCGTCATGGAAGGGTTAATAAGTCAACAAGGACCATATACACTCCGGTGAAAATAGGCAGAGGGTGACTTTGTTGATGCTATCCCGCATAGCGGGCTATATAGCAGCAACAAATTCACCCTCTGGGAACATCAGGCGGAACCGAAATTTGAACTTGACCTATATTTTCTTACAAGTAATCCATATACCGATTTTGAAAGCAATCAGATAATTAAAACTTCAATGTTGTCACCGGAAACCAAAATAGGCAAATTCTAAGTTGACAAGGACCATAACTCATGCAATGAAAATGTCAATTTAAACTACTTACAGTATAGCAATCGGATATAAAAAGACTAGAATGGCAGTCACGTGACTACAAATGTGCTTTCATCCGCCATTGCTGATCAGGACAAAACATCTAATCCGAGAGCCTGGTGGGTTCTAATAGCACAATCGCGTATGATGAAAGGTTTGATGCCCCAGATTTGTACCACCCCAGGAACGTTTAAGTTCCGCATTCCTGGCGCGTAGGGGCCAGAGACCCCACATAACCCCCAAAAATAACCTCTATTTGCACATTTGAGTACAAAGTTGAAAATGTGAAAGTTCCAGCAAACACCGATCAACAACACACACAATTTCGGAAACATTTCCTGGCATTTTCATTTCTGAAGGGGGTTTTTGATAATACCCCCAAACCCTCCAAAAATGACTTCTATTTGAACTTTCGAGTACAAAGCTGAATTTTGTATTAATAGTGCTCTAGTCATCACTGGTCGATTATACACAATTTCTAAAACGAAATTCCCTGGCGTTTTCATTTCCGAAGGGGTTTTGAATGTACCCCCAAAAACCCGAAAATTTACTTTCATTTACACATACTGCCGAATACAAAGCACAATTTTGAGGTGAACCCGGAATAAATTTATAATAAGCTGTTCTTGGTGTCAATTCTGTAACTATACAAACCTACTGACTACAAACGTTCCCTAACTGCTAAATATGACCAAACTGCCAAAATGTCCGTTCGTTTCAGGGAGGAAAATTCGGGTAAAAAAATGCAGAAAAACATATAAGAAAATGAGAATTGAAATTTTAGTCCGGGAACCAGGTCTGTCAACGTGCACCCCCCCCCCCCCCACTCACTGCATACATTTACAACAAAAACCCATTGTTCTTGTGTCCATGGCATATGCCTATCATTTCATGCATAACTTGACTGAAAAAAAATCCAAAAATGAGTCCTATGTCATACAACAGGTGTCCCAAACCACCAACTGTCGTCTCAATCCATTTCAACGGCCCAATCAGTGAACCAGTGTCTCGTTCCACCACTCGTGTGTCCCATATACACATCTAGTGTCCAAAACCACCCAATGGGTGTCTCAAACCATCCAATGAGTGTCACAAACAATTAAGTAGTGCCCCATACCATATACACCTGATTCTCGACCCACACATGCATCTGGTGTCCTTACCCACGCAATCCAAGGAGTGTCTCAATTCACCCGATTAGTGTCGCAACCCTGCAAAGATTGTACCAGACCACAGTGCACTGTAGTGCCCCAAACAATGCAACTGGTGTTCCAAACCACATAGGTTTGGCCCCAAACCAAATAGGGTTTGTCCCAAACTACTAAAATGAACGCCCCTAACCATCCAACGAGTGCTCCAAATAATACGAGTGGGTCAATCCATCCAATGATTGCCCCAAACCACACAATGAGTGTCCCAAACCATCTAGCGAGTGTTCGAAAGGAAAAGTATGTCTTGCGTATATAAGAGAATGCCGTGGCTTACATGGCTAAGGTAAGTATTGTTAGGCCAATGCATTTTCTTATATATGCGATGCGCCCTATGGCATAGGGTTTTCGCAAAATTTTAAGAAGCTACAGTTATTAAAGGGTTAAGACCATCAAATTAGTGTTCCAAACCGTCCAGTGGATTTACCAAACCAAGAGACACTCGCTGGTGGTTTGAGATATTCGGTGGATGATCTTGTATAATGGTGTGGGACATTCTGCATGGGGTGGTATTAGACACCAGTTGGATGTTTTTAGACACTCCTGGTCCTGGTGGTTTGAGGCAATCGTCATGTGGCATGGAACGGCCATTGGGTGGGCATGAAAACTCATTGATTGGTTTGCATTTGGATGGTGTGGGGTTCTCAATTGATGGTCTGAGATGCTCGTTGTGATGTTTGGCACACCACGTGCATGATTTGGGACATTCTCTACATGATATATGTCAATCGTTGGATGGTTTGGATTACTCATTAGGGCGTGTTTGGACACCATTTGGATGGTTTGCGACACTAGTTGCGTCGATTGGGATGCGTATTGGGTGGTTCGGGACACTGGTTGGCAAATTTGGTACCCGTTCTATGGACTGGGTTGGTTTGGTATACTATGTTAAGATAGTGGTTTGACACCCCCGTTGCGTGAATTTAATCTCCTTATGACTTGGGGACAGTCGTTAAGTGGTTTTGGACACTCATTGGATATGTTTGGATACAAGTTTGGTTGCTTTTGCCACTCACCTCATGGCATATAGGACTATTGGCTATGTATTATATTCGATATGATAAGATTTAGTTACAATTTAAATCAATGAAAATATATATTTTATTTTTTTTTCGATGCCATGGAAACAGTCTGGTGAATTTTACCCAAACTTGGCCAATTTTACTGCTGCCGGTCGCCATTTTGTCCCTATTTTGGTTATTGATGCCCTCGTTTCTGCTCAAATTGGCACTAATGGTTCATATATGTCATCTTATTGGTATTCAGTTTTCAGTACACTGGTGAGTTCAATTCCCTTCAGGGCATTAAAATAATTATTGACTTTACTTAGAAATTGTGTTTTAAATATAATTTAATTTAATGGACACTCAAGGGCAAAATCCTCGTGATGTTGCTCATTATTATCAGATATCGATTTAGCATGGTACCATTTTTTTTTTCTTAAAAAAATGGAAACTATCTGGTAAAATTTAGCGAAATTTGACCAATTCCGACACCATTTTGTCCGCTATTTTGGATTTTGTAAAGACAACAATAATAATTTGTTTTTTTTGCAAGTTTCTGCCATCTTTATTACATAAATTTAAATTGCATTGAAGTTTATATTCCACAAGGAACGAAATATCTGACAATAAAGCCATACACGTAAATAGCATTTTTTTCAAAGAACTCTATAAAATTTTCGCCAAAGCGGATTTTGAAAATGTTGTTCCCCAGATTCTGCCCGATAAAATGACAAAAACAATAACAATTTGTATATTTTCCATTGTTTTATCGCTTATATGATAACTATGAAATGCCACGTTTTACTGCACCATATATTCTGACCAAGAATCATACAGATCTTAGCTACAGGGCTTCTATACAACGCAATTCCAATAAACTTGCAAGGTAAATTTGACAGCGTGTGAATGTGCGGGGTCCATAACATTTTATTATTTCATAATTTTCTAAACCCTTTTTAATGATTTCGCCGGGTGATTTCGTTTTTTTATACATCATTTGGTCTGTGAACAATGGTGAGAGTAGAGATAGTATAAAGAAAAAATATCATCTGTGCGTACGACAGTGCAAATAGAACTATCTTTATCGGATTTTGGTTGGGTACGGTAATTCAAACCCACCATCCCCTTCTTAACACAGATCCCCAGAACAAAAATTACCCCACCCAATAATACTTACTCCTATATAATTAAGTATTATTGGGGTAGGGTCAATTTTTTTTTCTGGTGACCTGTGCTTCTTAAATGAAAACGTCACGGAATTTCGTTTCTTAAAGCGACAATAGGATAACTATATAGGAAAAAATCAGCTTTGTCTTCGACATGTTCCATGTCTATTCGTAATAAACTCGTTCAGTCATCGTAAGCCATGCTCTCGTATATGGGAGGCCAAATTCAAACATGTTAGCTAGTTACGCAAGCGTAATTTTAAGCGTATTTATTAAGTGTAATGCTATTTCCCTGTTAAGCGTAATTATGATGCCATCTCTCAAAACTCCCATGAAGCTGAAGTTACTGAATGTGCTAGTAATATTTCAAATGCAAATATGTTAGGCTCCACCCACAATATTTACTTAGATGATACCATTATATGTAAGATATTAATGCTATGAAAACCAATTACCCTTAAGAGTAATGTCATTACGCTTGTGAGGCAATTGAGTTGTAAGTGCGGTACATGAGGCAATTACGCATACGCAGTGGAATTACGCTTAAAGGCACGGGTGGCGTTCGTTGCAGAAATATTCATATTTGTTCAAATCGCCATCAACAGAAGGAATATTAAAACATATATAGTTTTGTTCATATGCCAAACATAATCAGCGCGTAAATAGTATATTGTCGTCAAGACGTACGATGGTGTACGTAAACAAGAACCTGCTCGTGTTAGAGAAATTTTGCGTCTGTTTGTGTCTGGTTAATCACGCACAAATGATATAAACGCTCTTTATTATTTCCATATCAGGAAAACAGTAACACATAACGCTCTTTATGATTACCATATCCGGATCTAAACAAAAGCCATGTTCTGTAACGTTTTTTTGCTTTTGTTTACATAACAAAGGAAAAACATTTGACAATAACATACTGGTTATGCCATATTTCTGATTGGTATAAGAACAAGGTATGTATACATTTTACTATTATTTCTGTTTATTGCGGTTTTTGACGGAGGTGAATATTTTAACAGCATACCCACCACCAACGCCGCCCGTTTCTTTAAGCGTAATTAGCTAATATTAAAATATGAATTTGGCCTCTCATATTCGTATCGTAACTATCGTCCTCTCAAACACACGCGTGGCAATATGTCCAGCCCGGAACGTAAACTGCATCATATACATCCACAGCGCAAGCCCCATGTTGGATTTCACAGGCACGGGAACCAACAGACTGCATATTGTAGCCAACACAACCGACCGTTTCTCGACACGTGACTTCACATTGCTTGTCTCCTCGCAGGATCACATTTTTGACGCCCACGCGTGAACGTCTGTCTTCAGAGCAACAGTATCGTTCTGAAAGTAAATCGAACAGTCAAAGCGATGCATGGGTCCTGCATCCATTTAATAGAAGTTAAAGATGGTCACAATTCTTGTTAAATATTATGGGATATCCTCGATATGTAAACTGCGTCCGTGGGGAAAAGTCCTAAATGTATTTTGAACAAGTTTTTGGTACCTAAAAGCAGTGGACTTTTGAAGAGTTTTTATGTCACCAAAGAATGGAACGTGGGGTTACAATTCCAAAATGACCTCTTATAACGACCAAAATGTTGGTTCTCAGATAGCCTATCTGATTTTCTGACGTCATCAATTATTGTTAACATGCCCAATTAAGTGTAAGAATTGAGGGTGATACTTAAAAGCATATGTACGGTTATCATGGTGGGGGTTGGCGTTGGAATCATGCATACGTGATGGCACTGATGGGAAGTTGCCAACCACGAAGAGTGGAGCATGTCATGTTAGAATTGTCCAATAACTGGAAATGTTAGGATACCATTCAGTTTGAAAAATCTAACCTGAAGGGGAGTGGTGTACGAAATTAAATTGTCATATGATTCTGAGCATTGGTCTGGAACGCGTTCCTGTGTATAAACTATAAGTCAAAGGATGAAACTTAGAACTCAAGCTAGTAAGTGTCTTACAGGTAATAATTGGAAACCCCAACCCATTAGACACTATAATACTTCTATTCTTTCGTATTCTACACCCGGAAACAATGAGAAAGAATCAATACACCCATGTATGCAAGCTTCTTGTGGGTAGTTGCTTCTTGTGGGTAGTTGATTTCTTCTGAATGAGGCAGTTTTACCATGTTTCGTGTTGTTCGACGACATAATATTCGGGGATTACATTTAATAAAGAGCGTTTTACTTCATTACCAATCAACGATGAAAATTGAAAAACATTTTCGAAATTAAACTTATGGAATGTTAACTTATTCGATGTCCAATTGGATGGGATATCTTTAAATCACGAAAAAAAAATACTAAACGAATAAAATACTAGCCGAATCCACAGCGCAACGGTCAACTTCTGGGGATCCGCCCCTCACGTTACTGGCGAGTCCAAATTCAAATTAAACAATAATTGAAACGTGTTGCTTTTCGCCGTTTACAATTATAACTGCCGTGCTGAACTGTGGGTGTATAATCAGGATAGAGCTGTAGGCCAGACCAAATGGATAGTTGGCTCCAATGAGAGTTATGTGGGTGGGTTTTAAGTTAGATAATATTCTCAGCATCGGGTATTCGGCCAAGAATCAACTCGACGAAAGCGCCTCGTTGAATCTATTGCCGAATACCATCTGCTTCGAGTATTATCCTTTGTATAATTTTCATGTATGCCCTTTATTTACAGATCAGAGAATTGAAGTCAACAGCTTAAACAACGAGGAAGACACCAAATAAAGAACGTGTGAGTACGGTCTCACTGCCCTTATATAAGCAACAGAACGAGAAAGACATTATATAAAAGAGTGTGTGAGTACGGTATCACTACTCAAAAAGATAGATGCCGCTAAAAAAAACCCGATGACAAAAAAGGGAAGGGAAAAGGAAAAGGTCCCAATAAAAACACAGACAAACAGAAAATGGATGGAGAATGTCCTTACTGTAGGAAATAATTTGCAGAAGACGCTGATGGACTGATATGTGACACAAGTGAAAACTCGGTATGCCTAAGCTGTGCAAATGTTCCAAAACAAATTATACGACATGATAGTGGAATACAGCAATCTTGGAGCTGCAGCCCCAACCAATCTCAAGTGGGTGTTCCGGGTGGATGAAAGTTCATTACCAACATTAAAAGAAATGAACACCACATTGACTAGCATCAAAACAGACAACGAAAACAGATTTGAAAGAATCGAAAAACAGGTCAAAGATATAGAAGAGAACATTGGCACCAAGGTCAGTGAGAAGGTGGACACCCTCAGAGAAAGAATTGTTGAAGATATTTCACAGGAAATGGAAAAAACCTTCCAAGCGAAATTTGATGAAAGATTTAAAGAAATGGAGGAACGAAGAGCTAGGGCGAATAACATATGTATAGTCAATGCACCTTTGTCCACAGATAAAGACCCAAGTATACGAAAGAAAGCCGACATGGACTTGGTATCTAAGATCTTCCAGACAGCAACATCGAAAACCCAAAAAGCTACCAAAAACCTGTATAGACTGGGACGTGCTAGTGAAGCAAATAAGATGCCACCATTAAAATGCATTTTCGAAGAGAAATTGCAAGTGAACAAGCTACTACAAGGAGCTCATAAATTGAAGGATGCACAAGATCCAACAATGAATAACATAATTATTCAGCGAGACCAGACTGAAGAGAAAAGAACAAAAAAAATGCTCTGAGAGAAGAATTAAAGGAGCGAAACAAAGAAGAAAAGATATATGCCATCAGGAATGGACAGATAATCAAAATGCCAGAAAACGATGAAGGTACTCCCTCCGAATAAAGATTTTAACCGAGCAAAGAAGATTTTAAATGTAAATACAAAGCAAACCAGGAATAAACTAGAAAGTTTATACATTAATGTGGACGCTCTTTTAAACAAGAAAGAAGAACTAGAAGCACTGGTTGATCTGGGGAAAAAAACCAGACATAATGATTTTAACAGAAACCAAGCCTAAGAACGTATCACATCTACAACTGATTGAGTTCAAGATGGATGGATTTGACATGATACACACTGCTCTGGAAAAGGGACGTGGCACAGCGATCTATACTCACCCAGATCTAAAAGCGAACCTCATAGAACCAAAAACAAAATGAATCAATATGGTGCCTGATAAAACTGAGAATAAGACATCTTGGTATACCAACTCTGGAATACATAAGAGAAAGGAGCGACATGACCCAGCTTTACAAAATACAAAACAACATAGATAAAGTACGGTTGACAAAAACATTGGAAAAACCCAAAGATAGCAGAACCAGAGGACACCCAAGCAAAATATATAAGAAGCGGTATAACACCAACCTATAGCCAAAAACAATTTCGTTGCCAGGAGTACGACAAACTGGAACAATCTGACAGCTGTTTCCCCAGATCAATTTAAATCATATCTCAACGATAGCTGGAGAGGAAAACAAAATAAATATTATCATAATTTCTATAATTGCGCAAACAAAAATAAAGTAAGCTCAAGAAGACAAGTAGCCATTACAAGCGAAAGCTTAAAACAGGCTGCAGATCAAAGGTAAATCAAAGGTAACAAAAAAATTACTCAATCTTTCATAGCTAAAACAAAGCGTTTTGAACAAGTCCATGTATGATATCATGGTTAATCTCGCCATTTATCTTTCAAACTCACTTAATTCTAGGCTTTTCTTCATAACCGAGATTGGAATACAGATGAAAACCCGACATCCGCAGCACACACACTCTGCACTACTATTTATAAACACTTTGTGCTATAGCTGCTATATCTATATTTGTATTGTATGTTCCATGATTGTATCAGGAGAGGGGCAAATTGTAAGTTTTATAACTTGTACCCCGATCCCTATGTATATTATCTTTCTAGATACATTAAAATATGTTTAAAGTAAAAGTAAAATATAATTGTACATGCATGATGAAGCTTCATATCTGGAGTAATTTGGTGATGAGGGTGTGTGTGTGAGGGTGTCACACATTATATACAGACCCCAAATTATGCATGCAGTTCATTGATAAGTCCGAGATCGATCCGACATAAAGCTCTCTGACAGAAAGTGCTAACACGATAACGTTATCCCGCTTGCTACGCTCTGTATGTTTTCGCGGGCCTCGTTGAAACGCTCGGAGCATGTCAAGCGGGAGAACTCAATCTCTGTCAGAGATCGCCGGATCAGTTCAGCCGATCTGTTCTAAAAATAACCCATACAAATGTCCCAATTGATTGTATGTAGATGTATTATACCATAACATTCGAAATAAAATCAATATTAATTGATAGAAGCTAGCATTTTTTCGGACAGGGATCTTCGGCTCATATGATTTATTTTATACCCATGAAACTATATAACACTTGTTATAGGAAGAGATAGACAATCTCTTACGGAATCGACCTGTGATAGTAGCAACTCGAGCGTATGTGAGAGCTTTCCGATGAATGGCAACAAGCCATATTTCCGACTAAATCCTGAAAAGTTACCCATAATTCTGCTGTAGTTAAATATATATAGCAAGGTAGATAACTCTATCGTGCAGTTTGGCTTGAAGGTACCTGTTGTTGTGTTTAATGGCGTTCCGAACACCTCCACCTCACAGAGCGTAAGGAGGGACTCCACGTCATCGAATAGCTGTATACGCAGGTATCTTCCGCTCACTGGGTGGTCACAAACTGCGTGGATGATTTGAGCGTCTTTTGCTCTGGTCGGGAAATGGAAGCACGTGGTGAACCATCTAGTATCATTGACCTCATCCATGCGCGGCGATACTGATATTGTGAAGTTGTGAAGTCTGGACCCTGCAGAGGAGCAATCACAGGGGCTTGTCGTTAAAAACGAGTAAACATAATCACGCGACTTTCGTGTGACTTAATTGTCTCGGGTTGGTAAAAAAAACGGCGAGCAAATGGCTTTAAGATTAATCGACCTATATTTTAGTGTGCGTAGTGTTTTGGGACAATATTAGTCTTAATCGGTGGGTACTAAATTTATGTCAACGTGTCCACACTTAATGTATATAGAGGAAAGTTGTCCGACGCGAATAGTCCGACAAATAATTTATTTAGAAACATCAATGTTGTGAATGTATACGGAATCACATGTTAATGTGTTTTACCATTATTTGTTGCATTGTTAACCATCTGTTTCACAGCAAATTTTAAATAGACGAAACGTTGTCTGTTTCTGTTTGTACAGCTAACAGTGTATATGAATGTGTGCTATCGATAGACACGTGCATGGTTGGGTCGATTTCGGGCCGTACCCGTCGGCGAGATAACATCACTCAAGCTAATATGGTACCCTGATGCAAATTACATGCAAGTGGAAATCAATAACCCATGCCAGCACGCATGTTGTGATACTCGAACGGTAAATTTGTTGTTGAACATTTCTGGCCTAATATAATCCACAAATGTCAATTCCAGACCAATAATTAGTTTGAGTTTCCCAGCAATAAAGGTAACTTTCAAACCCAGGACTGAAATAGCGTCAGTTTAAAATGTCAAAAAAATATATATAAGACTTGTTAAGTTAACCATGTATTATAACCAGTGTGAGATTTGAGATCTTAGATGGAAAATACCAAGGGGTCGCAATGAAATACAGTCTAACGCTTGCATTCTCTTATTCTACAGGAATGGACGAGATCATGCACACCTACCCCATTCCAATGTTCCACCTGCAAACTGCCATTCACTACTTTGGCTGACACCACAGGGGCTTGTAACGCGCTCCGCTGTCCGCCCCCCTTTTGCACTGCCCATATACGCCGCTCTCTATACGCGCCTTCTTCGCGTTAATGGAACATTATATAGACAAGGGGCTCTGTAGAAATTCAACGTTTCACCATCGCTCGGGAGTCGCACAAATTTAGCCCATTCACCCCAGTAATGATAACGATATATACACGGATGGATCGGCAAAGAATTCATCTTTCAATAAATACCACAAACTCCCATCAGAAACATTCATACACGTTGCATTTGATAAAATTTTAACCACCGAATATTGTCTCCGGAGAGCGTATTTTTTCGATTTGATCCGGCTCAGACAGCAATGGACGCTTGTGTGTCGAAATTCACCACCCATGCAGTTTACTATCATTAAAAATCGGTCAAACGATCAACTAAATATCTGGAACCTTTCCATGACTGACATAGTAGAAACAGCCAATCACCGCTCAGTGTTAGAATCGAGGTCCTCATTTTAATATTCATTATGACCTGACCTCGATTCTAACACTGAGCGGTGATTGGCTGTTTCTACTATGTCAGTCATGGAAAGGTCAGGTCACAATGAATATTAAATTTAGGAACTGTGTCACTTGACAAATATCTTTTTTAAAGTTGGAATTATCGACAGATTTCTCCTCTATTAGAATTGTTTACTGACAATGTGTTGATTTGTATGAGTAAATAAATTATTAGCCGACAACAAATCACTGAGTTCCAGATATTTAGTTGATCGTTTTAATGATAGTAAACTGCATGGGTGGTGAATTTCGACACACAAGCGTCCATTGCTGTCTGAGCCGGATCAAATCGAAAAAATACGCTCTCCGGAGACAATATTCGGTGGTTAAAATTTTATCAAATGCAACGTGTATGAATGTTTCTGATGGGAGTTTGTGGTATTTACTGAAAGATGAATTCTTTGCCGATCCATCCGTGTATATATCGTTATCATTACTGGGGTGAATGGGCTAAATTTGTGCGACTCCCGAGCGATGGTGAAACGTTGAATTTCTACAGAGCCCCTTGTCGATATAATGTTCCATTAACGCGAAGAAGGCGCGTATAGAGAGCGGCGTATATGGGCAGTGCAAAAGGGGGGCGGACAGCGGAGCGCGTTACAGGCCCCTGTGGCTGACACGGTTGACCATGCCACCACATCCCACCAAAACACGAAACGAAACTATTTAAAGCTGAACCTCAACAGTAAAACAGGAAAGTTTGGATATAAAAAATTAAGCCACCCAGGAATAATTCCACCGGACAACGGCAGAGAAATGACATTATTCTGCGAGATAAAAATGCCATGAAGAAAAAGAAAATTACAATTTGACATTATATAAATACGTGGTTTAAACCAGAGAACGTAGGCCTAGGTGGCGCATTCATCATATCTGGTTTAAACATGGTCCAGCCAGACCAAACATTTAGCAGTAGTGTCTCTGTATCGTCGAGATAATTAAGCGTATACAAAATTACCTAATGACAAACCGCCGCGTTTCAATTTACGCTAAAATTCATAATTATACGACAACGAGCATATTTTGATTGGAAAATTATAAGCGGAAGCACTCATATTTGTAAAAGTGTATGGGGATCGTGGTTTTGTCAATTGAGATATTATTTTGCGCGTTATAGCCATAAACCGGCTATTATTCGACGGTCCAGGTAAACCTGATTTAGGGAGACTTGATCTGGGATGACGAATCCGTCTTTCTGGACCGCTGTTTACATGGGTGGCATTTCACATACCATCGGCTGTCGGTGTATCAATAAGGTGAGATTGACTGCTTGATATTATCATGTCCCAATTGATTTATTTTCACACCAGCGTACGTGTGCTTGTTCGCGATAATATACCCCGGTTTGGCTGGACCGTCAATGCAGGTTTAACCAGGTTTAAATCCAGAGGTGGATATGACTAATCCGGCCTGTAAGATTAGTTCAGTTATATACATTTGTTATAACCAGTGGGCAATTTTGAGAACTGAAAAAAATAAATGTTTTGGTGCATGGGAATGAACAATTGGTCAGGTTGCAAGATGCGCATTTTGGAAACAAGAAGCGTGACAAGTCCTCACAAAGTATACACGTAAGCTCTCGCAAATTCGATAGACCATAATGGAATAAACCAGGTCAATAATATAATAGAATTGAGACGTCGACACGAGTTTATTAAACATATATGAATTAGAACATAATCAAAATACACTCCAGTTTCTTTAACTGCAAAATAATTATACTATTATCTAAATCAGGAAAGTGACGACATGGGTGGGGTGTCTCACCCCTAACTTTGTGCTAATGTTACAATCATTCATGCTTCGTTTATAATTAGTTGTTAATATTGTATAAAAATAGGTTGATAGTGTATTCATGCATAGTTTGATTTTCAACAGTATAATTATTGGGGAAACTAGTTGTCAGACTACAGGTTACGCATTTTCCTTTTTACGTCATATCTTGGCACCCACCCGTCTAACGCAAGTTTTTTCCATTGAAAATTTGGGACCCAGTCCCAAAAGTTTGATGAAAATTGTAAACATATAAGAATAAGGCTGCAAAATAATGGCGCACAGTAAAACGGTTTAAGTAACCTTGCGGATGGAATTTCGGTCACGTCAGCTTAACAGAAAGCCCCAGGAATATCATAAAACACTCGTTAATTAAACTTGTCAAATAATGTTCATCATCTAGACACATATACGTATGCACAGCAGGCTGTTATCTCATGTGGCGAATAGTACCGGTTACTTGTATATATATGGCCAACGGTAGCTCAGTCTCATATGCAGTCTGTTTCATTAACCAATAATAAGTAGGTCCATGCAGTTTAAAACCTGACCATTTAAAATAATTTTAAGTAGCCATAATTTGTCTTTAAACGTGGTAAAAATGCGATCGAAGGTCAGAAAAGGACCCATCCACCAGGACTCCTGGGTTTTATTTGGGACCCCCCCCCCCCCCACCCCCTGATTTTGATTACACTTTTATACTGAAATGGACATCAGTCAGATATATTCCAGATATGAAGGGTGCTGGGAGAGAAATATCCAACAGTTGAAAAGTTTAAGGCACCAGTTGGAACATATCCAATCCAAGATGGTGGTGCGAATGGAATTTCAAGAACTCGTAAGGGGAGTTTTGTCTGGCTCAATGGGATAAAGTTGGAAAATCGAGGTGGGTAGCCACCAACGGAGACGCTCTGCTCACGTCTGTGTTATTGTCTATATCTCATTATGTTGTGTAAAATATATAATCTGATTATAAAATGGCCATATCGCAAAAATTTATTTTTTCTACAAATATGCCCATAATGGGCCATATATGCCTTCGTCATGTCGTGTGAAGGTAAATATGTTTGAGAAAAAAGCGCGTCCATCGTTACCAATTTTCGCGTCCAGTTACTTTCCCACAAAAAATCTCTACGGGTCCTCGTTACAAATTGCTAAGCACAATTTTCGGATTTCTTGAAATTGGTTGCTTGGCGGTGGCTGTACCAAAACACAACACACACTAAAATATAGGTTGATATATTTTAAAGACATTTAGTCGCCGATTTCCTGAGCAACCAGTGACAATGCAAACACGCGGGAGGCGCGTCCAACGTTACTCATCCGCGTCCTCGGTACACGGATGACCAGCGTGACAATACACCGTCAGTGTTAAAATGTCCTCCGTGGTCGCGCCAAACTGTCAGTGTTAACATGTGACACATGTGAACTCATGTGACAGAAAAATGTTACTTTTATATATATATACATATTATATCATATTTATAACCATGCATGTACCTACGCTCTCCAATATAAATAAATAAATAAAAATTGATTAATGGTACTAACAAACAAAAGTACAGACATTTGTTTGCGCCAATCATTGTTGTACGAAATAAAAAAAATTATTCATGGTGCTTATGCCAGTAATGGCTCAGCATATATGGTGACCCGCCATATCAAATCCAGTCGGAAGTCGGGATTTTTTTACCCTGTGCCAATGCATTCTCTTATATATGCGAGTCGACCATAGGTGGCCTCGCATATATAAGAGAATGCATTGGCTTAAAGGGGTACTGTACGCCATTTTCATTAAATTTCCGGTGACAACAACGATCTAATATCGATAATATATAGAAACATAAGTAATTTGAGTCGAAGATGTATTCTGTAAACGCTCAGGTTAATAGGCTATCTTAAAATTAAATAATTTAAAAGTTAATAATTTGATATAAATTGAATTTATGACTGGAGCCATAAAATGGCGTCAATTAAATTACGAATTTCCGTACTCAAATAAAGTAATTGAGGGATACTGGCTTGCTAAACCGATCGCACACACGATCGCTTAAAATATTATGATGATACGGGGAGAACACACAAGCCACTCACTGACTAGCGATGATACAATAACTTAAATGATTATATGGGACTAGTATGCATATAATATAACTTTTATTTGATTCATTTGGTTGAAAACTGTACAAAAATTACTCGACAACGACAATTTGTATTTTTGCATTCCGGTGAATTTGTCATCCGTACCACTACTTCGTACTCAACAGACTTTCAAATAATGAAAAAAAAATTACCTTATTCTCCGACTCGGAGACTATAAAAACCAACAACAACATTTGGCGTACAGTACCCCTTTAACAATTTTTTATCATGTTTTTTAAATAAATGTTTCTTACAATTTTTACGACATAAAATAAACAAAACATCCATTACCATGCAGGGAGCCCCACACATATATAGAAGCGCATAGAAGAGTGTCGTCTGCTCATGTTTGTCTGGGGCTCTGTATGGGTGAAATTATAAAATTGTTAAAGAATAAAAGAACAAATTATTAAAATTGTAAAAAATTGTTAGGCCAATGCATTCTCTTATATATGCGAGGCGACCTATTGTCGACTCGCATATATAAGAGAATGCATTGGCACAGGGTAAAAGAAATCCCGACTTCCGACTGGATTTGATATGGCGGGTCACATATTTGAAGTACACTATCGCCTCCTATAAGTTGCCTAATGTTGCTGGAAATTGTGTATTGCTAGCACAATTATAATTTAAACTGACACCGATTTCGAAATGACTGTTCGATTAGTTGCAGCCATCCCGAAACTTACCGAGAGTACCCCTGTTGTAGATGATGACACGATGTACCATGTACTGCCCTGCGAGGTCGACGAGCCACCACGGATCCACCCCCGCGCTCGGGCATGAACATGTCTTAAAACTGTTATTTGTATTGCCGTCAACTGCTCGACCAGGCAAAGCATTTCCGAATAGTCCAGTCTGGTAGGCGCACTTATTGACAGCAATATTCTTGCCGTTATCACCTGCAAGTTGTGAATATATACTATGTATATATTGTATCTTTATTATCCTCCATAATTGAAGAGTTAGATACAAACTCCAAAAAAAGTGAAAACATATACGCAAATGACAACACATATACAAAACGACATCAGAGCCGCATGCAAAAACATAATTTATACAGACATACATAAACGCATCATAACAGCCTGTATTGACTGAATAACTCAAGACAACTGAGCTAGCAGGCACAAATTAAAACACATAGAAAGTAAAAAAAATAAGCAACAAAAAAATAATTCTAAAAAGGTAATCAAGGGTTGCTGGAAATACCATGCACGAGAAGTACGTTCATACACTGGCAAGTTTGCACAGTATGGTTTGCAGGCATTTTGTCGTAGCCAACGATATGGTGCCATAATATGAATGGAAACAAGCATATAAAATGCATATGTACAAATCCCCGTAGTTGCACCTGTAGCCATGCTACCGGAATTTGCCTGTAAATAACGTGCAATTATCTCACAAGAATCAATCATACGTGTATTTGAAGGCAAATGTCAGTTGTGCCGTTACAAGTGGAACTACAGACCATTTACTTCTCATGTCGTTCGCTTTGGTAAAGATGCATATATGCACGTTTACTTTCAAATTATGGCACCATGTGGTTTTCTACGATGAAACGCCTTGCAGAACATACCGTGTAAACTTGCCAGTGTATGAACGTACCCTAAGCCACTAACCCACACGCAAGCGGTGTATGGTGCTATGTACGCATTCTGGAGTATGTCATAAGGACATTACAATGTCAATAAGCGCGAACACTGATTCGCGGCCATATTGGATTCATCCACCCCCCGTTCCGCGGTTTAAGTGTTAAGGTCAAAGTTCTGGAGGTGCATTCCATAGATGGAACTTTTGAATATTCACTATGCCATATATGGAGCTTTTGAAATATTCACGAATTAACTAAATATATGGATCATGAATATTCAAAAATTTCATATCTGGAATGCATGCACCTCCATAACTTTGACATGCATGTAGCTTATGGCCGCGACTCAGTAATCTCGCTTATCCAATGACACAGTAATATAATATTGTGGCATAGCAGTGGTATAATTTATGATAAAGCAGCTCACATTTTATGGTGTGTCTGACCGACTGGTAGTAACAGTGCAAAAAGGCCGGGACTATGCACAGATAAAAGGTTTAAAATCACCGTAAGAATACCACCATCGTCACTAACAGATGACAGTAACCTGATGATGGATCTTAATAAATTAGATCATAATTTATAACGCATGCATGCGGAAGGCCGAAATCGCATTACATAGCCAAAATGGTTAATTTAGATAAGTGTTTATGTGCAGAAAAGTATAATGTATATTTTCATTGTGGAAAGGAAAGTATATATGTTTTAAAAGTCGAAAATCTACCAATATCTTCATCGCTTCCAATAACCAGGTGACGATACCTCTAAGCGAAGAACCGCCGTTTTTGGGCATAATCTGATATTTGTATTTGTATTGCCGCAACTGCTCGGCCAGGGACAGCATCTTGGCACAATCCCTTCTGATACAAGCACTTGTTCAAAGAAATATTTTTGTCGTTATCACCTGGGAATGGGACACACATTGTACACCTATTGGTCGCATATCAAGAAGTCATTAACACCTTAAAGGTACTCAACCCGTAAAGAGGGTCCCCATCTCAACAGATTCCAACAACAACAATCCGATCAGAGGGTCCTATATTACTATTTCTTTGGCTTTGGGGGTAAAAAATATTTGATTCGAGTCGAGGAACCCATCAAACAAAGCTCAGAGTCATTAGATATTGATTTTTGAAAATTCTTATGTTCTCGAGATGAGTACTTATAACTGCCGTCAATTTGGTAACATGCTCGAGATTTTACGCCAAAATTATATTCAAACAGACAAGGATGGATAACTCTATAATCAAGTGGGTAATAATAACGATTTTTTTACTATCTTCTGGGCCAGAAAGAATTCCCGATAATGAAAAATAATAGATTTCTAAAATCGATATCTAACAAATCTGAGCTTTGATGGGTGACTTCCTCGACTCGAATCAAATATTTTTGACCCCCGAAGCCATTGAAATAGTAATTGAGAGGAGTTTTATCGGGTTGAGTACCTTTAAACCTTAACGAGTCGAAACTTGGTATTACATACGCTTTGTGTGTCACAGTCAGCAATTTGCAACTGATGATGATGAATTTTGGCATCTTTTTAACTCATTGGGAGTCAATTTTCCAAATATTTCTACTTTTGGCATTACTAAAAGCTGCTGGATTTTTTTTTTTTTTGGGTGTACGTTCTATGAGGATCAACTTGTCTGCGATTATGTGCGATAAATCTGCACCTTGGTCATCAAAAGATTTAGCCTCTGATTTAATGTGACTGTTCTGTGATATATAACTATTTCAAAAGTACAGTTTATATAACCATTATATCATGTCTGAAGATACTGAAAGGGAACTGAATTAATTTCATTTTGAAAGAAACCACCCATAAATAAAAACAATGTCAAAATAGAGGATCTACAACGAGTCCAAGTTTATAGCAGAATTTACAAAACGAGGTCCAGACCTAATTTATAGTTCGAGTTTTGTAAAGTCCGCTAATACTGGGGACGAGTTGTAGATTCTATTTGTTACATGATCCAAAACCTAGATAAAACATACCTTAATCAACAAGTGGGACGTGAAATTAACATCGGCTTCAAAAAGACCTGCGATCACGTTTCACGTAACTATGTGTTATTTGCCCGCTTAAAGAATTAGTCCCAGATAAATAAAGACTCTTTGACTAACTATTTAAGGCGTCAATTTAATGAAATATATATATATCTTTATTGCCTCCTTCTATGGAGATATTGAATACATTACACTAATATGTACAGAAGACAGTATATATAGTGATATGGTTTCTTAGAGAAAGAACATGAATATTGAAGGTATTTAAGCTCAGAATCTTTGCCTATGCGTCAGAGTGTATAAGGAAATACTCACGATGCATGCGACCGACTGGCATTGGTAGGACGAAGTGAGTTATAAGCTTTGGTAAGCAATAAACTGTCGTGCGTGACAAAAAAAATGTTGTAGGAGGCGCAAGTTGAATCAATGTTGATATGCCTTGAATATATATAGTAAGCAAGATTCCAAGTTTTACATTGTTTACAGTGTGATACAAATGCGAGACATTCTGAGCTTAAAGGAAGATACAATATAAGTAAAGTATGCTATATTTTCGGTATCTCACATGCGTATGGTCGGAAGTAAGTTTTGTAGATCATCTTCTAGACATCCTCTCATCGACATATATGTATAGTCATTGCCAGGAGGAATAATGCAGATGTATCTATTATCTGCTCGCGGCAGTGGTCAATCTGCCATGTGATGCGTGGATCCTCGGAACCAAGGAACAGAGCATAAAAATCACATCTTGGGAGGCTGTCGAGATAAATAGTGACGGAAATTCCATGGTGGTTGATTATTGTGTCCCATAAGTGATTTCTCAGAGCAAGAATAAACATGGAAGTGCGAGAATATAAGCACGGTCAATTTCATTGTCATACACATATAAGCATTGTTGCCCATTAGGTTGTTGTAATATGTTGTTCTGTTCAACAGAAGGGCAAGGTTCTTCAGTTTTGCGGATGCTCGTGGATATCACAATTTATAGCACGGGTTTATTGAATGGAATAAATGTGGGGATCGTGTAATTATTAGCATATGGCACACTTCCCGGAATATCAACATATCCTAACTCTGGAACGTATTGTTGAATTAAGAAATAGTCATGATTGAACATATACATGTATATACGGGTAAAATTCCAATCTATAGCGTACAACTGAATGTGGAACCAGATGCAAGTTACTTTTGTAAATATATAGGCACGTGATTTTTGTCCTGTTGTATTCAAATCGCGCCATAATTAATTGTTTCCACATTGATTCACACACTGGATAATTTGGTTGGGAAGTTTTTAACGCAAATGGTCGCGTATATATTCAAATTTAAGCGGACAGAAGACATGCAGACAGACCCTACTCGTTCATATATATAGACAAAAAATTAACTGTATGGGAGGTAAAATTCACATTTAATAATGAATTGCGCTTAAGCGCATATACCACATATAGCGCTGAAGCACACATATGGCATTTGCGCATAATTGAAATGAATTGCGCTTAAGTGCAATTAATTGCGATTAAGCGCTATGAGTTGCTTGAGAGTAAGTGTAACTACCCATAAAACCTAACTATTAGCATGACCGGGTGTATCTGCAAATTACCAATTGTTTGCAGCTGTCAAAAATATATTATAAATTCATAGCGATTTCGCGATGAACAGATACATTATAATTAGTGAATACCACCAGTCGTATATTAACTTAAATCGAGAGCAATATATATATGCACTAAACATAAATTATGCCGATAAAACTATCTTCGCTTTCCCCAAAACCAATCTTGAACATTCCATATTGTTTTGTGTTCTTAGTCAGAATGTTTTTGTTCAACATTAATGCATTTAAATTTGTCTTCTGCGTTATAAGGTGTGCTCCATCCCCATTCGTTAATCCTATATTAGTTTGTTCTAAACTAATTTGTTTGAAATGTATCTAGATTAAGCAGCGAACCGTTGTTCGCAATGCTTCGAAGTTCGATTCCTTGACCACTGGCACTGATGCAATACTAATGGCCTATATATCAGTAATGTAATAAATTGGCGGAACTTGGTCATGGAATTTACATTTATGAATACAATTTACACATATCCGATGTCAATTTGGCGAGATTTATAATTCGAGTCGATGGATTTCGTGGATGCTCCTGGATGCTCGGTTTATTTCTATTCGAAATATGGAACATAAGTCTATATATTCATGGAGCGCAGTATAATTTCTAGGAGGAAGTAATATGGATTGTCGGTAAACTGTCAATCATTACCAACTCAATATCTTTTTCGGCAGATTTTCGCGTCTATACTCACAGTGGATAAACGGACACGAACCAAAACCGGAAGTCGTAGATTTCGAGGTGGAGAAATATCTGTCGACAAATATTTGTTGACATTTTTTGACGGTTTTTTGGGGAAAATAAACGCTTGGATACCATATCTGACCAACTGAAGGTGAATGAATATTTCTTCGCTAATGTTCGGACACCGACGATCAATTTAAGTGAGTTGCCATTGTTCGATCGCGGAAAAAATGTAATTTAATCATCGCCGCGAGACGATTTCTTCCCAAAAATATCCCAGAAAATCATACTTTTCACATTCATCGCAGACAGCTGTCGCAACAACCTATACACCGATCGAAAGACCTGTTTTCCGCCCACAAATGCATATTTTGAGTATTTTCACGGACTGTCTCAAAATTCCAAATTTCATCTTTTTATGTAGGTACCCACCTAGAAAATACTGTCCGGTTAGTCCCGAAAAATTTAATCATTAGTTGTAAAAATCTGTCCGCTTAGTCGTGATTTTGCTGAGGTCTGCCATCTTCAATTTCTTGTCGAAAAAGCAATTTTGCCGCAGATGATGGACGTTTCATTTGACTTTTGCGTGGCCACAATGGTTCTGGGTGTTCATATTGTTGTATATGTCTCCTGGTACAACATAACATCCAGGCGGTGACTTATATATATATAACTGAGCTGTAACTGAAATCCAACTACGAAGTACATGTTTGGTAAACATATAACTTTTGATGTATGTCAAATTGTTAACTCTGACTTGTCATCACTCTCGGAAGGCCGACATAACAAAAATGATTTACATCCAACTTTTTTCAGAAAAATGCAGCGGTGTGCCGATTTTTACCCTTTATATTTGATTATACACTCGCAACGAGTTGTGGCCCACAACTTGTGGGGTTATACAGGAAGCGGCTTGTACGTCCTTTCGTGGATGCAATTTTCCGAGTTTTTATTCCTAAGTTTTGCGGTCATTTGTTTTTTTTTTGCTTGGCATATAAATATTTAGTACCATGGGAACATGCGAACATATATAAGGATTAACTGTCATGTGGACTGTTTTTATGGAGATGTAACCGTGAGGTAAGTGGACATAACTTGTGTAAAACCCGAAGGGTTTTACATACAAGTTATGACCACTTACCTCACGGTTACATCTCCATAAAAATAGTCCACATGACAGTTAATCCTTATATTTATATACATTTAGCGAAAAAGCCACTTTTGTAAATGTATTTAAATCGAAAAGTGTATCGTGACAAAAACAGCCCAAAATACCCAATAGCACCCTTGGCAAAAGTTAATAGGAACAATTTCTCTTCATATTGAAACCCGATGATGTATTAAGTCAATCCTGCGCGAGTCCAAATGCGCCCAAACCATTACGTGTTCGTCTTTCCAAACCCAATGACGTATCGATGGTTTTATTAGCTTGGTGTTATGAGGCGTTGCGCATTCACCGAGAAATAACTGCAACTAGCCACGTGTGCGCCGACCAATCAGAATGCTGGATTTAGTGATGACAACACTTAGTATGTAAATATATGATTATGAAATATGTCAGACCTTTTTGTGTGGAGTTATATGACATTTTTCGACTTAGAAAATTATTGTTTTCAATATTCAGCAATGGTTAAAACAATAATGAGGAGGGGACTAAAACATACAGTCGGAGGGGTGTACAGCTATATCTGTTACTAATATTAGCTTAAGTTCAAGCCCACTAAGCGATATTATTTTATAATTCCAGGTGCTATTGACGAGAGGATCGCATGCCTGCCTTCATATATGAAACCACTGTGAGGCAAAGGCTTGCGGCTTCGCTGAGGCAATCGACGATGGGATTTTACAACACCCAAATGAATGTTTGAAAATAAAATTATTGAAAATAAAAAATATAAAATTTATTTATAATAAAATACTATACAATACTATACTTTATTCCACACCCATTGACGTGAGTCATATGTATTCAACGGAATCCCAGCCATTGAATACATATTAGTGTATACCTCTAGTGGAATACAAGCCGGAACTATTATTGTTGACGTTGTCACCAAGAAAGATGACGTACATTACGTCGACCATCCGCTTCCGGTGATCCCCCCATAATTACTGGTTATTTGACAGTCTCAAATCACAATAAAGGTAGCTATAGTAGCAACGAAGGTGACATTCATGGATTGAACTTATCTGACTGAACGGTGTAGAATAAATACAGAACACAACTTGCATCATAATCTCGAATCTTTTATCGAACTCGTTGCGGACGGCGCAAAGTTATATTTCGCTCGAGCTACGCTCTCGCGAAATATATCCTTGCGCCATCCGCAACTCATTCGATAAAAGAGTGTCGATTAAGATGCGCGTTGTGTTCTGTCTATATACAATACTATACGAAATATTGGTACTCTCGGTTGATATAGAGAATAGAAACATCATCTGGAAAACTCCAGTGTTCTTTCGAGTTGTTGTATTCTTAATCCCACCTTGGCTGTCCATTAATGTAGAAGTGTTGTGTTTCCTACATGTATATACGGGTAAAATTCCAATCTATAGCGTACAACTGAATGTGGAACCAGATGCAAGTTACTTTTGTAAATATATAAGCACGTGATTTTTGTCCTGTTGTATTCAAATCGCGCCATAATTAATTGTTTCCACATTGATTGACACACTGAATAATTTAGTTGGGAAGTTTTTAACGCAAATGGTCGCGTATATATTCAAATTTAAGCGGACAGAAGACATGCAGACAGACCATACTCGTTCATATATATAGACAAAATATTAACTGTATGGGAGGTCAAATTCACATTTAATAATGAATTGCGCTTAAGCGCATATACCACATATCGCGCTGAAGCACACATATGGCATTTGCGCATAATTGAAATGAATTGCGCTTAAGTGCAATTAATTGCGATTAAGCGCTATGAGTTGCTTGAGAGTAAGTGTAACTACCCATAAAACCTAACTATTAGCATGACCGGGTGTATCTGCATTTGGCTAATTTAAACTAAAGGTCCTCAATCCGATCAGAAAGACCCATATTATAAAGATACAACAACAACAATATTTCTTCAAAATAAGCAGGGGGGGGCGGAAAAAACTGCGGGACACAACGTACCGGGGGTGGGGGGGGTACCTAGGCGTAAAAAATTTACGCGTAAATTTTTTCTTTATTCATTTAGAGGGGGGGGGGGGGTTGTCAGAAAAATTTGCATGTAATTTTTTTCCAAATATGTATTTTCAGACTAACAACTTTAATTTTCTCTCATTTTATAGAATATGGATTAACCTTAATATCCAAATCATATATACATGAGTAGTACAATCCACCTACTAAAACAATTTTGGATAACCACTGTCTTGCTTTACGTGTGATATTGACCCCATTAACCCTCTTAATAATGCCGACTATGTCAGTGTCTACCAGTCGAATGCAGAATTCTACCCTGCGATCGCTTATCTGGCAAATTTTTACTGCAGAACTATCCCATGTATTAAACAATTTCTCCTCCAATGGTATCAGAAAACAGTTCTATGCTGGTATCTCACTCATCTCATTTGCATCTTTTTCAAAGTCGAGGTAATGACTATTGTCATTTTTTAAAGTGCATACAAAGCGTTGCGATCACCAATATACATGTTTGTACATGTCATGACATCACGAGGTACAAATCTGCGTTCTACTTGTAGACAATGACCATTTTAGTCATAATAATCTAAACTAAGTTACCAAGCACCTTCTCGTGAATTGTATGCTCCGGTGTTTTTTTCGGTTTCCGGTCAAAACTATGGTATCAAATTTCCCAAAAACGTGTGATTTATAAACATTTTGTTCAACAAAATATGGCCGTATATTTACTAAAGTATCACGAAATTTTACCGTATTACCACTTGTTTTAGAGTTATCCATCTTCATCCGCAATTTTGACCGAAACCACCCTTTTCACGGCGTGTTTCTGGGCAGCAATCAATTGAAATAACAAACTTCAATAATCTATATCTGATCACACTTGAGCTTTGATGGGTTGGTTCCTCGACTCGACTAAAACAGAAGGTAATACTGTCGCGAGTCAACCATTTTGATAAAGAATTTAGGCTAGTTCAAAATCCCAACTATCCAACGCAATGAAAACAAGGAGGTGATATGTCAATATGAGTTCAGGTTTAGTTATAGTTACACCTATTTATTCACCAGGGGTACATAGATACATACAGTATAACCATGAATTGCGCTTAATCGCAAATAATTATGCTTAAGTGCTATTGCTTAACTACAATTAATTATGAAATGTGAATTTGGCCTCTCATAGAAATGGAAATAAACATCTGCATATTTGATGGCTATGCTATAATATGTAATATTAGCGAAAATTCTCCGAAATATGGGTGGGTGCCTGTAGTTTAAAACATAAACATAAAGGGGTGTATATATACCCGAAAAATGTAGTTAAAACTTTATACAATCGTAATCAAAACTCGGGTGGTGGGTCCCGAAAGTGGCCATAATGAAAAAGAACAGCCGATTTGTTTTTTCTGAAATTAATCGAATTTTAATTGTTTTTTAAGTATCAAATTTCACGCTATATACTGGCTGAAATATCAAACTATTGGAAAATACATCTACACCTCCCACCATCAAAACAATCCTGTTGCTACGGCCTTGGTCATGGAGGGCATTGTAATATTCTTGTTCTAACAATATTTCCATAAATGATTCTTTGGTTAATGACCTTACACGATCTGAACGAATATATGAGAACAAATTGCAAACTGTACTCGGTAACCAAACTTGATCAGTATACTATAGTTGCAACAGAAAAGCAGTTGCCCCAAAATGTGCCACTGTTAACGAAAGGCAGCCAACCAACTAATCCATTTCGACTCTTGATTGAACAACAAAAACTGTCCGCCTGGTCTGGTGGATTGCAACTAAATTCCGGGGTGTACAGGACTAACCGGACAGTATTTTCGAGGTGGGTACCTGCATCAAAAGATGAAATTTGGAATTTTGAGACAGTCCGTGAAAATACTCAAAATGTGCATTTGTGGGGGGAAAACAGGCCTTTCGACCGGTATATAGGTTGTTGCGACAGCTGTCTACGATGAATGTGAAAAGTATGATTTTCTGGGATATTTTGGGGAAGAAATCGTCTCGCGGCAATGATTAAATGACATTTTTTCCGCGATCGAACAATGACAACTGACTTAAATTGATCGTCGATGTCCGAACATTAGCGAAGAAATATTCACTCACCTTCAGTTGGTTAGATATGGTATACAAGAGTTTATTTTCCCAAAAAATGTCAACAAATATTTGTCGACAGATATTTCTCAACCTCGAAATCTACGACTTCCGGTTTTGGTTCGTGTCCGTTGATCCACTGTGAGTATAAACGCGAAAATCTGCCGAAAAAGATGTTGAGTTGGTAATGATTGACAGTTTACCGACAATCCATATTACTTCCTCCTAGAAATTATACTCCGCTCCATGAATATATAGACTTATGTTCCATATTTCGAATAGAAATAAACCGAGCATCCAGAAGCATCCACGAAATCCATCGACTCGAATTATAAATCTCGCCAAATTGACATCGGATATGTGTAAATTGTATTTATAAATGTAAATTCCGTGGCCAAGTTCCGCCATTTATTACATTACTGATATAGGCCATTAGTATTGCATCAGTGCCAGTGGTCAAGGAATCGAACTTCGAAGCATTGCGAACAACGGTTCGCTGCTTAATCTAGATACATTTCAAACAAATTAGTTTAGAACAAACTAATATAGGATTAACGAATGGGGATGGAGCACACGTTATAACACAGAAGACAAATTTAAATGCATTATTGTTGAACAAAAACATTCTGACTAAGAACACAAAACAATATGGAATGTTCAAGATTGGTTTTGGGGAAAGCGAAGATAGTTTTATCGGCATATGTTTAGTGCATATATATAATTGCTCTCGATTTAAGTTAATATACGACTGGTGGTATTCACTAATTATAATGTATCTGTTCATCGCGAAATCGCTATGAATTTATAATATATTTTTGACAGCTGCAAACAATTGGTAATTTCCTTCATTGGAATGTGAGACTGATCCAGAAAGTAGATCGGCAACATGTATTTGATATTGTCCAATCCGTACTATGTTTTCTTCGAGGTTTGCCCTTTCTTTTCGATAAAAGGGGACAAGTAAAAAAGTAAGATCAGCGTCCTCGTTTATAGGTAACCACATCTACAATCAGGGTTGCTTATTAAGATTCGAATCATATGACATCTTGCATGATCGATTGTTCACAACAACTGCATGCAATGTACTTTATTGGTGTAGAAGCAAAGTGTAAAAATAATTGATGTTGGAACGCATTGTAATTTAAAAAAAAATTAAAATACAGCTTTACGGTTGTGACATAGCCAGTAATTGGGTATATTGTTCTCAACGCTACATGGTACGACTGCTGTTGGAGCAGATGGTGTTTGTTGTCTATCAAATTTCAGCAGATATGGCAATTAACACACGAAAAATACAAAATAAATTGCACAAAAATGCTTAAAATTTCCAGGTTTTGTGGTTAAATCTATGAGTTTCCAACTTTGCGCTTCCATTAAAGAAATGTAGGCAACACTCATCTTGCATGGATGTAGAGTCAAGGGGGTTAGTTAGAAGATGACGGTCTATCGTGTAGTAAACGCAGAACCGCATCATTCTGTCTGTTACTGCCCGATAGTTTATGACACTCCTACATTCGCGGAAGGTTAACACATAGGGCATTTGACTAATCGTGTTATTCTTACGCCTTTGCACTCGTCCGATAAGCTAACGACAGTAACACACACATGCGGTTTTGTGTAAATATTTTATACCAAACGCAGCCAAGCGTGCGATAGAGTGCCAAGTCGTCCATATCCTTGCGACATACGATATGGCAAGAGCCCGCGAATCCGCTAGTTGCATGTACTATAGGAAACACAACACTTCTACATTAATGGACAGCCAAGGTGGGATGAAGAATACAACAACTCGAAAGAACACTGGAGTTTTCCAGATGATGTTTCTATTCTCTATATCAACCGAGAGTACCAATATTTCGTATAGTATTGTATAGTATAGTATATATATATATTGTACAGTATTTTATTATAAATAATTTTTATATTATTTATTTTCAATAATTTTATTTTCAAACATTCATTCGGGTGTTGTAAAATCCCATCGTCGATTGCCTCAGCAAAGCCGCAAGCCTTTGCCTCACAGTGGTTTCATATATGAAGGCAGGCATGCGATCCTCTCGTCAATAGCACCTGGAATTATAAAATAATATCGCTTAGTGGACTTGAACTTAAGCTTATATTAGTAACAGATATAGCTGTACACCCCTCCGACTGTATGTTTTAGTCCCCTCCGCATTATTGTTTTAACCATTGCTGAATATTGAAAACAATAATTTTCTAAGTCGAAAAATGTCATATAACTCCACACAAAAAGGTCTGACATATTTCATAATCATATATGTTCGCATGTTCCCATGGTACTAAATATATATATGCCAAGCCAAAAAAATAAATGACCGCAAAACTTAGGAATAAAAACTCGGAAAATTGCATCCACGAAAGGACGAACAAGCCGCTTCCTGTATAACCCCACAAGTTGTGGGCCACAACTCGTTGCGAGTGTATAATAAAATATAAAGGGTAAAAATCGGCACACCGCTGCATTTTTCTGAAAAAAGTTGGATGTAAATCATTTTTTTTATGTCGGCCTTCCGAGAGTGATGACAAGTCAGAGTTAACAATATTCAATTCAATTGAATTTGAATTGAGAACCATTGGGGCCACGCAAAAGTCAAATGAAACGCCCATCATCTGCGGCAAAATTGCTTTTTTGACCAGAAATTGAAGATGGCAGACCTCAGCAAAATCACGACTAAGCGGACAGATTGTTTACAACTAATGATTAAATTTTTCGGGACTAACCGGACAGTATTTTCGAGGTGGGTACCTACATCAAAAAATGAAATTTGGAATATTTAGACAGTCCGTGAAAATACTCAAAATATGCATTTGTGGGCGGAAAACAGGCCTTTCGATCAGTGTATAGGTTGTTGCGACAGCTGTCTGCAATGAATGTGAAAAGTATGATTTTCTGGGATATTTTTGGGAAGAAATCGTCTCGCGGCGATGATTAAATGACATTTTTTCCGCGATCGAACAATGGCAACTCACTTAAATTGATCGTCGGTGTCCGAACATTAGCGAAGAAATATTCACTCACCTTCAGTTGGTCAGATATGGTATACAAGCGTTTATTTTCCCAAAAAACCGTCAAAAAATGTCAACAAATATTTGTCGACAGATATTTCTCCACCTCGAAATCTACGACTTCCGGTTTTGGTTCGTGTTCGTTGATCCACTGTGCCGATCAGTCGGTGTGAATTAGAATGCTGTCTGGTGTGATTTTGGAACGTTTATCCGTGGGGTTTTACGATGAAAAATATCCGTTTTACCGGCTTTTCGTGTCGACGATAAAACTTCATTTTCCATCGTAAAACCCACCGATAAACGTCCCAAAATCACATCAGATAGCATATTTTCCCCGTAATTGTACAAACAGTTAGTGCCATGGACTTTGTTGCTCATGTCCATGATTTTGATTTCATAAAAAGTTAGCTTTTCAACATAATGACATGGCTATCAATGCTGAAACAAGCCACCTTTGCATCACATTAACATCCAATAACATTCATTTATAGTGATTCTGGTCACGTTTTAAGGAATCAGGGAGCTAAATGTGTTCTAGAGTCGGGGAGCGAGTACACCGTGGAATGCTAAAGGTGAAGGTAACTGAAGAATGAACTTCACCTGATACATGCGACACGTTATTAAAGGATGACATCGCGTTTATTTGATTTGTACATAATATCTAAATAATTTAAACTGGTGAATGGGGGAATGGATTTTTGTGAGCGGGAAATGTATTTAACTAGCTGTTGTTGATCTGGGTTTTTCCAGATCAAATTTGGCTGTGGGATAGCCCTGTCGTACACTTGGGGATTTATTTTAAAAAGTAAACACATGACCTATGATTTTTCTTGCATTTTCGTGATCAACTGGTGTCAATCTAGCTGTGTAAACATCACTGGTATGGCCTGCAGGCTTCAATTCAGTGAATTGGGCCGAAACGTTAACACTGTCGCCTATGGGAAACCATTTAGTTCAGTGATTCCTTAAAGGAAACGAATAGAATGTTGCAAAGGAAGTATAAGAGCGACCATAATATATGTACCATTATCATAAAAACTCATCAACTTAATACAGGTTGGATGTCAAGATGACAGTCGTATACCAAAATTCATTATATTTTTGCTCAATTTACTCTGACAGCATTTTCAAGGTGTGTTACGTGGATTTAATTGACTCATACGCCTCCCTACATGTGATACAGATGCAATGAAGACGGACTTGGATTCCTCGCACCACCAGAGAATGGGGTCACGGTGGGGAATCACGTGGTATCCAGGTTGGTGAGTACCACGCATTCAAAATGTGCAAACGCACAGAAACTTATAATATATGAGGAACTGACACAAAACATGGCATTTTGACTGTTGCGAATATATGCTAGTTTATTTTGAAAACAAGTTGATACCTTATTAGTTCGGAAATAATCAGTCGTTTTCTATAACATTCTGACCAAAGTTGCCAGTCGGAGGTTCGTGGAATACGCAATTCCATCCATATATATAGGAGAATCCTTCGACTGACAACTTTGGTCACAAAGTTAGAGCAAACAACTGTGAGTTTGGACACAACTGAGGTATCAGCTTGTTTGGGGAATAGCACCGGTATAGCATATGCTCGTAGCTGCCAAATTACTATGTAATATATCATTATCCTAGCTTATTACCTTTTCCCTCGTATCTGATCGCGTTTGGATGCGTGTTACTCATCAACTCGAAACCACGTGATTCCCCACCGTGTGGGTTTTCAGTCTAGACGTTACACAGTTGTCTATTGAATGAATATATATAACAGGTTGTTTGAGATACTACTTACATGGAATTGACAGAGTGATGCCCTTGAATCGTGATTCCTTTAATTCAAGTTATTTTGGGTCAGCGTATGCATGGCGATTCACTTTTCACTGTGCCAAGATCTGTTGTAATTCAGGGAATGACTATGTATCTGTTCATCTTACTATGATTCTGCATCACATCAACACCCAACAACATTCATGTATGCAGCGATTAAAGATCCGCGGTCCGGTTCAACACCAAATTAGTCAGAATTTCCTAAGTATAACACCGCGAAAATCAGCAGATAATACGTCAAAAATTAACACAAAAGCTGCTAATTGAGAATGTTTATGTTATCTACCGCTTATGTGCGACATAATTAGCATGAACGCTCTTTATAAGAGTCGATCATTGGAATTATCATGGAACGGATCTAATTATGTTATGGTACATAAAACGTACATATGGTGGTATTTTATCGCTGATAAATCGGACAGGGCATCTTTAAACGGCGACATAACTATGTATACTCACCCGGTTTTGGGGAGTAACGTTCACTCTCCACGGATACCTTCGTTGTAGGTAGATCTGAAGTATGAACGAATACATATTCCTATACATGTATACATCAATGTTTAGAATTTTTATTTTTCTATGATTACGAAATACATTCCCTGTGTCTAATCCTACATTTTGATATACGATATATGCCCCATTATATCGAATACATCAGCTGAAATCGATATTGTTATTGTAAACACCGAGTCTATTTTTAGCTGTTTTCATCGGGTGTTAGTAGTAATGGGGGCCTCTATCCTCAGGGGGTAACTATGGCCCAGTACCCCCCAGTGGGGGCCACTATGGCCCAGTATCGAATACTGGACCATCTAGGACCATAGATGGTCCAGTATTCGATACTGGGCCATAGTGGCCCCCACTGGGGGGTACTGGGCCATAGTGGCCCCCACTGGGGGGTACTGGGCCATAGTTACCCCCTGAGGATAGATGTTCCTGTCATTGATGTGACATTTCTGATCGAAAAAATGAAAATGGACTTAGACATTTTTTCATTACTATTTTAAAGTTTGTATAATTCTGACCAGAGATGACACATCGACACGAACAGAATCAATTGGTGGGGATCCTACAGTGAAAACGATTTTGTTGAAATTTATCATTTATTTTTCAAAAACAAGAACAAGAACAATGAACAACTAGAGGTCAGATTCCATGGAATCAGATATACTTCCATGGTATTCCATCCCATCCCATCCCATCCCGACCTGACCTTGGTCTTCAAAATGGTCAATCGAAGGTCAAATCGGGTAAAACATGCGGATTTCCACGAAATTTGATACCTAGGGGTACTTTTGTCCGGGGAGTCTTTTGGGCGGGTCAAGTCGTGACCCCGACCTGACATTGACATTCGAAATGGTAAGTTCAAGGTCAAATCGAGTAAAACGATCGGATTTCGACGAAATTTTATACCTTGGAAAACTTTTGTCCGGGGAGTGTTTTGGACAGGTCAAATCGTGACAATATGTTACTTTTACAGTAGAGCGGACATACCTATATAGTATATCGGTGAGCATATTCATGCATTTGCCTTGCTTCTTGCTAAGTCCGTTTGAATTTGCGTCATGAAGAGAGGGTTTGAATTTGAGTAATATATATCACCCGTCACAACGTTATACGCTACCAGGGTTAAACCGTTCAATATAAATCATTAAAAAGTGTACTAATCTTGCGTTTATATACTACTTATCACATCCACTCATCGAAAAGTTTTTATCTCAATATATGATTTTCGGAGTAATTTTGCCCATTTGATCTTCGGTGGAATTTTCCAAATCTGAACCCACCCGACACAAACACTCCCTTGAGCAGGTTGCGTTTATATTAGAGAGGTCAAATTTTAGAGTCATACCTACAGTATACCGGCTTATGTACCACCGCATTAAACTCGCTCCTACATCGGCCCGTTTGGATTTGGGGCTAAAAATCGGCTAGTGATAGACTACAGAAGTATACATATTTATGATATATAGCGTTGTCACGAGTAAACCGTTCCGTTCCATCTGAAAATTAGAAAATTGCGCTCTAGATGCGCGTGAACACTAGCTATCAGATGTACTCGTCAAAAAAAAAATTCTCGATGTTTGAATTTGAAGTATAGCGGTCAAGATTTGGGGGGGGCGTGAATAGAATATCCAAATGTACCTGCTACGGCATTACCTTGCTCTTTAATTAGCCCTTTTGGATTTGGTGGGAAGAATAGGTGCATTTTCCTGTTCCCCGTATAGCGGAAAGGGGTATATATATATAGTCACGCATTTCAATCAGTTTGGATATAAAGTTTAAATATACACAGTTATATGCCTATATATTTAATACTAATATATTTTCTTATAAATTAATAGCGCAGTGCGTAGTCGAGTGGTCAGAGCGTCAAACCTTCAGTTTGTGTTTTTATTGCGACGTGAGTTCGAATCCCGTCAAATTATCTTTTTTTATTTTTTATTTTTAACATGTTTTGGTGTATTTTAATCATCAAATACGAATAATACCAAACTAAAGATAATGTAAAGATGCTTTTTATATTCGATTTCAATCAGTATGGATATAAAGTTTAAATATACACAGTTATATGCCTACATATTTAATACTAATATATTTTCTTATAAATTAACAGCGCAGTGCGTAGCCGAGTGGAGAGAGCGTCAAACATTCAGTTTGTGTTTTATTGCGACGTGAGTTCGAATCCCGTCAAATTATCTTTTTTTATTTTTTATTTTTAACATGTTTTGGTGTATTTTAATCATCAAATACGAATAATACCAAACTAAAGATAATGTAAAGATGCTTTTTATATTCGATAAATAACTAGAATATAAACAATATACAAATTGATCTTACGAAACTGATGATGTTTGCATGTTTCTATGTGTTTATCGTTGTTATCGCAAATGGAATAATTGGCTATACGTCGTCATTACGTTAGTAGAAATATACACCATATAACGAAGTCTTGTGTGATCAAATTAATGTAATGTTTGTATTTTGTTTGGTTGTATATGATATGCAGTGCGTTGAAGATGCGAAAGAAAATACAAAAGTGAAATGCACGCACGCAGATAGCTCATGACACACTATACACGATAAAATGATAATTTACCACACACCATGGGCTACACAATTTACGAATAGGTGGGTTTATATTAAAATCCAAGTTATTTGCTTTATAACGGCTCCGATATGAACTCATACCAATATAGCACTCTGGAAATGATTGTTGGAATTCGACGGGCGTTCTATCAGTTCTCTGGTAGAGGAATGAGACTGGCCCGCGGCAAGACGGGTGTATTCGAATCGGAGGTAGGTTCCATCCCACGGAGGATGGGGTAGCCGGAGGAAGGAGAGAGGGGAGTGACAAATTTTTGGCGTATATATAGATAATATATATTATATATATAAGCGGAATTATTTTGAAGAGCTCTTTTCATTTGACTGAGAAAAAAATAATGTTCTAAGTCCAAAAGTTTTGGTTGAAATATTGGAGCCTTTTTCAAAAAGTGAAAACAAAATGAACGACTTTTCTGGGACAGGTCGATTTGGATCCGTTTTGGACTCTGGATTTCCCAAAAGTCATCTCCGTTTCGCGTGTAGCATAATATGAATCTTCGGAGGAGATGTGTTATCAAGCACATGGGCCCAAATTGCAAACTTTGAGGGCCCGTAACTCTTGCATTTCTTCTCGGATTTCAAAAATCCTTTCCGGTATGAGTTTGTTTTCGTTCGGGAAATACATAAACTTAAATATATGAATGTCAATCAAAATGTTATTTTTCAAAAAATTTGCCCCCCACCCCAGTGTCAAAATATATGTCCGACCCTGTCAAATTTTCCTTCTCTGACTAAACTGACAACGGTCAACACGACTATGAAAACCACATGCAGTTATCTGGAATGATACAAGAGGACAACAGAGTACAATCAAATAGAGGTTTGCCAACTATGGGCGGTAACTCCTCAGGGAAAGCGCGGACACAAGTTTTGATGCCCGTGGGCAGTAGGGCATATCGAGATGTGCATACAGTCCAATTTTCGATGCTCTGCTCCTTATAATTTCCGAGATAATAAAATGACATTTTTTCAGATAAAGGGAGATAACTCATCGGGGAAAACGCGGACAATATTCGTTATGCGACGATGGCACACAACTCTTTGATCCCAAGATACGTACCAAGTTTTAGTGTGCTACTCTTGGTACTTTTCGAGTAATAAGGGTTGCAAAAGTGTCCAGTATAATAATAATGAAAAATAATCGAAAAAGGGCCATAACTCTGTTAAAAGATATTGGACCAACATCCGGATACCATTATTTTTAGTAGACCTTAGATGCCTTCATTCGCTAGAGATTTCGCGGTCCTCCTCCCATTAGTTTCTGAGTATTTCCAATTAAACAGAAAACGGCCGCAGTAGAAAAACAATATACTTCCTTGGTTACACCATGGAAGTATAATAATAGGATCAATCATGAGTGGAAAGAATCGCAGTTTATGGACGGAAAATATGAAGTATGGTGATTATATGTTGTCCTAATATGTGTAGGTTGATCTCAAGTGTTTGGACGTGACCCCACCCCTGCCTCGAAATTGGGTGACGGGATTGGGAAAACATCAACCCCTGGCACAAACTGCTAAGTTTGAGGCCCCGTAACTTCGTCAGTTTCCAACGGATTTTAAAGTTGTTTCCAGTTTTGTGATTTGCGGCTGACATAGATTGCATAGTATAAATTTCATCTGATTTGGAGACGGATAACACTTTTATTATTGGAAAGCATATGGGCCCAAATTCAAACTTGTACGGCCAAAAATCTCCGCCATTTTCCAACGTATTTACGATCTGTGTTCAGCTTCGAGATCGGCTGATGTTGCAGATATTATATTCCAAGTTTCATCTGATTCCGAGAAGAATTAAAATTTGGCACCACGGACCACCCCTCCCCAGACCCACAATAATGAACCGACCCTGGCAAAATTTGGCCCACCGCGTGCCGTCTCCAGTCCGTACGCATTTTCGTATCAGATGACATCCTATGTTCGATATCTTCGGAGGAGATGTGTTATCAAGCACATGGGCCCAAAATTGCAAAGTTTGAGGGCCCGCGATTCTTTTAGTTTTCGATGGATTTTCGAAATTCTTCCAGTTTCTAGATCGGCTGATGTTGCAGATGTTATATTCCAAGTTTCATCTGATTCCGAGAAGAATAAAAAATTGGTACCACGGACCACCCCTCCCCAGACCCACAATAATGAACCGACACTGGCAAACTTTGGCCAGCCGCGTGCCCTCTTCAGTTCGCACACATTGGCGTATCAGCTGACATCCAAACTTCGACATCTTCGGAGGAGATGTGTTATCAAGCACATGGGCCCAAATTGCAAACTTTGAGGGCCCGTAACTCTTGCATTTCTTCTCGGATTTCAAAAATCCTTTCCGGTATGAGTTTGTTTTCGTTCGGGAAATACATAAACTTAAATATATGAATGTCAATCAAAATGTTATTTTTCAAAAAATTTGCCCCCCACCCCAGTGTCAAAATATATGTCCGACCCTGTCAAATTTTCCTTCTCTGACTAAACTGACAACGGTCAACACGACTATGAAAACCACATGCAGTTATCTGGAATGATACAAGAGGACAACAGAGTACAATCAAATAGAGGTTTGCCAACTATGGGCGGTAACTCCTCAGGGAAAGCGCGGACACAAGTTTTGATGCCCGTGGGCAGTAGGGCATATCGAGATGTGCATACAGTCCAATTTTCGATGCTCTGCTCCTTATAATTTCCGAGATAATAAAATGACATTTTTTCAGATAAAGGGAGATAACTCATCGGGGAAAACGCGGACAATATTCGTTATGCGACGATGGCACACAACTCTTTGATCCCAAGATACGTACCAAGTTTTAGTGTGCTACTCTTGGTACTTTTCGAGTAATAAGGGTTGCAAAAGTGTCCAGTATAATAATAATGAAAAATAATCGAAAAAGGGCCATAACTCTGTTAAAAGATATTGGACCAACATCCGGATACCATTATTTTTAGTAGACCTTAGATGCCTTCATTCGCTAGAGATTTCGCGGTCCTCCTCCCATTAGTTTCTGAGTATTTCCAATTAAACAGAAAACGGCCGCAGTAGAAAAACAATATACTTCCTTGGTTACACCATGGAAGTATAATAATAGGATCAATCATGAGTGGAAAGAATCGCAGTTTATGGACGGAAAATATGAAGTATGGTGATTATATGTTGTCCTAATATGTGTAGGTTGATCTCAAGTGTTTGGACGTGACCCCACCCCTGCCTCGAAATTGGGTGACGGGATTGGGAAAACATCAACCCCTGGCACAAACTGCTAAGTTTGAGGCCCCGTAACTTCGTCAGTTTCCAACGGATTTTAAAGTTGTTTCCAGTTTTGTGATTTGCGGCTGACATAGATTGCATAGTATAAATTTCATCTGATTTGGAGACGGATAACACTTTTATTATTGGAAAGCATATGGGCCCAAATTCAAACTTGTACGGCCAAAAATCTCCGCCATTTTCCAACGTATTTACGATCTGTGTTCAGCTTCGAGATCGGCTGATGTTGCAGATATTATATTCCAAGTTTCATCTGATTCCGAGAAGAATTAAAATTTGGCACCACGGACCACCCCTCCCCAGACCCACAATAATGAACCGACCCTGGCAAAATTTGGCCCACCGCGTGCCGTCTCCAGTCCGTACGCATTTTCGTATCAGATGACATCCTATGTTCGATATCTTCGGAGGAGATGTGTTATCAAGCACATGGGCCCAAAATTGCAAAGTTTGAGGGCCCGCGATTCTTTTAGTTTTCGATGGATTTTCGAAATTCTTCCAGTTTCTAGATCGGCTGATGTTGCAGATGTTATATTCCAAGTTTCATCTGATTCCGAGAAGAATAAAAAATTGGTACCACGGACCACCCCTCCCCAGACCCACAATAATGAACCGACACTGGCAAACTTTGGCCAGCCGCGTGCCCTCTTCAGTTCGCACACATTGGCGTATCAGCTGACATCCAAACTTCGACATCTTCGGAGGAGATGTGTTATCAAGCACATGGGCCCAAATTGCAAACTTTGAGGGCCCGTAACTCTTGCATTTCTTCTCGGATTTCAAAAATCCTTTCCGGTATGAGTTTGTTTTCGTTCGGGAAATACATAAACTTAAATATATGAATGTCAATCAAAATGTTATTTTTCAAAAAATTTGCCCCCCACCCCAGTGTCAAAATATATGTCCGACCCTGTCAAATTTTCCTTCTCTGACTAAACTGACAACGGTCAACACGACTATGAAAACCACATGCAGTTATCTGGAATGATACAAGAGGACAACAGAGTACAATCAAATAGAGGTTTGCCAACTATGGGCGGTAACTCCTCAGGGAAAGCGCGGACACAAGTTTTGATGCCCGTGGGCAGTAGGGCATATCGAGATGTGCATACAGTCCAATTTTCGATGCTCTGCTCCTTATAATTTCCGAGATAATAAAATGACATTTTTTCAGATAAAGGGAGATAACTCATCGGGGAAAACGCGGACAATATTCGTTATGCGACGATGGCACACAACTCTTTGATCCCAAGATACGTACCAAGTTTTAGTGTGCTACTCTTGGTACTTTTCGAGTAATAAGGGTTGCAAAAGTGTCCAGTATAATAATAATGAAAAATAATCGAAAAAGGGCCATAACTCTGTTAAAAGATATTGGACCAACATCCGGATACCATTATTTTTAGTAGACCTTAGATGCCTTCATTCGCTAGAGATTTCGCGGTCCTCCTCCCATTAGTTTCTGAGTATTTCCAATTAAACAGAAAACGGCCGCAGTAGAAAAACAATATACTTCCTTGGTTACACCATGGAAGTATAATAATAGGATCAATCATGAGTGGAAAGAATCGCAGTTTATGGACGGAAAATATGAAGTATGGTGATTATATGTTGTCCTAATATGTGTAGGTTGATCTCAAGTGTTTGGACGTGACCCCACCCCTGCCTCGAAATTGGGTGACGGGATTGGGAAAACATCAACCCCTGGCACAAACTGCTAAGTTTGAGGCCCCGTAACTTCGTCAGTTTCCAACGGATTTTAAAGTTGTTTCCAGTTTTGTGATTTGCGGCTGACATAGATTGCATAGTATAAATTTCATCTGATTTGGAGACGGATAACACTTTTATTATTGGAAAGCATATGGGCCCAAATTCAAACTTGTACGGCCAAAAATCTCCGCCATTTTCCAACGTATTTACGATCTGTGTTCAGCTTCGAGATCGGCTGATGTTGCAGATATTATATTCCAAGTTTCATCTGATTCCGAGAAGAATTAAAATTTGGCACCACGGACCACCCCTCCCCAGACCCACAATAATGAACCGACCCTGGCAAAATTTGGCCCACCGCGTGCCGTCTCCAGTCCGTACGCATTTTCGTATCAGATGACATCCTATGTTCGATATCTTCGGAGGAGATGTGTTATCAAGCACATGGGCCCAAAATTGCAAAGTTTGAGGGCCCGCGATTCTTTTAGTTTTCGATGGATTTTCGAAATTCTTCCAGTTTCTAGATCGGCTGATGTTGCAGATGTTATATTCCAAGTTTCATCTGATTCCGAGAAGAATAAAAAATTGGTACCACGGACCACCCCTCCCCAGACCCACAATAATGAACCGACACTGGCAAACTTTGGCCAGCCGCGTGCCCTCTTCAGTTCGCACACATTGGCGTATCAGCTGACATCCAAACTTCGACATCTTCGGAGGAGATGTGTTATCAAGCACATGGGCCCAAATTGCAAACTTTGAGGGCCCGTAACTCTTGCATTTCTTCTCGGATTTCAAAAATCCTTTCCGGTATGAGTTTGTTTTCGTTCGGGAAATACATAAACTTAAATATATGAATGTCAATCAAAATGTTATTTTTCAAAAAATTTGCCCCCCACCCCAGTGTCAAAATATATGTCCGACCCTGTCAAATTTTCCTTCTCTGACTAAACTGACAACGGTCAACACGACTATGAAAACCACATGCAGTTATCTGGAATGATACAAGAGGACAACAGAGTACAATCAAATAGAGGTTTGCCAACTATGGGCGGTAACTCCTCAGGGAAAGCGCGGACACAAGTTTTGATGCCCGTGGGCAGTAGGGCATATCGAGATGTGCATACAGTCCAATTTTCGATGCTCTGCTCCTTATAATTTCCGAGATAATAAAATGACATTTTTTCAGATAAAGGGAGATAACTCATCGGGGAAAACGCGGACAATATTCGTTATGCGACGATGGCACACAACTCTTTGATCCCAAGATACGTACCAAGTTTTAGTGTGCTACTCTTGGTACTTTTCGAGTAATAAGGGTTGCAAAAGTGTCCAGTATAATAATAATGAAAAATAATCGAAAAAGGGCCATAACTCTGTTAAAAGATATTGGACCAACATCCGGATACCATTATTTTTAGTAGACCTTAGATGCCTTCATTCGCTAGAGATTTCGCGGTCCTCCTCCCATTAGTTTCTGAGTATTTCCAATTAAACAGAAAACGGCCGCAGTAGAAAAACAATATACTTCCTTGGTTACACCATGGAAGTATAATAATAGGATCAATCATGAGTGGAAAGAATCGCAGTTTATGGACGGAAAATATGAAGTATGGTGATTATATGTTGTCCTAATATGTGTAGGTTGATCTCAAGTGTTTGGACGTGACCCCACCCCTGCCTCGAAATTGGGTGACGGGATTGGGAAAACATCAACCCCTGGCACAAACTGCTAAGTTTGAGGCCCCGTAACTTCGTCAGTTTCCAACGGATTTTAAAGTTGTTTCCAGTTTTGTGATTTGCGGCTGACATAGATTGCATAGTATAAATTTCATCTGATTTGGAGACGGATAACACTTTTATTATTGGAAAGCATATGGGCCCAAATTCAAACTTGTACGGCCAAAAATCTCCGCCATTTTCCAACGTATTTACGATCTGTGTTCAGCTTCGAGATCGGCTGATGTTGCAGATATTATATTCCAAGTTTCATCTGATTCCGAGAAGAATTAAAATTTGGCACCACGGACCACCCCTCCCCAGACCCACAATAATGAACCGACCCTGGCAAAATTTGGCCCACCGCGTGCCGTCTCCAGTCCGTACGCATTTTCGTATCAGATGACATCCTATGTTCGATATCTTCGGAGGAGATGTGTTATCAAGCACATGGGCCCAAAATTGCAAAGTTTGAGGGCCCGCGATTCTTTTAGTTTTCGATGGATTTTCGAAATTCTTCCAGTTTCTAGATCGGCTGATGTTGCAGATGTTATATTCCAAGTTTCATCTGATTCCGAGAAGAATAAAAAATTGGTACCACGGACCACCCCTCCCCAGACCCACAATAATGAACCGACACTGGCAAACTTTGGCCAGCCGCGTGCCCTCTTCAGTTCGCACACATTGGCGTATCAGCTGACATCCAAACTTCGACATCTTCGGAGGAGATGTGTTATCAAGCACATGGGCCCAAATTGCAAACTTTGAGGGCCCGTAACTCTTGCATTTCTTCTCGGATTTCAAAAATCCTTTCCGGTATGAGTTTGTTTTCGTTCGGGAAATACATAAACTTAAATATATGAATGTCAATCAAAATGTTATTTTTCAAAAAATTTGCCCCCCACCCCAGTGTCAAAATATATGTCCGACCCTGTCAAATTTTCCTTCTCTGACTAAACTGACAACGGTCAACACGACTATGAAAACCACATGCAGTTATCTGGAATGATACAAGAGGACAACAGAGTACAATCAAATAGAGGTTTGCCAACTATGGGCGGTAACTCCTCAGGGAAAGCGCGGACACAAGTTTTGATGCCCGTGGGCAGTAGGGCATATCGAGATGTGCATACAGTCCAATTTTCGATGCTCTGCTCCTTATAATTTCCGAGATAATAAAATGACATTTTTTCAGATAAAGGGAGATAACTCATCGGGGAAAACGCGGACAATATTCGTTATGCGACGATGGCACACAACTCTTTGATCCCAAGATACGTACCAAGTTTTAGTGTGCTACTCTTGGTACTTTTCGAGTAATAAGGGTTGCAAAAGTGTCCAGTATAATAATAATGAAAAATAATCGAAAAAGGGCCATAACTCTGTTAAAAGATATTGGACCAACATCCGGATACCATTATTTTTAGTAGACCTTAGATGCCTTCATTCGCTAGAGATTTCGCGGTCCTCCTCCCATTAGTTTCTGAGTATTTCCAATTAAACAGAAAACGGCCGCAGTAGAAAAACAATATACTTCCTTGGTTACACCATGGAAGTATAATAATAGGATCAATCATGAGTGGAAAGAATCGCAGTTTATGGACGGAAAATATGAAGTATGGTGATTATATGTTGTCCTAATATGTGTAGGTTGATCTCAAGTGTTTGGACGTGACCCCACCCCTGCCTCGAAATTGGGTGACGGGATTGGGAAAACATCAACCCCTGGCACAAACTGCTAAGTTTGAGGCCCCGTAACTTCGTCAGTTTCCAACGGATTTTAAAGTTGTTTCCAGTTTTGTGATTTGCGGCTGACATAGATTGCATAGTATAAATTTCATCTGATTTGGAGACGGATAACACTTTTATTATTGGAAAGCATATGGGCCCAAATTCAAACTTGTACGGCCAAAAATCTCCGCCATTTTCCAACGTATTTACGATCTGTGTTCAGCTTCGAGATCGGCTGATGTTGCAGATATTATATTCCAAGTTTCATCTGATTCCGAGAAGAATTAAAATTTGGCACCACGGACCACCCCTCCCCAGACCCACAATAATGAACCGACCCTGGCAAAATTTGGCCCACCGCGTGCCGTCTCCAGTCCGTACGCATTTTCGTATCAGATGACATCCTATGTTCGATATCTTCGGAGGAGATGTGTTATCAAGCACATGGGCCCAAAATTGCAAAGTTTGAGGGCCCGCGATTCTTTTAGTTTTCGATGGATTTTCGAAATTCTTCCAGTTTCTAGATCGGCTGATGTTGCAGATGTTATATTCCAAGTTTCATCTGATTCCGAGAAGAATAAAAAATTGGTACCACGGACCACCCCTCCCCAGACCCACAATAATGAACCGACACTGGCAAACTTTGGCCAGCCGCGTGCCCTCTTCAGTTCGCACACATTGGCGTATCAGCTGACATCCAAACTTCGACATCTTCGGAGGAGATGTGTTATCAAGCACATGGGCCCAAATTGCAAACTTTGAGGGCCCGTAACTCTTGCATTTCTTCTCGGATTTCAAAAATCCTTTCCGGTATGAGTTTGTTTTCGTTCGGGAAATACATAAACTTAAATATATGAATGTCAATCAAAATGTTATTTTTCAAAAAATTTGCCCCCCACCCCAGTGTCAAAATATATGTCCGACCCTGTCAAATTTTCCTTCTCTGACTAAACTGACAACGGTCAACACGACTATGAAAACCACATGCAGTTATCTGGAATGATACAAGAGGACAACAGAGTACAATCAAATAGAGGTTTGCCAACTATGGGCGGTAACTCCTCAGGGAAAGCGCGGACACAAGTTTTGATGCCCGTGGGCAGTAGGGCATATCGAGATGTGCATACAGTCCAATTTTCGATGCTCTGCTCCTTATAATTTCCGAGATAATAAAATGACATTTTTTCAGATAAAGGGAGATAACTCATCGGGGAAAACGCGGACAATATTCGTTATGCGACGATGGCACACAACTCTTTGATCCCAAGATACGTACCAAGTTTTAGTGTGCTACTCTTGGTACTTTTCGAGTAATAAGGGTTGCAAAAGTGTCCAGTATAATAATAATGAAAAATAATCGAAAAAGGGCCATAACTCTGTTAAAAGATATTGGACCAACATCCGGATACCATTATTTTTAGTAGACCTTAGATGCCTTCATTCGCTAGAGATTTCGCGGTCCTCCTCCCATTAGTTTCTGAGTATTTCCAATTAAACAGAAAACGGCCGCAGTAGAAAAACAATATACTTCCTTGGTTACACCATGGAAGTATAATAATAGGATCAATCATGAGTGGAAAGAATCGCAGTTTATGGACGGAAAATATGAAGTATGGTGATTATATGTTGTCCTAATATGTGTAGGTTGATCTCAAGTGTTTGGACGTGACCCCACCCCTGCCTCGAAATTGGGTGACGGGATTGGGAAAACATCAACCCCTGGCACAAACTGCTAAGTTTGAGGCCCCGTAACTTCGTCAGTTTCCAACGGATTTTAAAGTTGTTTCCAGTTTTGTGATTTGCGGCTGACATAGATTGCATAGTATAAATTTCATCTGATTTGGAGACGGATAACACTTTTATTATTGGAAAGCATATGGGCCCAAATTCAAACTTGTACGGCCAAAAATCTCCGCCATTTTCCAACGTATTTACGATCTGTGTTCAGCTTCGAGATCGGCTGATGTTGCAGATATTATATTCCAAGTTTCATCTGATTCCGAGAAGAATTAAAATTTGGCACCACGGACCACCCCTCCCCAGACCCACAATAATGAACCGACCCTGGCAAAATTTGGCCCACCGCGTGCCGTCTCCAGTCCGTACGCATTTTCGTATCAGATGACATCCTATGTTCGATATCTTCGGAGGAGATGTGTTATCAAGCACATGGGCCCAAAATTGCAAAGTTTGAGGGCCCGCGATTCTTTTAGTTTTCGATGGATTTTCGAAATTCTTCCAGTTTCTAGATCGGCTGATGTTGCAGATGTTATATTCCAAGTTTCATCTGATTCCGAGAAGAATAAAAAATTGGTACCACGGACCACCCCTCCCCAGACCCACAATAATGAACCGACACTGGCAAACTTTGGCCAGCCGCGTGCCCTCTTCAGTTCGCACACATTGGCGTATCAGCTGACATCCAAACTTCGACATCTTCGGAGGAGATGTGTTATCAAGCACATGGGCCCAAATTGCAAACTTTGAGGGCCCGTAACTCTTGCATTTCTTCTCGGATTTCAAAAATCCTTTCCGGTATGAGTTTGTTTTCGTTCGGGAAATACATAAACTTAAATATATGAATGTCAATCAAAATGTTATTTTTCAAAAAATTTGCCCCCCACCCCAGTGTCAAAATATATGTCCGACCCTGTCAAATTTTCCTTCTCTGACTAAACTGACAACGGTCAACACGACTATGAAAACCACATGCAGTTATCTGGAATGATACAAGAGGACAACAGAGTACAATCAAATAGAGGTTTGCCAACTATGGGCGGTAACTCCTCAGGGAAAGCGCGGACACAAGTTTTGATGCCCGTGGGCAGTAGGGCATATCGAGATGTGCATACAGTCCAATTTTCGATGCTCTGCTCCTTATAATTTCCGAGATAATAAAATGACATTTTTTCAGATAAAGGGAGATAACTCATCGGGGAAAACGCGGACAATATTCGTTATGCGACGATGGCACACAACTCTTTGATCCCAAGATACGTACCAAGTTTTAGTGTGCTACTCTTGGTACTTTTCGAGTAATAAGGGTTGCAAAAGTGTCCAGTATAATAATAATGAAAAATAATCGAAAAAGGGCCATAACTCTGTTAAAAGATATTGGACCAACATCCGGATACCATTATTTTTAGTAGACCTTAGATGCCTTCATTCGCTAGAGATTTCGCGGTCCTCCTCCCATTAGTTTCTGAGTATTTCCAATTAAACAGAAAACGGCCGCAGTAGAAAAACAATATACTTCCTTGGTTACACCATGGAAGTATAATAATAGGATCAATCATGAGTGGAAAGAATCGCAGTTTATGGACGGAAAATATGAAGTATGGTGATTATATGTTGTCCTAATATGTGTAGGTTGATCTCAAGTGTTTGGACGTGACCCCACCCCTGCCTCGAAATTGGGTGACGGGATTGGGAAAACATCAACCCCTGGCACAAACTGCTAAGTTTGAGGCCCCGTAACTTCGTCAGTTTCCAACGGATTTTAAAGTTGTTTCCAGTTTTGTGATTTGCGGCTGACATAGATTGCATAGTATAAATTTCATCTGATTTGGAGACGGATAACACTTTTATTATTGGAAAGCATATGGGCCCAAATTCAAACTTGTACGGCCAAAAATCTCCGCCATTTTCCAACGTATTTACGATCTGTGTTCAGCTTCGAGATCGGCTGATGTTGCAGATATTATATTCCAAGTTTCATCTGATTCCGAGAAGAATTAAAATTTGGCACCACGGACCACCCCTCCCCAGACCCACAATAATGAACCGACCCTGGCAAAATTTGGCCCACCGCGTGCCGTCTCCAGTCCGTACGCATTTTCGTATCAGATGACATCCTATGTTCGATATCTTCGGAGGAGATGTGTTATCAAGCACATGGGCCCAAAATTGCAAAGTTTGAGGGCCCGCGATTCTTTTAGTTTTCGATGGATTTTCGAAATTCTTCCAGTTTCTAGATCGGCTGATGTTGCAGATGTTATATTCCAAGTTTCATCTGATTCCGAGAAGAATAAAAAATTGGTACCACGGACCACCCCTCCCCAGACCCACAATAATGAACCGACACTGGCAAACTTTGGCCAGCCGCGTGCCCTCTTCAGTTCGCACACATTGGCGTATCAGCTGACATCCAAACTTCGACATCTTCGGAGGAGATGTGTTATCAAGCACATGGGCCCAAATTGCAAACTTTGAGGGCCCGTAACTCTTGCATTTCTTCTCGGATTTCAAAAATCCTTTCCGGTATGAGTTTGTTTTCGTTCGGGAAATACATAAACTTAAATATATGAATGTCAATCAAAATGTTATTTTTCAAAAAATTTGCCCCCCACCCCAGTGTCAAAATATATGTCCGACCCTGTCAAATTTTCCTTCTCTGACTAAACTGACAACGGTCAACACGACTATGAAAACCACATGCAGTTATCTGGAATGATACAAGAGGACAACAGAGTACAATCAAATAGAGGTTTGCCAACTATGGGCGGTAACTCCTCAGGGAAAGCGCGGACACAAGTTTTGATGCCCGTGGGCAGTAGGGCATATCGAGATGTGCATACAGTCCAATTTTCGATGCTCTGCTCCTTATAATTTCCGAGATAATAAAATGACATTTTTTCAGATAAAGGGAGATAACTCATCGGGGAAAACGCGGACAATATTCGTTATGCGACGATGGCACACAACTCTTTGATCCCAAGATACGTACCAAGTTTTAGTGTGCTACTCTTGGTACTTTTCGAGTAATAAGGGTTGCAAAAGTGTCCAGTATAATAATAATGAAAAATAATCGAAAAAGGGCCATAACTCTGTTAAAAGATATTGGACCAACATCCGGATACCATTATTTTTAGTAGACCTTAGATGCCTTCATTCGCTAGAGATTTCGCGGTCCTCCTCCCATTAGTTTCTGAGTATTTCCAATTAAACAGAAAACGGCCGCAGTAGAAAAACAATATACTTCCTTGGTTACACCATGGAAGTATAATAATAGGATCAATCATGAGTGGAAAGAATCGCAGTTTATGGACGGAAAATATGAAGTATGGTGATTATATGTTGTCCTAATATGTGTAGGTTGATCTCAAGTGTTTGGACGTGACCCCACCCCTGCCTCGAAATTGGGTGACGGGATTGGGAAAACATCAACCCCTGGCACAAACTGCTAAGTTTGAGGCCCCGTAACTTCGTCAGTTTCCAACGGATTTTAAAGTTGTTTCCAGTTTTGTGATTTGCGGCTGACATAGATTGCATAGTATAAATTTCATCTGATTTGGAGACGGATAACACTTTTATTATTGGAAAGCATATGGGCCCAAATTCAAACTTGTACGGCCAAAAATCTCCGCCATTTTCCAACGTATTTACGATCTGTGTTCAGCTTCGAGATCGGCTGATGTTGCAGATATTATATTCCAAGTTTCATCTGATTCCGAGAAGAATTAAAATTTGGCACCACGGACCACCCCTCCCCAGACCCACAATAATGAACCGACCCTGGCAAAATTTGGCCCACCGCGTGCCGTCTCCAGTCCGTACGCATTTTCGTATCAGATGACATCCTATGTTCGATATCTTCGGAGGAGATGTGTTATCAAGCACATGGGCCCAAAATTGCAAAGTTTGAGGGCCCGCGATTCTTTTAGTTTTCGATGGATTTTCGAAATTCTTCCAGTTTCTAGATCGGCTGATGTTGCAGATGTTATATTCCAAGTTTCATCTGATTCCGAGAAGAATAAAAAATTGGTACCACGGACCACCCCTCCCCAGACCCACAATAATGAACCGACACTGGCAAACTTTGGCCAGCCGCGTGCCCTCTTCAGTTCGCACACATTGGCGTATCAGCTGACATCCAAACTTCGACATCTTCGGAGGAGATGTGTTATCAAGCACATGGGCCCAAATTGCAAACTTTGAGGGCCCGTAACTCTTGCATTTCTTCTCGGATTTCAAAAATCCTTTCCGGTATGAGTTTGTTTTCGTTCGGGAAATACATAAACTTAAATATATGAATGTCAATCAAAATGTTATTTTTCAAAAAATTTGCCCCCCACCCCAGTGTCAAAATATATGTCCGACCCTGTCAAATTTTCCTTCTCTGACTAAACTGACAACGGTCAACACGACTATGAAAACCACATGCAGTTATCTGGAATGATACAAGAGGACAACAGAGTACAATCAAATAGAGGTTTGCCAACTATGGGCGGTAACTCCTCAGGGAAAGCGCGGACACAAGTTTTGATGCCCGTGGGCAGTAGGGCATATCGAGATGTGCATACAGTCCAATTTTCGATGCTCTGCTCCTTATAATTTCCGAGATAATAAAATGACATTTTTTCAGATAAAGGGAGATAACTCATCGGGGAAAACGCGGACAATATTCGTTATGCGACGATGGCACACAACTCTTTGATCCCAAGATACGTACCAAGTTTTAGTGTGCTACTCTTGGTACTTTTCGAGTAATAAGGGTTGCAAAAGTGTCCAGTATAATAATAATGAAAAATAATCGAAAAAGGGCCATAACTCTGTTAAAAGATATTGGACCAACATCCGGATACCATTATTTTTAGTAGACCTTAGATGCCTTCATTCGCTAGAGATTTCGCGGTCCTCCTCCCATTAGTTTCTGAGTATTTCCAATTAAACAGAAAACGGCCGCAGTAGAAAAACAATATACTTCCTTGGTTACACCATGGAAGTATAATAATAGGATCAATCATGAGTGGAAAGAATCGCAGTTTATGGACGGAAAATATGAAGTATGGTGATTATATGTTGTCCTAATATGTGTAGGTTGATCTCAAGTGTTTGGACGTGACCCCACCCCTGCCTCGAAATTGGGTGACGGGATTGGGAAAACATCAACCCCTGGCACAAACTGCTAAGTTTGAGGCCCCGTAACTTCGTCAGTTTCCAACGGATTTTAAAGTTGTTTCCAGTTTTGTGATTTGCGGCTGACATAGATTGCATAGTATAAATTTCATCTGATTTGGAGACGGATAACACTTTTATTATTGGAAAGCATATGGGCCCAAATTCAAACTTGTACGGCCAAAAATCTCCGCCATTTTCCAACGTATTTACGATCTGTGTTCAGCTTCGAGATCGGCTGATGTTGCAGATATTATATTCCAAGTTTCATCTGATTCCGAGAAGAATTAAAATTTGGCACCACGGACCACCCCTCCCCAGACCCACAATAATGAACCGACCCTGGCAAAATTTGGCCCACCGCGTGCCGTCTCCAGTCCGTACGCATTTTCGTATCAGATGACATCCTATGTTCGATATCTTCGGAGGAGATGTGTTATCAAGCACATGGGCCCAAAATTGCAAAGTTTGAGGGCCCGCGATTCTTTTAGTTTTCGATGGATTTTCGAAATTCTTCCAGTTTCTAGATCGGCTGATGTTGCAGATGTTATATTCCAAGTTTCATCTGATTCCGAGAAGAATAAAAAATTGGTACCACGGACCACCCCTCCCCAGACCCACAATAATGAACCGACACTGGCAAACTTTGGCCAGCCGCGTGCCCTCTTCAGTTCGCACACATTGGCGTATCAGCTGACATCCAAACTTCGACATCTTCGGAGGAGATGTGTTATCAAGCACATGGGCCCAAATTGCAAACTTTGAGGGCCCGTAACTCTTGCATTTCTTCTCGGATTTCAAAAATCCTTTCCGGTATGAGTTTGTTTTCGTTCGGGAAATACATAAACTTAAATATATGAATGTCAATCAAAATGTTATTTTTCAAAAAATTTGCCCCCCACCCCAGTGTCAAAATATATGTCCGACCCTGTCAAATTTTCCTTCTCTGACTAAACTGACAACGGTCAACACGACTATGAAAACCACATGCAGTTATCTGGAATGATACAAGAGGACAACAGAGTACAATCAAATAGAGGTTTGCCAACTATGGGCGGTAACTCCTCAGGGAAAGCGCGGACACAAGTTTTGATGCCCGTGGGCAGTAGGGCATATCGAGATGTGCATACAGTCCAATTTTCGATGCTCTGCTCCTTATAATTTCCGAGATAATAAAATGACATTTTTTCAGATAAAGGGAGATAACTCATCGGGGAAAACGCGGACAATATTCGTTATGCGACGATGGCACACAACTCTTTGATCCCAAGATACGTACCAAGTTTTAGTGTGCTACTCTTGGTACTTTTCGAGTAATAAGGGTTGCAAAAGTGTCCAGTATAATAATAATGAAAAATAATCGAAAAAGGGCCATAACTCTGTTAAAAGATATTGGACCAACATCCGGATACCATTATTTTTAGTAGACCTTAGATGCCTTCATTCGCTAGAGATTTCGCGGTCCTCCTCCCATTAGTTTCTGAGTATTTCCAATTAAACAGAAAACGGCCGCAGTAGAAAAACAATATACTTCCTTGGTTACACCATGGAAGTATAATAATAGGATCAATCATGAGTGGAAAGAATCGCAGTTTATGGACGGAAAATATGAAGTATGGTGATTATATGTTGTCCTAATATGTGTAGGTTGATCTCAAGTGTTTGGACGTGACCCCACCCCTGCCTCGAAATTGGGTGACGGGATTGGGAAAACATCAACCCCTGGCACAAACTGCTAAGTTTGAGGCCCCGTAACTTCGTCAGTTTCCAACGGATTTTAAAGTTGTTTCCAGTTTTGTGATTTGCGGCTGACATAGATTGCATAGTATAAATTTCATCTGATTTGGAGACGGATAACACTTTTATTATTGGAAAGCATATGGGCCCAAATTCAAACTTGTACGGCCAAAAATCTCCGCCATTTTCCAACGTATTTACGATCTGTGTTCAGCTTCGAGATCGGCTGATGTTGCAGATATTATATTCCAAGTTTCATCTGATTCCGAGAAGAATTAAAATTTGGCACCACGGACCACCCCTCCCCAGACCCACAATAATGAACCGACCCTGGCAAAATTTGGCCCACCGCGTGCCGTCTCCAGTCCGTACGCATTTTCGTATCAGATGACATCCTATGTTCGATATCTTCGGAGGAGATGTGTTATCAAGCACATGGGCCCAAAATTGCAAAGTTTGAGGGCCCGCGATTCTTTTAGTTTTCGATGGATTTTCGAAATTCTTCCAGTTTCTAGATCGGCTGATGTTGCAGATGTTATATTCCAAGTTTCATCTGATTCCGAGAAGAATAAAAAATTGGTACCACGGACCACCCCTCCCCAGACCCACAATAATGAACCGACACTGGCAAACTTTGGCCAGCCGCGTGCCCTCTTCAGTTCGCACACATTGGCGTATCAGCTGACATCCAAACTTCGACATCTTCGGAGGAGATGTGTTATCAAGCACATGGGCCCAAATTGCAAACTTTGAGGGCCCGTAACTCTTGCATTTCTTCTCGGATTTCAAAAATCCTTTCCGGTATGAGTTTGTTTTCGTTCGGGAAATACATAAACTTAAATATATGAATGTCAATCAAAATGTTATTTTTCAAAAAATTTGCCCCCCACCCCAGTGTCAAAATATATGTCCGACCCTGTCAAATTTTCCTTCTCTGACTAAACTGACAACGGTCAACACGACTATGAAAACCACATGCAGTTATCTGGAATGATACAAGAGGACAACAGAGTACAATCAAATAGAGGTTTGCCAACTATGGGCGGTAACTCCTCAGGGAAAGCGCGGACACAAGTTTTGATGCCCGTGGGCAGTAGGGCATATCGAGATGTGCATACAGTCCAATTTTCGATGCTCTGCTCCTTATAATTTCCGAGATAATAAAATGACATTTTTTCAGATAAAGGGAGATAACTCATCGGGGAAAACGCGGACAATATTCGTTATGCGACGATGGCACACAACTCTTTGATCCCAAGATACGTACCAAGTTTTAGTGTGCTACTCTTGGTACTTTTCGAGTAATAAGGGTTGCAAAAGTGTCCAGTATAATAATAATGAAAAATAATCGAAAAAGGGCCATAACTCTGTTAAAAGATATTGGACCAACATCCGGATACCATTATTTTTAGTAGACCTTAGATGCCTTCATTCGCTAGAGATTTCGCGGTCCTCCTCCCATTAGTTTCTGAGTATTTCCAATTAAACAGAAAACGGCCGCAGTAGAAAAACAATATACTTCCTTGGTTACACCATGGAAGTATAATAATAGGATCAATCATGAGTGGAAAGAATCGCAGTTTATGGACGGAAAATATGAAGTATGGTGATTATATGTTGTCCTAATATGTGTAGGTTGATCTCAAGTGTTTGGACGTGACCCCACCCCTGCCTCGAAATTGGGTGACGGGATTGGGAAAACATCAACCCCTGGCACAAACTGCTAAGTTTGAGGCCCCGTAACTTCGTCAGTTTCCAACGGATTTTAAAGTTGTTTCCAGTTTTGTGATTTGCGGCTGACATAGATTGCATAGTATAAATTTCATCTGATTTGGAGACGGATAACACTTTTATTATTGGAAAGCATATGGGCCCAAATTCAAACTTGTACGGCCAAAAATCTCCGCCATTTTCCAACGTATTTACGATCTGTGTTCAGCTTCGAGATCGGCTGATGTTGCAGATATTATATTCCAAGTTTCATCTGATTCCGAGAAGAATTAAAATTTGGCACCACGGACCACCCCTCCCCAGACCCACAATAATGAACCGACCCTGGCAAAATTTGGCCCACCGCGTGCCGTCTCCAGTCCGTACGCATTTTCGTATCAGATGACATCCTATGTTCGATATCTTCGGAGGAGATGTGTTATCAAGCACATGGGCCCAAAATTGCAAAGTTTGAGGGCCCGCGATTCTTTTAGTTTTCGATGGATTTTCGAAATTCTTCCAGTTTCTAGATCGGCTGATGTTGCAGATGTTATATTCCAAGTTTCATCTGATTCCGAGAAGAATAAAAAATTGGTACCACGGACCACCCCTCCCCAGACCCACAATAATGAACCGACACTGGCAAACTTTGGCCAGCCGCGTGCCCTCTTCAGTTCGCACACATTGGCGTATCAGCTGACATCCAAACTTCGACATCTTCGGAGGAGATGTGTTATCAAGCACATGGGCCCAAATTGCAAACTTTGAGGGCCCGTAACTCTTGCATTTCTTCTCGGATTTCAAAAATCCTTTCCGGTATGAGTTTGTTTTCGTTCGGGAAATACATAAACTTAAATATATGAATGTCAATCAAAATGTTATTTTTCAAAAAATTTGCCCCCCACCCCAGTGTCAAAATATATGTCCGACCCTGTCAAATTTTCCTTCTCTGACTAAACTGACAACGGTCAACACGACTATGAAAACCACATGCAGTTATCTGGAATGATACAAGAGGACAACAGAGTACAATCAAATAGAGGTTTGCCAACTATGGGCGGTAACTCCTCAGGGAAAGCGCGGACACAAGTTTTGATGCCCGTGGGCAGTAGGGCATATCGAGATGTGCATACAGTCCAATTTTCGATGCTCTGCTCCTTATAATTTCCGAGATAATAAAATGACATTTTTTCAGATAAAGGGAGATAACTCATCGGGGAAAACGCGGACAATATTCGTTATGCGACGATGGCACACAACTCTTTGATCCCAAGATACGTACCAAGTTTTAGTGTGCTACTCTTGGTACTTTTCGAGTAATAAGGGTTGCAAAAGTGTCCAGTATAATAATAATGAAAAATAATCGAAAAAGGGCCATAACTCTGTTAAAAGATATTGGACCAACATCCGGATACCATTATTTTTAGTAGACCTTAGATGCCTTCATTCGCTAGAGATTTCGCGGTCCTCCTCCCATTAGTTTCTGAGTATTTCCAATTAAACAGAAAACGGCCGCAGTAGAAAAACAATATACTTCCTTGGTTACACCATGGAAGTATAATAATAGGATCAATCATGAGTGGAAAGAATCGCAGTTTATGGACGGAAAATATGAAGTATGGTGATTATATGTTGTCCTAATATGTGTAGGTTGATCTCAAGTGTTTGGACGTGACCCCACCCCTGCCTCGAAATTGGGTGACGGGATTGGGAAAACATCAACCCCTGGCACAAACTGCTAAGTTTGAGGCCCCGTAACTTCGTCAGTTTCCAACGGATTTTAAAGTTGTTTCCAGTTTTGTGATTTGCGGCTGACATAGATTGCATAGTATAAATTTCATCTGATTTGGAGACGGATAACACTTTTATTATTGGAAAGCATATGGGCCCAAATTCAAACTTGTACGGCCAAAAATCTCCGCCATTTTCCAACGTATTTACGATCTGTGTTCAGCTTCGAGATCGGCTGATGTTGCAGATATTATATTCCAAGTTTCATCTGATTCCGAGAAGAATTAAAATTTGGCACCACGGACCACCCCTCCCCAGACCCACAATAATGAACCGACCCTGGCAAAATTTGGCCCACCGCGTGCCGTCTCCAGTCCGTACGCATTTTCGTATCAGATGACATCCTATGTTCGATATCTTCGGAGGAGATGTGTTATCAAGCACATGGGCCCAAAATTGCAAAGTTTGAGGGCCCGCGATTCTTTTAGTTTTCGATGGATTTTCGAAATTCTTCCAGTTTCTAGATCGGCTGATGTTGCAGATGTTATATTCCAAGTTTCATCTGATTCCGAGAAGAATAAAAAATTGGTACCACGGACCACCCCTCCCCAGACCCACAATAATGAACCGACACTGGCAAACTTTGGCCAGCCGCGTGCCCTCTTCAGTTCGCACACATTGGCGTATCAGCTGACATCCAAACTTCGACATCTTCGGAGGAGATGTGTTATCAAGCACATGGGCCCAAATTGCAAACTTTGAGGGCCCGTAACTCTTGCATTTCTTCTCGGATTTCAAAAATCCTTTCCGGTATGAGTTTGTTTTCGTTCGGGAAATACATAAACTTAAATATATGAATGTCAATCAAAATGTTATTTTTCAAAAAATTTGCCCCCCACCCCAGTGTCAAAATATATGTCCGACCCTGTCAAATTTTCCTTCTCTGACTAAACTGACAACGGTCAACACGACTATGAAAACCACATGCAGTTATCTGGAATGATACAAGAGGACAACAGAGTACAATCAAATAGAGGTTTGCCAACTATGGGCGGTAACTCCTCAGGGAAAGCGCGGACACAAGTTTTGATGCCCGTGGGCAGTAGGGCATATCGAGATGTGCATACAGTCCAATTTTCGATGCTCTGCTCCTTATAATTTCCGAGATAATAAAATGACATTTTTTCAGATAAAGGGAGATAACTCATCGGGGAAAACGCGGACAATATTCGTTATGCGACGATGGCACACAACTCTTTGATCCCAAGATACGTACCAAGTTTTAGTGTGCTACTCTTGGTACTTTTCGAGTAATAAGGGTTGCAAAAGTGTCCAGTATAATAATAATGAAAAATAATCGAAAAAGGGCCATAACTCTGTTAAAAGATATTGGACCAACATCCGGATACCATTATTTTTAGTAGACCTTAGATGCCTTCATTCGCTAGAGATTTCGCGGTCCTCCTCCCATTAGTTTCTGAGTATTTCCAATTAAACAGAAAACGGCCGCAGTAGAAAAACAATATACTTCCTTGGTTACACCATGGAAGTATAATAATAGGATCAATCATGAGTGGAAAGAATCGCAGTTTATGGACGGAAAATATGAAGTATGGTGATTATATGTTGTCCTAATATGTGTAGGTTGATCTCAAGTGTTTGGACGTGACCCCACCCCTGCCTCGAAATTGGGTGACGGGATTGGGAAAACATCAACCCCTGGCACAAACTGCTAAGTTTGAGGCCCCGTAACTTCGTCAGTTTCCAACGGATTTTAAAGTTGTTTCCAGTTTTGTGATTTGCGGCTGACATAGATTGCATAGTATAAATTTCATCTGATTTGGAGACGGATAACACTTTTATTATTGGAAAGCATATGGGCCCAAATTCAAACTTGTACGGCCAAAAATCTCCGCCATTTTCCAACGTATTTACGATCTGTGTTCAGCTTCGAGATCGGCTGATGTTGCAGATATTATATTCCAAGTTTCATCTGATTCCGAGAAGAATTAAAATTTGGCACCACGGACCACCCCTCCCCAGACCCACAATAATGAACCGACCCTGGCAAAATTTGGCCCACCGCGTGCCGTCTCCAGTCCGTACGCATTTTCGTATCAGATGACATCCTATGTTCGATATCTTCGGAGGAGATGTGTTATCAAGCACATGGGCCCAAAATTGCAAAGTTTGAGGGCCCGCGATTCTTTTAGTTTTCGATGGATTTTCGAAATTCTTCCAGTTTCTAGATCGGCTGATGTTGCAGATGTTATATTCCAAGTTTCATCTGATTCCGAGAAGAATAAAAAATTGGTACCACGGACCACCCCTCCCCAGACCCACAATAATGAACCGACACTGGCAAACTTTGGCCAGCCGCGTGCCCTCTTCAGTTCGCACACATTGGCGTATCAGCTGACATCCAAACTTCGACATCTTCGGAGGAGATGTGTTATCAAGCACATGGGCCCAAATTGCAAACTTTGAGGGCCCGTAACTCTTGCATTTCTTCTCGGATTTCAAAAATCCTTTCCGGTATGAGTTTGTTTTCGTTCGGGAAATACATAAACTTAAATATATGAATGTCAATCAAAATGTTATTTTTCAAAAAATTTGCCCCCCACCCCAGTGTCAAAATATATGTCCGACCCTGTCAAATTTTCCTTCTCTGACTAAACTGACAACGGTCAACACGACTATGAAAACCACATGCAGTTATCTGGAATGATACAAGAGGACAACAGAGTACAATCAAATAGAGGTTTGCCAACTATGGGCGGTAACTCCTCAGGGAAAGCGCGGACACAAGTTTTGATGCCCGTGGGCAGTAGGGCATATCGAGATGTGCATACAGTCCAATTTTCGATGCTCTGCTCCTTATAATTTCCGAGATAATAAAATGACATTTTTTCAGATAAAGGGAGATAACTCATCGGGGAAAACGCGGACAATATTCGTTATGCGACGATGGCACACAACTCTTTGATCCCAAGATACGTACCAAGTTTTAGTGTGCTACTCTTGGTACTTTTCGAGTAATAAGGGTTGCAAAAGTGTCCAGTATAATAATAATGAAAAATAATCGAAAAAGGGCCATAACTCTGTTAAAAGATATTGGACCAACATCCGGATACCATTATTTTTAGTAGACCTTAGATGCCTTCATTCGCTAGAGATTTCGCGGTCCTCCTCCCATTAGTTTCTGAGTATTTCCAATTAAACAGAAAACGGCCGCAGTAGAAAAACAATATACTTCCTTGGTTACACCATGGAAGTATAATAATAGGATCAATCATGAGTGGAAAGAATCGCAGTTTATGGACGGAAAATATGAAGTATGGTGATTATATGTTGTCCTAATATGTGTAGGTTGATCTCAAGTGTTTGGACGTGACCCCACCCCTGCCTCGAAATTGGGTGACGGGATTGGGAAAACATCAACCCCTGGCACAAACTGCTAAGTTTGAGGCCCCGTAACTTCGTCAGTTTCCAACGGATTTTAAAGTTGTTTCCAGTTTTGTGATTTGCGGCTGACATAGATTGCATAGTATAAATTTCATCTGATTTGGAGACGGATAACACTTTTATTATTGGAAAGCATATGGGCCCAAATTCAAACTTGTACGGCCAAAAATCTCCGCCATTTTCCAACGTATTTACGATCTGTGTTCAGCTTCGAGATCGGCTGATGTTGCAGATATTATATTCCAAGTTTCATCTGATTCCGAGAAGAATTAAAATTTGGCACCACGGACCACCCCTCCCCAGACCCACAATAATGAACCGACCCTGGCAAAATTTGGCCCACCGCGTGCCGTCTCCAGTCCGTACGCATTTTCGTATCAGATGACATCCTATGTTCGATATCTTCGGAGGAGATGTGTTATCAAGCACATGGGCCCAAAATTGCAAAGTTTGAGGGCCCGCGATTCTTTTAGTTTTCGATGGATTTTCGAAATTCTTCCAGTTTCTAGATCGGCTGATGTTGCAGATGTTATATTCCAAGTTTCATCTGATTCCGAGAAGAATAAAAAATTGGTACCACGGACCACCCCTCCCCAGACCCACAATAATGAACCGACACTGGCAAACTTTGGCCAGCCGCGTGCCCTCTTCAGTTCGCACACATTGGCGTATCAGCTGACATCCAAACTTCGACATCTTCGGAGGAGATGTGTTATCAAGCACATGGGCCCAAATTGCAAACTTTGAGGGCCCGTAACTCTTGCATTTCTTCTCGGATTTCAAAAATCCTTTCCGGTATGAGTTTGTTTTCGTTCGGGAAATACATAAACTTAAATATATGAATGTCAATCAAAATGTTATTTTTCAAAAAATTTGCCCCCCACCCCAGTGTCAAAATATATGTCCGACCCTGTCAAATTTTCCTTCTCTGACTAAACTGACAACGGTCAACACGACTATGAAAACCACATGCAGTTATCTGGAATGATACAAGAGGACAACAGAGTACAATCAAATAGAGGTTTGCCAACTATGGGCGGTAACTCCTCAGGGAAAGCGCGGACACAAGTTTTGATGCCCGTGGGCAGTAGGGCATATCGAGATGTGCATACAGTCCAATTTTCGATGCTCTGCTCCTTATAATTTCCGAGATAATAAAATGACATTTTTTCAGATAAAGGGAGATAACTCATCGGGGAAAACGCGGACAATATTCGTTATGCGACGATGGCACACAACTCTTTGATCCCAAGATACGTACCAAGTTTTAGTGTGCTACTCTTGGTACTTTTCGAGTAATAAGGGTTGCAAAAGTGTCCAGTATAATAATAATGAAAAATAATCGAAAAAGGGCCATAACTCTGTTAAAAGATATTGGACCAACATCCGGATACCATTATTTTTAGTAGACCTTAGATGCCTTCATTCGCTAGAGATTTCGCGGTCCTCCTCCCATTAGTTTCTGAGTATTTCCAATTAAACAGAAAACGGCCGCAGTAGAAAAACAATATACTTCCTTGGTTACACCATGGAAGTATAATAATAGGATCAATCATGAGTGGAAAGAATCGCAGTTTATGGACGGAAAATATGAAGTATGGTGATTATATGTTGTCCTAATATGTGTAGGTTGATCTCAAGTGTTTGGACGTGACCCCACCCCTGCCTCGAAATTGGGTGACGGGATTGGGAAAACATCAACCCCTGGCACAAACTGCTAAGTTTGAGGCCCCGTAACTTCGTCAGTTTCCAACGGATTTTAAAGTTGTTTCCAGTTTTGTGATTTGCGGCTGACATAGATTGCATAGTATAAATTTCATCTGATTTGGAGACGGATAACACTTTTATTATTGGAAAGCATATGGGCCCAAATTCAAACTTGTACGGCCAAAAATCTCCGCCATTTTCCAACGTATTTACGATCTGTGTTCAGCTTCGAGATCGGCTGATGTTGCAGATATTATATTCCAAGTTTCATCTGATTCCGAGAAGAATTAAAATTTGGCACCACGGACCACCCCTCCCCAGACCCACAATAATGAACCGACCCTGGCAAAATTTGGCCCACCGCGTGCCGTCTCCAGTCCGTACGCATTTTCGTATCAGATGACATCCTATGTTCGATATCTTCGGAGGAGATGTGTTATCAAGCACATGGGCCCAAAATTGCAAAGTTTGAGGGCCCGCGATTCTTTTAGTTTTCGATGGATTTTCGAAATTCTTCCAGTTTCTAGATCGGCTGATGTTGCAGATGTTATATTCCAAGTTTCATCTGATTCCGAGAAGAATAAAAAATTGGTACCACGGACCACCCCTCCCCAGACCCACAATAATGAACCGACACTGGCAAACTTTGGCCAGCCGCGTGCCCTCTTCAGTTCGCACACATTGGCGTATCAGCTGACATCCAAACTTCGACATCTTCGGAGGAGATGTGTTATCAAGCACATGGGCCCAAATTGCAAACTTTGAGGGCCCGTAACTCTTGCATTTCTTCTCGGATTTCAAAAATCCTTTCCGGTATGAGTTTGTTTTCGTTCGGGAAATACATAAACTTAAATATATGAATGTCAATCAAAATGTTATTTTTCAAAAAATTTGCCCCCCACCCCAGTGTCAAAATATATGTCCGACCCTGTCAAATTTTCCTTCTCTGACTAAACTGACAACGGTCAACACGACTATGAAAACCACATGCAGTTATCTGGAATGATACAAGAGGACAACAGAGTACAATCAAATAGAGGTTTGCCAACTATGGGCGGTAACTCCTCAGGGAAAGCGCGGACACAAGTTTTGATGCCCGTGGGCAGTAGGGCATATCGAGATGTGCATACAGTCCAATTTTCGATGCTCTGCTCCTTATAATTTCCGAGATAATAAAATGACATTTTTTCAGATAAAGGGAGATAACTCATCGGGGAAAACGCGGACAATATTCGTTATGCGACGATGGCACACAACTCTTTGATCCCAAGATACGTACCAAGTTTTAGTGTGCTACTCTTGGTACTTTTCGAGTAATAAGGGTTGCAAAAGTGTCCAGTATAATAATAATGAAAAATAATCGAAAAAGGGCCATAACTCTGTTAAAAGATATTGGACCAACATCCGGATACCATTATTTTTAGTAGACCTTAGATGCCTTCATTCGCTAGAGATTTCGCGGTCCTCCTCCCATTAGTTTCTGAGTATTTCCAATTAAACAGAAAACGGCCGCAGTAGAAAAACAATATACTTCCTTGGTTACACCATGGAAGTATAATAATAGGATCAATCATGAGTGGAAAGAATCGCAGTTTATGGACGGAAAATATGAAGTATGGTGATTATATGTTGTCCTAATATGTGTAGGTTGATCTCAAGTGTTTGGACGTGACCCCACCCCTGCCTCGAAATTGGGTGACGGGATTGGGAAAACATCAACCCCTGGCACAAACTGCTAAGTTTGAGGCCCCGTAACTTCGTCAGTTTCCAACGGATTTTAAAGTTGTTTCCAGTTTTGTGATTTGCGGCTGACATAGATTGCATAGTATAAATTTCATCTGATTTGGAGACGGATAACACTTTTATTATTGGAAAGCATATGGGCCCAAATTCAAACTTGTACGGCCAAAAATCTCCGCCATTTTCCAACGTATTTACGATCTGTGTTCAGCTTCGAGATCGGCTGATGTTGCAGATATTATATTCCAAGTTTCATCTGATTCCGAGAAGAATTAAAATTTGGCACCACGGACCACCCCTCCCCAGACCCACAATAATGAACCGACCCTGGCAAAATTTGGCCCACCGCGTGCCGTCTCCAGTCCGTACGCATTTTCGTATCAGATGACATCCTATGTTCGATATCTTCGGAGGAGATGTGTTATCAAGCACATGGGCCCAAAATTGCAAAGTTTGAGGGCCCGCGATTCTTTTAGTTTTCGATGGATTTTCGAAATTCTTCCAGTTTCTAGATCGGCTGATGTTGCAGATGTTATATTCCAAGTTTCATCTGATTCCGAGAAGAATAAAAAATTGGTACCACGGACCACCCCTCCCCAGACCCACAATAATGAACCGACACTGGCAAACTTTGGCCAGCCGCGTGCCCTCTTCAGTTCGCACACATTGGCGTATCAGCTGACATCCAAACTTCGACATCTTCGGAGGAGATGTGTTATCAAGCACATGGGCCCAAATTGCAAACTTTGAGGGCCCGTAACTCTTGCATTTCTTCTCGGATTTCAAAAATCCTTTCCGGTATGAGTTTGTTTTCGTTCGGGAAATACATAAACTTAAATATATGAATGTCAATCAAAATGTTATTTTTCAAAAAATTTGCCCCCCACCCCAGTGTCAAAATATATGTCCGACCCTGTCAAATTTTCCTTCTCTGACTAAACTGACAACGGTCAACACGACTATGAAAACCACATGCAGTTATCTGGAATGATACAAGAGGACAACAGAGTACAATCAAATAGAGGTTTGCCAACTATGGGCGGTAACTCCTCAGGGAAAGCGCGGACACAAGTTTTGATGCCCGTGGGCAGTAGGGCATATCGAGATGTGCATACAGTCCAATTTTCGATGCTCTGCTCCTTATAATTTCCGAGATAATAAAATGACATTTTTTCAGATAAAGGGAGATAACTCATCGGGGAAAACGCGGACAATATTCGTTATGCGACGATGGCACACAACTCTTTGATCCCAAGATACGTACCAAGTTTTAGTGTGCTACTCTTGGTACTTTTCGAGTAATAAGGGTTGCAAAAGTGTCCAGTATAATAATAATGAAAAATAATCGAAAAAGGGCCATAACTCTGTTAAAAGATATTGGACCAACATCCGGATACCATTATTTTTAGTAGACCTTAGATGCCTTCATTCGCTAGAGATTTCGCGGTCCTCCTCCCATTAGTTTCTGAGTATTTCCAATTAAACAGAAAACGGCCGCAGTAGAAAAACAATATACTTCCTTGGTTACACCATGGAAGTATAATAATAGGATCAATCATGAGTGGAAAGAATCGCAGTTTATGGACGGAAAATATGAAGTATGGTGATTATATGTTGTCCTAATATGTGTAGGTTGATCTCAAGTGTTTGGACGTGACCCCACCCCTGCCTCGAAATTGGGTGACGGGATTGGGAAAACATCAACCCCTGGCACAAACTGCTAAGTTTGAGGCCCCGTAACTTCGTCAGTTTCCAACGGATTTTAAAGTTGTTTCCAGTTTTGTGATTTGCGGCTGACATAGATTGCATAGTATAAATTTCATCTGATTTGGAGACGGATAACACTTTTATTATTGGAAAGCATATGGGCCCAAATTCAAACTTGTACGGCCAAAAATCTCCGCCATTTTCCAACGTATTTACGATCTGTGTTCAGCTTCGAGATCGGCTGATGTTGCAGATATTATATTCCAAGTTTCATCTGATTCCGAGAAGAATTAAAATTTGGCACCACGGACCACCCCTCCCCAGACCCACAATAATGAACCGACCCTGGCAAAATTTGGCCCACCGCGTGCCGTCTCCAGTCCGTACGCATTTTCGTATCAGATGACATCCTATGTTCGATATCTTCGGAGGAGATGTGTTATCAAGCACATGGGCCCAAAATTGCAAAGTTTGAGGGCCCGCGATTCTTTTAGTTTTCGATGGATTTTCGAAATTCTTCCAGTTTCTAGATCGGCTGATGTTGCAGATGTTATATTCCAAGTTTCATCTGATTCCGAGAAGAATAAAAAATTGGTACCACGGACCACCCCTCCCCAGACCCACAATAATGAACCGACACTGGCAAACTTTGGCCAGCCGCGTGCCCTCTTCAGTTCGCACACATTGGCGTATCAGCTGACATCCAAACTTCGACATCTTCGGAGGAGATGTGTTATCAAGCACATGGGCCCAAATTGCAAACTTTGAGGGCCCGTAACTCTTGCATTTCTTCTCGGATTTCAAAAATCCTTTCCGGTATGAGTTTGTTTTCGTTCGGGAAATACATAAACTTAAATATATGAATGTCAATCAAAATGTTATTTTTCAAAAAATTTGCCCCCCACCCCAGTGTCAAAATATATGTCCGACCCTGTCAAATTTTCCTTCTCTGACTAAACTGACAACGGTCAACACGACTATGAAAACCACATGCAGTTATCTGGAATGATACAAGAGGACAACAGAGTACAATCAAATAGAGGTTTGCCAACTATGGGCGGTAACTCCTCAGGGAAAGCGCGGACACAAGTTTTGATGCCCGTGGGCAGTAGGGCATATCGAGATGTGCATACAGTCCAATTTTCGATGCTCTGCTCCTTATAATTTCCGAGATAATAAAATGACATTTTTTCAGATAAAGGGAGATAACTCATCGGGGAAAACGCGGACAATATTCGTTATGCGACGATGGCACACAACTCTTTGATCCCAAGATACGTACCAAGTTTTAGTGTGCTACTCTTGGTACTTTTCGAGTAATAAGGGTTGCAAAAGTGTCCAGTATAATAATAATGAAAAATAATCGAAAAAGGGCCATAACTCTGTTAAAAGATATTGGACCAACATCCGGATACCATTATTTTTAGTAGACCTTAGATGCCTTCATTCGCTAGAGATTTCGCGGTCCTCCTCCCATTAGTTTCTGAGTATTTCCAATTAAACAGAAAACGGCCGCAGTAGAAAAACAATATACTTCCTTGGTTACACCATGGAAGTATAATAATAGGATCAATCATGAGTGGAAAGAATCGCAGTTTATGGACGGAAAATATGAAGTATGGTGATTATATGTTGTCCTAATATGTGTAGGTTGATCTCAAGTGTTTGGACGTGACCCCACCCCTGCCTCGAAATTGGGTGACGGGATTGGGAAAACATCAACCCCTGGCACAAACTGCTAAGTTTGAGGCCCCGTAACTTCGTCAGTTTCCAACGGATTTTAAAGTTGTTTCCAGTTTTGTGATTTGCGGCTGACATAGATTGCATAGTATAAATTTCATCTGATTTGGAGACGGATAACACTTTTATTATTGGAAAGCATATGGGCCCAAATTCAAACTTGTACGGCCAAAAATCTCCGCCATTTTCCAACGTATTTACGATCTGTGTTCAGCTTCGAGATCGGCTGATGTTGCAGATATTATATTCCAAGTTTCATCTGATTCCGAGAAGAATTAAAATTTGGCACCACGGACCACCCCTCCCCAGACCCACAATAATGAACCGACCCTGGCAAAATTTGGCCCACCGCGTGCCGTCTCCAGTCCGTACGCATTTTCGTATCAGATGACATCCTATGTTCGATATCTTCGGAGGAGATGTGTTATCAAGCACATGGGCCCAAAATTGCAAAGTTTGAGGGCCCGCGATTCTTTTAGTTTTCGATGGATTTTCGAAATTCTTCCAGTTTCTAGATCGGCTGATGTTGCAGATGTTATATTCCAAGTTTCATCTGATTCCGAGAAGAATAAAAAATTGGTACCACGGACCACCCCTCCCCAGACCCACAATAATGAACCGACACTGGCAAACTTTGGCCAGCCGCGTGCCCTCTTCAGTTCGCACACATTGGCGTATCAGCTGACATCCAAACTTCGACATCTTCGGAGGAGATGTGTTATCAAGCACATGGGCCCAAATTGCAAACTTTGAGGGCCCGTAACTCTTGCATTTCTTCTCGGATTTCAAAAATCCTTTCCGGTATGAGTTTGTTTTCGTTCGGGAAATACATAAACTTAAATATATGAATGTCAATCAAAATGTTATTTTTCAAAAAATTTGCCCCCCACCCCAGTGTCAAAATATATGTCCGACCCTGTCAAATTTTCCTTCTCTGACTAAACTGACAACGGTCAACACGACTATGAAAACCACATGCAGTTATCTGGAATGATACAAGAGGACAACAGAGTACAATCAAATAGAGGTTTGCCAACTATGGGCGGTAACTCCTCAGGGAAAGCGCGGACACAAGTTTTGATGCCCGTGGGCAGTAGGGCATATCGAGATGTGCATACAGTCCAATTTTCGATGCTCTGCTCCTTATAATTTCCGAGATAATAAAATGACATTTTTTCAGATAAAGGGAGATAACTCATCGGGGAAAACGCGGACAATATTCGTTATGCGACGATGGCACACAACTCTTTGATCCCAAGATACGTACCAAGTTTTAGTGTGCTACTCTTGGTACTTTTCGAGTAATAAGGGTTGCAAAAGTGTCCAGTATAATAATAATGAAAAATAATCGAAAAAGGGCCATAACTCTGTTAAAAGATATTGGACCAACATCCGGATACCATTATTTTTAGTAGACCTTAGATGCCTTCATTCGCTAGAGATTTCGCGGTCCTCCTCCCATTAGTTTCTGAGTATTTCCAATTAAACAGAAAACGGCCGCAGTAGAAAAACAATATACTTCCTTGGTTACACCATGGAAGTATAATAATAGGATCAATCATGAGTGGAAAGAATCGCAGTTTATGGACGGAAAATATGAAGTATGGTGATTATATGTTGTCCTAATATGTGTAGGTTGATCTCAAGTGTTTGGACGTGACCCCACCCCTGCCTCGAAATTGGGTGACGGGATTGGGAAAACATCAACCCCTGGCACAAACTGCTAAGTTTGAGGCCCCGTAACTTCGTCAGTTTCCAACGGATTTTAAAGTTGTTTCCAGTTTTGTGATTTGCGGCTGACATAGATTGCATAGTATAAATTTCATCTGATTTGGAGACGGATAACACTTTTATTATTGGAAAGCATATGGGCCCAAATTCAAACTTGTACGGCCAAAAATCTCCGCCATTTTCCAACGTATTTACGATCTGTGTTCAGCTTCGAGATCGGCTGATGTTGCAGATATTATATTCCAAGTTTCATCTGATTCCGAGAAGAATTAAAATTTGGCACCACGGACCACCCCTCCCCAGACCCACAATAATGAACCGACCCTGGCAAAATTTGGCCCACCGCGTGCCGTCTCCAGTCCGTACGCATTTTCGTATCAGATGACATCCTATGTTCGATATCTTCGGAGGAGATGTGTTATCAAGCACATGGGCCCAAAATTGCAAAGTTTGAGGGCCCGCGATTCTTTTAGTTTTCGATGGATTTTCGAAATTCTTCCAGTTTCTAGATCGGCTGATGTTGCAGATGTTATATTCCAAGTTTCATCTGATTCCGAGAAGAATAAAAAATTGGTACCACGGACCACCCCTCCCCAGACCCACAATAATGAACCGACACTGGCAAACTTTGGCCAGCCGCGTGCCCTCTTCAGTTCGCACACATTGGCGTATCAGCTGACATCCAAACTTCGACATCTTCGGAGGAGATGTGTTATCAAGCACATGGGCCCAAATTGCAAACTTTGAGGGCCCGTAACTCTTGCATTTCTTCTCGGATTTCAAAAATCCTTTCCGGTATGAGTTTGTTTTCGTTCGGGAAATACATAAACTTAAATATATGAATGTCAATCAAAATGTTATTTTTCAAAAAATTTGCCCCCCACCCCAGTGTCAAAATATATGTCCGACCCTGTCAAATTTTCCTTCTCTGACTAAACTGACAACGGTCAACACGACTATGAAAACCACATGCAGTTATCTGGAATGATACAAGAGGACAACAGAGTACAATCAAATAGAGGTTTGCCAACTATGGGCGGTAACTCCTCAGGGAAAGCGCGGACACAAGTTTTGATGCCCGTGGGCAGTAGGGCATATCGAGATGTGCATACAGTCCAATTTTCGATGCTCTGCTCCTTATAATTTCCGAGATAATAAAATGACATTTTTTCAGATAAAGGGAGATAACTCATCGGGGAAAACGCGGACAATATTCGTTATGCGACGATGGCACACAACTCTTTGATCCCAAGATACGTACCAAGTTTTAGTGTGCTACTCTTGGTACTTTTCGAGTAATAAGGGTTGCAAAAGTGTCCAGTATAATAATAATGAAAAATAATCGAAAAAGGGCCATAACTCTGTTAAAAGATATTGGACCAACATCCGGATACCATTATTTTTAGTAGACCTTAGATGCCTTCATTCGCTAGAGATTTCGCGGTCCTCCTCCCATTAGTTTCTGAGTATTTCCAATTAAACAGAAAACGGCCGCAGTAGAAAAACAATATACTTCCTTGGTTACACCATGGAAGTATAATAATAGGATCAATCATGAGTGGAAAGAATCGCAGTTTATGGACGGAAAATATGAAGTATGGTGATTATATGTTGTCCTAATATGTGTAGGTTGATCTCAAGTGTTTGGACGTGACCCCACCCCTGCCTCGAAATTGGGTGACGGGATTGGGAAAACATCAACCCCTGGCACAAACTGCTAAGTTTGAGGCCCCGTAACTTCGTCAGTTTCCAACGGATTTTAAAGTTGTTTCCAGTTTTGTGATTTGCGGCTGACATAGATTGCATAGTATAAATTTCATCTGATTTGGAGACGGATAACACTTTTATTATTGGAAAGCATATGGGCCCAAATTCAAACTTGTACGGCCAAAAATCTCCGCCATTTTCCAACGTATTTACGATCTGTGTTCAGCTTCGAGATCGGCTGATGTTGCAGATATTATATTCCAAGTTTCATCTGATTCCGAGAAGAATTAAAATTTGGCACCACGGACCACCCCTCCCCAGACCCACAATAATGAACCGACCCTGGCAAAATTTGGCCCACCGCGTGCCGTCTCCAGTCCGTACGCATTTTCGTATCAGATGACATCCTATGTTCGATATCTTCGGAGGAGATGTGTTATCAAGCACATGGGCCCAAAATTGCAAAGTTTGAGGGCCCGCGATTCTTTTAGTTTTCGATGGATTTTCGAAATTCTTCCAGTTTCTAGATCGGCTGATGTTGCAGATGTTATATTCCAAGTTTCATCTGATTCCGAGAAGAATAAAAAATTGGTACCACGGACCACCCCTCCCCAGACCCACAATAATGAACCGACACTGGCAAACTTTGGCCAGCCGCGTGCCCTCTTCAGTTCGCACACATTGGCGTATCAGCTGACATCCAAACTTCGACATCTTCGGAGGAGATGTGTTATCAAGCACATGGGCCCAAATTGCAAACTTTGAGGGCCCGTAACTCTTGCATTTCTTCTCGGATTTCAAAAATCCTTTCCGGTATGAGTTTGTTTTCGTTCGGGAAATACATAAACTTAAATATATGAATGTCAATCAAAATGTTATTTTTCAAAAAATTTGCCCCCCACCCCAGTGTCAAAATATATGTCCGACCCTGTCAAATTTTCCTTCTCTGACTAAACTGACAACGGTCAACACGACTATGAAAACCACATGCAGTTATCTGGAATGATACAAGAGGACAACAGAGTACAATCAAATAGAGGTTTGCCAACTATGGGCGGTAACTCCTCAGGGAAAGCGCGGACACAAGTTTTGATGCCCGTGGGCAGTAGGGCATATCGAGATGTGCATACAGTCCAATTTTCGATGCTCTGCTCCTTATAATTTCCGAGATAATAAAATGACATTTTTTCAGATAAAGGGAGATAACTCATCGGGGAAAACGCGGACAATATTCGTTATGCGACGATGGCACACAACTCTTTGATCCCAAGATACGTACCAAGTTTTAGTGTGCTACTCTTGGTACTTTTCGAGTAATAAGGGTTGCAAAAGTGTCCAGTATAATAATAATGAAAAATAATCGAAAAAGGGCCATAACTCTGTTAAAAGATATTGGACCAACATCCGGATACCATTATTTTTAGTAGACCTTAGATGCCTTCATTCGCTAGAGATTTCGCGGTCCTCCTCCCATTAGTTTCTGAGTATTTCCAATTAAACAGAAAACGGCCGCAGTAGAAAAACAATATACTTCCTTGGTTACACCATGGAAGTATAATAATATATTATTATACATCAATAATATTAACAAAGAACAATAATTTATGTACAAAACAAGGTCTCAGATTTGAAGAAACTTAATTGAACATCCTACAACATCCTACGCTGAATCAATAACAAAAGAGTCTATTTTGTGGAGTTGTTGACACATTCGTTGTTATCTGGTCGTCGTCTTCTTTGCGTTGTATGTATATCAGCCGTCGATGTCCTGGTGAAGTTTAATTCAACAGCAAATTTGCTTTTCTGTATAATCGACCATAGTGCTTTCCAAACCATCGAACTATTGTTCTGTCATTCTTGAAGAAATCCCGAGAATTGAATAATCTTTTCATCCTCATTCCTTTCATCATGTGGTGGAGTGCGAATATACAATATAATCCACACACATTTGTCGCACGATGTTGATATCGTGTTGTGTTCATAGTCCATGCTGATGAGTTCCTTTTTATGAATGGTAACATATATCGTCTCGGTGGTGGTAGTCCAAATGAGTCGAAGTATACAGCTGATCTTCCCTTGAATAACATCAATGTCCAGTGTTCTCCTGGCTGATCCGATGAGTGCGTGTTCACAATATATGCTTGAATATGCTGTGGTTTCTTCTCTGGTAACAGATCTCTAGCACAAACATGTGTGTTAAGTTTACACAACCAGGAATTGTCCAGAATATATTGAAGTTCAGCTGTCTGCATCGTTGTAATTCTCTTTGACTCGCTGTGACCACATCAGAGTCCACTCTGCGTCGAATTTTTTGCGGTTGAGCTCCAAACTGTTTCTCAGATGATCCCACATGATGAATGCTTCGAACTTCTCCTTGCAGTGTGGGTTTAACCATATCAGCTTCGGGAACCATCTTTCCATAACATTGTATATGTCAAGTTTAATCAGCGCTAAGTCGATAAACTGGTTTGTCCAATCATCAGTTGTAGAGAACAAACACAGAACATGTTCACGTTGACTAGGATGTTCTATTTTACATCCTTCACAGTTTGCTGACACTTCCTTGCGAATAAGTTCTTGTAGTTCTTCAATCATAGCGTTGTTGAGTGTGTCCAAGATCAGGTTCCATCTCGGAGCAAAGTTTTGTGAACGTTGGTATTCTTCATAGTAGTTCCATAGCTGTGATGTGAACTCCATCCTAATAGTCAGTAAGCACTTCTCTCAAAGCTGTGATCTCTATTTCACTGTCAAATTCAGCATACACCAAAACGTTGACGGCTGTAGTGAGAGCTGTCAAGAATTGAAGCTCCAAACGCAGGTTCCCTGTCTTTATAGGATGTAGATGCCCCTCGTCGCTTCCTTGGTCCGGTGTCAAGTCGAAACCCCACAAACAATAACCATTCATATATTCTTTTAAATTAATGCCAATTGATTTGTTAACACCAAACATTCCTAAAGATTGATACAAAGATAAATATGATCTGAGACATTGTTTTGTTGCGAAGTTTGGTTCAAATGGACGGTTATGTATTGTATGACCGTCTTGACTAACTTCCAATTTATTCAAACTGAAATGTTTGAAGTGGAATGGATTGGTACCCAAATCTCCATTCATATCTTTATTTTCGACCAACGCAATAAAAACTCTCTTTGGTAATTGTCCTTGAAATAAGTGGTCTTCAATTTTTTATCTAAGTCCAGTACTAATTGTGAAAGTTTTTATTTCTACTCGTCTGATAGGTATTTTCATTTTTGACTGGACAATTTCTTGATTTAATTTATTTGAGACCGCTGGAAAGAGACTAACTGTTCTGACATGGAACACTGCTGATTCGAAAACAATTTGTCCATCCTCGGAGCCAATGAGGCAAAATTTTGATGGTGATCTATTTAATCTGATACGAATTTCAATTCCATTTGGTAAATATTTTTCTTGAAGAAACAGATCAGTGTGTAAGCGTCCACATAGTTCAACAATTTTACTACCACCGATCAAACTTTCTCTAGAAGTTAATCCAGCATTAGTACCACCTTTGGTACTCTCTTCAAAATGTTCTGCTGTATCGCCATACCACATTTCTAAATTTGCTAATTGATTATCTTTATATTCTGGAGAGTATCCCAACAGATTTTCGAAATATGCTCGGTATGGGTAAGTGTCAGAATTCGAAGTTATCAATTTGTTGTTCAAGTAAACATCGATACTGCTGAACATACTATGAACGAAATTGTTAAAAGGTGCTAATTCCGTACCAGCCCCCAAATTAGTTCCATCTTTTTTTGTAATTTTGAATTTCACATAAAGATAAGATTGATTAATATCTGTCCACTTTTCGGTTTGAGATGGTATGACAAACTCTATCGGAGCAGAATTATTCAGCGGTGCAATCGGATGATTTTCGATCCACTGCGATTCTGACATTGTAGCCACCGTTGGTGGAACATGTGTTATATCAAGTTCCGATTTATTGCATTCGCATGATCCATTTACCATTTGTGCCATGATTAATCAAAAATATCAAGAGCTCGACTGCTAGGATGTTTTTTCGACTGACTTTTTCGGCGTTTGACAGCTGAATGATTCATTTTTGAATTCGCTACTCTTTTTCTAGGTTTTTGTCTCGAGTTCAAAATTTGATTTTTAGCTTGTGTGCCAAAAGATTTTAAAGCTTTTTTACCTTCAGACATCAACGCTTCTTTCGGACTTTTACCTTGATTAATAATTTCATCTGCAACACCAAAAGTGTGTTTTTTCGCAAGTTGTAAAGCTGTCCGACCAATCGGTTTTAGAAATGGTACAGCAGATCTCATAAGTGATTTGAAAATTGAACCAATACCGTTACCATATTGCCGTGGTACACCTCTATACACGGGGAACATTGTTTTTTTAGAACTCCTCTCGTTTTCTGAAATGCAACTTCGCCAAAGACTTACCACCAATAAACTGAATTGATTTTCCTGTGTCGCCACTTAAATTTACACTAATTTTGTCAAAGTAAGACTTTGAAACTGGAACATAATGTAAATTTAAAAATTCATGTTTTACATGTAATCCGTCGATATCTCTTTTAATTCTGAAAGAAACAACTCGTAAAATTTGTACTTCAACATTTCCAACAATTGTGAAATCGGCAATATCAGAATAAACAAACATTAGATTATGACCAACATTCATATCTACACCAAACGGAAATCTATTATTTGAATAAAAATCTTCAGAAGCGTTTTCAGTTTTGTAACCCAACTTGTGCAAAAGACATTGTGGTAATTCAATTCCTAGTTTTGTGTTACTTAAACTCTTGCGAATAATTTTCACACGTTTTGTAACTTTTGAGTACTTGATGTTAAATCCGTATTCGTTTTGCATTGCTTCTCCAAGTGTTTCATCAATTACATCTTGCATTGTATCAAGTAAATCTGCCGCAGAGGTATACGAACCTTTTCGTATCTGTATTTCAAGTGCATGAACGCCATCAGGTCTCGTAAATATCTTTTCTTCAAAACGATTTTTAAGAACAGACAGTATTATTGCATCAGTTGTAATCAAATTGAATTTACACGAATCCCCTGTAACATTGTATGTTTCTGAAGGTGTTATCAGTTCGACTAATGCAACTTCCCATTTTTCTTTATCAATTTGAATTGGTTTTGGTAATTGTACAGTAAAACAACATTGAGTATTGTTTGGATACATTACCATTGAACTGTCGCTCGGAATTGTAATGTAGAAAGAATTCATACTTTCAAAATTTCTGCCGACTGATTTTTCAAATATTTCAAACGCGGTGGTGGTAAAATGTATCCCAAAGAACTACTGAGTAAAATTAACCACAGTTCGTTATTTTCACTTTGTAAACTTAAATGAACAATGCTGTAGCGATTATAATTTGTGTAAAATATGTTACTTGATTTTTTGCAATTTTTTCTCCACAGATTTGAAATTGTGATGGAGCATCCAGAACAACTGAACCATTTTGAGACATGTTAAAAGTTTTATACCAAATTTGTGGCAGGAATCCAACTGTCAAATTTTTTAGGATAACCAGCCCAATGAACTTTAATTTCTCTAACTGATTTACCAGCAACTTTTCTTGAACGTTTACCAACAACTGATTCAATTTCGTAAACTTTATTATCTTTTATATGTTGAATTTCTTTACCATAAAACGATCCTGCGATGTTTTCACCATCTAAATCTACTAATTTGTAAGTTAATGGTGTACTTTTACAAACTCTACTAATTTTGAAAATTTCTTTTGTCCAATTTGGAAGATATCCTTTATCAAAAGTTCTCTTTGTTTTATTTATTCTAACAAAATCTCCAACTTTCAAGATCTTATCTTTTTTCGTTTTTAACTTTCCATAAAGATTTCTGGAAACTTCAATTTCATTTTCTCGAGTTACTAAAACTGGTGCCATCTTAATACTTCTATGAAAACTTTTGTTGTAAGAATTCACAAAATCGTGCAAAACATCATTGTATTTCAAAGTTTGATTATGTGTAAAATATTTCCACATCTTTGTTTTCAATGTCCGTTGAAAACGTTCAACTATACTTGCTTTTGTCTCTGGATTCTCTATTGTGAAAAAAATGAATTTTCTTAGATTTCAAAAATTGTAAAAATAATTTATTTTTGAATTCTGAACCTTTGTCAGATTGAAATGAAACAGGTTTTCGTTTTGATGATTTGAGAATTTTCTGAAATGTTTTAACTAAAGTTTTACCAGTTTTGTCTTTAATTTTTTCAACACATGCAAATTTTGAGAAAACATCAATAACACAAAGTAAATATCTGTAATTGTCATTGTGCTTTTGCAAAGTTTGCAAATCTGCCAAATCAGCTTGCCACTGAATATCAATTCCTGCAACAATAGTTTTACGTCTGCAAAATTTCCGAACAATTGGTTTGTGCAAAGTATATGTTTTTTGCCATTGTAACCATTTTTTAACATCTGAAAGTTTAATTTTGTTATTTGTTTCTTTCGCATTTAAAAAAAGTTGATTTGCTCCACTGAAACCACCAACTTCTTTTGGATTGTAGTAAATTTCAGTTAGAAGTTTGTCAAATTTTATGTAAGTGGGGACCATTCTTTCAAAATAGATTTTATGGTTTTAGGAAAACTTTGAGGTGTGAAAATATCAACTGAACGTTTTCTTGACTTGCCACTGCTAGGATTTGCATGAGGTGTATGAAACTCATCACCAGTGTGACCTTCCACAACCATCGATTCCTGTTACCTACATAATCTTGTGGTACATTAAGCTCCCCCAATCCACGTAGGAATGTTTCATAACCAACTGGGTCAAAACCTTTTCGGTGACGAACAACATCGTTTATCAAATCAATTATATTTGATCCAGTAACTGTTTCTGTTCCATAAATTAATTGTCCACGATCATCCCATCTAAGTTTAGGATTAGTTGACAACAATGTTAAAATTTGTTGTGCTTTACCACGAAGTTTAGATGGCACACTTTCCAATATATGTTCACTCATGTTCCCAAAGTTTTCAGATAACTTTTGTTCAGGTAAACTGAATTTTGAATTTAAAGATTTTTGTGAAGTTTTCAATTTGTACAAATTTTCTCCAAATAACTGTGACTTTTCTGATTCAGAAATATTTTTATCATAAACAGATTTCAATTCTTTGTAAGAATCTGAAACATTTGAGATTGCAGGATCAGGAGGTAATTGAGGTTTATTCATTTCTGACATTTTCCATTGTTTGAAATCTTCCAACATTCTGAATGGTACAATAACCATTTTCTTCATATTTATTTGAGATTTAGTTTTTACAAAATATTGTTAACAACTGCACCTAATGTTTTGCTAATCAATGGAGCAAGAAATAATAATGGTAAAAAGCCACCTTTTTGATTCAAACTTTTCTTCTTTTGTTGCAAAGGTTTGGTCTTGTCTGCAAGATATCTGATATGTTTACGCTTCGAATGTAACTTGCGGTTCTGAGCTTCATTCAGTTTTACATTACCTTTTAAAAGATTTTGACAACATTCTGAAATGCAATCCATCACTTGTTTCGGAGCTTCGTTGATCATTTTCTTTTTATATGCAGATGGAACTTTACTCATTGCAACAATCAACTCACCATATTTTTTTATCAGCGGTGCTTTCCGGCTCTTAGTTTTTGAAGGCATCTTCACAGTCTAAGTAGTTGTCTCAAAATGAGCAGAAAAATTATATGTTTCATCTTTTATCTTTTCTGATTGAACCATTCTAAAGCTTCGAATGCAGATTTCGATGCATCAGACAACGGCATAAATTTTGAAAATTCAAGATCAATAACTGGTTTTTTTTGTAACGGTTGATGTTGAGGGTTCTGCTGAGAAGGTATAGGTGTAAATTTAGAATGTTGATTTTGTTGAGTTTGCATCGGTGTAAACTTTGAATGATTTAGAGAAAGTTTTGTTTTACGTTTAGATTCTTTTTGACTACCCCTTTGTTGTGTTTGCATCAGTGTAATCTTTGAACGTTTTGGAGAAACCTTTGATTTACTTTTAGATTGTCTACCAGTTTGTTCAAATGAATTTTTCAAAAGACTTCTAATTAAAACACCTCCAAGGAACCCACTACCACCTCGTTGTAAAATTAATTTGCGTTTTGTTTCCATATCAGTTGATCGATCAGAGATTTTTTTAAGAACATTTTTATTTCTCTGAAAAAACTTTTTTGTCTGTGATGGTAATTTCCAATCATTTTCAAGATATAATTCAGCTGCAAAAGTGAAGAAATTTATAATTTGTGACAGTTCATCATGACTAAACATCTCGGTGGACAACATGGTTCTAAAATGAAAAAAGTAACAACAACTGAATTTATACTTTTGAATAAATGACAGGACCTCGGTCATTAGCTGTCAACCATTTATGGAAAATATCAGTTCTAATTCGCAAATAATTTTCTGTTCTAGGATGAAAATCTACTAAAATATATCCATGATTTATTGAAGTTGCATCTTCGTATGCTTGTTTCAAATGATTGGTTTGCATTTGATGAGCCAAAACTTTTATTTGATTTTTATCTCGAACGCTTTGAAATAAAACCATGTAGTGTGCATTCAAACTTATAGTTCTGCTACTTTTTGATTTTTGGAACATGTTTTGAGTAATGTAAATTATTGAAGCATTTCGATGGTGACCTGTTCTAGTAAACCAAAGCATTATTTTGTCTTCATCTTGTTCCCCCATCATGTCATCGAAAACAACAAGATGAGGAAATGATTTATCTGATACAATTTCCTCATCATCGTCTGGAATGCCATCGATAAACTCAACGTTATCAATTTCTTTTATACGATTGTATGTGTCTTGCCATTCTTTGTAACACCAAACTATTTTCTTTGGTGGTGTTTGGAATAAATCGTGTTTAAATTCAATAACTTTTTTAACAAATTCTGTTTTACCTGATCCACTAGGTCCGCTGATAAAGAAATTACACGGATGTTGGAAAAGTAAAGATTCTTCCATGTTGTCACTTTGATGCCTAATCAGAGAGTGAACTTAACGACGTGTGAATTTAGTTTTTAAAGAGAAATCTCCAAAGCTGTAAATATTTCCAAACATTTCAATAATCCAAGTATTATAGTCTTCTATTCTTCTGTTTGTTCTGTAAATAAAAAAATCATTTCCTATAATGTTTTTAATTTTTGCATATGTTGACATTTTTTTTGTTAACAAATACCCATAGATCCTAGGAACTGATTTAAAGGTTCCACTAGCAAGAGGATAATTATCTTCATACTTTGTATAATGAATATAGTCATGTTCATCAAAAGTTTCTAAATCTAAATGGTGTTGATCACCACCAAATAGCCAAAAATCAGATATTCTTTCAATGAGAAAAAATGTTTTGAATTTAATAAATGATTTAATATAGTTTTGAGAGAAATGAGAAAATATACTTGTCTCAAGATAGTCCAATCTCTGTAAACATTCGTCGACATCACAGCATCGTAGTATTGCTTTCTTTTCTCTTTCAAACCAGACTTCTTGTAATTCCTTCTTTATCTCTGGAATGAGTGTTGACTGTGCCACCAAATATCCATAAATCTTCTCAGCAATTTCTGGAGGTAATACTCCTGTCAACATCTTGACATGAAATGACTCAACATCTCCATCCGTATGGATATGTGTGAATACCATTGACGAGTTTTCGTTTTGTGTACACCGATCTGAAAGTTTTGGTTTGACACTCACTAATCAGTTGATGGTTCTTTTGTCTTTTAATTCTGGAAGGATACTCAACAACAGTTTTGAAATTTTCACGATCATTAACACATTGTACCATTGTTTCAAAATTAACTTTTTGACTTGTGCTGTAATCAAGAGTGATACCTTTTACCTTACATTTGGTGTATCTTCCCCCATCTTTGATGTATTCATATCCATAGTTCTTTGGCCCAAGTCCAACAAATTTGACAATCTTTGCATCTGGATGTTCGTCGCTCCATTTCCCCAATCTTCCTTCGATAGTTTTGATGTTCTTCTTTGATGGATCACTGACATACATACAGCTGTCTGTATCAAAATACAGCACTCTATCTCCAAGTTTTTTAAAAACTTTATACAATTGTAATCTTGCATACGCTGTAACAAAAGAAGCAACAACAACATTTGCTGAATGATGAGGTTCAATATTATCTAAAATATCAACATAATTTACCAGAATGAATTTGTCACCATCAAGAAGTGTAACATTTTGAACAATTATATTGTTACTAGTAAGCAATTCAAAATAACGTGATGGCTTATCCACATACTCTGTTTTTGACATAAGATTTCTTTGTGCATTCTTACCCCATATACAATTAATCATAATTTTAGATATTTGGCGTTTTCCTGGATTCTTCTCGATGTTCTCCAATTTTATACCCTCAGCTGCATAATAATCCTGTACAAACTTTTGCTTCTGTTCTTCTGTCTCAACACCAAATGGATAACCACTACATTCCTGTTTGATATTTAGATGTTTGTCGATATAGGATTTGTATATTTCATCTGTCCAATCTGTCCAATGCCAAATTTGGTACACATCAAGTATTTTGTAGCCAACATCCATTGCTTTGAATAATTCTGGCGTGGTCCACACTCCTGTTATAGCTCGATCTTCTTCTGAATGGTTACATGCCTCGTTCTCATTGATGGCACAAGTGTTGCACAAAGTAAAAACCATTTTCTTGTTACAATGAATCGGTAGAACTGGAATATACAATTTCGATGGTGGTAAAATTGTACATTTAACAAGGCCCGCATAGTCTCTAATGTGTTCTTGATCGATCTGCTCTTGGCTCAAAATTTCTGGATGTCCAACAGGGTAGAATTTATATTTGTTGCAAAATGGATACAACGAACACACATCGATGAACTTGATTTCTTTTGTGGAATCTTGATCAATTTCCTCGTACAATTTGATGGCATTTGTACGTCCACCAAACAATGCTTCTCTTGGCAAAATGGGGTCTCGATGTTTGTAGAAAGATTCCATTTGTTGTTTGAATTTCACATCCGATTTCATTCTTTCGTCGATCTGATGCTCCCAAATTGATTCAACTCTGTAACCAAGACTTTCCAGTTCATCTTTCTTCTGTTGAGTTCTTGTATATAATTCTTCCATGGTGAGCATCGTATAGGGATTCTTGTATTGTCTGTTGTTGTAACATTTTGGACATCCATGAAACAGACATCCATTCATCTCAAAAACTGTTCTTGTGGCTTCCTCATATCCATCGACGTAGTGTCCGCCAATATTGATTTCTCCTCCATTCAAAGCATGCTTCATTGTTATCATACGTGACAATGATAGATGTTGAAGCCAACGTATCGCTTTCATGGAATAGTTTTTAGCACATGGGTATCCACCATCTGGAATGATTCCAAATGTTTTCTCTGGCATTGAATTCTTCCTCCATGCCAAATTGCAAACTTGCGCCAATGTTATTGACTCAATGAACGGGTCAATCTGTTCTGTTTCCAATATGTATTTCCTGAAATTTCCACATCCACGGCGAAGAATATCCACGTCTGATTTGCAGTACTTCTCCATCTCTTCTTGGAAGTTGAATATCACGTAATTTTCTATTTTCTCATTGTACCATTCAAAGAATTTCTCTCGATTTTCCACGCTCATCATGTCTGGTTTGTAGTAATCAGAAGACAAGTAAGGTCCAATGTAATTTTGAAACTTTGGTGAATTCGCCCAATGTGGAAAGTGTCCTTTCGCCATCTCATTCAGCTGAAAAGTTTGTGGATACTTTGAAAGCGGCATCATCAGAAAACTCAGAGAATCAATAACTTTCACACTGTTGCATTTTAAACTGAGAATTTTGTTTCCATTCATGATCAGTTCTGGTTTATGAATTCCACTTTGTATGAGTGCTTGAAGTAGAAACTGTGCATCGTATCCCTGAGCATTATGTGCTATGGCAACACATCCTTTGTGATCTTGGTGGAATAACCAGTTTGTGAAGTCTGTTAAAACGTTGTCACCCTTGAATACAAACTCTCTGGAATCCGGTCCGCATGTTTCACATTTTTCTTCGATTGGTTTGCACATGCAATCTCCACAAGCGGTATGTGCAACGCAGAAGTTTGGAATATGAACACCTGTGTCTTGTCTGCATTCAAAGTCAAAGAATACATATGGAATCTTTGCAGGTTTCTTTTCCGGTGATTCATATTTTGGAATGTAGCACCTGTGATCTGCTTCAACGATTTCTTTGCAATGTTTGCATTTCTTCAACCCCGCACATATATGTCTGTTTGATTTATTGATGAGAATTTCTTCATCACATTTGTTGCATAGTTGAACCAAATCACATATTTTTCTTTTCTGTTTTCCTTCCGTCTTCAAATGGTTGTCGAAACAAGATTTACTTCTGAATGATCGTCGACACGTTCTACACTTCACCAAATTTGTGAAATTACACTGTGTCAATGACCAGCATGCACAAACAAATCTGCATCGATGATCGCCACGACTTTTGAATCCAATGTCACAGAATTCACAGTAGTAGTTGGTGCCTAGAAATCCTTTGATTGATGTTATGGTGTCGAAGTGATTGTTGTTGTAGTAGATGTGCACACATTTGCTCTCCGAACACATTTCTGCAGGTTCAAATAGAAATCCAGCGCCAGCAAATTCATTGTGAATTTTCACAACATATTCTGGATACAATATTTCTTGAATCTTGTGGAACTCATTGATACTGCAAACTGTATCGTGTGGAATGCCAGCACGGTTGAGTAGATTTTTTGCTGCATCTGTTTGTGCTGTGTATATTGATTGCCTTATTCTTTTCCATTTCTTTGACCAGCACGCAGATCCATCACTATCTGCCTTACACATTCCGACGACAATAGATCTTGCCATACACATAACATCATCAGCATTTTCAATCCGGACAATACTTCTTTTTACTTTTGTCAGCTTGTTCTTGGCTGCAAATGGTCCATAATGTAGTGAGTGTCGTGTACCACCTTCCGGAATATCTGTAACGAAGATTTCGAAATTGAGTGCACCGTCATGAATTGTAAAGTCTGCATTTGATTGAACCACATTTTGAATATTATCCATGAGTGTCCCACCATTCAATTCACTGGCTTTTGTGAATGGAATGAAAATGCTCATATCAAGTCCTGGATGATTTATCGTAACTCTGATTCTTGTCTTCTCATTTGCTGAACATTTCTGTTTCAATTCTTCTGTCAACTTCTCAAATATCTCTGTAATGTTCTCGATTGGATCTGTAAATTTCTCGAATTTCACACCAAATTGTCGTGATGCTGATTTAAATTTTCTGGAAAATTTCTCCGAGTTCAGCTCCAATTTGAAATATTTTGTTGGATTGAACACAACACGCTCTCTAGCCAGACTTCTCTTTCTCTTCCCACCAATTTCTCTATTCTGTCTTCAACCGCGTCCAATCTGCCCATCACTAGAACTTTCTTCACTTTCTCCCCCATCAGTTTCCATATCGCTCTCTTCACTTTCTGCCTCATCAGTTTCCATATCGCTCTCTTCACTTTCTGCCTCATCAGTTTCCATATCGCTCTCTTTACTTTCTGCCCCATCAGTTTCCATATCGCTCTCTTCAATAACTGCAGGCCTTGGTCTTTTTCTAACAATATCTTCTTCGCTGGTGGCGTTGTCTGAAACAGGTCTTTTAATTCTCTTAAACATTTTTGTCTTGAGTTTTGTCAGCAAAAAATATTGTGACTGGCTTCTTCGGAGTTGAAGTGTAAAGTGTAGAATTACACCTGCTTTTATAGCTTTTATAGCATTCGCGATGAAAATGCTATAAAAGCAGGTGTAATTCTACACTTTACACTTCAACTCCGAAGAAGCCAGTCGCAATATTTTTTGCTGACAAAACTCAAGACAAAAATGTTTAAGAGAATTAAAAGACCTGTTTCAGACGACGCCACCAGCGAAGAAGATATTGTTAGAAAAAGACCAAGGCCTGCAGTTATTGAAGAGAGCTATATTGAGCTACATAAAGAAGATTCAAAAAAATCTACACAACCACAGACTAGAAAAATTCAAGATAATCTTGTCGAATTGAGACAGATCTCTACCAATTTGTTTAAACTTTGTAACAAAATGCAATGGCAAGAGAAACAAGAGAAAAACAAAGCTGATAAAAATTGGAAACCGCCATATGGTTACTGTTACAAATGCGGACAAGAATCCCATTGGTCCTTCCATTGTAAAACAGATTTCGGCGACAAAACAAATGTGAAAACTATACAAAAGTCTACAAGTAATAACAATACAAGAACAAATGCAGATATCAAAACTGAAGAGATGTCTACAACATCAGATGTTTCTAAACAAGACCGACCTGTTGATCCTACGAATGATTCACAGAACAAATCTGAAGATAAACATCCAGATTTTGAAAATTCCAAGAAAATTTCCAAGAAAAAGAAGCTGAGACCATTCTACATTCCAAAAACAGATAAACGAATCGACACAAACAATTGAAAATTATGTTGTGTGAATAAATTATGAATTGAACAATCGTGTTTTGTTTTTTCAGCTATGAAAGAGTAACCTTTTGGGAAATGTGGGTGGCCCTGAAAAGGGCCGTTTTCTCTTTTCCAGGATTCATATGAATTCTGACAGATCAGGATATATCCCGTTGGGATTAATTGTCACAGACCAAGTAGGATTTGATCTGTGCGCCGCACCAGCCTGGACAAAGCTGTCAATCGCTGCATTGCACAGATCTTTATTCTTGATCTGTGACAAGATCTCCACGAGATCAAGATTGCTTGATTCTTGATCACATACTTTAGGTAATGGTCGCCGGCGAGCCAAAAAATCTCTTAGCATCTGCTTCTGAACCATCTTTTGTTCAGGAGAATCCTGCCATTTCCTATATCTTTTTATTTCCGTCTCCTCTGACGAATCTCTCTTCCTCCACAGCTTCTTGATAAATTTCTTTAAAGACGGCATAATGAATGAAGTTCACTGAAAAAGTGAAAATATTTGTATACATTTGACACGGGCGACAATGAAATCACATGTCGCATTGGCGTTAAAATTGACAAATATTTCCTGACGTTGTGTTTTTTCAGAACTGGATCACCATGCATATTTTTCTTGATCAATATTGCATAGCGATCAAACAAATGTTTTTAATTTCGTTAGATCATTATCTATTATTTGGTACACATGATTGATATATTTATTACCTCGTTAGGCAAATATGGAATGTTTTTCTAGTTTTTGGTTTTGGAATTGTACATATTTTATACATAAAAACTGAACACAAGAAACATACTGAACATTTTTCTTGATCATTGTATTTGATAACTTTACTTGGTCATCGTTTATGAACGAAGATGAATTCATATGTTAAAACATCTTAATTAATTGTATATACTATCATGAATTTAATCTATAACATATCGAAATGCTGAAACTAACAGATAATGCACTGAAAAGAAACACAACGTCAGGAAACATTTGTCATTTATAACGTCAAAGTATTATGTGATTTCATTGTCGCCCGCGCAATCGTGATATATGTTCAAGACGGATCTTCAGACTTATTCTACATTCAAAGATGACTGCAATACCCGAACCCTTGATGGCGATACTGAGAGGAAGTAGGGGGCTAACACCGCAGATAATGTGGGACAGGCACGCAAGAGAAGTGACCGCCCGTACAAAGCTGATCGTGCAAAAAAGAACAGCGGGGGAACAAAAGCAAAATTCGCACTCTGAGAAAAATGGGGAGTGAATTTTGATGGCGTACAAAACGGCCCTTTTCAGGGCCAAAACAAAAACGGTCCTTTTCAGGACCAACCAATTTTTTCAAAAAGAAAAACTTTTAGTATTGCTTAAGAACTAATAATGTTCCTTGTACCCTATGTTTCGTTTAAAAAAAATCACGCCACGAATAATTTAAAAACAAAATATACTTGCAAATATTTGTTGTTGAATAAATTATGAATTGAACAATCGTGTTTTGTTTTTTTCAGCTATGAAAGAGTAACCTTTTGGGACATGTGTGTGGCCCTGAAAAGGGCCGTTTTAAAATTATCATCTGACTTTAACACCGTTTTGTGTTTTTCTTATATCTTGACATATCTTTCCCATGAGAACCGAGAGCTTTTGCAAATTCATCACTTTTCTCTGTATCTCTAGATTCTTTACAAGGAAGATGAAATCTGACTTTTGTCTCAGTAGAAGCCTTCATGATACTCTTAGTTTGTTTTTCTTTCGTCGCCGATAATTTTCCTTTTTTGATCTGTTTCTGCTCTTTCGATCTCTCAACATCATGAACCCTGATTGGGATATCTATCTGTTCTGCAACGAAACGAAGATTCACTTTCACTTCTTGATGCGTTACTTGCGTTTTCACGTCAATATCCCTGCGAAGGCATCTCAGTTCATCTAAAATCGTTTTTAAAATGAGTGTATCACCACCTATAGTCATTGTCGTATTAGCTTGGACTGATGACTGTGGCGCAGCATATGTATTCTGTGCAACAGGACTACTGTATATCTCACTCTGAAGAAATTCTGTTAACGGATCCATCTCTTGATAGCAATGCAATGTAAGGTTGATCAAATTCGAAAATATTTGTATACATTTGACACGGGCGACAATGAAATCACATAATACTTTGGCGTTAAAATTGACAAATATTTCCTGACGTTGTGTTTTTTCAGAGACGGATCAGCATGCATATTTTTCTTGATCATTATTGCATAGCGATCAAACAAATGTTTTTAATTTCGTTAGATCATTATCTAATATTTGGTACACATGATTGATATATTTATTACCTCGTTAGGCAAATATGGAATGTTTTTCTAGTTTTTGGTTTTGGAATTGTACATATTTTATACATAAAAACTGAACACAAGAAACATACTGAACATTTTTCTTGATCATTGCATTTGATAACTTTACTTGGTCATCGTTTATGAACGAAGATGAATTCATATGTTAAAACATCTTAATTAATTGTATATACTATCATGAATTTAATCTATAACATATCGAAATGGTGAAACTAACAGATAATGCACTGAAAAGAAACACAACGTCAGGAACATTTGTCATTTTTAACGTCAAAGTATTATGTGATTTCATTGTCGCCCGCGCAATCGTGATATATGTTCAAGACGGATCTTCAGACTTATTCTACATTCAAAGATGACTGCTGTAAACATAACAGATCTTGACGAGATAATGGGCGGTGGGGTATACTGTAAAGCAGTGTACGGTGAAGAAATATCGCTATTTTGGAGGGCACTCAGCCTTGGGATTTACGGGACGACCGATGGATGGATGATTCTGAGAGATGCGGCAGTTGACCTGTACTACACAGAGAGTGACGAACTTGGTGCGTCGGCACAAGATTTACGGCGCACACCACTTTTGGCCGAATCAAGATTGATGGTTGAATTAGCGGCGACTGTTATACAGCGACCTATCGTCATGTTTGATGCTACCAAAGGCGGCTACAAATCAACACCAAGATTCAAGTCATCAATACCTCTAGTGTGGATCCCCCACGTTTGCCATGAGCATTATTGTGAATGCGAAATATGGATGAGGAGAGGAGCCAAATCAATTGAAGTTTTGGCGAACAAAGAAGTTCAATGTGGCGGATTCTAAACTATAACAAAAATAAAACGGCCCTTTTCAGGGCCACCAAATGATCGAAAAGATACTCTTGATAGCTAATTGATATTTTCCAAAGTGAGATTTTCCTTTTGAAAAAAATAATTCTAAGTCCATTTTCATTTTTTCGATCAGAAATGTCACATCAATGACAGGAACATCTATCCTCAGGGGGTAACTATGGCCCAGTACCCCCCAGTGGGGGCCACTATGGCCCAGTACCCCCCAGTGGGGGCCACTATGGCCCAGTACCCCCCAGTGGGGGCCACTATGGCCCAGTATCGAATACTGGACCATCTATGGTCCTAGATGGTCCAGTATTCGATACTGGGCCATAGTGGCCCCCACTGGGGGGTACTGGGCCATAGTGGCCCCCACTGGGGGTACTGGGCCATATTGGCCCCCACTGGGGGGTACTGGGCCATAGTGGCCCCCACTGGGGGCTACTGGGCCATAGTGGCCCCCACTGGGGGGTACTGGGCCATAGTGGCCCCCATTACTACTGGTGTTTTCATTCGCCATTTCAGTATTCGTCCTAAAACAGTCATATTGATGTCGAACGCAGTTTTCCATGTTCCGTTGCACCTTCGCATGTGTCAGTTATAATCGGTCTCTATGTGTACATAAATCACGGCTTCGCTCGAATTAATATATTTCTGTTGTGAAATAGATGATAAACTTCATTTTAATACCAAGTTTGCATGTTGGCACAGCGTTATCGCTGTAAAAATACATTTCTACAGCTGTTTCACGCTGTTCCACGCGGCCTTGATTTCGACAATTTTATGTCAGGTCAGTCGTTGACCGAATAATGAAACTTCTGTTGCTCGGTCAGTGGCGGAGTTAATATGTGTGGCTGGGGTGAATATCGGCCTTTCGTTAGACATCAAACGGAGCCCGCTGCGTGCTGTATTCCTCGAGATATCGTCGTTCCACGCAATTTCAAATGCTGTTCCGCAGATTGTCATTCTATTCCATATTCCATCCCATCCCGCAAATTGTCATGTCCCGAAATTTCGCCCAAAACGTTCAGTCGTATTACAAAAGAAATAAATACACGGTGTATCGGTGTGTCAAAGAAACTGACTGTAGGACTCCGCTTCGCGTCGTTGTTGTTACATCATCACCACACACACCTCAACACCGTATATTTATTTCTTAAGTAACGTTCCGAAATAGACAGATTGTACATGTGTTTCCTTTTCTTAGACATATTTCTATTTGTGGCAATCAGGTTAGATCTGTATAAATGTGATTGTGATAACAGGTTACCTGTGAGTGTGATAATTAGAATGGTAACTATAACCAGAACGACCAACGTTGAACAAACAGCAAGAATCAATGGTAGTTTTTTCTTGTTGCGTACAATTATATTATTCGTACAGTTCTCCATCCCAACTAACAAACGAAAATGTGTGATGTATCATTCAATTCACTACTTATATATAACAGTGGCCCATTATAAAATAAAATACGCCAGGCTGATTGGCTAAGACTATGTAAAAGACACATGACGCCGCCTGAGCAAGTATTAACAAAGAAATATATTTCCTGCCTTGTTTGTTCAAAGTTGTAAGCCGGATTCGTCATATCCAGTTTAAGGGTGCGTTTTCACTGTGTATAGATCTGTATACAGATCTGTATGAAGTCACGTGTCGTGCATTACTGTCATCACAACATGATGACTAATAGTGAACGCGCGCTGACCAGTACTCTGGTAATTGACAACTCACTAGGAGTCGTTTCAGTTTAGGTCAGACATAAAAATGGATCAACTACCAGCAGACAACAGCGATTTGGTATGTGCCGTGTCAGCATATATATATAGGTCTCCCGTTTGACACCATCTGGGAGGTGGTCATTTTGGATTGGTATGGAGTGGGTATCCATGCTACAACAGCCTGTATTTGACCAAATGTAGCAAAATTTCCAACTGATGACAGTTCTAATGACAATGTTGACCAAATGTAGGACAATATTGTTTTTATTAAATTAACTAGCAGTTTTGACTGGCCACGGGGAGGGCACAATCTGTCCATATAAGGTAGGAAATTATGCAAATATTGGTCAGAAAACAATACTACAAAATGTTTGAAAATCAAACTACAATATCATTTTCAATTTCAACCTATTGTTGGTTAGGAAATTACAACTAATGTTTTGTCAGGTATGAAATTTCAAACTGTTGAAATTTTTGACCAAAGTTGGGGTGAGACACCCCTCACCCCGGTTGACATGTCCCTGTCCATCTTGAATATACGAAATACATGGGTTGAAATGACAACGAAAACTGTAACACATTATTCGCCAAGCCCGAGTAACAATTAATCAAAACAGATTTGCCTGTCGCAATGCTTGGGCGTTGACCCTGACGTATAGCGGACACGATTTTTGCTCACATGGATGAGTACCGTTTTCTTTCTGTGTGCATTTCTTTTTCAACCCGTTCGCACTAGTCTGCGTGTAGATCTGTGTACAGTTCTGTAGCAGTGTAAATGCACCCTAAAACCCAAGTTTGGGTCCGGGTCTAATGGGGCGTTTGTTGTCGGTCAATAGCTAGCCGATTTGATCATTGAGATGAGCATGCAACCAATGTACACAGTTACCAGGCGGACCACAAACAGACCGGTAAAATGATTATTGTCACGTCCCCAACTATCGCGAACAAGCACACGTGCACTCGTCAATCGCAACTTCTCGGATTATAATCCATTATGACATGATGATACCAAGCTGCCACTATCACATTATAGACGCTCCGTCATTCGATATTGGAGTGATTTTATCAAAATTGCGAGTGGCAAAGTGGGCGTTACTTTTCTTTATTAAGTATGAATATTCACGTGACCTTAACCTTTCATTTGAGCTTTACATTCTAATCACATTTGGTCGATTAGCTTTGTTCTCTCTCTCCCTCCCCCTCTCTATATGTCTCTCTCTCTCGCTTTCTCTCTCTATCTCTTTCTCCCTTTCTCTCTCAGTGTGAGAAAAGACGAATTCGTCATCCCAGGTCTAACCTCCCTATACCATGCAGGTTTAGCTGGACCGTTGAATTATAAATTTAGTTGGTTTAAGGTTATATTAAACTCGAGCAATTATCCCAATTGACAAACTTATCCCCACACAATTTACAGGTACGGGTATGAGTGCTTCTCGCTTATAAATTTCCAATCAAAATATGCTCGTTGTCGTAATTTTCAATTTTAGCTGTGGGTAGAACGCGGCGGTCCGTATTATAGGCAAGTACGATTAATGACCTGGATGTGGGTTTGGCTGGATGGTTCTGAACTTTGTCCCATAAAATTATGTAACCAAATTAGGTTTTGACCAAAACCAAATACCAGGTACCATCTGGTTTTGATCAAAACCCAAACCGGTTTTGAACATTGTCCCACATAGGAAACCAATTTTGGTTTGATCAAAACCAGATAGTATTGAGCACTGTCTGTGTGTTCAGTGTTGTGTCTGGGGGAGTCAATTAAATAAATAAAAATTCATCAATTATTGCCGAACTCATAACCTATATATAACATATACATACAGACTTACTCGAATATGTGGTATATGTATATATGTGGAATCTAATGGTACGTGTGGTTTAAATTAGTATTGTCAACGTAATTCCGTTGTAGGGAGATATCGAGGGTCAGGGTGGAGGGGCCGTGGAATATTTGTTTTAAATAGTTGTGTATATAGACGGGCATCTCCTTGATGCGAGGAATATAATTATGTTGTGCTGGAGAGGGGCACCAAAATTGACAACGATGTTTAGTAGGCACTCACGTGAAACATCATTCTGCACTGAGACGAAGAAAAAATTGAAATATTTCGTCTGATTCCTTCTACATACAAAAGTATTACTCCATTGAAACGTCCCATCCATTCAAATTAGCGCGACAAAGGAACATGCGCCAATGAGAATCGAGTATCGGGGATTCCCGTTTCGATTGTCAGTATTCAATGTCCTGCCTTCGTCTAAAAATAGAATTAAAAATATATATTGTGCATGTTTAGACTTGGCTCCTTGCTATTTATAAACACATCTGCTTAACAATTACGACATCAGTCAGGCAGCGGTACCGATCACTAAGATTACCGATAGACTGCTCAACATACAAATAAATAGTAATATATCAATTCTGATATATTTATATTTATACCATTATTTATAATATAATAATAACACGTGTCGTATTAAATTGGATGTTACAACACGTTTCGAAACCGAATGTAGTTTATAGTGTCTTATAAATATTACAAATTTTGTAAAAGTCAAGTATTAAATTACAACTGCATTGGTTACATTATTTGTTTTTACGCCGTGATCACGACGATTCACTGTGTGGATAATGGTGAGTGGAATTAGCTGGGTACATGTTCTTTGTAATGCGGTATACCGGAATCTCAATTTTAACCCATCATCAGTAGTTTACGCTCAACGGAGCTGAAAGGAGATAGCCAATGTCAGCGACCTAGATTTTAATTAAGAATTGGATTATAGAGATACCGTTGTCGGGATGGGACTCAAAACGTATAGATAAACGATCTTTCTGTGGGGGCTACACATGCAGATACGGCGTGAATCAGGGTGGTGGCATTTCGTGCTGAAACAACAACAGTTACTGATAATTTCAGGATAAGTGAACCTAAATATTTACCATGAAAGTATGTTGTTTGGACCGCATGGAATTTGTGTGCGTCCAAGACGTTTGCGGTCACCTTGTGGTCTAAACAATTTAAATTTGACATAGTGCCACTCAGAATTGCATAGTTACAAACTATGACGAATGTTCCATGGGTGAATTCTTAGAAAAAATCGGGGTCCCCTGATCCTTAACTTACCAATGTAGTAGTGCATGTTGGTTATAAAAACCAAATGTCACATGTCTACCTAAATTCAGCCGCTTATAGTTTGGTAAAGATGGAAGGCACCGATAATTAGGTGTAGTTTAAGTAGATGGTGCGATTTGAAAATCGAGGTTGAATGTCCCCGGAGACGCTAGACGAGGGGGTGTCTGTCCACATTGGAATTTCCAAATGAATGTCCATCCTTGAAACAGGTCGAATATACCAAGTCCGAGTAAACCATTGCATCCCCATCATACATATGCAGAGCAAGCTGACAGCCATGGGGCATGTGGGTTCAACTATATATGGGGTGGGGTGTCACATCACGCGTACATTGTATTCTCTCTATTCCGCTTTATTTATAATACGCAAACGAGGTGGGATAAAACATCTCAACATCACGCGCTATCGATGGAAAAAATTTGCCACCGTGCGCAATGATGGTCAATATAACCCCAACTATCTGAAACTAGTCACACATAACTGGATGAACATGATGGTGCATATTACATTTAATCGGATAACAACTTAGCCGAGTTGCAAGGGTATTACATCTCGTATATGGCAGATTATGGTGCAGACCCAACGTTTGCTCGTGTGTTAGCTCCAGTAACAAGTTTACAAATGCGTCGTTTTTTTTTTTTTGACATATGGATAATTGAATTCACTCCAACCAGAACAATGAAAACATTTCACATATCCTTGTTTTAAAAAAGGGTTACATAGGCAGTCGTTTTAAAAATATGACTTGTTTTGTCACAAAGTTACATTTGGAAGTGGTTTAAAAATCAGACATGTTTTTTAGTTGTCACAAAGTTACAAACGCTTACTGGAGAATAACTCCCAACTAGAAAAATTAAAATATTTCACATATCCTTGTGAAATAAAGGGTTACAAAGTTACATTTGATAGTCGAAAAAAACAATCCGACGTGTATTTTGTCGCAAAGTTATATTTGGAAGTCGTTTAAACAGTCTGACGTGTTTTTTGTCAAAATGTTTCAAAGCTTACTAGAGAATAACTCCTACAAGAAAAATGAAAATATTTCACCTAACCTTGTAAAATAAAAGGGGTTACAAAGTTACAGTTGGAAGTCGTCTAATAGTCGGACTCCTTATGTCATTTTGCATCTTTCGTTTCTTAAAAGCGATCTGAAAATGGGATATGTATGTCTAGTAGGTGTATGTTCAGGATTGACTTGTTTTCATTCGTGAATTTTGACGGGTCGGCATAAATCCTGGTCAACATAATTTAGAGAGAGTTTCGTATTTTGAGAAATGATAGACGGTGCCATCATGGAGATAGGTGCGTTTTAAAATTTTCACAACTACTAAGACTCAAACGTATTTCTGAAAATTTTGATGTGATCTGTTGATCATTGCTGTCAACAGTTGCGACCAAAATTTAACATTGAACCCTATATAGATTATAGCATTTTGGATAAATGGCGCCATTTTGGCGTATTTCACAAGAATACTAAGACTTACACAACCCAGACGTAGTTTAGAAAATTTAGATGTGACCAGACGATTCTCGCTGGCTACAGTTGCGATCAAAATTATTATTTTGCTCGAACGTTGATAGTAATATCACTTAATTGCGATCTGGTGCCACTATATATGACGATACACGCTCACGTCTGTGCCACTGTAACTATAATTAATATAATAGCTGCACTAGACGATATAGGTATGTCTCAAAATACAGCAATTGGCAAAACTATGTGTCGGTTTGTTTTATTATGTCACAGATAATGTGAATAATGTTGAGTCTAACGAACACGTTCTCAACAAGACTGACGTTTCACGATGTGAAGTCCTACATATTAAATAATTGTTTTCAGATGACTGGTGTTTGAAGCCAGATTTTTAATCATAACGAACGGTATTGTCACAAATACTCAGCCAGATGTTAATTGTTCATAGTCGTTGACTCCATCGTTGTCATCGGAGTCTATCTGACTCTATCACACATAGACTGGGAGATTCTGTGTTTTCGCTGGATTTGTACTACTGACAAAGGGACCAGTCGGTACATCTGAGCTGAGACCTTTACTGTAGCATCATATGCTTTGGTTCCACATTTCCCATTCCAGTTTCATTTGGCGAGCTTGAGTACATCGTCTGAAACCATCCAAATTGAAGATTCTGGTCACATCTAAATATTTCAAGAAAAATATACTCATCCCAACTATATAGGTCTTATCGACGGAAGCTCTGTCCCTTTCATCACATTGTAAGAACCAGCATATACATAAGTGTTCAACCACAATTTATGTCCACGCTTTATGTATATAGCTGAAGAGAAAAAAGAAGTGTACGCAACTTTAGCCAAAATGGTATACATACATGGGGTAGGAACTGCTCCGCCAAGCCGACACCGCTTCCGATATTTGGTCTAGTTCACTATCGATCCGCGGCCAGTTCACTTGTGATTTTTGTACAGAAAATGGCGGCTAATACGACCATACCGGTGAGCATTCCCCTAAATCTACATACACAGACGTAGTTTTCAAACTATTCGCATGGGGAAACAGACAATAAACACTACAAGTTCAAAACACGAACAATTCAGGCAACATGAACACTGATTCTTTCTAGAAATAACAACTGATCAGTCTGATTTCTGTGGAAAACAATCACAAAACGACAGATAACATCGTTTTTTTTTTAAATTCTGTTTAAGTTACCCTCACACCATAGCGATCACCAGTTGCGTATGGTTGCGAATAAAAAATAGTGGTCATAAGTTCCGAACGCAACTCACACGCAACTAATAAGTTTTATAGGTTTGAAGTACGCAACAAGCACGCAGGTGATCGCAGACGCACGCAGAGTAAGTTCGGAAATTTGGAACATGTTCAATAATTCTCTGCGAATGCCTGTGATCAATTTATACGCAACAGCGACTCAACAGGTACGCTACGCACGCAACACGATCGCAACAGGTACGCAACTCATAAGTTATGAACGCAGGTGATCGCAGGTCCAAATTTGAGGTATCTGGCCAGGTTTTGGTACCGTACATGTTGCGAATGTGTTGCGTACCTGTTGCGATCATTTTGCGCTCGTGTTGCGATCCTGTTGCGTGTGTAGCGTACTCCCAACCTATTGTGCTTATTCCCAGCGTATCCCAACCTATGCCATGCGTATCCAACCTATTAGTTGCGTGTGAGTTGCGTGTTAGTTGCGTACTACATGCGTGTTGAGAAATGGTATAAATAAACTTTTGGGGTCACTTTTATCTGATTTCTTGGTAGCTTTCCAATGTTGACTCTTCGATGACCAAATCAGTACTGAAGAAAATAATGAATCGGCAATTTTTATAGGTTTTTATCACGTGACAGATATTCGCAAATACCACGCAACTAGCACGCAGGTCAAACGCAACTTGTAAGTTTTGAACGCAACTCAAACGCAACTCGTAAGTTCTGCACGCAACTCACACGCAACTCGCACGCAACCCACACGCAACCCACACGCAACTCACACGCAACCCATAGGTCGAATAGGTTACAAATTGACAAAATTGTTGATTTCGCTTGCGTTTGATGCGGTATACAAATATTTTTTACACGCAACTCATAGGTTTCAGCATAGCTATGGTGTGAGGGTAACTTTAGCTGGAAATTAGAAATGGGTTGCATACACGCTCGGGATCACCAATACCCCATGTATATATGTGGTTTTATATAAAACATTGCCCACTTTTGACATCATCGATTGATCAAGACATGGTAAACGCTCCAGTTCACTAAACCAGAAGCTCCAATTCACTGCAACCTAAACATGATACGCTCCAGTTCACACCACCGAACGTCGCCATCTCAAATAGAAGTTTAATTTATGTCTGCAAATGGCTGTCAATTTAGGTTTAATGCAATCCAAACTGGTTTGCTGTTCAACAAAGCTCAGCTAGACATAAAGATACGGGCGGCGTTGGCGGTGGGTATGCTGTTAAAATATTCACCTCCGCCAAAAACCGCCATAAACAGAAGGAATAGTAAGATATAGACAGACTTTGTTCTTATGCCAATCAGAAATATGGCATAAACAGTATGTTATTGTCAATATTTTCCCCTTTGTTATGTAAACAAAAGCAAAAAACGTTACGTTTCGTGAAGTCACCCCACGTCCTCCGCGGTTGTAGGAATAAAGTGCCCATTCGTTCTTAATATAATATCAAGAGATACCATGTATTCGCCAAAAACGCTCTTTATCGTACATATCTATTAATCTGCGACCGATTTTGGTCGCGTAAATTGCGATCATTATCAAGTCCGATCCTAAAATGGATTTGACGCAAAATGGCGAGGAACATTATTATGGACAAACTTGTATATCTGCCAATGCAAAATGGTTAAACTGTTTTTCTTTAAATGACACAAATGATACAAACGCTCTTCGTTCATACCATAACATGAATAATATGACAGTGAACGCTCTTCATTGTCGCATGCTCCATATTGTTTGACTTGAATACATATTCCCAAGTAAATAATTTATAAAGGTCCGTATTAAAAACAAAATAAATCTGTATTTTTGTTATAGAACCCAACTTCCTCCCTTTGGTATCTCAGACTGACTAATTTTGGTGGTTCAACACTCACGGCTGAGTAACATAATTATGCATAAGTGTCATGTGCAGTCGTGATTATCTGCCCTTTTAGTAGAAAAAATAAGATTAAACACCATTTCCCTTGGAATTTTGCAGTAGATGGTTCCTGCTCAAACAAAAAACTGGCCCATTTAGGTTGGTAATGATCTTAATTTCCGATTAATACTTCACATTTTTATCTAAAAACGCGACAACGTATATGGATGACGTCGGCATTTTCAAATGCGTCCAAAACATGTTAAACGGTCACCCAGAAATAAATCACACCACATTCGAACATGTATTGGTTTCGATTAAGCGTCGATCAGAAGTCGATAAATAATATTGTTTTAATGCTCCTCCGTGTTGCTTAGATGCATGCAGGGTCGTTGAAAGAGGGAAGTCACTTGGACCCAGTGCGTTGGAGTGTATTGCCGACTCCCAGAAGGCCTCTGCAGATCACGAAGCACGGTATATTGAGAACGAAAAAATCCTGGAAAACTTCAAGATGCAAAATGCTATTGAGTCCTCGTCAACAACAACAACAACAACAACAACAACAGAAACAGAAGCTCAAAACAACCAACAACAAAAAAATAACAATATGCCTAGATCATTTTTGTTTACCATTCACCACTTCATGTTTAATGTATAACCATTACATGTCCCATTTCAAATTTCCAAATGTGGGTTGTAGGAGAGGGGTGTCGCCCCTTCCAAATCATCGCGGGTCCACTCCCAAATCCCTATTAAAGTCCACTTTCTTCTTCGTCATATTTTTTCTAGGGCAGGGACGTGTCCAGGCACCCCCTGATGGTATTAAGATGGGTTACATAAAATACACTACATATTTGAATTCCTTAAATATATCATCACGGGATTGGTGTCATTCGATGGAGACTTGCTGTGAATTCAACACGATGAACTGATTGCCAAATTATATCTCCCTTTATGGGTAAAAATGGGGTTGTTATATCTCGGAAAGTATGAGCAGCAGAGACTCGAAATTTTGACCATAGATACATCTAACTATGCCATAAGGAATCAGGGAGCTAAATGTGTTCTAGAGTCGGGGAGCGAGTACACCGTGGAACCCTAAAGGTGAAGGTAACTGAAGAATGACCTTCACCTGATACACGCGACACGTTATTAAAGGATGACATCGCGTTTATTTGATTTGTACATAATATATAAATAATTTAAACTGGTGAATGAATGGGGGAACGGATTTTTGTGAGCGGGAAATGTATTTAACTAGCTGTTGTAGATCTGGGTTTTTCCAGATCAAATTTGGCTGTGAGATAGCCCTGTCGTACACTTGGGGATTTATTTTAAAAAGTAAACACATGACCTATGATTTTTGTTGCATTTTCGTGATCAACTGGTGTCAATCTAGCTGGGTAAACATCACTGGTATGGCCTGCAGGCTTCAATTCAGCGAATTTGGCCGAAACGTTAACACTGTCGCCTATGGGAAACCATTTAGTTCCGTGATTCCATAATGCATCCACGCACAAATAGTTATGTCCGCGCTTTCTCTACAGTTATCTCCCTGTTGTAAGTCAGTTATGTGGATGAAATGCAGTCGCCCTATCTCCCCCCGAACGACTCAACGTAGTGGCAAACGGCATATCCCCCTACACAAATTCCTCGTAGCGAGATATGTTTGTCAAATGCTGATTGATCGTATCGCTCTATGCTACACCTGAAACGGCGACGACATCTGGGCATCAGGACTCAGGAGTAAAATACGGGTCCAAATCATTGACCTAGCTGTTCAAACATTAGTATTTTGCCTAAAATGGCTTATCGCCCTATGTCCTCGGAAACTAATGAATCTATTTCTACGTATTTTTATTGACAATGATGGTGTGAACAATTGGGACCAGTTCGGTCATCGTCGAATGGGGGACTGATATAGGGAGGGGGTATGTCAAAAAGGGGCCAAATTTTGTTTGTTGTCCGATCAGCACAAAACTGGGAACATAAAGTCTCGATTAGTCACTGATTACACATATGCAAACGGTTCCTCGATTGTACGATAAAAGCCAAAGTCAGGGGCCCTCACACATTGGTATTTGGCCTAAAATGGCTTTTCGTTCAATCTCCTCCAAAATAATAAATAAAGGTCAATATTTGATACGTATTTGTGTTGGCAATGATTGTGTGAACAAACTGATACCATCCACACAGCTATAAATTACCTTAAGTATATATTGTACATGCATACACATTTGCCGATCGCAAGCGGGCTCCATTTGAGCGAAAAATTCTTTTTATAGATAAAAACGGCCTTTGATCACTTCAGACAATAATTTTCTCGCAAAAATTCCCTCTTCAAATGTCATTTTAACACATATACAGCATCTTTCGGAAATCCCACTATATTGCAACAGAACGGACCTTATGTTTGCAACATATATTGACATTACCTAATTGGCTCGGGTGTATTCGCAATCTGAAAGTATAGAAACTGTTTATTTGGACAATCTACTCGTCAGTCTCTGTACGCCTAGTTGTTTAAGTTGCCGATCACAATTTGTCGAAAATCTGTACGTCAAGTTGTGATGATGGGATTTGAATGCAAAGACGAAACCATGAATTGGTTTTCCACATGGGACATGTTCCACCTCCCGATGGTCATTATTAACCTCCATTAATCACACAACGCAGACGGTAGAGGGGTAATGTCGCAAGAGCTATATACTCGTCCTTGACCTCGTTTAAAGCTATAGTCGTAGGGCGCGCATCATGTGTATATGTACACTATATACTTACGTTTATAGCTGTCTATACGGCCTGAACACTTGTTTGTATGGTGTTGTTTTGATTCTTCTGCAGTATTTTGTTCTAAAAATAGAATTGTCTGGCCTTGGTGAAATGGACTTCCGATTATTTGTTTGTACGGTTTATACACTGTATTATAGCCCCGAAACGTGGCTTTTTTTTTAGTAATGAAAGCTTTTATTAAAATCTGTCAAAATTCATCGAACCGTGACCAAATTCAAACTTGTCTTTTGTCTTCTGAAATTTTAACCACGTACCAAATATCAAGAAATTCAGTTGAATTAAAAAACAATCAGATAACTGAAAATAAAATTATCATCCAGAAACCAAAATAATCGGCAAATTTTATGTCGACAAGGACCATAACTCCGGCAAAATTACGGCGGACCTACCCCATATGAATTCGAACTTGACCTGTATTTGGAGCTGATAACCTGACATACCAAATTTGGTTCAGATTCGATCTCACAAACTGAAGTTATCATCCGGAAACCTCAAAACGACAACATTCTAAGTCGAAAAGGGGCCTTAACTCCGGCAAAAAGGACGGCCCGAACTAATATTCGAACTTGACCTGTCTTTTGAGTTGATAAACTCACATACCAAATTTGTTTCGATCCGTTAGCCCAAAAATAAAGTTCTCATCAGGAGACTTTCTGCGCGGACGGACGGACGC